>OX383930.1:11230000-16030000 GCA_947532085.1 Elegia similella
TACCTTCTTTCACTTTGGGTACCTTTCTGGACGATAATACATTCCGTCTGGCGACATGTCTGCGTTTAGGAGCTAAAGCGAATGTCCCGCATCGTTGTCTTTGCGGCGATACCGTAGACCAGTTTGGGCGTCATGGACTTTCGTGTCTCAAAAGTGCAGGTCGCATGGCGCGCCATGCCACCATTAATAACATAATCCAAAGGGCTCTTGTCACCATTCACGTGCCAGCTGTTTTAGAACCAAATGGCCTGGTGCGTGAGGATGGCAAGAGGCCGGACGGAATGACCCTTGTGCCGTGGAGGATGGGAAGGCCACTTGTTTGGGATGCCACGTGTGTCGACACATTCGCGCCTTCCCACCTCCCCAGCACTGGGTCTAAGGCAGGCATGGCTGCAGCCAATGCCGAGTCTCTCAAACGGCGCAAATATGCCTGCATCGGCAACGGTTTCATTTTTGAGCCGTTTGGGGTGGAGACACTTGGTCCATGGGGCCCGTCGGCTCATAATCTATTTAAGTCATTAAGCCAAAAGCTGGTTGAGGTGTCGGGTGACCAGAGGGCTGGCAATTTTCTAGGACAAAGAATAAGCATTGCCATCCAACGTGGCAATGCTGTCAGCCTTCTAGGTACTCTTCCGCGTGACAACGAACTGCGGGACATTTTTTATTTATAATGGTTATTTTTAATTATGTAGGTTAGGCTATTTTATTTTTAGTTAGTTTTCGTTTAAATAATTAATGTTATTGATTCTATTAAAAAGATACATATATTATACTAGCATATTCTATTTCTTTAATACCTTTATACTTATATTCTTTTTGTTTTCATTTACTCGCTTATTGGATTTCTTCGATACCTATATTCTTTTTCTTTTAATTTACTAAATACTAGGAGCTTGGTGCTTTGTTAAAAATAAAAGCATTTACCAAAATGTTTCTGCATTTCTTTGTCTCAAAAATATCTTGATGAAAATACAATACAGAGCAACGCTTTAGCGTTGTATCTTGAAATTGTTGTCTATCGCAGAAGTAGGAAAACAATTATCTTCCAGCCAGTTTAACTCCGGAGAAGATTGATGGCAGATTTACAAGGAAATGGAAATAAAAGTACGACGGAGTAAGTTATTGTTGTTCTCGTAAGGAAGTTATTTGGTGAAATATGGATTGAGTTGCTATCAATCTTCATAGTAATTACTTTATCTTAAAGCTAATAATATAAGCCGTGTGGTTTCCGGCAGAGTAGAATAGGACCACTCCAAATCTTCCCATGGATGTCGTAAGAGGCGACTTAGGAAATATAAGCTAAACAAAGCTCATAAACATCAATGGGACCTCTCCAACCCGTCTGGCCAGCGAGGAGAGTGTAGGCCAAATCCTCTGTCTGCTCTGGCCCAAGTATGACTCCGGTAGTACAGAGAGGGTCATGCTCCTGCAGTGGAGACTAAAAAGACCTGATGATGATGATGATGACTAATAACCATGTTTACCTATTTGTTTTTCGTGTGTGTAAGAGGTCAACACAAGTGTCGTGTAGTGATTTTTCAAGCTAATAAAGGTAGATGACATTCTCGAAGCTAAGACTAATGCATAATTGGATACTGTTAATATCGACTACAAAGTGTAAAAGATACGTTATCATACCATACACGTCAACTATGCGGCCAATTTACCATAAAATAAAGCACATTATCTATAGCAATTCACTTCCATATGTAAAATGTAAATGAGTATAAAATAAATTCTTACATATATAACAACGGCTCTTCGTTGTTATATATTTAAGAATTTATTTTATACACATACGGCAACGCATACGCGGCTCCTTTGGTGTTGCAGATATCGACACCAGAGGTCCGGCGACGATGACCACTTTCAATTTTTCCTGCTCGTCTGCTCGTTTGCCGTCAAATATACATTAAAAAATAGCAAACATATAATATTTACAAACTAGAAATTCAATACTCAACACTAATCCTTTATTGCTTCCTATTATTTATGTCGTTCTCACGGGCGCTGCAATAAAATTTATCTGCTTATATATTTTTCTCGTATGTTGCAAGAGGCACTTCTTTATATAACTTATATTTATCAAACGACTTCTGCATAAAAGGTTATGTCGACCCGTATGTAGGTAATATTGTCACAATCTTTGTATATGTTAGCATATTCTAGCTTCTAAACATGTGAGCCAAATTTCATAAAATGCCAATTTCATTTTGCACATATTTCAAAAAAATATAAGTCTGACCGTAAATCTCTTATTAGTTGGAATAGTCGAACTTAGGATACACATACGTTTCATCAAAATCAGTTCAGTAGTTTTTGAGCAATAGTCATAATGCCGGTTTAAATTGTTCTTGTATTATGAATAGTTTAAATTGTTCTTGTATTATGTATCAGACTTCCTGAACTTTAAAACGACCAGTATTATTTTTTCTTCCATGAATGTGCAAATGTCTTTAAAATGAATCCTATATTAAATCAAAGTATACGTCTTTGTCTAGTTTTCTTTCGATCTGATGTGCAGTCAAATGGTGATTGAGTAACAAACATTCAAACCCAAAGACATTCATACTTTCGCACATACCTATTTCCCAGTATTACTAAGCCAAGATTATGGCAGACTTTATAGCTTCTACTTAATGCAAAGAGAACATTAAAATTGTAAGCGCGGCAGGCGCCTACTTGTACATTATGGTTGGACAAAAGCCAGAAAATTTGTACCCTAACCCTTTATTTGCAAAGGCTTAGCCGAAGTTAAATGGAATGGTCGCGAGGTAAACCCTGCCGTTATTTTCTATTATTTGTGGCTGTGTATTTACACTGGCTATTTACAAGACCTCACTAAGGCTGCGTTTCCACAAGAGATGTATGAGTGAGCGACGGATGTGTTTTTTTTTCAATAACCAGTAGAATCGCTTCACGTATTACACCTCGCTCAGCAAGTCCCTGGTGGAAACGGCTTATCGAAGCAAGGTTTTTGTACGTACAAAACAAGCGAGAGGTGTGTTGCGAGGGACGTGCACTAGGCCTGACGAGCGAGAAACTGTACTATACTGTATGTATTGTACGGAAAACATGGATTATATTAAATAACAAAACACTTTTATATTCGACAATTTGCGATGAAGAAATCCCAAAGAGCGTGCTACACATCCTCGCACCGCTCCTTTACCTCGCACATCTCTGATGGAAACGCACCCTTAGCTGGTTTGTTTGTTGCTCTCGTAGATCAGCGATGTTTGTACAAGATAATTTGCAGACGTAGTGTAACTTTTAATCCAATTTTGTGTCTAAAATTAAAATTATTGGTATACGATTCTTAACTTCATGATCATAGTGTTAATCTTATTTATGTATCTATTATAAAATATTGTAACGTTGAGTTGATATATACGTATATATTTTCAGACAAGTACAGTCCCGGGACATTCAAAAGTAGAATAAATGGGTATCTCTTGGATAGGCATGTAACATCCTCGTCTTCAGCGTCACTTACCATCAGGTGAGGTGGGAGACAAATGTCTAATCAAACATTTAGTAAAAAAAACCCACGACACAAGTTTACAAATTAGTGTGGGGCTAGCTCAATCTGTGTGATTAGTCGTTATATACGGTAAATTCAAATTTAAATTAAGCGCAGATATTTTAAAAGGTAGAAAAATGCTGAAAAACAACGACCTGCTAGTTTTCGAGATATCTGGATCTGAACATTTAGAAAAACAGACGAAAACAACACCCTGTGTACAAAAAAACACTTTCTTGGCCAACAACTTTTTACTATTATCTACTACGGATACTACTTCACTGACGTCGACAATCAACACAGATGATTAATCGATTTTAATAAAAAAAAATGTGTTTCTAACCTATGAGACCCAGCCCTTAAAATATTTGCGTTTGATTCAAATGGACCTTGTATATATTTTTTTTTTGTTTTAATGGTTGCATCCTAAGCTCTGCAGCATCGACGACCGAAGTCTGTTATGCATGACAGCATATTGAAGTTTTTTTTTTTTTTATATCCGACGGCAAACGAGCAGACGAGCCACCTGATGGAAAGTGGTCACCGTCGCCCATGGACATCTGCAACACCAGAGGAGCTGCTGATGCGTTGCCGACTCTTAAGATACCTGTAAACAGTTACCTGTAAGTTGGGTTATAATTTGGCCAAATTTTGTTACAGCCGACCGCCTGATGATTTTTAACTTTATATCTCTACCTTTACTTTTAAAGAATTAGCAACGTGATTTTTAACTTTATAATATCTAAAAGTGACTTATAATTTTATAATTTCTAAAAGTTAAAAGTCACGTTGCTAATTCTTTAATTAGCACTCAACTTTGCAAGGTCGTTAGGTAACGGAACTGTTCGTATCGACATCAAATTAAAAATTGGCTTAGCACTCCCTTTATCTTCATTTACCTTGAAATGTTTGTTATTATTTTTCGTATGTGTAAGTGGCCAACGGTGTCAGAATTTTTAAGCTGCCTTTTAAAGGCATCTAACATAGACTAACAATTGAAGACCAACGGCTTAACGTGCCTTCCGAAGCACGGAGGAGCTTGAGATATTTTATACCACTTGCGGTTACCCATCACATTGGGGACTGTGCCCAGTATTGCTTAACATGCATAAGCACTTTTAATGCTCACGACAAATGTACCATCAGGCTCCTCATTTGAAATAAGCTGCGTCCGTGGTCCAGTGGTTAAGGCGTTTGCTTGTTGACCCGGGGGTCGTAGGTTCGATTCCCACCGGAAGCATACTTTGTTTAGTTGTTTCCAGTTTGGTTAGGACATTGCAGGCTTGAATCACCTAATTGTCTGATAATAAAGATTACTCCGTGCTTCGGAAGGTACGTTAAGCCGTTGGTCTCGGCTACCATCTGACAGTAGTTAAAAGAACCACGCCAGAGGCCGTGAGGCGGTTCAGAAGAACTCTAACACCAGGGTGTGTGTGTGTGTGTCGAACTGTCGATTGAACGTGTCTCCTACACGAAATGATGATGATTTGAAAATATAAGTGAATTGAACAACACTAATGGAATTTAGGAACTGACCGGTTATTTTTATAAACAAATGGTTCAGTTGATATATCTAATCTATACTAATATTATAAAGCTGAAGAGTTTGTTTGTTTGTTTAAACGCGCTCATCTCAGGAACTACTGGTTCAAATTGGATTTCTTTTTGTGTTGAATAGTCCATTTATTGAGGAAGGCTTTAGGCTATAAAACTTCACGCTGCGACCAAATAGGAGCGAAGCATCAATAAAAAATGTTTTGAAAACGGGGAAAAAATATTCATCAAGCTAATTAATCCCAATAACAGAAATTGCCGCGGACGAAGTCGCGGGCAACAGCTAGTTAATTATTAATTGTATCCAAAATTCTATATTAAAATGAATAATTATTAAGTCATTGCCTAAACTAGATTAGTTTCTAAACGTTAAAGAGCTTTACGAGATACTGATCTGGTCCTCATTTGGAAGCCTGCCATATTTGGCCGGGACCACGACTTTCCCTTAAACTCAAGTATGTACTAGAATAGGTAATTTAGCGATATTGCAAATTCTGAATTACATTAAATGCATTCCGTACATGATATCGACTTATTACTTACTAGCTTTCGCCCGCGGCTCCGCCCGCGTTAATGTTGATCCCTCGTGAATAGTACTTTTCCCCGGGATAAAAGGTAGCCTATGTCCTTCTCTGTACTCCAGAGAACTTGTATGCAAAATTTTACAATGATTGGTTCAGTAGTTACGGCGTGAAAGCGTAACAAACAAACAAATATAAATTCTATTCCCGAGGGATCGACATTGACGCGGGCGGAGCCGCGGGCGAAAGCTAATCCTCTATAAAAATGTTTGTTTGTTTTTGTTTGTTTGTTTGTTTGTAAAGCTTTATTGTACTTAAAAGAAAGAGAATATACAAAACAGAAAAAAAAATATATACAACGGCGGACTTATCCCATGAAGGGATCTCTTCCAGTCAACCGGCAAGTAATTGAGAGGAATGTTAACATTTACATATTTCGGTAGAAGTAAAGTACAAATATATATAAATTTACCTACAATATTACAAAACACATAATGCATACTACATAAATACATATATTTACTACATAAATATATAAATACATATATCATACTTACTACAATGAAATGATTGACTCAACCGAAGTTACCTAAAGGAACAAGTTTTAAGACTATTTTTAAAAGAATTTAGCGAAGGTGCCATTTTCGTATCTAATGGAAGGGAATTCCACAGCCGCGCTGCAGTCACAGAGAACGATTTTGAGAATGTTAGGGAAGAGTAAAGAAGGAACGTCGAAGTTAGGAACGTCTAGAAGAAGTTTATCTGAAGAGCGCAGGCGGCTGTTAATCTGCCGAAAGGAAAATTTTTCACGAAGATAGTTCGGAGAGGAAGGATTGAAAAGGACATTAAAGAGGAGAGAAAGAATGTGATGATTTCGAGGAATCCTAATAGGAAGCCAGTATAATTTTTCTCGAAATTCGGATATATGATCAAAGTTGCGGAGACCAAAGATATATCTGATACAGGTGTTTTGCAGCCGTTCCAACTTATCCAAAAGTTCCTCTGTAGGATCTAGGTACGCAATATCAGCATAATCCGAAAGTGGGATTAAAAGAGAACGCACCAAAATTGTTTTGGTAGCAATGGGTAAAAAATTTTGCAATTTCCTTAGGGAGTGTAGTGCTACAAATATTCGACGACTAACATCACTTATCTGAGGACCCCAAGACAAAGTTTCATCGAAAATTATACCCAGATTTTTGACTGTAGAGGAATATGGGATAACTGTGCCGTCAAAAATGACACTGGAAAAAGAGGAACTGCGTACTTTAGCGATGAAATGGGGGCTGCCGATAATGATAGCTTGGGACTTGTCTGCATTTACTTTAAGCCCGAAACTGTGTGACCATTTCGCTATGGCAGCTAGGTCAGAATTCATGACATTTATAGCATGTTGAAAATTATCAAACGGGGCGGCAGTATATAGCTGCAGATCATCGGCATATAGATGAAAGAAAGAAGATACAGAATCAGATATGTTATTAATGAACACGGAAAACAAGATAGGAGATAACACCCCTCCCTGTGGGACACCAGCAGCTAGCTCGCAGCAATCAGATTTAAGCTGGTCAGTCTTTACCAACTGCTGACGACCCTGCAAGTAAGAGCGAAACCACTTTAAAGAGGACACAGAAAAATTTAAAGATTTAAGAACTCCAAGAAGAATGTCGAAATCTACAGCGTTAAATGCATTAGAAAAATCGAGAAGTACTAAAAGAGTAAGCTTTCTGTTTTCAATGTTCAACCGTATATCATCAGATATCTTTACAAGTGATGTCGTGGTACTATGGCCAGCTCTAAAACCAGACTGATATGGATTTAAAATATTGTTGCTGAACGTGATGCTCCGCTACCTTTGATAAAAAGGGGAAGGATGGATATTGGGCGAAAATGAGAGGGTAGAGATGGGTTTGATCTTTTAGGGGGTATGATGTGGGCCAACTTCCATGTAGAGGGAAAAACACCAGATATCAAAGAGCTATTTATTATGTCAGCCAGAGGTGAGGCGATGAGGGAAGCAATCGGTTTAATCATATCAAGAGATATGCCATCATGTCCGACTGCATTGGACTTGATTTTGCCGATGATATCTACCACCTCGTCAGCGGAAATTAAATCAAAATAAAATGAGGAACAGTTCAAAGTCGTTTTTTTATCAAGTTCAGCTAGCGTGGCCTGTTATACCTGCGGATAGATTTATAGGAGGAGCACAAAAGTGATTATTTAGCTGGTTAATATCTAAATTAATATCAGCATCAGGCATCTGCTTACCCACTCCTATACCCTTTAAAAATCTCCAAAGCTTGTTTGGGGGACATGCCTCAATATTATCGTTTATATATTTGCGTCTAGCCTCCCTACAGCGCTTATTACAACTATTGCGTAAACTGACATAATGAGAACGATTAGACTCGGAAGGGCTTCGACGCAACTTCAATTTAGCCTTGTCCCTTTTGGCCATAAGATTCGTAATCTCAAGTGTTAGCCACGGGGCAGGGAAATGTTTTACGCGTACCTGCTGGATTGGAGCATGCTTATCATATATTGAAAGGAGAGTTGAATTAAAGCAGCTAGTTTAGAATCGACATCAGGTACCGAAAGCAACGAATCCCAATCAATCCCATTAAGATCGGTCCTAAAAGAATTGATACAATTAAAATTTCGCCGCAGGACATATTTATGCTTCGGTTTGGGCGTACGCAATTTAAATGAGCCATATATAAGGTCATGTGCTGAGAAACATGGCGCTTTGTATTGACCATGAGCTGAGCACAAATCAGGAGACGAGGTGATGATCAGATCAAGCAAGGATGGAGGACCATTATGGGGAAAGTGAGTAGGACCAAGCGGCAGCACGTGCAGATTAACCGAAAGGAGAATAGAAAGAAGAGTTTTAGAGCGAGAGTCATCTTTGATAAGGCACGTGTTGAAATCGCCCATCAATATGACATGGTCGTATTGTGCACGAAATTCTGTGAGAAGTGTTTCAAATGAGTTGAAATAACTGATTTGTGAAGAAGGACTGTAATAAACCCCAAGAAGTATTTCAAAATTTTTGTATTATGAAGATTAATTTCAAGAAATAGATGTTCCGGGGCATTGTGTTGCGGTGTAAATTGGGTTAAAATTTTTGCAGGAATATCGCTACGTAGATACACTGCTACTCCTCCACCACCAACTACTCTAGTTTTTGTGCCATTTGACACAGTATAGGATCGATCATTTCTGAATAAACGATAACCAGGCAGTGGATATAAGATGGAAGACAATGACGGTTTGAGGAGACTTTCGGAAATAAGTATGGCTTGGATATTAGTAGACGCGAAAGTTGCTAATAAATCATTATAATGAGCTGGAATGCTTTGCGCATTGATATGAGCCACATTAAAGTTCTTACTATTTTTAGCAAAACTGGTTTTCAAATATTCGTTTAGTGAGATATTGTCGGAATCATCATCACTACAGGAGCTAAACAGGCTACTAGAGGAAGAGGAAGAAGAAAGTGAGAAGTATTCGGTATCAGAGTTATTCCTGAGTACATCAGACATTGAGCCGAGTATTTTAGCAAGTATAAAATAATATAGATAATAAAATAAAATAAAATAGACCTATCTAACCTAAATATATACCTACTGCTATTATATTGTTGTGTTGCTAAAACTATAAACAAAAACAACTTACAATCCTCAATTACTAGCCAGCAGAATGTAAAAACATAAGCATAATATAGAAATAACGATATAGAAACAAAATACAGACTATATACAACAATAATAAATAACATAAATAAAAAAAATACAGGCGATAGTTACAGAGAAACAAAGAAAATATTATGAGGCAAAAATGTAAACAAAGAAACAATACACAAAGGTAGGCATCCATCATACTTTATACATACTTATATTAAGTTTATTATATAAAATGGTTAGGCGTACGGCATACTAAAAACACTGAAATCCAAAATAAAAAATGTGACATGGTTTCCGAGCTAGAATAAGGACAATCCATATTTTCCTATGGCTGTCATCATTCATCATTTCGAGTAGGTGTCACGTTCAATCGATAGTTCGACACACACACCCTGGTGTTAGAGTTCTTCGGAACCACCTCTCGGCCTCTGGCGTGGTTCCTTTAACGACTACCAGATGGCAGCCGGGACCAACAGCTTATAACATGCCTTCTGAAGCACGGAATCATCTTTATTATCAGACAATCAGGTGGTTCAAGCCTGCAATGTCCTAACCAAACTGGAAACAACTTAACAAAGTATGCTTCCCATGGGAATCGAACCCACGGCCCCCGGGAATTTTTTCCTTAAGTGAGGTCTATAACTCAACTAAGGATTTCCAAAGCGACCGGTTGCAATCAGTGTTGTCAGGTGTCCCGATATGACCCGATTTGCATGGGTCTAGACGCCTTTTCCCGATAAATCAACAAATTTATTAAAAATACCGTATGAAATAACCTGTTACTTACACAGTCACACACGAATAACATGCTGAAAAGCGTGCCGCCGCGCTTATCAGTGTTTTAATTTTGTATGACAAAATTTGGATTTATCATACATAAAAAAATCTGCAGGGTGTAACACACTGATACCGCTAGACGCGGCCGCACTACCTGCGGACTTTTCATACAAATAAAGTTTCCGTCATCATCATCATCATCATCATCAGGTCCTTTTTAGTCTCCACTACAGGAGCACGACCCTCTCCGTACTACAAAATTAAAATCCGCGGCACCGCGTGGCGGCGTGCTAAGCAGTGCCGCCGCCGTACATGACTATGTCGAATCCAACAGCAAGCAGTACAATTATAAAGTAACTACGATTTCATTGTAATTTCTACTCAACAACGCAAGTCGCTCTATTATTGCCCGATTACTTACTAGCTAGTATATTAGTAACTAGCTTACGCCCGCGTCAATGTCAATCCCTCGGGAACAGTACTTTTTCCCGGGATAAAATGTACCCTATGTCCTTCTCCGTACCCCAGATAACGTGTATGCAAAATTTTATGATGATCGGTTCAGTAGTTACAACGTGAAAGCGTAACAAACAAACAAAATCACTTTCGCATTTATAATATTAGTTAGGATTAGGATAAAGTAATATTGGTTATCATTATCAAAAACAATAAGATGAACCTTAATTTTTTATGGATTATTTACCCTAAAACTCAATTTGGTTTACCTTTTGTCCCGATTTTAATCCAATCGGACCTAGCAACATTACTTTTAAGCAGCCTACATCCAGCGTTTCTATGAGAACCGATCACCTAGTCTTGCCTGATCTAATTAGATCTCATAGAGTATAGCCAGCCCTCTTTAAAACCCTTTATGTGTTTTCTTATGACGCCTACTATAGTAAGGGGCCACGCTTTGGACCTGTAAGAATATCACCAGTAATACACTGCGCGCACGAAAAAATGTCACGTTCCATGTGCAAGCGAGAGCGCGGAGCAGGCGATAGAAAGGCACGAGCGGCCTAAACATTCAGCTTGTGACGCATCTATCTCTCTTTCACCGTTATGTATCACGTAAAATTATTATCGTCCGTAAAACAAATTTACAGATAATCAATTTTTTTAAGGATAAAAGCAAATTTTCTACCTCTTGTAAGTACGAAAGCATGTCAGGAAACCAATGAACGTAAAGCTTGAAGCTATATAGCAAATCTTATTTATTTCCATCTCAAATAAATATTAATCATTTTATTTTACATAATTTAAAGTAAAAACCCGACCCTTAAAAAGATTTGGAGCTTGTGTTTTCAAAGCCTCTTCCTACAAATTACCCAAATTCCCTTTCCAATATTATTAATTCCTCGATTTACAAGTGCTTTCAAAGTAGCGACTATTACAATTTTATTACAATACTAATTCAGCGAGTTCTCCTACCAATTAAATAATCATTAGGTAACCTTATTTAAAAGCCACGACCTTCGCCCCAAAGACACTTCGATTTTAGTGCGTTTCGTTTATCGACGACATTTTTAAACCTTACTTCCACACATATCTATACTTCTATACTAATATTATAAAGCTGAAGAGTTTGTTTGTATGTTTGTTTGTTTGAACACGCTAATCTCAGGAACAACTGGTTCAAATTGGAAAATTCTTTTTGTGTTGAATAATCCATTTATCGAGGAACGCTATAAAAAATCACGCTGCGACCAATAGGAGCGAAGCGTCAATAAAAAATGTTTTAAAAACGGGGGAAAATTATTCATCTATACTAATAAAAAAGCTAATTAATTATAATAACAGCAACAGCTAGTCATTATGTAAATGCGAAAGTGAGTTTGTTTGTTTGTCACGCCTTCTCACCCTATCTAGTGGACCGATTGTCAAATTTTGCATACCCGTTGTCTTGGGTACGGAGAAGGACATAGTGAACATTTTATCCCGGGAAAAAATACTATTCCCGTACAATGATAAGAGGGATCGACATTGACGCAGGCGGAGTAACGGGTGAAAGCTAGTTATTCCTAAGAATTAGTAGTCTAACGGCGGCCAAAATGGAGAGTTATTGTATGTATTTTGGTACTATTAAAAATTTAAACTTACTATAATATTACCGTGCTATAACTTAAAAATGTCTGAACAGATTTAAATGTATGGGGTAGCTTTCGAATCTTTAGACTATCCCAAATCACAATGACTCTACGAATAATTATCGTAACACTGCCTTTAATCATTTTGCCAGCAAACACGTGTTTTTTTTTTTTATACACTTAGTAAGCTTGTTTACTCTTTAAATCTCCACTGAATATCATCATCAGGTCTTTTTAGTCTCCACTGCAGAAGCATGACCCTCCCTGTACTACCGGAGCCATACTTGGACAGAGTAGACAGAGGACTGAATATACGAATCTACCAGCGATGCGTGCGGGGCGCGGGCCGGGTGGCGGGGGCAAAACTTAGATTTCCGCTAGGGTATGGCGCGGCCTTAAGATTTTACACTGAAATTACAAATTGATCCAATTGTCAAACATCTAGGTTCATCTTCGTTTTCCAATAATAATTTTGATTGGAGTAAATTGGAGGATTACCTTCAATTTACAAGAGCATCGAAGTATCAAGAAGTAGCTAATTATAACGTTTTTACCATAAAGTAGGTGATTTTCTAGCAATAAAAAATTATTGGGTTATTTGATTGTTAAAAGCCGCGGCGTTTGCCAAGGATTATGTAGGTTTTACAACCTACATCGTCGCGTTTCATTATCTCTATGGTTAAAAAAGGTTTAAGTAATTTTTAAATAGTATTGAGAATCAAATAAATAATGTTAAAATACCTCAGTGTACGTATAACTAACATAGGCTTCTTTGTGTGTGGTCTCAAGTGTTGTTCAAACAAGTGGTAAAATTACTAGTTGGGAACGTGACTCCAACTTATTATTATTCATAGCATGTTTTATATGACTCGTACATGCATACATACATACATATTATCACGTCTTTATCCCTTACGGGGTAGACAGAGCCTAAAGTCATAAGACCGAAAGACCACGTTTAACCTGTTGGTGGGCGTAAAGGTCAAAAACGGATTCAAAATAGGGATGGGTTGCTAGGCGATAGCCTATTGTCATGATTCTTTAGATTTTCACCCATTCTCTTGACTGGCTTCTACGGTCTGCGCGGAAAGAGAAACAGCTGGCACATTCTACGTTTTTTCTTTTCTCCCAGACCAGCATGGAAGAATATGACTCGTGGTTATACATAACACACTCCACAATCCACAAGTACTCTATTACGTTTGTCTATATGTATTAATAAGGCCTTTATCGACGTAATAACGTCGTATAGGATCGATGAATGTCGGCTGCACGCACGAAAAAGTGTCACGTACCGCGAGCAAACTAGAGCGCTGAACCGGCGATAGAGGCATAATCGCCTTAAGCGTTCGGCTTGTGACGCATCTATCTGTCTTCCCCTGTCATCATGTAAAACGTTCACCACATGTGCTAATACAGCCTAGAGACTGAAAAGACCTGTCGACCAACAGTTCTCCACAACATTTTTTCCAATAATATCAATCCCCCTTTTTAAAAAAGTAGATAGCGCAATGTTATTACCATTAAATAGTGGAAATTCCTCGCATTTAAATAATTATTAGGTAAACGTCAAATTATTAAGGGCCGCGGCATTCGCCCAAGGATTGAGCAACTTTTTATCCCGACACGTTTTTATCCTGTGGTTAATGGCGATAATTATTAATGCAATATAGAACATCAAATACTTCGCTTTCTCAACTCAACTCTACTACAGTTATTCAAATCTTGTCACTCACTCACGTTTCATTACCTACTCGAAATGAGAAAACCTTGGAAATCACCTTCGGAGTTCGAGGTCAAAAAAGTCTTATTTCTATGAAAACTGTCAATTTGGGTTTGAGTGGAGGAAAATTATTGTAAACGACTGAGAAAACTGGTGTTGGTTCATCTACCTAAATGTTTTTACTAACGTTACAGGCGGTGTTCTTTAAATTTGTGGTCTTAAAAAAGTACTTTCATCCAAAAAAACTTTAATTTCCAAGGAAAGATTGACAAGCGTAGCCACGGGTGAAAGTATTACTAATTAGATTTCTCACAAAATTTCATATTGCTCTGTTGCTTTTCCAATAATATTAATTTCAAGGTAATCGCCCAATATTACTTTCAATTTTCAAGAGCCGTCGAAGTAGCGACAAGTAGCTATCACAATGTAATCACCATAAAACGGCGGATGATGCTAGCAATTAAAGAATGATTATGTAACCCCAATTATTAAAAGCCACAGCGTTCGCCCAAGGATCGTGAATAAATAATTAAGCCATTAGCTTTTTTGTCCCGGGCCTTTGTCTCAGGGGCCATTTGTTATTTTCGCCGGTTTTGGCCAAATTCGGTGGCACTTCAGGAGCTTAGATCGAAATGGATTACTTTTTCGTATATATACTTATGACTTTGTAGATTTTTTTTGTTTCTCTTCGAAGTTTATAACGCTCTCGTTTTTCATCTGCGTAGTGGCAAAACATTGTTGTCAGATTTTTCAAGCTCCTGAAAGAATTTTACATAACATACCACAATAGTTTACAAGTACCACGAAAGCAGTGTCACGTAGCTATTACAATAAGTATAATAACAGATGGTGATAGCAATTAAAGATTGTTTAGGTAACCTCAATTATCAAAACCCGCGGGGTTTACCCAATGATCGAGAATAAATAATTAAGCCATTAACTTTTTCACTCCCGGTCTTTGTCTCAGGGAAACTCCCATTTGTTATTTTCGCAGGTTTTTCTCAAAAAAATATCTGTATGGATTTTTTAAAAGAAAAACTTTTGGCGCGTTGAATTGTTCTTGCTAATAATGGAAAAAACTTTGCGTTTACTTCACCAAAGGAGAGGATAAACATAGACGATACAAGTATTTCATAATGAAGTCGCTCTGCGCATTGCGCTTTTTCATAAACTTAATAGAGGGCACTTTCATGGTACTTTGACAAACATATAGATAAGGCGAATCTGCTATTCCACTTGATTACCGTTTGCAACCGAAAACAGATCATCATCAGACTTCTATTTTGAATTTTATACTAATCCATTTCCTAACGCCATGATATTATTTCCTTATTATTTGTATGGTGAAATAAAAATCGGAGTAATCGTCATTCTTCCTAGCTCCTGGAACGTCCTCGTTAATCGTCGCTAGCATTCAAGGGTTCGTTTCACAAAAAATTGCCCATGGAATTGTAAAAAGTAGGATCAGATGAATATGTACATAAAATCGAGATATATGCGGTCTGTGCATTCTTCCAAAAGTAACGTGTCATCTGGGAATAATGAGTTCTACTACCGTGACTTCTGGGAACAATAGGTATATAGACTAAGAATGATTCGTTAAAACGTTAGAAGCTTAAACTAAACAAGCATTGACCTCTTAGGGTGACAGGTAAAAACGAGGGCCCAGTTAAATCCTTATCATTACTAATATTATAAATGCGAAAGTGAGTTTGTTTATTTGTTTGTTTGTTTGTTTGTTTGTTTGTTACGCTTTCACGCCGTAACTACTGAACCGATCATCAATAAATTTTGCATACAAGTTCTCTGGAGTATGGAGAAGGACATAGGCTACCTTTTATCCCGGGAAAAAGAACTATTCCCGAGGGATCGACATTGACGCGGGCGGAGCCGCGGGCGAAAGCTAGTACTAAATAAACGTTTGCGTTACCTTGAAACGGAAAAAGGTACTGAAATGCTTACTACCGAATAACAACATTGAATCGTATCGATAGAGTACCTAATCGGATTATATTTAACTAGCGGTCAGGGGTGTCATCCTCAACTGCCTGTCCGGTGGGTGCAGGTATAGCATCGGGTATGCGCGACCGGCCTCCCAAACTGCTACTTACTTCTCCCCCATTTATCCGAGTAGTATCCCAATACCTTTCATTTCCTTCCCAAAACCAACAAATTCCTATCCTTCCCCAGCTTGAAAATGCTTTCGATGGGCAGCAGCGTCGGAAGCACAAAAAGCCAAAAAACTGCGCTCGCCAACCCGCCTGCCAAGCGTTATGTACGTGATGTATATGATGATGATTTGACTAGTGGTAACTGGCACATTGTTGCCCAATATAACTTCTCTTTGAAATCCCTCGGCAGCAGCATGTCACGCATTTTTTTATAAAATTATGGCGACAAATGACTCTTGTGGCCCATGACCACGCGAATGGGGCCCATAGAGTTTTTCTTTGTTTAGCGAGTGGGTACTTTGCATGGAATTAGAAAAACTATGGAAGCAGCATTGCGCTCAAAAACTGACATCACGCAAAGTAGCTCAAAGTGGGCGGGGCTTAAAAAGTAGATTTTTTCGCGAACTAGTCTGCCGCGCACGGAAGGACGCGTCGATAAAAGCATTCAACGGCATACTTTTGTGAACATCGGAGAAATTTTAAACAATCTAATAAAAAAAATAACATCTCGTGTACTAAAGTGATGCAGGAAACACAAGGAAAGACGGAAAGTGACACTGGCGTAACTTATCATCAATGATGATAAGTTACTCCAGTGTCACTTACATCACACTCGACGGTAGGTAGGGTAGCTGCGGCAAGCTGCTAGCCTACCTACCTCCGCTTGTTGAAACCATAGCATCCATTAGATATATTAACACCACCCTGTGACCGTGACGCGGCCAGTCGCAAACTAGCTTCGTCTATGAGTACGTAAGATTTTCGTTGTGATTTAAGTTTGTTTGCGTAAATGGGACTGATATGGAATCGTTAGTTGTATGAGAGTAACGCTTCCATATTTTTTTCTTATTCAATAGTACTTTGCTTGCTTAGCATTGCCCCCTCTCCCTCGCTATTCCTGGCCGGGGAGGGCACTGATAGGTTGTGGTTTCGTCACTGGTCGCGACCTGACATTTCATACAAAATGGGCTTCAAAGTGAACTATAACAGCTTACCACACCCGATTCCAAAAAATAGTTTGGCAATTTCAAAAATTAGGGATTTCTGAAGTGGCATGGGCAAAAGTGTAGTCATCAGGAATCCCTAATTTTTGAAATATGTTCCAGTCCTATCATGATAATTATTTATATATTTCTATTTAAAATATTTGAATAAAAGACAAGGAGTTGAGGCTTAAAAGTACGTGAGCAAACCAGGTCAAAGATACGACCCAATTTGGAGTCACGTCTTCAGATAATCCGGTTCTTGGGAACATGCTTCTGCCATTAGCTCCAACATCGCTATAGGGCTTTAAAATATAATCAAAGGCCAGTAAATTTTAAATACAAGAGAAAAAATATATTTTGGCACACCAAGCCTATGAAATATTTCATGTGATGTTCATATCTCATGTGATATTCATATTTCATGTATACCACATGAATTATTTCGTTGGCTTGGCTTTAAACCTACTAAATCTTTGCAATAATATTATTACCTAGAAAATTCTAGGACGTTACACTCTGGTAGTTTTACGATCATATTATAAACTAGCGGCCTGCCCTGGCTTTGCATGGGTATATATAGATATTTATTCTATAGCCTATGTTCATCTCTAATGGTGAAAGAATTTTTCAAATCGGTTTAGTAGTTTCAGAGCCAATGCAAACAAACTAACAAACAAACAATCAAATCTTTCCTCTTTACAATGTCAGTGTAGTAGTGTAGATGTGAAAGCTTGTATCTTTATGTAGATCTTAGGATGTTTAGATGTTCACGCAAAGCAGCATATTAGAATTGGGTGTCATGTGTATGACACAGGTTAAGCTTATTGCCTAGTACTCTTATTAAACTGAGAAATAAAATATGGTGAAAACATACATGTATATTTTATTTCATAATTTAATTAATAAACAAACACCAGAATAGCATTGTAAATAATAAACAACCTCCGTGGTCCAGTGGTTAAGGCTAAGAGTTCTTCGGAACCGCGTCTCGGCCTCTGACGTGGTTCCTTTAACGACTACCAGATGGCAGCCAGGACCACCAGCTTAACGTGCCTTGCGAAGCAAGGAATCATCTTTATTATCAGACAATGAGGTGATTCAAGCCTGCAATGTCCTAACCAAACTGAAAGCAACTAAACAAAGTATGCTTTCCGTGGGAATCGAACCCACGACCCCCGGGTCTACAGGCAAACGCCTTAACCACTGGACCACGGAGGCAGTTATGTATATGTTATGTTTGAATAGGGGCCACGTCTTATAATGACAGAAGAAAAAAATAAGTAGCCTGTCCTAAATGTATATCTACCAAGTTTCATAAAATTTGTTTAAGAGTTATGAAACAACATACATACATACAGGAAAAAATCTAAAATTTATCAATTTAGTTTCATTATCATGTAAAGAGCTTATAACACGATATCTCTGAAAACAAAATAAGTTACTCCGTAATAGGAGCGAAGCATCAATAAAAAATGTTTTGAAAACGGGGAAAATTATTTATCTATACGAATAAAAAAACTAATTAATCATAATAACAGAAATTGCCGCGGACGAAGTTGCGGGCAACAGCTAGTTCGTAGATATAAAATTTCAATTAAGTCAAATGAGAATACAAATTAAACTAAATATTCAGTTGTGAGGGTGACAGGGTGTCAAGGTCACAGGGTTGTCATTGACACACATGTGACACAGTTCAAACGATCGATAGCATTTGCATGCAGCTGGGTATTCTCAGCATAAGTGTGGAACCAAAGAGAAGAGTTCTATTTGGTTGGTCATATACTCAGAACAAGGACTAACCTTGTTCTGAGAGCATATACAATTTTAAATGCTGTCAATTCTTGCAGGTTATACCCACAACGTGTAAGTTTACCATTGACATTTCCTTGAAGGGTTAACTCAGTCTGTCAAAATGAACAACTTTTTATACTGGATGGAAATGCCGAAATTTTGATCGGGTTACAAAATTTCGACATTTTCATACGAAAGAGTTCGACCGGCCTTTTGCAAAGTGTAGCTGAGTTGTTCATTTTGACGGACTGAATTACCCCGACTCGCATTTTGGCAGTTTTATTTATTTTGCTTATAAGTTTGCCATTCTCTTCGGTTTATGAATGATTACAATATAAGTAAACACCAATGCGGATAACATCCGATATAGTAGTTCTAAATAAATATAATATAATCTTTCATATAAGAAAACGATTTAAATCAAAGTACTGAACCCATTTTGATGAAATTTAATTGAATCCAATTAGAAATATATAATTAGACATATCCTTTAAAACTTTTTTTTTAAATCTGTTCATGTATGAGGGAGTTATGCGAAAACAAACCTTAAAAAACATTTAACCGAATTGATAACCTCCTTCTTTTATTTGAAGTCGTTTAAAAACATTATAAACTTAGTACTAATCTATGTCCCAATCAAAAAAAATTTAATTGTAAACAATGCTTTGACAACTTATAGGCAATATGTGCAACTGACATTTCGCGGAAAATTTAAAAAAAAGTCAATATTGCCAGTCGTTTTTCCATAAAAGTAACGCAAGTTCTCACATTTTTTTTTGTGTATTTAGCAAGAAACTTCAGCTTCAACCCCATTCAAACAAAAAAAGAATTATTAAAATCGTTTCATAAATGACGGAGTTCTGAGGTACGAACAAACATTAAAAAAAAACAACCGAATTGATAACTTCCTTTTTTTTTAGTCGGTTGAAAACTATCAAAATCATAATTTCAAGTACCGTACCTACATTAGAAAACAAAATCATTTTTTACCTAGAATTATTCCCATCTTCAAATATCTTTATCAATATGCATCAAATTGGTCTATCAAATTAACAAACAAACAATGAAAAATACTATACTATAATATACAAATAAACACGGTACAAAATAACAAGTTAATAAAATCATGAAACTCGTTACTCCTTTTTGGCAAATCGGTTACAATAAGTTACAATATTTATTTCGGAGGAAATGACACTGGCAAAATCATTACATTTATTTGTTCAGTCCATCTATTTAGTAAGCGGTTCCTTCCTTAGTACCCTGATAGAACTGTTTCAGATTTTGATATACGACATTAACCCTTAACGCTTCAACAATAGAGAGCATAATGCTGTGCAAAAAATTCTAGGGTAAAGTGAGACGGAAATACCTCGGCATTTTTTCCCTCTCGCACCCTTGCCATTGCATAAAAATGTAAATAATGGAAGAAAATGGTAGTAAAGCAAAACAGCAATATTTAATTAATAATGAAATAATTTCTGTTTTATTTTACATGGAATAATTAATTTATTAACTAAACTGTATGTTTACAGTTAATATTGATTTTTTTCTTATTGAAAATAAAAGAGCAATCTTAATATAGTATTAAATTTAAATTAAGTCTAGCAACCCTAGTACGATCTCAACATTGCCGCCATATTATTAATAAAAAATCCCGCAGCCTTCGTATTTTTTAAGCAGACTGAAAGAGTAAAATAATATAACTTGTTGTTTCAAGAGATCTCGAAGCGACAGTGCAGTGCATTGTGCATTATCCTTTCTCAGGTAAATAACATAACCGTTTTCAGTTAGTAAATGTTGTGCCTTGGCTAGGGTGTCCATCTTATCTGCCGAGTTTGTTGAATCTGATTTATCAGTAATGTGTACTTATAGGTACTTTGTACATAAAATCCATATTTCCATACTAATATTATAAATGCGAGAGTAACTCTGTCTGTCTGTCTGTCCCCTTTTCACGCTTCAACCATTAAACCTATTTGGAAGAATTTTGGTATGGAGGTAGTTGCAGGCCCGGGGAAGAAGTTCTACTGTTCCCGAGGGATCGTAACTAAACTCCCCTTGAAAGGGTAAAATAAGGGGGGTAAAGTTTGTATGGAATTTTTCTCATTTCTAGACTTACAAGTATAAAAAAAGATACATAAGTTCACGATTACATTAAAATAAGATCTGTGTAGGGGAAAACTGTCTGTCTGTCTTTCGCATTTTCACGCTTCAACCATAGAACCGATTTGGATGAAATTTGATATGGAAGTAGTTTGGGGCCCGAGGAAGAACACAGGTTACCTTTCATTCCGGGAAATTCGACTGTTCCCGAGGGATCGACATTAATGCTGGTGGAGCCGCGGGTAACAGCTAGTTATAGAATAAAGTTTCAAAGGCGTACTACGAACATCTTTACTGTTGCTTTTCCCTTCTACAGTTGCTATTTGTCAATAAATGATCATAGCATAAGGTCTTATCAATGACACCGACATAGGTACCTACCACAGAAATATATCAGGATAGAATGGCTACGCGTGGACTTTGCAAAGGGAACGCGTTTGTCAGTTTTTGCATAAACTACGCCACCACCATTACGTCATTACTAGCGAAGTGTGTAGTAACTGCCTTCGTGGTCCAGTGGTTAAGGCGTTTGCCTGTAGACACGGAGGTCATGGGTTCGATTCCTACGGGAAGCATACTTTGTTTAGTTATTTCTAGTTTGGTTAGGACATTGCAGGCTTGAATCACCGGATTGTCTGATAATAAAGATGATTCCGTGCTTCGGAAGGCACGTTAAGTCGTTGGTTCCAACAACGCAATGCTAATGCAGCTTTCGTGTTGCTATCACACAATTGAATTTACATTGCGCGTTCTTCTTGGAACGAGCTTTATAAAGGTTTTTAGAACGCGTATTGGATGTGAATTAGTTGTATTGTCGTTTTATATTGAAAATCGTAATAGGTCTTTTATTTTTTTGTTGTTAATCACGATTTTAGTTAAAAAAAAGTATTGATCCAAAAAAAAAAATACCTTGTTTCGACCTATTTACTTTTATACTTTTGTTTTTATAATTAAATACCGCTTAATAAAGCATATGTTCAAGTTGGGACGTGCGCGCTGACTGAATGAACGTTTAACGAATCTCGTACGATCATACAAGATTGAGAAACGCGTGTACCACCCACTTAGCCGTTCTATCCTGATATATTTCTGTTATACCTACCTAAGTACTTCATGTCCGAGAAATCTATTCTATAGTTGGTCACCCTACTTTAGAGCGAGATAGAATTCCGAAGTTTGTCTTCGCTTTCTGCTCCAATTATTACTATGAGAGCTCAGTCCTTCTACTATAACGTCCTTGGTTCAGTCAGTCAGTTTGCCATTGTCATTTATACAGAAAAAGAGTACAAATTATAACCTCGTAATAAACGCCATCATCGAAAATAACGATTTCAGTAAAAGTTTATAGGTAAAATCTAGTGACATTCATTTAAAAAGGCGTAAATCATTACAAAGCATCGTTTTAAAGAGTTAGTATTCGAAAGAATTGTGTGATTGAAGAAATATTTGCCAACAACCGTGTCGAAAAGGTTTGTTTACCTTTAAATTTTTTTTCCTTGGGACAAATAGTAGGTTGTCCTGTTTACCAACGTATATAAATTACACCTGCCAGAAGAAAACACCGAATTATTTATGATAAAAAATCTTTGTTTATATAAACCATAGATTTAAAAAAAAAAATTGCGTCTCATATAAACCATAGATTTAAAAAAAAAATTGCGTTCGATGATATAAACCAAATAAATGAATAGATTTATAATTAAATTTTTTATTTCCAATTAGATTTATTTAATAATTAGATTTTTTATTTCCAATAAAATAAAATAAAATTAAATTAAAAACTAAAATTAAATTAAGAAATAAGATATGGGAAAGAAATATTGTCTGTGGGAAAAAATAACGCGCCGGCAGGATTTGAACCAGCGACCTATTTTTAAAGTGTGACACTCTCCTACGAGCAATTTTTGTATGGAAAAATCGCTCGTTTACGAACAGCGTCATTTCAAGAATAGCACTCCAGGTGTACATAGGGCGTACTGTAAGTTTCCGGAACTGGCCACTTACATAAACAATATTTAAAAATTTATTGCAACATTTGAAAATAGAACTCTTTGGCTGTAGAATGCAGTTTGTTTCATTTGACTGTCTTTTGTTTTTACCTTGTGGCGCCATTTAAAAAATTGTGTGTCTGCATCAACATGGATTTAACTCTGGAAAATTTTCGTAGTATGATTTTCTACGATTTTAAGTGTAATTTGACAGCTCAACAGAGCATCGCTCGGCTTGAAACAGCTATTGGCAATGAAGCACCATGCAATACAACTGTTTATAGCTGGTTTGCAGAATTCAAGCGTGGTCGTATCAATCTCAGTGACGAATCTCGCGATGGTCGGCCGTCCACCGCTGTGACCAACAAAAACATCGATGCTGTGCGCCGTATGATTGAAACAGACAGGCATGTGACCTACCATGAAATTCGCGCATCCTTAGAAATAGGCATGAGTCAAATACAATTAATCCTACACGGACATTTGGGTGTGAGAAAGCTGTGCTCGCGGTGGATCCCACACAACTTGACCGAGGCTCAAAAAACGGACCGCGTCACTTGGTGCAGTGCCATGCTTACCAGATTCAACGAAGGTGCGTCAAATTTTGTGTGGGACATAGTAACAGGTGACGAAACATGGATTTATTGTTACGATCCCAAAACAAAGCAGCAATCGAGCGTATGGGTCTTTTAAGATGAGCCGAAACCAACCAAAGTGGCGCGCGTGAAAAGTTACACAGAGGAGTGGCACAAAAGTTTTCAAAACTGGTTTCATCGAATGAAAAAGTGCATAGACGCCAAGGGAGATTATTTTGAAAAACAATAAATTAATTTTGTACCTTTAATAGTATTTTTTCATATTCAATCCGGAAACTTATAGTGCGCCCCACGTATGTACGAGTTACGACTAGTACGACCACGTAACCCATGGCTCCGCCAACCGAGGTGCCGCGCTTCAATCCTGGGGTACTATTTTTAAAGTGTGATACTCGCCTTCGAGCAATTTTTGTATGGAAAAATCGCTCGTTTACGAACAGCGTCATTTCAAAAATAGCACTCCAGGTCTATGTACGAGTTTCGACTAGTACGACCACGTAACCCTTGGCTCCGCCAACCGAGATGCCGCGCTTCAATCCTGGGGTACTATTTTTGAAAGTGTGACACTCGTCTTCGAGCGATGTTTGTATGAAAAAATTGCTCATTTACGAACGGCATTATTTCAAAAATAGCACTCCTAGGCGTCGAAAATCTCCACTACATGCCATTCCCCCATACGCATTAAAAATTTACCTCACTTTAATGAATGGGTATTCTTCTTCTTCTTTTCGTGTCGATGGTACTTTAGTTCCTATATTTTTGCAGCCCAATAATGGGCTACTTCTATTCCTTCCTTAGATGCTGTAAGGAGATCGTCCAGAGTGCACTTCGGACAAGAGAGGAGGTGCGCCATAGTTTGGGGAGAGTGTCCACACTCGCAAACGTTTTGTGAAGTATCTATCATTCCCCACTTGGCCAGATTGTCTTTGCATCGACCCACCTGCGTTCGCAGTCTATTGAGTGACTTCCAGGTGGGCCAGGACAAATTGTGGCCAGGGGGTAGACGCTCTTGTAGGGTGGTAAAATTTGCTGTAGTGTGGTCACTCTCCCATAGCTTCATCCGTGCCGTATGGATGTTACTGTCCAAAGCAACTACCTTTGCAATTAAACTATGACGACTTTTAAGCCTTTGTGGAGCCGGAGAGCAGCCAAACAGAGGGTGCCGTGGATTTCGCTCCGCGGCCCTACGCTCGGCGGCGCTAGCTACATCTCTGCGGAATGGGTATTTGATTCAACTCATTTTAAACTGAATTTGAAAATCAATTAATACTCGTATGTATTGCAATATTTTATAAGGTTTATTTTGCAGTCATATGAATACCATTCTGAAATAAATTAAATCTATTAGCTAGATTCGTACTTCATCAGCTAAGTAACTAAGCACTTTAAAATAAAGCCAGTCTGTTTGCTCCAAATTCCTGAAAAGAAAATCTCGTTAAGTAATGAACCAGTCATTGACTTGTTTGTCGCTTAACGCTGAAAACAGATAAATGCTTGAGGCTGTATTGATTCCAACCCGAAAACTTCCGTTGAAAAGTAAATTAAGTTATTCTCCGGGGAGTTCCACCTTATTTTTGTCGAGAACATTTCTGTAGACGTTCTCGAAAGGTATTCGACTTGAGCCAAAAATATTTTCAGCACGGTACGTGGCAATATCTAATCGTACTCCGTTCTGAATTTCAACACCTGAATTTTCTAAAATGTAAACATTTTAATGCTCGTATATTTTACAAGCTTTTACTTAACTTGCCGTGTATGTATGTTATGTTAGTTCGGATGGAATCTTGCGCCTCAATTTTAGAGTAGATATCATCCACCTATTGAGCTGAAATGTTGTATACTCGTTTAGTTTGAATGACAAAGTATGGTTAGCTATGTGGTGTAATTCTAGATTAAACATGGCGGAACACCCATAATGGCAGACTAGCTATTTGTTATGCACTTCAACAATATGGATATCAATAAAAAAATAACTGGAAAAATAAAGTAATGTAAACAAAAGCTTGTTTTTAAAGCTTAAAGCTTTTTTCTCTTAATTTATTACTAGCTAAAAATCCGGCTTTATTCATATAAAATATACAGGGTGATTTTTTTTTTTTTTGAGTTCCCAGCATTGGTCCCATAGAAAAAGTTGTTCATATTGATGGTCTGAGTCTCTTCTTTAAGGGTCCAAAACAATCAAAATTTCACCATGTATTTTACTTACCTCGTCATCGAGATACTTAACAATATATCGAAACTTAGATTCTGATTCCTGTTAAATATTTAAACAACTAAGTACCTCGGGAAACCTCATAATTTTAAAAAGTTAGCTCAAAATTTTAGTATAAAGTATAACAATATGTATATCAATGAATACGGGTACTTCTATCCCAAATGTTTTTTTTTAATGGAATCTTTAGGCGCCTAGGGGATAAACAAGTGGATCCGCGTCACACGTCACGCTAGTGTTGTTTTTATTTCTATCGAACGTCCCTGCTGCTAACTGCCTGTTTATTTTTGTGATGGGTTTGAACCTGCGACCTTAGGTCTGAAGTCTGTACGATCTACGCTCCGCCAACTGAGCTTCAATCCTGGGCTTCTAAAATCTTTACCTCATCCCATTCCCCCTATACGCATAAGGTCACTCACACGCTAAACGTGGTCCTTATGGCCTCAGACTCTGGCTACCCCGTAAGGGATACAGACGTGATAATATGTATATATCTATTTTATTTTATTTTTATTATTCACTCTAACTCACTTTAGTATTTATAATATAGTTAGGATTAATAGGAATAGGTACTATCTAGTCTAGCACGAACACTTTTTATCAACATCCCTTGATTTTAAATTAGTTACCGTTGGAAATAATGTTTTCAAAAAGATTTCATTTCACGTTACTAGAAATAGTGTGTCATCGAATTCCTTACCACCGAATATTCCTGAAATGTGTCACCACGTTATGTTATGTCACCTTCTCTCACTCGTATTTGGAATTATTTCTTATGAATATTTTGATGATATAGTCTCTTGGGATTGTGTCAGCTTGAATTTTGTTCAGCAATATTATTATTTCATTGTACTTGTAGATATCTTATAACTTATAAGCATACTAATGTCGATGCTTCAAAATTCGTGAATTAGTTCAAATCACACATTTGGAAGCATCGACACTTACAATATATCTTTTAAGCTATTTATACCTACGCCATTTTATATTTAATCTATTTACATAATTATATTATTTGTATTCAAATATCCGTCACTATTTTTCACTATCTTTAAGCACCTAGTACATTGTACCCTTACCTAAGTATATATTTTTTCTTTTTCTTTTCACTAGCCTACCCTTACTATAAATTTCTAACTGCACCAAATACTAGCTGTATTACTCTTAATCTACTTTATCAACCTACATACCCTATTAATGTTTTGTTTCTTTGTTCAATTCGTTCAGGCGTGATCGTATCTAGCGGTAGTAACCCTTGTTTTATCATAGTAACCCCTGGGCCTTCTTATAAATGAAGTGATTTTGAACTTAACCTATGATGATGAAGCCTAATCCTATCTTATGCTATGCCTAAGGTTGCTATCGGCGTTGTGTATGACTAATTTTTACTTATAGATAAGAATAACTTTATCTTAAGGTGCGCTTATGTTTTCCTAATAAATATTGTTTAAATTGCACTTTGTGTTATTTTATGTTGCCTGCTATTTCACATTAATATAATTGCCTTATTTTATGAAGAGTTGGTTAATTATTTTTCATAAAGGAGCATGTTGCTTATAGCATGGTGCATTCTACAGTAACATATTTCTCTACCAGCGGTTTATTCTTATAGTATTGAATTCTGGATATGTATAGTAAGTATTAAAATGTAAGTAGCCATATTGACCTATAATGAGTTATAGTTGACTACAACTGTAGGTATTGGATAGAAGTTTAAGGTAATAGTTTAATATTGTCATTGTATGTGTTAGTCAGTGGTGGTAGATATACCATATAGTGAATATACCCAGCGTTTTTGGTGTTACGGTTTACTAGTCGAGCCCCGCCATCCGCCCGCCAGAGTACCACTCGTCATCCAGACTTGGACGTGATTTCTCCGTATGCTAATTTCTTTTGGAAAGCAAAAGGGATACCCATTAAAGAGTAAATAGTACCTGTTCCCACCTAATAGTAGGATAGGCAATTTGTCAGTAAAATTATGTCTGACTATTAAATTTAGGGACAAGAGGGTAGACTAAATGTCTTCAAGCGTATTACCTGCTACACAAGCATTATGCTCTCATTGTGTTCGCTGGGATGAGTTCAGACTTATTTACTTTGAAATATCACCACGGAGGTGTAAAAGCAAAGAACTCAATTTATAAATTTACAACAAGCAGGTAGTACAGTCAGCCAATGAGATATCTGACCCCCTACAACAGCGCCATTTTTCGCAAACTAAAGAAACATCCGTGGTTTAAACCCAAAGATAAACATATACAAGTGTAATATCCTTTGCGACTAGTGCCATCTATTGAATTGTGAATGAACAAATAAGGTTAATAAGCAGAAATCTGATACCCTTGACGACTAATGCCATCTATTCGATTTTTGATAAATAAAACAAGCCCTAGCATATGATACGCTTATTTCAAAGATACTTCAATAGTTAGATGTGGCGCAAGTGGTAGGCACTACGGTTTAATAGTTAGTGTGATTATGAATGAACAGGTTCAAATTCTCCAAAGCTTTTTATTTTTTACAAATATCACCAACTTCGTATTGTGATGTTGGTGTAATTTTGGTTGTTTTAACATAATGTTACCGAGCTAATTACTGTGAATAAAAAGCATTTTAAATTTTTAATTACTTTATTACATCAAAAAAATGTAACAGTGAAATAAATACCTGCCTACTTAATTCAAACTATGATTAATCTTCTGTAGAGAGAACCAACATGTTACTTAATAAGTAACAATTTACATCTCTCAACTTCTTTTTAATCATAGTATTATATTTTTTTAAATGTGTAGGGTCAAATAGTGCTATGTGAATAACTTTGCTTCGATAATAGTATAAGAATGAATATAAACCTATGGCATTAAATGAATTTTAATATGGGAGAGGGTGACCCCCATTTTGAAGCTTTTGTTCAAGTCTATTTGTCATTTCACTTACCATGTTAGATCGATCTGATCTCACTTATGCGAAACAAATCACTTATGCGCATATTTATTAATTTAGTATAACCTTTTTGTCTAAATTGATTTAAATCAAACTTTACTCGTGTCTCGTATCCCAGTTAAGCACTATTTGACCCTACAATCTGGGATTTTAATTGGTCACTCAATAACAGTTAGATCACAGAACAATTGTCTTAAATAAAATATATTCTACATTGCAAACTGTTGGAATCACCACATCTCATAAATTTTCCAAGTATTTTTCTTTATTCATCCGGCCGCCGAATTCTACCAGCTCCCCTGGGCCCATTGAAGACATCTGTCCCCAATAACCTGCAAAACAATAATACGATCAGTTACCTATTATTCTACACTGCGTAATACACTAGGTATTAAATATTATTATTATTTTACTTCACTATTTAATGAATATTTTTACCTAAAGTTATCCTGCCACTGTTCTCAAAGGCAAATTATTTTGATGGCTATACGCTGGCCATGTCTTCTCCGCAATATTTTTCTGCCATCATCATCAGACTTAAAACTTTTTTCATCAGAATAAAATACGATCTCGTTCTTGTTGAATGTTTCCTCACTGTTTCAATTAAAATATTGTAGTGTATATGTTACGCCAGTTGACTCCGAATCCACAAACGGACGGTGTTTCTCTGTAAGAGATATATATATCTTAGGCATTTATCACAAACCCTGTGTTACGGAACAAAAAATAGTGTGACAATTAAGTAAGTATATTAAATACTTATAATTTCTACTTACCGCGATACCTAACTCTCTAGATATAGATACTTTAAATACTGTGGTTGTCTTCCCAATACACTATTAGCTTTCACAAAATCTGCTATATGAGATGAAACGGGATGCCTAATAACTGGTGGGGTTTTGGATCACTACACAGTAATCGCAGTATCTTAATTGTGACGCGAGTGAACAATATTTTTGATTAGTTGGTATCAGGTATAAATAAATCTGATAGATTACCCTCAATTTATTTGTTAAAGCAATGCGTTGCAGTTGGTGACAATGATGTCATAGCAGTAGAAATAGATAGCCAATTTCGCCCGAGACGTCATATCGTCGGTTGGCGTATTGAGATGAGCGCTAGCTTCTCAAGTCGTGGGTCCATGGTTCGAATCGAACTTTACGTAGGATTGTTTTTGATTCTTTCTTGTTCTTACCATTGATGATTACTTGAATTATTAGCTGAGATTATTAGAAATACAAAATTTGCAACTGAGCAGGTTATCAGAAACAAGTTTATACCAGCAGTTGTCTGTCTACTTGCCAAAAATCACGGTAGGTGGCGCTTCACAGCAAAGTGTGAATTTACGTTTTAAAAGTCAGGGGGTCAGGTATCTGCTTGGCCGACTGTACTAGGTACTCAGATGGAGTTTTATAGCGAGGGTTGGTTTGTCAGTCAAACTATACCTCAACTTTCACTGTAGAAAAGGCATTCTTACATGATAATACTCCCCATATCAATTGTTACTTATTATCTTATTATTTTCAGGAATTATGTAGTCATGTATGTAAGCATGTAAATGTTATGCCATGCTGTTATGTAGAAGCACTATTATGCACTAACTCTAGATCTTAGAGATAGATTGAGATGAAATGTCTATCAGTATTTAAGTACATTTACATCAGACTTATTTGTCTCAGTGATTCAACAAATTTAAGTGTGAGGATTGTAATATTCCTAGATTTCAATATGTAGGGATTTGAGTCAATCTTACACTCGCCCTTTGTAGTATATAAGGAACATTACTCTCCCAGAATTCATTATTTATTCCAGAATTAGATGAATCATATGGTATATAAGTGGATTGTCAATATCTCAACCTTACAGAATTTACATGACTTCCATGGAACCAACAGACCATCTCCTTCAGAGAACGATTATCATGATAATATATTGTCAGAGAGTTATTAGATCTCACTGGACTAAACAAATCTGAATTTTCCAACAAAATAGGTAGATCAAGAAGATATTTATTTAGTAATTAAATAGACAACTCAGACTCAATCCATTGTCAAATAACTATGAGATTATGTCACAAGTTATGATATTAATTGTTCATGGCCAATCTATGTGATTTTACAATATGAAAATCCCAAATCATTCAGGTAGATTCTCTATACACTATTATGGTCTCAGGGCCTTGTACATAAAATTTAAGGTTAAGAATTTCATACCTTTGTTAGAAACAGATTCCCTGAATCTTTCACAATCAGAATACGCACATTTCGTCAGCATTATCACTTGTCACAATCACAGAACCAGCTTATGCCATATTGTTATCATATTTTCACATTCAACTTCACTTTCATTTTAGATACGACTATCTACCTAAAAATTACTGTCGAAGATTAATTGTTTGAATTATTAACGTCCTACCCACCAGCAGCTTGGATGGTTATATTGCTACCACCGGATTTACCGTGAAAACGAATGGAATTTTATCTCCTATACCCCTCTTTTCCTTATCCTGACGCAACCGTTAATGGGCCTAATCTAGTCCCTATCAATCCCTAATTTCTAGTCTAAAGGTGTTAGGTTACTGTCCCCCCATCCCCAAAGTGTGTGTGTGTGTGTAGAACGAACTCCGGTGTAAGAGATCGCTCCCTAATCTAGCTAAAAAGATTTGAGGAAGCTTCCCTCGCCCTATTTTAATGATTCTACCTGCCTGACTGCTCCTAAAATCAGATTTCCTACTCTGGTAAATAGATTAGGTTCCTAGCAAGGAACCGTCATCTCTAAGCTGTAAAAGGGAGCCAGAGTTTGGGCCCACGAACCTATTATTCCTATCACTCTTGGGTTGTGGTCATCTCTTGTGGTCAGATCGAGACTTCCACGCCCTAACAAGGGTTTGAGGTTTCCAAATGTGTCCCCAGGCAAATGGAGTGTTAAATAATAACTGCGGCGTCCGGACCGTTGCCTCTCAATCCCCTGGAGTCATCTAGACACCTCAAGTAGCATAACTAGGCTGGGAATTTCAGCCCATTCGACCAGCTACAATGTCGAACTAATTTTACTCCTACTTGGCCGCTACCCTCATAAAGAACAATCGCTCTCATAAGGAATAGAGGTCCAGCGCTGATCTTGGCCATGTATTCTATTAAACTTTCATTAAAATCCAACAAATTGAAACAAGATATCTCAGATTTGACGCGGAGAAGATTCCGAAGACATCAAAGATCTCCCCAACATCATTTCCTCAATATCATTCAAAACTTTACAGTATATGAAACTATTAAAGAGAATTTACTCTGGACAAGCTAATATTCATATATTTCAAAAGAATCTACAATATTTTAACTTCAGAACACGATACCAATGTGCTTCTTAGCTAAAATATTTTTTTCAAGGGACTTCGCGGGACTTTTCGATCCTAATTTGCCAAGATAACGCAATAACCCACACTTTAAACTACTTCTTTCTTGATTTAAAATAAAACTTGCAGTGGCGTTCTGGCAGCAATTCCTCTTGATTCTTCAAATTCCCGATGCGTAATGACCCAGACTAATGGCGCCGTAGTCTTTTATACTCGCTACCGAGCGGTTCTTAGAAATCAGGCCACTTTGACTGAAAAACCGTTGGCCAATTTTTTTTTTCTAAAAAGCTCATGCAATTATCTAACTAATATCCCTACATTTAATAACTAACCTGCCTTGCTCATTCCCGTCGATAAGACCTTTTTCATTAAATTCTCAATTGAATAAAGTTTTTCCATTGGTTAGTTCCAAAACTTTCTAGACCGTTCTAAGACTACCTGTCTCTTTCTTCTTTTCATCTTCATTGAACGCTCACCCCTAATCGTAACGAAATAAAGGTCAGCGTGCCTTGTAACAAATTCAATTTCATAGACAATTTCATAGTTTTCTTTTAATTATTAGTGTTCCCTGTGCTATCTATAGGATCCCTTGAATCGACCTATTAGCATAATCTGGTATCTCGAGATATTATAATAAATGAGATTATAATTTTACCATTTAAATTCCTTTCACGCTGAGTATTAATTTATTTTAATATTTGTTTAATTTTGATTGAATCGATTCTCTCGATTATCCGTAAAATGCTTACTTTTTTTTTCAACTAGACAAAAGAATAAACTAATTATCAATTATTTGATCAAATTTTGTTATCATCATGATTATTTATTTCCTTGTTCTTTAGACTTAAAGATATAAAGTCAGTCAAACTATACTTTTAATTTCATATTTTTAATTTACATTCTCTGTCCTTGTTCTAAGTTCTACTTTTCATAGATCATAGATCAATTTTCTTCCTCGCGTCAATTATTGATAAAACAAACTGTCAATGTCATTCTGCTTCACAACAAACAAAATAAGATGGATATAATGAATTATTGTGAAACAATTTACGAAAGATTGTATTTATGATTGAATTTCAGTTTTCCAGTTAATATTTGAGAATCGTGAACGAGAACATAAGTGTTCCGTTACAACATGTGCTGCAAATTCCTAAGCTTTTACATACATATAATGGCTTTTACATTATTAAACCCTTTAATTTAAATATAACCTTTCATATAAAAAATCGACTTCAATCAAACTACTGGACCGATTCTAATTAATTTTCTGAAAAAATTGTATTTTCTGTACTAAATAAATATCCTTACTTATATTATAAATGCGAAAGTGAGTTTGTTTTTATTATTTGTTTGTTTGTTGTTTGTTTGTTTGTTTGTTTGTTTGTTTGTTTGTTTGTTTGTTTGTTTGTTTGTTTGTTTGTTTGTTTGTTTTTTTGTTTGTTTGTTTGTTTGTTTGTAACGCTTTCACGCCGTAACTACTGCACCGATTATCATGAAATTTTGCACACAAGTTCTCTGGAGTACGGAGAAGGACATAGGCTACCTTTTATCCCGGGAAAAATTACTTTTCCCGAGGGATCGACATTAACGCGGGCGGAGCCGCGGGCGAAAGCTAGTTTCTTATAAACATTTAAAAACACCTCCTTTTCCATCTTTTTTGAAGTCGATTAAAATATGGAGACTTTTCTGTTGATACATAGTGTTAAATAAAAAAATAACGTTAAATACGGCCGACTTACCTCATAAATACACGAATTGTATGAATTGAGTTGTAAGGGCCTTTTATGAAGTTGTTCCGCGTTCGTGTCTGCTGAAGACACGCCATCAATCTGACTGGTAAATATCGCCGTAAACGTTACAACAAAAGGGCGCGGAGAGATGAAATTGATCGTTTGCTGTTCGCCGTGATACAGCCCTTTGAGAATAATAGGTGTATAAAAAACATAGAAAAATATTGTGGACTTGCCTGAAGAATTAAGGTATACCTACATATCATGTAGTACTCGTATCGAATGGTTTCTTTATTTTTTTCTTTTATCCTATTAATCGCTTCTTTAGAACGAAAGTGACTTAATTCAAAATCTCTACTTTTTGGGAAATCGCAAAATAAGATTTCAGTTTAAGTCATTTTTGCATTAGTTTAAATATATCTTCCAAACTAATTAAGATAATTGCTCTCTGATTGCTGATATGTTTTAAATAACTATTAGGCTTGATATTCATTGACATTTTTTTTTATTATTTTAATAAATAATATTTTGAAATAACGATTTTCAAAAACTTGTCACTATTAGGTCACTTTTTGACCGAACTTCTTTATTATCGTTTGACTTAATATGTATTAAGTCAGTTTCGTTTTAATAACTTAAAATTGGTGAATGGCCTCTTAAGTATTATGTCATTTTCGTATTAAAGTTAGAGTAAGTCGGGTTTACCAATAAGTCACTTAGATCAAAACTGTTTTGTAATAAAAACTTGGGTTTTATTACAAAACAGTTTTGATTAAAGAGTTCAAGTTATTAATTGTATTCAGAAAATAACATAAATTATTGTTCTTTAAACTTTCGCGGTTTAAACACATAATTATGTATACAAACGGGACTTAGCAAGAACCTTATTAGTTTTCGACGTTTCAATGAAGTTACATCCATCGCGGTCGCAACGGACTGGAGTACTGCGGTGTCATCGTGTGGTGGTGGACGCAGTTTCACTAATAATTTTGATAATTTCACTACCCACATAAAGTATTGTGTTTATGCGTTAGCCCCGGGTACACTCTACACTAACAGTGTCCGACTTTTTGTATGACTCCGGACGACGTGGTTTAATAAAACGGTTCGTCCTAAGTCCCGTTTAAATACATCATTACTAACAGACATTGTTCCAAATAAATTACTATCAGTTACTAGTATGGTTGCATGGAGACAAATAAAGATAAAATAAGCTATACATATTATATTGTCTTTGGCTATACTTACCAAATGCATTAACTGGAATTAGCGCGAACATACCGCTTTTCTTCAGTAGTGTGTGCTGGTAGTTGGATAAAAAGTAATATGCCGGTGGATGAAGATACCACCGCGCCTACGGAGTATTGACACCGTTGCATCAGTCATTCAGTGACCACGGCAGGTGCAACCTGGTCGAAACGTCTAGAGAAAAACGGTATGTTCGCGCTAATTCCCGCTAATGCATTTAGTAAATATGCAGCGCGAAAGTTTAAGAGTATTTATACGCTATATTTATTCAAAAATTACACACAGTATACATCAGCTCCCATCGAGCCTATGTCATTAGAGGGTGCAAACCGATACGCTCAGATTAGAATTACTAGTATGGTTTCTAGGGATTCAGAGATAGGTGAAATAAGGCTATATTGAAAAAAAACACAAGTAACATATTATTTAATTACTTTGATTTAACTAAAGATTAAGTACATTAATTAAATAAGTAAAGGTTTAACATTTGGACTCTTACATCTACTTATCCGTAACGATTAGATAGTAAAAAATAAATGTACTTATAAACAAGAACAAATTTAAATAAACAATCTCTTTGGCGCGTTCTTAGTATTTTTTGAATTAACAACAATTATTTACTTTAGAAACTAGGTATAATTAAAATAAAATATTAAGTGTGTAAAAGGTGAACTTACACAAGGATGTAATCTTATCAATTACACTATGAAATACATAAATTTTTGACAAAATCTTTGTTATATGGAGAGTAAGAACATAGAGAGTATAGGGGGGTGCTGATGTCGTTATAAATTAGCACATGATGCTTGATAAGACTTGTATTTGTCAGCCAAAATGTCACTTTGGCACAAATACTATTTTTGTATACGTAACGTAACATTGTCTTAGGCCATGCTTGGTTGCCACATTTAAATCTTAATATCTCATCAACGCTTTGTAATAATTGAGAAAGAAATGGTTTTATTGGCTGTGTAAAAGATGCCCTAGCTCCTGGATGAGGTCTCATCACACAAAAATCTCTAGGTACTATAAAAAGCGTCTGTTTGGGCAAATGCTTCCTGACCCCGTGACAGAAATTGGTCTAACCTGCACAGGACAGTGCTGCCGTTCGTGCTGATAAGGATTTTTACACTATCAAGTCCTACTACGTACTATATTGTTTTGACAAAATTTGCATTTTTCAAACTGTCTAGCTCCTAAACGCTTCCTATCCGGATGTAAGAAACTGGTTATTTATGTTCAACAATAAAGTGCGCATCTTTGTATTATAGTCTCTAAACACTATCTTATCCATCAGAAATTGGCATTGGGACGACGGTCTAATGGATATTTTACTCACAGCCTCAATCAGATTCAAATGGTTAGTTTCTTGATTTTCACGATCTTGCTGTTTTAATAGACGACGCATTCGGGGAAATATTTTCACTATTAAATTGTGTTTCCTGAAAAAGCAAAAAATAAAAGCTCATATCACCAAAAGCAGCAAACCAAATCTTAAAAATATGCGTTACTAAATTTTATGCTATACCTATAATTAGCAAAAGTTTCAATGCGCCGTTCAATTCGTGCTTTTATGCTTATAAATATCTATATTTTAATGATAAATTGGTCAAAACAGAGTATTTTCACAACTTAAGAGTAAAACGAAATATGCCTTACTGTTAAATTGCTTAAATATGCCTTTGCTTACCTGCTGCTCATTCTCGCCTTCGTACACACTCTTTTGTTTTTGTAGTATTTTCCAAAGTCATGAGCGTTCTCCTTTTCCTCTTTCACGAATTAAAAAAAACAATGACCTAAAATAAAAAACTTATGGTAGCATTGGAATTAAATCGACTGAAAACTCAAAAGAATGGTATTATCAATAACCGTTTTAATATAAAAGAGACTTAATCCATAATAGGACAAAGAACATGACGAAAAGTTTTATAAAAAAGTGACTTATTTGTTGTTAAGTCATGACGTGTAAAACAGATTTTAGTAATAAAGTGGCGTAAGCACGAATAAGTCGTAAATATAATGACAATATTCGGAAGAGTATCGACTTAAAGCCTATTAGGTCACTTTAATAACAAAAATTAAAATGTAATTATTACCGTTTTTCGGAATGAAAACGCCTCAAGCACTAATTGGTCACTTTATTTGCATTCCGTCAACGTGTTGCGCTTGCCTCTGCGGGAATAACCCTAAAAGGGGCATTGACGTTCCGACCCGGGACCTCTTCGCGTCCAGTAATAAAGAGACGAAAATTGTGCGTTCGTACTCTTCTAACACAGTTGGGCCATTTTCCGATTATCTAAGCGATAGAATACGATGTGTAGAGTCGTTCGGAAACATTAACTCAAATTTAAGATTTTTTGAGTTAAGTCGGTTTCATTCTAAAGACGCGATTTGGCCACCAAACTTCATTCAGAAGCTTATTTAAGCCAGTGTCTAGTTATTTTTCGAGTTATTCTTGTTTGTGTATCAACGAAATGATGGTGCAATTCATTTTGCTGATTCCGACGGAGCCCCTGGCGACAATTTCTACGAATCCACTGGCTTGATAATAAACGATGCAATGAGGCGAGCAAACAACAGCCCGCTTAGTAAATCTTACTAGAACCGCATCATGACACTTTATTTTAGTTATTCCACACTTTGTTCATAAACATGGGTATATATAACACCCAATTACACCGAATTCACATTATAAAGTCCACTAGAAACAATTTGCAAAACAATCCAAAACAAAAGCCCGCCAAGAACCTAGATTAGTTTCGATAAAGATGTTGTATAAAATTTATTTAAATCTACATTTGAGAATCCAAAATGTTTGAGTCAGACAGTTCACCCAGCAGCGCTATTTAGTTTACTCAGCCCTGTCAAAATTAAGCACTCGAAGACTTAGAAATTAATCTATACATATAATAAAACAGTAAAAATATTTTGTCTGTATATTTAGAATTTTTGACTAAAATGGATAGAGGGACACTTAAAAAGAATAATAGAAAGCAAAAAATTTTTTTTCGAATTTCTTGTCTGTCTGTCTGTCTGTCTGTCTGTCTGTCTGTCTGTCTGTCTGTCTGTATGTATGTATGATCACGATTATCTCCGAAATTACTGAACCGATTTACTTCAAACTTTCACCAATTGCTTTGTTTTAACCCAGCAAAACATTTAAGGGTTGTTTCATCAGAATCGGTTCATTAAAAAAAAAGTTATAGTCATTTGAATGAACTCAAGGCATGAGTTTGCCTGCAAACATATAGCAAAAATAAAATAAAATAATAAGTGACATAAGAAAATTAAAATCCAAAGTCAATTCATCATCATTATACGACAGCATTATACCTATCCATACTATCCATAGTAATCCATACTAAAAAAAAGGAGAAGCTGACTGACTGACATATCAACGCAGGGCCTAAACTATAAGGGTTAGGAACTTGAAATTTTGCACAGGGGTTCCTTTTATAACGTAGGGGAGCACTAAGAAAATGATTTTTGGAAATTCATCTCCTAAGGGGGTAAAACGGGTTGCAAAGTTAGTATGAAACTTTGTCGTTTTTGAAGTTATTCGAATTAAATTCAGCATGAAGGTTCTTTACTGAAAGGTATGAAACACGAGTAAAATATTTTACTCAAAAATCATCCCTTAAGGGGGTAAATAGGGGTGCAAAGTAAGTTTAAACTTAACCATTTTTGAAGTTAGTCGAATTTAATTCAGCATGAAGGTTCTTTACTGAAAGGCATGAAAGACGAGTAAAATATTTTTCTCAAAAATCATCCCTTAATTATAACGGGGATGCAAAGTTAGTATGAAGCATTCCGTTTTTGAAGTTATTCAATTGAAATTCAATATTAAGGTGTTTCATTGAAAGTCATTAATGTATTCCGGGTAATTCTACTGCTCTTGAGAAATCGACACTTACGCGGGCGGAGCCGCGGGCCAAAGGCAAACCTGACTTATATTTCAACGCACAGCCGAAACTACTGTGCCCAGAAACTTGAAATTTGTCACAGGGATTCTTTTTATGATGTAAATGAGCACTAAAAAAGGATTTTTAGAAAATCAAAGGGGGTGAAGTTTTATGGTATTTTCTCATATCTGGACTTAGAAGTTTTAAAAGTAGGTACACAAGTTCTCAATTAAAATTAAAAAAAGGTCTGTTTAGGTGAACCAGACAACATTCTCCCTTGAAGGGGTAAATAGGGGGTAAACTTTGTATGGAATTTTTCCATTTCTAGACTTAGAGGTATGAAAATAAGTATATACGTTCTAGGTTACAATTGAAAAAGATCTGTGTAGGTGAAATGTACAATATTTCCCCCTTAAGGGATAAAGGGGGGGGGGGGGGATTGTATGTAAATTTTCTCATTTCTGGACATAGAAGTATAAAAATAAGTATATATGTTTACGTTGAAATTAAAAAGACATGTGAAGTTAAAATGGTCGAAATTTCCCCTTGAAGGGGTAGAATAGGTGGGGTAAAGTTTGTATGGATTTTTTTATTTACTTAGAAATGTAACAATAAGAAGTTCTCTATTACAATAAAAAAATATCTGTGTAGGTGAAATGGGCAAAATCCCCTCCTTAAGGGCTAAAGATCTATGCAGGTGAAATGTATTAAATTCCCCCTTACGGGGGAAAAAGCAAAGGGGCAGGGGTTTGTGTGGAATTTTTATCATTTCTACTGTTCCCAAGGGAACGACATTAACGCGGGCGGAGCCGCGGGCAACAGCTAGTAAATAATAAACAAAAATAGCACGAGAAATTTTATCTAGGCCAATTACATTTCTGCAATGTTTAACCTTCCACGTTTCACCTGACACCAAATTATATTTTCTACAAAGAAAATATTTACTTGTTAAACAATTTTTTTTTTTTTTTTCCTTTCATAACGTACCTAACTAGTTATAATTAAATACGCTAATATTATTACAATCTAGCCTAAACACAGGCTAATGAGTAATATTACATTGACCTAGTTTTATAAATTATTGAATAAAAATGTGTCCATCGGCACTTTTCTTACTGTCTCTATTAAGGGGAAGGCACTTTGTTCATGTGTCTTTATATGCACTATCACAATACTTATTTTTATTTATTTATTTTGCACTACACTACACTAATTCAAAAGGTTTCGTTCTTTTGAGACGTCGCACTAGATGTGTGTTGTCTAGGAGCTGGATTGCCTCGACGTTCACATGATGAAGCAATCTATATTCGTGTGCTTCGGCATATTTTTTAATAACTTTATCGACAGACTGTATATTAAGGTCCCGATGCAGGTCGTCATTTCTTACATACCAGGGCGCATTTACAACTGCCCTCAGTACTTTATTTTGGAACCGTTGCATCATTTCGATGTTGCTCTTTTTGGTACAGCCCCACAGCTGTATACCATAAGTCCATACTGGCATAAGGACTTGTTTGTAGAGAAGTATTTTATTATGTACTGAAAAAGCCGAGTTTTTTCCAAGCAACCAGTACATGTTGTGAAATTTTATTTCAAGTTCTTGTCTTTTCTTTTTGACGTGGGCCTTCCAGCGAAGCTTTGCGTCTAAAGTCATACCTAAGTATTTGGCTGTATTTTCATATGGTATTCGCTTAGCGTTTATGTATAAAGGACTGTATTGGTCTTGCTTGTTGGTAAAGTTAACGTGGACTGACTTTGTTTCATTTAATTTGATTCTCCATCTCCTTGTCCAGTTAAAGATTTTGTTTACAGCTATTTGCATTTTTTCTGCTGCTTCCGCGTGTGTGTCTCCGACAGCCATTATTGCAGTATCATCTGCAAAGGTCGCTATGCAGTCGCTTTCTAAATGGGGAATATCGCAGGTGTATAGCAGGTACAGGACCGGACCCAAAACACTTCCCTGAGGTACTCCAGCTTTTATTTCCTTGAGTTCAGAATATGCATCTTCTTGTCGAACTCTAAAAACTCTATCAGTAATGTACGATTTCAGAATATCTACATAGCTTTTTGGCAGCATTTTGCGAAGTTTTATGATAAGTCCTTCGTGTCACACCTTATCAAAGGCTTGCGCTATGTCTAGAAAGACAGTAGAACAGACTTTTTTATGTTCAAGAGCTTCTTCAATCAAGTTTGTTATTCTGTGAACTTGATCTATTGTTGAATGTTGTTCTCTCAAGCCAAACTGATGGGCTGGAATTACATTTTTGGCTTCTATAATGGGTTTGAGTCTTTTATGTAATATTTTTTCAAATAATTTTGACATAACGGGCAACAAGGAAATTGGCCTGTACGAGGTAGTTTCGGTTGGCGGTTTTCCCGGTTTTGCTATCATGATTACTTCGGCGATTTTCCATAAATCTGGAACGTATTTAAGTCTCAATGCAGCATTTATGATATTGGTTAATTTAACTAAAGCTTTTCTTGGGAGATTATGCAGTATTTCTCCAGATATCAGATCATAACCAGGTGATTTTCGGGGGTTGATGTGTTGTTTTATTTCACGTAAAACTTCTTTCGGTGAAACAAGCCGGATCATAGCTTCTTCGTTTATGTCAATGCACTCTTCATCGATTGTGTCATAATTTTCTTCTTGATGTTCGTTTGGTTTGAAGATCTGCTCTAAGTGTTCAGCAAACTTTGCGGCTTTTTGTTCATTACTAACTGCCCACTTTCCAGATTCCAGTTTTAAGGGAGGGATGTGGTTTATTGGGCGTTTTAAGTGCTTGGTAGATTTCCAGAGAGAGTAATCTGTACTGCGATCACTGGTTAGTTTTTGTAGATAAGTATTAGTACACTTTTCAACATGATTTTGAATAAGCCTTTTTAGTTGTTTCGTTTGATTATTTAGTTTCTTTTTGTCTTCTGGAGATCTAGATTGGTGCCATAATTTTCTTTGTCTTCTTTTTTTAACTATAAGCTCTCTTATTTCCAACGGATAAGTATTTTTTGATGTTCTCTTTTTTATCTCAGGTGTATTTTTCCATGCTACCCGTTGTATTAATTTAACAAATTTTTCTAAGTCTAAATTCAGTTGCTCCGGAGTCTTTAGAGGTACTCTAAGATCAATCTCGGCATCTAATTCTATTCTAAAACTATCCCAGTCAGTATATTTGTTAACTAGGGTTAGATTGCTTTCTTTAAGTATAACTTTCTTACTTATTTCTAAATATATGGCTGAGTGATCTGAGTTCATATCATAACTTTGGTCAGTTTTCATAAAATTTGTTGGTAAATTCTTATAGATGAAGAAATCTATGAGATCAGGGATTTTTGATTTGTCGGTTGGCCAGTATGTAGGAGATCCTGTTGATGCAACGTCACATTTAATTTCAGTAATGGCAAACATAAGGTTTCTTCCTTTTGTGTTCGTTAGTCGGGAGCCCCAATACGTATTTTTAGCATTGAAGTCCCATCCTAAAATAAATCTGTCACCAAGTGAATGTAAAATATTAATATACAAGTCTTTCTGAATTTTGTGTCGCGGTGGGCAGTATATCGCAGCTACAGTAAGCCAATAATTTCTCATCTTCAGTTGTACCGCCGAACATTGCACTTGTGGAATTTCATGTTTGATATGTTCTTGATGTTGAATATTTTCTTTGATGATAATAGCACTGCCACCTCTCCCTTTATTTGCAGGATGCAATGCATAATAAACCTTATATCCTTTAAATTGTATGTAGGATTGCTTAGTGAAGTGTGTTTCTGACACCAGGCATACATCAATATTTTCTATATCCAGGATTACTTGTAGTTCATTTTTATGTTGTACCAATCCATTGCAGTTCCATGCCATAATTTTTAAATGACTTATCATTTTTTGTTTTTAGGAATAGCCAACTTAGTGCTATTTTTCTCGATTTTTTTCAGACGCTCATCAAATGAAGTCATAAGGCTCAGAATTTCATTCAACTTACTGTCGTTAACATTGTCTTGTTCCTTACGCTGTGAGATAGAATTTTTTGCAGCAGCCTTGGCGTAAGAAACGTTAGTACTCACAGTCGATACAGGCTTATTTTTCGGTTCCTGTTGGTTGGTTGAGACCTTACTGTCGTAGCTGACTACATGTGTTTTGGTAGATTTGTTTCTCATCTTTTGCATCTCTTTGGCTATCATACAACCTCTGTAGTTAGCCGGATGCGCTTCGTCACAATGCACGCATTTTGGTTTTTCTGATGGTGGTTTTTTGCAGTCTTTAGTCAGGTGTTTACCAGTGCATTTTACACACCTAGGTTCTTTAGCGCAGTACATATGAGTATGTCCATATGCCTGGCATCTTTTACATTGAGGAATAAGTTTTGTGGATTTTAATGGCTGTATATCAACCATGCAGCCCAAGATTGAACTTATTTTGTAGATTTTATCTATTTCTTCCTGGTTGCTAAAGGTAAGCATGAACATGTTCAGTGGTTCTTTACTCTTCCAGCTTAACTTATTCACTGCATTTTCAATCTTTAGACCCTTCGATTTAAGATCTTGGATAATCCTCTCTGGTTTGCAAGTAGAAGGTAGTTTTTTTGCCATCACCCTTATTGGCCTTTCTTGTTTATTTTCATACGAATGCCATAGGCAGTTATTTTCTGACAATAGCTTCGATATGGATTTATATGCTTCTTCGCTGGAAGCATTTATCTTCACGCTGTCTCCATTTAATATTTTTACCGTAAAAGTGTTAGCTGGCTGATCTTGTGATAGAAAATCATAAAAGCTTTGATAATTTTTCACACCGTCGACAACAATGGGAGGTGGTGGTGGAATTTTCTTTAAATTCGGTGCTGATTTTGTGCTTTCTTTTTCCTGTGGTGAGAGCGTGGGTGACGTGTTCAATTTTCTTTTCTTCCTACTTTTTGTTCGTATCCACTCTGTCTCTTTTGCTAGTTCTTCCTCGTTTGTGCCATATTCAGCATGGGACGTGGAAGTTTCCACATTGGAAGTTGATGGAGTTGTTGTTTTTGTCGTAACAGCGCATTGCAACTGCTGTTGAAGAATTGCAATTTGCTTCTTCAGGTCCTCTATAAGGCTCTGTTGTTTTCGCCGTTCTTCTCTCTCTTCTTTGTACCTGTCATATAGGTACTGTTCCGTTTCTGTTTTTATTTCGATTGATTTAGATGGAGTACTCATTGTTAAGGCAGTTGAGAACGTCGCCTTAACAATTATTCGTCGTACGTAAACATACCGAGCGCAATAACTTACCGATCTAGGTCATCGCGGCCCAGCTGCTCGTGACGGCGGTGTTGTTGTGATGCGTCTGCACTTTTGCACTGTCTCACTATGTGACACAACTGTACTAATCGAAGATTGAACGATCACTGAGATTAAACGATCACTGACAAAAACAAAAATAGCACGAAAAATGTTATCTAGGCCAATTACATTTCTGCAATGTTTACCCTTTCACGTTTCACCTGACACCAAATTATATTTTCTACAAAGAAAATATTTACTTGTGATGTCATAGACAAGTCCGCTAGAAAGACAACATTTATGTTGTTTATTTCTTTAATTTAACTATTTCTACTTGTAGGGTCCTTAACTAATAAATAAAAGATAGGACTGTATAAAAAAGGCTGGTTTAATTGTCCCAATACAAGCAAACGCGTGCGATCGAGAGTACTGCCAGTGTTGGGTATGGACGAGGGCAGGCGCGGGGGGGCGCATGCGGCGGGGGGTGTAGCTGGCGCGGAGAAGCGGGCGCGCAGGCAGGTATCACTCAGCAGGCGCGTGGACAGGCTCCCCGGGTTGAAGATGGAAGCTTCAAAGTCATCAAAGGTTGTTGTCATCTAAAGGAAGGGCACATAGGTTGTTCCACCCTCTTCTTATTGTACCTTTCAAGGTTTTCACTTCGGCGACACGGTTGATGCCATCTGTTCCGGGGTAAACTTGAACGACACGACCAAGGGACCAAAGTAGCGGCAGTGTCGATTTATCTTTGATGAGTACAAGGGAATTTATCTGAATATCACCTTTAGTTTGTTTCCATTTAGTTTTCTGTTGAAGAGTACATATATATTCATGAGAAAATCTGTTCCAAAAATATTGCTTTATTGCTTCGACTCGCTTGTGGCGCTGCAGTAGTGTGATGTTTGAGCTCTCAGCTACCTTTGGATATGGCAAAGTAGTTAATGTTCGTCCAATTAAAAAATGTGAAGGAGTCAGAACGGATAAATCATTAGCTTCTAAGGAAAGAGGGATTAAAGGACGCGAATTTAAAATCGCCTCGATTTCAGTTAGACAGGTTGACATTTCTTCATAAGTTAAATGAGTTAAATTTAATATTCTACGTAAATGATGCTTAGTCGATCGAACAGCAGCCTCAGCCATCCCGTTGAAGTGAGGGGAGTGAGCAGGGGAAAAATGGAAAGTAATACCTTCATCGGCCAAATCGTCAGTTAGGCTAGACTGAGAGAGGAACCGCTCCAATTCGTTACATGCGCCTACAAAATTGGTTCCATTATCGGAAGTAATTGTTTGAGGCTTGCCCCGACGACTAATGAAACGGCGCAAGGCAGTCAGATAAGACTCTTTACTCAGGTCCGTGACCAGCTCCAAGTGAACTGCCTTTACTGCTAAGCATACAAAAATACACAGGTATGATTTAAGTAATTTGCAACCACGACCCTTTCTGTCGGCTATCAAAATTGGCCCAGCACAGCACAGTGAAGGAAGGGAAATTCTAAGTTAGTTCTAGACTCAGGTAACTGGCCCATTATTGGCTGTACAGTTTGGCTCTTGTGCCTAAAACATGTAACGCATTTCCTAACTACATACCTTGCCAAATTTCTACCACCTAAAGGCCAGTATGACTGCCTTATGTCAGCGAGCAGGAGTTGAGGACCTGCATGTAAAAGCCTTAAATGCTGTTTATTAAATATTAATTTAGTTAAATGATGCTTACAACACACAAGAATCGGATGTTTTTGATCATATGAGTAAGGCGAGTTGTCGAGCCTTCCTCCTACTCTTATTAAATTATCTGAATCGATAAATGGTGTTAACGACAACAATCTATTTTTTGACGATAACTTGCCCTTATTATATAAAATTTTATATTCTTCACTAAACATTTCAATTTGAGCCTGTCTAAGAATAGTATATAAAGATCCACGTATTTCATCTGACGTTAAGGAGCCCTTATATTTATTTTTATTTTTGCAGTTTTTTATAAATCGTTTTATGTAAGCAAGAGTATGAATAAGGCGTGTGAGATTTGAATGTCTGTGTATGAGTGATGAGACAATGTTTGTGTTATTCAGATTACAATCCTGAGCTAAATTACACACTACGTCCGGCAGATCACGTGGCTCGCTTGAATTGGGCATTTTTGGCCATGATTGTTCGTTACAGCTAAAAAACTGTGGTCCTGACCACCACAAGGATAAATCGCTGATAAGATCGGCCTTCACCCCGCGAGAAACGAGATCGGCAGGATTGTCGAGGGAGCGCACATAACTCCAAGGGCTGTTTGCACTATTTTCATTAATTTCGTTCACGCGATTACGAACAAAGGGTTTCAAACGATGTACAGGGGTTTTCAACCACCCCAACACAATTGTAGAATCACACCAGTATCTGCAACTAACCTCTTATATATAGAACTCATCACCTTAGAACACAGTCTCGTTGCTAATAGGGCTGCACACAGCTCGAGGCGTGGCATCGTCATTGGTTTCATTGGGGCTACTTTACTTTTTGACGCGATTAAACAAACGTTAATAATACCATTTTCAGTTATAGAGCGAGCGTAAATACACGCCCCGTAAGCACGTTCAGAAGCATCTGAAAAAACGTGTAATTCTATAATACAGAAATCATTTTGTAAAAACCACCTAGGTATTTTGACTTTATTCAAAAATATTAATTTTTGTGAGAATGAAGTCCATTGTTCTTTTATATTTTCTGGCACTTCATCGTCCCAACCAAGTTTCAAAGACCATAATTTTTGTAAAATTATTTTTGCTTCTACCACTGCTAGGCCCACGAGTCCTAGAGGGTCAAAAATTTGGCTTATTATGGAAAGTATGTTTCTTTTAGTAATTTTTTCTTTGTTTTGAATACTTGTAGAAAACAATAATGTGTCACAATTAGTATTCCAAGTTAAACCTAAGGTCTTGGAAGGAGTATTAAAATTTTCAGATATTTCCAAAATATTACTTGAACTTGTTTTATCTGGCAGCAACTGATTCAGTATTTCTTGACTATTTGATTTGAATTTTCGTAAATTAAATTTTGCTGCCGATAATACATCAATTACAGCCTTAGTTTGCTTTATTACCCCCTCTTTCGTAGTCCCCCCGCTGATATAATCATCGATATAGAAGTCTCGTTTAATAGAATTCTTTACATCTATATCATCGACAGTTTCAGACAGAGAAGTAAGACACTTGGTTGCTAAATAAGGAGCGGATGCCATACCATACGTGACAGTGTTTAAAGTATATGTTTTTAGCCGTTGTGACGGGTCTGATCTAAATATTATCTGTTGCAAGAACCGCTGAGAAGAATTAATTTCTATAGCCCTATACATTTTCTCAATATCGCCTGATATCACATATTTGTGTTGACGAAACCTTATAAGTATAGAAATAAGGTCATCTTGAACAGTAGGCCCTATCATTTGAATATCATTTAGGGACAGCCCTGTCGTAGTAACGGCAGAAGCGTCAAATACAGTACGAAGCTTAGTAGTCGTACTTGATTCTTTAATAACACCGTGATGCGGTAAATAATAATTGACAGAAATACTATTATGTAAAGGTATTGTATTTTCGGTCATGTGACCGAGCTCTTCGTATTCACGTAAGAACTCCAAGTACTTATCCTTAAAGGCAGGATCTCTAACAAACCTCCGTTCAAGGGAAAGGAACCGCGTTTTAGCCATCGCGTAGGAATCGCCTAATTCATGGGGATCCTTTTTTAGAGGCATGGTAACAACGAAACGGCCTTCTTCATTACGGTAGGTATCTACATTAAATTTATATTCACAGGCACGTTCTTCAGTAGTTAACGAATACTTAGGGTGAACCGAATCACGCTCCCAAAATTGAGATATACTATCATCCTGTTTTATAAAATTACACTGATGTGAAGAAATTTTGGCACGTGCTACGTAACCTGACACTAACCATCCTAGTTTAGTTTCGTATATTTTCGGCATATTTTTACCTAAATCGATAGAATTGTTGCACATGACGTTCCAGAATATATCTGCCCCTACAAGAATATCTACAGAAGCAGGATGAATAATTAGTACAGAACAGAAAATATTAAATGAAGGGTCAGCTAGCTGCACCCCAGAGGGTATGAGAATCTTCTCAAATTTTACAAGTTTAGACGGCAGTGCTTTAGTGATGTGAGGTAAAATAAAACAGTTTATATCAGCTTTGTAATCACTATTAAGTGATTCTATAGTCAGCTGACACGATTGTGTAGTCTTATAGGTTTGGTTGCAGATACTTGACACCGTGGAGAGTGCACTTCGCCTCGACAGTCCTAGCTTACCACACAACTCGCTTGTCACGAAATTTGCCGTACTGCAAAAAAATGGGCAAAAATCTAAGAAACCCATCACGATTTTGATTTCGTTTTCCGCCTAATGACCAACATGCTAAACGTGGCCTTCAGGTCTTGTAGACCTGCGCTCTGTCTACCCCAAAAGGGAAAAAGACATAGTATGTATAAACTTTGGTTAGTCACACGTCGGAACACTTACAAATCCCAACTTAGATAAAGATTACGTAGACAGTAGAAGCAAAGCACTTTACTCCAAAATCGGACAAGTTGGACAACGAGCAAACATGGATCAAACTACTTCGCCAGTGCGAATATGAAAAGTTTTTATTTATAGCCGCTATCCGTCTGGCAAAGTTTGACAGGCCCGCCGGGTTTTTATTCTGGCATCGAAAATCCTATTACATAAACTGTGGTCATTATTTTACATAGTATTACATAAACTGTGGACATTATATTACATAGTATTACATATACCTACTGTGGCTATCTTCTTTTTTATTATTTATGGCTTTCACGCGTTACGTATTTAGCCAGTATCAAGTATTAATGAGTTTTCCCGCGCTTTATCTAAGTCTTGTTATCAATGAAACGATAGTGTAGTTCATTTCATTGATTCTACGAAGCCCCTGGCGACAACTCCCACGAATCCACTGGCTTGATCACAGACGACGCAACGAGGCGAGGCGGTCCACCAGGCCGCTAAATAAATCTCACTACAGCCGCACTGTGAAAGTTTATTTCAGTTATTCCATACATTGTTCATAAACATTCCCATGTTTATGAACAATGTATGGAATAAATGCCCATTTATAACACCAAATTACACCGATTTCACATTATAAAGTCCACTAGAAACAATTTACAAAATAATCCAAAACACAAGCCGTGCTCTCCTCCGAAATTCCCGCCAAGAACTCCCACTGTGGCTATTGTATTGTTTAGCTATTGTCAAACACAGGTGACTAACTCTGTGGGATAGTGGTCATCATGCCAGGCTTCCACACCAGAGGTTACGGGTTCGATCCCCATTCAGGTCAAGATGGTAAATGATTTTTTCAGATAGGCCTGGGTTTTTTTTCCTATACAGGGGCTATACGGGACCAACTCCGAAATTGCTAAAAAAAACAGCTGTTCCATAGGTTTTGGCCAAGTAGATGTTCCACTTTTGTATGAAAGAGCAGAAATATTTTTCACGATGTCGAAGTTGATCCCATAATGAAAATTGTTCAGATTCGTAGTCTGATCCACTCGTTAAACGTTTGCTAATGAATTCAATTTCATCCTGTATAGCTAGTTCCAAGTGAGCTTTCGCTACTTCATCAGGCGTTTGAGGCGAGGGCAGAGTGCTCTCAGCCTATATAGACAACATCACCAAAGGGGGGCCCTTTGGTGACAGGGGGGGGGGGGGGGGACCTCGGATTTGGGCGTTGCCTGTGTGCGCAAGTTTTGGAGAGACAGCAAACTCTCATATTGGTCGATGGGACGCGTATACGTGCATGCAAAGCCTGAAGGGCCTGAGAAACAATAGCAAAAGCCTTTGGAGAGCAGCAACTCTCATCTTTTGCCCTATGGGCCGAAAGCTACGTTGCTACTTGGATGTTTATCTATAAATATGTTTTTGGTAGAAAATATAGTGTCGTTGAGTTAGTATCCTATTACACAACTATATAACACCCATAACGGCTAGTTCAATCTGCGTGATTTGTCAATAGATATTTAAAAAAAATAAAAAAAGCCTGCGAAAAAAATTTATTATTAATAAAAAAATAATAATAAACTAGCAACCAGATAAGTAGATTTAAAAATAAATACAATAAAATAAATCTTTATTATCCTTTACAAAGGTATTTACATTGAACATGTTTGTAAATTCATAATGTTGACATTATAAGATATTGCTTCAAAAAGTTCCCTGTAAAACCTATCTTTGTCAAAAATATTAACTATATGAGAAAACCGTACATATTTTTACATCTAGTGAGTGTATCTCTTGTCTCAAATAACTTTTTGTTTTATTAAATATCTAATTTATTGTAACGCATATTAAATAATGTATACGACACTCTCTAAGGTAGATAGAAAAAAATTGCACGATTTTTTCTATAGACAATAATAAGTAAATATTTATTAAACCTATTATTGCATACACAAAATATTCCTACTCTGCGTAAGAGTACTAAGTGACTCTCCCTCTCTATCTGTAAACAATTGTAATCATTTGTAAGTATTTTTTCAGACTCATATGACGTGATTTTATCAAGTATAATTCAATATTTTAGGCTCTTTTCGTCAAGACAAAAGTCTAATTAAAACCCAATTAATCTAAAAATTTCAAAAAACTTTCTCGTTGCTCTACGACCAAAGGCAAGAGAACCGACCCTTCTTAACTGCTCTCTACTGCTCTATGCCTCGTTACTCGCAAAATGGCGCGAGACGCAGCCAATTCAATTTATTTCAGAAACTTTAATCTGAAGACGCATACTAATTATCACTTAGAATCAATGTAATGAATATTAATAAGTTTTTAACTCCAAGTCTTAGAAAATGAGGTTAAGTTTAAATGCAAGCTCTGTGATATCTGCAGTTTTATAAAAAGAAGCAACGTATGCTCTTTTGAAAGTTTTTTTTTTACATTTTATTTAATCGAATGTTAAATTAAATTAGAATGTTATATTTTTATATGAGATCGATGGACCTAGAAGGTCGGGTGACCTTGTGTAAAAAAATAGAAGTACTTAACTCAAACATTAACATTTTAAACTAATTAAAAATAATCAGCCTTGCATTGTGTCCCACTGCTGGATTACCCTGTTGGTTCTTACGCTTTCTCGCTACCTTACATCAACCCTGTTGGTACCTGATGAACGTTCTCATTAGCAGCAGGTTGCGTTACATAAAGATCAGTGGAGAAAGGTCTCCCGCCTTTGCCCAGCAATGGGACACAATACAAGGCTGATTATTTTTAATAAGTATAAAATATTAATGTTTTTGTTAAGTACTCCTATTTTTTTACACAATTGCTTTAATACCATATATTTAAAACATCGATTAGTGCATTCGCAGTAGTAATATCAATGTAAAATATTCGGAAATAAAAATACCTGTAAAAACAGTAGTAATATAGGCAGCCAAAATTTTTTTTTAATTTCGATTTTGGAACAAACTTTATTTTTGCTTCAAATAGTGACCAAGCTATTTATCGGTGTAGTTGATGCAACATCACTCCACTCGTGTTAGTTTCGATCCCTCGGGAAATTTGAGGTACTCAATGTCCTTATCCGTACCTCCAACAATGTGTATGCAAAATGTAATGATGATTGGCTGGCCATTTTGCATTCAAAGGTTAAAATAAAACGAGAAAGCGTAAGAAACAAACAAATTACTTTCGCATTTAAGATTAGGAGTGTCGTCTCGTTAACTTATAAAGTTTGCATACCACATGAAAAATGTCACGAAATAGGTCAATTATAACTAGCAAGATCAACACAGGCAAACACGTTAATATGCCACAGGATCAACTAAGGTCATTCTGAAACGTTGCATTCACCGCCTTCAAAGTTATTTGGGTTAAAATAAATAAAACTGTAACAATAAATCACGTGGCCTCAGGTGGCCACTTCAACTTCATACTATTTGTAAGTATATGATAAAAGTCTTTCGCAACTTAAATAGCTTCGGCGTCCTACAAGTGAAAATTAAAGAGAGTGCAGAATTAGACACGTTGTATGATCAAGATACATGCTACAAGTATATGAACCTTGCAATAGAAGTCATTTTCAACTTTGCTTGTGCAATTGTTTTTGTACTTCAATCGTATGGTATTGACATAATAAATAGCATTACAGGTACAATTTTCACATAAAAGTAATATACTATTTATTATACAGGTGATTTTAAATTACCTGGCAACAATTCAATGTTGGATTCAGAATTCCAAACAGAATATACATCCGCAAGAAAAAAAAGTTATTTATGGAAAAAACAGACTTTCCATAGAAATTTCACCAGCTGATCGGCGAATTTGTATGTGAGGCCCATTTTTTTCATAATTTATACCTTCTTTTTCCTGCAGGTCTATATTCTGTTAGGGAATTCGATTCCAACACCAAAACACTGCCAGGATAAACTAAAATAGTATATACAGGGTGTTTTTGTTTGTGTTTTTTTTTTTTATTAGTGATGAAAGAACCACATTTTCTGGATTAAAAAAATGGTTGCAAAGCCTACTCATTCCAGCAAACGTGAAGACTATAATTTCCTAACTCAATAGGTTATCATCTAGTCGGAATAGCAATCTAACTACTATTTAGAGAATACAGAAAAATAAAAAGACTTCTTCACCATTTCATGTCATTATGGTTATATATTGATTTAACATATGAATGTTAAAAAACGATATGAATCGTTTTGATAAAGAGATAAAACGTTAAAGAAAATTACGAGCTAAAGGATACGTTCTTATTTTGTACAATGCAATGCAAATTCCAGGTGTAATCACTAGATAGGTAGAGGTTTGTAATCTATTTCAGATACTCTGACACCAGTAACATAATTGACAAAAACCGGCCAAGTGCGAGTCGAACTCGCGCACTAAGTCTTCCGTACCATTATCTATAATAAGTTTTATATATTATATAATTATAAATGTATGATTTTCACAATTTTTCCTTTATCTGTGCTATAAGACGTTGCTTCGTACCGAATTTTAAGATTCTAGTTTCACGGAAAGTACCCCGTAGGATTTGATTCTCTTGCGTTTGTCGAAAATTTGCGGGTATAACCAGCTGTATTTTTTGTTTACGTTGGCTTAGAAGTTTGATTTTTTCACCGCACCGGGACAGTCAACCTGAGTGTTTGATATGTATTTTAGCTTGATACCTCCACGTGTTCCTGAGAAAAAAGGTTTAGACAGACAGACAATAAAGTTATCATATAAGGGCTCTGGTTTTTCCTTTTTAGATACAGAACCCTAAAAGAGTAGATACTTGGGATATCACTCTGATAGTATTTTATTTTGCTCTGCAAGTTGGAAATTTTACACAATCTCATATCGGTAACTTTATTAACAACTTTGAGCAGTCTCTGCGAACAGCTGTAACGAGTTTTCTTACCTCTACAAATGTACACAAAGCAGGTACTATTGTTGTTTGACCTATTTTGTCACCTCCTTACAACATTGTTTCTCTCCATTTTTAATTCTGTATAATAAGGATGAGAGATTGATAAAGAGAAAAAATATTTCTCTTCATCAATCTCTCATCCTTACTGAACTTATAAACGCGAGAGTTTCTGTAATTATGATGGGAAGTATGGATGTCCATTACTCTAACACGCTAAAATGGCTGATCTGATTATGAAAAAAAATTGCACAAAGGCTACCTTTCATGCAGGAAGTAATGTTCCCGTCCATTCCCACGTTAACGTGAGCGGAGCCGCGGGCGACAGCTAGTTAGCTTTATTTATTTTATGTTAACACTAGTCATTATTTTTACCTTCAAATAAGTATATTGGATTTTGAACTCGACTTTTATCTTTGCGTGGTCTTCCGCATCACTGGCCGAGTATGAACCAATGAATGGGATTGGCGTCCAAATGGATATCTATAAAAAAAAAACATAATAACACTAACTAAGAACTTAGTATAACATATTAAATTACTTAAATGTGCATTAAATAAGTAGAAGTATATCTTTTATCTTAATTAGAGACGGCATTTTTTTATTTTTTGTAATTAGCTGTTCTAATCAAGTACATCATTACAATGTCAAAGCGATAAACATATTCACTTGGCCGGTTCTTTGTCATTTATGTTACTGGTGTCAGAGTATCTGAAATAGATTAAAAACTGCTTTCTAGTGATTACACCTGGAATTTGCATTGCATTGCACAAAATAAGAACGTATACTTTTTATCAAACTTTTTATCGAACTGTTTCTTCACTTTTTATTATAGCAGGTTGTACCTAGGTAAACATTTCATTCGCATATTATTTCCAGGAATGTTTATTTAGGAGTCATTATGTCACCTTTGACTCAACCTTGCCCCAACTTAAAACCTATAACAAATCCAAAAAAATAACAAAGACTTTTGGAAAAGCTACAGTGGAAAATTTTTGGTAACAAACCAATAATACCTATCTATACTAATATTATAAAGCTGAAGAGTTTGTTTGTTTGTTTGTTTGTTTGAACGCGCTAATCTCAGGAACTACTGGTTCAAATTGAAAAATTCTTTTTGTGTTGGATAGTCCATTTATTAAGGAAGGCTTTAGGCTATAAAACATCACGGTGTGACCAATAGGAGCGAGGCATCAATAAAAAATGTTTTGAAAACGGGGGAAAATTATTCATCTATACCTTATATCAGAATTTTCCGCGGACGAAGTCGCGGGCAACAGCTAGTTATATAATAAGAATGACAGCTGCAATCCTCAAATTCATTCGAAGAATATCCCCCACGCTCAACGGAATGCGATTTCAAATTCTCATTTAATTTGAGGTTACTTATTTGTTATACTTCAAATTCAGCCCTTATTACCCCGCCGTAAGGGGCAGGGCAAACAGCTCGAACCTTTCCCCTTTTCGCCGCCGCGCATAATATTATGCTTAATTTGACACAAAATTCCGCAAAGTTGTCCGTGCGAAAATTAAATTCATACAATTCCGATGCTATCATTTGAATTTTGTTTTGAGGAATCGGACAGAAAACCTACCTTTATTTTATTATTGGTTCTATTCTGAATATATGCCGTAACTAGGATGCTCCCGCGGGAGCCGCAGTCGAACGGCCCACGTTATTATCAATCCTCCGGGAACAGTACCTTTTCCGGGATAAAAGGTAGCTTATGTGTTACTAACCTATTTGTTTGCAAAATTTCGACAAAATCCATCCAGCCGTTTGATTTAGTTACAAACACCTAAACCTACAAACATAAAAAAATTCGTATAATATTAGTAGGCTTAGTAGACTGCCGCATCTAGTTGCACTGGGTGTTCACCCATGTGGCGGTGCCAGGAGGCCCAGTGGTCAAGGTGGTTACTTCCTCCATTAAATAAAATAAACTACTTAATAGTTAAAAATACAAAAATGATTTCTAAAATAGTATTTAAGTCTTACTAACAGAGTATATAGATGTAAATCGGCAATAAACTTATTTTACTTTAGTAGGATTTCCCAAGAGACTTTACACTGATTTCCTTCCACGAGAGCGTAATTTTTTTCATGGATGGTAACGCGCACTTTTACCGGGCATTCTTCGGTAACAAACTCACCTTTAGGTTGCTCTTACACCTGTATAGTTATGAAACTATACTGACATCATCACTCTTAAACCGGTATACTGATTTGTTTTGTTGCAGATTAAGACGCAGATTTGTTCAAATTCGTAAATCAAGGTACTATGCGTTGCTACTCGTATGTCAGTCATGAAATAACGCAAGCAGCATTTCACATCATAAATTTAAAATAGTTCGAAATCTGCATATTCTTTATAACCAGCCAAGTGCAAGTCAAACTCGCTTGGAGAGGGTTTTGTACGATGAATTTAATTTTCTTTAACTGTACCCCCAATAATCAAACTATACATTTCTAATAAGTGTTCCTGTAATATATGAGTAAAAACATATATTTTATGTATCAGTTTAATTTTTTTAGGATAGGTGGCATGGGAGATAATGTAGGGGTAATGTTCGATTTTCATTTATTTTATTCAATATCTTTAAAACGGTGTATTCTAACATTATGAAGAGATATTTTTTTTTTAAATCCTCGCAACAAGTCCTTATAGTTAATCCTATGTCGTAAAATATGGTATTGCATTTTTTATTATTTTCGCAACTTGTTTTGGTTTACGTCTATGAGTGTGCCGAATTTCAAACTAATCCTACTAGTAGATTCAGAGCAAATTGGCTGTGACAGACGGACAAATAGACACACGAGTGATCGTATGAGTAGTAATATGATCCCTAAAAAGAACTTCTTGTAATAATTTTTATACTTATACTAAGTCTGAATAAGTATAAAGTTTACATTGCCCAAAAAAACGGAACAAATGAACGAAACGGAAAAAATACTAAAAATAATATTCACAGTCAATAGAAAGTTACGACAATTTGTTTAAAAATGATATAATATATTCAGTACGCAGGAAAATCTGAAAAACCGTTGGAATGTAAATTGAAATAAAACAAACATCTGTTCGTAAAAATGTTGTTCCTTGCAAATTAAAGAAAATACCTTTCATTTTTATTACCAAAGAGGAAGGTAATTTTTAACGATGTTTTTAAAAATAACTGAAGTGAGAAATATTCGACGATAATAAGGGTTACTGTCTGTAAAGAAACATCTTGAGATCCATGTTTTTTGGTTTCAATTTTGCTAAAAAAAGAGAGTCAGCCACGAGGGTCTATATTTATATGAAAGAGATGACTTTGTTATTTTTTTGTTTTCTTGATTTACCTCTCTCTCATCACCATCATCATTATAGCCAGTACCTAGCGCAGTTTTTTATGCTTCTTATGTTTCAGACGCAACTGCCCGTTGGAAGCATTTTTAAGCTTGGGAAGCATAGGAATTTAGTTAATAGATTCAGGTGTTACTTTGCGGAAGTCAAAGCTACATTTACTTTGAGACAATTTACTTTGCGTGCTTCCGCCACCAGTTAGTTCATGCAAACTATTGCTGGCCAGCGCCCACCCACTACTGTTAGTCCCTTCATACCCGCCACCAATAGTTGATGCATGTAACCCTGGTCGATACTGCTGCATCCGTTGAGGCTGCAGCAATGTCGGCCGTCGTGCTCGCGACACGTGTTTCGCCTCTCTTTCTTCTCTGAAGATGCCTCGTGTAGAGGCGAAACACGTGTCGCGAGCACGACGGCCGACATTGCTGCAGCCTCAACGGATGCAGCAGTATCGACCAGGGTTACATGCATCAACTATTGGTGGCGGGTATGAAGGGACTAACAGTAGTGGGTGGGCGCTGGCCAGCAATAGTTTGCATGAACTAACTGGTGGCGGAAGCACGCAAAGTAAATTGTCTCAAAGTAAGCATAGGAATTTGTCGGATCTGGGAAGGGATGAAGATATTGGAATACTTCTCACTCGGATGAATAGGATTAAGCAAGTAGCAGCTCGGGAGGCCGGGTAGGAGGCGCGTACCCGATGTCATGCTTGCAACCACCGGACAGGCAATTGAGCATGACACCGCGTAGGGCATCACTGACCGTTTACTTGCTCTATAATATGTTAAATAAAGAAGAAGTACAAATTAATATTACAAATTGTGATGATCATCATCATTTCGTGTAGGTGACACGGTCTATCGAGCATGCACAGCCTGGTGTCAGAGTTCTTCGGAACCACCTCTCGGCCTCTGACGTGGTTCCTTTAACGACTACCAGATGGCAGCCGGGATCAACGACTTAACGTGCCTTCCGAAGCACGGAATCATCTTTATTATCAGAAAATCAGGTGATTCAAGCCTGCAATGTCCTAACCAAACTGGAAGCAACTAAACAAAGTATGCAACTTTTCCTATTGGACCAATGCCGGAAACTCATTTTTTTCTGTCATTTTCATACAAGCAAAATTTTGAGTTTCCAGCATTGGTCTCATAGGAAAAGTTGTTCATTTTGATTGACGGGCTGAGTCATCCCTTCACGGGAATGTCGTTGGTTAAGTTACACGCGTATACTCAAACAGATAGAAAACTGGCGAGGAAAAGTAAGCGTTGGCTATTCATGCATTTTTTCTTGGCACACAACGTTGTATATCTTTGGTGGAAACGCAGCTTAAAACCAATTATTCTACCAACCTTCGTCCACAATATAACTAAAGGCCGCTATACCTCAAAATGATAATTTTCAAAACGACTGTAATCACAATCAAAGACGGTACCAATCAATGTAATAAAAGGCCTGTCGGTCCTTTGAACTACAATCAACTCGCATGATTGCATTCCAACATATTATAGGTATATGTCAAATTACCGTATAATTTCACTGTCTGCTCAAACAATGAACGTCAAACTCAAGATACTCCAATAGAGTATCGAAATGTTAACGAGATTATTAGGCCGTGAAGACACGTCAATTTATATGAATTCTGTATTATGGTTGATGTTGTTGTTTCGTATGTGTAAGTGGCCAATACTGGTGTCAGATTTTTCAAGTTGTCTAAAGGCATCTAATATAGCTTAACTGCCATCAATGATGACGGCTGGGACAAACGGTTTAACAAGTTTAACATGCCTTCAGAGCATAGATTGTTTTTGTTTTTTTTTTTCACACTAACAAGGGCACGAAGATTCTAGATATTATAATGCCATTTATGGTCATGTATCTCGTGGTTAAGTATCTTATGCAAATACATCCAGGCATCGTTATGCATTTTTTTAAATCTATGATGGCAAGCATTTAATTGCCTTTGGGCGGCAAAAATGTAGACTCGCTTCTGGAGGAACGGAATGCTTATAGTGGAATCTAGGTTAATACGATGCCATTTGGGTTTTCGTAGTACAGTGATAGCACTGATATTTTAAAACCTGTAGCAATGGTAAGATAAAATGTAGAATATAGAAAGCTAGGCTTTAAGTCTCAAAGCCACGTGTAGCTTGATGAGTGTATAAGTGAAAAACTAAATCAAAATAGTAATGGGTTCCTAGCTGCATCGCCTGTTGACACATTCCTTCGACCGGCTTCTACGGTCTGTGTGGGAAGAGAAGCAGATGAAACATTCTACTTATTTTCTTTTCTACCAGACTAGTGAGGTAATAATCTATGTATTCTATCATCAGATCTTTTTAGTCTCCGCTGCAGGAGCATGACCCTCTCTGTACTACCGGAGCCATACTTTGTCAGAGCAGGTAGAGGATTTGGCCTACACTCTCGTCGCTGGCCAGACGGGTTGGAGAGGTCTCATTGATGTTGATGAGCTTTGTTTAGCTTGTATTTCCTAAGTCGCCTCTTACGACATCCATGGGAAGACTTGGAGTAGTCCTATTCTCCTCTGTCGGAATCCACACGGCTACACACGGGTACTAATGCTCTGGATTTATTCTTAACCATAGGTTCAATCGAGATACGATAACAGTACTTCTGTAATATGATATTATTAATTTTAAGAAACTGTATTGCCGGAATAAAGTAACCACGTTCCATCTTTAATGAATAAAAGTTCATCACGAATTCTCATTGAAGATGGAATTGATTGCTTTGTGGTAGAAAGGATGGAAATAAAACGCCGGTTTATAGACGAAATAAAAGCAAGGTTTGTTCTTCATATCTAATTTTAATAATAAATCAATTTATAAGCGGCACCCGAGGGATTCTGAGGGGAGCGCTGGATCCATTAATTAATAATCCTACGTATTAATAGATAGTCATCGCTTAGCTGCCATACGTATGGCCGATTTAGAATATTTCATATGGTAATTGTGACCTGAATTTAGATAGTATAAGCATATGCTTTTACGGTTTACATTCAGGTCACTATATCATATGAAATATTCTAAATGCCCGCGGCTCCGTCCGCTTTAATAAAGATTCCTCGGAATCAGTAGATTTTTTCAGGATAAAAGGTGCACTATGTCCTTCCCTGGGCCTTAAACTACCTCTATCTAAATTTCATCGCAATTGGTTTAATAGTTACCTAATTCGTGAAGTGTAACAAACAGTCTGAGACAGATTGACGTGACAGAGCTACTTTCGCATTTATAATAACTTAATAAGTATTAGTATGGATTACATTAGGATTGATAGAACTCCTGTGTTATTGCTGATAGAGGATACATCTCTAGTAATTCTTAGATGAAATGTACTTACAACTAGGACTTGTTAACTCTGCACCACGCTGGAGTGCGACTTCATTGATTAGAAGCGGATTAAGCCACTACTTGCAGATTTGGCCAGTTGGCGATATTAGTGCTCTTTTAAAATCTCACTTCTTGCCTTTAGCATTATCTGCTTGTCTAATAGACAGCGAGGTGCAGAGTTAACGCCCGGTTATCATCAAGTCTCTGTACAAATAAATTATGGACCATCCCACCACCACAAGAATTCGTTATTAATTCTTAGTGATGTTGGGTATGATTGCTATTTGATAGTAAGGATGGTAATAATTCGCCAGTTTATACACGAAATAAAAACAAGGTTTGTTCTTGTTCCCTGATTTTAATAAATCAATTTATAAGCGGCACCCGAAGGATTCTGAGCGAAACGCGGGGATCCATTAATTAATATTCTCGTGTATTCAATATTTATCGCGTAGCCGTAATACTTTAAAGATGGTTAGGATAATCAGAATGTTAATATTGAAAGTAAAATTTTTAAATTTTCTAAACAAGAATTCTCCTAATACCTTTAACTCCCTATTACAACACTAAATGAGTTTCAAAAGTCGAAACTTCCGGTGTAGTAGGTAACTGTGCTTCAGGAACCTCTTTTTGTATTCAGAAGCAGGGCGATCCCCCCTAAGCTCTTCATAGCCACCTATGGAGAGGCTTTCAAGACCCCGCCTTAACCAATATAAGCTAAAGCAACCACAAAATATAAAACAAAAGCGCGCTAAGCCCAGAAAAAGAATGAAAAACGACCTTTAATCCTACCAGAAAGATTGGCCTTTGAGCGCAATAGTTGGAATGATGAAACGCCTTTACCCTACCATAGTTATTATTACCTACACTGACATTAACAATAGGTACAATTTGTTGTGTCAGTGCATCTTTTTTTGAAAAATTTATAAATACTAAAGTGGAAACACTTATTGTTTTTTTAACACTCTCTATAGTTGTTACATTTCTAATTAATTTTTAATCATACTTACAACGGCTTTTTTTTTAGTTTAAACTTAAATTACGTCACATAAGGTATGTTTTTTGGGGAAAGTTATTCAGTTTTACGGATAGGATACTTTAAAATCGCAACAGCATAAAAAAAGTTACGTTGTATAGTTACTCGTAGTTAAAGATATTCGCGTGTCACAGTTTGCTTTACATACAAGCGAGCAAAGTGCATACCTTCTTAGACTGCTCTGAGCTCGTATGTACTTTGCTCTAATTTGTTTGTGATTTTAATGAGCACGACGTAGTTCAGTACAGACTATGGGTGTCTGGGTCAGTATACAGTTTGGCAATACGCCTCCCGACAAGGCACGTCACTATTTTCTCTTCTATAATTTTAAATACACTAAGTATCCGCATTCGCACATCACAAAAACTCACAGGAGCTGCTTTTCTACATCTACACTAATATTATAAAGTAGAAAGATTTGATAGTTTGTTTATCTGTTTGCATTGGATAGGCACCGAAACTAGATTAAATTTTTTTTTTAAATATCTTTCACCATTAGTATTCTACATTATCGACCCTGCTGGCCTATTAAGCCGGGGCGAGCCGCTAACAATAAAAATCTTTTATGTCACTATTGTGCTATAGATATGACGTTATTAAGACGCGTAGGTAGGTAAGTGCTCATCCTACTTAACTGCAGTTTATTATGATCTGCGGCATGCCACCGAAAGTCTGAGAGCAGCAATTTACTGCACGTAATGCAGCTCGTTAAACTTGCAGCGCATTTTTGCTCTTTATCGCTCTGACTATAACTTAAGTGAGGCTTTAATTTAACCGTTAAAATTACTTGAGATCAGAGAGATCCCTTAACGTTAGAAATTCGTTTGAGTTTTTAGTCATACGTATTCATTCTTTGCTAAGGATACTTCAGTATCCAGCTTCGTACATAAGAATATGTACGTCTTTTTAAATATCACTTTGTGTAAGTGGCCTATCAATTAGCTAAAGAGCTAGGGCAGAAACTTAGTTCAACATATTGAAAGCGTCTTTAAACGCAGTGGGAACTAAAAATAATGGAATATTTTATAAGAAATTTTAGAATTTTTGAGGTAGTCACTCATATTTAGACAAGGCCAGGTTAAAAAAATAATATTCCCTAATAGTATGTACGTGACTTCCCACAGTTGTTTTCCCACAAAAAAATTACCAGGATGAAAATAAATGTCAGAAATTGTTATTTTTTGTATTATGAAAATTCAACGACTATCTATATAAATCTAATACTTGTTGTTTGTTAGAAGTTTTAGAAAAAAATACTTTTATTTACCAGTTATACCTTTTATTTTTTTACATATGTATCACGCAAACATGACGTCATTTGAAGTGATTGCATTGTTATATTAATTCTAAATGTTAATTTTACCAAACCGCTAAATCTCGCACACATGGTTTACAAACGACCTAGCGATTTTTAGTAACCTCTGCAATCCCTCTGCGACACAAGCTAATTACTACTTACTCAAATACAACATTTCTTAATACTTCTTACTTCTAGTTTTTTTCTTGAACTGTCTGTCTCAATCAAATCTAACTTAAAAATTAACATTTAGTTAACACTATTAAGATAAAAAAACCTAATGGCAAAAACCAAAACCTATAGATATGAAATATCCTACAAAACACGGACCTGCGGAAGAGTGCCCAAAAGGCTGGCGACATTGCCACGTAATACGGCAATTTTTACAATTTAAATTTAAATTTATATATGAACATATTATACATGGTTAAAATAAAATCCGATAGTCCCGGTTCCTTGACACATATCCGGTTCTCTATACCCTAGTTTCACTCCCAGTTTCACGTCCCATTATTTTCTGAACATAAAGGAACAAACGAAGAACATTATGATCCCATTGATGAATGTCATCATCGCCCATAGATACGTGCCGTCGACCCACTATCGTATGGTCTTATACTTAATACTTACACCAGGGTGTGCATGGTCGATTGACCGTGTCACCTACTCAAAATGATGGTGATACGTAACACTAACTAGTAGTTTCCTACGATTAAACATACGAATAATCGGCGCAATTCACTGTTGTAGAACTGCCTCCGTGGTCCAGTGGTTTGCCTATAGACCCGGCGGTCGTGAGTTCGATTCCCACGGGAAGCATATTTGTTAAGTTGTTTCCAGTTTGGTTAGGATGTTGCAGGCTTGATTCACCTGATTGTCTGATAATAAAGATGATTCTTTCGGAAGGCACGTTAAGCCGTTGGTCCCGGCTACCACCTGGTAGTCGTTAAATGTACCACGTCAGAAGCCGAGAGGCGGTTCCGAAGAACTCTGGCACCAGGGTGTGCATGGTCGATTGACCGTGACACCTACTCGAAATGATGATGACTGGTTGTAGAGCGATAGTCAAGCACGTCAAGCGCAGGGGATTTGTGCCACATTTGGATTGACGAAAGAACGGTACAAAAATAATCTATTTTGATATACTTCGTTCTTAGAAAAGACACATTACGCTGTTGGCTGTAGGCTGTAATCATCCGAAAGCATTATTATCTGATGTCTTTAGGTAGCTTTGAAAGCTAGACGAAGTAATAGCTACCAGGCAGCTCGTACTCGCAAAGGCTCAAGCACAGTACCAAAATCACCGTTAGATGGCAGTAGGTCTACGGTTACAACGTAAAAAAAAGATATTACGCATTTATTATAATGTAAATATATGAAAATGTAATGTGAATTAATTTTATAATCGAAAATGCTTTTTATTGTTAGTTGCAATATGAATTAATCTTATAAATTTAAACGAGCAATTCTTGTATATTTAATGTATATAAAATCATTTATATGATCTCGGAAACGGCTCTAACGATTTCGCTGAAATTGAGTAGATAAGTCTTATGTCGAATCCCGCTCAGTGACTTACTTTTGTATTTTTTTATATGTTCAAGTATATATATATTTTTTATTTTTTATTGTTTTTAAACAAGTTTAAAAAATGTAGTTAATGTTTAAGATAACAATATATATTTCTCATTAGGATCACTGAAATCAAACACCCAATCTACACAGAAATCGACTGTAAATAATAATAATAATTGTCAGTTCACATTGTACTTTTTAAGTTAATGTAGATTATCACCTAAACACCACTATATTACAATAAATAGTTATGACCGAGCAAAGATCGGTCGCCTAGGTACTTTCTGTTAAATGTATGCACATAATGCCCTCTGTGAATAGTTGCAGCGCAACTCTATTGTTTGCATGAAACGTCGTGAAAACGTCAAATATGATACCACCTGGTAGCTTTTATCAGCCAAATCCGCTGGTCTTATTAAAAACTGGATATTACGTGACTTGAGCCATTCCTTTCATGGTTAGCCGACATTCAGTCATACATAATGGGGTATCAGGATGGCTTATGTCGATCTCAAAGAGCTGGGGACTTATGGTACGCTGAGTGAAATCCCCGGAAGTGATATTAATACTAGAGGAGCTATAGACGGTGATTAGCGTAGCAATTCTATTTTCCTTTAATCGCTATTAAAAAACTGCAAAATCATCATCATCATCAATAAGTACCACTAATAATAAATCTGTAAGAGTTAATCATGGAGTGAGTTACTTTGTTTTCAGAGATATCGTGTTTATGGGCACTATACACGATAATGAAACTTATTTGACGATTTTTAGATTTTTTTCCGATGTTGCTCCATAACTCTTAAACTAATTAACTGAATTTTATGAAACTTGGCAAATTAACATTTACAGGACGTACAGGACATAGGATAGGCTACTTGATTTTTTTCTCCAGTATTATAAAACGGGGCCCCCATACACAAATGGAGTCGCAGGCACAACTAGTTAATAATAATTTCTTGTTATAAAGTAAATATGACGTTTGAAAGTTAGATTACTTACAGATTTTCGTAATATTTTTTAAATTTAAGGATTTTCGAGACGCTTTTAAGAGCAATCTCTTCTCATACAAATTAAACTTTAATAATTATCCCCATAGCATTGACGGAGACGAAATGCTAATAAGCTAAAAGTACCAATTCATTAAGACGTGTTTTGGCATTCCTAAGAAAATTTGCTGCAAGAGAGACTCATACACCTACTCCAATCACTAAGCTTTGAGTAAGTTTCCTGATACCCGGTTAGGTACTGTTTACAATTACTTGTCTACGAGGAGCTATCCCAGGAGCACCAATAGCATAAAACTGAGATGATGTCATATCAGTGGACCCCGCATTCCAACGCTCCAAGAGTTAGACAAATAGCCTAACACTACGGATAAAAATGTATATAGATGACGTAATGCACCTACTTCCCGTATCCGAAACCCGACCAAGCAGCAAGGTTGGCCGCGGCTAGTGACAGTCCGCGCGCGTCTGTTGTTGCAGCTTGGAGGCTGCGAAAACTAAAACAATCCTTCTTTGACTGATAATTAACAACAATAGCTCAAAAATTGGATCGCTTTCGGTTTCCCACCACTAAATTTCGCCTGTGGCGTCACAGTCGGCACAGTATCCATACAAATCCTGGTTCTTTCGTCATCTATTATACATAATATCTGTGCCTGACATGGTCTTCTCTAAAGCAGTTTTATATCAACGCCGCGGTATTGGAAATCGACAATGCATTCATTCGACGCGCTGGGGCTCCCCGAGTCGGCTTATTGGCGCCTCATCTGCATTTTATATTTACAATACAAATTTCAGTGCACTTGTATTTTATTTTTTAAATCTTTAAATCGTTGTATGTATATTGAGTTGATTTCAGGGTTTAACCATTCTATGTTAAACCCTGAAATCAACTCAACATAACTGATAACTTCAATTCGCAGTAGGTATCAGTAGTGGAGAAAAATATAGGGTGTTTGTTATTTATAAGAGTGAAAAAACTTACCCACTCACATTAGAATGCGAACTGACGAATAGTTTGAATGAGAACTGTCGTGTCGTGTCCGACTAGATCATAAAGAAATAAAAGCACCTGGTGTTCAAAGAACGTATTTATTACCCGACTGTCCCATCCACAAGTAGGGTAATGTTTTTCGCGCGTATATATGTACTAAGTATATCTGTTCCATTGTCGCCTCCTGTACCCTAAACAGCTTGACTGATTTTGAATTGTGACATGCCAATAGTTATACCTACGTCGTCGGACAATAAGTTTACGTGTTAACGGTGGAAGAGAGATAGATGCATCATAAGCTGGACGCTAAGGCCGATCGTGCCTCTCTATCGCTTGTTCCGCGCTCTTGCTTGCACGCGGAACGTGACACTTTCATGCGTGCAGCTTGCGCTTATCGACTTATAAGACGTTCAACACATGTAAAAAAATATGGTGGACGTAGAACGCCTAATACTTAAAATCAGCGATTTAAGTATTTGGCGTCCTCCTGTAGCCTGTAGCCCAAACAATTCGTATTTTTCCTCGCATTGACATATGCTGTACTCGTTTCTTTACAAAGTTAGGCTTAATTAAAAAAAATAATTTAATTTAATTTAATTTAAATAATTCATTTAAATTTAAATTTTTAATTTTTGGTACTTTACCTCGATGTGGTGCGTTGCAAGAAGTTTTTTATTTATAACTAGCTTTCGCCCGCGGCTCCGCCCGCGTCAATGTCGATCCCTCGGGAATAGTACTTTTTCCCGGGAAAAAAGGTAGCCTATGTCCTTCTCCGTACTCCAGAGAACTTGTATGCAAAATTTAATGATGACCGGTTCAGTAGTTACGGCGCGAAAGCGTAACAAACAAACAAACAAACTCACTTTCGCATTTATAATATTACTTAGTAAGGATTATTATTTTTAAGTTGTTCCTATAGTTAAGAAGTGTAAATGAATAAAAATATTGAATTACCATTAAAAAATTTAAGCTTACACCAAAAACAACGATGTGTTATTTTTATTTGTCCTTTGTTTTGTGTTAGTTGTTGCGGCTGCTAACTGTGGCAATATTTGCTCTCCCTGTGTGACGGTCAACATTGATCGGCACATGTTTTTTTTATGGTTTCTAATCCTGGTGAGTGCCAACCGTTGCAAATATTTATATTTTTTCTGTTGGCAAACTTCCGTTTCTTTTTCCTGTAAACTACAAAAGTCACTTGTCTAAGAGACTAAATAATCTCTATACGAAACAGATTGAAAAATTAAAAGAAAAAAGTAAAAATGTAAAGAAAAAAACGTATGTGTATTTACGTACGTTTTTTTAGTTTAAAAAAATAATTAAATATTAATTTGTAACGCCACAGCGATAAGCGTTGAGAATAATCACCATAAGGCATCTTGAAGAAAATAAACGTAAAAACCGGCCAAGTGAGAGTCGGACTCGCGCACGTAGGGTTCCGTACCATTATCTATAAAAACGGCAAAAATGTCATGTCTGTTGTATGGGCCCCTTTAAATATTAATTTAATTATTTATTTTTCGATTGACCGTGACACCTACTCGAAATGATGATGATTTAAAGTGAATATATAGGTAACTCAATATTTTGTGAACATTTCAAGCGTTTCAACCTGTTGCCGTTATTAATATCGTGCAAAAGAACCACGTTTGATGTATGGGAGCCCCCCCGTAAATATTGATTTTTCTCTGGTTTTAGTATTTGTTGTTGTAGCGGCAACAAAAATGCATTTCATGAGCATGAGAGCAAATATTGCAACAGCCTGGTGACAGATGGACAGACAGACTGAAAGCGGAGCCATATTAATAGGATTCCGTTTTTACCCTTTGGGTACGTAGCCCTAAAAAGAAATTGCATCACCGTGGGGAAATTAATTACTAACTAAATAGGTACCTATAATAATCGGAGGGTTTTGTCGTTAGTACAATAAACTGCTAACGCTCAACAAAAAATCCTTTATTTTCCTATTTATGTGCGGGTGCGGGCCAGCATAGCATTGACATAGTGGGACCATTAGTTACCGGGACGAAGTTATCTCCGAACTGACGTGAAAAATGGTGTGGTACGAAGTTGACCATTCGTGGGCGTCCTTTATCATTAAGTATGTATGTACTTAAGTATGGTATGCGTTGTCTTCATTTTTCTATACAGTGTAACTTTACCCTTAAAGGGGTGACATAGCCCGTCTATATGAACATCTTTTCGTGTGGGACCAATGCTGGGAACGTCGGGCCGACCCAAGACTTTTGTGTGGAAATGTATTTTTTTCCCTGCATTGGTCAATATGCAAAGTTGTTCATATTGATGGGCCTTTAGGGGAATTTCGAGGGTAAATTTAAATGCTGTATGTAATATAAATTTATTTAAGGTATTGCCCGCCGGGGCTCCGCATACCAAATTGGTTTAATGGTTGAAGCGTGAAAAGTGACAGACATACAGACAGAGTTACTTTCGAATTTAAAATATTACGGGAACCCATAATCAAAACAACCCTTCACACCTGGCCGGTATTTTATGTTGAAGTACTTTATAATTTTTACTCAGTTTTATATCGTAAATCGTAATTTGTCATTTACAAACTGAATCTAAATATCACTTAAAATTATAAAAAAATACAACGCCTCTGAATAAAATCATTATTTACAGAAAGGAGGAAGTAATTATCTGGAGCCATAGACAATACAGAGAGGCAATCAGGGCAACGATTATTGCCGGGAGGATTTAAAGAAAATTAGCATCGATCCTCGATTACAGGGCCGGAGCCAATCGAGAATAAAAGCATTGGTTTGGAAAAAGATCAAGAAAATCGATTGTCTTTTTTTAATTTAGTAACTGTTTTGTTCACTGGGGATATTAATTATCTGACAATGAACTCTGAGTGTTTGATAAATGTATTTTTAAGATGCTACAGCTGTGCGCTTATTTTTCAAGCAGCTTTTGTGACAAAAGAGATATATGTTTATCTCTTTTGTCACAAAAGAAGAGGAAAAATAGTCAAACAAAAAGTAGATTGTGTCGTGCGTGTTAATTGAATCGTGTGTAGGACGTTTGAGGAATATACATTCTAAACTACACAAGAGGGCACGCTTGGTTTCCATACAAATCGTGATACTTGCGAATCCGTGTTACATGTATATCTGTGACACAAACTTTAGACCTAAGAGCTATTAGCTCATGCGATCCAAAGGGGGTTCACAGAGGAACATTTTAAAAATCTTAAATAAAAAACTCATTTTGTTTTATAATGTGTGCTTAAATACTTTAATTTACTTGACATACTTTATTATGTTCCGCTCCAAAATGTCAGGCTACGACCGATCCTAGTAGACCTATACACTAAAGTGGTCGGTGTAGTCTGTTTGCCAACCTGCCGTTTCGAGATTTTCAAAGAGAGAATCAGTCTCCCGCAGAAATTTCACGTGAAATATAGGGGAGACCAAGCAAGGCCTGCCAGAGTCCCAGGAGTGAGAGATCAAATTGTGAGCACCTACTAAGCGCGAGAAACGCAAAGAGAATGGATTTTCTATTGTTATGCGGACCAATCGAGCCGCTTGGTGGTTGAGAGGTCAAGCGGAGAGTTATAATTTGAATAAAGTTTAGGTAGGTTCTTACAGATGAGATGAGGTATCAACTGATAGATATGATTTTGTGGAAGAAGTATTTGATGTACCTATATAAAAAACAGAACAGAGAATTCATTTCTAGAACTCAGTCTATAGAATTCTTGTTAGGTATCGTATCTAAATTAGTAGCTGGCAAAACAACAGTCGAATTGCGGAAGCCGTGGGCCTGACACCAGTTAGCACCCTCGTCACATTCACTCGTTGAGCTGTATCCGAATAACATTGATTATTTTATTGGCATAGACTACATAGGAGCTGATATGTTCTGAACTTTAGAATAAGCATATATACCTACGCGAGATGATATTATAAAGTTAATGTCATCCTCAGTTACGTGGATAAGAGTTGTTATACCACTTAGTTCCAATCCTGTAAGGCAAAGAAAGCAATTCAAAATCATTATGTTGTTCGTATACAGTGTCAATACAAAAGACTGTCTTCTGACAGACAAACACTACTTAAACCTAATACTTTTATTACATAAAAAGCAAAGCTTGAATAGCCTAAGGTACTAAGATTTAAGTAGTTTTAAAATTAATTCCAGGCTGCACCTAACCTAACATCAGACACAATCATTGGACTTTGGTCAATGTCGAATTTCGCGACAAGTAAGTACCTACGTCGTGATGCTGAGTTATTACATTATTAGGTACCTACAATGTAAAGGTGTGATATGTAGGTGATTGCTAAAATGTCACAATGATGGATATATTGGATAAATCGTAGTCCTAAATTATTTTAATCCGTTTAAACGCTTAGAATGATTTATTTAGGAAGGCGTGTTCAGCTGCGGATCACGCAGCTAGAACAAAACACAAAATATGACGAATTATCCAAATATATATCATTGTGTACTAAAATGTTCGACAAAGTGGTGAACCGCCTCATATATTTCTGTGGACCGCCGCCAATATGACAACGGCTGTGAGGCTGCGACCTTCGTGCTGGTTCATATCCATGGATGAAAATATCGATACTTTGTTAGTATCGATACTAACAAAATATCAGTAAAAATATTGATACTCAATGTTTTAGTATTTTTTATCAGGTTTTATCGATACCTTATATCGATAAAAATATTAATATTTTTATCAATACCTTATATCAATAAGAATATTAATATTTTTATCGATACCTTATATCGATAAAAATATTAATATTTTTATCAATACCTTATATCGATAAAAATATTAATATTTTATTTGATAAATATATTTAATTTCTTTGTCAGTTATCTGAATCTATTTTTCGAGTGGCACGGTGTTGTTGCTCTTTGTGGTCGCTAATACACAATTATTTTGTCTGTGTAAGACTGATATAAACATCACACTCCTCCCGAAGCTATTTAGGACTAAATTCACAGTATAATCAAAATCATTCTAAGAAACTTAGCAAAGATTGACTTATTACAACGTAGCGCATTGGTGCATTTTCATGTTTATTCATGTAATTCGAGTTCCTGTGTAGTGAGTGCAACTTACCTTTTATTAGAACAAATTAAAAACAAAGTAGTTGACTGCACTAGAGTAAAGGTAGACACCTTTTCTTTAAATGTAAAATTCGGCGCTTCTCTTCGTGTTCAAGTTTACCTTCCAAAAGTATTTTTACGTTCACCCAGTACGTATTTATTTCAAGGATGTTAGATATCATTACCGTGATATAGGTATTAAAATAAATTAGTAAATACTAATTCATTAAAATCAGCTGCTACAGTTTTGATAGATAGACATACCTACCTAGTTAACATCGATCAATGTCTCCCTCAGTCTCCGGCGCCCTTGCTATTCTTGACTCCAGTAGCGTCACGGTTACAGTAACGGTGTGAAGAATCTCCGGAAGAGTTGCTGCTACCATCCCCAAACAGAGACTGATCCTGGCGATACACGACATTTGCACAATGATGCTAGACGAAAAGGTCAAGGTAGTGGAAGAAAAGACGAGTAGGTTACGATGGGACATAGTGGATCGTCTGAAATCCGAAAAGTTATCACCTAATTTGTCACCGGGAGGGTGACTTTAAAAAGTCACAGCATGGTGTCGGGTTTCTCGTTCACAAATTCCTCAGTAACAACCTCATAACCATCGAAAGTGTTTCCTGCAGGAAAATATACCTGATTTTCAGAGTATCTAAAAGAAACTCGTTGAAGGTAATTCAGGTATAAATATTTACGGACCGGAAAGCACTCAGATGAAGAGGTGGAAGTGGTGTATGAGGATATTAGTAGGGCCATACACGCTTCGGAAATCTTTTTACGATTGTTATGGGGGATTCCAATGCAATATTTGGCAAGCGGAGCGATGAAGAGGCCAGTGTGGGACAATTTGGATATTGAGAATGACGGAATGATAGAAGTCATAGGCTGGCTGATTTTCTGGAAGAAGAGGGACTCTGTGCAATGAACTCTTTCTTCCAGAAGCCGCCTCATAGAAATTTACTTGGATAGGCCCAATCCTATATCAAAAAAGTGATAGACTTCATCTTGTCGACGAAGAAAGAGATATTCAACGATGTCTCTATGATCACCGAATCTTTAGAGGCATCATGAATATCTCTTTCGTCGTCGAAAAGAGGTGGTCCCTTTGGCTGGGGCCAATCCAAGTAAATTTTATATAAGGCGGCTCTCAGACGATAGAGGACTCGCTTGATGAAGTCTATGCTCCGACCATCTCCAGCTCATATTCAAATGTTGACAGTTTCCAACTGGTACTCTTAAATCGCTTTGATTGCCACGTAACTGTCTATTGTAACGCAATCCTTCAGAATTTCGTTACAGGGCGAGTTAAACAATGGGTTCGTAGAAACTGTCCAAGTTGTGTGGTATCAAAGTTTAATAGGTCTCGGCCCAAATACAAACCTCAAAATTTCTGTCCCTAGCCCCAAAAGTTATGGCCGTGCGACGATCTACGCCGCTGCAGACCTTCGAAGACGCAAACGTGCATCGACAACTTAATAGACAAATCGAAAACAAGACCGAAAATCCTTTCCTACCGAATCCGACATTAACTTCTTTAATACCGAGCGTATCACATAATAAGGGCTCCAAAGAGACGATAGAACATAATAAGGGCTCCAAAGGCTTCGCAAGTTTATTGGGCAAAGTCGATTAACAAAGCTGAAGACGAAGGACAGAAGTGTGATGTCGAAAGACCGAGGTGCGGGGAGAGATTGAGAGGTTTTGTGGACAGCTTTACACCTCAGTAGTCAAACCCATTGTCAGCTTGGCCAAAGGACCGATAGCCAAGCTCGCCGACACTATCCCAACACTATACCGAAGATATCCCGGACATCACCCTGTACGAGATTACGATTGCTCTTAAACAGCTGAAGAACAAAACAAGGTCCAGCACCTTGTCCACCAGGACAGAATTACAGCAGAGCTTCTGAAAGCAGGCTAAACGACAGTGCTGAAGTCCGCCAGAGGCTTTTTAATTCCGTTCTGTTCGAGGGCATAACGCCAGAGGCGTGGAACAGAAGTGTAGTGGTTCTGTTCTTCAAAAGGGCCATAATACTCTTCTGAAGAACTATAGACCCATCACTTTCCTGAGCCACGTCTTTAATCTGTTTTAAGGGTAATAACGAATCGTTTCACGAACAGGATTGATATCTTGCATCCACCCGAACGAGCCGGCTTCCGAAAAGGCTACAGTACCAAAGACCACTTCCATACGCTGCGGCAGGTTTAACAGAAGACCAAGAAGTATAACCGGCCACTATGTTTAGCGTTTGTCGGCTATGAGAAGGCTTTTGATGCGATCGAAACATGGGCTGTGTTTCAGTCTCTCCAGCGATGCCGCATAGACCATCGCTATATTGAAGTGTTGAAGTGCTTATACAGCAACGCCACCATGTCAGTCCGAGTACAGAAGCAGGAAACTCCCTATCTCACATTTCTCTACAATAGAATAGCTCATTCTATTGCAGAAAGGTGTGAGACAGAGAGAGATGTAATATCTTTGAAACCGCTGCTATAGAGGATGCCTTTGAGCTCCTGGAATAAGATGGACTTGGCATTAACATCAACAGCAAGTACTCACCTTCGATTTGCCGATTATATCGTTGTCATAGCGGAGTCACTAAAGGACTTAAGTACCATGCTCAATCGACAAATTTGCCCTAATTTGAAGTAACTTGGCGCCTATTACTTCAAATTATGGTTATTAAAGTAACTAAAGTGAACATCCCAAGGGGCTATCGGAATGAGTACGTACCCGGATGGAATAATGACAATGAAAATTTATACCAGCAGTATCAGGAGACTGGGGACCACAATACTGGAACCATATTACTTCAATCTTTGAACCAACATAGGAGGGAGAAGTGGGAGTCTACCGTCAACAGTATGGATTTCAAAAGGTCAAGTAGAAAGGCATTGAAGGTCCTGCATCAGCTATCAGGAAAAGAACACTTACAGAGACTAAACCTGAATATAAAGCCCGACGCTATCGCAAACCGGATGGTAGAAGTTCTAGAACTGAGAGGGACAAAATATTTACAAAACCCTTAGAAGAAGTGCTCCAACAGGTCAACATCTCTCAAGACTTTTTAGTGTTGGCGAGGTTGTGGAAGGCATAAAGCTTCTAAAATACCGCAAAGCAGCAGGCCTAGATAAAATGTCCAATGAATTTATTCGAGCCATGGGCCCAGAAAGTGTTGGCTGGCTTACTGCTTTCTTCAACCACATAGTACAAAACAACTGCCTACCAAGGGAATTCAAACTGGCAAAAGTAATCGCGATCCTAAAGCCTGGCAAAACGGACGACCGACCTGAAAACTACCAACCAATTTCCCTTCTCAGTTGTACCTATAAGCTTTTGGAACGTCTCATTCTGACTAGAATAACGCCACACGTAGAAGCTGTTGTTCCGCCAGAGCAGGCTGGTTTTAGAGTAGGCAGAAGCTGTACGGATCAAGTCTTAGCATTAACCACGCATATTGAAGCCGGCTTTCAAAGACAATTAAAGTCCACTGCAGTTTTTGTGGACCTTACCGCTGCGTACGATACTGTTTGGAAAGAAGGTCTAATATACAAGATTGTCAAAACGATTCCAAGCGGAGAAATAGCAGACATTATCATGAGCATGCTTAGTGATAGGGAATTTGAAGTTTACTTAGGAGAAGCAAAGAGCCGCAAGAGAAGACTAAACAATGGCTTGCCACAAGGCTCTGTACTAACTTCAATTCTCTTTAACCTCTACATACATGATCTGCCATCTACTAAATCTACTAAGTTTATATATGCTGATGATATAGCTCTTGTTTACCAAAGTAAAGATTTCACAACTGGAGAGGAAATATTATCATGCGATTTAGATAAGCTAAGCAAGTATTTCAAAGCGTGGCGCCTAATTCCAAGCGTAAGCAAGACTAAAGTGGCCAGCTTCCACCTTAATAATCGTCTCGCTAACTACCATACAGTTGTTTTCTTCAGTGGAGAGCCCCTGAAGCACAACCCTTTCCCTAAATACCTTGGTGTGACATTGGACAGAGCTTTGACGTATAGGGAACATCTTCAGAAAGTGGCTGGAAAGGTAAGCACACGGATTAACATTCTTCATCAAACTAGCGGGCCTTAAACTTTACATAGACAAGATGAAAATATTGTCAAAAATCGAATGTTGCTTCTCGGGTTTTCATTGGGAACTCCATACTTGAAGCTGTAGACCAATATATCTATCTGAGTCAGAATCAGGTTGGAAATTCCAGCTTCGACAACGAGGTTTTTCGACGAATCCGAGTCGAGTGGGCAGCGTTCGAGAAAGAAGCTCTGCAGTGTCTTCTCGACCAAAATACCTAAAGACGAAAGTCAATAATCAATGTTTGTTCCCAGAATTTACTTACGGGTCCGAAACGGGGTCCATTACTATGGGCCTCATAATAAAGTTCAAGGTCGCTCTAAGAGCTATGAAGAGGGCTATGCTCGGTGTTTCTTTGCGAGATCGAATCAAAAACGAGGAGATCCGTAGTTCATATTCGTAGTCTCGTTTCTTAACGTGTTTTTGTAAGGGTTCTTGGGATTCACGAGGATCTCTAGTTTTTTGAAAGAGGTAGAGACAGCAAGTTTTATTTTCCTCGAAGCAAGTTTTAAGGCAAATTATTAATGAGTACATCGTCTTCTTCCTTCTTCCTACAAATTTTTGACAGTCTGTTCATCTTGCCACTGGTGGTGATAATCGCCAACTCCCTCAAGAATTGTAGCAATTACGTGAAGCATCAATGATCTAGTCTAGAGCAATAATGTGTTATACTAACTGACCCGGTGAAAATTGTACTGCCTTTTTTTAGATAGTCGGTTAAAAAGTAGCCTATGTGTTAATCCAGTGTGTCAGCTACTTCAATATAAAATTTTATCAAAATCTGTCCAACCGTACTTTGTTTTAGTAAATAAATATTATTATTATTAAAGAAAGCCCTACTGTACCAAATATGGTACGCCCTTCCCCCTAGGCCCGCCCTACTAATGGATAATTTTTTAATATTTTTTTAAATTTTAGCCACATACACACACACGACACTAATCAGCTTTTGTTTAAAAAAAATATATTATTTTGCAATAATAATTATCGGCCTAAATGTAATTTACCCGTAAAACATTGATCGATGGTAACTGGGTTAGGTAGCTGTACTTGTCTATCTTACAAAACTGTAGCAGCTGATTTTAATAAAGTCGTAATTTATTTAACTACCTATATCACGGTAATTATATCTAACATCCTTGAAGTAGGTATTTATTTCAAGGATGTTAGATATCATTACCGCGTTACCTACAGCCGCCCAGTACGTACGAGTACTTTTGGTAAGTAAACTTGAACAAGAAGAGAAAAAGGAATGTCTTGGTTATAAATGCCTACATGCAGCTACTTTACAATTTATATGTTTTGATTTTAATGATGTTTGGAATATTTCTTGATTTTTTTCTACTTATTCCACGAAACGTTCGTTCGCGACTGTTGTGTACCGAGCGCGTAGGTATGTTTCAAATTCTGATCGATTGTATGAAGACAGAATACTGTTACATCACAATGCCTATACTTATGTATATTTTAATCGAACGTCACACTGAAAAGTGGGTATCTAAGACAAAAATACTTTATTTTAATATGAACCTTAGTAAGAACTTAATATTGTAAATATCTACAAACCTTTTAAAATCTTATTGAATAAAGTACATTTGGTCGATCCATCGTCTAATATGTCAATCTTTTTGTACTACATGTTATTATTTTTTTAAGCCCTTTTTAACACTAAAAGAAAAGACAGACAGTGTAGTCAACTACTTTGTTTTTAATTTGTTCTATTAAAAGGTAAGTTGCATTCACTACACACTACACACGAACTCGAATTAACATGAACAAACATGAAAATGCAACCAACGCGCTACGCCGTCGTTCGCTCTTCTGTCCTGTTCATTTATCCGATGTAAGAAAAGAAGAGCAGTTGTTATTTATGGGCATTGATGTTGTCGCACACACACACATATATTAAATATTGATATTAATTTCGATACTTCGGTATTAATAAAACCTATAGTTCATATTATTCTTACAGAATACACTTTATTTCAATACCTAGATATTAATACAAAGGTATCGATACTCTTCGTGTAAAGGTATCGATACTCCTCATGGTATCGATATAAATTCCTGATTTCGATACCTAGATATTAATAAAAAGGTATCGATACTCCTCGTGTAAAAGTATCGATACTCCTCCACGGTATCGATATAAAGCCCTGTTCATATCTGTAAGGACTCAGGACAAGTTTCGCTAGCCGTTCAACGGAGCAATACAGCTAGAATAGCAGCTTTTAAATAAGTAGTATTGTTTTATTGTTTATAATTTAGTTAAAATGGTTCCCTATCTATAACCATAAAAATTTAAGCCATAATGTAATATGGCATACTGTTTTATGGCATAATGATTTTTAAGCATAACGTTCTTATGCATAACAGTGTACGCATAATTTTTTCAAGCATAATGTAGCTTAGCATAATCATATGTAGGCGTAACATTACTAAAGCATAATTGTATTTAAACATAATGATACTTAAGCATAATATATTTATAGGTATAATATTTATATGCATACGAATTATACGCCGCATAAATTAACTCCTGTTGAAAACATTATTACTCAATTTTACTCGTTTCTGATGGCGATTCGTTTTCGGGTGAGGAAGCAGTTCAAACCTAACCTAACCTACTTTTCTGGTAGCAAGTCGTTTCTGACGGGGTCGCAGTTCTAACCCAAACTAACCTACTTTTCTGGTAGCAAGTCATTTCAGACGGGGTTGCAGTTCTAACCCAACCTAACCTACTTTTCTAGTAGAAGCTCGTTTCTGTCGAGTCGCAGTTCTTACCTAACCTACTTTTCTGGAAGCGATTTTTAACCTATTCTAACGTATTTAATAAAATTAAGGTTAAAAACATGAGCCTAAACAATTTTTAAAAATAATCTTAAAATGTTATGCCCAAATACTACATAAAGTTACTATGCCTACGGAGATTATGCTAATTAACACTATACCGAAACAAATTAGCCTACAAGATAATTATGCCAAAGTTACCCATATGCCAAAAACCAATTATGCCTAAGTACTAATATGGCAAAATATTTTATGCCAAAACCGGTATGCCAAAGCATATTAGGAAAAAACAAATTATGCGAAAAAAGGAGTCCCAGTTAAAATAATCGTTTTATTTTTGTTCTAGCCATAATTCTATACCTACTCACAGTTTAATTTTTCACTGTAGGTATTATTTTCTTAGATATAAATATGTTCTTATTATGTATACCAGTTTTACCTTAAGAATGTGGTGAAAAATTGATAGAACCCCTTAAAGATAACAATACGACTATTTAAAGTTTAGGAAAACAAAACAACATTACTAAAATTCTTGGCTAAAACTGTGATCTTTACTCGTACTTGCCTCTTTTTTGAGGTTACTATACTAAAACCTCACGTTGGTTTATATTTTCTATACCCCTGATTGGCTCGCAAAAACGTTATCGAGCCAGGTGATGTAAATATAAGCATATTTTTCTTTTTTATGACGTAGGAGAGCTAACAAACAGTTTTTACGTTCCTTCAGGAAGCAATAAAGCTGATGTTATTGTACAGTCAGGATCAATAATTTGGGTACATAATAAAAGTAATACATAATAAAACTTTTCTTTAAAAGTATTTGAGTTCTTTCTCCACTAAAGAAATTTGGATCCGCCGCGGTTGTTTTAATTTTATCGGTATTGAAATGCGTAAAACACCTACGTGCGTAAAGTTTACTTACGTAAAGAAAAAATCAAAACACTCTGTGATCTCTATGAATGTATTAATGCGACTGATCTCTCATAAAAATAAACTAGAAATCTATACATATAATAAAACAGTAAAAATATTTTGTCTGTACATTTAGAATTTTTGACTGAAATGGATAGAGGGACACTTAAAAACAATAATAGAAAGCAAAAAATTTTTTTACGAATTTTTTGTCTGTCTGTCTGTATGTATGATCACGATTATCTCCGAAAATACTGAACCGATTTACTTCAAACTTTCACCAATTGCTTTGTTTTAACCCAGCATAACATTTAAAGTTTGTTTCATCAAAATCGGTTCATTAAAAAAAAAGTTATCGTCATTTGAATGAACTCAAGGCGAGTTTGCCTGCAAATATATAGCAATACATTAAAAAATACATATAATAAAACAGTAAAATATTTTGTCTGTACATTTAGAATTTTTGACTGAAATGGATAGAGGGACACTTAAAAACAATAATAGAAAGCAAAAAATTTTTTTTCGAATTTTTTGTCTGTCTGTCTGTATGTATGATCACGATTATCTCCGAAAATACTGAACCGATTTACTTCAAACTTTCACCAATTGCTTTGTTTTAACCCAGCATAACATTTAAAGTTTGTTTCATCAAAATCGGTTCATTAAAAAAAAAAGTTATCGTCATTTGAATGAACTCAAGGCGAGTTTGCCTGCAAATATATAGCAATACATTAAAAAATAATAATGAAATTTGGTATGGAGGTAGTTTGAGACCCGGGTACATAGGACAAGGACATAAGGTACCTTTTATTCCGGGAAATTCTACTGTTCCCGAGGGATGGACACTAACGGCGGCGGCGTAGCCGCGGGCAAACGGCAAACCTGACTTATATATCAACGCAACCGAAACTGCTGCGCCTAGAAACTTGAATTTTGGTACAAGGGTTCTTTTAACGATGTGAGTGAGCGCTAAGAAAGGATTTTTAGAAATTTAACTTCTAAAGGGGTAAAATATATATGGAATTTGTTCATTTCTGGACTTATTAGTATAAGTTATCGATTGAAATTAAAAAGATGGGTTTAGATGAAATGTGCAAAATCCCCCTATAAGGGGTAATAAAATGGGGTAGAGTGGGTGGTATAAACTTCGTGTGGAAATTTCCTCATTTCTGGACTTAGAAGTCTGAAAGTAGGTATAGGTATAAGTTCTCGATTAAAATTAAAAAACATCTGTGTAGGTGAACTAAACAAAATTCTCCCCTAAACGAGTGAAATAGGGGAGTAAAGTTTGTACGGAAATTTTTCATTTCTACACTTAGAAGTATAAAAATAGGTATATAAGTTCTTGATTACAGTTAAAAAATACCTGTGAAATGGACAAAATTCCCCCCTTAAATGGCAAAATTGGAGCTTAAAGTTTTTATGGAATTTTTTATATTTCTGCACTTAGAAGTATAAATAATATCCATACTTCCATACTAATACTAATATTATAAATGCGAAAATAACTCTGTCTGTCATTTTTTTACGCTTTAACTATTGAACTGATTTGGATGAAATTTGGTATGGAGGTAGTTTGAGGCCCGGGGAAGGACATAGGGTATGGTATGTTTAATTCCGAGAAATCTACTGTTCCCAAAGGATCGACACTAACGCGGGCGGAGCCGCGGGCAACAGCTAGTACAAAATAAATGGGTACACAATTACAACATTAGAACTTAACACACGGTATACACTTTTGCTTTTTAGGGGCGGCTCAGCCCGCCAAAACTTACAACTTTTCCTACGGAACCAATGCTGGGAATTCGAAAAAAAAAATACATTTCCATACAACATAAAGGTGGCCGGCCCATCAATTAGTATGAAATTTCTTTTTTGAGTTCCCATTCGAAAATTATTTGTGCATTTTGACGGACAACCCGTTTAAGTGTTCAAACTCTCCTCCAATCTCCCTTCTCTCTCATCTGATCGAGTTCCCGGACGCATCCTCAGTGACACGTTTCGGTGTCTGGGGTCCGCAAAATCTCTCCTGTAACTCTCTACTTAATACAAGAGATGAAACGGATAGTAGTCTGGCCGGATACCGGATATTCGGCCCGTTATTTCAGATGGTCTGGCATACGAAGCCAAGCTGAGAGTCGCCTCTTACCAACAAAGCGGAAAATTTGGTATTCATTCACCACAATTTCCCTCTGTGGACTACTTTAAAAACAGTAATATTAAGTTGTGACAGCGATTGTAATATTACCATACGATTAATAAAAAATAAAAAAAAGAAAATAAAAAAAATCCCTCTTATTAATTATGAGTACTAAAAGAATTAATTGTATGTGCGATTATAAAAGTGCTGTAGTGAGGTATGATTTACCTTGTGTAAAATAATAAGATTTTTTGTTTACTATCCGGAATCCGGCCGGATACTGGATTTCGATCCGTATTGGGATAGTGAAAACAAGGCTGTATAGGCCGAATACCGGATAGTAACCGGATATCCATTTCATCTCTACTTACTTAATACCCTGTCCTCGTTACTATGAGGGTTACTGTACCCGCCCCCTAAAGCATCCCCAAGCAGTAATATTTACATGATCGTAGCTGTTTACATAATGTACGCGGAGGTAGCTCCGTAAACATCGCTCATATGAAAGCGCTGGCTTGCCGAAAGAATCTAGATCTTTTATAGTATGGAAAATTGTTAGGCTACGCTACGGGTAACCAACCTATATCTTTTTGTATATCTTTTTAGGCAATTGGCGTGTTTATTGTTTCTTTATCTAGGAGTTTTCCTTTTCTCGGTACGGGGTGTATTAAAATATCTTCTCTTTGATCTCTACAAAAATAAAGAAGTCGCTATGAAAACAGACAGTTTTCTAGCCTAAACAATCAGAATTGCGTCGTTACGCATCGCAATAAATATTTTGGCCGTTGTCCCATTTTTAAGACAAGACAGATTTATAAGCAAACTAGCGGCGTGCCCCGGCTAAGCACTTGTAGATATAGGTACTGGTAGACGAGCTCCGTGGCGCAGTGGTTAACACGCCAGCCCGCGACACGAGGGTTCCCGGGTTCGATATTTACAAAATGTCCCAAATATCCTCCTTAATATGGTTGTCCGCGTTATTATAATTTCGAACACAAAGAGATTTTTATGGGGAAAATATAAAAAATATTAATAAGCAAGAGCTTATCTTATTGATGTTCACCATCAAGTTTACAGCGGTTTGCGTCCTTTGTAAAGTGGATCACAGGTATTGCCTACCGGAAAATTATATTTTAGGGCAGGCCACACCGACAGCCAGTGACGACGCCGGCGAGCATCGTTTCACCTCTTTTCATACTTTGGTTCACACAGCCAACTATGAGCGATGCGGTCGAAGATATCCGATGATTTCAGCTTTCAGCGATCCCATCGTTCACCTCGCTAAGCTTACCTCGAGTGCGCGGTGCTAGCGAGCAAGCCAACGGGGAAGCTAGCGAGCTTGAGTCAAACCGAAAGCTGACTCTAGACGTTAGGAGCGTGTAGTATAACATGTGGTAGTACTATTTTTGTGTGAACAGCATTGCGATATTTACTTTATGAAGTATCCGGGGTTAAATGAAAAATACGTCTGCTCACTAGAACATTCATTTGCTACTGACAGGCGCCAAGAATGACATCTACCTACCTACCTATATTCACAATATCACAATTCTCTCGTTCGCTAGCTGGATCGCTCGCCCGCCTTGCTCGCTAGCTCTCTCGCGGTTTGAACCACATCTCTTAGCTCATAGTTTCTTTCGCCTCGCTTCGCCCGCTCGCTCGTTATATCGCTGGTGGTGTGGTTTGCCCTTTATAACTTTTATTGCTTCATATAAATTTAAAATATTTACGCACCCGGACGCGCAATGGATAAGCTGAATTCTCAACTTTGCCCGAGCTCCGTTCTTATGACAGCTTGTTAATGATTGATTTGGCAAAGTTTTTACAGCCGGCTGCTTGTCGGTGACACTGTGTGAAAAGTAACGCACGCAATGTCAATTTTTGGCAGGAAATATTGGACTAGTTTGCTATCACCATTGCCATTTCACACACTAGTGAATAAACTTCCAAAGTTTAATAATCCTAAAACTAGTTTATGTAAGCATTTGCGGACTGCGTTCCAATCCAAATAAAATGATACTGAATGGATTGAGTTCCTATTCCCATATTGGAAATACATAATTGGAATTTGTAATACTAATTAGAATTCAAATACAATACAAATCCTTGATTAGGGGACCAAACAATTTGTATTTTGAACATCTGCTTTGTTACCATTCATATTTAGTCATCAATTAGGCGTACTTAGCTACCCCAGGAGGGTCGGCGTCAGGCAGGTGGCCAACCGTAAAATGTCTTTCCTACCCCCAGGAGGGTCGGCGTCAGGCCAACCGTAAAATCTTTGTTTTCTAGTAGAATTTATAGCATATATTATAACGAGAAAACAGTCTTTCGTCGCTTGTCATTCGAACGACCAACATCTATGTTTCACTGCCTAAAGAGAAAAGAGTATACTGTGTTTGTTAATAAAATCAAAAAACACTTTTAACCGATAAATAATCTTTTATATGAAAAACCCGATATCAAACTAACTACCGAACTGAATTTGATAACATTTAAATGTAACCAATCTGAAAGTGTATCCATTTATTTTCAAATCGTTTTATTAATGATGGAATTGTGAGGAAAAACATTAAAAAATACAACTAAATTGATAACCTTTTTTTTTGAAGACGGTTTAGAATCATATGCAGCTTAGAATTAATCCAATAATAATTTAAGTATTTTAATTCATATAAAATGCTCTTATTTCATCGAACTTTTACATCAATCTTTTTGATAAGAACTGAGGATACAACGAATAATCGAGAAGAATGGAAGGAAAGAGGGCAGGCTTTTGCCCAGCAGTGGCTAGTTTTAAAAAAGTATTATAAATGCGTCTCTGAGGCTTTGAATCTATTTACATATTTACGCGGACGAAGTTGCAGGAAAAAGAATATCACTAACTTGCTCTTAAAATAGCATATTCACAAACGCTAAGCATGTGTGTGAGTGACCTGGTCTTCTGTATAACCTGAAAGATAAAAAACATATATATTTTTTAAATTTATAAAATACTAGCGACCTGCCCCGGCTTCGCATGGGTACGATGTGGGTACGATAAATTATATATCAACCTTCCCCTTGAATTACTCTATCTATTTAAAAAACCGCATCAAAATCCGTTGCATAGTTTTAAAGATCTAAGAATACATAGGGACAGGCATCGGGAAGTGACTTTGTTTTATAATATGTAGTGATGATGGATGTGGTTTGGTTTAGAGTACCGTTAGCCTTGTCAGAAATTGGCTCGTAAGATTGTTTCTTATTAAGTGCGAAAGTAAAACTCTCAAGGTCTATTACCTTTTCAGGCTATAACCACTAAACTTATTTAGACGAAATTAAGTATAGAGGTAGATTAAGGCCCGGGAAACGACTTAAGGCACCTTTTTATCCCAGGAAAAGGTACTGTTTCCGAAAGAAACATACACGCGAGTCCGAGAAAAGTTAGAATAGAATAATGTTTATTGCAACACATTGACACACAACACAATATAAAACTTAAACAAAAGAAAATACACAAAGAAAATGGATAAAACATCTGTGCCATCAATGTTACAAAAGGTGACGGCTCAGCGTTACGCTGGAAATAGGGATACCCTAATTGAGCACTGATTTTCAGCCGTCACCTTCTGAGGCATCACGAATTCAAAATATATTCTCATATTTCAAGAGAAATAAGAGAGTTCAAAATATATTCTCAATTTCCATTGTATACATTAAATCCAAGCCTAGCTAACTCTAACCCAAAAGGACACCTTCAGCCCAATGAGCAAGAACAAATGGAGTCACGCCCTATGAACTCCGGGACAATGTTTTTATTCGTACTTTTATAAAAGGTTATCTTTTGTTTGTTTGAATCGGCGACCTTTTCAGTGCCCAAATTGTTACAAAAATAATTGAAAATAGTCCTAAGTTTCTAGTATATTGTGCTATTTGATTTCTGAAACAAATCGAAATTAGGAAAAATCGGCTAAGTTGTTTTCGGACTACGCCACAGATTACTAAATAGTTACTACGTCCGCGACCACGCACAGTGTAGGATTCATGGAGCACAGAGATGTATAGAGTGGGCCTGCGGGCGTGGATGGAGAGCCAACAACGCTTTAAATTCAAACTGATTATATTTTTTTAAAACGTGACCGCGTAAGTTTATGTGCATACGCGTAACACATTTGGATGTTGTGATTATGTAAGAGTCTAAAACGTCATGGCATCACCTACCATAAGTAAGTGTCATAATATTGTGTTCATAAGGCATTTTGGAGCAAAAACTTGAAAGATATTTAACTGGAGACATCAGCACTCAAACTAATACCGAACGGGAACAGATCTAACATAATAATATTCTGATATCTATGATGTAGAGACACAGAAATAATATGGACTGGGCGCGAAAGAAGTCACAAGTGATCCCAACTTTTAACGTTACATGTAAGTAGCACTGTAGGTTCTAATTTAACATTTGTTTGGATTTGAATTTCGAGCGGAGGTAAATTGCATCCCTATTTACCGTCGATGTGTGCGTGAGCTTGTGTCGCGACATGTTTGCATGAATTATTATGTACATCACTATTAGGGGGGTCACACAATCGGCAAGCGAGCGAGGCGAGAGAGACGAGTGAGTTGAACGAAACTATCGCTTAACGATATGGTTCACACCGCGAGAGAGCAAGCTAGCGAGGCGGGCGAGCTCGCCTTTTTTATTTACTTATAAATCTCGGCCGTCCAGTCCACACACAAAATTAGTACCTATCTACCACTAGTTCTACATGTTCGACCCATCTGGAGTCGGCTTTCAGTTTGAACAGAGGGATAGTTCCATCGCCCGCCAGCTCTCTCGCTCCATTAGCACCAGGCTGTATCTAAATACAGCCTGGTGACAGACGGACGGACAGACAGACTGACGGACAGCGGAGCCACATGAATAGGATCCCGCTTTTACCCTTTGGGTACGGAACCCTACAAATGGGCTTGGACAAATAGTACATAAACAAAGTGTATACATACCTACCTGCCAAGTAGATATACCGCTCCAGATAACCACGTAATAAAACACAATAAGTAGCGGCGGCGGTGTTAAATCTCCTTTAAAAGGGAACAATTCCTTTTCTTTGTTTTATTATCTCGCGGCTTGGGACCGCTCAGTCTAACCACGGGTCTAACCATTGCTCTAGTAAATATAGACAACAGAAATAGACGATCAAGAAAATCTTAGATTCGATCAAGAAAGTTGTTTTGCTTAGGTACGTAGGTAAGAACAAGTAGGTAATTACTTATTAGCAAGTCTAGATCAGATAAGAAGATTGCAAGCCGTAAACAGTTGCACCGACCTGGGATCGGGATCTGCCTTTGCCTTGTAATTACCTTATTTCTTATTAAAATAACATTAAAACAAAACTGTTTAGGTACACGTAATAAAACACAACAAGTAGCGGGGCTGCGTGCTATTCCGTGTCGTCGTAAATGCTATATCGAGCATTTACTGTTTTATTGTCCCGCGTATAGACCATCGTCCCAACCACGGTCCCAACCCAACGCGATTTACTGATGTATAAAAAAGTGTTTGGGGACTATAATATTAGGTATCCATCTTGTTTATTTAGTTATCATACTTTTTATAGATGTAAAAAAGTTGGTAGTTGTCGCTGAAAATTTCAAATAATTCGCGACAAAACTATTTCTGGATATAGCTTTTTTGCTATTTTATTTTGTTAGGTTTTAAATAGTTTTTTGCAATTTTTTTGATGTAACCATTTATTTTGATCTTTGATAGTTCAAAGATCAAAATACTTCATATTTTTTTCATGCTAGTATTCCATGAAAAATAAGGCTAACTGTACAACGAAAAAATAGACGTTTTACGGTATTCTTCTGATGCACAGCGCCTTCATGGTATCGAAGGAGCGGAGTTTCCTGACACAAGCTACCTTTGCTTAAAAGGGGACTCCAATTCGCCATCTGTTTTGTACATAACTAAAGATGTTATGTTATGTTAAAGAAATAAAGATTTGTTGTTTTTTTTTTTTTTAATAAAGGGAATAGGCACTTCGTTAGGCCTGAGCTCATTGTGGCATACCCAGCGGACCGCATCGCACCACACGCCACGCGCGCACCGCATGCCACAGTGGCATTGAGCGAAGCAGATTTGGTGTTATCCGCCTAATAACACCAAATCTGCTTCGTGACATACTAGACTCTAATTCATTGAAGATTAATATCTTCACCTGATGATGATATATACAAGTGTATTCCATTGTATAATTACAATATTGTAAAACTGCACAAAGTCTAAGAATCTAAATATAATATAATAAAATCTAAGGAAGACTAAGATTTTCCTGATAGCTTAGCGATGGCAAAGACTCGTAAGTTTACGTAATTTTCAAACTTCCATAACTTCTATACGTTTTCTAACCGGACGTAAGAAATTAGATATTTATGTTCACTGATGTGATGAAGTACTTATTCATATGTACTTATTCCCCAAACACTATCTATTATCTACATCAGAATTTTGCGTTGGGACGACGGTCTAATTGTCTTTGCCATCGCTAAAACTGTCAGGAAAATCTGAGTCTTCCTTAGATTACTAGATTTTGTGCAGTTTTACAAAATTGTATAATATCTTCAATGAATTCGAGTCTAGTATGTCACACACATCACAACACAAAATCTGCTTCGCATGCCACCGCGGCACGCGGCGCTTAGTACCTAAGTTTAAAAAGAACTCGCGCGTTATTGCGTGTGGCGCGATGCGGTCCGCTGGGTATGCCACACTGAGCTTCGCATTATGTTAATTTGCGTAATATATACGGTTTTGATTTGAATCACAGGAATCTATAAGAGTGCCAAATTTCATTTTAATCAGTCAAGTTAATTTGGAACAAATCGGCTGTGACAGACGGACAAACAGACAAGTGCCTCTATATGGGTTCCATTTAGTCGCTCGATCGTACAGAACCCTAAAAATGATAAATAAAAAAGAGTCAACCTAGTTTCGTAGTACATAAGTACGTACTTTCCGCATCCGAGTTCCGTATCCGTTCCGTGGTGTGTAGTAATGTAGTTGTAAGTACCTAAGTACTTACAACGTAGAAATACCCTAGTTCAAACCGTGAAATCATTTTTCGGTTGAAGATAAAACTGTAACAAAAGAAAGTACCTAACAGCTAGTGGAAATAAATGGAATGGAAGTTGGGATTATCGGCTAGCCCGAGGTGTGGATTGAATGGATCTTAGCTGAGCCATTATTTTCTTTTCGCATAAAGGAGTGGTTGACAGTGGATCTGATTTCAGATTTCAGTGGAGCGCCTACTAACATAAGTACCGAGCTCGGTAATGGCTCGAACTCGATAGACCATTGGCGCATTACGCCACATTGGTATGTACAGTCACGAGCATTAATTTGTATAGACACACCGGTTCGTAAGTCAATGTGATAAGGCCTAAAATGGAATACACGTGTATTATATCATCATCAGGTCTTTTTAGTCTCCACTACAGGAGCATGACCCTCTCGGTACTACCGAAGCCTTACTTGCCTAGAGCAGACAGAGGATTTGGCCTGCACTCTCCTAGCTGCCTAGCTAGACGGGTTGGAGGCAGGAGAGGTCTCATTGATGTTTATGAGCTTTATTTAGCTTGTATTTCCTAAGTCGCCACTTACGACCTCCATGGGAAGACTAGGAGTGATCCTATACTACTCTGCCAGAAACTACACGGGTAACCGTTGTACTTGTTTATATGTTAGGTACCGGCAATTTGTATAACTCAGGTATTCTATACAATACAATACCTCGGCAATTCAACACAGCTGACTGCCACATGAAATACAGAATGCAACAGCGCCAAAGAGCCGAAAAGTGTAACTAAATCAGGATGCGCCCCAGGCATATCCCGATACGCGGTAAGTATATAGAATAGAATAGGTCCTGTTGGTCAACTGACAAGTGTCTAAAGTAAATATATTTTGGTCTATATTTTCCAATATTATTAAAGTGTCTCCATCGGTTGGGGTGAAAACCCCGGACTGCTCGCAAAACTCGATCTCGGTTCTGGCTTGCCTTAGTTGGCCGTCCACAGAGGAGTCGTTAGAGCTTTTCCTCCAGGGGTGGAAGTGTTTGTTTAGGACATATTGCGGAGAAAGCAGTGTTGCCGATCGATAGGCCACTATCGATAGACTATCGATAGTCTATACTGGGGCAATAGTGGGAATATCGATAGGACTATCGATAGTATCGATAGTATCGATGGGTATGGACTATCGATAGTTGTATATTTTTCGATAATATTGATTAAAGTTAAATAGTTATATAACAAGACAATCTCGTTAACCCCATATATTATACTAGCTTTCTTCCGCGGCTCCACCCGCGTCAATGTCGATCCCTCGGGAATAGTACTTTTTCCCGAGATAAAAGGTAGCCTATGTCCTTCTCCGCACTCCAGAGAACTTGTATGCAAAATTTCATGATGGTCGGTTCAGTAGTTACGGCGTGAAAGCGTAACAAACAAACAAACAAACAAACTCACTTTCGCATTTATAATATTAGTTAGGATTGCTATTTAACCTTAATCGATACTATCGAAAAATAAACAACTATCGATAGTCCAAAGTAAAGTTGTTAGATGCAAAAATAGTATCGATAGTATCGATAGCATAGCGACTATCAAGGATTAATACTATCGATACTATTGCAAATCATCAATAGTAGGTATATTATATTAATAGTATTACCACATTTTGACCTATCGATACTGTCGATAGTAACGATACTATCGATAGTCCTATCGATATCCTAACTGATTTTCGAGGTCAACTATCGATAGTGGAACAATCGATAGTTCGGCAACACTAAGAGAAAGCGCAGCACACCTCTTGACACCTTGAGTCGCCCGGACCGGTGTTGCCACTTTTGCCGGCGAGAATCGTCGGCTAGTTTGAGGGGCCCATCTAGTGGATGGGAAGCCACCTGCTGTTAGTTATCATGATTATTGCAGGTGTCAGAGCCTTTACAAAAACCCAGTACAAATCCAGTCACTCTTCAATCCCTTATCCACTAATTTATCTTTTTAAATGCAATAGCTCCTGCTGAACAGTTTCATGGACATATCATACAAACAGCAGTAGCTGCAGGAAAGTCAACATCTCGAAAACCTGAACCCTCACAAACTATATTTTGGCCGCACATTTTTCGAATAACATAAGCTGCTATCTGCCCATGCACAATATTTCTTGCTGGGGTAGGTAACGCATTTGACAAATTATCTATTCGAAAGTACAAGGAAAAATGTGTTGTGGTGTGTGGTTGGAGTGTGTTAAATAAAAGCTGTTTAATCAAGTTGTATAAGTACCTACAGTTACATAATACATTAAGTATCTGCGTCTTGCCTGCTTGATCGAGAGTAACTTGGTTTCCTACCTACTATACTTAGTTAATCATACGGCATTCACACTGACTCGTACGATTTTAAGTAGGTAGTTATAAACCTGCCTTGCCTAACTTGCCTTCACCTAAAATTAAGTACTTTTAGAATTACGTTGCCGTAGCATAACATGTTTTTATCACTGCCCACTGCTTGACTTGAATCTGTGCTCTCGGAACTTTCAGTAGGTATACAAAAGTACTCTGTGCTCGGAACAAATCAAAAGCTTGACGGCATGGCAGGGCATTAAATTCATAGAATAGAAAAGAAATACTTTGATATTGATATATGACTTGACGAAACGAGCTGCAGGGCTCAGAAGGTGCAGGCTGCGGTGTGCAAGCGAAGGACGTATTAAGTGTTCACAAAGACAGTTTGTAGTTTTGAATGAACTAAGAATAACTTCATTGTCTTTCCGACGTTTTTATTATGAGTAAGTAACATTTATAAGAAACAAACTCACATTGTTACTATAAAAAATAAATAATGACATGTACTACCACCACAGTAATAATTTTTAATTTATCTTCGTGAATGTATTTTCTATGTAATCTGTATTAATGAAAATGACACTTGAAATGTCAATAACATTTTTCTTCCGTATTCCTTTTGCACGAAAATGACGATAGTTAATGGAAAAATAAAAAAAAATCATTAAAACTAGTAAGGAAAAATTTAAGAAAATCAACACAAATAGTTCTCTTCAAAAAAGTATAATTATAGGAACAAACCATTGAATTGATTTCATTTGAATGTTGTGTCATGAAATCAGAATTTCCAGATTGTGTTATTGTATAAAATTAATTTTGATCTCTTAGTGTTTATCGAGACCAACATGTTGATACATTTTTCAACTTATACCTAAGATGAGTGACGCAAAGGGGTCGGAAAATACGAGTGTTGATTTCGATCCAATTTTGCCTGACACAGGAGTTTTGTTTTACGAGGAATGTCCATCGGATTACGAGATTGAAAAGCCTAAATTATTGCCACTGAAGACAAGCACGCAGATACGTTTTGAGCAACTACAGCACGAGGCAGCTAGAGTGTGGAGGGAAAAGCAGAAAACTGCTAAGAAAAATTTAATAACCTAGCTTTTGACTACATTGGAGATGTATTCGTTGTTTGTGATAGAGCTGATCGCGGCATTTATTTTGGCGGCGACGCTCTTGTACAGATATGGGGACTGCTATAGGAATCACATAATAGTGACGGTGTCCGTGCTGATAGCATGGTACTTCTCATTTGTTATCATGTTTATTTTGCCATTGGATTTGACTTATGTGAGTATACAATACAATATAAAATCCTCCATTGTTGAAAAAAATTGCATATTTCATTAAAATTTCAACAAAACAAACTTGTTATCATGAATGAGACCTGCTATACACATTCAAAACAAAAACATCAAAAGTTGTAATAGAAGCAGCCTCTATATTTGGTTTACAAATATTTCATTTCAGACAATCCAACGGTCACAAGAAAACAGCACAACACTACTGGGTAATGAGTCTACCACAGTGGCCCCTCCCCTCATAGACCCAGACCAGCAATCTTGGAAAAACATATTCCCTAATCTTTGGAGGGTGGTGTATTGGACCTCGCAATGTTTGACATGGTAAGTAGTTGTTATTTAACTTTGCTGTTCTACTATTACATTTTTAAGCTGCTCCCCTTCTCCCCCCTCTTGTCAGCAAATGCAAGCGAAGCTTCCTTCCTTCCCTGAAACTTATATAAAACATTGGTAATGTTTTCAAAAAATATATTTATCTTGCGAATTGATGCTGACGTCATCACTATAAAATCCCTGACCCCAAATTATCAAAAATAGGTAAATTAAAAACCCCCTTTCCTTGCTTACATTATACTAGGTCTATTGAAATTAAGCGCAAATATTTTAAGGGCTGGGTAAAACCTATGAAGGTCTAAGAAATGCTTCAGTAACGAATTTTAAGAAATTTACACGCTGTTTTTATTTTTTTTCATTGAAAATAATTATTGTTTTAATTAAAATCGATAAATCAGCTGTTTTGATTGTCGACGTCAGTGACTTAGTATCCATATTAAATAATAGTAAAAAGTTGTTAGCCAAGAAATTGCTTTTTTGTACACAAGGTGTTTTTTGTTTGTTTTTCTAAATGTTCTCCAGATATCTCGAAAACTAGCATGTTGATTTTTTTATTTTGCTTCCAAAGCATTTTTCTAGCTTATGGGTGGCAACTATTAAAATATTTGCACTTAATTTAAATTGATTGACCCAAAGGCTTCAGTAAATATGTGGTAAGCAAGTAGAGACTTGCTTACTAATTAATATTCTTCTGGTGTCATCGTTTTTAGACAATTGAAAACAAATTTGCAGCAATCTGGGACAAACAAACAAACAAATTTGCAAAAAACCAGTCTATTAATTTCAAAACTAAATAATATAATTTTATTCATACCTATGTTGAAGAGGGATTCTATCCAACTATAAGTGTTTGTTGTTGCCATTCTAACAAGTTCAAAGGAAAACTAGGTAATGGTAATGGAAAATTCTTAAATTATAAATCCCAAATGTGTCAAAATCAGTCATAGAAAAAATAATTGGTTCATAAATTACGAGTTATGAGGTAAGAAACATAAAAATAACATACAACCAAATTAATTACCTCCTCCTTTTTTTGAAGTCAGTTAAAACTGGTATTTAAATTTATTAATCTTTTTCAGGTTAATTATGCCTATGATGCAATCATACAGCAAGGCTGGCGATTTCACTATCAAAGGGAAGCTGAAGTCAGCCCTGGTAGATAATGCCATCTATTATGGCTCTTACTTGTTTATCTGTGGCATTCTCCTGATATACATTGCACTGAAACCTGATGTACATCTTGATGGTCCTAAGATAAAGGTAATTCATTTTATTTTACTTAAGAGGCTAACATGAGCCAACTTCCGCTAGTTGGCCCATTATTTCTTAACTCTTAAATAAGATAAAATTTAAATGCCAATAAAGAAATACCATAAATAATATAAGTAATTTACTAGCAAAGTTAAGTTTTTGATTTTAACACATTCCTGGACAATTTACTGTCCAGGAATGAAAAATGTTGACAACATTTATAACAATGAAACTTCAATTGCGTCCAACAGTGAGTTAAATTTGTCTATATGTGATTAAAAGGAATAGATGGGTGTAAATTTTTCATTGGTTTTGACCTTATGTAAAGGACAGAAGGTTCAATTTAGTTTTAATTTTATTTGCTTATATACAACACATTGTTTCGAAATTAAACATTTAATTTAGACTCAAGTGAACAGGCATCTTCTAGGCAAGCTCGCTCCATTGTAGAGATCTTGACTTTACCCTCTGGGTTAGTCTAAGGTCAAGAGTAAGCCTATTTAAAATAAAAAATTCATGTAAATTGTTATATTTTTAAAGGCTATAGCATCTTCAGCCAGTAATACATGGGGTCTGTTCCTGCTCATTCTTCTACTTGGATATGCTCTGGTGGAAGTGCCTCGGAACCTGTGGAACAACTCAAAGAAGAATTACACACTCACTTACACATACTTCAAGATAGCTAAGTTGAGCACGGATAAATGTGAGGCGGAGGAAACTGTGGATGATATTCTTGATGTAAGTCTTTATTAATAAATTTTAAAATTATGTTTAAAACTAAAAATTTATGATGAAATCATGTCTTGCCATGCATAGGATTTTCTTACTATGACTATTATTCCATTAAAATGTATTGCTTTAATCATGTAAGTTTAAACCTTTTCTTTTCATTATCATTACTTCTAGGACACACTACAACATTATTTCTAAAAGAAGGCTTATTTGATTTAATGAACATAATTTTACTTACAAACTTATACTTATATGAGTATACATTTTGGGAACATGTAATAAAATAAATAAAATGTCTGTAGATATTATGAATATATGTTAAAAATCGCCTTTCTTTGTGTTTCGTATTGTCACTGTTAAGGCCATTGTAATAATTTATCTAACTAAAGCAAAAGCACACAATGTATTTAGTATACAAACATATTATTGATAACAATTTTATCAAACAGATCATTGACGATAAAGTTATCTTTTATTGTGCCTTCCTTATTATATTTATTGAAATTCTCATATTTAAGTCATAATGTGATAAAATGATGATTGAGAAAAGCGAAAACAAGAAGAAAATTTCCAGTAAAAGGTTTTATATGGCTATATGAGAGCTTCCAATGTTTGATGTATTTGCAATCACAGGCCTGTTTGGGTGTGCCCCAGTTGATCAGGTTTTGACAAGTGCTTTGACCAATTTCATGACATAATTGAATAGAAATATATAGCAAAGTATTTTTCGAAATTATAGAGTAAATACTCAATAGATCAAACCAAACAAAATAAGTTCTTCTGTATGCAGCAATACCAGACACAATAGCTAAACAATGCAGTTTTGCTCAGATCTGCGCTTCCGCATACGAGCGATTAAAGCGTTCTTGTATTTTAAATATGAATCAATCAATTCTTTATTTAAAAATAATTTGTTGATTTTTAATTATTTATTTAATATCTAAACATCTTGTGCAAGACTTCTAATTTTTGATTCTCATTGTTGCTCATTGATCATTTGGTGTAAACGCTGAAAACGTACTTTCGTTTACACGAAAAGATCATGAAAGAACGTTCTTGTTTTAGCTCTTTTTTCGCTTGGTATAAAGCCACCTTAAGTCACATCGTAATAAATAAATACTGTAATAATATCGAAGCCGGAGACCGAAAGCAGCAAACCTGAAAATAGCGGTACAACTTATATAACATTTCCTTGCAGTCACTCAATTCGGTAAACTCGGCAGTAGGATCAGGCCATCCCTTGCAACGCCACGTCGAGACAATCATCTTGAAGCTGCCGGTGCAACTCCGAGATAGGTTGAGTTCGAGACCTCCTCCAGAAAGAAATACTCCACCATCTTTGAAGTCACTTGTCAACTTGCATAAAAAGGTAACTCTATTAGCCAAGCAAGTGTAGAATGAAACACCAGGTGTGACAAAAGTCGAACTATGGTAGAAACAGATAATATTCTACGGGAATAGATATCTCATCCGACGGCTCGTGCAAAGGCTCTAGCAAGCTTAGTTCAAAATGTCATCGCTAGATGGCAGTAGATTCACTACTAGATAACTAGACTATTTAGAATGTGTTAAAGCGGAAATATAGATATAACCTAATATAACGCATTTATCTAAATTATATAATTTTAATAATCTTTTTTTTCTATTTATAGGTGTATGAATATCTGTTAAATGTAGCCCGTAACACCCTCTGTGTTTAGTTTCAGAGTAACTAGTTTGTATGTAACTTCTTGGAATGAAACGTCATAGATAATACCACCATGGTAGAATGAAGCTGCAATGTGTCCTTTCTTAGTCACCTAAGATATCATGTCATTCAAGAGTTTCTTTTGGAGGTTTTTCTCTGCAGTGGTCGGTGCCGAAACGCTAGTAGTAGTTTGATAGAGAATTATATAGAGGAAAGATTTAAGTGTTTGTTTGTAATGGATAAACTCAAAAACTAATGGATTCTATTCGAGATTAGATCTATTTTAGAAAGCTTCATTATTAGTAGGTAACATAGGCTATAATTACGCAAACGAAATCGCAGAAAAACAACTATTTAAGCATGTAAATATTAATAATAGTGATCCTTTTAAATGTTATAGGCTTATTTTCTGTTTTTAATGGCACATCATGGGACTTTGCAGACCATCAAGGCTCTGCACGTGCTACAACGCACTGAGACGCAATGGGGTCTGATGCTGGAGCGAGTTTTCCATCTCGAAGACGTAGCTGCCAACCTGCGCTCGCCGGATCCTCGCTTCCAGCACTCGTTCCACACGCCAAGGCCGCGGCTGCAGAGGATATTCTACCCGCCTTTGGTTGGTGAGTACCATCATTACCGTAATTTTACGGTAGTTAAAAAGATGTTATAAATAAAAAAATTCTATGAGCCCATGTCATGAAGAGTTCTTGGCGGGAATTTCGGCGGACTGCACGGTTTTGGATTGTTTTGCAAATTGCATCTAGTGGACTTTATAATGTGAAATCGGTGTAATTTGGTGTTATAAATGCCCATGTTTATAAACAATGTGTGGAATAACTAAAGTGTCATGGTACGGCTGTAGTGAGATTTACATAGCGGGCTGTTGGTCGTTCGCCTTACTGCGGCGTCTATGATCAAACCAGTGGATTCGTAGGAATTTTCGCCAGAGGCTCCATTGAATTAACAAAATGAATTAAGTACACCACCATTTCGTTGATAACACGTAGAGAAAATATGAAGGGCTAAAAGGCATAGAAAGCCAAATGCCGTAAAACAAATATGCAAAAAAAATGCCCATGTCATGAAAAAGAACTTCTGCCTATTAGAGACCTCTAAACAATTAGACGTGAACTTTGTAGGTTTACAATCGATTTTATTAAAAAATGTGGACTATATTTAGTCCCTGGTTTAAACCATTATCCGCTCAAAGCAAATTGACGACAGTTGACCGAACGTCAAAGTGATAAGTGTCATCTTATTTTGGTCGGATAATGGTTTAAACCAGGTGCTAAAGTTAGTCCTCGATTTATAATAACACTGTATGTGTTTGGTATTTATATACTGATAATTTAAATTCACGTACTCAACAGCAATACGCCTGAAATCGGGAAATGATAAAAAATATAATGTTCCAAGTAAATCTAATATCTACTGATTCAAATAGAGCAGCGGATGTCTTTTCTCGATTTACTCTTGGCACAGAACAAAGGTTGTTCTTTGCTGAGAGCATGAATTCAAATTATCGCCATATTGTACCGTGTAAATGATGCATTTGTAACAGAATGAAACTGTGACATATGCATACCCTACAAGGCCTTACTTTGATCATATTTTGTGTGATTAAGTAGGTTCACTCAGTTCAATCCCTTAATGATTTTAACAAGAATCCTAATGAATTCTTCTTTAGAATCTCAACATAACTTAGGATACTACTCCACAAGTTCATAGGTTTTGACATATTAAATTACGCGGATTTGTATCTAATCGATGTAGCATTGCTTAATAAATATTAAACAATTACTCGAAACCAAACTTTAATTTAATTTCGTTTCTAGAGTGGTACTGGGAATGTTTCCTGAAGCCATACTTCCTGAAGGGCATGGCGGTGGTGACCTGCGTCATGTCCGTCGCCGTGGTGTGGTCGGAACTCACATTCTTCTGCAAGAAACCAGTGCTGTCCATCTTTGCGAACATCGTTATAGCGGCGAAGGAAAACAGCAACTACGCCGCTATCGTGGTTAGTTAAATAACCATTTGAAATATTTATATGGCTGACTGCTTTTCTTCGAACAAATATAAAAAACTAAAAAGTCCTAACTAAATAACCACTAGACATTTGCTGGATATATTCTGTTTAATAATAATAATAATAATAATAATTAATCATTTATTTATCGACCAACTATAGATCATTTTTTGTTAGTAACACAGAGACCTTAAAAACCTAATGTTAGTACACAAACACAATATATCGCGCAAAAATACACATCACACCTGTTCGTTCCTCAGCATATGTACCATTGAACAGTGATTCACATACTGAAAATCGACACGGGAGGCAAATAACCTCAGAATATTGTTAGAGCTGGCCCGAAGTCTATTTGCCAGAGATGAGCACCGTTTGCGCATTGTTGTATAAAAACAATCCACTCGCGCTTCGGCGAACATCCCCGACGCGCTGCAACGTCGAGACAACCCCAACAAAACCCTGAAGGCATCATTGTACTGGACACGTAGGGTGTTAAATTGCTTCTTCGTATATTGCACCCATAGGCTGCTCGTGTAAAAGGATGTGCAGTATGCTCTAAAAAGAGTTATTTTAACTTGTCTCGAACAACGAACAAACCTACGGGCTATCATATTGGCACGCATCGATAGCGCCCTACGTTCCCTTTCAATGTCTGTATTGTCCTTCAAGTCGGAAGTCAGCCAGTGTCCAAGATATTTGAATTTATAAACCCTTTGCAAGGGCGACTTATTTAATATAGTAGGTGGATTAGTATCCGGACATTTCCCTCCGGCCTGAAAAACCATACATACACTCTTTGTCTCGTTGTATTTTAAGCCATGACTGGTGGCGTATCGCTCACACACACTCAACAACCTGTCGAGGCCACAGGCAGAGGCACTCAGCAGAGCCATGTCGTCCGCGTAACTAATGTTGTTGAGACATACGTCATCAATATGGCAACCGACATGCAAACTGCTAAGCTCCTCTATCAGCGCATTCACGTACAGGTTGAAGAGTTTAGGCGAAGAAAGCCCTCCCTGCCGTACTCCACATTCCAACCTGTAAGGCTCCGAGAATGCATTCGACCACTTTACAACATTGATCTGGTAAAGATACCAGAATTTAAATAAATTACTCAGCTCAGGTGGCACATTCTTTTCGTCTAGTTTCTGCCACAAAATATCATAAGAAACCAGATCGAAAGCCTTCGACAGATCAAGAAAGCAGCCATACACTGGAGTGTTTCGCTCTGTATAATACTTGACAGTCTGCTTCAAACACAAAATTGCGGACTCTGTGGAAAGACCAGGTCTGAAACCAAACTGGTTATCATGTAGTGTGATATAATTATCAAGTTGCTTATTAAGCAGACTATCAAGCACCTTTGCCACTACTGTGGCCAGGGAGATGGGCCTATAATTGGTCCTATCGCTAGTATCACCCGTTTTGTTTTTAACTATCGGAACCACCACAGTAGTCATCAGATCACTGGGCAAGTAAGAATGGGACATACACAATGCAAAAAGCTTATTGAGCACCCTCGGCAGGTGCGGCCCAGCATGCTGTAGATGTTCAATACTCAGCCCGTCGTGGCCAGGAGACCTGCCTCTACACATACTCTTAATCATTTTATCGACATCATCAGGTGTGAAACGGGTATAAGTCTCCTGACCACACAGGCCAACACCGCATTTTGACTGTGGTGGTCCCAACGGAGACCTAACAGAAAAATGTTCTCTAAACATATCCGCTATATGTGAGGGCTCACACAAACCGTCGACACTCACAGGGAGCTTTGCTTTAGAACCAAGTTTATTTGTTGCTTTCCAAAAGCTCTTGAAGTCATTTTTTCTGTGGTGTGAAGCTATTGTCGCGAAGCTCCCAGAACAGAATAGTCTAGAACTTTTCCGAACATCGTCTGTCGCGCTCATACATCTTCCATCCTGCTCACACATATGTATTCTATCCCGCTCATACACATACTCGAATATTCTGGAATGTTTTAGTTATCGGCCGTCGAGCCCGGAAGTATATGGAACTTTCTAGATACCCATAAGTCAGTATATAAGGGAGCGGACGTGGCGATCGTTAATCAGTTTACCGCGAGTGTTCTTAGTGAGCTATACTAATACGAGTGATTTGTGTGCGACTGATAAGTGATAATTTATACGACCACAGCAACGGACCAGGACTACGAGTGCTTTGCGTTTTGGATATTCGACGTGTTGGAAGACCAGTCAGTGTTGGGATTCCGTAGTGAATAAATTCCCTCTAAAGAGTTTGGTGTTTTACTCCAAATCCTGAACCCTAACCACGTAACATTTGGTGTCAGAAGTGTGGGATTTGGAAATGCCAGTGTTGCCGAGGGACGAAGAAGATAAGGAAGGCGTCCGGACCCGGGCTCAACGTGCAATGGAGGCTACCGCAGCCGCCGCCCAAGTTGCATCCGCTCGACATGCGCCAGCCGCCCAAAACATCGCAGCCGAGCAACTGCCGCCCGTAGCCCCAGAGGTCGCAGCCGCCCAAGACATGGCAGCCGCCCAGGACATGGCAGCCGCCCAAGACATGGCAGCCGCCCAAGACATGGCAGCCGCCCAAGACAGGGCAGCCGCCCAAAATGTCGCAACCACCGAAGCCGTCACAGCCACCCAGGAAGTTACGGCCTCCCAAGAGATTGCCGCCGCCCAACAGATGCCAGCCGCCCATCATCAAGCCACGTTTCCTAGCCCCTCTTTCCAGGTTCCCACTCAAGCATCTTTTGATTTTGGTAGCTTGATGCAAATGTTGCAGTGCATAAATGAGAACCAGAGTAAACTGCAACGCATCAATGTGGAACTTAATGGAGAAATACAAAATATGCGGGATGAACAAAAGTGCTCGAGGGATGAACAAAAGCGTATGCAGGAAAAGCTGCATCATATGAGTGAGGACCAACGAATGGTATTAGCAGCGGTCAGCAAAGTCAGCAACGTGGTGGACCAGATCCGTAAGGATGTGGATTTGGTGGATAATCGCGTGACAGGTCTGGAAACAAACTTCTCCGGACTAGAGAAGAAAGTGCTGCGACTGGAGACAGTAGGCGTGAAAGTGACGTCGAGCAACGCTGTTGCTTATGCACCTGGACCCAAGGTGAAAGTGCCATCTTACGACGGAACTACTTCCTGGGCCGCGTATAAACAGCAGTTTCAAACTGTTGCCGCAGCAAATGGATGGACTAATGAACAGAGCCTGACAGCCCTCACCGTTGCACTGAAGGGCTCCGCTTTGACAGTATAAGAAGCACTACCTAACTCAGGTAGTGACTTCAAGGACTTGTTGGAGGCTCTTGAAGCAAGGTACGGAGAACGCCACTTAGAGCACGTATTCCGAGCCCAGCTTCGCGACCGAGTCCGGCGATCAGGCGAGGGGTTACAACAGTGGGCATTAGAGATCGAGAGGCTCGTAAGGAAAGCGTTTCCCTCTGAAGACCCCCGGATGGTGGAGAAAAATCTACTGCAAGCCTTCGTGGATGGAATTAAGAATTCAGAGGTGAGGGCTACAGTAAAGCTCCAACATCACACCTCGCTTAAAGATGCCCTTGCACACGCCCTTGAAGTGGAAGCGGTAAGACAAGATGTGCAAGTTCATAAATTGAGAGAAATTAACGAGATAAGCGAGGTAGTCAAGGCGGTTAAGGCCCCTTCAAAGAAGGATAATGGAACTGGGCCTATGTGCTGGAATTGTGGTGAAAGAGGCCATTTACAACTCAATTGCTGCAAAAAGAAACAGTTAAAGGAAGAGCTCCGGGAACAGCTTAAAGAAGAGATCAAGAAAGAGATTAAGGAAGACCTAAGCAATCAGTTTATGATCTCTCCTTTAAAGAAGCAGGGAAACGAGTAACAGCCAGGACTAAGGGGCGGGTACTGGCTGGCTCAGAAGAAGCCCCAGCAATAATCATCTCACACGCAAGCAATGAAAATTGTCTGGCAATATGTGGTTCAGTGGATGGGAAAAACTGCAGGATAACAGTAGACACAGGTGCATCTAGGACTATAGTTAAGCCACATCTAGTGAAAGCGGCAAGGGGACGCAAGAACATCAACTGTCGGCTTCTTTCTGCTTCTGGCCAGCCAATACCTGTCCTAGGAGAAATGGCAGTTACGATGTACGTGGGAGAGACACCCTATACTCACAATGTCATCGTAGCTGAAATCATTGATGACTGCATACTGGGCTTAGATTTTATGAAGAAATATAATTGTGGAATTGATATCACGAATGGTGTTTTCAAGTGTGGTAATGAAGAAATCTTCATTCTTGGAGCTTCCACTGGAAAAGTAACCTGCCTTAACAAAATTGTTATTCCTGGACGAACACAGGCTCAAATAATGGTGAGACTGCCCACGACGGCTAAGAAAGCAGAGGCAAAGAGATGTGTTTTGATTGAGGACACATTACACAAACCAACTGCGAGAGGACTCCTAACAGCAAGAACCTTAGTGCGTGGAAGCGATACTGCAGTGGTAAGAGTGGTTAACCTAGACTTCCATGAGGTCAGCCTCAATGAAGGAGATACTGTGGGAAAATGCGAAGAAGTTGTGTGGATGAGAAAGTGTCAATCAAAGCTGAGCTCAGTGTCACCTAACATCGCGAATAACTCTACAATTATTGATCTTCTGAAAGACAGCAAAGATAATCTGACTTTTAAGCAATACTCGGACGCAAAGAAGTCACTGTTGCGTTTTGCTGATATCTTCTCTTCGAAAGAAGAAGATCTTGGAAGAACTTCATTAGTTCAGCACAGGATTGACACTGGAAGCGAAAGACCTATTCGTCAGCGAGCAAGACGAATACCGATTGCCAAGGAGAAAGAAGTTGAAGAAATGTTGGAGGGCATGAAGAGAAATAAAGTTATAGAACCATCTGCAAGTCCTTGGTGTTCTCCTGTGGTTCTAGTTAAGAAGAAAGATGGCAGTACACGGTTTTGTGTAGATTATCGACGACTAAACGAGATCACTAAGAAGGACAGTTATCCGTTGCCCCGAATTGATGACACCTTGGATACTCTAAGTGGAATGCGATGGTTCTCTACTTTGGACCTCAAATCTGGCTACTGGCAGGTAGAAATACACCCAGAGGATAAAGAAAAGACCGCATTCTCAACTGGCAAAGGTTTATGGCAGTTCAATGTTATGCCCTTCGGATTATGCAACGCGCCGGCTACTTTTGAGCGACTTATGGAGTGTGTACTAGCTGGATTAGTAGGAGATGCCTGCTTAGTATATTTGGATGATGTCATCATCATGGGCAGAGACTTTGATGATCATTTGCGGAATCTAGAGAAAGTCCTAAGGAAGATACGGGGAGCAAACTTAAAACTGAACTCAAAGAAATGTCATCTATTCAGGAACAAAGTAAACTACCTCGGTCACGTAATTAGCAGTGAGGGTGTACAAACCGATCCTGATAAAGTTGAAGCAGTGCAAAAGTGGCCTACCCCGAAGGACAAGACAGAGGTGCGAGCCTTCATGGGACTGTGCTCATACTACAGGAGATTTGTCAAAGGATTCTCAGAGGTTGCTAAACCTTTACACCGTTTGACAGAAGACAAACGACCTTTCTTCTGGGACGAGACTTGCGAGAATTCCTTCCAAAAATTGAAGGAAAGTTTATGTAAAACTCCAATTTTGGGATATCCACAGACTGATGGTCAATTCATCGTTGACACAGATGCAAGTAACACAGCTATTGGTGGAGTGTTATCTCAGAAACAAGGTGACGCAGAAGTTGTAATAGCTTACTTCAGTAAATCTTTGTCAAGGCCTGAGAGGAACTACTGCGTTACACGGAAAGAACTCTTAGCTGTGGTAAAAACGCTGCAACATTTCAACAAGTATCTCATCGGCAGAAAGTTTAAACTGAGAACTGATCATGCTGCTTTGAAGTGGTTGCTTCAGTTTAAAAACCCGGAAGGTCAAGTTGCTCGTTGGATTGAACAACTCCAAGAGTTCGACTTTGTTACTGAACATCGCAGTGGAAAGTCACATGGAAATGCTGACGCGCTTTCAAGAAGGCCTTGCTCAGAAGATTGTAAACACTGTGTCAAACAGGAGTCTAAAGAAATCGCTGTGAAATTAACAAGGGCGAGTCCGCCGGGACCATGGGATGACGCGATCTTCAGAGAAGCTCAGGAGGATGATGAAGACATAAGGCTTATTATTGCATGGAAGGAACGCGGAGCAGAAAAACCTAAATGGGTAGAAGTTGCACCTACAAGCCCAATCACCAAAGCTTACTGGGCTCAATGGGACAGTTTTGTCTTGGAGGACGGAATACTTTACCGTAAATGGGAAAAACCAAATGGCAAAGAGTTTCACCTACAAGTAGTTGTTCCAAGAGCTAAAGTAAAAGAAGTTCTTCGTGAAGTCCACGATGGGGTGTCCGGCGGACATCTTGGCGTCAAGAGAACATTAACAAAGATACGAGAAAGGTTCTACTGGCTCAACTGTCGAGAAGACGTGGAGGATTGGTGTCGCAAATGTACCATATGCGCTGCTGTGAAAGGGCCATCGACAAGAAATCGCGGTAACCTCAAGCTCTACAACGTTGGTGCACCCTGGGAACGCATTGCAGTTGATGTGGCAGGACCATTTCCTATAACTGAGTCGGGAAATAAATACTTCATGGTGGTAATGGATTACTTCACCAAGTGGCCTGAAGTATTTGCCATACCTAACCAGGAAGCTGCAACAGTAGCCTCCAAATTAGTTGAGGAAGTGATATGCCGGTTCGGTGTGCCCTTGGAAATCCACTCCGATCAAGGACGGAACTTCGAATCACAACTATTTCAAGAAATCTGTAAGATTTTAGGAATGCACAAAACAAGGACCACGCCATATCATCCTCAGTCAGATGGCATGGTGGAACGCTTTAACCAGACGCTGGAGAGGCATTTGGCGAAATTGGTTGATAACCATCAAAGAGACTGGGACAAGTACATACCGCTATTTCTCCTCGCTTACCGGACTTCAGAACACGAAAGCACAAGAGTGACCCCAGCTTTTATAAATTTTGGCAGAGAACTTCGGTTACCGGTAGATTTGCTAACGGGAAGACCACCAGAAGTTTCTCACACTGTGACAGATTATGTCTCGGATCTTCGGGAAAGAATGCGAGATGTATATGACCTAGTTCGGGAAAACGGGCTGCAAGCAAGCGAGAACATGAAAACTAGATACGACCGAAGAGCAAATACGAGTGGCTATGAAGAAGGAGCTTTAGTGTGGCTTCACAACCCAATACGCCGCAAAGGAAAATCTCCAAAGCTGCAGACGAGATGGGAAGGGCCATATAAGGTGATCACCCGCATGAACGATGTGACATATCGCATTCAACGACAACCAAGAGGAGCATTCAAAGTGGTGCATGTGGACCGCTTAGCACGTTATCATGGCAGCAACAGTGACGCTCGGGACGAGCGTCTCTAAGAAGGGGGCAGTGTCGCGAAGCTCCCAGAACAGAATAGTCTAGAACTTTTCCGAACATCGTCTGTCGCGCTCATACATCTTCCATCCTGCTCACACATATGTATTCTATCCCGCTCATACACATACTCGAATATTCTGGAATGTTTTAGTTATCGGCCGTCGAGCCCGGAAGTATATGGAACTTTCTAGATACCCATAAGTCAGTATATAAGGGAGCGGACGTGGCGATCGTTAATCAGTTTACCGCGAGTGTTCTTAGTGAGCTATACTAATACGAGTGATTTGTGTGCGACTGACAAGTGATAATTTATACGACCACAGCAACGGACCAGGACTACGAGTGCTTTGCGTTTTGGATATTCGACGTGTTGGAAGACCAGTCAGTGTTGGGATTCCGTAGTGAATAAATTCCCTCTAAAGAGTTTGGTGTTTTACTCCAAATCCTGAACCCTAACCACGTAACACTATTATGTCCATTCTAAGCTGCTCTTCATGATTTTGGCACCACTTCAAACGTGACTTAAAAATTTTACGGCTTTCAACCATTTCATTAAAAACGCGACCCTTGTTCGGTTTATTATGTAGCAGCCACATCTGATGTTTACACCTAGCTTCCCTGTGAGCCTCGCTTACATTTTTGTTCCACCCCACAATTGGCTTTCTTTTAGGTTTCACATTGTGTAGCGTGCAGGTGGCAGATGCCACCTGCACGATGATGATTAAATTTTGAATTCCGAAAGCTGATGATGATCAGCTTTTGAAATTCAACTTTATGGCATCCAAGTAAGGTTGGTTTTGCATTGATGTAGTTATATATCATAACAATATCTACTTATAAATAATTGTGGGCAGCACGAAGTACTTTTTTTGTATGTGTCTATGTATGCAGAGTTTTGTATCCTTACGATTCTCCGGAATCCAGGTTCTATCTCCAATGAGGATGTAGCCGGGAATATGGTTAGATGTCAGAGACATCAATAGTTGCCGCAGCACACCCCAATAATGAAGTTTAAAGGGAATTTTTTTATACCCTCCTGGGTTACCCTAGATAACACATTTAGACATGAATTACGCCCAAACGTGTGATGATAGTATCTCAATAAAGTTTATTACTTATACAATACCATCAACAAACGACTAAACATATATCCCTTGACCAAGCGTGCTTGTAAAGTTACACTGACTTAACTCTTAAAAACCTGGAACTATAACGAAACTGAGGCTTTCATGAGCAGATAGTACAAACATAAAGTAGTATTAGTAGCAATATTAAACACCTGATAAAATCTAGCGAATCATGATTGGAATTAAAATTAAAAAAAAAAAAAAAAAAACTATTTTATATAATATCGAATCGTACAAAATTAATCTCTAAATTGACATTTTAATTTATATTTATTTTATTTTATATTCATTTTAATTTAGTTTTTAAGAACTTAATTTTAATCAATCAATTTTACTTGTCCATAGTTTATACCGTAAATTTCGGGAACTGTTTATAACTTAGCGTGTAGGTATCTTATGATTTTATTGTAACGGAGAGCGGGGATTGCAAACACAAGTATATGTTTACTTAAATGTAGTCCCCATTCACAATGTAGAAATGTAATCCAAGATACTGAATAAACATTATTATTATTATTATTATTATAAAGCAGCGACGTGTACAGACATTTTTAGGAAGGTAGACATACTTATCTTAGATGCGAATAAGTAGTCACAGCGCCCGCGGGCCGCCGAAAATGGCTTGATCAAAATCGACTAAGTATATGGAGCATTATACTTGCGATTTTTTTTGAGCATTGAGCATAATTTTTTTTTGAACAAAAAATGTATGTCTGTTTTGTGAGTCCAGGTCCAAATGTCTGTATAGACTGCACGTCACAAATATGGATATATCTTGGGGCGAAGTGAGGTCTAGCACTATCGTGTTAGAGCTTATTTCGCTCGCCCTGACTATCTTCTTTCATATTCTCAGACAATCTCCACCATAATAATCGCGTACATGTTCTACTGCGCGTACTCAACGGTCCTCAAGATCCGTCTCCTCAACCTGTACTATCTGGCGCCGCACCACCAGACCAACGAGTACAGCTTGATATTCTCCGGGATGTTAGTGTGCCGCCTGACGCCCGCTATGTGCCTGAACTTCCTCAGTCTGGTTCATATGGACTCGCACGTCATCAAGGAACGGGTTATGGAAACCTACTATACTCAGGTTAGTACAATATATATTCTTTCATACTTATCATACTTCTAGCTTTGTCGCACGCATCTCCTCTCTTTCTCACAGGTCTGTTTATTTTTCTCACAATATTTACTTACACCTCTATGAATTCCCCCTTATTTTTCGTGCTAACACTCGTCTTGCCTCTTAACGCGCAAGCTTTCTTTTTCCTTCTCTCTACCACCATAGTCAATAAATAATAACGTGTCATGATGTTGATTACACGACAAAAACAACAGACGTACGATAAAGTTCCCAATATACTGTCAAAATATCCTTACTGCATACTGATTCACTGAGCAAATGAATAATCATGTAAATTAGGAGCAAAGGAACAGCTGCCTCAGTTTATGGTGGTATAAAAGACCTTAGCCCTTAGGCCAGGCCTGTCTCAGGCCCCGTGTCGGTATCGGGAACATACCTACGCGCGGCGACCACTTCGAAGCGGTAAAACCGGGCAATCCCAGTAAAAAAGACGCGCGTTTGGTGACATGCGTTCACCGACTTCATCGAATTATGAATCGTTTGTTTAGAGCTATAAGAATTAAATTGGCTTGCAATGGATTCTATACGTATTTAATCGCAAAGGTGCTGCGTTCTATCGCTAACTACATTGAGTTGATATTTCTTTGAATACCTTTGCAGAGTGCGACCGTCGTCGTTTCCACTGCGATCACCATCATCATCATCAGGTCTTTTTAGTCTCCGCTGCAGGAACATGACCCTCTCTGAACTACCGGATATACCATACTTGGACAGAGCAGACAGAGGATTTTGCCTACACTCTCCTCGCTGGCCAGACGGGTTGGAGAGGTCTCATTGATGTTTGAGCTTAGTTTTGCTTGTATTTCCTAAGTTGCCTCTTACGACCTTCATGGGAAGACTAGGAGAGGAGTGTTCCTATTCTACTCTGCCGGAAACCACACGGCTAAGTTCTGCCACTGCGAAGGAAAGGGAATTAAGTTAATGCTGTATTTTCAGATAATGGGCCACATGGATGTGCTGGGCATCATCGCTGAAGGCTTCAACATCTACTTCCCCATGCTGGTGGTGCTGCTTTGTTTAGCCACCTGGCTCTCACTGGGCAGCAGACTTCTGTCGCTCTGCGGGTTCCAGCAGTTTGTTGGAGATGATGAGCTTACCACTGATTTAGTTGATGAGGGGCGAGAAATCGTAAAGCGAGGTGAGATCTTACTTTACTCTCCCATGTTAGTGCTGCTGAGGTGTAAAGCTACTTGGCTATTCTGGGCAGTAGACTTCTTTCGCTCTGTGGTTCCTAGAAGTTTGTAGAAATTGGTGAGTTTACCACCGGATGATGGACGGGCAATCGTAAAGCAGGGTGATTTCACATTTGGCTGTGAATTTAGATGATGCTCGTCTACCCTTAATTTTATGCTTGAAGAGTCCGATGGCATGTTAAGCAATTCTGGGCGCAGTCCCCAATGATATGGGTGACCGCAAGTGGCGTAAAAATGTCTTGAGCTCCTCCGTGCTTCGGAAGCCGTTGGTGGCTGTCATCATTGATGGCAGTCGTTAAGCTTTTTTAGATGACTTATCTTATACTATATAATATATTAGCACAAAACATTTCATCATCATCATCATCAGGTCTTCTTAGTGTCCACTGCAGGAGCATGACATCCCTGGAGCATCGCCGTAAAGTCGCTTGCCTATCGGTATTTTATAGGATCCATTTTGGAGAGTGTGCGAAAGCGCTCTTTGAGCTAGTTGAACCCTCACCATTCCTCCATCGGACTACGAGGCGCAGACTGAAATTTCACCCTTTTATCGTTGGAATACCAAAGAGTCGAACTAAACGCTTTGACAGTTCCTTTTTGGTTCGAGTAGCTAAGGTGTGGAATGAACTGCCTGCGTCTATATTCCCAAACAAGTACAGTCCCGGGACATTCAAAAGTAGAATAAATGGGTATCTCTTGGATAGGCATGTAACATCCTCGTCTTCATCGTCACTTACCATCAGGAGAGATGGGAGACAAATGCCTAATTCAAATTTTGTAAAAAAAAAAAAAAAAAAAAAATGACCCTCTCTGTACTACCGGAGCCATACTTGGCCAGAGCAGACAGAGGATTTGGCCTACACACACCTCGCTGGCCAGACGGATTGGAGAGGTCTCATTAATGTTTATGAGCTTTAGTTTAGCCTGTATTTCCTAAGTCGCCTCCTAAAAAAAATTATCAAACGTTTTATTGTGTCGACAGAAAAGCGCAAGCGACAGCGTGCTGAGGAGGCGCTGTCTCGGCGCCGCGACCACGGCACGCGCTACGCCGGGTACCGCGCGCGCGACGCAAGGGACGGAGGTAACGCGCTCTCTCTCTTATACCGTTCTTCTGTAGGGTACGGACAAGCTCTGCTGGCCTCAGTGTACAACGTTTTGATAGTCATTTCAAAGTACATTACGTTTTATATATCTTTAATAAAAATAGTCAGTCATAGGAAACCCGCAATGTATTTTGAAGTGACTATCAAATACCAAAACGTTGGTCACTGAGTTAGCAAAGCTGTCCGCTCTCGGTGATGGCTCACAGCATTGTGATGTGATTAACATTTTTAGTGCTTTTACTATTATTTTGACATGATTCACAGCAGATGTGTAATTGATGAAACTAGCACACAAGTGTAGTTAGATTAATAAGGCCGAGCCTGACTGGATGCGTAGACCGCACCATACACGTGCACGTATGCGTGACATGAGGTTTTCACATTGAATTAAAAGAACTATGGAAGCACCATTGCGCTCACACCACGCAAAGTAAATCAAAGCGGGCGGGGCTTAAAAGGTATATTTTTTCGCAAACTAGTCTGCCGCGCACTCCGTGACGGAAGAACGCGTCGATAAAAGCATTTAACGACATTTTTTGTGAACATCAGCGAAATCTTAACGAACCAAGAAAAAAATGACTTCTTGTGTAGTAAAGTGGTGTAGGAAACGCAAGGAAAGACGGAAAAGTGAAACTGGAGTAACTTATCATTGGCGAGTAAAATACTTTTTCATTTAGGTAGGGTAGCTTGCGGCGAGCTGGTAGCCTACCTACCTCCGCTATGTTAACACCATAGCGTTCATTAATATGTTGACACTGCCGTAAAGTAACCGCCGTAAGTAGTGCGTTTGTTTGCGTAAATGGGACTGATATTGAATCGTTAGTTGTATGAGAGTTACGCTTCCATATTTTTTTTCTAATTCAATGCGTTTTCATATACTTCTAATATGAGATATGGCGGACAGCCTGCGTGCCCTACGCAGAGCTACCCAGCATAGTCATTGCCAAATAGGCGTGAGCGGCGGCGACGTTGTATTCAACGATATTCCTTTTTGAATGACAGACAGACACTCTCAGCTCGAATCTGTAGTTTAACATGTGTCAGTGTACTTAATTATTCAGAAAAAAAAACAAAATTTTTAGAAATTTTTTTTAGATTCTTATAACTTATATAAGTAGATATCACCGGCCGATTTAAGGACAGACTCGAATGCAACTTTTCATAAAAAATCAAGATGGTGTCGTTTTTTAGGTTTTTTTGTGGTGTGGTTTTGTTTTTTAGAATCAACACAAATAACTTAATGACGTCAATTTCGGAATAAATAGATAAATGATGAAGATCGCGGAAGCGTCTTTTCATAAAAACTCGACAGGGGATTTCTAAGTTTTAAGGGGTGTTGGTCAAGGATCGGTTGCGTTGCGTCTGCAGCACGTTTCTCGTGTCCGAATGCGTAGCTCCCGGTGTGGCAGCTGTGGTGATGGGCATGTCTACGTTTACACGCTGCATATGCTTTCAGTGGGGCTCGGCCTTAGTCATCATAATACGTTCAACGTAGTTACATTATAGTTCTGGTGAAGAGTAAACCAATGCATCAATAGTATATATTAACATTTTTTGACACTTACACTGAGTTAAATACGAAGTATGATCGACACATTTCTACAAAGAAAAAGACGCCGTCGACGGTTAGGCGAACGTCAAAAATGTAATATTTAGTATAATTGTCTTTTGGCAGAACACAGGCTTTCCTTATAAATTTATGTGTGTGTCTTGCTCAAATTTTAATGTCTGTTTTAAGGCATAGTCGGCCAAAAAGTGATTCATCACCTTAAAACCGTGCAATCTATCGTGCTTGTATTTTAAATATTTGGGAAATAGAGTTTGCCTTCTAAAATATCTGTTTGCGAAACAAATAAATTACTTTTATGACCGATTATGTTTCGTATATCAAATGCTAGTTGGAGAGTCAATAAGCAAAATAACTTATGACTACTATCCCACGCGAATAATCTTCCGTATTGAAAATAGAAGACTGGACAAAGCTATTGATTGTGAGAGTGCAAAATCAACAAAAGTGTAACTATGTGTTGTTTTTAGCAACCTTTTAACTCTTTTTAACATAGCCCCCTCCCTAGGTGGGAACCCTAGTGATATTTTTCCGAACTCCTTTCGAGCCTCACGCCATTAATGGAAGTCCCCAAACCCTATTGACTCGCTAAATGGCACGTCATATAATCTTGTGGTTATATGTGTCGCACTTGTCTCTGTCGCACTATATGTTCACAAGCCATCGGTGTCGGCACGTGACCTCACCTCACTGTACAGTAACATCATTAATATTACCGGTGACTGTTATGGCCGTCCTTTCCAGCCCACACGGGCCTCTTACACGACGTCGACTCAGATTATTACGTGACGCCGAGCCCCGAGCGCACACAACCCGCCAGCGGCTACCAGCGGGCCGAGGTGCCCTACAACCGGCCTCACGTGACACTTGAGGACGAGTTGGAACAACGCTTCGGGGAGAGCACGCAGCCATCGATCCGGTCGGACCGGAGTAAGATGACCATGCCGCCGAGGGGACTGTTCGATGATGTCTAATGTGCAATTGTAGATGTAAAGTAGAGTAGGAATAGTTAATTTTTAGGATTAAGAACTTTTTAGCGTAATAAGTTTCTATGGAACTGCTTGTATCATCGCCAGACTTCGAGTCTCCACTGCAATAGATTACAACTTTTCGTTTAATGTGTAAGTATCGTTAAAAATACAATGCATTATTTTAATTTTCTGGTGTTTGAACTTTGTTATGTTGTAAATTTAATACTAATGAGGGTTTTTAAACTCAAATGGCTGAACTGGATCGGGTTCGATGAGCTTTCGCCGTTAACATATATGAAACAGCAACAATTGTTGTCCATTGACAGCTTAGTTTCGGTGATTGGATCAAGTATTTCAGAAAACCCTAATTTACTGTCATTGCTTTTCTTTTAAAAATATCACATGTTCAATTCTACATACATTATACTGATAGTCTAACAAAATTGAATAAGTTTAATTATAGATAATAATTATTATATGTTAGTCACGAGAGGCCTTTAGTGAACCACTCGTATTTAATGTAAAAAAAAAGATATAATGGTATTTTTTTACATTTCACTACGACATATAAATATGTGTATCCGTAATATACACTGTGACACTTGAAATCTGATTTATTTGGTAATAATTTTAAAAGTTCAGTCATTAGATTTGGTATAGATTTTAACATTTCAAAGAATATTTACAGCATTAGTTCATTCTCCTTTCAAAGAAAATACTTTATGAATTGAAAATACATAAAACGTCATAATATTATATATCCATATTTTCTAGGTCTTATGCAAAAAAATTAGAAAATAGATCGCAATTAAGTGTTTAGGACACCAATAAATTAAGTGTTTGTGAATAACATAAGTATTTTTTTAATGCAACAGCGTTAAATTAATGTAAATATCGCAAATGAATGAGTGTATGTATGTATGTATTTTGTACAAAGTGCTTCGTCCATTTTATTTAAGTAGTAAATTTTAAGTTATTTGCCATGGCTATAATACAAAACTGAGAGCTGGCTATCGGTGTCAGAGCCTTACAAATGTGATCAGTGCATAAATATCACCGATTTTTGTAAACACGAAGTAGTATAACCATAGTGAGCAATAAATTGAACAAGACTTAAGCATGTAAATACATAATTTCCTTTTGATCCCTAGAAGAATAAAGATATACTGTATGACATGTTCGGAACTCCAACACAGATAGCCAACACTATGAATACAGTTTATGAACTGTGCTGTTAATTAAGATTGCTATTTATGTAGATCAATTTAAAAAAAATACCTTGTCATCGGTATGGTTTATAGACATCTCTGTGATTATTTTAGCGCCTATATTATTCCACAATACGACGAGGGTTTAATAGTCCTCGATTCTAGTATAAAAAGGATATCTTATCTACAGAAAATAGATCTAGACAAATAATAGATATACGAATTAATTGGACACAAATATATAGCTTGGTCGGAAACTAAAATGAGGATTTCATAATGTCGGTATGATATAACAAAACGTGTAATGGGAGTAATGGGGACTTGCCCATATTTGCTTTTCATTGAGCTTTGGAAATAGTGGTAAATAAAACAATGATAAAAACTTTGAGATATGAATGCTTTATAACAAAAGTTCCTTTAAATTTTAAAACTAATATTTACTTTTTTTTTATACAGTTATATTGTTTTCGTTATAAGTGTCCTTAACAGCCGTAAAACTAGATGCTTACATAATCAGAAACATTTTTAATTATCTACTCTTTATGCAAGTTCCCATTCAAATTATCTGAAAGTTAGTTCAGAAATATTATACAAAAATCTTTATTTTTTTGTAACATTAACTGTTTGAGTGCACATGTTTTTTTTTTATTAATTATTAAAAGTTTTATCAAAATAATAAATAGACAAATTTAATTGTAAAGCTTTATTGTTTAGTAAAGTGACGTAATAAATTATACGCTGACGTATTTACGAAACAAAACGCACGAGTGTCCAGATGTTGGCTCTACAAAAAAATAATAATGCCGTACTATTGGGATCTCAGAACAATATTGGGATACAAAGCAAAGACAATAATACTCTCTGACAAGAGGTTATATAGTGACACTGGCACTTGGACGATTAAACCACGTGGTTTATTCGTCCAAGCACTGGCATTCCCAAAACATCCTCCTCGTCCTCAAGAATCTTAAACCATTTTATAGTTTAAAACTTTGTAAGCAAATGCATATTTGATTCGCAAGTATGCGTTTAAGAAGACACTAGAGGTTAGTGTGTAGTTAATAATCGTGTGTAAATGTAAAGAATATTGTACAGTGTTGCTATTTATTATAATTTATCATTATTTATATGTAATAATAATCGTAGCTTAAAATAAATTATTTAACGTTATTTAAAATCGGCTTCACACAATGCGCCTCGCGCTGCCAGCTTTCGTCGGGCGATTGTGTTAAATCGGCTTGCCCGGCGGTATTGCGTGTTGAAGCCCTTAACATATTCGTAGCTTAAATAGCATGAGTAAACTAAAACTATTGTGTTTTATTTTGTTACTTTGTATTTAATATAATATAATAATTGAATAAAGTTACAGTCTATCAACGCTAGCTTTTCACAGCAGACAAAAACACGTTAAACCGAACCTAGCCCAGTGTGGTGCTAATCAACACATTTTTGTGTATATGCGCCCAAAGAACGGCCTATCTTCTAATTTGAAGACGTGATTTTTGTTAAGTTTCTGTAAAGTATTCGCTTCTAAATATGATTGGGTAATGTTTATTATGATTAATACGTTCAAGTGTTATAGCTAATTGTTTCATTCCATAGTTTTATTTAATGCAATTATTGTGCGTAATGCATAAAAATGATGTGATATATTACTTGTTTTATTTTAACTACCTTCCTCTTCACGGTATTTCCCTGCATTGAACTTCGAAATTACCTTTTCCCGCGCCTTTGTTATTTCAACATCCATCTCTCATTCATAAACCCAAAAACTATCCCATGTATAATATTGTTACACCGAGAAAAATTAAAAGACCAAATTTGAATTGAACTTTTATTTAATGCATTATGTCCGAATTCACTGCTAATAAATTACTAATACATACAGTCATTACTTTAAATGAACCCTGATGCTTTCTACTTTAGTACGTATTTCGTGTGACGAGTCCTTTAACAGGTCCTGTGCGTACGTCTGGTAGATTTCTTTCAGTCTGTTTAGTTCTGAAGTTTTGTCGAGATCTGCAAAAGGCAAAAAAATGGTAATTTTGAACTGATACCATAAAAAAACAACATACAAACTACTGAACTGATTGTGATAAAATTTAAAGGGGACAAACTTGAAGGCATACAAAAAAAAATATTCAAATCGGTTCATAAATGATGGGAGTTATGCGTAACAAACAATAAAAAAATATAACCAAATCGATAACCACCTCCTTTTTACGAAACTGGTTAAAAATAGTTTTAAGGCTTTCATCAATGAATCCCAGTAATAAGGAAATCTGAAATACTTATTTACCGACCTTTTAATTTTTTTATTAGTATTTCCAGAATATGAAGCGCGTCTCTTCTGTGCCTCACTTGATTGCTGTTTTCTGAAAACAAAAATATCTATTTTAAATAATACGAAACAGAAAAACTAATAGAATTTGGTTATTCTTATTCGTTAGAAAGCCTCTATCTGTGTTGTTATGAACAGTTTAAATTCGAAGAGATGGCTCTATTTGATGCCACTGGCACAGAATAAGTACTAGTAATACAGAAGTCGCACTTTGAAAAGAAATATAAACTCAATGTAGTTAGCGATACGGTGGAATTTCGTCGTGTTAGAACGCGGCACCTTTTAGTTTAGATAACTTCAGCAAGCCAATGTTATGCTCTGAACAAACGATTCATAATTAGTTGCAGTCGGTGAACACATGACCAAACGCGCGTTGTGACTACCGGATTTGTTCGGTTTTGAAGGTGTCGTCGCGCGAAAGTACCTATGTTTTCGATACCGACATGGGGAACGAGACAGGCCTGCCACTGGCTAAATTTTCTTTTCAGATGTGTTCTATATGATTTTGATACTGTTTAAAACCACTGATTAACCAGTTGAACGCTACAGTCCGATATATGTGGCAACTCAATATGGTGCCCGCGAAGGTTAGTTGCCGTGTAAGTGATAGCGCTGCATATTGTGAATGCATTGGTCACTAAATTGATTTGTCACATATATCAGACTGACGTTGAAATGGATAGAAATCCTAGAAATCACAAATTATTTCAAAGTGTCCTTTTCACCGTCACCGTTTGACAGTACTATTTTATAAAAGCAGCAACTCGTAGCGATATCATTGTCCAATGACATCATATGGCTGATCGCAAGTACAGTCAGCCAATAAGATACCTGTCCCCGCCATCTACCTATATGTTGAATTTTCTCTTAAACACAAAATAATATTAACATGAAAATATATATTCAGCAGGATTTTAATTAAGACTTTGAATATACATTTTCATGTTAATATTACTTTTAGTTTAAAGAGATAATTTAAGATAAAGGTAGATAGTGGGGCCAGGTATCTAAATATAAATAAATATATACGGACAAATCACACAGATTGAGCTAGCCCCAAAGTAAGTCCGAGACTTGTGTTATGGGATACTAACTCAACGATACTATATTTTATAACAAATACATATATTATCTATATCACATCCAAGACCCAGGCCAATCTGAAAAAGATCATTTTCCATCTTGACCTGGCCGGGGATCGAACCCGGGCACTCTCGTGTCGCAGGCTGGCGTGTCGACCGCTGCGCCACGGAGCTAGCCAGATCTCGATGGCTGACTGTACTCACTGAGCGTATAGTCGACGACGCCGGCCACGTGCAGAGTGACGCTGGCCACAGCCTTGTCCCGGTCGGTGGCGGCCATGTTGTCGGTGTCCATGGGGTCTGCCCCGAGCGCAGACAGCCGCTCCAGCACCCGCGCCATGGCCGTGAGGATGGCGAGCTGTGTGGAGCGAGAGCTGTTGGGGTACGACTGCACGCAGTGCTCGAAGAATACGTCTTGGTATTTTTCTGTGGGCAAAATATTTGTTTAGTTTACGTGTCGTAGTAAGCCAGAAACTGAAAGTTTCTAGACGACAAATAGATGGCCAAAAGTATGGTTTTTAAAAATTAGGGAATAGTAGTCACGGCTCTTTAGGCGCAAAATTTAAATTAAATGCGGGACAAATTGGAAAGAAAATATTTCGACTCACATTCCCACTCACGTCCTCTGAGTGAGATAACTTAGATAGTACTCGAAAGTTGAGTAAAAAATATCACCCATACGTTGGCAAAAAAGAAACCATCCATACAATCTGCTCATTCTAGTTTCTATCATGGTGATCATTTTTGACGAGAGTTGCGTTGCAACTATACACAGAGGGCGTTACGAGCTACATTTAACAGATAGTTGTAGAACTAACAACAAAAAGCATTTTTGATAATTACATTTATTCAGATTATATTTTTACTTTCATGCTAAAAAACGTAGAATGTACCAGCTGCTTCTCTTCCCGCGCAGATCGTAAAACCCGATCGAGGGAATGGGTAAAATATGAGGAATCGTATTAATAGGCGATGCGGCTAGCAACCCATCACAATTGATTCCGTTTTCCACCTAATGCCCACCAACATGCTAATAACCCACCAATGGCTTTCAGGCTTGGACGAATAAATCACTGGACGCGAAATCAAAGAAAAATGTATGAAAACTTGTTCAACCGATACTGGGGGGACGGGAGGTAATGACAGCATAGAACCGAACAAATATGAAACATACTTACCACTTGCGACATGCGTCTATATCTAAAAATTTTAATTTATTCGTGTTATGTCAGATGTCATAGACAGTGTTGTTACAAAGTCGACAAATTGAATGAATGATTGGTTGGTTTAAAGCATCGCAAAAATATGTAACGGGCTATGCTCAATTTTTTATAAATATGCTCAGCTAAGTTACCTATGCTGTTTATTGAAAGAAATAATGTTTTTTAGGTACACAATACAACTATTATGATTTTTAAGGTATCTTGCCCTACAGCGGGCATTTTACGTAACACGACGCTTGTTTCAAATCTAAATCAAAATTTAATTTGAAAAATAAAACGAATTTGGCAAGGACACATTTAATGATAATAATCACTGTCATTTTCGTATTTCAACCACCTACTTTTTTAGGATTCCGGCCTTCAAAATGTATCTCCTTTTGAATCACACACACAATCTACAGAACACTAGGTATCAAGTTGAAAATAATATTACATATTTAGGACTAGTAGAAGCGCTGTGGTTCAGGTGTCTTAGAATTCGAACCATAACGAATTCAACCGAACGGTCCCGGGTTCAAACCGCGCCCGGCCTGAACTGTATCTCTGAGTTTGTAATAAAATCTGAGTCAAGTACCATTTTCATCGACCGATACCTGCTTCTGATGAAGGAAAACATCGTGAACACAAGTAGATTTTTTGGTAGTACCCATGTGAAATGGAGAAGAAGAGAAGTATGGCAAACCATACAATTATTTCCTGGTCAAAATAGTCACTGTGTCAAATTCTTTACATACAATGACACCGTCAAGGGCCTAGCTCTTAAATATTAGAGATAATGTGTACATAAAAGCTTTATTTGGAAAACAAAAATTCGTTCATTAAAGAGTTAAACTGTTTTTCAGAATATATTTGTTTATTTCAGGTTTGTTTATTTACGCTACAAATTTGATCGTGTTTAGTAGGTATCCATGTTTTATCTCTTTGGACAGCTGCAACCCACTTCCTTTTTCTTGATGGATTAGTAGGAAATCTGAAATTTACGAGTTTTATTATGTAACTCGAATAAGAAGTAGGTTTTCCACGGAGTTAAAAACTAAAAATTAAGTTACAGAGTAGAAAACTCTCTTTGTGCAAATAGTATTATGTGAACAGAACCTATAATAAAACGAATGGATATTAACGTTTTGGGTGTTTCTCGATTACTTTCTCGAGATTCGTGTGATCGACGTCCCTAACTATGTGTCTTACATATTAGCTGACCCCGGACTATAGGAAAAACAATCGGATGGTGATAAGTGTTTTTGAACATGGAAAGTTAATAAATGGAGCCTTTTGATCAGATATGAATTTGCAGGCTCTATCTCCACTGTTATGGATAAATACGTGAACCTTCATGTGTATTTATTTGCCCTTAGAGAACTAGTAACTGGGCGACCGTGCTTCGTTCCGTTATTACTATTTGTTGTAATATGGTGGTGTTTAGGTCAATCTATATTTATGATAAATATATATTTTTATCTCAAACATTAACAATAAAATAAAAAAATTATAAATAATATATAAAAAAAGTAAGTCACACGCGGGATTCAAACCCGTAACTCGTTTCTTGTTTCCGAGATTATAGAAATAAATTTATATAAATATATAAATAAATATATAAGAATTGCTCGTATAAAGGTATAAGATATAAAGGCATTTTAGCACACGGAGACTGGCTCCGTGGCGCAGCCGTCAACACGCCTGTCTGCGACACGGAGTGACCAGGTTCGATTCCCGGCCAGGTCAAGATGGAAAATGATCTTTTTCAGATTGGCCTGGGTCTTGAATGTGTATCTATATGTATTTGTCATAAATTATAGTATCGTTGAGTTAGTATCCCATCACACGAGTCTCGAACTTACTTTGGGGCTAGCTCAATCTGTGTGATTTGTCCGTATATATATTTATTTATATTTATATCCAAACAGTAAAGCCGTAGAGGTAAATTACTTAGTTCATGAGAAAAACATACAAAAGCCACTTTTTAATATCGTGAAGCTAGGTCTTGTCTACTCCGTAAATAATAAAGAAGTGATTCTGTCACTTTGCTTACTGAAACTAACAACCAACAAATACAATTACAAATTACGAGAAAAGGGAAATAGATACTAATTGTATTATAAAAGTTTTCAACACTGGTTTGTGATAAATCTTAATAGGAACTGGTTATTTACGGATATTTATACATTTTGAGTATTTATTTAAAATGGCTATTTATCCGCCGCCCATAATACGTTTGTCATTCCTATCGATATCATTCATCGACACGTTCATCGATAAGCAAGCTCTAAATGAAAGGAATGAACTGAAGAATTAGTGAACGAATGTAACAATGACAGAATTAATCAGACTCGTTAGAGTATGACAACATTCTGGTTGACTTGCAGTTTGAGCCAAGGATTTTTTAAATGGACGTATTATTCGGTCTGATGATTACGCATTTAATTAAATTTACAAGAAAATACTAAGAAATATTGGACAAAATGTGCTTACTGGTGAAAAGAAATGTTGTTCGTGCGATTACTGTAATTTTTACACAGCAATACCGCACACTTCACCCTTTTTTACGCGATGTTTTGCCTTGAGTCTCTGAAGTCACACTGACTGGCGTGTTGTTTAACAAAGAACTATTTCATGGTACCCAGCTAGAGGGGTAAGGAGTCAAATGTCATAATTTCGCGTCCAGTGGTTTATTCGTCCAAGCTTTCAGGTCTTATAGACCTGGGCTCTGTCTACCCCGTAAGGGAAAAAGACGTGATACTATGTATGTATGCACATTTTTATTCCGTTTGAAACTTTCGCGCTATAAACACATTATTAATTTAAACGGGACTTAGCACGAACTAATGTGCAGATTGCCTGACGATATTTTTATTTACCGGAAGCAAGTAGTGGTCGATGAAAATGACCATCTTTGAGTCGGTATATAAACTCAGGAGGAGGTATAGGTCGGGGGGCGCAATTTGACCCCGATATCTTTCACTTATGGGTCGCTCTCTTAGACACCAGAGGCACTATCGTTTAATACCTAAATAATACCACGGAGTGCTTGAGGACATTTTATGACGTACCTTGCGTGTGTAGATCCTTCGGCCAGGCTTTACCTAGCAGCTCGTAGGCAGCCTCTTTCAACGCGATCAGCTGTTCGCGTCGCAAACGAGCGCCTTCGTTGTCTTCTTCATCAGAGTCTTTGCTTACTGATAATTCATCCTGAACAAAATACAATCTACTTGTAAATCTCAAAACATCCGTACATCAGATGTTGTCTCAGACAACTACTGACTGTTTGTATGTTTTTGTGTGTAAATGGCCAACACTGGTATCAGATTTTGCAAGCTGCCTTAAGGCATCTGATATATCTGTCATCATTGATGGCAGTCGTAACTGCCATCAATGAAGACAGCCGGGACCAACGGCTTAACATGCATGCATTCCGAAGTACCTAGGAGAGCTCGAGACATTTTTATGCCACTTGCGGCCAATAAAGGTAAGCTTAATCGGGCTTCTCAGCTATTGACTATAGGTACTTAAATATATGGGGTGAATTAGGAACAAATTTCTTTTCAGTTGCATAAACACAACTGAAAAAGATATGCTAACTGTAAAGGTGTAGTAAAGAAGATGATAAGTAAAAAAAATATTTTCGGCTCAGCTTTTATTGTGTTTTGGCGATGATTTTCTGTCATCTACATAAAATAGGTTGTTTAACGTTACCTGGTTTGTCTTTTTTAGATATGACTTTAAACTAGACTTACCTCATCATCATCATTTCGTGTAGGTGTCACGGTCAATCGACCATGCACACCCTGGTGTCAGAGTTCGGAACCGCCTCGCGGCCTCTGACATGTGACGAGTGTGTGCCGTGACTTACTTACCTTGGATAATATAACCTTCACGATGTCATACACCTGGTTGAACCGGTCACACTCAGTGGCGGCCAGGGCAGCCCCGAGTGACGTGATGGCGTGTTTCTTGTACGAGAGCTCTTGCTTGCGAGATTCTGTGAGCAGCGCGTTGATGCAGTCTTCGGCGATGCTCGGGGACAGTGGGGCCTCGCCCTCTTTCACTCTGCAGGTCAAAAAGAAAGACAAATGAAATGAGTGATGAATTCAGAAATAAGTAATTTGTTCACATGTTGCATGAATTCATGAAACATATTTCTTAACTAGCTTTCGCCCACGGCTCCGCCCGCTTAAATGTCGATCCGTCGGGAATAGTACTGATTCCCGGGAAAAGCCTATGTCCTTCTCCGTACTCCAGAGAACTTTTATACAAAATTTATGATGATCGGTTCAGTAGTTACAGCGCGAAAGCGTAAAAAACATACAAACTCACTTTCGCATTTATAATATTAGTAAGGATACTATATAAGCATCGAGGGTGAGCAGTGATCAGTGCTTCTGCAGCTGAAAGGTACGGTATGAGTAGTTAAAGGAAACTAGAAATAGTACATTACTGCAGACGCCGGGAAGTAAGGGATTGCCGGACGAGTAGAGTTCCGGCTGAGCGTCAGCGAGGCCTTGGAACAAATACGAGTCCGGCAAGCCGATTCCCGGCGAGGCAGGTATTGTGCTTTTCTCAATAAATGCGAGGAAATAATAAAAGACATATACTGAAAATAAATGATTATAATATAAAATACGATAATAGTATGTACATTTTCATTTTTATATTTGTTTTACGGCATTTGGCGTTCTACGCCTTTTAGCCCTTCATATTTTTCAACGTTTTATCAAAGAAATGATGGTGTAAGTCATTTCGTTTATTCGACGGAGCTCCTGGCGACAATTCCCACGAATCCTCTGGTTTGATCATAGACGATGCAGTAACGCGAGCGACCACCAGCCCGCTATGTAAATCTCTAAATTTGCAGCACAGCCGCACCATAACACTTCATTGTAATTATTCCACACATTGTTCATAAACATAAGCATTAGTCACACATTAAGTCCAATAGAAGCAATCTGCAAAACAATCCAAAACAACAATTTTGCAGTCCGTCAAACAAAACTCTAATAGTACATTTTTTTTTTTCATATTTGTTTTACGGCATTTGGCTTTCTGTGCCTTTTAGCCCTTCATATTTTCTACGTGTTATCAACGAAATGGTGGTGTAATTCATTTCGGTGATTCAATGGAGCCCCTGGCGGTAATTCCCACGAATCCACTGGTTTGATCATAGACGCAGTAGCAGTAAGGCGACCGACCACCAGCCCGCTATGTAAATCTCACTACAGCCGCACCATGACACTTCATTTTAGTTATTCCACACATTGTTAATAAACATGGACATTTATAACACCAAATTACACCGATTTCACATTATAACGTCCACTAGAAGCAATTTGCAAAACAATCCAAAACAAAAACCGTGCAGTCCGTCGAAATTCCCGCCAAGAACTCTCTAATAGTACATTCCCGCTCTATTTTCTTTTTTAATTTTCAATTGTCATTAAGCTAAGGAAACATAGCCCATACAGCCCAGTCATATTTTACGCAAAATGTAATACCGTAAAAATCTGCGTTCCCGCGTATTTTCTTTTTATTATTGGCATATTTTTATGTGATTTTATACCATTTTAATAAAATTATTTTCATTATTCATATATATATATGCTTGATGAGTGCATTTTTTATAATGTGGTAGCCATTGACTGTATGACAAGTTACATTGTACAAGTTACATAGATTAATTAAAAAGTTTTGAGCAGCGGCCAGGAATGAATTTCCATACTTACTCTCCTGGCCTAGGCCGGTAAACTAATGCATCAGCCAAGAATTACAAACTTCGTGGCTTCTTTTTACTACAATAATGCCTACATTTCCGAGCATGTTTGAGAAAAGGTATTTTTTGGCCTCGGTCATATGGACCCAACGCCTATTGCGTACTAAAGAAAAAATACGTGTACAATATTTTTTGATTATCTATCTGACGGACTATTGATATTCTTTAAGGAAACTAGGTTTTTTACGCTAATAAAGCTTACTAATGAAACAAACTCACGCGCAGAGGTCAGCCAGTGCCTGCAGCAGATGCTGCTTGCCGTCGAACGTCTTGCCGTGCGCCGCCGCCAGCAGCGCGCGCACCAGTGGCTCCCTCTGCTCGCCCACGCCACTTGACACCTCCTTGCAGATCGTCGATATAGCGTTGGCTGCCTGCCAAGTGACTAATGCGATTAAATCTTGGAAAAAAAAAATTGGTTGTCTGTAAAATTGCTTTTGCGGACGATAATTTTACGTGATAACGGTGGAAGAGAGATAGATGCGTCACAAGCCGAACGCTTAGGCCGATAGTGCCTCTCTATTGCTTGTTCCGCGCTGTCGCTTGCAAACGGAACGTAACACTTTTTCGTGCGTGCGGCCGGCGTTCATTGATTTATAAGAAGTTATCACGTCAAAAGCTACTTGTTATATGGCTGATGATGCAACCGCCTGAACCATACCAAACGTGTTACGGGCAGGTCGGCTATGGGTTGGACTAGTTGAAGAGCAACGAATCGCGCCTTTCTATGCTTCTATCCTTCATTATCAATCAGAACCGTCATTTACTAGAGCGAGAGAGAGAGAAAGCGGAAGTGCGACTGCGCGCGGCAGAATCGATAAAGTGCTCGGCAACACAGATAAAATGCGATGCAGAGAGGTGACGGAATGCAGACGCGCGCGACAGTATGCTGTCGCATCCTTTTGCCGCCGATCGCGCTCCGCTCTCTTTCTCGCTCTAGTAAATGAAAGTTCTGAGTGATAAATAAGAACATATGTCAAAAGCACGAGATAGCATGCTGCAGCACGCTAAGGCACAGGGCGGATCAAATGCGAGTCCGTGCTGCCGGATATGGTTTAATCCTGTCTTTAAAACCAGCACAAAGGCTATTGAAAAATGTGGTGTGTACACTTATTAACGTGTCTCTCTTTTGACCGCGACATCAAAGTGAAGGAGAAATAACCGTCCATACATTCATCCTTTCATTCTCACTAACTACTGTCGTTATCAGATTGTATCTCAACCGGGGTTCACGTTCCAGCTATTCCTTCTCCACTTCGCACTGCCTTCGTTATCCCTCTCCAGCCTTTAGTTGAAAGAGCATTAGCACATAAGTATATCATCCCTGGCGACATAAAGCCAGTATTACCTTCATATTACTGCCGGTTGATATCGAGAACACCTTTTCGAACAAACGCATGCAACTACGTCTTCTATAGATTAAGAAAATCGTACCTGTATCTTCTTAGTCCAGCTGCCGGAGTTAAGCGCCTTCTCGATCTCGTCTCGGATGCCCGGCAGATGCTGCTTGATGCCGCTCTCCCGCGCGGGACTGATGTCCGTCCAGATCTCCTCGTACATTTCTATTGTTGACGAATCTGTTAACGAAAAAGAAAATAACTTAAGTGGTCTTCTTTATAATATATTGGGAAAACACGGGAATTGCGAAGACAGAGAATAATATAATCTGCTCTGTCTTCAGCAGCTTTCCATTTGCATTTTCATATTAATAAAAATGCTTCAAATCGCCAAGAAATACTTTTCACTACATATATCCTTGCCTGACTGACAGATGACAGAGATAGAGCGTAAATTCCGGGGTCACTCTTCAATGAAAATCTTTTACAATGGGACCAACACTGGAAGCGGGAAAAAAAGACATTCTGATACAAAAGTATTCCGGCCGGGCAATTCGTAATTTTTTTTTTAGTTTCCAGATCCATAGGAAAAGTTGTTCATATTGATGAGCTGTCATCGTTAAAGGCTTGTCAAGGGTAAAAATCCTTATCTTAAAACCTACCATCGTTATCTTTGGGCGCGTGCATAGCCAGAAACACCACTGGGGCCAGCACTTCTTCGTTGTCCTTTATGTGCTCGATCTTGGCTTTCGCAACAGATTTGAGAGTGAGCGCGATGGCAGAGCGCGACGCATCGTCTTCCTTGGTTTCGTAGAGACCGACTAATTTCTTCATTAGCTTCTCTGCTGATTGACTCTGAAGAATATACATGATGTTTATAAACGTCAGGATAAGAATATAGAGAGAAAAAATAGTCAGTACATTATTTTACTTAAAAACAAACTGCGAAGTTCGCGTAAAGACCAAATAGTTTTTATGTTATTATCCTGTCCATCATATATTATATCTATGTAGATGGAGCAATTATCTGAAAAGGGTTTTCTAAAATTAGTAGCGGCAGCACTGAGGCGTCGGGTTCGGTTGGCCACCAATGTGTCAGTTGTCACTACTTGTCAAATATTATCCAATGACAGCTGCTTATCGCACTCTATGACACAGTGCAGCCGTCTGGTGGTATTTCTGAACACTCATTGCCTCACGATTTTTGACAATAAGCCAATTTTAGGTAATATTCTACGTAGCTGGCAAAATATTGCCCTCGATAGGGATGACTGGAAACAGCTAAAAATAAAGGGGTTTTGCGCAGCAGTTATGGCCCTTTTGCCTTTCTGCATAACACACAAATGACGTGTTTACTCGTGTATACGAGTATATGTCATTTTACAAATGACCTAATACAATATATTTCAAACCAACATCCTGACATTAAATTGATACTCTTTGCAGACGACACAAATGCTGTGGTACATGACACCAATATTGAAAAACTTAATGGTAAACTTAATGCGCTGTTGCATGATTTTCATATATGGTTTAATGCAAATAATTTAAAACTAAATTGTGACAAAACTAAAGCTATATTATTTAAATCTACATCGAAAAATGCTACATCCCTTGACATTACTTTAAATGATAATAAAATAGCTATTGTAAAAGACACAAAATTTTTAGGCATACACATTGATGAATTTCTCAATTGGAAAGCGAAGCTAAGATCTCTTGAAGACTCTATATCATCAGCTTGCTTTGTAATAAGAAAACTTTGCAATGCATAACCTTAACACATCTAAAAAAAAGTTTATTATGCCCTAGTAGAATGCAAATTAGCTATAGTATTAAATTGTGGGGATATAGTTATCAATATAATCAAGACAGAGCATTTAAAATACAAAATAGAGTCATACGCACAATGGTATACCACCCTGGGAATCATGTGAACAGCATTTTATTAATTTGGGTATTTTGACTGTTCCGAGCTTATACTTACTAGTGATTCTAACTGACCTTAAAAAATGCTTGCCTAAAATAGAATCGGATACAGAAAGACAGGTACAACAGACAGGCACGTGAGACCACTCGTAGAAGGGCTCTAAAACAGGTTATGAAACATAGTGCTCAATACCAAGCTTTCATAGCATATAACAAATTGCCGAATGAAATAAAAGGTTTAGATAGTCTAAATCTTTTTTACGAAACAATTAAAAGCATATTTATTAAGGAAAAATTATTACTCTGTAGATGAATATTTTAAATGACTTTTTTGTTTATATTATTGATATTAACGTAATCATAAATTGACATGTCCATTATATATTAAATTATTGACTATTTGTACTTATTTATAATTATGATATTTTAAGTTATTATGTTAGTATTGATGTAAATGTAATAGTTATAAGAATTCAGACACAATGTAAAAACTGTTATTGAAATAAATAAATAAAATAAAAAACATATGAGATTAGTTGTATCTGCAATTTGTTTAAACGCGTTATCTTACTATCAGTAAAACAACCAATAACGCGCCTAAAGAAGTTTCCACTTCAAAGAATCTATGGCACATTATCATTTTGGCGTCACAGATAGCATTTTACTGTCGCTCCTACACGGCCGTTATAGCTTTGCACAGCCATCAGTGCCACCAACCAGCCTAAGTTATATCGTTAACTAACCTTAGCATAAGCAGACACCTGCCCTAAAGCCTCAGCATAATTCTTTCTCACAGTAGGATTTCTGTCGAAGGTCCCATTCAGTAGGTTGGACATGAGTTTCCCCGCCAGCGGCTCCAGCTCCGCCCTGAGGTAATGCGTGGCGAGCACTATGAAGTGACAGCACGCCACCTTGGTGCCTAGCTGTGGGGACTTCATGAGCTCTAAGATCTTGGGCAGCATTTCCTTCATGACTTCAATGTCGATGTAGGGCATACACTAAAAGAAAAGCTTCGTATTACTTACAAAAATTTAGCTTAGACATAATGACATTTCCTTCTCCATAGACATATTACGTCATATATTACTCAAAATTCAAATTCAAAACGTTTATTTATTACTAGCTTTCGCCCGCGGCTTCCCCCGCGTCAATGTCGATCCCTCGGGAATAGTACTTTTTCCCGGGATAAAAGGTAGCCTATGTCCTTCTCCGTACTCCAGAGAACTTGTATGCAAAATTTCATGATGATCGGTTCAGTAGTTACGGCGTGAAAGCATAACAAACAAACAAACAAACAAACTCACTTTCGCATTTATAATATTAGTTAGGATAGGTCATTTAGACACTGTAGCCGTGTGGTATCCGGCAGAGTAGAATAGGACCACTCCAAGTCTTCCCGTGGATGTCGTAGAAGGCGACTTAGGAAATACAAGCTAAACAAAGCTCATAAACATCTAAGAGACCTCTCCAACCCGTCTGGCCAGCGTGGAGAGTGTAGGCCAAGTCCTCTGGCTGCTCTGGCCAAGTATGGCCCTAGTAGTACAGAGAGGGTCGTGCTCCTGTAGTGGAGACTAAAAAGGACCTGATGATGATGATGATGATGATGATTTAGACACTTATTGATTGTCATACATTTTCAACTGTAAATTATTGGCGTCATTATATTACTTATGGCTAAGTTTAATTTTAATGCCGCCATTCCTCCTGCATTACAGTAATTATAAATTGAATTTTAAAAATGATGATTCAGAAAATAAAATACTAAAATAAAAAAATGACAAAATATTGAACTGTTATAAATAAAATGTCAACTTTAAAAATATTTTGTACCGAATGTACCAAACATATAGTAATGTTTTACAAAACTACGAGGTTTCCGCGCCAAGCTCAACCCAAATATTATTGTCATTCAGAATACTAGGGCGAAAACATGGCACGAATATTAGGGCTAAAACATGGCACGATTTCATAATATTGTTATTCATCCTTTTAGATGCATTTGGTCACGCGATCCCAACTCGTTTACGTTAAAATTTGTTTTTAAAACGGCACAAAGATGGCGCCATAGGTTTATTCACAACACTATAAGGCTAATGCGATCTAGTTAACGAGTGGCAAAGTCTGTAACTATTGCACTGCAGCGCCCTCGCCGTCGCTCATTGTGGCAGTTAGTGCAATAAATAGTATTTGCAAGTAATAGTATTTGATCTGGATAAGTATACAGCCAATATAACTCACAATTTATACTTACTTTGACGACTGTATCAGTGGTATAATGCTGTTTCGTAGCATTAGCTCGCAGATCGTCCAACATCTCCCTGGTCCCGCTGTCCGTTAAGGCAGTACTCAAGTAAGAGAGTTTAGCAGACTCCAGGTCTCCCGCCGCGCCTACTAACGCGGGTATCAACTTGGGTAAGAAAGGTTTGAGGCTGTCGCCGGCCGCGCTGACTAGTTTGGAGACTGTTTGTAAACTGAAAGAAATATAATATAAATATTTGTAATAGCTAAGACTCGAACGTTTACTTAAGATTCCGAACCCAAAGGGTTAAAACGGGACCCTTTGACTAAGCTTCCGATTTCCGTACGACCGTCTGTATGTCACAGGGCTGTACATACAGGTTCAATAACCTGCAATAAGTAGACTTGAATTTTCTGAATGGATTTTGACGATATTTTTCACACCGATTAACACATAGGCTACTTCTTTTTCATAAAGGATTATTTTAAACATTTTGCTTTAGCCATTATTTGCAACGTAACTTACAAATATTTCCCTTGAAATAAGTTAATTAAAAAAAAAAACTATTCACTAACCTGACACTCCTGACTTCCTTCACCAAGTTGATGATGCCGGTGTCCAATAACACTGGAAGTATGGCCGAAACTATTTCCTTTCCGTCTTTGCCTTGGCTGACGTCAGACGCTCGAATACATAGCTGAATATAATGAGAAATATACCATAAAAATGTGTTGACATTCAATCCATTCGAAAACTGCGTTTAAAAAGATCTGTATATTATCATGTCACGCAGTCTGAGTTATACCTCAGGGTTCGTATTCCAGTCTGATTCATAAACTGTCTACTAGCAACAAAAAAAACGTTCCTGAGGAAACTAGTAGCTCATGTACTGTAGTGCGGAAATATATACTAAATTCGGAAGGCAATAACGTAGGCAGACATATATAAACGTAGCAATGACTCTGCTTATAAAAACTAGTTAAGTAATTTTCTCAAACATTCATGGAAATTCGAACATTATTTTGACAACTTTGTTGAGTTGCTGTACTATTGCAGGATTTATATTTTTCGTGTAATTTAAAAATGGACAGAGGTTTTTCAAAGATTTTGTAATTGAAATTAAAAAGTTTTAAATAATAAAATTTAAAATTTCAACTGCCTTACAAATAAAAAGAAGGAAACAAAAACAAATGAACATTTTGTCGCTAAATAAATATGTTTGATAAGTAAATTTTGTTTGAATTCCCGCGCATTGTTTCAGAAAAGTTATATACAAGCCCTGGCCGCATTGAGGCATTAAACGGACTCGAGTGATGTGCCTCGGCTTCACTTCGGCCAACATTTTTACTTTCGTCACATCGTCTTTTGCCGGCCTCTGCGGTAAGTTCCTATAAATTTGTAAAAAAATATACCTTAGACAAAACGTTTGCTGTAGTGGTAGCGGCTTGCCTCGTGCCTTCGTGCACGTCATCCATCACCCTGAACAGCTGCGACCAGATCGTGGGCAGCTGGGGAAGTGATTCGTGGAGGCTTGTCGCACCCCTGGCAATTGCATTTTAAAAAGGTTGGAAAATATTTTTTACAAATAATGTAATTATTTTTAATAATGATAAAACTTTGGTATGTACGTGAGATAAATTCATTATTTTATTACGGCCAATCTATACGCCGCTGCCGGCGTGTGGATTGGTCGCCTATCATGACATATCTGAGGCATTCATTCATTCATTTCGAGTAGGTAACACGGTCAATCGACCATGCACACCCGGGTGTCAGAGATCTTCGAAAGCGCCTTTCGGCCTCTGACGTGGTTTCTTTAACGACTACCAGATGGCAGCCGAGACCAACGGCTTAACGTGCCTTCCGAAGCACGGAATCATCTTTATTATCAGACAATCAGGTGATTCAAGCCTGCAATGTCCTAACCGAACTGGAAACAACTTAACAAAGTATGCTTCCCGTGGGAATCGAACCCACGACCCGGGTCTACAGGCAAACGCCTTAATCACTGGACCAAGGTGGTAGTTACATAGCTGAGGCCATGCCGTTGGTTGGGTGGCTGTGTCGTGTTTGGAGCCACTTGCAACCACCATCAATCTTTTGTACATGCATTTTAGTTCTCAATGTAGTCATTTTGCATTACAGTCCGTATATAATTTTATATACCATCAAAGGATTCTAAATAAGTATATTCCAACATTATAATTCTTGAACTTACCGTAGCAAATCCGCGAGCGCGTTGCAACATGACATTCGAACGCGCCATTGATTGGACGTCATGTTTGAGACAAGATCTTCAAGAATTTCTTTGTGATATTTTTGTACCTGTAAAAAACACCATCAAAATATTACAGTTCTTTTACGCGTAACCAAATTGCCCTAGCTAGACTTAGACTAAACAACTAAGTTCATTCTCACATCCAATTCAACCAGGCAGGGATCTGCTCCCATTGCGTCATTTATGTAATCACTCACAGTATTGTGTTTGACCTAATGTTTGTTTTTGACCAAATAAATAAGCAACAAGGGTCACAGAATCGCAATAAAACGCCAATACAACACGTTTAATAATGACAGCCCAAGTTCATTCATAACCAAAAAGAATATAATCATTTTCCCATACAAGAAACGTGTTCTTTTGTTGTTTTATCTCGATTCTATCAAACTTGTTGTTTATTTTACATTATTCATTTGTTTTAGGAAATACAAGCTAAACAAAGCATATCAATGAGACCTCTCCAACCCGTCTGGCCAGCGAGGAGAGTGTAGGCCAAATCCTCTGTCTGCTCTGGCCAAGTATGGCTCCGGTAGTACAGAGAGGGTCATGCTCCTGCAGTGGAGACTAGAAAGACCTGATAATGATAATGATTATTTGTTTTTATTATATATTATTACAGCCGCAATAAATATACACATTCTGTGAATAATTAGTCTCTACCTATGACGGTTCAGTATAAAGCCTTATATCAGAAGGTCGGACGGACGGATATAAGAGGTCCCATTATACGCTTTGGGCACGAAACCCTACAAATCAAGTATTTAACAAAAAAAATTGTCTGTAAAGTTGGTTTATGGACAATAATTTTACGCGATAACGATGGAAGAGAGATAGATGCGTCACAAACCGAACGCTTAGGCCGATCGTGCTTCTCTATCGATTGTTCCGCGCTCTCGCTTGCACATAGAACGTGATACTTTTACATGCGTGCTGCCGCATTGGCGGCATAGCATGCGGCATTCTTGGTTTTATAGGACGTTATCACGTCAATAAAGATATCTTACCGTTTGTTGGGTGTTAGGAACGAGAGCGTGCCATATACTGGCCATAGAGTTCTGTATGCGCGGCGTGGGGTCAAAGCGGTAACGATATAGCCGGGGCACAATGCGCGGTAGATGCGTCGCGAGCTGGGCACCCGCCGACACAGCGATGGAATGGAAGCCGAATGCTGCTCCTGTTCACAGAATAAATATAATCCTTCAACAAGATTAATTTTTCTTCATCATTTTAATGACGACCTCTGTCAGTGGTGCCGCAAGTGCTTTTAAATCGCAGGGTCCTAGGTCCTCATTGGTACGGGCCAAAGCTGGGTACTTAAAATTTTTGATGAGATAAATAAAAGGGACATACCCTTTTTGGAGTTCCATACAGCATTGTGATGCGCCAAATGCATGAATTTGTAAAGGAGATCCGGTTGGTTCAAGTCCGATGCTAAAGAGCACAGCTCCTTGTACGTTGAAAGATTGCCTCTAAAATAAAAAATAAATACTTTATGTATGAAACACCAAAAACTTAAGTTGCATGGTCAAACAACTTTTTTTATAAAAAGAATCTTTCGCGAATCGGGATATACTTAATAAAAGAATTACGGGTTAGATGTCAGCCGACTTTTTAAACCGATTAAGCAAATTTGAAGTTAGCTTCCCGCTTTTATTTTAATACATATTACATACCCAGTGGGGGCGGTCCCAAGTTGTCCCTCTTCGAACAGCTTTGTATCCGATGTGACTTGCGTAACGGCTCGCTTCCCGCTAGTTAACTGTTCGATTATCTGTGCCACTAATGCCTGCCTCTGGCTTTCGTCGGAATTCTGGTATACAAGGCTAAGGCCCTTGCTGGCTACGTCTTGGACGATTTCTGTAATAACAGTTATAAGTGATGGCATTTTACTGGTTAATAAGTTATTTCTTAAGCAACATCAGCCATCGTAATCAGTAACTGATAGGAAGATATAATTGTCTCTCTTGGCCTGAGCGAGCATAGAATCCGGAACCCTATGATTCTAAAGGGGAACATTATCACTGAGCAGAGAATTATCGCTCCACAGAGTTCGCCGACATTCAAATGGAATGAAGAGTAAAATTTGAATGTTCGTCCCTTTAATTTCAATTTCCCCATAATAAAAGAAAGTGACCGAGGTGAGCATTCAAATGTTGCTTATGACATCGTGATAAAGAAGTAAATTTGCATTTTTATATATGATCTTACCGCTATTCTCAGAGAGATAGTCCATGAACACATCTTGTAATTCTTGAAGCTTGCTCTTAATGGGTTCCCGCTCAGGACAGTTCTTCAGCAGTGCCAGCAGCCAAATACTGGTGGCCTATTAATAAAACATTTTGATTTATTTTTTGGTTAACATTTATCGCCACATTTTTAAACGTCTTTTCATAGTATCAATTAAGATTTCTCAAGAGACAAAAAAGAGTTTAGATACAACTGTAAATTGTGTAGTACAAAGGCCTTATCTATACAACCTTTTGTTAACGAAAAACATTCTGCGTTTGTCCGATGTTTTACGGATAGACTCTTGTCGATGGCATTGTGTGGAAAGAAATGCACACAATGATTATTTTTGGCAGGAATATTCCCCTATTGTGCCTGCAATGGTCGATGAAAATGAGTCAGTTCAGTCAGAAAGGGCAACTCAGACCCAGTTACAAACTTAAGTGGCACCAGTCGGGCCTGGTGTAAACAGTCAAAAATACCACTATTTTTATTGTCAGAGTTTTTCTGAACATTACTGGGTATTTAATGGGATACACAATGAATAAACAGTAAATAATTCACATTCGCTATTATAGTCCAATTCAAATAGAATCAACACGCGCCAAACACAATATGTAGTAGTAGCGCGTAGAAGTTAATTTGCCGACAATTATTTTTTATACAATTACAGTCATGTCGGGTTACAAGGTGCGCCGGATTAGACAGGGGCCGGATTATCGGGGTTCATTGTGTGCTGTATTGTCAAAATTACATTTGTAAAATTGATTTTAAACCTATGGCATTGACCTCTCAACCACCAAGCGGGCCAATCGGTCCGCATAACAATAGAAAATCCATTGTGTCTGCGTTTCTCGCGCTTCACATATTATATTTCATATGAGAGCCAAAAGAAGAAAGGGGAGGCTTTGCCCAGCAGTGGGACACAATAACAGGCTAAAAAAAATGAGAGCCAAATTACCTGTCTAGAGTGCGGGTGTGGGTGTTTCCCAATCTTGAACAACTCGAGTAGCACCCACTCCAACAACTCGTCATTTTCTTTCAGCGCCTCATGGTCGCGGATCTTCGCCGAACCCTGTCCCAAAGATTATTTTGTTATCTTCGATCAAGTATAAAAAATGTATACAAAATCACAAAATGAAATATCGCAAAGCGCCGCTTTTAGGTGCATATTTTCCGTTTAAATTAGAATTTTGCATTACGAAAGCTGACGATGATCAGCTTTCGAAATTCGACTTTATGGCATCCAAGTAAGATTGGTATTGCATCGATGTATGTTTATAACATAAAAATATCTACTTTTAAATAATTGTGGACACCATGAAGTGTACATTTTTGTGACTGTGTATCAAGATTTTGATATTTAATTGAAGTTTATTATAGATTTATGTATATGCTTATAAAAAAAACAAAAATCTTTTTGTAACGCAACAATACTAACTTCTTTCGGCAGCTCAGTCCATAGATCCCTATTTTCATTTGAATTGACACCTTCTATACACAATACTAGGGATTCACCGATCTGCAAGTGGATCTCGAATTCTTTGCTCTGAAAAATAAACAAAATATAAGTGTAGGTCTCTCATATGGACTACCTGGGTTGCTTTGTGGATCCAAAAACTGTTCCCTTGAATGCCGCTCGATGGCAATAACTTGCAAATTCGAAATTTGCAAAAACTATAACATTCCACGATATAAGCATCAACGATAAGCACTGATCATGCTTCCGCAGCTGAAAGGTTGATGTAGTAAAAGGAACTTATGGCCTCGGCCATATGGACCCAACGCCTATTGCGTACAATTTGTTTCAGACACATCACATAGATGGCGCTACAGGTCAGGCATTACAGTTTTGAATGGTATATGTCTTAATATTCAGTTACAAATATAAAGTCTACTTACGTCTTTAGCCATTTGCAAGAATCCTTTAACAATATGCTTGGCAAACGGCAATCGTTCGCCGCAGCACAGCAGTCCAAGCGTATACAGCGCCCTCTCCTTGACTTTCGACGGCAACTTCGCGTTTCCAACAATTTTGAACAATCTCTCCGCGACCGTAAACTTCGTGATGACGTCACCCGACTCCTCGATCTTCGTGAATGAGGTGTCGCTTTGCATGAGTGCGTCCTGTTTGGTAGAGGTGTTGGGCAGCGGCAGACCCGAGCAGCGAGCGAGGAGAGACACCGAGTTGCATGATGTATTCACGAGAAGGGTCTGGGGGCTGATGAGGAAGTTCGCTGAAAGTTAATAATTCATAAAACAAAGTAACATAGTAAAATTTCAAATAAATAAGACTTTCTCATATATAAAACGCTTATAATTCGTTCACACCAAGACCATAGCTCACTAGAGAGAACTGAAGTAGGAAAATTTGGAATCCTGACAACATATCGTTGAGACACAACTAGTCGTGGTATGAGCTCTTATTTGTCGTCAAATAATCTATAATAAGCGATATCTTCAACAGTATACCTGCTTACCCAAGCATATAACACCTTGCTGATACGGCTCCCAGTTCGCAGCGTTGAATCCCTTTCCTCCAAACTTGCCCCTCTTCGCCAACACAATGCACCTCTCACACATATGCGCGAACGCACACAAATACCCACACTGGCTCTCCAGACTCTTATTCCCTTGCCCCTGTACCACGAACTCCGCTATCTCTTTATCTATCGCTGGTTTGTCGCTTGTATTCACAGTGATGATCGCATAGATGAGAGATGCGGTGTCGCGAACGTCTTCCTTGGTACTGGTCGTAAAAAGAGTCTTGAGGAATGGAAGAAGACTTGTGTATTTGGCGGCCATTTTGTCTGGCACGCAACCGACTATATCAAGGAAACATGTCAGCGGCATTATTTCTGCAATAAAAAAATATACGTAGGTAGTATTAAATATTTTCATTGCTTTTTATTTATAATTATTTATCAAAGGAGAAACATAGTATTTTTTAGGGTTCACTCTGTAATGAATGTAAATTAATAAACAGAAAGGGGTAAGGAATGTTTATATCCGTGAATATATTCGATTAATTTATTGAATAAATAAGAAAATGAAGAGGAGAGGAAAATCCTCCCAACGATCCTGGGACCAACGAAAAGAGAAGATGAGAGCTGAAGAGTGCGGAAGAATCAGGATATTGAAGGTTTAGCGACTGAGCCAAATATCATCAAGACATGAAAAATATGAAGTCATATTCTGTCGTTTTTGAGTATATTGAAAACAGACTATGCTCTTTGAAGTCATCATCATTTTGAGTAGGTGACACGGTCAATCGACCATGCACACCCTGGTGTCAGAGTTCTTCGGAACCGCCTCTCGGCCTCTGACGTGGTTCCTTTAACAACTACCAGGCAGCCGGGACCAACGGCTTAACGTGCCTTCCGAAGCACGGAATTATCTTTATTATCAGCAATCAGGTGATTCACGCCTGCAATGTCCTAACCAAACTGGAAACAACTAAACAAAGTATGCTTCTGGTGGGAATCGAACCCACGACCCCCGGGTCTACAGGCAAACGCCTTAACCACTGGACCATAGAGACTCTTTGAAGTGTAATGGGTATTACCTGGGCTAGCTGTGAGCATCGAGTTGATCATCGTGAGGTACCTCTCCAGTACCTCTGTTTCCAACAGCTGCTCTCGAATATAGCTGGATAGTTGTGGGGACGTGGTGTTGGGGTGGTTCGAGCAGTCAGTCAGGTTGGCGTCACGGTTCAAACACATACGCATGTAACGCAAAATCTAAGGAAAGAAATTGCCATCATAATATGTAAGGTGTGAACAGCATGAAGTAAACAAAAATCAAGTATACACAGTAAGAGCGCTTTCTACATGCGATCCGAATCCGTAAAGATACGATAGTCAATCGATTTTACTCCGCCACCCTAATCCATTTGTTTATATGGACACTCGCGTCCGAACCCAGACCGAGATGAATACGAGCAGACAGACTGCGAGGCGAGCAGTTTTTGTACACTTAGCCGTTTCCAGCATGCAAAATTTGAATACATACCTATATAATCATAAATATAAATTATATATCATAAATATATTACATAATACACAAGATCTAGTCAAGTCAATGTGAAACAATTTATAAATAAATTTCAATTATATAAAATCAGGATAACAAGAAAATTAATTTGATTTCAGAAAATAAATACGGCATTTGAAACTTTTATAAAATATTATATCATCATCATCATCATCAGGTCCTTTTTAGTCTCCACTGCAGGAGCACGACCCTCTCTGTACTACTAGGGCCATACTTGGCCAGAGCAGCCAAATAAATATTATATATATAAATAAAAATCATTTTTTTTTATAAAATGCTTTCTCAGCCAACCATGCAAACAGTTTTTTTTAAACAAATTATAAGGGAGGCACTTGATCAGTTCAGGTAGACGGTTGTAGATTTTTACACTCATGAAACCTTGCTATTTGGTAAAAAAAAAGTTGGTTTGGTCGTCTAAAGCTGTAGTTTGTATAATCTCCCTGCCGTTTATATAAATTCAAATTATTTTTTACAGCACAAACACAACGTAAGGCCAGAAATCTATATCGGTCCATATTCCATAAACTATATCAGTAAGCGTATTGTCAACAATACGAATATATAATCCGGGAAATAGAAACAAGAAGCCGGACTTCGGACCCGGCTCCGGAGCATTACAGCTTAAGATGAAACCACTAACATTGGGTTTAATCAGCCTAATCCGGCCAAAGTATACCTTTACACGAGTTATATTACCTCTTGAAAAAATAAAGGAAAGATAGGCTACATTAGCCATCTTCATACCAGCGCCAAAACACCGACTAGGAACCCAAAGTGGACGCCATGACCGAAATCGGTCGGATTAATCATCATCATTACCTCTTGATATGTCAGCGGATGAAACTGTAACACCTGATTGCCGATCACGAACCGATGCTTCGAGTTGGACCCTTTCTTCCTCTTCTGCATTTGTTCCCACACGTAATTCACGACGGACTTGAATTTTGGTGCTTTGAACTCAGGTTCCTGAGGTGTATCCTAAATATAGAGAAAAAGCCCATTTACTTTAAGGGTCATTCAAATATTTGGAGGAGCCACACTTGCGGTCAGCAAGTGGCATAAAAAGTCTCCGTGCTTCGGAAGGCACGTGAAGCCGTTGGTCCCGGCTGCCATTATTGATGGCAGTTGTTAAGCTATGTTAAATGCCTTTAGGCAGCTTGAAAAATCTGACACCAGTGTTGGCCACTTACACACTCGAGAAACAAACATTTGTTTCGGCCGTAAGAATTGCATTGCAGGACAAATGCCTCTCCAAAGGTTTTATTGTTGTTTGTTTTATTGCTTACTAGCTTTCGCCCGCGGCTCCGCCCGCGTCAATGTCGATCCTTCGGGAATAGTACTTTTTCCCGGGATAAAAGGTAGCCTATGTCCTTCTCCGTACTCCAGAGAACTTGTATGCAAAATTTCATGATGATTGGTTCAGTAGTTACGGCGTGAAAGCGTAACAAACAAACAAAAAAAACAAACAAACAAACAAACTCACTTATAATATTAGTAAGGATAAGGATTACGTAAGCAGTGAAATGGGATGGGCTCGGAATATTTTTGATGACGATGAACGGCGGGTTTTACGTGGTGATGACGTCGGCAACATTTCACAAAATAACAACAGTTTTTGTGAAAATTATATTAATATTTACGTATGATTGGGGGGAGCGGTGAATAACTTTTCTTACCTTTGCTGACAAGAGGGGGAAGGGGTTAAACATAGCAGATATTTTGCGTACGTAATACTTGAACGGCCCCTTAGCAGTTTAGTATAATACAAAAGAAATAAAATATTTTCTATTGTCCGAACGATCGAGTTAACTTGTTGTATAACATTAATTGGTTTTCTTTGATAGATACAGCCACGTGTCAGACGGACGAATGGGACGGACGGACATCTGAGGTATAGTTAATCGTACCAAGTATAGGGTCCCGTTTTTACCCTTTGGGTAAGGAATCCTAACAATGAGAAAAAATTTTCATAGTGCGTATGCGCACCTAGTGTTGCTGGCGTCCTTTGGCACCGGCATTTACTTTTAATCTGTGAGCCATATATCCATTTGACTTATTACTAAGTCGAGCCAAGTAAATGAAGAATCACCCTCCTGACTACTTGTACCATTGGATTGTACTACGGCATAAAATATTACACTACGCGAAAAGAAACGTCACTTAAGCATGTAAGCATATAAAATCGTTTGCGGCTATGTGTAGGTGTCTGGAAGTGCTCGGGGGCATCGAGAGGCGCCGGGGCGTAGTAGGTCGAGGGTTGTGTTGTGTTTGCGTCTCTCGTTCTCCTACCGCAGGCACGAAGTGAGTAGTGCGTTCTTGTTCCGTGGTATCAACCCTAGCACTTACACACCCGAGCTCAAGGTCACTGGTGCCCGAGCTCTCACGTACCGGTAGTGTCACCACTGCGACTATGGTACGTTCAACCGACAGTCGGATATCTTAAACAACTTAAAAATAGCATTGGCAATAAACACAAACCTTGTCCCGTTTGGAGTCGTTATCCAAGTTGACTTGGGCCGCCTCTTTCTTGCTCACGTTGTTGACCACATCTTCTATTTCTATCGGGCGGGACGTGCCGTACAAACATTTTAGAGCTTCGTTTGATATTTCATCTTGGCTAAAAACAATATAAAAAACTCACAATAACATTTTGGTAAACTCAACTAGCTGGCACTTGCTTCGTTTACTACCGCACTAATTTTGCTGAGTTGTAAATTTCTATGAAATGCTTATTATATAGGTACTCTGTGCAGAAAGAATAGGCGTCGGAATTGTAGGATTTGAGATCAAGTTTTTAGCAAAAATCGAAATATTTTGAAAAAATATCACAAGAAAACAACACGACACTGCGACATTCTATAAGTTTTAAGTTGACAAGTTGCAGTCGACCGGTAGTATGGATTTTATTTATGCAATAGAAAGTATCATAGAATAAAACAATCCCAAACGCATTACCAATTTAAATTTTTTTTAATATTTTTAAAAACTCCGTTAGCATAGGATTTATAAATCAATATTCCCATGCTTAATCACATTAAATTGTCAATATCGTTGTTGATTTGTCAAATAATAGTGACATTGACAGCCAAGTCTTTATAAAGTTTAATCGGTGTAATTTGGTGTTATAAATGCCCATGTTTATGACCAATGTGTGAAATAACTAAAATAGCCTGTCATGGTGCGGCTGCGTGGGGTTTCTTAAGCGGGAAGGTGGTTGTCCGCCTTGCTGCGTCTCTCTGATCAAACCAGTGGATCCGTGGAAAATTTAAATTTTCGATAGGGCAAATCAATGTAATGATTTATTCTTGTTTGTAACAAAAATAAACAGGCAACTGACTAAATTAAAAAAGAAGGACTCTAAAGGATCTCGTATCCAAGGCCGTTTAATTACACACTGCCTAATATTTGCCAACAGCGCTGAATTACCCCTCTTAAGAGTACAATACGCGTAGAACTCTCTAAAAACGATGACATGGAGTTCTAAATAAATTGTTTGATTTCTAAAGAGAAAGCAAGAGGAAAGAGAGAACTTACGTGTCTCCACTGGCCAAGAGCAGTAGGTATCTAGAGGGCACGTAATCCTGGGGGAACACTGCTGAAGAATACCGCATGGCGATGTAGCGGATCATAGATTCATCGCTTTGCATGTAGCTGTAACAAAAACGTATAGTTAGTTTATATAAGGCGAGCAATGCATTTAGTACAAATTGTACATCATATCCACTCATTAAAATGTCTTTTTAAAACAGCAAATATCCCGGCCGTTCAAAGGCACAAAGAAACTCATTTAAAAACTTTTTCAAACAAATAATTAAAACACTACTGCCATGATTAAACTACTGCCATGGCTTAAAAAATAGCATATGACCCTCGGGATAACGCAAGGATTCTATTTTAAAGGCAACTCGCGCATCAAAATCAAATCAGGCGAGTATATTTGCTGAAAGGAACTCACATATGTACATACTAACATAAATACTTGTACTGAAAACATAACACTCTTTTTTAGGGCAGTTGTGTAAAAATTGCCGAGCTGCTAGAGCTTTGTAAAGATCAAAAATACATAACGATTTACTTACTGGTCGAGTAATGCGAATAATGCAAGAGCTTGCGGCTCATCAATGGACTCGTCCACTTCCATTTTCGTCGCTTGAACAGTGCTGGGGCCTTCGTTCGGAGAGATGTCCATTGGGGTCGATTTCTCTGCATAAATTTTGAGTAAGGGCCTGAGCATACATGCTACTTCTAGCATCGGCGACTGGCGATTTAGATCAAGCAACCGAACGCTCCCCGCACACGAAAGTGCCGGTTGCGGCTGTTTTGCGCGCACACTACTGAACGCGAATCGCGACTACTTTTTGAAGCTTGATGCTATTCTTGCTTTATTTCGGCACAGCTACGTGGCATAAGTCGAGAAAACGCGATGCAGTCGATATACCGCGTGTTACAGATACTGCAACCCACCGCAAAAAGTCTCCGAAACGCGATGCAGCATCGTTATTACTATAACAATGTTGGATCGCGTTTCGGCAACTTTTTGAATCCAAAACAAAAACCGTGTAGCTTCTGTTAAATCGCGCGTTTCCGATACTGCGACCAAACGCTGTAAGTCGCCGAAAGTCGATGCAATCACATAAACGCTCATCGCCGATGCTAAAAGTAGCTTAGTAAGTTTAGGCCCATAAATATATAACACCGATTAAGTCTTATTGACAATAAATACATTTACAATTACCGACAATATCATCACTTACTTTTAGTTTTAGATATGTGTGTATATATACATCGCAAATTAGGCCGTGTTCATATCAGGCAATTGAATTCACAAATAGTATTTTTGCCAAAATTATATTTTTGTGTCAAGCTTGTATTATAAACGGATTCACACTGTAAAGTGTTTTCTAAGCAAAATCAAACCCAAACACGATTGGTGTACCTTGTTTAGTTTATGACCACCTTCCGACTCCATCATCAGACCAGCGCAACGATTCCATAATATTGTACTGACATCCTATTTACACATGCATGCAAAATTTCAGCTCAATCGGTAACCAGGAAGTGGAAGAAATTTAACTTGCAACATTTGATTACAGACAAACATCGGGACAGGTGAAATTAAATAAAAGCTTGTAATAACAGGGCATTGATGATAGTTTTAAGTTTACCTTCAGGGGTAATCTTGAAAGCGACCGCCATCTCCAGCAATGCGTCTCTCAACGCCGTCTTCATCTCAGGTGTTGCTTCTGGAATTTTCTTCACCAACTCCTCGAGCAATGCGAACTGGTTGTTGATGCTGTCTGGACATTTCATAGCCAGTCTACCTGCATACAAAACACACCCTCAGTTGAATATACCGGACAAGTGCGAGTCGGACTCGCGCAAGAAGGGTTCCGTATCTATAATAAGTTTAAAATGATTATTATCCTTTATCTGTGTTATAAGACATTGCTTCGTACCAAATTTCAAGATTCTGAATTAACGGGAAGTACTCTGTAGGGTTTGATTCTGTTGCGAGATAAACGTCTGTATCTTTTGATTACGTTGGCTTAGAAGTTTGAATTTTTCACAGCTCCAAGGGACAGTAGACGTATTTGATATGAATTTCAGCTTGATACCTCCATGCGTTCCTGAGAAAAGGGTCTTGACGGACAGACAGACAGATGGACAACATATTGATCCTATAAGGGTTCCGTTTTTTCTAATTGAGGTACGGAACCCTTAAACACTACAAAAAAGTTATTCTGTAGTGGGATTTACATAACGGGCTGGTGGCAGCAAGGTGGGCACCTTGCTGCGTCGACCATGATCAAACCTGGTTCTGATCATAAACCTATAATTCATTACTTGAATGATGGTATAATTTAAGAAATGAATTATACCATCACTTCGATGATAAACAAGACTAAAAAAAATCATGGGAAACTTCAACTTTACTTGAAACTGGCTAAATAAGTCACGCATAAAAGCCTTTGAAGCAAGCCAAAAAGAATTGCGGCTCGGAAACAATTCGTGGAGTTTAACTTCACTCACCGCTCCGCCACCTCGCTTCACTCCGGTGTTTTCCGGCAGCCTAAGGGGAAATAGAGCGCTGCAAACTTCTTCAAAGTCATCTTTAGACGAGTTGGTAGGATATCGACTTTAATGCAAAATATCCGCTCATGATAAACGACGACATCGCATAATGTCCACAGTTCAATTTGTAAAACGCCGAAATTGTGATAAGCCATCACATAACGACTACATAGCCAAAAGTACTATTTACTTACAGTACGCCAAAAGCCTTAGTCGCATAATGACTAAATCGTAAAAATTATTCATGTTTATGATTTGCATATATATGTTTAATACCTCCTTGATTTAGACGACCCAGGTGAAAGCAGAACTTACCTAGACACATGTAGGCCTTCGGCTGGTGTTCAGCATACTCCTCGGAGCGGATCAGCTTCAGCAGACCCTGCAGGAACACCGTCGCCACCTTCTTCAGCTGGGTCTCGTCGCCGCTAAAATTATAATCCTTATCCTTATCCTTACTAATATTATAAATGCGAAAGTGAGTTTGTTTGTTTGTTTATATGTTTGTTGTGTGAAACCGATCATCATGAAATTTTGCATACAAGTTCTCTGGAGTATGGAGAAGGACATAGGCTACCTTTTATCCCGGGAAAAAGTACTATTCCCGAGGGATCGACATTGACGCGGGCGGAGCCGAGGACAAAAGCTAGTTTTCTATATAATTAACCTATTGCACGCCAGGAGTGTTATTTTTTAAACGAGGCCGTTCGTAAACGAGCGATTTTTCCATACAAAAATCGCTCAAGGACGAGTGTCACACTTTCAAAAATAGTAGCCCCAGCCCTTGTTTACGTTACTTCACGTAGGTATTAGAATAAGGTTGCACTTTGTACGCGTATATTCGCAAAGCGACATGAAATATTGTACGGACAAAGTGAAACCTTTTTCTTATACTAATAAGACGCATCGCGAACTTTTTTGTCCGCCACTGTGTGTCGTCAGCGTTGGGCCTTACCCTAGTTTTGCAAGCCAGCGCTTGTTTACGTTACTTTACCCCCGAACCCAGGCTAGTAGGAATTGATGATGATGTAGGAATTGTAATGATGTAGTTGTCAATGGCGTCTCAATCATGCGACCGTTTTGCAACTAAACTAGGCAATGGCGCTCAATAGGTTAATGTGTATAGTCGGAAAGCAAGGCTTTTATATACCTAAACTTAGAGTGATGAATGGTAAGTAATACCGCCGCCAAAAACCGGGCGCTCGTACGCGTGATGGAGTATCATCCGCGCTGTTACTTCCTTGAAGTTTAGGTACCTAAATATGCACCTGGAATTCCGACCATTGGTGACTAGGGTTGCCAATTTTTATTTTGTTACCTTGAGGTAAAAATAATCATAAACTTAAAAAAAAAAAACTTTCTCAATCTCAAACATTCTTCTGGTGCTTCCGGCAAATTTCGAATGCATTCTCTTTTTTCTTCGTTCTTTTTCACGGGCTTAAAACGATTCATACATAAAGGCAACCCGCAGTAGGTTTATGGATTATAACAAAGATACTTTTTAAGTTTTTCATAAAAATAGTAAGATTTTTACATAATGTTCACTTTAGTCACAAACTTTACGACTGTACAATAAAATTACCCCAAATACGATTATATATTTATACATTATATCTCCTTTAGTATTGAATTCCTAAAGCTGGCTTCTGACTCCGTTGTACTGTCCTACGATTAACATAAGTACTTATGCATCAGCTACAAGCCGACATATTTAGACCTCATCCGAAGGTCTTCCTCAAAATATAAGTGCCATAATATATTTACCTATTAATAACGTTGAGCAAAAACATGAGCGCCATGTTTCTAAGACGCGAGTTCGTGTTTGGATCGAACAACGATGAGAACACCACCTGCAATATAACAAATACTAAATAACACAAATAAAATAATGTACAGAAAGTCTTATCCATACATATTATTTCTATCACTTGGGGGTAGTTGCACGTTATATTATAAGTTGATCGACTAAAACTCTGGAATTGTAGCCTATACTTAGCTATGATAGTTTGCTGCAAACTTCGTTATATATGCTACTGCCCTGAATTTTTTCACGTATCCAGTGAAAACCATTTAGCTTTCAGGAGAACACTAAAATTTGCAAACAAATGGTGTTAGATACTGACAAAATTTTTAAAGAACTATATAATGGCATCCCACAGCAAGGAATTGACGAGAAAAAATATATCCCCACTTTATTTCACATTATTTCCCCACTTTGTCGTACTCATGCCAAATGACAGATTTCTCGTACCAATCTCTAGTTTCTGAGCTAAGCCGCGTACATAAAGATAGACAGACATGGCGATACAAAGGGTTTTTCCTTTACTACGGAACCTTAAAAAGTGACGGAACAAAAATAAACCTATGTTTTTGGTCATAGTATAAATCCTATAGAGATTTTAGCATGAAACGTATCGGAATATTTACCGTGATTACTGTAGTTTTGCGAGTTTTCAATATTTCCATGTAACTGGTCTAAAATTTCGAAAACTCGTAAAACTACAATAATCACGGCAAATACCAACGGTAGAGGCATAAAAACGCATCAACGCATGTTTCATAGTAATGTTGATAAACGTGAAAGTTTTAAAAACCTTACGTTTTTATTATAAAACGGTGTGCATGGTCGATTGATCGTGACACCTACTCGAAATGATGATGATTATAAAACGCGAACTAACTTTAGAATAGAATAGAATAGAATCATTTATTTGCATGATTTACATAGACAAGTCAAATGTAACCAACCCGCATGCAGGCGTGCAAATATTATAAGAACAATGTAATGTACAGTCTTAACTCATAAATTCAAATTAAACAATAAAAAAATTACATATAAATTCAATGTTTACCGTCCATATACTCCTTTATGCTATAAAAACTTTTTCATTCAACCATTCCGTCAATGTTCTTTTGAATTTATCTTCTATACATATAATAAAACAGTAAAAATATTTTGTCTGTACATTTAGAATTTTTGACTGAAATGGATAGAGGGACACTTAAAAAGAATAATAGGAAGCAAAAAAATTTTTTTCGAATTTCTTGTCTGTCTGTCTGTCAGTCTGTATGTATGATCACGATTATCTCCGAAAATACTGAACCGATTTACTTCAAACTTTCACCAATTGCTTTGTTTTAAGTCAGCAGAACATTTAAAGTTTGTTTCGTCAAAATCGGTTCATTAAAAAGAAAGTTATCGTCATTTGAATGAATTCAAGGTATTAGTTTGCCTGCAAATATACACGGTGAATTTTTTATCGTTTTGGGCCCTTAAAGGGGTGACTCAGACCATCAAAATGAACAACTTTTCCTATGGGAACAACAGTGGGAACTCAAAAAAAAATTCGACATTCCCATACAAACTGGCCGGGCGGTGAGACTCTTTTGTATGGAAATGACGAAATTTTTTTTGAGTTCCCGGCATTGTTCCCATCCTAATCCTAACTAATATTATAAATGCGAAAGTGAGTTTGTTTGTTTGTTACGCTTTCACGCCGTAACTACTGAACCGATCATCATGAAATTTTGTATACAAGTTCTCTGGAGTACAGAGAAGGACATAGGCTACCTTTTATCCCGGAAAAAAGTACTATTCCCGAGGGATCGACATTAACGCGGGCGGAGCCGCGGGCGAAAGCTAGTTTTTATCTAATACTTTAATAGTGTTTGGTAGTTTATTAAATATTTGAATGCACATATGATACGCTTTTTTCTATAAATATATTTACATCCACTCGGTTGATATAGTCTATAAATATAACTTGATCTTAACTGTCTATTTGATATTTGAGAAAACAGAGGGAAGTAATGTGGATGTTCTTTTACAAAACAACATAATTGTTTGATATACATACACGGCAAAGGTAATATTTTGTGCTTTTTAAACAAAGGTTTACAGCTGTCTAAGTACCAAGTATTAGATACAGCACGTACGCACTTTTTTTGAAGTTTGAAAACCTGTCAGCTTCTACCGAATTACCCCATAACATTAATCCGTAGTTTAAAACCGAGGAAACATAGCCGTAGTACGCATGTAGAGCTGCCTCTATAGATACTGTTTGCCTTATCCTTCTCAATGCATATACAAACCTAACCAATTTTTTACACACTTGTTTCACTTGCTCTTTCCAATTTAAATGTTCATTTATATAAAAACCTAAAAATGTTGTATGTGTTACTTTTTCTATTTTATTGTTTTCAAATTGAATGTCAAGATTTAGAGAAATTGAATTATAAGATTGAAATGTCATGTATTTAGTTTTATCTAAGTTTATTTTTAGTTCATTTAAGCGTAGCCAGTCAACAATTTCTTTTAAAGCGTCATTTACATTGTTTTCAATATTATGTTTGTCATTACATTTGACTATCAATGTTGTGTCATCCGCAAATTGTATTGTCGATAAGCTATTAGGAATGTCATTGATATACAACAGAAACAAGATCGGAGCGAGGATTCCGCCTTGGGGGACACCAACATTATTTATTTTAAACTCAGACCGATATGTTTTTTTAGTATATTTTAAATCCTTTGTCTCAAATTTTGTTATTTGAGTGCATTGTTTCCGATTTTTGAGGTAACTTTCAAACCAATCATACGCTTTACCTCTTATTCCAAAAGTGTCTAATTTGGAAAGTAATTTTTTATGTTTCACAAAGTCAAAAGCTTTACTCATGTCTAGGAAAATAGGTACAATCGGTTTTCCCTCATTATTGCCATCTGATATAATCTTGACTAAGTGAAAGCATGCCAAAGTTGTAGAACTTCCTTTTATGAAACCAAACTGATTATTAATTAGTATATTACAGTCGGTTAAAAAATTAGTTACTCTGTTACACATTGCTTTTTCAAAAATTTTTGCTATAACAGACACCAAGTTTATTGGTCTATAATTTGAAGGATCTAACTGATCTCCTTTTTTAAATAAAGGCTTGATCACAGATAGTTTTAGAGAATCAGAGAAAATTTCTTGAATAAATGATAGATTTATTATGCGCACTATGGGTTTACAAATGAATTTAGCTGTGATTTTTAGCACTTTCGTTATTATATCATCATATCCGCAGGAGTAAGTGTTTTTTAGACCCATGATGATTTTAATAATTTCATCTTCATCTACAGGTTTTAGATAAATAGTTTTAGGGTTAAATGAAGAAGCTTTGACTGTTTTAGTACTGTTATAAATATTTGTAGCGTTTTCACTTGTCAAACTTATAAAATAGTTATTAAAAATTTCGCTAATTTGTTTTGAATCTGAAATAAGTTTATTTTGATATTTTATTGAATTAATGTCATGTTTATTTTTATTTTGAGGAACCGTTTCAGAGTTTCTGTTCCAGATAGCCTTAGAATTTTTCCCATTTTGAAAAAAGAATTTTTTGTTATTTATTCTGTGTGCTGTATGCAAACACTTTTTAAACAATTTGTTGTAATTAACGAATATATGCTTATGTTGTTCTTTATTAGTCTTTGCATAAATGTATTTTAAAAATAATATACGTTTATTTTTGCTAGACTTCCTTAGTCCCTTTGTGATCCACTTTGGTTTTGTTTCTCTATTACTAATTTTTACTTTTATTAGCGGAAAACATAGATCATACAACAACCTTACCTCTTCATAAAACAAATCAAAAGCTTTTGAAGTACAGTCACTGTTATAAACGTCTGAAAATGATAGTGCTGCCATGCAGTCAAAGAATTTTTTAAGATTTTCGTCACTGTATTCTCTTTTATATTCAAACCAAGAAGAGATTAGTTTTGCCTTTTTCATTTTAAATTTAATCATTTGTCCAGAATGGTGGTCAGAAAGCCCTAAACAATGGTTCTCAGCAACTCCATTTTTTATATTGCTGGCTATATGATCAATACAATTGTTTTCTCTAGTGGGCGTTTTTATATGTAATTTCATATTGTATTGATTAATTGTACTCATTAGTTCTGCTGCTACAGGCGTTGATTTTAATATGTCAATATTCCAGTCTCCACATAAGACAATCTTTTTTCTTTTATATTTTTCTGATAATTGTTGTAGGAGCTTATTAAGTTTATATAAAAAAATGTCTGTATGAGATTTAGTTCGAGAAGGAATTCGATAAATTGATATGACAATTAAGTTCATACCTACTAATTCAATACCACAACATTCAAAATTGTCTTTTGCAGCGAGGGGAGATAGAATATTCTGTAATGATTTAGTTTGTAATGATTTTTTAATCATGATACAAGATCCACCTCTACTTTTGCTCTACAAAATGATGCCGCCAACTTATAATTTTTTAGGACAATATTTTGTTCCAAACCTTCCTTTATAAAAGCTTCACTGAAACATAAGATGTCTATGTCTTGATTTTTTTGTTTGAAATCAGAAATTGTCATTTCTAATATATCAGTCTTACTGTACAAACCAGCTATGTTTTGATGAAAAATTACAATTTGATTTGTGTCAAGTGTCAATGGTTGAATGTTAATGTCACTATTATTTGAGCGATTACGGACGAAAAAACACTGAATTTTCTCAATTTTGCTCAGTTTTGTTTTTGTCAGAAATCTTTGGTAAGTTTATAAAATTATTCAAATAATCATTTTGATATTTAAAAAAATCAATCTCAACATTTATTTTCAAGCAGATGTCATTTAATTTTAAATAATTATTTGTAATCGTATCAACAAAATGGCAATTTTCATATTTTTGTGATATTAATTTTAATTGATTATTTAATGATTTAATATCCATTAACTTCTTGTAAAATATGTTCAAAAAAAATACATGGTTAGAATTGAATGTACATAAAATATTGCATATTTCCGTGAAAAGCTTGTAGGGATTTGTGTCATTTGATCCAATAGCTAAAATTATTATGTCGTCCTTGTGTAATTTATTGTTTAAATCTCTTATTTTTAATGTTTTCAATATGTCTTCTCCAGTAGCATTAGGCTTTGTAATTCCAATTACATCATATTGATTATTCCATTTTCCGCTTCTTGCTTCCATGAGTTTTCTCGATATCCCTCGTGCTTGTTGGTCGCCATAAATATATATTTTACGTCGTGGTTTAGAGATGGAATTAGTAGAAAATTTATTTACTTCTTTTTCTAACAAAGGGTTATTAGGTTGCGATAAATGTCTTGGCGTAGAGGTATTTTTGTCTTGAAGCTGTTTATATTCTAATGAAGTATTATTCCTCGATTGGTTTGTTTGTAAAGTAAGTGGCGTCGATGTGTTCGGTAAGCTCTTTCCTATTTTACGATTTTTTGATGATTTGTTTGGCGAAGATTTATTATTGGATATTGTTTCTAACAATTTGTTATTATTGTTTGCCAATATTTTTTATAATTTATTATTTTCTGCAATTAAGTTTTGTATTTCAACGTCAGCAAGTTTCAGATCTTCGGTTAATTTTTGTACAGTTTTCTCCAATTCATTTATTTTTGTATGTTGATTAAATCCGGTTTCTGGGCAGCTTCTATTTTGCATACTTTTTGTAGACTCAAAAGATGCCTCTTCTTCATATATTTGTAGGCCTTCAAAAGAGTTTTCAGTTGGTACTGTGATAATATTTCGTGTGCGTTGAGTTATATTTTCATTACTAGGAGAATCACATTTTCTTGATTGAATACATTGGAGACAGATCCAATTTGATCTATTTCTGGGTTCCATTAATATAAAACGGCTGTATGTTACATTAGCACAATCAATATCATAGGTAAGTTGACATTTATGACATTTCAAAACTTCCTTTTTTGGTAAAGTTTTTAAGCATTTAGCACAAATATTTTTAGAATCCATTATTTTAATATTTACTAAAGTAATGCTACAAACTACAGTTAGTATCTGGTTTAAACCATTAACCGACCAAAACAATTACAATGACGGTTGACCAAACGTCAAAGTGATGTGTCGTCTTATTTTGGTCTTATATATACCTATTGAAGTTATTAAGTATATATACATATATTATATATACTTAATAACTTTAACCTTTTAACCGCCCGGTGTTTTTAAGAAAAATGTGCCCCTAGCGCCAGACCTATATTTCGCTGCGAAAACCATAGTGATGTACTTATCACTAGACGATAAAATAATTAAATGGCTGAAATAAACGTTTAAAACAGAAAATAACGGCTTGTATTATTTATATCATATACACATTAAATATAAATAAGTCATTAAAAATATAAAATATAATAAAAACCGACACAATATACATTTTTAGTTAAATCGACATTTCTGAAAAGTGGGATGTTTTGCAATCCCTACGTGTCGTATAAATCCAACTGCGGCGCTGGAGTTCCGAACAAAATTTTGTTAAAATTAATAGGTATTGACAAAAAAATTATTTTCGTCAATCATAAATATTTACGTTATTATGTTTGAAACTGTAAATTAGATTATATAAATAAAAGCTTTTGTAATTACAAATTAATACATAATGTTAGGATATTATACAAAAATACGTTATACGTATTAACCTTTGTCTGAAGATGGCTATTAATTAATATTTTTGTATCGTAGATTACCGTTATGATAATAATTATTTGATCAGAAGGTAGACAGCCAAATATTTCCGTGAGCGACGTCGACGAGCGAGAAGTTGTAGTACCAAGAATGAGTTTCATATTTTGTTTGTCACACCTGTATCTCGTCCATTTATAATTCATCGTCTGTCTCAAATTCTTTAGCCAGATCTTCACGACCTTCCAAAATTCTAATTAATTCTTCTGCACTAGACATTTTTGTTTTTGATTGATTATTATTACTTGTAGGAACTTACTTGTATAACTACTTAGTAGGAACTTAGCTACCCACATAATTAATGTACAACTTACCCTCACTATTTTATATCATTCGCTTGTGACGTCACGATCTGTTGTATATTTGCGACTCCGGCGCTGGACATTAAGATAAAATTAAAAGTGCTAGTGCTGTGTATCCGTTTCATCGATTCATGAAACGTATTAAATCTAATTATTGTTTTAATCACTGAATAATGCTAAGTAAAATGTTGAATGATGAATAGTTTAATTATATAAACAATACACAAATGTAATACTCTTTCAAACTTATTCTCAATATTTTATTTCACACGAACAGAGTTGCAAAGTAGATTATAATTGTCAGTCATGTAACAACACTACTGTTGAATTTATACGACTGTGGCGATACATGTTTAGGTAATCTTGCAATATTGCGCTTCGATTTTTGTCATTTTTTGAATGTATTTTTTTTACAATAGCCGTCCATAATCGTGAACAGAAAAAATAAAACACTGTTATTAGGAAGTTGTCAATTTATGCTATAATGAAATAACAAATAAAATAAGTAAGTATAGGGTAAAAAAAAAATACGAAAATTTTGTCGTTTATATCTGACTGCGGCGCTAGGGACAAATTTTATTCAGTCGTATATATACGACTGCGGCGGTTTAAGGGTTAATAGGTATTAAAGTTAGTTCTTCGTCCTCGTTTTGAAGACGGATAAATTTAATGCGAGTTTACTGACCTGCACGCAATGCGGGAACATGATGGCTGGCCCCGTAGCCTTGTTCAGATACTGGATCAGCTTCAGTCGCAGCCGTGTGCATGCCGGTACCTGCGAAACAGTCATCGATAAAACCTCTAGCTCGATGGTCCAGCGGATATACGAACGTTAAGCAAGAGAGTTAAGAGAGACCTCTCCAACCCGTCTGGCCAGCGAGGAGAGTGTAGGCCAAATCCTCTGTCAGCTCTGGCCAAGTATGGCTCCGGTAGTACAGAGAGGGTCATGCTCCTGCAGTGGAGACTAAAAAGACTAAACCGATCGCAGTTGTCAGTATCAGGTGCCTTTAGGCAGCTTGAAAATGTGTTACTAATATTAGCAAAAATATATGTAATCCTAATCCTAACTAATATTATAAATGCGAAAGTGAGTTTGTTTGTTTGTTTGTTACGCTTTCACACCGTAACTACTGAACCGATCATCATGAAATTTTGCATACAAGTTCTCTTGAGTACGGAGAAGGACATAGGCTACCTTTTATCCCGGGAAAAAGTACTATTCCCGAGGGATCGACATTGACCCTGGCGGAGCCGCGGGCGAAAGCTAGTAAAATATAAAGAATGAATATAAAACCGACCAAGTCACTGTCAGACACACACGAAGGGTTACAATAATTAACTACTAAACATACAAACAATCATGTTTTTTCCCCTTACGGAATAAACAGGCCACGTTTAGGATGTTGATGGGCGTGTAAGTTGAAAACGGAATCAAAATAGTGATGGATTGCTAGCCGCACTGCCTACTAACGTGATTTTTCAGATTTTCGCCCATTTCACTCGGTTTTACGATCTGCGTGGGAAGAGATGGAGCTAGTACATTCTACGTTTTTTCTATTCTTCTAGACCTGCATGAATGAACTGCAAAAGATGCGTTTTTATGCCCTTTGCTTTTATTTAATTTTGTTTTTATTATTTTTGTCATAGCGGCTATAGTTATAACATAATAATATCCAAACAATTAGCCTATTGTCTCTACCTATTACGGACGGACGGATGGACAGTGGAGGCTTAATAATATGAAAACATAATCAATTATTGAAGTGGCAGTGGGCTGGGCACATTTGTCGCAGAACCGACGAGCGTTGGAGTAGACGGGTTCTTGAATGGAGACCACGTCTCGGCAAACGTAGTGTTGGACGCCCCCCTGCCAGATGGACCGATGACCTGAGGAAGGTCGCTGGTAGTGGCTGGATGAGGACAGCGGGAGATCGTGCACTGTGGCGTGCCCTTGGGGAGGCCTACGTCCAGCAGTGGACTACAATAGGCTGATTGATTGAATCAATTAGAAGTACATACTTAGGTTAATAGATCTATACCTTTCTGTCATCTGGAGGCACTTTCAGTCCACCCCACGTTCCCAAGTAGAGCGAGTAGAGCGGAGCCACTACTGAAGGCAGCGCCCAGTCCACGGAGCTACGAAAAAAAAAAAGTGGTTGAGATTTCGTATAAAGATATTTAATAGCATAATAATATCCCAAACTCCTCCGTGCTTCGAAAGGCACGTTAAGCAGTTGGTCTCGGCTGTCATTTAGACAGCTTGAAAAACCTGACGTCAGTGCTGGCCAGTTACGCACATGAAAAACAAACAAACAAAATTATAGGCGACGAGCTGCTTTTCAGCTGATGTGGCTATGACAGGCAGTGTTGAATGTGTGTAATATCTTTGGATAATCATCATCAATATTCTGTGAATGTTTCAAGCGTCCACCTGCTGCCGTTATCAATATCGAGCAAAAACAAACAAATAAATCACTTTTGTTGTATGGGACTCCCCTTAAATATCTATATTATTCTATTTTTTTGTATTTGTTCTTATAACGGCAACAGAAATACATCATCTGTGAAAATTTCAACTGTCTAACTATCACGGTTCATGAGATACAGCCTGGACAGCGACGGACAGACAGACAGACAGATGGACAGCTGAGCGATATTAATAGAGCCCCGTTTTTACTCTTTGGGTACGGAACTAAAAACTAAAAAGAAGACGGAATGAACCCACATAGTAAATGTCGCCAACAACGCTTCGCTTAGTTTGTATGGTTTCCCTAGCCTTCGCCCGCCAGCACGTTTGCTAGCTGTGTGGCCTGTCTTTTAATTGCTGTGGTCCTACTTTAAATAGTATAGTAGAAATTATGCAATGCTTGCAGCATTGAATAGTAATGTTTTTCTTAACAATAGAAAACTTACAGCAAATATATCTGGAAGGAAACAATTAACGCACCTGTTAGCTCTTATAAGCGGGCTGTTAGCGTGGTTGGCAACACTGAACCTCGAGTCAGCGGCCGCCACCACTAGAGGCAGCACAATATCGCTCATGTTGAATATGTCCTTGCTAATGAAGTTCACGATTGAAAGCTTCATCTGTAGGATTTAAAAAAGTGTGGTCATTCATAACGATAACTTCGAGACCAGAAAAAAAAAATTGAATGAAAGCAGTGATTTGCATGACTAATGTCCAAAAAGAATAATGCCTAAAAGCTCGACAATTGTCCAACTATGATTGCTGCTTGTAAAACAATTGCGAACCCACCAGCTTTCACCATTTTGTAAAACGTAAGAACAAAATCTAATAGCGCCAAATTTAAAATACAACTTGGACAACCACATTAACATGTAAATGTCGACAATATGAATAGTCTCAGGCATTTTATTGCTCATTTTGTTGATAGAAATGAAAACACTGATTTCATAGGAGTCAATGAGAGCTACCGTTTAATTGCTCACTATTTAAAGCCACTGTTAACAAGGTCCCGATTTTTTTTATTACAAACAGTGGAAACAAAGTTTACATTTCAATTATATATAATCTATATAAACTGTGCCTATAACCTTATGAATTTTTAATTAGTTATTCGTATATGCATATAAATATATAAAAAATCTAATAAATGGTTAAAACTGATTGGAAAAAAATGTGGGCGAAAAATCGATGTAACTAGGTCTTATATCTAGAAAAACATAGTTACCCAACATTTTTTTTTTTTTTTTTTTAAAAGAATTCTGCAATCAGCGATGCTGCGCTTTAAGCAGGTTTGTTGAGGGCCGTGTGTCGTTTGAAGTGAGTCCTCCAGCGAGTGACTCTACTCATCATTTATACATGGCAGAATGTCTTTCCTTTTTAGCCTTTTTTGATATGATCGTGTTGTCAGGCCAGCTGCCAGCTCATTCGGGTGGACCTCCAATTTCCCCTTGCATTTTTCTGAAGTCCTACTGATTTCCTCCTTGACTGTTTTCATTTGGAGTTCTTTATGTATTTCAGCATTCGTGATAAACCATGGCACACCACTTATTGTTCTGAGTATTATATTTTGCATTCTCTACAGAATTGAGATGTTTGAATTGCTGCAACTTCCCCACAGTTGTATGCCATATGTCCAAGTAGGTTTGAGGATTGTTTTATATATTAATAATTTATTGTCAGTAGACAGTACACTGTTGCGTCAGATAAGCCAGTGTAGGTTTTTGTATCCAATGTTCAGTTCCTGTCTCTTACTTGTTATGTGTTTTTTCCAAGTAAGCCGTCTGTCAAGATGGAGGCCCAAATATTTGACATTTTCTGTATGCGGCAGGGTTGCTTCATCAAGTTTTACCGATGGGCAGTCACCCTTACGCAGGGTGAAGGTTACATGGACAGATTTAGTTGCACTTGCTTTTATTCTCCACTTCTTAAGCCATTTAGATATGTCATCAAGTCCGTGCTGCAATTTTTGTGTGGCTACCACTGGATCCGCATTGCTGGCCAAAATTGCAGTATCATCAGCGTATTTGGCTACAGTTGTGCCATCTTTTACTGGAAGGTCAGCTGTGTAGATGGTATACAGAACGGGGCCCAGCACTGAGCCCTGTGGTACTCCTGCCTTGATCTCATAGAGCTTGGATGTGATGTCAGCTATTTTTACTTGAAACAGTCTATCTGAGAGGTAGGACTTTAATAATTCCAGGTAGCTGTGAGGAATGTATTTCCTAATTTTATATATTAGGCCTGTGCCATACACGGTCAAACGCTTGTTGTATGTCCAGAAATGCTGAGGAGCAGTACTCTTTTTCCTCAAGGCTTTTCCTTATTCTTTCACACACTCTATGGATTTGCTCTACGGTAGAGTGATGAGATCTAAACCCAAACTGGTGGGATGGTATGACATTATCTTTCTCCAGTATGGGTTTGAGTCTGTAAAGTAGAAGTTTTTCAAAGACCTTTGAAAGTATCGGGAGAAGGCTTATAGGTCTATAAGAGGGTACTTCATTTACTGGTTTGCCGGCTTTGTGTATCATAAGTATTTGTGATACCTTCCATAGATGTGGGAAGTGTTGGACTCTTAGAATGCCATTGAACAGTGTTGTCAGGAAAAGCACAGCCTTTCTTGGTAGTTGCTTTAATACCTCTTTTGTAATAAGGTCAAATCCAGGAGCTTTTTTGTCTTTTAAGTTCTTTATGGTTTTCCATACTTCTCTAACTGTGACTGGGGGAGTGGTGGTGACATCTGACTGTCTTGCATTAGAGTTTTCTCAACTTCTATTTCAGCTTCCTCATCAGATGAGGGATTTGGACAGAATACCTTTGATAGGTGTTCGGCAAAGGTATCCGCCTTTTCTTGAGCTGTTCTTGCCCAGCCTCTTTCTTTTCTGAGTGGAGGTATCGCGGGCTGAGGGCGGTCATAATTCTTGGTAAACTTCCACAGAGAGTAGTTTGTGCTTGCAGTTGGAGTCAGTGATTTCAACTGAGATGCCAAGGTATCATTATGCCAGTCACGCAGCATTTCCTTCAGATAACGACATGCTCTGTTAAGTGTTAGTCTGTCTTCCTGTAGTCTGCTCTGATGCCAGACTCTACGTAGTCTTCTTTTTTCGGGTACTGCATTTCTAATGTCCAGAGGATAGTCTATTGTCTTGACCGACTTAGTTTTGGGTGGTGTGTTCAACCAGCAAGATTCTTGGATCAGTCTTGTTATGTGTTCCGTTGCATCATCTATATCGTCAGCTGTCTTAAGAGCCACCTTCATATTTATGTTTTCCGTGATGTGTTCCCTAAAAAATGCCCAGTCAGTGTGCTTATTATAGAGAGTCATGGGCTCTGTAGCCTCTATCAATCCGGCGCTCATTGTGAGTAACACTGGTGTATGGCCAGAGAAGCTATCATAGCAGGATTCAGCTTTGAAGTATTCCCTAGTTAGTCCTTTGGCTATGAAGTAATCTATCAGGTCAGGGAGCCTGTCCGCTTGGCTTGGCCAATGTGTTGGTTCAGCTGTTGTTATGGGAAAGCTATTATTGCTACTCATTGCAGTCTTCAGACGCCTGCCTCTAGTAGTTGTGATTCTGGATCCCCAGTACGTATTCTTTGCGTTCCAATCACCGCCGGCAATGTATCTGTTGCCCAGCGTATTGAGGAACTCGGTATACATTGTTTCACTTATTTTATGTTTCGGAGGGCAGTAGACTGCTGAGATGTTTAGGTAGCCTGACTGGTCTTCCACAGCTATGGTGGTTGCCTGTATATGTTCTGTAGTCAGGCATTTTGTGATGTTTGATAGTCTTTTTGACAATGACAGCTGTTCCAGCATGGGCAGTTCCATCTGGGTGAGGAGTATAGTAACAGTGGTAGTATTTAAAGTAGAGATGTGTAGCTTTGGTGCAGTGGGCTTCTGAGACTAGAAGTATGTCTAATTTGTGTTCGTTTAGTAATAATTCAGCTTCATGCTTGCTAGACTGCAGGCCACATATGTTGAAAGTCGCCAATATTAGTCCCATCAAATATAGTTTTGGAGACCGCACGCTACACTAGCGCCTCTAGCGGAAAATTCACACGCGATAGACCCTCGTTGGCATTAATTTGTCAAACAATTTTTCTGTAAACTATATGAACTTTTTTCTTAAAATAGAACAACACCACAAAAAAATTCAAACTGGTGTACTGGGTGTCAAAATGACTTACCTCTTCCAGTTGATTAGGGTTGAGCTGATTCTTATCCACAATTCTCTTGTAGGTCCTCATACTCATGCCAGGTGGTACTTGGAATTCACATTCACCAGAGTTGGGCAATGCTCTGAAAATAAAGTGTTAAATATAAACTTTATACAATTATTGAACAGCACAGACTCGTCTTCGATAGCTCAGGGGGCGACGCTGTGCCGTTCCTTTGCCGGACTGTAGCTTTTCGATCTTGCGTGTGGGCTCTTGAGGACGGCGGGCGGCGGCGGCCTTACGAAGATTCGGATTGACTGACGCCAAAGAAACAGTATGGAGGGTTGTTACACCCTTGATTGACGTGTCAAGAAACAATATGATACAAAGAAACGGGATGGTAAATAAAACGCAGAATACTGCTGGCTAGCAGGGTGGCAGAGCGTGGACGGGCAGCACGACCAGGCAGAGATTTCTTCCAGAATTTTCTTCCAGAGTCTTCTTCCAGAGTTCTTGCTTCTTATTTGATCCGCGGCCAACTGAAGCACTGCCGTAGTAGCGAAACCGCGCTCTTTTTATACCGTTCCTGGCCGTACCTCACCTCCGCACTCCCCCGCGCCCCGCTTAACTTTATTTCTTTAATTTCACAAAGTATACACATATTCCTATCATTAAAACTTATATCACTAGTTAGATCTTAATCTAGGCTACCTATTTACACAATTTTCATCGTGCTAGACACGCTAGTTTCCATGAAAATCGCGATGGAAAATCACGAGTATAAAAACGACGCTCCGCGTCGCTTACCCCCGCGCCCCGCGCCAGGGGGGCCATTTAAATACTGTTTCGCGAATACGCGAAACTTCCAGACGAGACCTAGCGTGCCTAGTGTTCACATCTACCTATCTAGGATGCCTATGACCTAACTATGCTAATTTCTAACTATTAAGTACTGCCTATTACTATTTTACATGTTAGACTTAGTATGAATTTCAAGTATGGGAAACCTGACTTATATTCTATCTGGTTCGCTATATCTCAATTCCCTATAGCCTATCCCATAAATAAAACAACAAAAACACAGTTCTTTATTGAAAAAACATACATATAAGTCATAACATAGTACTTAAAAGCTAAAATTCTAATCCTAAGTAGAAAACATTGATTAGTATACTACTATTTACAACACAAGATAGCAATCTAAAAATACATCTATTGTTAATACAAACTTCGATAACTGATTGAAAACGTTATTTAACCTACTAAACAAAAAAAGAGGTATAAACTATTTACAGTTTTTCGCCTATAATTCTGGAATGGCTGTACCTATTCCGATGCAGTTTGCGCCGTCATGCACAATTATATAGTTTTAAAAATGTTAGCACCTACAAAGATGGTGGTTGGCCTAGTCTTCCCTCTACCATGACCCAAAGAACAAGTAATAGTTCTTATCCACATCCTCAATGGTCTGACTTCATTAGGCAGATTGCCTATAGCCAGATTTAGATTCATTCTTTGAGTCTCCCGATTACTCAAAAGCAGTTTTACGAAAAACGATCTCAAATCTCGTGCTCTTTAGACAACAATCTAAAAATACACAGACAGACTTAAAAACGTCATTCGTCATTAGTTAAGCTGGTTTTGAGTATTCAGGGGTCTGTCGGCCAATCAGAATCATGTAGCAAACATACCTGTATGGCAACAGCAGCACATCTGTCGCAAACTTGAGCACTAACGAAGCCACTTTAGGCTTTTCCTTGAGGTTCAGATCTGATTCCTTTATCTCGCCGAGTAAAGGCATCACCAACATTAACAATCTGGAAGAATATTATTTATGTCACTTGACTAACGTTTTTACAAACACATGAATATAATCCATACTATCTATACTAATATTATAAATGCGAAAGTAACTCTGTCTGTCTGTCAGCTTTTCACGCTTTGACTATTGAATAAATTTGGTATGGAGGTAGTCTGAGTCCAGGGGAAGGACATAGGGTACCCTACCGGAAATTCTACTGTTCCCTAGGGATCAACCTTAACGCAGGCGGAGCCGCTAACTAGTACTTTCATAATTCTTCTCATCCAATATTATCTCTATGCTATGTTATTAGGTATATGTAGACTACACACTAATCGGGACAGTCAATTTTATTAATTTACATTTCAAACTGACTGGATAAGCAGTCCTTGCTGATGCCGAAAAAAAATTATAGAAGAGTAATTTGCAACTCTTGTCATACCCATCTTGATGCGGCTGTGGTTTGTTTTCCAGGGCTTCCAGCAGCGAAGGCGCCAGGCTCAATTGCTGCTCGCGAGGCAGCCGCCCGAAACCCATTGTGATGTAGATTATGGTGAAATTCTGAGAACAATGATAAGTTTTGATGCAAAGAAACAAATCATAATTTTAGTTGAAGTTATTATGTTGATTCCAGAGAAGGACAAAGGAGACTATGACCACCATAGAATCCTCCAACTCCAACTGCAGACTTCCGAAAATGTAATAATCAGACCGGGTCCTCCTCATGTAAACCACTGCACCCTGAGGTTTGACTTACAAAAAAAGTATTTTCTTTTTACAGTATATGTCCCTATCCCTAGGCAAGCTTGGTGTGCTTATGGCTTGTTATGGCTTATGAAAGGTTTTGGAGGGCTTTGGAGAATTCCTTTGCATTGAATTACCTAAGACCATTTTCAGGTTGTCCTCCCATCTTACTTTACAATCTTGGCTCCTTAAGCCATCTCTTGTATACCAGACTGTCACCTGTTTGCTCCATTTGTCATATTTGCAAAGGAGAGGCTGAGAGGCGGTTCCGAAGAACTCTGACTACAGGGTGCGCAGGTTGATTGACCATGACCATGGCACCTACACGAAATGATGATGATGATGAGCATATCCATTTGAGCTGGTTGATACATAGTAGGATATGTGTTATTTTTATTCTAATGTCTGTACACCTGATACCAGATACCAGTGTTGACACTAACTTTTCTTTCACAGTAGCTTTTAAGTACCTAGTCTTTTTCTACTCCCTGCTCCACAAGACTTTCTCATACATATTTGTGTTCCAAGCTGTTCAAAGCTTTGGAATAACCTATGAAAACAGTAACACAATGCAAAAAAAATATGTTAAGCTATATTTATCTGTATTTTTTCAATACTATTTGGAGAAGCAATATTATTTATTTTCTTCAGATATTCCTATAACTGTTGAAATTTAAAGAAGAAAATAAAACTCACAATAATGAAGCTGTTGGCATTTGGATCACGATACAACTGCAGCAATGTCTGCACTGGCAACTGCACATCTGCACGGCATTTCACTCGCTTATTCACATGCACTAGTAGTTCCATCACTTTCGTCCGCACCTGCAATCAAATATTACAATCCTTAGGATATTTATAATTGATTCTCTCTCTCCTCCTTAATGGCAGAAATTGATCATCGAAACAGTGACTAAGCTATAATTGGCACTCTGAATTAATTAGATACCGAATTCTGTATATATTAAATTATAATACATTCTAGGTAATCCAATTTACACAAAATATAACTTAGAAGATAACCATTTATTTTACTTTCAAAAGAAACAGACCCAGATTACATTTCAACGTAACAGAAACCTTGTAAGTACATAAATTGTACCTGTTCATGTTGGGAAGACAGTTTGAGGATGACCGGACACAGGAACCTGTTGAGGCAGCTCTCCAGCTGTTCATCGGAGTCTGCATTGCCGAGTCGCAAAAACACACGGTCAAGCAACACTGTAATTACATTTAAAAGTAATTTTAATATCATTCAATAGAAAAATACTGTTGAAAGAGAGATAATTCATGTAAAATACTAGTTTCTACTAATAATAGTTTCAAAGATACATTCCTGAATCAAATGAACAGTCAGCCAAAGACAAAGCCTTTTATAGATAGGGTTGTCTTTTGGTGTTTGAAACCCAAAATTTTGCAACATATAAGTTATTCAGACAGAAATTATAAAGTAGTATACCAAGGAAACTATCTCCACCGGCCAAAACAAACAGGTTAACATCTGCTCAATTGGCCAAGATATTTTTAGTCGACATTTATTATAAATAAAACATTTCTTGCCAGACTTACTCAAATCATTGGCGCAATCATTGCCGCCTTCAGTTACTTCCATTTCGGACATGATTTCAGTCCTCCACGGTTTGTTATTAAATTTATTTTATTCGCGTATCACTGGATCAAGCGTAACGATGACAGACAATTTTTATGACATTAAATCAAATGTCAATTTGACATTTTCGTTCAGAAATTCACACTTTCAAAAATAGTACCTAGGTTTGTCATCATGTTTTCGAGTCGAGTAATAATGTGAATATGTTCGTATCATATACTCAACGCACAGTGGCAGAATAAGTTTCCGCTGCAAATCGAAATGCACAATTACACACACTCAAGTCAAGACTCAATGATATGATTTAGGTACCTAGATGAAAGGAAACCTCAAGGCATAGTACATTACTGCAGCAGCCGGCATTGATGGAAGAACGTGGTAAAATAGGCAGTGTCAAACACGTAAGTAGTAGTATAGTATCAATGCGTGATGCGCTCAAAGCTTGTAGTTTTTTTTTTTTCAAATAATGAGCGGACATTCAAACAAAGCTATATTTATTCATACAAACGTACATCTTTATTTCTTACGAGGTAGACAGAGGCTAAGGCAATTATTAGACGTTAGTGGTCGGAGGAAAATGGAATCAAAATTGTGATGGATGAATTACTACTTGCTTTACTTTACTTACATAAATCACATTATGGATAGGATGTCATTTTCGGCAGTCATTCTGATGCACACCGATCTCAAACAAGGTTGTGATTGGGTTGTAACTTGTGATATTTCAATTACCAAGAACGTTTAAAAATTTTACGATTTTGAATAATGTTTCCATATTTGGAAACATTTTTCAACAAGCACTATTTGCTCCCGGCTATGGGCGCTTAAAATATCGCCAGACGCCCTCGATCAGACGCCCGCGAGCGCGCGGAGTGGTATAAGATGACTAGACAGTCATCTTATACCATTAGACATAAAGGTTATAATAGCTTGTTTTGACGCGTCGTTTCCGAAGACATCCCATGCCAATTCAGTGTAGCGCGGCCCTTAACTTTCTTTATACCTACCTGCCACTGAAAAAGAAGTTGGGCGAAATAAATAAAACGCGAATTATATAGAAATTATCCAATAGGCATATTTTATTGCGATTGAGCTAAATATATTAATTTTTCCGCCAATTGAAATAATAAAAAAAAACAAACAAAACATGTAAACTAACAACTAAAACGATTGTTAAGTCTCATTAATTTATAAAGGAATACAATTTTGGAACACTAATAAGGCAGTAATATGATGCATATTGAAAAATACACACTATGATATCTTAACACAGCACTCAATCATCACGGATTATAAAAAAAATTAAAATATTTCATTGGAAATCATTTTACTGGCATTTATTTACTATTTGAAACATTGCTCTTTTATTAAGCAGACTTTCTTTCAAGTGCAAAGATGTGCTATGAGCGAGGAAAATATATCCCAAAAAAAATAAAGCAATCTGACGTTTTTTCCGCTCGGCGCACATCTTAGCACAATTTTGGTACTCTATGCGATTCAGGTAAGAAAGGAATACTAAGGCATAGGTGCATCCTTTTAAAGGTTATATAAAATAGTAAGAATTACGCGAGGGAACAATAGGTAATAGAAAATTGCCGTTTGTCAGTCCTAGTCTTATTTGAGACGCATAAAGCCAAAGCCGGAATGTTCAGTACTTGAATTTTTACTACAAATTAATATCATTACCTTACAACAAACCAGTACTGCGCAAGAATGGTATTCGTATACGCCACGCTCCATGTTTTCGCCAACATCTTTTCAAACCAGATGCCATTCGATACAAAATTAATACTATAAACAAACATTTTTAATACTTAAAAATACTTCATCAACACTCGTATCAAACAATATCGTAATCGTAAATATTGTACAAAATCATTGGTCATAAAGTTTTTCGCAACTAGCAACACTAAACCACTGTTTCGGAATCACATGTTTTCACCACTTAATTTTAAAGTCAGATTTAGATAAAACATCTTATGCAGGAACTACGATGAATCTCATTGGTTTAAATTTTTTATGCCAACAACATTTTTAAGCAGAAAGTTCTGTAACTTGCAGAAATTAAGAAAGATTTCTGCAGGCCGTACTGTCCATAACATACATGTGCATTATCGTTGTGTCTAAACTAAATCACTCTCGACAAAGAAAATAGTCTACCTCACAGAAATATATCAAGATATAATATCACAGAAATATATCTTGATAAATACTGTGGTAGACCTCTATAATCTATGAATGATCACGGGCTCACGAGAACTAAAGCCTACACCCAAATCCAGTGATTTTAAACTTGAGAAAGACAGATTCCACAATGTTCCATAGGAACAGTTGTTTAATTCAGTTCAATTGTCTATAAAGATAATATTTTGTAAATATTGAAAACATCGCACATGTAACTCAAGTTTACATCTACATTATATTAGTGATTCTGTAAGGGGAGTTTACATTATGCTCTAGCCAAAGGGTAGCAATTTTATCGCCACCAGAAATTGTAACGTCATGGCATTTTATATTTTTGCGCGGCTGAACATTCATTTGTATATTAAAAACGTCATCTCATCGCGATATTGTCGGCCAACGATCGGATTGTTGGTCCTTTGTGTTCCTGTGATCAAGTGGAGGAGCAGTTAGCATTCCCAGCATCGTAATGGGCTAAAATTATCCGTGTTACTACAGGTAGTACCATCAACATAGACGTGCCATTTCCACAAACATCGAAACGGTACCGTTACTAACATACATGGGCGAATATAACGGGGTGCGTCTAGACGCTTACTCTCCCTCTCCCTTAGAAAAGTTCATGAAATATTGCACTGTTTTCATGATGGGTGATATAATAATTATGCTATCTTTTGCATGGAGTATGGGCTATAACCAGTGTATTTTTGAACATATTTGTATCAGCAGGCCGCCCTCCCCTCTTGTTAAAGCTATAACTACACTCACGCTAGTAGTGCATAGTATTAAGGCGTCACCTCTAGGGGCGAGTAATTATGAAATCGCCGCGTGAAGATTGATTCAAAGATTTAAATCGTAAGGGGTTATCTTGTTTTCGCATAATTTATTTGTTCAAATGTTCTTTGGCATACAGGTTTTGGCATAATGTTTTTGCATCATAGTTCTTAGGCATTATTGTTTTTTAGCATACAGGTCATTTTGGCATAATTAACGTTTGGGCTTATTTGTTTTGGCATAATGTTAATATGCCTAATCTCCGTAGACATAATAGCTATAAGTCTAATAGTATTTAGGCACATAGTTAAGTTAATTATACGTCTTCGTATACCAGCTTATACTTACCAGAAAAGTAGGTAGGTTGGGTTAGAACTGCGACCCCACCAGAAACCGAATCGCCGTCAGAAACGAGCTACTACCAGGATAGGAAACTTATGATTAAGTAATTTTCTGCTTAAAGAAATGTTATGCCTAGATAAAATATGGTTTGATATTATTATATTTAAATACATTTATGCTTTAGTTATGTTATGCCTAAACATGATTATGCTTGGATACATTATGCTTCAAATAATTATGCGTAAACCGTTATGCGTAAGAACGAAATGCTTAAAAATCATTATGCCATAATACAGTATGCTATATTACATTATGGCTTAAAATTTTATGCTTATAGATAGAGACCCTCGCCCGATACACTCGCCCATGGAGGTGACCCCTAAGTGAGATAAAAATGCTTTCTGTGGCATGAAAATGAAGTTTTATCTCTGAAACTATTTGTACCCGCGGACCCTTCTCATACGAAAGCTCTAAACTCGCCAACATCTTTTCCTTCGTGCTACTGACTACAACACACCAAATCCCCGCACCCCGCGACCCCCTCGTTCCATATTAGTAGGCAGCGTGTTCGTGAACAGCACTATCTGTAGTGGCAGCAGGCGGGCGGGCGCGGTGTTACTCGATGCCGTGCGCGAAGATCATGACGAGGCCGGGCTCCACCATCATGTGCTCGTCCACGTGAGCATTGTCGCAGTGCAGCACTAGTACCGCCTGCTTGCCCGGCACTCGCTTGCACACGTATTTTTCGTATAGCCTGTAACAATACCAAGAATAACCTTTTAATATTAAACTCTTTGGCAAGGATGTTGTGGATGCAGAATGGTTCATATCCGCGAATGCGCATCTTGAAATCTTTTAAAAGAAACCATATTTATCTATTTTATTAAGAATAATATTAATATAATAAATATACATGGACAAATCACACAGATTGAGCTAGCCCCGAAGTAAGTTCGAGACTTATGGGATACTAACTCAACGATATTATAATAAATACATATATAGATAAACATCCAAGACCCAGGCCAATCTGAAAAAGACCATTTTCCATCTTGACCTGACCGGAGATCGAACCCGGGCACTCTCGTGTTGCAGGCTGGCGTGTTAGCCACTGCGCCACAGGGCTCACCGAGTTATTATTATTCTCTTTATTTATTTTAATTCTTAGATCTAGGTTTTTACATTATATAAAAGTTAAATATAAAAATATAATACAAAACATAAAAACATTATAAAAACCTAAACCTAGAGTGCCGTCAGCAGCGTGACAGGGTTCAAGCTACCGGCGGTCAGGGCCCCACAGAAAGAAACCTTCTGGCTATTCATGCCATATCCAGGAGTACTGAGTTATGTATTCAGCCGTCCAGCGAGAGCTTCTTTAGATGTTGGTCGAGTCTACGCTATAAGACCATTTGCAGATACGACTATCGAGACAATGATCGTTGAATCTATATCACACATGTAGTTACCCCATAAAACAAGTTATTAGTACTATTCTAGCCGTAAGAAGTCCACTGCTGGAGAAAAGCGAGTTCTTCCTTTCATGGTAGGATATTGATAATGACAGCTCCGTGGCGCAGTGGTTGATCTTTTTCAGATTGGCCTGGGTCTTGGATGTTTATCTATATATGTATTTGTTATAAAATATAGTATCATTGAGTTAGTATCCCATAACACAAGTCTCGAACTTACCTTGGGGCTAGCTCAATCTGTGTAATTTGTCCATATATATTTTTTATTGCCACGCTTGGCAGGCAGGTTGGTGAGCGCAGTTTATTTACCTTCGTTACTTCCGACGCTGTTACCCATCTGAAGCATTTTTAAGCTAAGGAAGAATGGGAATTTGTTGGATCTTGGAAGGGCATGAATATATTAGGATACTAATCTCGGGTGAATGGGGAAATAGCAAGTAGCAGCTCAGGTCCATGATGGGCGAGCAGCCCGATCCTGACAGACTTCTCTTATCACCATTTGTATGTACTTACCTTCTATTGTTCTGCCTGGTCTCAAGTGAGGACAAGCCTGGTGGCCACCGTCGTTCATGGCAGTTCTCCATGAGCTCGTCGATGATGTGTGGTGGGCAGCCTGATTCTGACAGACTTCGTTTTATCATCATCTGTGTACAGAGACATATATTTTACTATATTTACTCATTTATTTCTTGAATAAATATTAGCTTGATTATATTATGTAGACTAGTATGAAATCCATATTTTTGAGAAAGTTTATAAATTTGAAATAGGTTAAGCAAAGCGGTAAGTTACCAATTAGGGTTTTACGAAATGAGCAGTGGCAGTGTGTACATCTATATATTTGGATAATAATTATCCTGTTGTTGCTGTGGTTAAAATATTTTTAAATACGAACAACTCACTGGACCCAAAAGTTCTATCATGAGATAGTTCATCTTTTCAGAAATCCCTCATTGAGTGGAATGAATTGAGAGAGAATACAAATCCAAGTTCGATGTAATGGAGAGTTATAACGAAACATTAGATACAATTTTTTTTCTCACTATTTTGTCCCACTGCTTTCCATATTTTTCTATTTTGTGCTACTTCTGACCATTTCTTTTGAAATTTCTTTATATCGTGGGATTGAAGTGGGATTGAGCGGGGCACGTTTGCCGACTGCATCCGGACCGATGGGCGGGCCAGTTAAGAAGTAGACCTAGGAAACGTTGGTGTGACGATATAAAGGTCCGGTAAGCTGTTAAAATATACATATTATCCAGCAACAGTTCATATTCACACATCGATTATGCCATTTAACATTTCACAAAACCCACATTGCATGGAATAGAAAGGATGTAATAATATCGTTACTCTCCATAAGAAGAAGCAAGACAATACCTTATAATTAATGAAAAAATTGAAAATGTATGACAAAAGTATAGGCCTGCGCGATGAGTCACACAAAGTGCTATTACCACCTGCAGCATATCGTCAGGCGTGGAGATCATGCCGCCCCAACGCGTGACGCGCGCCCGTGACAGCGAGTTCGCCCAACGGACCACCTCCTCGCGCTCCATCTGGTCAGCCAGAGCTCGCATCGTGGGGTTGGACACGCGCATCGCGCGCATGAATTCCTGAAAACATTCTAAACTTGAGATCGTTAACATTACTTTTTCATCTCATCTATTCAAGAAACAAAGCGCGGTGGCCTGTATACAGGGTCTAAAATACGTTTTTATTTCCGTAGGTCTAAAAAGTTTTTTTAGTCCTGTGGAAATGAAAACACGAATATTGTTTTTCTCATAGAGGAAAAAGGTAAAGATATATATCCTAGGAACACAAGAAATCCAGAAAGAATTGTTTTACCAAAAGTACCACGCACAGCCATGTACCAAAAAAGTTGCTACTCTATGTGTGGGAGATTATTTAACGCTCTTCCTGCGGATTTTAAGTCACTTCCACTGAATACATTTTCAAAGAAATTGAAAACTTGGCTGCTCGACAGATGTTTTTATTCAGTGATGGAATTTATGGAGAGGCGCTCTGACTAAACAAAGGACATGCTAATTTTACTTATTATTTTTAAATTTCGGTTGACATTGTAATAATTTGACTAGAATTGTATACCATATTGTCAGAGATTTAAAAAAATATATACTTCTATGCCATATTGTAATGTAATGACATTCAGTAATTATGAAAATTTACATTAATATTTGCTCGCCACACTTGGCAAAATATGTGATTCGTATACTTACTGTACCAACTATGTTACCATATTTTACGCAAATAAATTCTGATTCTGATTCTGATTTTGAAAAACAGGATGTGTCTGGGGACTAATGTAATAGTTTTACTTCGAGCAACATACTCTGAATCCCTCGTTTCACTCAGAAATCTACTTAAGAATCCCTCTCTAACTCCTACGTTCCACTCAAAATATAGCCCTCACCAAAAAGTTTTATATTAGGCCCTTGTGTCACATTGTAGTAGTAAAAGTGTTTAAAATGTTAAGTATTGCAACACCCCAACAGGGTACATGTGCATATATTGTAATCCTTTGTGTTTTATTGTATATGTGTGTGAAGCGATAAGTAAATGAATTATGTAGTTCTCTTAAAGCGCGCAGGTACAATCGGGGGCAGATAAATATGACCCCCATATAATTTAAAATCTGTTGTTAAAGAGGTCAGTTTTATCTACCCCCGACTGTACACGGCATGCTCGTTTGTTTTGAAAAGTATGAGCAGCGCTGCCGGTGCGGCTTGTTCTCACTTGTTCGATTCATTAGTTCGACTGTCGTATTTGTGAGATTTTTTTTCTCATTTGTTTGACTGTCAAACAAGCGAATATTTTTTATCATTTGTTCGACCATCTTGCCATAGCAAAAAAACTTGGCCACAGAAGGCAGGTCGGGTTTCCTTTTTCCAAAAAGGGAGCGAGCGGGCGTTCTTGACTAAGCGTTAAATCTCATATCTAAAAAAATATGGTCGAACTATTGAGGTAAGAAATTTTCGCTAGTTTGAAGGTCGAACATAAGAAACAAAAATAGAGATAATAGCTGGGCAAACGGCTTGTATGTTCAGTCCGATCCACATAGGTATTAGTGGCATTTAACAAACCTTTCCTCACTGGAAGCAATTAATTGAAAACAAACTAACATATTTTTACAAGGCGAATCTCAAACCTTTTGGTTTATTTGGTTATTTTATTTAAGATAAAAAAGGAAAAATTCTGCTGTAGCTTTGACACTAGGTAGGTTAGTAGAGAAAGCTGCGACGCAGCCAAATAGCCTAGCCTTTTAATTAAACGACCCCATTTAACAGCTAGAGAAATAAAGGGTTAAGTTTAGTTTATTTTCTGCCTCGCGCTGATACTCACACTGTCAATATAACGTCGACGACTTATTACTTATTCGTAGGGCGTCGACGAACATGATTATAATAATAGACCGCCATCCCAAAGTGATTTTCTGATGTATAAGATAGTGTTTGGGGACTATAATATGTGGATGGGCACTTCATTAGTGAACATAAATATTCAATTTCTTACAGCCGGTTAGGAAGCGTATAGGAGTTATGGAAGTTTCAAAAGTAAAAAAATTGTAGTGTAGTAAAATTCTTTATAAGCACGATCGGCAGTATAGTTCTGAGCCGTTTGGTATTCTTATTCGTATAATATAGTCCCCAGACACTATCATATCCATCAGAAAATCGCGTTGCGACGACGGTCTATAAGAGTATCGTGAAAAAATAACAAGAGAATAAAGCAATATAGATGGCGTCATAAGTCTAAAATAACCACAAGTACCACAAAAAATATCTTCATTAAGATAAAAAAATCCGCTCATATTTTTTCAGTTATACTTGGTTTTACCAAGTTTAGGCTAACGCCATCTAGTGACGGGTGGAAAAGACTGTCACTATTGCACTGCAGCGCCACCGCCGCCGCCCATTCTGGCAGTTACTGGAACTATCTGCTAAGCCCTACCGGCATGCTTGCAAGGCACGGATTTTACATTGCCGCTGTCATTATTGCCAAATATTCAACAACAAATATAATGATTATTAATGTCCTTGTTAAGTTATCGCCCTTAATGTCCTCGAATTATAACTACATATTTTGATTTGATAGTTAAAATGGCATTGAGCATTACTCAGCCAGGTACTTCAATGTTGTATTAAAACATATTGACGGAATACCATTTAGGCCGCTAATTGAAAAGCACCGCGGCGCGGCGGCGTAAGCAAAAGCTTTTGTTGACCTCAAAAAAAAGGTTCAAATGATGACCGAATATACTATTGTTTTGATGGCTAAAGTATTGTGTTAAATAAACTGACTGTTTTCCAACAATACAGTTGGAAAACAGTCAGTTTATTTAACATGAAAAAAATGAACACAAAAAAAACTGCAAGAAATGTGTTTCGCGAATTCGGAATCTGAATAGAGAAACTATAAGAAAAGAAAAAAAACAGTTTAATACTCCACAGTAATAATCTTGCTGTATCACGGAAAAGACGAGTACCTTCTTTTCTTATTACAACAACAATAAAAATACTTGCACCATTGCTTGCATTTTTTTTAGCTGGAGACTATAGATTGAGATTCTGTCTGTGCAATTAAATAAATATTAAGACGTATGTAGCTCTTATTTTACAAAGCCATTAACTTGTTCTGCATAAGACCAGGGTTTCTCAAAGTGTGGTTCGCATATTCACGAAAGCTTGCGAGTTCTTTTAGAAGAGTACTCGTATCGATAAAAATAATCCTAACGACGGCTGCTTGACGATCTTGTATATTATAAGCTAGATACTAAGTGATGAAAGGCCAATGACACTACTGAATTCAGTAACTGACGAGATAAAGCCGCCGTAGACACGATACGAGATATCTCCATTTATGCCTAACGTACTGCGGCGTCCCTTTCGTCAGTTACTGAATTCAGTAAAGTGTGATTAGGCTTTACGCTGCCTTTTTACATAATAAATTGGCAACACTTAAACTCTCATTACACCATGGAATCTAGCTCACTAGCTAGTGTATTAGATGAGCTAGCGCGGCAGAGTCCATACGGTCGCACTACATTGGATCACTTCTCACTAACTGCCATTACACAATACAAAACTAGCGCGCTAGCTCAACTAGAGCTTTGCAAATTGGATAAGGAGTCCCACGCGCCCACTACATTAGTAGTGGGCGCAATAAGTCCCTACCATCAGTACTTAAAAAAATATAGTATATCCATTCTTGGTTCTCAAGGCTTTTCTGTAACTTGAGAAAGAAATAGGAATATGTCTGAAATTTTAAGAAACCCTGCTCCAGACAGCTAAATAAAACCTGCATATATATTTTAAAACTCTGTATAATTCTATAACGCATTGACAGGCCATTTGGTAGCAAGCAAAAAAGCATGGACATAATTACTTTGAGCAGCGCCAGTTCGCGTTTGTGCTCGTTGATGACCAGCCGCTGCTCTGCGAGTTCCTGTTGGTACTCCGTGAGCTTGCCCTGCTGCGTGGCAATGAGCGCTCGGAGTTCCCGAACGCAATTGTGGTCGGCGAGTTCGTCTTTGGGTATCACTAGGCCGCATCCTTTTTCACATGGCATTGGCCTTTTGGGGTTGAATTCACCTGTTGTTATTGAATATATGAGTGATGCTTTACATACATTGGGAAATTGAAATAATAACACTAAAACTTCGCGTCAGCAGTAGAGGGTCTATCAATTATTACATAAACAGCGAAAGATTCAGAGCTAGGTCTATTTTTACTGACGGACGGCGGAAGGTTTGCATAGTACGGAGGGTGTTAAGAATAGCTGATATATTGCTTACGTAATTTTTGAACGGCTCCTAGTGTTATTATGAGAGATGACATATTGACCCAAAAAATAAGCATATGAATGCATGTTTTTTGGGTTTCGTACCTCAAAAGGTAAAAAGGGACCTTAATCCGTTCACTTGCTTGCTCGTCTGTCTGTTAAGCAAAACCCTTTTCTCAGGAATGACGGCAGGAGAGAATCTCTGCCATACAGGTCTGGTAGAAAAGAAAAATAAAACGTAAAATATACCAGCAGCTACTTTTCCCGCGCAGAACGCAAAAGCTGATCAAGGAAATGGGCGAAAATCTAAGGAATCATTTAAGCATTATTATTCTGATTCCGTTTCCCACCATGCTAAACGTTGCTTTTAGGTTTTATAGACCTAGGCTCTGTCTGCCCCGCGAGAGAAAAATAAGTGATAGTATATATGTATGACGAGAAGAAGTTAAAATTATATTACACATATTTAGATCTGAGATCCATTAAAGCAAATCAATCAATCAAAGGAATCAAAATATGCAGCCGTTTTTCAACCACCAGCACTCTTTACAAATTTGCTCCAACTCGTAAGAGAACAGAACATAATAATAAATATATACTTAAGACTTTTTTATAATACTTACAACTACTAACCCAGAAATACATCACTCATAAACTTATTTGTAGGCTCATAAGAAATATTACGATCATGGATCCATGACTTACAATCGAAATGATAGGAATGCGTTACCCCACATATTGGTATTCAAGAATCTTTACATAAGAGCGTAAACTAGTTCTAACCAGTTATTTATACTACTAATGCAAAAATTAATAAGGACAAATCAATAAATTACCACTTAATTAACTGCTACAATACAAACGTTACTTATTTTAATTAATTGATAAAAAGAAATATCAATTAAGGATATGAATGAAAAATATTATGATATTATCAGCGTCCATTCAAGTTAGAGTATCAGATGAGAGGATTAAGAGCTCTAACTCATAGGTTCCCAATGAAATGTATCGAGTTTATGAAGCATTCATAGATCATTACACATTTGCCTCACATGGTAGCCAAAATCTCCTGAGGGTTGCAGTCCTGGATTTATCATTAGGCCGTATAGGCCGCGGCCTAGGGGTGGCAGAGTCCTAGGGGCGGCAGATTTCAGAGGATAAAAGTGAAATGAAGTCCCTGATTATCTCATGGTTTTTAAGTGGCCTACACTCATAAAAACTATAAATCCGGCACTGTATCCCAATATTATAAATGCTATAGTGAGTTTGTTTTTGTGACCCCTTCACGCCCTATCTACCGAACCGATCGTCATGAAATTTTGCATACCCATTGTCTGGGGTATGAATGGAGACATTTTATCTCGGGAAAAAGTACCGTTCCCGAGGCATCGACATTTACACGGGCGGAGCCGCGAGTGAAAACTAGTAGAACTACACGGCACCTCTCACCATACAACGAGGGCTAGCTACCGTGTTTTTTGTTGACAAGTTGGCGATACTGTTGAGTAAGGTACTGAAAACCTTTTTATTGCACAAGTGGAAACAAAGTTTACCTTTTAGTATACCTTTATAGTACTTTATTACTTTTAACAAGCGATTCTTTACATTTAAAAATAAAGAAGAATCTTAGAAATGGCTCAAACAACTTTAATTGCTAGGTGTAAGTCCTATTTTTTTTTTTTTTTTAAACGAAACTATTTATTTAAAATATAATTTCAATTTTACTAAAAAACAATTCAACTTAATATTAAACATAATTAATAACAACATAAAAATAAAAAAATTATAAATAACTTATATAGTAATATATAGTAATATAACAAATAAAAAACTTCTTCCAACGCACCACATCGAGGCAAAGTACCCAAAATGCTGGCAGCATTTCCCCGTTGCACAGCGAGTCCGATACGTTGTGCAAAAAAACTGCCAGCTCTTGGATCACCAGTTGCCTCGATGAGACGTGTTGTCAATTCCTTATAGAATTTTTTGGCTTCAGTGCCCCAGGGACCCAAAGTTTCTACAGCAAAAGGCAAGAATATAAAGCTGTCGGTCAATCCCGCGTATTTTCGCTTTTTGCTAGCTTCAGCAGCACAGGCAGCTGCTCCGCCTTGGCTGGAAGTAGCTGGTATGTGGGATGGAGCTAAAGTATCTACACAAGTGGCATCCCAAACTAGACATTTGCCTTGCCGCCACGGGATTAAAGAAAGACCATCTGGTCGCTTGCCATCGGTGCGGGAGATTCCATTTGGTTCCAAAACTGACGGAACATTGACAGTTGCTAAAGTTCTACGAATTATGTCGTTTAGTGAGGCATGACGTGGAATTCGGCCAGCACTTTTAATGCAAGCAAGACCATGATGACCCAAACCATCCACAGCTGTACCACAGTGACATAAATGTGGTTGATTTAATTTTACACCCAAACGGAGGCCAATGGCGAGTGTAAAAGTGCAATTATCTAGAAGGGAGCCAACATGTGCAGAAGGAAATGCTTGTAACCAGTGTCCGGATTCCCTCTCAGATAACGCCAAAAGACGCGATCGATCTTCCGCACTGTCACAAAATGCAATGGTTTCTTCTTGAATATCTTTACAAAGAGGATTGTCCCATAGTCGCTGTGAACAGACATTTACTGGGAAATCATCCAAAACACTTGACCTCCAAACGTCTTTCGCTTCGCTCACGCCGCATATGTCAACGGAACCCATTGCTGAGTGTAGAAGTTTACCGCATAATGACAAAGAGGCGTGAACAGAAGAAAGAAACGCAGGAAGAGCCACTGCAGATACCTTGCGTACTCCGATGCCACCAAAACGAACTGGGAGAGAAGCAAATTTCCATGTTTCATTTGTAACTTGACAATTGAAAATTTTCTCTAGTGTCTCCCGAATTACTTCGTCCAGTTTTGTGAGTTGTTCTTGATGCTTCCACATGAGTGAGCATCGCAAGGCATAAGTAAATTTTGGCACAAAAAGACAACTCCTAAGTATGTAGAAAGCCATATGTGCATTTATTTGAAATAAGAGGTCGGATGATTGCTGAAATTTAGATACTTTTTCATCTATGTAATTTGGGACTGATTCTTCTAAAAGTGGCGTGCCTAAAATTTTAAGAGAGCTTTTGGTTAAAAGTTTAATTCCAGGGGTTATCTCCTGAAAAAGAGAGTGAATTTCAAAGCTGTTTAATCCTTGAACTTTATCATTTATAAAGAGTTCGCACTTATTAAAATTTAAATTTAATCCTACTTGTTTGAGGCGTTCAATCAGTCTTATTAGGTCTGATTTCACAGAATTTACACAACCTCCAATCGTAGCATCATCCAAAAACCATGCATTCAGGGGTGAATTTAGGCTAGATATGATTGAATTTATACCTAGACTAAAAATGGCAGGACCTAAAGCGTCTCCCTGCTGACAGCCAATTGAAGAACTAATAACACGGTCTCTATATACAACATCAGAAGGTGAGCAGTAGCATTGCCAGAGATACGGATATAGGCCTGGAATCTGATCTTTAACTTCCCTTAAAAAAACTCCCCTGTCTATTGAATTAAAAGCGTTGGATATGTCCAATTTCAAAATTACTTGGCACTCGTTTGAATTGAGAAATGTTCTCGTTGCGTGTACAATAGCTTCGCAACCCCCTCTAATACCAAAACCAAATTGTCTTGGTTGGAAATATGCGGTTAACGTGGGAGCCATTCTTTTACACGCTGTCTTAGAGACGAGTCGTCTGAAAGTGCATCCCACTGCAATAGGTCGAATGCCCCCATCCTTTTTAACCAGGGCAACTAGGTTAGCACCATACAAAGTTTTCGTTATCTCTTTTGGCACCTTACCAGAGAGCATCAGGTTAATTAAAGAGACTAAGCTTTGGATGAGAGTCCTCCCAGAATCACCCATAACCCCGCCCACCAAGTCCTTAAGATGCTGAGCTGATAGACCATCTAGTCCACTAGCCACTCTTAAAACTGTTTAAAGAGTTAATTACTACATCTGCTGTGATTTGAAGAGCCGGGTCTGAAAGTAACGGAGGATCAGGTAATGTAATTGGAAAAGTTGACTGTTGAGGCTGAGGATGCTTTTGTTTTAAAGATGAAAAAGTTTCTTCCGTATTAGGAGCAAGAGCATCACTTGAGAAAATAAGCTGAGTGGCTCCCCTTACATCACCATCATTAACTTTGCTTTCGATTTTTTTGATTTTGTACTCCGTATTTTCGCCTCGGGGAGTTCTATTGCTGTTGTGGCCATATGAAATAACATCTGAGGACACGGTATGGAGGGTGCAGTTATTTTTAATAGTCTGAGTAAGTGAAACATCACTACCCTTTTCCTTAGGGGCATGTAAGACTTTAAAAGCAAAAAGTAGCAACTGCTCCCAACTTGCTTTGTCATTAATCAAAACTACTTTATCGATTGCTTTTTTTAGGGCAGTTGCAACAGTTATTCTTGCGCCCTTAGGGATTCTTTTAACAATAGGCATACATTTTTTGCACCTACCCAGCTTTTTCCACAGAGGAAGATCGGTATGGCTAGCAGCATCTTGGGTAGTAGCAGACTGAACAGGATAGGGAATATCCACGTTTTGCCTGCCATTACTATCAGTCAAAGACGAAACAGCAGCTCTGTGTTTTTTTGCAATATGAATATTGAGGCCTCTTCTTCCTCTGAAGAAGCGAGGCTGAACACATTCTTCACATCTCTGGAGGCTATCTAAGGAGAGGGATAAAGGGAGGGGAACTTGTGGATTAAGTGTGGGGTTTGGTAAAGACAACATAAATTAGCAGGTATATGAAGCCAAAAAACTAACTAATTAAAATTAAAATAAAAGTATAATTAAAATTAAAATTAAACAAGTGATAAAATAAAAACTATTTTGGTAGAATATTGAAAGAAGCCAAAAAAAACTGCTATCGCCAACCCGCCCGCGAAGCGTAGTGTATATCCATAGAAAGAAGAAGCCTAGGAGAGGCCTGTGTTGAGCAGCGGTTATCTCACGGCTGGGCAAACTGTATTAATCTTCTATTTTTTTTCCATTTTCATCTTCTATGCCAAGACCCAAATCGTATGGCAAAACCCATAAGAAGGAAATCCTTGCGGTAGGCCTGTGTCCAGCCAGTAACAGTCCAAGGACTTGTGGTTCCAGAACTTAAAGAGCTCACTTAAAGATACTCTCTTTCTTAAAATTTGATTCTTCAGTTTAATTCTTGGAGGAAATACAGCATAGCCTTCTCAGGGTACATTTACTTCATGTAGAGATAGCAATTCAAAATTTTTCAACACCAGAGGATTTTGGATAGAAGTTCACACTTTCGTAACTATATAATTTCTTGAGAATTCGATAAAGAAAAAACTTGGTCTATTTATAACGACATTCAAATACAAATCACAAATCACAACCAAAGCTTATTATCTCTGTATTATTAATAAATCAAAAAGTAAATAAATAAATTCAAGTGACAATGTGTTGACATGACATCTGTCCTTACAACCTTTTCAATAAGTCCTATTAAATGTAATTTCCATGACCTCTCGCTACACTAGCGCCTCTAGCGGAAAATTTAGAGAAAGCCCTCACTGCACCACCATTCTCATTAAAATGCTCAATATTTGGCAGTCATGTAAAAAATTCGTAAAAATCGGGAGTTAACACCAACATACCATTTTTAGGGTTCCGTATGACCGAGTGACAAAATAGACAAAATGGTACGTGATGCAAGCACGAATCTTGCGAAAGTATATAAATTTCTGGCTTAGGGGCTTATTTGGGATCACAAATCATAAAATAAATAAAAATGATTGTGGTTTTCATAATTTCAAAATATACTGTTAAGTTATTCAACAGAACCGACAAAAATTTGGCATTCGCTCTTCCCTATTTCGAATACCATTGATTATGAAAATTTTAAATATATATGTATAATAAGACTTATGCAGGCTGACTAGTAAATCACGTGTCATATGGACATAATAAATAATGATCAATTTCAATTTAGTTATATGCATTTCATATCATTATATTATTATTAATCGATCAATCACACATAACAAAAATATAAAACTGGAAGGATACATTTTAATTACAAAGAAAAATTTAATCAAATTAGTCTACAAAGCCTTGGAATTTTTGGAAACCGTGCGCTTGCTACTCGCATCTAGCTAGACGGCCCATGGCTGACACATCAACAGGTACTGGGTGAGAATAGGGAACAAAGGGCTGGATGCATGTATGCATGCGGGTATTCGCACGCGCCAAAGGTACCGCCACGTTTTTGGCTCATTGCTTTTTTTTTACATTTCTTGTTTTTATTGGATAATAACGTCAACTTTTAAGCCATTTAAGCCTTTTTTGTATATATATGGAACAAAGAGTACTGAGTGCCCTCTTTCAATATGCAACATGATTTACCGGTCAGCCTGTACATAAAAAGAAAGTTATGTTTAATTATCAGGGTACAGTTGATCCTTTTACAAAAAAAAATTAACACCACTTACATTCAGCTAGGTGGGCAGGCAAGGAATCTAGTTTTAAAATGGCATTGCAACCATGCACTGAGTTGTCACAGCGGGTGCTTAGTCTGAAAAGAAAATAATAATTTATAGATATCAAGTAAATGGAAAATTTCAAAGCAGAAATTTGGGTGAAGAGTTAACCTCTTCATAGTTATGACAAGATTGCCAAATGCTTTACAATGTTTAAGTTTTCAAACAGGGAAAGTCAGGGAAGAGAAATATAATGACCTATAAAGCAGGAAAGAGCTGTACATACATAACAGTAATTTGCCTCATACATTGTTTGTTATGAAACACTAATTACCTGGATAGTAAATTGCGAAGTATTCTCGGAACAGGTCGCAGCTGGCTTGCTGTGACTGCCTGCCGGTCTACGGGGCATGTTGGCTGGCGACTTATCCACTCAATGATACAGGCACGACAAAACGCATGTTCGCAAGCAGGCGCCTACAACAAAACAAGAAAAACCTTAGCAAACACACAGTACCTGTTCATCCCTAAACAAAAATAAACGAGGAAAGTCAACTCAAACCTGTAGAGGATCTTCGAGAACTCCTGAACAAATAGGGCAAATGAGTTCTTCGTCAACGTCACCTTGAAATCTTTTAGATTCAAAGCCCATGGTTAATATCACGAAGAGTGAAAAAATACATCAGTCTATAGTTATTGGAGCATGGAATTTGGTCTGGCGTGTCATAGGAATCCAATAAAATATAAATAAATCAACAAAAATGAAATGAGGACAATCGCAAACTTCTCCAAAGGCAAAATCACGGCAAAATATAATAAACCATAGACAATAAAACCACAGATAGAATAGGAAGTGTCAGTTAAAATGTCCGTCCATCAATCAATCGATTTAAAATGTTTAAAACAGTTGTCAATTGACCACTTACACACGTGAGAAACAATCATCGAATCAACGAAATGAATTACACCATTATTTCATTACTAAACAAGAATAACGCACTAACTAGCGAAATAAATGAAGAAATACTCTAAAGGACTCGTATCCCAGAGTGCTATTTTTTAAATCATGCCGTTCGTAAACGAGCGATTTTTCTAAAAGAAAATAGCTCGAAGACGAGTGTCTTTCACTCGAAGACGAGTGATCACGAGTGTCACTTTAAAAAAATATTAGGAAAATAATCCGACAAAAAATCTCACTAATGTTAATCTGTGATTGAGTTTGCGTTGCTAACTTAGGGGTTTTTACTTTTACCCCTAAAATTAGGGAGCACGGAGTTACAATGGGAAAATGCATAAGGCATAGATTTAAAAAAAATGCGTCTTATGGCATAAGGGGATTTTTATTGGGGTTCTTTGGGGACTGAAAAAAAAAATTTGAAATTTTACCAAACAAAGCCAGCATATTAAAGAATTTAAACATGCACATGTACGAAATAAACAAAAAATATCAAAAGACGACGTAATTGTAACGAATGTGTAATAGAAATTACTAACGATATTGAAAGGTTAAGGTCTAAAAAAAATTGCAATTTCATTACATTGTACGTTTTATTTTGTTAAATGGTTTTGCCAACAATATCAACCAACAAAAATGTGAACAACAAACACAAACGTAGCTATAATTAGTATGAGTACCGAGTCTAAAATATGTAAATTTTTTATGTAATTGTTATAAAAAAGGCCGTCACGCAAGGATTTTAGCATTAAACTTCATCATGTTTGAATGAGCCGAAAGTATTTTCTAAGGGACTAACTAACATTAAGGGGTTTTTAGGAGTATTTGATAAATGGGAGAAAATTGGTTACGGGCTGGCAACATTGGAGTAGTCAATGACTTGACAGCTCAGAACAATAATTCTTCTGAGCTTGACAGTGAGTGACACTGACGTACCTACTATTTACAAGGAGTAAAATTGTATGAGTGTGTTTATTTTCCTTCTTTAATTCGTAAACACTGTATCAAAATCGAATCTAAATTTACTAGGAAATACCCTGTCTAATCTGTGAATTAATTAGCCCTAAACCTAAAGGAATTGTCAAGTCCATATACTTCTAACAAAAGAATGGGTCGGTGATGCCTGAGCTGAGTTTCTTTGTTACCTAAATAGTGAATGAATAAAGTGCACATTGAAGCCACAATTGAAGCTACAAGGTTCTTTTGATCTGAAATACAATGACAGAGTCGGGCTCCTTTTCATCACTACAAGCGTTGGCCGCCAGCCATTTGTCCAAGACTTGTGTGCAGAATGAAGATTCAGAATCGGGCAGTAGTTTTGCAAGACGTATTCCAATTCCGACTCTCAACGGGATTCAAAAGGGTCTGTCTGACACACGACTAGCGTTCTCACCAGGAAGACTACCAGGATTACCTTCATTGAGTTTGAGTGAAAGTCCCATCAGTAGCGTCCTTGAAGAGCAGTTGGCAAATAGATTCAGAGCTCAAGAATTGAAACGAAAAGAAGAAGAAAACGCAAGACTAGCAGAATCCATGAAAAAACTTGAAGTAAAGGAAGATTTTGAGATTGACCTCAGAATGGCTATAGAAGATGGTATTCGTGCAAAAAAATTAGGGACAGTTCCACCTCAGCCTATTGAAGAGGTAATGAGCAGTAGCAGTTCTTTTGAATCACTTTTTGAACCAAAATTTATTAATTGTGACGATGATCAAGAAGTAGCCACAAAATCTCCTGAGCCATTACTTCCATGTATCACTGACATGTCTTACATACTTCACCAGAAAATTAAGAGAGGCAAATGTTCTGCTTTTGGCAAAGTTCTAACATCCAGGCTGAGACCAGTAGCTGCCCCATATTTGAGAGAACACATAGAGACAAATATAGTGCGGTTTGATTTCAGTACAAAAAGTCCATGTGATTTAATAAAAGAAAAATTACGAAAACCTACAATGTCAGTGAATGCCACATTCGATATCACCACTTTTATCTAAGACATTTAACTGGATTCAGTGCCATCCTTTCAGTAACTGCCATTTTACAGCTGACCATAACCAGAAAACTTCCTTTAAAGTCAGTGACATGACAGATAATATTGGCGCCTTATGCTAGAAGCAGTGCAATTATTGCTGATATTATTAGCAGTTATCATCTGGTTGTTATGATTTGATAAAACTAGTTTGACTTACATAGTTTAAGTATTTAAATAGTTTAAATCAAATTATGTGTCATGTTTATAATATTACTACTAAAATATGCACAAAGAATACAGTTCTAATTTTTTTATCATTCCATTCCATATACATTTAGAACTCATACATATACCGAAATTTTGAATGTATAGCTGTGTTATTTCTGCTTGTGCATCAAAGCATTCAATATAAATTCTTTTCTTAAGAATCCATAGAATAACCAAGGAAAGAAAGCCATTGACAAAAGCTGATTATTACATATAATATAACTGTACACCTTCTTTCAGTATCTAAATCAAATATCTCATAATCAATAAAATCAAATCTAAAAGAAATCTAATAGTAACATGTAGTAGTATGTAATGTTGGTGGTAGTAACATGTAGGCACTTTATTGAGATTCCAAAAGATGCTCTTTTAAAAAATACAAATTCAGTACGGGCCTTGTATTACAATGTATAATTATTTATTTCATATAACTACACATTTAATTGGTAGTGGCATTTACATTTATAGTTAATAGTTGACTATGACAATGATTTTTACTGTAATGTAAATAAATATTTGAAAACAAATTATGATACTTGTTTATGGTCTTAATTAATGTCAGTATTACTGACTTTTGAACTATTGTATAAATTAAATAATTATATTGATGCATTGGTAGTTAGATAATAAATTAAGTAGATATTTATTTTTTAAATGTGTTGTTTTATTGCTGTGGTTCCACCATTGGATTAAACTAAATAGATGATTTGCATGAAATGACATCTCGCGCGCGCCGCAAGTCCACCACCCATCGGGCCAAAGAGTATATAAATGCATCGGGCTGTCAATGTAAATTGTAATTTCTTACAAAATGCGCGAGGCTTGCCGCCGTCGCAGAACTTCAAAGTTACCTTTAGGCTGAGTTCAGAGTAACGCCAGCGAAACGCGCCGTTGAATTTTCAACACTTTCAACAGAGAGCGCTTAACCGGCGTGCAAAAAATTTTAAAACCGTGGCTGGTCGGAATCACCTGGGGTACCTGGGTCACCTGGGACTAATTTTGGAAGTGTGACACTCGTCTTCATTCAAGCGATTTTTGTATGGAAAAATCGCTCGTCTCCGATCGGCATCATTTCAAAAATAGCATTAGGGCACTATTTTTAAAGTATGAAACTTTTTTTTAACCTATACTGTCCCGCTGCTGGGCAAAGGTCTCCCAGGGTCTTCCCCAAACAAAAATCGCTTGAAGACACTTTCAAAAAGAGGCGGGGTCACTGCAATGATGGAAAACAAGGCATAAACGAAGACATAATACAGGGGTACTATTTTTGAAAGTGTGACACTCGTATTCGTGCTATTTTTGCATGGAAAAATCGCTCGTTTACGAATGGCGAAAATTCAAAAATAGCACTCCTGTTTACAACAGTCGGTCTAACCGGAGTGCTATTTTTGAAATGACGCCGTTTGTAAACGAGCGTTTTTTCCATACAAAAATCGCTCGAAGACGAGTGTCATGTCACGCTCTCAAAAGAGTTCTTTTTTTGGAATGACGCCGTTTGTAAACGAGCGATTTTACCAAGGAAAAAACCGCTTACTATGGAAATGATTTTAGGTAGGTATACTGGAACTTATTTTAGTCTTGTTAGTATAGTCTCGAACTTACTTTGGAGCTACCTCAATCTGTGTCATTTGCCCGTATATATTTATTTATATTATATACATTGGTACTTCCAGGAACGGGTTACGTACTATTCAAATACTACGAATTCCTGTTACTTACTATTTAATCGTTGATTACTGTATAAAATTGAAATTTTTATATGATTAAGCCTAGCCGGTTCTTCTTACATTCGTCTATGTACGATTAATATAGTTGTTTGTATTGTAACATAACAACTCTTTTCGTTTCGGTCGGTTCGTTCGGATACGGATAAGGGTGTGTGATACACCTTTATCAACGCAACGTGTTAGGTTTTTTTACTGAAACCCTTGAAGATTTTCTTTAACTAGCAACATTGTTGGCCAGTTGCCAACTGGTGTGACAAAATGTCAATTTCTTTCTGCCATTGTAAAATGGACCCAGGCCGAGGGTGCTGATTATAAATTAGCTTCTTCTCTTTATTTCACTAAGCTAATTCTACTAATATTAGTTCAAAATGAGCGTCTTTAAATCAGCCATGGGCTACTTCAGTTCAAGTGGTGCCAATGGTGGCAGTGATAATGATTTTGTTGGTCAGTTTGTGGAAATCGGAAACATGAAATTAAGAGTGAAAAAGGTGATAGCTGAGGGTGAGTAAAAGCTTTTATTCGTGTATTCTTTGTATAAAGTAGACTACACCTTCATGGTGGTAGAAATTAGTTCATAATTCATACAATTCTATCGCCACACACAAGACTAACGTCATATCTTGTGTTGTACATATGGGGGCGTATGGTATACGGTTGTTGCGTCCACAAAGAGATTATACGTGGTCATGGTCAAGGGCCGAGTGTTAAGCCTTTTAGGATCTTGTGACGAAACTTATTAAAACACCCATCTTCTTGCTAGAAATTTAATACATGCTGATTGTACTTAGTTGTGTGATGAATGAATCGCCAAAGACGTCACTGATAAAGATCTATTTACCTTATACTTTATGAAATATCAGACATACAAACAAATAATAACAGAATTATAGATGCTAATTCATTAGAGAAAACAAATAATGTATGTACAAGTAATGAATATACATAGTCTTAAGTTCAGTATTTAATGTTATAAAGTCTAAAAAGTATAAGTATAAGTTATATAGAACTATGCAGTATTGAAATGGTAACTAAATAAGGCTATAGTTAATAATCAAAACTAAATGGCTATCCTCAAATATGTAAGTTTGGAATAAATTGTTTGAAATTCCCATCACTTTCTCTTTAAGTGTCACACAGGAAGCAAGCTCTGTAATGGAATTATATATGGTATCACAATGGTGAAACTAAGAACTGCCAAAATTCTACTAGAGCAAAATGTTTTTGAGTTTTGCTGAACTTTTCCTTTAACACTTTGAATGCCAGAATCACAGACACATTGTTATTCAATTTTAAAAGTTATTAAAATTGACAGAGACTAAACCATCTCTGCTCCGCAATGCTTCTGATAGACTTTAACCATACTCACAGCTCCTTCACCTCGCTCCGCTCAGGTGGACAGGCTACGCTCATGATCCATAGTTGTTTTCCTTTGTATACAAAGTATAAGTTGATATGAAATCATATTACAACAAATGGTATGAAATATTATTGTGTTTTCTTGCATTTATTGTAGAAGTATAGGCAAATATGACAACTGCCAATAGACATATGACATAGTTTTAATTACTGCCATTTAACAACCTATAGAGAATAGATTGCTGAATGTAGTATTGATTAATCCATTGTCACATTCTGCTTAATCATTATACCTTATGGAGGTTTATAATAAATCAGGGCTTATTACCGGTACCTAATTCCCATTAAGTACCGGTAGGTACCGGTATTACTATTCTGTTAAAATTTTAATGGTAATATGGGGTAATCTAGTATTTAATGTTAATAATATTGTTAACAGTTAATGGTAATTTTAGCACTACTTGTTACCTTGTTACTGGTACCAAATTCACATTATAAGTACCGGTAAGTACCAGTACTTCTAATCTGTTAAATTTTAAGGGTAATCATCTAGAAAAATAACGGCAATAATATTGTTAAAAATTGCTTAATATAACCGGTACCTACGCATTGTTGCCGTCTGCCGCATGGGACTCGCTCGACTGTAAAAGTGCCGCCCCATTGTCGGCCCCCGCCTCACGCCGCACATGCAACACGGCGACAACACACATTAACAAAATGACAATTCCCGATACGAGTATCGGTACTAAGTACCGGTACTGTTTACCGGTATTTAGTACAGGTACTTCTGTTATTAACGTTATTAAACTTATTGATACCAATTCAATAACCAGTACCATCGTTTTATTGAGGTACCGGTACCAATCCAATTACCGGTACTGTCGTTTAATAGAGGTACCGGTAATGAATTTTACCGGTATTCCAACCCTTGTAATAAATCTTAGGATATATTTTAAACTATAGATCCCACATAAGGTAGGCGTAATAGTCACACCAAGTGCATTACAGCAGCGGCAAAATCAAATAAGAACAGGAAAGTTTGACAGTGGTATCATAAGTGCAAAATATAGGTTTTGGAAATGTTTAGTTTTTCATGTGTGTAAGTGGCCAACACTACTAGATTTTTCAAGCTGCCTAAAGGCATCTGACATAGCTTAACAACTGCAATCAATGATGACAGATGGGACCAACAACTTGTGCCTGCTGAATCTCAGAGAAGCTTTTTATGCCACTTACGGTCATTCTAGTGGGGACTGCGCCCAGGGTTGTATGCTCACGAACACCATGCCATCGGCTCCTCTGTTTTTTTCTTGTTTGTAACTCTTTTAATGCCTAATTGCAAGAGCTACCTTTTTTGCTATTAATTTGTTATTCCTTTGAAGCAACATGTGTGTTAAGCTGTCAGGCATGTTAATTAATCAAGCAGTCATCATGAAATTTTGCATACACATTGTCAGAGGTATAAAACTGTCCCATAGGGATCTCCATTATTCCTAGCGGAAGTAAAGGAAGTGTTATACCATCCTGAATTGGATCTGATGAGATTGCTGCTATACGTGCAATACGATTGGAGATATTTTGTAGTGTGTCTAACGTAGAAGGCATCCCTCCCATTCCAATTCGGCGTTTTAGCAAAGCGAAATCTTACTTCCTAATAATTCTTCTTGGTCGTTTTCCTCATGACTGAGGGTCGTGACCACCATAATTTGCCCCAGCCACAAGATGTTTCCAGGCTGATCTGTTCTGGGCTAAGTGAATGGCAGCCTGTGTGTTGCACTTCAAGGAATTCAGAAGTGGATCCGTCCAGCGGGTTGGTGGCTTGCCTCTAAGTCTTACTCCTGCCACGCGACCGATTAGAATGCGCTTTTCTAGGTTATCTGGTTCGCGTCTTGCCACGTGACCGAAGAATGAAAGTGCTCTTTGAAGGCATACTACTGAAAGACGGGTCCGGATCTTGAGCTGCTGTAGAATTGATACATTAGTGCGGCGTTCTGTCCACGCTATTCCTAACATTTTTCGCCAGCACCACATTTCGAATGCATCAATCCTGTCTCTTGTCTTGGCTGTTAGGGTCCATGTCTCTGAAGCGTACAAGAAAATGGAGAAAATGAGGGTGCGCATAAGTCTCACTTTGGTGTTGCGATATATGTTTTTGTTTCTCCAAATTTTCTCCAGACGTTTCACCGCTGCTTTGGCCATCTGAGCCCGCCGAATAACCTCTTCTTTGCAGTCACCGTCACTACTTATTAGGGACCCTAAGTACACAAACTTGTCCACGGTGTCCAGATCACGTAGCTCATAAGTTCTCATCATATTCTCGGCTCTGTCCACGATCATTAGTTTGGTCTTGTTCCGATTGATCTTGAGTCCATACTCAAGACTCACAACCTCCAACCTGTTTAGTAGTCCTGCTATTTCCGCTTCACTTCCTAATAATAGATCAAATTAAATGTATTTATTCGAATTTTTGCCATGTTTTTGCTCTGGTGACATTAACTATCGTAGCTAGGTCAATTAATAAATACAGAAAAATAAGTATGGGTTCTAAGAAATTAACATTATAATCTTTGATGTGTCCTGCCTGGTGTCTGTTGGTCTCACTAAGCATTGTCTACTTTTTGTGTAAGATGCTGAAACTTGACCAGATTCCTAATTACATTTGACATAGAAAACACATTAACTTATCGCTATGTGCCGCCTGAAACACATATTTTTACAATGGTAGCACTAAGGCTTATCTTTTTGTGTTAGATGTTCCTTTTAAAAGGGCCAGATTTAACAAATTTCCTAAGGCAGCTGATATGCTTATCAACCTCATCTATTGACAGTAACTTGTTTTATTGTGCATTCACAATGCTATTTTTATATACTCTTATTAAATTATGAAAGCTAGCCTTGGCTTCCAGTTGATTTTCAAATTCATTGCAAAATGAGTTGAATCAAATACTTATCTCACTTGTAAAAGTCGGGTAGTTGGGTTTAGTTAAAGTATGTAAGCCTGGGATATGGTGGAGGATTTCGGCGCCGAGGTTGGAAGATGCGGTAGCTCAGTTGGCAGAGAGTAGAGCGACTATTATACCATCCTGAATCTAGGATCCGGAATTTAGCATCCGATAAGGACAAGAAATTCAGTCGTCAGAGCTCCTGATTAAACCATCCAGAACGTGTCCTGAACGGAGACTGCGCGTCCTGACAGAGCCATCCGTTGGCCATCCTGAATGCGTGAGAGGGACGCCGCTATACGTGCGACGCGATTGGAGATATTATCGTATCGTTTCTAACGTATAGCGGCGTCCCTCTCATGCGGCGATCCTGAATTCCGGATGGTTTCACTTTATGCTTCCGTTATGCTTCCGATAAGGACGTCGGAAGCCATTCTGTCCTGACAACGGATCGGCGATTAAACTGTCCGTTGACTATCCGTTGACTGAATTCCGGATCCTGAATTCTGGATGGTCTATTTGGCGCTTTAGTCGTACATAAACCTAGGTCGCTGGTTCAACCCCTCCAGCATGAAATTTTTTCACCATATTTTATTTCTTAATTTAATAAGAGTATAGTGACTTGTTTGTTTGGTTGTTTTGTGTGTGTGTAAGTGGCCAACACTGGTGTCAGATTTTTCAAGCTGCCTAAAGGCATTTAACATAGCTTAATAACTGCCATCAATGATGCCAGCCAGGACGGCCTAACGTGCCTTCCGAAGCATGGAGGAGCTTGAGATATTTTTATGCCACTTGCGATCACCCATCACAGTGGAGACTGCCCAGGGTTGCTTAACGTGCAAAAGCGCTTTTAATGCTCATGACCACTAGGCCATCGGTCTCCTTAACATAGTGACAACGACACACACAACACATGAGCAACGACAGGGCCTTAAAAAAGTACCACCATCATGCAACTGTCGTGCAGGTTTCTTCAATGAGTGTGAATAGAGGTTGATGAAAATTAACATACAAACAAAATATCTGTCGTGTCATATTTTATAAGAGTTTTTTTTTATTTTTGCATTCACAATTAAACTTGCATTCACAAAAAAACTATTTTGATATTATACTCTTAATAAATTAAGTAATAAAATATGGTGAAAAAATTTCATGCGGACGGGACTTGAATTTTTTTCACCATATTTAATTTCTTAATTTATTAAGAGTATGTCTGATAGGGATGGGTAAAAAATATCGATATATCAAAATATCGATATTTTTTCCCGCGATATATCAATTTTCGATATTTATTTTCAGATATCAAAATCGATATATTTTTAAAGCTCTGCGTCACACACATCATGATTTTGACCAATCAGATTTCTTAAATTTAGAAAATATGCAGTAAGCTGTATGAGTTTAGTTTCTTTGCTTCAATATGACAATGACATTGCTTGTTGGTTTGGTTGGTATCACTGCACTGGACTGACTGTATTGTATTTTAGAGTGTTGGTACGACGAACGTTGTTTTATTTTGTTGTGTTGTCACGAGTAAACTAAGCGTGGCGTGGCTCATTGTTATTTTTTTGTGTGAATCGTATTTATGTTAAACGTCATGTCTGCTGTATGGAAGTTCTTTAAAAAAAGTGGGAACAAGTAACCTGTTTCTTGCAACTTGTGCGGTAAAACGTATAAAACTTGTGGAAACACTACAAATTTGGCAACACATTTAAAAACGAAGCACCATTTTGCTTATTCAATAATAAAACTTATGTTGAAACAGCCAAATGTGTATTTGCTTTAAAATTTCGATAATTTAGGCAATTTTTATAAATAATTGCAAATTGGGCAAAAAATATCGATATATCGAAATATCGATATTTCTTGGGTGATATATATCGATATATTTGAAAAATATCGATACGATAAATATCGATATTTTTTTTCCATTTGCCCATCCCTAATGTCTGACGTGTCGCCGAATTCGACAGGTTGAGTTTCACCTTTCTTTTCACCTGACTGCCAAGGAGGGTGTGAGGGTTATGTAATATGTATGTTTGTAAATTTTCCAAACGGCTGGATGGTTTTCGATAATTAAGCCACAATTAATTATTTGGTTTGTCTCAAAAACGACAGTGTGTGATATGTGTTAAAACAGCACGCAGTAGGGTTTTTTAATTTTTGAATTAATACCACATGTTACCTTTTATTTGTTAACAATTGAACTCTTTACAGGTGGATTTGCATTTGTATTTGTTGCTCAAGATGTGTCCTCTGGAACAGAGTACGCCCTCAAAAGGCTAATGGCGGCTGACGAACAAGCTAACAAGAATATAATTCAAGAGATTAGCATATTAAAGAAATTATCTGGTCACCCTAATATAATTAAGTACATAGCCGCTTCCTTTATTGATAAAGCCAAGACTACCCATGGTATGGGCGAGTACCTGTTGTTAACGGACCTCTGTACGGGAGGGAGTTTAATGGAGGCGCTCCAGAGCAGAGGGCAAGCGTTCCCATTGCCAACTATACTGAGGGTGTTCTACCAAATGTGCCGGGCGGTGCAGCATATGCATGCTCAAGTTCCTCCAATATCGCATCGTGATCTCAAACTAGAAAATTTCTTAATATCCAATGAAGGTAAATTATACATTTGTTAATAGGATATTAAAGTCACCATCTCAAATCAAATCACTATTCTATCTGTGGCAACTACTTTTACGTTTTTCGCGTGTATGAGTGGCCAATACTGGAGTCAGATTGTCAGCTGCCAAAACTCCGATAATAATCAAAAATATTGCAGTTTAACATTTTATCAGTTATATATAAGTTCCTGTATATATACTCTACCAATGTTTCGTGGGCTAAAATCTGCAGAATCATGGCAATAGGCGATGCGGTTAGCAACCCATCACTATTTGATTCCGTTTTCCATCTACGCGCCCTCCAAGATGCTAAATGTGGTGGTAGACAAAGCCTAGGTCTTATAGACCTAGGCTTTGTCTACCTCGCAAGGGAAAAGACGTGATATATGTATGTTTCGTTACTTACACTTGAAGTAACGAAACTAGTGGAAGGACTGCCATTTTACAGGCTAAACATTTCCGTAATAAATCAAACCAGGAGCTAAACTAGATCATTATAGTATATTGTGAAATTAGTGAAATATTAAAAACAGTCAAGAAACCAAAATGTAATTTTCATACAAAATAAGTAGGTAGCCAAATTTCTATGAAAATTCGTATCACTCTTATTAAATTAAAAATCATGTATCTAGCATATTTTAGGAACTAATTTTAATTGAGGAGTCATTGAACCTAGATATAATGCTTTACATTGTACAGCATTGTTCAAAACAGTATATTTTAAAAAAAATATTGTACTTGGTAAGTTTTAATACTCAAATGTCTTATCCGCGTTGTATATGACATCTTATGACGTCAGCGGGGACCACGTGCGGGGACCAACGACTTTAACATGCTTTTAGAAGCCCAGAGGTAATTGAGAGATGTTTTTGCCACTATTGGTCGTGAATCCAAGCGGTAACCACACACGGGGTTGAATATAACGCATACACCTTACCAGCTGAACCAGTATTTTTAAAATTGAACCAGTATTTTTATTTTTAAAGTGAAAAGTTCTTTAGCGGCGTTGTGCATTTTATGGAATGGGTAAAACATGTTAAACTCACGTCAGTACACCTGATCGAAAATTCGTAAGACGGACACGACCATGAGACCGCCCCGGCGCGGCGTAGGAGAGGAAGTCTCTTTCTACCCCACGCAGAGTTTCACTTCTGCTGGCACTCCCAGAGTGCAGCTTTTTTAACCTTCTTACTCAAAAACTCGTCGATTTCAAAAGCCGCATAAGGTCCCAATTAATTTGTACAAAGAAGTGACGTAGCGAGCCTTGACCCCTACCCTTGAGTGCTCTCTTAACCACTGCGCCACAGAGGCCGTAATTCCATCCGTATTCAATTTATTTCAATGTATATTTCTTCTCAGGTACAATTAAACTATGCGATTTCGGCTCGGCCACGACCGATGTGTACTCTCCTAATCCCTCGTGGAGTGCTAACCAAAGGAACATGTTGGAAGAAAACGTAAGTATACATTAACACTGAATTGATTGCGTTAGCAATACGCTTTCTAATGGGAGTCTAATTGATGAATGTCTATTGTAAATACGCATCTAGCAACTACTCCTGCTACTGCTATTTCGTGGACGCATTTCTCTAACCTCGATTTAACGCAGTTATTGAATATATTTAAAAAAAAAGACAATTATAGACATCATACATTAAATCAAGTTAATTAGAATACTGATTATCTGCCTTATCCTAACAATATAAACAACGGCCTTGAAAATTACGTCACTTACAGATAATTTACAACTACGTTTAATGACTAGAAACAGATAAATTGTGGAAATAACATAATCCGATAAAAAACCTACTTCAATGAAACTTCTGAACCGATTGTGATTGATAAAACTTCAATGGGACCAACTTGAAAGGGTACACTTTGAAAAAAAAAATATTTTTTTAAATCGGTTCGTAAATGACGGAGGTCTGAGGTTACAACCATAAAAAAAACCGTATGTTGTGTTTTTTCAGATAAAAAGTTAGCATACCCAATTACGTTACGAACTAGAATACTTACTTATTGACCCTTTTTTTTCATATATATTTGGTAGGAATACATTAAATTTGCATACAAATTCGTCCCCTGTTGCCGCTAGCCACACGGCTCCACTCGCTCTACTATAGGACCCAGCTGGTCCTGATATACTTTTCGACCGAAAAATAAGTACTGTTGCGAGTGTATCCGCGGGCAAGAGCTGGTTATTCATAAAAATACACCTTACTTAGGAAATTATCGAATATTTATTTTGAAGGTTCTCTTTTTTCTTTAGTTTTCTTTTTTCTTTAGTTTTCTTTCTTATGGAGCGCAAACCTGGTCTTTGACGCAATCACAAAAGTCCAAACTCGGGGTTTGCCAGTGGTCTATGAAGCGAAGTCATCAAATTATCAGATCGCATACGCAATATGGTGGTATTGCGTATATGATCTGATAATTTGCTCCAAGACCAAAGTTATGGGGAGGAAGGCAGCCAAACTTAAACAGGACTGGGCAGGCCATATCTGTAGGATGCACCCAGATAGGTGGGCAAAAACAACTACAGAATGCCGAGACACTATATAACTTGGGAAACTATCGCCAAGGATAGAGAGTCATAGCGCACTGAAGGGGAGGTCTTTGCCCAAGAATGTGACACTATAAGCTAATAAAAAGTTCTATTAAAACCTCATGGGGGTTGAAGGCGCAGAGGAAGGTTAAACAAATCTATTCGACAGAGATTGAGTTGTACATTATTTGCACCAATTTTGTCTGTTAGCTTTAATACTTTGGGAACGGGAATATTACTTTCCATGGAATCTCCTTCCTGTTCAATGTTTGAGATAACGCTGGTTACTTGACATTGATATTTATTGTTGGTCATTCGTATCTTTCTGTTTTTCCTGTATTATAAAATACTTATACATCACTAAAGGTCCTTATCAAGTCGTCCTCCCTTATGGCTACGGGTGGCAGCAGACAGGAAACAATGGAAATCTATGGAGGAGGCCTTTGCCGTAAGGCACACCGAACTAAGAGATATACTATAAAACAAACTTTGCCCTGTGTTAAACTGTAAACAAATGGTTCGGAAATAAAGGCTTATTATTATTATTATATACATCACTTAATAATTATTTTCAAGGCTTGTACCCATATAAGCTTTAAATTAAATGTATTTATTATGGGAAGCTCCTAGTAAATCTTACTTTTAATTTGGCTTTAAAAGGTCTTGTATTCATTCCATATTATGTATGTATGCTTCAGGCATTTTCTTAAAAACAATGAAGCAGTTGAACTTGATCTTCACATCTTGAGAAAGGATTTAACCCTTTGTTTTTAACTCAACTTTGTATTTATTATGAGAAGCTCCTAGTAAATCTTACTTTTAATTTGGCTTTAAAAGGTCTTGTATTCATTCCATAGTATGTATGTATGCTTCGGGCATTTTCTTGAAAACAATGAAGCAGTTGAACTTGATCTTCACATCTTGAGAAAGGAGTTAACCCTTTGTTTTTAACTCAACTTTCTGGTTAATCCTTCCCGTTTGTGATTGTCCTTAAAAATTAACACTATAAATGCTTTTCAGCTGGCCCAATTCACGACCCCCATGTACAGAGCGCCTGAACTCCTCGACACGTGGGATAATCGTAAGATCGACCATGCCGTTGATGTGTGGGCGCTTGGGTGTGTCCTGTACACGCTGTGTTTCATGCAACACCCGTTCGAAGACTCGGCCAAGCTAGCTATTCTGAACGGCAACTACAATCTCAACCCTAACGACCAGCGCACAAAGTGCTTTCATGACATTATCAGTGAGTATTTTAATATTACCATATTAAATAGTTGGGCTATGCAATATTTCGATTATACTGCTGACGTGTGGCCGCTAGGGTGCGTCGTATATAAGCCTTGCTTTATGCAGTATCCATTCAAGGACTTGGACATGCTGGCAATTCTGAAAAGAGACTACACTCTAAACCCTAACCACCAGAGCACCACTAGTAAGTATTGTTATATTATCATAATTATATATTTGTGCTATACAATCGATCAACCATGCCGTTAAAATATGGGCGCTAGGGTGCGTCTTGTGGTCCCGACTTATTTAGTGTAAATCGTTTCTACAATGGTACAAAGATGACGCCATAGTTATAAAACCATCACTATTTTGATTTCGTTTTCCACCTAACGCCCACCAACATGTTTTACGTGGCTTTTAAGTCTGCAAGGGAAAAAGACGTGATACTATGTATGTAAAATCGATACTTACGGTAGATGTTATTTAAAATAAAATATAAAATTATGGCTTACATTTACGTTCAGGTTAACGCATCTAAAGTCGTCGCCGTCGCCGCCATAGTGTCTGTCGTGGCAGTTGTACATGCTTATAACAAGTCTTAAGTCGGGCCCACATTTTTGTATGAGTTTGACAAATGATAATCTATATGTTAGTTTATATTGTCTTTAGATGACTAAAGACAATATAACACAATGTGTACATGAGTACACATTGCCGAGAAACACATGAGTACACATTGTGTTTCTCGGCCAACCTATTGACTTGAAAGCAATTACAATCTCAACGCCAATATTAGCGCATCAATTTTGTAAATTTTTTCTAGATCTTATTTATGGAGTCTATGTGGTATAAAGACCTGGGTTATAAATACCTGTAAAGAAAACTGTATATATTATGTAATCTGAAAATCTACGAATTATAAAAAACTTTATATATGCATAAAATTGTCAAAATAACTGCAATTCTTAAATTAGCAGAAATAGCACAACAGAATTCAATTATCGCTGGATAGGGCTTTTAATAGTAGCGCTAACTAGCGACAAAGTATAATAAAATGAAACATAAAATGCTAAACTTATGTGTTAACAAGTCGTCATAAGTGTGTATTGTCCTCAGGTGGTTGCCTAACTGTGAACCCTGAAGAGCGGCTGACCATCAACAGTGTGCTGGAACGGCTGGCGGCCATCGCAGAGTCTAACAACGTCAACCTCAAGCAACCACTCAAATTTGAGCGTAAAAAAGTTGAACAATCCGTGGCCACTAGCTCGCCAGGTAACAAGAAGTCAAGTAAATATTACACTACCATATCCTAAGATTACCCTCGCGCCGAAAAATCGGTTTGTGATACAGTAGCGGATTAACGCGCGCGTTTAATTTGACCCCCCACCCTCGCCCCTCAAAAATCTGTTATGTTATGTTGCATTTCGACTCGAGCTAAAATGGTCAAGTATTTTTTGACTTTTTACACTCAAATTTTTATTTTTCCGCATATTTATTTCGGATTGAGTTCCTTAAAAAGGTTATTTTTGTGAGATTTCTAACATTCCAATGTTGATATCGCCAAATTGAACATCACCAAAGGTAAGGCAATGTTGATCAATTGTTCCAACAAATAAGGTAGTATAGCATTTATTTGACTTTCCTATTTATTAATTATTATTATCAGTGATCGGAATAAGTAGAGTTTATTACCCGACACTTCGAGAAAAATAAACACAGAGTGGATGAAACCTTCGTCGCGCGCTCAGTACGCGTTGCGTTGGTGTTACTAGCTCTATGAGTATCCTCTTTGAAGTTTAGGTAAATATTTTCTTCATTTCCGTACACTGATTTAACAGTCTAGGAGCTGTATTTTGAATATTTTGTTGCTTCGACGCTGAAGTGCTTTTATTATCATGTTAGTTAATGTTTAGATTTTGTATTTTTGAAAGAAAACACCCATTATTTAGGTGAAGAAGCTCAGTGAATTCTATTTAATCCTAGTGCAATACTTTTAAACGCTTATTCATTAGAAGACTTGTGTCTCGCGAGAAATCGCGTATGTTATCATTCTCTGCAGTAATGGAGAGTGAAAACGGCGACCTGCGCTCTTGCTCATTGCAATTTTAGAGTATGAAAAAGCGAAATGCTGCGCGACATTTGTCCTTTAAGAATATATCATCACACGTAATTTAAACCGTATAAAATAATAGCTTTAATTTTCAAATAGAGTCCGAACAAAGGCAAAAATCATATGAATCATTATTAGCAAAAATCATATGAATCATTTATTAGGATCATGAAGTCTTATGTATTAAATGGTTATATCGTTAAACTATATGTAGTAACTCTCTTTAAATTCTCATCAGATATATTGTATATTACCAAAAAGTACATATGCATTTGAAAAGTGCATATTATTAGCTTTTAGTGTACCTGTCGCTAGCTAAGTAAAGTACACAAATGTCTATTTTAGGAGATATACATGTTGAAACATTCCTGTACGTATGTTACTTCGTACGCAAGATATATAACTGACTCATTTTTCTATAATATTTTGTATGTTTATGACATAGGCGTCTGTAAGGTAGGATCATTCTCCGAGGTACTAAATTAGGATATTTTATAATTATTCCGTATTTATTTCTAACTCTATTAATGACGTTCGAAACCATCACAACTAACAAGGGGGATGAAGTAATACTAGTAATATCTTTCTTTTTTGCACTAACTGATGGGTGCAAGAAGCTTATATCGTGAAATATGATTTCTTTTTTGGAAACGACTGAACTAAAAATAAGAATAACAGCAATTACAAAAAAATCGTTTTTATTTCATGTTGCAACCTCTTTACGATATATGCTCCTTGGTGGCTTGGTGGAAGCGCACGGTTGAAATGTCACAAATATTGGCCTTTATTGTTTACTGTGTATTACTAGTCGGCTTAAATGTGTGATAGTACACTATTTATTGTATAAAATGTTGATGAAATCAATATATTAGACCAGTCCAACCTTCCCTGACAATATGAGGAAATGATATGTTAAAGAGGTACAAGTATTAAAGTTAGATTAGATTTATATTATATACGTAAGGTCTTGGCCACATTGGTGCGGTCGAGGACGCTCGCGTAATGTGGTGTATGAAGTGTCTCCGTTCGCGGTTAATAAATCTTATACACAGATCGCTTTACATACGTCCTGAGGTTATACATAATATTATAATAATATAATATTGGTATCGGTACGCCTTTAGATTTATGGGGAGTCTATTGGCTATCTGGAATGCTAACGGTCAGGGGCTGCGCCACATGTTGCTTGTGTGTTTTTTTGGATTAGTCATTCTTTTTGTGTGAGTGCCGAAATATTTAATCCTCCAACAGTTGTAACTGTATCTTGTACCCATAGGCATCAGGAATGCATTACATAAACTTTAGCCAACTAGACACAAAAGTTATTAATTCTGTGCGCCTGAAGCTGAAAAATATAATGAAACTGGGCAAGTGCGAGTCAGAGATACAGACACACACTAAGGGTTCCGTACATCCGTACAATAATTAACTATAACAGCCACGATTCTTGTATGAGGACCCTGATATAAAAGCAATTGCATGAATAAATAAATATATAGCGACATATCACACATACCCAATGAAACATCTTTCATGCAACTTTTCTTGTCAAGTTAAACTATTTTTGGCGAAGACAATAAAGTCTGACAAAAGACTAAAAATATATAAGATGTGGCTGTATGGGCTAGATCCTTTGCCATTGCCTCCCCTATGTAAAGAGACAAATACCTAAAAAAATAAATTTTCTGTGATTTGACATCTCAGTAATAAAGTTAACAAACAACACATGAGAGAATTTAGATATAGACATCTCATCTAATAATGATAATAATACACGTTTTTGGGCCTCCTTTATTTTTTATTTTGTTTTAATTATTTGTTGTCATAGCGGAAATTGATATACACATTCTGTAAAAGTTTCAAGTCTCTGTCTATTACGGTTCAAAAGACACAACCCTGACAGACAGACGAACATCGGAGGCTACAGAACCCTAAAATTAACTTTGTATGGTCTGCGTGGCGCCCGCTCCAAGTACCTGAGTTAATCATATAAATTGCCTGATCCTAATTCTGTTACTGACACAAGGCCGCATTAAAAGGAATTAAAAACTTCATACATTACATGGTCCTGCGTCAAAGAACCTCGACTGCGGCCAAACATGTAAAAATATTGATTCCTTGTCGTAGCCATTCATTTCACTTGGCAAAACGCCTCATACGGATGATATTACACTAATAAGATTATTTGTTAAAAGACAGATCGGTTTACTGTTATAATGTATAGCTTTGAACTCCATCTAGATATAATGTCATCATTATTTTGTGCATATTTAGTTACGACTATGTCGGAGCTTACTTAGTGAAATAAATGAGTATATTGTTCACAGTAGTTTTTTTTTATTTCATACGCTATCGAGTCTGCACTAAGCGTGGCCTAATATGGAAATGGGATTTCGAAGGAATTGGATGGTAAAGTTTTTTTAACGCTTTGTTTGTCAAAATTAACACAGAGTGAATCATTCGCACCAAATAACGCTATGTTGTGGCTAATTAAGAATTTATATGGGCTCGCGTGCAGTATAAATAGTATCAGACTGAAGATAGTTATTTCGTAAAGTATTGAAGTTGAGCGAAATACAGCTCAGGCCTTAAACGCCGTATTTAAACTGGCATATTTGTCTTGTTGGTATTCAACCAAAAAAGTGGCAATAAATCTTTGTGAAACGGTTTCGGTAGATAGAAAAATCCAAAAAATATACGCTTTAAAAATTGAGATGAAAGTATCAAATTTAAAAACGAAACGTACACAAAGTTATAATTAAATAACACGAATGTTTAAATTACCACAGTAATTCCAAGCACTGGTAATTTACAAGGACATTTATAATCCATACTGCCCGCACGCTAGCCTTGACTGCTAGCCCTAATTCAGTGTTCATTTATATTTCTAACAGCCCGTGCTCACATCTCATCATTATTTTACGGCTAACTCTTTCATTCACTCCCCTCATTCATTCTTTAGAACGGCCCGTATTATATGCTTCATGTTATGTGAATTGTGAATAAGCTTTTCATTCCACTAACATCATGTGTATATCTCTTTTTTTTTAACAGTTTGTTCACCGCGTTGTATATTAATATATATATATTAATCAGTCTATTGGACTAAGAAATATTGATCAAATGAAATTTCTATCATGTAATTCTACCCTTTAAACTCTTTAGTGTATCTAAATCTAAATTATTTTATATATTCTTACTACGCTTACTTTTTAATATTTTGATGCAAGTGTCCGTAAGACGTCTATACGAATAGGCCGAGAGTTTTGTATAAACGTCAATATTAGTATCATTTCATATTTATACTTAGTGTTATCAGATCTAATGAGGGCAGATAAATAGCCACTTAAAGGAATGATAAATAGGTACTAATCGAAAGTAGGCTAGCATGAAGTCTATATCCTTGAAAACGAATGAAGAGTCGTACATACTATAAACAAGCATGTAAGAGAAACATATGTAGAACACATCTCTAAATCCTAGTAGAATTGCGGAGAGTTCGAGGTTGTTCTAAAGTGTTCCAACAGCTGGGCCGTAAGCCTGTTTACTTTCTTAGTAGGTAACAAAAAAAGTTTGACTTACTCTCTCCGCTTCCTGTGCGTGTCTCAGACAAAGTTAAATAATTTTAGGTGTTATAGCTCGTTGTTTTCTCACCTTTTTATGATTAGGAGTTATACTTTTAGTTAGACAAATAACAAGTTATTTCGAAGAATTTAATTTGTTAATTATTATTCAACGGCTTGTTTTCAGTGTGGACGACCAAATTAAATTAAATTTATTTTATTGACCGTATGCGCATGCTCCCTTACAATCTAGAGTGCTTTATTATGTTTCGTTTGAACGATCATACATCATTGCATGTAAGTGTTCGTACTCCATTATGGAAACCTACGCCTTTTATTGCATCACAGTAGAATATTGCGAATTCTTTGCAATGTAACATAATATACTGTAATATAGACTATTACAGTAGTATATATTGCAAAACGAAAGACTTAATTTATATTATTTAGCTTTTTTGATCGTTCCTTATCGTAAAAACAATACGCAAACCAGACGTTTTCTAATAAAAAAGTTGGGTGTTTTAGTGATATACAGCTTGTAACTACCGACATTTCTTTGATGGAGTGAATGAACCCATCAATATGAATGTTTTTTTTCTATGAGACCAAATTCTAGAAACTTGAAAAATCAACGTTTCAATACAAAAGTGTTCGGTCGGCCCGCCAATTTATATGGAAAGGTCGAAAATACTTTTGCGGTTCCAGCATTATTCCATGGAAAAAAGTTGTTCATTTTGTCGGGCTGAGTCACCCCTTCAAGGGAATGTCGGTGGATAATTTACACGCTGTTTAATAGGACTTATTCACAACTGAATACAATAGCCTATTGCAATGGAAAGCTACCTACAAAAGATAATAATTCATGTTATTAATGTTTCCACGAGCAATTAGTTAAATTGGTAGAAAAATATCTCCAACTATTAAAAGGACAAGTCCCATCAACGATAATACTGCCCCTTTGGATAATAATGATTTTAACTTTTAAAGGAGGCGTGATCAACTCGAATGGGATTATATAACCTTTGGAAAAGTTTATCGAGAAACTATGGTCTTTATAATTGATCCAGTTCGTATAAGACTTTCATGAAACAACGCTGAAACACCCAGCATTCAAACAATCTTATAAGGCGTAGGTGTCCATACAGAAGCACTTCTCCAAATTGCTATACATATCACGTTTTCTTTTTCATTTTAGGTGTTTTCAACTTTTTCGGGTGCCCAATAGTATTCTCGTTTAAATGACCCCGCCGCATGACTCCAGGCCTCCGCACACCGCCCGCTTGCTAACTCGGATATGCTCGCAATGATGAGTATTTTGTTTTTATTTATTGTTCGCATTGTATTTTGTTATACACTTAACTTATTGCCTTATTTACATGGACTTAATGACTTCTTCTCGCGTTTATTTTGAGGGCGGCGATTAAAGTTTATTACTTGCATTGTGAATAGATTTTTTTAAATACGTTATATTTCAAAACGCGTTTTACCACCGCCCAATGTGCTTTAAAATTTGTGATTCGTACGTGATAAGTTAAAGCGAAAAGATAGTGCGCCGCAGTCTGTCACGCTTGCGTCCCATTCACTTCTCCCTCCATTCCTAGAGCAAGTTGTATTGAAATAGTTGCGGAGTATTTAATTTTGTTTGGCAAATATTGACATCAATCTAAAGGAATAACCGCCCAGTCGGACCCGGATATAAAGCGATGCCTACTATGTTAAGTGTTAAGTCCGTGTAAACGAGTGTCGCTAAAATTGTCTTAGCTTCCCTATTTATTTGTTTTTATTTATTGTCAAGTGAGATGTGATTTTAGCATTGACTGGGTATAGTAGACTGTGCATTGCTCTTTTTAATGTTTATTTTTCATTAAAGTATATATTTAATAATCATTAAATGTGTAATTATAGATGAAGATAAAGTTTACTTTGCCTCGCCAATGTTAGCTTTATACTCACAAACGTTACCCCAAATACAGATTGATTTTGAGCACACCGGCATATTAAAAAAAAAAAAAACATCCAATTAGATGTCGTATTTCTAATGGCAAGTATATTTTTTGGTTTTTGACATGTGTGTGATTCTGTTTCCGAGATCGAATGCCTGGGGGTTCATAATCAACATGTATAGTGATAAATGATGCCGTGCTAGGTACACACGTGCAATGAAACATGCCTGAATGTTATCATGATGAATTACCAAACCGAGGGAATAGATAATAATAATTTCACAGTCTATCTAGGTCAGCATCACTCTGAATCCTGTTCGTACATGTAAAGCCACAGCTTAAAAAGGAGTTTTGAATATTGCAGTCTTTAGCGCTCTATCTACGTCGCAAAGGGTAAAAATATTACTATTACTATAATATACTCTAATCACTACGTATTCACACAATCAAGTAAACAATCGAAATGTTCACTTCTCCGAAAATAAATCAATATAGTTTCATAGTGTATGTATGATTCATTATTATATTGGCTTGGACGTGTCACTTTTGCTCAATTATGGCATGAAACGTAGATGGAACAAAAGAGAATATTTAATAGGAAAAATATGTATGAACACACGTACACATTCGCCTTTTATAAAATACTAGGTTTGATTCTAGGCTGACACAGATTAGATTTACATCTAAAAATAGAGATACCCCAGTCATTTTTGCGATTCTGGAGTGCTTTAGAACAGTCGACTTTTGTATGGGAAAATCGCTTGTCTTGTGAAGTCAGACGTCTAAAACTTGTATCCGCTGTGCAGGGGCGCCGATTTCGTGGGTGCTCTGGGGCTCGAGCACCCATGACAAATAACAGTGTGAGAGCAGACATTAAGAAACAGCCTGAGAGTAGACATTAAGAAACAGATCAGTAATCGCCTTTTAGAGATGGGTGTGTTTTCATTACCTGACGACCCGTTTAGCGCAGTGGTTTAGAGCGCCGGTTGAGACGTAAGGGTCGCGGGTTTAATTCGCGCACCAACACAAATGTTTGTTGATGAAACAGATATTTGTGTTGAGTCTGGGTGACAGTTTTTCGTGTCATCAAATTTTAATGAGCATGAGTACCCATGAGGATTTCTAAAAACCCGACGCCCCTGCCGCTGTGTTAACATTTTTGCCAACTATGATCAAAGATGACTCACAAAATGCTCAGTCAGTCGATCCTTGATTTTCTTGATTGCATATAATTGTTTAAATGGCAGCTACTTTACTGTGTCCCAATGACAAACTTAAATAAGAACGACGTAGATGACTGATAGGCGCACGATGACAGTCGAATTACACAATGTCATCATGCTGTCTCTTTCTGAATTATGGCGGAGTATATCCTATTCACTGCTGGTAATAAAATAAGATCACCGATTATCTGACGATCGCTACAGCAGAAGGAATACCCAAAGAAAAACTAAAGTTCTGTTTTACGTACCGACCTTGATGGCCGTCCGCTATGGCGACCGTTTTTGGAGAAAACCTATGCTCAAGTATAGCGATGCTATATTTTAATAATATATGTATTCATCCAGTTATTGTGTACCTAGCATTATGGATATGAGCCTGAGAATTGTTATTTTGATTTTATATAATTTTAACGTTAAATGTATTGATATATGACGACAATAATGACGATTACTGGTAAGACAATTCCATTGCACTTATACATTCCAATGAAACTTTTTGAAATGAATCTGACGTAACCACTCTGTATAGTAACGGTGAAACAGCAAGTTAAGTATTTATAATGAAAATAATATATTTCATATTTTCATCATAACTTGTGGATTCGTTTTGAATTCTGATTCCCAAGTCGGAAAGAGTATATTTTGATCATAGGCATATTTAAATAAAGATACTTTGATATAAACACAACATGAAATTATTTTTAAAACTAGCTGTTGCCCGCGACTTCGTCCGCGGCAATTTCTTTTATTATGATTAATAAGTATAGAGATGAATAATTTTCCCCCGTTTTCAAAACATTTTTAGTGATGCTTCGCTCCTATTTGTCGCAGCGTGATGTTTTATAGCCTAAAGCCTTCCTCAATAAATGGACTATACAACACAAAAATATTTTTTCCAATTTGAACCAGTAGTTCCTGAGATTAGCGCGTTCAAACAAACTTCAGCTTTATAATATTAGTATAGATTAAAAATATGAATAAGTTACCCTATGTATGAATAAATGGTGAAATAAATTAAGTTAGCTTATTTTTACCATTTATTTATGCCTTTATCTACAGATAGAAAATTGGGGGCACTATAACTCGATTTTGGTGTACACACCAAAATCGAGTTATAGTGCCCCCAATTTTTGTGTTACATTAGATGGCTGTGATCTTAATTTATCTTTTCCGACTTTGCGAGGCTCATTGCAATCTCTTGTCTAAATTTTTAGAATTTTAAGGCTAATTTTGTTAAAATCTTTTGAAAACTTCTATATTTAATCTGGGAAAACGTTGATGACATTATTTCAATGTAAGACGAAGTACTTAAATGAAGTATTAATGGATGTACATACGTACAGTGGGAACGCGAGTAGAATGCAGTGGAGATGATTTTCGCAGATTCCTTTAAAATTTCCATTCTATTGATGAGACATTTTTATACCACTTAACAGGCAAATGTATTATACGACTGGATTCTGCCCGCTGCTCCGTTTGCGGTGATATCGGTCTCGGGAATAGAATGGGTTTTTTCGGGTTGAAAGGTAGTCTTTGTCTGTCTCCGAATGCCAGACAACGCGTATGCAAAATTTTATGATGATCGGTTCAGTAGTTATAGCGTAACAAACTTACTTGTCATTTATAATATTAGCAATATTAGTGTCGCGAAGCTCCCAGAACAGAATAGTCTAGAACTTTTCCGAACATCGTCTGTCGCGCTCATACATCTTCCATCCTGCTCACACATATGTATTCTATCCCGCTCATACACATACTCGAATATTCTGGAATGTTTTAGTTATCGGCCGTCGGGACCGGAAGTATATGGAACTTTCTAGATACCCATAAGTCAGTATATAAGGGAGCGGACGTGGCGATCGTTAATCAGTTGACCGCGAGTGTTCTTAGTGAGCGATACTAATACGATTGATTTGTGTGCGACTGATAAGTGATAATTTCTCCGACCACAGCAACGGACCAGGACTACGAGTGCTTTGCGTTTTGGATATTCGACGTGTTGGAAGACCAGTCAGTGTTGGGATTCCGTAGTGAATAAATTCCCTCTGAAGAGTTTGGTGTTTTACTCCAAATCCTGAACCCTAACCACGTAACATTTGGTGTCAGAAGTGTGGGATTTGGAAATGCCAGTGTTGCCGAGGGACGGAGAAGATAAGGAAGGCGTCCGGACCCGGGCTCAACGTGCAATGGAGGCTACCGCAGCCGCCGCCCAAGTTGCTTCCGCTCGACATGCGCCAGCCGCCCAAAACATCGCAGCCGAGCAACTGCCGCCCGTAGCCTCAGAGGTCGCAGCCGCCCAAGACATGGCAGCCGCCCAAGACAGGGCAGCCGCCCAAAACGTCGCAACCACCGAAGCCGTCACAGCTGCCCAAGTTGTCACAGCCACCCAAGAAGTTACGGCCTCCCAAGAGATTGCCGCCGCCCAACAGATGCCAGCCGCCCATCATCAAGCCACGTTCCCTAGCCCCTCTCACCAGGTTCCCACTCAAGCATCTTTTGATTTTGGTAGCTTGATGCAAATGTTGCAGTGCATAAATGAGAACCAGAGTAAACTGCAACGCATCAATGTGGAACTTAATGGAGAAATACAAAATATGCGGGAAGAGCAGAAGGAGGAACAAAAGCGCACGAGGGATGAGCTGCATCACATGAGTGAGGACCAACGAAGGGTATTAGCAGCTGTCAGCAAAGTCAGCAACGTGGTGGACCAGATTCGTAAGGATGTGGATTTAGTAGAGAACCGAGTGACGGATTTGGAGACTTTGGTGGAGAATCGCGTGACAGGTCTGGAAACGAACTTCTCCAGACTAGAGAAGAAACTAGCTGAATTGGAAAAGAAGATACAACGTTTGGAGGCAGTAGGCGTTACAGTAACGCCGAGCGCTCCCATCACTGCTGTAACTGGACCCAAAATAAAAGTGCCATCTTACGATGGTACCACTTCTTGGGCCGCTTACAAACAGCAATTCCTAACTGTCGCTACTGCAAACGGATGGACTGATGAGCAGAACTTGACAGCCCTCACCATCGCTCTAAAAGGATCGGCTTTATCAGTATTAGAGGCACTGCCTAACACAGGCCGTAAGTTCGGAAACTTAATAGAGGCGCTTGAAGCAAGGTACGGAGAACGCCACCTGGAGCACGTGTTCCGAGCACAACTACGAGATAGAAAGCAGCGCTCAAATGAAGGATTACAACAATGGGCACTAGAGATCGAAAGGCTAGTGCGGAAAGCGTATCCTTCGGAAGACCCTAGGATGGTGGAGAAGAATCTGCTGCAAGCCTTCATAGATGGAATTAAGAATTCAGAGGTAAGGGCTACAGTAAAGCTCCAACATCACACCTCGCTTAAAGATGCCCTTGCACACGCCCTTGAAGTGGAAGCGGTAAGACAAGATGTGCAAGTTCATAAATTGAGAGAAATTAACGAGATAAGCGAGGTAGTCAAGGCGATTAAGGCCCCTTCAAAGAAGGATAATGGAACTGGGCCTATGTGCTGGAATTGTGGTGAAAGAGGCCATTTACAACTCAATTGCCGCAAAAAGAAACAGTTAAAGGAAGAGCTCAGGGAACAGCTTAAAGAAGAGATCAAGAAAGAGATTAAGGAAGACCTAAGCAATCAGTTTATGATCTCTCCTTTAAAGAAGCAGGGAAACGAGTAACAGCCAGGACTAAGGGGCGGGTACTGGCTGGCTCAGAAGAAGCCCCAGCAATAATCATCTCACAGGCAAGCAATGAAAATTGTCTGGCAATATGTGGTTCAGTGGATGGGAAAAACTGCAGGATAACAGTAGACACAGGTGCATCTAGGACTATAGTTAAGCCACATCTAGTGAAAGCGGCAAGGGGACGCAAGAACATCAACTGTCGGCTTCTTTCTGCTTCTGGCCAGCCAATACCTGTCCTAGGAGAAATGGCAGTTACGATGTACGTGGGAGAGACACCCTATACTCACAATGTCATCGTAGCTGAAATCATTGATGACTGCATACTGGGCTTAGATTTTATGAAGAAATATAATTGTGGAATTGATATCACGAATGGTGTTTTCAAGTGTGGTAATGAAGAAATCTTCATTCTTGGAGCTTCCACTGGAAAAGTAACCTGCCTTAACAAAATTGTTATTCCTGGACGAACACAGGCTCAAATAATGGTGAGACTGCCCACGACGGCTAAGAAAACAGAGGCAAAGAGATGTGTTTTGATTGAGGACACATTACACAAACCAACTGCGAGAGGACTCCTAACAGCAAGAACCTTAGTGCGTGGAAGCGATACTGCAGTGGTAAGAGTGGTTAACCTAGACTTCCATGAGGTCAGCCTCAATGAAGGAGATACTGTGGGAAAATGTGAAGAAGTTGTGTGGATGAGAAAGTGTCAATCAAAGCTGAGCTCAGTGTCACTACCTAACATCGCGAATAACTCTACAATTATTGATCTTCTGAAAGACAGCAAAGATAATCTGACTTTTAAGCAATACTCGGACGCAAAGAAGTCACTGTTGCGTTTTGCTGATATCTTCTCTTCGAAAGAAGAAGATCTTGGAAGAACTTCATTAGTTCAGCACAGGATTGACACTGGAAGCGAAAGACCTATTCGTCAGCGAGCAAGACGAATACCGATTGCCAAGGAGAAAGAAGTTGAAGAAATGTTGAAGGGCATGAAGAGAAATAAAGTTATAGAACCATCTGCAAGTCCTTGGTGTTCTCCTGTGGTTCTAGTTAAGAAGAAAGATGGCAGTACACGGTTTTGTGTAGATTATCGACGACTAAACGAGATCACTAAGAAGGACAGTTATCCGTTACCCCGAATTGATGACACCTTGGATACTCTAAGTGGAATGCGATGGTTCTCTACTTTGGACCTAAAATCTGGCTACTGGCAGGTAGAAATACACCCAGAGGATAAAGAAAAGACCGCATTCTCAACTGGCAAAGGTTTATGGCAGTTCAATGTTATGCCCTTCGGATTATGCAACGCGCCGGCTACTTTTGAGCGACTTATGGAGTGTGTACTAGCTGGATTAGTAGGAGATGCCTGCTTAGTATATTTGGATGATGTCATCATCATGGGCAGAGACTTTGATGATCATTTGCGGAATCTAGAGAAAGTCCTAAGGAAGATACGGGGAGCAAACTTAAAACTGAACTCAAAGAAATGTCATCTATTCAGGAACAAAGTAAACTACCTCGGTCACGTAATTAGCAGTGAGGGTGTACAAACCGATCCTGATAAAGTTGAAGCAGTGCAAAAGTGGCCTACCCCGAAGGACAAGACAGAGGTGCGAGCCTTCATGGGACTGTGCTCATACTACAGGAGATTTGTCAAAGGATTCTCAGAGGTTGCTAAACCTTTACACCGTTTGACAGAAGACAAACGACCTTTCTTCTGGGACGAGACTTGCGAGAATTCCTTCCAAAAATTGAAGGAAAATTTATGTAAAACTCCAATTTTGGGATATCCACAGACTGATGGTCAATTCATCGTTGACACAGATGCAAGTAACACAGCTATTGGTGGAGTGTTATCTCAGAAACAAGGTGACGCAGAAGTTGTAATAGCTTACTTCAGTAAATCTTTGTCAAGGCCTGAGAGGAACTACTGCGTTACACGGAAAGAACTCTTAGCTGTGGTAAAAACGCTGCAACATTTCAACAAGTATCTCATCGGCAGAAAGTTTAAACTGAGAACTGATCATGCTGCTTTGAAGTGGTTGCTTCAGTTTAAAAACCCGGAAGGTCAAGTTGCTCGTTGGATTGAACAACTCCAAGAGTTCGACTTTGTTACTGAACATCGCAGTGGAAAGTCACATGGAAATGCTGACGCGCTTTCAAGAAGGCCTTGCTCAGAAGATTGTAAACACTGTGTCAAACAGGAGTCTAAAGAAATCGCTGTGAAATTAACAAGGGCGAGTCCGCCGGGACCATGGGATGACGCGATCTTCAGAGAAGCTCAGGAGGATGATGAAGACATAAGGCTTATTATTGCATGGAAGGAACGCGGAGCAGAAAAACCTAAATGGGTAGAAGTTGCACCTACAAGCCCAATCACCAAAGCTTACTGGGCTCAATGGGACAGTTTTGTCTTGGAAGACGGAATACTTTACCGTAAATGGGAAAAACCAAATGGCAAAGAGTTTCACCTACAAGTAGTTGTTCCAAGAGCTAAAGTAAAAGACGTTCTTCGTGAAGTCCACGATGGGGTGTCCGGCGGACATCTTGGCGTCAAGAGAACATTAACAAAGATACGAGAAAGGTTCTACTGGCTCAACTGTCGAGAAGACGTGGAGGATTGGTGTCGCAAATGTACCATATGCGCTGCTGTGAAAGGGCCATCGACAAGAAATCGCGGTAACCTCAAGCTCTACAACGTTGGTGCACCCTGGGAACGCATTGCAGTTGATGTGGCAGGACCATTTCCTATAACTGAGTCGGGAAATAAATACTTCATGGTGGTAATGGATTACTTCACCAAGTGGCCTGAAGTATTTGCCATACCTAACCAGGAAGCTGCAACAGTAGCCTCCAAATTAGTTGAGGAAGTGATATGCCGGTTCGGTGTGCCCTTGGAAATCCACTCCGATCAAGGACGGAACTTCGAATCACAACTATTTCAAGAAATCTGTAAGATTTTAGGAATGCACAAAACAAGGACCACGCCATATCATCCTCAGTCAGATGGCATGGTGGAACGCTTTAACCAGACGCTGGAGAGGCATTTGGCGAAATTGGTTGATAACCATCAAAGAGACTGGGACAAGTACATACCGCTATTTCTCCTCGCTTACCGGACTTCAGAACACGAAAGCACAAGAGTGACCCCAGCTTTTATAAATTTTGGCAGAGAACTTCGGTTACCGGTAGATTTGCTAACGGGAAGACCACCAGAAGTTTCTCACACTGTGACAGATTATGTCTCGGATCTTCGGGAAAGAATGCGAGATGTATATGACCTAGTTCGGGAAAACGGGCTGCAAGCAAGCGAGAACATGAAAACTAGATACGACCGAAGAGCAAATACGAGTGGCTATGAAGAAGGAGCTTTAGTGTGGCTTCACAACCCAATACGCCGCAAAGGAAAATCTCCAAAGCTGCAGACGAGATGGGAAGGGCCATATAAGGTGATCACCCGCATGAACGATGTGACATATCGCATTCAACGACAACCAAGAGGAGCATTCAAAGTGGTGCATGTGGACCGCTTAGCACGTTATCATGGCAGCAACAGTGACGCTCGGGACGAGCGTCTCTAAGAAGGGGGCAGTGTCGCGAAGCTCCCAGAACAGAATAGTCTAGAACTTTTCCGAACATCGTCTGTCGCGCTCATACATCTTCCATCCTGCTCACACATATGTATTCTATCCCGCTCATACACATACTCGAATATTCTGGAATGTTTTAGTTATCGGCCGTCGGGACCGGAAGTATATGGAACTTTCTAGATACCCATAAGTCAGTATATAAGGGAGCGGACGTGGCGATCGTTAATCAGTTGACCGCGAGTGTTCTTAGTGAGCGATACTAATACGATTGATTTGTGTGCGACTGATAAGTGATAATTTCTCCGACCACAGCAACGGACCAGGACTACGAGTGCTTTGCGTTTTGGATATTCGACGTGTTGGAAGACCAGTCAGTGTTGGGATTCCGTAGTGAATAAATTCCCTCTGAAGAGTTTGGTGTTTTACTCCAAATCCTGAACCCTAACCACGTAACATTAGTTAGGAAGTTAGAATTTGTCTGATAAAGCACTTTCATTTCACCATCGCGCATAAACAAAACAAGCATACATCATAAATTATCCTAAGCTATTGAATTTTTAATAAGTAAATTACTTATATAAATTACACTCATTTCCGGATTGCATTCAACTCTTGCGCCAACTGTCGTAAGTAACTTTTATTTTGAGTATAGCATTCCAGTTTTCTGATGCTTACGTTCAAAATATGTGATTTTATGTCCACATTGTAGTATTAATTAGTTACCATATTGTTGTTTAATATGTATTGATAGTTTAATTAAAGTTGGAAATATTAACCCAAATTTTCAAATATTTTAGAAGTACGTCTTAGGGCCGCGCTATACTGGTTTGGCATGGGATGGCATCGGAAGCGACGCGACGACTCGAGCTAGATCGAGGCGACGCGTGCTCGCGGGCGTCTAGTCATCTTATACCACTAGACATAAAGGTTATAATAGCTTGTTTTGAAATGACGCGTCGCTTCCGATGCCACCCCATGCCAATCCAGTGTAGCGCGGCCTTTAATTTAACAATATTACCATCAGTGGGTATTTACTATTTAAGTGTTCTTATTTATTTAGACGGTTAAACTAATGTATGGTATCAATCTTATCATTAATTAATTACGTAAGACGATTTAGGGGGGAGGGGTCAACCATGTCTTATTTGGGTGGAAGGGGTATAGTTCTTATGTAAGATCCCAAAAAAGCGTAAAGATCATATTTTTAACAAGCGCAGTGTTCGAATGGCGCATTCACTTTCACGAGTGGGTTTTAAGTCCCTGGACTAACGAAATCATATATAAAGATTAATGATAAAGGACTACTTTAAAGTTAAGTTGAATCTCACCACAAATAAAATACTTTTGGGCAAATAATCATCTAAAAACTTTTTTCTTCGATTTTGACGTATTAAATATTAAACAGGCCAGCCTGTTCCTATTTTTTCTAAGATATTGTGGAATGTGGTCAAAAACTAGCGAAAATTGTCTTACGTAATAAAGGGTAAATTTTCAGACAGTTTTTAATAAAAACAAAATAGCAGAATCAAGACCAGTTGATTCTTAAACAACAATTTATAAAAGGCATTTTTATATCAAGAATATTTTTTTCTATACCTAATAAGGAAAATATTTGCTTAGTCTACCTCTACGACGTGAGAAGAAATATCTTTAACTGTGTTTATATTATGCCTCTTTCGTTGTCGAACTCAGAATAAAGCAATGGTTAAACAGTTTATGAAGACACTCCTGTTATAGGAGTTTTTATAATATTCAGACAAGTTTTCCTGAAATATAAAAGAACTGAAACATCTGGGGTCCCATGAACTAGTACCTGGTTGTTTATTACGACCTGCGTCTGTGTCGGTGGCCAACACTGATGTTAGATGTTTCAAGTTGCTTTAAGGCAGATGCCTTTTGTCAGATGCCAGTCCAGTTAAGCTATGTTAGATATGATAGCTTAACGACTGCCATCAATGATGATAGCCAGGACGAACGGCTTGACGTGCCGATTTAGATTTTATGCCCCATCTCAGTGGTTATTGTGCCTGAAGATGCTTTTAAAACGTGAGGCGTACTATAAACGCTGTATGTAACATTGTATACACGGTGCTTTTATTTATACTACAGTAATTAAGTGTCTCTTATTAATAATAATGTTATTCACTATAGCCCCAAAGTTTTGAATTTGTAAAATAATTACCTAATATAACATTTTTGAAAATATATTTAATGTTTATTTTATATATTGTTTGAGTTATACAGGAAATGGTAATATTTCTAATAAATGAAAATACCTGAAGTTTCTAGACAAACTTACTGTTTTATAATTCAAAAGATTTTTTATTTCTATTTTATCCTGTGAAATTTCATTAGATAATACATTTTATAATTTTAAGTGACAATATTTATTGTTATAATGATTTATACATGTGATATTGACGATAATTTCGACCTATTAGGTTTTTGAATATTTTGAATTTTAAATTCGTTTTCCGTTTTCTTACCATCACAAATTGCATAGAAAATTTAAAATATTTTTTGTTATTAATTTATAGATGAGCAATATTTTTGTTACTATTAGTACTTTAAGAGATCAATATGTAAGATATTTAATATTAGAAATAAATAGTAAGTAATTTATCCTGTTGTTTTTATCAAAAACTTTAAAACATTACCTTAGTGTATTACTTGCCTATAAATATTGGGTAAAGATTTTATATATCAAGTTATGATTCGCACAACATGTAATGTTTATAAATCTTTTAAAAAAGGATAGTTAAAAAGTGCATATTGTTGTTAATTTCTGACAGAAAAAATAGTTTCCATCAATTAGATATTACAATTTAAATGTTTCTGGCATTATAGTTAATGTATCACAATAGCTGCAGTAATAGAATATGATTTGTTATTTCTTCTTTAATTTAAATAATATTATCAATTCTGTCAGGGTTACACAAACTTAAGTAGAATGTTCTTGAACATATTTTTACAAGATAATAACCCAAAATACTAATATATATTAAAGAACTAAAAATATTGTTGTGGTAGTTAATTTTTTTAAAAGTCTAAGTATGGTGTTAAAGCAGGGCTACTTATTTGTTTCAACAACAATAAGTTATCAGACCAATGCAAACTCTATGACGGCTGTGAAGCTTATTACATAATGAGTTCTCGTTTGTATCTGCCCTCTTTCATCCATGCCTGGCCCGGGGCCACAGGTGACTATAATTTTACTGTGATGCAACCTTATTTCTCAGCCGCCATAAAGTTTGCATCAGCCTATTCTATTTCATTTATGAAATATCGAACACCTGAGCTGTGAAAAATGTAGGTATTATCCAAATGTTCTTTATTTGAATTTCGCGCGGAGTAGTACATATTCTTCTTTTTTCAGCGGGCAAGGATCCAGCGCCGGTCAGCCAGGAGGTGCCGAACTCGCGGCCGCCGGAGCCTGCTCGGCCCCCGCCGCCCGCCCGTCCTCCCCCCGCGGCGCCTCACCATCTTCCTCAACAACCTCCTACGCATGCAAATTCTGGGGGTCTGTTTTCGTCCATCAAAGGAGGCGCGGGCAGCTTTCTTAGGAACCTGAAGGATACCTCCTCGAAAGTTATGCAGACTGTGCAACAGTAAGTTATTTTATTATTGGTACTTCGAGAATTACTACTTATTGCGCATCTTCTCTGTTCCACGCTTGACAACCCAAAGCTTTGGAAAAGCCATTTTTTGCAAAGACATTCGATGTAAAATAATTTCTTCCAAAAACACATCTTGCGCTTGGTTTAATAATTCGAATTAAACGCGACGCTGTGTTTCTTAACTCTCCGTGCAGATTATCACGTTTGTTTTCGCCCGTTTTCCATATCATTATTTTGTACTTAAACTATCTTTTTGATTGCAGGTCGATAGCTAGAACTGATTTGGATATAAGTTACATTACTAGTCGCACTACTGTGATGCCTTACCCTTCGGAAGGACTGGAGAGCGCCTACAAGACTAATCACATTGATGATGTCAGGGTAAGTGTAGGTCACTAATAAAGGCATATACTGCTTGACATTCAGTCAAGCAGTATGTTTGGACTCGAAATAAATCATCAGCATATTGTCACAAAATGTGTAGGTGAATAACTGCCTGGAAGTTAACCGAACTCCGCGCCGAACGTCTGACAGGAGTATCGTTGTTTCACCTGAGGGAAATGAAGGCTCTACGCGAGAGAGTGAGCTGAGTCAATGATTTATACCTAAATCCGGAGCGATGAACAATCCTTTAGCCTATAAGGCATTATGAAAAATCTATAAATCAAACGTAAAATTATATTATTTGAACGAATAAATAACCAAATTATGTACGCAAGTCAAATATAGGTATCTTTACGTAATCAATCTATAATAAGGTCGATGATTATTATTATTTTGTACTTCATCTGTCTTCACCTTCATACCGTCATTTTCCTCCAAAGTAAGATTAAGCCTTTAACTGCCACGCCCGCCGGCCACCGGTGACCCGCAAACAATAGGAAAACTATCGTCAAAGTGTACATGGTGCTAAATGCGGATGTCCAGTGGCTTATAATATTAAAATCTTTGATTATTTACAAAGCAACGTCTATATAGTAACGTCTTGGACGAATTAACCACTGGACGCGAAATTAAAGAAAAATGTATGAAAACTTGTTCAACCAATACTGGGGGGACGGGAGGTAATGACAACATAGAACCGAACAAATATGAAACATACTTACCTCCTGCGACATGCGTCTATATTTAAAATTTTAAATTTATTCGTGTTATGTCAGATGTCATAGACAGTGTTGTTACAAAGTCGATAGTCGACAAATTGAATGAATGATCGGTTTAAAGTATCGCAAAAATATGTAACGAGCCTTGCTCAATTTTTATAAACATGGTCAGCTCAGTTACCTATGCTGTTTATTAAAAGAAATAATGTTTTTTAGGTACTCAAAACAACAATTATGATTTTTAAGATATCTTGCCCTACAACGGGCATTTTACGTAATACGGCGATTGTTTCAAATCAAAATTTTATTTGAAAAATAAAACGAATTTGACAATGACACATTTAATGACAATAGTCACTGTCATTTTCGTATTTCAACCACCTACTGTTTTTAGGATTCCGGCCTTCAGAATGTATCTTCTTTTAAATCACACACACAATCTACAGAACACTAGGTTTCAAGTTAAAAATTATATTACATATTAAGGACTAGTAGAAGCGCTAATGGTTCAGTTGTCTTAAAATTCGAACCATAACAAATAAAACCGAAAGGTCCCGGGTTCAAACCCCGCCCGGCCCGAACTGTATCTCTGAGTTTTTTCCATTTTCATGGACCAATACTTGCTTTTGATGAAGGAAAACATCGTGAGGCACCATGAACACTAGTGGATTTTTTGCTAGTACCCATGTAAAATGGAGAAGGCAAACCACTCCATTATTTTCTGGTCAAAATAGTCACTGTGTCAATTTCTTTACATACAATGACACCGTCAAGAGCCTAGCTCTTAAATATTAGAGAGAATGTGTACATAAAAGCTTTATTTGGAAAACAAAAATTCGTTCATTAAACGGTGAACCTATTTTTCAGAATATATTTTTCAAACAAAAATTTCGGATTATTTAGAAGTTTTTATTTAAAATTGGATCAGACTTCAGCAGCCCTTAAATGTAATTGAAAAAAATAATAAAAATATAATTAAATTGTATTTCTCATACATTTGCTATTGATATGGTCCTTAAAACATCGAAATTAAAATATTTACGGACTACGGATAGGCTCTTTTCTTACCAATCACTATTGTTGAAAAACCCCATGACTCAGATGTATAATTGATCCTTTTTCATAAAAACGAACAAAAAGTTTTAGTTTAAATGTATTTGAACATGGAAAGTTAATAAATAGGGCCTTTTGATCAGATATGAATTTGCAGGCTCTATCTCCACTGTTATGGATAAATACATGAGCCTTCATGTGTATTTATTTGCCCTTAGAGAACTAGTACCTGGGCGACCGAACTTTGCTCGGTTATTACTATTTGTTGTAATATGGTGGTGTTAAGGTGAATCTATATTTATGATAAATATATATTGTTATCTCAAACATTAACTACATTTTTTTTATACTTGTCCAAAAACAATAAAAATTAAAAATTATAAATAAAATTTAAAATACAAAAAATAAGTAAGTCGCGGAGCGGGATTCGAACCCGTAACTCGTTTCTTGCCATCCACGCCTTAAGCCTCTGGACCAGATGGACAGTGGCAGGCAAGACGAAATTAGCGACCATATTCTGCGTAAAATGGAAAACGCATGAAAAATCGAAATCACGCATTTTCCCAAACATAAGACTAATCAAGATCGATTGTTTACCCCCGAAAACCCTCATATACCCAATTTCAGCGAAATCGTTAGAGCCGATTCCGAGATCATAGAAATAATCAGAAACCATCATAGAAATAAATTTATATACTTTATGAGAAAAACATACAAAACGTGGCTTTTTAATATCGTAAAGCTAGGTCTTGTCTACTCCGTAAATAATAAAGAGGTGATTCTGTCTTTTTACTTACTGAAACTAAGGTTGTTAGTTTCAGTAAGTAAAGAGACAGAATCACCTCTTCAACAAATATAATTACAAATAATGAGAAAAGTGAAACTGGTTATTTATGGATATTTATACATTTTGAGTATTTACTTAAATTGGCTATTTATCCGCCGCCCGTAATAAGATTGCATTCCTATCGATATCATTCATCGACACGTTCATCGATAGGTGCAAGCTCTAAATGAATGGAATGAACTGAAGAATTAGTGAACGAATGTAACAATGACAGAATTAATCCGACTCGTTAGAGTATGACAACATTCTGTTTGACTTCCAGTTAAACCAAGGATTTTTTAAGTGGACGTATTATTCGGTCTGATGATTACGCATTTAATTAAATTCACTAGAAAATACTAAGAAATATTGGACAAAATGTGCTTACTGGTGAAAAGAAATGTTGTTTGTGCGACTACTGTAATTTTTACACTGCAATACCGCACACTTCACCATTATTTACGCAATGTTTTGCCTTGAGTCTCTGAAGTCACACTGACGTAGCCTGTTGTTTAACATAGAAATATTTCATAGTACCGTGATAGAGGGGTAAGGAGTCAAATGTCATAATTTCGCGTCCAGTGGTTAATTCGTCCAAGAGTAACGTACATATATAATAAGGGAATAAATAGATTGAATGCTTAACTTAGTACCAACATTATTAAATATTGTTGCAATTCCCTTTCTCAGTTTGTATGGAGATGATCATCTTCAGGGGACTCTTAAGCAAATAGGATCTTTTGTCTAAGAAAGCTATGTACGTAATAAATGAGCCTGGAAAATATACTTGAAGAAAATGTTTTAATTCCTACACTAAAATTGCGTACAGTCCCTTGATATTTTCTCTGTCGATGGACAGATTACGAGTGATTCTAAGAAAATATGAAACCTAACAATTAAAAAACTTGTACGAGTAGTTTGAAAATTTGAATACTATAATTAATAATACATTTCAAGAGTGGAATAGAAATAGATTTCCTATCAATGTACTATCCACGATCGATGTCCACAGGCGTTCCTAGAGAGTCGGCACCCCGGCGGTAAATACTGCGTGTACAACCTGTGCCGGGGCGCGCGCGGTCAGCTCGGCAAGCCCGGCGCCGGCGCGGAGGGCGCGTGGCGCGCGCTGTGGCCTACCCCCGCGCACCGCGCGCCCCTGCTGGCGCCCTTCTACTCACTGCTGCAAAGCATGTACCAGTATCTTGGCAAAGATGATAAAAGCGCTCTTGTCGTCACCTGTCAGGTTGGTATTATAACTTGGTGTTGTTTGAGGGGGCGTAGCGTGCTCTCTGGCCCGCCCCGCGTACTGCGCTCCTTGCTAGCCTACGAATAAGTAATAAGTTTTAAGCTTCTTTCTTCTCGCTGATGCAAAACGTTTATGAGTACTTTGGCAAAGATGATAAAAGTGCTCTTGTAGTCACCTGTCAGGTTGGTATTATACCTTGGTGTTGTTTGAGGGGGCGTGGCATGCGCTCCGGCTAACTCCACGCTCCCTTGCTAGCGTACAAATAAGTAATAAGTGGCTAGCTCCGTTTTACGCATTGCTGCAAAATATGTTCCATACCATTACCTAGGTAAAGATGATAAAAGCGCTCTTCTAGTCACCTGTAAGATTTGTAGTATAGTATCTATTATAAAGTAATGATTGCGTCAACACAAAGCTAAAACAAAAATTGACACATATTTTATGACATAAATATGTAGCATAGTACTAACCCTGTCTAACTCCTTGTCTCTTGAATGTGCCGTAAATGTTTTCTGACATCGAGGCAAGGTATGAACTTTCTGAAGAGATGACTTTAAGGCAAAATATTGTGTTCTGACCACGATTGCTGTTTAATTATTTAACTAGCCAACTAGTAACTTTGCGTTACTAAATATTACTTATCAGACCCTACTTTTATAGTTATGTCACCTGTGAACGAAATAGTAGATAAGATAGGGGCTAACATAATACTTTTTGGTGAGGGCATTAGTTTGAATCTAGAGTGGAACGAAGGAGGCTAGAGATTCTACAAGAGGGATTCAAAGTATGTTGCCCGAGCAAAAGTATTATGTTAGTCCCGAGAAGACACATTCTGCTTTTCATCTCCCTCTATGCGAAAAACAAATTAAAACTGTTTCAGACTCATAACGGACCTTCAAATTTGCACTTAATAACTACACGACATAGCATTTAAGAAAAAATCCAAAAGTGTGACGCTTATGCACATAAACTCCCTACTCTAAAACGCAGTCACTTTATAGCGAAATATAATCAGTTTGAACATAAAGCATTCGCACCCGCCACGCCCTCAGGCCCACTCTGTCGTTGCACTCTTCGATGACGGGGTGTTACGTCCCTAATAAGTTCCATTTGTTTTCAGGACGGCAAGTCGATGTCATGCGTGGTGCTATGCGGCCTTCTTCTATACGCCAAACTCGTTACGGTCCCAGAAGACGCGCTGCAGATATTTGCTGTCAAACGCGCGCCTATCAATATGGCTCCCAGCCAACTGAGATATCTGTATTACCTTAGCAATATCATTAGGTAAGTTTTAAAGTTAGTTGCATCGTGATCAAGCTAAATATTTAAGTAGATTACGTTTCACATGTTTAAAGCATTCAGCGAACAGGGAAGTTAATATGCATGAATGGAACGGCTCGCCCGGAGAAATACCACACACTCATAGAAAATCGACGTGTGACTAAAAGCTTTACCACTTCTTTCGGTGAGAGAGAGAGAGCCGGAGGTCAATCCGTACCTCCATGTCTCCCCCCAACTTCTTGAAAGGTCAGCAACGCTCCTGTCACACCCCGGTGTGGCAGTTGTCCTAGTTGGGCAGCGGTGATAACTTACCATCAGGTGATATGCTTGATCTTTTGCCATCCTATTTCATATCCGTGAAAAGTCCACTCCAGAACAAAGGCCTCTCCCAAGGATTCTTCGTTCCGGAGGAGGTTATTACCATATTCTACACGCTTGGCAGGCGAGTTGGCGTGAAGGTTTCTTGGCTAGTGCTTCCGACGTTGCTGCCCATCGGAAGAATTTTTAAGCCGGGGAAAGATAGGAACTTGTTGGATTCTTGAAAGTGTTTGTTTGTTTGTTTTGTTTTAAAAACTTTATTGTACTAAACACAAAGGACATTGGGATGTAAGGGGGAAAAGCAAGTAGCAGCTCGGGAGGCCGGGTGTATGTACCCGATGCATACCTGCAACCTCCGGCCAATCAGTTTAGGATGATATCCCTGACTTAGCAACTTAACTGCAGGCATCCCTTATATTTCATGGTTTTGTTTAGCGTCATCATCATCATCAGGTCTTTTTAGTCTCCACTACAGGAGCACAACCCTCTCTGTACTACTAGAGCCATACTGGGCCAGAGCAGACAGAGGACTTGGCCTACACTCTCCACGCTGGCAAGACGGTTTGAAGAGGTTTAGCGTGCAGTGTGTGAATACTTTGGTAATGAGGCAATTTATTGTTGTTCCAGGCCCGAGCCAGTACTCCCGCACTTCAGGCCCGTGACACTGGTTTCTCTCACAATACAACCAGTACCACTTTTCACGAAAGCGAGGTAAGTCGATTCAACCTTTCTTGACTCTATTTCATTACTTTTAGGGTTCCGTACCTCAAAAGGAAAAAACTGAAGCCTTATCCACTGGTTGTCCGTCTGTATGTTTGTCTGTCTAGACCCTTTTTCTTAGGAACGCGTTAATATATCAATCTGAAATTCATATCAAATAATCAGGTCTACTGTCCCTAGGAGCTGTGAAAAAAATTAAACTTCTAAGCCAAGGCAATCAAAAGATACAGCTGGTTATGCAAATTTTCGTGTTTTTCTACATTTGCAAGGGAATCAGAACCTACTGGGTACTTTCCATGAACTCAAGTTTGAAATTTGGTACGGAGCAACGTCTTATAGCACAGATAAAGGAAAAATTGCGAAAAGCGTAATTTTGTAGTTAAGTTAAATTTTTCGACACTCGCAAGGGAATCAAACCCTAAAGGGTACTTCCCGAGAACTCAGAATCTTGAAATTTGGTACGAAGCACAGATAAAGGAAAATTCCCAGGTGTACAAGAAAAGTTTAAGGGGAAATCCCGAACATAATATAAAATGATATTGTTCGTTGGTTGACCGTTTTAAGCGCGAGGATTTCATCTGAAGTCTAAAAAAGTCGAGAACGCATCTATTTAAAAAAAACTTATAGCTACTTATTACCCAATTGATAAAATTAAGCCAAATTTGAAAAAATGGTTTAGTAACGTATTTTGAAACTCTAGTGTGTCTAATATTTTTACCGTAACACTGACTTTACAGCATATCAAGTGTCCTCAATCGATATCTTTAAATTTTTGTCTTAAAATTCTACCAGAACTTTACTGATATCTACCTAAATGTAAATAGTTTAGTCAGTACTATTCATTGACATCTGCGTTCATCAGTGTCATATCGTTTTCAGAGACGGATGCCGGCCATACATAGAGATATACAACGAAGACCGATTGCTACTATCAACACTACAAGACTACGACAGATTGCACGTATACACCATGGCTGAAGGGAAAGTGAGTCATCATCATCATCCTTCCAGCCGTAGGATGTCCACTACTGGACATAGACCTCTCCCAAGAATTCCTTATTCCATGGGAGAACACTGCCATACTCACCACGCTAGGCGAGCGCAGTTTCCTTGGGATGTTTGTGCTTCCGACGCTGCTACCCATCGAAGCATTTTTAAGCTTAGGAGGATAGGAATTTGTTGGATTTGGGAAGGGAGTGAAGGCATTGGGAAACCACTCACTCGGAAGAATGGGGAAAAGCGAGTAGCAGCTCGGGAAGCCGGGCGCGTGTACCCGATGATGGCATCAGGTCTACCTGTCCATCAACTGTCATCAACCTACTCGTGCCTCGGACAGGCAGTTGAGGATGACTCGCCTGACCTTCGAAGTGAGTATCATTATAGAACAACAGTTTACTCACGTTTTATTCGAAACCGTTTCACCCCCTAACACTTACCGCGATGAGGGTCTTTGTAGCAGATCGAAACTAGTCGGCGAATCCGAAAACCGTGATTCTATAACAAATTTATACCGCGTGAGTATTAAAATTATTAGAGTGAAAATATTACATCGCAGAGATCGCCCTATTTAAAAATGAACTCCTCTCTAATAATGATTATTTCAATGTGTGAGAGAATATATTTATTGCAATGTTTTACTTATATGTAGAAGAACGAATGAGAATGGAACAACAGAGCAAAAATGTCATACGCTTGCTCTGTTGTTCATTCCATTTTAAATTAAATAATATAAATAAAGCAAGAACCTGCGTTCGATGCGCGATACCACGAAAACTGCTGTCCTCGAAACCTTGTACGAGTTTGCGTGGTATACGTGGTATACGTTGGCCAAATGCCATTGATAGTGTTAATACATAATTTGGCTTTAGTTCAATATAATCGGGCACGTTGCTATTAGTGTTTGATTTTATTTGGTAAATAAAAATAAAAATATATTTTCCATTTCAATAAGCTAAGACAATTGCAGATTCTATGTTTGGCGATACTTTGGCCAAACGCAGTAGTAAACGTGTGCAAGAGCGTCAAATTTGGTGTGTTGTCGATTTTATAAAAGCAAAGAATAAGACGCAACGGACTCACGCTGACCACGCCAAGACAAATCTATTAATATTTTTACTGAGACTTGCTTCCCGGGGTAACTAATGTTTGTTTTTGGTTTCAGGTCACTCTACCCTTGGACACGACGGTGACAGGTGACGTGGTGGTGTGCGCATACCACGCGCGACAACAGCTTGGACGAGTCCATTCCGTGCCGATGCTTTCCGTTCACTTCCACACAGGCTTCCTCTCGTATTCTCAGCACGCTATCAAGTTTAGCAGGTTTGGATTTTTTTCCTGGGATTGTCCTTACTGAAATTCTATTTGTTGCCACGCCAAATGCTCCTTTAGAATTGCTGAACGCGTCCTCGTTATTACTAAGCTATCGTTCTCATAGCGATAGATGCCTGACTGAAGTATATTCTTAAATTGATACATATAGTAATGACATGCTATATGTATCGATTGTATCGAATAGATCAATGTAGAGACAAATCACTTCTCCATAATTGTAATGGATGGTATTTGATTTGTAAATAATATGATCTGCGTATTTACTTCCAAATTAAGACAATACTAAATTTCGCCCGCGGCTCCGCCCGCGTCAATGTCGATCCCTCGGGAATAGTACTTTTTCCCGAGATAAAAGATAGCCTATGTACTTCTCCGTACTCCAGAGAACTTGTATGCAAAATTTCATGATGATCGGTTCAGTAGTTACGGCGTGAAAGCGTAACAAACAAACTCACTTTCGCATTTTTAATATTAGTAAGGATACATAAAACCAGTTTAAAAATACCTAAATGTTACAGGTCCGAAATCGACGGCATAGACGAATCTACGCCCATGAACGACCATTTTTCGGGAAACACGAGTGCTATCATAAGCCTCGTGGTGCAGAACGGCGAGCGGAGGAAACCCCGCAGTGACCTATGGGAAGAAGACCATTCATTCCCGATTCGGACACCCGACGTTTTGTTCTCGACCACGCTAGAGCGAGACGAGACTATTGATAATTTTGGTGAGTATATTTTACTATTTTAAATGATTGTAATATACTTTAAATGATTGTTTCTCGGGCTAAAACAAGGTAACATGGGCGTTTCTCAGGCTACCTGTGTGTGTAGCCTGAGAACGGCCTTATATTGATAATTTCTTGAGTACTAAGAAGGTAAACAATGGCTTTTTCTCGAGCAACACAAAGGTAAAAGTACTAGAGATATATTTTTATGTATAGAGTACATTCTTTCTATTGATGTATTGTAATTCTATGTATTTCTACACAGCTAATCTGCAAGGAAACGCGACTGCGCGAACAAGTATGTTGTAGATGCCTGTAGTGAGAACTTAATTTCAATTCTGTTTTACATTTTTACAAATACCATACATACTAATAGCAACATCGGTTTTTAAATATAGTTCTTACGTTTTGCATTGCATGTTTTACGGCTGGTAATTTAATTATTTACAACTGTGCATTTCTAATCCTGTCAATATATTATTTTGCTTTAAAAATCTTCATATCAAACGTAAACAGACTTTGTTTGATATGTGATATGTTTTTATCAGTTATCATTTCTATGATAGTCACAATTCCATTGAGTAATTAATTGACACATTTTAGTTGTTTTTGAAGTACACCAATGCTTAATAGCTGATAATAATTTGAGTAATAGGTCCTTCAGGCAGAGTGAAAACTTGTGTAATTATTTTCGAAAGCCGCCTGTATCTTCCAATTTAGCCCTGGCTCAAAAAACATATTACCCCATGTTTGTTATTACAAATGTTTTTATCTTGATTTTATTAATTTACAAAGGGGATACCTTATGTATTGGACTAAAGTATATCCTATTAAAATTTGTCGAGGTCCTGTAAATAACCATGAATTTTCAACCAGGTCTAAACTGTAAAAGCTTAGTGTCCTCCGAGAATAATTATAGAAGCTTTAAGCAGCAGCCTAAAACCTACTCAAATTTTATGTGTGTTCTTATATGTTTTCTGTATCGACTGTACAAGCACTTATTTTAGGCACAACATATGGTGGTAGTAGTAGGTTGAGAAACTTCTAAGACAGAGTGAGAAAACTTGCTTATACGTTATACCTTCCCATACTTTTGGTATTTTTTTATGAAACTTACGATATTAACGTGCTTGTGAGATTTGGCACGAAAAAACGAAAAATAGCCCAACTATCTACAAACAACAACATATACAAAAATATGACATGTTTGTAGCTAATGAAGTTCAATAAATCTATTTAAAAACGAACGATGTCTTATTTCGACAGTGACAGCTGATTACCCGGCTAAAGAGCCCGAAAGGCCCGCGCCCGTGCCTATCAGGCCGCCTCCCCCGCGCCCGCAGGCTTCCCCCGCACACACCGTACAGCCTGCCCCCGCCCCCGCGCCTGTTACCGCTGACTTCCTCAATCTAAGCTCCGGCGCAGCTGTACCGCCGCCCGCTACAGAACAGAAGAAGAAGCTGACGAGTGATGACTCGTTTGATTTCTTTGGAATGATGGAGAAGACGACGGACGAGAGTTTCGGAGATTTCCTCAGTTCCAAGACAGACGAGCCGAAGCAGGTTAGTCAGATTTATATTTACATTCATATTAGTGTTTAATTTATGTGATTCTGACAAAAATCAAAAAAAAAGATCATGCAATTTCCTTTCCGACATTTTTTTAGGGTACATAATGCGTGCGGCCGTAATGTTGCAGGCGTTATCGCTTTCCATCATTATGCTAAATGCCGTTTGGCCTATTTCTTTTTCTTTCTCTTTACCTATTCTCACTACACGTGGGGTCGGTCTATTTAGTAGGAAAAAAGTAACGAATATACGACTGGCCCTGTTCCATGTTATGTTTAGATAACGACGCACCCCTAAACACCTAATAAGAATGAAAAAAAAAATGGTATTATTGCAGCCGTTTTCATCAGACGCGATTTTCGGCGAGCCAGCAATACTCGCCGGTGAATCCGGAGACCGGCCCGCAGTGTCCAGTGACTTTGACCCGTTCGGCCTAAACGACCCGTTGCCCAAGCAGGAGCCGCTGCTGACACCTCGCCCAGTTCAGGATGAAGGTACTGTAATGATTAATTTCTGTGTTATGAGTTTATAACCACGCAGATAAATATGAAATATAATTGACGTGATAATGTCTTAAATCGATAGACGCCGGCTGCATGCTCGAAAACGTCTCACGTTCGGTGTGCAAGCGAGAGCGCAGAACAAGCGATAGAGGCACGATCGGCCTAAGCGTTTGGCTTGTGACGCATCTATCTCTCTTCAACCGTTATCGCGTAAAATTATCGTTTGTAAACCGAATTTACAGTCAACTACTTTTTTTGTTTTTGCCATAGAATTTGGGATCTGCTTATCACTTCATTTATAGTAATTCATTTTATGTAATCCTACAATTTCAATATGGCCAGTATTCTTTGGGTCTATGGGGACCGACAAAAATCTCTACTACTACACGACTAAATTGTCTCATTAACAAAGCAGAATAGACCTTTAGTTGTTCAGAGATAAAATAAATTTCTATTTACACATATGTATGTGTGAATAGAATAAGTATATATATATATATATATAAAGCAGAATAGACCTTTAGTTGTTCAGGTTTCTCGCAAATTTGCTTCGTTTCTCGCTCTGTTGAACTGCAAATTGCATAGTGTGATTAAAAACAATTGAAACATCAATGCGATTACCTTCAAGCCAACATATGTTCAACAGTTCGATCTCAAAGCGTGCCTCCCGAGCCGACACAAGCGAAGCCAAGGGACCCGTTCGCGGACTTGGGCGTGCTGGGCGCGGCCATGCCGGGCGCGGGCAGCGCGGCGGGCAGCGTGGCGGTGTCGCTGGCGGGCTCCCCGCGCGCGTCCCCCGCACACACCCCCGCGCATACCCCCGCGCACGCCCCGCACACCCCCGCCAGGTCGCCCGCGCATCAGCCCGACTACAGGTAAACAACGCACGGCTGTGTCAAACTCATTAAGAGCCCGACATATGCCAGGCGGCGTGGCGATACAAACGCGGATGGTCTAAGCGCGTTGGCTACTTTGGATATTTTCGTTTTTTAGGAATATTCAAGGGTTATTCGAAAAAGAAAAACATATGATGGCTGCCTTATCTGTAATGCAATATTAATCAAAAGTTTCAAGGTTAATTTAATGTATTTGGTGAATAATGCTATATACCGAGTAAATTAGACGTGATTTGGAGGCAACTTTGCAATTTTTTTCTATCGAGAAAATTTTACGCAATCGTGTTTTTGAGTCATATAGTTACCAGGGTTAGTCCTGAACTTTGCTGCATTTTTATTTCAACTTGAGTATTTAATTATTATTGATATAACAGTCAATCATGCAAAGCAGTGTGAGGTAGTACGGGCCCTTAACGTTTATCAGTCTTATTATAGAACGAGGACTAAATTTAGTACTTGGTTTAACTCATCAATCGCGAGAAACGCAGACACAATGAAATGAAATAAATGAAATAGAATTTTTATTCAAATTTGGATATCATGTATCTCTTTCTGAACGTCATATTATTATTTTTAATATTTGCAAAATCGATAAGCTACTAGCGTTTCGAAACGACCACTGCTGAGAAGAATACGCCGAAAGAAACTCAGTCCAGTATTGGTCCCTACGTGCCTGAAGGGCTACACTTTCACATATTTATAACAAATTGAATTATTTTACATTAAGTAATCACCGATGTACAATTTATTGAATATATTGCTTCCATGGAGTTTTATCTGATAAATAGTCATTAATACAATAATAGGCATTTTTAAGCAATTGATTTTTAACAGCAGTCTTAAACTTACCTAATGACAGAGCCAATATTTCTTCAGGAATTCTATTATAGAAGCGTATACTAAGTCCCAAAAATGAATTCATTGTTTTCTGTAATCGCAAAGTTGGTGTCGCTAATTTATTTTTATTTCTCGTATTCCTGTTGTGGATATCACTATTTTTCGCGTAAAGATGAAGATTATTACGAACAAACATAATATTTGCAAATATGTATTGCGCGGGGAATGTAAAAATATTTATATTTTTAAACAATTCTCTAAGAGATTCTCTAGCACCTAGTTTATATATAGATCTGATAGCGCGTTTTTGAAGGACGAATTGATTATCTATTGTTATGTTGCCCGATCGGGGTGCTTGGTGGTTGAGCGGTAAACCAATATCCGTCCAAAATTAATTGACAATGACAGTTGACCAAACGTCAAAGTGAAAAGTGTTGACTTATTTTGGTCGTATAATGGTTTAAACCAGGTACTAAAGTTAGTCCTTGTTTTATGATAAGACTGTAAATATTTTGCATAATAACTTACTGAATTTCAGACGCTGAATTGCATTATAATTTTGAGGGGTTCCGTAAAACAGCGTGAAAAGCACCGAATTGTATAGTGTTTAATTTAGTCGCTCTATTTCTGTTTATTATAATAACAACAATGACCAAAGCAGACGCCGTCAATAGGCCGTCAACAAGAAATAATTTTCAAAATGTCTATAAACCTATTTTCAACAGTCGCAGTCATTTCGAGCCAGCGAAGACCCCGGCCGACGACAAACCCAAGAAGTCCACAGACGTATTCGGAGATCTACTGGGTAGCCAGGGCTACGACTTCGCGACAAAGAGGGAAACCGGGCCGAAGACCATGAACGCTATGCGGAAAGAGGAGATGGTCAAAGAAATGGATCCTGAGAAACTCAAGATACATGAATGGGTAAGATTGAGAAAAATTATACACATAGTTTTTTAAATGTCAAGGAAATGGACCATGGGAAACTAAATATACATAGGTTAGTTTTTAAAGAAATAAGTAAGTGCAACGAAAGGAGATTGGGTAACGAGGGATAAAACTTTGCAACGAAAGGAGATTGTCAGGAAATTCAATAGGTAAGTTTTTTAGTAGGAAAGTTTTATATGATGTGCAATGTACCAAGGTAAGAAGACAGATACGGGCCCGGCGCGAAAGTGGGTTCTGAGAAACTTTTGATAGCAATCCTATTTGAGTACATATTGTTTTGACAGACGGAGGGCAAGAAAGCCAACATCCGCGCGCTGCTGTGCTCGCTGCACTCGGTGGTGTGGGCCGAGTGTCGCTGGGCGCGCTGCGACATGTCGCAGCTGGTGTCGCCCGCAGACGTCAAACGCGCCTACCGACGCGCCTGCCTCGCCGTGCACCCCGACAAGGTAAATCACATGTTTCTAGTGTATCATCATCATCATCAGGTCTTTTTAGTGTCCACTGCAGGAGCATGACCCTCTCTGTACTACTGGAGCCATACTTGGCCAGAGAAGACAGAGGATTTGGCCTACACTCTCCTCGCTGGCCAGACGTTGGAGAGGTCTCATTGATGTTTATGAGCTGTGTTTAGTTTGTATTTCATCGCCTCTTATGACATCCATGGAAAGACTTGGAGTGGTCCTACTCTACTCTGCCGGAAACCACACGGCTAACGGCACGACACATAGTTGTAAGTAATTATTGACGTCAATAATAATGTGTGATGACTGATGAATTCACCAAATGATATTTAAAATATGTTATGATGTATAAAATTTGACTATTGCCTAATGATAAAATGAATTTCTATTCACACATATGTATGTGTGAATAGAATAATTATGTTCATGAATAGAAATTCATGAATATAATGACCTTATTTACGACATCAAGCAACCTGCTGTTAGTGTCATCCTATTTACTTCAGCATAAATAAATTTAGTATTCGTTATTTATCATCATTATAAATATGTCTTTGATTTACACTTTTAGTTTCACATATAAAGCACTTATACTATTTACATTTTTATGTCTGCAGCAAATGGGTACCCCCAATGAGAACATAGCGAAAATGATATTCATGGAGCTAAACAACGCATGGAGCGACTTCGAGAACGACGCCAAGCAGCAAAACTTGTTTCAATCTTAACTTGTTTCTCACTAACGTTGTCTCTTTCGCACATACAGCATGAGTGAGACAGCAATATATAATTTTCAAATTGTTCTGTTTAAGTTATTCATTCTTTATAACTCGTCAAAGAGTCTAATGGCAAATGTTGTATTTATACTTCTCCTGTAAAATTGTATAAAATAGTAATAAGTATACAGGGTGAATTTAAATATTTGCAAATGGATTATTAAATATGTGAAAGAACATATACTGTAATAAAAAAGAGGACTCATTATGTTGGCGAGACAATGATTTGAAGCTGAAATATCTTTTTCAAAATATAATTTCTAGACCAATATTAGCCCGATTATACCTTGTAAAATATTAGCATCTAATTTTTCAGGTTTCAGTCTGAAACTTCACCCTGTATGCGATATTGCATTTAGCTACTAAGAATAAATTTGTCTTTAGGCCTGACAGTCGGGACATACAATAATAGCAGATAAATCGAGTACAGAAAACGAATTGAAAAAGATATAATTTTATTTAAGATTCATTTACAATTCTGTTGTTACAGACTTGATTGAATTTATTTTTACACATTTATGTACAGAGGGTGTAGACTGATGGTCGACATGTGAGGGGCGACTCAGCCCTTGAAAATGACGACATATCCAAATTGTCCGGTTGGCTGAACAGTTGTGTAGGAGATATTGTTCGACATCTCAGCTTTAGTCCCGTAGGAAAAGCGATTCATGTTGTCTGGCTAAGTCGATTGAAGTATGTATCGACCACACTTTTACACCCGGTGTTAGAGGAACTTACCTATGTAAGCAAAGGCGCCGGGAGAGGGTTGCAAAGGTGTGCACTCCCACCTGGTACAGATATAGTAGATTGTGACGCAAGGGCCTAACATAGTACTTTTTGGTGAGGGCAATATTTTGAATCCAGAGCGGAGCGAAGGATTGTAGCATAAAGTAGACCCTTGAGTGAAGAGAGGCGAGGAGCGAGGACAGATTCAGGGTATGTTGCCCGAAGTAAAAAAACACATTCTGCTTTTCATCACCCTGTATAAGAAAAAAATGTTTTTATTCCCACGGGATTAACATTATTTTTTTTTATTGTGATATCAAAAAAATCTTTAGTTCCTCGGGAATAAAAACATATTTTAGACCCTGTTCCTTTCTTTGCTTTTGAATCGATGAGATGATTTGTTTTTTCTTTGTAATATTATATTTGTCGTTCAATGAAAGATAAAATACTGAACGCTGAAGTATTTTATGCATCTCCCTGAAAATATTTCTGCCGGCGTCCGTATAAGTACGTAAGTTCTAACAAAAATGACTGATGCTAGACCAAAAATAATTTCAGTTTATTTTTTTTATTCTTATATTGACACTACCACAATTATTGCTTCAAGCAGTATTTCAGGCTTTCTAGATTCAAGATTAAAATGTAAATCGGAATATATGGGTATCTAATGAGCACTGTTAGCCGTTAGCTGATGTTTTCATAGGTATGTAGACTGTTTCAATGTTGATGCTTCTATAGAGTGGTCATGTATATTATAAAAAATATATATTATATTCAGAGTCCAATGTTTCCGCGGATGTACCCTTTCAATTTTGTCATACTGTATTTTTCATTTTTACAGTAAAATATTAATACATAGTTTTTTAAACTACAAATTAAGTCTCACCGTGGCAATAGCTTACTTGTTTCCAGATATTCTGAATCATTATGATGATATTTGCGAAAGATTCCTAATTTTATTAAGACACGAGAATTATTTTAAGCGATTTAACATATTTAGTAGTTTGCAGTTTGTTTACATAGCAAATATTTTGCACAGATTATACTCCTAAAGAAAATAAACATTAGCAGTCTTTTGAGATGAATTAATTATTAAATGGGTAATGATAAATGCGTATATACGACTTTCGCGGAAACAAAATTATTTGTAGAATAAACATAAAGGGGAAGTAGTTAGGTAACTGTAATTTGCTTTTATGGAATCTATATTATTATGACTAAAATGTTTCTGTTCGGTCGCTTGATTGCAGAGATAAATCATTATAGAATAGCTTAAAAAAACTGTTGTAACATTTTAAAATTATGAAAAGTTAGCACGCGACATCGCGAGCCTTCTCGATTTAGTGTAATTAATTATGAATTATTGTAGTGCATATTCTTATTGTATATCCAGTGAAGGGCGGTGATTAAAGATTAGAAGGGGTAGGTGGCAAATTACCTATTGCCTGTAAAGCCATGGCCCATGGTGTTTACAAATGGCCTTTAGGTTGGGCCGGATTCTTGTCTACCCCGTAAGAGATAAAGATGTGATCGTACCGTTTATTGTAACGTGTAAGGCAGCGTTAACATTGTATTTAAGACGCCGGGCGTTTTTTTTATTGCTATCGTTAAGTTCTTATTTAAGGATTTGGGTTTGTGTATTATTTTGTACATTCCTAACTTTACGTTCAAGTCAAAGGCTATAATATTTTACGCCTATTAGATGTTTAACCAATCGTCGTACATTCATAGGTGTGGATCACATTTGCAGTCCCAATTTGCATTTGTCATTTGGATGATAATTTCAGATCTTGCCAAAGTATTATTCATATTCTTAATAGTTTGGCTCGATTTTAAAGTACATAAGCACAACGTTCCCTTAGCGTAATTTTAAATGTGTTCACACTGAGATGAAAGGCAACGCGACATTGACCCGTATGTCGCGTTACATTGCTGTAAAAGAGCGAGACAACACTTGTAAAATTTAATAGGGAGGTGTGGTCCACTCCTTATAGTTAGTGCAATGGTTCCTTATACTCAGAGTATTGATATGTATTTTATTTTTGTAATGGTCCGTATTTTGTAAGTAGCGTGATTGGCCAGTGAATTTGATTTGCGTTCATGCGTACGTACTTACGTCTCTTCAAATGTATATTTTGCTTAGGTAATGATGTCCATACATTACAAAATAAATGATTGCAAATTGAACTTATTTTTTATTTTTAATCACCAATTTAAGTCCATATGGTTCCGTACCACTCGATTCTAGTAATATACCACTTCTAAACTTGTTTGAAGTTTGTGTGCTTAAAACTGGCTGGATGGATTTTGACGAAACTTTCCGATATATCAGAACACAATATGTGCTATAAATTACGGGGAAAAGCCACTGGCTGATTCAATCAGGCGGTGGCTCAGTTGGTAGAGATTAAGTCGTGCATAGACTTAAGGTCGCTGGTTCAAATCCCGCCCGCTTGAAATTTTTTCACCATATATAATAAGAGAATTTAGTTTTACTTATTTTTACCAAGTTTAGGCTGACTGACGCCACCTAGTGACGGATGGAAAAATGTGTACCTATTGCACTGCAGCGCCCTCTGCCGCCCGTAGTGGCAGTCATAGGAACTAACTCCCACAGCACACTGAATAAGTAATCCCACACACAGAGACGCAATTTTTTTTAAATCTATGCCACACACCTACCGTTAACCGGTCTGTTGCTATTAACAGGCCATAAGTTGGGCCAATATTTTTGAGGTTGGCAGTATTAAACATTATAATAATAATGCACTTAGATATTTGTGAGCCATGCATGGCCAGGGGGCGGATCCTAATTAGCTCCCCCAAAACTATAGCAATAGGCGGGGCCATGTCACATCTGGGATCGGTTATAAATAATGTCGCGTTGTTGGGAGCGGGAATATCATTCTCGCCCTCTATGTTGTATAATACACAAGTTGTAAAATAATAAATCTATTGGCAGTAATCCAAGAGTTATCTTAACGCCCGCACTACGAAGCTCATAAATATACGGTAGTATTATCTTTGGTTAGGTATAGTTTTAACACATGATAAAAACCGGCCAAGTGCGAGTCGTACTCGCGCACAAAGGTTTCCGTACCGTAAGCTATAAAAACGGCAAAAAAATCATCTCTGTTGTATGGGAGCCCCCCTTTAATATTATTCTTTTATTTAATTATTTATTTTAAAAGTGAATATATATTTTAATATTCTGTGAATATTTCAAGCGTCTACCTGTTGCCGTTATTAATATCGAGTTAAAACAAGCATAAAAATCACCTTTGTTGTATGGGAGCCCCATTAAATATTTATTTTTTTCTATTTTTTTGTATTTGTTGTTATAGCGGCAACAGAAATACATCATCTGTGAAAATTTCAACTGTCTAACTATCACGGTTCATGAAATACAGCCTGGTGACAGACAGACAGACGGACAGCGGAGTGATATTAATAGGGTCCCGTTTTTACCCTTTGGGTACGGAACCCAAAAAAATGAATAAAACAGTTAAATTCTTACACGTAACTTTAATATAAACTTATTTCCTATCAGCTGCCCTCCAGCTTGACGTCAAGGCAGCCATACTTCTCCAGCAACTCCTGCTTTTTCCTCCTCAGCAGCGCCTCTTCTATGTCCTTCTGCGACGGCACCGCCACGTGAGACGTCGTCGTCCGCGATTCTTCTTCGCCGTCGTCTATTCTCTTGTCGTCCGGCTGCAAGACGAAAAAATAATGAGCGGACGGATTTTTTTCGCATGGTACAATTTTTAGGGGACTTTGTTTTCATTACAGACAGATATGAAAAAAATGTTTTTTCTAAAACGAGAAAAAAATGACTTTTCATTTTAATAGACCTTAGTATTTTTCTCTATGTGGTAAACTACTTGATAAAAGTGACATTGGGTCTGGTGGCTACCGTGTCGATATAAAAACTTGGAAACTTACATCTTCTGGATAAATATTTTCTTCTTCAGGTAAGTCTTGGTCCTTATTTTGTTCCTTATTCTTCTTCCATTCTTCGACCGCCCGAGATAAGGCTGTTTTAAAAAATATACACATGTTAAAATCCAATATTACAGAAATTTTTCGCTCACGCTCACATTTAAGGGCGGTTCACACCGCCAGCGAGCGAGCGAGGCGAGAGAGGGAAGCGAACATCGTTTCATCTCTTTTCATACTTTGGTCGCTTATATAGTTCGCTGTGTGGACAACAAACTATATGAGCGATGCGGCAGAAGATACCCGAGAAAGGTGCGAGCAAGCTGGCGGGTGACGTAACTATCTCACTGTTCCAACCGAAGATTCGAGACGGGTCGAACGTGTAATATAACAAGTGGTAGATAGGTACTAATTTTGTGTGCTGACGACCGAGATTTACTTATATGTAAATAAAATGGCGAGCTTGCACGCCTCGCTATCTAGCCCTTTCGCGGTGTGAACCACATCGCTTAGCTCATAGTTCCATACGCCTCGCTCGCACGGTGGCGGTGGGTACCACTCTTTATTTTAAGATGTAAACTGTGTGAGCGATGTGTGCGTAACCCCAGCAGAAAAGTACCTCGTAGAGTAATATGAGTAGAACGAAAAATTAGTACCCAATATGCTGTAAATGTGCCTGAATAAAAAAATGGTGGCCTGTGTAAATTAAAAAAAAACTTTCTACTCCGAAAACGGGTAATCATGCTTTGTTTTTTGAATAGATGAGATGAAAATGAGTGAACTGACCTTCTTTCTCGGCGCGTTGTTCGAGTGGCAGCAGCAAGCCGTCGTCGTCGTCCCTGTACCCGTAATAGTCGGCATCGACGTCCCGCATGAGGTCAGCGCGCGTGCGCCGAGGCGGTGGCGGCGGTTCTTGCTCGAAAAGTTCGCGAACACCTGCAATTGTCAGGGGTGTCATACTCAACTGCCTGTCCGGTGGTTGTGGTATGGCATAGGGTACGCGCGCCAGTGCTGCTATTTGTTTTTCCCCAGTCATCCGAGTGAGTATTATCCCAATACGACATTCAAGAGATGACACGAATAGTCATCATCATCATCATTTCGAGTAGGTGTCACGGTCAATCGACCATGCACACCCTGGTGTCGGAGTTCTTTGGAACCGCCTCTCGGCCTCTGACGTGGTTCCTTTAACGACTACCAGATGGCAGCCGGGACCACCGGCTTAACGTGCTTATCGAACAATCAGGTGATTCAAGCCTGCAATATCCTAACCAAACTGGAAACAACTAAACAAAATATGCTTCCGGTGGGAATCGAACCCACGACCACCGGGTCAACAGGCAAACGCCTTAACTACTGGACCACGGAGGCTGTTTCGGCCAAATTACACGAATAGTAATTTGGCCGAATTCCGAATGTTCGGCCTCCCATGGAACAAAGAATCCTTGGGAGCGGCCCTTGTTCAGCAGTGGACTTTTTGCGGCTGTAATGATGATGATAATGACCTGCAGTAGTTGGTTTTTTATTAAACTTTTTCATAACAAACTATTCCAACAAAACAGGAGAACACGACTGCCCTTCTTAAGCTATAGCCAATATCACTTAATCTGTTCTGACATTTACTAGATATCGTGGAATAAACTCACGTACAACACAGATAAGTTTTGTTTTTCGTGTATATATCTGGACAACACTGGTGTCAGATTATTCAAGCTGTCTAAGGATATCTAACATAGCTTAACGACTGTCATAAATGATGACAGCTCCCGGCTGTCCAACGAGTTAACGTGCCTTCTGTAGCATGGAGGAGCACGATATATTTTTATGCCACTGACCCATTCCAATGGGGTCTGCACGCGGGGTTGCTTTACACGCGTTAGCGCTTGTAATACTTACCCTCACAAGAGCTCTTCATATAATCATATCTCTGTAAATGTTACATTTGGTAGAATGATAACAATCGGCTCTTTAGCCTCCACGATCCAATAATGTTGACCTCTCAACCACCAAGCGGGCCAATCGGTCCACGTAACAATAAAAAATCCATTGTGTCTGCGTTTCTTGCGCTTGGTGGGTTAATTACTGGCAATGAATATAATGTGGCACCTTGCATTTCATACCTGGTAAATCCTTCGCGGCCCCGAAGTACTTGTAGCCCCTGTTCCCCGGGACTTCCTTCCCGTCTTGGTCCAGCATCTTGGGCCCGACGCGTGCATGGTCCGGTCCGCCCAGCGCTTTGATCTGCACCTCCCAGTGACGTTTCTCGCGCATCAACTTGTTGATCTCGTCGTTCAGGTCGCGGATGCGGAACTCGCCTAAACCCGCTGTAAAATATGAGAGACGTTATGATTTTATAGTCAAACTGGCGATTCGGACCCCGGCTTCGTACGGGTGCAATGTACATATAAACATTCCTCTTGAATCACTCTTATATCTATTTAAAAAATCCGTTGCGTAGTTTTAAAGACTTAGGCATACATAAGGACAGACAGACAGCGGGAAGCGACTTTGCTTTATACTATGTACATGGACCTCACTTTGAAAGAGAAACAAGACTAGGTGTGCCATTTAATTGAATTTTACAACTACTTGTTATTTTGCAATATGGCTAAGAGTAATTAACAAATATAACAAATTCAAAACGACAAAACAAAATAAAGTACTGCCAAAGTAAATCAGAATTATGTCTAGTCAATTTATATAAAAACTAGCTGCCCCGGCGAACTTCGTTTCGCCATAAGTTAAAAACTATCCTATCTCTCAAGTTGGATCGAACTGCACATGGTGTGCGAATTTTATTATAATCGGTTTAGGAGTCCATTGAGGACAAACATTGTGACACGAGATTTATATATATTAAGATTATATATAATACAAACTTGAAAATTATCATTGACTAAATTTAAGAGATACGGATGACACATACGAATAAAAATACAAGGTTTATTTGATAAATGTTTAATATTGGTGCGGTTCAATCACTTCTCGGCTATCAAGCTCGCGTTTTTTGGAAAAAAAAAGTTGAAGATGTTGGAATAGACGGTAAATGCGGTAACTTCAATCAGATTTTTCAATTGAATTATTTCTTCCCTTTCTTTCCTTTCCCGGGTTTCTTTCCCTTCTTGTCCTTGCCCTTTCCCTTGGCCGTTTTTGTTACTTTAGGCTTTTTCAGGTCCGGAGTGCTGCACTGCTGCGCCGTATCATTGTTTTCTACTGATTTCTCTGGCGGTGCCTTCGGTGTCACGAGCTCTATCTCCAAATCTGTCTTTTTCTCGCTCGTCTCCATCTTCTTGCCAATTTTCAAAATAAACACGTCTTTCTGTGGATGCGCTACTTTCTCCATGTCGACCGGCACAGGGCAGTTTGTAGGAGTAACGTTAATAATCTTGTTATCCTTAGCGCCATTGTTCTTGTCACAACCTTTGTAGGTATATGTCAAGTTCGAGGAATATGTATTGTTGTTTTTGTAGTCTGGCGGCATTTCAAACTGAATTTGGTCCCCAGTGTTGTAAGGAGTGCTCTCACATGAACATATTTCTTGGATCTTTTCATATTTTCCAATCCTCTCTACTTTAGTGCTTTTTGGTACTCTTATTTTCAGTTCGTTCGTATTCACTTTCGTGAAAATTTCGTCGTACTTGGATCCACCGTCTAAAACAGAAATATTATTGAGGCAATATAATGGAAAGAGGAAAACGTTGATGAAGGCCTTGTTGTACATACTTACGTGGGTGGTGTGAGTGCGGGGCCGGGCGCTCGGACTTAGATGACATTAAACTAGACAGCTGCGACACCGGGCTGTCGCTCCTCCGGGTCCGGCTTGCATGGTGTTTCCGTTTCTTGTTCATCAGTTCTTCATCCAACAGAATTTTGCCCATCTCGTCCATTTCGACCTTTTGGCACGAGTACATAGTCATTCCATTATCCTGTTTCAGCAGAAACGAGGAGCCGTGCGTCTTGGGCGCGGCACAAAATGCTGTCGTGATCTCCTTGCCGAGGAATGACATTCGCACCGATACCTCAATGACCCCAATAGATTCCCCATTGTTTTCATTCCCGCAGGACAAGTAGTACATATTCTTAGTAAGTGGGGTAGACGTCGTACAAATGATATTATCGGTAGGCTGTTCCTCCATCCACTTTTTACATAATTCTTCTCTCAAGGCTATAAATTCTGATGTGAAATCCATGCGAGTCTCGCCAATTCGAGTAATACAACTCGAGCAGGGCGGCTGCTTGGTGAGCTGTAGCAAAATATCGAAGTCTTTTATGGCGCAAATTTTATCATAGGTCATTGCGAACAGTGTAGACTTCCCAGCGTTAAGTTTCGTCACATCCTCGATCTTTCCTAAGGATGAATCAAATAGCACGATAGGCTGCTTGCCCAAAAAGGTCGCAGTCACCACGAGATTGTTTAGATCCACTTCGAAACATTCACATTTCATATGAATCTTATTTACGATTATTTCAACCAAGAAAAGATGGTACGGGAAATTAACATCTAGTTGCGACGAGTCTAAGTTCATTTCATGTTTAGTGTGAGCGATGTCTTCTGATAAGCTTTTTATTGAAGTCTTCAATGCGTTTGCTTCGTCCGTTAGAATTTTGCCCATAGTTGCAATTTTTTCTATATTCCGACCAAGTTTGGGCGATCGCGGGCTTCCTGTATCTTTCGTTATTTGGTTCACTGAATTTGTTAGTTCGTTAACATGTTCACTTAATTTCTTGCTCAGTGACCCAAGTTGATCCAGATCGTTCGCGTCTTTGTTTCCGGAATGAAAGCTATTGGGACTCTTTTGACTGGCAGATTTTATAGATATTCGGTCACTATTTACGGACATTTTTCCAGCATTTGTTTGATCGGCAACCCCATCGGGGGATTGCGGCGCGAGGGAGCCTGCGACCGGTGACTTAACAGATGGTGATGGTGGACTTGCGGCCGGGGAATCTATGGATAGGGGTCGAATAGATGTTCGGACCTCGGGGGGAGCCATTTCAATCTGCATACTTTCTCTCACTCCACTAGAGGCCGAAGGTTCGTTCTCACTATCCATCGTTATAACCAAGGCTCTGGCCGAATATTATTTGAAACTATAATTTAAGCATGTTTTTACTAAGTATTTTAAGTCATGGCCATGTGGATTCACGTGCAAATTGCACTGTTGTTATATTTTGCAAATATAGAATGCAGTCTGTAGAGGTTGTAATGTAATCAGGCATAAGCTGTGTATAAACGAGCCAAGTGTGAGTCAGACTCATCATCATCTCAGCCGCAAGAAGGATGGAAAATATATTTTCAGACACGGCAATAAAGTTCTTTAATTATACTTTATTTTTGTAACAGTGGCCACCATAGGCGCATAATAGACATATTCTATGACTTACCTACCTATAAAGGTTCAAAAGATACATAAGCAAACTTATTTAGTGGGAACCAAGTTAACAGCCTTTATAATAAAAACCTCTTTGTAATATTAAGTTTTTAATATTATAAATAGGTTTTTCACGGTCTTTCCTGGAGTTAGGGGTGCTAAAAATCTCCAGGCGGGATTGATTTGCCGTCAAACGACCCAAGCAAATATTAAATGGGACTCAGGGCAACTTAACGTAAAAAAAAATGTTAAGTTTAAAAAATCATACCATTTTGAATCTGAGCTACTTTTTTGGCAATCTCTCTGACAATCTGGAGCCTCCACTTCTCGGCCTGCGGCAGGTCGTTGCACTCTGAGGCAAGGTACGGTCGTCGCTCGCGTTGTCCGCCCGCCTCCTGCACTTGGGCCGCGCGCCACCGGGCCAATGTGGTCCTACAAAGTTTTACAAATATTGGGTTTTTTTAATTTATTTATTTTCATAAGACACAACAAATTGTCACCGTAATTATACATTATATATAAAATGGTACATGATGGCTAGCAACAACTCTTTACTACAGTGTATACAGCTAGATTTCTATCAGAGCTAGAGAAAAGAAAACCAATATTATAGTGCATAATTAAAAATAAGTAAAAGAAAAGAAAAACGAAAGCACATATTGAGCAGGTCAACAGATATCCAAAATCTGCCTAATTTTGGTTTTGAAGGAGTACAATGTGACTCCATGAATGTCAAGGGATTTGTGGTTAAGTACAAGGTGGTTTAAAACAGCGTTGTTTAAAGTATAAATTAATTTTGCTTGTTTATTTCTAGTTAGTACTTTTATTTATTCATTTAATGATTTTCGAAACATCAATTATGCCAGTTAAGTTTTTAATTATTTTTTATTTATTATATCTTGGTCACAAAATGCAAGTATAAGATCTAACAAAACAATCGGTATTGAGATTTTTCTGTATCTGATTCTGTATTGATAGGCTAGAAATCAGAAAATATTAGCTTTTGAAAAGTTATGATCTCAAAATAATTATTGAATCACGGTTTTACATATATTTGTTCAGTCAGGATAGCCAGGTTATTTCTGTTTGTACAGAGGTCTAAACTGCCCAGAACAATACTGCCGATCGTGCTTATGAAGAATTTTAACGCTATCACTTCTACAATTTCTTTAAATACATTTTTCTTCTAATATATAACTTCCATATCTACTATACGCTTCCTAACCGGATGTAAGAAATTGGATATTTATGTTTAATAATGAAGTGCCCATCCACATATTATTGTCCCCAAACAATATCTTATTCATCATAAAATGGCATTGGGACAATTTGATTGGTCTATATGCTCCAAAACATGTCTGTGTTATTTCAAATAATATTATGTATGTGGTTTTATGAAATATGTGGCAGTACAACAGAATACCTATTGGGATTCAACTATTAGACAACAATATGTTATTGAAAAGAATGTCAAAACATAAAATGCCATGTTTGGGCATACAGAGAAAAGGCAAGTCTTTCTAATAGGGTTTTACAAAAAGCTGTAGTTGTTGGATAGATGGGTTAGCCTTAAAAATGTACTTACATAGCTTTCTCTGCATTTCGAGCCTGTAAAGAAAAAAATAATTGAATAAAAATTATTTGCATTCAATCCAATTGCAATTGCAAAATTTTAAATATCAAATTTTAAAATGTGTATGTAACATTTTTTTACTCTTACTTCAGAAGTACTATTAACCGGCAAGTACCGAACGCCCCAATCGGGAAACAACAATAGATAATCAATTGTGTCTGCGTTTCTTGTGATTGATGAGTTAAACTTTCGGTTTCCTATCCCTGTTAGGATTTGGAAAGCTTCCTTTTATATGTTTTTTAATCATGGGAAGTGTATAAAATACACTATGTTGCAACAAGTAAAGTTTTATATTCTGCTTCTACAAGCAATCTAAGATTATAATTATAGTTTGATTCACAGGTAGGTTTTTCATGAATATCATTTATCTAGAGCATAAAAATTTATGTCATTTTATAGATAGATAGAGAGGCACAACAAAAACAGCTACTCAATGTAGGCAATGTTATGTAGATTCATAAATATTATTGTATAATGTAAGTATGTGGGAACCTGAGCAGTTCTGAAAACTGCATACAAGCTTAGAAAGAAATTTTGAAACTCTCATAGAGAATGAGAGTTTCAAAATTTCTTTCTTAGCTTTAGTATGAATAGAAGCAGGAGTCTTATAATAAATAAAACCATAAATAATTATAGTATCTCACCATATTTACGGATTATTTGAACGAGATCAGCAACAAACTATTTTATTTGTTTCGGCTACGCTACAATCTGAAATTCACGCACAATCGAATCGTGGTGTTCAATTCATAAATAAACTACTATGTACTGCGAATAATATTTTAATATATTATAAACCGTATTTGTAACATAAACATAACCTCAATAAAACCGAAATCATGACAGACATGACATTTGACAGTATTTTTTTTCTTTCGAATGTTTTATGGCATTTGGTTTTCATGCCTTTTAGCTTGTTTTATATTGTTGAACGTGTCACTCTAATGTGTAATCAACGAAATGATGGTGGTCATTTCGTTGATTCGACGGAGCACCCACGAGTACTATTTTTGAAATGAGGCCGTTCGAGCGGTTTTTCCATACAAAAATCGCTCAGAAGAGTGTCACACTTTCAAATATAGTACCCTAGATATCGGTCTGTGTGTACATCCAGATTCGAGTTCGGCGGGGTCATAAACCCCCAAATCCAAAATTTCGGTCAAATCCGATAGTGTAGGAAAAATTAAAAAAGAAATATCGCGGCCAACTTGGATCCAAAAACGGAGTGTTTTTGGGGCGGCCCCACACACAAACCACCAGATATCGATTTTGAGCAAAATGGGTGAAGTTGAGAATCGGGGGCCATCTTGGCGGTAAGTGATTGACCCATTACCGCCACTCAGCAAGCCTGCCCTCGCGGCCCCTAGTGTTCGGCAGTTTGGCCTTAATGCCGCCCCCTTTGGGCCCCCCATCTCAAATGCTCGGGCTTCGCCGACCCCGACGAAACTCGGCCTCCGGCCTCGGTTTCGCTCGCCCTGCAGGCTCCCGATAGTGACTTGGGAAAAAGGGGGTGGTGATGAGCAATTTGGCGCGGCCTCGCCCACGCAGCTCGGCATCCGGCCTCGCTGTAGTGACTTGGGATCAGTGTTGTCAGGGCCCTTGCGTCGTAAGTTACGTTTCGTTTCCTGAAATGTTACATTTTTGAAGCAAAAGTTACAATATTGTAATTTTTTTAATTTTTTTTGTGGTCGGAGTATAACCCTCCACACAGCGCTATCCTATTAAGTGGTCACTAACATATAGCATAACGCTTTGCGGCATTTAATTGGTCGACCATATCGCGCATTTACCGGCGGTGACTTTTGTTTATAATAATAGAGATTTTTTATTTTATTTATTTATTTATTAGGTTTGTCAACAATTGTTACAATGAAACATTTCAAAAACAATTCACACAATTACTAGAACTAATTGCACAATCTCTTACAGACAAACACCACATGCACATTATAACAATAAAAGATTTACTGGACGCCATAAATACGCCTTCGAATACATTTTTATGAAGTGCTACTAAACTAAAAAATAACGCTAGGCAAGGTTGATAACAATATTTGCCACCCACAAATAATTACTCGATAAAGTAAATGAAGCTAGTAACAAATATGGTTTGACAATAAATTCCAAAAAGACAAATTTTATGATCATATCTAGGTCGCAAGTGACAAATGAAAATTTGTCACAGGGAAAGACCGTAATAGAACGAGTGGATATATATATACATACACATACATATATATTCAAATTAAAAAATAAATTATAAACAAAGGAAAAAACTGAAAAGAGTAAAAAGAAATTATGACAAGAATATTCTCCGAATTTTTGACAAAGAGTCAGTAAAATCTATTTCACTAACACAACTGTTATAGAGCGTGCACAGACGTGGAACTGGTGAGTTCTGACCCATTTTCGTTCTGCGATGGGGGGAAAAAAACAGTGCTCGGATTGTGTGCCGAGGATAACGATGTGGTACTTTAAGGTTGATCTGACTCAGTAGCTGTGAGCAGTCAATTTTATTTTGAAGAAGCTTGACGAAAAATATTAAGTCTAGTAGATCTCGACGCTTATCAAGATTAACCATTTCAAACCTGCTTAGTCTCCTCTCGTACGATTTAATTTTTTTAGCTTCACCCTTGGCAAAAGTAAGGTGATACATGAAGCGCTTCTGTATTCTTTCGATCCTCAGCATATGTGTAGCGTAATGGGGTCGCCATATCACAGATCCGTATTCTAAAATACTTCTTACCAAACTGTTATAAAGTGTAATTTTAGTACGATGGTTTTTGAAAGCCTTTATGTTACGAAGAACAAACCCCAGAGACCGAGACGACTTCTTAATTGCATACTGAATGTGAGGTAAAAATGTCAATTTACTGTCAAGAATAATCCCTAAATACTTGACAGTTTCAACCTCATTTAAAACCGAGTCATCCATTACATATTCGTATCCAAGTTTATTGCTTGATCTACGGGTAAAATTGATGTGTACACATTTATTGGGATTAAGGCGCATACCATTACTTTTACACCATGCCATAAGATTATTTATATCACATTGTAATGCATCGGCATCAGCGGTAGAGTTAATAACTTTAAAGATTTTTAGATCATCTGCGTACAAAAATGGGACAGAATAGGAAATATAGTCTGGTATATCATTAATGAAGATATTAAAAAGAATAGGCCCAAGGTGGGAGCCCTGTGGAACTCCGGACATAATAGGCTGTTGATTTGACTTATACCCATTCACAACAACATAGAAATGTCTCTCGATTAGATATGACCTAAGCCAATTTAATAGAAGACCACTGAAACCGTAGCTAGCAATCTTCATTAATAAGATTTCGTGAGGTACAGAATCAAATGCCTGTCTAAAATCGGTATATATAACGTGGCCTTGATTACCTTCATCAACCGTTTTCATAACTAATTCTATAAAACAGGCAAGATTTGTAACAGTGGATCTAGATTGAACAAAACCGTGCTGATGTTCAGTTACATATTGTTTGAAATGCTTTTGTATCACTGTGCTTACAAAAGATTCCAATAATTTGCCAAAAATACTGACTATTGAGATGGGACGATAGTTTTTTATGTTAGAGTTGTCATCGCCTTTGTGTATAGGTACAATTTTTGCGACCTTCCAGGAATCGGGAAAAACGCCGGAGCTCAATGATTTATTGAATATAATAAGCAAAGGCGTTACAAGGCTTTTAGCACACGATTTAATAAAAAGTGGTGAAATCTCATCTGGCCCAGCACCCTTGTTAATATTAAGTGTCTGGAGCTTCTCAAGCAGCTCCTCATGGGTGATTTGAAGCAATGAAAGGGATTCCGATGTACGATCAAATTGTTTATTACCTCTTGACCCTGTAACTGCTGGTTGTGCGTCATTAATTGATGAGAAGTGCGAAGCAAACATATTGCAAATTTCGGCACCATCACTGGACTTGGCATCATTATGATACATTGTGGATGGATAATTGCTTTGAAAATTTCGTTTAGCCTTTATGTAACTCCAAAAATATTTCGGGTTCTTATTAATGCTCTCTTCTGTGTTTTTAATGTATGTATTATAAGAATTTAACGCAAGTTTATCACAACGGCTTTTCATTTTATCAAGTGACAAATTGTCCTTTATTAGTATGTAATCCGTGTGCTCGTCTTTTCGGACAAATATTTTACCATTTCTGACCCAAACGAATTTATATTTCTTCTCTCTAGCCCTCAATCTAGCTGCAGCGTGTAGTGCTTTATTTCCTGGTGCAAGATGTTCCACAATAAATATAGAACCCTTAGCTCCTTGCATACCAATATCTGTTGTATTAAGTTTGTCCTCATTTTTCCCCTTCGTCTTGTTGTATGCAATTGCAGAAGCCAAAAATTCGTCGCGTAATTTTTTAGAGCTTAGTTGCATCACTATGGAGCGAGGGCGACTATTGTTTGGATCGATTTTGGCGACTCGAGTACATTTTATTATATTATCCGGTGCAATGTTACATTTAATAACCTTAGATATAGACGCAACGATGGAATGAAGATCTTCTGTTCTTTTTTCTGGGACGCATTGTATCTCGATGTTGCACGCTCTAGCCTGCTGCTCTAGAGTATTAACTCGGTGAGTCAGAGTGTTTATAGCTGCCATAATATTGGTATTATCGATCTTCAGACTCTCTACCGTTTTCATTGCAGAGTTATGCTGAGATTTAAAGTCCTCGTACTGTCGATTAAGAAACGTCACAGAGTCCTTCATATCAGATATTTCCGATCTAATGACTTTCATTTCAGAGTGTATTGAGTTAGAGATATTGCTATTTATTTGAGTCACGATGTGCTTTAGTTCCTCCTGAATGACGTTCCTGACGATTTCGCTAATTTTATCATCCATTTCTGTAGTACAGTTCTCTGCCTGAGGAGATGATACGGCCGGTCGCTTTGCAGATCGTTTAGTGACATTTTACTTCGCGCGATGTTAAGGAAGTGCTATAGCCCGCTCCTCTTATAGGGGTATCATCTTGCTTTCATGTTTTACCCGTACACTTTGGGCACTTCCAATCACTACTAGTGTTAACAGGATCAATTGAAAGACAAGCGTAGTGGAAAGTATTGTTGCAGCTTAAACACAGAATATAATTTAATTCTTCGCCATCAGTGCAGCAGCCCCAATTAAGTATTTTGGACATATTGTTGAGCAAAATATCAACAAGAAAAATCGACTGATAGGTAAATCCTGATTTGTTGTAACTGACAACAAATTGGAACCTATATGCGAAGCGAACGAATTGGAAGTGAGCTGAAAATAACGCTACACCAATTAAATAAAAGACAAGAGAAAACAAAACAAAAAGTTTGTTGAGGCTTCCGTGGTTCGAACTCAGAATATTTGATTTAAAAATAAAAAAATAAAAAACAAAAAATCAAAAAGAAGTATATGTCTACGCGGCTTGAACTCGGGTTGATTTAACGGCAATCGGTCGCCTTAACCGCTGCGCCAGCGTGCGCTGCCCGCTAATGATGAAATTGTCCAACACTATGTCAGTCTTGCGGTGCGTAATTTTATTTATTTATTTATCCATTTATTCACCACATACAATGTATTGCTATGTAAGATGTTGTGTATATCACTCTTTTGTTCACTCAGTTCGCACTTTGGTTTTTATGCACAATTTATGTTGAGTCACTTTGAACTAAAACGGGTAAACAGAAGTTAGAATTACTGTTTTGCTTTTAATTTGTTTATAAACGTAAAACAAACAGTTAAACGAAGTAGTATTCAGTCTTATTCTTGCCTAGACGTAAGTTTACAAACGAATTAATCACTGATTATGATTACACACTATTTTAATAAATTTAAGATAGAGAAGATACCACCTAAACCTGTACCAACCTGCCCTGTCCCATTATTATGTCTGTGTCATATTTAAGTCTGTCTTTACCAAAACACAAAAAAATATATTCTAAGATCTAGATCATCACGATACCTTACTGGGTAATCATTACTCTGGCTGGAGTGCCGAAATTACGTATTAACAAGACAAGACTATTATATGATATGATAAATTGATAATATGGCGCTTTCTATTTCAGTACCATCTCTGAGTGTGATATGTAGTGAAATACTTTTTAGACGCACCAGTTTTAGGTGCGTTCAAATCGAATGCGTTGAATTGCAATCAAAATCTAGTATTACAAACTCGTTGTTCTCAATAGTTACGAAAATTGCCTTAAATATAAAAATTACTTACATGTTACGCGAGAAGGTCAAAAGTTACGAAAAATATAAGAAATGTTCTTCCTTCTGGCACCGCTGCTTGGGATCCCCTTGTCAAAAACTGCAAAAGTTACCCACTATAACTACTACTCTACACTCTATTTATCTATGGGTATTTAGCGTTACACCACTACACTAAGCAAAATAAAACAATAGCTTTTTGTTCAGTTCATTTATTTTTAACAAACATTTTACAGACATCTTAATACTAGACCAACTTGAATCTATGATATGCAAATACCACATGATTGAAATAAACATACATAGAAATAACCAATGACTTTGGCTAGGTACCTACTTGATACTATCAGACAATTAAGTACTGAAATGGACGAAAAGGTAAATAAACTTTTACGACCAACGTTTTCTTTTTCTAAAATAAATCGATATAATCAATAAAAGAATAACAACAAAGGTAGGTAATTACTTAAATATAAATAGGAAAACAAATTAAATTACATAGCTAAAAGTCTAACAAAATAATATTTGAAAATATACATAGGTAAATAAATATATAAAGAAATTTAAGAAATTAGTTATTGCCTGCGGCTCTGCTCGCGTGAATGTCGATGGGATCGAAGGTATTCTATGTTCTCCCTCAGGCCTCAAACTATCTCCATATAAAATTTCATCTAAATTGGCTAAGTGGTTGAAGCGTGAGGAGGTAACAGACAGACTGATAGGAGCTACTTTCGCATTTATAATTTTAAGTAAGTATACATAATATATGGATAGATGAATATGGATTTTTGTACAAAATAAGCCGGTATGTATCTAATATTACTAACTAAAACTTTGAGTATATATATCTCCTACTTATGATTAAGTTTCTTTTATTTTATATTTGTTTCTAATTCATGCTTTGGAAGCAATTAATGAAAGGTCGCACCGTTAGCAAAAAATAAATATTAATAGAAGTGCGGCCACAAACGCCTGTTTTATTATGACTGGCTTTTTGTCATGCTTGGTTGAATAAAGCTTGTAGTCACAAGACTTCTAATTATATCATCGATTGTTGCAAATATGACGTAAGTCACAATAACTCAATATATCTCCACAAATTTGGATCCTACTCTACGCTTGACTCTGAAGACCGATCTCACCATCAAGTCTGAGTAATAGAAATTCGACTAAACATTTGACGCTTTCCCTGCTTTCCCACTTGGACTGAGTCACTGCTTCTGCTGATCGAACCACCATTCAAAAGCCTGCTCTCCTAGTTCAGTTGAATGAACTAAAACGTGGTCCTCATGACAATACGCCAAGAGTTTGCATGAGTTTGCATGTTCGAATGTCGCCAGGCGTTCCTCGCGGCCTCTAGCGGTCGGTAGCGTTGGGGTTAGTGTAAGAGAAGCCCCTGAATGGCGCTTGATCCATGGAGCGCAGCACTTGGGGCTCCACTGCCGTGAGTCGAGGTCTTTCACCAGTGAACGCTCGGTCGAAGTACTGAGTGTCCAATGGATGCCTCTGTGGAATCAATGAATATTTCGGTGAGATTTAAATTTCAACTTGGACAGTCTAATTACAATTATCATCATATTTGATCTCTTCCATGCTAGCCTGGAAAAAAAAACCTTAAATGTACCAGCTGCTTCTTTTCCCACGCAGACCGTAAAACCTGGCTGAGGGAATGGGCAAAAATTTGAGGAATCATGTCAATAGGCGATGCGGCTGCTAGCCGCATAGTACCATGACACATCACTGTTTGGATTCCGTTTTCCACCTAACCGCCCACCAACAGCTAAACGTTTTCTTTTGGCCTTAATCTCCTTCCAAAGTAAAGGACAAAGACGTGATAATATGTACCTATGTGTATGAACGTATACATCATACGTGATGGTAAAGATTTTACTTCAAGCCTCCCATCTAAACAGCATAAACTTTAACTAAAAAAGTTATGACGTACCACTTTAGGCTTGAAGGGTGCTTCTAGCTCTCGCCTCTCCAGGCGGTCCCAGTGGATCTGGTGGAAGAAGTCCTGGTCCCGTACATCACCGTGCATGCACTCCACGCCACCTAGCCGCGACTTCGCGTCTTTGTCCAACAACTGTAAAGAAGTATTTCTTTTAAATTCCTATTGATAGTTTCTTATAGTACAGGATCCGGCTGCAAAATCAGTACGTTCATAGTGTGGTTAATCAAACTATTTTTCTTACATATTTACATGAATAGGAGAATACACTTTCAACAAGGTGCCAGTCAAAAAGTGCCCGCAAGTACTTTTAATTAAAATAATGAAAATTTATTACTGACATAAAATTTCATTCACTTAATTGTTCAATCAAATATTATCCATTAGACAGCAGTATACGTAAAGACTTTGAAAAACTATGGTTGCCGTTGCCCTTTCGGCCGCAACCTCTTCGCAGCCAGAAGTAAACAGGTACCATTTTGTTATAATTATTCGTTCATGACGTATATCGATCTTTTATATATCAAATTGAAGCTTATTTTTTTCTGAGTGTGATGTTATAAGGTTGCCATTGAAAAATTGGCCGCAAATAGGAGGTTTAAAGATGCTAGATTTTAAAAATAAAGTGAGAGAGTGAGCGCGCAGCGTTGCTTGTCAGACAAGATTGGCGACTGTCAGTTGTTTGAGATTTCGAATCCATTGCGCATGCTTTGACAGATTCGGTTAATTTTCCATTTCATCACGTTGATTTGAGTCCTGATAATTTTAAAAAATGAGAAATTGCTTTTTGTGTACAAAACCAAAAAATCTACTTGACTTTAAAGATGTATCATTCAAACTGTGTTTCTCAATGTTAATGTTTCGTCAGAAAAAAAAATATAAATACCATGATATTATTTTAACAATGAAATCAACTGAAATGTATGGGTATGATACCCAAGAATGTTTTAAAAAAGTTACAGTTCTTAAACTGAAAGATAAGCTAGAATTTGAAGAGTTCTGTAAAACTTTAACTGTAAGTAAATTTGTTTATTGAACTCTATAAAAATAAAGATTATGTTTGAAATACATATATTAAAAAATGGTGCCGCCATTTTTGTTCTAATGTCAATATGTGGCAGTGGGGCGTGGAAAAGTATCTAAATCTATATATACACTACATAAAAACATTAAAATAACTATATTTTTGTAAAACAGTAAGTACTATATCATTTTGCGATCATAATGAAACAAACAAAATATTCAACTAACTATTCATTTTTAGAATTCTGCCTGTTTCTATCCTATAATTCCAATTTGAAAGTAGCCATTTTTATTCCTCCGGTTTTGTACATCTACATCTAAAAATATAACACTATTGTTTTGATTTACTTACTCTGAAATGGACCAACTATTAGTTTAGGTACCTAATACTTAAACGTTATGCCATCCGATACAATTCTTTTTTAGCAATTGCAACGAAAACTCTCAAGTGTCGCCGCCGCCGCTCAAGTACTTGACACAAAAAATGCCCACTGTCACATATATTTTCTGGGAACTTGAGGCGGTGAAAGGCGTTTGTTTGTTATAAGTTAATTTATAAACAAAATAGCTTTCGCCCACGGCTCCGCCCGCGTCAATGTCGATCCCTCGGGAATAGTACTTTTTCCCGGATAAAAGGTAGCCTTTGTCCTTCTCCGTACTCCAGAGAACTTGTATGCAAAATTTCATGATAATCGGTTCAGTAGTTACGGCGTGAAAGCGTTACAAACAAACAAACTCACTTTCGCATTTATATATATTAGTATTAGTAAGGAAAGGCTAAGGATTTACTTACAGTTAAAGTTTTACAGAACTCTTCAAATTCTTGCTTATCTTTCAGTTTAAGAACCGTAACTTTTTAAAACATTCTGCATGATACCCAGTTCAGTTCAGTTGATTTCATTGTTAAAATAATATCATGGTATTTGTATTTTTTTTTCTGACGAAACATTAACATTGATAAACACTTTTTGAATGATACATCTTTAAAGTCAAGTAGATTTTTTGGTTTTATACACAAAAAGCATTTTCTTATTTTAAAAATTATCAAGACTCAAATCAACGTGATAAAATGGAAATTTTACTGAATCTGTCAAGGCATGCGCAATGGATTCGAAATTTCAAACAGCTGACAGTCGCCAATCTTGTCTGACAAGCAACGCTGCGCGCTCACTCTCTTTCACTTTATTTTTAAAATCTAGCATCTTTAATCGCTGGCACCTCCTATTTGCGGCCAATTTTTCAATGGCAACCTTATAACATCACACTCAGAAAAAAAATAAGCTTCAATTTGATATAAAAAAGATCGATATACGTCATGAACGAATAATTATAACAAAATGGTACTTGTTTACTTCTGGCTGCGAAGAGGTTGCGGCCGAAAGGGCAACGGCAACCATAGTTTTTCAAAGTCTTTACGTATACTGCTGTCTAATGGATAATATTTGATTGAACAATTAAGTGAATGAAATTTTATGTCAGTAATAAATTTTCATTATTTTAATTAAAAGTACTTGCGGGCACTTTTTGACGACTGGCACCTTGTTGAAAGTGTATTCTCCTATTTATGTCGATATGTAAAAAATTTAGTTTGATGAACCACATGATGAACGTACTGATTTTGCAGCCGGATCTTAGACTATTAGGATACCTATTTATTACTCTGGCTAGAGTACTCTAAATGAAACTGGGCATTTTTAGATTTAAAACTGTAAATTACTGAAATTCGTACAGTTGTTAATGTGGTGACTGTCGATAGACGGCTTAGCGAGCTAACAGTGAGTTCTTCGGACACATCCAGGCCTATTTGCTAACTACACCGTTTGCCGTTGCCGTTTTGACAACTACGGTGTACAACGATTTAATGGTCACTTTAACAGCTATTGCGACTTTGGTATGATTGCCTATTTTTATTTATAATACATAAACCGTAAGGGAAGTTGAAGTGACTTTTAAAACGTTGTAAGGAAAGGCAGGTGAGATCGTGTATCGTGTTGGTCATTGGTTCATAATATATAAAAAATCACCATTCAACTCTATATTAGGCACTGAGCTATAGAAACTATTTTTCACAACAATTTGACTAAGTAACATTTTAATAATTTTTGCAATCTTTCCTATCTAATTGAAGCTCGTGATATACACTTACTCGAGTCAGTATGGTAAGGGCTTGCTGTGACAGGAATCGCGGGTAGGACGGCATCTCGTTGCAGATGGACCAGAACAGTTCGTCTTCATCGCAGCCGCTGAAGGGGCTCTGGCCAATTAGCATCTCGTATAGCAGCACGCCAAATGACCACCAGTCCACTGTCTGGTTGTATTTGAGCCCTTTGATTATCTGAGGATAAAAACAGACATTAAATGTTATTTTTAATTTGTTTGTAATTGCATTATTATGTGGCAAATGTCTTTAAAGTTTCCTTCACTTTTTAAGCGTCCTGAGATGTCATCAGCCCATAGATTGAATGTATCACAGAGATAAATTTATATGTTGTTGTTGCCGAAATGGATTCATCAATGTTGGTAGTTTTAACGGGGTTTTGGTCTTTAAATTTTATGTCAAATTGCATGAAACCAAAGTCTTGAATTAATAATTGTTTTTCGTTGTGTGCAAGTAGCCAGCCTGGTGTCTGGTGTCTTTTTTCTGCGACTGCAAACGGAACCACCAGCTCCACATATTCCAAAGCAACTAAGGTACCTATACGCAATTCCTCCAGAATTAAGTAGAAAACAAGGTACTTGCGAAGATGTTATCAATACACAAGAAGTTTTCAATATTACTATCACTACAACGCTTCCCGTCGTCTGTCTGCTTAGTTCTTTAAAACTACGCAACTGACTTTGATGCGATTTTTTATTAATAGATAGTGATTCAAGAAGAAAGATTATATGATCAAGGATTATAAGACAGTGGACCCTGGCTTCACACGGGTGCATTGTACAAAAACGGGTCGCTTTGTATGTATAAATTGAAGTCATCTCTCTGAACAGGATAATCTTGGACTTCATGGCTCCGGAAATAAAAATTGTAGTTTTTACCTCTGGAGCCATGTAGTCCGGCGTGCCGCAGAAGGTGTCCGCCGTCTTGTCGAGGTAGATTTGCAGCTTGCACATGCCAAAGTCGGCGATGCGCACATGTCCGTCGAAGTCCAGCAGAATGTTGTCTAACTTTAAGTCTCTGTAATCACAAAAATATATCAATTATTGACTAGTGATCAGAAGTATAATAATTATCCTGGCGTGTGAGAGAAGTGAAATAGAGAGATTGATAGATACAAGAAGTTTATCCCGTTATAATCTTTACTGGGCCATATCTACAAAAACAAAATTATTTTTCATTAATTAGATGCCAGAAATATAACCAAGGTAATTAAAACTTACAGGTACAGGACTGATATAATAATATATATTTTTTTGACAGCTAATATTTATATCTAGACTGAAAGTTTGCAAGTATCTTGTCTTGACTACTCGATCAAGAAGCTCACCTGTACACGATGCCTCTCTTATGCAAGAACTTAAGCCCAGATACAATTTCCGCGGCGTAGAATCTGGCGCGCGCCTCGGGGAAGCGCCCGCTCTGCTGGATGTGGAACATCAGGTCGCCACCGTTCAAGTACTCCATCACGAAGAAAAGATGGGACTGGAAAACAGAGCCCAAGATGTACACATGAATACATAATCTTAGATTCAATCTAGTTTGCATTGCACAAGCAGGGGTAGATGGCTTCGATGCCATCTTACGTAAAAAAGCAGCCTCGTTACGCCGAAGACAGCTGCCACTGTGTTCTGAGGGCGATAGCTGATAGCGGGGACTGTCCGTTTGATGGCCATTGGGATAAAACAATGGTTTTATTCGTAGAATAACGCAACTAAATATATATAAGTTAACTAACAAATGATGGGCTTTCTAGTTGTCCAAAAATACTTAAACATTTATTTTCTTATTTTATTTAACCATTACTTACATCGGTTTGGAAGGTGGCGAACAGATGGCACAGGTAGGGATGGTTGGTGCCGAGGGCGAGCACCTTCCGCTCGATGAGCGTGCACTCCACGTCATCATCCTCCAGCACGACATCCTTCTTCAGGCACTTCACGGCGTAGTAATACTCCGTGTCCTTCAGCTCGGCCAGTAAAACCTGACAACGAAGAAAAAATAAAAGGCATAAAAAAATTGTTTTGTTTTGACATTAAAAGTCGGTTTACGGACGATAATTTTACGTGATATCGGTGGAAGAGAGATAGATGCGTCAGAAGCGTTCGGCTTCGGCCGATCGTGCCTCTCTATTGATTGTTCCACGCTCTCGTTTGCACACGGAATGTGACATTTTTTTGTGCGTGCAGTCTGCGTTCATTGATTTATAACACACCATCACGACAAAATAGAAAACAATGAATTTCGTACGGCCTACCTACTTCATTCCATTGTAACTACTACTTATTCGTAGTGTAGGACTAATGTTAAATAATTTCATAGTGTCATACATACCAATCTACAAAATGATGCTAATGGCTAGGTAGGAACTGATGTATTTTAAATTGAATTTTTGGTATTATTTCTCTAGTGTATCAATTGTCAAATAAATACAAAGAATAAAAATATGTTTTCTTTCGTATATTAATTAAGCGAAGTAATTATAATTAAGCTAAGTAATAATAAGTATCTTTAAGCTAAAGTAAGAGCTAAGTAATATTAAGTAGTGGCGAATGAGTTCTCAACTTGGGGCGAGGCCATAACTATAACAAAATGATGGTGGCACAAATGAGAAAAAATTCTCGCTAGGTCACCGGTAACAATAAATGAGGAAAAAATCTAACTAGTTCGACGATTGAACTTATTAATAGAAGTAAAGAAAATAAAGCGGTAAGAAACATGTTCCAGAAAATCCTGAACGAACCCGTGACCACGTAAGACATAAAAGACCGAAAAGTTGTTACCTCTAGGTACTAGACTACCTGCCACACATAAAATGTTACAGCAGCTGAAAACTGCGTGGGCGGTGAGTTACGGTGGTAAAATGCTTTACGATCGCTGGAACTAAAATAGGAATATGTTGTTGTAGGGCTAAGACGTCACACATAAAAATAATATGATGTATATAATAGTTCAATATTATTATAACGGCTTTTGCCAATTTTGCTACATTACTATATTTTGTTTTTTTGGCTTTTCAAAGGAATTTTATAGACCACGGGGCCTCTACCTATATAAGTTTTTTCGCTCGATGCAGTTTGCATTAAGGGTTTATCCTCGAAGATATAATGTGAAATTGAAGTACTGATTAGGTACGTACGTTTCTATAATGATAAGAATAGGCTGTACAAAATTATTTGTCGCAATCCATACTGCAGGAAAACGCTTCTCGCATTTCAATGAAGTTCGATCCGGGGAGGTGTTTTTAAAAAGACTTTCAAAAATATCTTCTGATCATTTTCTTTTATCTAAGTATACCTTTTAACTTTTCCAACGGAGTTCAAGAAAGAATAGACCGGTTGTAGGTATCTATCTAGACGACATGTTGATGACATCTCATACACTGTCTGCTCAGTCGTCTGTCACCATCATCTTTCTTTGTAAGCTAACGCCCGCCTAGACTACTACGCGATGAAACGCCAACGGTGGAATAATTAATTTCTGTTCGAATATATGTTAGAGGAAATTCACACGACGGCGACGGAGACTTTGTTTTATAACTGGCTGCATCTTGCTTTCGTCGCAAGTTAAAGAAAGACAGATGCGACACGACAACTCATAGAATGTACTCCTTGTTTTTGTCATTGATTGTTCCGTTGAGCTGACAAACTCAAATGGGAATGGGACTTAAAAGTTTTACAACTTGTAAATATCATCCATCAGTGAAATATTAAAATTGATTTCAGCTTTGTGATAAGTAGTAGCGCTGAAATAGAATGCAGCAACCTTAATAACGGGATAGTAGCAATAATGGTGCAGCTCTACAAACGGGTACCTAGCTACATACAACCTTATACGTATTAAGGCTTACGTCACCTACACAACTACCCGACTTTTACAAGTGAGGTATTTGATTCAACTCATTTTACAATGAATTTGAAATCAACTAATATGTAGGAAGCCATGCAATATTTTTAAGTATTTATACATATTTTGCATTCACAATGCTATTTTTGATATACTCTTATTAAATTAAGAAATAAAATATGGTGAAAAAATTCCAAGCGGGCGAGATTTGAACCTGCGACCTTAAGTCGTACGACTTACGCTTTTCCAACTGAGCCACCGCCTGTTCTAACCTCGGCGCCGAAATTCTCCACCATAAGATAAGATAAGATAAAAGATTTATTTGCATTAAATAGGGTACAGAAAGATGTTACATATAGATGTGTAGCTTAGCCTACTTAGCCATTTTTACAGCATGCAATATTTTTATTTGATTACATTTCTATTTGCAATACTAAATATAGGCTCTTTAATCAAATTCACTATACACATATCTCATTTCCCATATACGTATTAAGGCTTACGTCACCTACACAACTACCCGACTTTTACAAGTACTTGGAATTTTTTCACCATATTTTATTTCCATCCAAAATAGCATTGTGAATGCAAAATATGTATAAACACTTAAAAATAATCAATTCCTTTTTCTCGATTTCAGGATTCAGATTATCGTTAGTTCAAAACCAAATACTGCATAAAAAGTAAAAAACATTCTGTTATGAATTTATTTTATGCTTCCGCCATTTCCTTGGCCTCGTCTTAAAGACTAGTGGGCCAAAGCAAGCAGGAAGGTGTTGGGTTCGCTCCCGTAATAGATAATTTATTGCAATTTCAGCAATAGACCTGGCAATTTCACATTAATTTCGAGAAATAAGTAAATGAGTTATCGTACTAATAATTTGCCTCTTGAAATTAATGTTTAGTCACGGCATAGAAGTATAATTGGGAAGTTACCTTAGCTCAGACAAAACTTTGTTTGTACCTATTAATGTATGTTTATATTGTGATATGTTACCACCTTAGAAATTAAATAAAGATTTTATTATTATTATTATTATATATTTTTTTTAAATCTATGAGTCACGGTATCAGGGAGTCAGGTATGCTTAAGCATTGATCGATGACTTGACTGGGTACAGTCAAGTCATCGAAAAATAAGTAAATATAGCTATATTTACTTATTTTAGAGTCATATTTGATGATTGATTTTGTTTTTCGTTTGGCCGAAACTAATGTGAGAATTTTCAAGTTGCCTAAATACATCTGGCATAGCTTAACGCATAGATTTTAAAAAAAAATTACTTCTATGGCTTAACGACTGCTATCAATTATGACAGCCGCGATACCAACGGCTAAACGTGCCAATTGTGGTGACCCATCTCAGTGAGTACCGCGCCCAGTGTTTCTTTACTATGCTTAAACATTTACGCCTATTGGGCCATCCAGCTCCTCAGGCGTAGGCATAAATATAGTGTAGAGTCGTATTTGATGCTCGCTTTGTTTTAGGACTTGAATTACCATCCCCTTAGTCCAGATATGTTCATTGCATGATCCTTTATAAGTAGTTCTCTAACAGTTCGTAATACCAATTGTAATACCTACACAAAGAACTTCATAGTTCTTCTATACTATCTAACGTTAAATGTTAAAATTTCTAAGAGGCTGAATGTTTATACATTTAAGATAAAGGTACCTCGGATTTGTACTCCACTTGAATAGTAGGGTTATTTCACTGGTTTTGGGTCATTTAAGTGTCGAGTATTTAACTTCAAGATATTGTACCATGTAGGTATTTAACAGTTTGGATGTAACAAATTTACAATAGGCTAGCCTAAAAAAATATAATTAGTCCGTCTGTAAGTAATTACAAAAATATTAGCCACGTATTTTTTCTTTTGTCGATTGAATAAAAAATTATAAAGATATAGCCCTTTGAAATTCCGTGTGACGTCATAGTTTGCTACACTTTTTAGCAAACTTTGACGTCACGAGCCCTCACTCCTGAACTTTGACGCGCTTTATCTTATCCATTTATTGTTTAATTGACAAAAGAAAAAATACGTGTCCAATATTTTTTGATTATCTAACTGACGGACTAATTGTAATGTTATAATTTTGACCCAGGAAACTAGCCTATATATTTTTGATTTCACATATTTTGCTCGCAGGTAAGTATCTAATAGTATTTTTAATGTGTCGTGGCTTCAAACTAAAGATGTAAACCAGCTAAACTACCATACCCCACTTTGAAAAATTTAATATTTAAAGTTTTTAATCTAAATATTTTTTTTATTAATTATCTTAGGTATAAAGGCAAATCTAAGGCTTGCCTTTTGTTTATAATGCTATAAAGCGTTTGGGTTATGTTTCGGTTCCGCTCATAAACTGAGACTGTATGCACCTAGGGTTACCATCAATATCAGGGAGGATTTGCCTGTTAAGGATGCACAAAACGCCTGATTTTTCAGAAAAATGCCTGTCTATGATAACAAAAAAACTGTATGTCTTAAAGCATGAGCAGAAGCGGGCGTTTGCATGATTTATTATTAAGTATTAGATCTACTGAGACCTGCGAAATCCAGAAATGAATGTCTCAGCTTAACGCCGGCCGCACGCCCGCGCCGGTCTAAACCATAAAATGTCTGTCAAATGCGGCGAACGCCTGTCAGATGGTAACCCTACTGTGTGCACCTGGTAAGGGATAAATAGGTGCTATATCTATTATTAGCCACTACTATTTGGCAGAAGCTATACCAAAAGCTCCCACTTATCAAACCTGTCGCTTGCAGTGATGTCGCGCTGACGTAGCAAAGACGTATTTAATAAATGTAGAAGACAATTATTGCGTTTTAACTGCTCGTACAAAGAGTCTGATGACACGTGCCTCGTGACGTCACCGTAATGTAAGTACCAGAAATAGCTATAGGTGCAGTCGTGAGTTCATTTAGCGCTGGTGAACCACGGCAGATTGCGCCTGGGCTTGTACCATGTGGCAGGGTGCCACGCTGCTTCGTGAGGTTACGGTCAGCATTGGGGCATGGCATCCCAATACGCGTGTTCGCCGATCTTATCAAAAGCAGTGATAAATAACGCTACGATTTATTTGGGACATAAAGTAAGCAAAGGTTTCGAAGGAAATTTGAAAATATGGAAAAAAAAAATTTAGTATATAACGAGGTTAGGTCGTCGAGTTTCTAAGACTTCTTTGAGTTTTGTTTAAAATGTCCTCATTATTACATCAAATTAAAATAAATCCTAATTAAACTTAATCAATTAACTTCGTCCTTATTATCCTTACTAATATTATAAATGCGAAAGTGAGTTTGTTTGTTTGTTACGCTTTCACGCCGTAACTACTGAACCGATCTTCATGAAATTTTGCATACAAGTACTCTGGAGTACGGAGAAGGACATAAGGCTACCTTTTATCCCGGGAAAAAGTAGTATTGCCCTCACCAAAAAGTACTATGTTAGGCCCTTGCGTCACAATCTACTATATCTGTACCAGGTGGGAGTGCACACCTTTGCAACCCTCTCCCGGCGCCTTTGCTTACATAGGTAAGTTCCTCTAACACCGGGTGTAAAAGTGTGGTCGATACATACTTCAATCGACTTAGCCAGACAACATGAATCGCTTTTCCTACGGGACTAAAGCTGAGATGTCGAACAATATCTCCTACACAACTGTTCAGCCAACCGGACAATTTGGATATGTCGTCATTTTCAAGGGCTGAGTCGCCCCACACATGTCGACCATCAGTCCAGACCCTCTGTACATAAATGTGTAAAAATAAATTCTATCAAGTCTGTAACTACAGAATTGTAAATAAATCTTAAATAAAATTATATCTTTTTCAATTCGTTTTCTGTACTCTATTTATCTGCTATTATTGTATGTTCCGACATGTGCGTGTGCTCTGAGGGCCACTCTCTCAGAATTCTTTGAAAACATGCTCAGGATTTAGTGAACATTCCCAAAGATTTGTGAAAGTTGGAACCAGATTTTGTGAAAATCAAATAAGCGAGTTATGAAATTTAAAGTTGGACCCTCAGTCCACACATAGAGGATTGAGGGTCCACTTGTACCGGATAAACTAAGGGCACTAAGGAAAAAGTCTTTATGCCAAAACGTAAGATAAAGTCAAACAAAAATTGTGGAAACAAAATATTATAGCAAAACATTGTATTATTTTCTATATCTCCGTTCAAAATGGACCCTCACGTGGAAAGTTTATTACGCTAATAATAACAAAACCATTGACTTTTGGTTACTCTTTGAAATCTTATATCATCCTTATCTTTACTAATATTATAAATGCGATAGTGAGTTTGTACCTTTTATCACAGGAAAAAGAACTATTCCCGAGGGATCGACATTGACGCGGGCGGAGCCGCGGGCGAAAGCTAGTATCCTTACTAATATTATAAATGCAAAAGTGAGTTTGTTTGTTTGTTTGTTTGTTTATTTGTTTGTTTGTTAGTTTGTTACGCTTTCACGACGTAACTACTGAACCGATTATCATGAAATTTTGCATACAAGTTCTCTGGAGTGCGGAGAAGGACATAGGCTATCTTTTATCCCGGGAAAAAGTACTATTCCCGAGGGATCGACATTGACGCGGGCGGAGCCGCGGGCGAAAGCTAGTTAATATTATAAATGCTAAAGAGAGTTTTTTTGTTACGCTTTTACGCCGCTACTACAGAACCGATCATCATGAAATTTTGCATATAAGTTATCTGGAGTATGGAGAAGGACATAGGCTACCTTTTATCCCGGAAAAAAGCACTGTTCTCGAGGGGACGACGTTGATGCGAGCAAAGCGGCGGGCGAAAGCCAATTATTTAATAAAAATATGTATATTAATATCTATTACTATGCTGTGACGAGTGCAAATGCGTTAGCATTAGGGAGGAACCTAATTTCCTTTTCATATTTAATTAACACTACGAACATACGTAGTACCTACGACACACAACTTTCTAACCTTACTATTCCACTATTTTAAAATAACGGTTTTAAGATATAATAATAATTCTTTATTTCCATTTTCCATACCCATGATTCCATACCCAAAGGGTGTAGAAACAGCACCTTATTACTAATCCTCCGCAGTCTGTCGTCACAAAGTACATCTGCATTTGTGACGCTCATTCTCAAAAAATATTGGGTCTTTTCTCTACCTATGAAAATGGCGTTTTCTATAGATAATTTCGATACTCGAAATAAGTAAGAAAACGCCTTTAGTATCATTTTGGGGTTGATAAATTCAACATAAGTGAAATTTTTGCATGTATTTACGGTAAGCTTGATTTATGCATTATTAAAACGGACAACACATGAAACGAGTTCTTTTCGTGAGTATTTTTCAATAATTAAATTCAGAAAAACAAAAAATGTCATGCTGCAAGCAAGAATGTTTATAATATTTTGCACTAATAACAGTTAATAACATTTGCACACTTTCAAGTTTAAATAAAAATTGTGTTTAACTGAAATTCATAGTCATTAGGACCAAAATGTCGAGCGGAAAAAAACGTCAATTTCATCTCACTATCGGGCTGGATCTGTAGGCCGCGGTAAAGGGAAAAAATATCCCCTTTGGTTCTGGACTGAGGTAGGACATCAACCATACTTTTGTATCTACATTGCAAGTAGAGTAAAATCTTGTAAATTGGGCACGGTGCAATAAATAAATTACATAGGTAGATATGAGCTAGGCCCAAAGCAAGTTCGAAATTTGTGTTTTGGGATAAAAACTCAACTATAGGTACAAATATACTTAGATAAAACATCCAAGACCTAGTTCAATCTGTAAAAGATCATTTTCCATCTTGACCTGTCCGGTGATTGAACCCAGGGCCTTCGGTGTGACAGCCATGATGACCTCTAGGCCATACCTATGAATCACACACCGTATTCTGCACACAAACCCAGAGAAAAGAAACGCAATTGTTTTCTTATTGGCGTTTACGTTTGGCGAGTCTAAAAAAAGAGCGTTTAATTAAAACAGCGCCAACACACGCTTGACATTTCAACGTGTGTATGTAGGCGTATATTACAACTCAAACTGTTTGTTTTCGATTGTATCTCCCTTCACGTATAATTCAACCTAAAGGAATGAGAGAAAAACGTCTATATTTCCTTCTGCCGTAAGTACAAGCAGAAAATGTACATATGCTCAGTAAGTTTGGTTCAACCTCAAAAACAATCAAACAAAATTTCAAACGGACATCAATCGCGTTTCTTAAAACGACATACTTATGTTCTTACTTAACTATTTTCGGTGAATAAAGCGCCGGTAGGAGCCAGTATAAAAAAATATACCTAGCTATCAATATGTATAATTATGAATGTAGATACCTACCGAAGTAGGTAAAAGTAAAGCATAATATGCTGTTTATAATAATGTGTATGTATCATACTATTTCATGTTGCCAAATTAGACACCTAATATTTTCATTATTTTAACACACTGTAAATAAACCGTACGCAATAGCTATAAAACCAATTTAAACTACAATTTATGACTGCGATTTCGCTTTGCCTAAAATTACTTAGGTATATGCCACAGGTTCATCGCGCTCTGTAATGCAACTGAAATCATTTGACATTTCGCGCCTTTGATGTGCCAATCTACGGCCATCTCACAAAATATTTTATGTTTTAATAACTGTCAAGTCCAGTTACTTCTGCTCTGGTGTCTAAATTATAAAATTGTTAATTTAATTTACTTCGTTTTATATGCTTGACTACGCGATTAAAGGTTTGTCATACCTAATATTGTAAATGCGAAAGTTACCTTGAACTTATGTGTTTTTTTACGCTAACATGCATTAAGTACTGAAAAATAATCATGAGATTTTGAATACTTGTTGTCAGGGGTATGAGGAAGAGGGATTTTGTCTAACGTAAGTCGCGGGCGTAAGATAGTAGGTACTTATAGTAGGTTAGAGTCGTAATGTTTCCTCGTGAACGAAACAGGAGCCAGAGAGTGTGTACAGTAGTTTACATTAAAGAATAGAAAAAGTCGGATAAGGTATAGAGGAAGAAGATGCTTATATCAAAGATATATAGTGACTAAGCGATAATATAATTTTCGGCAGTAGAATGAGGCGCGGGAAGGTAAACTGTAATGAGTACTTTGGTTATCTTTGACCAGCTATTATAAATTATATCCAGAGAAAGTGATTTATTAATCCGATAGTCTACACAGTTTAGTGGTCATAACTATCTGCCCGCCCTGGCTTCGCACGGGTAGATACAGATATTCATTCTATAGCCTATGTTCATCAGGGATAATATGGTGAAATAATTTTTCAAATCGGGCCCGTGGCTTCGGAGCCTCTTCAATGCAAAAAAAGCTAACAACCATATCTTTCATCTTTATAACATTAGTGTAGATGTAGTCCATTCATTATGTATAATAGCTATTTATTCACTATAGCTGTAACATATATACGAGTATATTTTATCGTAGCGCACCAAGATCTCGCATCAAAATATATCCGAGACTTGGCTAAACACTGCCATGCCTGAACATATTTATTATATTCTAATCGGTCCCATCAAGTCAAAACTCACGCGTGTTATTTTAAATTGTAATTGAGATAAAAATAAAGTATGAGACGATGTCTGAAAATTGTCTAATAAAATGTTTGTTTTAGACTATCGGCCGCGTTCACGCTCTAGAGTAGTGAAATCTTCAGACGGAAACTTATGATGAGAGAAACGTCGTGTCGGCTCTTTCATCTCAGATTCTTTTGGCATAAATATTAATGATTATTTTTAAATGAAATCTGCTAAGACTTATAAAGGCATTTAAAATATGACTGTCTTGTCTAACTCATATATTACTTATTCGAAGTGTCTTATCTAGTACCAAACATTGCTACTATCAAGAATAGTATTGCCCTAAAATCAATATGTTACGCTTTGTTAGTTAGTTTATACCGCAGATATTTTAATAGTTGGTTTGGTAAATCAAATACCCACCTCTTTGTCATCTTTAATAGAAATTCAACAAAGATACCGATATACAAAAATCTACTTGTACACATTTGTTTTTTTGTTGTCTGCTAAACGAGGGGCACCAGTTTCGATTCCAGACGCAAGCAAATACCTGTATTCTATTTTTTTTTCATAGATATTTGTCTGCGGTTCCGGAGTTTTCAAAGGGGCAGGCAGCCAGTGGTTAAAACTATGCCATATCGTATTATGTATTAACCTTACATTGAACCTTAGGCTCCGTCGCGTTACAGTTCAGGATGCAACCGGTAAAACGATCAGATGAGAGAGAGAATACGCCTAATTGGTATCTTGAATACAGGAATTAGACTACATTCTCCGGTCATTCATGTTCCTGTCGTTATTGAATTTAGGTTTACAGGTGTTTTGAAGTCAGCACAGCCGACTATCTGCACTTTCGGTGAACAACCAATAATCCGCAAAATACATAGTTCCGTCAAGGTAACTTTGTATTTAAAGCAGTTGTCACTACGAGTCGTACTCATTTTCCAGTGGCCTACTTAAATCTATTCCGGTGGTGCAGGTAGGTAGCTCTATTTTCATTTGATTTCCTAACTGTTTGACACAGTTTGCGTCCTCAACCCGACGGTATAAACCCGGGACACAAATTAGAAAGAAATAGAAGTAGAACTAAAGGTAGGTACTTTTCATCACATTTCTTATTATAATAGCCGATTTGACATCGTCTTGACGCTTGCCTCATGTTCCGTTGGGTTGGGAAGAAGATAATAAAGAAATTAGTGGTATTCAATGCAACATATTTTTTGATTTTTGGTGTTATTGATTAACAATAGAGTAAATTGTGATAAGTACATTTCGATAATAAACAGGCTCTGGTCGGAACAAACTTGAATCTCTACTAGCATAACATCATAATTTAAGTAAGGTGCAGGTCATAACTGCAGGTGTTATCACTAGTAAGGACACGGTGTATATTGTGTTTTATAAAAATGCCCAAATCTGTTGACTTAGACAAGGAAATTCCCAGTCAGCTGTGAACCGTGTGGAGTTCAAAATTCATGTCTTTCAGACACGTCGAGCACTGCTACCATGGCTCCTTGTCACACCCCACTAGAGCAAAAGGTTAAGGTATTCTTCTGCTATACAATGATTTGAGCTCGAGCATCGCCGACCGCCATTGTGAATACTGTGATATAACCGGCACGGTATTTTGGGAAATGCGTACTCGTATCATACCGTCATACCGATGCAACGCTTGTTTGCATTACACCTCAGATTACATTTAAATTACTTATAGCTATACTCGTACTCAGGAGTAAGCAAGTAGCTCTTGATTTCCAATGTGGCCCGGCCATAATGTGTTTCAAACTGATTTCCGCTAATCGGCTGTTTGTATTGCCCCTACGGAGCCGATGCGACCTTATTGAAGTATTTACTTATTTAGACTATATTATAAAGAGGAAATATTTGACTTGATTGTCTGTGTATTTGTTTCTAGTGGATAAAATCAAGAACTACTGAAGAGATTTAAAAATATATTTTACCTTATTTTACATTATAGCGAGTGACATAGGCTATTATTTACGCGGACAAAGTCGCGGAGATAATAGCGTAGGCGGTATATTTTTTGATATCATCATCATCATCAGGTCCTTTTTAGTCTCCACTACAGGAGTACGACCCTCTCTGTATTACTAGAGCCACACTTGGCGAGAGCAGCCAGAGGACTTGGCCTATTTTTTGATATAGTACTCCCCTTTTGTTTTCGCCTAACTTTAATTTCCAATAACATACTTACATACTTTGCACTTGCTACAGATTTTGTTATGGTCATATCAAGTCTTAAAGCCATACAAATACCATACAAAATGTATAGAATTTGTCTGGCTTTCACACAATATGCTAATTCAAAAAGTTTGTCATACATTTTTTATAGACGCATCTTTCAACACACACACTTATCTATGCCCGTTTTAACTCCTACCTAAACGTGTGTTTATGATTTTTTTCGCGAATACTTTTTTCTTGGCAGTATCCCTCGTTTCGGTTCTCGTAGGTTTATTTCTAGCTCCGAGTTCGCTTCACGAATTGTTAGAAGTAGACAACAATGGGGACATCTGCAACGCGACTACAAACAGAAATATTTATATACTTGCACAAGTACCTAGTACTTGTGCAAGTACCTAGTACTTGTGCAAGTATTATGACTCGTAAATCACTGTGTGCAAAACACTCTTTGTCTTATTTCCGTGAAATATTTCGTATTATATGTTATGATATACTTATTTTTAATTTTACTTTTCCAAAGAAGCTACCATGCAGCGTATATTGCACCATTTATTAGACTAGAGGATCCCGTGAGCTAATGAATATAGAATATAACATTAGCATGAAATATAGAATATTTTCTAGGTGATGTAAGCCAAGCATAATGTGTCTAAAAGGAATAGGATATGGTAGAGATATTCGGATGCTGGATTGGAAATGGTAGCTACTGACCTATTCGCTGGTTCATGTCTAGCTCGCGTTTATTTTTTCACCATATCTTGTTTCTTTATTTATAATAAGAGGACAACACTTTTGTGCGTTAATTTAAATGAAACAATGCGTTTGCTTGTATGTAGGGAAGCAATGGTCATATCTGTAGTTGAATTGGGCAGCAGAACACAAAGAAAAGAAAATAGTGGTTGGACTGCGTTATGGAAACGACTTCAGATACCGAAAAGAAGCTAACGTGCCTGAGAGATGAAAAAAACGTGGTAAATTCAAAACTACCAACGATTATATGAATTAATTCTCCGAAGTAATTATCGGTTTTTTTTTATTCCGTCTCTCGGAAACTTGAGGAGTGATCGAATAATTCACGAAATTTCCTCAATAATTCACCCAAGAAATAAATTTCGCCTCGCTCTCTCTGTTCTCGGAAATTCCGAAAACTGCACATCACTAAATAGGAGTATGAACTTTACATGAATAGTTCATTCTAGAAGGTGACTTGATACAACAAATGTTTTGATTTATTTGACATCTGAAATATTTTCGTCCTAATCTCTCACGAGAAAAATGATTGGACGGGTAAAGACATCTTTTATTTTTAACAACCGTGATACAGAGCTGCCCGCTTGGCTGGCATCCACCACGATCGTTGTTCTCATTTCGGTCAAAAGAAAGAAAACAATGCTATCAAACCGCAAGTCGATCAATCACAGAACTACTTAGTTAGAAGTTAGTTAGAAGAAGTTAGAAGTTTAGAAGTTAGTTAGTTAGAAATTTAATAATAAAATAAGATAGTTTTTGTGACAAGCCTTTGATACTGTAGAGTATTTTGCCAAGATAAAGCAAATAAGCCCAAATACAATGGGTTTATCATCTTTACTCTAGAAATTCCGGTAGCCACGTTCCGATCCGACTACATCATCAGACCAGCCCTACGTTAGGTATCTTAAGGATCTCTATCATAAGCAAAATTTCAGCTTAATGCTTCAAAATTGAGTTGCAAGATATAACCCAAACAAACTTACATACAAGTCACAAGACACAAAACTTCGTCTCGCTCGCCTCGCTATACCTATATTCTCTATATACCTAGTTAGTTAGTTACTCGATTGTTAGAATTCATGCAAAATGCTAGCCAGACGACTGACGAGACTTGGTTATCAGCATTCAAGAGTTGGTTTTCATTAGTATAGAAGATTAGTAGTATGGAAATTATTCGGTCTACAATGAAAATAAATCAATATTCGAACGCGTATTTTCATATTTATCAGTGACTGATTTTTTTACCTTGACAGAAATCACGGTCATGAGAAGTTAATATTTCAATCTTTTAAAGAAATAAAGTTGTATACTTTCATTGCCGTGGTTACCAACTAACATGTAATGCTCAAAAATACAGTACCTACTGAATACATTTGAATGAACTCTCAACTCACCTTGCCGAAGCTGCCTTTGCCCAGAACCTTGATGAATTGGAAGTCTTCAACGGTGTACTTCCTGAAGCGCGGGATGGACCTCGCCGGGGGCGTGAACCTTCCCGTTTTTCGGAAGATGCCGTAGGCGGTCGATTGCTCTGCGAAAAGTTTGTATGTGAGCTTGGTGCTGTAGAATGGAAGTGCTTCAAACATGAATTTAATTATTACAATATGGAGATGTTTTAAGTGAAATGTTGTGGAATATTTGTAATGATGGTGGGAAACTAAAAACCACTCTGTATTAATTAGATTTAAATATATGATATTAATAAATATGAATATAGTCCAACCCATAGTTGCTGAAATAATATACTCAGTAACATCAAGGCAAGTTTACCTACTTTATCTGTTGGGTATTTTAACAATTTATACATAAGCAGCACAAAACGAAATAAAATTTGTTCACCTGTCTTGAGGTTGTATTAGCGGAATGATCTTTTTGATATTTAAGAGCTCTTGTCAGTGTATTGTTATGTAGAAAAAACCGGCCATGTGCGAGTCGGACTTGCATACGAAAGGTTCCGTATTATTATCTATCAAAACGGAAAAAATCATGTCTGTTGTATGGGAGCTCTCCTTAAATATGAATTATATTATTTACTAGCTTTCGCCCGCGGCTCCGCCCACGTCAATATCGATCCCTCGGGAATAGTACTTTTTCCCGGGATAAAAGGTAGCCTATGTCCTTCTCCTTACACCAGAGAACTTGTATGCAAAATTTCATGATGATCGGTTCAGTAGTTACGGCGTGAAAGCGTAACAAACAAACAAACTCACTTTCACATTTATAATATTAAGTAAGGATTTTTAAAGTAAATATATAACTAAATATTCTGTAAATATTTCAAGCATCTACCTGTTGCCGTTATCGATATCGAGCAAAAACGAGCAAAAATCACGATCGTATAATATGGGAGCCCCCTTAAATATTTATTTTATTCTCTTGTTACTATTTGTTGTTATAGCGGCATCAGAAATACATCAGATGTGAAAATTTCAACTGTCTAACTATCACGGTTCATGAGATACAGCCTGCTGACAGACGGACAGACTCAGATCGGTTCAGAAGTTACGGCGTGAAGGCGTAACAAACAAACAAACAAATTTACTTTCGCATTTATAATATTAGTAAGGATAAGGATTTAATTATTTTTACATTTCGTCTCTCGTCTTTTTACGACTAATACATCTTTTTATGACTACTAAATCACATATATGTACATACTGATTCATTCAAGACTTTCCTAGTAGGTAAGACGTTGCGTATCGAATGTTTACTATAGTTTGGTAAACATGCGGTTCTAAATTAGCGCTGAAAGATTTAACGATTATCACATCATAACCTATAACATTACGAAATGAAGCGATCTCGCTATAAATTATAATTCATTATTTACGAGCAGAATTAATGTTACAGTTGTTTATATGGTGTTAATTATTATTTGGAACATTATTGTTGGCGTGCGCTAACAAAAGACATAAACGAACTCATTTAACAATTGCAGAGAAAAAAACGATAGGTACATCGTTCAAATAACATGTGGATATCTCTTTTTATACCCCAATATTATAATATCTTTTTTCTTCATGTTTGTGAGTTTGTATGTTTGTTTCTTAATAATTCAAGATATATATTTATGTACTGGAATTTAATATGAGATAAAAATATAACAGATAACATCTATAAGTGTTTTTCTTTTATATCAATGAGTAATGTTCTACTTTCTATAATAAATACTTTTATTTTTCCCTGTTCATCACAAATGCGACAGGTCCACGTTAATCAGCGTGCAAAAAAATATGAATTTGCGTTACATTGGGATTAGTAACGTTCGTATATTTCGCGTAGTGGATTAATGAGCGCAAGTGTGTTGGCCCGGCTCCTGTGCCTCTCGCGTGTAGAGTAGGGTGTCACATATCCAGTATTAAAACGAGGAAACTGGACTGACCAGCAGGTTAGGGAATTTCCAGGACAAGATGTCTCTGTAGTGCTCATATAGTGACTTTTTGACGTTACTCTTTTCATGACAGTGAAAATTAAAAATAAAATACTATGTTTTCAAGGAGGAGAATAAATTTTTTGTTTTGCTCTGTAGTTATTTTTCTGGTTCATACATTACATTTAGATAGAACTTGAATAGCCTTATCTAACATCTGGGCACCCTATCTGCTGGTAGGTGTGAACATCCTCTGTCCGTGCCACTGACTCTTCAGATCCTTATCCAGTGTCACGTCTTCGTGACGGCCCAGCGGAGTTTGTTTACACTACTTAGTTACTATTTTTATAAAATCTACATGTCTTCATTCAGTGACATTGCGTTTATGAGAACTTCTACCTAACGAACGTTATTCCAGATGAATTCATATTTTTAGGCAACTAATTATTGTTGTTGTTGTTCATATATTCATCAAAGAAAGTTTGCGGACGAATAAATACAATTTATTTATATTTCGGGCGCTGAACGATCTAAATCAACAAGGCTTATGAAAAACAGAGTCGGTCTGTTGTTGCCGTTGTCGGTTCAACCATTATAGAGACTTTCCTAGGTTTTCGTTAATAAGTTTCAACATGCTATTATTGCTTTCATTTTCCTAAAATATATTAAATGCGAAAGAGAATTAGTTTGTCACGCCATCACACCTTAACTAATCAACCGATCATCAGGAAAATTTACATACTCGTTTGAGCATAGAATTTATTAAGAGAAAAAAGCTTTTAAAAGCGTACAGTTTCATGGCCTAACCTTGTAAAATAAGGCTAATATTCATCCTGTTCTCAAATCTGAGATATTGCACTCGACATCGAATGCAATGTAAGAAAAGTTTGCTTTTCTAATTGTTCAGCTTGTTTCCTGTATTGCGCACGTTTGCGTACGTGCATCTGATAACAGCTAGTTATGACATAACCGCTTACATGTGTGACAAATTAATTCTCTTTCACCTCGGGCGGGATCGCGACCGCCGCTAAAAATATAAGCTGTGAGGAGCAATATCAAGGTCAGCGTAATTCGGGACTTTCGCGAGTAATCGCGGGATCTCCGCAAATTTGTAATGCCGTAACGAGTTTTCTTTGTTTTTATAACTAATTTTGAATTGAATTTCGGAGTTAACGTGTGTAGTTATTATCGTATGTATCGGTTCCAAAATGCGAATCACTAGTTTAATGGCACAGAATACGTAATAGGTAATGGTTGATTGTTTTGAAGACTTTTTGACAGTACCTTATGACTAAAGCTCATTACCGTGAAAGATAAAAGAGTACGATACCTAACGTGATATTGACAACTCGCCTAATAACCACGATAATTAACCCGATATGTACTCGTACCTATATATAACAATCAGGTGTGGATGTCAACTCAATGCCTCTATTGCATAATGAAAGAGTCAAACTATTGACACTCACATTTACATTTACTTAGACTGACCGAGGTATCCCGTGACCAAAGGGCTGGAAAATTACCTGGCACAAAGGATAATAAGCATTGCTATCCAGCGTGGAATGCTGCCAGCCTTAATGAGCACGTTGCCGCGAAGTGACGGTTTGTAGGGACTATATAATTTGTAAATATTGATATGTTTAAGTAAATATTACTTGACTACTTAAAAATTGTAAAACGGGATTCGTAGGCGTATAAATAATTTCAAAGCAAGCCCGAGTGGCAAGTGCTAACACCAATTTTTCTTAATAATATCATGAACATCATCTCAGCCGCAAGAAGTCCAGGCTGGACATATGCCTCAGGTACTTCCAATACGACCGTTTGGACGCAGCGTGCATCCAGTGCCAGGTGGTCGGTGGGTATCCACTCCAACGCTACGCTTGCCAATACGTGGTTGCCATTTGAGAATCTTTCTGCCCCAATCGGCCATTAGCTCTACGCGCTATGTAACTTCTTTGTCGCAACATACGCTAATGCATGCCTACGATCTACGTAAATGTGGAAAATGCATTAGATTAATTTAAGTTTTATTATAAAAGAAAAGTATGAAGCCTCATCAACCATCGGTTCTATGCGCTTTGTAACTTCTTCTTCGTAAAATACCTACGCTAATGCAACGTCTACCATTAGCTAACTTATAGGCAAACTAATAAAGAAAAGTGTGATAGGACTAATACAGAAAATGTTGTTGACAGGTAATTCAGAAGACAAATGTTACGCTAATGCGAAATGCGCAGAAAACTAAGTTTCCGCATTCGAAAATGATGGTGACGACAGTGAACAAATTAGACTCAGAAATTGCAAAATATAAATTACGAATGTTTCGCAAAACATACATATTTTCGAAGATGATGAAAACAATGAGAATAAGTGACGTTAAAAATAGAGAGGTACAGAGAGAAGAGAATATCTTTTTTCAATAGATTTCCGTATTACGAAATTTGCTAGCCAGTTATACGATGTACTCGTACAAGTATCGTTTCTGTTCTTTAACACCTTAGGCGCCATGTCGGACAATGACCGCCGCGTTGTCCGAGAAACAATTAAAAAAACTATTGTGTCTGCGATAGTATTAAAAGCCCGTACGACAGGCTAAGTATAACGGTGATTATAATTGTCGCCAGACTGAAAAGAGACCTACATTCGCCAATGATTGCAGCTCTGAAATACAGGAGAAGTAAAAAGCTTTCAATTTTTTTTCCCAGAAGGAGGGTAATGTTTTTTGCGCGTATGTATATTATATTATGTAAGTATGTCTCCCATTGTCATCACCTGTAGCCTGAACAGCTTGACCGATTTAGAATTGTCAGGTATCATTAGATTCGTGTTCTTCCCTGGAGTGTCATAGGCTATGAGACGTTAGTAAAAAATGTAAATGGCGGTCGTAAACTGTCAAAAAGGCAGTCGGGTTTTTTATTTATTGAAATATTCCACTTATTACTTCTTCTGTATCTCCTGTTTCTGCATCTGTTAGTGGAGGCAGCCCCCTCTCGGCCCCAACGGCGACGCCCTTGTATGGAGCATTATGGATAACTAATTTTCCACGTGTAAAAGAATGGTCTGCAATCTGTTCTTCGTTGTTCCTTAAACAAATTATATTTATCTCGAGCTTGCCTTGTTCATAGTTCAGGTGTATAAAAAGATGGCATAAGTGGCTATTATTTGCCTCTGATTCTCTCAGCCGAGCAGAGCCGAGATCGGCACACTTCCGACAGATACCCTCCTGCCAAATAGACTAATTGTGCCCATTATTTATCTACACCAGCAATTGCTGCGCTACACGTCATTTCATATTGGCTATAGCAAAAATATAGACGCAAATAGCTCGTCGATAGAGAATTAATATACCGTACACTATAATGCTTTTAATAAATATATCATGATTTGTATATTTCCTACCAGCGTAGCTGTACTCTAAGTACCTATCTCGCACGTCTTATTAAAAAACAATTATATTACGAGTTGAATAAGAAATGAAATTATCATTTTTAAAACCAGCCAAGAGTAATAAAATATGCACACCTAAGCTCTTTATAATCTTATCCTAACTAATTATAAATGCGAAAGTGAGTTTGTTTTTAGGGTTCTGTACCCATAGGGTAAAAACGGGACCCTATTAATTTCTCTCCGCTGTCCGTCAGTCTCTTTGTCTGTCTGTCTGTCTGTCCGTCTGTCACCAGGCAGTATCTCATAAAAAGAAAAAATACGTGTCCAATATTTTTTGATTATCTAAATAACGGACTAATTGTTATGTTATTATTACGACCCAGGAAACTAGCCTATTGTGGCATAAGATTCATGATATTGTTAAATATATCATCATCATCTCAGCCGCAAAAAGTCCACTGCTGGACATAGGTCTCTCCCAAGAAAAGAATAAGGCCTATGTTAAATATATATGCCTTCTTAATCAGTGCAATCGATTTTCACCTAAAGGCTATGTATGGACATTTGCAGGTGACCGTACGTTTCTTTCTACACAATGACACCAACAAGAGCTATGTAATGTGTATGACAAAAGTGAGTCCTGGACTGGAGGTGCGTGCGGGCATTCACTCATTCATGTACAATAAAGTAAGGTGCAAGCTACATTACTATCCATGCGGAATGGGTTGGACAAAGAAACAGAATGTAGGTTTACTTAATTACAATTACAGACCTATTAAATTTCGAGTTAATAATAGTACTTATATATCGGAGCATTTATAAACAAAATAATAATTTGTCCGGTGATATCACTACGGCCCAGAATGCGGAACCCGTTCGAAATGGAACAAGCTCTTGCCGTCTGATGTCTCTACAGCGCTTTCAGCGAAAGTCCCTCCGCTTCGGCCGCTATTATTAGCGCTTTAGAAATACTATTCGCATTTTGCCAATTGTGTCAGGAAGCGGATTTGTTACGCGAACTAAAAAGTTTATCTTCAAATAGTCTATTGAGTGGCTTGTGTTTTTATTCAAACACGTGTGTTATTTTTATGTTCTACCCAGTGACGTCTAATGTCACGGCATCTAGATCTACCTCAGAACAAGGACCTTATTCTGAGAGATCTACCTCCCAGATCTACCTTCAACTTGATACCATCGCATACTCTTTGGCTCAAATTTGCGCGTTTACAGAACCTAATAAAACAAATAGGTACGTCACTGAGTAGGTACCTATTCTTACATCTCCATACTCCATAGATCTGATACTCCAGAGAGTGAAAATAGGGGTTAGTGGCTGCAAGCGAAAGGCAATTTACAACAAACTTCTTCAACTAACTACATACAGTATAATACAACACAAAAAAAAATCCAAAAATATTTTTTTTACACTATACACACATTGAAGTAAAGGTACTCAGTAAAAAATAAAACATAGGTACCTATTAGGCTGTATCGTATAAGGATGCAATTATAAGTGGCTAGGTATGTTTTAAAAATAGTAATGTTATCGGCCATGGGGTTGTAAATAGTTTTGCGTTTCGAGAAGTTAGATAATATAAAACGTAGGTATATTTTGTTTTCAAATGTTAAAAATCAAAAAGCGTTATCCCATAGCCGATACATCGTCTTATTATAAAATGTGGACTGGAAATAGACTTGATTTAATTAAACGAAATAACCTTTGTTTTTAAATAGGTGTAGATCACCTAACTAAATTATTAATAGCAGAATTGTTAAAACCCCGACCTGTGTCCTGCACACAGTATCAAAACTTGAGTATACAACGTCGCGGCCAGAAAACCTAAAGCATGAAAGACTGTATGTGTGTAGGATTGTTTCCAACGAAAGATTATATTTTAGATTCGTAGATACCTATTGTCACTGTTAAATGAAAAAGACATTTTTTTAGATTATCGAGTAAGTCATGATTTTAACAATCCACGTTTAGTAACAAGACAATTAATTTCCTTACCGAGTTCCCTCTCCGATATGTCGAGGGTATCGCTTTTGGTGGGCGGCGTCCCCGTCGAAGGCCCGGGGCTGTCGGCACCTGCACACAGAACGTAAAGTAATCTGCTCGCGACCTCGGTATTGCTCTTAAAAGCCAGAAACATTAAAAACAATGGAGTGTCAACGTTTACTCGTTGGTGTGAATACTGTCTGTCTTGGAAGGATAACGTTTGGTACTAAATTGTTTCGAATAAAACTTTTGGTCCATATTTCGCACTTTCTCAGCATTTAAAGTCAGGATTCGAACCTAAGACACCCTAAGCTAATCTTGTGGTAGGTACTTCAACGTCACAGATTTTTTATTTATCTAAATATTATATCAGGTCTGTACTTCAAGTACCTTCATACTTATTTTTAGTAAAAGCAGAGAAAAAGTACTTATTTTATTTTGCTTGAATCTCATTTGTTGTGCTTTTGTCAAATGCAGCATTTGGCTTAGTTATTAGGTAAGTAAACCCAGAATAGGAAACGTTTCAGTGAAGTTTTTAGATGCATAGAAGAAAGAAATAACAAGAGAAGTGTAATGAAGAGTATTATTTTAAAAAGATATGTCATGCTATCGTGTACAGGAAAGGAAATCGTTATGCTAGAAATAGTGAACAAATATTATTGCCTTTGTCTCGGTAATGTATTAATTACATACATGGTAAGGTATGTTTATTAAATTTCAATTCTATATCAAACGAATAAATTTTAAATAGGAAAAGTACCTATATAAATTAGATTTCGACTAAAAGGCTGACTTTGGTACCTTTTTGGAAAATATTAGATAGTTATTGCTTTTATGTGTATAGCTACTTACATAAAAGTAATATTGCTAAGTGTCTTTCAATGTATGTATGAGAAGTCTGGGTTATTCAAACAAAACATTTAAGTACCAAATAATATTATACCAAAATAAATCTTTTCTTAAATGATTTCCTTAAATATAAACAAACGAAATTATTTGCTTAATAAACTCAAAGGAAAGACAAGGAAGGAGAAAGCTGTTCCACGTTGTGCACAAGTATCGCAAAAGGACCTTTAAAACATACTTAAAATCTGCAAAATCATTGCAATGTAACCCTTGGCGAAACAACGCCAACTATAGTCGTCGGATCCAAATAAAAATACGTGCTGACGTTTGAAGTCCAGCCAAATAATCGGCGATAGAACTATCGATCCGTTAGTCACGAGAGCCGTTGGCAGACCGCACTATTCGTGACCGACTTGTTGATTGATAAGTCATAAATCTGAGCTAATAACGAAAAAAAAAAACAACGCGAATTTTACCTCATTAGTCAATTATTTTGAAAGATTCATAAGCTGCCTTATGCCTTATGAACTTATTCGTAGTTCATAAGGCAATCAACTTCCTTACGTTAAAAATAACGATAATGCTTTTGGCAAATCTAGACTGACTGATTCCAAACAAATAAGTAAATTTGATGCGATCTTAAAGAATGAATTTTATTGATGTTCTAAAGAAGATGACCGCATCTCTTATGATAATAGTGGCTATTGTGGCTATTAATTCTGCACAGGTGAGAGGCAAGTGATTGGCCTCCATCCAGACAGTGGCAACCGCATCGCTCACCCACGCAGAAATGTACTCGGAAACATAAACAAATACGCACAATTCTAGATATATTGCCTACACGTCTTGTTTCGTAATGGATTTCATTTATTTATGCTTTTCAAATAGTTGACATCTCCACAAAATATTCGATACTTAGTGGTTAGATTTTAGATTGCTAACTTCCGTTACATCTGTAGCGAGTAAATAATTAAGTAAACGTATTTTAGATTACGTGATCTGATTCTATTGAATATTTAATTCTACATTTGATGAATATTTATACTTTTGCCCGAATGCTAATAATAGCCGTTACAGACGATAGCTGGCCAATAAAACATAGCTTTATTTTCGAGCGGGACGTCTGACGTAGCTGTGACGCTCGTCTTTCCCATACATTTTGTTAGCTCGCTGACCTCAAATGATAGTCGATTTACAAAGTAGTCCTTATACCCACCTCTTTTGAATGAAGTCCGCGTTGCCAACGCCTCTACCAAGAGTCGCTGGTTCACGCCGCATAAATTAGCCGTCAATTTTTCACACTTGCGATGGCAGTTTACATCACAATCTAAAACAAAATAACGAAACATCGCGAGCTACGAGATAGGAGTTTTGTTACCGATTTGCTGTTAAGCCGTGCAGAAGCTTGCGTGCATGCGAGACATATTTACACGTTAGTTTTTCGGTACAGTATTAGTAGGTGATGTGTAGTGTTTCCCTATTGTCGAATTCCTAAAGATTATTTATGTGATTACCTTTTTTTATTTGGACAAATCCTGCCGGAGACGTCGGTGCAGAAGAATCGAAGCCAGAGTCGTTCGAGCCCGTCGACGTTCTGCCGTCCGCGTTGTTTTCACATTCAAAGAACTCGGCAGAGCCTTCACTTGAGTCTGATTCCTCTTCTTCCTCTTCCTCATCGTCTGAAGAGTCTTCCTCATCTGAAGAAGTCTCCGAGGAACTGGATGAATGTATCACTTGGGGTACTTTCTTTTGAAGAGGTCGCGGTGTCGCTATCAAGGGTCTTATGGCTGGTTCATCTTTAACGGGTTTCTTTACAACAGGGGCTACAGGCAATTGCACTATGTCTTTCGTCGTTGATTGTATTTCTTCTTCTTTCTTGCCTTCCAACTGTGCATTTTCTTGTTTTAATGAGCTTTTATCAAACTGGTCGTTTTTGAGAAGGGCAGCCTTATATTCGGCATTTTGATCAATTTGTTCTTCTTTCTTGTTAGTAACTCCTGGTATTGATTCAATTTGCCCATTTTGTATATCAGAAACTGTTTTAACATTTGTGACATCTTCTTTTTTGTCTTCTTTAATAGACTTTTTATCTAGTTTAACAGCCTCTTGTTGACTTTCTTTCTCTTGTGGTTCTTTTTGAGATTTATTATCAGCCTTATTGTCCTCTCCTGTCTTTTTCATTTCTACGCTTTTGACTTTTTCTTGAATTGGAATGTTATTTGACTTACTTTTCTCTTGTTTATTAGCTTCAATATTCTTGTTAATATTGGTTTTTGATTCAATTACCATTTGACCACTTTTCAAACTGCCTTCTTTTTCTAGATAACAATTTTCTGTTCTTTTATCTATACTGTTTTTCTCACTTGATTCAGGTGATTTATTTGTAGGGGTTGACTTTTTATTATTTAAATTTATCAATTTTTGTTTTTCTACTTTATTTAATTCTGCCTCTACTGAATCTATATTGCTAGACAAATTTTGCATGTTAACAGAGCTGTCCTGGCTTTTGATTTGACTGTTGGCGATATCTGGTGGCGTTTTATCCACTTCTAATGTACTCCTATCATCACTTTGAATACTTGTCGTAACATTTTCAACTTTGTCTTTATTATTACTTGTCTCAATTTCATGTTTTAATTTTTCTTTAATCAATTCTTTTGATCTATTTGTAATATTATCTATACTAGTAACATTTTTTAGACTATTTTGTTTTAAATGGTCGTTCAGAGGTTCAGATTTCTGAACTGAATCTTTTACTTCTGGCAATTTATTTTTTACCGTAGTCACAACAATTAGATCGGTGCTTCCTTTAGATTCCTTCGGAGTCTTACAGACACCTGTTTCATTTATCACTGAACCAGATTCTTTAAAGTCCTTTTCTTGTGGTGCTTTTTGTAACAAAACATTAGTATTTTGTTTAAGGCAGTCTTTTTCTTTTATAACTGTATCCACTTTTAAAATTTCACCTTGTGGTGGATCTACTTTCTTTGCTGTTTCATTTGTTTTTGTAGAAGGCGCTTTTACAATTGGTTTTGAAATCTCTTCAAAGCTTTTTTCGTTCGTTCTTTCTTTGACTTGTTTTGGTAATACAACTTCTTTATCTTTGGATGTATTGATATCGACTGTTTGTTTAATCTGTTTATCTTTCACTTTTGCTTTGAGATCTGAGCTTTCTTGGTTGACGCTATTGATCTTATCTTCTGATTCTTTTTGCAAAGAATCTTGAGAAGTAATATTTACTTCATCACTAGTATTAACTTCATTATCATCGTCTTCTGGAAACCAGAATAAAGCTCGCCTATGTTTTTCTTTACTTTCTTCCAAGTTTTGTTTCCTTTTTAATAAGTAAACAGTTTCCCTTTTGCCAATTTTATCCCAAAAGTTTCCATCTTCAGGTTCAGGTGAAGGAACACTATTATTACAGTGTTTCATGCTTTTATCATATGGTTCAAAAGTAAACATTGTTTGGTCATCTGCTTTCTGATGTAGTTCTACTTGTTTTTGGTTTTTTACTTCATCAACTGTACTGCTGTACGTAATTTCTTTTTTAGGAACATGCAGTTTTTCTTCTACTGTCACATTTTCTATTTTGAATTTCAGAGGGCTTACTGGAGCAGAGACTTCCACTGACGAGGTAATTTTAGCTATAAGTTTTGGCTTTGATTTGGCTTTTTCAGTTTCCGATTGTTTTATTGACAGTCTCTTTTCAATTTCTTCAATAGCTGGCAAATTCGTTATAATTGGTTCTTTTGGAATTTCTGTAATTGAATCTAATCTACAAATGCTTCCGCCCGAAGATGACTTTTTCAAGCTTCGCCGTTTTGAAAGTTGCTTTTGATCTCTTAAAGATTTGAGATTGTCATGTATAGAGTTATCAGACTTTGTAGTTTTTAAGGGATTTTTGTTGTTCGATTTACGACGCTTTATTGATTGGTAAGTGTCTAAACTAGTATTAAGTTGTTGTTCTTCTTCTTCTACTCCTACTTTAGTTAAATCTAAAGTTGCTGTACTAAGATTTTCACTTTTTATCAGGGAATCGAACAAATTTGCTTGTTCTGTCAAAAGTTCCATCGAACATCTTCTATCTGGCAATTTGGTTGTGATTGATCCATGATTTTCAGACAAAATTACAGGCGAATTTTCTACGCTCTTCTGAGGTTCCCATTTTCGAGGAGAAATTTCATCATCATTTTTTTCTTTAACCAAAAATTTTTCTGCCAGTTTTGTACCCAAACTTTTTTTCTCCCTTTTATCATTATAAATAAGATCATCTGCAAGCCTATCCCTCCATTTCATAGAGTCATTTTGTTCATCATTGGTATAATCTAAATTATCTTTTGCAGGGTCATTTTCTAAATTATCTTCAATGGGTTTGCGTGGCGAATCCCTGTCTTTTCTTTTTATAGTGTGGAGTCTTACCACTGTTCGTCCACGTTTTATGGTACTTCGCTGCTTGCCAGGTGAAGAGTCAATTCCGGTTTCTGGTTTGCCATCCACTCGTGGCATAAATGGGCTGCTGTCTTTGTCAATAGTTTCCTTTGGTGGAGAAGGTTTAGGACTGATTGGCGATGGACTTTTTCTTTTTGGTTGGTACCTGTCTCTAGAAACATCTATATCCGCAGTATTTATATTTATAGGACGCGGAGTGTAGGTAGGCGTTCCATAAGATCTCTTCATTAAAGGAATTCTCCTAGGACTATTTAGCCTTACCGGACTGGAGGTTCCCCTCTCCGATATGGTACTGAGCATGGGAGAGTAGCTCCGTCCCGAGCTGGTGATCCATCTGGTGGTCAGTGGAGCACGAGAGTATCCTCCGAGAGACGAGTGAGTACTATAACTTGATCCAGGGTTGAGGTAGGGTGCACTGTACGAGGATCCTAATGAGGAACCCGTTCCACTGTATCCGTAGGAGCTGCCGCCGGAGTAGGTCGGCGCCCCGCTGTAGTACATGTTCGCGATATGTTCGGAATAAAGAGGCATGGTGCCGGGTGACGCGACACGTCCGTTTCGCGCCCGGTTCCGCGCAGACTGCCGTCGCCGGCGCAGGTACGCGCCCCGCCCACCGCTGCCGTCCGCCCGCCCATCGCCGCCCGCGACGCAGGTGATTGATTGATGGCGTTATTCAGATAATAATAACCGCATGTGACGCTCAACTTTTCGGAAATAATTTTTTGTAACTGTCTATCAATATGTTATTGATAAATGAATTCATCTTGAAAATGACAAGCAGTTGTAGTATATTGTGTATTTATAGACTGTAGAACAATTAAGTTGCTATTAAAAAGAAATTAACAGTTTCGATATTTATGATATAATACCTATAAAGTTTCTCGTGGCTTCATCAGCGTATTATATACTTAGCCTATGTACTATTCTAATGTGTCAGATAATATACCTAGTACAAGTTTCGTAAATCGTACAAAGTTCATTTTGCGTGAAGCAATATTTAAAATTGCTTATAAAGAATTTTAGTATAGATACTTATTAGACAAGCAATAATCAATTATCTTGCATTAAAGATAAAAATCCGAATTCAACCAAAGTACTGAACCGATTTAGATGTAATTTAAATGGAAGTAATTCGAATGTACATACATACTTCCAACTACTTCCAAGTAAAATTTTGTAGCAATTATTACTATTTTTGATTACATTACATCTTATTTATACACTTATGCAATGCAACATCAAGTGACTCATTCAGTTAACTAAGTATGAATAATTCTAAATAGCTTCTTGATTTAGTTCGTTGCAAGTAAGCTGTGTGTGACACATTCTTTGTACAAAATGTAAAAGATTAAAAGGGATAACGAAAGCCCGCTTCGCTCATAAATTAGTTACGGTTAGGAAATATAGAATCCAGAAGTACAAAAAAATATGAAAGTTTAGTAGTTTTCAACATTTGATTCCTGAACAAAAAAAAAATAGATACAATTTTCTCTTATAACCATATCTGAATCTTTCGAGGTCGAGTTCTGCCCCGTTTGAAGTAAATTGTTTAAAGAAAAACGGATCTGTCATTCTGTTATGCCCAATAAGAATTAAATTATTTTCGAAGTTTACCTAATTCAAAGTTAATGGGGTCTAGCTTTACTAAGTGTTTTCGTCAAAAGCGGCCTTTTTGGCAGAAAAGCTTTACGTTCCTACATAAAACTGTAAGCAGTACCTAGATCATAAAATAATTTGACTAATTAGGGCTTCACAAACAAAACTTTAAATACTGTCTCCTTTTTTCTTCAAATAATAAACCCCTGTACCTCTATTTAGAATTTATGGAAACTAAAGGTGGCAATAGAGGTCCGATTTGTTTCCGATCTGATTTCAAACCTGTAAAAAATAAGAAACCCTCTGCATGAAAGAATTCCAAGATTTTAGACAAATTGAAATTAAAATATTAGTAGATCCCTCAAGTACTTTAACGTACGTAATGAACACATACGAATTTCTGCTTTGTATTTGCTTTTTACGCCTTAAACTAAAAAAGATCTTCGTCTATGGTTTCATCTTCTTTACATTTCACTAGTTTTTTTTTGCGACAGAAGATCACAAAAGAGAAGTTTCAAAAGAGAATCAATATCCCCTAGATCTAGGGACAACATCCCTATAGAAAGACTGTCCGATTGTCGGATGACAAAATCGGACGTGTATTCCCTCTTGAAGTGTCATTAGGTAATTATCTCACTGCATACCAGAAAAAATACTAAGTTACAAATTAACTACTTATGTATCGAAACATTGAATAGTCAAACAAAACATGATATTTTTTTCAAAAATTAATTAGTCATTGTCTAACAAAAATACTGACAACTTGGTTATAGCGGGTAGGTCAATCAGAAACACCAAAAATCAGCCACCACCTAGAGTAGGTAATAAATGTGAAAGTGTCTCATTTATAGTTAGGTAATAATCTTTAACGTTTAAAATATTATGGGTATCAATGAATTATATTTAAATATTTTTTTGTCACTGAAATAATTATTAGATTTACTTTCACATAAAATCATAAAGTAAAACAGATTTGCTTAATCAATTAAACAGTACATAAAAATTTGATTTTTTAAGTGCGGAATTTATTATTTTTGAAACCACTTTTGAATATTTTGTTAGAAAAAGGTGATTTTATACATGGGGGAAGCACGACCTAATGTAATGAAAGCCGTTTGATTGTAATAAAATATTCTAAAGGTCATGCATTTGAACTTTATTGGGTACCTATTCATTTCTAGGTGCTCTACGAGCCAAATGAATGTTAAAAATTCGATGTCTGTCTCCCGTGGCTCAGTGGTTAACACACCAGACAGTTACACAATATGGGTTTTGGGTTCGATCCCAGTGCGGGTAAATACTTGTACCTTGGATTGACGTTAAACAGTCAGCCATCCGAAATAGATTTTGCCAAACCATATTACAGCATAATTGCTGTCACTAATATTATAAATTCGAAGGTGAGTTTGTTTATTTCTTTGTTTGTTTGTGCACTGGCGATCTTTTCGACTTTTTTGTCACCCTTTCTCTGACGACGGTGTTAAATTGTCAGATTATCGCTATACACAATTGTTGGCATGTTATAAAGCCAGCTTGCATTAATTAGACAAGCTCGAGTATTTTCATGTCAATTATTTTTGTTTAATTTTATTTTAAACCTCATAGCTCTCTCCCCGGAGGTAAAATGAATTAATCATATAATATAACCTTTTTTCTTTCTACCAATTTATCTTAAAAGTGGTATGGGTCCTCACGACGCTCAAGAAAATACATATTTCTCATCCAGGGTTCCTCCAAACGAACTCACTTTAGCATTTCAAATATAAGTTTGATTTAAAGTTAGTAAGGATTAGTTAGTAAGTTAGAATTTATAGTTATTTAAAGGAATAATATAAGTAGGTTGGATAGGATATAGGGTACACAACATTTTGAAAGTATTCGAGCGACCTGCTTCGAGGTCTGCAGGTCGTATTCGAATACTATTAGAGTATTCGAATACGACCTGCTCCGACTACAAAAGTTTAGAAATAAACGCCCAGGCGTAAAATAAAAATAAAATAAAAATCTATCGTTGTTATACTTATGGGTTTGTTCCTTGGGCTTGTTAGTTTTATGGGTAAATAGCCGCATAGCAAATTAGTAATAAATATTTACACAATATTAGTGATAAAGAGTCTCGTCGAAAGGTTGAAAAGGTGAGACCCTGTATATTGAACGTTGACCCACGTTCAATATACAGGTCTCACCAAAATGGGTAAGAAGGATAAATATTAAACAATAGGGAGAGTTCGAAAAATGCATTTCTTCTTGTGTGAAAATAAACCGTCTAAATTTTGGCCCTTACATATAGAATTTTACTCGATCGGGACTGACTAAATAATTTAATCTTAAATAATTTATCTTAGGAATGTAGTTCAAAAATCCTACACTCATCTCGGTGAGATGCCCTGTATAAAACTTTGACTATGGAACCTTCCTCAAAATCGTGTTTAAAATCAGATGTTCTCTATGCTATAAGTGAGTACATAGTGCTCATTTTATTTTAAGGATAATTCATGCACATAGTTAAAGTACTTCTCATATTGATTCAATATTCAGCTCTTAAAATTATCAGCAATCGTAATTCTAGCGTACTAGGTAACTAACTTTATGCGCATAAATCTGACAGAAATATACAGATATTTCTATTACGTTTTGAGCAGTAATGTCAATGATTACTTAGGGGTACAGACATTTCCGACAGGTTGAATGCACACGCTGTATCTAGATGATAAGAAATTGCACCCTGGAAGATTAAGAACCGCATTTAGGTCAGGAAAAAGTCACAGTCTTTTATATATTTTTGGTATAACGTTTTAATAAAATATTTTTGGGTTTGCTGTACCTATCTGGCTGGTTGAGATATGAGGTAAAAGTCTTTTCCTGATATTTTTAACTGTTTTATTTTCTTAAAAGGTATCAGATTTTCGAAGAAATTCGATGCATTTTTGAAAGTTATTGAAAAATGCAAATAGGCCAGAATAAAATGATGTCGTTTAGAGACATATCTTTAGTCCTAATTAGACTAGCACAAACTTGATTTATGCATTTTCAGTATAAGAATTTTGTCAAAGTTAGGTACAGAAAGTTCTTTTGTATGAACGGATAAAATCTGCATACAAAATACTTTTTCCCTGTCCTAATACGATCGATCATGCCCTCTTTAAGTTCAAATTGTACCGAAACATAACACAAGATAGTTTACCTACTAAATACTGCTGAAATTACGCGACCGAATTTCGCAAATCTTAAGCTATTCGGACGCTTAAGAGACTTAAGATACGCGGGCGGAGCCGCGGGCGAAAGCTAGTTTACTATAAAGGAATCAAAAGACAATGAAATACAACAGAATACGCTAAAGTGTCAACTTAGTCGTTGAAATTCAGTCGCTCAATTTTGGCAGGTGTGTCAAACTAACCGAATATATCTTCGCTAAATATTGAGCATCAGTTAAATCAGGTATGGTGAAGCACGGATAGTTAGTCAAACGCTATAATCATCATCATGAGATCTGCTGTTAAAGCATTTGTAAGTCTATGTTTTTCATTTAAATTAAATTACTGAATACGGTTTTATTGCGTTTAATAAATTATTATTACATACACCTAACCTTTAGACAAATCTAAAGTTTTCATGCTCGCAGGTAGATTAAGTTAAAAATAAATAAAAATCTTTATTTATCTCCACAACAACACAGTTAATTAAGTACTTAACTAAACTATTATTATACAAGTAATTAATAACAAATATAGGGGACCTAATCTGTTGTGGAGAACTGGTGCCTGAACTAAGTAACCAGAGGCCACGTAGGCGTTCTCTCAGATGGAGTACAAGAAGCTGGAGCAGTAAATATCTTAGCCTAAGTAATTTTAGTTGGCAATTGTCTATTTGATATGGATAAAAGAACGATGTATGCAAATAAATAACCGTATTAAGTAATTTAATTTAAACACCTATAAGCGCGTTGACGCTGAATATTCGTAAAAGGAAACGCTACACTCACGTAAAAACCTTCATGGTACCTTCACACTTCAGTCCTTGCTTGAAGAACCCGTAGAGCAGCGCGCCGCAGTGGTCGCAGAAGGTGGGGGACATGAACTGATGGGGGCGAAACCTGTGCGGCACGTCCACCTTGAACCGTTCGCGGAGGTACTGCGAAAGAGGAGCAACATATCTCAAAAATCAGTTAACTAATTTTTAATACCGTGTTCGGCCATAATCTATAATTATGATCGATATCTACATTTATAACGTGTACCAAAATGATTAGCTCAGTAAATATTAAACTTTCCTCACGGGGACATAGATCTAAAAACGACAAAGAATCGACTTTCCATACAAAATGAGCAATCGATTGCGAGCTGATTGACTTTCTATGGAAAGTATTTTTTTTCTTATTTGTTGGTTGGTGCCCTGGGGAAAGTTGTTTCATATCATAAACTGATGTAGAAAGATATTAATACAATTTTATAAACTTTCCTTTGATTACCTTTTTCGTTTTATTTCTACAATTGAAGCTTTAACGCTGTATTGGTAATTGAATTTATTATAAGCAAATATAAGTCTAAAGTTAGGTAAACATTAAAACAACAAATAATTAAAATTATTCAATAAATATCTACCTAGAAACACGGGGGTATAACTTTAAAAAAGAACCGCAGTTCGTGACACACGAACTCTCAGCAGGCTGGCAGCATTGCCATCCCACGTGGCGATATTGCCTGCATTGCCATGTGGAATGGCAATGCTTATTCTCGAAATTGTTGTCAAAGATATCATATTTTTTTATATAAATGTTGTTTTTAAGAGAGTACATTTGTTACAACTCAATCATGGCACGGAACGGTGCACAGAATCCTATGTGATATCATTGCTGCATCGAATTACGCAGGGGCGCCGGGTCACTTGCCCAGCAGCTTGTTATGGCAGCTGCTTGTGCACGGCAGTCTGGCAGGCTACACCGGCCCATGAAGTTCCTATAGGGCTTCGATAAGCAGGGTGACCTTGCTTCTGGAAGCCCTATAGAAACTCTTTCATCATCAAAATTTGTTGCATCGGCAGGCAAATACTGACCACAGTGGCATCGGAATGAGCGGGGGAGCCGGGACACTTGCCCAGCAGCTTGTTGTGGCAGCGCTTGTGCACGGCGGTCTGGCAGGCCGCGCATCGGTATCCCTGCTTGCCGAAGCCCCATAGGAACTCCTTGCAGAAGGCGCAGAATGTCGGCTGCCGGAAAAACTTGGCGACGAATTGATGCCCGTTGACTTCGTGTATTCTGAAATTAAGGAAAACATGTGGTTGTTATTATCGACGATATATCTTTAGATTACAAAAAACAGGATAAGCGCCGAAAGGGACCCCGCGCTAAAGGAAGTCCAATCTAAATTGCCTGGTCAATTTGTTGTTAACTAAAGCTCGGCATCACAGAAAACTTCTCAAGTACTAATAAAGCTGTCCCTATTATAAGGAAGTGGCCAGAAAATTAAAGAAGCGGCCAAACCTTTCATAGAACACCTGACACCCTAACAGAAAAAAAATCCTAAGACCAGAGTAAAAATGATGACCAGAGAATGGAAGTAGCTTGCGTTTATACCACTTATTTATTATTACTTCCTTGTCAAACTTTATGAGATTCGCAATTTGCAGTAACTTCTAATCTATACATCTTATCTATACATATAATCTATATCTATACATATAATAAAACAGTAAAAATATTTTGTCTGTACATTTAGAATTTTTGACTGAAATGGATAGAGGGACACTTAAAAAGAATAATAGAAAGCAAAAAATATTTTTTCGAATTTCTTGTCTGTCTGTCTGTCTGTCTGTCTGTCTGTCTGTCTGTCTGTCTGTCTGTATGTATGATCACGATTATCTCCGAAAATACTGAACCGATTTACTTCAAACTTTCACCAATTGCTTTGTTTTAACCCAGCAAAACATTTAAAGTTTGTTTCATCAAAATCGGTTCATTAAAAAAAAAGTTATCGTCATTTGAATGAACTCAAGGCATTAATTTGCCTGCAAATATAGACGGTGAATTTTTTATCGTTTTGGACCCTTAAAGGAGTGACTCAGACCATCAAAATGAACAACTTTTCCTATGGGAACAATGCTGGGAACTTAAAAAAAAAATCGACATTCCCATACAAACTGGCCGGGCGGCGGGACTCTTTTTTTATGGAAATGACGAATTTTTTTTGAGTTCCTAGCATTGGTCCTATAGAAAAAGTTGTTCATATCGATGACCTGAGTCACCCCTTTAAGTGTCCAAACTGTTCCTGAGGGATGGACACTAACGGCGGCGGCGTAGCCGCGGGCAAACGGCAAACCAACCGAAACTGCTGCGCCTAGAAACTTGAAATTTGGTACAGAGGTTCTTTTAATGATGTGCGTGAGCGCTAGGAAAGGATTTTTAAGAAATTTAACTTCTAAAGGGGTAAAATTTATATGGAAATTTCTCATTTCTGGACTTAGAAGTATGAAAGTAAGTATATAAGTTCTCGATTAAAATTAAAAAAGATGTGTGTAGGTAGATGAAATTTGCAAAATTCCCCCCTTAAGGGGTAAAATGGGGGTGGGTGGGTGGTATAAACTTTGTATGGATTTTTTTTCATTTCTGGACTTAGACGTATGAAAATAAGTATATAAGTTCTAGGTTACAATTAATAATATCTGTGTAAGTAAAATGGACGATATTTTCCCCTAAAGGGGTAAAATAGCGGGGTAAAGATTGTATAGGAATTTACTTATTTCTAGACTTAGAAGTATGAAAATAGGTAAATAAATTCACGATTACAATTGAAAAAGATCTGTGTAGGTCAACTGTAAAAAATCCCCCAGAAGGGGGGTAAAATTTGTTTGGAAATTTTCTCATTTCTGGACTATGAAGTAGAAAAATAAATAGGTATGTAAGTTCTCGATTACAATTAAAAAACATATATGTAGGTGAAATGGACAAAATTCACTCCTAAAGGGGTAAAATGGGAGGGTAAAGGTTTTATGGAAATTTTCTCATTTCTGGACTTAGAAATATAAATAATATTCATACTTCCATACTAATACTAATATTATAAATGCGAAAGTAACTCTGTCTGTCGTTTTTTTACGCTTTAACCATTGAACTGATTTGTATGAAATTTGGTATGGAGGTGTGAGGCCCGAGGAAGGACATAGGGAATGTTTGATTCCGGGAAATTCTACTGTTCCCGAGGGATCGACAGTAGCGCGGGCGGAGCCGCGGGCAACAGCTAGTTTAATCTATAATTTAAATAACAGTCTAAATATCTGTTTTCTTTTGAACCCAAAGTTTTTTGACACATCTCGGTTTAGTCTGATGCCTGACGATTGAGGCATGTTTATAATTTAATCCTGACCAGGCCAATGATCGTGACACTTTTGTGTGAACAACATATACTTCCGAACATAACTATACTACCTGCCTATACTTCCGAACATAAGTTAAACATGAGACAAGGTAGGCGGCTCCACATGCCGTATTGGAAGTGGGCGCCAAGAATGTCAGACACGACACGAGGGTGTTTGCCCGCGGAGGCGTGATGTATCGTGAAAATGGTCTCGTGCCCCGGTTGCATCACAATGCCTTTTTTGAGCCATTTCGGACTTATTTTAGTTGATGGTGTGAGAGCGTGGCCTCGCGCCAAAATATTCAGCCAAACTCCATGATCGATGAAACAACATATTTTATAGAAATTTTGCTGCAATAATTTTCATTAAATTGTTTGTGATCAGATTTTTACCTATTCTTAACTTGGAACTTCTTTTTGTTCATCTTGTGTTATTTTTTTCTTAAATTAATAAGAGTATATCAAAATAGCACTGTAAATGCAAAATAAACGCTTATAATAAAAAAATACTATTTCTCGTTGATAAAAAAACAGGCCACGTGCAAGTCGAATTTGCAAGGGCTTAATTTACGGAGGCGGCCCGTCGTGCTGTGTATGCTTTCAAGATCTCAAACAAATGGCGAAGTATTTACATTTTTTTATAATCTATGCGGGGTCTGTTTACGGAGCGGCGTTTTTTTAGCGTTTGCTTGAGACACATTAGGTTATGTGACACGCTGCGTGCGATACGGCATTGGAAGTTCCAATGCACGCTGCGTCGGTGTCGGTGTCAGGGGAAGTGCTAAATGATAATTAAAAAACTACTTCGAAATGCTTTTTCTGTACGCTGTGTAATCTCTCTCATCTGAGCGTGTTCCCGGTTGCATACTCAGCTGGGGCGCTTTGGAGCCCGGGCTTCCCAGCTTTTTCTTCTCTACTTCGCTCGAACTTCGGCATCCTTGGATATAAGACGCTGCGTAATATATTAGAGGAATGTAATGTAACACATGCTACGCGGCGTAAAATGCCACGCCACACGCGCCGCCCTGCGCGCTGCCGTTCAACAAACGAAAGTACGGAGGCATGCGACACGCGCGTTCATAGCCGCGATTATTGTTGCGCGCCGCGGTGGACGCGATAAGCCTTTGCGTAAACAGAAAAAGATCCACGCGAAGCACACAAGGCGACACGCAACGCCACGCCTCCCCGAGACCTTAGGGTTCCGTACTACGTGACGGCTTCCATAACGCAGTGGCTTATTTCTTTGTAGCTTTCGCTATAACAGTTTTTATATTGCTAACGACACATCTGTTACATATAATATGTCTTGGGTACTTACTTATGATGCTTGATAGCTCCGCGACGCTGAGTGATGCGCTTGGCGCGTGAGCGACGAACCTCCGGCTCCGCCTCCCCGCACCCGCCGCCCGGCAGCCACTGGAATCACAGACAGATTGATCAGGATCATCCCTTCAGAGACGTCGCAAGCTCAGCTTGGTTCAGCCACTCATAAACCACTTGCTGCAGGCACTATGTGATAAGGACGTTAGCGTATCGCGAGGAATATCATTATCATCATGATCGTTTCAACCGTAAGAAGTCCACAGAGGCCTCACCGTGGCCATCCCCAAGGATTCTTCGTTCCATGGGAGGATATTGCCATTTTGGCAAGCGGATTGGCGAGCTCAGTTTCTTTGGCTTCTTGTGCTTCCAACGCTGCTACCCATCGAAAGCATTTTTAAGCTGAAATAAAAATAGGTTTTGTTTGGGTATGGGAGGAGAATATAGGTATTGCGTTGGTATACTTCTCACTCGGATGAATGGGGGAAAAGCAAATAGCAGCTCGGGAGGTCGGGCGCGCATACCCGATACCTGCAACCACCGGGTAAGCAGTTGAGGATGACACCTCCGACCTGACGAGGAATATCTATCACAATATTTACACTCCAGTACAAGACGAAAATTGTAATTCCATATCGGTTTAACATATTTGACCTAACCGAGTAGGTAGCTATACTATGTTTGGAATACTCTCACCTATACGAAAAGATACGAAATATTTAAACTTAGACTGGCTGGTACGATCCCACCGATAAACAAGACTTATAATTAGCTGATATTTTTGGTGGAGATAGTTCACAACGTGGCGTGCCAGGGAACTTAAGAGATATTTACTCGAAATAAGAAATTTCAATAAATAAGTTCTCTTTTTTTTAACTACTATATAAATACTATACTTAAAAAGATGAAATTAAAAGATTGATGAAAAAATAACCTACCTAAAAGTATATAATTACCTACAAATCGTACAGTCCCTCCAGGTGCTCACCCCTGTGCATCGTGCCCAAAAGGCTGGCAGCATTGCTTAATTGAATGGAAATGCTGATACGCTGGGCTACGTAGTTTCCAGCCTTCCTTCTTTGATCACGAGATGCCTCAATAAGCCGTTTAGCCAAGTAACTAAAAAGCTTATGCGCTGATGGACCCCACGGACCCAATGTTTCTACCATAAAAGGCACAAATATGTAGTTACCTCCGATAACTTATAAGTAATAAGATAATTTAAATAAGTTCTCTGAAAATCTTACACAGTTACATTCACATGTATGTACACCAGTATCAACCTGGCGACCGAGCTCCGTTCGGGGAAGTTCTTCAGAAAAGACACCTAGCTTAGCATAACTAGTTCGGTTGTTAGCTCTCAAAACCCCGAAACTTTTAAAATTTTCGAAATTCTCATTCATATAACTTGTAATATAGTGTGACACTACTAAGAGGAAGTCAGATTTCTCTGCAGGCGTCTGTACTCGTAAAACAAAAATAGCTCTATAGTAGGAAGTATGACATCTTAGACTAGCTTTTGCCAGTGATATACACGTACTTACCCACTTAAACATGCCATATTTAACTTTAAGTAATGTGATAAAAAAAGAGAGGTTAATACCTACCTAATGCTTTTAGACTCAATTTAAGTATTACATATTTATAGGAAAATACATACGAATAAAACGGAGTATTGGTATCGTTAAGTGATTTCAAAATAATGACAGTAAATTTATATTATAACAAACGGTTTCACTCACGTATCGTTAGTCGGTATCGCCGACAAGTTTCAGCCAATTCAGATGGCCATCTGCAGGACGAGTGTCAGGGACGTCGCGACACGGCAGGCCCTCGAGCACTGAGGTTCGCCGCCCGCGCCGCCCGTCTCTCCGCGCGAAGCGCTCGCGCCGATGCGTTGATTAGGGGGTCAGACGCCCCCGAAGATGTTGTGGCTGGTTCTACTCCGTCATCATCTACTTCTGGCGACTGTGGCACACTTGTATGCACAGAACTGACCGTGTCGACGTCTCGTAATGGGGTGTCATTGTTGTTTTGGCATGTTTGAAGAATCGGTTTCCAAGTTGTAGGCAAGGACCAACCTACATCACGGTTGAAATTCGGACGCCGACTTATCTCTATTGCATCGCGTATTTTCCGCGGGACAAATGCCTTCTCCCGTGTCAACACTTTGGCCTTATCGAAACGAATATAATGAGCCACGTCCGAATCCAAAGCATGCTCGGCGATCGCAGAACCATTCTTGTCCAATTTCTTTAAACTGCGTATGTGTTCTGTCAGTCTTGTAGCTACGTTGCGTCCTGTTTCACCGATGTAGCATTTGCCGCAATCGCATGGAACGATGTATACGCCTGGCACACTCAATGGGTCACTGTCCTTAGGAGAGCGCATTAAATTTCTTAGTTTCGTCAAGGGCCGGAAAATAGTTTTAATGCAATACCGTCGACGTAATAGGTGACCAATTTTGTCTGTTATGCCCTTGACAAAAGGTAGAAATACCAGCGCTCTATCCACTGAAGTAGGCCGGTCTGCTGCGTTTATGCTGACTCTAAGGCTCTGTTTCCAGCTGTAGCCATTTGATACCAGCACTTGCCTTACATGCGTTAATTCTGCATCTATGTGTTGCGGGTCACACAAACGCAAAGCTCTGTGTATCAACGTACGCGAAATCGATGCTAAGTGGGCCGGGTGGTGGTGTGAGTCAGACCTTAAGTATCGGTCGGTGTGTGTGGGTTTTCGGTAGACCGTATGCGTGAGATTTCCATTGGATTGTCGCATGACCAATACATCAAGGAACGCTAGAGTGCCATCCTTTTCTTGCTCGGTGGTGAATGAAATTTTCGGATGTATGCTGTTCAAATGAGCAAGAAAAGTCATAACCGTATCTTGGTGTAAAATTGCAAACACATCATCAACATACCGCCACCAAATTCTTGGTTTGTCACATGCTGTACTCAGTGCTTTATCCTCAAACCACTCCATAAAGATGTTGGCAACTACTGGTGCTATTGGGGAACCCATCGCTACACCATCAATCACCAGGTAGTGTTCCCCACGCCAAGTAAAGAAACCACTGGTCAGACAATACTCCATAATACCAATGTACTCAGTAGGTAAATCTGTATTTTCAACGATGTGTTTTATGATGTTGAGTGTGTCCTTTACCGGTACATTGGTGAACAATGAGGTTACATCAAAACTGACCATAATTTCTTCGTTGGCTAACTTTACACTCTCCAACAGCCCGATAAAGTGTGTGGAGTCTTTCACGTAGCTCGCAGTTTTCCCTGTTAACGGTTGTAAGATATCTGACATAAAACGGGAAGCTTTATAAGTTGGCGAGTCAATCTGGCTCACTATCGGTCTTAAGGGCCAGTCAGGTTTATGAATTTTGGGCAACCCATATATCTTCGGAGCGGTAGGGTTCTGTGGACGTAAGCGTTTCCTGAGACTGTCATCAGGACAGGAGCGGAGTATTTTGTCTAGTCCGGAAGTCACACGTAATGTAGGGTTGTAATTCACCTTTTTGTACGTATTTTCATCACTTACTATTTGTGTGATCTTCCTATCATAAGCGACTGTATCCACTATGACAGTGGCGTTCCCTTTGTGCTGACATTTCCTGTCTGGACATGTTAGATTTAGGTAACTTGGACTTACGTAATATCGATGACACATCCTGTCTCAAGAACTCAGCATCTCGATCCGGTATTTTATTATGCGCGATCGTTTCTTCGATCCCAGCGATGACGGCTTCCACCGGGATTTTAAGGGGCGTTGGCGCAAAATTTAAGCCTTTTGCAAGCACTGACTTCATATTGGGTGTGATTGTATGACTAGATAAATTCACAACAAACTTATCTGTGGTATTTAGAGAACAAGACACCTTACTTGTACATTGCTCACCACTTTCCATCAGGCGTTTAAATTTTCTCAGATGTTTGCGTTCGATCTTGCTTTTTAGAGTCTGAGACCTACCAGATGTCATGGAGTCCAGGGTATCCCATAAATCAGCACGTAAGAAATTAGACAGCTGTAGATGAAGTGCATACAGTTCCCTGTTGATATTTGCGATATTTCGGCGATGATCCCGCAGTACCCGCACTATTAGTTTATTATGTACCGCATCGAAGAATTTATCGTAATCCCGAATGCATTTTAAGGGCTTAATTTGCATGAATTTTGGCACGACACTTCACTACAAATTGTAAATGACACTCGAGTCTATCACGTTTGATTCTTAATCGCACAAAACGTTTCACTCTGTTTTGCCATACCTCACCGTAAAGGTTAGCAATAATAATATGTAAAGTTACGCGAGACATAATTTATATTATAACAAACGGTTTCACTCACGTATCGTTAGTCGGTATCGCCGACAAGTTTCAGCCAATTCAGATGGCCATCTTCAGGATGAGTGTCAGGGACGTCGCGACACGGCAGGCCCTCGAGCACTGAGGTTCGCCGCCAGCGCCGCCCGTCTCTCCGCGCGAAGCGCTCGCGCCGATGCGTTGATTAGGGGGTCAGACGATACGTGAGTGAAACCGTTTGTTATAATATAAATTATGTCTCGCGTAACTTTTAATATTATTAATGACAGTAAAATTCGTTTTCATTTTTTTACCTGGAAAATTTTCCGGAAGTTTTGAAAATGGATATTATTATAGATTTTGGTATGCTCTTTTCGAATTTCAACTTTGCCACCTCATATTTATGCCGCTCACGCCGCCGCCGTATTGGAATATTAGCGCCTTTTAGCAGTTTTTTGGCCATACTCTGAAAAAGCTTGTCTCGTCAAGATAGACTTGATACATAATAAAATATTTTTTGTTAGGACGAATGAACTAACTCCCTTCAATTACCTAATCTATATCTGAAGTCAATTCGTCAAAAATAAATATTTTGAGATGAGTAAATATTAAAATTAAATTTATAAATAATTGACCGAGCGAGCGAAGCGAGCGAGGTCTTCAATTCAAGTTGGGGCGAAAAGCCATTTTTTGTATGTATGTATGTTTGTTCCACGATAACTTTAGAACCAATGCTCCAATTAAGATGAAATTTACAATGTATTTAGGTCTTATAAATACAATTTTCAAGTTCGCTGGGCATCAAAATCGGTTCAGCCGTTTACGAGATATTTAAATAAATGTTAAAGAATTTCGAGAAATGAAAATTGAAAATGACGTTTAGGCTGAATATGTTACAAGATGGCGCTGAAATAAATTTTAATTTTGACGGTAACCACAGCCGCCGCTAGGTGGCGGCGGTATTTCGTTGAAGCCTGCTTTATCCATGCTCTGTGTATTAAATTTAAATTTACTAACAAAACATGAACAATTATAAACTAGAACGGTACTTTCTCCTCTATACTTATCGAATGGTTGGCTCAGTCGCAGTACGGTAGTTACCCGATCGAAAACATTAGACTTCGAGCCGCGCAAGAAAATTTGATTTTTCAATGATTGCAAATATTTCTTTCGCTGTCTGTTCCAAGTTAAATTTCAAGTGACTCTCTTATTTTTAATTGACAACATTTCGTTCCTATAGAACAGTAAAATACCAGTCCATGAAAAATTCCATAGTAAATTCTTGTTAGTTCCAAATTTCTCCAACAGATGGAGTAAGAAGTCAAAAATGCGTAGGGATATTTGAATAAGATTTTATTTATCTTTATTTTTAAGTATGTATATGTTTGTTCGGGTTTAAGCCTGCAACCAAAAATTAAAGCAGTTATTTACAACCAATTTAACTGCAATTTCGCATTGTACTTAACTTTATGGTAGAGGAAGATAATTATAAAAAATCACTGATCTGATTTGAAGATGACGATCTATTTAATGATGAACATCCCGTTTTCAACATTTTACAGTTTCAATCCTTTCACAATAAAAGCTGGTAAAAAAACCGGCCAAGTGCAAGTTGGCTCGCGTACGAAGGTTTCCGTACCGTTATCTATAAAAAATCATGTCTGATGCATGGGAGCCCCACTTTAATATTATTATTTTTTTATTTAATTATTTATTTTTAGGGGATATATATATAACTACATATTCTATGAATATTTCAATCGTCTACCTGTTGCCGTTATCAATATATAAAATAATGCAAAAACAAGCAAAAACATCACGTTTTTTGTATAGGAGCCTCCATATTTATGTTATTCTATTTTTTAGTTTTTCCTGTTATAGCGGCAACAGAAATACATCATCTGTGAAAATTTCAGCTGTCTAACTATCACGGTTCATGAGATACATATACTGGTGAGATACGGACGGAGAGACAGACAAATAGACAGACGGACAGTGGAGCGATTAATAGGGTCCCGTTTTTACTCTATACGAAACAATAAAAATAAATGAAAAAAGTAGTGTAAGAAGAAACAAATAATTCCGCAAAACAGACACAATAAAGACAAAGAAATGGGGTTCGGTGGGCGAAATATAAGTACAGATGTAGAATCCAAACGTACGAAAACCATATTTGGAAGGTAAAGCCGAAGCATAGAAAGAGGAGTATGGGAGTGCAGCACTCTGCGAGAGAAACAAAAACAAAAGCCAAATGAAAAATGAGATGGGGGTTGTCCGGACAAAACAAACCAGAAAATTTATACATATGAAAACCAAAAACTTATAAGTATAAAGCTCAAGCGAAGAAAAGGGAAGAAAATATGTCTATCGGGGCTAAAAAAATTAAACATTGACGGGTACACATCAAAACCATATAAGTTTAGAAAGCAAAACACATAGGTATGTCTCGTTTTTAGAACCTTAATCATCATTATCATGCCGACCGAAGCTCAGTCACCCGGATATCTGGCGTTTTATATTTCTATTCCTTGAAGTCGCAGGCCTATTGACATTTTCAAACACTCAAAAACGCCTGTGGAATATTTGGTACGAAAATTACTTTTATAAAATTCCAATGTTGTGATTCCGTTAATAACCATAGTCTTTCAGATATGACGAAACTGTTACATTTATTTGTCCCTTAGTGAATTTAAAAATTTTGCTCGATAGTGCAACGCAGCTCTTCATCTACACGTTGCACTATCGAGAGCTAAACGCCTCACAGATGTTGTATTAAAACCCGGTTTTGATTTGGTCATATTTAATTAGATGAAATTCTACTCGTGCATTTAGGGATTGCAAGGGAAAAACTATTTTAACTATTCTTGCAACAGTAATAAAAAAGGGGTTTAACATTGCTCGTAGTTTATTTTTTTGGATAGAAATGAATGTTAACTATTAGTACAAGAAACATCGTGTTCATTGTATGTTAATTTAAAATAAGTCGTGGTGAGTAAAATAAAAAGAGTGCTTTTGAAGTCATCTAAACAATAGCACTATGACAACATGCTTATCAAAATCAGTAAAATAGTGGCTATCTCACGAAATTATCAGGAAAATTAAATAATCGCGAGGTCCACGTTCGCAGCGAACTACTAGTATATAACGATTCGATGACATCTGACAATGTCACTTGAAAGAAAATTTCATCTGCTTTAATTATTAAATAATTTAAAATATAATGAGCTTATCCTGTTTATTACACTTAATTTACGTTATATAGTAACCAAAGTTTTCCATTATTCAATTTTTAACTAATCATTCGGTTTCAAAAGTGCAAGATTCGATCCGAATACTATCCGTGCTAGTGATGGTTGCCCAAGCTCGTGATTTTGCTAACGGAAAGCTCGAAGAATTCAAGGAATGAGTGTTCCTAAGAAGTATTTATAATTCCCAGCTGAATACTCTAGAAATCAGTAGCATTCGTGCTTGTGGGGCAGTGGAGGGAAGATTTTTACGTATAAGCGTTGCTGCCGCGGTGTTTGCACCACTCAACACCCACACGGTGCTCAATTTCAAGTTTTGGACATACTCGAAGCTGGCTCGGACTCATACTTGTTCTTCAAACCCTAATTTCTTTTAAAATATATATTCAACTGACTTTTTTCATAGTGTTATTTGATTTTTATATACAAAATTGCCTGTTAATTATATAGTTTTTAATTAATTACTTACTATCTTACTTTTAATTATTTATGTGTATACCTATTCCTTTTATCGTTGGATGTAGATGGCAACCACAAATGCTAACGTAGGCGTCGCATGCCCGCACTGTCCCGGATCTACTCGGCTCTATGTGCGTTTAAATACTCACATAAGCCGAATTCACAAAGATATCGCTCGCGATTAAGTTTCTTCGCAACCCGGGCCTGACAGCAGAGGTATTCATTTTTCACATACTAACAGTAATCAGATTGACCTGGACAATCTTCTGGAATTAAAAAGCTCGGTCCGCATACTTAAACATGTCCCCAAGGGAGCCAGAAGCCTGGCTGCTGGAAAACTTGTTGAACTAATAGATGACAGTTTAGAAAACAATAGCAAATCCTCATGGTTCAGGTTATTGTCGTTCCCTCTGACTGCGCTAAGGGTACCATCAGAGAACGGGAGCACTTCTTTGACCTCCAAAGTGAAAAAAAACATAGAGAATGAGTGTCTCGAACCACTAGAGGAATGTTTACGCAGTCAACCCTTTAACCTTTATAAAAGAGTAGAGGCCAAAGTAAACGAAGGTGATTTAGGCGGAGCAGCACGTCTTCTGGTGTCAGACTGCAAAATTGCACCAAATAACGAAGACACAGTTGCTTCACTCAGAGAAAAACACCCTTTGCCGTCGCGTCCACTCTCAATGCCCACTTTTACCCCAGACAACATTCCCTGTCCTCTCAATGTAACAGTTGATGATATAATTACAGTAATTCATTCTTTTCACTCCTCTTCTGCATCAGGTCCAGATGGACTACGTCCACAGCATTTGAAAGACCTCACTTCACCATCTGCTGGCAATAACGGCCCCCGGTTGTTGGAAGCCCTAACACGTTTGTGCAATTTCCTTCTTAAGGGTTTACTTAACCACGAAGTTACACCTTTTTTATATGGCGCAGCACTTTGTGCACTCAAGAAAAAAGATGGCGGAATAAGGCCCATAGCAGTTGGTTGCACTATCCGCCGCCTTGTGGCCAAGCTTGCCTGCAGAGCTGTTCGTACTACGATGGCCGCTTATCTGCAACCTCACCAACTAGGCTTTGGGACTCCCTTAGGGTGTGAGGCCGCAATCCACGCCACAAGAGCTTTTGCTATGGACCCCACTAACGAGGATTGTGTGATCGTCAAGCTTGACCTCAAAAATGCTTTCAACAGTGTAGAAAGGGATAACATTTTATCAGAGGTAAAAGATCTAGTACCTTCTTTGCATCCTTTTCTACACCAATGTTATGCAGAGCCAACCAACTTATATTATAACAACTATAAAATTCCATCCCAAGTAGGAGCTCAGCAGGGAGATCCGCTGGGTCCACTCATCTTTAGCCTATCGATCCAAAGTTTAATAACCTCTTTAAAGTCACCTTTAAATATTTGGTACCTTGACGATGCTTCGATTGGAGGATCCGCGGAATCCGTAGCGGCTGATGTTAGAACTCTCTTAACGGGCTTAGAGCAGATAGGTTTAAAAGTGAACTATTCTAAGTGTGAAATTTTCCCTTGTGGAGAGAGCGCCAAAGAATACTTTAGTTTGTTTGATCATCTTCTTCCAAACGTACGACACCTTAACCAAAACACTTTTGAACTCCTAGGTGCTCCACTTTTTCCAGTAGCCACCCCGGCCGCTTTAGATTCTAAGCTACAAATGCTTTTGCGGGTTCAGGATCGCCTTGCGAACCTCTCAGCCCACGTAGCTCTGATTCTGTTTCGTGCCTGTTTTTCACTACCCAAATTGACTTATTTTATTCGGACTACTCCCACTTGGCTCTTCCCTCATGCCGTCTCGGCTTTAGATTGCGCTATAAGGGCCACTTTGGAGAAAATTATAAATATTAATTTAGAAGACCGTCAGTTTCAGCAAGCTGCTTTACCAGTCAGGTACGGCGGTTTAGGTATAAGGAGCATTCAGACCGTGGGTCTGCCTGCATTCCTTGCGTCTTCGTATGGGGTTGCTGATCTTGTTACTAATATTCTTCATCTACAAGGTACAAGACCTAGTATTCCCCTACAGAACGATGCTTTGGAGGCATGGAGAACTATGTGTCCTAACATCCAGCCACCTGAAAATCTTAATTCCCAAAAGGCATGGGATGATTTATGTTCACAGCTCTTTTTGTCAGAATTGTACGAATCTTCGACAGATACCGCTCGTTTAAAGGCTGCATCTTGCCCAGAGTCGGGCGCCTGGCTCCAAGCTTTGCCCTCATCTCAACTAGGTACACATTTGGACAATAACACGTTACGGGTTGCAGTAGCTTTAAGGCTAGGGTGCAAAATTTGTGAACCACACCGTTGCCCATGCGGTGTAAATGTTGACACAAGCGGATACCATGGTCTCAGCTGCTCAAAGTGTGCTGGCCGATTTCCAAGACACCATGCTCTCAACAATATCATCCGGAGAGCTTTGGTTTCAGCCAACATACCATGCGTTCTCGAACCTCCAGGTTTAAGTCGAACAGACGGAAAACGCCCGGATGGCCTGACTTTGACGCCCTGGGAGAGAGGTCGTTGCCTATTGTGGGACGCCACTTGCGTCAGCACTTTCGCAGCATCGCATTCCCCATTAACTACACAGAACGCGGGGTCTGCCGCAGAACAGGCGGCCAAACAAAAACACCGTAAATATTCGGAACTTTCCCAGTACATTTTTGTGCCTTTCGCAGTGGAAACGGGTGGTCCCTGGTGTGTCGAGGGCAAACATTTTGTCAGAGAGCTAGGACGACGCCTCCGTGAGAATGGTTGTGACCCCCGCTCTGGAGCGTCTCAACACATTTCACTGGCCATCCACCGTGGTAACGCGGCCGGTGTGATGGGCACTTTCGAGCCAGGTAGGTACTCTCCGGGGAGGGCTATTCGATTAGCTTAAGTCTTGATATATTTTTATGATCATTATGTCACCAATTTAGGGTTTTTCTGGTAGGTTTAGTTTTAGCGATTATGTTTTTTCTATCTTTGTTGTAAATATAATAAATACAGGTCTTTCCATATATAACGATATAAATATTTATTATTGTTGTGCTAACCCTTTTTGATTTCAATAAAAAAGTTACTTGGCTAATTGCTTACTATAATCAATATAAACAATTTTTGCTTAGGATCAAAAACAAAACGAAAAACAAGAATAGAAAGTATTTGCATAGAAAGCACCTAGAGCTGCAATAAGTGTATATTACTTTCGCGATGGCCGAGTTAAACTCTACCTTCCTAGGCGTAGGGTTGTAAACATTTTTTTTTATTAAATGTGAGTAAGTTACTTTTGTTGGCTGAACGCAGACTCAATTTCGCACCAAAGCTCCTAATTTGGAACGGCCCTGCAAGGACAGATTCGGGACAATGCACACAGATTGAGCTGGCCCCACTTGAAACTTGAATGGTGTGACTATTGTTTGCTAAACATATTTACTACACCCACTAAATAGGTTTGTTTGTGTATCATCTAAATACGGATATAAAACGTACCTATCCGTCAACACTAATTACCGTGACTTGATAGATTGCCAGCGACCGTCGCGAGTAGTCGCGACTAAAACACGGACATAATGATGTCTCAGAATTTAATCCATTAAGAATTAGAATTCTAGACCGTTTGTGTTTTATTCTGTTATACTGTTACTACTTTTAAATTATTTCTATTTATTTTTCCTAATAGCTAAATGTATGGGTTCCTCCAAATGATATAAATTCTTCTTGGTAACCATTCTGATTACCTTGTATTGTAATAATGCGATTCATCAAAACTAATGCAAAAATAAACAATCCAGCACTGTCTGAATTAGTTTTTCAACCTGGCATGTGTTATTGACATTCTCAACGTGCAATATGAAAGACATACCCAAAACCACGACGCCATCTTGCGGAGTTGGCTCTTCTTCGTTCGAGAAGAACCTTGCCTGCATGCTCGTGGACCGTGCCGCCCAATCGAAGGGATACTAGACTAGCTGCAAGTATACGTATAGAAAGCGTCGTCCAAGGTCTAGTTTACGAATTCCCTGGCATAGATGCGGGTGATTACCGCCGTGAAATACAGAGTAGATACATGTCGGATGGCCAAAATTGAGAATTCGTTTGTCATATCCGTGGCATGTCGTCACGTGGAGCGTCGAACGTGATTAATGTCGACGTTATTTATTAGAATGCTGAATGATGTAGGAATTGACGGTAACTTAGCTGATTCATTCGTTCATCGGAATTGATTTGAATAATGCCAGCACTTACATATATCAATTCTCAAGTTACATACAGCTGAAATTTATAAAATGAAATAAAACTGAAAATTGTGCTTATACAAGGTGCTCCAGAAAACTGCGAAAATATGCTTTAATTTTTTCACATACCTACTTACCGTCCCGATAAAGGAGGCGGTGGTATCGCCATCTACCTTCGTTCTCATATTCCTTTCAAAGTTGTTTGCACATCTAAAATTTCTAATCCTTCTCATGAAGCCGAATATCTTTTTATTGAAGTAACTCTTCTCCCTTTCTCACTCTCCTGTCCTTCTAGGAGTTTTTTATAGTTCTTTATCATCAATTAATTATTTTGAGTCGCTAGAAACACTCTTAGAAGACTTAACTCCATCTTACAAGCGGAGCGTAAGTTAACTCGATTGCCTCGTAATAATGAGATGTTAGTAGCAGACTTAGAAATAATGCAAAATATACTTTGTATTATTTGATGTGACGACGACTAAAGGAAATTTCTTTTCCAATACTCCCTACTACGTCATTTTGATAATATTATCTACTATAAAATTATTTTTGTATTGACGTAGAATTCTTTCTTCCGTTGATTGATTACTTTCTTTGACCATTTGAATCTGCGCGTGCATACTACGAGAAAGCGTAACTTCGTAACGCTACGAGACGGGGCGTGTAGAACGTGTAGGTTACAAAGCCCCGTTGCGTTTTCGTAGCTAAGTGCTACGAATTCACACCTGAAGAAACGTAATGACTTCTAATGGTTTGGAGCACTACAAAATATTATAATCTTTATAATAAAACACCCGACTTCAACCACACTACTATCTAATAACTTCGTCATATGAGAATCGAGTTAAAATAGAACCGGCCAAGTGCGAGTCGCACACGCTAAGAGTTCTATATAATATTTAACTACAAAAATTATGCTTCTTGTATGAGGACTTTAATTGAAGGAGGGACGCATGATACGTTTCCACCTTTCCATGCGACCTTTTGTGTTGTTAACCAAACTCATTCTTACAAGGACACAATTTATTTTTTAATTATCTGTGGTTTGACGTATTAGGAACTTTGACAGTATAGTCTCTTTCTATAACGGTTCAATAGGTACAGCTCTGTGACGGATGAACGGACGGAGATCTCAGGCTAAGCAAAAGGGGCCCGTTTTTAGTCTTTGGATACGGAACCCTAAAAAATATTAGGAAGGATACATTTCGGATGTTGTCTCATTTAAATTTCATCAAAATCGATCCAGTAATTTGGTCCAGGTCGGTTTTTATCTGGAAGATTATCAATTATTTAACTGCGGTTGTCAAAGTTTTCAACTTAGGGAATCGACAAAGAAAATGGTTATTTCCCATAGTGAGGAAACTGTTGAACGAGCATCCCTCGCAGTTTATCCTCAAAGCGACCTAGTATCAAACAAAACATGGGGAAATTATTATTTCAGGCGTCCGCAGTGCATTTACTGAAATAACGGTTTTTTTTTTTATTTTTTTTTATTTACAACACCTATAATATTTCGTATTCTCGTTTTACCTTATATGACTTATATTACGAGATGCAGACAGAAATTTCACTCTTTTGTCGTTGAAATACCAAAGAGTCAAATTAAGCGCTTCGACACTTCCTTTTTAGGGTTTCATAGCCAAATGGCAAAACACGGAACCCTTATGAATTCGTCATGTCTGTCTGTCCGTCCGTACGTCACAGCCACTTTTTTCAAAACTATAAGAACTATATTGTTGAAACTTGGTAAGATGTATAGATGTATTTTATGAGCCGCATTAAGATTTTCACACAAAAATAGAAAGCAAAACAATAAATTCTGGGGGATCCCCATACTTAAAATTGAAACTCAAAATTTTTTTTTATCAAACCTCTACGTCTGGTTTATCTATGGATAGGTCTTCATAATATCAAAATGATATTGAGGATTCTGATTTAATTTTTTTTCAAAACTGAATCCTTTGCGCGAGAGACACTTCCATAGTGGTAAAATGTGTGAACGAGATCTAGTAAGTAGTTTTTTTTAATACGGCATAAATTGTAAAACGAGTCGGAGCCTGTTAAATACAAACAAACAAACAATAAATTCTTTCCTTTTTATAATATTAGTGTAGATGTATATATGTAATTATTAGAAAAAGGCTTTTTCATGCTGATCTGGGAGAAAAGAAAAAACGTAGAATCTCTTCCCGCGCAGAACGTAAAAAGGGATTGAGGGGTTGGGCTAAAATCTGCAGAAACGTGTCAATTGGCGATGTGGCTAGCAACCCATCACTATTGTGATTCCGTACTACATCTACACGCCCTCCAACTGCCAATGTGGCCATATGGTCTTATAGACCTAGGCTCTGTCTAACCCGTAAGGGAAAAAGACGTGATAATCTTTATGTATAGTAAAAGGCAACAGTTCCGTCTTGCTTTCGTATTTTGTTGGCTGCATATGTTTATGACGAGTGACGCCTCATAAATTCCAGACAGTACTTGTGGAATTCTCCAGTTACCAACAAAAGCGATCGAGTAACAAGGCTGGCCGAGTACTGCAGAACCAATGCGGGCTATAAATAGCTAAACTGGCCGCGCTAAACGCTCGGCCTGATGGAACTGTTAGTGCGTCAGTCGCCGCAGACCATTACTACATCCATTGATGGACCATTCCGACCAAATCATTGTCTTACATACTCCTACGTATGAGCGTATATTATCGAACCTAGAGTGGATATCTTATCATCAATCATATTTACAGAAGACGCAAACAACCTTGTATGAAAAATATTTATTGGATAAGCTTCTATGACGTTGTGAACCACACCATTATATTGAAATGAAATTCACAAAACTTACAGTCAACCAAGAAATCGTAAAAAAAAAAAACTACGGCTCTGCTTCAATCAGTAAATCTTTAAAAAATCTACTGTTCTGCCCTGTTTCCTTCTTATTAACTGGAATCTGGACAGAAACGGTATAATGTTCATCATGCAGTTTTGTTCAGTTGCATAAGCTGGTACCTAAGACATAAAGATAATTCTGATAGCACGTGGTTATTCCATCTGAGTTCAAGGCAGAATTAGAAACCATTTTGTTGTGTAAACAATGTGAAGGTCAATGTTTTATTTGTTACGAGGGTTACGAGCGATTCGCTCCGATTTCGTGTGAGTATAAATTGAGTAAGATCTCTTCAAGGTCCAAGAAGTCCTGTGTAATATTGGGAGAGACCTGGCGACCCGTAACACACGATCTACGGGACCTAGTACGGGGCTACATAGTTCTACTAACACCTGTTTATTCTGCTTATTTTTGTTAATCGTGGAGAAAAAAAAACTTTTTATATTACATAAAACTATTCAGATATTTTTAATAACGGTGGACGTCAGCTTCCTCGTGCATCCGTAATGTCATATACAGCATTTGAACATCCGTGACCATACTTACATTAATCAATACCTACGAGTCCGGTTTTGTTCTGGGGTGGATTCATGAGGAATCGGCGTATTCTTCTCAACAGTGGTCGATCCGAAACGCTAGTAGTTTAACCCTCTTATTCATAAAAATTAGCAAATCTTTTTTGAACCTATTTTAGTTAAAATATGTTTTGTCCTTATCCCTCTCTCCAACGATGGGCATGAAAAGAACGAGACAAAACATATTTTAACTCAAATAGGTTTAATAAACGTTAGTTAACTTTTATGAATAAGAGGGTAAGAGTTTATTGATTTTGCAAATATTTAAAAATAAATGACGTTCATAAAGAAATACATGATTTTCAAATTTGAAAACAATAAATCCTGTCATAGCAAATTTTGCCTTGACAGGATAACTTTTAAACGTCGTAAATGTTTTTTTAATTTGTTTCCTACCAGTACCCAAATGTTCTCGAATCTCTTCATAGGTGATATGCCAGATTTCTTTGATGAGTTGCCTGAGGCTAGCCATATTTTCATCAATGATCGCAGCTGAGGGTTGACCTTCATGAAATTCATCATGGAGAGAAACACGGCCACGATCAAATTCTGCGTACCAACTTACGGTGCTCTAATCACGTGCTCTCCTCCCCAAAGCATACCTATTGAAGACTAGCAGTACAGTGCTGACGGGGCCGTCCCCGCCCCCGTGGGCGGGATGAGTAGGAGGATAAGCACTCCTCTTTATACTATAGTAGGAGTAGGAAGAGTAGGTTGTAGTAGTGTGGGTGGTCTGGTGGTACTGGTTACAGCAGCACTAGCAGCAGCAGCAGCAGAGTAGCACGCATCTACCTCTCTTTCATCGTTATCACATAAAATTATCGTCTGTAAACCGACTTTACAGCCAACCGTATGTTTTACAGCCCCTGGATACGAGTCCTTTAGAATGACTAGCTCCGTGGCGCAGCGGTCAACACGCCTGCCTGCGACACGGAGTGACCGGGTTCGATCCCCGGCCAGGTCAAGATGGAAAATGATCTTTTTCAGATTGGCCTGGGTCTTGGATGTGTATCTATATATGTATTTTTGTTATTAAATCTCGAATTTACTTTGGGGCTAGCTCAATCTGTATGATTTGTCCGTATATATTTTTATTTATTTATTATTTGTAACCTTTCTTTATGTAAGTATTTCGCCAGTTGGCGAGTTATTCTTTTTTATTAAGGAATAATGATGTAATTCATTTCGTTAATTTGACAGAGCACCTGGCGACGATTCCCGCGAATCCACTGGATGCAACGAGCAAACACCCACCAGCCCGATAAGTAAATTTCACAACAGCCGGACCATGACAGTTTATTTTAGTTATTCCACACATTGTTTGTAAACATGGGCATTTATAACACCAAATTACACCGATTTCAAATTAGTCCACTAGAAACAACTTGCAAAACAAAAGCCGTGCAGTCCGCCAAAATTCCCGCCAAGAACTCAATAGTTTTATTAGGGTAACTGACATTGTAGCTACTTTAATAATTAGAGGCCCTATTTCATAAAACTCAAAATTTTCAGTGACAGGAGACAGATGTCAAGTTGATAGAATAATTAAACCCGCGCGCATATAAGTGGTAGGGTCTGAGGTTAGGGTAGAACACATGTAAAAATAATAGGAGAAAATAGTGGGTCAAAATGGAATTGAATAGTTCCTGCTTCATCATCATCATCATCATCAACCTACACTCGTCCACTGCTGGACATAGGTAGGTAGTTCCTACTTATATCGAGATATTTATTGCAGAAGAATTACCCATAACCCTTCCGTATATAATCTCATTAGACCGTTCGTCCCAACGCGATTTTCTGATGTATAAGATAGGGTTTGGGGACTATAATAAATGGATGAGCACTTCATTGGTGAACATAAATATCCAATTACATCTGATTAGGAAGCGTATAGAAGTTTAATAAGTTAATTTGGTAAAAAGATTGTTAGAGTTATGTGTTAAAATTCTTTATAAGGACGATCGGCACTCAGCACAGCAGTATTGTTTTTAGCAGTTTAGACAGATTTCTGTCACAGTTTTATGAAGAATTTGCCCTAACTTGACCACAGTTGGTTGCCATAAATTTTTACATGAAAATGTAAAAATTACCTTATATACTAAAAACGGCTCACTCACGTGCTATTTCGTCGGGATTGCCGACTATAGTTTCGGACTCGTCAGGTCAGGAGCCCATTTTCAAGGCGAGTGCGAGACGCGCGGCAGAGGATCCCCAACTACTGGTGAAAATTACCATAACTCCTTTAGGCTTCCTAACCGGATGTAAGAAATTGGATAGTTCACCAATGAAGTGCCCATCCATATATTGTCAACCTAACAGGTTTTACGGTATAGGGTCATTGTATCCATTCCTATGATCCATTCCGTCAGGATTATATTATCTCTATGATCCATTCAGATTTTATAGTTTATACTTACATTAAAGGCAGCACTAGCAGCAAGGTGCGGGCGCGGGCGGGGGGCGGCGCGAGTGGCGGAGCGCGGCGCGGGCGACGTGCGGCGGCGCGCGCCCGTGCCCGTGAATATCATGAAGCGACGCCCGCGCGCATGCCGCGCCGCCCGCCGCTCCCCATTCGCGGTAACACTAACAAATCCACCTGTTCACTTTGACAAAATCACATTTGATCTGAACGACGACGAACGTTAAAATCGTTGGTCTGTTTATAAAATAAAACTTTAAAATATCACATTTGGTCACAGTACTAAATAGATAGTTGGTTTATCATATTAGATACCACTTATAAAATTAACGTTTGTCTGTACGAACCTAAAATAACTCTATCGTTGGCGAGTTGAGTTTACCTTAGGTCGAACCAACACATTGACTCGGCATTTTAATGTTTGTGTAAGATTTTAGATAGCGACAGAACTTCGTTTAGACGCGAGTGCGTAAGTATCTTCCGACAAGTTCATCAGTTCGTCGTAAAGATTTAATCTAACATCTCTGTACGTTACTGTGATGTAAACAGAGATCTCCGTCAGTTTATAGGTGCGCTTGGCTTGGCCACGAGGTGGCACGATTAGCGACAACAGATACGTTTGACGCTCCCACTCTCAGCTTCTGACAGTCATTTGAATATAACAAACAATGCGTCAAGAAAACGCATTCGAAAGCTGACCGTCGTTCAAAACTGTGGTCATCCGGTATTGCTATTATTCGGATGCATGATATTCTTCGTGGCTTAGATACACTAACAGAAAAAGCGAATGTGACAGTGTATCAACCGCTATGGCGATGTGTCGGTCCGACCTGACGCAAACCAAAACCTGAAAGCACTTCGACGCGAACACTGCACGCACTATATTTATAAACGGAATTCCTCGCGCAGTTTGCCGGATACAACTTTTACACGACTTTCAGCACTTACGTCGGACGCAGAACTGAAGCGGACTCGGGACTACAGGGTTGTCTGCGGAGCTCCGTGACTCACGTCGCCCAACTTTAAGCGCTACTCAAAAATACGGTGCTTAAAATAATGATTTTACAAGCTTACGGAACGCTACGGCGGATAAATGATAGAAGATAAAATGTATTTATAGCCGGCCTAAATGTTTATTTCTTAACGGATTCCGACAATAGGTAGAGCGGTGAGGATTATTGCAAGCGCGCAAAATGTAGCGATAGACGCGGGAATTGTTTGCTTGCAACCGTCGGACAGCCGCGAAGCGTATTATGAATGGTAACTGGTCATTATGATAAATCAAAGAGTGACTTGCTCGACTTTATTAGTTGTAGTAAAATGGAGATATAGCCGTTTGCTGCTATTCCACTGAATTTACAAAAACCAAAAAAAATATACATGAATTACACTTAATTCATGTATAATTGTATATTTTTTTTGGCTCTCGAAATAGTTGTGCCGCAGAAATGGGACGTATTTTTCGGATACGGAACCCTTTTATGCGTTTTTGGTTATTGCAACTCTTCTTATCTCGGCTAAATTAATTCTTTCTAGTGTTGAAATAAAATCTGAAAACTTTTAAGTAAAACTCGGGTCGTGCTAAAATATTCTTTATTACATATTCAACTTATATATAACTCTGTAAGACTGTAACGTTTTAAGTATAGTTATATAATTAAATTATTAACAACTATGCTTATAAAGTAACAACCATTTTGTTATTTGTAAGAAAAATTTTTCAAACAATTACTACTCATTTTTTCTTTTGCTTATTTACTTTTTAAATCTAATCCATATATGTTAAGAACAAAGCTCATTTTACATGAAAAACAATAGATGCAAACAATGAAAGTGCTGTCTAAAGGGAAATGTCTCCATTGATCCAATTAGCGTCGGTCTAAAATTGTAAATAACGTGTACGAAGATCTCAGAACCTGGAAAAATATATTCTTATTTCATAAAAAATATTAATAAATCAGTATTTTTTTTTATTACATATCCAAATACCCTACAGCTAGTCATTATATTAAATAAGACTTATTTTTGTAATGGCCATTAAGATCCCTTTATTTTGATTCCCCACTTGATAGGTCTCAAAAGAAACAAAATCAGTATAACACAAAGTCGCTTCCCGCTGTCTGTCTGTCCCTATGTATGCTTAGATCTTTAAAAGTACGCAACGGATTTTGATGTGTTTTTTCTTTAATTAGGGTGATTTGAGATAATTCACTACCCCATTTAAGTATCTACATTGCAAACAAGCAAAGCCGGGGCAGGTAGCTAGTTCACTATATCGGTGGTTAAAATCCGACATTTTGTAATATTTGATTGTTTGTTTGCATTGTATAGGCTCCGAAACTACTGGACCAATTTGAAAAAAATCATTCACAGTTAGAACCCCACATTATCCCTAATAATGAACATAAGCTATACAATTAAATACCTATATTTATGCATGCGAAGCGGGGACAGACCGCTAGCGTTGCATTTTTTATAACCTATATATATCCTAGGAAACTGGGGTTGTATTTTTTACTCTATGCTAGAATTCTACAATAAAATTAAATATTTATAGATTCGATCGATATCTTATTTCATACCTACAGCGAAATCGATATTAAGCATTTTGGTGGTTCATTCGTTTATTTCGAGTAGATGTCACAGTCAATCGACCATGCTCACCCTGATGTTAGAGTTCTTCGGAAATGCCTCTCGATTCTCGGCACAATTTTGGTGGTACTACGTACTCGTAGCAATAAAGATCGTATACCGACGGAGCGGTGGGAAGCAATGATGAGGTCTAGGGTGGTTCACGCAAACTAAAATAATGCCTATTCATTCATATTGAATGTAATCCTTTCGTTGCTTTTTACAAAACCTGGTCTGTCATAGCTGGAAATTCATCAAAAGTTTCGTCAAGAATGAAATAGATACATAATCAATATAATCATAAATTACGCTTTACCGTTATGTAGGTGTCTAGAGTCATCGGTATGATGTAGGCGATCCTGGGCGTGATGGGTTGCAGGCAGCGCTCCATCATGATGAGGAGTTGACGGCGAATGGCTGGGCTCAGCGACAACCAGTCGGAAAAGTACACCGACTGGTTCACATAGTCACTCTGAGAAGATTATAATTTTTTTATTCCATTATTTTGATAAAAAAGTCTCATACAAACTGGCTGTTTCCCGTGAGTTAAACCGCGATGGTTTCAGCTTTATTACTCAATTTATCTGGACCCCTGAGTCTACCACGGACCCCGGGTTCCGAACCATCTCGGGTGAGAATGCAACTGAAAACACGCTCGAATGACAGAAGGATACAATATCATCTGTAACGCAACCGACAAACTGCAATACTGGCGTGACGTCCTAGCCGTTCACCGCCGAGAGAAAGCCACACTTCTTGCCGAGCAGCCGATCGAGCAACATAAGCGTAGCTACTAGATTGTAATGCTGTCTTGATGGTGTCCCTAGTGGATTAAAATGCGCATTGTTCTGCGCCAGCTGCTGTCTTCTAATTCATAATCTTGATCATCAGTGACCGCCCCATGTCCCACGCGCTTTACATCAATAGTTTTCGCAGCACTTACCAAATGACGTTTACTTCAAAACTGACGGATTTTCATACAAACTTTTGTCCCCTATTTTACCACCTTAAAGAATGTATTTTTGAAAATAGTTATATAGTTAAAACTTTGTTTTTAACCATGAGCTTAATTTTCTTTACTCTTCTGATCATCAAGTATCATAGAAACTTTGAACCCTGACTTGACCCCTTAACCCCTTAGATGATATCCGAAAATCCCTCCTTAGGTTGTTTCCACCAGAGATGTGCGAAGCAGATGAGCGGTGCGAGAATGCACACCAGGCTCTTTTCAGATGCGAGCCTATGCCGATGCGGTCTAGCACACATCCCTCACACATATCTCTCGCACACATCTGTCACACAGTAACCATAATAAGTGTGGACACTGACACTAACTCTACAAGCGCATAGCTTTGTTGATGACAAGCCGATCATGCGTACCTACCTATTTTATACACCGGTCGGGTGAGGCCGCGCAGTGTCCACACTTTACGAGTCTTAGCACATTCATTTGTTTGTTTTTTCTCTGTAGCTTATTGATATTTTTTAACGTTACGTGTTATAAACTATCATTTCCTTGAATATGTAAGTAAAGTGTTCTTCAACCTGTCAGTCTGTATAGATAGATTACCTGATCGAGTTATATGGGAAGTCAGTTTATTTTCGCTATATCTTTTCAATAGACAAACAAGTTTTTTTTTTCAAGGAAAAGTAGATAATAGGATTGGCCTGACAAATAATTAGAGTCATGTTACTCAGGGGTGTCAGGATCAGGAATCAAACTTTACCCCATATGTTCAAATCTGTTGATGCGTTTAGAAGTTATGTTGTAGTAAAGAACACATACTTACAATAATATTAATAAACAAGTGAATTATTTAAAAAAAATAAAAACCCGATTGCCTTTTTGACAGTTTACCTCCGCCATATATTTTTTTTGCTAACGTGACATAACATGACTCTCCGGGGGAGAATACGAATCTAATCTATTAGGCTACAGTACACTACAATGGAACAGACATACATACATACGCGCGAAAAACATTACCCTCCTTCTGGGTAGGTCAGTCAGGTAAAAATACATTCCTCTTTAGATAAAGTCGTGTAAACTACACTGGTACGGTACTAATGCTGCTTTCCCATAAGCGGTACACCACTAACTAGCGTACGCCGTAGTAAAGGTACGGTTGTGCTACACAGATACGAAAGCACTGCTACTTCGTAGCAAAGCTACGTTAATACAATACGTGAGGGCTCCGTAATCCATATACAGTATAACTGCTACGCCGTAGATGTGCTACAATATAGTTACAAATGCTACGATAAAAACATTAATCATCATCCGACCGTATATCCCGGGTACGCATACATGCTCAGCTGTGGTGCATTGGCGCCCGGAGTCCACTATTATTATAGCATCCTTGCTGTAATATGTTTTGGCGTAAATTTTTATGGCCTGTTGCCTGTTTTTTTTTTTAGATCTATTGTAGTACAAAGTATAATCTGGGTTAGCAAAAATGCGTCTACGAATGACGAAATTTATTTATTGTGTATCTCAGTAATCCGTCGTTTTTAGGGTTCTGTACCCAAAGGGTAAAAACGGGACCCTATTAATGTCGCTCCGCTGTCCATCTGTCTGTCAGTCTGTCTGTCTGTCTGTCTGTCTGTCACCAGGCTGTATCTCATGAACCGTGATAGTTAGACAGCTGAAATTTTCACATATGATGTATTTCTGTTGCCGCTATAACAACAAATACTAAAAAATAGAATAAAATAGATATTTAACGGAGCTCCCATACAACAAACGTAATTTTTTTGCTTGTTTTTGCTCGATATTGATAATGGCAACAGTTAGACGCTTGAAATATTCACAGAATATTTAGGTTTATATTCACATTAAAAATAAATAATTAAATAAAAATAAAATTAATGTACAAAAGGGGGGCTCCCATACAACAGACATGATATTTTTGCCGTTTTTATAGACAACGGTACGGAACCCTTCGTGCGCGAGTCCGACTCGCACTCGACCGGTTTTTTAGGGTTCCGTACCCAAAGGGTAAAAACGGGACCCTATTAATTTCGCTTAGCTGTCCGCTGTCCGTCCGTCTCATGAACCGTGATAGTTAGACAGTTGAAATTTTCACAGATGATGTATTCCTGTTGCCGCTATAACAACAAATACTAAAACATAGAATAAAATAAATATTTAAGGGGGCTCCCATACAACAAACATGATTTTTTGCTTGTTTTTGCTCGATATTGCTAACGGCAACAGGTAGACGCTTATTTAACAAAAACATCCTTGGAATGGTTTTGGGTTAAGATAGTCAAAGGAAAAGTTATCTTAGCGAATTGCCTAAAATGATTTGTTATGTTATTTGTTACTCAATATAGCGACTTGGCAAGTTTTCTCTTATACTAAAAGTTACCCGAAATTACATATTCAAATGCTAAAACAATGAAACCATTGTTTTAGCATTTGAATATGTAATTTCGGGTAACTTTTAGTTACTTAATATGTATAATATACTCACGAATTTTTTAATTAATCGCCGATAAGTCTCAGCACATACAGAAGGCCATTTTCAGGGCGAGTTTGAAGGTCATCACCGACCTTCGATTACTGAGGATCGCGGCTACACGTGCCGCCCGCCTTTCAACGCGGTGCATTCATGCCGATGCTTCGCGCCTTGACATTCGCCCTGAATCTGCCTCAATGGTCCAGTGGTTAAGGCGTTCGCCTGTAGACCCGGGGGTCGCGGGTTCGGAAGGCACGTTAAGCCATTGATCCCGGCTGCCTTCTGGTAGTCGTTAAAGGAACCACGTCAGAGGCCGAGAGGCGGTTCCGAAGAACTCTGACACCAGGGCATACTTATATTAATTCTGTGACCAGGGTGTGCATGGTCGATTGACCGTAACACCTACTCGAAATGATGATGATTCGCCCTGAAGATAGCCTTCTGTAAAGGCTTCTGTCGGCAATGCCGACTAAAAATACGTAAGCGAAATCATCATTTTAGCCTTTAGGTATTTAAGTTTTCTCATATTCAATATCATAGTTATTGGGACAAAAAGTGGTCACAATGGTTCGTGTAAATACAAATCCCACGGCCGGTGCATCGTCTTCATTGATTTGCGGGCTTGGCTATCTAGATAAAAAATAACAGGTACTATTTATCACACCCCTTTTTATTGTGAAACTGGAAAATTTAGGTGTTAATGATTTTACAGGATTTTACGATGTTATTTACAATAACAAAACGTGACATTACCTCGCTTCTGAGCTGCGTCCCGTAATAACAGTAAATAAAGAGCTGCGCCAACAGGCATCCCAGATACACGGCTATTGTCGCGAACTCAGCCGAGAAGATGTTCAGCTGAAAATACGCGATATGACGAATTAATGAGACGAAGTAAATATGTCGCTGCCTGTTTGCAGAACGAAAAAAAGGCGGTAAAGAGTATTGATACTTCGTGGTAAAGGTAAATGAAAAAGCAAATGTTTTTGTTCTTATTGAACATCTTAAAGTTATAATATATACCTATAACTTCTTATTTAAAAATAAAAAGTTAAAAAACTAAAACCGGCTACGATATGTTTTACGAGCACATTTTTAACTTTCACGGAAGATCAATAATATATTTTATAATACTGTAAAGGCTGGCACGCTGGCACCCAACTAGCCAAGCTAGACAAATGCTTTAGAAGCAAAAAAAGTCACGTTTGTTTTTGAGATATCTGGACCTAAACATTTGAAAAACAGACGAAAAAATCTGCCTTTGTACAAAGAACACTTTCTAGGCGAACAATTTTTGGATTCTACTATGGATACTAAGTCACTATTATTCCTAGGTCCATGTAAGTCACTGACATCGACAGCCAAAACACTGAGTATTCGATTAAAAAAAAATTGTATAAAAAATCTAAAACAGAAACTGGCGTGCCAACAACAAAAAAAATTTTTGACCATTTTTTTACCATTACGGATACAGCCTTTAAAATATTTTTGCGCTTAATTTAAATGGACCTTAAATACAACATACTATCGTATTCTGCATCAAGATTTTCCTCATCTGATAACATTCAGTTTACTCAATCCTAAAATATTCCTGCACCCGTAGTATGGCGCCAGCGACGCCGTTTATGTTGCGCTATAAACTATCCACATCTCGCTATTTGGAATTGGATATTATGGAAAACAATATGGCAATAGTCGATTAACATTGTCTTGCATGCCATGCAACGTGGGTTGCATCGAATCTTACCCCCACGAGCTGGTACATGGTCATGCAAAGCACCCAAGCCATTGTTAAGAACTGCACGAACGTCGCTTCTCCGAAAATCGATTCAACTTCTTTACAGCACCTGTAAATAGAGGGTGAGGTCGTGTTATTTTCCTGGATGGTTTTTCTCCTTTGCTCATTTTGTGACAAATACGATAAAATTCAGAGGCAATTTTGATGCCATTTTGGCTAAAACTTGCATAAGCATTGCCAAGCTCCGGGTGGCAGATTGTTATTTCCAAGTTGCGATTGAGCCCTGTTTATTGCCTGAGCCCATGTCTTCGTGGCTGGCCCACGGAATAAAGCCTCCTCTGCAGTTGGTCTGCTAACGCAACTCCTTGGACGAACGTGTAGACGGTTATTAGTGAGTGTTAGAATGTTGGTTGAGCGTGGGTCAATATGTTGGTCTAAGACCGTTTGGTGTCGGATTTGTGACGCAGATCGTAATTATCTCTTTTAAGCTTCCGAACGATCGAGTGACAACACGGAACCCTTTTAGGATAACTCGTCTGTCTGTCCGTTTGTCAGAGCCAATTTACTCCGAATCTACTAGCCCGATTAAATTGAAATTTGGTGGTACTCTTATGTAACGCAAAAGTAAATAAATTTTGAGCTTAAGGGCTTTTTTAGGGGTTGCAAATGAAAATTAAAAGAAAGTTTTGCAAACCATACCTTGCGTCATATCAATTAAAAAGGACTTTTTGCAATGAATTGAGATATACTTACTCGTATTTTTATTAAATCGAAGCAGCTGTTTAGCTTAATGAAAAATACAATGTAAATTTATGATAATGCACATACATTTAATATATACAATATATACATTAAAAAAATCCACTTGAGTATCACCACATGTAGAATTAAGCGCCGGTAGCAAGATTTCGTAGGTAGGTATATTACTTTGCCGAGCGCAACACTATTCATTTAGGTATTATTATTATTAAAGCTGCTATGATTTTGTATTTTCTTAACTTTACGTGGTTCTTAAATTTATATTCAGTAGTTGTTGACTATAACGCTTTAATTTGTAAACTCTACTTAGCTCTGATAGATTTCCTTTAAATTTCGTTATATATACCTACTACCTGAATTTTTTCACGTGTTCATAGACAACAATTTAGTAGGTCGATAGTCAAAAGTGAAATATTATATTCATCGATACCATTTGGTGAACGTTAACTAAAATTACACATTATTATTTACAACCTTATTATTGTTGACGTCAATAACTTTTAGAGCTAAGTTTACGCCGCTTCCAAGGCGGAGTGTAGAAGAAGCGGCAACAAACTGCACAACGCATTTTCTCCAAATGACATCAACTTACAATATACTTAGAACTAAATGTGTGGATTTGAGCTTACATTGTCATGTCATAAAATAAAATTTAATTTGTAATATAAAAAAAATCGTAATAAAAAAAAAAAAATTTTTTTTTTCATTAAATATCAAATCACAATATGCACAAATTGAACCAATTCATGTCATTTTATTTACTGTCATGACGAGGATCCGGCACCGAGCTTTGGCCACTGTGGGGGACACTGGACTCTAACAATTTGCACTATAAAACCAAATATTTCAGAAACGGATTAGTAAATAAAAAATGATGTTCGCAAGCTCACAATATTTTTAAAAAACCCTATTCAACGACACCCCTGTTTAGTGTGGAAAAACGTTATGATTGTCACGAAACAAAAATTGACACCACTTGTATGGTAGCTAATATAAAAAATAAAATTTATTTCAAGATTTTACTTTACCACTCTATTGGCATGACTAAAAGCCTATCCATAACAAATTTAAGCTCTCTAGTGGTTATAGTCTCTGAGTAAAACCGCGGACTGACAGATGGACAGACAAGTCAAAACTATAAAGGTTCCTTGTTTACTACGTAACCCTAAAAAGGCTTATTACTGTATAGATAATTATTTAATTGATGAAAATGCGTGGAAATCATTTATTTAATGTAAACATATTAATTGATAGCATGAAAAATTGTGTTTAGTGTAAACTAGCTGTTGCCCGCGGCTCCGCCCGCGTTAGTGTCGATCCCTCGGGAACAGTAGAATTTCCCGGAATCAAACATACCCTATGTCTTTCCCCGGGCCTCACACCTCCATACCAAATTTAGCGTAAAAAAACGACAGACAGAGTTATTTTCGCATTTATAATATTAGTATTAGTATGGAAGTATGGATATTATTTATACTTCTAAGTCCAGAAATGGGAAAATTTCCATAAAACCTTTATCCTCTTATTTTACCCCTTTAGGAGTGAATTCAGTCCATTTAACCCACATATATCTTTTTTAATTGTAATCGAGAACCGTAATAAACCGAGCCGTAATCGAGAACTTACATACCTATTTATTTTCATACTTCATAGTCCAGAAATGAAAAAATTTCCAAACCAACTTTACCTTTTCTGGAGGTTTTTTTTCCAGTTGACCTACACAGATCTTTTTCAATTGTAATCGTGAATTTATTTACCTATTTTCATACTTCTAAGTCTAGAAATGAGTAAATGCCTATACAATTTTTACCCCGCTATTTTACCCCTACAGGGGAAAATATCGTCCATTTTACCTACACAGATATTTTTAATTGTAACCTAGAACTTATATACTTATTTTCATACGTCTAAGTCCAGAAATGAGAAAATTTCCATACAAAGTTTATACCACCCATCCAGCAAATTTCATCTACCTGATACATCTTTTTTAATTTTAATCTAGAACTTATATACCTACTTTCATACTTCTAAGTCCAGAAATGAGAAGAAGTTAAATTTTCTTTTAAAAGTTTTTAAGTTTAAAAGTTTAAAAAGTTAAATTTCTTAAAAATACTTTCTTAGCGCTCACTCACATCATTAAAAGAACCCCTGTACCAAATTTCAAGTTTCTAGGCGCAGCAGTTTAGGTTGGTTTGCCGTTTGCCCGCGGCTACGCCGCCGCCGTTAGTGTCCATCTCTCAGGAACAGTTTGGACCCTTAAAGGGGTGACTCAGGTCATCAATATGAACAACTTTTTCTATGGGACCAATGCCGGGACCACAAAAAAAATTTCGTCATTTCCATACAAAAGAGTGCCGCCGCCCGGCCAGTTTGTATGGGAATGTCGAATTTTTTTTGAGTTCCCACCGTTGTTCCCATAGGAAAAGTTGTTCATTTTGATGGTCTGAGTCACCCCTTTAAGGGCCCAAAACGATAAAAAATTCACCGTGTATATTTGCAGGCAAACTAATGCCTTGAGTTCATTCAAATGACGATAACTTTTTTTTTAATGAACCGATTTTGACGAAACAAACTTAATCATTGTTATTATAAAACAAGGACTAAAGTTAGTACCAGGTTTAAGCCGGGGACCAAGTCAAGTACTAAGGAAAATCGTATTATAAAACGAGGTTTATCGTTTAAGCCATAGATGATCCTAGGTCTAAAGATAAACTTACAATTCCCTAGTTTAACTCTAGTACTAACTTATTTTGTTACCAACAAATAGGTCACTATTCACCAAAAAAAATGCTTTGATGCTAAAATCTATGTCAAATCCTATTACCCTATTAGCAATGAGCAAAAACCTGGAAAATGCGAAGAAATGAATAAAACCAACACATAAAATTATGAAAAAATATTTTAATTTGCATTTTAACATATCAAAACATTTATTTAGATTATTTTCAACGCTTTTGTCGTCATTTATATTTCACAACCGCCACAAAACAATGACTTTTAGAAACCTTGATTTCATATTAGGAAAAAATAATTTGTTCAAATATAAACAAATTTTTACACCATATTCACTTTTACTTTATTCACGTAAATTTTATCTCACAGCAACTATAAAACAATTACTTTCGAGACACTGCACCGTTAATTCATTAAATAAAAATATATTTTTTACAATCATATTTGTAAACAAACTTTGAGGTTACTTTGGAACAAATTCGATTTGTTGCGCGCGCACACGCGTTCCGTTTCAGGTTTGTAAAATTATTAAATCGTTTTGTATAAAGTATGATTTTTTTATCTGACCACTGAATATATCGTTTATGACATAAATAAACATGTTTCACCATTTCAATTTTATTATTTTTAGTTTTATACTAGTTTCAAACCATACATTTTATTATTTATTTTAATATTAGTGTAGATCGGAACGTAGTAGTAGCATACTGAACGAATGATTGAATGAATCCTGTTTCCGTCAGATCATCCAGAGATCGTCTCAGGTCTAAGTTAGTCCTGACTTAGTTCACTTTTTGTAATGAAACAAAGTTTAATTTGCTAAACCTAGGTTGATCCATCGCTAGTCCGGACTAAGGTAGACCAGGTTTAAACCTGGGTTTTGCCGTTTTTTTATAATAACACTGTAAATGTTTTGCTGAGTTAAAACAAAGCAATTGGTGAAAGTTTGAAGTAAGTTGGTTCAGTATTTTCGGAGATAATCGTGATCATACAGACAGACAGACAGACAGACAGACAGACAGACAGACAAGAAATTCGAAAAAAATTTTTTTGCTTTCTATTATTCTTTTTAAGTGTCCCTCTATCCATTTCAGTCAAAAATTCTTAATGTACAGACAATATATTTTTACTGTTTTATTATATGTATAGATAAAAAATCAGAGCCCTTCAGGCACGTAGGGACCAAGTCTGGATTGAGTTTCTTTCGCCGTAGGTATTCTTCTTACCAGTGGTCGTTTCGAAACGCTCGTAGTATTTTGATTCCGCATATTTAAAAAAATATAAGATATAAAAATATGATGTTCAAAAAGAGATCCATGTATCGTAGCATGTATCCAATGTTGAATAAAAATCTTTGGCTTTAACTTTAGCCTCAAAATCTATTTCAATGAAAACCTTCCTAAAGACGTTCGCATGATTTGCCTGAACTGAAGTAGACTGAACGAGCTTCCAACGTATGGATGCCATTATAAACTGGTAAAGACTCTCTGGTATAGACTACAGTGTTGGCCAACATATTGGCGAACGTGTAGAGAAGGCATAAGAGGGAGAGGGGTGCTAATGGGAACGGATGCAGTGGCAGCCTTTGAGCTACCGCCCCCTAGAGGGGGTAGCCCAAAGGCTACTACTTAAGGAATGTTTACATCTATTATTCATGAGAATAATAGATGTAAACATGAGAATAATAGATGTAAACATTCCTTAAGTAGTAGCCTTTTTTTAATGGATATTTGATCATTCAAATATCCATTATTACCCATACAAAGCCGACCAGAAGTAGTTACGTATGGTAAATACAGCGGTTTCATTACATCTTACCAAGTGATTTGCTGAAAATGCTTGACACATCTTTCGAGACGTCGCTGTAATATACACTTCGCTTTGTTACCGTTACTATTCTTCAAATCTATTTCCAGCCCATCTGCTATATGCTCCAAATTGTGTCTCAGCAATCCGATCTGGGTTTTGGCTTGCGCGTAAAAAGACACGATGGTGCAGTCCATGGTAACGTTTCCTATACCTTGCAGCATTAAGTTGACAGACATGTAGATGACAGCTAGTTCAAAACTAGAATATTAAAAGTTAAATTATAGAAATATTATTTATAAAACCATTATTTTATTATAATAAAATTAAATATAATAAAAAGAATTGATTCACATCCGAAAACAATTAGCCAACTGACAAAAATGCAGGTCTTTTTATTTGTTTGTCTTTTAATGGATGATAAAAGAAAAGACTCATTTTTTTTAACAGTTTCTTAATTAAGAAAGCGCAGTGAAAATTAAACTGAAAAAGCGAGTATTTATATCTGAGTTATTGATATCATTAGGTAAGGTTTTACTTACATCGGCGAATATTTCGTTTCCATCGGAAAATATCCAGTGAACTTAACCTCCTCGCCCAAAGCATTGTTGACCAGCGGAAAGATGATCCAGAGCATGCCGCAAGTTAAGATCATGCTGTGATAGAGTTTTAGCAATCGCGACATAGACAATGCATTCTGTTTCAATGCGGCTACATCATGTGGATTAATTGGTGCAAAAAGAGGTCCTAAGAAAGATAAAAAAGATATTAGCAATTTAGTAGTAAAGACTGAAATACCCAAGGCAACTTATTATATCTTTGGCTTAAACCTAAAGAAATTTAATCCTGCTATGTATCTTTTGCAACTTTTACACTTGTTACTTCTATTCTAATACTTTTGGCATCTCAGGACAGAAATAGCTTCAGAATATAAGTCTAATATTTATTTTCCTATATGTACCTATTCGTTATTTATATTGTTTCGTCACGTTGCTTGATAATTCAAAGAAGTAATTGTGGAATTAATTGATCATTTCTTTTCTTAAATATGACTATAGAACTTCATCGTGATTCGAAACAACCGCACTATATTACAAGCTTACTAGCCGTGTGGTATCCGGCAGAATAGAATAGGACCACTCCAAGTCTTCCCGTGGATGTCGTAGAAGGCGACTTAGGAAATACAAGCTAAACAAAGCTCATAAACATCTGTGAGACCTCACCAACCCGTCTGGCCAGCGTGGAGAGTGTAGGCCAAGACCTCTGGCTGCTGTGGCCAAATATGGCCCTGGTAGTGCAGAGAGGGTCATGCTCCTGTAGTGGATACTAAAAAGGACCTGATGATGATGATGAATTGTGGGATTACTTCTATAAGTGCTATTATTTTGTGTTATTATACTGTGTTAGTAATTAGTTGCCGCCTGAAAAATATATCTATAAGTTTTATTTTATTTAATAGAGATCAATATTTTATAAGAACCAAACGGCATTCTTATTGTTAACACATATTTCTTATTGTTATCACATATTTTTCGCACGTAGGTATTGCTCGGCACCACCGTACCCCGTGGGTGGTGCGGTGTGTTATTTTTTTCATATTTCTCAAGACTGGTAAAAGTGCGCGCGGTCCGTCTAGACATTTCTTCAAACCGCGCGTGGGCAATACAGCGGTTTAAATTAAAAGGAACCTTTTTAACATCTATCTTTCGGTGCTTTATAGTGTTGTTCTTTACGTTCTTTCTTTATGAAAAATACTGTCAAAATTGTTTGTAATTGCGAATGATACATTACCATCAATAATAGCGATGAGCCGCTCTATGCGGCCACTACGCACGTTGAAAGCGAACTGCTTACCCAGGCTAGTAAGCGTGTTTACAAGAATGAACAGCGTGCCTACCATCTCGTCCGTGTTGTGGCGAACCTGTCATTTATCAAAATAGGAGTGGATTACTTACACCGGTTCTTATTTATTGAAGCAGTGTTGTTTAATTTGCATATAGAACTTCTCGTATAGGTATAAGTTTCTATCAGAATACTTTTTGGCTTTTTGGAGTCTTGGACAACTGTTGAGAGAAGCGAGCCTGCCAGTGATCAAATGGCAACGATTAAACTATTTTTAATTTTTATTATTAGCCAACTGACAAAAATGGTGGTCTTTTTTTAATTTTTTGTCTTTTAATGGATGACAAAAGAAAAGACCCATTTGTTTTTCACTACTCAGTTTCTAAATAAATAACAATTTATTTAACATGATTTAACGTCATAAGCGGTATTTCAAAATTATTTTTGTTTTTCAACATAATTACTTTTTCTCTATCTTGGAGGCAAATTTAGTATTTCTTATTTTATCTATATATATATTTTCTATCTTGTGGTCGTAACTGAAAACGGAGGACGTGCTTTTTCCGTCTATTGAAGTTTTATTACTAGAATTTATTTAGTATCTACCTGTGTAATTACTCGTATTTGTACCTGAATAAAACTGATAGCGTGCTGCAAATTATACATGAGTACGAACATCCACACGAAAACCCGGTAGCAATTGTGGAGGATCCGTTTCCGGTGGGAAATGTCCTTCATGACAATCTTGAAATACCCCGTCCTCGCTAAAGCCTCGAAGTGAGGTCTGAAAGCTTCTATAGTTGAATACGGCTCCATTTTAGGCTCCATGCTTAACAAAATTATGTTTCCGTATCGATGGTTATTTTATCAGCAACTGCCACTTGATAGCTTTGTCAGAAACTGCTGGCCGTCCAGAATGCAAGTGATTAAACTAGCACAGTGGTAGCAAAATTATGGTATCATTTCAGTTTACTATGTAAATGTTGGGACACTTTACAGACAGAGTTGATAATGTCCCTTGTCTTTAATTGTAATTAGGAGTAAGACTAATTAACTGTATATAGCTACAGCATGATTCACTTTCATTGAAAATCAAACATGTTCATGTTATCCTCATGGTTGAACCACACTGATCAACGGATAATAGGATAACATGAACATGTTATCCTCATGCAAAATGGCCTGTGTGGCCCGACCCTCGATCTCCTCGGCTTACGGGTAATCCAATTCTTTTCAGGTACTAGAGGTAATTAAGGGCCTAAATGCTGGTGTAAATGGTACCCACATTTTGTTTCACGTTGTATTAGACAACGTGAAACAAAATGGGGGTACCATTACATAACGCATGATCAGCTTCTGACGCTAACTAAACTACTTTAAGAATATGAATAAAAAAAAGACGTTCCTAACAAAATATGTAATACTAATTATGCACAAAATCGATTTATTGTAAGAGCCTGTGACATATAGGTATGATAATTCTTTTAATCACGTCGATATATTTTATGAACGATTGGGTAAATTCCGTAAAATGTTAAGTGATATATGAAAAAATTGTTTTTGCATTTAGGTTTGATTTTAGTAGTACCATGTTGTTAAATGCCCATACATATTTGTAATAACTTCACTTGTCCTACAACGTATTTATGTGTTACTTAGTAGTAAAAACTATTGGGCTATGTTCTATCTTATATATAATTAAGTTTACATGTATTACTCTGTGCCTGTTTGTTTTTGTAATAAATAAATAAAATAAAAATTAGCATCAGCTGATGGACTTTCTATGGAAAGTAGGCACATTTTTTCGTATTTCGTGGTTGCTCCCAGGGGAAAGTTGTACAATATTATGGGCTGATCATGCCCTGTAACAACTGTTACCCCCAAAGACTTTATTTTTTTAAATATTTATTTGTCCCTTGGAGCTGTGAATGCAATCAAAAGATACAGCCGTCTAAGCCGCAAATCGACATTCACAAGGGAATCAAAACCTACGTACCAAATTTCAAGATTCTGAGTTCACGGGCAGTACTACCCTATTTCCCGTCAACTCAGAATCTTGAAATTTGGTACGAAGCAACGCGTCTTATAGCACAGTTAAAGGAAAAATTGCTAAAAGCATAAATTTTTAGTTACATCATATAATAAAAAAAATATTACTATAGTTAATGGTACGGAACCCTTTGTGCACAAGCCAGACTCGCACTTGGCCGGTTTTCTGTAATGGACACACAAACTCAAATAACTCCTGAACCAGCTTTAAAAATCTTTGGTATAAATCGCTTCTTCCTTTTAAAGTACTTAGTTCTCCACGAAGAGTGGCGTGGCGACCATCATTGTTATGGCTATCCTTGCTGCACGAAATAGTGATCATGAACTCATGTTGAACCATTTTCTTAGATTCTTCAACCAAGACGTCTTCTTTCGTACCAGTCTTCGTTTTACCGGTATTCTCTCTTGTATAACGGGTTGAACAATGCGATATCTTTTCCATCCCAAAACGAGTTCAAAATAATGCAACTTCCTTTCCTTGACCGTTTTCATGTCTTTTTCCTACTCTGCATATAATCTCGGCATTAGTTATTTTCTAGAACATCTCATAAGCTTTAAGAAATGAACATAATCCCGGGATCAAAGTCCTCTCCACGCCATTTTGCATAAACAAAACAACATTATCAGCGAATAACATACTCGTAAGCTATTTATAACTTAATGCTACTATAAATCAGTCTACACCTTACGGATTTATAAGTAGTATTTAAAAAGGGTTTTTATTTGTAACATCTGCAATCCAACTAGGCCCACGATTGCATCATTTACAGAAGTGCTCCTGAGCACCTGAATATGCTACCTAGGGCTAGGGCCCCAGGCAGCATATTCACGGAATAGACAGAGTGATTCTATTCTAAATCTAAAACCTCTTAGCATATAGTTTGACATCATGCTATATAACGAAATGTCCCCACTGTGGAGGGTAGAGATAAGGAGCGCCATCTCTATATATATATATATATTTTAAAGGAGGCCCTTTGCTAGATTAGCTAAGATAGTGAAATAAACCACAAATAAAAAGTGACAGAAAGCTTTCGTGCTTGTGTGTGACAGCCAACAATAAGGCACTTCAAAATAGTCTTCAACTGCTCAATTTATTTAATCATCATCATCTCATGATGAAGAAACAACAATGAAAAGTGACAGAAAGCTTTCGTGCTTGTGATAGCCAACAAGGCAATTCAAAACACTCTTCAACTGCAAAATTCATTTCATAGCCTATTGCAACACAATCGCTAATCTGGCAAGATTTTTCTTTTTGGGACACTTTTTAAAAATCGATCTAGTATAAAATTGTTCTCCATACTACTACCCTCCATAGTCATTACGGCGGCCCAGTCCCATATAATTGAAGGCGAAGGCGTCAATTTCGCAAACAATCTATTAACACCAATCACGTATACCGTGACAATTATGTTGTTTGTCTAATTAACCCCTCAGCTCAGAAAATACACGACTGATTTGTTTCAAATTAATTATTGTTGACTATCGATTTTTTTACTCCATAAAAATTACTTGATTTAAAGCATGTTGTTTGTTTTTTTTGTTGTTGTTTTTCGTGTGTTTGTGGCCAACACTGGTGTCAGATTTTTCAAGCTGCCTAAAGGCATCTGACATATCTTAACGACTGACATCACACACATGCGGTCACGCATCCAAGTGGGGGCCGTGCCCGGTTTTAATACCATTTTTTATCCAATTTTGGAGGTAAATAAATGCCATTATGAACATAAAGAGTCTAATATTTTCACCTACATACATTGCTTACTTATAAGCACTCCGTGCTCATAAGTTCAAATAACATATTTTTTGTAAGTCTTGTGTATGTATGTATAGAATAGTTTTCTCAAAAAAACCTTATTGCCTAAAGAACGGAAGCCGCGTTAAACGCTCCGAATTTAGGTATAATCGTTGTCTCATGTCACTGGCGTAGCGCCCCCTTTTTTATGCAGCTGAAACAGCAATAACCCGAGAATGAGTCCATCTCCAAGGTCGTGCACCTGTACAGTCAACCCTTAAGGCGATACCACTGTAAATAAGGTCGTTCTGAACCTTATTTATCTCGCAAAATACTTAAATTAGGAGTTTCAAATCTAAGTAATATGATTTTTGACTATTTCATCTCCAAAAATTGAAGATGAAAACACGTTTTGATAAAATTTTCTCGATAGAAATATTTTTTGAAAAATGGACTACGTTCGCAGAGTTTTTGTTATTGTAGCTCAAATGCGACGAATGAAATAATGATTTTTAGACTAAAAGATAGGTTATTAGTAATTCATCAAAATGTAAATATGAAAATACAATTAACCGGTCTGATTTTATATAAAATAGAAATAACGAATTTGGCGCTTACGTTTTTTTCTTTGAGCGACTCGAGACTATCTCCTATCTCATCATTCACGGGCTAAACCGCCAAGCGCTATCCCTTGCGCGCACTTGATCAGTCCTTTGCCGAGCGATGGTACCAAACATTTGAGGCCTCGTCTTAACACACTCAAAAGGAGACGAAAATTAAAACCAATGATTTTTTTAAATTATAACATAATACAAATATGATTTTGGATATAATTCATTATACTGAGATTCATAATAAGATTTTAAAATGCCTTACTTAATAACCGGGAAACGTTATTAGATATTGATATATGGAATGACCGCAATTGACGAATAAATAACAAGAGTCAACTCCTTCGTACACAGCCATGTGGTAGATGCAATCATGCATCTTACGGAGGTCGTATCGCCGGCAGAGGAGTCTGTTGCCAAACGTGATGCCGAGCCGGAGCGACAACATATGCGCATACTTGTCGGAGTCGAAGTGCTCGTCGTGCCAGTTTGAGGGGCCAGCACTTGAATATGTATCCAAAACGTCCACGTCGTGATAGTTTGAGGGGCCAGCACTTAAAAATGTATCCCAAACGTTCTCGTCGTTCCAGTTTGAGGTGCCAGTACTAGAAAATGTATCCAAAAACTCATAGGCAATAGGGTCACCGATGTCCAGCACTAATGCTTGAATCTGAAAATAAGATCATACTTTAGACAGTTTGGCTTAAATGAGAATCGGCGAGAGAGTAGCGGTCTTTCCCCCTTTTGCTTTAGTAGCTTCGGCAAATGTCACGCATTTTATATGAAACCGGCCTATTTGCTAACTCAGCTCAGTGTACAACGTTTTGATAGTCATTTCGAAATACATTGCGGCATTTGTATGATTGACAATTTTTATTTAAGATATATAAAACGTGATGTATTTTGAAGTGTCTATTAAAACGTTATACACTAAGTTAGCAAATAGGCAGGTCGCATTCGAGGCCGTCGGTCGCAATGTCATCTCATACAAAATGCGTGACACTTGCCGCTGATGCTGAACTTCAAAGCTAACCTTTGAAGGTGTGGCGCAAAACATAATTTCAAATAATATTATTTAAATTCTTTTTTCGAATCGAAATTCTTAAAATATTATATCCACAATAGGTACTCGCTTTCAGGTGTGTTTTGTATGGTAAGGTAAAATTAACTGTAAAATGGCTATATTGATATTCCTTTTCGTCATATGCCCTTTGGAATATACGGCAAGAAGGAAAAGATGTATCATCAATTGACCAATCAACACGAATCCATTCCTGTGGTTTTTTCTTTATCTAAGTCTTGTTTAAACCAGCTTGGTGCTCAACGTCACACCAACGTAGGTACCTGTCCGTCTGAAAATGCCAGCAGCAGAACACCCGCATGGAAAGTAGCACAGGTCACTCCTTTTTCAAATATCTTGCTGATTTCTTCGGCCACATAGTTATAATCATCTTTCGAACACACTGAAACTGAAAAAGCTAATATTTAGCTATGTAAAGATTGACTGTGTGTATCCTTGCTCTCGCCTATTTCTGCAGTCATAGCTTAATCAATGATAACAAGATGATAACAAACCTATATCACAGATTACTAAATAATTACTACCCTATACAACGTGATTTTGAACCCCCTAGCTTAATTGAAATCTCAGAATCAGAATCCCTAATGAAATATAGAACTGCAAAAAAAAAAGCTGAAAATAAAAAAAAAAATAGGGTTTCCAATACAAAGTCGCCGATCAGCTGGACGAATTTCTATGGAAAGCCAATTTTTTTTTTCGGTTTTTACCTTTTTTTCTTGGAATTCTGTATTCCATTAGGGGTTCTGATTCCAAGATTTCAATATAGGCTAGGGGGTTCAAAATCACGCTATATTGCATATGCAATAGAAAAACCGCGATACAAGACATTCCGATTACGCGCAACACGTAGCAGCATCAGGGTATAGGTAGTTTGAATATAATGTTCATGCAATTTGTGTTTTCTTATGGGCATTTGTAGCAGGACGCAATAAAAAAACATTTTTCAAATAAACATTCGTATGATATCAAAGCAAAACTAAAACTGAAGGCCATTGAGGCTTGAATTTGCGGGCAGAATAAAATTTATTTTAGTGTTTTATTTTGCATTCACAATGCTATTTAAATATACTCTTATTAATGTGAAATAGTTGCGGGCGGGATTTGAACCGGCGCCCTTAAGTCTATGTACGAGTACGACTTACATAGACTAAGGTCGCTGGTTCGAATCCCGCCCGCTTCAAATTGTTCACCATATTTTATTTCTTATTAATAAGAGTTTAACAAACAAAACTATGTCATATCAGTTACAGAGGTTGATGCATATAAAATTCACTCGCTGTCTTAGTTATAGAGGTAACTATGTGGAAAGGACGATCCCAGAGCGTTTGCTTCGTCCCACTAACAGGTAATTCAGTGCCAAAGTGTTAGGACCTTAGCATGAGTTCCAGTTATGGAGGTTTCTCACTTATCCAAGTCCCACTTAACTTAGTATAGTTATTTAACCACTTAATATAGTTATTTAAAGTAGGCAACTTTTGTATCGCGTAACTTTTTCTATTGTTCTCTATGCTTGTCTGTCAGTCGTACGTCAGTCAAAGAACCTATAGATATACTTACGCATAGTATTCAGAACTGCATTCGCATTTGCAGGATGGTAGAAGCTAGGCATCGTAAATGAAACTAGTTTACTAAAAGAATGGTCTTCCACAAAGACCGACCACATATCTCCATCCATTCCCATGAAATACAGTCGTTTATGGCGGACGATCATGGCGGAAAAACCCGTAGAACAGTAATATCTCGCAATGAACTTAGATTCCCACTTCTTATTTTCCCAAATATAAGACCATAAATATTGATTGTCGCTTAATATGTGACAACGGTCTTGGTCCAATCTGAAATCAAATAAATGTATTATTGGTACCTTAGTAGCTATTATCCTATAATTAAAAAAATATATTATGGACCTATAGGAGACTGTATGAGCGTCTTTCCGGGTCCATCCTCAGCTGTTGCTGGTAAGTAGCCTTCTATTCTATAGGTGGAGTAATTTTAAAAAGTCGTATTTACGTTTAAGTACCTAACCATTACAAAGAAATAAATACCCAATATATTTTACCCATAATAATATTAGTTTTGATAGATTAAATATTTGAACACTTACGCGTAGATCACATGAGAATTGGATTCAAAGTCGACGACAGCATCTGGGCTAGGAGGACCATTGTCGTCAGCACATTTCTTCCCAATCAACCTGAGTTTTAAATTCCCATCGTATACAAGGCGTATGTGGTCAGATTCATCAGCGAAAAACATCTCTGGAATACGACCAATTATGAAACGTCATATGAGCCGCAAGAATTTACTGGCCATAGGTAAGCCATCAAGATATTTAAAAAAAAAATTCAGGGACCTGTGCCAACATTTTCGCGATACTTAACCATTTCGTCGTACCTCCGAGTGAATGGTATTCTCTCAGCCTTTTTAAATTCTATATAGCTTGATGGTCCTGTTGGGTTTACGCTACGAGGTATGCTGCCTGTTCGTCATGCCCTTGGTAGGTAACCACAAATAATATCTAGAGCTAATTCGGGCGACACGTTAAGCCGCTGGTTCCGGCTGTCAACATCACTAAGGTGACTAATAGGTGGCTATTATAGTCGTAAAAGTAAAAGTACAAATTACACATTTGTTACCTCTGTGCTGCTGCTCCAAACGAGTAGTTTCACATGTTTCTATACTGAAGCATGCTGCTTGCATTTTTGTGCAGACATATAGTTTATCTATATGGAAAACAAATACGATTATTATATCACATAGTGCGAATTATGCAAAAAGAAGGTAATTCATCAGGAATCAAAGAGGCTCAACTATTTGTTTGCCTTATACAGCGTGTAAATGTACCCTCGACGTTCCCTCAAAGGGGTGACTCAGACCATCAATATGAACTACTTTTCCTATGGGACCGATGCTGTTCTGCCGCCCGGCCAGCTTGTATGGGAATGTAGTTTTTTTTTTAGAGTTCCTAGCATTGTTCCCATAGGAAAAGTTGTTCATATTGATGGGCTAAGTCACCCCGTTAAGGACGAACAAGTCGCGAGCTCGAACTCACTGGCGGGCGCGGCCAAAATGCACGTTGTTTCACCTAGCATTGTGTCCGACAGAGATAGTATCAGTGCAGACTGTTAGACGCTATATCTTCAAGCATACGTCGAGTCGAACGCACACAAACACTTCCGAGCGCGTGAAAAATTGCAAAACGTCCTTAGGAAAATGGGGTTTTATGAAAAAAAAACTACTGCATAAATCGATTTAAAATAAAGTTAATTGAAATCTTCGATAATTGAACTTTGTCGGTACGGTCTTTGTTTTCGATATATTATACTTCCTTTAATTACTTATTTACGCCCAAAGTTGTGGTAAAATTAGTAAGAAAAGCTAAAGTTTGTTGGCTTCTTAATGGCTTATTATTTTACTAATCTGTTACCGTACAGACAAAATAAATAATGAGACAAAACGATATCATGTTGAACTTTGGATGTACAATGTCAAACAATGGAGTACAGCCCCCCCGAAATTTGTATGAGAAAAGTATCGACTCGTTCAGCCATAAAGGATCAATTTACACGCTGTATCCTCCATTAGGCAAATAGATCGAAAACTTTGAAATATGAGGAAAAAAATAAAAATTGATCGCAGTAAAAGGGTAAAACCAATTTATTGACCTTGCGAAAGACCATAGATGTAGTTTAATGGTTAAATATAAATTTCACCTTTATAAACAGCCATTGTAGGTAAATAGTCTTCCTCTCCAATATACGTATGAACACTCTTCAGTTTTAGGGATTTTATTCCAAATTTCCACTGTGCGCTTTTGATAACTAAATCCTGCCAATCGAGCTCCGATTTTGGTTTCAAATTCGTGCCTCCATCGCATAAGCCCTCTTCTGCTATTTTCTGCCAATCCTAAAACATAAACTAGTTACGTAAATATAGCCCCTTTTTTGAAAAAAGAAGGGGGATACTGACGATACGCCGTGTAGTTGTGGGGGCTCTCACCCACAAAACCTGCAAGGCATAAAAAAATGCCATGTAAGTAGTAGGATTTTTTCTGCCTTGCAGGCAGAAAAATCCAATTTAGTTCATTTATAAATCAAATTTGTATAATTTTTATTTCTAACTTACAACTTCCAACAACAAATTACAACTTTTATTTTATTTATTCCTCATCTTCACTTTCGGTATCAGTTTTAGTGCCTACGGTATTTTCACTTTCTTCTGTCTCTTCTTCCGTCTTCTCTAGCTAGGCAAGATCTACAGCTTGAGACACTGTAAATATTTTCGATATCTGGTGCTTCTTTAAGTGCATCTTTTGTTTTACAAACCTTTGAAGGTATTTAATTTGTAACCACACTCGAATTACACACAACACTTGCAAAAAAACATAGTTAATTTGGGGATTTCCCTTTCGTTGATATAAATATCAATGAATGTTGCCAATATACTTATTTATGAAATATATTTAACCAAAGAAGTATCGTAATTAGTACAAGAGTAAACCTAAGACTCTATTAAGTATCTACTCATTAGTAAGTATTATTCTTTAACAGTATTAGATTTCATACAATGGAAAAAAAAACATGGTCCAGTAAAAAAACAAATTTTTACAAGGATTTCTTTTCAGTTTTTTTTTCACTCCTGAAAAAAAGCGGTTTTTATACAGTAGTGCCACTCGTCAGGCCATGCACACCTATCTTATAAGTCTTACCCCTGCATATCGTACCATCTACACACGCGAGGACAATGCCATGATAACGCAATATGATAAAGGAAATAGCGCCACCTGTCGTTTTATTAAGAACAAAACCTACTAATAGTAAATTAGATACATACTAGTACTTTTATTATTTTGCATTTCTATAATCAAGAGAATTGACAAGATGCTTCTTAGCCGAAGTGATAGGTTTTATTTATGTATGTATTCAAAAGTACTTTATATGTTAAAACTTTCTTAGATTTTTATGATTTTTTTAAACCGTTTTGTTGATTTTTATGAATTTTTGAAAAAAACTGGTGTAGGATTTATAAAGCAACATTCCTGTGCCTCATCATATGACATTGTCAATGTCGATGTCAAATTGTCAAATAATGATGACGTTGATAGCCATGTCTTAGTTGCCAGGTTAGTAAATATTTTCCCCATTATTTTATTTCATTTCAGATGCCTTAAGGCAGCTTGAAAAATCTGACACCAGTGCTGGACACTTACGCACACAAAAAGCAAGCAAGTAACTACCGAAATATAAAATATAGTTTTTTTTTCCATTTACAAATAAAATGACGGGTGGCGCTGGTTCTGCTCATAAAACCCTATTAGCTAAATGAGCTACACTACATCTATCATCTAATGAAGGCTACCATTAAGCTCACTATTTGGCGCTACTGTTCAGTAAGGTTTCGAAAGTACAGTAACCTTAATACTTTAATAGCCAGGTCTGATATCCGGAAGATTATGTTTCCGTCTCGAAAAACGTCGCTACTGCGCAAGCCATTAGGCTGCGCAAAACCTTTGGACGATTAGGAAAAAAGATGAAGTCTTAATATTTCATATTTATATTTTTATAAAAAAATAAGAAAGGGGGCAACCTCTGAGATGTAAATATAAATATTGTCATGTGAGAATTATTGCTTTAGACATAAAAATTACAAAGTTTTCGAGGAAAAATGTTTTTAGATATCTTATTTTGTCATTTCTAATCATTTTTTCATATGTATCTGTTTTAAATTCCAACAAGGGGGCGATCTTGTTTATGTAATAGACATAAATTATACAAATACTTTTGATATTGAATTAATTCAGCGCATAGTAATAGTGATTTAAAAACACGTCAATTTTCACAATTTCGTGCAGTACCGTCTTAACAATAGGTATGTACAATACAAGCTTACATCGCACAAATCAGCGGCACCCGACTACCTACGTACAAGTGGGTCGCGTGTCAGCTGTTTTAACACTATAATTAGCATCAAAATTTTATCATTTTTGATGCTCCATGTATCTCAGATGTAGATTTTAACCATTTTTAAGTGAGTAGGTACATACATAAAGTAAGTATACAAGTTACATTAATGACATAGGTAATTTACATACTATCCAATCCAATTCAAAACCAAAATATTAAAAAAGCACCGCAGCTTTTCCGTTTTTCTTTTAACTACCTACCTAATAATTCAATTCATCAATTCAATTTATTTATTCATAAACAATACACACATTGCATTCGAATATTAGGAAGATACGAGGGGGGGTCAAAAAGTTCGCGGAATGGAGGGGTTAGCGGGGGGTGGGGGACCTGCCGCAGGTAGTAACTAATGAGCAACTCTTTGTGAGTATATATGCCAAGTTTGGGCGAAGCGAGGCGCTAAACAAAAAGAAGAAGAAAAAGAAGAAAACAGCCCCCGCAGCGCCAACCTCCGCCCAACAGGGACCCGCAAAAAAGGGCAAGAAGCCGGCGGCCGCAACAAATACGGCCCCCCCAAGAGCCAGGCACCCCCTGCCCCGGCTCATACGACCCCACCCGCCGTAGACCTCTCCTCGCTGCAGATAGCGGCAATGACGGAGGCCATCACAGCGGCGGTCCTCAGAGGGCTATCCGGACTGCTTCCTGTTCGCGGGTAGCCCTCTGAGACTGGTTCATTGGAACGCCCAGTCCCTCACGGGGAAACGCAGACTACTGGCGCAGTTTCTCCGTGAGCACCGCATCGACATCGCACTCATCAGCGAGACTCACCTTCGGGATGATGAACCTTTCACCATCCCGAACTACTTCGTGTATCGGAAGGACGAGAAGTCACCGGTCTCCGGGCAAGCTTACCGCGGTCTGGCGGTACTTGTGAAGAGGAGCATCGTCCACCAAGTAATCCCTGTCCAGGAGTTCCAGACGCTGTACGCGCTTGGCGTTCTGGTCAGCATAACGGGCCAAGAGCTGCGGGTGTTCGCAGTATACGCCCCGCCGAAGCCCAACAGACTCAAGGAAGCAGAAGTCCGCGCTCTGCTGCGAGCGCCCGCGCCGACCTTGCTGGCCGGCGATCTGAACGTCAAGCACACCCAATGGAACTCCACTAGGGACAGCCGCGAGGGACGAGCCCTGCTTCAAAGCTCCATAGACCACCACTTCGACGTGATGGGCCCGGACGAGCCGACCCATTACGACCATTATGGGAACGGCGACGTCCTAGATGTGGTGGTCTACAAGGACATAGCAGCGCCGCCAGAACTGCAAGTTTCGCTGGAGCTGCCCTCGGACCACAGACAATTCAATTCAATTCAATACTTTATTGCTTCCTTAGACCGGTGCTTCTTGCCCTTCACGATGCACCAGCTAGAGTCTCGCTGATGAGAAGACGCCGCAAGACGGACTGGGCCACATTCCAGGCCTCCGTCCATGACTCCTGCCCACGAACGCCAGTCTCCACCACTGCTGAGGTTGAAGAGGCAGCGGGCGCGCTCACCCACTGCATCCGCAGCGCCCTGGACTCCTCGACGAGGGATCTACCGATTCAGGGGAAACAGCCCCCACTTCCGGCTGCCCTATCATGCGCCAGGACCTAAACAGGCTGGTGGAGAGGGTCAAAGATGCCCTAGAGGAAGAAGCAGCCAAATTGTGGGAGAGCCACCTCCTCACGGTGGGCGATCACGTCCCCTCCGTGCATCGCCTCTGCCGACAGCTGTCGCGCGAGCCCCAACCCGTGCGGTCGCTGCTCGGCCCGGACGGCTTCCCACGATTTAAAGCCCAGGACCGCGCCGACATCCTGGTGCAGCACTTGGAGCGTCAATTCACGCCCAACGCCGTCACCGACCAAGCCCACCATGACATTGTCGTGAACAACGTGCGAGAGTACCTCGCAGCGCCGCTAGCAGCCGATGAAGACTCCATCGTCGTCTCGCCGGGCCAGGTGCAGCGGGTGATCCGCCGCTTGAAGCCCAGAAAAGCCCCGGGCGAGGACCGTATCACGAACGAGGCGCTACGCCATCTGCCGCCGCGAGCCATCGCAGCGGCGACGCGCCTCTTCAACGGGATACTTCGCTAGGGACACTTTCCTTCAATCTGGAAGGACGCCCGGGTCATCATGCTGCCCAAGCCGGGCAAGGATGCGAGACGACCCGAAAATCATCGGCCCATCGCGCTGCTGAGCAAGCTCTCGCAGTTGTTCGAACGGCTAGTGCTCCGGCACATTGCTCCGCACATCACACCCCGTGCGGAGCAATTTGGCTTCAGGCCGGAGCACTCGACGACGCTCCAGGTGGCAAGGATGCTGCACAGGATGTCGGAGAGCGCCAACAAGAAGGAGTGCGTGGCTGCCGTACTCCTTGACTTTGCCATGGCGTTCGACAGAGTGTGGCACGAGGGGCTAGTGCACAAGCTGTCGACGTCAACAATGCCCAGAAGACTGGTCAGGATCGTGGCCTCCTTTCTGCAAGATAGAAGAGTCCACGTGGCGGTTGAAGACGCCGTGTCGGAGGCGCGATCCGTCAGAGCGGGAGTGCCGCAAGGAAGCTGCCTCTCGCCGGCCTGTTATGCCTGGTTCACTGACGACATCCCAGTCGTCGGTCGGGTAGAGCTGGCGCTGTATGCGGACGACGCGGCATACTACGTGTCGTCCCTGAATCCGCTGCATGCCTGCAAGAAGCTGCAGCCCACCCTTGATGCTCTACCTGACTGGCTCTCCAAATGGAGACTGTCAGTGAACGTCAGCAAGACACAGGCCATTCTGACGGGTGGCCATCATCAACCGCCTCCTCTGCAGTTACTCGGCGAGCCAGTGCCGTGGCAGCCGCACGTCAAGTACTTGGGGGTCACCATCGACAGAAGACTGACGATGAAGCCGCACGTCGATGATGTCGTGGCGAAGATGAAAGTAGCCAGGGCGAAGCTGCGTGGAGTCCTCTCCTCGCGCTTGCCCCTGAAGACGAAGCTCGGGATCTATAAGACCTATATCAGATCCCGCCTCACATACGCGGCCCCGGCATGGTACGCGTACTGCTCGGAGTCGAGTAAGAAGAGACTCCGCGCCCAAGAAAACCAGAGTCTCCGAGCAGTCGTCGGGGCCCCACGTTACGTGAGGAACGCGACGATCTTCAGGGACTTGAGGATGGAAGGACTCGACGCCTTCATCGCCCGCCTGGCCAAACAGATGTTTGCAAGTGCGGACGCGTCGGCGCATGCCCACCTGCGTGGCATTGCGCCTCTACACGCCCGCCCGCCCGACCGCCGCACTAAGCCTTCACCTCGCAACGCCATCACCGACGTCGCCGCTGCCGCGGACGCGTCGGTCGACCGCCCGTGACCCCCAAGGACACAACTGGAATACCGCAGGCCGCCACGGTCACCCCAACGACCTGCCCATAGCTATGGGCAGCGAAGAAAGTTACTGCAGAGGACCAAGTCCTGACCAGTCCCCTCACCGCCTCTACCAAGAGGTAGTAGATAAGGCCCGCGAACGAACGATTGTGTCAATAACTTTTGACCTGTCGTCGATCAAACAAGTGAATCCGGAAGAAAAACTTGAACATGGAAAAAAATCGAGTTTCGTGCCGTCATAAAGTTCCTCACTAAGCAAGGAAAACCACCTCAGAAAATTTTGGAAGAAATGTCATCAGTATACGGGGACTCTTGCCCTGGGAAAACCATGGTGTACAAGTGGAATAGCCTTTTCAAGCAAGGCAGAGAGTCTCTTGAAGACGACCCCTAGCTCAGGACGGCCGATTGAGGCCACCACCTCAAACATCGTTGAAAAGGTGGAGAATCTTATACTGGAGGATACTCCTTTAAAGAAGAAACAACTTGCAGAAATGGTTGGAGTATCACCTACAACCATTTTAAATATTCTACACGACAATATTGGGATGTCAAAAGTCAGCGCAAGATGGGTGCCAAGAATGCTCACACCACCACAGAAACAGCTGCGCGTCGAGTATTCAAAGGAGTTTTTAGACCTCTGTAGCGCCGACAAGGAAGGAATTTTTGCAAGACTTGTTACTGCAGATGAAACTTGGGTTCATCATTATGAGCCTGAGTCGAAGCAAGAGTCTATGCAGTGGCATAAAAAGGGTCAGCCCCCCCCCCCCCCCCCCCCCCTCAGAAATACAGGGTGTCACAATCGGCTGTAAAAATCATGGCAACTGTTTTTTGGGATACAGAGGGTATTTTACTAATGGATTATAAAGATAAGGGTGTTTCTATAACGGGAGAATACTACGCTAATCTACTGAGACAATTAAAAGAAGCAATCAAGGAGAAAAGGCGGGGAAAGTTGACAAATGGTGTGCTGCTTTTGCATGACAACGCACCGGTACACAAGAGCCGCGTTGCGATGGCTGCCCTTCATCACTGTGGCTTCGAAATGTTAAACCATCCCCCCTATAGTCCAGACTTAGCCCCCTGTGAATATTTTTTATTTCCCAAATTAAAAAAAGAGCTTCGTGGGAAAAAAATTTCCGACGATGAAGAAGTCGATTTCGGCCTATTTTGAGGACAAAGACAAATCATTTTTTCGACGGTATTAATAAGTTAATAGAGAGATCTGAAAAATGTATTCGACTTAAGGGGGAATATATTGAAAAAGAAAAATAGTACAGTATTTTATTTCACCTCCCTTCCCCTCCGTTCCGCGAACTTTTTGACCCCCCCTCGTACATGTCAGAAATACATTTACAATAGGTATTACATTAAATTGAAATAATATTACATTAAAATCAAAAATTCGTTATCATGAGTACATTAGAAGTCATTAACACTATAATACCTATTGATTTAAATTAGCTTTCATAATGAACTTATCCATTAGAGTTTGATAAGTACAAACATTTAAAATTGCCGCCAACTATTGAAACATAGGTTATAAGTATACTGTGTAAAGTAAACAAGTCAAATCTACAGTGGAAGAGTACTCACCAGATTCAAAAGATTTCTTATTATACTTCTCCATTTCTGGTTCACAAATAAACACGAAATCAAGTCTCTGGCTTCCAATTTCCTAAAAATTATGCTCAAAATTTCACAGGGAAGACTATTCCAGTCTGTTGAACATTTTGACCGATGGTTGAGCATCACTGCCATACTTGTCTCTTAACTCTGATTCTCAGCCACCAACATCACTTGTAAACAAAAAGGTGTAATAGAATAGATAACGATAACGTCCGCGTATTAACACAAAAAAGACGTGCGGCTGCATTCGTTGAATTTCTGTATGAGCGAAACGTAGACGGACGATGAATTAAAACTAATATACATGTTTGTATATCGATACCGCCCGTCCTCAGAAGAATAATATACATAGAAGCCGCATAAAAATAGAAACTGAAAACAGATAGTTGACACTGTATTTTTCTTATGAGCTTTCGCTTATGACAGAATGAGACAAAAACTTCAGTCAGTTTCTATTATTTTCATGGTTGTCCCGACTTGAAATGTCAATGGACTCCATTGGACTCCAATTAAATCCGACTAAATTCAAAATAACTTATTACAGTTCAACGTCTGTAATATTAGCATCTTGCCGATTTGATCGGGTTATATATCGACAAAAACATTGCGGCGGAATTGTGATGTCTGCAAATTAAATATAGGATTGTGCTAAAATTCTCACGGAAAAAAGTATTAACCGGTGTTGGGTTGATGCGTTATCAAATGACCATTATACTAAACAATGTCTTGTGCAATGGAGCGATGTAAATCCCATTCAGGACGAACAGAAATAAATTCTGTAAAACATAACATAATTTTCTTCGGTAAGTTTTTCAATTAAAAGTGCATAATTAAAACCCAAAATACCTCAAAATACAACAATAATATTGTCAATTATATAACGTATTGTATAAATGACAACTTTTATAGGTATTTTGCTTAAAATTATCGTTTTTTCCTTATTTCAAATTAGGTTAGTTTTTTTGCTAGTGATGTGGTAAAATCACGTATCTACGAGTATATCGATATTTTTTATGACGGTCTTGCTATCAGGGATATTTTTGTTAGTGTTGAGCCATGCAATAGTAATGTAACAAATTGAACCATCATGGTAATTAAACAACCAGCAAAGTGTGAGTCGGACTCGCGCACGAAGGGTTCCGTACCATCCTTACATATAATATTATAAATGTGAAAGTGAGTTTGTTTGTTACGCTTCCACGCCGTAACTTCTGAACCGATCATCATGAAATTTTGCATCATCATCATCACCATTGCACGATCTCTGGAGTACGGAAAAGAACATAGACATAAATTACATCTCAGAATAAGGTACTGTTATCGGGGATAGACATTAACGCGAGCGGAGCCGTGGGCGTAAGCTATAAAAACGCCCGAAATTTTTTGTTTGTAATATTTCAACTGTCTCACTATCACGGTTCATGAGATACAGCCTGGTGACAGACAGATGGATATCGGAGTCATATTAGTAGGGTCCTGTTTTTATCCTTTGGGTACGGAACCCTAAAAAGAATCGATTTTTACTAATATGAAGAAAATTATTGTTGAAATTTTATTGCAGCTCCCTGAAGTAAAAGGATAAAAAGGTGTGGATCCGAGGAACTTTCAAGCGACATATTGGACATAAAATGTCATACATACTCGAATTTGTTCAAAATATTTTACTGCCGTGCCGATACATTAATTTCGAATATAAAATTAAATAGAAGCGATTGAAACACGATGCTTTACCTACATTTATATTTGCCGAATTATAAATCAATGGTAATAAGAAAGTTTACGGAAACGGTTTTATTATTTATATTTAAAATTATGAAAAACATTTTATTTTGGACAGTAATGAAAGTGGGTAAAGTAATCTCTTGTTTTTCTTCACCTCTTGTTTTTCTATTACCAACACTGTGAATTTTTCACAAATAACACACTGGCACTTTTTTACCCTAGTGTAAAAGTTTTATAAAATAAAAAATATCACTTGGAATTATGTGTTTCTCTTTACCTACCTGATTATGTTTCCTTTACTGACTGTTCCTCAAAGCTAGCTGGGAAAAGCTTTAGATGGTTTTGGAATATGCTGAATGGCCCATTGATCAAGTGAAAAATATATCTGACCTTATATACCTTTTGATACATGAGCGCCCCATTGCAATTTAGAGTCTATTGTGATTCCTACGAAGGTGGTTTCATTTACAAAGTCTATTTTACCTTCAACTAGTATGTCAACGTTGGACTGCCTCACATTGGGGACTGTAAATCGAATGCATTGGGTTTTTTGCGCATTCATAGGTAAGGTAGGTAAGTAGGCACTGTTTGAATTTCGAAATAATCGAAAATATGATTGACATCATATTAGGTATTCTGCCGTTCGACCAATACTGGGTAAGGCCTAATGACCAGCAGTAGACAGTAGACGTGCGGTGGGTAATGTATGGATTTTTTTTTTACCTATTTATCAGATGAAGCCAAGCGGCGCCATGCGATTAGGAGTTATTTAGGTGTATCTTGACGTAACTTTTAAAGTAAAAGCCTCTTTAGCGGCTTTGTGCACTTTTTGGGATGGGTAAAATAGAAAACTCGCGTCAGGACACGTGAATTGATCGAAAATTCGTAAGGACACGGACCTGAGTATGCCGCAAAGGCGAGTTTTCACTTCTGCCGGCACTCCTGGAGTGCAACTAGTTGTTTTTTTTTTTATGAATCGTACTCATTTAACGAATCGATACAATCAGAGTAGAGTACATTTATGACTTTCATAGGACGAAACATTTAGTCGATAAATATATTTCATCGATATAGTACAACCCTGATCACATCAGTACCCCAGGACAACCTGCACATTTACGCAAATGGCATTGTATATGCATCTCTTTCTGATGCTTTAACAATGCCATAAGTAAAAACAGTGTAGAATATTGTATTTTGTTGTTATTTTAACACGGTTTCTATGCTTTAGTTATTGTTCTGAGCGCCCGTCATACTACCGATAGTGTAATCACGACGCGTCTTAAGGTCTTCTGTACGTGTCCTATATGAAGACCTTACAACATTTTCTTTTACGTATAAGCTGAGATAAGTCTGTCCTCTGAAATGAAATGAAATAGAATTTTATTTAAATTTGTATATCATATATGTATCTCTTTTTGAACGTCATATTATTATTTTTAATATTTGCAAAATCGATAAGCTACTAGCGTTTCGGGACGGCCACTGCTGAGAGCGCTTATGCCGAAAGAAACTCCAGTCTAGTATTGCGTCCCCTATCCCTACGTGTCTGAGGGGCTACGCTTTCACATATTTATAACAAATTGAATTATTTTACATTAATTACTTGATGCAGGTATATTGATTAAAATGTATAGAATGTAGGTAATACTCCTATTGTTAGATAGTCATTAATACAATAGTAGGCATTTTAAGTAATTGATTTTTAACACCAGTCTTAAACTTAAATAATGGCAGAGCCAATATATCGGCAGGAATTCTAATAAGCGTATACTAAGTCCCAAAAATAAATTAATTGTTTTCTGTAATCGCAAAGTTGGTGTCGCTAATTTATTTTTATTTCTCGTATTCCTGTTGTGGTTATCGCTATTTTTCGTGTAAAGGTGTAAAGATGAAGATTATTACAAACAAACATAATATTTGCAAATATGTATTGCGCGGGAAATGTCAAAATACAATTCTCTAAGAGATTATCTAGCACCTAGTTTATATAGATCTGATAGCGCGTTTTTGAAGGACGAATATGGTATTAACTTCTACTGCGTTACCCCCTTAGATCCATGGTTACCCCATAGTAATATGCCATACAACATGACACTATGAAAGTAAGTACCTAGCTGAAGTATACCAAACGCGCAGTATCAACGTCAGTCAACTGTCATATCTTCTAACGGCGTAGGCAGCAGCACTAAGTTTACCCCTCAGAACAATAACTTATTGTTCTGAGGTTTACCCGGTAAGGCCTGTTCTGTTGACATGGTTAGATCAACCAAAAACTAATTTTTAAGATTTAAATGTACTTCTATCTATGACCAAGGCACGTTTTAATCCATCGGTCTCTCAAACTGAGAAAAAAGAGCAAACGTGGCGTACGTTTACTCTTTTTAGGGTTCCGTAACCAAAGGGTATAAACGGGACCCATTAATATCGCTCCGCTGTCCGTCTGTCACCAGACTGTATCTCATGAACCGTGATAGTTAGACAGTTGAGATTTTCACAGACGATGTATTTCTGTTGCCGCTATAACAACACTATAACGCTTTAACAAAAAAAATAGAATAAAATAAATTTTGAAGGGGGCTCCCATACAACAAACGTGATTTTTTTTCAGGGACTGCCAGGCCAGCGCTTACCTTGAGCTATTTGACTTTGATTGGCTATTTTGAAAGGCTACTTTAAGTTGATTAAAAACCAATAAGATAATGTAACCCTTATGATTGTTTAAGCATATAAAACGGAAAGGGTAAAAATGGGACCCTATTAATATCGCTCCGCTGTCCGTCTGTCTGTCTGTGTCCGTGTCCGTGTCTGTGCCTGTCTGTGTCTGTCTGTCTGTCTGTCCGTCCGTCTGTCTCACCAGGCTGTTTCATGAACCTGACAGTTGAAATTTTCACAAATTATGTATTTCTATTGCCGCTATAACAACAAATACTAAAAATAAAATAAAATAAATATTTAAAGGGGCTCCCATACAACAAACGTGTTTTTTTTTCCTAGGATTGCTCGATATTGATAACGGCAACAGGTAGACGCATGAAATATTCACAGTTGCCTTTTGAATCAAAAGGCAAGGTAAGCTCCGGACAGTCACACTAGTCCTAACAAACATCATCTATTGCCTATAGCTTAGAAATAGACGAGTTATGAAAAATTTGGTAAAACTTATTGTAATATCAGAGACCTTCGACAGTTACGTACCCAAAACTGGTCTGAATTTCTTTCGGCGAATTCTTCTCAGTAGGGGTCATTCCGAAACGCTAGTATTTAGATTTTCTATTTTGCATAAAATAAGAGGAAAATAAATAACACAAAGAATTTACGATCAATAAGCGCTACATGTTTGCTATTTTCTTTCTTTTGAAATAAAATTACTCATTTTTTTCTATTTTTTTTTATGCCATGTGACCCAAAAAAAAATCAATGAATAGGACAGGATTCAGGATAGATGAATGATAAATTATTTCTACAAAATTATGTTTATTGATATCAGAAATAAACCACAGTAGCATGATTTGTATTTGGTATTCAGCTCTGGCCGAACATGCCATGCATTCACTTGCAAAATTGGAATGTGAAAATTAGTAATTCGCGAGCCAAAATATCCTACAATAAATACAACGGCGCCATTTTGTACGATTCTCCCGCCAGCGAAGTCGTCCACTCCGTAGTTAATAATCAACAATGTTGCTTTATGCTATATTAAATTTAATTATAAATATTTCTACACTTTTTCATTTACATTGAATCGAGATGGAACCCAAAGGTTCAGTGCAAAGATAAACGAATAACCTTGTCCTCATTTACACCTATTTTTTTACACTTTTAAACTATAATTATCACTCGATTACTATTTTGGGGCACTGTCTCTTGGGGGAAGTTTCGTCTTGGGCGGGTTCTTTTCGCTTGAGTGCTTTTGCTTCCCGTTCGTCTGTGGGTGATAGGGAGTCATCGTCAGTCTTTTGTTGTGCGTCGCCTAGTCTATCGCTGTCTTCTGCGGCCTCGCTGGGATCGTCGAGGCTCTTGTCGTCGATACATTTGTCATCGTGCGGCAGTGTAGCGCTGTCAGGGTAGTCATCGCTGGGTTCAAGCCGCGAATCCGCTTTTTGGGAACTCTGTTCTGATGTCGAGCTCGTTCTTTTACTGATGGCGATCCGCGACGTGAGCGCTCTGTGCAGATGCGCTATGTCTACTGGTGCACCCTAAAACAACATATTATAAATAATTACACCTGGATTTCACAACCGGAAGGCGACTGGATCCTTTATACATATGTATAACGTATATTTATCCTCGCCATTCCCTTGTTAGGATGACTCAACCCATCAATATAAACAACTTTTCCTATGAGACCAATGCTGGGAACTTGAAAATATTGTCACATTTTCATGGGCCGGGCCGGCTGAACACTTTACACGCAGTATACGATTATTGTGAAATCTAGTCTAGAATGCAATGCAAATCTTCCCCAGAGCTATCACAATCAAGAAAGCCTAAGTCTTACAGGTAATTCCACCACTCATAATCCACACTGCGTAATTCACATACAATAGCTCAACAAATAATACTCTACAGAAGCAGATGTAACGTGTGACTGTTGAGGATATATCATCTCAAGAATACACACCATAATAAGGAAGAGTTTGATCTGATGCTGCGCGTCCGCGGCCGTTATCCTCAGCGACTTGGCGGCGGCCCGTTCGACCACCATGGCCGGCCACACCCGGGTGTTGAGCACCACCCGCAGCGAGCCGGCCACGCGCGCCACCAGCCGCGGCGGCCCGCCGTTGGTGGAGTCATTGAGGCGCAACACTCCACGTCCGCGCTCGCGCCAGCTACCGCTCTCCCACGCAAACAATCGACATGAGATCTGAAATTATACAGCACACATTACTTTATAATCAAAGACTACCATATATTTTTATTTATTTTGAGATAATTTACTTCGCCAGCCTGCGACACAGGGTGCCCAGGTTCGATCCCCGGTCAGGTTGAGATGGTAAATTATCTTTTTCAGATTGGCCTGGGTCTTGGATGTTTATCTATTTGTTATAAAATATAGTATCATTCAGTTAGTATCCCATAATACAAGTCTCGAACTTACTTTGGGGCTAGCTCAATCTATGTGATTTGTCCGTATATATTTATTTATTATTTACTTCGAATACCTCCGCCAGCAGTTAGGTTATGCAAACGATTGCTGGCCAGTGCCCACCCACAGACAGTGAAACCTAGATGTTAGTAGATTTTTTAATAAGTAAGATCATTTTCAATATAAAATAATAATCAAAACAATAAATTACAATTTTCTTCCAAACAACAAATCATCACTACAATCCCGTGATTACAATTTTCTTCCAAACAACAAATCATCGCTACAATCCCGTGATTTGTTGTTTGAAAGAAAATTGTAATTTACTGTTTTGATTATTATTTTATATTGAAAATTATCTTACTTATTAAAAAATCTACTAACATCTAGGTTTCACTGTCTGTGGGTGGGCACTGGCCAGAAATCGTTTGCATAACCTAACTGCTGGCGGAGGTATGCGAAGTAAATAATAAATAAATATCCATATATAAAGATAAATAGGCGCTTTTATAACCCGATTCTTAAAGTTTTTGGTGCAAAGATGCTCAAAACACTAACTGCGATGGATAAACCTTTTGCTAAGACCTTTTTAACATGAATACATCTTTGCCTAAGACCATTTTAACATACAATACATCTTTAAAGTACCATGAATACATCTTTAACTTCCATAGTAGGAGGCAATTCAAAAAACAAATTACCACAAAACCGATGGATACAGTTTGGTGTTGCAGCTACCATCTACATCCATCATTTAATTACACTTAGATATTTTTTTCTTAATTCATCAAAAATATATTAAAGTCCTGCAGAAACACTCCAAAATTAGGTTTTAACATCATAAAAAAGCAAGCTTTAACATTTTTTCACAAAGTTTGTATAGGGCGACAACACCGTGAGCCGTGCTGTCCACACCATGGCGGTATCCGCGGAGCGGTGCCATAAGCACATTAGGATTTTTAATACAAAGCCCTCCTCACATGCCAAGGCCCAGGCCCTATGTATCTGATAGAATATGTTAAAAATGTAAAGAAAAGTGCTTGAAAACATTACCTGTAAGACATTTGTCTCCCCTTCTTCCCCAGTGGTGGTGTAGTTGGTGGTGGGTGGCGGAGGCTGTGCGTGCGAGCGCTCGTACTCCGCCGCAGCCTCCGCCAGCCCCGATCCGCCACGCGACTCGCTGGCACCTGCTTCGTCCTGAAAACAAATATTATTAATATTGAAGACAGTTTCATTAAGTCTCAAGCTAAGGATGTGAGGGATAGATTGGATTACAGAAGACTTTATAATGATTAGCAAATATGTTTTTAAAAGATGTCACAGAGCGAGTCAGAATTGCAAACGAAAGATTCAATATTTTATTAACGAAAACTGCTCAAAAACACGTTTTTGTATGAGACCCCTTTTAGTTTATAATTTTATTTTATTTTTATTATTTTATAAAGGGGCAACAGATAAACACATTCTGTACAATTTCAAGTCCCAACCAATTACAGTCCAGCAACAGACACTGGCGAACGAGGAGGCTTAGGCTGATTTTGAGTGACGCTGGTGACCAGAGCGTTTCAACATATGTGTAAACCAATAAAAGCATGTTTTCATTGCTATTACAGTTAAAAGTAAATAAATATTAACCTGTACATTTTCTTTCACAGAAGCAGCGGCACTAGTGAACAGCAGTTCTGAAGTACCATTTGTGGATCCATGCTCAACAGAGGATGCTTCCCCATTGTTTAAATTCTCATTCATTACAACTCTCTCGCTCAAGTTTTGTCCAAAGACAAATCCAGATGATGAATTAGCTGGTTGGGCAGGTGCCGGCACAGGGTTAGCTGACCTAGGTGTCACATTAGCAGAACCTAAAGGCACAAACTTAGGAACATCGCCTTCCTCTTTTGTTTCCTTCAATCTATCTTCAGCAGTGTTTTCAGGTTCAGTTTTGCTCTCTACTGCTTCAGCAGGCTCATTAACTTTGAGGAATGGGTTAGTGCCAGCCTTGAGCTGTGGTGGGCGTAACACTGATCCTAAAAACATAACATGCACATTTATACTTAAATATGAAACTGGGAAGATAACTACATTTAAAATATTCTTCAGTTAATTATATTTATTCATATCATTATAATCCTAAATAACATTTATAATTTTAATGATCTTAAAGAGTTGCCTAGCTATCCACTTGAATGGATTTAAATTTTCAAAGATTAGTAGTTTTTTTCTATCTAATATGATCTTACCAAATGGATTGCAGGATTTACTGGTGCTGGAACTTGAGGTAGAGCCAAAGGCTGAGGAGCCAAAGCCCCCAAGTCTAGGCTTGGCCAGGACCACTCTTGACTGTGATGAACCATTGCAGAAGTCCTCAATTGGTGTTTTGCCTGTCAAATAACATATTATTTAGTCTTGCAAACACCAATATTTATGAACTGAGCAGTTTCCTATTTAAAAAATTCTTTATATCAACTTTATGAACTTCCTTAATTGTTGTTTGTTAAATATTAATTAGGTACTATCGGTTTATAAAAAATATTATTTACTTAGTTTTTCAATCAAGAATGTACACCTTAAAATTGGAAACAGACATACTCTGACAACATGACAAGGTAAATATAAGAAAGAACATATTGGATATGGTTGCATAAAATAGTAAGTTTAAACTAAGTATAAACATACTTCAGTCTCCAGAAGCTCCATAGCTCAGTGTCAATACGTTCATATCCAGTATAAAAATACCTATACAATGAAAACAACCAAACGCAATCACACCACTCAAAGCAAGAACGCCCTTGTTTTGAAATCCACTCAACTTGATCATATGGAATCAACGAACAATTATTATCGTTGTTTGGAAAACAATCAAAGCATACAAACTTATTTATTGACGAAGTCCACATTATGCTACAAATAACTTCGGCTAAAAAGCACAAATCGACCGAAATGGTAGCAGAAATCAAACAAAAAATTTCGTTGATGATGCAGCATGGTCAGACTTCGAGATGCATATTTGCGAATAAAAGTAAAGCATGTATACTTTAATATGAACTCTTAACGTTTATTATTTAGTATAATAAATTGAAATAAAGAGCAGATAACTTATTATTTACTTAAAATAAATGAAAACTTACCTTGCTTCGCGTCTGCCATTGTGAATTTTTTTACATGGCCAAATTTTGTAATGTTGCCAATTTACAAACCGATTTCTACCAAACCACAAAGTTGACAGGCTTGTCATTTTTATACACACAGTCAGAAGAACCAGAAAAACAGATTCATGATTGGGCAACAGAATAAATTAGTCTTACATAAATCAAGATTTATGTACATAGTACCACGTCTTTTTCTCTTGCGGGTTAAACAAGGTCTATATGACCTTATGCCACATTTAACATTTATGAGGGCGTGTAGATGGAAAACGGAATCAAATACTGATGGGTTGCTAGTCGCATCACCTATTGACGTGATTCCGCAGATTTTAGCCCAATCCCTCGATCGGCTTTTACAATCTGCACGGGAAGAGAAGCAGCTGGCACATTCTACGTTTTTTCTTGTCTCCCAGACTTGGAATAGAGAGATCAATACAAAAAAATGTCAAGAATTATTTTAGTAGGCGATGTGGCTATCTAACCCAATCACTATTTTGAGAAAAGAAAGAAAAATAGTTATTTGGTTCATTGCATAACACAACAATACACAACACGTAGAATCTATACTAGCGCTCATCTAAATTGCAATCGTACAGTATGTATGCCTAAAAAGATTAATTAATTTATTTATTTACTTAAAATAAAAATTAAAATAACAGTAAGTAATGCACCTTTTAAACTACAATATTAATCATTAGATAAATGATTCATAATTTGCTGCCTAAACGTATTTAGGGAAAAGGAGTATACATCTATGTCCATAACAGAATCAAGAATTTCATTGTATTGGCGCCACATTCTAACCAGAGGATTATAAAATGAGGTGATAATAGTGTAAAATTGAAGACTAAAAGCAATTAGTTACGATTACGGGTTCTAAAACGAGTATTGAAGTTAAGTGAAGAAAGAAGATGAGGAGATACTATGAGACCATGTATACTTTTATAGAGAAGTACTAAGTTGATGCATACACGCACGACGTGTTTTAAGACAAGCAAGATGAAAGTATTCAAAACGTTCTTTATAACTGGCATATCAGTGACTGACTGACATATCAATGCAGGGCCTAAACTATAAGGGTTAGAAACTTGAAATTTTGCACAGGGGTTCCTTTTATAACGTAGGGGAGCACTAAGAAAGGATTTATAGAAATTCATCCCCGAAGGGGGCAAAACGGCTATGCAAAGTTAGCATGAAACTTTCAGTTTTTAAGGTATTCGATTGAAATTCAATAGGGTAAAATATTTTTTCTAAACTAGGGTGGGTGTATCAGTAGCGCACTACGTCTCAGTAGTTAACCAGGTAATAAGCAAATCAATGTATGAAGAATGTCCGTAAATTTAAAATATTTTTTCTAAGCTAGAGTGGGTGTACCATTAGCACATCATGTACAAGTTGACCAGTTAATAGGCAAAATCTGTCTGTTTATCTATCTGTCTATTTTTCACGCTTCAACCATTGAACCAATTTGGATGAAATTTAGTATGGAAATTAAATTGAAGCCCAGGGAAGATAATTTATGATGTAAATGAACACTAAAAAAGGATTTTTAGAAATTTAACCCCTAAAGGAGGTAAAGTTTATATGGATTTTTTCTCATTTCTGAACTTAGAAGTATGAAAATAAGTAAAGTTCTAGATTAGAATTAAAAAAGATCTGTGTAGGTGAAATGGATGAAATTCCCCTGAAGGGGAAAGGGGGGGATAAAGTTTATATGGATATTTTCTCATTTCTAGTCTTAGAGATATGAAAAGAATATATAAGTTCAAGATTCAAATTAAAAAGATCTGTGTAGGTAAAATGGACGAAATTTCCGCATGAGGGGGAAAATAGGGGGGGTAAACTTTTTATGGATATTTTCTCATTTCTAGACTTAGAAGTATGAAAAAAGTATATAAAATCACGATAAAAATTAAAAAAGATCTGTATAGGTGAACTGTCGTCTTTTCACGCTTCAACCATTGAACCGATTTGGATGAAATTTGGTATGGAGGTAGTTTAGGCCCGGGGAAAGACATAGGTTACCTTTCATTCCGCAAAATTCTACTGTGCCCGAGGGATCGACATGAACGCGGGCGGAGTCGCGGGCAACATCTAGTACTCTATACATAATAACTGGAAAAGCGGGATGAGGTATCATGTAGCCGGCATCTTCCGATCCACACTTATCCTCTTTAACCCTTGATAAACGTCATAGAAACCAAGGCATTAGCGAAGTATAGAGTACCGTTTACCGTACCGACTACCGACCGACTATTAATTTGTGGTACCCACCACAAACTACTAAGAGATTGGTACCCACTACCAAAATGGAAGGTTTTACCTTTGTAGAATGGTAGCATATACTACTCTATGATGGTAGCATTCAATCAACATGTCAATGTCAAGCATTTCACCCAGTGTTGCCATATGTACGGATTTGTCCGTAACATCTATATAGGAAGTGTTTTTTCCTTAGGTCCGTACACGTACGGAATTTGGGGTATTACGTACGGACAAAGATAGCGTACGAATATGTGTACGGATTTTCAAATACATTATAAATAATACGTACCAAGCTTTCAAATGCAAAGCATAAAAATACCTAAGTATATCGATATTTTTTCCACTTTCGTCATCCCTTTAATTAAATAAAAGGTGATAGATAGTTGTCTAGGACGGGTAGTTACCGCTACACCTTTCATTTTGACAGAGTCTAACAGAGAAAGGATGATACATTTCGCTGACGTTAAATTAAATAAATACATTATAATTAGGTGTTGTTGTTAATAACTTCGCATACTAAATAGCGCGTCATATGCATTGATTTTTTTTTTGACATGTACTGTAAAGTGTTTTTGTAAATTATTTGTGTTGTGTGTGTGATTGTGAACTTTGCAATTATGAGTGGAGATGCAAAAACCGCGTAGAAAGCAGTGTTTTAATTAAGAACGTTTAAAGAAGAATTACATGTCTATTTATAAATAATTTTACTTTTAATTTTAAGTTTCTTTTGTACGGATTTCGTACGGAATCTCAGATTTATTTCAAATGTATATACGGATTTTGCTGTCGAATGTATAGATTTTTAGTTCCTGTAGTATGGCAACACTGCTCATCACTCATATTGTGAATGTGAAGTTATTGTTCTGAGATGTGAACTGTCTGTCATGGACCGAACGAACTGTCAAGAAAGAGTTCGATTCGATTAACAAATGTTGTACGATTATTTTCTATTTTTGGTGTTTTACGAATATCCTACGTCACAATCTTGTTAAAAATTCTTATCATTAAATAAGTTTGTAGTATTAGACCCAGGTTAACCCTTAATGATCAAGGAACCGATCCCATGGCCTCACAAACTTGGATGATGATTAATTTATAATAGCTACCTACTAGAAAATACATCATTCCAATGCTTAGGTTTGGATAATATACGTTAAAACACTATAACACTGGAAGAATTACTCGATTTCTGTTTATTCATTCTTTTATCTAATCAGACCGTACACATTGCCTATATGGATAATAGATATGTTTCGAAAAATTTAGGAAGTTCTAAAGTGGATTTAAATATTTTTTTGACTTTGAATAAAACGAATAAGGTAAGTTTTATGTGCTTCTTTTTACTTTATTACATCTTGTTATAAGAAAGAGTTTGGAAACCTTATTATTATAGTATGTAATTCTTACTTATTACAATGAGCATTCAAGATTGGGCTTGATTGGGGCATGCGGGTGACCTACGCATCGTACCTACATAAATTACTTTGAATAATAACTAATGGAATATTTTTAGACCAAATTTGATAAATGCCTATCTTAAAATTCGATCGGGTACAGTTTGATTGCACTTGTTAATTAGGAGGTCATCAGTCAATGGATACACAGTGTAGTCATCTATGTCTATGCTAAGTAATCATTGCAAGAATAAATGCACCATAAAAACTTAATGTTGTCTTGTTACATACTTATTATCATGCTAGTATATCTTTCCAGTTATTATTGGTGTGTTGCTTCACTACACACCATTATTTTGCTGTCTTTCCTGTCCATATATTGTTTTCAAATTTCCTTTTTAAAACTAGTTTTTTTCTCTCTTTTCTTTGATTAATTTACAAACCAAATCATGTGCACACATCAATTTAATGAGTTCACAGGTTGGGCTTCCTTATAGGTACTAAAATAACATCTTGAGCAATTTGAAAAAGTATCTCAATCAAAAGAAAAGCCAAATATTTTAATAGTATTTTAGTATTGCTGAAATGGTAGGATTATAAAGAATTTTTTTTAAATTATTTGTTCAAAGATGATATTATAAATGTGTAAATCACATAACACCTCATGTATCAAAGGTTGTAATGCCCAGAGCCCACAAATAAATTAAGAAGATAAGTGAAGTGGATGTAAAATTTTTTTTTAATTTCTTCATCAATGATGATGCATGACATTGAGATTTGAACATACATGTGACAGATGAGGTTTGTAAGGATCGTAGCAAGTGGAGATCTATAGTCTCTGCCTACCCCCATGGGAAAGAGGCGTGATAATATGTATGTATGTATGTATGTATGTGACAGATCTACATTACCCTGCCGATTTGAAATCTCCATGCTCTTTAAAGTGATGTAACAAACTACATGTTAGGCAAGGTACCTGTCCACAGAAGGCAGGTGCCACAAACATGTATACAAGATCCTGTTTTTGTTTGTTTGTTCGTAGTAAAACTGGTGTCACATTTTTGTAGGAGGCATTTTGCTGGAGATTGTAAGTTATAACAGAATCTCAAAAATGTTTTATGGTGATGAAGTTTATAAGTAAAACCTAAACAAAATTTTTAACATATCTTACTACTGGCCATAAACCTACGTTTCATAATATGTAATTTTGAGAATGTCAACCTACTGCTTATACCTGCTGCTATACCAAAGATAAATAAATGCAGTTATCTTTTACTGACAAAATGAGTTATTACATTCAGATTCTATTACTTAATCTACTACACTTAATATAATTCTCGGCCTAGGTGATCTTGGTAAAGATTGGTATTATTTTTATTATGTCCAATCTGATACTAAGTATTGAAAATAAAATAAATACTGTTAAGATACACTATTTATTTTATTTTAATAATGTTAAGATACATACACTATTTATTTTATTTTAGATGTATTATTTCGGATCCTATTAATCGAAATCAAGACTACTATGACCAGGAATATTTTTTAATAGTCTTTCTATTAGACAAAGTATTACAAATAATATTCTTGACTAAAGTCAAGAATGTAAATCAGTATAATTGAACAAAAAAAAAAAAAAACAGTAAACTGTGTTGAAATTATTTATACCCTTCATCTTGACCACCTTAATCATATCAGCCTCAAGAAGCCCACTACTGGACATAGGCCTCCCCCAAGGATTTCCAGAATTACTAGTTAGATCTTATTAATAAAAATCAAGACCAATAATAATCTTTTTTTTAAATGTCTAATCTGGTAAAAAGTATACAAATTTAGATACAAATAGTTTATTGTAATCCAAACTCCTGGAGTGAAGAAAGGTACTAGTGGTAAATTAACTTTACCACGACAGACTCAGGAATTAAAAACTAATGGTTGGTCAGATTCCCAAACTAAACCAATCTAATAAAGATTGGTTTAGTTTAATTTATATTATAACTTGCAGAAATAGAGTAAACATATATCTCCAGATACATCATAAATGTAGATGTTTTTAGACAACTACTTATTACCTAAATTATAATATGTAACTAAAACTAAACAATTCTGATGCTGTTATTAGCATCAGTATTGTTTAGTTTTAGTTATATCCTACATGGCCTTAAGCCCTCCTTAACCCCATTTTCGCGCCCAAACATAATTAAAGCCGGCGCTATAATTAAGATTAAGGTAGAACCGCAAAAATAAATTATATGTTAGTGATGCCGATAATCACATCAAAATAGTATTTTCTAAGAAGGTATGTGATGTAGGTATACTGATAGATAACCGCGCCGCACAATTTCGAAGTTATAATATTGATAATACAATTCACTGTCACGGTCGCTTGTACTTGATAGACTCCTTTGCCCTTGATGATTGCTGAGTCACTGCTGCAGTGGCGGCGAGCCAGGGCTTCGCCAGTCAGTGCTGCCGCGCAAGTGACGACGCCACCACCGCGCGGCGGCTATGTACCACTGTGCAAAATGACTATCGCGTCAACGAAATCGTATTCTTAGTAGCCATAATGTGGTATACATTGTCCTAAAGATTTATATCAAAGAGATATAAACTAAAACAAATTAAAGTGACTTTTTTTTATTACGTGGGGTGCAACCATACAGGTTCTGGTGCTGTGATAGTGATGCCAAATTTATGAATGATCAGTTTTTAGTGTTAGTGAATTAAGTGGAAAAAAAAAAATACAAAATGAGATTGGATACAATGTTAAACAGGCATGGTAAAGTTATTAATTATTTATTATTATTTAGACAAGAATAAGTTTTAGGATTATTTTCAACTCACTCGAGAGGTTGAGTGTTATTTTGCTGTTAGCTAGCCTGTTTACCTATAATTTATTTCAATTTGTAAAAAGCTTTTATATCATAAATTTGTGAAAAAGTTAGTTTATTCACACAATTAACTCTTAAATTGTATGTTTGAGCTGTTCAGTGTTGAATAGTTCTCCTTCATTAGTCTGATAGTGCTTGACCCCTCATCAGGAGAATCCTAGGTAAAGAATCAAGCCATGCTTGACCTAAAATGCCCCAAAATGTAACATTTGGGTGTGAAGCAAACGTCTTATACGCAACTCATCCAAATCGCAACCTGTCCCATTCGCAACTCATAACATACATACATGCTTGGCTTTAGATTTGGTTTACAAAAAATATTGACATTTATATTGCGTTTTTTTCGTTTAGGTTCCTGTAGGTTTATTTACCTTAAGTCAAAAAAAATATATATTATTGAATCAATTAAAACGATTTGGCATATTTTTGCATTGTGCGCGCAATATTTATCGCAAAGCAATCCTATAAATCAGATTAACACCCTCTAAGTATATCGAAAAGACGTGTTGTTAACTGTTAATAGGCTAGGAATCAGCTGAGAATAGGAGAAGAGAGATACGCTTGGGGAGATGAACTACGCACGAGACGAGCTGAGAATGAGCGACGAGTTGCGAAAGGAACTATTTGCTTCACAACATTAACATTTATCACCATAGAGTGGGAGGAACTAGAGCAAAATGATAACAAACTTTGAAAGTTATATAAAAACTTAAAAACGCAATTTTCGGCGCTGAGGAAAGCTTAGATAAAAGTCATTGGTCCCATCTCTACTGGGATGACGTTTTTACCTTTAGACACCCACCTTACAAAACGGAAAGATTTGATTGTGTCTTTGTTTGTAATGGATAAAATGCGGGAAAACCGCCAATTAGTTAAATACTTGAATAATTCAACAACTTCCATGCTTGTCGGTGAAAAAATAAAAATCATGGAATATACCGGCTACTTCTCTTATTACGCAAATCGAAGGAAACGGTCAAAGAAATGGGCGAATGTCTCTGGAATCGTGCCATAGGCGATACGGCTAGCAAACCATTGCTTTTGTTATGTACCATCACGCTAAACGTAGCCTTAGGGCCGTAAGTTTTATCTACCCCATAAGAGATAAAGACGTGATTAGTTGTAATTTCACAACTAGGTATACACATACATAGTATCACGCCTTTTTGCCTTGCGGGGTAGACAGAGCTTAGGTCTATAAGACCTGAAGGCTATGTTTAGCATGTTTGTGGGCATAAGGTGGAAAACGGAATCAAAATAGCGATGGGTTGCTAGCCACATCGCCAATTAACATAAATCCTCAGATTTTACCCATTCTCTCGATCGGATTTTCCATCTACGCGGGAAGAGAAGCAGCTGGTCTAATTCATCTCAGATGGTACATTCTAAATTTCTCTTTTCGCCCAGACCAGCATGGAAGATAGGTAGGATACTTTTATATATTACATTATTCATGATGATATTAAAAAAAAACACATTATGTTAAATTACTTAAAGAACAGTTATGACAAAGGCACAATATAAGTAGTTCTTTGTTCTTAAATGATAAATAACAGTGAGGTATCTGTTTTAATTTTTAACTCTTGAATAGAAAACACTGGTAATTCAATATATGTAGTTTGTCTTTTCATTCAATATTTTTGTCGTAGGGGACAGCATGGAGACCGACGACGAGCTTCTAGCAAGCAACCTGCTGGACGGGCTCCAAAGCATGAGCGACAATATGCTGGACGGTCCTGTGGGAGCCAGCGCCAACGATATTGGTGATATGACGTTTTGTATGGGGAATTACATAGGAGATTTTATGAAGGTGGGTCTTTAAAATAAGTTTGTACCTATTTTTTTTACAGGTTAATTAGTCTGTGGTTAAAAAAAGGTTCAATTGCAGTCCGTACAATTGTGGCGGTATTAATATTTTTTTTATTAACACTTACTGCCTCATTGTTGAGCAAAGGTCTCCCCACACCAAAGGTCATCCACGGCTATCTCAAAAACGCCTCCAAGCGTTACTTTGAGAATGCCGCACGTCATCCCAACCCGTTAGTATCTAGTGCAAACTACTCCCCCAATCTACACGATAGGACCTTACGTTGTAGACATCCTAGGAACGTACTTGACGATCCCGATGATCCTACTGACACCGCACAAGCCCGCCCGACCCGTCTTCGGCCCCGAATACCAAGAGGAATTCCACTATCCGACCCCCTCGCACTCGCCACCGGAAAGTGCGGAGAGTTGTTTTTTTTTAATTGACAATGTAGCTAGCTCCAAGTGAGCTTTCGCTACTTCACCACACGTTTGAGGCGAGGTCAGAGTGCCCTTAACCTTTATAGACAACATCACTAAAGGGCCCCCAGGAGGGACGGACCTCGGCTTTGGGCGTTGCCTGTGTGCGCAAGGCTTGGAGAGACAGCAAACTCTCATATTGCCTGATGGGCCGCGTATACGTGCATTGCATAGCATGGTACTGTTTGGCTTATGTAAACCTCTTAATACCTGTACAAGAAAATTTTGCAAAGTCATTATGAGTCGAGTCAAGACAATGTCGAGAGAAATCTTTGTAATATATTATAGTAGAGGATACGACGAGAGGTCGACATTTACACATTTATTCACTCGATGAGAATTATTTTATATCAAAATAAATATGTTAAAAATATAACGCGAATACCCATTCGCCTAAAAACATCCCGTCTAGGATATGATTAATTTTATTTGAAACTAGCTTTTGCCCGCGACGTCGTCCGCGTGTTGAAAACGTCCTCCCCCATTGAAGTCGCCAACTTCGTCATACGAATCATTTTAAATTGTGACCAGTCTAATTTAAAGCATAACGAAGTCGAATAAACCTTTTTAGACTCCCCCTAGTAAGTAGAAAGCTACTTTATCTTTACCTACGCAGATATTTGTAATAAGGACCCTATATACCAATTTTCATACTGCTAAGTCCAGGAATAGGAAAACCCCTTTACGGTGAAATTCTGTCCATTTTACCTGTACAGATAATTTTTAATTGTAATCGAAAACTTTTATCTAAGTCCAGAAAAAAAAAATCATATAAATTTCGACCCCCTATTTCGCCCCCTAGATTTTATTTCCCTTTATTCCTGTTATACGACCTTCCCTTATGCTTTGTTATCTGGTCTGCTATAGAGTACTCAGGTCTACGGTGAGTACTCTATAGCAGACCAGATAACTACGTCGATTTGACAAAACTTAAACGATTTAAAAAAATAGTAAAACATACATATTAGCCGAACATATTAGGTATATGTTAGTTATATATACACATACATATTATCAGGTCTTTTGCCCTTGCGGGATAGACAGAGCCCAAGTCGCTAAGACCTAAACGCGGCTTTAAGGTCTCTTAAGACCTTAAACCCGCGTTTAGCATGTTTGTGGTCATGAGATAGAAAACGGAATCAAAATAGTGATGGGTTACTAACCGCATCGCATACTAGTATGATTCCTCGGATTTTCACCAATTCTTTTGATCGGCTTTAACGACCTGCGCGGGATGAGAAGCATTGGTACATTCTACGTTTTTTCTTTCCATCAGATCAGCATAGAAGAGATATAGAATAAAACCATCAGACTAAAATTCCAATCGATATCTTAACCCACAAAGGATAAAGTTTTGATATGCATGTCTCTTTAATGGGTACCAGATAAACAGACGTACATTCATTGCGGCGAAAATCATAACCTATCTTTTGGTTGCGCCGTACTCGAGTGAAAAGCACACATTATTCCAAATTCCAAGAAACGAATTCAGTTTGTGCACAGTCATCGTGATGAACTCGAAACGTCCTGAAACTCTGAAAAAACATTACATTGTATACAGAAGCGGTACGGTAATATATTAACATATTTATGAGTATTTGTGAATGAAGATACTCTGAAGTAATTGTTTATGAGTTCCCAACTCTTATCGCGTACTATTTGTTTCATATTTCATACTCATCACATAGATAGCACCTCCTCCTTTTTAAAGTCGGTTGAAAAGAAAATCAGAGGAATGGAACATATACCTGGGTATTTATGATTTAAGGCTTTCATGGTCACACACGTTTATTTTCACTACGAGATTTACCGCGATTGGTTTGTACTTTCGTCTGATATTTCGGCAACAATGTACCTTTGTATTATGTATGTCAATAGGCGACGCTTATGCGTCCATGATCTGTCCGTCACTTTTAACCCATTTTGTTAAACGTGTCTTTCAGCTTTGCAATAATGGCTGTGGACGATGCTTCAAATGTTTTGTACCTAGTTATGGGCGGCGCTAGGCAATTGCGCGGGGTGTCCGTCCCCCGAACCCCGCTATCTCTTTACGCGCGCGTTCGAAATTCATTAGTATTTTGCTAGATAAATAAGGTTCAGAACGACCTTATTTACACTGGTGTCGTCTTAAAGGATAAGACAAAACACCGTATTTGTTATGTAAATATGAGCGAACTCTTGAACTGTCAAACCATGATGCTGTAGTTTCTTATCTCTACTGATAACGATAGTAAAAATGGTAACAAAACACACGTAAATTATATCTACTTAGTCAGCGTGACGCAGCATACGTCACGGTTATCATGGTTTATATGTATATCAATACTAATAATAAATCTGTAAGAGTCGGTCATGGAGTAAGTTACTTTGTTTTTAGAGATATCGCATTATACTGAAACTAAATTGTTTTTTTTCTGTATTTATGTATTGCATATATATTCCTCCATAACTCTTAAATGAACTAACTGAATTTTCTGAAACTTGGTAGATAAACATTTAGACGTCCAAGACACAGGATAGGCTACATTTTTTTTCTCTGGTTATGATAAGATGATAAGACGTGGCCCCCATACAAATGTACGCGAAAGGAGTCGCGGGATTTATTATATCAACGCACAGCCGAAACTACTGTACCTAGAATCTTGTAATTTGGTACTGGGGTTCCTTTTATGATGCAAGTGTGCAATAGTGAAGGATTTTTAGAAATTCAACCCCTAAAGGGGTGAAATATAATGAATGATGATAGGGGGGTGAAGTTTATATGGAATTTCTCTTTACCAGACTTTTCTTTCTCATTTCCAGACTTAGAAGTATGAAAATAGGTATATAAGTTTTCGATTACATTACAATTAAAAAAGATGTGTTGGTGAAATGGTCAAAATTCCCCCCTAAAGGGGTAAAATTTTAAAGTTTAGTTTGTATGGAAATTTCTCATTTCTGGACTTATGAAAATTGATAGTTGTAATTGGTAGAGGAGTCCTAATTAATATAACATAAAATGTACGCGGACGAAGTCGCAGGCACTGCTAGTCTATAGGCTACTAGGCTATCTATATAAGTTTTGACAAGAAACTTGGCCACTACATCTGCACGGTCATTTACCTCATCAATGTATTGTTGTAGAAGTTGAGCATGTTTTATTTACAGCCAGAGGTTCATAATAGATGTACCCTAAAGTCGCACTTGTTACTGGAGAAAGATGTATGATCAGTTATTTTATATACAATCTTTATTAGTAAATTAAAAGTTTATAATGGTATTATAATATAACAAGCAACCCGCACCGGCTTCGCATGGGTGCAATGTAGATACATATTAACATTTCTATTGAATCACTTTATCTATTAAAAAAAAACCGCATCAAAATCCGTTGCGTACTTTTAAAGATCTAAGCATAGATAGGGACAGACAGACAGACTAGTGATACAGGCTTGGATACAGCCCTTCTTATTGACCCTTGAAGGTAAAGCAAATATAAAAATATTGTAAGTTATAGATTATCTTATATGATGTTATCATCTATTAGGTTGGCATATAAATAGACTAAGTCAAGGAATATGAGTCTCCTTTATAATGGAATGATTCCCTTGACTACATAGTTTAAAAAACGATTTTCTATTAATTCAATTACCCATTCGAGGGACATCCGGCAAAGCCTATAGCTATAATCTATAGCTTTTTATACGGTTTCCTAAAATGACGTATTGTTTTTAGGCTGGAATAAATAAATTGAAAACATCAACTATTGAATTTAAGTTTATTTATTCAGCTTCTAAATGCCTGAACAAATGAATACATATGGTAAACATTAGAATCCGTATGTCATTCCAAATGACCTTGACTTGTATTTTTTTGCGCAGCTCAGTCGTGTCTTAATTTGATATTTCATTGAAAAAACAACGACAATGAGTTGCTAAAACATATCAATGAATATTTATCTCTAATTCTAGTGATACTTACTATACGTTTACAGTGGACTTTGATACCCAAAGGCTTGCTTGCCTAATATTTGCCTCTATTCTTTTATATTATTGTTATGAATTGGTAAACACCAATTCATAAAAATAATAAAAGAAAGACATTAATTATAAATATTCATAAATGTATACTTATGTGCACGCACACAACACAATGGTGAATAAGTTATATAATTCACATTGTGTAGTGTGTCACATGAGTATGCATTTATGAATATTTATAATGACAATCATCATCATCATCTCAGCCGCAAGAAGTCCACCGGTGGATATAGGCCTCCCGCAAAGATTTCCAATATGACCGGTTGGATGCGGCCTGCATCCAGCGCCTGCGACTTAGGCTTAGTATGACAATGTAAACTATATAATAAATATCTTAAATATTGTAGTAACTCACTGTGTCCTTTTCAACCGTCTAACTCTCAACATTCACAAAGCTTTTAGACCAGTCTCTTATAAGTCTGCTAGTTATTGTGGTTCCGTATAAATAATTTTATCACATTTGCTCATAAACAGTGTCGATATATGCAAGAAAAATTGGTATTGCAAGTTCTCGGTCGTTTTTCTAATTAAATTCGTTGTCGAGGATGCCCTCGACTGAAGAAGACTTTTTCGTTTGTAAAATTTAATAACTGTTAAAAATAAATAGATTACTATTCACCAGTGAAAATTTTACAATATATAGAAATAATAAATATGTAAGTGTTTTCTAAATATTGGTTTAGACTTTAACGGCATCTTGTGTTTTTCATGGCCGGTAAAAATTTTAACGTGGCGCTCGTTTCCACCTCGTTTCCAATTTAATTTTAACCGCCCTCTGTGGGCGTAGCAATAGAGGGGAAGGGGCAGGGTTTAGGGGTGTAAGCTCCTTCCGAAATAATAAAAATATTACAATAGTATTGATGTAACAAGAGGCATTATTTATAAAATGTACATTATTATTTTGAACATACAGCGCTGCCCCGTCGCGGTGACAGTTATGTTGGGACCTTTGCACAGACTTATATTACCTTTGTGTGACTTTATCCAAATATATACATCGCTCAAATTTTATATATACATTGCTGAAATTTTAGCTACCATACGAGTACTCAGTGAAGGAAAATCCCCCTTGAACTACCGATTTGGTGCCACGAATGATGAGCCGCAGATGTTTGGCGCAAGAAATTAACACCCGGGTCCTGTAATGGTTTCTAATATTTTCGCAATTATTACACATTTTAATAAAATCACTTTATCTCGTATATTACTTTATTTTACACCTACCTAACGTTTCGAAAACTTTACAGTTTTCATGGTCGCAGGTAGACTGAGTTGACATTTGTCTTTTGTATTATATGAACTATACAAAACTACCGTCTACTATATATAAAATAGGTGTAAAAATAATGTATTATACGCGATAATTTTTACTCGAGTCTTGGTTTATATAACGCTTCATTCTGAATGTACTTATTCCTCCGTACACAGCTGTAATTTTACGTGGTGCCAAAAATGACAGAGCTTTAGTATGGCGGTTTCTATGTCTTGTTCGTTCATTGACCATACCTGTGATTTGTTTTGTCCGCAGATGCTGTTCACAATGCGCTCCCACCAAATGTTGACCGACGTCGTTTTAGAAGTCGGCAACGAACTTTTCCACGCGCATAAAGTGGTTTTGGCAGCTGGTAGCCCATATTTTAAGGTGAGATTTTAAAACCGCCCGGGAACAGAACGTATCTATATGTAAGTTAGGTCATTCTCAGTCCCCCTAAATAGCCTCCTAACTCCATAATGTCTATAATAATAATCGATTCAATGGTTAAAGCGCTAAACCCTAACAAATATACAAACTCGCATTGCATTTCTAATATCAGTTAGGCTGCATAATTGTATGTGTATAGTAATTAGTAATGATTATGAATTATTTACTAAGTGTGGTATGAACAAAACATTCTTCACAAGTTTTGTGAGCAACATTTGAAAAAGATATAAATATAACTTATACAATCACTAAACTGTTCAATCTTCAAATACAAATTATTTATTTTGCCTTAAATGTGGTACAGATGTATATAGGCCATGAGTTTCACACATTTTACCAGACACTGGCATGCAAAACTAAATTACAGAATACGTCGAAGATTCGTCACATTTTAAAAAAATCGTCATTGTCATAATGACGATTTTTCGTGCTCCTGTAGTGGAGACTAAAAAGGACCTGATGATGATGATGATTATAAAATACTAGCTTTCGCCCGCGGCTCCGCCCGCGTCAATGTCGATCCCTCGGGAATAGTACGTTTTTCCAGGATAAAAGGTAGCCTATGTCCTTCTCCGCACTCCAGAGAACTTGTATGCAAAATTTCATGATGATCGGTTCAGTAGTTACGGCGTGAAAGCGTAAAAAACAAACAAATAAACAAACAAACTCACTTTCGCATTTATAATATTAGTAAGGATAATATCGAAATTATAAAAGCATATTTAATATAATTTAATGATCAGTTCAATATGCCACGGTCCTAGGGGGCCTGGCGACAGCAAGAAGACTCAAGAGTCTTATGGGCCCCATTGCATAATTTTGCCTCGAGCCTGTACGTCAATAACATTCCCCTCAGGCAATGTTCACAAGCGGGCTGAAGGAGTGCGAGATGTCCCGGGTTCGACTCCAGGGTGTGTGTCCCTCGGCCATGGCGTGGTTGGTCTACTTCATGTACACGGGCAAGGTTCGCATCACGGAAGTCACCGTGTGTCAACTGCTACCTGCTGCGACCATGTTCCAGGTAGGTACCACATTGTTATATAATTAATTACTTTTAGATGATTTTAAATTAACATGATTAGCCTATTTTGTGTCTTACTGTTGGTCAAGGATTACCCCTTTCTGAATCCACACTTCGCGGTTGGCACATATTTTTATTTTATATTTAAGATTATCTTTTGTTTGAATAATTGAAAATTTACTACGAAAATTTACTTGGGCCCCCTTGAGCGAAGCGAAAACAACTTGACTACAGAGACAGTTTCGGTTCCATGCATTAAATCCGAAATCGAAGCTTAAGTATTCGGGTGAATTGACCTCGCGTCACGTATATGAGAGTGTGATATTTTTTAAATAACATAGTTTATCTCTCTATATAATGTGTAAAATAAAGTGGATTTTAGAACATCATAATATTAATTATTGTTAGAAACCGTCCGAAGGTTCGGTTTAAGCAAGTTTCGGCAGTAGTTTCGGTTTCGGCATAAAATCGGCTGAACTTTCGTCTTCCCGTGTACGAGCGAACAAGTCAGCCCAATCTACAATATTAATTAGTATTTACTTTGTATGAAAGTGTGACGTTGTATATATATTTTATTCACATGATTAACCTTTCTGTATATACCAATTAAGTGGATATAATAAGTACGTCATGTCATGACATTAGTAACGTTATTAATCACACATTTAAACATGTTTGGGTTTGTAATTCCGCCGAAACTAAGAGCCAAATCGAAGTTTTGATTTCGGCAGAACATCGTGTTTTGGTCGGTCCCTATATTATATCTACGATTTAAATTAATTTCCACGCGCAATCTACCTGTCTTATATCGATTGATCTATATCTTCTGCAAGTCATCATTGCAACTTGTTTAGTGTAAAGGTCGATTTTTTTTACAATTCCAAACAAAATTAATAGGTTCTTTCTCAATTATCCGAGAATGTTATATCCCCGGTTGCTTAACCTCTTGAACACTTCGTGTTCAAAAAATCTTCAATAGGTTTTTCCAATGCGTAGACTTTGCTCCACCACGATATACATTTTACCTGCCTGATAAGATAGTTTTGATTTGATATTTGCCTGGTTCTAGCAAGTCATCGCTTCTATGTATGTTAGGTAAGGTTGAAATGTCACATTTTTTTGTTATAACGCTAATGTAGCAAGTTACTTGAAAAATGTACCAAGTTTCTTGTAAAGAATACTAAACATAAAAATGCTGAAGTGTGAGTCGGAAACGTACATTGAAGGTAATTTTCTTAGAAGTTTGGTATATTCGTATATAGATCATTGTCAACAGCTCACAGCTCACATTCGAATTTAGTATTTCCATAGACTCCACTCGTTCCTGAGAAAAAGTGTTATGACTGACAGACAACTAGGTGATCTTTTTCAACCGAATAAAATAATGATTTTATCATACGAGGATAATTTGTTTACCATAAAATTTCTCGGCGACAAAAAGCCGAGATAAAGGTGTAGCCGTTACTGGCTGTTGCATATTTGATAAATTAAGATTATTGTTGCCCAATAGTTAAAGTGATACCGAATATACTTAATCTAATTAGTAGCACTAGCGAAGTAAGCTTTTATATTTAATTTAATGTGATTTAGGAGTTAAAGAAATAAAATGCGGCGCTTGTTTGCTCATATAATCCTCTTAAAGAAACGAATTATGTAATAAAGAAATACACCTAAAATGGAATCTGGAACGTGTACCCCCAAAACCAGCATCATTCCAGTCATTAGAAGTCCATTGCTGGACAAAGGCTTCTCCCAAGGATTCTTCTTTCCATGGGAGGATATTGCCACACTCGCCACGCTTGGCAGGCGGGTTAGCGAGCGCAGTTTCTCTGGTTTCTTGTGCTTCTAATGCTGCTGCCCATCGGAAGCCTTTTTCAGCAGGGGAACGATAGGAATTTGCAGGTTTTGGGAAGGGAATGAAGGTATTGGGATACTTCTCACTCAGGTGGATGGGATAAAGCAAGTAGCAACTTGGGAGGTCGGGCGCGCGAACCCGATGCCATACCAGCAACCACCGAACAGGCAGTTGAGGATGACACCCCTGACCGTTACAAAAACCTATTTATTAGAAACAACAACCGTATAAAACCTATTCATTCTTGATGTATAATATTTGACCCAGTAACAACCGGTTTAGTCCGGAACTAAACCGTTGTCGTTGTTCTTGTTCTTTCATTCAACCCTCAGAATCCTCTGAGACAAGACAAGGACAGACAAGGAAAATGAAACAGAGTACTAATGAAAACACAAAACCAAGGATTAAGCACAAGATGGTCTACTAGAGGGTGGAAAAAGGAATCAGGAAAGTAACATGTCGCTAGCATACCGCCTATCCTTATCATTGTTTATGCATATTCCATAAATCCAATTACAATCTGCGCAAGTCGAGAAGCAGCTGGCACATTCTCTCTCCCAACCAGCAAAGCGTCAGGATATCTAGAAACTAAATATACTATAGCCATCTCCCCCAGATAACCAACGTGATCGAGGCGTGCTGTGCGTTTCTGGAGCGGCAGCTCGACCCCTCCAACGCTATTGGGATCGCCAACTTCGCGGAGCAGCACGGCTGCGCGGACCTCAAGCAGAAGGCTAACCATTTCATCGAGAGGCATTTCACACAGGTACAAATAATAAATAGATTTTCGTAACCACGTATATATATATATATATATATATATATATATATATATATATATATATATATATATATATATACGGACAAAATGGAGGTGTATTCATACATATCCCGTTTCAATTTTATTTTACTCATTATAGTGTATCAGTGTGCAGACGGAACGGATTCTATCGTCTACGTCATTATGTTAGTTTTTGTAACTTAGTGTTACGATGAGGTTCTTATCATCATCATTATAGCCTTAAGAAGTCCATTTCTGAAAGGCATTTCCCATGGATTCTTCATTCCATGGGAGGATATTACCACACTCACCACGCTTGGGTTGGCGAGCGCAGTTTCTTTGGCTTCTTGTGCTTCCGACACTGATGCCGATCGAAAGCATATTTAAGCTGGGGAAGGGTAGGAATTTGTTGAATTTAGAAAGAGAATGAAGATATTGGGATACTGCTCGCTCGGATGAATGGGGAAAAAGCAAGTAGCTGCTCGGGAAGGCCGGGCTCGCGTACACCTTGTTCTTATAAAGGAAGTTTATTAGATGAACGAAGATATCTGATACCGGCACGGGATTTATGTCATACACTTGTTCACTATAAACATGGCACATTACAGGTGTGTCAAGAAGAAGAGTTCCTGCAGCTAACGGCGCCAGAGCTCATATCGCTCATCCGGAAAGACGAGCTCAACGTTGGCGAGGAGAGAGAAGTGTACAACGCGGTTCTTAGTTGGGTGAGTTTTAAAATGCTCCTCAATTTTTTTTTAATTCTTATTTTTATTTATTCTCTTTTTAAACTATAAGAAATAAACTTAAGACTATTAACTGACAGAGTCGCATAATTACACATAGTGTTTCATAAACAGCATCATTGCTCTGCTCTGGAGGCGCTTTGATTAGTATTTCACAACACAATTTACAACATTTATCATCTGCAATGCTCTCCCAAAAACGTAGACGGAAACAGTTTCATTCTTATTTTAAGGGCCTCGCGAACGAAAAACGTCGCTTTTGCACTAAACCATTAGGCGTTTATGTAAAAAAATTAAGTCTTAATATTTTTATAAAACAACTAGCTGTTGCCCGCGACTTCGTCCGCGTCAATTTCTGTTATTATGATTAATTAGTTTTCTTATTAATATAGATCAATAATTTCCCCCCGTTTACAAAACATTTTATATTGATGCTTCGCTCCTATTGGTCACAGCGTGATGTTTTATAGCCTAAAGCCTTCCTCAATAAATGGACTATCCAAAACTAAAATAATTTTCCAATTTGAACCAGTAAATCCTGAGATTAGCTTTATAATATTAGTATAGATTAAGAAAGGGGAGGACCTGCGAGATATAAATATTTTCATGTGAGAATTCTTTTAGACGTAAAATTTACAAACTTCGAAGGAAAATGATTTTAGATATCATAAAATATGTTTTTTTGTTTTTTGAAGTTGCAAATTGTACTAGTGATTTAAAAAAACGTCAAATTCCACAATTTCACTGAGAGAAAATTCTCGTTTAGTTAACTAGAATATAGTTAATGTTACTAGATTTTATTGTAATATATATGACAGCTAACTGTTTTGTTGACTTTACTAGAAAAATCTGGTAATAGCTTAACCAAAATATCTAGCACAGATAAACATAATGCTGGTACATATGAATAACATTTTGGTATCGTGCACATTGCGTTAATTTGTATAAATTACATTAGTTTTATTTTAAACATAACAGAATGAGTATATTGTTCAGTTGAATATAATTTTATTTTGTGTTTACTTACATTTACTTAGCTATCATCATATGCAATGGTTAAGTTTACTAAAAAAATGAAAAAATATTGTGCGGTTTACTATATTTTTTTTATTACAGCAATACTTTATTTTTTACTTTACCTACGTAGTAGTGAAGACGTGACAGATTTGTAGTACTCGGGCTCTTATGACGACTTAGATGCCTATTCGCCCACTATAAAAAACCCGCCCGCGAGTAAGTCTCCAACTTCAACAATTTTAAGTCACAAGTACAATCGCCCAGCATTGGGCTAGGATAAGGTACTTCTAAAATTAAGTAAGACTTAAAATTAATGAAAGAGGAAGGTCACCCGCGGGCGGCTTTTATAGGAGGTGAATTGGCAACTAAGCCATCATACAAGCCGAATAAATCTATCACGTCAACACACATATATTAAAAACAAGACCAACGTCCCTTTGGATCTCCAGAGAGTGAACTGGATTCATGGCACATTGCTGGTTTTAAAGCCTGGCTCCGATGTATGTAGTGCACAAAAAACAAGCTGTTTTTATTTAAATGGTTACAATGTTATTCTGTAAGGTGTACCTATGGGTAGGATGCCTGAAATAAATTCAATGATTATTATGTTATTTATATACTATTTATTCAAACATTCTCCTTGCTAAAAATGGTTGTAATACGAGTATCTTGAGCGTACTGCAGCAGTGTTGAACTGGATGTCCTTTACAAAAATGTTGAATATCTTTCTACGACTATTACTTGATAACAGTCCACTTTCAGAATATAACTCTTTTAGACCCTAGAAATAAAAAAAAAAGTATTATACAAGGGTGTTATTAAAAAAAGCTTACAATTTATATTATTGTTATAAAGTGTCTATTTAAAAACTTACGGTACTGGTAGGTGAGTCACACTCAATTAAAAAAAACTCAAAGTTAATGCACACATTGTGGTTGAAGTACTTGCAGGTGATCCAACAATACTATAGTGTGGAGTTACGCTTCCTTTTTTTGTTGATTTGCTGGACGTAGATGAGAACCACATAAAGTTATATATAATTACGAAACGAGTTCAATTTTACTAAGTTGCAGTGTCAATTTTCCACCAACCGCACAAAAACCACAAATTAGAAAGAATATGTGCACAAAAATGGCCCGCCTGCGCACACGACACACGATAAATAAAAAATGGCTCGAAAAGTGCGCCACAATCTTTTTGACAAACGTAAACAACGTTTCGTTTGATGCACGGTATTTATGTTACACAAAACCATTATATGATAACCTTTATTAATTTAAATAGTAGTTCCAACTTTTAGTGCAATGGTTAACATAATACGCCTCATTTAATAGTTAGAACCATATTGCTGGTTAATACAAAATACATTGATAGGCACAGTGAAAAATAACCTGGTTGATAGTACTATAAGAATCTAGCATATTCTAGCTTAGTTAACCTTACTTGCATTATTTTAGAGATTACCAAAAATATTGTAGTTTTCAATAGACAGCTAGTAAAAACAAACAAACTATAAAGGTAGACTTTATAATTACTACAATTTTCTTTTTACAATAATAAAATGTACTTGTAAATAGGTTTAAGTATTGTTTACGAAAAATACGATTACTATAATATTCTGGCATACCCTACAATATGACTACTAGATGTTAAAAGTAAATCTGGTGAAAATAACATAATTCTGTTTCTTTATACTAGAATTATATTTACGATACGTTCTGGTAGTATTGTTAAAATTATTTTTCTCCGTGTTAGTGGAGACAATTCATAACAAGATGTCTGATGTTGTAAGTACATTGATGGGTTTCAAAAAACTACCTTAAACAGTATAATACAGTACTTTGAGCCTGAACGCCAGTATTGTGTGCGAAAGAGCTGTCAGGGTATACGGGATAAAATAGAGAAGTACAAATGACATTTCTATGATAACGCGTGAATTGATGTTTAGGAATCTTAATTTGGAATTGGTGGCCGCACCAAAAACGTACGTTTTTATCATCATCATTTCAGCCGTATGAAGTCCACTGCTGGACAAAGGCCTTTTCGAAGGTTTCTTCATTCCAAGGGACGATATTTCCATGCTCACCACGCTTTTTGTGTCTCCGAGGCGTTTTAAGTTGGGGAAGGATAGGAATTTGTTGGGTTTGGAAAGGGTATAAAGGTATTATGATGGGATACTACTTACTCGGATGTATGGGGAAAAAGCAAGTAGCAATTCGGGAGGCCGAGCGCGCGTACTCGAAGCCATAGCTGCGAGCATCGGGCTCGACTGCCTGTCACTGGTTACAACCCTGACCGACCCCTGACTGTACGATAGTCACATGAAAAAATCACAGATTTAATACAGTCGCGTATTTTTTGTTGCAACAGAGAGTAGATGTAGCACAGGTTCAATTATATTATCTGTTTCGTTGAACTCATTGTTTACGCGTAGCGCGTTATCAGATTTCATTATCACAGTGACGCTGCGCTTTAGACGCCTGCCATTGTCAAAGGATTGTGCAAGAAATATCACAATATTGCCTAAACTAATAGTCTTGTTGTCATTTAAATATGCATTTACCAAGGAAGATTTTATTTTCATGTCAAAAGAATAACACGCTACTCTAAATGTTATCGTAGCTGAAATCATTACTGACATACTGGGTCTAGATTTTGGGAAGAAATACAAATGTGGAATTGATATCAGTGAAACTGCCCACCACTAAGAAAACCAAAACAAAGATGTTTGTTCACATCACACAAACCAACAGCTATAAGAATCCTAACATCAAATACGTTAGTGCGTGGAAGTGATACTGCAGTGGTAAGAGTGGTTAAACCAGACTCCTAAGGTACGCCTAAATGCAGGGGGACGTGGGGAAATGCGAAGAAGTTGTTGTATATAATACTTTTTCATATAAAAAACCCACTACCATAAAGCTACTGAACCGATTGTGATGAAATTTTAATGGGACTAACTTGAAAGCATAGCCTTTCAAACAAAAAAAGGAATTCATAAATTAATTCTTAGGTAACAAACATTAAAAACAAAAAAAAAAAAACAGTCAAATTAATAACTTCCTCTTTTTATTTGAAGTCGGTTTAAAAGTGCCAATCAAAGCCGAGGTCAGTTTCGTCCAACTCCGTAAATAATTCTACGATTATTGAATTTCTTTAAAATAACAAGACCAATCTAAACTTAATGCCATACCCGAATGCAAAGAAGTAGCTGCAGCGTTTTGCATATGTATCCTCTTTGAGGAAAATAGATCTTGGAATAATTTCATTAGTTCAACACAGGATCGACACTGAAAGCGGCAGATTTATTCGCCAGTGAGCACTATCGATTGCCAAGAAGAAAGAGTCTGAAGACATCTTAGAGGGCATGAGGAGAAATAAGGTCATAGAGCCATCTGCAAGTCCTTTACATCTTTTGTTGTTCTGGTTAAGAAAAAAAATTGATTGTCTGTAAAGTCGATTTACGTACGATAATTTTACGTGATAACGGTGGAAGAGAGATAGATGCGTCACAAACCGAACGCTTATACCGATCGTGCCTCTATATCGCTTGATCCGCGCTCTCGCTTGCACACGGATCGTGACACTTTTTCGTGCGTGCAGCCGGCGCTCATCGATTAATAAGACGTAATCACGTCAAAAAATAGCCAGTACACGGTTTTACGTGGATAATCGACGACCGAATGAGGTCACTAAGCAGTTATCCGCTGCCTTGATGTCACCGATCCAAGGTGTCATTATCAAACTTCCCATACAAAATTCGCTCATTTTATGGCTGGATCAGATGTATTTAGAAGATGAATGTATATGTGAATAACAGTTGATGTATTCAATAATAACGTTGTTTTCAGGTAAAATACGACGAAGACCGTCGCCATTCCCGAATGGAGCACATCTTGAAGGCGGTGCGGTGTCAGTACCTCACGCCCAACTTCCTCAAAGAGCAGATGAGCACTTGCAGCGTGCTCGAAAAGGCGCCCGCCTGTCGCGAGTACCTCGCCAAAATATTTAAGGTAACAATACTTCAATTTTGGTCTTGAGGAAATCATCATCATCATCAGGTCCTTTTTAGTCTCCACTACAGGAGCACGGCCCTCTCTGTACTACTAGGGCCATACTTGGCCAGAGCAGCCAGAGGTCTTGGTCTATAAGGCTAAGACCGCTTGAGGAAATAAGTTAAAAAATGTGACAAGCTTTTTTTCAAGAGCAGCGTCAAGGAGGGGCAGCTTTTGCTTTATGCTCCGTCCCTGAATATAATTTTCTTATTATACCATATCTGTAGTATTGCATAATATGTCAGTCTTATCCTGCCGGTCACCCGGCTTATTTGCTACCTAAGTGTACAAGGTTTTGATAGTCACTGCAAAATACATTGCTGTTCGTATGATGGACTATTTTTATTAAAGATATATAAAACGTAATGTATTGTAAAGTGACTATCAAAACGTTGTAAATGGCATAAGGATTAAAGACGTGATTCTATCTCTCTCTCTGAATGTTTGCCGGGTTTCTCAGCTGTGACGCGTTGTAGCCCAGTGTCCTCTTTGACAGCATTCGTGATGTGATACTCGTATGAATTAGTGCAAGTTTATACAGCTGGCCAAGCGGTTAGTAATTGCCTATATCCGTATTAAAAGAAAACATACCCCAATGCTACCGAGATAATATGCGCAGGCGCGCAAATTGGAATAGTTGCGCGCGCATATTTTAAAGATCTGTGTGAGATACAATCGGGACAAATTTTGATGGTCTTTAAAATTGGTCAAGGTGACACACGAAGAAACTATGTACTTTTCAGTTTTCACACCAAAATCTAATTTAAAAATATTTGCTGTCTAATAGAAATAAAATTGTAGATTCCATGTCCAATTTCGCCCAAGTACCCATGTCTACCAATATAACCAACATTGACTCACCGCGAATCGTGTCAGTTTGCCTTTTCAATTTTTGCGCGCGGCATGACTAGGCAGAATGGCAAATAACTTGGGCGACATGTATTCCTGCCGAGTCAGTCGCTGTGCAGTCTTCCACCTCCACTCATGGAGTGAAAGAAGTTCTAGTGCGTTGAAGAGTTTTGTTTCCACTACTGCCGTGATTACGTGCAGGGAGGCTGCACGTAACCACGAACTTTGATGACGTTGCGTTTGTTCTTGAGAAGTTTAGCTTTTAGTTACACTTTTAAGGCCGAGGTATGCTGTATTTTCGAACTGGGATGTGGGTGAGAAATTCATATATGTAGTAAGTAACCACTTATTTATATAAATAAGATATTTGTCGCCCAATTGGGCGCCTCAGCACTCGAGGGGATAAATAAGTGGTATTAACTGACTCGTATAATTGATGAAATTTTTGCTTTATTTATACACACATGTTTGAATTTATTTGTTATGTTTAAACCTCAGAACAATGTTTAAACTGATATTTTTAAAATTACATGACCAGCGTCTGAGTTCAATACAAAAAGGATAAGGTTTTACAATGCGGTTTTCATACGTTTTATAAAAAAAAGCATAGCGTTTTATGATACACATTACAAAACGCCGATTCTGTGCACAGCTTTAGAAATGTCGGACAGAAATAATAGATATAATGTTTTCTTTTTGACGTGATAGTCTTATAAATTGATGAACGCCGGCTCCACACACGATAAAATATCACGCTCCGTGTGCAAGCGTGAGCGCGGAACAAGCGATAGAGAGACGCAATCTGCCTAAGCGTTCGGCTTATGCCGCATCTCTTATTCCACCGTTATCACGTAAAATAAAAAAATATTGTCCGTAAACCGACTTACAGACAACCAATTTTTGAAATGGTTTCTGATGTTTTCGCGATTGTTACACATTTAAATAAAATCACTTTAATACGGTATTATCGCGTATATTACATTATTTTTACACCTAACGTTTTGAAATCTTTACAATTTTCATGGTCGCAAAAATATAAATAAAATAATTTTTTTAAATATCAGGATCTGACGCTCCACAAGCGGCCGGTGGTGAAGGAGCGGCGGCCGAACACGCCGCGCATCATGTACGTGGCGGGCGGCTACTTCCGGCACTCCATCGGCGTGTTCGAGACCTTCAACCTCGACGACGGCTGCTGGGCCTCGCTGCCGCCGCTCACCGTGCCGCGCTCGGGGCTCGGCGCCGCCTTCGTCAAGGTGAGGGGAAGGACCGACACATATCCACATTCTGGGTTCTGCTCCACCGCAGATATCAGCGTTGGGGCGAAGCGAAACAACATTCACAACGCAAGCAAATGCGTGCGACGCTGATATCTGTGGCGAGCGAGCTGTGTCGCGAACGTGACCGTTCGTGCTCAGAATTTCGACATGGATGGACGACGACGTATCGCTGCTATTTTACTATTAACACTTTCGCTGACACTGCATCTGTGGCGAGCGAGCTGTGTCGCGAATGTGACCTTTCGTGCTCAGAATTTCGACATGGATGGACGACGACGTATCGCTGCTATTTTATTAACACTTTCGCTGACACTGCATCTGTGGCGAGCGAGCTGTGTCGCGAATGTGACCTTTCGTGCTCAGAATTTCGACATGGATGGACGACGACGTATCGCTGCTATTTTATTAACACTTTCGCTGACACTGCATCTGTGGCGAGCGAGCTGTGTCGCGAATGTGACCTTTCGTGCTCAGAATTTCGACATGGATGGACGACGACGTATCGCTGCTATTTTATTAACACTTTCGCTGACACTGCATCTGTGGCGAGCGAGCTGTGTCGCGAACGTGACCGTTCGTGCTCAGAATTTCGACATGGATGGACGAAGACGTATCGCTGCTATTTTACTATTAACACTTTCGCTGACACTGCATCTGTGGCGAGCGAGCTGTGTCGCGAATGTGACCTTTCGTGCTCAGAATTTCGACATGGATGGACGACGACGTATCGCTGCTATTTTATTAACACTTTCGCTGACACTGCATCTGTGGCGAGCGAGCTGTGTCGCGAACGTGACCGTTCGTGCTCAGAATTTCGACATGGATGGACGACGACGTATCGCTGCTATTTTACTATTAACACTTTCGCTGACACTGCATCTGTGGCGAGCGAGCTGTGTCGCGAATGTGACCTTTCGTGCTCAGAATTTCGACATGGATGGACGACGACGTATCGCTGCTATTTTACTATTAACACTTTCGCTGACACTGCATCTGTGGCGAGCGAGCTGTGTCGCGAACGTGACCGTTCGTGCTCAGAATTTCGACATGGATAGACGATGACGTATCGCTGCTATTTTACTATTAACACTTTCGCTGACACTGCATCTGTGGCGAGCGAGCTGTGTCGCGAATGTGACCTTTCGTGCTCAGAATTTCGACATGGATGGACGACGACGTATCGCTGCTATTTTACTATTAACACTTTCGCTGACACTGTATCTGTGGCGAGCGAGCTGTGTCGCGAACGTGACCGTTCGTGCTCAGAATTTCGACATGGATAGACGATGACGTATCGCTGCTATTTTACTATTAACACTTTCGCTGACACTGCATCTGTGGCGAGCGAGCTGTGTCGCGAATGTGACCTTTCGTGCTCAGAATTTCGACATGGATGGACGACGACGTATCGCTGCTATTTTACTATTAACACTTTCGCTGACACTGTATCTGTGGCGAGCGAGCTGTGTCGCGAACGTGACCGTTCGTGCTCAGAATTTCGACATGGATGGACGACGACGTATCGCTGCTATTTTACTATTAACACTTTCGCTGACACTGTATCTGTGGCGAGCGAGCTGTGTCGCGAACGTGACCGTTCGTGCTCAGAATTTCGACATGGATAGACGATGACGTATCGCTGCTATTTTACTATTAACACTTTCGCTGACACTGCATCTGTGGCGAGCGAGCTGTGTCGCGAACGTGACCTTTCGTGCTCAGAATTTCGACATGGATGGACGACGACGTATCGCTGCTATTTTACTATTAACACTTTCGCTGACACTGCCTGCCTGTAGACGTAATTCTATTGTTATTTCTTTTGTGTCTAGTTCAGTGTCAGCTAAAGTGTTAAGAAGAAGAAAAATCAGATTGTACTGGGTACATTCATTCATTGCAATAAAGAATAGTGACGGAATTCATTTTTTAAAATAATACAGAGCAATTCAAGTAGACGTAAAAAAATCTTATCAACTTCTATCCCATAAATTGGGACGTTTCTTTATTAATGATATAAAACAATCGATATCTACTGAATCTACCATTTTCGTCGTACGACTCGGTGTGTTGAATAAACAAGAGTCCGACCTCCAGAATGTGTGGACATCAAATGAGCCGCTACGACGCGGAAACGAGTGTTGCGCATCGCCGCGCCGCCGATTTTTGAGTTGCATGCACCGCAACGCATGAATGTGTTGTGGCCCTAAGGCCCAAGACAGACGACGGACAGTGGCGGACAAAAAGTCTGCGGCGCGCTTATTGGTATTGGAATAAGGTTGCAATTTACCCGCGCAAAATTTCATGTCGCTTGACGGTATACGCGTACAAAGTATTATAATACTAATCAGAGCGCGCCACAGACTTTTTGTCTGCCACTGTCTCTCGCCTGCGTTGGGCCTAATACATACTTGTTGACGACCTCAGTACCTCAGTGGTAACGCAATTAGAAGGAAGGGGAAGGAGTATGTACTCTTTACCGGGATAATAGGTAGCCAATTTGCAAAGGTGCAAAATTTCAAGATGATCGGTTCACTAGTTACGGCGTGAAAGCGTAACAAACAAACAAACTCACTTTCGCATTTATAATATTAGTTAGGACTATCTATGTTGGTATCCAGGGCGTATTCTACGCTGTCGGCGGCCGCAACACATCCCCGGGGTCATCGTACGACAGCGACTGGGTGGACGCGTACAACCCCGCGCTGGAGCTGTGGCGGCCCTGCAGTCCCATGTCCGTGCCGAGACACAGGGTACCTACTCTTTTTACAAGCTTTTACTTAGTTTCACCTGTCCCGGTGTTGGTCTGTAATCAAATCTTGCAAGTTAAATTTGTTCCACTTTCCGGTTACCAATGGAGCTGAAATTTTGCATGCATGTGTAAGTCGGATGACAATACAATATTATAGAATCGTTGCACTGGTCTGATGATAGAGTCGGAAGGTGGCCATAGGATTTCTTAAACTAAACAAGGTATCCCAATCGTGTTTGGGCTCATTTAATTTGCCTTGTAAAGCACTTTATAGTGTAGAGTGTTCGTTTATAATAAAGGTCACAAAAAAAAAACTTGTTTATTTCATCATCATCCAGGCGTTTTAAGGGTCTGTAGTCAACAAGGATCCCTTATAGATTCGCCATATCCGTTTATCTGTCCGCGATTTGGCCCAGAAATTATCAATACAACTACAAGCTGTAATTTGGCATTAATCACGCCGAATAACCTCTCATTCTTGTAATGTCGGGATATTATTTTCTTGTCGAATCTCGTCAGATAGGTGATTAAAAATATTGTCGGTGGCTCAACACCATTTTTGATTCAGGGATTCGTTTGTAATATATTTTAAGCCTTAAAGTGGAAATTTTTGTTTGCAAAAAAAGTCTTACAGCTAAAATTGTTGAAAACGTAAAAAACATGACATTACAGTTGTTATTAGTTGTATACTAATTAATATTAATATACAACTAATAACAACTGATAATTCATCATCATCAGGTCTTTTAAGTGTCCACTACAGGAGCACGACCCCCTCTGTAGTACTAGAGCAGCCAGAGGACTTGGCCTACACTCTCCACGCTGGCCAGACGGGTTGGAGAGAATTATATTATCCGTGTGGTACTACTCATCAGACAATGGTGAGTAGCACCACATGGCACAGGTGTGCCTGTTGTCTTGCCCTGCGTGTCCTACCACCTGCACACGCGAGGACCTATACAATGTCACTGATAACGCTGTGTCAGTGGCAGAGTTCGGGTCAAATTCGCCCGAGTCGACACGATAAGAAGAAGAAGTTAGCTATAACATTATAACACCTACGGCAATAAATAACTGTCAAAAATATCGTCAGTGATGATACATACCCTTTTGTTTTATTGTTTTTTATTCTCTTATAGGTGGGGGTAGCGGTAATGGACGGATTATTATATGCGGTTGGCGGCTCATCCGGTTCAGAATATCATAAGACTGTAGAATGGTGAGTACACTTGTTTTATAAATGGGAGGAGGCACGTTAAGCCGTTCGTCCTTCAAGTCAGTTGTATTTAATTGGTATTAATAGAATATGGTATATGTGTATATGATTGGCATGAAAATATTTCACATAACATTTATTACTACCAGATGGCAGCCGGGACCATAGGTTATCGAAAAATATTAGATACATATTTTTTTTATTTTTCAATCAAAGATAGGATATCATGACGTAATAGGCCGGTAAAAAGCGTACCAGATAGTAACGTCACGTGGAACTTAACGGGTTATACCTTTATCAATTTTTGTTTCATTGGCAAAAGAAAAAATATTTGTCGAATATTTTTCAATAATCTACCAACGCACTAATTATCAATACCTATAATAAAAGAGTAAAAAAATTTGTCTGTACATTGAATATATTTACAAAAAAAAATATATATAGGGCGAAATAGACATACGAATAGAGTAAGAATTTTAAAAAAACATCTCTACGTTTGTTTGTCTGTTTATACACGCTAATCTCCGGAAATACTGGATGGATTCGAATGAAATTTTTTTCATTGTATACTTAGTTATCGAGCCTGAGCAACATATAGGGTATAATTTATTTTGAAAACTGGAACACCTGATGCAGAACTATAACGATTCAGCAAAATTATAAGAAATATAAAAATGACGCCTTAACAAAAGTTGTTTAGCCTGATGAGCATTTTCTGCGGAGTCATAAAGTCCACGCGAACGAAGACGTCATCAGCTAGTTTTGAAAAGTATTGTTTTAGAAAACATACCCATTGATGTTTTCAGTTACGACCCCGAACGAGACACGTGGAGTATGGTGGCGTCGATGAAGTGTGCACGGCTGGGCGTGGGCGTGGCCGTGGTCAACCGGCTGCTGTATGCCGTAGGCGGACTGGACGGCGCGCGCCGCACCAACACCGTGGAGTGCTACCACCCCGAGAACAACTGCTGGACAGAGGTCACGCCCATGAACGTGGCGAGGAGCGGCGCCGGTGAGTTGCTGGTCAAGTCTGACGTAGGGCTGGGTTTGGCCATCGGAGCCCTGAACACCTCAAGCTCGTGGCCGCCATCCAGGAATATATGTAGAATTGAATAGAATAATCTTTATTTGCCTTTGTATAGGGTATACAGTATAGAGAGAACCACAAAAAGTGGGGCTTTTCTAATAATGATAGATGTAAATGTGGTGCTGTGCAATCCATGCCACATCTGTTATCATGCCCCGAATGTTCCACCTCTTGTACGAGAGAGGATTTGGCGAAAGCCACGGTTGCGGCTGTAAAGGTTGCATCCTTCTGGGCAAGATTCATTTAATCGTTTGGACCACTGACACGATAGAAGAAGAAGAAGCAGATGGTCTACAAATAATGATCTCCGACACAGACATTAAATTATAGCATGCAAATATATATAATTATTAAAAAACAGGTATTGCTATAGACTATAGTATATATATAGACTAGCTCCGTGGCGCAGCGGTCAACACGCCAGCCTGCGACACGGAGTGACCGGGTTCGATCCCCGGCCAGGTCAAGATGGACAATGATCTTTTTCAGATTGGCCTGGGTCTCGGATGTGTATCTATATATGTATTTGTTATAAAATATAGTATCGTTGAGTTAGTATCCCATAACACAAGTCTCGAACTTACTTTGGGGCTAACTCAATGGATTATTCCGAACCTGACCCGAAATCCTAACCCGGTCGCGGGTTAGGTTAGGAACTTCAAAAAATATATAATATTTATTACGAACCTAACCCGCTTCCTAACCTGACCCGACAGACAATTCCTATCGTAACCCGAATTTAAATATAAGTAAGATTATAATATAATCTCCTCTCTCGTAAAATAAAAGATATAAATATGGGTCAAATTAAAGTTTAATAATCACAAAAATTATAATATCACAGAATCAACATTATTAAAAATAATATAATCATTTAACATAGGTAGGGTAGGGATTATAATCTCCTCTTTCTTAAAATAAAAGCTATATGTATGTGTCAAATATAAGTTTGATAATCACAAAAATTATAATATCACAGAATCATCTAAATAAACGATTATCACGCGCAAAACTGTTCAATGTAAAAATCACTTTAGCATTTCTAAAGAGTGCCCTACAGTAATCTTTCCTTTCTTAACTTGTCCAACAATATACAGAATCCACAAATCTCTGTAGATGTATTGATAACTTCTTATTTCATCATTTAAATATTTCTTTTTCACAATGTTTAAGTCAGAATCAGATTTCAGAGCATTTAAAACAGTCATCAAATTGCAGCTTCCACTTATTTGTTTATTAATTCTGTATATTATGAACATTTGTTTTGGTGATGGCACTTTCAAAAAATTACCTAGCCCTTTTAAACAAATTTACACTATACATGGCGATGATAACAGTGACATGGAGCACACACGTGTTATACCGCTGGTATACGTGCTCATGATCAAAATGGACGAGAACACATATAAGTTAGTTTTTGATTTAATTAAAACAGTGATTCCTAACTGGAAACCTCTCAAATTTCCATCGGATTTTGAAAAGGCAGCCATGAATGGTATGAATTTATTTTTCCTGAAGTCGAGATTAAGGGCTGCCAGTTCCACATGGCAAAAGCTGGAGAAAAAAGGAGCAAAAGCTTTAAAATTGTATAAAACTAAGCTACAATACCGAACCGTATCTTTGTGCACTGCTTTACCTTTCTTACCCCGTAATTTAATTAATGATGGTTGGAATTACATTCTGGATGTTATGAACTCTGATGAACAATTAAACTCTTTCACTGCTTACATGTTTAACCAGTGGTTAAAGAATGAAAAGTTTATTGACATCTGGTGTGTAAGCGAAGAAAGACACAGGACAACGAATTGTCTTGAAGGGTGGCATAACAGAATTAATAAACAAATAAGTGGAAGCTGCAATTTAATGACTGTTTTAAATGCTCTGAAATCTGATTCTGACTTAAACATTGTGAAAAGAAATATTTAAATGGAAGTTATCAATACATCTACAGAGATTTGTGGATTCTGTATGTTGTTGGACAAGTTAAGAAAGGAAAGATTACTGTAGGGCACTCTTAAGAAATGCTAAAGTGATTTTTACATTAAACAGTTTTGCGCGTGTTAATCGTTTATTTAGAAGATTCTGCGATATTATAATTTTTGTGATTATCAAACTTAAAATTGACATATACATATAGCTTTTATTTTAAGAAAGAGGAGATTATAATCCCTACCCTACCTATGTTAAATGATTATATTATTTTTAATAATGTTGATTCTGTGATATTATAATTTTTGTGATTATTAAACTTTAATTTGACACATATTTATATCTTTTATTTTACGAGAGAGGAGATTATATTATAATCTTACTTATATTAAAATTCGGGTTACGATAGGAATTGTCTGTCGGGTCAGGTTAGGAAGCGGGTTAGGTTCGTAATAAATATTATATATTTTTTGAAGTTCCTAACCTAACCCGCGACCGGGTTAGGATTTCGGGTCAGGTTCGGAATAATCCAACTCAATCTGTGTGATTTGCCCGTATATATTTATTTATTTATTGCTTGCCTACAAGGAAAGACCTGACTTAGATAAGACACCACCTTGCTTTAAAGCGCGAAAGTTTAAAATGAATATTGGAATTTGAGCGTATCTCTAAATAGTTTTGGATTTAGCCAGTCGAATATAAAATTAGCTTAGCGAATTTAGAATATCACACCTTTTTTTACATGTCGAAAATGCGTTATGCATTGCATACTGCAGTGCTATTTTTTAAATTAGGCCATTCGTAAACGATCGATTTTTCCATACAAAAATCGCTCAAAGACAAGTGTCACACTTTCAAAAATAGTGCCCCAGATCTGCGCTCCCGCATATGAGTCATTAAACGTATGTGTTGGGCACAGGCGTGGCGGCGCTGGGCCAGTTCGTGTACGTGGTGGGCGGCTACGACGGCGCGGCGCAGCTGTCGTCGGTGGAGCGGCTGGACACGGAGCGCGGCGTGTGGGAGCCGGCCGCCGACATGGCCGTCGCGCGCTCCGCGCTCTCGCTCACCGTGCTCGACAACAAGCTCTATGCCATGGGTAAACTTTTTTTTACTAAATGTTGGATTTCTCTATATACGTGATGAAATTTTTAGCGTTTTGGACCCTTAAAGGGGGAATTCAGACCACGAAATTTTTTTTGAGTTTCCAGCATTGGTCCCATAGAAAAAGTTGTTCATATTGATGGTCTGAGACACCCCTTTAAGGGTCCAAAACGATCAAAATTTCACCATAGACTCTCTAACACGTATTGCGGATGTAGGTGCTAGAACAGCCAAGTTATAATGGGGCTGGGCAGGACATGTTTGTCGCATGCGGCCAAAGGTGGGCAAAACTTACCACTTTCTGGGTAATACTTAGTGTACAAATTTTTATAATATTGCACTTTGAAATATTTATAAGCTGAGACACTCGGCAGAATATGTTTAACCTAAGAACAGTGCCGGCGTTAGCAATACTGGCGCCCTGGGCGAGATTTCTCAGGCAGACCAAGCTGCCTCTGCCACGGCAGCCGTCCCAGATGGAGGGACGAGATCGATAAATTCCAAAATGGATAGCCAGAAGAAGCGAACGATAAGGATGAGTGGAGAACTCAGAGGTAGGCCTTCGCCCTGCAGTGGGACACAACACCAATAGGCTAGGAAAAAAAAGTTGGATTAAGCATTTGTCTCCCATCTCACCTGATGGTAAGTGACGATGAAGACGAGGATGTTACATGCCTATCCAAGAGAAACCCATATATTCTACTTTTGAATGTCCCGGGACTGTACTTGTCTGGGAATATAGACGCAGGCAGTTCATTCCACCCCTTAGCTACTCGAACCAAAAAGGGATAATCACGAATAGAATAGAACAGAATAGACTTTATTTACGAATATGAGTGTACATGTAAGATGGACGTTACATTATCTTAGTCAATAGCGGCGTTAGGGTAGGACGCGGTTGGGCGGCCGCCCAGGGCACTGAACCTGTAAAGGGCGCCATCAAACAGGGGCAAAGGGCGCAGGGCAGTGTGATTCAATTTGCACCCCCCGCCATGAGGGCGCGCTCGGAGAAATCTCGCCCAGGGCGCCAGTATTGCTAACGCCAGCACTGTTCTTAGGTTAAATATATTCTGCCGAGTGTCTCAGTTTGTAAATATTTCAAAATGCAATATTATAAAAATTTGCACACTAAGTATTACGACACAAATTATTACTCAAGGATCGTACGCGAGGCAATTGCTATTAAAAACACCTAAACAATTTCAATAGGGATGACCTTAATTGTCACCAGCGTGGAATCCAGTGGTTACAAAACACAACTCATATTTGGTGGTCAGTCGGATAAAAATTAATCATCGGCGGTTGCCACACGTAATAAGGACATTGTTAGTGTAGTGTGTGACGGTATAGTTATTTTTCGTGCCCGTTAGTGCCAAACATTGGTGTCAGATTTTTCAAGTCGCTTAAAGTCATCTGGCATAGGTTAACGACTGCCATCAATGATGAGAGCCGGGAGCAACGCCTTAACGTGCCTTCCAAAGTACGGAGGAGCTCGAGATATTTTTATGTCACTTATGGTCACCCATCCCATTAATAAAGCTCACGTGCGTGGGGTACTGGGCCATTGGCCTCCTCGCATTCGCATTATTTATTTTTTATTAAAAAACATAATTGAGCCTTAAAAACTAAAATAAGTAGACTTAATACTAATAGCAATCTCTCCCAGTCAACCCTTGGGAACTGACAAGCAGATAAAATTAATAGGTGCAAAATCGCAAGAAAGATATGTAGAATGAGACTAAGCAAAGTTTATAACTGCCTCCGTGGTCCAGTGGTTAAGGCGCTTGCCTATAGACCCGAGTGTCGTGGGTTTGATTCCCACGGGGAGCATACTTTGTTTTGTTGCTTCTAGTTTGGTTAGGACATTGCACGCTTGAATCACCTGATTGTCTGATAATGAAGATGATTCCGTGCTTCGGAGGGCACGTTAAGCCGTTGGTCTCGGCTAGCATCTCGTAGTCGTTAAAGGAACCACATCAGAGGTCGAGAGGCGGTTCCGAAGAACTTTGACATCAGGGTGTGCATGGTCGATTGACCGTGGCACCTACACGAAATGATGATGAGCAAAGTTTATATGACGTCTTCGGGTAAGGAGTTCCAGAGACGTACAGCTTGCAAAGTGAAACTTATCAACATTGTATATGCCCTAGGCGGCTACGACGGCACGCAGTTCCTCGACATCGTGGAGGTGTACGACCCCGCCACCAACACGTGGAAGCCCGGCACGCCGCTGACGTCAGCGCGCTCGGGACACGCGTCCGCCGTCTGCTACCAACACCTGCCGCCTGCGCAGGACGCAGAGCCTACGCCCGCCACAGTCAGAAGGTAAAAAATAAAAGAAAAGATATTTTAAAAAATCGTGACTGATCAATAATAGTTGAATAATACTTACGCCACGCAAGTCGACTGCGCGGTTTTTGACAAAAAAAAAAAAATCCTTTTATGAATTATAAACTTTTAACGAAAAGTTTATCTCATAGATTTACATATTAACAGAGCACAGAATTAATATTAGTACTAACATACGAAACAGTAACTCTAAAACTATAACTAACTAACCCATTATCCGTCCAAAACAAATTGACAATGGCAGTTGACCAAAAGTCAAAGTGATAAGTGTCGACTAATTTTGGTCGGATAATGGTTTTAACCAGGAACTAAAGATAGTCCTCGTTTTAAAATAAGACTGTATAAATCTAAATCTAATATATCTCTATAAATATATGGCGGCACCTCTTCCTCGTTCTCAAGCCACTGCTCGAGCGTTTTAGATCCGACTCGAGCGCCGACTCAAGCGTTTACAAACTGCTCGAGCACCGATTCCAGTGTTTTTACAACACTTCCGATTACTAGTTTAATTCTATTAGTACTGGACAACTGAAACAACTTTCAATGGATGTATTCGATTGGAAAAAAAATATTGGAGCTATTCTTTTTTTTTTTTATACTACTTAGTAGGCAAACAGGCATACGACCCACCTGATGGAAAGTGGTTACCGTAGCCTATGGATGCCTGCAACACCAGGGGTGCCACTCGCGCGTTGCCGACCCTGAAGAAATCTTTTTACCATTATGCATATCATATAACCTGCATTTAAATCTACAGTAGGTTTTACGTGAATCGACGTAAAATAAACTTGTGAAGGCATCATTTATGATTAAACGTTTGACTTTGAAATGATGTGAGAACATGACTAAATCATCATCATCATCATATCAGTCGCAAGAAGTCCACTGCTGGACATAGGCCTCCCCCAAGGATTTCCAATACGACCGGATGGAAGCGGCCTGCATCCAGCGTCTTCCTGCGACCTTAGTCATCCGACCATCTGGTCGGTGGATGTCCGACGCTGCGCTTGCCGTGGTCGCCATTCAAGAACCCATCATGCTCCATCTGATTAAATGAACAATAATAATTGATATTGTTGGTCGTAGGTTCAGTCGCCGGCACGGGCCGCCGGCCGGAAGTTCGGGACTGGGTTCCAGCGGCGACGCGCACGACATCCCCATGGCCAACAACATCATAGGCACGCTGTCCAACAAGACCTTATAGCACCCCGCCCGGCCGCGGGGGGTCAGCTGACCCTGGACTAGTGGTGATGATAGAATCACTAATGGTATATCCAGCCGAAAGGTCTTCAATGCACTCACGAATGCGAATGACTTTAGTGGGTAAGGCCTTACATATGGCTTGAGAAGTCAGTGAAAACTCAATCCAATCCGCCATTTTCCATGCGGCTTTCGTATGGTTGTTTCTTTTTATCACTAGGTCTCCTGGCGAACTTAGTTTCGCCATTTTATTTTTTATTTATATCTGATATTTTAATAGGTATTCTTCTATTTGGGGTGATAACAAAAACAAATAAAATATAAAAATCGGTTCGAACAAACCCGGCTTTGTTTTATATATTAAGAATATATAGCAACCGCATTGAATATGGTCGGAGGAGATTTTATTGAAGTTACCCTTTCGGCTTGGTATACGCTCTCTGACTGATTTTACTGGGTCTGAAAGAAATTGAATGCTGTAACATTTTCGGGCAGCGTTGTTTCAAAAAGTGGCAATATTGACTATTAAAAATAAAAGACTTGGTTTCGATTGACGGTGCCTTGTTGATGTGAATAGTGCGTATTATTCTGTCGCATTTAGTTTCGTATCAGCACATTTTCTGATGAAAATGACTTCAATGAAGATCGTTCCATAAGTACATATGTACCTACTATTTATTATATGTATGTAGAACAAATCCCATTTCATAATTATATTTTTGTAGTATGTAGCGTCTTCGCTTTCGAGTTCGTTTGTGAACACAATGTATAAATTAGTATTTAAAAGTTAGGCTGATTTCAGAGTGACGCGTCTGAGCAGCGATCTCCAGACGCGCGCTTGCAATTTTACACTAGATGACACTAGATACGCTCTTCATAGTTACGCAGTTGAAACGCGCCGCTCGGGAAACGCGCGCCGCCGGCCAGCGCTACCGAATTTCGCGCTCAATAATCAATTTGCAATATTTTACGACGTCGCTGGTGCACTCTTTGCCATAGAAAATAAACAGTTAAGGGCCCGTACTACCTCACACTGCTTTGCATGATTGACTGTTATATCAATAATTATTAAATACTCAAGTTGAAATAAAAATGCAGCAAAGTTCAGGACTAACTCTGGTAACTATCTGACTCAAAAAAACGCTTGCGTGCCTCCAAATCACGTCTAATTTACTCGGTATATAGCATTATTCACCAAATACATTAAAATTGAAACTTTTGATTATTATTGCATTACAGATAAGGCAGCCATCATATGTTTTTCTTTTTCGAATAACCCTTGAATATTCCTAAAAAACGAAAATATCCAAAGTAGCCAACGCGTTTAGACCATCCGCGTTTGTACCGCCACGCCGCCTGGCATATGGCGGGCTCTTAATATATTATATTTGTCCCAATGATGACGACTAATACACAATTGTACATTGCAAAGAAACGCGCGATACTAAAACTCGTTTCACAACGCACTCCGGTCAAGCGCGCGCTATTGAAACGCGCTGGTCAACGGTGCGTCTCGCCGGCGTCACTCTGAAATCAGCCTTAGTAATTATTTCACAAATAATATCAATGTTTTCCGAATGGGCTCCGGCACAGCGCCGTACGGCGCTATACCGTTCACCAGTGCGGCACCGTACCGGTTAACGATAGAAGTCCGGAGGAAGCGTACCTATTTTGGTATTAAAGTAGTCGAGGAGCGAGTAACTCAGTATCTGAACGTAACGCGTCACATCACAATAGATTAGTCGGTGCTCAGACGCTTACCGAATTTCTCGTTATTCCATTATATAACGATGACTTGTTTTCACCATACAGCCATATTTTAAGTTCCTATGTAAAAATTGTATATACCAAAATTATTTTTCAAATATGTTTAATGGAACCTAATGAATAATACCTATTTTAGCTAGTTTCTAATATAATTTATTATTATTTAAAAAGGAAATAATTCCATGTCAAAAAGATTTTCTATTCAACAGTAGATATATAACTTTGTAGATGATGTTTTTATGTAAAAAAGTTAAAACTTTTTCGAGAAGCGTATTTTAACTATGCATTTTAAGACAAAAACCGTAACTATTTTATATCAGTAGGTAGTAGTATAGTCGAAACTTTAAAATAACGGTTTTTGAAATGAGGAATTAGTTTTATAAGCGAATTTTTATTTTAAAAGTTGTGCTCTGCTCTACTTTTTCAGTAGATACGAAAAATGGCTGCAGGTTCAGCTGCATTGTTCGTTTTTATCGCCACGAAAGAGATTGGCAGTTATAGGTACCACCAAATTCTTTCTTGTCGGTTTATGTGTCGTAATTATTTATAAATTGTGTGATAGCCTAGACATTCCTATATCCCTTCTACAATCAAAACCAAAAGTTCGCAAAAATGTCCTCTAGACCAGTACCCGTAGCATGGCACCTGGGACGCCGTTTATATCGCGCGATAAGCTGTTCCCATCTCGCTCTTTGATATAACGTTAAACAAGATGGTCCATAAACATAATCGCGCGTGCCATGCGGGGCTGACGTCATAATTTAAATGCGGTACGAGCACTACAAACTCTCAAGTTAACTTTTGCGAGGTATATGTTAATAATTATGAAATGTATTTGTGTCTGTGAAGATGTCATGTTTTTGTTGTACAGGGTAAATATCATTTACCAAATAAAAATATGTGCAATACAAATAAGAATGTGGAACATGAATGAAATTCTCTTTTAATAAAATTATGGGAACAAGTCTATTTATATTATATTGAACAAAATCTGTCTTGATAATTTAGGTTTATTTTCATATGTATACTCAGGTCCTAAAAAGCAATTGACCCTTAGCCATATTGCGAAATAATAAATAAATATCTGATAAAGCTGTGGTCTGCTTACACACGAAAAAGATGCGTTAGGCTGCCCGCCCTCATCCGATAATCGATGACAGTTTTTTGTAGGAGAAAAATAGTACGTACTGTACTGATTGCAACGGTGCAACGCACACTACAAAAGAGTAGGTCAGAAATAGTATCGAAAGGAAAATCGGCCCGACTATCGGTCCACAAAGTCTGACGTGGGCGGGCAGCCTAAACAAAAAAATACAGCTGTCGTTGAGATGCTTTAGTTATTGTTCTGAGTTCAGATGCAAATTGCAAATATGACAAGCCGATTCAAAAGTCATTTTTTGTGTCAAGGGTCAAACTTAGTTCGCCACTGTTTCATGTAAAACAAAATGCAATTATAAAGTAAGAATAGTTAATTGTAAGGAAAATAAAGACTGTTCTGGGAATACTTAAAGTATTTTATTTAACAATATGAAAACAGGCATAATCTCTTTCTTATACTAATTTTATATGCGATGATCCCAAAGGCAGCAGATAGTTGTCGTATGTTTCGTAAACATGGCCGCTTAAATAGGATAGTTTCCTGGGTCGTAATAATAACATAACAATTAGTCCGTCAGTTAGATAATCAAAAAATATTGGACACGTATTTTTTCTTTTGTCAAATAAACAATAAATAATAAAGAAAAAGCGCGTCAAGGTTCAGGAGTGGGGGCTCGTGACGTCAAAGTTTGCTAAAAATTGTAGCAAACTATGACGTCACACGGAACTTCAGAGGGCTATATCATTATCATTTTTTGTTTAATCGACGAAAGAAAAAATACGTGTCCAATATTTTTTGAATATCTAAATGACGGACTAATTATATTTTTTTAGGAAACTAGCCTATTGTTTCAGTATAGGTACAAGTATATGTAAATATATGTATAGGCATGGATTTGTACATAAATTGTGGGCTTGCTGCCTGTAGGATCCGCGCCTTGATTAGGTGCCTTTATACGTAAACGCACTCGCACGGTTATTAAGGACGAACAAGTCGCGAGCTCGAACTCACTGGCGTGCGCGGCCAAAAAGCACGTTGCTTCACCTAGCATTGTGTCCGACAGAGATGGTATCAGTGAAGAGCACACAGAAATATGGAGGAGCAGTTGGACGCTATATCTACACTATACACAAAAAAACACTACCGAGCGCGTGAAAAATTGCAAAACGTCCTTTGGGAAATGGGGTTTTATGAAAAAACTACTGCATACATCAACTATAAATAAAGTTAATTAAAATCTTCGATAATTTAACTTTGTCGGTACGGTCTTTGTTTTTCGATATATTATACTTCTTATATTACTTATTTACGCCCAAATTTGTGTTAAAATTAGTAAGAAAAGCTAAAATTTGTTGGCTCATAACTTTTTAATGGCTTTTTATTTTACTAATCTGTTACCGTACAGGCAAAATTAATAATGAGACAAAACGATATCATGATAAAATTTTGGATGTACAATGTCAAACAATAGAGTTCAGCCCCCCCGACATTTGTATGGGAAAAGTATCGGCTCGTTCAGCCTTAAGGCGTTATTTTGCGGAAGAGTTCGCGATTGACTGAACAAAAATAAACAAATTATTTGAATGCACAAATATGTGCATTCCGTGCACTCATTCGCGCAAAAGCGCTTACATTCAAAAGCACCTATATTTTCATAACTTTCTTTATGTACAGTATTTACAAATATAGCAAATCGTGTCAGTCACAAAAAGCGAATATTATTTTATCCAAAACAAAATAAACTTAGAATATAACCATGTCACAAAAATCTGTATACTACGCATGCCAGCACGGCTCTCTGAGGGCTCGTTTACGGAAAGGGTGTGGCGTTGCGCGGTGCTTTGGGCGGCGAGAGGAACGTTTTCCGTTGCCCGCGGTCGCACACGCCCAATCTCAAACATATAATACTCCTTAGTTTCGTTTACGCAGCGCTTCGGGTGGTGCGTTTGGCATAGCGTTTTTCGCTGCGGAGCACGTCAATTTCCGCTAATATGCGTACGCAGTGTAAAGAAAAAGGACAAATCACACAGATTGAGCTATCCTCGCAGTAAGTTGTGAGATTGTCTATTGTGGGATACAAACACAACGATACTAAGTATATGTATTTTATAATAGATAAACATCCAAGACCCAAGCCAATCTGAAAAAAATCATGACGTGGCTGGTATTATTAAAAATACGTGTTTTTTTTAATTCATCATTTGGGTTAATTAGGAGTAGATTAGTGGAAATTTAATTTCTTTGTCTTTTTAAATAATCGCCTTAAAAAGGGTACTGAACAATACATAAGGTACATTTTATTAATAGAGAAAAATAATCCCGAGGGATCTTGACGTAAGCGATTATAACGATGTTGTCAATAACAGCCAGCTGGAGCAATAAATCAGTTTAATTATCCCAGATTGATAGTGGCTCATTGCCCGAGGTTCCACTCACATTTGAATGATTCTTCGAGTGTCTATTTAGTACGGATTAAATCTACGACGCCGTAAACCCTGATGTTCATAATTAACAATATTACAATACACAGTCTCATTAATCGATATGATAATCGAAGTTCATACATACGTAATACAATCATCTAGGAGGTCTTGCCTAATGCCTAGTACTAATAATTCATAAACTGAATAGGTTTCAAAAGTCAAGTTTTAGACGGAGTAGCTTTCTTCACGACTCTTTTTCGTCTCTTCACAAATATTCTCACGTCAGGTGCTTCCATGTCATTTTGAGAATTTATATTACTTTGAGAGGTCTGGTCAGACGCGATACTGACGTCAGGCGTTCCACTATTGTCTTGTACATTCGGTAAAGCTATTTCTTTTGCAGGCGTAGAGGTGGCCAAAGCGTGGATGTGCACAGAATGGCTCAACAGCGGAATGTCAACTCGAGTTTGCCGGCTGTCTATGTTGGGCGTCACTGGCGGTTCCAGCAATATCGGACTGAAATTATTCACTGGCATTTCCTGTGAACTAAGTTGCACTCCAGAGGAAATAATAACTGTTTTTACCACATCTGGTTCTTTAGGCATGACATTGTGTGTATTACTCATACCAGTCGTCTGTGCAGGTGTTATAGTACTTTCAACAGTAATAACCGCTGGTTGGGGCATCCCTGCCGTATCTATTGTCAGTTGAGATAGCTCTTCCTTTCTCTTCGATTTTCTGCGCTTAGTTTCTGTATATTTCGTTTGCGCGTTTTCTGTTTCTATTTTTTTGTCACTATGTTGTTGCTGATGTTGTTCCTCTGTAAATTTAGGAGATTTAGTTTCAGTTGCGTCTAAAGCTTTAGGTGGATGTTCAATTTCATTATTTTTACTTGACTTTGATTTGTGTTTTTGTTCTTCAACCTCTATCCTTTTATTAGCATATTCTTGATGATCAGTTGCAGGTTTATGTGTGTTTGCTTGTTTTTCTGTGTCTGTATTTTTTCTTGGCTTAGATTTTGGTTTGGTGTTACTCACATCTATCTTTTTATTACCATTGTGTTGTTTTTCTAAATGTTTACTTTGTTTTGCTTCATTCACTTCTATTTTTTTATCCAGGTGTTTTTCTTTTTCCCTGTTTTTACTACATTTAGATTTCGTTTCTTTAGCATCTATTGGTTTGACACTATTCTCGTTATCTTTACCTATAAGTTTTCGTGGTTTGGATCTAGATTTTGCTTCACTGACATCTGATGGCTCATTTTGTACTTCCTTTTCTGCATTTTTACTAACTTTAGCTTTATCGATACACGATTCTTCATGGGAAACCGCTGTAAGAACTATGTTTGTATGGCCAGTCACTTTAGCGCCTAGATCAATGGCATCTTGAGCATCTTCAAAAATTGGGAAATAATTTGAGGGCGAAGATTCTATTCGTATCGCATTGGCAGTCAGTCCCAAGTCTTCTGGTGTTATAAGACTGCTGGTATCTCCAAACAAATCACTGAATTTATTTTTCATATCTCTAGACATTATTGTTTCTGGTATTTTTTGTTTTGTCTCTGTATTTAATGTTACAGTTTTATCTATTTGCTGCACTTGTGTTAGTGTTTCCTTAATAACTGTCTTCCCTTTACTTTCATCATTACTATCACTTGGTTCGCACCTAGTTTTTCGTTCTGTTTTTTTATTAAGAACAATATTTTTCTCATTTAAATCATAACATGGAGATATATGTTTAATTGTTTCTGCAGCTTCTTTTTTACTATCCGCATCTACGACTTTTTCTATATTAAGTTTATTTAGATCAGGCATACTTTGTTGAACAATTTCTTTTGTGACCTGTTTTGCAAGCTCTATGTTGTCACTATTTTCATCACTGAGTTCTAAATCACCTTCAACCATTCCTTTACCACTAATAATTACAGGTACTTGTTCATGTCTTTGCTCCTTCTCATCTACTACTCTAGTTTTACTATTATAGTCATGTTTGTCAGCTTCTGTGTTTTTCGTAAGCTTGACATCCAAATGTTTCTTCTCATGGCTGCCGGATTGATCCTTGTTTATTTTAGGTATTTTATATTTAGATTTTCCAAAGTTTGAGGTCAGTTTAGAAGATGATTCAACTTTTTTGGTCTGTTTATCTGCCTTTTCATAATTCGGAGAATTTTCAGCTACTTTTTCTGTCTGGATAGCTCCATAATCGGCTGGAGTATCAGCAACGGAAACGGTTGCAGAAACAGCTGTTTCAGTTTGAATATTTCGTTTTTCATAAATTTGTAGACCTTCATTCTTAGTAGTGATTTTATCAATATAGACATTGTCCTTATCATAGCTCTGTTGTGTTTTAGCAACATTTAAGAAGTCGATGCCTGTGTTTTCAGAACTTGGACATTCATCAACATCGCCCATTGTCATGATCGGTTTTTCAGAAACTTGTAGATTTTGATTATTATTTAGTGTCACCATTGTCTGTTTCTCTGAATTTTTTACAACGCCCGTCTGTTCTTGATAACCCAATGATAACTCTTTTACATTTTCTCTTCTTTTAATATCTTTGTTATGATGTTTCTGGCTTCTATATTGATAAGGATCGATAGCAATGTCATAAATGGAGCCCATAGTTTCACCAGACTCCACAGATGATATATCAGAGGCTGGATGATCGACATCCATGTTATCATATACATTTTTTATTGTATCAGAATACTGCGATGGGGGTATCACTAAAGCTTTTGGTATTTCCACTTTGGGTAGATTACACGCAAGGGTCTTAATTTTCATTAGATCAACATCTCTACCAACTTTGGTGGATAATAGTTTTTCTCCATTCTCTGTCCATACGACATACTTATCGCTTTTCTCTCTAGGGTCATCCAATTTGACTTCAGTGTCAGTCTTAATTTCTGTAACAAAAATATTTAATCATAAAATAGAATGAAAAAAGATACATAGACAAAATTTGACAATGCACTTAGTGTCTTTTGTGCAAAAGTATGTGTATTACAAATATCATCATCAACAGCCTTCTATATCCCACTGTTAGGTATAGGCCTCTCAACGCACGCCATCCATCTCGGTCTTGTGCCTTATACATACTAGCTCTACCGGCAACCTTGGTTTCGCTATAAGATAAAAACTATTCTATTTTTTTCTTACTAAATGTTGAATTAGGCATTTGTCTCCATCTCATGGTAAGTGATGATGAAACGAGGATGTTAAGTCTTTTAAGTTGGACCAAATTACAGATAGTTATGAAGTTTGATCAGTTCAGTTGTTTCAGAGTTTATCCTGGACATACATCATGACACAAGATTTATATATACATATATAAGAAAAATATGGTTCAAACTTAAGTGACGATACAGTCTGCTCACGATTGTCATACCTGTTGGTACACTAACTAACTCAGTTGCAAGATAATCTGGAGACTGACAAGATATTTCATGCCTAATTTGGAGAGTTCCCACCACAGGTTGCGAGGCAAATTCCTGATCCTGTCCTCGATGGACTCTGCTATCCTGTTCAGTGTTATGATGTGAGTCCTTTCTAAACCGCTTATGAGTAGGTTCTTCATAATCACTGAGATATTTAACTCTTGTTGGGTCCTCAAGATATTTATTCCTCTCATCATTATAGTCTTTTTCGAACTGCTCATGATTCTTTTGTTGATATTGGTAATATTTGTCACGGGGTGGACTTTCCAATCGACGTTTTCTGTGTTCAGGTCTTTGGTAACGGTCCCCTGAATCTTCTCGACGAGGCTTATGATCACCTGAGCCGTCTCTGTGAGGTCTACAATCCCCTGACTGATCTCTATTTTGCCTATGGTCCCCTGATCCATCTCTGTAGGATCTTTGATCTACATCCTTGTCAGATCTGTATCCTCCTGAACCATCTCTAAGTAGTCTATGAGATCTGGGGTCTACCAAGTAATCTTTCTTGGTTCGGCGGTGATATCTTTCTGGACTAAATCTATTTCTTTGAGCCTCAAATCTATCTCTACTTCTGAATTTGTTGTCAGTATCATAGTTTCTTACTCTATTGTAAGGATCGTAATCCACCCTGTCCTGTCTGCTATAATTTCTGTCCCAGTTCCCTCGAAAATCATTTCCTCTGGATATGAGTTCATTTGTCTTTCTAGGAGGGCTACTAATTTCCCCTTCCTCATCAGAACTAAATTTATCCATCCTGAAATTTTAAAAAAAGTTGCAATCATTATCAAAATTTAAGAGCGACGCTCTTTCGGTGTAGCTTCCTCACACAGAGTACATAGTGTAAAAGTAACAAAAAATCCAGACACCTCTTGCATATACAAAGGTAAATCTAAATTTAATATTGTCGCGTAGTACGAGGAATGACAATGTCAACGTCACGAATTCAAACGAAAAAGAATTCATCTCAAGGAAAATTTCGTCAACTACGTCAGAACAATGTTTGGCCCGGTGGTCTATACGTTGGACTGTGAAGCGATAGACCCCAGGTTCAAATCACGGTCACGTATAACGTTTTTGAAATTTTAAAAGAAGTTTCTAGATAAATGGTTGTTAGCGGGCTAGCGAGACCTTACAACAGTGGTCCGTTGAAGTGGAAAGACTGGTGCGAAAGGCATATCAATCATTGCCATCTGTTGTAGAGGAGATGCTCTTGCAGGTTTTTATTGATGGAATACGGGATCCCGAAGTCAGGGCGGCTGTGCGTCTGGATCCTCACACCACCTTGAAAGAAGCAGTGGCTCACGCTTTGGAAGTAGAAGCTGTGCGTCATGACTCACGAGCTCTAAGGCTACGGGAGGTTGTAGTCACTGAAAACAGCAGACGACGACCCTACAACCCAATGTGCTATGAGTGTGGAGAACGGGGCCATATTCGAAGCACTTGCCCGAAGCGTGAATGTACAACTTTCCGACGTCAGGGGGATGCGGCGGTTTCGACGTCGGAAGCAGCCACAGGAAAACTAGAGAAGGCCAGGGCTGCGGGGTGGGCACTGGCCGGTAGTAGTAAAGCCCTGGATTTTTTTGTGAAACAGACGAGCGACGGAATAACTTTAGTGATAGATGGTTTAATCAATGGGAAACTTTGCCAGTTGACGTTAGACACTGGAGCCTCACGGACAATCGTCAGCAGCTACAGACTTAAGGACATTGGAGGTCGGTATATTCAAGCGAATAAGAGTCTCATGTTAACAACTGCTACCGGCCAACGAATCCCATCTCAAGGAGAAAAAATTGTGGCCATTAAGATTGGGGAAACACTTTATTGGCATAGAGTGATTATCGCAGGCATCTCTGACGACTGCATTATTGGTTTGGACTTTCTACAAAATCATCAGTGCAATATTGACTTGAAAAATGGTGTTTTAAAACATGGCAATGATGAAATTCCCATGAAAGGCGGAAATTTTGGAAAGGTGTTATGTTTGAGGGACACTATCCTTAACCCGAGATCTCAGACGGCGGTCCCTGTTACACTACCGCCTAATAATGGAAGGATACCGCGCAGATGCGCCATTATAGAGGGTGGCCACTGCGACGCACCATGGATTCCGGCCAGAACTTTAGTGGGAAGTGGCCAGGTTGCATTGATGCCTGTTTTCAACCCTCATGACGTGGAGCAAACACTGCGAAAGGGAACGGTTATTGGAAACTGTGATGAAGTAGCCTGGTTGAGGAAGTGTGAAGAGGGACAAAAGCGGAAGATCACCAATCAAGAAGAAAATGTAACAAAGCTTTTGGAAGGTTGCAAGTGTAATCTTACTAAATTGCAATTAATAAAAGCAAGAAATTTCTTGTTGAAATATGCTAATTTATTCTCTAAGAATGATGGGGATATTGGCAGAACCGATTTGGTAAAACATAAAATTGATACTGGAGAGTACCCATCCGGAAGATACCAAGACGTGTTCCTTTTGCTCGTGAGAAAGAAGTTGAGGACATGATTCAGGAGATGAAGGAGAATGGTGTGATAGAACCATCATCAAGCCCATGGTGCTCTCCGGTTGTATTAGTAAAAAAGAAGGATGGATCGACTAGGTTTTGTGTGGACTATCGGCGATTGAATGATGTAACTAAAAAGGACAGTTACCCGCTCCCCAGAATCAACGACACTTTGGATTCACTTGGTGGCATGACTTGGTTCTCTACTCTTGATTTAAAAAGTGGGTATTGGCAGGTCGATTTGGATCCCAAGGATAAAGAGAAGACTGCATTTTCGACCGGCAAGGGTTTATGGCAGTTCAAAACTATGCCATTTGGATTATGTAACGCGCCAGCAACATTTGAAAGGTTGATGGAACATGTGCTAGCAGGTATGCTAGGAGAAACCTGCTTGGTCTATTTAGACGACATCATTATAATGGGAAGAGATTTTGATGACCATCTCAAGAAGCTTGAAAGCGTATTCTCAAAACTACAGAGTGCAAATTTGAAGCTAAGTCCAAAGAAATGTTCATTTTTCCAACGACAGGTTAACTATTTGGGTCACGTTATATCGGAGCAAGGTATCGCCACTGACCCATCTAAAATAAGTGCAGTTAAAGATTGGCCGACGCCGACAGATAAGACACAGGTGAGAGCATTCTTGGGTCTATGCTGTTACTACCGAATATTCGTAAGAGGGTTTTCCGACATCGCCAAACCATTACATCGATTGACAGAGGAGAAACGAGCATTTTGTTGGGATAAAGATTGTGAACAAGCCTTTCAGGACCTCAAGATTTGTTTATGTGAAACCCCTATTCTCGGATATCCTGGTTTATTGTGGACACTGACGCAAGTAACACCGGAATTGGAGGTGTTCTATCTCAGCAGAGAGGCGAGCAGGAAGTTGTAATCGCCTACTTCAGCAAATCCCTATCAAGGCCGGAGAGAAATTACTGCGTAACTCGCAGAGAATTGTTGGCCGTGGTAAAGACATTGCAGCATTTCAAGAAATATTTGCTCGGCCGCAAATTTCTGGTAAGGACTGATCATGCTGCATTGAAATGGTTATTGGAATTTAAAAATCCTGAAGGGCAGGTAGCCAGGTGGATTGAGCTACTCCAAGAGTATGAGTTTGAAATTGAACATCGAGGAGGGAAGAGTCATGGCAACGCGGATGCCCTGTCTCGAAGACCTTGCTAGGAGGATTGCAAACATTGCAATCGACAAGAAGAGAAGGAAAACGTGAACATCAGACTAATACGTACTGATTCCATAGATGAAAATTGGACTAACGACGCCATGAAAAAGGCTCAGAAAGACGATAAAGACTCTCAACCACTATTAAATTGGCTAAGTAGTGGAACTGCTAAGCCGAAATGGTCAGAAGTGGCCAAATACAGTACGGCTACAAAGAGTCTTTGGGCGCAATGGGACAGCCTGGTACTACACGATGGACTACTCTACCGGAAATGGAAAAGTCCTCAAGGTAAAGATTGCCATCTACAATTAGTTGTCCCCAGAGCGAAGATAAGCGAGATTTTAAAAACTTTTCATGATGGTTCTTCGGGCGGACACTTGGGAATAAGAAGAACTCTCACACAAATTAAAGAACGTTTCTACTGGTTACATTGCCGAGATGATGTAGAAGACTGGTGCCGTAAATGCCAGAGTTGTTCAGCTGTTAAGGGACCCCAGACAAGAAGTAGAGGAGCTATGAAGTTGTATAATGTTGGAGCTCCTTGGGAACGGGTTGCTCTTGACATAGCCGGACCGTTTCCAATGACGAATGCTGGCAACCGGTACATTTTGGTAGTTATGGACTACTTCACGAAATGGCCCGAAGCATTTGCAATACCTAATCAGGAGGCTACTACCGTGGCGACAAAGCTTGTGAACGAAGTATTCTGTAGATTTGGTATGCCATTGGAGATGCATAGTGATCAGGGACGAAACTTTGAGTCACAAGTATTCCGAGAAGTCTGTGAAATCATGGGAATTCATAAGATTCGGACGACGCCGTATCACCCGCAGTCAGATGGGATGGTCGAGAGATTTAACCAAACATTAGAACGGCATCTGGCAAAAGTAGTAGAAAGCCATCAGAAAAACTGGGACGAACATATTGCGCTATTCCTCCTAGCTTATAGGACTGCAGTACATGAGACCACTACAGTCACTCCAGCGTATGCCAACTTTGGAAGAGAATTGAGATTGCCAGCTGATTTGCTATCGGGTTGTCCACCAGATACTCCAAAAGGAGTGACCAACTACGCTAATGATCTTCGGACTAAGATGGTTGACGTCTATGAGCAAATTAGAGAGGCTGCGTACAAAGCTAGCGAACGGATGAAGACTCGCTACGATCGAAGCGCTAACGGTCTCAGCTTCGAGGAAGGAACCCTGGTTTGGCTTCATAACCCGGTGAGGCGAAAAGGGAAATCTCCAAGGCTACAACCATGCTGGGAAGGACCCTACAAAATAGTCACCAGAATTAACGACGTCACCTTTCAGATTCAGCGCAATCCTCGCAGTCCTCCAAAAATAGTTCATGTGGATCGGTTGGCACGTTATTATGGAAGCAATAATGATCGGGACGATCATGTCTTGAGAGGGGGCAGTGTCGAGTAGTACAGACATGGAAGGAATGACAATGTCAACGTCACGAATTCAAACGAAAAAGCATTCATCTCAAGGAAAATTTCGTCAACAACGTCAGAACAATGTTTGGCCTGGTGGTCTATACGTTGGACTGTGAAGCGATAGACCCCAGGTTCAAATCACGGTCACGTATAACGTTTCGTATAACGTTTTTGAAATTTTAAAAGAAGTTTCTAGATAATTCTAGACGAAATGGAAAGGAAAATACGGGACAGAAAATGAGTGAATGAGAAGGCGATAGAAAATTAATTAATTGAATTTGGAACATTGATGCGATTTTGTTTGAACTCGGGGGGTATATAAGCAGTACAAGGCGCGGCCGAAGGCAGTTCAGTTTGGAAGTGGAATCCGAAGGAAGAAGAGAAGAAAAGAGTAATCAAGTAGTGAGTAAAAGTAAAGTGTTCAGTGCAGTGGAAATCCGCGCGTGACAGTTCCGCGCGTGAGTGACAGTGCAGTGACGGTATCGCGCGTAAGTGACGGTGCAGTGACGGTATCGCGCGTGAGTGACAGTGCAGTGACGGTATCGCGCGTAAGTGACAGTGTGGTGACGGTATCGCGCGTGACAGTGCAGTGACATATCGCGCGTGACAGTGCAGTGACGTTCCGCGCGCGTGGAGTGACATTTCTCCTACAAACCAGTGCAGTGACTAGGACGCTGTCAGTTGTGTGCACCTTCGACTATCAATAAAGGCACTATTCCATAGGATTGCCGTTTCCTTTCCTATCCTCTACCCACTCACGTAACAATATGCAAGAGGTGGCGAAAGGGGGTTTGGGACCCGACCAGAGATGAGTCATTGTATGAAAGGCACTGCAATAGGCTAGTTTCCTAAAAAAAGATAATTAGTCCGTCAGTTAGATATTGAAAAAATATTGGACACGTATTTTTTCTTTTGTCGATTGAACAAAAAATGATAAAGATATAGCCCTTTGAAGTTCCGTGTGACGTCATAGTTTGCTACAATTTTTAGCAAACTTTGACGTCACGAGCCACCACTCCTGAACTTTGACGCGCTTTAATTTTATTATTTATGGTTTATTTGACAAAATAAAAAATACGTGTCCAATATTTTTTGATTATCTAACTGACGGACTAATTGTTATGTTATTATTACGACCCAGGAAACTAGCCTATTACTACTGCTAATTACTAAATTGTAACTGGAAAAACCACAGGGGTTATTTGATTAATGGAACTCTTATCATTATTTTTATATTTTACGTCTTTTTTAAGAAATTAGATTTTTTCCATGCTAGTCTAGACAAAATAGACTGTACCAGCTGCTTTTCTTCTTACACATATATAAAAGCTGGCTGAGTGAAAAGAGGTCATTCTCAGAAATGATGTCATAAGTGCTCCAGCTAGTAATCCAACATGGTTTGTTTACATTTAAATTCCTTTTTACGCCGATCATCGCCTCATGAGGGAGAAAATTGTAAATAGTATATACAATATGAGAGTTCACTTCGATCCTGGCCTCATAGAGAGAGAGAAAGACCAGCCAAGTGCATGTAGGGCGGTGGCTTCTTCCACGCTGGATTGGGAGAAAAGAAAATACAAAGAATAACTAGCTGCTTCTCTTCCCGCGCAGCCGTAGGAGTCGGCCGAAAGAGTGGGCGAAAATCCAAGGAATCATGTTAATAGGCAATTCGGCTAGCAACCCACCACTATTTTAATTTCGTTTTCCATCTTCACACCCACCAACATGCTTAATGTCTGATAGGCTGCTGAGCTCTGATACTCAGCTTTTTTTCTAGCTCTCCATGTCCCACTGCTGGGTAAAGGCCTCCCCTCTTTCTTTCTATAATAAATACTCAGATTATATATCTAAGTTAGTAAAGTAAGAGGTCACTACCTAGTAGCAGGCATAGACTTCCTTCTGCAACGAATACTGCCTGCTCTAGCTGGCCTGCTTCTCTGTAAGCTTTCACCAACATTCTCCTTGGCGTCACTGGCGCGGGCCACACTCTTCTCATTTTTAATGTTCAGTTTATTTGCATTCTCTGTGCTTGCAGTTGTTGTGGTGTCTTCTGAAGGAGTTTGGGAGGCTTCTTTCCTAAAAATGTAATTAATATATTGCAGTATTATGCTGTATCCAGTCCCATATTTAAAGATGGGACTGTGGCCCTAATCTGATTATACAGCAAGATTGTCTCATCATTTGTTTAATGATTATACATTAAACAAATGATGAGACAATCTTTAAGGCACCATGCTCTATGCTTCAATGTAAGATAAATAGTTTGTTTAATGGTAATAAATTATATAGTCATATAGTCAATAAATTATATAGAGCATGGTGCCTTAAAGATTGTCTCATCATTTGTTTAATGATGATACATTAAACAAATGATGAGACAATCTTTAAGGCACCATGCTCTATGCTTCAATGTAAGATAAATAGTTTGTTTAATGGTAATAAATTATATAGGGACATATCACACAAATTGAGCTAGCCCCATAGTATGTAAGTTGTGAAGTTGTGTTGTAGGATACTAACTCAACAATACTATGTAATAGGGACACTCAACCAGTTAATATTGGTTTCACCACACAAAAGAGTATCCCAGTAACTGTATCAAATAGAATATCATAACTACTCACCGGCCAGTGCTAGAGCTTCGAATTTTCGGCGGATTTGCTGTAGTCTTTTTATTGTTCGTTTCCACATTATTATCTTTTGGCTGATGATTGTTAGCTTTGCCCTTTGACCAATTTCTTCTTATGTTTAGGACATTTTTGTTTTGGATTACATTCAGGACCATCATATCTTTTCTAAAAAAAACATTGCTATAAGAAAGATTTGCTGGCCCGCACACTTCATTCCCCTTTTTTTTTAAATCATTCAACATATCCTAAGTCTACTATGCATTTTCTGTTACTCTTGCAAAAAATTTGAGATTATGCAAATATAACTAATGACTAATTTTTGCATGTATTGAGCATTGAATCATATTCAAACTTACTCATGATTGAGGTTCGTTATAATCTGTGTCTTCCGCTCAACCTCTGCCCGGGCTGTCTTGAGCAGGGAAGAGTAATTTAGCTCCAACTTCTTGTACTCTGCTTCGAGCTTGTCAAAATCCTGCAAAATGTTCTACAACCTCAATGCACATCCGTTCTGAGCCTACTTGGACCTACCAACACTTTTTAATCACCCTACTCAGCTTTACATATTCAATTAAACAATTTACATTGTACTTAATCAAACTAAAACCTTATTATAAATGGATTTGAAATCATATCACCAATAAAGGTCTTTTATGATTCAAAGCGAAGTGTTCCCCTTAACACAACATTGGTTATAAACATATCAAGAACGTCACTTATAGCAGTTAGTCCCTGTGTCAATATTTGTAGAATTAGGGAAGAGATGATACTAATATTGACACAGGGATTAAAGAAGCACTTGAAGAGAGAGACAATGTACTAAGGGTATAAAGGTGTTAGCAGGTAGGAATATATGGTACTTACTGATTGCATTGCTACTGGCAAAACAATGTATTTGTGACACTTACTACAATTTGTAAACAAAAAACTGAAGCAATCTAAAAGTAAGATCAATAAATACAATGTTGCATTATGACAAAAACCCATGATAGTGACAAATTTAGTGCAATGACAATAATTAAACACTTACTTTTTGTAGTTTTTCTATGGTAGCAGTACACTTCTCCACTTTGGCTTTCAGTTCCTGGTTCTCATTTCTCAACTAAAACCACAAGAGTAAGCTCAAAAGGACATGATGACATGGTGGCTACTTGTAAACAACGAGTACGCTAAGAGACAAGATTGCTCAAAATAAACTTAATAAAACAACAGTTGGGAATAAGTTTGAAACTGTATATTATGAAGATTGTCATAATCAAGAAAAATAAGGCATAATAATCCGCTAAAACACTAAAAAATATTTGGCGCTAAAATGTGACAGTACCTCCTCAATCACGTTCGCATCGTTGTAGTTTTCCAGGTCGCCGTATAAATCGTCCATATTTGAATAATGTTCTATTTATTTGACCCGCTAAAATAAGTATTAAATTAATGATAAATACTGAAATTTAACTCAATAGGTACATAATATTTTTCATAGCGTCCCAAAGATGCAAAACGCAATCCGCGAAACTTGACAAGTTTATTCTGACAGATTTGACATTGACAGTTTTTTTTTTTTTCATATTTGTTTTACGCTCAGACCAAAGAAAAAAGAGGACTGGAATACCTACAAAAAAATCGTGTATACCTACATCACAGAATCGTTACATAAAATGGCTGCCATTGCCTATGGTTGTCACTTCCATACTATGTAATGATCTACTTTAAACAGTACTCTTATTTTGTACACAGAGCCGACAGAGCTTATAAAAACATTTTGGGAAAGGATAATAAAATGACAATTTATTTATAACTTTGTTTACTTAATCATTCCTAAAAAGTATTAATTTGTTTAAAAACCATCTATCTGAAAGATATTTACATTTAATTTCACCGTGATATTTATATGTAACACAATATCTTTCAAATTGTAATTTCTTTTGCTGGTTCAAACGTTTATCTTTTACGGCTTTTTTTTTTCATTTCCACGACCTGAAATTTCAATATACTTAGTTAAATCATAATATTTTATTATTAAACTAGCTTTCGCCCGCGGCTCCGCCCGCGTCAATGTCGATCCCTCGGGAATAGTTCTTTTTTCCGGGATAAAAGGTAGCCTATGTCCTTCTCCGTACTCCAGAGAACTTGAATGCCAAATTTCATGATGATCGGTTCAGTATTTACGGCGTGAAAGCGTGACAAACAAACAAACAAACTCACTTTCGCATTTATAATATTATTAGTAAGGATTATGTACAAGTATAATCTATTATGTGCATTGTTGTATGCATGACATCATATGATCGCATCCATAATTCGATAATACGTTGTCACACATAACTTTGCGTACATTTGCATGCATGAACCGGCTACTCCTGCCAAATCACCCAACGGTTTTTAGTATTGTCTGACAGACAAAACGAATAAACCGGCCAAGTGCGAGTCGGACTCAGGCACGAAGAAGGGTTCTGTACTATTATCTATAAAAACTGCAAAAAAATCTTGCTTGCTGTATGGAAGCCCCCTTAATTAATTATTTTATTCTATTGTTTAGTTTTTGTCGTTATAGCGGCAACAGAAATATATCCATCCGTTAAAGTTTAAATTGTCTAACTATCACGGTTCATGAGATACAGCCTGGTGACAGACGGACACCAGAGCCATATCATTAGGATCCCGTTTTTACCTTTTGGGTACCGAACCCTAAAACATTTATTCATTAACATTAACTATATACATTAAACTTACCGGAAATGAAAATATTGCTGGTGATGAGTTGTCCCGAAGTCTCATATCATAACTTCAAGCGTTCTATTGAAACAGCTTTCCTCAAAATGCAAAGAGCAGATGTACCAATCCTGTTGCCGAGGATTAATATTTTTCCGAACCGAATAGCCTATAAGCATTTATTCCTCAAAGCTTCATTCATCGGAAACCTAAAAAAAAAATATTATTTTTTATTTAGATAATGCACAACCCTATTTAGGTATGTAAACAAATGAGGAATAAAATAAATGAAAATACTGACTGTATTACAAAAATTTGACCAGTTAACCACAGTTTATACATAAATTTAACATCATGTTTTATTTTGCTTCTCAATCAGAATCAATAAAGAGCTTTCTTGCTAGAAAACGGGTTACTAACCTATGAAGAGTCAATTATGGTTGATTTATGTTTTCTCTTGCACCACACATCACAATACAACATTTAGTCAACTGTATAAACAGTTATCTCACACTTCCACGTATTTATTACCTTATTTTCGCGTATTTTTGTCCCAAATTTCAACTTTTCAAAATAGTAAACAACACCCGTTGACAGCACAACTACCACGAAACTCGTTACAAAATATGGCGGATCTTGGCACGCACCTAAACTTTGGACAGCTTTTACCATAAATTAGCAAAAACTAAAATATGTATGTCTCTTTTGTCAAAGGCAATTGTACTGAAGAAAGACAGAGACAAAGTTATATTTCACACTTTATACCATAAATGCCTGATATTTGTATAAGTAAAAATTCATATATGTTGACAAGGGCTTCTCCATAGACTTCCTTACTCTTAGGTTTTACGGCATTTGGCTTTCTGTGCCTTTTAGCCCTTCATATTTTCTATGGTTATCAACGAAATAGTGGTGTAATTCATTTCGGTGATTCAATGGAGCCCCTGGCGACAATTCCCACGAATCCACTGGTTTGATCATAGATGCAGTAGCAGTAAGGCGAGCGACCACCAGCCCGCTATGTAAATCTCACTACAGCCGCACCATGACACTTCATTTTAGTTATTCCACACATTGTTCATAAACATGGACATTTATAACACCAAATTACACCGATTTCACATTATAAAGTCCACTAGAAGCAAATTGCAAAACAATCCAAAACAAAAACCGTGCAGTCCGTCGAAATTCCCGCCAAGAACTCCGACATTGACAGTCAACCAGTGTTGCCAGGGCCCTTGAGTTGTAAGTTACGTTTCGATTCCTGAAATGTTACATTTTTGCAGCAAAAGTTACATTATTGTATTTTTTTTAATTTACGTGTTATTGGGGTCAAAGTATAGTCAAGGGCGGATCCAGCTTTGGTGCCAGGGGTCACAGAGTCGTGATCAAATCACAAGAAGTTATAATTTAATATTTTATAATCATAGATACAAGTAAAAAGTGTAAAAAGTAGGTATTTTATTAATGTACCTATGTAAGTACTTACTGTACTTAAAAATACATATATTTAAATGACAAAATTATTTTTTCTTGTACAGTCAGCAAATGTATTCGGTATGCACCCCTTTTGTTCGTGTGCAAGTCAACATCACACTGGCGAATATGCCGTCCAATAAAAATCTTGCAACACTTGTGTGGGTAAATCTTACAATCAATGATTTCGTTTTATTCAACACACGCATAACCATCTAGCAACATCTAGCGACACGATACGTTTAGTGTCAAAGCGTAATCAATAATTTCGCCGAGTTAGTCAGTAACTTGATTGGCAGAGTGTTCTAGGGAACCAACTTAAGTCATGTGAAAGTTGCAGGTTCTATTCTGCGTAATGCTTAAAAATTAGCTTATGAAAAAAATATACATTTTATTCGTTTATTCTTTGTATTCGTTTTTTCGATATTTTTCAGTGTTTATTCATGTTTGAAACTTTTTTTTTTTTTTTTTTTGTAAGACAGTTGTCATTTACTAATAGAGATATATTTGCAGATTACTACAACTGTTATATTATTTATATCTAAATCAACTTAAAAAATAATACTTACTAACAACTAGAACTAGTATAACTGTTTGAAACTAATTAGCATAAAAGGAAATGAGGTTACGTGAAAAAAAATAGTGTTTTATTGCACAGTATTATTTATTATTCAATGTAAATATAAGTAAGTAAGTATATAAATAACAGAACGGGATCATTTTATAGTAAAGCAACTCATTGTTAATTACTAAGTAGATTACTTCATACATAATAATAAATGGGTAATTTGAGTAACTGTCTTTTATACATACGTCAGTATAGGTATAGCATACTGCTGACGAAGAAATACTTCTACAAAATTATTTAAACTGAAATACATATGTAGTCGTTTTTCCTACTGCTATGTTTATTTATTTACCTAACTACAGAATCGGACAAGAATGGACGTAATTATCAAGCGATCTTTTTTCATAAGCAGGTCAGCCACATGTGAGAGAATTAACATGTTAATTGACGTTACGGAAAAACGTCAATAACAATAAACATCTCTGTTTTATGTATCGACCTTTTTTTTATAAACATTTTGTAATGAAACTAAATATCTAAGATTGGGGTATAGAAAGCAAAGAAAATATTTAATAACCTATCGGTGATCCTTTACTTTTTATAATTAATTCTAACCTATCCCGCATACCTGCAACCATGTTCCAATACATATCTGTCGGTCGCTAGATCGACATGGAAGAACGTTATAGCGTTCCCCTGTTTTTCGCCACAAAATTTTACGTCCATCCTTATCCGATTTAGAAGACCTTACATCTGTAAATATTACAACATTGTTGCACCAATCGAAATTTTTATATTGTTCTGCGAATCTTAGTTTTTGACACTTATGCACATCACTACGTAAAATTTTCTTAGCCGGTCTTCTACACCTTAAACCACCAGCACGCAAATGATTTCGCACTGTCTGAAGAGACACTCCCTCTACGGTTGCCGTCGAACGCGTAGTTAGTCTTGAATGGAACTTCCAAATGTGCAGCTACTATGTCACGATGACGGCGTGATACATCAGTATAGCTGCCACCTTTTGGACCAGGCAGAACGTGGTCAATGTGCCCTGAGTCCGCATATCTATGCACCCACAATTGCACAGTTCGTCTCTGCGGAAGATATGAAACAAAATAATAATTATTCTTTACTTAATTTTAGGTATAAAAACTGCGCAGTATTAACTATTACCTATAACCAAATTGGAAGTTAACAAGAAGGCTTATTCATTTCTTTCATAGTCATAATTTTCATGTGTCAATATGTAGGTAATAAAAAATACTTACCGATATCATTAAGCGCCGAGCGATTTCACTTATTGAAACATTTTGCTCATATAAAATGACTATCTCCGTCCTTTTGATTATGCTTATGTGTGTATTCTCCATGATTTTTACAAAATAAGATACTCAAAATTATATTATGTAATTGCTCAAAGCGTCAAAGCAGAGCTGCGTTCCTATTCGATGCTATTGAACAAGTGCACTTATAAAAAATACTCAAGACCCTCATTAAATATAAACCGAGTTGAATAATCTGTTAATCTGTGGGTAGCAATGCAAATAATTGTCAAGTTACATGAATGCTTATTTCTGACGATTTCTATGAGACAACAACAAAAAATAATCAAACAAAAATCAAAGTCATACTACTGAGATCCGAACTCGGGGTCAATAGCATAGCATAAGAGTAATAGTCGGTTATCGTAGCCACTGGACTACCATAGCTATAATACACGGTTTTGAAATTACGAATAACATTTTACTACAAAAAGTTGTTTTGTAACAAATTAAACTTGTTTATCTTAAATGACTTGGTTGAAAAGACGTGATGTGCTGGTGTGTGTATAGATAAAAGGATTCCCACACAAATTAACCTGCGTATTATTAGGGCCGCGGCCATTCAGAACGCGCACACTGAAATATAATGATGCGTGTGTGCCCTGCAAACCGAATAACTTTATCGTCTTCTTCCGAAACGCGTTATCACTTCATCTATATCAATGGGTACGTTTTTATGGATGAATATTAAAAAAAAACATTATGTTTAACAATTTTTATTAGTGGTCCACATAGGTCCTGGACCCAGCCAAGGGGGTTGGGTCATGACCCCATGACCCCCCCATATAGCATAACGCTTTGCGGCATCTAATCGGTCAAGTATACCGGGCGGTGACTTTTGTTTATAATAAAGAAGAGACCACCTACCCTGTCCCATTATTATACTTTGCGTCATATTTAAGACTGTCTTTAGCAAAACACAAAAAAATATTCTAAGATCTAGATCGTCACGACTGGATAATCTGGCTGGAGTGCCAAAATTACGTATTAACAAGACTATTTAGATGATATGATAATATGGCGCTTTCTATTCAGAGCCATCTCTGAGTGTGATATGGAGTGAAATACTAGTTAGACGCACCAGTTTCGGGTGCGTTCAAATTGAATATGTTTAATTTCAATAAAAATCTAGTATTACAAATCTCGTTATTCTCAAAAGTTACGAAAATTGCCTTATATCTAAAAATTACTTACATGTTACGCGAGGAGGTCAAAAGTTACGAAAAATGTAAGAAATGTAACCTTCTGGCAACGCTGCAGTCAACCGTATTTTTTTTTCTTTTATTCTAGTTGTGTGACGTGACACTCGTATTCGAGCAATTTATGTAAGGAAAAATCGCTCGTTTACGAACGGCGTAATTTCAAAAGTAGCACTCCAGACTTCGCAGCCATCTTGCTACTTCGAAGCGTGACGTTTCTACTAATAATACTCAGTATAAACTTTTTCAAGTTTATAAATGCCTTTTTCGTTATATATTATTGGTTGTTGATTTGTCGTAGAAAAGATACAAAATCATGCCTTTATCATTTACGGAATAGACAGAGCCTAAAGTCACAACCATAGAGATAATATAAATGGTCACAACACAACCATTGAAAGGCGACCGAACATCGTTTTATCTCTTTTCGTACTTTGGTTCACACAGCGAACTGTATGAGCGATGCGGCCGAATATCCGAGAGAGCTAGCGAGTAAGCTAGGTGAGCGAGGAACATGCATCGAGTGATCTCAATCAGTGGCGGTTACCAAAAAAAGCTCACTACATTCTGCACGAGGCCGTGGGCTTAGTGTTTCTATTATCACATTTCCATGTGCATTTCACTAAGGTACCGACCCCCCCCTATCCTCCACATGCTTTTGAACATCTTCAACTCTAATCGACAAATGTATTCGACAGGGATATATTTTGGCTTAAGAAAAAAATGGTTGTCTGTAAAGTCGATGAATGGGAAGATAGATAGTTGCGTCTTATGCCGAACGCTTAGGCTGGTCGTGAATCTCTATCTCTTGTTCTGCGCTCACGCTTGCATACGGAACGTGACAATTTTTCGAGCGTGCAGCCGCATTCATCGATTCATAAGATGTTATCACGTCAAAAGAAAACTAGACGCTGCTGTTTGCCTAATTTAATATAATACCTACTACGAATAAGTAACGTAGGACTAGGCCCTCTTTGCTGTTTGTCATAACTCGTCGATTTATCGATTACAGAAGAATAAATAGAGCAACACTAGTAGCAACGTTCGTTACGGAGTTCTTGGCGGGAATTTCGACGGAGAGCACGGCTTGTGTTTTGGATTGTTTTGTAAATTGTTTCTAGTGGACTTTATAATGTGAAATCGGTGTAATTTGGTGTTATAAATGCCCATGTTTATGAACAATGTGTGGAATAACCGAAATAAACTGTCACAGTGCGGCTGTAGTGAGATTTACTTAGCGGGCTGGTGGACCGCCTCGCCTCGTTGCCTCTGTGATCAAGCTAGTAGATTCGTGGGAATTATCGCCAGGGGCTCCGTAGAGTCAATGAAATGAACTACACCATCGTTTCATTGATAACAAGACTTAGAAAAAAAGCGCGGGAAAACTCATTTATACTTGATACTGGCTAAATACGTAACGCGTGAAAGCCATAAATAAAAAAAAAAAAAAAAAAAAAAAAACGTTCGTTACCTTCACTCCGATCGTTCATTGTTTGAGTAAGTAAACAGAATCATTCGTTCGTTGCGTGCGTTTGCTTGCTTCGCAGCCTAGCGCCTAGCTCGCTCGTTTTGGACTATGTAGTGTAGGTTCTCTTTAATTCACTAAGACTTGGCGCCGAGTATTGTTATTCGTTTGATAGTAGCAGCAATGTTTGTGCGTAAAAACGTAATTGGCATGATATTCATGCAATAGTGCAACAGGCTATTGTAAGCCAAGGGTCCGTGTAAAACAAGAGAATATTGTGATTTCAAGATGCCAGACTCGGAGTGTGAGTGTGATCTGGTGTCAAAAGAGTGGCTTTTGGCGAAGCTGCGCTCGGACGAAAGAGATACTGTGCTGATAGATTGTCGTGGCTCGAACGATTATTCGGTTTCCCACATACGTTCTGCTGTGAATTTTTCGATACCCAGCATCATGTTGCGGCGTTTGGCCGCGGGGAAGATAGAGTTAGCGTCCACAGTGCAGTGCAAAGAACTGAAGGCAAGGATTATGCATTGCCGTACCCGTGGGATCTTTGTGCTGTATGGGGATGGGGCTTCCAGGGATCCTGACTCGGTGCACGGTATCCTGCTGAAAAGACTCAAGCAAGATGGCGTGCAGGTCGTCTGTCTTGAAGGTAAACACCTAACTTATATCTGGAATATCTTTTTACATTTTTATGCTATTCATTCATCTGCTAGTAACACTACACTCAACTCAGTAATTATTTTATTATAATGCTTATATTCAAGATTATGGTGTTGGAGTCAAGTCATTGCCTATAAATAATATTTATACATTTGCAAATGTACAGAAGATTTTAAATTCATTTATTTACTATTTTTCATTTTCCACTCGAGCCATAACCAAACCTTCAATATCAATCTAGATTACCAGAGGCAATCCTGTGTTAGAACCAATTTTGTTTGAAAATCTTTTTTATAAATCTGCAGTTTATTCTTTGACTTGGGTTGGGTGGCCAGTAGCGCAATCTTTATAAGCCATATTAACTTGAAAACATGGCTTAACTATTATAAATGCTTGTTTAATCAGTATCAGAAATGACTAAGCTGGATTTCATCAACAAAACTGCTAAATAAAATGCACTTGAATGCAAATTGAAGATGAGGAAAAACCTAGGCTGAAATTGAACTAGATAGAAAGATGATCTAAATCAGTTTCTCTTTAACTACCAGAGGTCTGATACCTGTCACTGTAGTAGGCAATAGTAAATTGATTAAACTAAAAATGTTTCTAAAAATGTTCTTTAAATAAAATCACTTTAATACGGTATTATTGCGTATATTATTGAAAACTTTACAGTTTTCATGATCGCAGGTAGTCTACCTAAAGTTTACGAAATGTTAGGTGTAAAAATAATGTAATATACGTGATAATACCATATTAAAGTGATTTTATTTAAATGTGTAACAATCGCGAAAGCATCACAAACCATAATGTTTTTTTTTTCTCCCAGCAAGAGTAAATCAGATTGATTGTTTTGTGAATTTGTTGTAACCTCTGACATTCAAGAAAAATAAGACTAAAAAACCATAGCACCATGCAATCTTATTATCAATTACTTAAATGGCTTCTTTTTCCCCCTGTCAACTATTGAATGTATAGTGTGCCTCTAATATCAAATTACTTCTGATCTATAATTTGCCACAACCATCACATTGAGGGTACCTGCCATGAGGTTCTCCATTGTACAGGATGTGGGACAGGATGGGCATTCAAGTAGGTGCAATATTGTCTGTGAATCGTAGCCACATGGGCACTGGGTATCATTAGCGAAACCCCATCTTACCATGCAATAACCAACCTGGGTCCTCAGCCTATTGATAGAACTTCAAACCAGCCAAGACAATTTTATTTATTGGCACACAAAACAGTCTTACAACACAGCTTTACAAAATAATTTATAATAGAAACATGCCTAGCTGCAAAATAAAAAAAAAATTGTGCATGCGCACAGCTTGCTACACATTCTTTATGGACAAGTAAACAATAAAGTACTTATGAATACATTATATGGTATACTTAAATGGTTATGTGACAGTCAGAGCCTGCGTTAACAAGTATGGTTCCATGCTCATTAAAACAGGCCCTCAAACACCCCTGCGAAGGATTCCATAGGTGCCATTACAGTATAAATAAACATACATTGGCCATTACCAGAAATTCTTTACACTAGGGTTAGTTTAGTCTACTTCTGCTTGGGGCAGCTCACTTATTCAAGTAATCCACCCAGAGCATGGTAAACTGGGATTGGTAATCACAAGTGATATATATTTCCAGCTTTAGTCTTTACATTCGCTACCAACATGGCCTTATAATCGAAGTTTTAACATTATAGTCTAAGTATAACTAGGACCAAAAGTTATTTAATGTTTTTACAAATTTAAATAAATTCCCTTCCATATCTGCGCAGATCGTAAAAGCCGATTGAATGAATGGGCCCAAATCAAAGGAATCATTTAAATAGGGGGTGCGGCTAGCAATCCACCACTATTTTGATTCTGTATTCCAGCTTTAAGCCCATTAACATGCTAAACGTAGCCTTTTGGTCTATGTATAGGCTCTGTCTTTCCCGTAAGGGATAAAGACGTGATACTATGTAATGGATGTTGAAATTAACAGCAAAATATTGTTTACCCTAGTTGACAAAAGTTGGTGTAGGCTGGCTGATAAACTGAAATTTACTTTGTGATGATGATTTCAAGCTTTGTGCTTCAGCTTCCAACTAATAACTTTGTGCATCTTCTGTTTTTGTCTATAATTAATTACCATAGATATATCATAATATTATTAGTTAGATTGTTTCTGGCTGAAATTAGTTCAAATACCAATGTCTCCAGTTAAATATCTATCAAGTTTTTGCTCCAAAATGCCTAATATACCCATGATGTTTCAGACTCATAACGGAGCTTCAATTTTGCACATAATCGCTGCTAATGGCATTTAAAACACAAATACAAACATGTTACACATATGCACATTAATTCCCCACGGTGGTCATGTTGTAGAGAAATATAATCAGTTTAAATATAAAACGTTAGGGCCACTCTATATTCTCTGTTGGTAATGACTATCATAATTTTAGCCTTGCTACCCAGTGTTACGTAAAAAGCCTCTTTGTCTCTTTGTTTACACTAGTCAACTCTGTTCTGTGCCACTTCTATCCATGTCCGACCTGTGGCTTTGACTATATCATCACCTTGATACTGGCGGTGGGCTCCTCCTCCTATTTTAGCAGTCTTGTAACTTAATGTTGGACATAGCATGTTACACCTTGACACTACATGGCATGACTGGTCTGTGAGTCTCTATGTACAAAGCCTCCTTCGTGAGCTCAATAACTAGGTAGGTATAATACATATTTATTTCAGTATTCAGACTTTTTTTTTAAATAAATGAAACAACAAATGGATCATGTCTTTTTCATTTAACGCTTGGCTTCTTCTCCACAGATGATAATTATTTGGTAACATCGCTAAACTTCATGCGGATGTAATTTGCGGATAGACAAATCGTCTCACTATTTTATTTACTTGTTCCCACGTACCTGCCGTTCATTGAGCTGTCTTACCTAAGCGGCACGTAACACCGGCTGCGGCGCCGATTTCGTAATTCATTGACAAAAAGTAGCTAGGAATGCGACATGCGAGCGAGGTACCTACTTTCCAATGTGATCAATGGATCAATATGTCGCAGATTAGCAACCTTTTTTTCGTTTACGGTTTACGGTGTACCAGTGCAGTTCTATGCATTTTAAGCCGGCTACTGAGGTGACATTTATGCAGTAGTGTGCATCAATGAGAATATCTTGATAACTACTACCTTGGTTGGCCACATTGACCAGCATGGCAAAAAAATTGATCAAGGAGATCAAAGGATAAAACATAAAGTGGGATACATATTTAATTTAAAACAAACTGATTTACTGACCAATATACATCATTAACTTTTTCTTGATAACTTTTTACATAGCATTGTGTCGCATTCTCTGCTAGATCACTAAAAGATTAGGTAAAACTCGACTAAAGCAGTGTAATGTAACAGACAGGTCAACTTTTTGTTCAACCGGTAACAATGACTGTAAAATAAAATAACTTGTAAATTTAATATACCTTTACTGTAATGAGAAGTTTAAGGAATAAGGTTAGGCGCAAACGGGTGACCGACCACAGCCACTGGGGGCTGTGTCGTGCGCTACCGATACATTTGTAACAGCGGCCGAACCGCGCGACAGCGACAGCAACCGATGCTATGTTCGGAAGCAGCCACATTCAATAACCCACTCTGTAGCGCAGTCTTACAATGGGCTTCAACAAGTCAAGTTTGTTCGCCATTGTTGATACTCGGACGTCGCCGTGGCCGCCTTTATGGGGTTATACATCCAATTTTAATTAATCATACGGAACATACCGACAGTTGCGGGTGCCGGCGACTTGTGTGGCCCGCTGCGACTACAAGTCGCGAGCGGACACTGCTGTAGCGAGTGTGGTTGATCGGTGGCTGTGGTAGCTGTGTGCGAAGCCTTAAATTCACCTAAAATGTACACTTCCGTGGTTTTAGCTATTTCCGAACGTTTTCTATAACGCTTCGGAAGGACTTATCTGAAACTTCCTGGAATATTCCAAGAGCAAAATCGTTCGTCTAAAAATAAGAATAAACTTTGTAGATCCTATACCTATTGAAATGTTTGTTACACGTGGCTCGTCGTACCATTGTTACGAACATTGTCTTGTTACCAGCAAATATGTTTTTATTATTTGCCCAAATATCCGAGGAAAATGGAAAGAAAGCCCGTAAAAGGGTCGGAAAGGAAAATGACAAAATAGGGATCAGAGAAGGGGAATGTTTAAAAAAATATGAACCGTCGTCCGTTACGCCAGTACGTGATTGATATATATATTATATAACCAGCCTTTAGAATTAAACTTGGGGCAACATTAATTTTGTTAGGGTTAGGACTAGTCAGGAGTTTTCGCAACATGATACAATGGGATGAGATTTACCAACAAACAACCACGCTCTAGGTAGGACCGACCAGCGTTGTCGCTTATCGTGTATGGCCCTAGGCACTGCCTTAGTGTCGATAAAGAAAGACGTTATATTGTTTCTGTAGCACTGATTGACTGCTCGGAGGGGCGTAAGAGGAGCGAAGTGCCGGCTCGCCGGAGGTCGCAAGTCGCGTCCGGTCCTCGAAACGTGGGAGAGGAAGTCGGCTACTTATTGTGCTCCTCAATGCGAGACGATGTTTAGATTATATCGCTCACCGCACGAATATGTGTTTCTTTATGGCGGGTAAAATAGTTTAAATGGATGCCGATAACTTTAAGTAAATGAATGAGAGACCTGCGAAATTATTTAACAAGCTTTTTTCATAGCAACGGTTGCACACGTCTTCTGACATTTCTTAATTATAGAAACCTAATAAATGTCAGGAGAATTGTTAAATCATGCCTTAGTTTATTATAACTACCAGTAACATCATATAACTCAAGAGGCCATGGGGCTCTATAGGTGAACCGAGTTATCTCTATAGGAAGGCAGGCACGAGGCTCTTACGTAGCAGAACGCTACAAGAACCGCTCAATCTCTTGTTCAAACCCGCTTTCACGTAAGCTAAGTACTGTCGGGGATACCATTTACTCGAACGTCATGATGTCCAAGGCATAGTTTTCAGGTAATAGAAAAGGTTGCTGCTGCAGAGGAACGCCATTCACATGGCATGTTTATTTAACAAATCCATTTAAGAATAAGTCGCAGATACAGGGAAAACTGAAACGAGTCCTTTCCTGTCCATCTAAATCCAGCTCGAAAATGACAGTTAGTCAGCATCCATAATGACTTCCAGTCCTTGTGTAGAACATGTGCTTGGCACAAACTCTGAAAACCAACGGATACTGCAAGCCATAGTCGTAAGTCGTGGAACTTGATACGCTGCCTAATATGAAACGGGATGATCAAAGCGGGCCGGACGCGAGTACTAGCGGCGGAAGAACGCCGCAATTTTATTAATAGGTTCCTGTTTCCCTCACGTCCTGCCAATTTCATCTGCCCGTCAGCGGCAGACTATCTGCCAGCAATATAACTGACATTATGACCAGTACCGTTGCTTGGAGTCAGAGTTGCAGAAAGAGAGACGCGGTGATGAACTAGTTTAGTCAATTCAGGCTTTTGGTGAATGATTCCTTCAATGATCTCCTACTTTACTGGCAAGAGCAACTCTATAATAAATTCATTCGGGCAACCTGAGCATTAACGTTTAGAGCTCGCAGGCCTGTTGAAACTGAGCTTTGGGCGATTAGTTGAGCATTATGGCAAAATTGAAAGATCCGCACACTTGGAAGGAGGTTCGCCTGAACCTTCTTTGACCAGTAGGGTGTGCCGACATCTCTGCGTTCCTAACGTTTCCAGACTAATCGGCTACAGTAATGTAATGTGGAGATGCCACACAGCAGACAAACGAATGTAAAAAATATTAGGTTACATAAACAGTCACCATTATCAGTACAATGAATTTCAATATCAAGCTCTACTTCGGTGCGGATAGGGGCGGCTGCAGTTGCTGCTGAAACCGCTAAGCGCAGGAAATATGAACACCTCGAGGCGAATTATATTTTTGTGCCCTTCGCGGTTGAGACAATGGGTCCGTGGGGCCCAGAAGCAAGAAACCTGGTGACTGAGATTTCAGCGCGCCTCCGTGAGGTTACGGGTGATCCAAGAGCTGGCAGTTACTTCGCCCAAAGAATTTCCATTGCAGTGCAGAGAGGCAATGCTGCCAGCTTACTGGGCACCCTTCCTCGTGGCGACGCGTTGGAATCTCTATTTTATTTGTAATTTTTATTTTATTTTTTAATTAAGGATTATTTGTATGTTTTATTGATTGAAATAAACAATATATCAAGCTAGTATATTGCTCTGGTAGTGAGTGTCAGGACATAGCATTGCAGAAGTCAGATGAGTTGTTAAATAATCTCAATTTATGATTTACATTCGTCTCCCGGTTCCCATAGTTCAGGGCATGTTATTCTATTGCACTTCATGAAGATACAAGTAACAAGCAACACTTATTAACCTTGGACCCTATTTGGCGAAGATGAAATAAAAGTTAGTCTTCATACGTTTACTTATCACCGAAGTATGGTTAATAAACATATAGGTATACTAGGTTATGTCTTTGATCATCAGTCCTATCTGGAGCATCGCTGCCTGTGTTAGTAGCTCGTAAAATAAATGACACATGCTTGAATAACAGGATGTAGTGTGCGCGCTGAATTGTAATCTCTGAAAAATAGTATTTAGTAGAGGAAATCAATAAAGAAAATTTAAGCAGCTTTTATTTACCTTGCCATGTTAGTTTGTGAGGGTTAAATCTTGCTACTCAATTTTTAAGCATTTATCCAGAACCGATTGAGCTGAAATTTGTTGTGTACCTATGCAAAGAACTATAAAAGATAAACCTATCGTGTGTGGGGCATATTAGATTTTTCATGTCAAACACTTTACTGTATGAATCGCTTATAGTGAGAGCTTTTGTAACTAATATGCTTTTTTGTTAAACAAGGTACTAGAAAGTACGTTGTGTACTTGTGTAGTAACTTCTGAATTAGAAAATTCACAAGTTCTAGTATTGTTTTACATTTTTTCATTCATTAATTGCTTGCAAGGTTCCCCTACCAACTTTCCTTTCGTGGTTGAAAATGGTGAACAACACATTTATTTTACAAAGATTACCAATGTCAATGCTCGGACGATATAAACGGGAGGAAATTCATCGATGTTTAAAGTTAAATTTCCTGCGAAATAGGTGGATTATGTTTATGTCGAAATTGCTTACATCTGGCATTCTGGCCGGAGTTTGCGAGGAAGAGCGCACGGAGAAAGGATGTGATCTCATCGGCCGCGGCAGACTCCGGGAACAATGAACGCGTTTCTGTATTTACGTAAACGCATGCCGATGATTGTTTAATGACAATGTGTTCGCGTCCGTGTGTTATTTTAATCAATGCTTTATATCTAATGCCCTACCACGCCCAATGTATTTGAGATAAAACTAAAAGACAAAAGAAAGACTGATGAAACCGCTTGTGAACAACTCGAAAGTATCGTCTAATCGGTCCAATAAATTGGAAAAGAAAATACTCTACTGGGTTAACTGTACGTCTCAAGAAGACGAATCTAGTTTCAGTAAAAATGTATTTGCTTGCCGTCATTTATTAAAAATAGATACACAATGGTTTACAACCGTACATTTACTCTGGGTGTGAAAAGATTTCTTCAGGGACGGCTATGCGCGAGTTGCACCACTGGTGTTGTGTTGCTGGCGTCTAGGCTACGGCTACTTAAAAAAAACCTGCCGGTCACGTGATGTGATAGTAAAGTTCGGATCATGGATTCACCGAAAAGCAAAGATTTCCTAACCCGGTGCGAACCTTTCTTGTTTGTCGATACTTGACCTTAATTAAGAAGCTGCGCTTCAAAATACCAAGAGACATGTCGAAACAGACATTACACAAAACGCCAAATAATGTTGAATGGAGCTGCGTGAAGTACATGGGAGGCGTAACATTGGCATTGAGTTTTTGCACGCTGATGTAATGTCCGATTTGCGGTGTCGACTTTTTAACTAAATGGACCAGTCACGCCGGACGGAATGTGAGAAAGAAAGGAACAAACTTGGCGAAAACACGAAAATGACTTGTAAGAGAATGCTTAAGCTCAAAAATATTTTCCGCAACTCAAAATAGACGTGCAAAATGAAGCAAGCGAGACATTAATAACTAACCGCTGACTAGAAAAGATGTTGATTGAGAAAGCTTTCCAAATTGATGGCTATACCAGCGTGAAAGGGTTTGCATTCGAGCAATCGTGACAGATGTGTAAAAAAGTCTCATAATTTTTGTCATAGAAAGGCCTCAATCAGTGTCCACTAACAAACTCAGCACTAACTAAATAGTTGTTATCGCGTACTCTTGTTTACGTGACCGGTCCATCGCTTAGCAGTCGGTGAAGAGCGGATATTCTGTCACGCATTGTGTCGGAGTCCGGATTTATGTCTCGTCGCGGTACGGTGGCTGCGAATGAAAAAATCGGCTTAGTTACGCTGAAGCACACAAAGGTCACTTGTGCCTATGGTGGATTGTAAACGATGTATGTAGCTTGTGATCTACACTACTTAAAATGGTGATTTGATTTCAAATAATTTTTGGCTCTATATCTAATACGTTTCTTTACTACTTGTACTTCTGCAGAATCAACTTGTGTACTGTAAAAGATGACTGGGGCAGTCATTGTTATCCTTTCGTTCTGTCTTTTACCATCATAGCATTTGATATTTATTTTTTTCCTTCTTAACCAAAAATACCGAATGCTTTCTATTTTTAGGTAAAATCACTGATTTCTTATCTATAAAATTTCGCCGTATTCGGCTATTTCCGGCTTAGAAACTTATGTAAAATGTTGTGTACTTTGAATGTTATTTGCAAATTTATTATACACACAAATAGTTTTCTGTGGGTTGTATCTCAAAGGTTATTTTCGTTAAGAGTCTTGAATATTTCAAACTTCCCGATTCTGAGAACCGAGATCTAGTGACGTCAATCTGTTCCCAGAACGTGAGCGCTGTTAACTTTTCTCCGATTTGTATGTGTTACATGAAACATAAGGTATCATGGAGGTTAGCGGGATAACCGTCTTTGTGATTAATTATGTACTTGACTAGTGAAATTCTGAGAAATATAGTTCTCCATATTTAATGATATACAACTCAGAACAACACAGAAATACAGTACGGTACGGCGAGCGCTGTATGCCATATGTCAACAGTTCAACACCCATCGTACCTGTTAATTATACACACCTAGTACCTATGACATTAATTAAACATGTAATGAATATGATATTGAAGGCAGATATAGAAGGAAGCATTAACTTGAACCAAAAGCCAACACTACACAAAACCAAATATAGTTGGCCGTTTTCCTAGTTGTACAATTCTCGAGCTCGAACTTGCTTGAACATTTTCTTTTTGGACATAGTCGTGCAAAGCCAAAAATTCAGTGAGGTTAGTTAGAAGACAGCAGTAAAGATGTTGAAAATAATAGAAAGCTATAACTTAGCTGCAGCATTGAGTAAGCACACATGATAACAAAAATATGGTTGTAGTTGTGTCTTAAATAGAGTTTAATGAAGCCTGTTGAGCCGTTTGAACCAATTTAGCGGCTGTGGGCGACGTATTTACGACCGCGTTCAGACCTCGACGGGCCGGTCTCTGCGAAACCCCATCAATTATTATATTAGCTCGAGCCAATGCTCTTGCTTGGCTGCAAATAATTAGGTGCCTTTATAGTTTAACCTATCCCTCTTAAGGGGCTTAACTGAAGAATAAACAGGGTTTAAACGAATATCAGTGTCAGCATTTGTAGAACTCCTAACTTCATAAACAACATCAGTTGATACTAGTGAATTTCGGAATCAATGCAATACTTGTTAAAGGAAAGAGAATAACACCTATGATAGATCAATTCATGAATATCATTAATTAATGTTTAAGAGGGATATGCATTGATGATGATTACAGCATTATCGATCGTTTATGGTTCTCTAATGATTGACCGGAAATTATTTGTCAAATGTTCCATCTGCATTTGTATTAACATTTAAGTATTACTAATAAGTAACTGTCTTTTTTTCCTTAGGGTAGAAGTAGCTGACATTGATAATCGTATATATTAACAATGTCAGCTACTTCTACCCTAAACTGGAGACTCTCTCGGTCGTGTTATTGTCAACAGGTAACCCAACGAACATAACCGTGCTCAATTTAGTGAGTTGCAAGCTTCTGCTATCACCATACCTCTGCCCTTGATTTCAGTCGCTCGCTCGTATTATGGTCACCACGGACCTAACGAAGCTAACTTTCTTTTCGTGATGAAGTTGAGTAGTAGCTTCTTTGTTCGTCGCTCGCTGGTTCGTGTTATGGTCGACAGGTAGCAACGCTTCGTGGTCAAGTCGAATTAGTATAAATAATTTTGATGCAGGAGGGGTTCACCGTTGTGTTGCTAAATGAAATTCTACATATTATAATACATTATTATAGTCTTTTTCAGTACATAAAAATATATCTACGCCTGATTTTGATTAACACAATGTACTATGAGACTATCTCATCTGAGTTTCTTTCCCCTTGCATCCTGATGATTGCTTGAGAGCCTGGGGACTACATAGGGCGCACTGTAAGTTTCCGGGACTGGCCACTTATATAAACAATATTTAAAAATTTATTGCAACATTTGAACATAGAAGTCTTTGGCTGTAGAATGCAGTTTGTTTCATTTGACTGTCTTTTGTTCTTACCTTGTGGCGTCATTTGGTGCAGTGCCATGCTTACCAGATTCAACGAAGGTGCGTCAAATTTGGTGTGGGACATAGTAACAGGTGACGAAACATGGATTTATTGCTACGATCCCAAAACAAAGCAGCAATCGAGCGTATGGGTCTTTCAAGATGAGCCGAAACCAACCAAAGTGGCGCGCGTGAAAAGTGCATCTAAGCGGATGATTGCTTCTTTTTTTAATAAAACTGGACACGAGGCTACTGTTGCTTTAGAGAATCGTCGTACAGTGAATAGTGACTGGTACACGACCATTTGTTTGCCGGAAGTTATTGACGAACTCCGTAAAAATAACCGTAAACGCCGTATCATCCTGCATCACGACAATGCTAGTTCTCATACGGCCAGACAGACAAACGACTTTTTGAAGGCGAAAAATGTAGAACTCATGAGTCATCCTGCATACAGTCCCGACCTGGCACCTTGTGACTTTTTTCTGTTCCCAAAAATTAAGAACCAATTACGCGGTCAACGATTTTCATCACCAGAAGAGGCTGTCGAGGAGTATGAAAAACACGTTTCAGAGGTCACCACAGAGGAGTGGCACAAAAGTTTTCAAAACTGGTTTCATCGAATGAAAAAGTGCATAGACGCCAAGGGAGATTATTTTGAAAAACAATAAAATAATTTTGTACCTTTAATAGTATTTTTTCATATTCATTCCGAAAACTTATAGTTCGCCCCACGTATTCTGATTGTTTTAGTGATAACAGGGCACTCATTCATGCGCGTGCTTCGTTTGGATTCTCATTGTATGCCGGTCCTATGTGATGATGAATTCATATAGCAGTCTCCATGGTTTCCTCTAATACTTAACTATCGGTCATTAATGGATTCATAAGTTTTCTTTCTTCTAGAATACATTGTTAATAAATAGGTATCAAGATCTAATACGACTTCGCTTTCGTTGTGTAAAATTTACAATTCGAAACATCATTGTCTGTATTGTGTATTCAAATTTAGTTCTCTAAAACTTAGCGTCTAACGTCAATGAGTTTGGTTATCGTTTACAGAAGCTACGTCGCTAAATTTGAAAATCTCTCCCAACTAAATAAGATCAAATACAATAAGTATGATTTGTAACTTTATTTCATTTCTTATAGTTTTTCTTTTTTATCTGAGCCAGCTTTTCATATACATCGTACTTTGTAGCTGTCAAACTTCGTGTTCTCGACCATGATGTCATAAGAATTACCTTCACTTTCACTATTTACTGTACTGAAAACTAACAAATTGATCCTATAAGAGTTCCGTTTTTGCCTTTTAGGTATAGGTACTGACTTAAATGTATAACATTTATATCTAAGTTTCTATGTAACTGCATGATTCACCAAGCTCTCCATTACCACTTAAAATGGAGTAAAATTAGTGGCGGTGATTTTTCATAGACGGTCGTTTGGTGGCTAAATTACAAATAAGCAGATCGAGCTCGACGCTGGGCTGGTTAAACCGTGCAAGGTTGTTGATAAACGTTGCGGGAAGGACACGGGCGGGCCAAGGCCTGCACCTGCCTCCCGGGCCGGCTCCCCCTCTCGCCCCTCGGCCCCCAGACCCCGCTCGTCCTCGCTGCTTCACCGCACCGATACATCACGCCATCATTTGCATGAAAACTTGAAACTATGCCTTCAATTATGTGACATTCGATTTGTTTCTGGGAAATTGGTCCCGGTTCAAAGTTTATTAGAGAGTTAATGTTATTTTCAACTCCCGACGCAAAGTAAGGGGTGTTGTAATTTTGACCGCTATGTTTGGGGGTGTGTGTGTCTGTCTGTGTCGCCGCAGCGCTTAAACGGGTGAACCTATTTGTATGCGTTTTTTTTTTTTTTTTTAAATAGTTTTTCCAGTAATGGTTCTTAACTTCTTAGACATATCAAAATTGATCCAGCCAGTTGTTGTTGTCACTTGTTTGTTTATTAAAAGGCATAACAGTGTCTGTAAAGTAGTTGTTAGTTAGCTCGTAATAAAAATATCACTGTACATAAGTAGGAGGGATAAAGAAAAACATATGATAATGTTAAAAATTTGCATTTCATCAAGAAAGAAAGCTTTTAGCATAAAAATTTCAAGGTCTTCATGGTCAGCTTCAATCTTTTGCTCATTTTGTAACGCGACAACAACGCATACAATTTAAAATTTATTTTAAGCTGATCTTGAAATTACCAGTATCGATTTTGAGATAAACGCTTTTGCGTTATATCACAAAAACAATACTAGTAATACCTACGCAAATGGAAATTTTGGCGTGTGTTATTGTTTCGAACACATAACCCCACTGTTATTGGCAGCGGTGCGGTGGGCGTCTGACGTTACCATATAACTCGAATAACGATCTCGTCTGCATTACGTGGGTGTAATGGGCTTAGGATTTGGTTTACGCGACGAGGGGCGAATTTTATAGAGTCCTTGCGAGGACGATGCGGGGGCGGCGCGGGACGCGGGGCGGGCACGGCGGGTTCATTGAGTGCGGCGGATGAATGGGCCGCGATGAGTCACCGGATCGATGCCGCGCCGCCCCCCGCTTCTCAAATACCCCGATCACGCCGCGCGGCTGCGTGGTGCCAACCTGTGCAAAGCTCAGCCCAAATTTTAGCTACCTAAACCTGCCTATTCAGTGTAGTTGCAGGGTTTTCGACATTTTATCTCAAGATATCTAGATTTTCTGAATAAGGAGCTTCAGATACCTATTTTTCATTCAATTGTTCTACAGTATTGCAACAAGGTCTTTCAATTGCAACGTACATCATATATAATTAATTTATCCGTGTACTACACCTGTCCGTCCCTTTGATCACAAAACGTTATTATTTCACTATTACGGCTTTTCTGGGATAGACTGGTAAAGGAAAAAAGATTTTCAGCATATTTAGCGACTTCAAAAAAAACTCGACTGACTCGAGCACGATGGGTTCCGTACATTATATATAATTAGTTTGAAATAATCAAAAATATTTTTATTATATGATGTAACTCAAAATTAATGCTTTTCGTAATTTTTCCTTCATCTGTGCTATAAGACGTTGCTTCGTACCAAATTGTAAGATTCTGAGTTCACGGGAAGTACCCTGGTGGTTTGATTCCCTTCGAGTGTCTAAAATTATTAAAAATATTTTTACTATATGATGTAATTAAAAATTTATGCTTTTCGCAATTTTTCCTTTATAGGTGCTATAAGACGTTGCTTCGTACCAAATTTCAAGATTCTGAGTTCACGTGTGTACCCTGTAGGTTTTGATTCCCTTGCGAATGTCGAAAAAACACGAAAATTTGCGACATAACCAGGTGCATCTTTTGATTGCGTTGGCTTATAAATTTGATTTTTACACAGCTCCAAGGGACAGTAAACCTGAGTGTTTGATATGAATTTAAGCTTGATACCTCTACGCTTTCCTGAGAAAAAGGGTCATGACCGACAGACAGACAGACATATGGACAACCAAATGATCCTATAAGGGTTTCGTTTTTTCTTTTAGAGGTACGGAGCCCTAAAAACGATCAGGTTGTCGCGGATGTTGATCATATAACTCCTTTCCTTTCTCTCAGCTCGGTAATGGATAACAAACAATATGACAACACAAACACACTGTATAAGGTACTACAAAAGCATTTTTGCTTTGGTAACATATACGATTGCTGCTGTGAATTTGTACGCAAATTTCAACCATTTCAGACGTGGGCGCCCTTGTAACGTGACTGACTAAGTTAGGTAAAATTATATTGCAGAAACGTCTCCTTACTAGGTAAGACAAAATGAGCAATTATTTTATCATAAAATTATGAGACCCGTACCTAAATGACGTGAATACGACTTATAAGACTAGTCTAACGTGGGGCCACGTTCGTTCGTTCCTTTCGCGTAGAACTTATTGCAGCAGAATTATGGCTTGTAATAAAGAGAGTGACAAGTAATTAACTGTATTAAGTAAGTAGGTGGTAAATAATCAAACCAGAAAATGTTTGTGACAACTTTACAAGATATCCTTTAAAGCGAATGTTCGTCTGTCTACATTGCATTAAAGATACGTCAGTTTGCATTTTTTACATCGTGAGCTCAAATTAGTATTAAAGTTAGTAGTTAGTAAGCTCAAAGTAGTATAATTATTACCAATTTATCATGAACACCTCTATGATTGAAAAGCGCAAAAATATGTTGGTCGCGTTTAATCAGACATACTAGATAAAGATAAACATACAAAAGCACATATCATATATCCTTTTGTAGTCAGGTAAATAATCAAAACAGAAAATGTTTGTGACAACTTTACAAGATATCCTTTAAAGCGAATGTTCGTCTGTCTACATTGCATTAAAGATACGTCAGTTTGCATTTTTTACATCGTGAGCTCAAATTAGTATTAAAGTTAGTAGTTAGTAAGCTCAAAGTAGTATAATTATTACCAATTTATCATGAACACCTCTATGATTGAAAAGCGCAAAAATATGTTGGTCGCGTTTAATCAGACATACTAGATAAAGATAAACATACAAAAGCACATATCATATATCCTTTTGTAGTCAGGTAAATAATCAAAACAGAAAATGTTTGTGACAACTTTACAAGATATCCTTTAAAGCGAATGTTCGTCTGTCTACATTGCATTAAAGATACGTCAGTTTGCATTTTTTACATCGTGAGCTCAAATTAGTATTAAAGTTAGTAGTTAGTAAGCTCAAAGTAGTATAATTATTACCAATTTATCATGAACACCTCTATGATTGAAAAGCGCAAAAATATGTTGGTCGCGTTTAATCAGACATACTAGATAAAGATAAACATACAAAAGCACATATCATATATCCTTTTGTAGTCAGGTGATGAAAAGACAGCACAGAGCTGGTACAACAGCGTTTCCGGCGCTCACTCGTTTCCTGTCGGAGCCTCCATTGTGATGCTAATTCCACCTCCAGACTGACGACGATAGCTTTCGATTCTTCTAAATTACGTTTTAAGACTTATTGATCACTTGGATCACTCTTTGTAGGATTCGGTCTGGGAAATACAGTTTATTCTTTGAAGAACTCTGTTGGAGAAAAACATAAACTTTAGCACCTGCAGGTCCATATCTTCTTTCTGTAATCACTGTTATTTTTGCATTGTATGGAATCCTTTTTCATCTTATGCAACACTGGCTGAAATATATCTTATTTATATTACAAATGTAAAAAAAATAGAGAAATGATGAATATGTGATGTTTGTTACTTCTTCAGGCTGAATGTATTGACATTGTATTGAAGCTTACAATGCCAAAGCTTATGTACAATCGGGTATAGAGATACCTGACCAGGCCATCGTCTTTGTTGCATATACCTATATTTTGAATTTTATCTTAAACTATACATAACATTACCATGAAAATTAATATCAAGAATTACTTCATTAAAATCTTTCTGTATGTACATTTTCATGTTATTATTATTTATAGTTTAAGATAAAATTCAAGATATAGGTAGAGGGCCTGGTCAGGTACCTCTGTCCCCGGACTATACAATAAAAAAATATTATTCGTAGCATGTCTCGTTGTTCATAGTAAATTCACGAGTAAATGATGCAACTTCTTGCAGAAATTGCCCGCAAGTTGAGGGCTTTCCAAGAATCTGACTCACGTCATAAAATAACGCTTTCAGGATAAAGCCTGCCTACATTATCTTTACACTGCAATAAAATATGTATGTGATGTCTTTTACCAGGGTTTCTCGAACTTAATAGCGTCTTTGTTGCATACACTTACTATGTTTCAATTCTGGTAAAATTCACATAGTCCGGAAAAAAGCGTGCGCGCATTACTTACTACGCCACAATGACTTTTAAATCTCTTATTATCTTTAAGTGTCCATCAGATACAGTTGACTCAACTCTTCGATACTCCACTTTGGGGAACCATGTCTTAACCATTAAAGGATTTATAGCAGACTAGCTGTTGCCCGCGGCTCCGCCCGCGTTAGTGTCGATCCCTCGGGAACAGTAGAATTTCCCAGAATCAAACATACCCTATGTCCTTCCTCGGGCCTCACACCTCCATACCAAATTTCATCCAAATCAGTTCAATGGTTGAAGCGTAAAAAAACGACAGACAGAGTTACTTTCGCATTTATAATATTAGTATGGAAGTATGGATATTATTTTTACTTCTAAGTCCAGAAATGAGAAAATTTCCATAAAACCTTTACCCTCCCATTTTACCCCTTTAGGAGTGAATTTTGTCCATTTCACCCACATATATGTTTTTTAATTGTAATCGAGAACTTACATACATATTTATTTTCATATATCATAGTCCAGAAATGAGAAAATTTCCAAAAAAACTTTACCCCCCTTCTGGGGGATTTTTTTCCAGTTGACCTACACAGATCTTTTTCAATTGTAATCGTGAATTTATTTACCTATTTTTATACTTCTAAGTTTAGAAATAAGTAAATTCCTATACAATCTTTACCCCGCTATTTTACCCCTTAAGGGGGGAATTTTGCAAATTTCATCTACCTACACACATCTTTTTTAATTTTAATCGAGAACTTATATACCTACTTTCATACTTCTAAGTCCAGAAATGAGAAAATTCCATATAAATTTTACCCCCTTTGGAAGTTAAATTTCTTAAAAATACATTCTTAGCGCTCACTCACATCATTAAAAGAACCCCTGTACCAAATTTCAAGTTTCTAGGCGCAGCAGTTTCGGTTGGTTTGCCATTTGCCCGCGGCTACGCCGCCGCCGTTAGTGTCCATCCCTCAGGAACAGTTTGGACCCTTAAAGGGGTGACTCAGGTCATCAATACGAACAACTTTTTCTATGGGACCAATGCTGGGAACTAAAAAAATTCGTCATTTCCATAAAAAAGAGTCCCGCCGCCCGGCCAGTTTGTATGGGAATGTCAATTTTTTTTTTTAGTTCCCAGCATTGTTCCTATAGGAAAAGTTGTTCATTTTGATGGTATGAGTCACCCCTTTAAGGGTCCAAAACGATAAAAAATTCACCGTGTATATTTGCAGGCAAACTAATGCCTTGAGTTCATTCAAATGACGATAACTTTTTTTTTAATGAACCGATTTTGATGAAACAAACTTTAGATGATTTGCTGAGTTAAAACAAAGAAATTGGTGAAAGTTTGAAGTAAATCGGTTCAGTATTTTCGGAGATAATCGTGATCATACATACAGACAGACAGACAGCCAAAAAATTCGAAAAACTTTTTTTTGCTATCTATTATTCCTTTTAAGTTACCTCTATCCATTTCAGTCAAAAATTCTAAATGTACAGACAAAATATTTTTACTGTTTTATTATATGTATAGATTAGGCATGTGACCTTGGACAGCCAGAGTTCTAGGCAGTAAAATGCGAATTCCTCGCATTTCAAATTACCATCATGGCCGACTAATATAGGTCAATCATATACCTACTACGGCCATTCATCGATGACGAAAATAATAGCAAAACCTTGCTGGATATTGTCAGCTCATGATTTAATCTAAACTTTCAATAAATTCAGAGCGATGTGTGACAAATTTTTAAGCTCCTTAATCCAGCGACATAGATGAAAGCTTGTGGATCGAAGCGACTGTTACTCGAAGGAGAGTACGACTATGCAACTTGAACTAGATAAGATATTTAACCGATTAGTCCATTGGAATGTTTTACATTTTTTTGGGCTAAGCGTGCGTTTGTCATAGGACGCAATTTTACTTTTTATATATGAAGGGTAGTACCGTAACCGTAAAAACCATTTGAACCCCTTATTTCAAGATGGCGGCCGTGGGACAAGCGTTACAGCCCCACAAACTTAGATTAACTTTACACGAACCCCGTCCTTCCTACTAAAAAATAAATTTGCGTCTTCTGACAAACGCAAGTGGTAATTTTAGAACTTATGTCTTCAGACAAGTAGATATTTAAAAAAAAAAAACTTGACTGCCCTGCCCTGCTATAAAAAAATGTAGCCTATGTCGCTCTGGAGATTGTTAGGATTATAACAATACCCGCCCATATGTCCAAGATTAGAAGTTGGATGGAGAAACTCACATACATTCATACATGAACTCTAAAAACAATTATCCTTTGTTGGCAGTGGTGTAAAAACAGATCTGACCAATATAGGTACATAGTCTCTTGACACACCAAATGAAAAAGAAGACAGATATTGTCAATAGGTTCTTCGATCATAAGATAGTCCCTAGTGTTACTTTTTCTCTCTCTCGCAATGACTCGCAATGACGACAATAATGCTCTTCCTGATTATATAAGAGTGGAAGAAAAATATTCCTTATTTTTATGTAAACTAAAAATATTCCTCTTACAAAAATGTTACTACACGTTGGACGAGTTTTTCAATGACAAATAAATAAACAAAAAAACACTTGACTAAAGCAACCCCCTTTTGACATTTATATTTATATTAATTAGGAAGGTAGTAAATAGGTAGTAGTAGTAGTAGGTAGTAAATATTTTATTTATTTAAGTCGGTAGGAAATTTATTAAACCAGTGACATATAATAAACTTGACATTTTAAAGAACTAAAAAGCTAATAATAAATACCTAATGACAATATTCACAATCTTGACCTATATCTATATTATGTTATTATAATCTCTTGCATAAAGACTTGTGTTTGATACAAGACATAATAAATAATCCGCATGCAGTTCCAGAACTATTTTACGATAAATTGTAGGTACAACATGAACCCTGTAGGGGTACAGGGTTCATGTTGTACCTACAATTTAAAAAGCGACTGTAGTAATTTAAAGTGTATTTTACGTGTACACTGTGAAAGGAATAAATGAATTGAAATTGAAATTTCTAATAGGTTGTAGTGGTTGGCCACCTTAGTTTCTAAATTTTATTTAACCTGAATGGTAACGCTTTGTCAATGAGACGCACGATGAATGGCGCATTTAAAACCGAATAACAAGCACACTACACTACTTCACCGAACCTGCTCACAAACTAAAGATAGTTCAGAAGGCAAGCTGCATAAGGAACTGGTTTCTACGATGAAACAGTACAGTGAAACAGTGGCGCTCCGGGAGTGCCGGCAGAAGTGAAAACTTGAACATTCGGTTACATATATACAGAGGGGTCGGGGAGGGGTTATGGTAACGGTTACAGTGTCGTGAGTTTACTTCAAAAATCATTCCTGTTACTCAACACTTCAAGATATTCAATATTCATACAACATTTGTAAACGGAAGTGCAAGCGTGTAAAAAAATGCAAGAAACTTTGTGACAATCATAAATACTCTAGTCTCGTGTTGTCTCATCCCACGTAAATACCCAGTCTAATATTTTTATAAAGAACACATTTTCTAGGAAAAAATAACGTACTACAGTAACCCAAGTTTATCTTCTGTAGATTGTGTATTTGGCGCCGCAGTAATAACACTCATTACAGTATTACACCACTCGGATTTTAGGCCACAATCGTGTGAATGTAACGCAGACACACGAACGTAGTAATTGCAGGCTACACTTGTATTAGCGTTGCGTGTCATTTCATTACGTCTTGGGTAATATACTTACGTCAAACTTTTTACTTGATACTGCTAGTCACATCGAAGAGAAATAAATTATGAAAATCCTCCTTTCACGTTGAAATCTTCTTATATTTGGTTATGGCTTATGTTTGATGAATTTTATTATTTCAATAGTAGCGCCTCCAAAGCAGGTACAGTAATGCTTCGCAAGGAATAGATACTAGATCCCTTTTTTTTGCAGTGATAGTATTAAAACTTACGAGAGATAAATTCATCATAAAACACGGTTTCTCTCACATTTTTTCAGTTGGAATCGCCAACTAGTATCGGTCTGTCACGAGAACCATCATTAGGCCATCATGGGATAGCGACAGTCGGTTTCGCTTCCCTCAAAGCACTTTTTATAACACCTTTGCATTGTATTTCTACGCGAAGTGTAGTAGAGCCCCGAAATCATATAAGATTGTTTGATTTTGTTTTATTGGTATTTTGAGAGACGAATACAATGTTGATTAAATTGAACAAATATCCTATCTCAAGCTTTTCGATCTATTTATAGGTCTATTAAAAGTTCATACTTCTTTACAAATATTTTAATTGCCCGTGTTGTTTCAGTCGTTACGCCATACTACATGTCTATAAATGTTTCAGGTTAACAATCGCACAACTGTATGTAATGGAGCAATTGCTTTGTCGCCAGGCGAGTTCGCGGACTTCCACCGCGCCTATCCTGAGTGGTGCAGCGAGGCGGGCGCGCAGCACGTACCGCACCTCCCCCTCATGGGACTACGGTCAGTATCTCCTCCTCATAGAGCTCACTCTCCGCTGACGGAGAGAGCATGTTATCACTTGATAGATGTGCAGCTATCTCCGGCAGTGATGTCATGCAGTAAGGTCGAGCAAGTCCATATAGCCATTTATTATAATACCCGGATGAGCGTATCGCAGTTTGGCTAAGCAGCTTACTCTATGGATCTTATCGGATAATACTTGTTTATTATATCGCAGCTGTTCATTAGTTTACTATATATATATGTATTATAAGCATAATTATTATAAATGGTTATTGTTTGCTATTTCCTGAAACATCATTCTTTTCACGTAGACTGAAATAGTGACATGTGTTGAAAGGTAAATCAAGTAATAACATTATTATCTTCGATAACAGTACATATCTTTGATAAAATCATAAAAAGAACAATATTTTTATTTCATTTTACTGAGTGTTATAGACATCCTTATCCTTACTATATACTTACTATTTAATATTATAAATGCGAAAGTGAGTTTGTTTGTTTGTTTACTTGTTTGTTTGTTTGTTGTTTGTTGTTTGTTTGTTACGCTTTCACGCCGTAACTACTGAACCGATCATCATGAAATTTTGCATACAAGTTCTTTGGAGTACGGAGAAGGACATAGGCTACCTTTTATCCCGGGAAAAAGTACTATTCCCGAGGGATCGACATTGACGCGGGCGGAGCCGCGGGCAAAAGCTAGTTTTTATATAATTAGAAGAAATTAGAATTTTCTCCTGCTCAATGCTAAAAAAACTAAATGTGTCAAATTTTGTACCCCTAATGTTAGGCATGTGCCCACAAAAATAGTTGTTAATGATGAAGTGGTAGAATTTGTTGACTCGACAAAATTTCTAGGAATAACTCTCGACTCAAAGTTACAATGGGGTCCACATATTACAGCTCTTGCTGGTAGACTAAGCTCCGCGGCATACGCCGTTTGGCGAATAAGACAACTGACAGATGTCGAAACAGCACGTCTTGTTTACTTTAGCTATTTCCATAGTATAATGTCTTACGGGATATTGCTTTGGGGAAATGGTGCAAACGTCAACAGCATTTTCGTTCTGCAAAAGCGTGCTATTCGATCAATTTATAAACTAGGGGCTAGGGATTCTCTTCGAGAGTTATTTAAGGAAACTGGAATTTTAACGGTTGCGTCACAATACATTCTTGCTAATATACTGCACGTACATCAAAATATTCACAAATATGTTAAGAATTGTCATGTTCATACATACAATACTAGAAACAAAAATAAACTAGTTAATGAAGCTTTTAGACTACAGAAAACTATGAATACATTCTTAGGGCTTAGTATTCGTTTGTATAATAAAATTCCTGACAATATTACAGCTTTGCCATTTCCGAAGTTTAAAGACGTTACAAAAAATATATTATTGAAAAGAGCTTATTATGGCATTAATGATTATTTCGTTGATAAGAATGCTTGGAGTCGAGACCTCGAGTGATATGCAGGACTTCTCTAAACGCTTTTATTTTAATTTTACTTATAATTGTTTTCTTTTTTTTGTTGCTGCTATTTTATTTTGTATAATTGTCTAAAATAAACTCTCAATTGTAAAACATGTATATGTTTGCGGTCAACGAGTGTCGACAATTAGTTTTCGAGTTTTGTGCTTGAGATCGAGTAAGTCATGCTCACTAAAATGTTCAAACTGGTGGCGGCGTTGTGTGTCGGGTCGTCGAGTTCCCTCTAATATGGTTGAGCTCAGCGATGGCTGATCCATGCGTCAACTCGTGAACGGGTGCTGCCAGGGGGGACAGGTCTGCTCGGCCTCTTTGAGACTTTTATCATATCTGTTGTTGTTGCACGCTCGATCGCTAACATAACGTGTTCCACAAAAATATGTAAATTAAAATTGTATATAACATGACATCAAAAAAAAGAAAAGAAAAATATTAAATATCATACAAAGCCCTTCAGGCAAGTAGGCGACCAATACTGTTGAAGAGTTTCTTTCGGCGTCTTCTTCTCTGCAGTGGTCGGTTCCGAAACGCTAGTAGTTTGTAGCTTTTAAACAAGAATTAATAATTTGAATATAATATAATAAGTATTATTTAATTTTAAAGGTGAATTGACGTGAAAAAGTGCCTGAAAAGGCCTATTTTCTGAATAAATCTTTGAATCTTTTGAATCTTTTGAATCTTAGAATTCCTTGTATTGATAACGTGATTAGCAGAGTAAACGCATGTACCGATCCTATGCATTGTATACCCGTAGTCATGTGGCAAACGTCCATTTATATCACAAATGCCAGGAATTTGTAAATGAAAAAAAAACTCGATTATCTTCTGATTCTTAGAAAGACTGGAAACAACCCCTCGGCACGTTAATTGCGCGGCAGGCGGTGCGGTGCGCACGCGTGGGAATCGGATTTGATGCGCGTGAGACGCTTTCCTTAATCACGTCGTGACGGCGGAAAAAGTCGTATCGGCTGGTTCCGGCACGACGGGATTGGACGCCGATCAGGCTTTCTCGATGCCAGCCACAGATCTGAAGTTGCGTTCTGCTCGTTTTCTATGAGAAATTAAGAGCTTCATTGCTAATAATGAGACTCTAGTAACGTGTCCTGATGATCTGGAGAGTGGAGAGATTATTAGTTGCGGTGGGAGCTAAACTTGATTCTGGGCTAGAAACAATGATATAAAATGCTTTGATTTAAGGAATGTATTAAGTTTATGTGTAAAAAACAATGACATGATAAGAAATAAGAGAATATGACAACAAGAGGAAGTCGATGTAGCAACCGATGTATTCGCGGCACAATCGAGGCCGAAGTCATCTCCAACGGTGGGAAAGAGCACATAGTTGTGCGTACCTGATCAATTCCGTTGCCCAATTACTATTTCATTGAGAGACCAACGGATGTGGTCTCAACGACCTTGTCTTGTCTTAATTAATTGGCCAGCTCGCTGCGTAATAATCCGCTAAACACTTCCAAGAACTGGTAGTTAGTGGCGTTCCCATGGCATAAAAACAACTGGTTTTGTGCTAAGAGAAAACCTAGTATCTATAAACGCGTATCGGGCAATTATAATAATTAAACTAGTGGTATTGCATTTATTACAAAATAAAGATAATACGAAATAGACATCAGCAGAGCTTGCAATATTTTCTATGGGCTGCGTAGCAGGCTTGAATGTTCGAACACGACTTGTCAAATGCTGCAGAATTTAATTGTTCCCGTAAAATAGTTGATCATCAGTCTGTTCATTATTGATCAATATGTTACGTAACATGTTTTCATACTATAGAAATGTGCCATCAAGTACAAAATTATTTTTTCGGAAACCTCGTTAGGAGGTGTCGGCTTTCCTTCCCTTCTTTATTGCAGCTCTTCGATCATACATAAAGATTTATTTGATCAAAGTTGCAGCTGCATTGATTGGGGTTCGATGACAAATCAGTCTCTTAAGACCTGTCCTGTGAAACTTCACTGCTATCTTTCTGCATTTTCTGTATTTGTGTCTCTATCCAGAGATAAGATTGCAAGAAGCCAGCTCAGTGCATATAAAGTCGAAATTGGTCGGCGTTTCAATGGCCGATTCCGAGTAGCAACGGTGATGGATGATGACGGATGTCGGTGTATGTCACCAGGCACCGGTTACTCATTCCGAGATGCGAGGTACACTCGCTTGCAAAAATTCAGCCCATGGCATGTGATATGTATGACATGTTTATAAGTTTAGTGATGTTTGGTTTACGGCCACGTCACTAAATGAGTACTTTATTTTTAAAGGTACTTCATACCTTGTAGCTGTCGATACACATAAAACTTCTCTTAGAACACTTCTTGTTTCGTCTGAGATGTAACAAACAAACATTGTTTTCTCCATGTTGTCTGATGGATGGCGTAAATAAGACATTTTATAGTAATCTAGCAATTGTACGAGTAGATTATTTATTGATTACGCCACTGCATTTATTAAGACAATTGTTTTCTTTAAATACTATCTTAATAATATAAATAAGACAGATTTGTGTTTGTGCGTGTACTACTATATACAGATGTACAATCTTAAAAACATTATAATAATAAAAATCTTTCACCAATATGAAAGTTTCATCAGCAAGAGACACAGGTATTATTACACGGTTTTTATTTTTTTTAATAGGGATTCGTACCAAAATTGCATGAATGTAGCAACAAATGTTGAAGATATCAAAATTTTGTTTTATAACCATCGTTATTTTGTAAGCGTTGCGGAAATATTGATTTCTCTGCCAGTTAAGCGTGTTTCCGGTTACATCCGGAGATGCTTCGGAACCCGAAGCATCTCACGATGTAATAGGATAAAACCGTAACCCAATCGGACAAAGTCGTGGGATACAGCCAGTATGTAATAAAATAAATTATGTGGCGGGCCATTTTTTCTGTAGCCAAGTACAATTGCTCATTATATTAGTCCATCGACGATGACGAGTACATGATAATTATTATGTACATACGTGTAGGTATGATTATTACAGGTATGACAATTATTACAAGCCATTGTCGGCTGGTGTACGTGTTATCTGCTAATCTTGTTTCGAGCGTGACAATGAATGGAGTCATACAACACGTCAATGTTAAATATTCCATTCATACGTATACGGAGAGCGAATTTGTTTAGTTGTTTAGTTAGGATTGTCACTGAGACAAAATCGCCGTAGTTCTATCTACGTTATTATTACTACGTATATTATTTTAAAACAATCATCATCATCAGGTCTTTTAGTCTCCACTACAGGAGCACGACCCTCTCTGTACTACTCCATACTTGGCCAGAGCAGCCAGAGGATTTGGCCTACACTCTCCACGCTGGCCAGACGGGTTGGAGAGGTCTCATAGATGTTTAGAAGCTTTGTTTAGCTTGTATTTCCTAAGTCGCCTTGTACGACATCCACGGGAAGACTTCGAGTGGTCCTATTCTACCCTGCCGGATACCACAAGGCCAATTTTAAACAATAAAAAATATATTTAAAATACATATCTTAAAGCGTTCGGCATTAGTTTTTCGAGGCTATACTAATGCCGAAAGTATCTCGAGATAATCGAGTTAGCCTGATAAGCTTATCCCAAAACATGTTTATACGAGTATATATTACGAGTTCATACGAAATAAAGTAATAGAAGTTCGTGAAGGGCAGGACACACCGCCAGCTAGCGAGCTGACGGGCGAATATTGGCGAGCTATGAGCTTCCTTCACACCGCAAACTATGGACGGGAGAGTAAGGGGATCCAAAGCGAATGACTTCATTGGAATCGCCGGGTATTTTCGTTAGCATCTTTGAATCGTTGACCTAGCTTATCTCTGATGTTCGTGGTGTGAACGAAAGTTTAAAATGAGGTAAAATGATGTTCGCACGGCTCGCTCGCTCGTTCGCTAGCTGGGGCAGTGTGGCCTGCGTCTGAGAAAGCCAAGCGACTGGTGATATTGCTATGTACTTTGCCGATAGGCAAACAGGTTCAAGGCGTTTGCCTTAACCACTGGACTACGCCCGCCTGGGACCGGGGTTGTGGGTTCGATTCCCACGGGACGCATACTTTGTTTAGTTGTTTCCAGTTTGGTTAGGAGATTGCAGGCTTAAATCACCTGATTGTCTTATAATAAAGATGTTTCCGTGCTTCGGAAGGCTTCGGAAGCCGTTGATACCGGCTACCATCTGGTAGTCGTTAAAGGAACTACGTCAGAGGTTAAAAGGTGGTTCCGAAGAACTCTGACACCAGGGTGTGCATGGTCGACCGTGACACCTACTCGAAATTATGATGATAATTCAAAAAGTAATTTACAGTACTGATATAGTTTTAGAAATTCGAATTGATCTATTTGGATAAGGATTACCACTCGTACCAACCAAGGTACGAATAATGTAACCTAGTTTGTACCGGCGTTACTGCACATTTTAATATGAAAAGTTGTTATTGTAACATAACTGTAATAGTTAAACAAATAGTAACGCGGACTTTTTTATAGATATCTATGAAACTGCAGTACATCACTTTATTGTCAATAGATTCCGCAGCGTACGCAATATAGGGATTTTTTGGTATTATTTCACACGTTAGGTACATTACCAAAGTTTTCATACGAATCCCTAACATTTTATAAATATTCAAATTTTATGGCCTATGTGTATTGGGGATAATGTAGAATTTTAATGGAAAGAATTTTTCAAATCCATCTAGTAGGTTCAGAGCCGATTCATTGCCAACAAACAATCAAATCTTTCCTCTCTTTATAATATTAGTGAAGAATGTTCTAGCATCCCTAGTAGTTGAGCTTGGCACCCCGGTGCTAATCAAGCACATTCGCACGGCGCGGCTAAAATTTGTAATGGCCGATGTGAGCCGATGTGTCGTGATGGTTATTGTGGCGAATCGCCATTGTTTCATGGCTGACGTCAGAATCTCGGAGACGCGCAACAAACATGTTTTTTGTCCATACAATAATGGGGCATTTACACGGATGCACTCCGATACGAGCCTTGAGCGAGCAGTTTTCCAGTTAAACGTTATACACGACGGCCGACGCTTTCACGACACGTTGCTGGACTTTGAAAACTGAATATTCGCTATTCGCCCTGCGATACTATTTATTAAGTGATGACTCCACAGTTTTGTGCGATGTATTGTTTCGAATCAACAAAAGAATGCTGTTTGTTGATTAGAAACATCCTTTGAGATGCAAGGATTGTCCTTGCCAGGACAAAATAGTTCTTAGTGAATAAATTGAAACAGTTCGAATGTGTTTTGGGTGGGCACTACATCTTTGCGACTTGTCCATGAAACACATTCCAAAATTGCGGTCTCCCGGTAGCCGCTTTGTCTCTGAAGACACATCAAGTAGACTCCCTGGTTTCTCCGAATACAAAATAACACTTATCGGAATTTTGTGTCACGCTCACAAATTTTTTTCACCTCACCAATTTTTGGTCTCGCTTTAGTGTGAATTCTGCCTGAGCCGGTAGTGCTGCAATAGAAATAAAAACTGTTTAGTTAATAAACTCATTCTTCATTACGAGTCGTCTCGACTGGCGCAAGTAACCTGTTTGCTGTTGCGTGTCGAATGAACCGCAAATGCTGCAACTGAAAGGTCCTTCTTGTTTATACTTTGTTTGAAATGCAGTACCTAGATGTCTTGCTGGCATTTTTCCAGAAATTGAATTATTTATTAGTTTTTATTGTAAATTTTCTTTATAATATTTACGATGGTGAAACATACGTCAAAATCCGTTCTAAAAATCAAGAACATAGTACCTAAATGGTAATTTTTGGCCAGTCGAACGAAAAACAAGTCCGGCCTTGCAGGCTGCCGACAGCTTCGCTTGCAACTTGCGACGCGCAAATGTGCTACTAGGATTTTTACATTGAGCTGCCTGAATGAGCTCCATTCATGCGGCATGGCGGCCGCGTCAGCCAGTGCGCATGCGCGAGCACTATTCGCGCCCTGCCTGCGCAACACTACGTGGCAATGAAATATTGTAGTGTCAATGAATTAACGAAACTATGCGGGTTTTCGTCGATTTCTTAATGAGCGCATTGGAGTGATTATTCATATTCATAATTATTTTACACAATCATAATGCCGCGAGGTTGTTTTTTCAAGCCCCTCAAATGGAGAAAGCATTTTTTCAGATGATGCTATAATTTAAATTATTGATGGCAACGTTCTACACGTTGCCATCAATAATTTTAATTATAGTAGTGGGTATAAAATGTACAATTTAGTCTTTTGATGACGTAGTGCTTCAGCAGAGCATAGGTAATTGTTTAAAGTGGAGTAGGTGCATCCACTTCCACCTGAATGTAAGAGTAATCCTGGAGAAGTCTGCAATTTTCTTCACCCAATTAATTGTTCTCTTAACTTCTTTAAGCATGTTTTTTGATAAGCCAAATTTGCCTTATGCATATTTCAATTTTGTGTATTGTATAGTATAACATCACACAAATTTATTTTTCTAACCCCCCCTCACCCTTTGTGACGCTTTCTCCATTCTCTATAACACGGTACTGTCACGATCAGCATAATCTCCCTAACCCCGTTGCTGTGACGTAATATATGGATGGCCCCTAATGGCAAGTTGGAGCTAGCAAAAAACATGTTAATGAAATGCCGCCGCCGTGTGTGAATGAGTTGTATGAACGAAACTATGCGCTGCTACAAATGTGAATTGAAAACCGATTTATTAATGAGCGAAACGCTATTGCTCGTTTGAGTTTTTACAACTCTGCACGTTGATTGCGTTTTTATGTTTTCGTAACAATTTTTCTATTGTTTGTCACTGCAATTCAATTCGTGTCGTGCTAGATAAGGGGAAGTGCCAATGCCTCCTTTCTCTGTTCTCATTTCGTGTTATGTTTATATTTTTGTAAGTTTATGTAAATACTCGTACTCGTACATCGAAATAATTTTTTGATCGTCGCTTCTTTTCTCCAGCTTTTTATTTTCAATTCCCATCAGCACATTTTAAAGCTTCTCATAATTTATTTATAAAATGGGCGCCTATAAATAAATCGCGGCCATGCTGCTATATTAGGCATAATAGGAATTTAGCGGGCGTTTTTGCTCTCGTAATTGGGGCGAGCTCCTGCCGCCCACGCGCTGTCTGACTCCCTTTCACGATAACTTATCCAAACTATAAATAGCTACATTCAAATTTATGGTGAAATGTATTGACGCCCACGTGTGCTGCCTGCGGCACGCGGTGTCCCTTAGGCTGACCGCACACTGGCTGGCTACAGTCATTTGAAGTTAGGAAAATCTGCAGAAATATGTAAACAAGAAGAAAAAGAGGAATTGATGGCGCCGAGCCACTAATGGATGATTTTCGCCCTAAGGCGAAGGCATTTTAGCCATACTATGACTTCTGCAAGATGAACTACGAAGAAAGCTATAAGCTACGGTTTTCACAAAAAAAAATGTGTTGCATATTTGCTTGAGTTCTATAGGCACGTTGAGTCGAATAGGAGATAAGGATTTCTTATTCATTTTCGTGTCGTTTATAATTTCAGCTGCTAAAAAGTAAATACTGTTTAGTTAAATATTTGATTACTAGATAATTATATATTATGTATTTTGAAATCCACCCCATGCATTCAAGTGTGGTCAATGCGTGGTCAGCTTTAGCGTTGTACGATTGGATCAATGAATAATTTCTATTTTTAACGAACCCCGTCCTTAAACGGGAGCGGTGCGGAATCGCGGAGGCGTTTATTAATCGACCGCCAAATGCGCGTGTTTTGATTCGCGGATAAAACGCTGAATGACGCGAGCCACTACTTTATATAATCGCCCACTTCCTCTAGTAACTAGTAAATACTTTTTACTGAGCTAGACGCTAAAAACACTGCCTGTTCTGTTCTGATTGTTATCAATAACTTGGATCTGTTTGTATTGTCAGTCGGGTTTTTAAGCTTAATCAACTCACATCTGGAGATCAATACCAATTGAAATGCACTTTTCGACAAATGGAAGACCTCAAAATGATGCACCACTTGTGGATACAGCTAGGGTGACTTTCTCCTATGAATATGTCGTGGCCAAATTTTGATTTGATCACTTCATGATGAGGGATTATGAAATGACCAGTTCAGAGCATATCGTTTAGACGTTGTCATTTCTGTAGGATTTCCATAATATAAAAAAAAAATTGTTTATAATCTTTGTGACATTTAACTTTAATTTTATCAATACATATTATTGTCCGCAGCCGTGGTACATCCCAGAAACAAAACAATATCAGATCATATAATGATAGATAGTGTAATTACGATATTGTCAGTAATGTTTGAAATTTATCTGGCAGATCATATCACGATGTGCATAGCAAGTATTTTCCATTTAGTGAAATGGTCGGTCACATCATTTCTAAGATCTGAGCACGACATAAACATTGATTTGAAGTCTTCTTGAGAGCGAGAGGTACTCCCACACAGTCACTTTTATTATCCCTAAGTCCCTAATGAAGACTGTGGGTTGAAGTTAGCGTGTAAACTCGACAATTTGAATGTCAAAAGTGATCCGAGCTCCTTTGACATATGCCAAGCTTGGTGTGAGTGGGTGAGTGACATCAGCGGACCAAAACATTGAGCGGTGGGTGAGCAAGGTCGAGCCTTACAAGCTAAATTCAAATTAATAATTGTATCATTCAGATTTGTCTAATTCAACTGCGCGTAAAGGCCGTTTTCCGTTTGGAGCGTGGTAATATGTTTTTATATAATAATAATATATAAAAACATATTATATTACCTTTACCGGCTGCGGCTACGCTTTTATGGTCTGATCTGAATGTGTTCTATGTCAAATAACAGGTAACAAATAACACGCATATTGTCAAACTGCAGATAATTACAATGATCAAGACTGGCGGGCTCGGGGAACTTCGTTCCGCCAATATTTATCGACTCTTTTTGCGTGGTTTTAGACAAACCCAACAAATATATATATAAAGGTGTTACTCACCCGACTTTGTATTATATATAAAGATTAATATGTACATACCATATACATGTAATTGCAACTGTCTGTGACTTTCTTAATAACAAGTTTAAAATATAAAGCAAATAACCTGAAAGAAGTAGGTAGTGGTAAAAAAAAAATACTCCCTTGAAGGTCGTCACGCCAGTGAAAGACTTAGCGGCCCGTAGCCTCGACTTTGTAAATGGCAGACCCTTCGAACCCTCATTAAATTCGCATTACAGCCCCGTGAATGTGGCGTTCTTCATTAATCTACCATGCCAACATTTTAGACGGGGCTTAAGCCCGGATTTAAAACATTTCTAAAATTGTGAGATGCTTGCTTATGTCAGAGAGATGTGAATACACGTGAATTAAGATTGCTTATTATATCTCCATTAATCAGATGTTTAAATTGATCTAACTTTATGGCACATGTCTTTTGTCATGCTCTGAGTAGGTCAGGTAGGTACTTCATAATATTATTCAAGTCTACCTGGGCGAAGACCAAAAGTTAAATTACTGGATAGTAGACTAAGTAGTTTGCAAGCAAACCACTTTCGTCCGTTCGGATTTTCTCATCCTATGTGTACGGTGCAGGCAAGGTGTTAGCCGATAAACCGTACATGAAATGAAGATGCTGATAGATATGAACTGGTTTATTTGTTCTTGATAATATTACATCTTCTTGGTTGGGTGTTGGGTGTGACGGGTCCTTTCTCGTTGGCCGTCCGATAGTATCTCCGCAACATCATCTGCAACCTAAATGTAAATTAAATCATGATTACGTACGGAAATAATTTCTACGCTTTGTCTGCCAGTGTAACCATGAAAAGAATTATAAGTAAAGGTGCATTGTCTTCACCCTGCAACTAAGGACATAATGTGCCTTGTTCCTATGACATAATGTGATCAAAACTATATCAGTAATCGATTGATAAAACTTACTTTAACTTTATTTATTTACAGTGAAATATTCACAGTCCGCAGACGCAATCCGGGTAAACTTTGTGCACATAATTATTAATAACTCAGTCCGGATTATATGGAATACGTATCAAGGTAACAGAATCCATTGTATGCGTGTTCGTGGTTTTTACATTTTACCTTTTACATTTTCATCAAAATACCCACGCATGCCTAAAATATTACATTTAATTTATTTTTGGAAGGTATTTCGTAAGCACCTTGTTTTATAAAAATATCGTGAAAAAGGAAAACTCATTGTTAAGGTCAAAGATGTTTATCTCTTTTATTTAGCCTTTCTCGAGTCACGCGACTTCAGGAGTCACTCGTGGCACTAAATGACGTCAAACAGCGTCATGCGTACTCGACCCGATGGAAAAGTAAAGACGTTTGGCGAGTCAGAATCGTGCCACATGAATTTTACTTTAATTGATTTAGTTTTAGTTAGTTCACGTTTGCGTCGGTATTAATCTCGCACGTCTAAGTGAAATATACAGCGCTATTAAATTAATTGCGAAGTCCTATAATCCTTAGAAAGTTGACCTAAGATCGTTCAATTTCTCTTCGCTTATAGTAGGGAGGCGTAGTATTAAAAAAAATATTTTCGTGGGCCTTAATAGTATTATACTAACAAGTGATATCATTGGATACATTAATTCATGTGTTAATTAATTCATTCGGTGAACTACCACAAGAATTTTAAAATCGAAAATATGTGATGAAAAAATTTCGCCTCAGGTAGGATTTGAACCCACAACCTTCGACATCTAGCCCGTCGATGCTCTCAACCACTGAGCTGCCGTAGCTTCAAATCACCGCGGCGAATTTGTTCATCACATATTATAGGTACACGCATTCAAAGCATGCGTAATCTCCATTACTACCCACTATTTAGAAGTGTGGTATCCAACTTAATTTATATCAGATGAATTGAAAGTTGATTAAAGTGGAGAAAGCTTTCTCAATTAATTATATTAATAGCATTACAATGCTCGGTTTAATATTAAAATCGAAAATATGTGATGAAAAAATTTCGCTACAGGTAGGATTTGAACCCACAACTGTCGACATCTAGCCCGTCGATGCTCTCAACCACTGAGCTGCCGTAGCTTCACCGGCAATCACCGCGGCGAATTTGTTTATCATATATTATAATTTTTTTTTTCATCACATATTTTCGATTTTAATATTAAACCGAGCATTGTAATGCTATTAATAAAATTAATACCAGGAGAATTATTTTTATTTCACAAGTACTTTGATTTTGATATGATTTGAGGTTATTTTTAAAGTTAGACGTAGTGTAACATTGTTGTCTCTTTATTACGTTATAAGTAGGGCACTCGACATGACAATCAAGAGGCATATGTTTAGCAGTGTACACAAATATGCTGAGAAGAAGAAGAAGAAGGGCACTTAAAACTTATTAAAGAGAGCGATGTATGCTACATACTTATACATATCGCAGTTAAAGTGTTAGCTAGCGTTCCCCTTTGTTTCTCACAGCGCTACGTCTTTACTTCATTCTCGGTCAGATAATGCCTGCCTATTATTACTAGAACATAAACAAAGTGTAGGGCATAAGTTAATGTCCGTGTTTGTAGCATTTGCAATAACACTAGGTCTGTTCTAGGCAGCTGCGGAAACTATTGTGACTAAACCTGAATCATCGAGCGCGTTTGAACTACGCTCCAGTTATTCAACTGCTTGCGTAATATTAGTTTCAACACATCATGTTATAAAAGATACGCCGATTTTAATATAAAGCAGCAGATCATTAATCAGCGTATTAATCAGCAGTGCTTTATAACTGAAATAATGCGGTAGTGTGATGTAAAAAGAGCACTAGTTCGGTAAACTAACTTCTTACTTTTGACTCGGCAAAATGGCAAAAGTAAAAAGTCATGTTTAAAAAAAAGGAGTGTAACACAATTATTGGTACGTATTTATTCAACTTAGAATCGTAGTATATTGTAATATTTTATAGCAGATTACACATTTAAAAGTGGTAAAATTAGGGTAAAACACAATAACTTTTTATTTTTATGTTTGTTTCTAGATAAGGTTTGATAAACCTTAGCTATTTTTTAAACACGCACCGAGTAAATTAGGGTAAAACACAATAACTTTTTATTTTTATGTTTGTTTCTAGATAAGGTTTGATAAACCTTAGCTATTTTTTAAACACGCACCGAGTGGCACACATCGTTAGGGTAAAACACAATAACTTTTTATTTTTATGTTTGTTTCTAGATAAGGTTTGATAAACCTTAGCTATTTTTTAAACACGCACCGAGTGGCACACATCGATGTTGCATACATCGTTGTCTCTTTTAAATAAGTTTAGTGCACGCACCGCACGCTACACTTACGCCTAACTTTATAAACAACCTCAAATCATATAAAATCACAGCTCCAATAATGTGAAATAATTCGCCTGGTAGTGTGGTGGCTTACGAGAATTAAAGCAACTATAAATAATATAACATCACCGAATTAATGATTAGTTCATGCGTTCTTAACATCAGGACCCCGTACAAGAAACATGTTTGTTGTTGTAGTTGATTATTGTACGATGCGATGGAACGGAACCCTGACTAATTGTCTGTAAATCCAATTTGCACTTAACCAGCATTATTTAAGACTGGATAACTAAATCTGAACCGTGTGTAATCGTGAAGAATCTCATCTTAATAATCTAAATAACATTAACATCGTTTACAACTATATCAAAACTCTCAGATCTTTAAAACTACGCAACGGATTTTGATGCGGTTTTTTTAAACAGGTAGAGTGATTTAAGAAGAAGGTTTATATGTATAATTTATGCACCTATGCGAAGCCGGGGCGGGTCGGTAGTTTCTTATATTTAAATAGATATTCTGCTAACGGCGATAACAAGACCAACAAATCAAAGATTATAAAAATCGGTTTGCTCATTCTTAAGTTATACAGTGTTTGAACAAACCCTACTTTGTTTTATTTTATTAAGAAGATAACGTACGCTCTGTCTGTAGTTTCCTGAGTTTACTCTGTACAAATTCCATATGACTAATGTATGTAAGTTCTATTTATTATAGTTATGACATTCATTCCAAATGCATGAATAAACAGGATTATCGGTATTCCTAATACAGACATTTATTATGGAAAAACATTGACTTCTATATTTAGTTACACGTTTGTAATAATTCATAGTTTATACATTGATGATGTTATTAACATTAAATATAAAATATCTTTTCTTAAGTCATCCCTTATTAAGTTCTGTTTGCGTCACGCTGACGCCATTAGTCGCTCGCTCCAGCTTTACACTGTGAGTGGCGATAGCTTTCATAAATCAAATTTAATACTTATTACTAATTTCTATTTTCCAGGATATAAAGGTTCAGCAATGCGAGTGAATGAATGAAATATTACTCTTAATTGCAACATTACATATAGTATATGTATCACTTGTTTTGACACAGATATCCATATAATAAAAGATGGATAAAATTAACATATATACCGTTGTATTATAAAACCCGGACCGGATTAAGTACCTACTAAGATTATTATTCATCTTGACTTGAACAAGTTAACATCTGCCAATAAGACATTTTCCTACCTGACACAATTTGTTGTTCTAAATCTAGTACTGATTTTCTGTAGGTGCATTATCTTTTGTGATTTTGATAGACATATTTCGAGCGGTCTTCAAGAGTTTATCATGGTTTTAGGAGCGACCGTCCAGTGTGCCGCCGCCGGCGCCGGCGAGTCAGCCGGGTTATCAGATGTGACGTCACGGCCTGACGACGTCGCCTGTGAGCTCATTCACCAAATTATCCGGCGACCTCGGCCATGGACGATTTTCGCCCGCGTATTCCGAAACCACGTTTTTATCGCCTTTAAAAAAAACGATAACCCATCATTGCTTGACTGTTTATCTGAATGACAAATCTATGAATAACGAGACTGAGAGAACTGAGCCGAGTACATAATCGTGCATAGATAATAATTCGCTAATTAATTCCTCATGTAACAGGTACATACATATACATATAGTATAGATTTTTGGACGAAGCCATGCATAATGCTATTAACCGTCAGTTAGGCAACATGAAATATCTGACAACAGTGTTGGCCACTTACACATGCGAAAAACAACATCGTTATAATTAATGTCACCGGATGGGTAGATAGGTATAGACAGTCATTCATCGACGACCTTCCCATGGCTGGTGATAATTGCCTCGCTTCCGCGCCTCGATGCAACGGAAAACAACCGGCGTATGACTAACTAGTCAATAAAACAGGTACTTGTAGGTGAGTACTTACTCATTTAATAGAATAAAAACGCTTTATTACATAAAGGGAAGAAAATACATGAAACGCGCGCAAAAGGCGGCCTTATCGTCCTGTCGCGTTAATGTCACCTCTCTGGAACAGTACTTTTTACAGGATAAAAGGTACCCCAAGGTTTAGTAGTAAAATAGTTTTAAGGATTCCGTACCTTTAAAGGAAAAAACGGAACCCTTATAGGATCTGTCTGTCAAGACCTTTTTCTCAGGAACGCGTAGAGGTATAAAGCCGAAATTGATATCAAATACTCAGGTTTACTGTACCTTAGAGCTGTGAAAACATCAAACTTCTAATCCAACGCAATCAAATATATATATGTAGATACACCTGGATATGTCGCAAATTTTCGTATTTTTTCGACATTCGCAAGGGTATCAAAACCTATACTTCCCGTGAACTCAGAATCTTGAAATTTGGTACGAAGCAACGTCAATATATAACGGCACAGATAAAGGAAAAATTGCGAAAAGTATTTATTTTGAGTTACACATATAATAAAAGTATTTTGAATAATTTTAAACTCATTATACATAGGTATATAATGTACGGAACCCTTCCGCGCGAGTCCGACTAGCACTAGGCCGTTTTTTTATCTAAATGATTATCAACTATGACGTCAATAGATTGCATTCATTAACTTTGTTTTAATCTTCAACTCCATGTTCTCCACACATTGAGGCTTTATTTATAGTGGTTTCTTAATTAACACGAAGAGGCTACTAGAGTGGCAGGCTAAGCGACACTCAGCCGTGTCGGGCTGAAAATAGAGCGGAAATTTCACCCCACACACGCGACGTGGGTGCGAGTGGCCTGCGACCTCGACATACTTGCTAAAATACAATAACTGCCACTATGAATACGGCACTAACTTTAATATAAAATCCAGTATTATCCTGTTTCTCTTTCCGTGAAAATAATGGATTATCAATTCCGTTTCATCCGATCTACATCCGTAGGCCTGCCTGTACAGGACCGATTTGGAAAAATACCAGGAATTAGCAAATTATTTTTGAACGTTGAGTTCAACAGGAAAAACAACGTTTTGTCGAACTGAACTGGCGTACTAAATATTTAGAAGGGAAAATCAATCATGCGTTCTTACATGGACTTTTGAAGGCAAGTTCTGACTTGGTACAAGTGATATTATTCATTATTCTGCCTGAACGCCATTTTCAACTGTAAAACATGTAACAAAGATTATCCATGCATCCTTTTTACAGATAAAATTAAATATATAAAATAGACAATAAAATTTACGAATTTTAATCACCCTTCTGATGCGTTTGACATCGACTGACGTGTACAATGTGACAAAATCAAAGAGGCACTAAACGTTTACGATTATGATCATGATAATGATAATCATTGCACACTTTTTCTTGTCAGAAGTTGGTTCAATCAAACGTTCCTTTGTCCGTGTCGCCCCATCCCGCCTGATGCGTTCAGTACGGGGCCCGGCGTGGCATTAAAAAGCGTGTGTGCTGTGCTCGCGGTCATTGGCAGCGGGTGGGTCGGGCCGCGGGCCGCATTCCTGTGCACGCACACGCACGCCCACACAACGCCCGCGCCGCGCTGCGCCTGCGCAGGCCATAGCGAACTTCACATTGCAGCGATGCAACTGACAGACACTGATCAAGTTGGATTAAGTAACGTTCCATCTTATTTATTATCCAAGGCAAAAACTTCAAATTAACAATGATATTGGCCGGAAAAGCATGCTCGCCGACCAGAAGCTCTAGATTCTGGTCTAGAATGTTTTGTTACAAAATAATTACTAATAATCAACTTACTTTCGCCCGTAGCTCTGCTCGCCTTAATGTCGATCAATCGGTATCGGGAATAGTGCTTTTGTCTATGCCCTTTCCGTACCCCAGACAAAACGTACGCAAAGTTCATGATAACCGGTAGCTTAGACGCTGAAGCGTAACAAAAACAAACACACATTTATAATATCAGTATGCAAGGGTAAGGATAATCTTTAATAAATTTTGAAAATCAACTCGTTCATAAAGAAAAAATAACCCACTCATCAAAGAGTGTTTACAGTTAGGTTAGTGGCTTGGATTGCAAATGCAGCTCTGCGTTGCAACAAGAATGCGAACGTTTCCGACCCTCTGCCGGGAACAATACTAGCAAGTCATCACAATTGAACTCGTAATTAATTCCATTAGGCAGCGTTAGCTCTGGCCTACAATGTACATCAGCTAAAACGACTGCAATGTGCTCTTGTACTGCGCTTGCAATTTGTTTGCAGAGCCAGCCTTTAGAGCTCGCTGCTCAGTGCGATTGAATGTGTATTAGAGCAGCAGCTAGTGCTGCAAACAAGCCTGTCGTAATTGACTTAATTGGATAGTTTAAGTACTCTATTGAACCGAACGTCAGGTTGCCAATGGTGTAGAATCGCTTGATCGAATTGTTTTCAGTTCATATGAATAGGAGGATGATGAGACTTACATTATTTGTCTCAACGATAGGTATGTTCCTACTGGGGAAATGGCCTAGTGTCAAAGAATATATACACTACGCGCTAGTGTGGTAATGGGTAAAACTGTAATTAGCCGAGTCTTGCTATTCGCCTAAATAAATGGTTGGGAAATCTTGTGATATTAGAGGCAGCTGGTAGAACGGAAGCGCGGCACAGTCAGCTTTATTAATGAACGGCTCCGATATGAGCTGGCCGCTGCCCGAGGCGACCAAATTACGTATGCGGGGAACCGGCCGCGGCATCCGGCCGGTAAGGCGTGCTCTACACATACATACAGTATCAAACGGACAGTCCTGTCCACTAGCATTTTTATGTAGCTCAAGCTTTGGTCTTTATTAAGCCTTTTCGCCAAAAGTGTCTATTTTCTGCAAATAAGCTTTAGGCTTATTTGCAGAAAATAGAGCTACAGACGAGCAGCACTTCGCTGTCGGCCAATTAACTGCAAGCTGTCGACAGATGCAACTTTAGCTGTCGAAAAACCCACCTGTCACTGTCCAGCTTGCAGTTGACTGGTAGACAGCAAACTGCTGCATGTCTGTTTGGCGCCTAAGCTTCACGTTCTCACTTTAACAAAAGTAGTTCGCAGAGTTTTCTAGGATACAATTTTATAAACAACTTCTACGTTTTTCTTTAAATAATTAATTTAGGATGGGGGCAGCATTGGACATCAAAAATTCAGGTATGGCATGGCATTTTAAGGTGATACTACTGTAAATAAGGTCGTTCTGAACCTTATTTATCTCGCAAAATACTTAAATTAGGAGTTTCAAATCTAAGTAATATGATTTTTGACTATTTCATCTCCAAAAATGGAAGATGAAAACACGTTTTGATAAAATTTTCTCGATAGAAATATTTTTTGAAAAATGGTCTTCGTTCGCAGAGTTTTTGTTATTTGTAGCTCAAATGCGACGAATGAAATAATGATTTTTAGACTAAAAGATAGGTTATTAGTAATTCATCAAAATGTAAATATGAAAATACAATTAACCGGTCTGATTTTATATAAAATAGAAATAACGAATTTGGCGCTTACGTTTTTTTCTTTGAGCGACTCGAGACTATCTCCTATCTCATCAGTCACGGGCTAAACAGCCAAGCGCTATCCCTTGCGCGCACTTGATCAGTCCTTTGCCGAGCGAAGGTACCAAACATTTGAGGCCTCGCCTTAAGTAGAATATTTTAGGCAATTCGCAAAATCCAGTGACTAATAGATTTGTGGTTCCCATTTCCAAGAGTTACATGCTGCGACGTAGACAATAACCAGCAGTGCTTACAAACAAATGAGAGAATGGTGAAGGACGTGGTCCCCAACTTATGTAATGTATGTAATAGGTACATTATTTAAGCCCTAGTTGCATTCATTTTTAGGGTTCCGTATCCAAAGTGTAAAAATGGAACCCTATTAATATCGCTCCGCTGTCCGTCCGTTATAGTAAGACAGATGAAATTTTCACAGATGATGTATTCATGTTGCCGTTATAACAACAAATACAAAAAAAATAGTAATATAAATATTTAAGGGGGCTCCCATACAGTAGACGTGATTTTTTTTGCTTGTTTTTGCACGATATTGATAACGGCAACAGGTAAACGCTTGAAATATTCTCTTAGGTCATATATTCTCTTTAAAAATAAATAATAATATTTTAAAGTGGGGCTCCCATACAACAGATATGAATTTTTTGCCGTTTTTATAGATAACGGTACGAAACCCTACGTTCGCAACTCCGACTCGAACTTAGCCGGTTTTTTTTAATTTATAAATAGACTTATTAAGGGATCAAACCCACGATCTCTTGCATAATGAACCTCACCCACAACGGGTAAAATCGAGCAAAACAGTGTCGTTGTTGCCATTATCAGATCATTGGAAATGGCGGCGAGTGGGCGCTCCCTGAATGGACGTCGGATGCTCGCCTACGCACGCCTACTAACTGCCTACTATGAGCTTAGCTACCACAGCATAGTACATGTGCCTCACTCACACTACGTTCGCCGTATACACATTAATTTTATTGGAGTGGTCAACTTGTAATTGAGAGATCATAGGTAGATGTCTGTTGTCATTGCAAGTCATAGCTTCGTCTTCGAGATTCTAGGCTTTGGCCAAAGGATAGAGGAATCCTCAATAGATTTGTTATTATATTATCGATGCGGTTTTCTCGCCTACATTTGATAGAAGGCGAGGATAATAAATAAATTATAGGAGTATCGGGCTATATTTTATATATGAAAGAAAGAAAGAAAGAAAAATAATTTATTTGGAACCAAATAAAACAGGCAATACTTATTTCTAAAATTTTACAATACAAGGCACCAAAAGGGGTCACTCAGCATCAAGATTCCAATCCCCACTGGTTGTGGACTACATCATACAGTTACCAGGTGTGTTTAGATTTTTTAATTTAATACGAGTACAACATATACTTATTTTTTTCAAAGTTCTAACTGTTCCATTATTCGCACAAGCATGTCTATGAGCAAGCCATAGCACGCCGTAGGCGTCCAGCCTACTCTGCCCGATAAATAATTACCTAGATGACCGCAGCGACGTGATCTAATTCACTTCTGTTGACTAATGCTCGTTCATTCCTACAGGGAGACGTCCGGGGATTAAATGCCTCATGGCCGTGGTTGACGATGGCCTGATAGGAAAGTGGTGTATCTGTCATCATAACATAACGGCCTGTTAAGCCAGTCGTGCCAGCGTATGAGGTATAGAATTTGGAGCGGAGATAAAAGATATTAAAGAAGTATTGATTGGACTTACTTTTTTAATTAATTTTAGTTTAGAGGTTAAATGGGTGATTGTATGGAAATATGACACATGACTAATGGGAACTGAATGGGAAAGATAAAATCCTTTATGCATTTATAACTTAGGTTTCCACAAATGTAGATGTTGCTTTTCAATTCAATGTCATGTTGATGTTAGTGACTATTTTGAAATCATAATTAAAATATAATAATAAACATTGTGAACTTAAATTGAATAAACTTATATGTTGTACATACATATTTAAAACTTTAGTGTATATTTAATGTATTTAAAATTGTGACTCTAAACTTGAATTGTTTGTCTGATCTTTCTTACAGTGGAAAACGATGCGTTTTGTTATGTCCCAGTGTTCATGCCTTATGTTTATTGTTAAGCTGTCTACATGATCATGCAATAATATGCCTAAAGTTCATCTGCAGTTTACAAATTATTGATTGATGTCTAAGCAAGTCGGCTGGGGAGTAATTGAAATCGAATGTCATCGCAAAGATTGTAACGTTGTGAACTTGAGGGAGCGTGGGTGGCACTTATCAACATTTCTGAGTGAAGACGCGGCGTGAACCAAATTTGATTGCTTTCAAAACACTAACTGAATGGCGGCGGGGCTGGGCGAGACGATTCAGAAGGCGAATGCGAGGAGTAGTGCGGCGCGCGGGGGGTAGAGTAAGCCGAGCTGTGTGGGCGGCCATTGAGCGCGGGGGCAGCTGAATGGCGCCCCCCGGCCCTCCCCATTGAAGCTCGCGATCGATCGCGGCCCGGGCCACCGCCGACTAGCAAAATCCATTGTAATCTCGGGGGATTACGAGCTAGTTTGTAGAAAAACATTGACATTATGATTTAGTAATCAGAAGTGGGATCCCTTTTTGATAAACCTTGATTTTTTCAAATTATTTGTTAAAATAATTAATGGAAAGTTGATTTGAAGTTGCTATTGGCCAACTAAATATCAAATTGAATAAAGCTTTTATTTTGGCACTGTTTCTATAGTATGGTTTATCATTGGTATCTATAGGGGATGTGTTATGGACTTCATACCACATCCTCCTTTCGCAGTTTGAGGCGAGGCCAGCACGGCGTCGCCGCGTGCTCATCTAAACGCATTAGCGCCGTGTTTAATGGACAGCCTTATTGGATTATCAGTTCATTAGGTTTCTCAATGACGGAGCTTTCATACATTTTACACATGCCTGCCTACTCGATCGATACCAACTTACCGTTATGTACCAACGCTTGTACTTATTTTAATCTCATTTGCGGCAATTATAAAGTACTAGCTTTCGCCCGCGGCTCCGCCCGCGTCAATGTTGATCCCTCGGGAATAGTAGTTTTTCCCGGGATAAAAGGTAGCCTATGTCTTCTCCTTACTCCAGAAAACTTGTATGCGAAATTTCATGATGATCGGTTCAGTAGTTACGGCGTGAAAGCGTAACAAACAAACAAATAAACAAACAAACAAACAAACTCACTTTTGCATTTATAATATTAGTTAGGATTCTCCTGTATTGAAAGGTGTCGAAAATTATGATTCTCGTTTGAATAGAAATCAGAAGAGCACCAATACAAGTGATATCTACTAGTGCAGATTTGGAAACATTATTATAGACTAAATATTTACAATAAAGACAATTATTTGTGCAGAATTGTTATTTAGCTTGAGATAAAATCGAGAATCTTTTATTCAAAAGTTCACTTAAGATAGGTACTATCCTAGTTGGATCCTCTTAGATTATGTAACCAGAAACAAAGTACCTGTGTTATACTTGAGAAAAATGCCTGCTAAAATCATTCATGAAATAAAAACATTGGTCTTGCTTTCCACAGCTGCCTATTTCTCGTAAGGGAGCAGATTTACTTAGTATATTACAGACAAATTAGCTAAGAATCGATAGATCTTATCGTGAGATAATGTTACTTGTCTGTAACTGTTGCTCATTGTTAATTATTTTATTTCTAGGTCTCTCCGCATCTCGGGCTCCGGCAGCGAAGACGCGCTGTCGTCGGGCTCGTCGTCGGAATGCGAGGAGGCCCACATCCACCCACAGGAGTTCCCCATAGAGATCCTGCCCAACCTGTACTTGGGCAACTCCACCAATAGCGAGGACTGCGACGCGCTCGCCAGACACAACATAAAGGTAACTAATAATAAAATACATAGTATCACGTCTTTTTCCCTTGCGGTAGACAGAGCCTAGGTCTACAAGACCCGAAGGCCACGTTTAGCATGTTGGTGGGCATTAGGTGAAAAACGGAATCAAAATAGTGATGGGTTTTTAGCCGCATCGCCTATTAACATGATTCCACGGAATTTTGCCCGTTCCCTCGTTCTGCTTTCACGATTTGCGCGGGAAGAGAAGCAGCTGGTACATTCTACGTTTTATCTATTCTCCCAGACCAACATGGAAGAGTAACTAATAACTGCGAAATTAAACATTTATTTCCTACTGGCGAATAAGGCACATCAATACCATCGGTTGGCATATTGTTGGCTTATATTTGACATAAGGTCTATCACCAAGATAGAAAACAGCCATGCCAATTAAGGATACCTTGACATAAATTTTGGATCCCTATGGACCCCTAATTATTTTACTTAGACCGACGGAAGTCATCATGTACCTCCTGGGGGTCGATATTGAACGTTTCGGTACTAACTTCTGACTTATATTAATCAATTTCAGTACGTGTTGAACGTGACACCAGACCTCCCGAACACGTTTGAGGCGGAGGGTTGCGGCATCAACTACCTGAAGATCCCCATCGCGGACCATTGGAGCCAGAACCTAGCTGTGCACTTCCCGCAGGCCATTCGGTTTATAGGTGAGATTTCCTTGAATATGATGATATAATACGCTACATCTGGACTTGGGCTTCTTCGGCTTCAGTTACTACTACAATAAACTTAATTATCTATGGATCGCTTGGTCTGTGAATGTTCTGTGCCAAAAACAGGTTAAGCCAGAAAGGAGAATATACCTAATTAAAAAATTCTGTTTATTAAACCTAGAACCATTTTAAGATTAAAAAAAATAAAAAAAGGTTTTAAATAAAATACTTTATGATCTCACATACTATATGAGTATTATCTTCTTTCAAAAGTGATTTTGTAATTTACTGTTGACCCGCCTCGGCTTCGCACGAGTGCATTTTAGATATTAATATGGAGCAGTAATTACCCATAAAAACCTTCCCCTTGAATCACTCTACCTTTTGCTGACAACTGCATCAAAATATGTTGACAGCGGAAGCGACTTCATTGTATACTATGTAAAGATGAAGATGATTAAGGATTAAATATATGGTATGATGAAAGTGTGGTTTCCGGCAGAGTAGAATAGGACCACTTCTAGTCTTCCCATGGAGGTCGTAAGAGGCGACTTAGGAAATACAAGCTAAACAAAGCTTATAAACATCAATGAGACCTCTCCATCCCGTCTGGCCAGCGAGGAGAGAGTAGGCCAAATTCTCTGTCTGCTCTGGCCAAGTATGGTCATCATCATCATTTCGAGTAGATGTCACGGTCAATCGACTATGGTGTCAGAGTTCTTCGGAACCGCTTCTCGGCCTCTGACGTGGTTCCTTAAACGACTACCAGATGGCAGCCGGGACCAACCGCTTAACGTGCCTTCCGAAGCAGAATCATCTTTATTATCAGACAATCAGGTGATTCAAGCCTACAATGTCCTAACCAAACTGAAACCAACTAAACAAAGTATGCTTCCTTTGGGGATTGAACCCACGACCGGGGGTCCTCCACGGTCTACAAGCAAACGCCTGAACCACTGGATCACGGAGGCAGCCAAGTCTGGTATATCCGGTAGTACAGAGAGGGTCATGCTCCTGCAGTGGAGACTAAAAAGACCTGACGATGATGATGATGAAGATGAAAGTAGGATTTCGCAGGCAGTATACAGGGTAAGTAGTATTTAACGCATGACCTCCTCAAGGTGACTAAGATACATCAAGATTAACTACGTTTTTTCTTTGACTTTTTGTAATTAGATTAAAATATAAAATGCAGTTTTGCAATTCAACCAGTTTTAACTCTATGGCAATCAGCGCTATAAGGTAATAATAGTAGGTACCTACGCTCACGTGGCACGCGGCCGGCGGTATGTAAAATTTTACTATTTTTATTTGTTTTATTCAAAAACTTTATTGTACCTTAAAAGTTACAATAGAGACTTAATGCTAAAAGCATTCTCTCCCAGTCAACCTTTGGGAAATGCTAAACTGTTAAAATAAGTAGGTGTCTATCAAAAGAAAGATATGTGTATAATAAGATAAAGCAAAGTTTTATAAAATATATATAGTTAATAATCGAATATATATATGTATATACTATGTATTGCGTTTAGGTAAAAGGCATAGAACAAACGTCGTTAGTCATGATGAACCTAAGTCGTCTTTAGCAGGTTTTGCGTTAGTTAACTATAACCCTGAAAAAGGCTAACGCGGTTGTGGCTGTTCTGTCGGTTGCAGAGGAGGCGATGTCTGCTCGCTGCGGCGTGCTGGTGCACTGCGTGGCGGGCGTGTCGCGCTCCGTGACCGTGACGCTGGCCTACCTCATGCAGCGCCACCGCCTGTCGCTGCGGGACGCCTTCGAGCTCGTGCGCAGCCGCAAGACCGACATCGCGCCAAACTTCCACTTCATGCGCCAGCTGCACTCCTTCGAGCGCGACCTCGGCCTGCACGAGCACAGCGCCAGCTTGAGTAAGGTCTGCACCGTATCCTAGCACCCTACGTCCTCCTGTCTCGCCCCCATGCGCATGGAAACCCCCTTCACGGAGTGACGATCTTAGTTTAGTTTTGTTGTAATATCAGATCGTTTTATATTCCCGTTTGTCCTGAATAGAATCTTGGTAAAAATATGAAATGTCGACCCCTTCATTTAATATTTGAATTATTAGAATTTTGCAAAGACTTAGGGTCAGCTCACACTGAGACGTGATGCCGCGCGAACTTTTGAAATAGTGATAAAAATACACATTTCATCGGGAGAGTTCTAACTCTCCCACGAGCGTCGCGCTATGCTGCAAGACGTCATATGGCGTCTCGCAGTTGTGCGCTGCGCAGCGCGCAAACCACCAATTGCTTCAAACATCATTGCGTCGCAAACTTTTAAAAATAACGATCCAAAATATAACTTTATTAACTAAAAATTAACAAAAAGATACACATTTCATTAAAAAGATATGAAATTGTCGCACGGCGTCGTGCTTCTCGCGGATACGTGCCACGCAGCGCATAACTACCGGCCGCTGCAACATGGTTGCGTTGCCTCTCGGTGTGAACTGCCCTTACTGAACTGTCAAGTCCCACCACAGCCCCACAACGCAACCCTACAAACCGCAAGTGATGGTTTTTATTTATGCAATCGAAAGCACCTTGGCAGTCAACGTCAACACTTTTTGACAGATTGACAATGACATTGTCATATGGTTAAGCATGGGAATATTGCTTATAAATCCTACAATAGGATTTTTTGTTTCAAAAAATTATAAAAATTTGAATTTTGTATAAAAAAAAATGAAAAAATCTGAAAGTGTTTACATTTAAGGTACTTTCGATTGCATAAATAAAAACCACCACTTCCGATTTGTAGTAAGTAGTCAACGGAGGTGATAAGGTATGGTGGTGGCAGGTGCTGGAGCAGCTGGGCGCGCGTGAGGCGGCGGCGGCGGGCGGCGCGTGCGGCTGCGCGGCGCCGGGCGGCGTGTCGCCCGACTCCGGCATCGAGTTCGACCGCTGGAGCGCGGCGCGCGACACGCCGCAATGACAGTTCTTCACGCCGCCGCCGCAGCACTGAGCTGATGCCCGCGGACTGTGAGCGACCCCGTCGATACCCCGCAGATATACTTTGCTATACTTTTAGCCAGTTAGCTAGTCAATAGCGGATATCGAGCCGTGTTTTTCTATCCCTGTCGCTTTTACTCATTTTACAACATCGTTTCATATATTCGAATGTGGTTCAACAGTGGTACCAGCCGTGTAGTATTACGCGAGTACGAGACCTGCGAGATATACGTTGATAATGTTGATATCCACTATCGATGCGTGTCGGCGTACTTGACGGCGAAGGATATTTGAGTGTACAAAAACTGAAGAGTGATAAAATACTGTTGTTTTAACTTGTACTTTTCTACCAGTTTTTAATCTCTCGTAACCTAATGTTCATACGCAGTCCTGCGAGTTGCGTTTTGTCGCAACGTTGCGCTCGCGTCGTTGCGCTTTTGTAGTCTAGCGATCAGATATTTCGGATACAAGCTTAAATATACGGATAGTAGCTAATTATTAAGAAATCTAAAACACCTTTTGTATGAATTACATTTTGTACAGTCTTAAAATGTGTTTAGATTTCCCAATAATTATCTATGAAATTAGTATTATGATTGCCAAAAAATGAGCGACCGAAAAAATCAAAATCGCGTCCGAGTGGTCGCCGATAGAGTACAATATAGCGTAATAGCGCTGGTGTAGAATTAGGCGCTGACAAATTGTTGAAGTTGCTAGAATCGGCGTTGGTACCGGTTTTATTAGTGTATGTATAGTACAAGTCATAATTATTGTTAAATGTGTGTGCGGTAGCGAGCGTGTTAGGCGCGCGGCGTAGCGTAGGCAATAACTTTGCCCCCTTCGCGAACCGTGCAGGCTCGAAACGCTAGAAAGTCACCAACCATAGAAGGGTTTTTTTACTATAAATGCTTATGCTAGATGTCTTTTATACTATACGAATCATGGATGATATATTGTTATATATCTCTTATTTAATTAACGTTTCAGTATTGTATGGTCTGCTAAGGGGGCATCTCCGACCCCAGTGATCGTTTCGCGCTCCTTCCGTAATAAGTCTAGTGTAGGCACGCTGCAAACTCTTTTACACTTACGATACGTCTAGTTAGTGGTGCACCTAATACTGCGCGGAGCATCTGTTCAGTGCCACAGATACTAGCTGAACTCAACGGCACGAAAATTTGGATAATTCATGATTTTCATTCAAACGCCCCTACTTTATGGGCAGTAGTCGAGCCAGACCGTTAAGCCAATTCATAAGCTAGTGATTGCTATTGGTTAGTTACTGGCATGGCGTAATGTTACAGTTACTTGAAGCCAAATGACGGACTTATTGGCACGTTCTAACTATCCTCTATTGTAACGTGTAAACGGCTTATTATTGAATATTATACAAGGAGCCATTAGGCAATAGAACAAACTTACCTACCTAAGTATATCAGTCTTAGTCATTTCACACATTGTGTAGCGCTGTCCTGCTCGCACAGTTCAATGAGCGTTTGCGTCGCTTGTTTTATGAGCTGTAGTCGTATACATGTCTGTAAATAAGACACCTCAAACTTTAATAAGTTAGCATAGAAATAAACATCATTCGCATGTGCCATACAATTTTATGGAACTGAGTAACATACTTACTAGTTATCATATTGATTTGCTTTTATTCTTATTATTACGCATTTGCATATTAAAGGCCGTCTATATACTACAGTACCACGTCCCAAACATTGCCACAGTGATATGATAAGGTTAAAAATATATGTTTTCTTTAGACTCAAATTTTACTTTGCACTCAGATATACAATTTATTCTGATGAGACTACTTAAAGCGTCACATTATGAATGGAAATCACGCCGTAGCCAAATTTTCGTGTCGCTGTGTGTATATTTATTAGTCCTAAGTAAGATCAGCATAGTGTGTATAAAATATACTTTATACATATTCGTTAAGTCAATTTTATAAGTTTGATATCAAAGGAAATAAATATATATTTAGGATATGGATACACCCGAATGCATTCCCGAATATATCTTCCACTAAGCTATGCATTTCGTGTCCATTCGAATTTGTTTCGAAACTATTTTTATATGATGTATTTTGTTTTGTCGAGATCGTTGTGTTGTCCGTGGTTGTTTTCTCCTCTGTGAGGACGAGACGAGCGTTCAGTCAGACAAGTGCAGGTGGTCTGAGCGGACGTGTGTTGAAAATATTTGTCGGCCCATCTAAGTTTGCTAGTCCGATTAGTAAGTGAACATCGAAGTAGAACCCCGTGTCGAAATGACACGATACGCGTAATTCGAGTAGCGCGGTTACATGTGGATGCAATCAGAGAATATACATATAAGAGCGTATATTATCTGGTAGTGTCTCAAATAGCGCGAGTAGGACACACGCAATCGGAATGTTACATCTAGATAACGGCTTAGGAGAAAAGCCTGAAATGAGATACGTTACAATTTTTCTTCGTGGATACCTTCAGATAAAATTAAAATGGTTCATATACAAGTGAGTACAAATTGAAATAGTATTAAATATGTTGTCTTGTCGATGTAAAATGTACTTCTATCATCTCTTAATCAATCTCAAACATATAAGAGGCTCATATTCGAAAGTTAATTTTAGTTGTTTGGAAAGGCTGCATATGGATTAGTGCATAATGGTGCAGTTAGGTAGAAATTTTGACAGCAAACTTAAATGGTGCGAATGAAACAGACGCTGATTGATCATATATTATATTTTTCATGATGTTTCCAGTAACAGGGCTTCTGATGACTCTTCCATTATTGTTGAATATATATAGTATTCGAGAGTGAGTGCGCGATGTGCGTGTGATATGCTGAATGTAGTTAGACATAATTTTCATATATTTACAGAGCGCGATGTCACGCTGGCCACTGACAGATCGTCGTTGTCGTGGAGTTCCTTCGCTCACCGCTTATTAAGTGTTATATAGTCTAACAACATTAAGAAAAGCTTGCTCGTGATTGTTTTCAATGAAATACCTTTTGTAATAATGAACAATTTTCTCTGGGAGATCGAACAACGTGAACAAAGAACGATCTTTGTAATCAAATTGAGATCAAATTATTTTTTCTATTTGTTTCACTTAATGTTGTTAGATTTGAACTAAATTTATTTTTATATCGTATTTTCTGCATTACTGTAATAGCTTCCTATTATACATGTATCGCGAGAGAACTATGTCAGAGGTCAGTGTGTGTATGTTATGCTATTTATAAGAAATACTGTAGATTCGGTTGAGATAACTATGAAATTTTAATGTGTATTTTTGTATGGACTTTAATTTTACCAATAGTTGTCTTCCTTTCAGAGGAGACGTGTTTGGTGGCGGAGATAGAGCCTGAAATTTCATATAGTTATTAATGAATTGTCTTTTTGCCCAAAGATTCTAGAGTATTGTTCAGTATGAGTTGCAGTAAAGCGTTTTCCTTAAGAATCATGTGAATTTCATTAATTTATACTGCATATTTCCATTTTTATTTACTTTACCAAAAATACTTAAAAATATTGGAGCATATACCACAAACTAAATGAATTCCATATACCTACTTCTGTAAATACGTGACAGGCTTTAATATTAAGTATGTTATTTATGAGAATATAGTGAATTGTTACTGTACAATTGTTGGAGAATATGCGCGCTATTCGAATGTTCTCAAGCCAACCTACAAAATGTCCATATGGCTAAGCTAATTTTTATTGTTGCATTTTATATGTTAAGCGATTTACTCAGAAAAATTTAGTCGAAATTAAATTATTAGACTGATAAATGAGTTTGTCGGAAAAGTTAATCAAGAAGATATAGGTACATTTTTCCTGATCTGTTCCAAAATGGATCCTGTAATTTATTTACAATCCACTATTTTGGGGTTTCAAAGGAGTGTAATATCCATGTTTATTATGAAATCATATTGTTCAAATTCTTGCCAGTGGCGTTTTTAATATCAATATTAAGCCTTTAAATATTTGTATAAGTAAAAATATTCGGAGTTGCACCAGTTCTAGTAATTTAATTAAACGACGCTTTTATCTGATAGTCGAATTAGTCGAAATTTGAAATTCTTATTTGATGTTGCACGACACTATTCTAACGATTTTGTTATTCGATGTGAACGGAACGTCGACTATGCGAAAGTGTTTTATAGGAAAAAGTCTCTGAATTGTGAAATTGTAATTCTAACTACACTTCGGTTGCACTAAAGTTTTATATTTCTAGGCGTAACGTAATAATTATATTGTAGAGCACAAATCGCTAATGTCTGCGACGCGACGACGAAACATGCCGACGTGCTGCAGTGTCGTGGTCGCGTCGCGGGTGATGAGATAAATTATTCACATAATAACGTAAATGTAATTTGTGTATATATTATTGTAACAGTTCTGTTTAAATGTAACATTAAATACATGTTAACCGACGGATGTTAATAATGGTTTAGAATCTTTTAGTGCTTTTTCCTAAAGGTACCTAAAAAGCCACATGGCACACGTAATTATTAACCTCAAAACAAAATATAAACACTGTTAATTGAGTATTGCGTTTTATTTAAAGTAGGTTATAAGAACCACACACCCGAATAAGCAGTTTATACTCTGCTTAATCTAAACGAGAGGGCAGCGACGGGCAGCGGCGAGCAGCGGTCGGCAGCGTTGTCGCTCGCCTCCGTTTGTTTATTTACTTTTCCATAAATTTCAACATATTTAAACATGTTTTGTTGTGAAGATAAGTTATCCCGAATGACATGGCTGTAGGAAACAGAATTTTAAGTAATTTAAATAAAAGATACACGAGACACTAACGGGTTTTCCTACAGTCGCGTCTTTTGGTCTCTCGCCATAGCTGAACAGGGCCAATTTTGGCATTTGTCCCTCCCACCAGTGCAAGAGTGATGGGAGCTAAATGTGACTAGTATATTTGACGGCAAACGATCAGACGAGCCACCTGCCTGATGGAAAGTGGTCACCCATGGACATCTGTAACACCATACGTGGTGCTGATGCGTTGCAGACTCTTACATCTGCTGTACAAGGAAAAAAACCACGTGACGCTCTGACATTTTGGAGACCCAAGTCTCAAGGATTGTAGTAAGACGAGATCCAGTACGTACATATTATCTATAATAAATATGACAACAAAATTGAAAATAAATTATAAATAAGTGTAAAACTTAAGACCTTTGCCCAGCAGTGGGACAATATAGGTTAATTTAAAAAAATCTTTACATATATCAAAAGAATTCTTAAAAACCTTTTTACAATGATACAAAGTGCCTACAAAACAGAAACAGTGAAAGCGCAGCAAACTTACTGTACCTTGGTACAGCCGCCAGAAGCACTCAGAAGGTTGTACCTCGTGCTTTACTATCTTTCGACACCAGAAGACGGTGGGCCGGACAATATTCCTGTGATAATGCTCAAAGTGTGCGCCCCGAGTGATAAATATATTTGAAGCGGAAGAGGAAAGAGGGAAATTATTTAGTCGAATCATTCCGTATCCGACAATTTCGTCCAACAACTTTTCGGCAAACAAATTCGCAGTGATCCGATTAATGTTGAATCGTCGTGATAACCCTGAACGATTCTTTTTGGCAAGCCGTTCATCGGCATTCGGTGTTGGTAATTCGGAATTCAATTCGGAGCTCTGCGATTCGAGCCTAAAATGGGCTTGATTTTGGGTTTTAATTTTATAGCCTATGTACATCACGGAAAATGTGGGATTCTAACGGTGAAATATTTTTCGAATCGATCCAGTAGTTTTGGAGCCTATTCAATGCAAACAAACGGCAATTAAATTAAATCTTTCCTCCTTATGATATTATTATAGTGTAGACTACCTTTGTATACGTGCTTCGTTTTGTTCGTATATATGCATACATAGTCCTAGATATATCAAGGTGCATTCATTGGGAGGATACTCCGCAGCATAACCACTTTAAATAAAAAATTGCGGCGAAACTAGACACTTTTTTTTAAATCAGACTAGAATTTTAAGAATTCTGATTTTTCGGTTAAAAAAGTGGTTCTGGTATAAAGTGGTTCCACCGGGGAACATATGACATGATTCTTAGTAGGGATTGGCTTCAAGCGTCATGCAAATTATTTATTTATACAAATCTGAGATATAAATGAAAAAAAAAACAATTTGCGTGACGCGATTTGCTTTTTGCCAGGACAGCCGTGGCATTATTTTTCTTAAAAAGTTTTTGAATGCAAATTTAGACCAAACAGACAGTAAATTCTGTAGTCTCCACGTAAACTTTTCACTCTACACTTGGAATTTGAAATAAAACCGTAAATTTAAAATGTTACTTTATTACTTTTGTAAGGAAATAAAATACATTAATTAATGTTAATAACGATACAAGTATTTCGTGTATAGTTTAAGTATTCATAAGTTGGATTCATGTAGCTAATCGTTTATGTGTTTATGTACAGTCTAAGCATAAAGTACTTATAATCCTCTCTACAAATAAATCTCAATCTTTTCTAATTGACTATCGTTGGGTGAATACTGAGAATGCGCGAATGCTTCCCAGGAACTAAACTAAGGCTATGTTCAAATAGGCCACTCTCTTCTAAACGTCTGTCAACTCTCGATATAATCTTTAAATAAACATTTACATATAGAAACAGGTATACAAAAACCTTAATTTATCGATAAGGATTTCACTACCTATATTATATACAATAAATTGGTGCCACATGATGTAACTACGTAGAATAACTAAAGCTACCGACGAGGCTTCGCACTGCACTCTGATGCCGCGGATATGTTGCCGCCGTGAATAATGCCCGCGAGGCGGTGTTCTTCTTCAAAAAAGTGTTGGATACATACGAAGATATTGAATATAACTACTTATATTCAATCTCTTTGTAATATAAGTACTTATATCCAATCTCTATGGATAGATAACACATTATAATCAATCATTTAGCTTCATAATAACGCTAGTCAGTAGTGAGTAGTGCAGAGCGCAGGCTGTCCAGTGTTGTGACCATTACATGTGAAGATGTCAATAAGGAGGATAATTCAGAGTCCTCTCGTTTTGCCACAATCATTTGGCACAAACATGTGCTAACAACATTAATAATAAAGTATACTTATTTACAACGAAGGCGTCACAATGATTTATTGCTTTCTGTTGATGTTTTCGAAGTAAGCGACAAGGATTAAAATATTAGAATGATTTTTAAATTGTGTCTGACACATTATACATAGGATGGCTCAAGAGTATAGGAATGCTTCTAAATATAGAACTCGGATAAAGAATTTATTCTTTGGAATGTATCGAAGCTTAAAGGTAAACAAAGAAATGTGAGAGCGATATGTAACATTGTTACTAAGGTCCATGCAAAGGCACCAGCCGTCAATGGCCGTCATACATATTTTTATATTGGTCCTCTCTAACAATAAAATACCTACAGTATAATAACATATAAATGATATCGCTGCATATCATAATAATGGCACGCACATAAATTTAGAAAAAATAAATACTCGTCGATTTCGACGTGCCATGCTCTTTTTCGGCTATAAATATACTTCAATTTGTAATATAACCCAATATAATATACAATGTGTATCCGATAGCGTCATAAGTGTAGTTATAATAAACCTATTGCACTAGCTGCTAAGGCGACATGTTGTAAACATCGGTCAAAATCCATAAAAATATATTCGTTTGAATAAATATCTTATAAGCTACGATTGACGTGTAAAATTGGTGCTAAGTTCCGAAAGGCAAGTTGTCGATCTCCTCATACAAAGAAGCTCGTTGGGGTCACTGTAATCAGCTGCCACTCCGCAGTGGATGGAATAAGGCTTCACAATAAGTACAAATAAATCGAGGGATTCTTAACGTTATCTGATAATAATTGTATGTCCTGCGTCTTTGAGATACCAGACAGAATTTAATTATCCACACAGTCACGTGACGAGGTCGTTACATGTTTACGGGTGACTAGGATTATAAGAATGACGTCCATTATTAAAGATAGATACGGCAGGCTGACATGTTTGGTTTAAAAAATATGACTGTGGTATTTATCTAAATAAGATGTATAGGAGACTCGTATAATAAAAGGTAGACGGAGATAGAATGTTTTTTGTGATGTCGATTAGGAATGCCGCGCGCGATCTGAATGTCCATAAATTGTGGTAATACTGGCGACATTTCTGAATATATTACGATTTTCTAGCTGCAGTATACTTCTTACAGTATTTAAGGACGAGTGACGATCAATGTACAGCGTCGATGTCCCGCTGCGCTCGTGATATCTTCACCTGGGAATAAAATACCCTTTATGAGTATGAGTTGGATGATAGATCTGTAGATTTTATTATTTACTTTTTGGACAGCATACATTGGAAATATAATCGACCGGTAACTTTACCTAGGTTTCTGCTAACTCACAATGGATCATAAGCTAAAATAATTTTGAAGCTTGAATAGTACGTAACAGGCGTCTTATTAGCTAGAACACGCTTGAATGAAAGAGATATTTCAAGAGTAAGTCATCAAAAGATAATCTTTCATATAAAAAAAACCCCGACTTCAAACTGAACCGATAAAATCTAATCAGAAAGCACTCGTCAAATAAAAAAACAATATTTTTTCAAATGGGTTCATAAATTATGGAGTTACTAGCTTTCGCCCGCGGCTCCGCCCGCGTTAATGTCGATCCCTCGGGAATAGTACTTTTTCCCGGGATAAAAGGTAGCCTATGTCCTTCTCCGCACTCCAGAGAACTTGTATGCAAAATTTCATGATGATCGGTTCAGTAGTTACGACGTGAAAGCGTAACAAACAAACAAACAAACAAACTCACTTTCGCATTTATAATATTAGTTAGGATGCGGAAACAAAATTTAAAAAAAAAAATTCTAGCAAACGTCATCCTTTTGATTGAAGTCGGTTAAAAATATGAATGCCATAAGTACTAGTTTAGTGTTATTAGTCAAGTTCAATAAATAATTTTTACTATCACTCCGCAAGCTGGCATGTTGCGCCAGCGTGGAGTCAGGGGCGAGCAGAGAGCCGCGAGCAGCGCACCTTGTCCTTGGGCGTGGAGGCCTCGCCCGACTCGAGCGCGAACATCTTCATCTTCTCCTTGAAGGACAGCTGCTCGGGGATGGCCGCGCTGCTGGCGCGCGCTTGCTGCTCCGCCAGCCGGCGCGCGCGCGGGTCTCTGCAACGAGACGCACTGGCTACACTCGGGTTTTTTTATTATTTTACTATATAGCTAGCTCCAAGTGAGCTTTTGCTACTTTACAGGGCGTTTACACTCGGGTACTACTACTTTTATAAGTAACACCGATGTTCTTGCGCAGATTAATTTATCGCATGGCGCGAAAATATCCGTCCGCTATTGGTACGTTCGCGCCATGTCGTCGCGCCGTACGAGTTACGAGTATTATGAGCGAGATAGCACGAGTCCTGTTGTTTTTGGATTTAATATCTTATTTAGTAGCATAAAGTTCGTTATTTCTGATACTTTTATTCGGTTTGATTCGACGGTAGGTGTGCTATTCTGCGCCGCCGAACAAAGCCGATGTAACTTATAAAAGTGGTACTACTGTATTATACCAACATTTATTCAGAAAATAGGCCTTTTCAGGCAGTTTTTAACATTAATTCACATGTACTAATTTACATGTAAGTATACAAATTATTAATTATTGTTCAACCTACTAACGTTTTGGAACCGACCACTGCAAAGAACAAAACGCCTAAAAACAATCTCTTTTCAATAATATTGGTATATATTGGTATATCAGACCGCTTCGAAGTGGTCGCCGCGCGTAGGTATGTTTCGAAAACATACTACTGGCAGACTTGTCTCACTAGACAGGCCTGACAGTAGTGTATACACCAAAGAACACCCATATAGGTGAAAAAAATAAAAACAATGCAGACATGAGACAATAGGCTAGTTTCCTGGGTCAAAATAATAACATAACAATTAGTCCGTCAGTTTGATAATCAAAAAATATTGTAAGTATTTTTTCTTTTGTCAATTAAACAATAAATGGAAAAGATAAAGCGCGTCAAAGCTTGTGACGTCTAAGTTTGTATCCAATATTTTTTGAAATGTGCCGTGTGGTTTCCGGCAGAGTAAAATAGGACTACTCCTAGTCTTCCCATGGATGTCGTAAGAGGCGATTTAGGAAATACAAGCTCCAACCCATCTGGCTAGCGAGGAGAGTGTAGGCCAAATCCTCTGTCTGCTCTGGCCAAGTATGGCTCCGGTAGTACAGAGAGGGTCATGCTCCTGCAGTGGAAACTAAAAAGACCTGATGATGATGATGATGATGTTTTTTTAAAATAATATTTTTTTTAGGAAACTGGCCTATTGATGAATCTGTCAATGTTGTGGTGCGGCGTTACCTGTAGACCTCCTGCGCGCCGATGACGCCGGGCGTGTGCGCCGGCGAGTGCGGCGCGTGCGGCGCGACCGGCGACGACAGCATGCTCTCCGCCTCCGCCAGGAACCGCTGCACACACAATCACACACCTCACTTAACACACACACATCTACTTCATTATACAATATTGTCATCGATTTGGGATGTATGACCTCGCAGTAGCGTACTATAGGATGGCATGCTAGTAAATACCGCGGACCTCCGGCCCTAGGGGGCAGGAGTCACAGTTAAGCCAGCAAGAAGCTGCTCGCTAACTTTAACTCTCATGACCCAAATATGAATTTGCCACAGGCCCCGGATAGTATAGTGTAGCCACTGCCTTTTCGCTGCTTCTTCTGCGCAAATTCTAGAAGATATTTGGTCATTATTATGACAAAATTATTATAAAAGACAGTCAAGCAACATTTTATATCCATTAAAAAAACCTTTTCAAATTGCTATTTTTGGATGGAAATTAGATTACCGTCAGTCTTCTATCGTTGTCGTTGTGTTATTACAAACACAAAATACTCACGTCAGGGTCCTCTCTCTGCGGCGTGTAGGGCTCGTGCTCCGTCCTGTCGGGCTCCAGCGGCGGCGGCGAGGAGGCGGGCGGGGCGGGGGGCGCGGGGGCGGGGGCCGCCGACGCGGCGCGCTCGTGGAACGACACGCGTTTGTCCCGCACAGAGCTCGGGGATCTGCCCAATCAGAATAACATCATACAATATTACGATACAATATAGACTTAACAATTGAATAACAATCAATCAAAGGGGTCGTCGATTAATCACGTGAGGCTTGAGGGAGGGTGTTCGGAAAAAATCACATTGGAAATATCACTATTGGGGGTTGGTGAGATTATCACGTGTATTATTTTTTCTTCGAACGCGCTATTTTTAACATTCAAAGTGGTGCGTGACCTCGACTCGCCTTATCAGTGTTGAAGAAAGTCTCGCTTATCCGTGGTCAGAGGATAAAGTCCATTAAATATATATATTCCACTCCTCATCCCACCTAGTCTAAAACATCACCACGTATTACCATGGGGGATGGGATTAAAAACATCAAGTGATTAATCCCCAAACCATAATTTTTCAAAATGTACATGTGGTGTGGTTACATTGAAGTGTGGTCCTACTCGGAAGGTATTGTTCTGCACATTTATTTTATACCGTATGTTCGAATATTGAAAGGTATAAAAAAAAGACTGACTGCGGGGGCTGCGCTGGCGGGCCAGGCGGGGCGGGGGCGGGGGCGTGTTCGTGGCCCTGCGCGGGCTGCAGCACGGCGGCGGGCGACAGCGCGCGCGCGCGCCCCGCCATCACGGCGAACGACGAGCCGCGCGACGGCGGCGGCGGCGCCACGCTCATGCCCGCCACGCCGCCCGCCACCTCCGACACCGCGCTCTCCTCCAGCGGACCACTCGCCTGAAATATTACAAACATTAGCCGTGCGGTATTCGGCAGAGTAGAATAGAGCCACTCCAAGTCTTCACGTGGATGTCGTAGAAGGCGACTTAGGAAATACAAGCTCTAAGAGACCTCTCCAACCCGTCTGGCCAACGTGGAGAGTGTAGGCCAAGTCCTCTGGCTGATCTGGCCAAGTATGGCCCTAGTAGTACAGAGGGTCGTGCTCCTGTAGTGGAGACTAAAAAGGACCTGATGATGATGATGACAAAAATTTTCGCTATTATATATTTATCCTCCGTATAAGTTTCACGCGAGCGTCTGTCTGTCCGTGACATCCTAGCTGCAGGACAGGTGGACCGAATCAAATGCGGTTATCTTTATTTTATGCTTCGATTTAGCTATAATGAAGTACAAGAACTAGTGGACGAGAATAACATTTGAACAAAGTTTAAGCACACATTCTTCGTTGGCTCCATCACGTCGAAAGAGTGGAGGAGGATCTGGGGGTGAAGAGAGCATACCAGGGCCGGCCGATCGGTCGCAGGCCGGTGGGCCGTCCCAGGTATCGCTGGACCGACATAGTGATAGTGGGCCTACGCGAGCTGCAAGTTGGCGACAACTGGCGAAAGCTAGCACAGGACCGAGCGCTAGCGTTGTCTTAAACTGATGGCCATGACTCACTTTGGGTCGCTGAGCCAGGATTGTAAGTAAGATTATAATTGATGAAAATTAGACCATCCTGAGCATCTAAATAAATTTAGAGAACATTGTTATTGGTTTCAATGATTAGTAGATATATAATAGTAGAAACAAAGAAATCTACATTAAGTATGTAAAGACACGATCAGGTTAAAAGATCAGGGTACCACCCTAATCTTCCAACCTGTTTTAAGCAGACTGAAATTAAAATTATTACATGTTGATCTTGTCATAACACTAGATTTTTTCCTTCACACAAATTATGTGTTACATTCAACACGTTAAACGACTCAACTCACCATTTCTGGTGGGTATCCATTCATGTCTTGCCGCGTGTTGACCTTGAGAATGGACTTCGGGGGCTGCTGCTGCGCTGGCGGCGGCACTGCGGGGTGCGGGGGGTGCACTGGGTGGGGAGACGAGGGGGCGGGGGGAGCGGGGACAGGGGATGGCGAGCGCTCCGGGTCGAGACCGCTTTCTATGTTGTTGCTCTCCTCCTATTATATATAAATATAAGTATTATAAATAAAATATGAGTTTTAAGCATAGATTTAAAAAAAAAATTTTTGTGTCTCTGAATAGATGTCACATTTAGCCATTTTTGTATGGGAACCTAGTGTGTCATTAGCGGGGGTGTGAGGCAGACGAAAGGGAGTCGTGGTGTCAGGGGTGCTATTTGTAAATGAGTGACTCAATGAAGAAGTACAAATTTTCCATACATCATCGGTCGTTTAGTAAACACGTCGATTCGAAAATAGCACTCATGACGTTTGACGCCGCTGTCATAAGAGATGTAACAACACCGTGTAATATCGATATCGAGAAAAACCCACAACAAGATTTTGTTTCAGTTTGACTTATTTTAAGTAAACAACATATGAAGTAGTAATAATTATATAGTCATAAGCATCTAAGAGATTCCCTTATACTCCTGGAATCTTCAGTTGTGCTGCGTCCAAGCCCGGGGTCCGCTATTATGACAGCATTCATGCTGTAATAACTGGTCTAGATGAAAAGGAAAAATTGAGAATGTACCAGTTGCTTCTCTGATAGGGAATGCGACTAGCAACCTATTAAACCTTGGATTCAGATTTCCACCTACATACGCCCACAAACACGCTAAACGTGGCTTTTGGTTTCAGGCAGAGGCCTACACCGTAAGGGTGAAGATCGTGATAATATGAATGTATGTATGTTTTACGGCCCAACGCCAATTCTCCTTTTGTAACTCCAGTAACGCGGACATACATAAATATGAAACTGAAGTACAAGTTTTTGCCTGCGCCGGAAATTTAACCCGGTACCTGGCTCGTTAACCACTGTACCATGGAGATTGTCATTATCGTTTATGATATTGTAATTAAATGTTCTTTGCATTACTTACATGTGAAAAGTCACAGGTTGTGGTTTCCCTTTAGCATTTTTTACAGTATTTTTGCAGGATTTCACTACACAACTAGGCATGTTTATAATTATAAAAATAAATTTTCATTCGGCTCATAAGATTCCGCATCCAATAATACGACAGACGTCAGAGGACTGAGGCCGCGAAAAAGCATACGCTGTTTTAAGAGTATGAGTAACAAGACATGCGCTGCTTCTAGAGACGTACGAGCCTTTGTATAAAAAGTAAGACGGGTTGGGCTCTCTTAAGTCCTGTACGTATTGAGGTACAACTCTTATGGTGTTGCGCAGACCGCAAGAGAGGGCACCATCTAAGTAAAACACTTTTGTCATAACCAAAACCAAGATGATTGGCGAAAGCCTACTCCTATTGTGTTCCAAGTGCAACGTAAGATCTGCCTGCTGAATATGGTGGTTCGCCATCTGCTGAAGTGACCCCGTGGGTCACTGTTGGGTCATCATGCTGCCCAAGCGCTGAGCGGGGTGCCACGAAAGCTCTCACAGGTGTTCATGAAGCAGATCAACTACGAATGATGGCAACTAATAAAGGGGCAGTTGCGCTGTTAGTATGTGGAAGTAAACATGGACAGCAACAATAAGTACAGTTTTCGGTACTTGTTGTATTGCCTCGTGACGCACCAAGCCCTCGCCTGGGAACGTCAAAGCTGACGTCACTATGCTATCAACTGCACCAATACTTCAAGAGTGAAGCGAAACAGTGAAGACGACGGCCAAGCAAAGAACAAAAAGACCTACCTAATGTATCAAGTATCTATCAAAGCTACTTCAGACTGCCCCAATAAACAGTTACTATATACTCTTAACCTCAAGGAGGTAGCGGAGAAGAGCCTGCTACTGTATCGTTGATGAAAAAGGCTTCAAAAAAGTATAGTAGTGATTAAAATGTCCAAAATAATTTTATTTATTATTTAATTGCAACTTTTAATGAACTTAGTGAAAAATAGTGCAAAAACCTATGAATATAATATCTAATCCTTATAACTCGGTTCGGACTGAGTTTAGAGGTATATATACCCTTATAACTTTATTTTGTTATTGACTATCGGGAAAACAAGGTATGGTTAGTGGCCGCGCGAAAACAAACAGACGCCAATAACCGGCATTGTCCTTTTGAAATATTATCTATTTCGGTTCAATAGATACAGTCATGTGGCAGATGGATGGACGGATGGACGTCGAAGGCTTAGTATTACCTTTCCGTGTTTACTCTTAGGGAACGGAACACTAAAAATAATAAATTTCCGGGAAAGTCGTGGAGAGTGAATTTATTATTATTTATTTCTTGGCATTAACTTTATTACTTATATTATTACACTCATCTGTATTCATGTAAATTATCGATGTTTGGCAAAAAATAACAAAGTGCATCACTATGCGTCTTTCCGCCTTTCACTGACAATGGAATTTGACGTTTTTAATGGAGGATAAATACGTTTATAATATTGTAAATAACATGAACTTGCATTACTTAAATGAGAAAAGTCCAGCGCGATAGTTTACTATAATATTCATTTTAGTATTTTAGAAGGACAGAACTTCAGAAATTGGCCAGTTTATAATTTTAAAAATTAAATTCCACTCTGTTACATACCCCTCGACAGGCGTCAGAGGACTGAGGCCTAGTGTATAGTATACGCTACTTTTAAGGGTATCAGTAACATGACGTATCAAGTAATACGCCTCTTCTAGAGACTTCATACTTCTATGGTTTTAAGACTACAAAACAAATGCTATAACTTCTTTTTGGTGTCTGCCATATGGTGGTCGTTACAAGGAACCACGTCAGAGGTCGAGAGGTGGTTCCGAAGAACTCTGACACCAGGGTGTGCATGGTCGATTGACCGTATTACCTACACGAAATAAGGGAGGCACTCTATTTCTAGGCCTCTGATATCCATCCATCTGTCACAGATCTACATTTATATCTTTCTATCATCTCACCGTAATACCTACGTTGAGACTAGAGACTTGACATTTTCACAGAATGTTCTCTATTCTCCTGACAACAATCATTGTCCCAATCTTACAGTAAATTACTTAATTATAAGCTTCATAATATGGTTAAATAGTGTTGTAAATTTCTTAACAGTACGACGCGCTTCGTCCCCGAAAGTCCTGTATTTCACAGCCAAGGTTGTCGGGGCCGCTGTGAATGTATGTTTCTTCATGCAATTTCACATGAACCGAAAAGGTCTTCACGTAATGGAAGTTTCCAAATATATTTTTAGAAAGGTATGTGTGAAGCCTGCCTGACGTCCTGATAACTCCAGAATCGCGAACATATACCTGTGTAAATAACGAACAAGTATTTGACCGCACTGGGTATCGAAACCGGTGTCGTGGATTTCTGAGAATTGTCGCCAAGGGCTTAAGCTGATCGTGACCTCTTTATCGCTTGTTCAACGCTCTTGCTTGCGCTTGGAACGTGACACTTTTCGTGCGTGCAGACGACGTTCATTTTTTGTCTCCCATCTCACCTGATGGTAAGATGGGAGACAAATGCCTAATGCAATATTTAGTAAAAAAAAAACAAATGCCTAATGTCATCGATGTATATAAGTGGTTATGACGTCACCAATGCAGTAGGTACCTGGTCGTGCTGCGTGGCGCGGCGCTCGAACTCGCGCTCGAGCTGCAGCGCGCGCAGCTGCTGACTCTGCACGGCCGACCGCGCCGCGCCCAGAGACACCAGCTGCGCTATCGTCGCGTCCCTGACACACCGCAATACAACGATACTTAAACAACTTGCTGTGCAATGTTGTGTCTTAATATTGGCAAGGCAGTGTTTTTAGCTGTAGGCCGAATTTTGAATAACGGTTAAGTAAATAAATATATACGGGCAAATCACACAGATTGAGCTAGCCCCAAAGTAAATTCGAGACTTGTGTTATGGGACACTAACTCAACGATACTATATTTTATAACAAATATATTCATATACAAGACCGAGGCCAATCTGAAAAAGATCATTTTCCATCTTGACCTGGCCGGGGATCGAACCCGGGCACTCTCGTGTCGCAGGCTGGCGTGTTGACCGCTGCGCCACGGAGCTAGCCAAATTAGAATGGTCGTCGTGATCAGTTTTTTTATGATATACGACGTCAAACAATCAAGCGAGTCACCTGATGGTAAATGATCACCGCTGACAATCTATATTTCCACTGCTTAGCTTTCAATTTCAATTTATTTCAATTTATTTATATGCATTTCATATTGTACAATACATCAGCTTTTACAATATAGTCACTGCACTGTAAATTAAATAGGTACAATATGAACCCTGTCGGGTGTCGCAGAAATAAGGATGGAACGGCAAGCGAGTTTTAAAAAATAATTATTAGTATAATATTTGTCCATTTGAGGAATAGTTTGTGGTCCTATAGTATTGCGCAAGTATTACACTAGTCCTTTTATTTTTTATTATTTTTGCTTGATTTCATGCTTTAGTAATCTACTTTAAAAAAAGAGTATTTCTTGTATGCAAGTCTTAAAATTTGCTTAAATTAAAATGTGTCAGTCGCCATATTGGGGGGAGGGGTACACAATATAGCTTTCTGAGACAAAGACTAAAAGTTTTTGTTTCGAATGGGGGGGGGGGGGGGGTGTCTAAAAATCATAATACAAGATAATTTATGAATGGACCCTTTGTACTCTAGGGGGTTGTAAGAGTTAGTTGTAGTTGCATTTTGGGGTTGTTAGTGACTTTTGATGGTTATTAGAGCTGGTGATTTTTGTGAGTTGAGTGTTTTATGATAAATATTTGTACCTGCGCGCGCGGTTGGCCTGTCGGCGCGCCTCGAGCTGTCGCTCGCGCTCCTCGCGCTGCCAGGGGTTCTGCGCGGGGGACGCGCGCGCCCCGCCCGCGCCCGCCGCCGGGTACACAGACACCGCCGGCGGCTCCAGCGCGCTCGCCACGTACCGCTCTGCACACATACAGCTTCACATAATAACAATCATCTGTATCAATTGCAACTGCCGCAGAAGAACTGAGCCCATGTGGACTAAGTCCCTTTTGATGCTTTCACGTTAGCAGAAATTATTCCAAAATACTATTAGCATTAAGTTTATGAAAAAATTGCCCTTAAACAACGATTAAAATAATCATGCCCATTAAAAAAACTAAATGCCCTTAAAATTATCACTAAAATCCTGAGTACTTTACAGGTCGCGACACGAAAGTGTAGCGGTGACCTTGTGCAGAAGTCAAAAACTGTAATTCTGTTGTACAATCACGTCCTAAATCGTATTGTTATTAAAAGTAACGCATAGGTATTTGAGACTATACTCTATCTCCGTGCTATACTTCATTTGCATTTATAACATTAGTAAAATGAGATGATCTAAAACTATCAAGCTTACAAATAAACAAAAAAAAAAAAAAAAAAAAAATACTTTCTTTATTAGTAAAGATTATTGGAATCCATTTTTGAAGACAACAATTGCGTGCGCGACAGTACCTGTGCGCAGCAGACTACCCCCTCTATGTTTTGTTCACCGCTAGACTTGTGGTACGTGCCGCTGGTTATAATTCGAATGTTTCTAGAAATCGACCGAAACAAGGTATACTACTGAAACTGAAACTAACCTTTCGGTTTTAGCCTCAACAGTTACTTTAATAAAAAAAAAACAAAACGAACAATTTCATATAAAATATACATACTACTAGGACTGAGCCAACAATAGGCTAGTTTCCTTAAAAAAATATAATTAGTCCGTCAGTTAGATATTCAAAAAATATTGGACACGTACTTTTTCTTTTTCGATTAAACAAAAAATTATAAAGATAATGCTACAATTTTTAGCAAACTTTGACGTCACGAGCCCCCACTCCTGAACTTTGACGCGCTTTATCTTTATTATTTATTGTTTATTTGACAAAAGAAAAAAATACGTGTCCAATATTTTTTGATTATCTAACTGACGGACTAATTGTTATGTTATTATTACGACCCAGGAAACTAGCCTATTGCGCGTGTGTCAACACCAATTTACTCAAACACGTGAGTATCGGAAAAGTCTAATGTTTTTTATCAGTGTGTACTACTGCGAGTTGTTTCCGTGACAACATGTTACATCGTGTAGACAGCTTACCGTCATCGGGCTGCACAGAGTTGTTCATCTGCGACTGCTGTGAGTTGTTCATATGAGCCTGTTGCAAGTTGTTCATTTGCGCCTGCTGTATGTTGTTCATTTGGGTGTGATGCATGTGTTCGAACTCCCGGTCATCCATATCCGTCTCAGGCCGTCTCATGTTTTGCTATAAATTATAAAGAAAGTATGATCGATAGCGAAGTAAGTAAGTAAGTATGATCGATATTTCTAACGATTAATATGACTGTCATATTTTATATTGTCATCCTTGTCCTTGAATGAATGAATAAATGAATATATCGCACCATTATAACAGAAACAAAAAGCCAAAAATAAAAAATAATGGGTACAAAGGCGGACTTATCGCAATATGCAATTTCTTCTAGCCAACCTCATACCTTGGTACGTTTTTTATTTATTTTAAATGACTTTGACCCTTTCTTGCCAGATAGGAACCAACGATGAGGTCAATGCCCGGTTTCGATGATGGAATGGTCCAGTGGAAATTGAATCATGCCATTCCAATATACAATTCCCAAATGTAGCCTTGTAGAAATCACGCAAACTTGATCCTAATCGGCGGTGTTCGTGTTCTATGTATACTAAAGTGTATATAATAATAGATCAAACCTTATTACCATTAGCACGTTAAAAAATCGAGTCAAATTACAATAAACGTAGAACAAGAAAGGCTTGCTGAATAATCTAAAAAGAGGCAGAGAGACATTGCCATTTTTACGGCTCGAAAGAAAAGGTGACAAGGATGACGATAAAAACGTTCATGACCCCTTGTATTCTCAGTAAATTTTAAATAGCGTAATAATATTATATAATAATAGTAAAACGCATAAATAAATGAGTTCCGTAAAATAAACACTAAATATAGGAAATGTAGAATTTAAAGGAATGATGGATAAGACAGTACTCTGTATATGTCCCAGTCATACCTGTGGTTTTGGTGCTACAGGAGGTTGTGACCGCTGTGGTGACGGCGGACCGGCAGGATGCCACTCAAACCTGTTAATATCAAACAATATAACTAATTATAATTTTATCACCACACCTATTATTATATGAAACTTTATAGATACTTCTCCAAAGTCGCGCTCTTGGACCACTGAGCTACTACTACCCCTTCTATTTTCTATACCATCTAAAATAAAAAGCAACAGAAAGTTGCCTTTGGGTGATTTTTTGTAGGGGCAAACATGCGTTAAATTCTGCAATCTAGCCACGACATATACTATTTGTGTATTTAACCCATCAAGCGCGAGAAACGCAGGCACAATGGATTTTCTATTGTTACGTGGACCGATTGGCCCGCCTTCGGTTAATAGGCATGGACCAAGGAATATTACGGATCGGGCGCGGAGTACGTCATAAGTGACGATAACTTTTTCCCAGACTTAAAAAAAATAGGTTATCAATTCGGTTGTATGTTTTTTAATGTTTGTTACGCTGAACTTCGTCATTTATGAACCAATTTTTAAAAAAATATGTTTTTGTTTTGATAGGATATGCTTTCAAGTTGGTCCTATTTAAATTTCGTCACATTCGGTTCAGTAGTTTGATTGAAGTCTGCATTCAGCATTTATGTAGCCACACTAATATTCATTATTATACCATCACATCACATCTACATGCATAAGCATACACACAAACATACACCTTTCACTTCACACATACACTTGCCACTATTATATATTCATTCATACACATTTTTCACTATCACACATAGACATCCTTCGCTTTTGTTTCTGTTTTTCGTGTGTATAGTGGCTGATGTCAGATTTTTCGAGCTGCCTAAGGGCATCGGACATAGCTTCGCGACTGCCTTCAACGATGACAGCCGGGACCAACGGCTTAATGTTCCTTCAGAAGCACCCCCCGCTCTAATTACACTTACACTTACACACCCACCACTATCACACTTATATACACTACAGTGCATTTTATACCTGTACCTAGCTATAAGTTCTTTTCATAATTTAACCAAACCGTGATTTCCTAAAATAACAGATTTAATCTAGTTTGGGAAATCAAAATATATAAACCACTTCACTCTGCCAATGTAAATAATATATTATGTACAAGTAGGTCAATTCTGTAATTATTACCTAATTAATAAATATCATAATTTCCTGTCACTTTGGTCACCCTGGCGGCAAGCTGTCTCCGAGACACAGACCGATGACGTCTAGTTCGGGGATGGACTGTTGCCGGGTAGTTCGATGACTGATAACATTGTGTTGTGTCCTATGAAACTGTACTCTTAATGTTATTTTTGGCAAAATAAACGATTATTATTATTATTATAAGTTGGTTTTTGTATGAAAGATTATTATTACGTTATTATTAAGATAGATATTACGTTACAGCTTTAGTAGGTACTAATTTACCATTTGTTTGAGTTTAAATTTCGAACGGAGGATACTTGCATGCTTATTGTTTGTTGATGTGTGCATGAGCTTGTGTCGCGACACGTTTGCATGCTTATTATTTGCGTCACTGTTATGTTCGTGGCCTATCTTGATTATAGTTAGATCCATGTCAATAGATTGTTTTAGTAGTACCTCTGCGGCGGCGGCTGGCTGTGATTGTGGTAGTGCTGCATGGCGGGGCTGTGGGCGGCCTGCCCAGGGCCCGGCGACAGCGGCGACATGGGGCCCTGCTGCGGCGCGTAATGCTGGTTGTGCATGTGCATCTGACTCGGACTCATCGGCCCCTACAATAAAACAAAAACATTTTTTTGATGATTCAGATAGTGCAGTCACGATATGAGAAATCAATTCTCAATTCATTCGGTGAATGATTTAACGTAGTGGTAGAACTACTAAATACCTCCGTCATTTAACATTAACACTGTAAGAGTTGATAATTAGACGTAGTCGGAGTAGGACGTGGTTACTGTTTGTTCTATGCAGGGAATGTGGTACTTGTGAATTAGATTCTTCATAACCCGAGATTTATATATTTATTTAACTTCATACCCAAAAAACAAGTGTAAAGGCGGAATTAAAGCCTATTGCTTTTTCTACCAGTCAACCGAGTAAGTGGTGAAAGAAACAGTGCTTTCGCTCTGATTTTGAAGGAGAAGCGGGAACCTGAAATTATTGGCAGTTAAGTCAGATTCGTATATACCGTTAGGCATGTTCCTGTCTTACAGATTCGATAAGTCTAGTTTTTCCATTATGTGAAATTATGAGGACTTATGATGAATTCATCAAAGTATACAAATATACATGTCTATAAAATTCTTACATCGATATCAAAATGAGTATATTTAAACGTAGACGGTTAGGTACAATACCTGCTGGCTGTGCATGTGCTGGTGCGGTAAGATGGGCGGCTTCTGCTGGATGGGCTGGTACTGCGGCGGGGGCTGCTGTCTGCGAGACACCTCCTCCGACATCTCGGCCAGCTTGGCGGCCCGGGCGCTCATCGTGTTCGCATTCATTGCATGATTGCTCTGTACACAATATCATTCACATTTAAGCGGTGTCTAATTAACCAATAGTACTCTTTGGTTCGCGTGCTTTTATTGTTATACAACCCTTAGGAACCTGTCACTATTTCAGGGTAACGTGTAGCCCAGTCAGATTAGAGTACCTTAGGTATTTACGTGAGAAAAACCCCTGTTCGCGTGAAACGAAGAAAGTTCGATACAATGCTTCGTTCCAACGAATGACGCAGTAACGGTAATAGATTTTGCAATAAATGGTCAGAAGATAAATACCTGATGATGTAGCGGAGAGTCCGGCGGCTGGTCGGCGGCCGAGTAGTGAGCAGATTGAGGTCGGTTGCTGCCGTTCGAGCTGCGGAGCGATGACCATCTGAAACGGAACACGTTGGCGGTATGACACAAAACAATAATACAAAAACAAAACAACCCAGATCCAGCAGTGAGTAGGATCCAAATGGACCCAAAAGACCACAACGTTGTGGTGTGAACTATCTAACCTGGTGCAGATTCTGATCCAGCTGATTATCCTAAAATGTAACAATCTGTGTTACCATATTATCGAGGTTCGATTGCTCTTGACTTGGTATTTATAAAAAACATTATGAATGGAAAATTTTACGATAGATAAGAAATATTTTCACAAATGGCCAGTAAATATCCAACTTAGCTATTTGGGAGAGAAGGGAAAATGTTCGTGACTGGTGTTATCCGTAACTCGTCTTTACCTGTCTTGCAGCGCGTGGTTATGCGCATGGCTGGGCAGGTTCTGGTAAAAGGCGTCGTGCGCGAGGTTGTGGCTGCTCCTGGACTTGCCCGCCCACGCGTTGGCCGCCGCGCCCGCGGGCATGGCCACGTTGCCCACGCTGCCGGCGCCCACGGGTGGGCCCACGGTCGCGGTTGACAGTGTTGGGCTTAAGGTAGCACTGTGGGAATGGTATTTATTAATGTATATGTTACGGGTAAGAGGCGAAGTAGGGCTACGCCTAGTTCTAGCCGGGTGCAGCTAGCTGCAGCCGGGCATATGCGGTTAAACTTAGATGTATCCCACTTATCTTCGGTTAGAACTAGGTAAGCCTTCATCATAGCGGCTAGAACTAGGTGCTGCCGCACACCAGTGGTTAAAAATTGATCATAAGAGATTTAAACTTAGGTGCAACCTATTTTTCATCGGCTAGAACTAGGTTTTCAGGTCAGGTATGGATTTTGTTTTATTTTGAGATTCTTAAATTTAATAGATTATGGAATAAAAAATTTTCAACTATCTATCAGATGGACTAATTATTTTAAAAAGTATTTTGTTGTAGGATTTGTGAAGAGATGTCAATGGTTCGTACCTGTTGAGGTGGTGGTGCGGCGGCGAGGATACGTGGTGGAGCGCCGGGGTGCTCTTGCTCGGCTTGACGGGCTCGGCCGCCAGCCGCGCCGGCAGGTCGCGCTCCGACGCACGCCGCACCGCGCCCGCGGGGCCTGCCACACCTGCGGGGGCTGCGGGGACACGGGGGGGGGGGGGACCACATTACTACATTATACTATAATAATTCATTCTATAGCACACTATTTAAAATATGTAACAACGGGTTCAGTGCGGATCGGGACATCGGACGCGCGTCTCGATCCACATTCGCCCTGAGAAAGACCGGGTGAGGTCGAAACATGTCGGCCAGTAGCTGACTTCGTACCTGAGTAACCCGTTGTTACACATTCTAATAAAGTATAGCGTTTAAGATAAAAAATAAGTCTTCACGTCGGTTCAAAAATGTCGGAGTAATGAGGTAACAAACAAACCCCAAACCCCTCCTTTTTTGAAGTCGGTTAAAAAGGTGAATAAACACATACGTAGATTCCAAAATTGTTATAGGAAAATATTGTTTTTATATTACGTACTTAGCCTAAACAATACATTTTCAATTACTTGGGATTCGTTTTGCGAATTATGAAAACTAGGGCCAAACATTTAGATAGAACTACGTAAGTTTACAAACATTAAGATTAACTTTGAAGTTCTAGTGACGACGCTGACGTTGAAAATCAACGTGTGCTCTAAAAAGGTACACTTTGAAGTTCAGCGTACTTTTGTAAATAATCTATGTGAACCAACTTAATCTGTGTATAAGCAGTAACATGTGCTAAAACAAAAACATTGTTTTCACAACTTAATTCAAAAACAAAAGAATAAAATAAACGTTTTATTTTCCTGTAAACATGTAATGTAAAAAAATTGGCTAAATGTGAGTCGGATTCGCACACTTTAAGGGTTCCGTACTAATGTACAATATTTAACAAGCAAAACATAGTATGGGAACCATAATATATAAGTACGCATAATACCTCTTTGATAAGATCTTTCCTGAGGTCAAGCAAACTCTTTCTTGGATGGCTACTTTGTGGATTGCATTATTTACATTATTTGTGGATTGAATTCTTAGTATTTTTTGCCAGAAATGAAAAAAACACAATCCAATTAAACACGGTTCATGTATGGGGGCTCAATTTTTATTTTATTTTGTTTTTATTATTTGTAGTTATAACCTTAATAGATATACACATACTATAAAATTTTCAAGTCTATCCCATTATGGTCTTCTTCTGATCTTCGTCTGGAATAGTTACTGCCATGTGACAGATGGACGAGCGGATAGACGGACCGCGGAGGCTTAGTAAAATGATCCCAGTTAAGACCTTTGGGTACGGAACCCCTAAAAGAGAGAACGACGATAGTGCACTTGAAAAACATTATGATAGAATTAAAACTAACGCACATCTACAAATACAACATAACAAAAAATCTACAAACAAAAAAGTGTAGACGAATAAGAAAGTGTCGTAAATACAGACATATAACGACCTAAAAAGACATTCGCATAAATAATAAGGTGACGAGGCGACGCCAGGCTGTGGGTATCGTGCGCGTAGTAGGACACACCTATATCATGCGTGACGGAGGTCGGTCTTACTGTCGGCGGGGCGCGGCGTCAGCGGCAGGCCGGGGCAGCTGTGATGCAGGCTGGCTCCCGCGCAGGCGCGCCGTCCGCGCGCGCTGCCGCTGCTCACGTTGGGGCAGCTCTGCACCACCGCCGAGTACGACTCCCGGCGAGACCCGCTCCACACGTCCAACAACGAGTACCCGTCGCTAGGCGGCGCCGCAACACGACCCACTCGCTGGTACTCCACCTTCTCGCTCGAGAAAGAATTACTGGACTTCTGATCGGAGTTGAGACTCGATTGAGCCGATTTCAAACGAATGTTGTCTAGTGTGATCACTTTCGGCTTTTTGTCTACTATCTCGTTAAATATGTACCCGTTGCTCGGCGCGTTACTGTCCGTGTGATCTTCTGAAGGCAGGTTCGGTAGTTCGAACTCGTTGCCTTGGGCGAGAGTGTCCTCGCTGCCTCGGGAACCATACTTCGACCAATCCTCTAACTGTATCAGAATACTTTTAACCTCGTCGTCGGACATTTTCCCCCCTCTGGCTTCACTCGTATCCGTCTTGTTACTCTCGTACTGAATATCGGCTAAACTAGCGCTATTATGTATATTATCTAATAACTTAAATGATTTATCGTTGCGCGCACTGAGATTAGGACTAGACTGGCAGTTTCGTTTGTAGTTCATCATGCTGTAGCTCAAGTTAATATCGTTGAAATGTTTAGCTAAGGCCTTCACTTTGCCGTAGGACGGGCGATACTCATCGGGCGACTTCCACGACTTTCTTTCGACGCTGTCGAGAATTTGTTTCGCGCCCGACTCCAAGGGTGTGTTTGCTAGTGATTTATTTACAAACTTCTTATTAATAGTTTCGTCAAAGGATTCCGACGTAGAATATGTCGCGGCTTCCGTGTCTTCGGACTTGCAAGAGTACGACTGCGACATATTGAATAATGCTCTTTTAAGTCTGCACTGGATGCCGTTAATTTTCTGCGTTTCCCTTGGAATATTAATATTTAATTCTAGTTTTCGAGGCGCCGGTATCGGTGCCGGTATAGGCATCTGTTTCGGTTCTACCTCCATCGGAGAGCAAGGAGTTTGGCAAGTAGCGTCAGCGGTTTCCTTTTTCTTCTCTTCCGGTTTGTCGAGTGACAAGGACGGCAATATCCTACGTATTTTTGGCGTGGCAACTTTGTCACACGGACCTTCGTTTTCAAATATAATCGGTTCCGAGTTAGGCTCATCGATGTAAGGTATCGACTGCGTTTCGGGTTGTGGCGTGCGGCAGCATTCGCACGCGCTGACGCATTCGTCGACGCCAGTGCAGCGTCGCCGATACAGGTCGCCGTCTCGGGGGCGCACGTGGAACAAGTCCAGCGTGAGTTTGGTGTCGATCGGCCTCATCTGCGGCGGCAGGCAGATCACCTCGTTCTCGCTGGAGTCGTAGTGCGCGGGCGGGTGGGGCACCTGCGGGGGCTCCTCGTCTTGAGGCACGTGGCTGTCGTACGTGGTGGTGTCGCTGCTCGGGTGCTGCTCGTCGAAGTCCTCGCAGGTGAACGTGAACACCGGGATGGGCCTGGGCGGCGGGCCGCCTTTGAGTTCCAGCGGGCAGCCGGGCGTGTCAGCGGGCGACGCGTCCTCCTGCAGCTGGTTGTTCTCGCGGTCCAGCGTGATGATGAGCCGCGGGATGGAGCCGTGGTAGTGCGGCTGGCAGTCGTCGGAGTCGTCGGTGCTGGACTCGGTGGACTCGTCCCTGAGGAGCTGGCAGCGGGCGTGGCACGGCCGGCGGCCGTAGCCTGCAACGTGAACCACGGTTATCCGCCGCTCGCCGGCGCGTGCTCTACGAAGAAGGAAAGCAGAACGACACAGAAGGAATGCTGCAAAACAATCGGTAAGGCGAACAAACGAAAACACGATTCTGGACGCAAATAAAAACGAATCCAAATTAAACTTACATATCTAAATAACAAAATTTAACACAAAATTCATAACATTAAATATAAACAATAAAATTTTGAAACACATAACATTCGGATATTATAAATTATAAACAGAATTATAACATAAATGATTTATTTCACTAGATAAATATTTAAGTAGAACAGTTTTTAAACAAAATTACTCGGTTGTACATCGGAGCAGGTGCAACGCATGAATGAAGTTTATGTATATATTTGAAATAGAAGTAAAAGAAATTGTCATCAGAGTGAGAAGCTCTAAGAGATGACGTTTCTCGGATGTACAACCAAGTATAAATTGTACTATGATTGATGGTTACATCATATAACGGTTACAAAGTTAAAAACACCAAGAAAAAATAATAATAACAAGCTATAAATGACAGACAAGACAGGGAGACGTAAAGATATTTGCCTGCTGCGTGCCTGTCCTCAAAGAAATAGAGGGGGTGTTTGCCGGCGGTGGCGAGCTCAGTGAGCGGGGACGTCGGCCTGAGCATGGCGGGGTGCAGGTTCGTGTAGGTGCCCGAGTTGCGCCGCGCGCGGTGTTCGTACTCGATCCCCGCGTCTGCTCGCCACACCGCACGCACGCGAACCACGGAAGTAATAAACAGTTATAATGCACACAACAGATTGCCTTTACTAATCCGCCTTGCCTCGCATCTTTACGTAGAAGCGTCATACGAGTCGTCTGTTGCTAGAATCTTCGATTTAGTTGGCTTTGAATACATTTATTAGTCGGTTTCATTTACCCTTTAATCGAGACGAAATTAAACTTTAATAATGAACTACGTGCAGAAAATGAGTACATACGCCATTCTGTTTTTACCCTATTTCTGCCGCGAACGCTTACTTCGTATGTTTGGTAACAATCAAGAGCGGATCCAGTTTTATTTTTTACCAACCAGAAATTTATATTCACTCATGTTCTTTCTGTCTTTTATTCATATATTTAACAAATACGATTATTTCATTTGCATATAAGTACACAAAACAATAATCTCCCCCGTACCCCCTTAATCCATTAAATCCGCCCTTGCTTGCTTGTAGAGTTTTCATAATAATTATTTTCTGGACCCATGACCCAACCACAACACATTAATTCAAAACAAAATCTTAATCTCAAAAGTAGAATATAGGCAATAGTGTAACCCGTCAGGATCCGGATTATGAGACAAATCTCTCTAGAGACCCTGTATTAGTTATTTGTTTATTATTATAGAAATCACATACAGATTAACAGTTTTACACCAAATCGTCTGCATGCTTAAGATTTCATCAGGTTTAGAGGGGGTATAAGAGTAGTGTAGTAGCTACCTTGCTTGTGGTCGATGGCGGGCTGGTGCAGCAGCGTGGCCAGGCCGTGCAGCACGGCGCCCTGCTTGGCGATCTCCAGCGTCACCGTGGGGCCCGTGCGCACCAGGTACTCCGCCGCCTGACACACACACACACACACACTCTTACTAAGTCACAGTGGTACCACTCCCTGTACGCGAGAGTTCCAGCACCGGTGACCTTGAGTCGGGGCGTGTAAGCGCTAGGGTCGATACCTCTCGACATTTGAAAGAAATTCTTATCCTTCCCCAGCTTAAAAATGCTTTCGATGTGCAGCTGTGTCGGAAGCACAAGAAGCCAAAGAAACTGCGTCCGCCTGCCAAGCGTGGTGAGTACGGCAATATTCTCCCATGGAACGGGAGATGCCTTTGTCCAGTAGTGGACTTCTACCGGCTGGAATGATGATTATTATTATAACGTTTTTTAGAAAACCTGGGTTACTTTTAAAGTGAAGAAAACATGTTTTGCATGAATGGTTGCAAAATAGCAAAATGGAGTTGCAAAATAGTTTGCAAAAATGTGTTCTTACAATCTATGTCAATTTGCGTAAATGTTAAAAGTACGTTCAAAATTTACTTAAGCATAGCAGAAGTCAATAAAGAAACGAGAGAAAAATATGTATCGCTATTTACCGGAGAAACGCTGCTAGTATTCTTGGAACATTGTCTCAATTATGTAGGTTGGTAAAAGTGTTTTATTTGCAATAGCTTTTTTTTTTTTGTCAAACTCATGACCATAAACGATTCCATCGTCTCATAACACTCCACATCGATGAGCCCTATCAAATAACACGCTAACAGTATGTAAAGATGTTGTGTGCGAGAGCTACCTTCTCCTGCGTGATCCCCCGCAGCGACTGGCCGTCCACCGACAGCAGCTGGTCGCCGGCCGCCAGTCTACCGTCCAATGCGGCCGCGCCGCCCGGTACCACCGACTTGATGTAGATGCCCAGCTTGCTTTGACCCGCGCCCTGGGGGTACAAATACAACTTCATCATTGTTTCACAGGGGAAGATTCATCTAGTAGCGATGTTGATAACATCCAACATTATAAGGAACTAGCTTTCTCCCGCGGCTCCGTCCGCGTCAATGTCGATCCCTCGGAAATAGTTCTTTTTCCCGGGATAAAAGGTACCCTATGTACTTCTCCGTACTCCAGAGAACTTGTATACAAAATTTCATGATGATCGGTTTAGTAGTTACGGCGTGTAAGCGTAACAAACTTTTCACATTCGCATTTATAATATTAGTAAGGATAGTAAGGATGAGTGGTGTGGTACAGTCAGCCAAGGAGATACCTGACCATCTACATAAATCTTGAATTATCTCTTAAACTAAAAGTAATACTAACATAAAAATGTATATTTAGGAAGTCTAAATTAATATCTTTCTAAATATATATTTTCACTAGCTTTCGCCCGCGGCTCCGCCCGCGTCAATGTCGATCCCTCGGGATTGGTACTTTTCCCAGGATAAAAGGTAGCCTATGTCTTTCTCCGTACTCCAGAGAACCTGTATGCAAAATTTCATGATGATCGATTCAGTAGTTACGGCGTGAAAGCGTAACAAACTTTTCACTTTCGTATTTATAACATTAAGTAAGGATAGTAAGGATGAGTGGTGTGGTTCGAACCTTGGCGGCGACGATGCTGAGCCCCATGCCGTTGGCGTTCTTGTGCAGCTGTATGAGGTGCGGGCGCGGGTCGGGCTTGCGGCGCGGCGGTCCGTGTCCGGCCAGGTACACGGTCCACACGCCCTGCGCCTGCGGCTGGTGCGCCAGCCGGCACAGCCCGCCGCGCTGCAGCGGCGCCACGAACTCCGCCAGACCCGGCGGCACGCCGCGCACCACCTCCGCGCTGAACCCGTCGCCCGGGATCAGCAGCGCCGCGCCCAGCCACGAGCTCTCCTCCAGCCGGATCTGCATACATCAACCACTCACAAACGTTAGCTACATTACGTAACGAAACCATGCCAAAATACACATATAACGTTCTAGCGCGTTGGAGAGTCTGGTTGCTCACACACATATTCTATCCCACTCACACACAGTCTCGAATATTCTAGAATGTACTGGTCACAACCATTCACAAACGTCTTAGCTAGATTAGGTAACAAGAGCATGGCAAAAATATTGATACATACAATGTTCTAGCGCTTTCGAGAATATTGTCTGGCTGCTCACAAACATATTCCATCACGCTCACACACGGTGTCAAAAATTCTAGAATGTTCAAAGTATATGAATCTTTGTAGAAACCTACAACACAGTATCCGGGAACAGGCGAGGGTAATGTCAATTAGTTGTTCGCCAGTTTTTGTAGCAATACTTATAGAAGATGGCCGATGCTATCTCACTCACCGACCGAAGCATAGAAGCGGTAAAGTTGCTACTCAAACGTCGATTTTCTCTACCACGACTAAGGCCGCGTTCACACGTACGCGATTTCTACGCGCGCGACACTGATACATTGGAATTAGATGCTCATCTTTTGTAAAATAAAGTTCAAAATATTTCGACATAAGATGTGCGCACACATCTTCGTAGAAATCGCGTACGCGTGAACGCGGCCTAAGAATCCATGTTGGTGCGTCGTAGATGTAAGCGACATATATTACTTTACCTGACCATACGTAGCTTACGGTCATAAATGGTAATTTACGGTCAGAAATAATAAATGACGGTCAGAAACGTAGTTTATAATATTCTATGTATTTTAGGGATAATCTAATACAAGACACAGATATGTTATAATTTTATTGACATCATATAAGGTATACTTATATTTTTATAAAGAAGTACACTCCACCATTCTTAATCGTAAAAGGAATTTACTTTATTATCGAAAGAATGTTGTACAAGCGCAATTTTCTTCTAAATCATACATACACATGTTTACGTTTGTTGTTTTTGTGTGCAGTGAGCCATAATAAAAGGTGCCGTTTTTACCCTTTGGGTACGGAACCCTAAAAATCTACCTATAGTGTTCAAAAGTACTTAAACATGTATTTTTCGTTTGCGACATAGTTGACCGTTTCTTCCCGTCATGTATCGATAACTTACCATTTCTGACCATCAGGTATTGTAGGTTACGGTCAGATAACAACACGTACCTCCCGGCCGTCAGCGCGGCAGAGCTCGTCGGCGAGCGCGCGCGCGTGCGCCACGGCGGCGTCGAGCACGTCGTGCGCGGCCAGCGGCGCCAGCAGCGCGCGCACCTGCACCGAGTTCAGCTTGAAGCACGCCGCCAGCGCCGCGCGCACCTCCTCCGCCGACCGGTACGTGCCTTGGATGAGCCGCGCTGACAAATACAAAATTTCTTTATTGTGGATCATTGGTAAATAAAAAGTTCTTACAATAGTGTTAGAGCAGCCGTGTCCTGCCACATGCTTTTTATTAGCTTCACCTGTTTGTATGCTTCTTTGTAACCGAATTCTTTGAACTCGATGTAGACCCACTTTAAACGGCCAGATTTAATTAAAATGTAAACTTATCAAGGACCGATGACAATACAATCATTGGATAAAGGGTGTTTTTTGTTTTTTTCTAACTATATTTTTGTTTAAATTGAGGCTTCCAAATTACGATGGTGAAGAGCGGTAAATTTTTAACCGTTTTGGATTCTTTAAGGTGTGATTTAACCCGTCGATATGAACAACTTATAGTATATGTGACCGAAGCAGGGAACTCAATTTTTTTAAATCCCCTTACAAATTGTCTGGGCAGCCGAATATTTCCGTATGGAAAATATTTTCTTTTTAGTACCTAACATTTGTTCCAAATATAAGTTATATATATTGTTCATATCGAAGGGCTGAATCACCATTTAAGGGTAACATTATTAAAATTTCACCGTGTATATAAATAAAGATTTTGAGTTAAATTCTCTTATGTATGAGCGGAATTTAACCTCTGGGTTTGTTGCAGAATCTGTCGTATGATAATCATTTTTATCGAATATCACAAGTTTCAAGTGAAGGAAAACATTTCATGATAGTCTGACCTTAATTGAATTATCCACTAGTAAGTACAACGAAGAAGCTACACATTTGTGAAAATACAGTAATTTTGTGCGTTTCTATTTACACAATAACAGAAACAAGAGATATTGATTATTTACAAATCGGACATGAAAGCGAAGTCAGTGTTAGGCTAGATATAATGTTAAAGAGTTGGCGACGTTTTGAAATAAAACGATATAACTTACCAGCTTGATGGGTCCTCGCGAGGTGGCAGTCGGCTGCGAGCTCTAGGCCCTGTCTCTCTGCCCACGCTGCTAGCAGCGCCAAACGCGCCGCTAAGGCGGAGCCCCATCGGGCGCTTACTGCTCCAGGCTCCGTTACGAGCTGTCAATGAAATATAAAAAAAAAATTAAGTTATATTTTTGTGAGTAGGGAACGACAGTGCAATTAAATGTATAATGTCGGAGCTCCCGATGCTTAATTAAGTTGCCGCGTATAAATGGCGACCTCGCTTTTTTCTATTGACTATGTAGCTAGCTCCAAGTGAGTTTTCGCTACTTCACGGGGCGTTTGAGGCGAGGGCAGAGTGCCCTCAGCCTATATAGACAACATTTATTTATTTTTTTCGCTTTAAGGGCCAATCTGAGAAAGTATAGCAAAAGCCATTGGAGAGCAGCAACTCTCATCTTTTGCCTTATGGACCAACGTGGCGACCCCGCCGACGTGTTGCCGTTTATATTCACCTTGTTGAAGCAGACCGCGTTGATGTAATGGAACAGGTGTGAGAACAGCTGTATGGTCAGTGCCGCGTTGACCCTGCAGCGTCGCAGCAGCACCATGGCCGAAGCCAGCACTTGCACGGTGGGCCCCGTGGCCTCGTTGGCGTCGGCCACGGCCGGGTTGGTAAGCGTGGCCAGAGCGCGGGACAGCTCTTCTTGGAAGCACGACACTAGGTTGCTGAGGAAATATGTTTACATTAGTCACGACTTTGTGGATATAAATCGTATGAAAGACATGGCGATATTGTTGAGAGTCACATTACACAAACAAAAGTGTCATTAGTAAAAAATATAATATGTTTTGAGGCGTCCGATTGATATAATAAAGAAAGCATATAATAAATACAAAAAAAATAATTGTTATTATTCTATATATATATGTTAAAATTATACGGGGGACCTGGTGGCCCAAGATACAGATTTCGGCTTAGTTTTAATCCAGTGCTCCCTCCCACAAGTTCCTTTTATATTTTAATTTATCATACGGGTAGTCCAAGTGAGTGTATACCACGCAAAAATCGTAGCAGGTTTTGTTTTAAAGAGGCGGATTATGATATTGTTAATTCAGATATTTTGAACATTGATTGGGATACGCTCTTTTTTATCAATTCAGCCGAAATATGTGTTGATATTTTTTACGAAAAAATATATGAGATTATACGCAATCGTATACGTGTGAAAAAAATCAATAACTCTCATTTCCCAGTTTGGTTTACACCCGCTCTTATACATATTTTTAAAAATAAAAGTAAAGCATGGTTAAAATGGAAGAAATACAGAAACCAATCAGATTATATGATGTTTTCCATGTACAGGGAAAGATTTAAAACTGAATCACGAATAGCTTATAACAATTATATAAATAGAGTTGAAGATAGTATCAAAGATAATGCGAAATACTTTTGGACATATCTTAAAAACAAAAAAAATCAGACGGATATTCCTAGTAGCATATATTTTAAAGACAATCAAGCCGATAATTTAGATAGTATTTGTAATTTATTTTCTACTTATTTCAAATCTGTGTTTCAACCCAGTAACTTAACAGATACTTATAGTATAGACGAAATTTTAGAACTAGACTTAAGGTCGACGACTTCAAACAATATTAATGTCATTTTTATTCCAGTTGAGGATTTGATTAAACAACTAAAAAATCTAGATTTAAATAAGGGGTCTGGCGTAGATAACATTCCGCCTATTTTCTTTAAGAATACATCTCAGACTATTTGTAAACCATTACATATAATTTTTAACAAGTGTTTGCAGGAGGGTGTGTGTCCTTCATTATGGAAAACGGCAAGGATCACTCCTATTCACAAAGGAGGTACAAAATCCAACGTAGAAAATTTCCGACCCGTCTCCATACTAAACGTCCTCGTTAAAATTCTCGAAAGGCTTATACGTGATCAACTATATCCTCTTCTTCACAGTGCTATAATACCACAACAACATGGTTTTGTTCGCGGGCGGTCCACTATAACAAATCTTTTAACATATACTACTGAACTTTTTTACAATACGGATGAAAATGAGCAAACAGATAGTGTGTACACAGATTTTTCTAAAGCCTTTGACACCGTTGATCACAAAATATTACTAGATAAGTTAGCCTACAATGGGATACGTGGCAACCTGTGGAGGTGGTTCAAGTCAAATGTGACAAATCGTACACAAAAAGTTGTCATTAACGGTCACGAATCTGATATGGTCAAGGTAACATCTGGCGTGCCACAGGGCTCTATTCTCGGCCCATTATTGTTTATCCTTTTTATAAACGACATCAGGGACTGTTTTCATCATAGTAAATTTTTATGTTATGCAGATGACTTAAAAATTTATCGTAAAATTAATGATCCCTTAGATCATCATCTGTTTCAAAAAGATCTAAATAGATTTGCTGAATATTGCAATCTTAATAAACTTAATCTTAACATAGATAAATGCAAATCTATTACTTTTACTAAGAAAAAGAAAATTAGCAAATTTAATTACTCCTTGTTAAACACTGTACTTAACAGAGTTCAACATATTAGGGACCTTGTAGTTATTCTTGATAGTAAACTAACACTAGATACACATATAGACACGATTTGTAGTAAAGCTTTCAAAATGTTTGGTTTTGTGGTCCGCTCCAGTAATGATTTTAGACGCCCATCTACATATCTCCATTTATATAAATCGTTAATCCGATCTCAATTAGAATATGCCGTTTGCATATGGGATCCGTTTTATAATAAGTACTCCGACGCAATTGAAAGAGTCCAGAAGAAGTTTCTACGCTGCATTCATTATAAATGTTATCGATGTATTCTTCCCCATGAAAGATTGTTAAAAACATACAAATTGCCTTCTCTTAAATTTAGACGAATTTTATTACAAATAATATTACTCTATGATATATGTAACAATAAGTATGATTGTGTGGATATAACAAACAGCATATGTCTTCGCGTGCCTACTAGGCCACGCGTGCGAGCCTGTCGTTCTCTTCCTTTATTTACATCTAAAATATCCCGCACTAATGCAGGCAAGCGTGCGCCTATGTGCCGTTTGTTCAATATACATAACAAGTATTTTAATTCGATAGATTTATTTTCAACACGAATTGGTGCCTATAAAAGGTTAGTTAGTGATAAGATCAAAGAAATTGATATCGATACATAATTCTTATTATAAATTTAGTTGACTCGATTGTTGGTTTTGGCTCTTTAACTTGCACACAAATTATTATTATTTCTTTCACATAGAACAATATTGTAAAGTTACTAGTATGGTGTTTTCTCTCAACATAACTCTGTTTGTAAGCTGTGGTTCACGTCGTTGGTTTCACATTTATTTATTTCTTTATGTAAATTTGTTACCTAACATTAAGTGTGATACTGTCTGTAGACCCAAATAAAGGAAAAAAAAAAAAAAAAAAAAAAAGTTATATTAGTTAAGCTTCCTCTGTTATATGTATATTACGTAGTAACTTGTGGAGTAAAATAAAGAGATTTTGTATTAAACAAAAAAAAAAAGAATACGGAAAGAAATATTTACGTAAATGCATTTTTCAAAAAAACAATGATGTAAAACAATGATTTGCATGAAGAAAGAATAAATGAGTCTGTTGCACTTAATAAAGTTTCCCCAGCATTGGTCATCTAGAATGCTTGCGCCCGTCGGTGCTTTGCCACTGTGAATAATACTTACCTAAATGCGTTCTGCACAGTTGTAGGTAGTAGATCCTGGGCTTGCGTGGAAAAGGAAGAGATGTGTCTGTCACACTTCAAAAAGTGCAATAGTTCACTGGCGTTGGCCATCCAGAATGCTTGCGCTGCAGAGTCGTTGCATCGCTCCTGAAATCAAAATTGAATATTTGTATAACCCTATGGCTGGGTTATCTATATCATTTCTAATGGTCACATCTACATGTTTCTTTCAGGGTAAAAACATGCATGAACATTATGATTGATGAATATGAATGCTTTAACAAGTTGGACCAGAATTGGTCATTGTATAGCTATGTATGTATATAGTGAAGGATGTGGGGCGCCGCTAGAGAAGCATCCCCAAACTGAGTCGTCTCGCCATCTTGAAACCCTAGTCCGAAGTGTATAAAGCAATTTTTCGATATCCCAGTACAGTTCATCACTAAGTTAAAGATCTACTGGGCTAGTATACAATATACATATTATTGTACCTGGACGGTAGTATGTATGAGTGTAGCGACGTGATGCAGTAGTGCTGTAAGCTTGTGAGCGCGCTCCGTCGGCGTCAGTTCCGGCCGGTAGTGCGTTGATGCTCGGTACCTAAAAATATTGAATTACGAATTTTTAACAGTTACAAATCTTATCGGGAATTAACGAATATTTTAATAACACCACACACAAGATGACTTTTAAAGAAAATAAAACGAAATGGTACTTTTTGTAAAGTCCAGTTTTTCAACTTTGCACGCGTTTTTTCCCATTTGATATACGTAGTTATACAAAGAGAGCATATGTCTTATAGGTTAATTGAAGGAAAGTTAATTGATATGATTCAGGTACCTTGCACATAAATAGAGCGTGTAGACAGGCGCCAGCTTAAAGGCGGGCGCATGAGGGTCTAGCCTCGTGATGACGTGCGCCAGGAACTGCGCCTGCCCCGCCTCGGGGAACTCCAGCACGGCCGGCAGGATGGCCTCCGCGCCCGGCCGCGCAGACGCCACGCTGCCCGCGCCCAACCTGCCGCGGCATGCTGGATTAATAACTGCATCACAACTCATTTCACTCTTGTTCTTTATTTGACTGTACATCGAAAATGTACGCTTATTTATTATTAAAGCCTTAACCAGACAGAGGACATATAGAGCCCGCTTTAAATTGAACATTCTGCCCTTAACATAATGTTCAAAATCAATGAAAAAATAATACTTGGTAAACAATTAAAAACTTTACATGAATGACATGGACATGGACATTGGAATGAGTCATTTAGTGCCAACATGTCACATTGATTGAGTTCCAACAAAAAATTAAAATGATCAGCATAAAATACTTTTACACATATTGATACACAAGTTAATACAACATTTTGTTTTAAAGTACTAGCATTTAATTTATGATCAATGGAAAGAAAATTAATTTGAATTCGATACTTTGTTTCACATTTTTTATGATAAGAGTATTACAGGTAAAATCTGCCGACTGAGCATAGAGCGACCTAGCAATTATTTACATACAAGACTTATGTAGGTACTACCTCCTACTTGGCGACAAAACTAGTTATATCGATACCTGTTGTCGTGCCCCGAGCCGCCGCTCTTCGCGCTGCAAATGCTCTTCGTCTCGACATTGCCCTCCAGGTCAAAGGTCGTCTCGTAGTTGTCCTTATACTGCGACCCTGTGGTCCTGTTCGCTGGAGCTTGCTCCTGTTCATTGTACACTGAACCCGTATGTTCGTCCCGAATATAGTCGTCTTTAGAGTCGTTCAAATGTTGTGACATCATCAAAGATTCGTTGTCTAACTTCAACGTGTTGTTATTGTACGGCGCTTCATTCTGATCTCTGTAATAGGCGTCGTGAGAAACGGGACTCATAGTCCTGTTATAGTCGGTATCGTTGGTGGTGTTAGCGTTGGAGTCGATCAGGTCGGGCTGGTGTGACGTCATGGAGGTGGGCGACATCGCGCCGCTCTCGGCGGACGTCGGCGATCTAAGGAGGGTACGTACACAAGCGGATGTGATGAGCCAGTGACAGAAACATGCAAAAGTAACGAACAAAATCGACACGTGATTAGAGAAGCGACAGTGGTCGGTTACGTAAAACAAAAGAAACAAAAATTTAGTGAGTGAATGGACTTTTAGAAACTATCGTTGAATGGGGATACTACGACGACATTTAACGGTGATACTACTAGCGCGCAACAACATGAAACTCAACTTTGAACCACTTATCCTGAGGATAAATTATTTATAATTTCATTCATACATTTTTTCACAACCTTTCTATTAATAAATATTTCAAATACGATAGGGTAAAAAAAAAACAAGTTTCATGTTATTGTGTACGCGTAGTAATGCCTCGTACCAAGATATTCCATACCTGTCATAGATGGAGCCGGAGCCGAAGTGCTGCGACTGTGATAGGTTCCTGTTGAGCAAGTTCTCTTGGGCGGGGTCTATGAAGCGGAAAGTCGACACTCGACCGAATTTCAGCAGACATCCGTGCTAAAAAATATATAATAATTTGTCTAATTACAAACTAAATGCAAACTAGCCACTGTGTATTTATATTTTTAACTCCTAAACGCAAAAAATAGGGGTGTTATGAGCTTGACGTGTTCGTTATGAGTTTGTGTGTCTGTGGCATTGTAGCTCCCTAACGGCTGTACTGATATTGATTTAGTTCGAGAGATTTCTCAGCCATATTTGATTGGAATCGGTTCAAAAAACGAAAAAATAAATTTAACCTTTCATAGAAATTCGTGCAGCTGATCGGCGACTTTGTATGGAAAACCTAATTTTCTTTTTCGTTTTTTACCTTTTTTTCTTGCAATTCTGTGTTCCATTAGGGATTCTGATTCCCAGATTTCAATATAGCTAGGGGGTTCAAAATCACGTTGTATATACGTAGGTATTTTTTGTGGCGAAAGTAGCTCAAAATGTTTAATTCTATATAATTTGTTTCTCATTAGTAATCAGTCTAACCGACGTTAGTAGGTTTCAATAACTGTCATTAATATTTACTACTTCCATATGTAAAGAGTAAAAAATAAACATTTCCTGCTAAATACTCATAACGTTCTGATGCAGTTGGGCAAAAATAATTAATATGAAACAAAACCCTTTTTTGAAATCCATCCAACAACAATTTTCACTCCATCGTTTTGACAACATTGCTAATTCGCAATACTTTCTCTACATGGCTTTGGATTGAAATTAAAAAAAAAAATTAATTGCTATTGCAAATCGGTAATAATCTTTGAAATTGCCCAAAGCAGACGGGATTCTTGTTTAAAGAAGGGACGCATAGATCGAAATGTACCGTATTACTTGCTTTTTGTAAATTTATAGCTTTCTGAATAGCTTAAGCTTGAAGGAGATTCAATATGCTCATAAATACTAATGACTCTTAGGAAGGTTATAATAATCGCGAAATACTAATTTAACAACAACTTATGTACGCACAATAGTATGTACTGGATGGCGTCTTTTTGGTCTTGCACTTATTCCAGTTTGTCCTTAACATCAGTAGTCATTAAATCAACTATATTCACGCATGTTTTGTATGTTTTGGTAAAAAAATGCATGCAAGGCAAACAAAAGGTAAAAAAAGAAAGGAACTAGGCGGCCGTTTTGGTTGATTAACCTTCCCTCATCAATGTTCCTGACCGTGGGCGTTTTGGCCAAATTGGAAAAGGTCTGAGTGATTGGTGCGGTTGGTATCCAAGTAAATGAACTTTCACCTTTTGTATGTGTACTTAAACCGCATTTGTATGTTATCACGTCTTGTTTCGTATCAAGTTTAAAGTGTTAAATTCGCAAAACGTCGCAAACGTCATATTCGCAGAACCACAAACATACGACGACAAATTACTTTTAATAATATTGTTTAAAAATACGTTTTCTATTTGGAAAGCTGAGCTAATTCTCAACCGTTTCGAAATTAATATGGGCCATGGCAGAGACCTATGCAGTGGACGAGTGTAGGTTGATGATGATGATGATGATGATGATGGGCCGCGACTTGGACTTCGCGAACATTTATTTAAATATTATCTCATAAACTACAGAACTAATTTTTATGTACAACGAACTTGAAATTTGTACTTATATTTAGTTAGAGTGTTATCACGAATGATACATGCAAAAAATGTGTTTTAACCCATTTAACGCTCAGTAAATTATTATACTGCACACCTTCCCTTCAACGCAAGGGAAGAACACAGCACATTATCAGCTGTTTCGAAGATGGCACATTGTCCAAATCGTACATTTCGCGATTGTTTATTTCGCATCTGACATTGTTTCGCATTTTATGTATTAAATTCGCGAGTGCCTGTTCGTGTTCCGGCAACCAATCATTTACGTATGTAGTTTGTGCCTTAGAAAAGTTTTGTTATTTGAACACAGTCTGTTGAGCCAAGTTGCGAATAATTACAATTCCCTTTCGATGGATGGTATGACACGATAGTTGTGGTAATTAATATTTTGCTCTTCCGTGCTTCAGACGGCAAATTTAGCCATTGTTATGAAATGGTAAGATGGCGATCGTTATGCCAAGTACATATGAATAGTATAATTAATTTTAATAGGTGGAATAGGACAGTATGCACAAAAAATAGATGAAAGCTTACTAAAGTTGAGCACCTACGATCAGACTGTACAGATACGACTGTATGCTTCACAAACAAACAAGCCAACTTGAATAAAACACTGGAGACACAATTTCCGATCCACAAATTCGTTTGGGCCTTTGCAGAATTCTCCCAGGAGTAACATAAAGATATTAGCCTCATATACGAGTAGAATACAAATATAAAAGTACTATGTCGGGAATCGACAGCGCCGGCCCTTGCCCTTGATCAGGATAGAGCGAGATTGTCTTTTCGCGCCCATTCGTTTGAATATCGAATAAAGTCCAATGTATGTCATTTTCAACCAGATAGCGCTACCTATAAAGTGTTATGCCAGTAGTTACGCACCTATTGGCATTATTTTAATTCGGCTGGCCTTAAACTTACATTATAAGTTAGACGACTATGCGAAGAATCAATACTCATCATCAGGTCTATAAAGTGTGACTGGATAAAAATAAATAAGGAAGCATTTGTTAGGAATTCAATTTCCCTTATTTTATTGTATATTAAATCCAAACCCAACTTCATTAGTTTAAATTAAACTTAAGTTTCAATTTTGCTAACAAGAAAAAGAAAAAATAATAACTATGAAAACTGTAAGTTGCATTGACTTTAAGAAATTGTGATAAAGCGTTAGTTGTCGCCTTTAGAGGAATTACGTAATTTCATTATATTTTTTCCTTTGATCGAAGTGACTATCATAAAACTTTATATGTATTTCAGAAAATAAATATAACCGCATATTACATTTTGCGCCCCTAGGTACAATGGCTTCTAGGGCCACCCCTTTACTCGTTCTAGCCAGAGCCAGCGCGTCAACCGACGTGTGTTGGGTGTATTTGTGTCGGCGTTGTCGAGTATTTTCAATTTTCGCTACTCGCGTATAAAATTCACTTTGACTTCGGCCGTAATATAATAATTTATGTATCACAACATACTGTGCTTTAAGCTTACGTCCAAATTAAAAATACTATGTTCATATTTTTAGGGTTTATGTTATAGTCGACATTGGACATACATAATTTCACATATTAGCTGGATTACATTTAAAAAAATCTTTGAGAGGCATCTTTCCTAAATCTTTTGCATCTTCTGGATGTGTCAGAACCCTGGGGTTGCTATTATTGCTCTTCTAAGTTTTTACAGCCAGTTGCCTGTCTAACGCCAACCTTAATTTAGCATACGCAGATACGAGTATTATGTATGTTAAAATGAAGAACAAGTATTTGCCCATGCTGGGAATCAAATCCAGGACCTCTCATCGAAGTAACGTCGTCATTGCGTCGCGGAGACCGTCATTTGCAAAATTTACTCTTATAAATAAAAGGTTAAGCGTTATGGACATTCTGACGAAATATCTTAAAATTTATTTAAAATTATATTATTTCGAGATTAACTATTATGTCTTGGTATAAATAAAAAGATTTGACTCATAAAACAACTAAAGTATACGATACATATTATCATGTCTTTATCACTTACGGAGTAGACAAAGTCTATGGTCCTAGTCTTATAGCATATCATAGACCAGACTCTGTCAAGACCTTAGACTCTGTCAAATAATGAAAAATTTCTGGATAAAGACATGATAATATGTATCGTATAGACCAAAAAAGCTATATTTCCCTTGCTTTTTCCTGTACTTAAAACTGACTTAAACTAAGAAACTAAACTGCAGTATTAGTCCTACACACAGTCACACTTCTGATGCCTCTCGACACACACCCAGGAAAGTGGAAATCCTTGGATAAATTCAGCGAAAACATTTCTTCCAGTAAAAATATATGTCGCGCGGGTCATGTACTTTGCGTCAAGTGGTGGGTAAAGTTGTTACAGCGGGAGCGTGACAAAGGAATCGTAACGGGGGCGGCGTAAATTTAACGGCGCGAATTAAATATGCATGTGAAAACGCACAAGACTTTTTATTTTATAGTATTTCTTTAGCAGTGTAAAATGGTTACCGTCCTTGGGGCTATAAAGTTAAAAAGTTATGGATGCGAGAAATATTTTATTCATTTTATAGGATCACTCGTGTGTTTACTGTTTGTCACAGTAAATTTGAAGTGCATATTTGCAGTTAAAATTTAGTAGTGTTACAGTTAAAAAATTAGGTAAATTTATGATTTTTTGAATTGAGGAGGCCCTTTTGGGGATAAGAAAAAACATATTGCAAATTGTACTGCGTGACATTTCCAAATTTCCAAAACATTTCATATTCTAAGCTACTTATAGTCTCCTGAACGAGTTTGCGGGTAGAAGCTACTTATAATCGTAAACAAAGCCATAAGAAATGACAAGCCTTTGGTAGACTATAAAAAAGTTATGGGCGTCTGTGACATGTTAATCTCAAGTTTAATGGCGGCCATGACGATCGAAAGCGATTTCAATGTTATTATTTTTTAATACACAATCGTAAAGCACTGGTTCTTTATTCACTCGGATTGTCGAGAGAGTGTATACAGATTGACTTATTATGTATCCACAAGACTTCAATTTAATAAATTAATTTTGACTCTTTATAATTTCTGCGGCGACATTGTGTAAGAATTTATACGAACTTATTCTGGCTATATATAAAATACACTTAGTATTAGAATCTGACAAGAATATATTTTTGGCGGCTACATTTGCCTGTCATTTGGGTTCCTCCTTTTTTTTTAAGTTTTAACCGACTTCAAAAAAAGGAGGAGGTTTCTCAATTCGACCGTATATATTTTTTTATGTTGTAATTGTCGTTACTTCTATAATTGTGCCGGCCACAAGGTGTTACCAGGCCGATTTGTTCTGGGTCAAGGAAATGGCAGCCTGGATGTAGCACTTCAAGGCATTCAGGAGTAGATCAGCCAGTGGGTTGGTGGTTTGTCTCTATAGGTCTTGCTCCCGCCACGCGACCGATTAGTATCAGCTTTTCCAGATTATTTGGTTTGCCAAACTAACAGCACACACAGTTTAATATAAAACTTGTAATAATGTGAATTAAATCATAACATACATATTTTCCAGTTGTTCGAAAAATAATGTATTGTCACTTCGCGAACGCCCATATATTCGTATACCCACATAGATTTTATAAAATTGAATAAAATTGGCTCGACCGGTGTCGCGGTGTAATGCATCGGTATGCGCGGGCGCGCGGGGTGGAGACATCGGAGCGCTGGCTCACGGAATGAGACACAGTCCGTTTGAATTCTTATTGTCGCGCGGGCGCGACTCATTGCGTTTATTTGTTTTTTTGATCACGGCGGCCCGGGTGAAATATTCAGTGATTATCGTTTGGTAAATGCCCCTGTTGGGATGATCTATTGTTTGTGAGGCCTAGTGCCATAGATTAAGTACGATATATACGTAAAGCGATGTTTTTGTCGGACAATAAAAAGCGCATGTGCGCACATATCCTATATGGAGATCCCATTGTGAACGGAAGTTGTTTTGTGTTGAACTCAAATAAATTAGTGTTATGACTCATTTAAAACTAATCCATTTGTGAATTGTTATAAAAGACGTGACATGGGGTTGCGTCATAAACCCCAAATTTGTTTGTCTGGTTGTGAAATAATAATCTTGGTGCAAATCACATGGTTTTTGGTGGAGTGCTAACTATCGTCATATTAGTTTGGGGCGACATATATATATGAGCTCAGGGAGGGGTGAATAGGGAACCAATTGGTGCACTCCTGCCTTGAGACCGCGGAAGAGGTCCAAGGCGTCTCCCACCTCGAATGAAGCTTCTGGATCCTGCCGAACGAGGGCGTTCGAAGAAGATAGAAACCGTAAGTTCTTAGTTTAATATATTTTAGGTTAAGTTATTAGTAAGTTAGTAGGTCCCTAGACCTTAACTAGGGTGGTAGCAGAGCTGCGTAGTTTGTTTGTATGTAAGTTTGTTTGTCCCCTTGCTGGGGTAACCTCTGTCGGGCTGACCCCCCGCACAGGGTAACATAATTTAATCAGTATTCTCTGGTAGCAGCAGGGCTTGTTACCGGTACCAAATTCCCATTATAAGTACCGGTAAGTACCGGTATTACTATTCTGTTAAAATTTTAACGGTAATATGAGGTACCGGTAATCTAGTATTTAACGGTAATAATATTGTTAACAGTTAACGGTAATTTTACCGCTACTTGTTACCGGTACCAAATTCACATTATAAGTACCGGTATATACCGGTACCTCTATTCTGTCAAATTTTAACGGTATTAAAATTGCGTTAATTTTACCGGTACCTACGCATTGTTGCCGTCTACCGCATGGGACTCGCTCGACTGTAAAAGTGCCGCCCTATTGTGGGCCCCCGCCTCACGCCGCACATGCACAACACGGCAACGACACACATTAACGAAATGATAATTCCCAATACGAGTACCGGTACTAAGTACCGGTACTGTTTACCGGTATTTGGTACAGGTACTTCTTTCAATTACCGGTACCGTCGTTTAATTGAGGTACCGGTACCAATCCAATTACCGGTACCGTTGTATTATAGAGGTACCGGTACTTGATTTTTACCGTTACCAAATGTACCGGTACCAAACCAATTACCGGTACTGTCGTTTCATAGAGGTACCGGTAATGGATTTTTACCGGTATTCCAACCCCTGGGTAGCAGAGCGTAATTTGTTTGTATGTATGTTTGTTTGTCCCATTGCCGGGGTAACAGTGTTCGGGCTGACCCCCGCGCAGGGTAACTTTAGTTTTTAGTTAACACCAGTTATATAAATTCCTACACGTAAGTGTTTCCCCGTTTCGTAACAAAGTTGGCAAACAATGTCACGAGAGTTTCAAATTTTTATTTACATTTTACACTCCCAACAAAGTCATGAGATATGTATTCTGCTTGACGCAGTACCTACTTTTTTTAATTTTTTACTTGGGCACAAATAAGAACCATAACTATAACATAATGTACAAGTATCGTACAGATAATCTGGTGGCCTATTCACACCATGATTGCGTATTGCGAAATCATATGAATATCGGTTGACTGTAGAGAAACAGTTTACCTTCCTAATACTAATTATTATTTTTCTGTTTTATTGTATTTTATTTCATTGCTAATGAGAGTCCTTTTGACTCATACATATCTTGCCTGATGAGAAGCAACGATAAGGTCTAGGATAGAACACGCAACCCAAAATTGTACGTGTCGGGAAACAACGACAAGAGTAGGGTGTTCTTATATTATAGCTAACAATTAGTGAGCATCATTGAGGTGTGTGCCTTCGGTGTTTTTGCTGAAACAGGCTTAAATAATGTTAGAAATTCGTGATTAATTTGAACCTTAAGACCTACCTGTAATCGTTGCGAGTGCATAATTCGTCGTCCATTGACGTAAACGTGGGCGTCCGCATGCAGTGGCGTCACGGTGTACCCGCCGCCTTCCGCGGGCGCCACCACACAATGCCGAGGTTGGATGGATGGACCGTAGAGTTGCAGCGCCGTGCCGTTGCCTGACCCCACCTGACATACCGAAAGTTTTATCAAAAATGCTGCCCATACCGAAGATGAAATACGAGATTAACCGCAATTGAATTTGAATTTCGTCTGATATTTCGACAATATCGCAGTTGCCATTTTCGATGCAATGCAATGTTGATCGATGCAACGAAATATCAGACGAATCCCATATTCGATCGCGGTAAATGGTAACTCACGTACTCAAAATAATAATGATACTGACCGCGAAAGACTAAAATATGAGATACTCGAATACAGAAGATATGCTATACTCGAAAATAATGATTTATTTGCACCAAAATAATTCATATTTTGACAATTCTGAACTCTTCACGATGAACGCTTATCGTGTCATTGATTGCTATGATTTATTGATGCCCATAGGCGAATGTAGGGATTATTAAATAGAATATTCTAGTAATCACAGTGTCGTTAAATAAAAAATCGATAGCAAAAAGTCTGTTAGGAGTCTATGCTCATATGTTTGAAAGATAAAGTAGACTCAGTACTTAAACTAGATCTGCAAAGAGGGAAATATATAAATAGTCTGTTTTTACGGAATATTTACGAGTGTGCATATATATTTTCTAGTGCGCTTGGAAAAAATGTAAATATTTGCTTCGAAACTAAGTCGTTCAAATATGCTCTGGACATACTGAAATATGCTTTCTTCATGGGTACCCCAATGTAGTATACTGAGCCCATCGTTATAACTTGATGAAATCTGCGATACGAACGTAGTAGTCATCTCTTCGAGCTCCCGACTCAGTCTCGGTCCGGCCTCAGGCTATCAGGCAATCCTAAATTGTTATCGAGCTGGATTCAACTGTACTCGCTGGGTATACTACATGGTAGCGTTTTTTGTCCTATGCTGTTTGATTTACCTCGACAACGTCCGTAATACGTAGTCGTCGTCCATTTTCGACGGTTGAGCCGTCAGGTGCCACCTCTATGAGCGCCGGGTCGTTGCCGGGCCGGCCTCCGCTGGACACGCTGGAACCGGCCTTCTTTTTGCGCCGCCTCGGTTGAGAGTCCGCCGGCCGCCGCCGCACGTGGAACATGATGGAGCCTGACAACAAATGAGATGCAGATAAAATATTGGTTGCTATGACCAATCGGATGTACGTATATGTGAGCAAAAAAGGTGTCTAGCGGTAATCACAATGCCATTTCGGGACACCAACTTAAAGTAATGGTTCGAAGTGTTCTTCAAAGCACGGAGTACGCCCATTTAGTTTAGCTTATGCTCTACGTCCGCAACACGTGCACAAGGCCGTATAATGGAGCTCAACCAACTTTCTATCAACTACAGGAAATTGCACCTCATTTAATACAAAAAATCGTACTGCATCCTTTTCGATATGAAAGAATAATTTTAAGAATAATGATAATGGGGTCTGCGATGACAGATAAAACATAATACAAAAACGCGACGTCAGCAACGCGGTGAATATAAACGTTAATATTTACCTACGAAAAATGTGTCAACCGTTACCCCAACCCCTTTAGTTTTTCCGCAAACTATTATCGTAAAACGCGATAGGCCCATTTCGCAGCTAAAGTGTCCCTTAATCAATTTAGCAAGGGGCCAAATCCAATTTGTAATATAACGCTACCTGCGCACGATAAGAATAAAACGCACACTATTATTACAAGTTTTACATGCAAGGCAGAATTGCTCTTAACTCTTGTTTCTTCTCAATGTTTATAGGTATATCATTAAAATGTGTCATACCACAAAATATTTCTTCGCACAATGTAATGGGTCAGCTGTATTAATTAATTAGAGGTAGCTGAGCCCGCAATAACGACTTCTTATATCGAATTCAATAAACAGCGAGATACAAAAGCCAAAAATATTGACGTTATTAAAGAGCAGCCCACTTTTACTAATGAAATATTCACGGAGCATAACGAACCGAAAATTAAATTAAAGCTCAAATTTCTACCTACACAAAGTGGTAAACTTCCATAAGCACTTCGACGTTAACTTCGGGGGGCAAATTAAAAGCTAAGAAGTTCTGTAATGTCGTTAAGTTAAAGACGAAGACGATGGAATGGCTTAATGCGGTTGGGCATTCTTTGCTACATTTAGTGTCGACGTGTGAGGTTATAAGTGCAGTTGGAGGGCGTTGAGGGGAGTGCGCAGGTCGCGGGGTAGGGGTGCTGAACGAGCGCGCCTCTAGTGTCAACATCATTAGTGTGTACATTGTCGCACCGCTCCACTGGAGCTACGAGGGCCGCCACGGCTACGAGCTTCATCTTTTTACGTAGATAAAAGCATAGGCGACGAGACGCTAATTTTCCTTTGGAAAATTCTTGAAGCGAATATAAAAACGATTACACGATCCGCGACGACTTCCTCGCAACATGCTATTTAGTAACTTCATAGTTGAATACATTTTTGGTTATAGGACTTTCTCCCAATTTTTCATAATCTGACTGCGATAATGCACTGTGGCTGTGAGCAACGACTCTACGAATATAAACTACGACTCTGTGCTACGAATGCTACGATCTACGACTGTACCGGCCGGTTCCAATAGAATAATAATTCCCACACAGTTTGGCACCTTTGAAGTCGTACGATGCAGCCACGTCCTGCGTTCATTATAGGTACCTTACCTACTCTGTCTGGTCCAAAAAAAGGAAGTGTTATTGTAAAACAGTAATTATAGGAAAAAAAATGAAATATGTGATGAGAAAGAACTCCCCGCAAGTAGGATTTGAACACGTCCCTTTGATTTATGTCCTAAATGTGTTACCTCTAACTACACCGCCCACACAAATCACAAATCACCGCGCCGAATTCTCTTATTACATAGTAGAGTAAACTTAGAGGTATTTTTCCATCCCTGGGGACTAATGACCAGTTAGATAATAATAAAAAAACACACATTACAAAAAAAACCTACATTGATTCCGAAGGTACCTTGTCACATTTTGGGTATAAGGAAGAATAATGCGAAATATCTAGTTCGAAAAATTGCTGTTTTGAACATATCTGAGGTTACAAGGATATCTCTGGAAGGTTAAATTTCAATCATTCGAAGTACAATCGAACTCTGAACGGTACTTGTAGGTCGCCATGTTTCAGTCAAATATAAGAAAAATCTATCAATGTTAGCCAGCAGTTACTCTGCACAAGTGTTTTCGTTTCGTTGCAAATTTGTGTAGGTTAACTGTGGTGTTAGTACGTCAAGCAACTGAGCTGTATTCTTCAAGCTACGACACTGACCTACGTACTTCAAGCTACGATACTGTGCTACATAATTCAAGCAACGACACCGTGCTACTAGACATGAAATAACTTTGTTGATTGAAAGAAATAACGTTCTCATAAGGCACTGTGCATTAGAAGAATACCGTAAAACGCTTCGATCAAATAGGATGGTAAATACACGATTCGCGCTCGAAAAGTGGCACCGGCAAAACAGCGCCCACATGGAGTTTCGGAGCTGTTTTGTCCACAGTTTCAATAAACCGCGCTAGCACTCACACGTCTCGCGATGACGAGGGTACAGTGAAAACATGCAAAAACTACGCATCAAAACAAAAGTGAAAAAGAAAGATGGACTGTCATACTTTCAGTATGTACCGTTTTTGTCATTGTTTGTAAGTTAGCATGATTTTTTGGCCCGGGGACATTATTAAGGCTTCATTTTGTATGAGACTGTGTATCTAACATCATATTTGATCGAAGGTAAAACGTCTATTTTTTCGTCGCGCAGTTAGCCTTATTTTTCATGGAATACTAGCATGAAAAAAATATGAAGTACAGTTCAAAGATCAAAATAAATGGTTACATCAAAATATTTTCAAAAAAAATATTTAAAACCTAGCTAAATAAAAAAGCTATATCCAGAAACAGTTTCGTCGCGCATTACTTGATATTTTCAGCGACAACTACCAACTTTTATACGTCTATAAAAAGTATTACTAAATGAGCAAGATGGATACCTAAAAAAAATACAATATTTGGTTATGATTTTTTATTATTAAATTAAAAGTGAAAATTAACACGACAATGGCAGACACGGGTTTGAACTGAGACTGATGACAAGTATGACACGAGTATTAATACATGGTGAAATCGTTCTGGACCCTTAAAGGGGTGATTCAGCCCGTCGATATGAACAACTTTTCCTATGGCACCAAAGCTGGGAACTCAAAAAAAAAAAATGGCCAGTTCCATGCAAAAAATTTCGGCCGCTTGGTCAATTTGTAATTGTATGGGATCGTCAAAAATTTTTTGAGTTCAGCATTGGTCCCATAGGAAAAGTTGTTTATATCAACGGACTGAATCGTCTCTAACGATAAAAATATCACCGTGTATAACGCGCGATGTCCGGTACAAACGGTTTTGGGATAAAGCGCCTTAACAACATCATATCATATATAGAGTTTTGTTTGATAACTGTAGTGGTTTTGATAAATGTTTCATTGTGCCAATGGTTTCATTAGCCGAATCGATCATAAGCTCGGGGCCGCGAGTCTTGATCGATTGAGTTTATATACTTGATTAATGATGTTTACCAACGAGGGAAATTAGCGTTGGTTTTCTTTTATGAAATTCTTCAGTTTTGGTCTGTGCAAAAGAACTGACAGATCCAGTACATGTTTTGATTAGTAAAGGTATTATGGCTTAACACAAAGTAAACCATAAAAATGCAACCTAAGGTCCAATTCAATAAAAGTGATCGGCAATGATAATTAAATTACTTATAAATTTGATAACGGGTTGATTTGTCGAAAAAGCTTTTTATGAAATGTACCTACTCTTAAAATATTTTCAATTGATATTTACATGTATGTTCCCTAAACCATAACTATTACATTTAAATAAAACTGTGTTTTGAGCACAGCTACCACGTTGTTCGCCCACTACGAGATAGGATTCGTGTTTAATCGGTCGCATAAAACGTACAAAGCTGCAGCTCGAGTGCTCAGCAGAATGGCAAAATCAATAAATACCATGCATCGCACATCAACTATTGATGGCGACACCGCAGTCGATCAATTCTAAATTAACACCAACACAACCGCTTTAAGTGGGCAATTAGGACATTTTTTGGGTTTAGAATTGGTGTGCTTTTGTACGCAGATATAGCAAAATGTGAGTGATTCGCAGCTTTTGCGATACGCAATTGTCCGTTTACAACGATTTTACAACATTGAAATATTGGGGCAACCAAAACACCTGAAATGAAGTATCATCTTTGTCTATGGATATCTGCAATGCAAAACGCTTAGGGACCCCACGTTTCCGCGTAAAGCAAACGGTTCTAGATTATTCGTCAGCCTTCAATCATTAACCTATCGGACAGCTTCCTTTTGAAAACGTTCAAATGGTAGAAGCTGATATGTGATGCTCCAGCCTAAAGATGAAAACAATACTCCATATGCAGCCGTATTTGAGCTTTTTAAAGCATCAACCGATGTACCGGATCGAAATATCGTTCGGTTGTACTAACCACACTAAGTCTTTAAGAAGTAAGTTAAGTTTTATATTCCAAATGATCGCCATAATAAAATTACTGGCAATCCGCTCTCCAACGTCTACTGATCTCTACGTTTTGTATGCGGTCTCGGAGCGACACTCGCAGCATTGATCTCTCCACCTTCAAAGTGGACATATGTTTTTTTTAGTTACTGGCCAAGTTTTACATCCGTATGTCAATCTAGGCAGAACGCACTGGTTAAATGTACGTCGTTTCAGATACTGTGCCATGTTAGATTTGAATATATGTTCCATTTAAACGAATCTTGTTCATGCCAGCTTAATGTGCCTAATTATCTCTGCCTTTGTGTCCTTACCCACGTGTATATTCTGCCCAATGTAAACATATTCATCGACAACCTCCAGCGATATACCCTGTACATTGATTTGATGGTCAATTGGTCTGTTAGCCATAATTTTTATCTTGCCTAAGTTCATGTTCATGCCAACTCGTCCACATGCATTCTATAGCTGTGTCACCATAAGCTGGAAGTCTTCAACTTTATCTGTGAATATGGCAATATCGTCTGCGAATCTAAGATCTGAGAGGGATTTCCCATCGATGTTTATACTCAGCGTACTCCAATAAAAGGTTTAAAAATATCTTACAGTACGTTACTTAATACTTTTGGCGAGATAGGGTCTCCGAGTATGCTTCTTTTATAAGGTATAGGTTAATTTCTACCTGATATCCCTACTGTCAGGGTCACAATACAATAAATATTAAAGCTCGCTCGATCTTAGACCATATCTTTGTCTTTGGCCTAGATTAAGGTCAAGAGTAAACCCACTTCTTATATAAAAATTATTTGCTAATTTGTTTTCAGGACAAGGCGTCGACGTTGACCGGCACGGTGCTGTGCCGTTCAACATCGTGTCGTCGGTGCCGCGCTGGTAGTCAATAATGTCAATGCATTGACAATAGTATTCCCAATTCCCAATTGATCGATTTGAAGTTCCGGCAGCGGCAAGTATCGTCCGACCGACCTGACGTTTCATACAAATCGCGCGACATTTGCAGCTGACGCCGCACTTTAAATTCAGCCTTACGAGCACAGAACAAGTTCCAAAAGCAGATATCGGACTCATACCTGCATGGATTAACCATTCTAGAACCACGCAATGGTGTAGTAAAATGGAAATGGACAAAACAGTATGTAGTTTTAAACTGTGAAGCCGTCACATCTCTAATTGGTTGAGAAATTGAACGTTACATCTTCTCGTTCCTTCTATATATTACACTTATAAAACATGTAATAATAGTAGCATAAATCTTTGAAATTGCTATCCGTGTCTGTCAGTAAGTTTGCTGTTACGCTTAACTAACAAAATGTTTTACGCGATTTTCGCAATATTTCATAAGGAAGCTTAACTGCAGTCACGGGAAACATGCAGCTGGCTAGTCTGCTATTAAACAATACATGAAAGGCATTGCCATACTAGTACGCGAGGGAAAACTATCATTAATATTTTTTCAGGGCCCTGCCCTTGTACAGTTACACAGGAGCAATATATGTTTATACTGTAGTAGATAGAGATAAAGTTTACAAAGCTCTAAAGGCGAATGTTAGAGATGCGGGGTGTAAACGATAAACATAAATAACGATAATTTTTAGATCCGCATTCAGAAAATTTTCCAGGCCTAATTCCCCGTTTCGCCAATTAGCTTGGTCAATTTAAGAACTGATTAGTAGGAGAAATAGCTGAATCATTCATTACTCAAAATAAGTAATTTGTTTGCTAACTTGTAAATATTTAGTGATAAAAATCTATAATTCCTATAGACTAACCACCTTATTCATAAAAAATTACAAACGCTGATTAAAACTATTTTAGTTAAAATATATTTTGTCGTGTTCTTTCAATGTCAAACATTAGAGAGGGGAGTCTCTCTAATGTTTGACATTGAAAGAACAACTGCACTCAGCAATAATTCTGAAAATAGGGTTCAACATTAGGGTTAAATGCGTTATTTTATCCAGACACCAAATGGGATAAAGTCGTAAACATGTTTCATGTTCGTATATCGTAGTGAGTTACAGTCTGCAATTCATTTTATCAAAAAGTTGCATTTATGAACATTCATAAAGAAATTATAGTGTTATTGTAAACCAAAGCTCAGTTATATGTACAGGCACGAGCATTGATATATACCGCGAGAAAAACGGTCTTAACAGACAGACAGACGGACAACCAAGTAATCCTATAAGGGTTCCGTTTTTCCCTTTTGAGGTTCGGAACCCTAAAAAGGTAAAACCCAAAAGAAAATTATGACTTCCCATATACATTCGCCCAACTGATCGGCAATTTTGTATCGGAGGTCCTATTTCATTTTCGAACTTATCACATTGACTAAAAACCGCTGTGTATATATATTAATACTCGTGACTCGTGAACCAGCAATGTCGAATTCATGTGTGGGCTCTCAAAGTAATTGATGGATGAGCGTCGGTCGAATGACTCAAATTAGCTTTCGGCGCTCTTATCGTTTAACTTGGGCTAGTACGATTTATATTGATAGTAATTAATCAATATAAATCGTACCACCCCAAGTTAAACGATATATAAGCAACTACCTTATGGTTGATGGACGTATTTCTATTTGCATATTTTCGTAGAAATCATATCTGTATTATATTTTTCAAGTTGTAAATTGCTTACCAAGACTGATGTTATCGAAGATCATGCTGGGCAATAGAGCTCTTTCTTATTGTGTTAATGACAACAAATACTTTAGCTGTACGTAGTACTTATTTTTCCTCCGTGGGCTCTGTAGCTGGAGTATCAAGAACGTAAAGATTGGACAGACTTTAGCGACTTTCCACATACTAGGATACTCCAAACAATAGATAAAGTGGAAGTAAATTTGAAAAGTTTAAATTATATAGAGAAAAGCATAACATGAAAACACGTGGATACGGTGACAAGCCCCTCAACACGAGTATGACAATAAGCTGACGTACACAACATTGACCTCGACACGACATGTAGAGCCGTTAGCACCATCGGTCGATTACATTTTGTAATGTAGCAATGAGTTTTTACAATCATATTTGAAAAAAGCTGTGAGTGTTGTGTTCTTTTCCTGACTGATAGGCTCTGCGGAAACCACATCGAGACAAAGCTCAATTAGAAGCAAGTGGTAGAGAAATAGATGCAGTAAACGGAAAGACATAAACATCGACCACACGTTGTATATAGGTTGTAAAATATTACCGAGTACGATTTCCTTTTTATAATTCCGCAGACGGGCGCTAAAGGATCGGTTGAACATCATGCTGCAAGTTCGTGGGACTCATCGCTGACGTAGGTTCGATTCCACGGTCTAATTGGTACTGAAGTACAGACACACCACGTCATAAAACACGCGGGCGTATAACCACCTGGCTTTGCATACAATACTTATCCATGAAAAGTTAATATCTTTTTTTCTATCGACGCGGCCGGAGTAAAACGTTCTTATTTGTTTTCTAGTGATACGCGCGGCTACCGATGTGTCTGTTAGTTTTCATTAGATATTAAGCAGGGTAGCTTTTTATTTTTTTCCTTAAAAAGTTTCAATGTAAACTTAGCCGTAAAGAATGTGCCTGTGTGTCCTGAGTAAATAGAACAAGGTCATTACAAAAAAAAAATGTTTATTTACTAGTATAGATGTGGTAGGTCTGGTCTTAATAAGGCAAACGACAAAGGAGTCGCTGTGGCCTCCTACTGGTCAAAATCTGTAAGAAAAAGCTTCGATTGTGGCCATTTTGACTCGACAAGAAGAAGAAGGTAGATCTGGTAAAACTAGACTTATATTATTTTAACCCCGAATTGTGCGGAAGGTTCTGTGGAGAGTAAACAAGATATAACAAAGCGTGCTTTTGATGTATTCCGTTGTATAAAAATATACTACGGAATACCGAAGATCAACACACCATCACCCAATTATTATTCATGAATAAATTAAGTTAGCCGCAGCCTAATTATAGTCAACAATAGAAACATACCTGAAAATCTTATGAAATTCAAAACATGTGAGAGAAATCGAAAACCTTCCGCATAATGAGATGGCCGGGAAGCCTTTTGAAGTCGCGCACATATAGGTATTTAGCAACGCATTTTGAAATACAACGAAAAATTCTTTCATATTTACGCAGTAATCGTAACTCACGATTTCAGATATGCCAGGGCTGGTATCTATCTGTATTTAATATAAAGACTCGTTGATTTAGCTTTGCCCTGGGATATCGTACATAATATACACGTATTTGAAATTATATTGTTTTGATATCAAATCAAATAACAGCACCTTTTATTAAATTAAAATTAATAAAAGGTGCTGTTTTTTTTTACTTACAGTTTCCAATAAAACAGAACAATTCATTTCCTGATAGTCTAAAAGTAGCTCCCTTTTTTTTCTGTTGAACAGAATATGTTGCTAATTCGGCCTTCATAGGAGAGATTCCTTAGATATGCAGATAGTATAAGAAAAATCCGACGTTGAGGAACAAACATTCGTGCTATGAATTTATTCCTGTGAAGGTTAACGTGTACGTACGACGGCAAAGAAGCTTACCTAGTTTAATATTAAAATATGGTAAAGTATTTTCACTCACTGGTTTTGCCAAAGTTATTTTTATAGAACATGTTACTTCCTTTACAATTTTCATGACAGCCCTTAGATATGCAGAAGCGTTAACAAAGAAACTTTTGTGCTTTGAATTTATTCCTGTGAAGGTTAGTATATGTACGTACAACAGTAAAGAAACTTACCTCGTTTTATATTAAAATATGGTTAAATAATTTCACTGGTTTTGCCAAGGATAACTGTGCTCTTTTTATTTTATGTCTTCGAAAGAACAAAGAAAACAAACAACAACAATATCCCTCAAATTGAAAGTTAACAACACGAACGCCGTTTAGCAATTCTTCTAGAATTAGATTTTGTTTGTGTCTGAACATACGGGGATGAAGTCAGGGCGAATAAATAGGTTTTTTTAATTAAAATTAAATTTGCTAGACTAACTCTCATACGAGTATAAGCACTCTTAGCAGCAATAACTTTGAATTATAATCACATTACAGTCAATATGAAAGTCATGAAAATACTATCTGTGGTTTGACGTATCAGTAATAAATAAGCAACTACTTTAACATGATCGAGAAAAAATCCAAAATAACACATTTGTTGTACGGGACTTTATTCAATTACTAATTTTATTTTGTTTTCATTATTTGTAGTTATAGCAGCAATAGTAATATAAATATTCTGTAAAATAATTCAAGGCTCTACCTCTATCAATAGATAAAGCCCTGTGCCAGACCGACGGCCGGACTAAAAAATAGACTTTAAATATGACAAGTAAACAACACTGGCTACGAACTGTAGATTGCGGCTACGAACTACGACGGGCGGAGTGCGTCGGTTGCGTAGCACTTGGTAGCACCGCGCCCGGTTCGCGTGCCTTCGACGCGTTGCGTGACCGCGAACAAACTCACTCTATTACGTACGTAGACAGGTAAGCCACACAAACTTACCTGTTGCTCCGTAATAACTTACAACTTGATTATGCAGAGATAACATCCAAATCGATGTTTCTGCGGTAAAAAAATCCATCAAGCTAAATGTTTGCTGAAGTATTATTGCCTTAGTAATCTACGTACTTATTCGTAGTTAGTAATCAATCACCTTTAATCATTGAAGCGAAACATTATTTCTTTCCTTTAAGATTTATTTTTCCATCCCTCTTTTGCCATTTCTAGTTAAGTGATGGGTTTTAACTTATTTAACATTTTCTATTTGAGAACAGTTTCTATTTGTTTCTGTTGAAAAAGATGAGAAAAATCCGAATGGCGTCGTGGCGAATAGCTATTACGGATTGGTTCAATATAAAATAGAATTGACTTTTAGTTCGGGATCTACTTCTGTTTTATCGTTTCAGTTTAACCAATGATCTTCAACTTCTTCGATATTATTCTTAATATTTTTATATAGTTCAACTTCGAAATGAAGTCTTTTTATATTCCTTTTAATAACGCAGATATAGATCCAAAAATGTTCTAAATTATGCTTTACTCCTAAGACTTCTCATGATAGATTCAATGGAGGTTCAATCAGCGACGCATATCGTTTCAGTCGTTCTACTTTGATCACTGATTTGAATCTCCCAGGAGATTCAACAGAACTTAATAGCTTCATAGATGAAGCATTTTCTTAAATATCCATCCAAAAAGTCAGTTATCGATCGAATGTCAAAGGAGCGGGGCGGACAATGTCCAAGTTTTCGATAGCTTTAACCAGACGGCATCGTGCCCATTTAGCCTTCCGATCTCGTTACTACTAGCTTCTTGGAATAAGGCTAGTATTATATTGATTCTTCTTATTGGCACTATTTATAAATGGAATCGAGGATGGAGGCGAACATCTCCATACAAGCGGGGAAAGGGAATTGCGGTAAATATTTGATAATGTTGGTATACAATTAAGCATACAAAATCAATGTATCATAATCATATCAATAGTCATAATCTATGTATGTTTACTTACATTTATATATAATTGGTTTAAATATCAATGCTTACAAAAATATAAGCCTCTAAACAACCGTATTTTGGTATCATTTTAATTTCAAATTCGGAGGTAAATAAACTATTTTAAAATGAACACTTTTATTAAGCTCGGTTAGCCATCATTAATTGGAGAGAAACGTTTAAGTCCCCACTATTTATTTTTAAAGGCTAAAAAGAAGGCCCTCGGCCCGCAACATATTCATACGTTTATTTAACATGTTTGCTGCCGGATTAAAAAAAAAAAAAATTCATATTTCTTTGTTTTACTTATTAGTGGTAGAGTAATTGGCAACGAACATGTTAAGAAGAAGTATAAAACGTAGGCGATAAGAAGCAAGAACTGAAAAGCTAACGAATGGGAGCCCCTCGAACCGCCACTCTATATTACACACGACGTGATACGGCGCCCGGCGGACCAATGGAAACCTCATTTCGGAAAGGTCGCGCTGAACAGTCCCTTGTTAGGTGTACCCAATCTGTCAGCTTCTGAAAGTGAAGCATCACTGAAGCATCGACTCAAATTGATGCTATGTTTAAAGGATTTTCAAATGCACAAGTATCATATTAACAGAAAAACTTTGACACAAAGCATGGCATAGCAAATTAGAACTCTAGTTGACTGATGATATTTCTAAAAGGAAAGTTATTTAGATACGTAAGATGTGACCAGCCATTGATCGTAAACGTAGACGACGCGACGTAAACATACAAGAAATAGTTAATTAAACGAGACAAGATGGACTGGTCCACGTAGCACTCGAGTGAAAATTATGCAGCAGTGTTTCCAGTCCAGGTAAGGTAGTAACTTAAATGGTGAAATATTGACTTGTAATTTTTTTAATTTAGGAGTTATGTAAGTATGAATAACTTATGTATTAAATAATTATAATTTGTAAAGTGTATCTTAAATAAATAAAACGCATTTAAAAAACATATAAAAATATTTTGCAAATAAGCAAAACGCTCAAGCGTAATTGTTCAGCAAATAATATTTTTTGCACACAATATGAATATGCTTACATTCGCGTGCGTACGTGTAGAGTTCATCAAATAAAAAGTCAACATTCTTCACTCGATTCAGGCGACTAAAAAGAAATACAAATTTTCACATATATAATGTGAAGAGGAAAATTTACTTTGAAATTGATTGAACTGACAAAATATTAGAAAATTATTCATACGCGCCAATTTATTCAAGTCCTAGTTTACTTTTTGGAGAATTACAAAAACTCTTGAGAAAAATGTCGAGACGGTATACTTTCGCGGTTAAATAATTTAAAAATCCAGTCAAGTGTGAGTCTGGCGGGCTCGCCCATGAAGGGCTCCTTACCAAGACTTAAAGGCAATATGTTTCAATTCAAGTTTTAACCTTAATTTAATGTTTATGTATGATGTATGTACAGTACATATGTCACAGCCGTGCCCTCGGCTATGGTATTATCATGTGAACTACAAGCTGTCTGACAGACCGACACATCGGTCTGTCTCCGGTTAATAGATGATTGTATGCCAACAATGGGAAGGTCGAATGATACCACGACCTCTGTGTGTAGGACCAAAAATTAAATAATAGATAGATGGGATGCAGACCTGAGTCAGCACTGATTGCGTTTATTGAAGTGGTTCTGTATTCAAAATGCTTATCTAGAGCTCAAGTGAAACAGGAGCGAAAGTTGAACATGATTTTCTTTTTCGTGTACGTAGCCGAAGCAGTTTCCTGACTTTTCAAGCTCTCTAAAGGCATATGATATAGCTTGACATGATGTTGTAGAATAGACATAGTAGTAGGTATTATACATTTATTTACGTACGAGTATATAAAGTATTCGGTAGTGACTAAACCGCAACTCAGAAGTTCAGGCGATTGTACACTGTATTTGATTGAAGTCGAGCCTTGACTTGCAATGAAGGTGAAATATGGTGTAGGGCCTCCATAGATTACGCTTTGCAAGAAGAGACCTCCTTGCAAAACATAATCTGTCCAGCTGGGCTACATGAGAAAATTTACAGGAGCTATAAGAAAATGAATGAAACGCAATAATTCATTTAACCAGACAAGACTCGGTTTGCAACAAAGAAACTAAGTCGGGTCCCATCAACATACTAGCATTTCTGTACTTTCGATGTTTTATATGTGAACGAGGTGGGTGCAGCTACGCGAGCCGTCAAGTGCCGGGGTAAACGCAATGCGGCACGCTACTTGGCGAGACAGAATTATCTCGCGACTCTTGTGTCAGACTGCTTTACCGTTATTTTTAATAAAAGCTTTAATACAGGGATCAACTATCTTTTATTTTTAATAATGCTATTATCGTGAACTTTGGGTGTGATAGCCTATATAGGAGATTAATACGCGATAGATATCTATGTATTTATGTTAATAATGTTAAGCAAATTTTAGCAAAAATGCTTTGGAATGTTACATTAGAGACATAATATAGGTTTCTTTAAAGATAACACCTTGTCGGTACATACATAAGTAGGCAGTATCCGGGACTAAATACTATATTCACATATATTTAACCTTTCTTTCTTAAGAAATAAAAAGTGATGTAGATTAAGATAAGAATAAAAATAATGATGGTAGCCTAGACCGGTTTTCTTTGAAGTATCCATTTAAACGTCGCCGACGTTAATCGATACCGGAAAAAAGAAGCCGTTAAGGGTGCCACAATGTATTGTATTGTACAACGAGCAATATACATAGCTAAAAATACATTATTATCAGCAAGTTGAAATATATGATGGTGTCAGTGTCAGTGTATGGGACACTTACACACTAAATCAAAAAACGTTTAAGTTCAATCAGCTATAATATGATAATTTCTGTATTTAGAATTTAATCAATTTATAACAACTTTGTGCGTGGTAACGATACACATTTTTCGCTTTAATAACGTAAAAAGGTCAAGACTTTTGGGTTGACCTATTCTCACAATAAAATCCCTATCAATTGTACGTAGGCAGGAGTCATTATGTATGTGGGACGTAGGTCATACACAAAACTGGCAAGCTAACAAATTATCCATGGATAATTATGTACATGAACTAAAATGCTTCGGCCAACATAGACCTAATACTTCTAGCAACTGCTACAGGCAATTTAGTAGATAGATTTTACTCTAAATAAATCTAACTCAAAGGTGAAGGTGACTGACTGACATAGTGATCTATCAACGCATAGCCCAAACCATTGGACGGATCGGACTGAAATTTGGCATGCAGGTAGATGTTATGACGTAGGCATCCGCTAAGAAAGGATTTTGATCAATTCTATCCCCAAGGGTATAAAATAGGGGGTGGAAATTTGGATGAAACTTTGTCAATTTTAAACCGAGCGGGCTGAGACTTTATACTTCATAACGCGAGCGAAGCCGCGGGCAAAAGCTAGTTAGGAAATAAAATAAAGATTTCTCATTTTCCCACTGTTAAAATGCTGGTCACGTGGCATTCATTCAGTTGCATTAATAACCATAACATCTCTCGAGTGTCTGCCCTGAAGGATAGACACTGTTTAATTAGAAACATCTGTTTTCAAATTACGAGTATTTAACACTCTATTTATCTATTTATTCACTCTATTACGAGTATTTAAGTCTCTACCCGAGTTGGCAATCGCGATCCATGGTCAATACAAAATGTTGAATGCTAAAACCATCGCGTGTGTTAAGTCCAGAAAAGCTTTGTTGACACTGAGCCATAAACAAAGCTGGCCGTGACAAATGGAAATCAGACCGGAAAACACCGGAAGGAAAGTTTTACCTTAAACAAAAGAACTATTTCCCGCTGAAAACGTGAGCACGTGTTCTGGAACACGTACGTAAGACCCACTTCGGTTCGACCTTTTGAAAACAAACGTGTCCTGGTTACACATGAGTCTGCAAATATACTTCGACTAAAATATAAGAAAGTACGGGAGATGTGTTTGCATCGGAAGTTTGAAAGTTTGTCCCGAAAATTTAAATGTCATAGAGTCACTACGGGCTGTAATCCTCGCAAGTCTTATCACAAAAACAACTATTTCATTTTAAAACCGCACAAAAAAATTTCGAGAATCTGTTGAGAAATGCGCGACAGATGGACTAAATATTTTTTGTTAAAGCTGAACCGGAGGCGCTTCGCTCGGTCAGTTGCACTTCTGTATTTCGTTAGTATAATCATAAGTATTAGGCTTTATATTGCCCCTTTTTGCCTACATCATGATTGGCACACAATTCGACACGTTTTTCTTCGCATTTTACTGAGCACTTCATGTAAAAGAAATTGAACATACGTAACATTATTTATCATCACTTTTAGTCTGTGAAGATTTACTTATTTCTATTAACATCGTAATAAAGTCGTGTCTTGCATGGTCAGGCGTGTCACCCCTATTCCGTTCCCAAATTCCTATCTTTCCTCAGCTTAAAAATCTATTAAACTTCCGATGGGCAGTAGCGTCAGAAGCACAAAAAGCCAAAGAAACTGCGCTCGCCAACAGACTGGCACAAGATAGGGATTTATTGGAAGCTTGATCAGTATGGCATGTCCTTTCATGGGGAACCAAAAAATCCTTGAGACAGGCATATTATACAGCAGTGGACTTCTCGTGACTGAAATGATGATGATGGTGATAATCGTGCTTACATTTATATAGGTACATTTGTTAAATTTGTGTTTGTGGGTTTTGTAAGTAACTCTTCGTACCTCAGTTCATTCGCGCCTTAGCTTATCGCGCCTGCTTCTTTAATGCCTTTGCACTGCGCACCTTCGTCTTTCATACATAAATAATACACTCTAGATTTTTTATATTAGTTGGTTAAAACATGTCCTGTCACCTTTTCGGAGTAAATAAATCATCATTTCGAGTAGGTGACACGGTCAATCGACCAAGCACAACCTGGTGTCAGAGTTCTTCGGGACCGCCTCTCGGCCCCTGACGTGGTTCCTTTAACGACTACCAGATGGCAACCGGGACCAACTTTCCCATTAAGGTACAGAATGAACGATGAAGAAGAAGATTTGATCGGGTGTAGGGGTGAAGCCCCATAATCATTTTTATACGTATTCTTTTTATAATTAGAGGAGATGAAAACAGATCAAGATTGTTAATTATGATTATTATTGTTGCAATGAGGAATGTAGCGAAGCCGTCAATTTAATGCAAGTCTCTCAATCCACAATAGACCGAGATGCGGTAGCAGGATTTCCTATCTCGAATTAAACTTTTAGAGAAAAACGGTGAGGACTGTGTAAGTTTGCCATTTCGTAACCTGGAAGAAGCATTCAAAAGCGTGGATAACGTCAATTTTAGACAAAAATTATCTCATAACGTACGCGATTGGCACTTTGAAGTAGTAAAAGAGATCCTTGTCTAACCTGGACTAACCATGGTCGTTACCAGCAACCTACCCCGAATGAGACGGTTTTCCCTCATAAGATACATGAAAGAAACTAGTGCAGTTTGCATTGACGTGCAGTTCGTATAGAACACACTAAACATTATGCATTTTTTTCTCTAACAACACAGTTTTTGTCTACCTTTCAAAAAATGTGTGTGCACGTCGCTGGCAGATTGTTAGCCCTATGATGGTCTACTCTATAAATAAAATCCGTTGTCCGTCTATAATTTGGAAATCCACAAAAAAGCTCGCTTGTCACAAAAAATATTTTGTGAATAAAACTGATTCACGTATCTTATATGGTAGTAAATCCTCCCATTGGCCGCCCGTTTACGAACCTGCCTAAAGTCGGACGCTGATTAATTATGACGGCGGCCGACGGAGCCAACGACGATACCCTAATTTGCAAGTGCAGCGCCGTGTCGTACTTCCAATCAGGACGCGATACGAGCTCTTCAGGGAAAATTGACTTTAGAATATAAACTTTCAAGTCCAAGCTTTTAAGCTACATATATGTAAAGCTAGCACGGAAGTAAGCTATAAAATAAATGAGAATATTCAAGTTACTACAGGCAAGATAACAACACCGTTGGAGTTAATTGTAAGGCTCATGACCAAATGTTAATATGTAGAAGGCGTATACTGTTATTATTAGAATCAGTCAATGATGAATTCTGATCCATATTCTCCTACCTAGATGATTAACGCACATTTGTATTGTCTAACCGAGTGTGAGGGATAGCTGATAGTTTTTTTTTTTATTCTCTTCCAATGATAACGCGAACGAGCGACAGAGACTATCGAATATTGGTCATTTATCCACTATTGACAACTGGAAAGGAGTATACCTATAAATAATGTAAATTTTTACTTTTCATTTTTATCTCGGACAATGCAGCCAACGTTTCTATTATCATAAATTTGAATTGCTATACAAATATACTTTTGATTCTTCGCGGAAGAGCGAACTGGATTATCGATATATATCATATTATATATGTAAAAGGACGAGGAAACAGCCGGAAAAGAGTTCAGAGGTTACTGTGATCCCAGAAACTAGATTTAATTCAGTAAGTAATATTTCATTTCAATATTAAGTACGGCTTGCTATTTTATTTCATAAACATTCGTATATTTGATATTTTGCATTATTTGATAAAATTAATTTGCAAAAATGAATTTGTTATTTTCTGTTAGTTGCATTATTCTGGATAAATTGAGTTCAGACTAACCACACTTGACTTGTATAACTAAAGGACGATGACGGCAAACAGGTATGGTATCGGGTATGCGCGCCCAGCTGCTACTTGTTTTTCCGCCATTCAGCCGAGTGAGTAATATCCCAGCTTAAACATCCTTGCGATGGGTAGCAGCGTCGGAAGCACAAGAAGCCAAAGAAAACTGCGTTCGTCAACCCGCCTGCCAAGCGTGGTGAGTATGGTAATATCCTCCTATAGAACGAGAGGCCCTTGTCCAGCAGTGGACTTGTGAGGGCTCGACTGTCCCGGCGCTCTAGTCGAGTTCCCACATAAAAGGAAGTAGGGAGAACACAAGACTTGACACACAGAAGATTAAATTTAATTGTCACAATACTCTCACTTATGACTTCAATATAACATTCTATTTAATAATCCTTATCCTTACTAATATTATAAATGCGAAAGTGAGTTTGTTTGTTTGTTTATTTGTTTGTTTGTTTGTCACGTTTTTACGCCGTAACTACTGAACCGATCATCATGAAATTTTGCATACAAGTTCTCTGGAGTACGGAGAAGGACATAGGCTACCTTTTATCCCGGGAAAAAGTACTATTCCCGAGGGATCGACATTGACGCGGGCGGAGCCGCGGGCGAAAGCTAGTTAATATATAGATCAGAGACCGTTACAATTCGAGAGATGATGGTGTACTGAAGAATGCGTGATGAGAGAGAGAGAAAGTAATCTAAAAATGGAATGGAATGAAATTTGAAATAAAATGAGGAATGAAAAATGGACAGGATGAGAAAGGAAATGAGGTTGGACGAGATGCAGCATGCAGGTGGCATGGTGCAACGTTACAGACTTTTAGTGTCTGTAATCAACATTATTAGTTAGAGGCAAGGCAATTCTGTGTGATAAGCCTTTCTGTAGCCGTCCGCGGCGGTTTGTAAAACAGTGTCATCCTCAAAAACGCAAGGTGTCATTATTCTCCTTTGTAACGCATTGTTTTATATTTATTTCTTTTTGTATTTTTCGTTCATTCCTTAAAGTATACATATATCACAATAGAGTCCGCATTCAATGATTGGGTATACAAATGGAAACGGAAACCGAACAGGTGACATATTGTTACATTACCAACATTCTAATGTGCAATGACACTGTACTTTTATATATCAACCTAAGTTAACAAAATATTTTCAATTTGAATTTGGTAATTATGCGATGTAGTCATTATGCGACCAAGGCTTTTGACGACCTGTAAGTAAAATAGTACTTTCGCGATGTAGTCATTATGCAACCTATATAACGACTTCGGCATTCTACAAATCGAACTGTGTACATTATGCGATATAGTCGTTCACCATTAGCGGACGATTTGCGTTTTACTCGTTTTCCTACCGACCCATGTTACAGGCGTGGTTCCCTACCTACTGCATGAACCTTTTTTCAACGGCCTGTCTCTGATCCTCAATCAATACCACGTCAATCAGCAACTGAAAATGAAGTAAAGCTCGGGGATCGGGCGGTAAAATCCGTGTGTTTGCTCCTTTTAGATACGTTATAGGGCGTACTGCAATAAAATTAGAGATAATGCGAATTTACCATTGTGGGGTAGACAGCTTTTTGGGACGGAATAGGCTTAGAAAGAGTTGAGCTTCAGTTGTGAGCAAGAATTTGATATAGACATTGACCGACAATTTCCTTCCATTCATTTATCGAGCTCATCGATTCATCGCGTTCTTGGTCTACCGAATCTTCTAGCATTAGTCCAGCCGGAGGTGAGCTTTGCCCAAAAATGTGTGGCCAACCCAGTCCCATTTCAACTTTGCGGCCTTCAGAGCTACATCTTCAATTCTTGTTCGGGAGCCCAAGATGCTACGCTCCGTCGCACGCTATGGCAAACCTTGAGTTTGGACCTCTGCAATTTAGACCCAGTTTGTGCGCCATATGTCAATATAGGAAGGATGCAGGTGTCCATTAGTTTTCCCTTAAATATAGGACCCAAGAACCAATATCCTTTCCAGGCGTTGTTGGATGACATACTTATGACTATTATTTTTTTTAATATAATATAACAGGTAACTTTATATAGATAGATACAGGCGTGGAACGCTTTGTTCACCTTTTTTATATAGGTTAAAAACCGCCCCGCTATCGCAATAAAAATTGCGGAATGAAGACGTTTTCATAACGTAGTCCGGTAGCGCTAGGTTTTGAGGTTTCAAAAATGCTAAATATTTTGTTTTTCTACATATAGTCTCCAAACCATATCCTATGGCCTAATATATGTAATTGTGTCACTTTTTGAATGTGCGTAGGTGGAAATTTAGGTATTTTTATTTTTGAGCTTTATCGGATGAAAAGAAAATTAAGCATCAAAATTTTATTTACATGATGATTATTAGATAATAACGTATGTAAATTGGCTTTTTGTGTGTTCTCGGACCAGTGGAATACGGTTATTTTACCAGTACCAATCAAGCTGGTTAAATGGCTCAAAAAGAATATTAATCAAGATAAAAAAGGTATTAGCGATTAAGACTACAGATATCTGTTGTTCAAAATATTTTGTGTCGAATTGATCCCGTGCATTTTTCGTTATTTATTTTTTTCCTTTAATATGCTAAAAAAGTCAGAAAAAAAATTAAAGTTATTAGAGTTCACGCCTTTAATATTATTTAATTGCAATAAAACGCTATTCATAATTTGTGTAATATTTATCAATAGAATCTTTAAAAAAATAAACTTTTCAATTCATTCGCTTTTAAAAAGCGCGCGCTCAGTAACTAGCAGAGGCCGCGTAAGTACTAGTAGTTATTCAGTTCCAAGGCTAGAATACAATACATTAAATCTCCGCCTTTATTTTTTGAGCTTTAGATTCGAATTTAGATTGACCACTCAGTGGAATGGTGTGCGTAAAATAAATTGAATGAAAATAATAGTGTGAGTTTGTTTATAGTCCTCATTCATTTTGTAAATGTGTACCTATTTTTTTAATGCAGCACGCACGAGTTACCTACCACACCTGTGTGTTTCACAGTCACAGCACAGGCGCAGAGCGGCATTTCTCTGTTAGGATTCGGCGCGAGTTGCAAGTTGCAACATGTTTTTTTACATATTAATTTTTTTAAGGAGTGAGATTAGCCCAGTGTAAGCATTATTATCGCTTACGCATGTTAATACAACCACGGGCGTGGACCCGCTGAAATAAATGGGTGACCGCAAGTGGCATACAAATAATCCGAGCTCCACCGTACTATGGAAAGCACATTAACCCGTTACACATATAAAACAAAACAAAACATTTTAAGAGCCTGCGCACACCGCGCATCATGACAACCGTTTTGCTGCGTGATTAGACGATAGGGTTGCCTACCAACAGTTTTTGAGCTGATTTTAACATCATTTGGTTCATGAAAATATTCAATTTTGACAAAAAAATTGTATCTCTGCTGATTTCACACTTATAAAGTATTGAACTAGTAATTTGTTTAGAAAATTGAGAATCATCTGTCATATAAAATCTGTATAAAAGGATAATGGAACATGAGTTATCCAATAAAAGGTGTTTATCTTGATGCTTTGTATCATAGACATTGGCAGAGTAGGTATTTTATATGTGTCAGATATGAATTTCAGTCGCAGATCGCAGAAACAAAAGGTATATGACAAAAAGCGGACATCATGATGCCATGTGTCCGTAGAAATAAGAAAAAGTAGCTTTTTTAAAATCATCAAAAATAGAGAGTCTGAAGGTTTTTAAATTTCTCACAAACCTTTTATATTGTTTTTTTTTTAAAATTACTTATTGTTGGTTTGAGGAGATTCACACTTCTATCTCTTCATTCTAAGGTTTGTGCCAAATTATCTTATGTATACAAAATGCGCGCGCATTTTGTATGTATCTATACAGCCCTTTAGCAGACGGGCAAATATACAGCCCTTTAGCAGACGGGCAGATGGATGGCATTTTAGGCACGCTAGCTTATATAGAGATATTAAAAAAATTGTGTTAGGTAATTAAACACATCTTATGGATAAAATTTCTCGCAAACTACGGAATAAAAAGTATTCAATGTGTCAATTGAAATAAGAAAACAATAGACACAAATAAAACTTACTACAGACATACAAGTACATACATGAACTCTAAAAACATAACACTATTTTTTGGACAATCGTATCAACGCAAAAACCGCGGCCATATATTCTAGACACCCTTGACTCTGTCTACCCCGTAAAGTTAAATACTTGATTCTGTATGTGTACATAAGTATACACATACTTGTAAAAATGGAAGATAACACACAAAATTTTACCTTTAAATATTTTCGATACAAACTTTTATCCCCTATTTTGCATCCTTAGATGGTGAATTCTAAAAAACCGAGAAACACGTATTCAATTAAATGTTTTTAAAAGCATGTATCTCAATTTTTATCAAAATCGTTGCTGGTTCAAACATTTTCCATACAAACTTTCAAACCTTATTTCACCCCTTTAAGGTTAAATTTTTTCAAAATCCCGTCTTAGTGTGCTTAGCTGTCCAAATTTCGCGTTTCTGCCATTACCGGTTAGGGCTGTGCGTGCGTCTATATGTCAGTCAGTCAGTGGGAACTTCTCCTTTTATATATCAATATATGATTTAATTCATTGTTGAAAATTGTTGGAATTAATATACTAGACTGATTTTAAAAAATGATTTGGGTATTATGTTCATTATCAACGTGTATTAAGGGCTATATTTTATTACTTACTCTTAAAGTATTTTTGTACTGGAACTAGCTTGTGATTTTTGACCTTGACAACCAAGTGACAACCCTATAGACGACAAAAGACTCGTATTGACATAATAGACGTAAAAATGGTTCACTTGCATCAATTTACTAATAATAATAACGCATCGACAAATACAAATAAGATATGTACGAAAGTGAATACTTTGTACCTACGTATGTATGTAGGTAAGTATGTAGGTACCAATCACCAATACCAATACCAATCACGTCTCTTACCTTTTACGGGATAGAAAGACATACGGGCTTATTTATGACGTGCGTGATTTATAAGATATTCGCACAATCCCTCAACTGGTTTGTCGGTCTGCGCGGGAAAAAAAGTACCTAAGCATTCTATATCTCGCAATACTTATTTCGGTTAACTTACACCAACATGGAAAAATACATACATATATCATGGACGTATAAAAATAGGCGGACTCCGCTTCAGTAACATTAGTAGTGAAGCACTCAAAGTAAGCCGGCGTATCGTAGCGACACACGCGCACGCACACATTCACAGCAAAGTAAGACGACCGGCCGCCATTACGTTGCCGCGAGTTAAAATTGACACACGAATACACATATTTCGAAAAAAATAATAATGCCGTCCTGCGTCGTCAAATACTGCCGCAATAATAGTGGTTTAACTAAGAAACATGAGGGGATAACCTATCATAGGTCAGTCGGTAAATTCTGTTGTAACTTATACGTAAACAAACAAATGCAAATCATTATTAATTTGAAGGAAAAATGTTTTTTTTTTTTCTTTTTTTTTTAATGGCTTTTACGAGCGACGTATTTAGCCAGTAGCAAGTAAAGCTGGGGAAACAGCGCACAAACACAATTTATATAAAGAAAAATGAGCTAGAGCAAAATCAGGAGTGTTTGAAAATATAATATATGTATATAACATAAATACAATAAATTATATACTATCATATGGAAATATTATTAAATTTTAAGAAGTCAATTATTATTTTATTTATATTACTATTATTAATACAAAGCAAATTCAACATAGAGGTAGGGAAAGGAATATTTTCGTGTAACAGACCACTGATAAATGAGGTCCGGTCGTAAAGCGGACAGGAAAAGAAGATATGGTTAGCATCCCCAAGTCCCGTACCACAGGAACAAGTATCATCACTGAGAACCTTGATCCTGCACAGATGGACGGGCAAGCTATTATGGCCGATTCTCAAGCGGATTAGTGAACTAGTCGATTTTTTGTCTAATATTTGTTTGCAGAACCAAGGTTTCAGTGGAATATTAGGCTGAATTTTTGAATAGTAATTACCCTTTACTTTAGAAGTCTCTTGCCATAACATGTCCCAAGCGTCCTGGAGGAAACATCTAGAACTAACCAAGTCATGACAAAAATTAATATAAGGGTAATTATCACCAAATTCAACTGCATTTCTTGCCAATTGATCGGCTTTTTCATTGCCGGATTTTCATTGCCTATTTGGATATACCGCTATGACTAGGTAACCACGAAAATTCGACAGACAATTTTAATGATGAACATTTTTGAAGAAGATTTCTTATTTGAATAACTAAGGGAAAAGGAGTCTTTAGTTAAAAAGGGAACTTTTGAAGAGACAGAAGAGCACTTAAGGAATCTGTAAGTATGGTAGTGTGAGGTAATTTCATAATAATAACATATTCAACTGCTTTAAGGACACCAAAAAGTTCGCCTGTGAAGACCGAGGCTTGAGGAGGAAGTTTAATCATCTGAATACAATTGTATTGTTGATGATAGACACCTACTCCGACACAACCCTGTGGAGATTTTTTTGAGGCGTCAGTGTACAGAGTGTGCTCACCACTTCGATACGTATGTTCATCCGTTAGTACCACGTTATTGCTATGTAAATCAGATGGTGAATGTTTGATGTTTATATCTGTTATTAATGCAGGAAAGCTACTGTCGAAAAGAGGATGTGTTTTTGATGTGTGGATGCAACATTTCAATGAGAGGAACCTACGATAACTAATAATCAAACAAGGTGGAGGTTTATTACACCTTTTCCAGTATTTTGAGGATTCCATGTCTTCATAGAGCCGCTTAACTTTAGTAATAATCGGATTTGGCGATATCTGTAGAGCACGGTAAAAAAGGTTATCACAGAGCATTTGCCTTCTAAGATGCAATGGAGCATCCACACATTCAACTTGCAACGCATTGATGGGACTCGAGTGCATAGCACCTGTGACAAGACGTAAACCCTTAGCCTGGATAGAATCTAATTTTTTAAAAGCCATTTTGCTTCCTGGTTCAAAGATAAAAGAAGCATAATCTATTACGCTTCTTATTATGGCATTGTACAGGAGTCGTAAAGAATAAGGGTGGGCTCCCCACCAAACCCCAGAAAGACAACGTATTATATTTAAGTTTTTTTCACATTTATTATAAATATAATTACAGTGTTCAACACCCGTAAGTTTGGGATCCAACAATGCCCCTAAGAATTTAACCTCTCTTTTGACAGGGATAATTTGTTCATCTAAGACTACTTTAATTTCAGAAGGTAAAGGAAGAATACGCTTGCGAGAAAACAATACAACTGAGCTTTTTGGTACAGATAAATTGAAGCCACTCATATCCAGCCATTTTTTAAGTAAAACTAAAGAGGAATTCAAAGTAGATGTGGTCACGTCCACAGAACTATCCGATGAATAAATTAACAAATCATCTGCATATTGAAGAACTCCAACATTTAAAAGATTAAGCTGTGTGATAAATGGTTCTAAATCCGCAGTGTAAATATTAAATAATAAGGGACTTAGAACTGAACCCTGAGGAAGCCCTTTCCACAGAGTGCGCGACAATTTTTCGCCATCATTTAGAACCAGGTGAATTTGTCTTCCCGACAGCATCTCGAAAACAAATCTTCTAAATGATAATGGAACGTTTATTTTCTAAGCTTGTCATCGAGAACTGTCAAGATGACATTATCGTAAGCAGAGTTAATATCTAAAAACGCAGCTAGTAACGAATAATTTTTTGAAAAAGATAATCGAATGTCTGTTGTAAAGATGCACAAACTATCCATTGTGCTTTTTCCTTTTCTGAAACCAATCTGGTTTGGTGACAAGAAGTGATTATTCTCTACATACCACTCCAAACGATTTTTTATTAGGTGTTCCATCACCTTACCCATAACTGATGAGAGGGCAATGGCCCTGTATGAGGAAGCATCTTCAGACGATTTGCCTGGTTTCAGAATCGGAAGAATTATATGGGACCTCCATTTCTCAGGAATTTTACCTGTTAACATGATGTCATTAATAATGAGCAAATAATGAGTGAGACTTGAATCTGATAAGTTAGCTAACATGGAGTATGTAATATTATCTTCACCAGGGGAAGTATCTTTTATATGAGAGAGAACTCCCTTTAACTCTGCAAGACAGAACGGAGAATTTAATTCAAGACCCGGCTCTGAAATTATTTCTGAAGGAGAATACATTAACTCCGAGATCGATTCCTGAACAAAAGGGGGGGCTAGTTTATTCAAAAACTCATCTGCCAATTGATGAGAAATATTGAAACTTGTATGTTCTTTAGCTGCTGATCTAAACCTCCTAATATTACGCCAGACTTCAGCTGGATGGACATTAGGTGATATTGATTCACAGAATGTTTTCCAACCTTGCCTTTTTTTATCTTTTAATATTTTTTTAGTTTCATTCATAACATTTAGTAAACTAGAATAGTTTTCCTGTGTCATTGAAAGAGAATATATTTTTTCCATTGATTTTCTTTTCTTAACAGCAGCAGAACAATCAGAATCCCACCATGGAGGAGAAGGAATATGAGCGGATGTCTTATTTGAAATTGGAAATACCTCAGTTGCAGCTTCTATGATAGCCTGTGAAAAGTCAGTGTAATTAATTTGGGAGTGAGTATTATTATCAAAATGTGTGTTTATCTTCAATTCTACAGTAGACCTAAATTTCTGCCAGTCCCCATTAGCTGTTTTGAATATATTCCTCTTCTTTGGTTTTGCTGACATTTTGGTATTTGCTGGAAGTTTAATTATTAAGGGAAAGTGATCACTTCCAAATGTATATGGTAGGGGTTGCCATGTTAAAAGAGAGGCTAAATCCGGAGTACATATGGATAGATCTACTGCACTCATATTTTTTCCTGGTGCAGTTCTTCGAGTAGGAAGACCCGTGTTCAAAACACATAGATTGTGTCTATCTAAACATTCTATGAGCTGTATACCATAACAGTCAGTGATAGAGCTGCCCCAGCTCTGGTGGTGACAATTAAAATCTCCCAAAATTAGAGAAGGTTTTGGGAAGGAGGGAATTAGTTGATCTAACTCAAGTAGACTTTGAGATGATGGGTGGGGAATATAAATAGAAGAAATATAAATATTATGTATTTTAACACCAACAACAGACATATTATTAGTATGTGCAGGAGTTCTTACAAGTGTGTAGGGCACTGAATTTTTGATTAGAAGAGCTACACCACTATATCCATCAGCTCTATCATCTCTTATACATACATAACCGGTAATTTTGAATACAAAAGTGGGATGAAACCAAGTTTCAGATATAGCTATAACAATTGGTTTATATTTATTAATTAAGTGAATAAATTCACTTTTTTTACTTGTGAGACTTCTGCAGTTCCACTGCATTATTGTTGCATAATCCATAATTGGGGTTTAACATTTGTAAAAGAGTTTCAATCAAAGGTGCAGCGTTGGGCGGTAACAAATTGGACTGAGTTAACAAATTAATTAAAAGAATAATGATACTAGATAATGAGTTATTAGGTGATTGACTGTTATTGGTATTATTATTAAGGCACTGCCCATTGGCAGAGGGGGAGTTATTCATGTTGTAATCTCTAATAATTTCATTATGAGATTCATGATCATATCCCTTAGGAGATATATAAGGAGAACGAGGTTTTAACTGTAATGTTTTTTTATAGGATAAGGAAGTGGGAGTTATTCTAGAGGGAGAAGAATCAAAGTTTGCTGGATGCTGCTTATTTTTTTGAGAGGAAACAACATCTACATATGGTTTTGAAATACTATTGTGCAATTTTGAAGCTTCTGAATAAGAGATACAATTTTCTGCCATTGTTCTTTTAATATTCATCTGTCTGTTGTACTCTGGACACACCTTGTTGGTAGCATAGTGGTTGCCTGTGCATATACAGCAATTAGCAGAATCTTCCCCAATATTACACGAGTCACCACTATGCTCCATACCACACTTAAAGCAGCGTGGCTTGGACCTACATAAAGCTTTTGTATGCCCATACCTGCAACATTGGTAGCATTGTATTGTGGGAAAAATATATAGATCCACATTTACAGCATTATAACAGATGAAAATACGTTTAGGTAAAATCTGTCCATCAAATGTTAGTACCACTGACTGCGATGGGCTCCAAGAAATCTGTCCACTGTTGCTTGTTTTATAATTTAAACGTCTTGCTTTAAGTATGGGCCCGCAACCAATCGGTACAGAGCAATTGGTCATTACTTCATCAGGGGTCCACTCAGTCGGTACTCCTCTGACCAGACCCATGCGAGTAACGTTGTTACTAGGAATAAATGCCTTAAGATTTTGTTGGCCTAAGCTTGGGTGTGAAATAAAGGAATTGGCGGCATCTGGTTTTGTGAAGGAGATGGTAATACGATTTCGACCGATTCGTTTTAGGCTACCATTAACTATATCTTTAAAATTATTGTTTTTAAGGAAATTACCAAATGTGATTGGGTGAAGAGTGCTACCGTCATTGGGAGATGACTGAACTTTTTGTACATGGACTGTGAATGGCCCAGAGTCACTAGAATTGTACTCTACTCTGGCAACTTGCGTTGCATCACGAGTCGAGTCCTGGATTTGAGTTTGTGAGAACAGATGTGTCGACTGTTGCGAGGAAGTATTTACATTGATTTCATCAGTAGGAATTTTATGTACAGTATTTACAGATATAGATTCACTCTCATCACACATACAATCGCCTACCTTTCCTCCATCTTGACCGCGCCTCATTTTTCGCTTGTTACAATTTTTACAAACACGTGCTGCCCGGGTCCTCTTACGTCTTATTTCAACATATTTTTCACCATTGCCTGACGCCGAGCAATCCGTGTCTGTGTTCATAGCACTATTGCATACGTTATATACATCACTGACGCTGTTAGGGATATTATGTATACTATTTACATTATTTATACAGGCTTCATCTATTTCTACATTAAGACCTACCTGGGGAACAGGGTCCTGCCCCCCAGGGTCCTCGACCGTGAGGCCCTCCCACATACAGAAATTTAAGTAGACTTACCAATTACACGTAATATATATGCACAAACTAAAATATATATATAAAAAGAGAAAGATATTTACAATAATAACAAATATACACTCCTGATATAATAAAAAATTAATTTTTCAAAAATGCCGCGAAAAAAATACGTCCTCCTAATTCGAAGTTTCCCGCGCTCGACCAGGAAAAATGTTAGCTGACATCTCTTTGATACACCGGTGTTGCCATTTATAGAAATGAAAAAAATACCCTAAACTGTGGGAGATTTCATTACATGTTATGTGTTATGTATCTACCTGTTAGCTATTTGAATAAAAAAACTTGTGAACAAATTCAAATTATGTAACTATGCATACTATACATATATACAACTATGCTTTAAATGCAAGTTTAAAAATTTAAAATAATTTAAACAAAACTTAATAATCACGATTCATGTTTATTTAGTTTTGTTAACAATCTTTTGCTCGTGACTTCATTCGCATAGATAGGTACCGCTTTTGAAACTCTATCATGTTTCACAGATTTCCTAAAGCGAATGAATTATGGAAAAAATTGTGGATTTAAATTATAAGAGAATGCAGGGGAGAAAACGTTTGGAATCCCAGTAAATCGAGTGTTATTTGCAGTCATGCTTACTAAAATGTTCAAACTGGTGGTGGCGTTGTGTGTCTGGTCGTTGAGTTCCCTCTAATATGGTTGAGCTCAGCGATTGCTGATCCATGCGTCAACTCGTGAACGGGTGCAACCGGGGGGCCCGGTCGACCTCTATCCTTTATCTTATCTGCTGTTTCACGCTCGATCGCTAACATAACGTGTTCCACAACATTATGTAAATTGAAATAGTATATAACTTGATACCAGAAAAAAAAAAAGAAAATATAATAAAAATCATACAAAGCCCTTCAGGCAAGTAGGCGACCAATACTGTTCAAAAGAGTTTCTTTCGGCGTCTTCTTTTCTGCGGTGATCGATTTCGAAACTTTGTAGCTTTTGAACAATAATGAATAATTTGAATATAATTTAATCAGTATTATTTAAAATGCCTGAAAAGGCCTATTTTCTGAATAAATCTTTGAATCTATTATTGTTTTTCATTTTGATATGTCATGAGATGACAATGTTTATTTTAATGTCATTATTTGAAGTGAAAACTTCTTTAGCGGCGTTAAGCACTTTTTGGAATGGGTAAATAATAATTATGTATATAAACGGGACTTAGCACGAACCTTTTTAATATTTGTTTTCGTTAATGTTTCTGTGGAGTTACATCCATCATGGTCACAACGAGACTGGAGTACTGCGGTGTCATCTTGTGGTGGTGGAACTTCGTGCTAAGACCCGTTTATATACTTAATTATTATTTAACCATTCCAAAAAGTGCTCAACGCCGCTAAAGATGTTGGAGGGCGTGTAGATGAAAAACAGAATCAAAATAGTGATGGGTTGCTAGCCGCATCACCTATTGACATGATTCCGCAGATTTTAGCCCAATCCCTCGATCGGCTTTTACTATCTGCGCGGGAAGAGAAGCAGCTGGCACATTTTACGTTTTTACTTTTCTCCCAGACCAACATGGAATGTATTAAAATTAAAAGAAATAATAAATACGATTAGATATGATAGACATAACGTAAAAAAAAAACGTAAAAGTATAAAAAAAATCACACTAATTGAAATAAATATTTTTATAATTATGGGTAAATTGTTCGCATATGGCAATTATGGGTAAACTCACACAAACGTCAGGCGCCGCCATTGTTGTGCTTCACTCAATATTTAGTTCACGTTCCGTCCGCCTTTTTTATACGTCCATGACATATATGTTACATGTCTAACAAGTAAGTAGGTAAGTAATAAAAAAACGTCTAAATGCTTCGAGATAAGGTAGGTACCAAGTGCCCTTGCGCTTCCCTTGACGATATCTATATTTTAGGTATAATAGTTAACGAGCGTGTGTGCGTTACGGACAATACGAATATCCCTCAGAAGAATAATATACATAGAAGCCGCATAAAAATAGAAACTGAAAACAGATAGTTGACACTGTCTTTTTCTTATGAGCTTTCGCTTATGACAGAATGAGACAAAAACTTTAGTCAGTTTCTATTATTTTCATGGTTGTCCCGACTTGAAATGTCAATGGACTCCATTGGACTCCAATTAAATCCGACTAAATTCAAAATAACTTATTACAGTTCAACGTCTGTAATATTAGCATCTTGCCGATTTGATCGGGTTATATATCGACAAAAACATTGCGGCGGAATTGTGATGTCTGCAAATTAAATATAGGATTGTGCTAAAATTCTCACGGAAAAAAGTATTAACCGGTGTTGGGTTGATGCGTTATCAAATGACCATTATACTAAACAATGTCTTGTGCAATGGAGCAATGTAAATCCCATTCAGGACGAACAGAAATAAATTCTGTAAAACATAATTTTCTTCGGTAAGTTTTTCAATTAAAAGTGCATAATTAAAACCCAAAATACCTCAAAATACAACAATAATATTGTCAATTATATAACGTATTGTATAAATGACAACTTTTATAGGTATTTTGCTTAAAATTATCGTTTTTTCCTTATTTCAAATTAGGTTAGTTTTTTTGCTAGTGATGTGGTAAAATCACGTATCTACGAGTATATCGATATTTTTTATGACGGTCTTGCTATCAGGGATATTTTTGTTAGTGTTGAGCCATGCAATAGTAATGTAACAAATTGAACCATCATGGTAATTAAACAACCAGCAAAGTGTGAGTCGGACTCGCGCACGAAGGGTTCCGTACCATCCTTACATATAATATTATAAATGTGAAAGTGAGTTTGTTTGTTACGCTTCCACGCCGTAACTTCTGAACCGATCATCATGAAATTTTGCATCATCATCATCACCATTGCACGATCTCTGGAGTACGGAAAAGAACATAGACATAAATTACATCTCAGAATAAGGTACTGTTATCGGGGATAGACATTAACGCGAGCGGAGCCGTGGGCGTAAGCTATAAAAACGCCCGAAATTTTTGTTTGTAATATTTCAACTGTCTCACTATCACGGTTCATGAGATACAGCCTGGTGACAGACAGATGGATATCGGAGTCATATTAGTAGGGTCCTGTTTTTATCCTTTGGGTACGGAACCCTAAAAAGAATCGATTTTTACTAATATGAAGAAAATTATTGTTGAAATTTTATTGCAGCTCCCTGAAGTAAAAGGATAAAAAGGTGTGGATCCGAGGAACTTTCAAGCGACATATTGGACATAAAATGTCATACATACTCGAATTTGTTCAAAATATTTTACTGCCGTGCCGATACATTAATTTCGAATATAAAATTAAATGGAAGCGATTGAAACATGATGCTTTACCTACATTTATATTTGCCGAATTATAAATCAATGGTAATAAGAAAGTTTACGGAAACGGTTTTATTATTTATATTTAAAATTATGAAAAACATTTTATTTTGGACAGTAATGAAAGTGGGTAAAGTAATCTCTTGTTTTTCTTCACCTCTTGTTTTTCTATTACCAACACTGTGAATTTTTCACAAATAACACACTGGCACTTTTTTACCCTAGTGTAAAAGTTTTATAAAATAAAAAATATCACTTGGAATTATGTGTTTCTCTTTACCTACCTGATTATGTTTCCTTTACTGACTGTTCCTCAAAGCTAGCTGGGAAAAGCTTTAGATGGTTTTGGAATATGCTGAATGGCCCATTGATCAAGTGAAAAATATATCTGACCTTATATACCTTTTGATACATGAGCGCCCCATTGCAATTTAGAGTCTATTGTGATTCCTAAGAAGGTGGTATCATTTACAAAGTCTATTTTACCTTCAACTAGTATGTCAACGTTGGACTGCCTCACATTGGGGACTGTAAATCGAATGCATTGGGTTTTTTGCGCATTCATAGGTAAGGTAGGTAAGTAGGCACTGTTTGAATTTCGAAATAATCGAAAATATGATTGACATCATATTAGGTATTCTGCCGTTCGACCAATACTGGGTAAGGCCTAATGACCAGCAGTAGACAGTAGACGTGCGGTGGGTAATGTATGGATTTTTTTTTTACCTATTTATCAGATGAAGCCAAGCGGCGCCATGCGATTAGGAGTTATTTAGGTGTATCTTGACGTAACTTTTAAAGTAAAAGCCTCTTTAGCGGCTTTGTGCACTTTTTGGGATGGGTAAAATAGAAAACTCGCGTCAGGACACGTGAATTGATCGAAAATTCGTAAGAAGGACACGGACCTGAGTATGCCGCAAAGGCGAGTTTTCACTTCTGCCGGCACTCCTGGAGTGCAACTAGTTGTTTTTTTTTTATGAATCGTACTCATTTAACGAATCGATACAATCAGAGTAGAGTACATTTATGACTTTCATAGGACGAAACATTTAGTCGATAAATATATTTCATCGATATAGTACAACCCTGATCACATCAGTACCCCAGGACAACCTGCACATTTACGCAAATGGCATTGTATATGCATCTCTTTCTGATGCTTTAACAATGCCATAAGTAAAAACAGTGTAGAATATTGTATTTTGTTGTTATTTTAACACGGTTTCTATGCTTTAGTTATTGTTCTGAGGAATATCCACACGGCACGCGCGTCTCTTCGCGCTCATTGCCGCCGCCGCCCGGCGCGGCGCCATTTTTTTTACGTTTCAAACGTAGAAATCATAGAGATAATATAATCCTGACGGATAGAGATCCAAACGGATGCTGTCAAACGAGACCGATTTTGAAATGCAGTTGTGGGTGTGATTTTGCATATGTATTCGGTAGTGTTTGGCTAAAATGTACCTGGTGTATGTCAATGTATCGATAGTCAAATCATTATACCTTCCCATTGAGAAAAGAAGCATAATTATAAATAAAATTATAAGTTTTACAGGGATATATACATTTTCCGAAGAGAAACTTCACAAAGAGAAAAAGGCAATGAACTTCTATAAATAATTTATTTACATTGAAACACAGCAAATAAAACATAGATACCTTTTTCATTTCTTTATTGACACATAAATAATAGTTTAAATATTTTTCATACAAAAAACCGACTTCAATCAAACTACAGAACTTATTTTGATAAAATTTAAATGGAAAAAACTTGAAAGCATTCCGTTTTATATAAAAAAAGATTTATGCGGTTATGAGGACACAAACAGTCATGCGATTAAAAAAGGCATACGGCTGAATTCGTAGTCGTATGTATTCGTAGTATTCGTCCTTTTTTGAAGTTGGATAACAAATCAGCCCATTTTTGAATGGTCAGCTAATAATATATAATAATAATAATAGATAAAAAGATAATAATTTAACCAGACAATCAATAGATTTAGCAATGTATTTTAACTAGTATTGCTCCTATAGAGAAAATTTGTCATGTGCACAGACTAAATGACCCCACCGAGGATATATAATACGTACATTTTCACTATGCATATCAAAATATTTTACGAAAAATATACCATAAGTATACAAACATATTTCACACCTGATATACAGGCTCAGGCTACTCTAAACATAATTTGTTTAGTTAGTCGTACCTGAATAAACTCTATGATGTTTATTAAAGATTCGCTGTATGATTTTTTTATGTCCATGTGAATAGTTTCACCCGCGAGTCTGCAAGAATAAGAAACATGCATAACAAATAGATTCTAAAAAAATACGGTGACGTAAGCATCTAGCTGAAAATACTTTTGATCACATTTTTGTTAGATATCGTTACGTGAAGTGGACGGATGGCCTATGGAATAGAAAGCTTCTCGAATGGCAACCATGTACCAGCAAGCGCAGCGTTAGACACCCACAGACCAGGTGGTCTGACGACCTGAGTTGACCTTTCCAATTATAGTACTGGAAATCCTTGGAGAAGGCCTATGTCCAGCAAAGGACTTTTTGTGGCTGGGGTGATGATGATGATGATGACGTTAATTTTGGGATAACTTCAATGGACAAGTTAAAAATTAAAAAAAAACAGTACAACCATGACACTTGTTATTCATACCAATTTACAACAATGCAATATTTAACAAATTGGTCATCGTACTCAAAGTATGCTAATGATGCTCTACTAGCTCTGCTCTTATTAAAAACTGTAATGTAATAAATAAAACACAAACAATTATGTTAGTTTGGGCTATGGAGCGTACCATAAAATATTACATTTTTATTCCCTCGCGAGGTAGACAGGTCTAACCCAAAAGCCACGTTCAGCACGGAATCAAAATATTGATGGGTTGCTAGCTGCATCTCCTACTAATATAATTTATCAAATTTTTGCCCATTTCCTAGATCGGCTGTTACAAGATTTTTTTGGAAGAGAAGCAGTCGGTTCATTCTACGTTTTATTCTTTTCTGTCTAAACAGTATGGAAGAGTGAAATAGCATACCATACATATAAGTACGTGAAAGCTACAATAAACCTGCTCCGGACGCAGTCGGGTAAAATATCAAGTAACAATATTTCAGTGAGTGCAATCGAAACTATTGTCGATGTCGATAAAATATGAATAACTTCAAGCACTAGTGTAAACGTGTGCGAACTTTCTTTACATAATATTTTCGCTAATTCTCGTTTATGATTAAATGTTTTCATTTTCCTATCAATTATGAAGCATACTTAACAATACTATCCTAGTAGAAATCAAAACTGTTCGAGTTTTTTACCGAAATTATACCGGTGACAAAAATGTATACTTACTGATGAAATGTATATTTGCTAGGATTATTCCTACGGGTTGTAGTGCACTCGACAACCGCACAAGACACCATGTTGGTATTTACCTAATTTTATTGTGTAAGTTAAAAGATTATTTATATTTTAGGTAAAATAATTTCCTTTTCAAACTCAGCGGGCCTTGTTGTGCCCAGGTAATGTCAAATGTCATTAAAAATGGGCCTGCTGTCAGCAGTCTTATCTCTCTTTCTAAAGCACAGTGAAGCCGTATAATGACGTACTACTCATTTTCATTTTGAAAGTCTAAGGTATGTCTATGGTAGAAATTGTTTTTTGTATTTTATTACTTATGCACTGCTTAAAAACGACACAAATTGATATTGTAAATCTTTCATGCATTTATGATTTTGATTATGTGAACTCTAATGTATTTAAAATTGTTTTCAAACGTTTTTGCCTTTAAAAAGACAAATAAATAAAAATCTCAAAAATCCATTACGTAAACCGGCACAAATTTATTTATTATACATATTTAGGTGATCGGAAATGTGTTATATTATTATTTTATCTTTTAATTTTCTTTTGACAATGTTGTTACATACTTGTCCTATGTCAGTATACACAAGACAAAGACGGCACAAACTAGGTTTGCACACTACACAGGCTATCTTATATTCAATACAGTTATATTTTTTAACTTAAATTCAATTTTGACAGCGTAGTTATGAATTAAATTTATTTTTCACATTTCATTAAATTCCGGGTAACGCACATATAAGATTCGACACAAAACGCAAAATTGTGTTTTTTAAATACAACAGCATCCTCAGGCAAAAAATAAGCCACTTTAGAGTTTTTGAAAGTTATGACCCCAAAATCGGCTAGCGCTATCGGACTAAACGCGGGTATTATACAAAATTGGTCGTATAATCTCCAGATATTAAACAATTTTGGCGCAATTGTTATCGGTAAAATTGCACATAAAAATAAGCTTTCAGTTTCAATCAAACTGAACAAACAAGACCTTTAAATAATAAATTTAACTTATTTGAATATAAGTAAAATACACGATAGGTTGTCGCTTAAAATAATAACACAGGATAATCGAAATCGATAGTTTTTTGCATAAATAGCAAATTAAGTATAGCCGTTATCAGCAAACTAAAGATAAGAAAGTTGATCTTATTGCTATATTTTAATTTTTTTGATATATCAGACAAACGTATAATTAATTGTTTCGAATTAAATAGGTTGAAATTAATTATTTTATTGCACGTTAAAATAAGCTTTTATGTTACAAGTTAAACAACATACTCTGGTGAGAACAAATAATGATGTCACCGGATATGTCCCTCCCTATATATATTTATTGATTTATTTTTACGCATACAATTAGGCGTAGGTTATAGTAACGACAGTAGAGTAGCCGAACATGCCTAAATCTGACACATACTGCTGCTAGATGGGCACTTGCCAATATGTAAATTTTTTGAATTTGATAAAGACTTCTAAAGTGAATGAACGAATCAGAAAATTAACATAGAGCAATTTAAATGAAGGAGTGATTCGAATGATTAGCATCACAAACCGAACACGGCGGTGGAGTGAAATGGAATATATGAATGATAAATATACAAACTCATGTCATAAAATAAAGAATTTCCAGAAAAGCAATTATAATATAGGAAACATTTAATTGTTTCTGTGTTTTTCTTTATGCCGAGACCCACAAGATGAATAATACAGCATAGTGTATGTAGCAGCGATGATAATTATTGTGATATTAATACATCTGTTGTACGACACTACAAGTAGAGTTGTGATAGCCGTTCCCTTTCCTTGAACCGTAAACCACCACTTGCATACGAGTATGCTTAAAAGCCATGAAAATAACTAAGAAACAAGATTGCAAATGTGTAAATTTCACTTATTTTGTATTATATGTAAGAACGTTCGGACATCAGATTGCACGTATTGGTAATAACGGAGATTTATGGGGTCCCAAAGTAATTATAAAATACAAGCACGAGAGAAATGCAGGTTATTATCTCCTGGCGGATGAACAGGCCACCCTGTAATATGTATTTCTGTTGCTCACATATATGCTGCTGTATTTCAATGAAACTCTCTGTGATATTAGATTCTTTAAGCTGTATGTCCATGAATGGCTTCCACGCACGATCTATATATTTGTTCTTATCGTATGAAGTCTCACCTCTGCTCTTTCCTTAAATTATGCTCAATTCTCCTCCACCCACGTGAGTAAACACAAGCGCATGAGATAAAACACATTTCACGAGCAGGCGCGCCCCCTGACCTAAGCACACGCAGAACATGAGTAAACTTACAACATACCTAGTTGAAAACAATTGTTTGTTTTTATCAACCCCCATTGATAAACAATAATTGGTCGTCAAAATTTACTAAAAGTTCAAAGGCCGTAGGTTCATTCCACACTATTGATTTTTGGATTAAATTTGTATCATGCTGGCCTCCTGAGAAAATTAAAACTAATATGCTAGCCTTTTCTCAAACTCATGTCGAAAAATATATTCGAAAATTATATTATAATTTTCTGTACATTTTTTTACCTTCTCTTTTTAAAAATCCCCAAAGACAACTGATTTCCCAACACTGACTGCAGCCTTCTGTACAAGGCTTCGGATGAACCTAATCCTTAATAAATGCTGTAATTCAAATTTTGTGAAAAACAACTGTCTTCATTTTCCAATCACTCCTAACTCGATTGAAGTTTCACTGTTAGAACACAGACTTCGATTCAATTCAGTACCGAATCAATTTCAACCGAATTCTATTGCAAATAAACGTGGGAATTTGCATGAAATGTTGAATTCGAAAAATGTTTCTGATTATGTAAGTATCTAGCTGAAAAACAATGTTAAGGGAACTTAATCCAAGTGTGCAACCATATAGCTGTACTGAAATAAAACTGGAATGAACTAAAATTAGTTTAACGGCATTAGTTGCTAGTTCTACCTTCCCGTATGCACGTGCCTTTTTTAACGACCACAGTTACTTAGTATTTGTAATGCCTAAACTCTTAACGTTAGTAAGTAAGTAAGTAAGTAAATTCTTAACGTTGTTTCTTCAGGGATATGTTTTAGGTCGCTTCAATATTGTACGTGTACCTTATAACATATAAAAACTAATTCAGTATTTACAGATGTTCTTGAAACTGAATGAAAAGCAACCATTCTAGATATTATTGTAAAGCAAGTAAAAAAAAAATACGTCATGGTTATAATAATTCTCGTCTGTAGTAGCCAATTTGTATGGCCTAGAAACTATGATTACGGGCAGTTCAGTTACATACCGGAATAGTATAAATTAATTAATTTACTTACGCCTCCCTTAGGTATGCATATGTGCTTTGATTTGCATACATGCAAACCAGGGGTTGGAATACCGGTAAAATTCATTACCGGTACCTCTATGAAACGACAGTACCGGTAATTGGATTGGTACCGGTACACTTGGCAACGGTAAAAATCAAGTACCGGTACCTCTATAATACAACGGTACCGGTAATTGGATTGGTACCGGTACCTCAATTAAACGATGGTACCGGTAATTGAATTGGTATCAATAAGTTTAATAACGGTAATAACAGAAGTATCTGTACTAAATACAGGTAAACACAATCAGGAATTATCATTTTGTTAATGTGTGTCGTTGTCGTGTTGTGTATGTGCGGCGTGCGTGAGGCGGGGGCCGACAATGGGACGGAACTTTTCCAGTCGAGCGAGTCCCATGCGGGGGACGGCATCAATGCGTAGGTACCGGTAAATTTAACGGAATTTTTAACACTATTATTACCGTAATTTTTCTAGATGATTACCGTTAAAATTTAACAGAATAGAAGTACCGGTACTTACCGGTACTTATAATGTGAATTTGGTACCGGTAAAATTACCGTTAACTGTTATCAATATTTTTACCGTTAAATACTAGATTACCGGTACCCCATATTACCGTTAAAATTTTAACAGAATAGTAATACCAGTACTTACCGGTACTTATAATGGGAATTTGGTACCGGTAACAAGCCCTGATGCAAACACATATAATTCATAGGGAAAGCCTGTTCCTTACAAATGCAGGGCATTACAAATATCACTTGAACGTAACGTCTACAAGGCGCCTTGTTTAGTCATATATTCTACTAGCTGTTGCCCGCGACTTCGTCCGCGGCAATTTCTGGTATTATGATTAATTAGTATAGATGAATTATTTTTTCCCGTTTTCAAAACATTTTTGATTGATGCTTCGCTCCTATTAGTCGCAGCGTGATGTTTTATAGCCTAAAGCCTTCCTCAATAAATGGACTATCCAACACAAAAAGAATTTTTCAATATGAATCAGTAGTTCTTAAGAATAGCGCGTTCAAACAAACAAACAAACTCTTCAGCTTTATAATATTAATATTATATAGTATAGATTAGGTACATTGAATATTTCGTGGACATTAAATTTCGGAAAACAAAAATGCATAGAAGACCAAAGATTGAAGACTGTGGATTCTGGGGTCCCTAATAACATACAATTTTAAATACATGTCTATTTGATATGTTTGGTGGGTAACCTAAAGGCTGGCCTAAAGGGTAAATATAAAGTATAGGTATAGAAAGTAAGCGTGCAATAATAATTCGAGCAAAAAGGCCATATTTCTTGTTTGTGCCCCATAATTTTTAAAAGAATACATACTCTAGTAATATTTGAAGTATCTACCAATTTACGGTACAAAAGACACAGCCCTATAACAGACAGACAGAGAGTGAAGGCTAAGTAATGAGCGGGCCCTATTACTAACATGACTCCTTTTTGAATGAGGAACCCTAAAAAATATCAGAGTACTTGAAGTCTGTTTTCTTCAGGACTAGAATTCAATTACTAAAAATAGAAAGATGGAGGCTTTTACAGAATAATTTGTATCAATAGACGGTAGTTTTTTACACTACTAAACTAATATTACAACAAAGAGGAAAGATATGATTGTTTCTTTGTATGAATAATCTCTGAAACTACTGGACTGATTTGAAAAATTATTTCACCATTACAATCCTCTATTATCCATGATGAACAAAGGCTATACAATATTTTTAAAACTTAGGTGTGAAAACTACGAGAATATTAAAAAAAACCCGGTATAGGGTTTTTTGGTGCGCTGCGGAAACTATTGACAATAGAGCAAAGGCATGTACTACCGTTTTATAGAGGACATCTACAAAAACGTCTACAATACCATGTTTACTTTTACAGTTACGTCAAATAAGGTGACTTGGTATTAATCTTTATCCGTAAATATTATATCAGTACCTGTTAATTACTTTTTGAATTATTTAAATCGGACATACGATTCAAAAGTTATCATGTGTGTTATATTTCTTCCAATAACGTGATTATTATTGTTTGTTTTGTTAAAAGTATACTTGATCAAGTGTTCTAAGCATGGAAAGACTGCCAAGAGTGTATAAAAAATTATAATTTTTAAGACAATAAAATGTTGTTAAATAGGTACCTATTTCTACCCGTGCGAAGCCGGGACAGGCCGCTAATTTATATATATCCTTGAATAAATTCAATATTCGATATGCTTGAAAATATGTAAAAAAAAACATAAAAAACACCTGACTATAGCTTAATAACTCTAGAGTGTATAATTAGTACTCCGAGAAACAGATGTTCCCGTAGCTTTAAATAGCCGATAGAACAAGTTGTGGCCTGGTAAAATTATATTTGCACAGCAAATGTCAGGCGAGGTGGGTGCCACCTGCCCCGCAGCCAATGGAGACGTCCCGACGTGTACAAACTTACTTAATGGACGGCGCTGACCCGAAACATAAACCTAGTTTCCAAGCATGCGCCTTATTTGCCACGCTGCTCTGTTATACCTTTAATAGCTGGTAGAACAACTTGTGTGTAGGTAAAACTAAGCGTTAGAACATCAAATGTCAAGCGAAGTGCGTGCCATCTGCCCCGCAGCCAATGGAGTCCCTACGTGTGCAATGCAAACTCACATAATGGACTCCGCTGACCTCAAAGATAAAACCTAGTTTCTAGCTTACCACTTATTTGTTCTGTAATACTGTGTACCATAATTACCGAATATTTTATGGTATTGATATCTACACGGGCTTCTATTATAATTATAAAGTCTGCACACAAGTTTCCCGCAAATCACCGATCAACAGTCCATATAGGAGAGCAATATATAAAAAAAAAACTCTTTAGTACGTCTTTCAGTTGTGTTTTATGTATTCAAATTTTCAGCATCTAGATTTTCTTAAGTGCGTACTTTAGAATATATTTGTAGTTAACACCTGCTAACTGTAAATACAGATTTTACTTGTGTGGTCCGGAACAAACTTAATGGATGCGGATGACCCCACAGCCACCCATAAACCTACTTTCGCGGAGAATTAAACACTGGTGAGGTGATGCATGATGCAATCCTCTTTATTGTTTCCAATCTCTCTTAAGTGTCGCAGATACCACTTTTACAACCCCGGTACTTAACGTTCTGCAACAGAATTTCTGCATCTAACTAACCACCCACTAACCCACACCACCAATTAACCCAGTAGTTTCCTGCCCTGTGGTGCTTCGAAGTCCAGGGTCCGATATGAAGACAGGCAAACATTATGCAAAGTTTTATTGCTAGCTTTTTGAGGCAACATCTATACACATAAACATTTTGCCTGTCATTTGGGTGTAAGAATTCCAACGATACGATACGTCCAAATTCTTTGAGGCGTTAATAAGTTATGTTGTATGAACTTGAAATACAATATACTCATTTTTTGCCAGGCGTGTAAAATAGAAGAAAATGGCTCATTTTACTGTTTATAACGATTCTTTATGGCCTTATTAAATTGAACCTAATTGGAAATGGTTCATTGATTTGCAGCAAAATTCGTCGACCCCAAAATAGGTAACACGAGATTCGGTATGATATTCAAATCAAATGTAATCCAATCGAATCCAAAGTTGCAATTCGAGACTAAATTATTCCAAATCTCTAAAATCCCTTATCGAATTTGGCATTACAACAAAACCGACTCTAGCTACATTTGGCAAACTTCGACTAAACTTAGGCTCGATAAGGAAAACTACTTATTTAGTGAACTCTCTCTGGTAGAGGTTTGAGGTTTGGTATTGTGCAACGAAATCACACAGGAATAATATGTATATTGTAAAGAAACGCTAGGGTTGCTTTGATCAAAGTATATTCCAATGGCTTTGTTGGTGACCCACTTCGATATAATGCCCTTATGTGGACAAGGAGACGCGATTGTTGCTTTGGATAAACTTGGCTAGTAGAGGCGGCAACGGTATTGTCACTTGGCACTCTTGGCAGCTGTTCTGCTTCTTCCCTTATATTTTATGCTACTGTGATTCTAGGCCATCTTTAATTTATTTTACCGCAACAGTGCTTGCTATATTATGACGATGTTTTAACAGGATATTTTACAACACAATAAATTAACTTTTTTATTTACTTTATTTTATACACAATAAAGTATTTCATATTTGCTGGTCAAGGCCTGAAGACTGAGACTTATAAGGCTGTAGGTACTCTTTATTTTCAGATCTGTACCTATGCCAACAACAAATCAATCAAGAGGCAGTGACAATAACACAACAGAACATTGAACAAGTTAATTTTCACCGAATACAGTAAACACTAATTTAAACTTGATACATGTGTCAAATTGTACAGTAATGGAAGCTGTGAAAACAGATTAGGTTAATCCAATTTAAGTCAAGTTTAGAATAGAAACTTGTCAGAAGCCGTGCGCCGAATCGTAATTATCTACAACCTCTAGAGACGAATTACCGCGCCGCGCCGTCTCTAATTCATTATTCAGTCTATGGGCCGACTAACCGATTCCTAGAAACGCCAAGGGATATGGTATTACTATTAGTGCTTAATAATTATTCATGTCCAATATCCTGTTTGTTTCACATAATAACGTAGATTACATATTCTAAACTAGTTCAAGTTCATAGCATAAACATTTAATGACTTTTTTAAATAAATATTTTTAGAATTAAATTATACTTAATAACCACGCATATATCTTAATTGGTAGGACTACGACTCTAGAATTGTTTTAAGCATATATTAACTTCTTAAAGAAATAATTTTCAATTTAATATAGTTTCTGAAATCCTAGTCAGAAAGACAAACATATTTCAAATAATTAAACAATGAGTGACTTAAAATTTGATATGATTAAACATAAGCCCCTATCGATGAAACTGGTTCGAAAATTATTAAAAATTGATTAGATTAATAATTTATTAGGCAGATAGTATTGTTCAAGAAATTTATTTGTAATATAAGAGAAAACCAAGTCGTGAGGCCAGTCATCCATCCTACTGTCAAACGGCACACTCACAATAAAGACAAACCACAGCCGCAAAGCCGCAACACTAGAACAAACTTGAATGTCCCAATTATGAGACCGGTGAGTGATGTTGGCACTCAAAAAGTTAGTTTGTTTTGATCATTTCATAAACTTTTAAACAGGAGGTTTGGTATACGACAACAAAAACGATCTTACTTTGGTGATTCTTTCATTAGCATAATTTCTATATCATCAGCATAAGCTTTTGAATACTTTTAAAGTACAATTTATGTAACTTGTGAGCATTTAAAACGAGTGCTTTTCGTTGAGTTTATGGGCAAACTAGGCTTGCTCTCGATCTCGATCCAGGATAAGACAAAGGTCAATTTACCTCCTTGTGGACACTATTTTATATGGTGACAATAAAAAGCGCCCTTTATAGCTTCATTTCTTCGCGGTTAAGTCCGATACAAAAGATATCTCCGACCTTTTATTGGCAACGACCGGCCGGCGACGGATAAAGTGATTTAGAAAGTCCCAGACTTCCGCGAACCATGTATTCAATATTACCAACACGCGAATACCATTACACGTAATGTCAAAACAAGTTTGCGACTTACGAATGTAGTACACGCACGAGAAGCGATCAGATCATAGTGGTAAGGTCTCAGGAGACAAAGAACACTTTGTTACTTCCCGCAAAACTTTAGAGCTTCAAGGACAATATTATGCATATCGATTCGGCGAAGAAACGGACATCGAACCGCGAAACGAGTTAAAAATACCGGCCAGTCGACCGGCATCCGCGGGCACACCAGTCAGACTAGTCCGGCGGCCACATGCGTTTGTTTACTATCGGACGATCGCTGGCGACGGCAGCGTCCTCTGACGACGTCTTCGAGACCGCTTGTGGCGGCCGTTCACTCGGGTCAAAAGTTGTGGAAGTGCGAACTTACGGCGGATGCCCCAATCCATGTCGGCGGCGCTGGAAGTGCGGCGCGCGGCGCGGCGTCTGCGAAACGACTGCCGCGTCCTGTCTGCCCGCGCCGCTCCCGCATATTCCCATTGCGAGACGCAAAGTGCATTGTACGTACATATGTGCCAGGAGAATCCGACTTCATGGCGTCTATCAACTTTTAAGAAGTATTACAAGTTGCAACTAAATGTCTCGGACCAGAATCATTTCTACGGTTTGCCCATTTAAAATTCGTCTCCACAATGTTTAGAGGAGTTGTGTGCGACAGAAAGTCACTACACGAGGTGTCGTGTCACCAAGTGTGTGTACTTAAAAATATATTTCATTTCTATTACAACTTCCCAGATCAGGCTGTGAGTTTGTTCAATGAATCTATTACTACCACACAGTAATGGAGCATTGCAAATACATACATTGAATGGATTCTGTAAAGTGATCATAAAAAAGCCCAAGCCTCAACGAGTAGCTATCCATTCAATGGAGAACGTTACGCAAACGCGTCACATGTGTCGTCGAATTTTCCGATAAAGGTAGATTTATGTGGAGTTTAGACGGCAGGCAGAGTAGAAAATACGCAGAGAACTATATCTCTGTTAAGTACACAGACGCCTGTTAGCGGCAGAAAGCACACGCTAAGGCATTCCTTTGCCTAAGTGTACATTAAATTAAGTACTTGTGTAAAGCTGTTTTGTCCTGTAAGTCGTAATGGACGGTACCTAAAGTACGTTAGTGCTTATATTAATTGTGTCTAAAATATAGCAATAAATGGATATTTTATCTCTGCGTTTTTTCTACGTGAATAAAACTACATATAAAGAACTCTACTATGACAAATATACTACATAAGCTATTAATATGAAATCTCGAAGAAATTAAAGTAAGTAGTCAGTCGATTTCAATTGGTTTCAAAATGAAGACCTTGCGTCACAGGTATGGCACTCCATACAAACGGGACGACATAAATACCTAGTACTACTACAAACAAAATTTTACATCCGTGCACACGCTAATGTGTGAGTTAAAGAACCAAGGTTGACACCGAAGAATGAAATTAAATATACCTATTCATGATGCTACCTAAAGTTCGACAAATTTGCAAGTATGTCTCTCAATTCTGAAAGATTTATGATGATCTTAATTTATTTATGTAGGTATGTATTTATTGACTTACCTAACAATACATCTCAATAATAAGTAAATAAACTTCCTAACAAACAAAAATGTATTCGTAGATCTCGCACACAATGCAACTGGCACAATCAGAACACCATGACGTATAAGATATATATTATATTATATTATATTTGTGGTGTACGTATACATCAACAAGTAACACAAATAAGAGGTTATGTATTTTATCTTCTCTTCACCACTGGTTTATTAGTTATCTATTGATTCATTTACAATTAAAAGCACTAGATAATGTCCTGTAATATAATAAACTGCTCGTTTAGCGCTAAACTTTACGGCAAATGTGATAAAAATCGATAAAAAAAGCATAAAAACAAGACGCAGATAGACAGAGATTCACAGCACAGTATTTCATTGTAAAGCGTGTCGGTAACGTAATATTCGCATTTGACGTGCAACAAAACCTAACCCTGTTTCACAGCAACGCATCGCACTCCATTTACGGGGGAGAGGTGCGGCGATGCCTAGTTGCGCGGGACGCAGGGAGTTTCCGTTCTGTACGTTAGTACTTATATTAATTCTGTGCTTACGTCGTTCGTTTTGAGCAATAAACGAAATTTAGACTTGATTTCGTATGATGTAGAGTTATGCATGATGGTGGGCGTATAGATGGAAAACTGAATCAAAATAGCGACGGGTTGCTAGCCACATCGCCTATTAACATGATTCCTTGTGTTTTCGCCCATTCCCTCGGCTTGCTTTTATTGTCTACGCGAGAACAGAAACAGCTGGTATATTCTACGTTTTACAATTTACATGTCAATGTAAATAATTAAGTAAATATTAGAAACAAACAATTTGGATTCACAATAATAATCGACCGACCGACGAAACGACCTGATTTCACGGATTTGCATTTTGCTGATTTTGTAGGATGTTTTAGATTTATGCATCAGTACCACAAAGCACACTTGTAAATATAGCGCATTTGGATGGAGCTTACTCTCTGCGTTCATCTCCTGTATGTCTCACGACAGTTTTAACGATGAAAAGATAACGCTCAATCGCTATGAGTTAATTTCCCAGCTGGAATTAGATCCCGGTTTACGAGACCATGAAACTCTTTATTACGTGGAGTTTGTGCGAAAGCTCAAGGCTCTAGAGGGATTACCGCTGTATGGACAACAGCGTTTCTAACTAATGAAATTCATTGCAATGGTGGAATTTACTTCTTAGTGTATCTGAGGAGAAACTGTCATTGCCGGAACTTTTCAAAACACATAATCCAATCAAAGCTTCCTGTAGTAGGTGACAGCCTGTAGTAGACACTTTTTGCAAACGATCTATTAAGAGTTGGTGTGACCGCTAGTGTATTTATTTATAGTAACCACCACACCAGACAATGCGGTGAGATGGTTATTGTATTGGTTACATTAAGTTTTGTGACCATGGACTTTAACGACGTAAATTTGTAAGTTGACGGTTATGGTAAGGACACTCATATCTCATAATATTACAAATGTTACAATAATACTCCGTTAGTCACCTAGCGAAAAAGATATTCGAGATATCCACTTTCTAGGGCATCTTCGTAAAGGTAAAAGACCAATAGAGTAATATAACTCAATTGCATTTTGCTTACTGTTGTGTTGTCTGTACTAGAAGGCAGGTATTTTTTTTACCGGCTACTCATTTCTACTAGCCCAAGTTATTTGTCCCTTGTGGTTTAGTTCCCACGCTCCGAATTCGGACAACTTAAAATGTTTCAGAATTTATAAGAGTCAACCTACATTCAATTTAGAGTCATCTAAATGTCGTAGCAGATAGTTGTCATTAACTTCTATTTCTATCTATAATTTAAGAACTGTGTTCTTGTTTTTCATTAACTTCTATTTATATAATAAAAATGTGTTTTCTTCGTTTCGAAACCAATAAGAATGCGGTTCTCTACTCGCATACTAACGATATATTACATTGACAACGATCCCCGGCAAGAGGAAAACCCAATGCAAACATGCTGGCTAGTTGTTAAGGATGACATGCGTACCAATGACCTCACAATCAAATTAGAGAAGGACAAGCAGAGAGCGTAGCCGGGTCTGCGAAGCATGTCAGTAAAGGATGAAACCTGTAGCATGATTACATAGGAGATAGAGATATATAGCCAACGCACTGGATGCTAAGAGAGAACATAGATGTATAACCAAAAGATTCAAGACGTACTTAGCTGTCAAGGCAAGTGGAAAGGTTTCCGTGAGCAGTCGTGAGTAAAATCTTATTGAAAACATATCGTAAAAGCAAAAATGAAACTTAGTCGAGAAGCCCTATTCCAATTAGCGCGCCTAAAAGCGTCAACGATATCACTTGTTGTTTCAACAAGTAGGCGCTTCGCTTACTCAAAATATAATACGAGTAGAGGCCGGGACAAGAAGCTCAAAATAGAGAAACCACAGATCAGAAGGGTATCCCCCCTTTTAGCTTTTACGTTTAGAGCTATCTTAGTTTTTAGTTAGGTTAATAAGATGTTTCCTACCTAGGTGTTTATTTTGCGCCGTCTGTGTATATTAACTGCGCAACTCCAGTTTCTATGAAACGTCAAAGATAATAATTATTCACTTGGCTTCGGCCCGTGAATACTAGTAGAATCACCGGTTGAAAACCGAGAAAACTAAAAGTAAACAGAATAATAATAATCTTTTTTCAATTTCTTAGTTGGTAAAACATTACAATATAAACATACATTAAAGAGGTAAACATAGTTTTGCCTGAGCTAAGGTGAAAACACCCTGTGTTTCAGGCTTTAATTGCTAGACATAAACTTCCAAAATAAACAATTACAAAAGAAAAATAACATTGTATACTAAGTTAAAAATTAAATTTAAATATAGTAAAATAATAGATAAAATATGATACCACCATGATAATATACATTTGAAACTTGTTATGTTTTAGTTTTATCCTAAGAATGTAGACTTAATAGCTCTGTGCAGACCGAAACTAAATGTTGTAGACAAAACCTACAAAGTTTTTATTTCTGAAAAAACAACGCCACCCCGGCTCATGTCGGAATTAGGTTTTGTTTCGGAAACGTTTACGTTCCATACAATAACGAAGGCAATTCATGTTACATTACTTTTATGAATATAATGGCTTTCCCTGAAACGTAGCTATATAGATGTCCCTAATGGAAATTCTCCAAACCATTTGAAATTTTAACCAAAATATTGTATTCTGATTTATTTATTTGCCCATTAAAGTATTTTTATTAAACATTACATTATACATATTTTCATTTAAATTTAACTTCGGGGTTGTCTAACATGCATAATTATCACGTTTTTATTTCTTACGGGTTAGACAACAATAAGGCCTTAAGTCCGTGATTGGCGTAGTGTATCGAAAAGATTCAAAATAGTGATGGGTTGCTGACTGCAATGACGTGATTCCTGGAATATTCATCCCTTGACAGGCTTTAACGACCTGCGCGGAGAGAGAAGCAGGCGTTGGCGCTTGGGTCCTTGGCTGAAACTTTAAAGCTTTGAAAGCAAAGGGCGAACTTCCGTGAGGAAATACAATTTGTTCGTAATTTATTGCCAAAGCTACATTTCATTTTAGGTCAAAAAACTACTTTGACAGAAATCCGCCCCGCTTTGCCTACTAAATAAAATGGATTATTTTTATGTACCAGGAAGTCAAAACTGTAGTTGACTAACCCGTGAAAAAGACCTTAGGGCCATCCATATATAACGTCAGAGCAAAAGGGGTCATACTATACGTGACAAGCCGTGTGTGTGTCTAGAGATAGGTAAAAGCGTGACAAAGGGGGAAGGAAAGAGTTCAAAAAATTGAAATTCTTCGTTGAAGGCCCCTTGCTAACTTTCGCTCGCGACAATTACGATCTCTCGGGAACAGTAATTTGTTTCGGGTTAGAAGGTACTCTATGTCTTTCTCCGAATCTCAGACAATGTGTATGCAATATTTCATGATGATCGATTCAGTAGTAAAGGCTCGAAATAATATTATCTATTAAGAACCGATTTTTTGTTTCATTCTGGAAATATCAAATCACATCAACTATTAATGCAATTATTACTCCGCGATAGAAATCTTGCAACAAACATTGTACAAGTCTTCACAACTGGCTTGATTCGATTTTAAGTTACAATTGGTTTGCACGGCGGTTCGACCAAATACATCGAAGTGATGGACCAAGTTATATCAAGTTTTCAAGTTGTATGTATTCAGCGATCTCGTTACGCCATTTTCACAGTTTCGAACATAATAAAGTTTTGGTTATACCCACTTGTTTAAGCTATTATTTATACCTACTATGTAAGGTAAAGTGTCCTTTGTCAAGACAAGTGCAGAAATTTAATATTAGTGGATACCTATTATTAGATCAGTTTATTATACTGTATAATAACCTTTTATTAGTACGATGTAAAGTACCAGAATTACAAAATACTTTTTTCTCAGAATCATCACAAGCTTCCAAGACATACATAAAAATTCTTAATGTACGAGTATGATGTAACGAGTGAAATTTATATATTTCTGGAACAAATCTGATACAACAGTAGCTGAATAATTTTTAGAATCCCATATGTTTAATGACATTCAAACCAATTTCCGGTGTGCTCGGCTTTTGATTGCGGAACGTTACATAAAACGCGAATAATTACATTAATATCATAATATGTATAACGCGTTGCGAGCTCAGCCCGTGATGTATGGGCGGGAGGGAAGGCAGGGCTTAATAGGAAATAACGATGGACCTTGACATTCGGGGGATTACTCATTAAATACGACCAACGAACAGACTAAAAAAGAACTGAACCACTAGATTAATAAATATTTCGGGGGAAAAGTCTGCGTATGTTCTATGAAAATTTCGTCCGCTCATAGAAGATATTTTTGATATCTGTTAAATCTTAAAACAATTTTTATACACATTAATAAGTTAAAAATCATCCTTTATCATGATCGATTCATACTGTAAAGTGCATGCCAAGATGAATCAAATGAACCCAAAGACTATAGGTTAATCTTATTTAGAAGTGCCTTGCAACTCCTTCATCCCAATCAGGTCAATGTTAACATAACAATGTCATCCGAATTACAAAAATTTAAACTCAGTCGCTAAAGGATAAGTGCTTCAAACTTGAGTTGCAAGATTAGAGCCTCACACTGCCTCACAAACTAACAGGGCAAGTTGATTAAAAGCTTATCGTTAAATAACGTTACACATTTGCTAGATTGTTTAACGAAAAAATAACTTTATTTTTGGGGTTTCGTTCCGTACCCAAAGGGTGCTAAAAAGTCCCTATTACCCTATTCGTCCGTCTTTCATAGCGCTGTATCTTTGGAACCGTATTGTAGGCTTGAAAATTTCACAGAATGTGTTTATGTAATTATGATAATGAGTCTTTACCTACGAATAGTGTATTTTTTCGCTTGTCATTTTGTTCCTAATGATATGCTATTCAGTTAAACATTTTTTTTTAAATTTAAACTTGAACGTGGACTATATTAGATTGTTCAGGTGTTCTCTGTTTCGATCAAAAATGTCGTCAGTTTTCTAACCTTTTGTAAATTTTATAATGCGTAAATCAAGCTAACTGTTGTCCGTAAATACTGCAAAGTTTCACTTTAGTAAAATTTATTAAACACGAAATGATATCTACTAAAAACGTGAGTATGAAAAATTCATCAATTTACTCGAAATTCTATATAGAATACGCCAATTTCACAGGTACAGAGTTCCCCGTTAATATTATCTATTGCCGCTATAACAAACCGTGATAACAACAAAAAAAAAATATTAAAAGGCCCTACCCTTTTTTGCGTTTTTGCTCGATTCCGTCGATTCGAAATGGCAAAGGCTACACCACAGCTAATTAAAAACAATAAAGTCTATGCAAGAAAGTGTTTGGTTATTCTTATAGGAGAGGTCGCATGAAATAATTTCATGACGTGAAAAAGTGCCTGAAAAGGCCTATTTCCTGAAATAAATCTTTGAATCATTAAAATATAATGAGTTATTACAAGCGAAACCCGTTAACATCGCAAGATACACGTGCGAACAACGCCCAATATTGCGTATGTCCTGGGAAATAATACACATACTTATACTGGACAAATATCCTTTTCCACTATTGTGATTAACGATAATCTAATAACAAAGGGCAATGCCGGTTATTGGCGTCTTTTTTTTTCGCGCGGCCACTGACCAAACCTTGTTTTTCTTGTAGACAATAGCATACTAAACAAAACTTATTATGACATATATACCTCTAAACTCAGTCCGAACTGAGTTATTTGAGTTTAAAATTCGTAAATAGTCATGTATTTTATTTGGCAATTTTTATCATAATCGCGAGTTTATATGAAAATATGCAATAAAACAATTATCTTTGAACATTTTTATTATTACTTTACCCCTTTGAGGCCGGCCCCCACCATCTGCACACCTTGTTTGAGTTTAGTTGTATTGGTGAGTCATCTTTCATTTTGGGAACAAAGCAGATAAAAACACAGATATATAGTATCCCTACCCTTCCCCCGCCTCCTCTCTGCCAACCCTGCGCACCACAGTGTAGGTATGTACTGCCCATTCTCTCTTTACATCCAAAAATAAATTGCCAGTTAATTTCTAAGTGTGTTTTTTAATAATTCCCAACTCTTATAACTATTACAGTATATGGTATAACTCGCAACCAATTAAGATTTTATATTATTTGGTTGTTATAGTATGAATAGCGTAAAAGAGGTTAACAATAGATTCGTTTTACCTATAATAATATTTGTTTGATTTTAGTCATGACACAAAAACTACAGGTAAAAAACATATACATACATTGATCGAGTAGGTACTTTTATTTGTAAAACCTATCAGGTTTACCTACATAATAAGGTTATTGCAACAATAATATAGGTGTGGTGATATACAGCACAAAAGAAGATGTGAATAGGGAAATAAGTATCTCCCCCATGCTAAGTACTATAATACTGACATGACGTGGGCAGCAGCCAAGCGTTCGTTTGCCGATAATGCAACTGCAGTAATGGGCGCATATGCGCCGATTACTGAGTATGGGAGGCAGGCAAGCTATATAGCTTGCCTGCCTCCCATACCACCTTCTATTAAAATATACGTATAATAAATTCGAGATTGTCTATACCTTGATTGTATTCGCGCCCTTAGCAACCATGGATTTGTGACTGTAATATAATGTTCTTCGAGACTTTCTAAATCCATATCTCTACATACTTCTATTCTCCGTAATAACTACGACCTTGTTTGATTTGATAAGTTCCCAAGGCATAAATAATTAACTCGTCCATACTAATAACAGGAAAGTCATGGACTATGTGATTAAAATCCTCTGCTTTATTCGTCAGGAACACTGCTCTTCTTGCGTTTATATTTTTATTAATGATATAATCGCCTAGATAGTTCTCAGTTTCTGCGGTCGCTTCTATTGCTAATAATATTGCTTTAACCCATCTATGATCAGTCAGAGGACGCCGAAGGCATATAATACTGTAATATTTATAACTTCTTCCCAAAAAATCTATCAGGAATGGATGTTGTTGGAAGCACTGCGCAGTCAAAGGGTAGGATCTTCTTGTACTGTTATTACTGCTACTGTCTACGATCCATCTTTGTACACACGCACATACAATATTGGCAATCAGAGTCCGTAATACACAAGTCGATTCACTACACAGGGGGAATATCAGTAAGGTCCATATAACAAGCCAATCCACAAAGGTAAGATATCAGTGTCGGAGTCAATTAAACAAGCCAAGTCGTCGTTTGATCACTCCTATACAAAAACTGGAATTACATACGCGTACGACACGAAGACAGAACGGTGAGTGAAATTGAATCTTTTCAAACGCTTGCTTTCGAAGAAAGAGACAATCAAATCTGAGATTGCACCTTTGAAAGCAGGAAAGTAATAGATACCTGCTGCCGGAAAGGAGGTGGGGGAAGGGATTAGCGCAAGGACACTACCTACATGTGTACCCACGGATAAGTCTGCTTTGTTCGTATAATGATCGATGACTCACCAGTACCACTAAACTCGCCGAACAACGTTTGCTGTTGGTGGGGAAGGCCGCAAATGGGTAAAGTGATAATAAAAAAGTCCAAAGATAATGTTTCATTGCATATTTTAATTAACCTGCCACTTTTTTGACGAAAATTGCCTTCTTAAATATATGATTTTTACTGATTTCAAACTCAAATAACTCAGCTCGGACTGAGTTTAGAGGTATATGTTTCATATTACGTTTTGTTTGTTATGCTATTATCTATAATAAAAACAAGGTTTGGTCAGTGGCCGCGCGAAAAAAAAAAAAGACGCCACTTCCCATAGTCGAATCGGCATTGTTCTTTACCGCCGTTTGGGCATTCCACTTATTCGAGATAATCCCACCGTAATGTAAGTATAAAAGGCGGTCCAATCAATCCCCTCATGTTTCTTATATAATTCTGTATCGTAGAGATTAGTAAAATAAACCTTCTGAGCTATAAAACTCCAATTCTATGATATGTATATATTAATAATGTATTAGTAGAATTACTTAAATACCTTCTTTAAAAATATATCTTTGACTTTTAAGTAGACCAACAAATCGGACCAATTATTTTAACAATCAAACAAGTCACGAAGTAAGTCGCTAACTAATATAACGAGTCAGATAGGAAAAAATTAAGTGAATGGATTAAAAACTTTAAAACATTGTTCGAAAGGAACTAATAGCAGACTGGCAATCAAGTTCTCAAGCAAGTTATTTGAAACAGATTAAACATGGACGCTTACTATACCCTTCCATGATGGTCTGGGCGAAAAGAAATGAAAATTGGCCAAATGTTAATTCCATTAGTACACACACCAAGAGTTCCGTTCCACCGTACAAATTTTAACTACAAGCAAGGTTTTTTAAATAGCGACTCTGATGTATTACTACGCTTAAAACTTCTTCTAAGCAACCTCTCTTATGATGTTAACGAACCTAATTCGAGCACAAACACTATTGATCGTAGTTATCTGTGGTTTGAGATTTGGGTCATAAATAAGCAACAACTGTGACAGAATCGAGAAAGAAAACAACACGTTTCTTGTTGGGGTCTCTGTCCACCCCGCAAGTGATAAAGACGTGATAATATGTATTTATCATAGACTAGCTTTTGCCCGCGGCTCCGCCCGCGTCAATGTCGATCTCTCGGGAATAGTTCTTTTTCCCGGGATAAAAGGTAGCCTATGTCCTTCTCCGTACTCCAGAGAACTTGTATGCAAAATTTTATGATGATCGGTTCAGTAGTTACGTGAAAGCGTAACTAACAAACAAACAGACAAACAAATAAACAAACAAACAAACTCACTCGCATTTATAATATTAGTAAGGATTTAAAAAAATACTTCTATGGTATTTATGAATTAAATCTGGAAAAAGAACTGTCACCAAATTATTAGCTGTGTTATGGAATTCATCGAGATAGCTATATTTAAGTACTTACGATTGAAACTCTTCGACTCTGCAACTCGTATTACAATAATCTTCTCAGCAATACAATCACGTAAATGTGATTCTATAGTTTAGACAATTGCATAAATAGTTGCATTTGTATTGGATGGGCTTATTTACACATATTATTTTTATACTTTCATGCCATAGGTAGTACACGTTTATTACGTTTAGCTTAATCACATCCACTTTGAAACGATCTCCATTGGGCACTAAGGGCACTAAATGATGCGGAGTTCCGGCTGCAATAGCAATCGCAGCTGATTTCCGTGTGAAGGACAAGACTTTGTTGTCTGGTACCTACCGGTATCGCATGCTGGCAAAGGATTAGATATAGCAGCAAATAGTACGATTTATTTATGCTTTTTTATAAATAGAACTCTTGATATAAAAACTTTTCGTGCAAAATTTCATGCTTCTATCTAGGCCCAGCGATTACCACTGCGCGTTGATTGATCAGTAATTTTCTTAAATACATAATAAGTTTGTATCTTACGTCACTTTCACTTATCCGCTTACGAATGACAAAATTGGGGTGATGATAAAATTTTGTATCAGATGCGGAATTTGCTCATATGTCCTTTTATAAAAATATTTTTTTCAATCTTGAAATTGTCTCTTGTCAGCTACAAGTCTATATCCTATTTTCTGTGTAACATTATTTCAAAAAACGATCATCTTCATTTCGAGTAGGTGTCACGGTCAATCGGTCATGCACGCACACCCTGGTGTCAGAGTTCTTCGGAACCGCCTCTCGGCCTTTGACGTGGTTCCTTTTACGACTACCAGATGGCAGCCGGGACCAAAGGCTTAACGTGCCTTCCCAAAAAACAAGTTTAATAACTTCTCCTCCCTTCAGATGAATTTGTATATTTCAACACTTTCCGGGATGTCCCGCCTGTAGACGTAGACTTCTATTGTTATATCTATTGTGTCTGGTCCAGTGTTTGTGAATGATTTAATAGGGGTTGTAATTTCGTTTCTGCCGAGTTTTTAAATCGTTGTCATCAAAGAGTATACTATATATAATTTCTCGGACTGACATAGTGGCGTTTCTGTATAAACACTTCAACACTTCGATATACCGATGGTCAATGCGACACCGCTGGAGAGACTGAAGCACAGCCCATGTTTCGATCGAATCAAAGGCCTTCTCATAGTCCACAAACGCTAAGCATAGTGGCCGGTTATACTCCTTGGTCTTCTGTATAACCTGCCGCAGCGTATGGATGTGGTCTATGGTACTGAAGCATTTTCGGAATCCGGCTTGTTCGGGAGGCTGGAAGGCATCAAGCCTGTTAGCGAGACAATTCGTGATAACCCTCGAAAACAGCTTATAGACGTGGCTCAGGAGCGTGATGGGTCTATAGTTCTTTAGTAGAGTATTGTCACCCTTTTTAAAGAACAGAACCACCACGCCCCTGTTCCAAGCCTCTGGCGTCACGCCCTCGAGCAAAACGGAGTTAAAGAGCCTCTGAAGGACTTTTAGTACCGGCGTTCCGCCCACTTTCAGAAGCTCTGCTGTGATTCCGTCTTCGCCCGGCGCCTTGTTGTTTTTAAGCTGTTTGAGGGCAATCCTAGGCCTCTTTACAATACATACATAAATGTATTCATGTGTCATATTATACACTTTAAAAAATATATCTCTCCCCGCGTCGCTGTTTCCCGACTCGTTCAATGTAGGGATTTTCAAGGCAAGAGTGAATAGGCATTATTTGAGTTAACGTGTACCACCTTAGAATTATCGTTGCTTCGCGTCAGGCAAAATAGAGGTTAAACGCAATCAAATTCTTCTAAAAAAAATCGTTTTGTGAAAATAATTTAGATAAAGTTAGCATGCGACGACAGGAGATGCAAACTATTAGCGTGTAAAAGGCTCGAATAATGCAAGTTAGAAGAAATTTTAATTACCAGTATATCTTTCAAATTTTTTAAAACCTTTGTTGTCCTTACTTTCTGTTAAATTGTCCGTATATAAATAGTTTAAAAATAAGGACACTTACCTCGATGATGGTGCGTCATGACGATTGCGAGCGGGCACTCGTCGTCCTCCAGAATGTACTCAGAGTTGTCTGTCGTGTCCACCTACGATAATAACATTGCGATGAGAGTACAACCATTTTGACTCGAAAAGAAGAAGACGAGAGTATTCAGAAGAATATATCATCAAATAGGATAAAAGGAAAGATAAGTTCATCTCTATTTGATTTCTTTTCATGAACAAATGTGCCTATGATAAAACTCCTTATTAAAAGTAAACAACCTTAATTTAAATAAACAACATGGTTCATATGTTCCCGCGTTGTTTCTGACTATGAAGAATAAGACCACTCGATATGTTCCCGCATTATTTCTGACTATGAAGAATAAGACCACTCGCTCTCTGCCTATACTTTAGTTGTCACATACAACATGTAAGTGACGACCATAATGCAAAAGCATTTAAAGTCTCGTCCTAAAGATATTTATTAAGAATGTTATAAAGCATTCACAGTATTTTACACTATCCTAAAGATATTTATTAAGAATGTATTAAAGCATTCACAGTATTTTACACTATCCTAAAGATATTTATTAAGAATGTTTTAAAGCATTCACAGTATTTTACATTATCCTAAAGATATTTATTAAGAATGTTTTAAAGCATTCACAGTATTTTACACTATCCTAAAGATATTTATTAGGAATGTTTTAAAGCATTCACAGTATTTTACACTACCCAAAAGATATTTATCAAGAATGTTTTAAAGCATTCACAGTATTTTACACTATCCTAAAGATATTTATCAAGAATGTTTTAAAGCATTCACAGTATTTTACACTATCCTAATGATATTTATTAAGAATGTTTTAAAGCATTCACAGTTTTTTACACTGTCCTAAAGATATTTATTAAGAATGTTTTAAAGCATTCACAGTATTTTACACTATCCTAAAGATATTTATCAAGAATGTTTTAAAGCATTCACAGTATTTTACACTATCCTAAAGATATTTATCAAGAATGTTTTAAAGCATTCACAGTATTTTACACTATCCTAAAGATATTTATCAAGAATGTTTTAAAGCATTCACAGTATTTTACACTATCCTAAAGATATTTATCAAGAATGTTTTAAAGCATTCACAGTATTTTACACTATCCTAAAGATATTTATCAAGAATGTTTTAAAGCATTCACAGTATTTTACACTATCCTAAAGATATTTATCAAGAATGTTTTAAAGCATTCACAGTATTTTACACTATCCTAAAGATATTTATCAAGAATGTTTTAAAGCATTCACAGTATTTTACACTATCCTAAAGATATTTATCAAGAAAGCAATTCTGTCTGTTACTCTTCACGCTTCAACCATTGAACCAATTGAAATTAGATTTGGCACGGACATAGTTTCGAGGTCTGCAGAACGTAAGTTACAATTCATCCTCGATAAAGATGCTATTCCCGAGGAATCCACAGAACTGCCGGAAAAAGCTACTTTATCCTTAGTAATTCAAGTTCCTGTTGAAACTCAAATAACCAGTTAGGTTGGCTTTGTTTCGGGAATAACCGACCATGACTTTATTAGTCTCACCTGAACTATACAAAACTGTTGTGGTTCATGTCGCGATAAGCCATATTTGTCGAGCATTTCTCTCACGACCGCAGCGGCAGTATCACCGACGGACAGCAGTAGTGTTTTGTAAGGCACGTCGGGGCATAGTGACGAACCGTAGATTTTTAGGGTGCCACCTGAGGAGCGGAAGAAACAGAGATAAATATTTACCATCAAGTACACAGCTATAGTCATCCACAAAGTTGTGAACTTGTGGTATCTGAAGTATCCCAATTAATAAATTCAATAGTAAGTAACATAAGAGAGAGACATCCCAGTCAGGTCAATTTTAAAATATAGGGTCTGGTCTGGAGCCTAGTTGCAAGGGCGTCGCCGATGGGGACCAGAGGGGAGTACTCCCTATACGCTTGGGATTATTTGGGACAGCCATGCTGAATGTAGGTCTCATTCCAACCTGAACGAGCTGAAAAGAGACTTTCATTCGTCTATTTGTAATTTTAACCACCGCTAACTTGCCGGAATCCGCAATGCACCATGCGAACGGCGAACCTGCCAGGCTGTCTGGCTTGCACTCTGGAGGAGATCGCTCGTTCATTCCAATTTCGTTTGACTTTGGAATAATCTTTATCGCGGGCGACAATGCCAGTTCGCTCTGACTATATACGCTCTGATAACTATTTGTTAATACACTCACCGGTGTCGGGGCCGCCGTCTTTAGATCTAAACTGCTGCAGTTTTCTCTCCAATTTCTGCTGTCGCCGTCGCCGCATCACCGCTTCTGGGTTACTGATGCTGCGGGTGAATGATGTCTCCGGTAGTTCTGAAATTAATAGAAATGTATTGTTATAGTTAGTGACTAAATTAATTGTTATATTTTTCAAGCTCAAAAGGGCCTAAAGCGTGCTTACCATAGCCAACGGCTTACAGTGACTTTCAAAACTCATAAGAGCTTGTGATATTTGGTATTAACCTAACTTAAACAATGTACACACACATTCACTGAACTAATAAATTCATTAAACCTTGACTTGTGTAAGGGCCACACTTAAATTATACAGAGCGTATATTTCGAACGGAAAATCCCTCGAAAAGGTGACTCCCGCGGAGGTTTAAAGATACGAGTATAGTGGGAAAAGAAATTTTGAGCAAATTTCGACCGATTTTCTTTACGGTTCATAACCTACAGCCCGCTGGCTGCATTTTTCAACAGATAAACCAAATGGCTTGAGGATTAGTTGAAGTTTAGAATTATTGTACTTATTATTAGATCAAAATACGGACCTGTATAAAGTTTCTCAGCGACGGGCATATTCTCGTCGTTAGTGTCGGATTTCAGTCTCGATAGTTTTTCTTTCTTTTTCAATTCTTTCTTTTCTCGCTTCGACAGTTTCCGCTTGAAGTTTTGATCACCTTTCTCATTCACCGATGACAAAGGAACCTGTGGACACATAGATCTCGTCAATAATCGAGTCACGAAGAAATTAAAATCACTTATTTTATTAGTGATTGTAGGTAATATGTGATAAGTGGTTTGGTGCTTTGAGATGCGTTCAGACAATACCGAGTATTCTACTGTGGTAGCTGAGGAGTACTTAAAAACTTTAATCTTTCATCCATCGTTAATTCGCTATTAACACGCTAAATGACAAAAAATATAATGAAATCATTCTCGAGATCTACAATAGTTAATTCACAGAAGTCTCGTAATCGGGCATTCGGTGCATTATTGGCTTTCAGGTATTTGAACAATTTCAGCTGCAATAGCAGCAGTTGCCTCGCGAGCGCCGTCGTGTCTAACGACCTGTCAGGTACTTCATTGCTGCTGTAACGGCCCTCGTGGTCATCGGCGTCCCAGTTGAGGTGCACCAGCAACAGTTTCACTCTCTCTATCCCACACCGTTACCTCATTGTTGCTCAGGCATTTGACCTAGAAGCGGCCCTGGTGGTCTTCGGCGTGCCAGTTTAGCTGACCAGCAACAGTTTCTTCTCTCTATCACACATGGTTACGTCGTTGTTGCTCAGGCATTTGAGCTAGAAGCGGCCCTGGTGGTCTTCCGCGTGCCAGTTTAGCTGACCAGCAACAGTTTCACTCTCTCTATCACACACGGTTACGTCGTTGTTGCTCAGGCATTTGAGCTAGAAGCGGCCCTGGTGGTCTTCCGCGTGCCAGTTGAGCTGACCAGCAACAGTTTCACTCTCTCTATCACACACGGTTACCTCGTTGTTGCTCAGGCATTTGACCTAGAAGCGGTCCTAGTGGTCTTCCGCGTGCCAGTTTAGCTGACCAGCAACAGTTTCACTCTCTCTGTCATACACGGTTACCTCGTTTTTGCTCAGGCATTTGAGCTAGAAGCGGCCCTGGTGGTCTTCTACGTGCCAGTTTAGCTGACCAGCAACAGTTTCACTCTCTCTAGCACACACGGTTACCTCGTTGTTGCTCAGGCATTTGAGCTAGAAGAAGCCCTGGTCGTCTTCCGCGTGCCAGTTTAGCTGACCAGCAACAGTTTCACTCTCTCTATCACACACGGTTACCTCGTTGTTGCTCAGGCATTTGAGCTAGAAGCGGCCCTGGTGGCCTTCCGCAAGCCAGTTTAGCTGACCAGCAACAGTTTCACTCTCTCTATCACACACCGTTACCTCATTGTTGCTCAGGCATTTGACCTAGAAGCGGCCCTGGTGGTCTTCGGCGTGCCAGTTTAGCTGACCAGCAACAGTTTCTTCTCTCTATCACACATGGTTACGTCGTTGTTGCTCAGGCATTTGAGCTAGAAGCGGCCCTGGTGGTCTTCCGCGTGCCAGTTTAGCTGACCAGCAACAGTTTCACTCTCTCTATCACACACGGTTACGTCGTTGTTGCTCAGGCATTTGAGCTAGAAGCGGCCCTGGTGGTCTTCCGCGTGCCAGTTTAGCTGACCAGCAACAGTTTCACTCTCTCTATCACACACGGTTACCTCGTTGTTGCTCAAGCATTTGAGCTAGAAGCGGCCCTGGTGGTCTTCCGCGTGCCAGTTTAGCTGACCAGCAACAGTTTCACTCTCTCTATCACGCACGGTTACCTCATTGTTGCTCAGGCATTTGAGCTAGAAGCGGCCCTGGTGGTCTTACGCGTGCCAGTTAATCTGCACCAGAAGCAGTTTTACTCTCCATTACACACAGTTACCTCATTGTTGCTCAGGGATTTGAGCAAGAAGCGGCCCCTAATGGTCATCCATGTGCCAGTTGAGCTGTATTAGCAACAGTTTTTCATTACTTCTGTCTCCCATATAGTCTTCTATCTATCTTGTTTTTTCTTAGGCACTTGGGCAAAAAGCGGCTCTCGCCGACTTCCGCTTGCCAGCTCAGTTACACCCACAGCAGTTTATCATTCTCTCTCTCACACAAACAGTTACCTCATTGTTGCTCAGGCATTTGAGCAAGAAGCGGCCTTCGCGATCATCTGCATGCCAGTTGAGCTGCACCAACAGCGGTTTCTCGTGCGGCTCAAGACGTCGCTCGTCGTCGGGTCCGTGCGTCTCCCAGAGACTGTACGAGCCGAGAGACAGCATGCGCATGTCTGGACGGAACTTTTCGATCAGCGTTTCTGCGGAAAATTAAACAGAGAGTAGGTATTAGTAAACAAGGAAGGCATTTAAGCAAAGATATGGTTTTGGGCAATGTTAAGAATAAAGGCGCGAAGATCCCAGGCTTCCATCCAGTTCTGGACGTCACCCTCACACCGTCTCGAATATTTTAGAATATTCTGGAATATAGAAAAAGAAACCTAAATGACCATATAAAATGGAAGGAGAAATGGAAGAAATGGAAGAATGGAAGGAGAAGGAGAATGGAAGGACGGGAGGGTGGATAGTTGAGCGTGAGTTTCCGTAACGCGCCAAATAAAGTGGTCAACAATACTATCATGGCAAATATGTCATATCAATAGGAGGAGGAGGAGAGCATGACAATAAAGTGTTGAGGATTGTTAATACTATTTATATTTCTACTAGCTGTTGCCCGCGACTTCGTCTGCGGCAATTTCTGTTATTATGATTAATTAGTATAGATGAATAATTTTCCCCCGTTATTAAAACATCAAAACATACTTTTTATTGATGCTTCGCTCCTTTTGGTCGCAACGTGATATTTTATAGCCTAAAGCCTTCCTCAATAAATGGAATACCCAACACAAAAAGAATTTTCTAATTTGAACCAGTAGTTCCTGAGATTAGCGCGTTCAAAAAAACAATATACTTTGAGCAATACTTCATTATAGTAAAAAAAAGTATGATTCATTTCTTCAACCCCAGAACTACGAGCGCTTTTCGAATTCTTGGCTATTCAAAGTGTTCGTACACCAGACCAGGTCAGTGATATGAGATTCCAAGGTGAATAAATTCTTTTGCAAAAATAGGCGGTTTACTCCAAATCCTAGACGCCAACCACGTAATTTAATACACCACAAATAATAAAGTTGTGTACCTCCATATTTAATTTACCTTATTTGTAGCCTTTTTTACGTTTACTGTCATAAGCGTTGAGTCTTGCATCCTTATTCTTATTCAAGACGTGTCTATCTTGATATATTTCATAGTGTTACTCAATATAACTTGTTTAGATTACCTTCTAAATTAATTTTCATGTAACCGATCAAAATGCGGGATGGAAAATAGTAGGTTATCAAAATGCTGCCAATATGTCATTCAACCGACAATATTTAGGTTAATTATATTTGCCGGCGAAACGACGTTATCTCGATTAATTATAAAATAGACAGTTTAATTTAATTATCTTCTTTAAATTGTATCTGGGTGACACGGACAGGGTCAAAAGTTGAGAACACTTAAAATTAATGAAATCGCGATAAGAGAATTAAGGAATCTCTTTTTTATGAAATAAACATGAAAAGTTCTTGTTGTAAAACGTAGTGCTGTAATCAAAAACATAAGATATTGCTAGAAAACTGGAAGTAACCAACCCACAACATCTTTCATATTATTGCTACAATTTATATGAATGTCATAAAAGCATGGAGGTCTACGAGCACAGCCGTACCTATTTTGAATTAATTGTATGATATAAAATGCTTACGATGATATGAAATGTGGTGGATGTCTGTTATAATTATGTGTTCTGTTATCCAGCCCACCATATTATAGTTATCCACACTTAATAGTCTGTTTGTTATTTTCACGCTACACTAACCTATAAGAAACTCAACTCTAAAGGATAGTAGCAAGATAATATCGGCCACAATACTAAACTGAATCTTTGCGGGTAATTATAGAATTAAAGTGCAAATCAAGTGCACTTCTGTAAATAGTTATTCCACCATTATAAACATAAATTAATAAGCATAGCTCACCTATAACGTCGCTGACGGTCGCGTCTGAGGCGACGCGGATACATTTCGTCGCTATCTTCTGCCCGGAATCTTGGAAGTAGAAACGCATCACGCCGTGGAACTCCAAATTCTGGAACACGAATTGATAACAACTTAATAAAATGCATTTTTAGGGTTCCGTACCCAAAAGGTAAAAAAGTGACCCTATTACTAAGTCTCCGATGTCTGTCCGTTTGTCCGTCTGTCACAGAGTCACAGGGCTGTATCTCGCTTGATTTTTTTCCACAATGTTTTCAATTGGCGCAATAACAATAAATAATAAAAACAAAATAGTTTGGTACCATACAAGAAATGTGTTCATATGGTGAAATATTGTATTTTGGTACGTGTGCTATTCCGACTCGAACTTGGCCGAGTTTGTTTCATCAACTTGCATCCTAATCCTAATATTATAAATACGAAAATGAGTTGGATCATTTGTTTTTTAAGCTTTTACGGTTTAACTACTGAACCGATCAGCATGAAAATTTAATGCAAATAGTCCGCGGTATTTAGAAAAACAAGGATTAATTTCGAAAGATTACAGTAAAATTAACCGTGGGCTAAGCCGGTCTCTCCAGCATTTAATTGCAGGCGTTAAATTAGTGTCATTGTTAGAGGGTGATATTAATAACATTTTCTATCATAAAAAGCAAAGCCTTATTGTAAAAAATGCCGAGAAATGACTTGATGTTTGCTTAGCTATTTAGTAATTATTTAAAAAAAAATATAGTTTTGACTCGCATAAACAAAATAAGATTTTTGCAAGATGACACATGAGATTCGAAAATAATGGCTGTCTCAGAAATTATTGTTCTCAAGAGGATCTTCTGCGTTATCTTTGTTAAAGCCATTGTTCCTGAGATAAGGTTAAATGTAAGTACATAGATAACGTGGTGTATGCAAAATGTTTATCAAGGGAACGGTTTATTGCTTGACTCACGTTTTACTTACAAAGAGTTGACAAAGACCACGGTTATTATAATTTTATGACGCAGAACCCAAGAAATGTGTTCCAGCCACAAAGTGCAAGGCAGCCGCGCGCTGACCGTTACATACGGCGCAGCAGGTAGGTATCCCATGTTATCTGTATCGGAGTTACGACACCAAATTTCAGCACCTACATACATGTACTTGTATTATTAATTTTGCGGCCACTTTTAGTTACTGTTCTAAGAAAAGCTTTACACGTTTTTAATTTAAACTATTATCAGCAGTTCATAAAATAGTTTGTAAGGTTATCTAGGGCCTCCAAATAATTTAATTCAAATGGCAGCTTCGGACCCCGATGAATTCAAGTACCTACGACAAGTTTATATTTAACACTGTCCACTCAACCTGGCTCTAAGGATAGACTGGAAACAACGTGCGACCACTTTGAAATAACGGTCTAAAACACACAAAATAAAATACACGGGAGAGTTTTATCGGCTAGCAGGAGTGCCAACTGCAGTATTTTGGCATACCTATTGAGTTATTGATGGAATAACCTCGAAGAGGTGAATTCGATATTTATAGTTCGCGAGTCATATTTATTTCGGAGTATGAACTGATTGAAGTGTGAAGTTACTTTACGTTTTGTTCGGCTATTGTTAGTAAACAATAGTAACGTTGGCTAATTGATTGGCTATTACATTGGCTATTATGTTGTTGTATGACATGACATCTCATTACCCGTTGTTATGATTACACTACTTGTTTATTCTATTAGTTTTTACAAGACATAGTACGACGTCGGCGTTAGTAAAGCACAGAAAACGTTTAGAATATTATCAAAAAGTATCAATATCGGTTGATTGTAAACGTGCAAATTTTGCTGTGTTTATAGGTAACAAGATATTTTTCTACCTAGAGTTAAAACGCAAACTGCTACTTTATGTGAGACCTGTTGCAGTTGGTCTAATCAGAGATAATTATCATGGATTTAAACGACAGACTGTGTACGTGAGCGTAACGTCTAGCCTGTCATTAAAGAAATGACGCTAGTCACAAGTTACATGACAAAGTTTATATTGGAAGAAATTATTTACATGATATGAATAATTTATTTCAGCTCTAAATCTAAAAACACATAGACCAAACATAATTTTTCATATACCTAAATGCCTACCTAAAACTTCTCGTACCTACGAGGCATTTTAGGTAGGTATGAAGGGAGCCAAATGCCGGATGTGTAGGATGTGTGTGATCATACTCGCTGCAAAAAGTATTAATAATTATAGTGCATATGCATACATCGGTGATAGAATGAAACCCTGTAACGTGTGTGGTACGTGCCACTCGCGTATAATACCACAGTAATACACTTGCCATGAAAATGTTAACAATATTTAACCGTGGCTTCGACTTGTATGGCATCGTTTACGTTCACGACTGGAGTACACAGTAAAGAGATTCCAGACGTGTCACTTCGTGCGTTAAAGTTGACACCTAAGGCTCGTTAATGAAGGAGCTTCAGGCTTCTTATGTTTTTGGGCAAGATTTGGCGATTGAAACAAATGACACAGAATCATTTTCATACAAAATATAATTATGTATTTGCGGATTCCGTATTCGTAGTACTTTTTCTAAACGCACCTACTGCGAATGCTAGAGTTTACTGTATTGCATGGTATAGAAATTACAGAAGTTATCCTTCTTTACTATCCATATTTATATGTGGAGGCACGTGCGCTGCCCTTAACAAGAAATAGGTTGTTTTTAGTAACCGCTCATTACTATTTACACCTGGAGTTGAAACACGATTCATCATAAAAAAATTAAGAATTGCCCTTTAATAAAACCTTTCTGAACTGAGCGGGCGAATGACAAAAATGGAAACGTTTTGCAACTTTCAGATAGTTTGTCCTTCTTTACTGTATTATCCAATAGTGGCCAAGTGCCGGTAGGGCTCGCTCATGAAGGGTTCCGTGATAGCAAACATATGTTAGGGATATATAATAAACAAGAAGGGTTCCGTAGTAGCAAACATAAGTTAAGGATATATAATAAACAAAAATCACTTAACGTACCGATTACTTATTACACCTAACCAAAATATCATTCTTTGCCAGCGTAAATTACTTTGATTTTTTCATAGAGTTTGTATATGTAAATAGTAGTTTGTTTTACAAAGTTATTTTTGCTGACTCTCAAGATTTTTGCTCGCTCAAACCAATTTTCATTCAAATTGTTCATTGAGATCTACAGTATTCTGCAATTATTATGATAAAATAGTTTATAAGTTTCTTGTGTGAAACCCGGGGGCTCCTTATTTTTTTTATTATTGTATAAAAAACGTAAACGGTTCAAATACATCTACCTACCAAGGTTCAACTGTGTAGTCGTAATAGTTCTGGAATAAAGTAGCTGTGACATACGGACATGACGAATCTATACATTAGTGTTCCGTTTTTTGCCTAAAAACGCACTATTTTATTTTTTAGATAAGACGGAATAAGAATTCAATACAAATCAACTAGGTAATTTTATTGAAATAAATAAGAACTGCATAATCAACGTTAATTATGAGCAAATTTTTTTTATTAATCCATGGGCCTATTAAACCATCCTGATCATCGGATTCGATAGGAGGGACGCCGCTATACGTTAGACACGATACGAGATATCGCACGTATCGCGGCGTCCCTCTCATCAGCTCCGATTCAGGATGGTATAATACCCTCTTTACGGCTATTGCCCTGATCCGTTTCTACGATCAAGATCAAGTAGTTGTTGTGCAGTTGTACTAATCTACTACAAAGTCTCTCTTGTGACCCTTTGTAGGTTAACGAGCGATAACAGAGATCCGGCGCAGTGATAAGCTGAAGAAACAGTGCCTAATATAACTTTAACACCTGAGAGCCGGCGTTAATGGCCGTGTTAAATACGACACAACAACAGGTGTTCATAATAAACTTTTAGCTTTTCGTCCGTACATGGCCAACTTTCAATGAAGATGCCATTGACTTATACACGATGAAATTTTGATCGTTCTGGACCCTCAAAGGCATGATTTACACAACTTTTCCTATGGGACGAATGATGGGAACTCAAAAAAATTTTTGACGTTCCCATACAAATTTACCGGGCGGCCGAAATTTTTTGTATGGAACTGCCCATTTTTTTTTTTTCGAGTTTCCAGCCTTGGTCCCATAGGAAAAGTTGTTTATATCGACGGGCTGAATCACCCCTTTAAGGGTCCAGAACGATCAAAATTTCACCATGTATATTACTAGTTGGAAGATGCAGTATCTTGTCCCTAGTAGGTCAGACGAAAACATCAAGTCGCAACTCTACAGAATAATTGTAGGTAAGAATTTTAGTTCTACCCTTTTAGTTAAAATATTTTTAAGATGTTTTGAGCCACCGACACGATAAGAAGAAGTTAAAAATCTTTTGGAATAATTATGTTTTTGCACTAAATACAATAAAATTAGTGTTTATCTTTATCGATATATCTTTTTATTATTAGGCTCGATAGATGTTTAAGTAGGTAAAAATACTTTATTGCACCATAATAAGACATTTGAATACAACTTACTTTAAAAAAAGAATGGCACAAGCGGCTTTGTTTGGCGTTTTTAAACATTTTGTATTAGAACCACGGAGGAGATATAGAGTGGAGACGGCGTAAGCTACTGTGCACTGTGATTCCAACTAGGTCCTGACGTCATCACGTTAACATCGAGAGTAGGCGTGGCCTATTAGTCTGCTGTTGTAGCTGTCAATGTTCGTACGTGGTTCGTTCTGTGCACACAGTGAGATTTTCGGACTTTTCTTGTTTTTTACGAAGAAAATCATGAAGTGTTGTATTATATCATGTAAAAACTACTCCGATAAACGTTCAGAGGCTATGGAAGGAATCACATTTCATTTGTAAGTATTTTAATTCGTAATTTACTTAAATTATTCTAGAAGAATCTTTTGGCGACGTTCCGTGCTACTCATCGTTAGATGGCACCACTTTGCGTAATGGGACGTAAGAACTATAAAAATATATTAAAGCTAATTATCGTAATAACTAATAACCATAAGTACTGAAATTTGTTTTAAATTTATACCTAAAGACTTTTACCTTGACAAAAAGATTATGTTTATGTAGTTTCATAATTCTCTTTTAGTAGCAGTAGGTGTTAGGGACATCTAGTGACGGATAGATAAACTAAAAAGAAAGATCAACATCGAACTTATTAAGTAGTTGGGCTATTCGCCGCTAGATGGATATAAAGGAGGGAGTGAGACAGAGCAAGTAGAGTGAGACAGATAATACTCCCCTCACCCCCTGTAAGTGCCACGCATTGTTTCATAGAAAATATTCCTTAGGGCAACTCCTCTCTATATCTGCTCCGTGATTAGAACTTTCTTGCATGGACATCTAATGGACACTATTAGATTGGCATCTTGGTAATAAACAATTCTGTCAATGTTGGACAGAATCGACAAAGAACACCAATAAAAACCTGTTTTTTTGTCTTTATATGAAATTTTATTTTGTTTTTAAAGCGGCAAAAACACAATTGTGAAAATTTGAAGTCTCTAAAATTACGGTTCTATACAACCCTGTGACAGACGGACAGACATCGGAGGCTTAGTTATAAATGCTTGCTTTGCTGCTTTTTTACCCTGCGCTGCTTCTCCAATGTTTATGTCTTATTTATTTATTAGACCTTTATTGTACCAAAGCAAAACACTCCAAATAGTTATAATTTTTCTTTTACTTTAACAAAATGAAACGCGAGTAGGAGGTGTACCTACACGTACTATTAATTCAAGAGGGACTATTCAACTCCACCTTGCAATTGTTTCTGCTCGATGAATAATTATTTTCGCAGCGCAGCGAGTCGAACGAATCCCAAGGAATCCCATTATGTATAAACAATACCTTTTCCCGTGGAGTGAATGCTAATGTAAGAGCAAATTCTAAATAGTTTTACAGTTTTAATAAGGCTTGGAAATAAATTTGCATCGTCTCATTATTACAACTTTTTAGGGAAAACAGTCATCCTTTTAGTAGTGTGGTCCATGATCAGCTGGGAGCAACAAAACAAAGAATTCTCCATTAAATTTTTTACCAAGCAGACTTTTCTAGCGTGTTTTGGCCACGGAATCAAGTAAATTGAAGACGATATGCACCAAATCTTTTCCACCCCCCAAAGAATACTCTGGAGCTTTCCTTCTATCATGTTTGCCCCTGCAAGTCCTTAAAAAGTTGACGATTAATGGAATTTAGTACACTATCTAATGCAAACTTAATGGCGGCTCGGATATTAGCTACGGGCGCAGATGGGCGCAGATACAAGCGTGTGCACTACACGACCGTAACTCACCCATCAACGCTATGATGAAGTCGGGGAGATGGTACCAACCCAAGTAATGCATACCTCGTTGGGCTCGCTGAGCTCGAAGAGGTCGAGGCGGTTAGCGTTCCACTGCTGTATCATATTGCGGAGCGCCTCGCGCTCCAGCATGCGCTTGTCCGCCGCGTCCATGGTGTCACCTCATCAAGTCCGCCTGGAAATAAATCATACTTATAAGATTCTCTTCAGCTGATTCTATCCTATACTATAAAGCGTAGTTTCTTCCGTAGTGGTCTGAGAGAAAAGAAAAATCATCGAATGTACCAGATGCTTCTTTTCCCGCGCAGACCGTAGAAGTCGACAAGGGAATGGGCGAAAATCCAAGGAATGATGTCAATGGGCAATGCGGCTAGCAACCAATCACTATTTTTTCACTTACACCCCCACCCACACCAACACGCTTAACGATATCTTTGGAAAACGATGCCTTGGCCTTAGACACTGACTATCCCGCAATGGTAAAAACGTGATTTTTATGATTGTATGTTAAAGCGAAATGATCTTCTATTGACAAAATTGTCATTGTTAGTAGCAGTAGTGATGCCCCACATAAAAAAGACAGTAGTAAGTAGTCTGTAGCTCTAGTTCAACAATAGAGCTGTTGAGTTGAGCTGACCATTTTCCCAGTTTCAGATGAAGACCCAAGAAGATTTGACAAAAAAAAAGTTAAAACTTTTACTTTTCGAATACGCCAAAAGCTTAGCATTGGTTCACGTTTACGACGGCTAACGAGTTCACTTGAGCCGAGAGGTTCTCTCAGACGGTAGACGGATGACGAATGTGGGGCCATGATGACTCAATCGGCCCATTATCTTCCGATTCGTGTGAAATCTCGGCGCATAACGATCTATACTGTTACGTATTTACTATTACGGTAGTTCGTAAATGACTGGTTTGTTTTTTTAATTGGATTGATGCACAAAACAATGTTACATCTTGAAAATCCTCGATGGCCTAATGATGACGACCACTAGGTCGTAAGCAGTTTTAGCGCAAAAGCAACCCTAGGTGCAGTCCCTACTGGGGTTGGTCCCCGCTAAGTCCCGGCGATGGCGATATGTGAGAGAATAGATGATGAGAAAGTAACCTTCCGTACACAAGTCTCACTGTACGTAGTTCGGAAAAAGCTGTACTATCGTTTAGGGCTCTTATATCATAAAATAACTTTTTTTTTTTACTATCAATAAAATTAAAACCCTACAAATAAAAGTTCTTTTTCGAATTTGACATGGTTTAAAAATTTCAAAATGCATATTTTACACAATTTTATTTTCTCAAAATTTGTGTCATGGTTACTTTTCTCCAACTCCTATAGATAAAAAATATTCCCGCTAACCTAGCTCTATGAGACATGTATACAGTCCCAACTTTGTATATCAGTACAAACATGAAGCTATAGTATACCTAAAAAAGTATAATTGCTAAGAGATAAAAATAGCATTTGACATACTAAACCATAGATACAACACGTTAAGCGACATTCATACAAAAAGGTACTACTCGCTAAAATACAAGGCACTTTGATTTAAGGCTTCAAAATGTAATGTAATATCAACACAATAAAATGTCGCATGAGGTAAGCTAAGATTTGCCGATGACATATAAAATGTACACCATAATGACAAGAATCACACACTAGAAAGGCACTACAGGTAGAAAGCAGAGCTCGTAAAAATACAGTGCAACTTTGGAATGTCAATTGGTCGTGAGTCGTGTTCGTTATTGCCACTTTCGTCAAGTGGGCCAGCGAGTGGCAAGTTCAGCTATTGTTTATGGGACAACGCTTTCTGTGCCAAATTCAAGGAACAATTTAGAGCTATTACAACAGTATATTTTGTTTATAATTTATAAATTATAAAGGTAAACCAGGCTACTGTGATTGTAAATACGCTTTTAAAATAGAAGAGATGCAGGTGCACCTAATGTGCGATCGACCTATGTCACATAGGTAGTAAATAACAATATGCATAGTAATACTACCAAAACAACGCAAAAATGCGTTATGATTTATTGATTACTACTAAGAACTTGTTTATGGTCCAAATTCTACCTTACAAGGTACAATTGTATGTGTCTGTTTATTAAACTGTGTATAAGATAGGTATATAAAAAAGCCGAATCTGGTTATAAACAATACGTACGATTTGTGTGACATTCAACGGTAATTGTTTGAAAGCGTGATATTTTATCACTGTATCAGACGAAATGATTACGATAATATATTGATACTAAGTGGGTAATTTAGAGAATTGATCGTTTCAGCACTAATGCAATACACTACAAACAATAGTTTTTCTTTTCATCCAACATCTAAACAATGAAATGGTTGCATTTCTTTACTCCACCGAAATTTTACTTTCGACTCACCTTCCTCCTCTGACAGTAAATGTTTAAATTGTATCAAACCCTCATTAAACCAATTCGTAGACATTTTTACGAAGGAACCACTCGGCTATATATGTAATCCATCATTTCATGAAGCATGCAAGCAGTTTGAGTGTTGAAATACCTTATTATTTCGTTGATACAATCGATTACAGTCCATATATTTAGTGCGACAATCACCCGTAATAGCCAACAATCGATACGGCTCGGCTGGTACATCACATATTGTAGGTAGGAGTATAATAAGGGATCGTGAAAACTCCAAGTCACTAATAGCAGAGTTCCGTTTGCGGTTCCGATACTATCATTTTCTTTCGGCAGTTGATGTAATCGTCTGTCGATGTCCCCACGTTTACGAAATACGCCGCTAAAGCGAAGCATTGACTTATGATTTTCAGGGATCCACGGCTTTCCAACGTTGATATTTCCTTCTAGGTGTCAGAGAAACTACATTAGAGTATTAATTTGCTACAAGCAAATACATTGCATATTAATGTTACATTATGTTTATATATGACACATCATAAGTCTAGAGTAGATAACCGATCTAAATACATTTGAAAGATGTTTTAGAAGACACCGCAAGTGTCATCGACTCTACCGGTTATTTCTCCCCATGTAAACGAAAGAAACAAAATGTAACGCAATACATGTTAGATCTCGTACCACAAGCATATGCGATATGATATGATACAACATTATGACTTATGATACAGTAGTTATGAATATGATAAGTTAATTGTACAAATTGATCAGACATTGTGACGGAACATTTAAATAATAGCCCGGCGTGCTCTTGTTTTATTTCCCTAAGCACGGTGAAACTATTGAATCAAACGCCGTGGTCATGGCAACGCTCGTTGATGGCAATCAAGAATTTAGGTCATGCGGCTACGTGTATCAGATTCAGACATTTGAGGACGCGGTTCTCACTACATGGTACTAATCTAGATCTGTTTGTTTTACTGTGATCTACATTGTTTTATTGATGGGACCTTGGGGACTTTTAATATTATACGCAGTGCACTAGCGCAGCAAGCTGAGACAATATTTCCACCAATAAACCTTTTACATAATAATGCCTGATAATCTGAATATTTTAATCACCCTAAAGAATACAGATTTAAACTCTACGAACACTCACTTATATTAAAGGCAACTTTAAAAAAAATACAGTTATATAAATTGTCATAGACCAGCATAAAATATAATTAAAGATATAGATAAGGTACACACTACCAGCCTACCGGCGGCATCTGGCTAACCGTAAATGCACCAGCATAGACCGGTTAAAGACGTGAACTGATTGATTGGCCGTAAAGTTCCCAATGTTTACCGCTGATGAGGATCTGGGAACCTCACCGGTGACGCCCCGACATCGGTGGGCCATGTGTTTACGTTATAAATACTGCGCGCGTCTGTGTAGGTGCGCCAGCGCATGATGGATGCCAGAAACGCCCACCAACACCGATTTTCAGCGAAAATGTAATATTTAAAAATGAAATATTTTTGATGAAGACCAGAGCTGGCTAGACTGCCAGCTAGACAATTATGAATTTGCTAAATACATAGTTTGTATACATGCGTGCCACTATACTTTTTCAACTACCCGTGTAGCTATTATATGACAATCCTTCACAGGGAATACCCTATTTTTATACATAATTTTTTATATATATGTACGAAAGTTACAATCAAAAATTCTTACTTTGAAAAGAACTCGTAGTAGGCTCTATACTGACTTGTATTTTTACTATCTATCTTTTCTCGAAGCCTGTCAGGATAGTGCCAGAAAGTCCAACTTCGAAAGCTGAAATTTGCTATTTTACTATTTTGATTCCGTATTCCACCTACTGCCTGCCCACCAACATGCTAAACGTGGCCTTCAGATCTTATATATCTAGGCTCTGTCTACCCCTATGTATGTATGTATGAAATTTGCTGTGAAAGCTATTAGCACACAAACGAAGTCTGAATCTTTTATGACTTCAAGCCAGGAACATCAAACTTACATCTCTCATGATCAAATTCCCCAAATTCTGCAAACCGGCGTAATATGCGACAAATTGAACTTTATTAGTGACAAAGTGCACAGCTGCACATATTTCCAAGGCTACGTCATCACATAATTCACAGTGATACACCGTGTGTCAATTGACTCTTGTCAAGCTTTGGTGGTGCTGATGATTCAAGAGGCGGGAAATCATTGTTATGTATAACCCAACCTTGCGAAGAAAGAATTTCATTTCATTTTAATGGGGCGACTCAGTCTGTCTTTATGACCTACGAATAAAACAGACTAATGGTGGGACATTGTTTTCCCTTACAATTCAGCTACACACACTATCGTATTGAGAAGTTCGGAAATGTTTCTGTCGCTAAACACTTGGTCAAAAATAAAAACCGGCCAAGTTCGAGTCGGACTCGCGCACGAAGGGTTTCGTACCGTTATCTATTAAATTGGCACAAAGAAAATCCCAAGGAGCCCCCGTTTAATATTAATTTTATTTTTAATTAATCATTATTATAACGTTAATATATTCTATAAATATTTCAAGCGTGTACCTGTTGCCAATATCAAAATAGAACAAAAACAAGCAAAAAATATCACGTTTGTTATATGGGAGCCCCCCCCCCTTAAATATTTATTTTATTCTATTGTTTAGTATTTATTTTTATAGCGGCAACAGAAATACATCATCTGTGAAAATTTCAACTGTCTAACTATCACGGTTCATGAGAAAGAGCCTGGTGACAGACGGACAGCCAGATAGACGGACAGCGAAGCGATATTAATAGGGACCCGTTTTTACCCTTTGGGTACGGAACCCTAAAATTTAGCTTCACTTCTAAACTCTCGGTGTTTGTTGCTCAGCACTTGCATGGTGTACGTTTCGCATTGCATTACAGAAAAACGAGCATCGATTCGAATTTTCGTTTTGGGTTTGTTAGTGTTGTATGTCGGAAGCCCAAACTCTGTGTTATGGTTGTAACGCTTCCGCTGTTTGTAACTACGCTCACACTGGCCGAGATGGAAGACTAGTCAAATGGCGAGAATTCCGTGATTTGTTTTTGATTACAAAGAGTAAAACTTCCACGAGGATGTCTTTGTGTTTGTAATCTTTCTAATCAAATACAGGAATTCTTGATCTGAATGTAAAACTACTATACGTGTAGACCACCGGCATGTGTTGATAGATTTTTTATGATATATGAAAGCAAACAAGCAATCTAAGCACATTATACGGTAAGTGACCACCGCTGCCCATGGACAACACTAGTGTGTGGCAGAAGCGTTGCCGGCCTTGCAAAAAGTTTGGGGAAGACATTGGGGGGGAGGAAGTGGGGCCCGACATAAAAGCGGCAAAGCTTCTACTCAAATGTCTATTTCTGTAAGCGAATAGATTTTACTGGCTACTGGCTTCCGTTCGGTAAGGAAACTTTGTCTTTTGCTGAGATATAGCCCATTATACTCAGCACTCAATACTCAATATTTATTGCAAACCATAGACATAGGATGACAAATTACAAAGTAAGACCAAATATGGACCCTGTCGGGCACAGCAATATTAGATTAGAAGAGGTCGCACATAGATTAATAGGAGTACCCACTAAGTTTTACAATTAGTAAAAAGTACTACATCACTAAATTTAAAATGAAATTTTATTTTATTTTATTGTGTAAGTATATAAGGACCATATTCTTAAATATATATATATATATGAAAATTTATTTATTTATTTTATTTTTGTGAATTATTTTTATTATTATTATAAATTTGATTCGTTTGTTAAAAAAATAGATTGTTTTATTCTTTTATTTACAGTCTTAAGCTTTTAACCCAAACTCTTTTATGCTCGACCAATATGTAGCAATCTCCAGCATCGGTCTCGCGCTAGAATGAGGAATTATTCCATACGGATCGGCGACTCGTAAAAATAAACACGCATCGGTAACTGAACCAAATCGAAATAAGCTATCAGTCACAGCTGCTGGCCGTTCGCACCTTTGCTAATAAATCGATCGAATGTGCATCGCACTTGATAAACAAATACAGAATATCGAAACTGAAAAATGGAAATGTTCCAGATGCAGTGACAGGCCCATCAAAATAGTTTAGAAGGATGCAGTAACATAGATATTAGCAGCAGGATAAACACAGCAGCGAATCATTCATACATAGCATTCAATCAGGCTTTGTCCATCACATCCAGTATTTTTGGAATTATGATAAGTATCCTGATTATTCATGCCAGAAACATCTACCTATTATTGATATATTTGGTATGGCAGAGCTTAAATCTTCGAGAATCTTCCAAGTATGTTAGAACACTATTAATCAGAGAATTATGACAGATTCTTGGCGACATATAGACAATTTATAAAATTCACGCCGCCGACGCCGCAGCCGGAAGCTAGTAATGTCAATAAAATAATAACGCGCGATATGTCGAAACAGAAACAAAACAAACGCAAGGAGTTGTCAATAGCTATGGAGCTTCACGGTTGGACGCCGACCTTGCCTCTTCCTGTGCGGCGCCGGCTAGAGCGCACTACACATATCCACATATGTAGATAGAACAATGAATTAGCAAGTAAACTAAAAGCAAATCAAGCGTAATATTTAAAATTCCTATGTATTTTGTGTGCCACAGCAGATATCTGGCACTTGCAAAGTGCGAAGTATTGTTGAAATTACTGACGATGCGCCCGTTTTAGCTGTATCATTTTTCTTTGAATCGTCTTGACAGTCAGACACACAGTGAAGTGATCCTATAAGTGTTCCTTTTGAGGTACGGAACCCTAAAAAGTCGTATAATCAAGCTGTATTCTATAGTACTTAAAAATATACTTCGTGACGTAAAACTTCTACAATTCTAACAACCAATCATTACGTGAAAGTAATATTTCAATGTCTAACCCGAATATAAATTAAAATTTTAATTAGTAGTTTATTGGTATCTGCTTCCGACTAGTAGAATAATGATATTTTTAAAGCAAATTTACTTTCGTTTTAGTTTTTCGAAAAAGCCGTTTTTGATAAATCAATTAAGCGTACATTATAATGTTTTAGCCAATAAATCAATACAATTTTAAATTTTAAATAATTATTTTCGTTTTCCTTAATTAATTCAATCTATAATATTTAATACACACATGTTAAGGTAATTTTCATTTAAATTAATGAGGTAGAAGCAATGTTTAACATGTCAATTAACATTCAGTTATTATCAGGGGTTGGAATACCGGTAAAATTCATTACCGGTACCTCTATGAAACGACAGTACTGGTAATTGGATTGGTACCGGTACATTTGGTAACGGTAAAAATCAAGTACCGGTACCTCTATAATACAACGGTACCGGTAATTGGATTGGTACCGGTACCTCAATAAAACGACGGTACCGGTAATTGAATTGGTATCAGTAAGTTTAATAACAGAAGTACCTGTACTAAATACCAGTAAACAGTACCGGTACTCGTATCGGGAATTTTCATTTTGTTAATGTGTGTCATTGCCGTGTTGTGCATGTGCGGCGTGAGGCGGGGGCCGACAATGGGGCGGCACTTTTACAGTGGAGCGAGTCCCATGCGGCGGACGGCAACAATGCGTAGGTACCGGTAAAATTAACGCAATTTTAATACCGTTAAAATTTGACAGAATAGAGGTACCGGTACTTACCGGTACTTATAATGTGAATTTGGTACCGGTAACAAGTAGCGGTAAAATTACCGTTAACTGTTAACAATATTATTACCGTTAAATACTAGATTACCGGTACCCTATATTAACGTTAAAATTTTAACAGAATAGTAATACCGGTACTTACCGGTACTTATAATGGGAATTTGGTACCGGTAACAAGCCCTGGTTATTATTATCCTCCAATATAAAATTATTTCAATAAAATAATTGACAGGAAGCAATAACTGCCATTAACAATACTTATCCATAGATACATATTTCAAAGCATTTCAGGGCAAATTATCAAAAATGTTAGGCAACGTCAAACAAATATTTTTGTTACTACGGTACAGGGCCGTATACCGCGATTAGTTTAATACCCCCGACACAAAAAGAGGAGAGTTATAAGTTTGACGTTAAGCTATGTGAAATGACTTAAGAAAGCTTGAAAAATCTGACACCAATGCTGGCCACATAAGTTTGACCGCTAGGGTTGTGTCTTTTGATTTGGCATCGTAACTCCCAAACTAGAGAACCAATGGATGCGGTTTTTTTTAAATATTTATAATGTTTTTTAGACATGTTTCTTCAAAATCGGTGCAGCCATTTACAAGATACAGAGATCGTCGTGACTTGTGAGTTTAGTCCAAAACTAATAAAATAAATCAATATTATTCATATTGAACTAGTTGCAAATAATTTCCTGGTGCACCGCCTATGTGCATCAAGTGCACCGCACAATGCGCCATTAGAATAGGCGCCTACGCTAAACAGTAGTTTCCATTGAACAGGTTAAGCCGTGTCACACACACATCTCGGTTGCTGGACGGCAATGCCGGCAATGATGAAACTTGCCGAGGCACACGGTAGAATATAGAATGTTACGATGCATTATTAACCTGGAAATTAGCATCTCAAATTCCAAAGACTTATACCATGTAAAGAGGATTTTTTTTTATTAATTTGCTTGATACGGAAAGGACATAATTTATTTTTTTACCGGAAAAAAAAGCAACATTGCCATAAACAAAAATAGAATTTTAGAGCACTGTCTGACAGTCAACCGGAAAGTGTGTGGGGTTAATTCTCAGCGTGGGAACGCTTCGTTAAAATAAAGTAATGGTGCAAAAACTGCGACCCCTGCAAGTGCATAGGGGCGGAACAAGTGCCGCTATTGCGGTGCGCGCTACGAGCCCTCACGCTCTCACGTACAAGGGGTTCCACTGGCCACTTCACTGCTATGTGATGATATGCGAAAGCACTTGAGAGTCTATGAGGTAACTTACGAATCTATGAGAAAACGAGACGATAAAGTGGAAGTGATCTTAACCTTTAGGCAGGCGTAGTTGCTGTTATTTCATTGGATTTGAACTTTAATATAAGGTAACAATGTTCAATTAAAATCTGATTTTTCACACTTGTTGCCATTGTTTGCAATTTTATTGCAACAAAATCAACATAATTTTGTGAAGTGGCGGGTCGACTGAAAACTTGAACTTCCAATTCAAAACAATAAATAAATGTTGTTTAAACTTTAAAAGCACGTTCGTTTCGTTCGTAAAGCTATAGCTATGCATAATACGATGACATCACTCACAAAGGTTTCAGACCAGATCCAGAATGCAATTCCTACATACCAACGGAGCCAAAAAGCTATTCGTTTTATTGCACTTCAGTTTTATGACTACCGATATTAATGCTAAAATGCAATTTAAGAATTAGTACAGTTAAGCTCATAATCACAAGGAGACCCCGAATAATATTATTTTACTTTATTATATCGAACTTTAAACACATTATTATAGATGATCAAACGAACTTCTGAAAGCGAAGTTCGATCATTATTATATGAGTAGCTTCATTTGAAGATATAAGTAAATTAACCATGTAGTCCCCCTTTCCTACAGAAAATGTTTGTTTGTTTTGTGTGCAGGTGGCCAACATTGGTGTCAGATTTAGCCTAAAGGCATCTGACATAGCTTAACGACTGACATCAATGATAACAGCCGACTGTCATTATTTTAACTTTAATTACTTATATGTTTTATTTACTATTCTACTAGAAAATATTATTGAAATATATTTATATGAGTACTAACTGTGGAAATTAAGATCCTTGGGGGAGGCCTATGTCTAGCAGTTAAACGATGATGACGACAACCCTAAATTGTTTTTGGAGTTTTATGAATTTTTCAATTGACATAATATATGATTTATTTTATTGATGATATTTTTAAATTAGTTTGATTAAACACGTAATAGAGCAAACCTATTAAAATACATACAAAAACATTTATTTAGTACTAGATCCCATATCTCGATGATTTTAAGTGATTTATTGTGGAATTGATTTTATATTGTTTGATGACTACATTTTGGTGACAAATCTACTATTTGCGGGCAAACACTATTATTTAAGAAACACAAAACTAATTTGATCGGCGATAGCTTTAATTAAACCCTAAAAATACTAGCTGACCCGGCAAACGTTGTTTTGCCATATATTTAAAAAAAATCGGGTGAACCAGCCTTATCACTTAGGGGTATAAAAAATAAAAAACAACTGATACTCAGACCTACGGAGTATACCTACATATAAAATTTCATTAAAATCAGTTAAGTCGTTTCGGATGAGTATGGCACTAACACTGTGACACAAGAACTTTATATACATATTAGAAGAAGAAGAAGATATACGGAAAGGTTATTTAAGTAAATAAAAAAATCTAACAAAGTTAATACAAAAAGTAAAGACCCACTACTAGATTCATCATCAGGTCTTTTTAGTCTCCACTACAGGAGCACGACCCTCTCTGTACTACTTGGCCAGAGCAGCCAGAGGACTTGGCCTACACTCTCCTCGCTGGCCAGACGAGTTGGAGAGGTCTCTGAGACGTTTACAAGCTATGTTTATAAGGTTTGTTTAGATTGGGCTCATAGATACTGCCGATTTTATACCGAAACCGAAACTGTCGCCGAAACCATTTTGTTTCCGAATCTTGCCGAAACCGAACCATTGAACGGCTTCTTTCTTATTAATTTTACCTGCAGAAAGCAAAGAGAATTTTCTCCTAAAATTATCATTTGATCTGATTAGTCTTTGCCTATGTCAGTGAATCAGACAAGTTTCAAAAACTTTCTAAGCTACGAAATGACATCTGAATGAAGTGCCTATTCAGTGACTTCTTTCGCAAAGATAGCACATATTTCCTGCTATATAGCGATAACTAATAGCAGGTGTTTTAACCCTTCCCCATTAGACTGAATTTAATTAATCCGTCTTCATCACATCGCATAAGTGATGTTCATAGTACATCACATATTCGCTGTGATGAAGACTGGATTACTCAGAGTAATGTGATAATTATCAGATTCTCTGACTATAACTCTTGCGTCACCTATTTGTCGTGTTTTACTATCAACCACCATTCCTTTCACGTCGTTTCGTTATTCCCTTTCCTGCCGTAACTTCGCCAGTTGTATTTGCGAGCATTGCTTATACACAATTGTATTCCATTTAAGACGTTTACACACCGACATAAAAAACTACCGTGTATACCTACATATTGCTGTACATAGGTGTTAAGCATTGCCCTTATCAATACAATATCAGTCAAACTTTAAACTGTTTATACAATAGCCATCTCCGAGAAAAACGAGGGTTATAGTCAGGCAGGAGCCCGAACTCTGACGTTGCACAGCTAAGAATGCAGCCGGAAGAACTTTCAGTTAAGGAGGAGCGGAGCCGCGATAATTAGTAATCGTATATCCGGTCGACGCCGCGAGACAGGTAACAAGACTTGTTATTTTCTGTGCTTATTATGAATGAAATGCCTTCATTCGCAAAAACAAAAATTCTCTTGCTCGAACATCTCCGTCTCGCATACTATTGTCTTCCCGCTACCCATTACACTGGATTACCCAGTGGAGTGTGCGATAATTCTAAGTAACCGGCGGAACGACATCTTTCTAACGGTGCAGTGCTAAATTAGCGTGCAGCGATGGCGGATACGACGATGCGACATTCATAATCGCATGCCTCGAGTACCTCTAGGGTTATCTACAGTTGATGTTATCTAAAAAATCATGTTGTAAGTTCGTAACTTCTCAGACAGCGGGTAGCGCGGTTTTACGTCATGTTATTGTCCCTTACGAGTAATGATAATTTCCTTAACACTACGCTCCTTTCTGTGGAAACATCTCATTAATGTGGGTTACCTACCCGTCTAAAACAATTTGGAACTCCACTTTCCACTTGTAATAGGAGTTCCAAATTGTCTGTAGACAATTCCGATAAACTATACTACAGATAAAACGGTGATAGTCACCGTCTTCCTCCTGTTACTACAAGAAATTTTCTTCATAGTTAAGTCGGAGACTGACGACCCTGCGATTAACCAACTCCAGTTACGAGAATCGTGAAACTCGATGTGTGCGATCGGGTCAACGATGATACGAAGTAATGAAAATACAGACAAGTTATTTCATCTCTTACTACTTTTAGAAAGAAGATACCGTTTTTGAAGAACTACAGTAGTTTTTTGGAAAATGCAAGATGTTTGTTCCACGCCCTGCTTAGGATTTGAGGTAATAAAGTTAGAAGGCATTTAGGGCTGTGTGTGTACGACATAGGTACTTGGAAAGTTTTGAGTATCTATAAGAAGCGACATTGATATAATATATCGATATTACTCCGGCAATAAATACAGTATTACTCTTTGGCATATTAATTATATTTTCTATCCGCGATATGTAAGAAGATGTTATTTCTGAACTGTCTCTATTTTATGAAGATGAGAACTTGGCCCCTCGCTCGTCGCAGCTCCCATGCACCATGTTATGTAACATATATACTGTTATACACAGTGTCACGCAATACTAATTGACATGACGTATGTTCTAGTCATCTTCATTATTACCGGCTTTGATCACACAATGCACCATAGCTCCGGTCTCCACAAAGTGTCATTGTATGTGTGAGTAATACTGCTAGCCTTTGCTCGTAATTCGGCCGTGCGCAATGTCCCTCGGGAACTTGACGAAATTAAAAATATTATTTGTAGCTTGATATACCTTCGTTCCAAATTTCTGTCTCAGAGGATTGAAACTAAAATACCGAAAAAAATTGTTGTTACTTTAGGACACAATTATTGGTCCTACCTATGAATCGGCCACTAGCAATTTAAAAAGGGTAAATTGAAAGAGGGTTATACCCAGCAGTGGGATATAGAAGGCTGTCGATGATGAATATTTTGGGATAAAACACATTTTCGTCGACGACTTGAGTTAAATCAACCAAGATATTGGGTATAGCGGTGGTCCCACATTGACGCGTATTTACCTCTAGAGGTCGGCTCAGTTAGTTGCTAACACCGTTCCGTTCGCCGCCATCCTTATCTCAGACATTTTAAAACCGGCTTGTGATTGTGTGTGGTTGCTCTCCTTTGAGGAGACGAGTTTTTAGATTATTATTGCCTCGAGGGATAAATGCAGCTACTTATACTTTTATACACTAAGACCGTTTGTACATTTTTTTCGTGCTACGAACAAAATCTACATTGTTGCGTGTGCACCTCGAAGCTCCCCAGTATAACTGATGAACGGTTTAAACCAACAAGCTTTGGGGATAAGTAATTCTATGTAACAATATTATAGATTCTTACGCTTGTATTTAGAAAGCTTATTGCTGGCTTAGGACAACTCAAAATTAAGAGATAGAAACGTTAAATAACTGCTAATACACAGAATATTATATCAATTTGCCATAATGAATAAGTAGCAAAAACAAATTTATTATTTTGTTATATCTAATTGCTTTTGAGAATATAATGTGATGGGGCGTTATTAGTACAAGGAAAAGAACTAAAAAATAAACAAAGTTGGTGACAAAGGCGAAACACTTGAAATCGCGAGTTTGTGGTCTTTTTCTTGTAGAGAGTGAACGCGTCTCCGGTCACGGTCAATTGCTCTGAATCCGGTGTGTTGATAATGTTGATATACCGCTGACGAAACGTATCTTTGAGAAAGTAAAGAGTATCTTACTTCATTCCAACAAAATGAACACGGTCTCAAAATGAACCTGTAAATGACGAAAACAAACTTCCAGGTTCATCGCTAGTCCATGACATGGTTGATCATTACAGTGACGTAGGCGCGGTGAAACGGCTGCCAAACACCTCGTCATCTAAATCCGGCGGAACTAAATCTGATCAACATTGCCCTACTATCACTCTGACTCTCTAAAGCTTTGGTTACTTAATACCTATATGATGCTTTTTACAATTTAATAACAGACAAGTGACATGCATGACACGGATTGTGTTTACAGTAATATAATCCGATTCTCTCGTGAAGTCACGTCGCCTTTCTTACTTTGGCAAGTTACCTGATACATGACGATGATACAGGTACATCTGCGAGACACGCGATCTCTTGTATGAATAACGTTGCACTTTATGAACAATCTATTTTATTGCGTTCACAAAGGATAAATTCACACGACGATAGCACGCGATAGGTTTGTTTAACTAAGGCCATGGTAAATAATAATACAGTAATCGTAACTACGATTCTGTGCGCCCGCGGCTTCATTCCGGACGGATAGTCTGTATAATAAAACCGATATCCACGCGGATGAAGTCGCGGGAAAAAGCTAGTATACATGCTTCGATCAAATATAGTGGTACATACACAGTCTCATACAAAATGTAGCCTAAATGATGCCTCCGAGTCAATAATCATGTGCATACTTTTACTTAACAGAAGTGCATGTATACCTACATTTTGCAGTTGCTTAAAATTAGAAAGTTATAAGTATTTATATGTATTATATTTGGTCGACTCGAAGTACCTATGCCAATTACAGCTTTCGAGTACTGTCTCTGAACTAAACCGCGGAAAGACAGACAGTACATGGCGAAACTATAAGGGTTCCTTGTTTACTGCAAAACCCTTAAAACGTGACCCTAAACGAAATCCATTGATTCATGATTTATGTAACATGTAACCGACCAAATTTATTATCAATCCGTTTAAAAATGAATGAGTCGAGTCAATATTACACTTAACATTGATAATGATGTTGAATGAATAAATATATATTGAATAAAGTACGTTTGTACGCGGCTCGTAAGTGCGGGTCAGGGTGGGCCTGTGAGCTGAGCCGCGAGTTTCGCGCGCCGACTTGATGAGTCACCGTCACCGTGCGACGTACCTCGGTACCTTTGCATTCCGCTTTGAACGCGAACTTTGTTTATGATGCACAACTCAGGAATGATTTGCGACAAGCAAGCCTTTCTTTGGGATGCATAGGCTAAAGGGGAGAGCAGCATAAGAAGCGCGCTCGGCATTTGGTCAAAAAGACGAATTTAACAATAATTAGCGGCCCGCCCGGGCTTCGTACGGGTAGATATAGGTATTTATTCTATAGCCTATGTTCATCAGGGATGATTCTAATGATTGACCTCTTAACCACCAAGAGGTCCAATGAGGACGCATAACAATAGAAAATCCATTATGTCTGCGTTTCTCGCGAAATCGGTCCAGTAGTTTGGAAGCCTATTCAATGCAAACAAACAATTAAGTTTTAATGATATGTTGGATGTTTACATTTTTTCATTTAGATTATACAATATGTGTGGAATGTGTGGAAAAGTATTTAAAGCTTTCCCTAAGGAAATTAAGTTGTTACCTAGGCGACAATTTTCACGAAAATTAAACTATTGAAAATTCTAATGCCATAAATTAATGACAAAAAATGTAATTTTCAATTATTTTTATTCTAAGGTTGTGTTGGTATGGTACCTATTTATGATTTAGCAACTTAAGTAACTGATTTTAAACCACATTATGCAAATAAAGAATATAAACTGAATACATTTTTTATTAACTAAATGTTTATTATTTGCTGTTAAAATAGCGGAAATATATAGTAACCAAATTCTGTACAAATTTCAAGATTATATATCATCATCATCAGGTCTTTTTAGTCTCCACTGCAGGAGCATGACCCTCTCTGTAAAACCGGAGCTATACTTGGCCAGAGCAGACAGAGTATTTGGCCTACACTCTCCTCGCTGGCCAGACGGGTTGGAGATTATATATAGAAAGGTTTAATAGCTACAACCCTGTGACAGACGGACTGGCGGATAGTCAACGAACGCTTAGTAGTGTTCTGTTTACCCTTTACGGAACACTGAAAATTCACGAATAATCGTATATACAGAAGTGAACGTATTCTCGTTTAAACATAAACATACTTGAATTAAAGTCTCATATTTACCATTTTCATTCTGATACATACAACGCAACTTTGTTGATGAAATGCACATATTCAACTTCATTATTTACGATGTTCTAAGTTTCTGATTAGCATGGACATGTTAGAAATAGAACATAGGTACCGTCATCTCATCATACCGGGAGAGAAATCGGGAACCAAAAATAATGGAAAAAAATAATCTGACATCAACATGAAAGAGATCGACGCACAAGCTAGATGTGTGTGTTGCTCAATAAGTCAGAGAAAAAATAAGTTTTGGGAACATGATGTTACACAGTTAAAGTGAATGAGACATAATATAGTATATGCCGTAGATTAAGTTCTTACGATTTAAACTTCTTTTAAGGTCTCATGATAATAATGCTCTGATGGTACTGACTGGCTCTGTTTGCGAGCAGAATATAATGAATAAATAATGAAGTATGTATTTCAGTTTTTCAACATTCTCGTAGTATTCCGTTCGACAATTTGCGAATGTTACAAAACATTTGAGAATGTCATCAGGAACAAAGTTGTTTGACATATTATATCGACTGGCTCGGATAGTCAAACGCCGATCACGTTACCACACATGATACTTAATGTGAAGGTAATAAGATCTATACTGTCCCTATTTGGGGTAGGTAGCTGTCGTGGCGACTGTACGAGGGGTGCCCGGAGCCTGGCACGGCGAGCCCCAGAACAGACCTCACGCAGTCTCCCTTCAATTACCAACATGACACGGAAAAAACGTATTGCCCTGATTTACTTACTTGTATTTGCTTCGATTTTTTTTGTTATTTTCCATTTCGATGCGATTTTATACCAAGGGACTGATAGATAATGCTGGCTCAAAAATACTCTTAGATGAGGATAAGACTGCATACGAAACAATTATTTAATCTTATCTAATCCTAAGGAAAATCAACATTTAATAAAAGTTGAAGTTGACGACAAGCAATGAAGAACAAAGCAAGCAAAACTTGTTTATGTTTTCACTCGTCGGAATAGATAATATTTCTGTACTAAAGCTATATGTCACATTAATAGTATGTATAACTATGTACAATACTACCCGTTCGCTCCAAGTTAGCCGTAACGTCCCGCCCCGCTTCCCCGTTAAAATCTGGCGACCCAGGCCCGCTACTTATTTATTTTACTATTACTTATTTATATTACTATTTATACTTGACTAGCTCCGTGGCGCAGCGGTCAACACGCCAGCCTGCGACACGGAGTGACCGGGTTCGATCCCCGGCCAAGTCAAGATGGAAAATGATCTTTTTCAGATTGGCCTGGGTCTTGGATGTGTATCTATATATGTATTTGTTATAAAATATAGTATCGTTGAGTTAGTATCCCATAACACAAGTCTCGAACTTACTTTGGGGCTAGCTCAATCTGTGTGATTTGTCCGTATATATTTATTATTTATTTATTTTATTTATTTAACTTTTTATTTCAAAATAGTTGGTGTAAAAAAAATATAGTACCTACTATTAACCGTACCTGTGACTTCATTCTCCACTATACGTGAGGACAAAGTAAATCTAGTATCCAGTTTAATTAAATCGCCCCGCACATATATTTGTTATGCAACCTCTATAGTTTTGGTTCTTATTCAGTATTTTTTATTTGTTTTACCGAAGTTGAATCGTTTCAAAATTCAATACGTCGACTATTCATTTTGGCAGTTCGTTTAGCAATTGAATTTTGCAAGTCCAAAAAGCAAGGCATCTCCATTATAGAGATAATCTAAAACAATGCGGTTCTTACGCCATTCATGTTCATACAAAGCTGGCTTCCATTACACACCATTGTGTACGTCTTCGGTATTGCAAGCGGTTAAGTGTTAAATAATACGTCATTTGCGGGTTCTTTATCGCCCTTATTACCGAAACCGCATTTGGGCAAAACTATGGGAAAAAGATCCATAAATGTACACACTAACGGCCGATCAAAGAGATTACAGCCATCTTAGCATGAGAGTTGGGCAAACAATTTAAGTTAATGATTAACGACTTGACTTTTACTAAAACCACGTTCTGTTGGGTGTACGTATACAGATCCTTATTCGGGTCATTACCAATTTTTATTGTTACGTTATTGTCTAAGTCCCTCGGACATTTTGCGATTGTTTCCTGCTGCCGCAGCATTGAAAACATTTCTATGGTATTGTTAATATCAAACGTCAGTACAAGTGCGTATGAAGCCTATCTAATGGAATGCAAAGGATCGATACAAGTGCCTTTATTGGATTAGTGGGTACCGTTCACTAGGGCGCTACCACAAGGGGAACGACTAAAAGAATGTGCAATCGTCTTTTGAACTCTCGATTACATCTTCTTTGATGGGATGCTTAGAAATTCCAACACACACACGAAAAATACACATGTAGGTCTATAATAAAGTTTAACCTTTTTTTAAATTCCGTATGCTAAATCGAATTATGTAAAGACACAGCACATCAAGGTAACAAAAATTGCAATGTCGCTGCTATTGCCACTGCATTAAGGTGGGATAGCTCACCCCCTTTTGATGTCATAGATAATCTTTAGCAGAGAGAAAGAAATATCTTTAATCTTTAGCTATCTTACTGATAATACACTACAAGACGGTATGAAACGACGCCGAAATATCATTCTCGGTACTCGCGATAAGTCCTATTCTGTCAATAATAGTGATTGTGAAGTTTTAATCTTTAGTAACTTTATTGCTTTACTACATGAATAACAAAAAAATCATTCTGAACAAAACTAAAAGACACAAAACGCTGTTAAACATCCAAAAATAATCCTGTGTAATAATAGTTGGTAAACGTGTTCACACGTATAAACAAACGGACGGATTCCGGCGAACGTTTTCCATTCATAACCGTCCGTTGGCTTGCCGTTTCTCCGTAACTTACCTACAAATATTTGTGTTGCGTAAGTAAAAGCGAGCTTGCTTCGATAGTACGCTATAGTAGGTACTATCCATTCTTGGGCTTGGCATCATTTTCGATGGTTACATAAATTCGGCAGCAGTATTGCACGAAATTGCTATAGGTATGAATCTTATTGCTTTTTATTCGATACTGTCGCTTTCTTTAGTATTTTCGGGTCATTTATAAATGTTTTGTTAAAGTGGTTCCGTCAATTTATACCTACATTTGTCATCATAAGATCTTCTATATTTATCTAAATTCTAATCTATATAAGTTTGTCACAATTTATTATATCAAGTTACAGGTGAAAGTTGTTTTCATCTTTTATCATATAATCATTATCAAGTTTCGTTAAAACTGTTAAATTACATTCGTGCAAGCAATACTTGCGAATATCTTCTATCTTGAGACATCATTTCTCCGTTCGTTTTTAGCCGATGGTCAATCAGAGAGTATCGTGGAGATTGTCTCATTGATACATGGAAAGTGACGTTTAGAGAGTGCACGGCGTGCGTGCCGGCGGTGGCGTTCCACATGCAGTAATTGAATTAGGAGCAATCGGCTCTGCGAGTGCGTCAATGCTTGCTAGCCCTCGTCTTTATGTCCATAGTTCAACGGTCATTCTCTCCATACGAATTATAAAACTTCTACCTACTTAGAATAGACTCAGCGCAAGCAAAGTTGATGTAGGTATACTGTAGAAGTTCTACGCTTGTATATGCCTGTGTGCGCAATCTGTGCTAAGAGATGTACTGGTTTGAATGCAGTTTTCTTTGATTTAGATGGCTGGGTTATAGTTGGTTGAATTAGGACCACCCTATGCTACCAAAATCGAAAGCATTTGATTAAGATTGGTATAAATAAATAAGATTTCATAATTTGTATGTAGTTTAATGTAGATAAGATCAGCCGGTCTATTTGCTAACTCAGTGTACAACGTTTTCATAGTCACTTCAAAATACATTACTTTTTATATATCTTGAATAAAAATAGTTAATCATACAAAAGCAGCAACGTCAGGTAAACAATTGTATTTGTTTTCTTTGATTTTGTTCCTGGGACATTCTCTCTTCTTTACATAGTATAAAATAAAGTCTTATCTGCGGTCTGACTGGTTTTAATGCAGTTTTCAGTAATATATAGAGTGATTCAAGAGGAAGGTTTATATTTATAATTTACTGCTCCATGTTAGTATCTACATTTCATCCGAAGCCTGGACGGGTCGCTAGTTTACTACTAGCTTAATAAAGAAATAATATAATTTGCAAAATCGCCAACAAAATACGCATAGAACTAGAGCTTGTCTTCCGGCTCGGAGGAACGCTCTTGCGGCGACGGCAACTTGATACCACAGTGAAAAGTTATCCACTGTGATGATACGAAGAACAAACGAAAGCCCAGCCGGCGTACAGTTACAAATTATTGAGATTAGAGAACGCTCACCCCATGACAGCTACTTGTATTAACACAATGCAGCATAGCATGTTTAACAAATAAAACATATCTTTAAGCCTATTTTTATAGCTGTAAGTGAACAACAAGAAATGAACTAAATAAAAAAAAGGCGCATAAGTAATGGACTTGTGTAATCTAAAATCTCATCGTGTCTTTAATCATGATGATTTAGTGCGTTGCGTATTGATACAAAACACGTGTTATCTGTCAATTTTATCTGAATCTCTGTTTAATATATTGATCTCCGATCGATATTCTCAATCATATTCTCAATGCCTTGATAGAGTATACATTGTACCAAGAGACCATTCCGCACTCTCTTTAATTTCGTAGTAACTACAACGTAAAAAACTGGTTAGCTAAATGGCATTTACTCCGGGAGGGTGCCGTGAAAGTGCCGGCGGATTTAGAAACTGACCATTGCATTTCTGGCTTTGACCAACATCAAAATGATAACGACGAGCCGCTGATAAACTTGTTCGATTAGAAACCGAGATAATATGCATGCAGTTATAAAAATTCGGAGAAATTTTGCCCGTCTGCGGAATATTAAGTTGACCGATCTAGAATAAAGATTAATCTTGAGCCTCTAGGTGAATTGTTGAGTGACCTTTTTTGTCCTTTACGCCAGAAAAAGTGAATTACTCGAACAACAAATTAGATTTTTCTGCACAATCAACATCGGAAAATATAGAATATGTCAGTCAACAAAACAGCATTTGCAAAGCTGCAGGCATGAAGTATCTTAACGTTTAGTAACAAACAAATCTCCAAGGAAGGATGGGGACGTTTTAAGACGCTCAAATGAAAAGTTCTAAAGAAACTTGCAAGTTTGAAGGAAGGAACGCTGGCCGCGAGCGCTGCGCTATTAGACCGGCCCCTTGCGCCTTGGAGAAACGCCGTGAGAAAGTAAAAAGACGCAATCAGCGAGAGAAAAGCGCAGACATGGCCGCCAAGGCGCGCCTTGATGAAGTACTTAAAAATTCAGGACGCCCGCTCTGACCCACTGCCTGTTGTTTAGTTGCTATTAGCACTACGAAACTGCGGAAATTATGATATGCGAGAATCTTGCACAGCGCTAACATTGTCTGTGGCGCTAACTAACATCGATATGAACATCTTTCTCTAACTTAGTTTTCAATGTATTTCCTACCAAGGTAAATATTACTATTAGTATTTTATCCTCTGTGCTATTATGAACAGCTATGATAATGAAGTGGTGGTATCTATGGTATCAACCTAGCCGTGAAGAAGTTACTGGTGAAGATGTGGCTATGCCATTCTTTGTGGCCTAGTGGTCATCATGCCAGCCTGCCACACCGGAGGTCTCTGGTTCGATCCCGGTCAAGTCAAGATGGAAAATTATCTTTTTCAGATTGGCCTGGGACTTGGATGTTTATCTATATATATGTATTTGTTATAAACTATAGTAATCGTTAGTTAGTATCCTATAATACAAGTCTCGAACTTAATTTGGGGTTAGCTCCATCTGTATGATTTGTCTATATATTTATTTATTTACATAGTACTAGTAATTTAAGCAGGTTACGATGCTATTGTCTAGTATTCTATAAAAGCCATCACAAAACTCGCATTCCCAGAAAGAATACGTAGAGTTCAGTTTTGTGGCGGCAAAGTCCTTTTCGCATAAATAAATCCTATCAGTAAAACACCTCTGAAATCTTTGAACATGGTTAAATTAATGAAGTACATGTTTTCCTATCATGCCCTTTTTTTTACGTTGTCAATCACTTACGTTGAACAATTCGTTGGTCGTTTCTCCGACAGCCAGGAAGGCGAGACTACGCCATTCTGAAACAAAGATATTTTCACTTTAGTATTGCACTATTACAAGCGCAAAATTATAAATTATAATCGACTTCAATGTTTCTGTATTCTGTGGATATAAATCCTTAGCAATATTGTAAATGCAAAAGTCTGTTTATTTGTCTGTCACGCTTTAATTAAGTACTGAATCGATCACTACGAAATTGTGCATTACGCATTGTCTGGGAGACGAAAAAGGAAATAAGATACCTTTCATAGAAAAAAATACTATCGACATTAACCCGAGCGGAACCGCGAACGAGCGCTAGTAAGTTACAATTGTTATTTACCTTAAAAAAAAATATGTTCCTTTTACTATTGATATCTTGGTAGCTGCATAATTTAGGAAAGTTTAAGTAATAATTCAATTTACTTGTGTATTTGCAAAAAGGTGAGAACTATTCTGTCTTGTTATTAGTTTTGTTATTAGCAGAAAAGCTTGTATATACACCTTAACTTTAGACGATTACTGCTCACATTTTATTGTAGGTAGCTAATCATCATCATCAGGTCCTTTTTAGTCTCCACTACAGGAGCACGACCCTCTCAGTACTACTAGGGCCATACTTGGCCAGAGCAGCCAGAGGACTTGGACTACGCTTGGGCATGGATACCGGTATACCGGTAAAAAATTTCGGTATTTCGATACCGGTATACCGGTCCTCTAGCTGCTCTGGCCAATTATGGCCCTAGTAGTAGAGAGAGGGTCGTGCTCCTGTAGTGGAGACTAAAAAAGGACCTGATGATGATGATACCGGTATTTAAGGCTAAAATACCGGTATTTCGAAATATTTGATTTATTTCTGCAAGGGTATGAAGAACGTTCGATTTCGGAGGATCATAGTGTTGCTCATATTGCTGATGAGTTTTTATATGCATGAATTATAAATAAACTCGATTATAAAAATATCACATCAAAATCAACTACTCAAGAAACTGCATGTTATGAGGCCATTGCACGCATATCCTCCCCAATTACATCAACCCAGCACTTCTTGGGTTTCTCCCTTCTGTCGGGACTCGGTGAACATGGCCAGACAATTGTTCCCTATATAATTTCCTGGTTTTCGCAAAACATGACTGTACCAGCGTAGGCGGCCCTGCAGTAGAGTTGCCTGCTATGTGACTGACATGGTGGCTACCGCGAATGTGTACTCACACATTCGCGGTAGCCACCATGTCAGTCACATAGCAGGCAAGTTTCGCGAAAGGGCCGCATAAGGAACTCTCCTTATGCGGCCCTTTCGCGAAACTTTACACATCCAATGCTACATATCCATTTCCGTGACACGGATCTCCCTCTTGAGCCGCTCACGTAGCCTGTGCTTCACTTCCATATAAGAGGACAGGTCTAAAATGTCCTGTCCTTTTAGTTTAAAATACATTTTTGGGTCACAAATGATACCAGTCACATTAGGCAAGTTTTGATATCTCTGGACGCGTAAAGGCCAGATTCCAGGTATTTAAACTGATAAGTACGCTCGACCACGTTTCCGCCTATGCGTAAAGGCACGGAATCTGTAACGTTGCAATCCCTGTACTCAGTCTTCGCCACATTTAGTTTCAAGCCGCCGTTCTCAAGCGACTCCTTCCACATATTCACGCGTCGCACACGTCTTCCCCTTTCCGCATCTGTCAGTGAGATATCGTCAGTATACATGCATGAGCAGCCACGGAGGAAGCTCATGTGTATTTCTGATGCGTTTTGACACTTCTTCTAATATCGCACTAAACAAGAAAGAGCTGAGAACCGAGCCTTGGTGGACTCCAACTGTGACGGTTCACCAACAGCAATCCTAACTCTGGAGTCGGAGTCACGGTACATGTCGCAGATAATGTCAATACTTCAATGCCCACCAGATCTTCCCTCGTACATACAGAAACAGGAAGTGAAGAGGCGTGTTTTTCGTCTGTATTTCTCCATTAAGACCCTTAGGGCAAAGTGTTTTCTTATCATTAGAGAGTAAAACTAATTTTAATATATATTTGATTGTGATATTTGTGCCAAGGAAACAATTTAAATAATTCTTGGATCAAATAACGCATTTCTTTAGTATTCTTTTATTCATTTTGTGGTTTCTGAGGAGTTGATAAAAGGTTTCAGTGTTTCTATCACATAGCCTAGAAACTACTTTAATCGCTCTCCGGAAACAAGACTTACCAATCGCTATTGGTATATATAATAATATATACCAATATATATAATTTAAACAGTATTTGCAGTATTTTAAAAAAATACCGAAAAAATACCGAAATTACCGGTATACCGGTTTTCGAAATTTCAATACCGGTATCAATACCGATATGAAAATCTTTTCGGTATTCCATGCCCTAGCGACGATGGCATTGTTACACTTGAGCGAGGAGAACGGGGCTTCCTACTGCGGTGCGTACTGCATAATTTTTTGCATACATGTCATGTTAGATTCCGGCGACAAATGAAAGAAGCAGATTTATAATTAAAGAATAGAATTAGGTATTTATTAATTAAATTATTTAAGGAGGTGTGATTAAAAAAAGCGCGTGCGCAGTCTAGTCACATACGAGAGATAGAATCAACTGAGTCAGGAACGAAAAAATAGGTACACAGCCCTTCCACATATGTTTATTTTAACATTAGAAAGAAACGAACAATACAACTAATACAATATCAAAGTAAGATAGATTTATTTCTGTCGTATACGCCTATACCAACATGTCAAAGTGATTATGTTACATAATAAGTACAGAAGTGTAGATTTAATCGGGTTATGCTTTAATAAACTGCGCCTGAGCGATAATAATGAATGAAAGACAACAAACGCAATGGGCGTTTGTTGTCTTTCATTCATTATTATCTAAGAAAACAAGTGGCGAAATTAGAGGGAAATAGAAAATAAAGTTATCTTCTTGGGTGACCATATGAAAAAAGTGACCTTAGTTTTGCTCTTCCGCGCGGGGCCAAGTAAACGTTCAGACCGCCGATGTTCGTACCTACCTGGGACCTCTCTCTGAGTCAACTGGCGAAACTGACTCATTAAGGCAACGACCGGATGGTGGTAGGTACCGAGCACCGGAGCGCTATTCACTATCAATTACAACGAAGTTGATAAGATAACTGTGTTTTACAACTTTTCAATACTTTGCCGTTGATCGATTGTTTTGTGTCTGGCTACGCATCAATAAGTCGTCTAGTGCATTCGATCAAAATTGATGCAACTCTCACTGATAGAACAAGAAAGAATCCAGGATTAGAAGTCGTTCGTTTGTTACCACGGGGTAAAAATATACGGTGGTACTTCCGTAGTACGGACAAGACTTTTTGCGAGGTTCTACCGCTATTTTTTTTTTTTTTATTGATGATATGAACCCCTTTATTTCAAGATTACAAAACATAAGAATATAGTTGTTCCTATTTTAAGACACCATTCTTAATTATGTTTATTACTTTTAAGTAACTCCTTAGTTGTCACGAGGAAGATAAATGCAGGCAAATTTTCACAATCGTAGTTGTCAATCTGTCATTTGTAGGAACCTAATATTTACTTTCTTTAATCAAATATTTCGCTTGTATATGTATACATATAATATTGCTTTACACATTTTTTATTTTACGAACCAAACAATTTTTATTTTTATATCGAGTGTTCCTTATAAGTACATTTTGGTGTTTCAATTTAATATGTAAAATCTAACCATGGGTTAGTCATTCTGCTAAAATATTGCTTGTTTTGTATAAAAAGTGTCGAATGACAACATGCTATATGTACTACTATCAATTATATTTAAAACGAGCTAAAGTCGATAAGATAGGAGTGTTTTCGATATTATGTCGCTGTTCCATAGGCTTGGCGACTGGTGCATTCCGCTGGTGCGTACGTGTGTGAACTGACAAATACCATATTCGTATTATAAGTTTATAACCGGTCGGTACATCGAAACTAGCTCACACTGGACGAGTGTAACGCGAGTAAAGTAAGCTTGATCGTCACTTCGAGAACTGACTGCTACTAAATAAGTAATTTTGATATACTTAGTTCTAGTTGTTAGATAGTGTTATATTTCTAAAGTTATGCTATTCAAAGAAAATAAAAAGTTGTAAGTTAGAACAAATAAAAAAGTATCGGGAAAAAAATATTACGAAATATCCAGACTCGTAGATGTGTCCGAGATCTGAGAAATTCGTGCTTAAAACGAAATTCATAGGTGCAGTGCAGCCATCAAGTTTACATAACTTAATTGTTCCAATCAACTTTGCCAGCATGAATCGACTCTAATAACGTCAGAACGTAAGGGCCGCGTCATCATAGCCGCGCATAAAATCTTATGGTTATAAAATACTTACTGCCATTTTTTGCAGTGCATCTACGGATGTAATACGCGCCCTTGCACAACGTCAATTTCTCCTATCTTCATTTATCGACTTTTACTATGCAGATAATAAAACTGATAACCAATTCTGCTTGGTGCCTGTGTGTAAACTTCTTATGATCGACCGCGTAAATACCATACAAAGCTAATTGATATGTATAACTCGTCTAAATGGAATACGTCGGTACTCGCCTATGGCGAACGTACCTTGCTATGGCACGTGTCACGAACCGACAAGCCTTTGATCGTGATCACAGGAAACATAGCCTCTGATGGCACAGAGTAAATTAAACGCAATAACATAAGACTTAATTTATACAAACAGGTATATGTATAATGTAATCACTATTTAAAATACAGAATGAAAGCTCTCTACCATCTCAAATTGACTCTATTCAATGAGTAATCTATAAATTCTATAATCTAAATAAATTGCATAAAAAACGCCTTTGAGCCTACAACAATTAAATTTGTGTTACTAAGATGTTCAGAATTTCATAACATTTCATCAGAGATACCTAAATCAGTGACTCACAATGCCTCAGAATTGGCATCAATGTGTACACTATGAGCAAGTGCACAACTTCACTAATAAAATGGCAATTGCTCAGCTTTATCTTTTATTCCATTAGCCCATTGCATGCATATTTTTGTTAACACTCAGTGTTGTTAGTACCTACAGGAGGAGTATTAATGAATCTTTTCAGTGTGGGAGGGATGCTTAAGAGCTCCATAGCCCAGTGGACTTACATTCGGTGTTTAGCCAGCATTTACACATGTAATATGTTCCGTAAAGTAAGCAAGTACCTACATTAATATTCCATACATGACAACATGTTAAGCAATCTTAGGCATGGTGGCCACCGGTGGCATAAGATATCCTCTAAGCAAAGGAAGTAATGTCAAGTAATTGATTCTAGCTGTCATCACATAACAGAACTGTGTAAGATACTTGCAACTTACTTAACTCTTCCTTCTGTATTATCGCGGGTACCTTGAAGCCTACATCACTGCACCACATGCATTGATGTAATATAATACAAAAAAAAAAATACAATTGAAAAGACTAATTGCTTTCTCAGGCACTCTGAACTTGGAAGCCAAGGAAACTCTGAAGGCAAGATTGAAGCAGTGTGGAAGCCTGTATCCACAATCATCATACTCCTCAGAGCCAGCCAAAAATCTTCCACCTGCTAGCAATCTTCTCTGGGCAGTCTGGAAGTTGCTAATGTGATTTTGGGCTGGTGTAGGCAGTTGCTGAGAAAACTAGGTAATTAGGCGGGGTTTGACCGGCAAATGCCAGGACAGTGGCCGTGGCCGCATACCGGGTTAAATTACTGTAGTCAAAAGACATTATGACTAGAAAAGTAGATACTTGCATAAGTATACATCATCAACTAGTACGTTGAAATTAGGTTTGCCAATGTATATCTACACTTATATTCTAAAGAGGAAAGATTTGATTGTTTGTTTGCTTTACATGGGCTTCAAAATAACTGGACCGACTTGAAAAATTATTTCACCATTAGAATCCTATGTTATCCCTGATGAACATAGGCTATAGAATAAATACCTATATCTACACGTGCAAAGCAGTGTCGGAACACTAGTAGTTAATATTATAGATAAATTAAAAGACAATTTCTTAGTTTATAACTCATCCTGCACCTGTAGTATGGTGTCTGCGACGCCGTTTATATCGCGCGATAACCTACTCCCATCTCGCTCTTTAATATTACGCAAAACGAGATGATGATAGCAATAGGCCATAAAAATGCATTCCTGTATTGTCGTGCGTACCATGCTATGGCTGGGCTGCCAAACAAGTTGACAAGGTAAGGTTTTTAACAGGACAATCACCTGTTAAACCTTCCTGTGCTAACCACTGCTGCACAATTCTCTTGGAAACTGGTATTTCAAACTCTTGAATCATTTAAGTTAAAGAGTTCAGCACTGTTCTTTCAGTTTTCTAACTTTTACTGTTGTTACTAATATACTACTAATTTATGATTGTCAAGTAATTAGTGATGTGCCGTTCCCGGGAATATTGAAAACATTGGGAATATTCCCGTGTAAGTTTACGGATTTATGCCAAAGTTGGGAATTTTGGGGATTATTGCTGTAAAGTTAAATATTTTATATTAGTATGTAAACAAATAAAATGTAAATAATGCAGATACCACACATTACCCCTAAAGGCAGACTCATAAAAAACTTACTTAATATTATAAATGCGAAATTGAGTTTGTTACACCTTCACGCCCTACCTACTGAACCAATTGTCTTGAAATTTTGCATACCCATTGTCTAGACAATGGGTATGCAAAATTTGTCAAAAAAAATTAACAATATGTTCTTTTCTGTACCGTAGGGTACAGAGAAGAACATATTGTTCATTTTATCCTGGGAAAAAGTACTGTTCCCGAGGGATCAACATTGACGCGGGTGATGCCGCGGACGACAGCTTGTTATTTTTATTTAATTAGGCATTTGTTTCCCATCTTAACTGATGGTAAGTGACGATGAAGACGAGGATGTTACATGCATATCCAAGAGATATCCATTTATTATATAATTAGTTACTGATAAATTACTTATTTTGTTATTATTTGTAGTTAGAATGTAACCATCTGTATATGCATAAAAAACTAAAGATTATGTAGGTACATATCACTTTATGAAGTTGATTTACAAATAATCCTAGTAACATTGATAGCATGATAAACAACCTGAATAAAATCTTGTATGTTGAATAGGTAATGATATTACCTACATTTCAGGTGGTTGTGTACCTGTGCGGTGTCACAACATACCTTGTAATCGTAACTAGTAATGCCTCGAAACCTTACATTTTATGCAGGAAATACATACCTGATGATAAAATCACTCATGTTATCCTGGCTACCATAGTACAAACGTGTTCACACATATTAAAAATATCAGAACAATAAAAACTATCACTTCGTAAACTTTGACGTTCCACAAAACTTGAAAGGCACAAACGTTATCACATTTCAAAGTCTAACAAAGTTATAAAACAGGTGTCACAACGCAATTTATCGTTAGTATAACAAACAGAATTAACGAATTATTTCAAATCGAAAGAATTTAAGTTGAGGTGAACACACAGAAATGACGCAGATAAAATACAAACTTCACAAAAACAAGTGCTACGAAATCCAAACGCGAACGCGAAGTTCGCAAGCGTGGAAGCGTGCAGTGCGGTGCAACTGCACTGACCGGTGTTGCCACTATGGACAATTTAAATCGACTTGGAATCGACAAACAAATTACTTTTATAATCGATATTGGTAAATCGATATAAAAGTTTTTATTTTGAAGAGTTTGCATGAAATTCAATTGATTTGGTAGTAAAGTAAATATAAAACCTACAGTTTTAACTAGTAATAATTATAATTAATTAATTATAATGAAATCTTTCACTGTTTGGACCACAGTGTATATGGTAGTGAGAGTTAGTTATGGTAGAAATGTTATAAAAATAGATTAAGGACCTGCACACATTTGACTAGCTCCGTGGCGCACCGGTCAACACGCCAGCTTGCGACACGGAGTGACCGGGTTCGATCCCCGGCCAGGTCAAGATGGAAAATGATCTTTTTCAGATTGGCCTGGGTCTTGGATCTTTATCTATATATGTTTTTGTTTTAAAATATAGTATCGTTGAGTTAGTATCCCATAACACAAGTCTCGAACTTACTTTGGGGCTAGCTCAATCTGTGTGATTTGTCCGTATATATTTATTTATTTATTTTTATTAAATATTAGGTACGTGAGAACACCTCAGACCAAAGAAAAAAGAGGACTGGAAATACCTACAAAAAAATCGTGTATACCTACATCACAGAATCGTTACATAAAATGGCTGCCATTGCCTAGGGTTGTCACTTCCATACTATGTAATGATCTACTTTAAACAATACTCTTATTTTGTACACAGAGCCGATAGAGCTTATAAAAACATTTTGGGAAAGGATAATAAAATGACAATTTATTTTATAACTTTGTTTACTTAAACATTCCTAAAAAGTATCAATTTTTTTAAAAACCATCTATCTGAAAGATATTTACATTTAATTTCACCGTGATATTTATATGTAACATAATATCTTTCAAATTGTAATTTCTTCTGCTGGTTTAAACGTTTATCTTTTACAGCCTTCATTTTTTTCATATTCCACGACCTGAAATTTCAATATACTTAGTTAAATCATAATATTTTATTATTAAATTTAAAATAAGTTTCTCTCTGTCTCAGGGCAGGGGGGGGGGAGGTATTTAGTTAGCTCCAGCCAATGAAAAGATTTGAAACTTGTACTGCACAGCTGAGATAATAAGTAAGACGCATTACTGACAAGTTCATGCATACGCCCTGTATCTTAACACTTAAATGAATATTATAATTTCAGATTTAAAAAATATTATATTATGCATATAATTTTTATTGTTGGATCATAATGCCACAAGGTATTGTTTTATCAAAATATTTAAAAAAATATGTTTTATTTACATACCTCTTTCTGAACTTCATCTGATACTGGTAATAGGAATAAACCGTCGTACTAGCAAAATCAGTATTGATATTGCTTGTTTCACGCAGTACAAATTTCTCTTGTGTAGCCGGTGCTGAAAAGTAAACGTGCAAATAATTAACACAATTATAATAAATTATGTATAAGTATAATCTATTAAGTGCATTGTTGTATGCATGACATCATATGATCGCATCCATAATTCGACAATACGTTGTCACACATAACTTTGCGTACATTTGCATGCATGAGCCGGCTACTCCTGCCAAATCACCCAACGGTTCTTAGTATTGTCTGACAGAAAAAACGAATAAACCGGCCAAGTGCGAGTCGGACTCAGGCACGAAGAAGGGTTCTGTACTATACAAAACTTATCTATAAAAACTGCAAAAAAATCATGCTTGCTGTATGGAAGCCCCCTTAATTAATTATTTTATTCTATTGTTTAGTTTTTGTCGTTATAGCGGCAACAGAAATATATCCATCCGTTCAAGTTTCAACTGTCTAACTATCACGGTTCATGAGATACAGCCTGGTGACAGACGGACACCAGAGCCTTATCATTAGGATCCCCTTTGGGTACCGAACCCTAAAACATTTATTCATTGACATTAACTGTATACATTAAACTTACTGGAAATGAAAATATTGTTGGCGATGAGTTGTCACGAAGTCTCATATCATAACTTCAAGCGTTCTATTGAAACAGCTTTTCTCAAAATGCAAAGAACAAATGTACCAATCCTGTTGCCGAGGATAAATATTTTTCCGAACCGGATAGCCTCTAAGCATTTATTCCTCAAAGTTTCATTCATCGTAAACCTATAAAAAAATATTATTTTTTATTTAGATAATGCACAACCCTATTCAAGTATGTAAACAAATGAGGAATAAAATAAATGAAAATACTGAATGTATAACGAAAATATGACCAGTTAACAACAGTTTATACATAAAGGGCAATGCCGGTTATTGGCGTCTTTTTTTTTTCGCGCGGCCACTGACCAAACCTTGTTTTTCTTGTAGACAATAGCATACTTAACAAAACTTATTATGACATATATACCTCTAAACTCAGTCCGAACTGAGTTATATGGGTTTAAAATTCATAAATAATCATGTATTTTATTTGGCAATTTTTATCATAATCGCGAGTTTAAATGAAAATATGCAATAAAACAATTATCTTTGAACATTTTTATTATTACTTTACCCCTTTGAGGCCGGCCCCCACCATCTGCACACCTTGTTTGAGTTTAGTTGTATTGGTGAGTCATCTTTCATTTTGCGAACAAAGCAGATAAAAGCCTATTATACACAGATATATAGTATCCCTACCCTTCCCCCGCCTCCTCTCTGCCAACCCTACGCACCACAGTGCAGGTATGTACTGCCCTCTCTCTCTCTTTTCACAATTCATCCAAAAATAAATTGCCAGTTAATTTTTAAGTGTGTTTGTTTAATAATTCGCAACTCTTATAACTATTACAGTATATAATATAAATCAGTGTCAGTATCAGTCAGTATATATATTTCTGCGGTCGCTTCTATTCCTAATAATATTGCTTCCACCAATCTATGATCAGTCAGAGGACGCCCGAAGGCATATAATACTGTTATATTTATAACTTCTTCCCAAAAAATCTATCAGGAATGGATGTTGTTGGAAGCACTGCGCAGTCAAAGGGTAGGATCTTCTTGTACTGTTATTACTTCTAATTATACTTCGAAGACAAGCAATGCACTGTCTACGATCCATCTTTGTACACACGCACGTACAATATTGGCAATCAGCGTCCGTACTACACAAGTCGATTCACTACACAGGAGGAACATCAGTAAGGTCCATATAACAAGCCAATACACAAAGGTAAGATATCAATGTCGGAGTCAATTAAACAGGCCAAGTCATCGTTAGATTACTCCTATATAAAAACTGGAATTACATACGCGTACAACACGAAGATAGAACGGTGAGTGAAATTGATTCTTTCCAAACGCTTGCTTTCACGAAGAAAGAGACAATCAAATCTGAAATTGCATCTTTGAAAGCAGGAAAGTAATAGATACCTGCTGAGTGGCGCGTGGAGATGGCGGAAAGGAGGTGGGGGAAGGGATTAGCGCAAGGACACTAGCTACATGTGTACCCACGGATAGATCTGCTTTGTTCGCATAATGACCGATGACTCACCAGTACCACTAAACTCGCCGAACAACGTTTGCTGTTGGTGGTGGTTGGTGGGGAAGGCCGCAAATGGGTAAAGTGATAATAAAAAAGTCCAAAGATAATGTTTTATTGCATATTTCAATTAACCTGCCACTTTTTTGACGAAAATTGCCTCCTTAAATATATGATTATTTACTGATTTCAAACTCAAATAACTCAGCTCGGACTGAGTTTAGATGTATATGTTTCATATTACGTTTTGTTTATTATGCTATTATCTATAATAAAAACAAGGTTTGGTTAGTGGCCGCGCGAAAAAAAAAAGACGCCACTTCCCATAGTCGAATCGGCATTGTTCAAGATCGTGTTTTATTTTGCTTCTCAATCAGAATCAATAAAGAGCTTTCTTGCTAGAAAACGGATTACTAACCTATGAAGAGTCAATTATGGTTTATTTATCTTTTTTTCTTGCACCACACATCACAATACAACATTTAGTTAACTTGATAAACAGTTTTCTCACACTTCTACGTATTTATTAACTTATTTTCGCGTATTTTTGTCCCATATCTCAACTTTTCCAAATAGTAAACAACACCCGTTGACAGCACAACTACCACGAAACTCGTTACATAATATGGCGGATTTTGGCATGTACCTCAGAACAATAACTAAAGCATAGAAACCGTGTTAAAATAACAACAAAATACAATATTCTACACTGTTTTTACTTATGGCATTGTTAAAGCATCAGAAAGAGATGCATATACAATGCCATTTGCGTAAATGTGCAGGTTGTCCTGGGGTACTGATGTGATCAGGGTTGTACTATATCGATGAAATATATTTATCGACTAAATGTTTCGTCCTAAGAAAGTCATAAATGTACTCTACTCTGATTGTATCGATTCGTTAAATGAGTACGATTCATAAAAAAAAAACAACTAGTTGCACTCCAGGAGTGCCGGCAGAAGTGAAAACTCGCCTTTGCGGCATACTCAGGTCCGTGTCCTTCTTACGAATTTTCGATCAATTCACGTGTCCTGACGCGAGTTTTCTATTTTACCCATCCCAAAAAGTGCACAAAGCCGCTAAAGAGGCTTTTACTTTAAAAGTTACGTCAAGATACACCTAAATAACTCCTAATCGCATGGCGTCGCTTGGCTTCATCTGATAAATAGGTAAAAAAAAAATCCATACATTACCCACCGCGCGTCTACTGTCTACTGCTGGTCATTAGGCCTTACCCAGTATTGGTCGAACGGCAGAATACCTAATATGATGTCAATCATATTTTCGATTATTTCGAAATTCAAACAGTGCCTACTTACCTACCTTACCTATGAATGCGCAAAAAACCCAATGCATTCGATTTACAGTCCCCAATGTGAGGCAGTCCAACGTTGACATACTAGTTGAAGGTAAAATAGACTTTGTAAATGATACCACCTTCTTAGGAATCACAATAGACTCTAAATTGCAATGGGGCGCTCATGTATCAAAAGGTAATATAAGGTCAGATATATTTTTCACTTGATCAATGGGCCATTCAGCATATTCCAAAACCATCTAAAGCTTTTCCCAGCTAGCTTTGAGGAACAGTCAGTAAAGGAAACATAATCAGGTAGGTAAAGAGAAACACATAATTCGAAGTGATATTTTTTATTTTATAAAACTTTTACACTAGGGTAAAAAAGTGCCAGTGTGTTATTTGTGAAAAATTCACAGTGTTGGTAATAGAAAAACAAGAACTGAAGAAAAACAAGAGATTACTTTACCCACTTTCATTACTGTCCAAAATAAAATGTTTTTCATAATTTTAAATATAAATAATAAAACCGTTTCCGTAAACTTTCTTATTACCATTGATTTATAATTCGGCAAATATAAATGTAGGTAAAGCATCGTGTTTCAATCGCTTCCATTTAATTTTATATTCGAAATTAATGTATCGGCACGGCAGTAAAATATTTTGAACAAATTCGAGTATGTATGACATTTTATGTCCAATATGTCGCTTGAAAGTTCCTCGGATCCACACCTTTTTATCCTTTTACTTCAGGGAGCTGCAATAAAATTTCAACAATAATTTTCTTCATATTAGTAAAAATCGATTCTTTTTAGGGTTCCGTACCCAAAGGATAAAAACAGGACCCTACTAATATGACTCCGATATCCATCTGTCTGTCACCAGGCTGTATCTCATGAACCGTGATAGTGAGACAGTTGAAATATTACAAACAAAAATTTCGGGCGTTTTTATAGCTTACGCCCACGGCTCCGCTCGCGTTAATGTCTATCCCCGATAACAGTACCTTATTCTGAGATGTAATTTATGTCTATGTTCTTTTCCGTACTCCAGAGATCGTGCAATGGTGATGATGATGATGCAAAATTTCATGATGATCGGTTCAGAAGTTACGGCGTGGAAGCGTAACAAACAAACTCACTTTCACATTTATAATATTATATGTAAGGATGGTACGGAACCCTTCGTGCGCGAGTCCGACTCACACTTTGCTGGTTGTTTAATTACCATGATGGTTCAATTTGTTACATTACTATTGCATGGCTCAACACTAACAAAAATATCCCTGATAGCAAGACCGTCATAAAAAATATCGATATACTCGTAGATACGTGATTTTACCACATCACTAGCAAAAAAAACTAACCTAATTTGAAATAAGGAAAAAACGATAATTTTAAGCAAAATACCTATAAAAGTTGTCATTTATACAATACGTTATATAATTGACAATATTATTGTTGTATTTTGAGGTATTTTGGGTTTTAATTATGCACTTTTAACTGAAAAACTTACCGAAGAAAATTATGTTTTACAGAATTTATTTCTGTTCGTCCTGAATGGGATTTACATCGCTCCATTGCACAAGACATTGTTTAGTATAATGGTCATTTGATAACGCACCAACCCAACACCGGTTAATACATTTTTCCGTGAGAATTTTAGCACAATCCTATATTTAATTTGCAGACATCACAATTCCGCCGCAATGTTTTTGTCGATATATAACCCGATCAAATCGGCAAGATGCTAATATTACAGACGTTGAACTGTAATAAGTTATTTTGAATTTAGTCGGATTTAATTGGAGTCCAATGGAGTCCATTGACATTTCAAGTCGGGACAACCTCAGAACAATAACTAAAGCATAGAAACCGTGTTAAAATAACAACAAAATACAATATTCTACACTGTTTTTACTTATGGCATTGTTAAAGCATCAGAAAGAGACGCATATACAATGCCATTTGCGTAAATGTGCAGGTTGTCCTGGGGTACTGATGTGATCAGGGTTGTAATATATCGATGAAATATATTTATCGACTAAATGTTTCGTCCTAAGAAAGTCATAAATGTACTCTACTCTGATTGTGTCGATTCGTTAAATGAGTACGATTCATAAAAAAAAAAACAACTAGTTGCACTCCAGGAGTGCCGGCAGAAGTGAAAACTCGCCTTTGCGGCATACTCAGGTCCGTGTCCTTCTTACGAATTTTCGATCAATTCACGTGTCCTGACGCGAGTTTTCTGTTTTACCCATCCCAAAAAGTGCACAAAGCCGCTAAAGAGGCTTTTACTTTAAAAGTTACGTCAAGATACTCCTATATAACTCCTAATCGCATGGCGCCGCTTGGCTTCATCTGATAAATAGGTAAAAAAAAAAAACATACATTACCCACCGCGCGTCTACTGTCTACTGCTGGTCATTAGGCCTTACCCAGTATTGGTCGAACGGCAGAATACCGAATATGATGTCAATCATATTTTCGATTATTTCGAAATTCAAACAGTGCCTACTTACCTACCTTACCTATTACCAATGAATGCGCAAAAAACCCAATGCATTCGATTTACAGTCCCCAATGTGAGGCAGTCCAACGTTGACATACTAGTTGAAGGTAAAATACTAGACTTTGTAAATGATACCAACTTCTTAGGAATCACAATAGACTCTAAATTGCAACGGGGCGCTCATGTATCAAAAGGTAATATAAGGTCAGATATATTTTTCACTTGATCAATGGGCCATTTAGCATATTCCAAAACCATCTAAAGCTTTTCCCAGCTAGCTTTGAGGAACAGTCAGTAAAGGAAACATAATCAGGTAGGTAAAGAGAAACACATAATTCGAAGTGATAATTTTTATTTATAAAACTTTTACACTAGGGTAAAAAAGTGCCAGTGTGTTATTTGTGAAAAATTCACAGTGTTGGTAATAGAAAAACAAGAGGTGAAGAAAAACAAGAGATTACTTTACCCACTTTCATTACTGTCCAAAATAAAATATGTTTTTCATAATTTTAAATATAAATAATAAAACCGTTTCCGTAAACTTTCTTATTACCATTGATTTATAATTCGGCAAATATAAATGTAGGTAAAGCATCGTGTTTCAATCGCTTCCATTTAATTTTATATTCGAAATTAATGTATCGGCACGGCAGTAAAATATTTTGAGTATGTATGACATTTTATGTCCAATATGTCGCTTGAAAGTTCCTCGGATCCACACCTTTTTAATTTCCTTTTACTTCAGGGAGCTGCAATAAAATGTCAACAATAATTTTCTTCATATTAGTAAAAATCGATTCTTTTTAGGGTTCCGTACCCAAAGGATAAAAACAGGACCGTACTAATATGACTCCGATATCCATCTGTCTGTCACCAGGCTGTATCTCATAAACCGTGATAGTGAGACAGTTGAAATATTACAAACAAAAATTTCGGGCGTTTGTATAGCTTACGCCCACGGCTCCACTCGCGTTAATGTCTATCCCCGATAACAGTACCTTATTCTGAGATGTAAGATATGTCTATGTGCTTTTCCGTACTCCAGAGATCGTGCAATGGTGATGATGATGATGCAAAATTTTATGATGATCGGTTCAGAAGTTACGGCGTGGAAGCGTAACAAACAAACTCACTTTCACATTTATAATATTTTATGTAAGAATGGTACGGAACCCTTCGTGCGCGAGTCCGACTCACACTTTGCTGGTTGTTTAATTACCATGATGGTTCAATTTGTTACATTACTATTGCATGGCTCAACACTAACAAAAATATCCCTGATAGCAAGACCGTCATAAAAAATATCGATATACTCGTAGATACGTGATTTTACCACATCACTAGCAAAAAAACTAACCTAATTTGAAATAAGGAAAAAACGATAATTATAAGCAAAATACCTATAAAAGTTGTCATTTATACAATACGTTATATAATTGACAATATTATTATTGTATTTTGAGGTATTTTGGGTTTTAATTATGCACTTTTAACTGAAAAACTTACCGAAGAAAATTATGTTTTACAGAATTTATTTCTGTTCGTCCTGAATGGGATTTACATCGCTCCATTGCACAAGACATTGTTTAGTATAATGGTCATTTGATAACGCACCTACCCAACACCGGTTAATACTTTTTTCCGTGAGAATTTTAGCACAATCCTATATTTAATTTGCAGACATCACAATTCCGCCGCAATGTTTTTGTCGATATATAACCCGATCAAATCGGCAAGATGCTAATATTACAGACGTTGAACTGTAATAAGTTATTTTGAATTTAGTCGGATTTAATTGGAGTCCAATGGAGTCCATTGACATTTCAAGTCGGGACAACCATGAAAATAATAGAAACTGACTGAAGTTTTTGTCTCATTCTGTCATAAGCGAAAGCTCATAAGAAAAATACAGTGTCAACTATCTGTTTTCAGTTTCTATTTTTATGCGGCTTCTATGTATATTATTCTTCTGAGGGGACAACCATGAAAATAATAGAAACTGACTGAAGTTTTTGTCTCATTCTGTCATAAGCGAAAGCTCATAAGAAAAATACAGTGTCAACTATCTGTTTTCAGTTTCTATTTTTATGCGGCTTCTATGTATATTATTCTTCTGAGGCATGTACCTAAACTTTTGACAGCTTTTACCATAAATTAGCAAAAACTAAAATATGTATGTCTCTTTTGTCAAAGGCAATTGTACTGAAGAAAGAAAGAGACAAAGTTATATTTCACACTTTTTACCATAAATGCCTGATATTTGTATAAGTAAAAATTCATATATGTTGACAAGGGCTTCTCCATAGACTTCCTTACTCTTAGGAGAACACAAATAGTTTAAATTATAAAGTGATTGAAGTGACCGATTAGATTAAGAATATGATTAAAATCAAATTTTAATCGATTATTTCTTCTTACTGGCAACATGCATTGAACTGTAGAATGTTACTATTATGAAAAAGCTAATGACGAACGAATGTAATGTCAACGTCAGCGTAATATAGTTACACCACAGACAATATAAACTAGGTATATTGAGGGTTATATTATCTGTGGGCACCACAGAACAATACCCCTAACGGAGAATATAGTTCTTCCTAAGGCTGATTTCAGAGTGATGCCGCCGCCCGGCGAGACGCGCCCGGCGTGCATTGTGAAATGAGTTTTGGTATCGCGCATTTCATTGCAATGTATAGCTGTGTATAGTCGTCATCATTGGGTAAAGTATAATATCAGAATTAGCTGTTTATTTTCTATATAAAAGAGTGCAACAGCGACGACGTCCTATAAACATTGCAAATTGATTATTGAGCGCGCGCTTCGGTAAAGTTGGCCGACGGCGGGCGTGCGTTTCACGAACGGCGCGTTTAAACTGCGTGTGCGTGACTATGAAACGCAACTAGTATCTAGTGCTAAGATCTAGCGTAACTGACAACTTACTACAAACCGGAAGTGATAGATTTTAGGGTTCCGTACCACAAAAGGTAAAAAGGAACCCTTATAGGATCCCTCGGTTGTCCGTCTGTCTGTCTGTCGGTCTGTCAAGATCCTTTTTCTCAGGAACGCGTAGAGGTATCAACCCAAAATTCATATCAAACACTCAGGTCTACTGTCTCTTGGAGCTGTGAAAAAATCAAACTTCTATGCCAACGCAATCAAAAGATACAGCCATTTATGTCGCAAATTTTCGTGTTATTTCGACATTCGCATCGCAAGGGAATCAAAACCTACAGGGTACTTCCCGTGAACTTAGAATCTTGAAATTTGGTACGAAGCTACGTCTTATAGCACAGATAAAGGAAAAATTGCGAAAATTATAAATTTTTTGTTACATTATGTAATAAAAATATGAAATGAGATTTACTTAGCGGACTGGTGGTTGCCCGCCGAATGAATAAATTACGCCAATTGCTTCTGACCGAAGTTTGAGAGCCTGACAGTTTATGCTACCAATAAAAATATACCTATATGTTAATGTAGTACAGTCAAAGAATATATATAGAAAGCAAACCAGATGGAAGGGAAATCATCATCATCAGGTCTTATTAGTCTCCACTGCAGGAGCATGACCCTCTCTGTGCTACCGGAGCCATACTTTGCCAGAGCAGACAGAGGAAGGGAAATAAAAACTTTTATTAGAATTTATGCTGCTTTTATTTTATTAATCTGTATATTTCAACTTCGATTAATTTTCCATTAAAATCTTCTTGATCTGGCATTTGATGGTTGTTAGTTTCACAGTCACTTATGTAACATTGAACTTCAATGTAGCTGTAATCTATTTAGCACTGCATTTTAGACGTGATATTTCATTTGGAGTAGGTGTCACGGTCATGCTGTATCTCATGAAACATGACAGTTAGACAGTTGAAATTTTCATTGATGACATATTTCTGTTGCCGCTATAACAACAAATACAAAAAAATATAATATAATCAATATTTAAGGGGGCTCCCATACAACAAACGTTTTGTTTTTGTTTGTTTTTCGTCGATATTGATAACGGCAACATGGAGACGTTTGAAATGTTGACAGAATATCTATTTATATATTCATTTTAAAAATATATAATTAAAAATAATATTAAAGGGGGGCTTTTATACAACAGACATGTTTTTTTTTGTCGTTTTTATAGATAACGTACGGACCCCTTTGTGTGCGAGTCCGACTCGCGCTTTGCCGGTTTTGTTAATAACTATTTATTAACGAAACACTTAAAGCTATAGATTTTCACTGTGTTATATGACTAAAAGCATCACCTTTTGGTATACACTCTCGCGTCTTGGGTTGACCCGGTTTCTTGTATGTTGATGTCAAAGTTATGAGAGCGTCATTTTGACTTTTTGTAATATTATTTAATAACGGATGTACTTACACTTTTGAATATTTTTATCTATACTAATATTATAAAGAGGAAAGATTTGTTTGTTTGACGCGAATAGACTCAGAAACTACTCTTAGATGGATTTGAAAAAATATTTCACAGTTGGGAAGCTACACTATCTGCGCTGAATATAGGCTGTTTTACGCGGACGAAGTCGCGGGAAAACAGCTAGTGGATTATAAAAGGCATGAAGAAGGACCGAATATAGTTTTTAGTGAGCTTTGCCTTTTCTCATAAAGGCGCTGCGTTTTTTTCTTTTTGTTTTTGTAAAAAACGCGATTACTCGATAATCATAAGTATTTTCTTAAATCTAATTCTATGTGCCATGCGCACAACTTAAGAGCTACTCGTGTATATTTATTTAACATGCGTACAGAAACACGATTTAGCAAAACGTTACTTCAGCAGGGATATTTTCGTCGCATATTATCCTAATAATAAGCTATCTGCCCATGTACACAATATATATATCTCTCCGATCATTGGTTTAGATTTTTTTCAAAACTTCAACCCCTAATATTTTTTTATTCCGGGCTCATCCACATACTCACGTCTATCTAGGACCTACTTTCTTGCTAGGGTTAACACACACACCTTCGCGCTGGGAACACGATAAAGTCGCGGTGAAAGGGTTAAATGGGACCAGCTTGAAAACATACATAAAAAAATTGGTTGTCTGTAAAGTCGGTGATAACGATGAGAGAGGTATGTAGATGCGTGCGTGATAGATACTACTGCTGCTCCGGAACGTGACATTTTGGTGACGTGTTCATCGATTCAAAGACGTTTATCACGTCAAAAAAAAAAATACAACTGAATTGATAACCTCTTCCTTTCTTTATTTAGGTAGGTTAAAAAAATAAATTTTACGAAAGGGAAATTTTTGAGACTGCGGAAGGGTCATTGTGCACTCAGTGAAGAAGACTGCCTAGGTGTACCTACCTACCCTATAAAATACTCCTTGTTCTGGCAGTGACGGCACATTAGCAAAGAATATATTACTGACATTAGGGCGTTCATTCATTTCATAAGAATATAATATGTACCAAATCGATATGTATATATGGATGCCGCCTAAAACACTTTTTTGTGGCAGTCGTGTAAAAATGAATGGCATATACCTCAATAAGAGGATCTAATGATTAAGTATATATTTAAAATGAAATGCGCATATTTCATAGATTTATTTATATTTCTCTAAAATTGTACATTCACGCACATACACACAGTAAATGTCATTTTGAAAACAATGATTTTCAGTCAGCTCCAAATATAAAAAAGAAGATTTGATTACAAAATGGCACTACTATATTGATTACTGCTACCTGATACTATTTTTATGGAACACCATTACTAACAATATTTTTTTGTTATAAAATTTTATTATCAATACAAATTGTTTGTTTGTGGTATGACTCTTAAAGGGTAAAAAACAAATCAAAAGATGAAATTGAAAATATTTATTATTGAAAATAATACTCAACTTTGATGTCAAATTCTTAATCTAAAAATGTATGAATTCATTTTTTCTTATATAAATGAAGAGATTACAAGTTACCTATTAGAATAGAATAAATCTACAAAAAAAGATCTTACAAATTATACCTTATAGTTGTACGTGTCTAAGGAGAGCTACGTCAGCCCAACATTTACTCATGCAAGTATTATAACAAAATATTCAAGTAAATGCAATTCCAACTCGGAACTTCTCATGAGCTACCACTCTTCTCACATGATTAAAGTTTGGATAGACCTCAGTATTGTACTGTCAAGATAACCCTTATGTCAAATGTGTAATCTGTCAATGATCTGAAATTTTCAACAATGTGTTCCACAATAAGACCAGTGTAATGCCATAAAGAAAAACAACAGAGTTATCATGACAAACAAATTACACTAAAGTGAGTGTGTGTTGTTTTAGAAAACAAATGCTTGTTACTGGTCAGACCCTTCTTCTTCTTCATCCTCGTCTTGTTCCTCTTCAGTGGAGCCAGCATCCTTCTTGGGGGGAGGAGCATCTTTGCGCGGCCGACCGCGCCCGCGGCCCTCTACTGGTGCACTCTGTAGACAAAACGAAACATTTTGAAGAGAACTTATTTAAAAACCGACATTTATTTCACAAAATGCAAATGAAAATTATGTTTCATCAGAGTAACAGAAATATTCGGTAATAACATACCTTAGCTTTAGCTGCCTTTTTTTTGGATCCTTTGGGTCTGCCTCGCCCTCTCTTCGCTACCGGCGCCTGCTCATCATCAGAGGACTTTGCAGACTCTTTCGTCTTAGCGGGTGCTGCAGGTCTGCCTCTTTTTTTTGTGTCAGCTTTGGCCTCCTGCAAACAATACAATATAACATAGATTAGGTACTATGATACTAGAGCAGCGCATGAAACACATTTTATAAGATAGTGAAAATTTTACCGATTGTGTTCCATTGGCTTTTGGCCTGCCGCGTCCTTTCTTCTCTACAGCAGTGGATCCATCATCAGACATTTTAGTATATTATGTTAGGACCTAGAAAGTTGAAATCTGAAACAAAAGTAAAATTATCATAATCATGATTAAAATACAACATCACAATGTAATATTATAATACCAATATATTTTCTGGTATGGTAAGTAAATATAGAATAAAGTGGGGCTAGGAAGGAATATTGATTAACATATTCAATGTTTGTAGACAATTTGCAAATAGGTACCTAGTTAGATAAAATGCGAATTAAAATAGATATATGCCAAAGGCCAATCAGCACATAGTGGAATTTAGTTTCTCTGTTATCCAGTTATCTAAAATTAAACAAAAAACTAACAAATGTCAACAATCTATAACAGACGCTAACTCAAGGCTTCGCTAATTACAGTGGAATAGCCGGATTGTATTAATACCGTTGCTAACGGACTCGATTGTACAGTTCAATGCTATGAAGAAAGACTAAGAAAAATACAATTAAATTCCTTACATGTTGACAATAATGATAATTGAATTTCAGAAGAAATCGGCGTCTTCTACTTCACAACCAAGCCACTATAATGGAGTCCGCTAAGATCAAGTAAATAGGAAACGTTATTACGCAGTAACCAAGCTCTAATAATTATTGATTAAATATTATTTAGGTTCAAAGAGCACAGCAGAATATAAATACAATATTAAATAATGATAAAAATGAATACAAAGAAAATACTCACAAGTTGTTTACAGCAAACGTTAACGCTAAAGCCAAAGGAATTATTATGGCGGGCGGCAAAATGACCAGCGTTTGTTTGGCGTCTGTATAGAGGGCGCCAAATTCTATGTGTCAGTTCAAAGAGTTAACTATTTTACTTCATTTTTAGCCACTTATCAATAAAAATTTTGTTCTTAGACTGAAGACGTTGATACTATTTATATTAATTTATATCTGAAATCTATATTTTTATCCTAATCATGAAGAGATTCAATAATAACGCTGGATAACAGTTGATATTTAAACTTTCCCGCCACATGACATTATTTTTATCATTACTGTATCTATGTAATCAAAGAAAACGTAGTGTACCATGCCAGCCCAGGGGTACTATTTTTGAAAGTTAGACACTTGTCTTCGAGCGATTTTTGTATGGATAAATCGCTCATATACGAACGTGTGTCATTTCAAAAATAGCACTCCTACAGCTAGCTAGCTAGCAGTGCAACCATTTTATCTGTACTGTAAGCAGATGTTGAATATTTTCAAATAACTTTCAAGTTATACATAAATTAAAAAAAAAAAAGGACTGAGCTCTCATAGTAATAATTGGAGCAGAAAGCGAAGACAAACTTCGGAATTCTATCTCGCTCTAAAGTAGGGTGACCAACTATAGAATAGATTTCTCGGATATGAAGTACTTAGGTAGGTACCACAGAAATATATCAGGATAGAACGGCTAAGTGGGTGGTATACGCGTTTCTCAATCTTGTACGATCGTACGAGATTCGTTAAACGTTCATTCAGTCAGCGCGCACGTCCCAACTTGAACATATGCTTTACTAAGCGGTATTTAATTATAAAAACAAAAGTATGAAAGTAAATAGGTCGAACCAAAGTATTTTTTTCATGGATCAATACTTTTTTTAACTAAAATCGTGATTAACAACAAAAAAAGATAAAATAAAAGACCTATCACGATTTTCAATATAAAACGACAATACAACTAATTCACATCCAATACGCGTTCTAAAAAAATTTTATAAAGCTCGTTCCAAGGAGAACGCGTAGTGTAAATTCAATTGTGTGATAGCAACACGAAAGCTGCATTAGCATTGCGTTGTTGCACTCGAACTGATATTATCGATAATATTTAATAGTTAACATTATTATCTCAGATTTTTTAGGTTAGACTAGCTCCGTGGCGCAGCGGTCAACACGCCTGCCTGCGACACGGAGTGACCGGGTTCGATCCCCGGCCAGGTCCAGATGGAAAATGATCTTTTTCAGATTGGCTTGGGTCTTGGATGTTCTATATATGTATTTGTTATAAAATATAGTATCGTTGAGTTAGTATTCCATAACACAAGTCTCGAACTTACTTTGGGGCTAGCTCAATAATAAATAAATAAATATATACGGACAGATCACAATCTGTGTGATTTGTCCGTATATATTTATTTATTTAATAGTTAACATTATTATCTCAGATTTTTTAGGTTGCTCCCATGTGTTGATTAAAATATTTATCAGTAACTATTATGGAATGCATGTTACGAAAAGAATTCAAACTATGGCATACAAAAAGTTAAAATACATCAAAAGTCGCGTTTTGATGTACATGAATGAAAGGAAAGCCAATCGACAAATACAAATGACTGTTTATCGAAATGACGCGATTTATTTCTGTGGATGTCTTCGCTCATCATCATCATAATTTCGAGTAGGTGTCACGGTCAATCGACCATGCCCACCCTGGTATCAGAGTTCTTCGAAACCGCCTCTCAGCCCATGACGTGGTTCCTTTAACGACTACCAGATGGCAGCCGGAACCAACGACTTAACGTGCCTTCCGAAGCACGGGATCATCTTTATTATCAGACAATCCGGTGATTCAAGCCTGCAATGTCCTAACCAAACTAGAAATAACTAAACAAAGTATGCTTTCCGTAGGAATCGAACCCATGACCTCCGGGTCTACAGGCAAACGCCTTAACCACTGGACCACGAAGGCAGTTACTACACACTTCGCTAGTAATGACGTAATGGTGGTGGCGTAGTTTATGCAAAAACTGACAAACGCGTTCCCTTTGCAAAGTCCACGCGTAGCCATTCTATCCTGATATATTTCTGTGGTAGGTACCTATGTCGGTGTCATTGATAAGACCCTATGCTATGATCATTTATTGACAAATAGCAACTGTAGAAGGGAAAAGCAACAGTAGAGATGTTCGTAGTACGCCTTTGAAACTTTATTCTATAACTAGCTGTTACCCGCGGCTCCACCAGCATTAATGTCGATCCCTCGGGAACAGTCGAATTTCCCGGAATGAAAGGTAACCTGTGTTCTTCCTCGGGCCCCAAACTACTTCCATATCAAATTTCATCCAAATCGGTTTTATGGTTGAAGCGTGAAAATGTGAAAGACAGACAGACAGAGTTCACCTACACAAAACTTTTTTTAATGTAATCGTGAACTTATGTATCTATTTTTATACTTCTAAGTCTAGAAATGAGAAAAATTCCATACAAACTTTACCCCCCTTATTTTACCCTTTCAAGGGGAGTTTAATCACGATCCCTCGGGAACAGTACAATTCCTTCCCCTGGCCTGCAACTACCTCCATACCAAAATTCTTCCAAATAGGTTTAATGGTTGAAGCGTGAAAAGGGGACAGACAGACAGGCAGAGTTACTCTCGCATTTATAATATTAGTATGGAAATATGGATTTTATGTACGAAGTACCTATAAGTACACAGTACTGATAAATCAGATTCAACAAACTGCGCAGATAAGATGGACACCCTAGCCAAGGCACAACATTTACTAACTGAAAACGGTTATGTTATTTACCTGAGAAAGGATAATGCACAATGCACTGCACTGTCGCTTCGAGATCTCTTGAAAAAACAAGTTATATTATTTTACTCTTTCAGTCTGCTTAAAAAATTCGAAGGCTGCGGGATTTTTTATTAATAATATGGCGGCAATGTTGAGATCGTACTAGGGTTGCTAGAGTAAATTTAAATTTAATACTATATTAAGATTGCTCTTTTATTTTCGATAAGAAAAAATTCAAATTAACTGTAAACATACAGTTTAGTTAATAAATTAATTATTCCATGTAAAATAAAACAGGAATTATTTCATTATTAATTAAATATTGCTGTTTTGCTTTACTACCATTTTCTTCCATTATTTACATTTTTATGCAATGGCAAGGGTGCGAGAGGGAAAAAATGCCGAGGTATTTCCGTCTCACTTTACCTTAGAATTTTTTGCACAGTATTATGCTCTCTATTCTTAAAGCGTTAAGGGTTAATATCGTATATCAAAATCTGAAACAGTTCTATCAGGGTACTAAGGAACCGCTTACTAAATAGATGCCTAAGATAAAGTATAACACTAGATAGATTACATTTAAGGAGAACTCATAACGTATATCTATCTCATTTTTACATAAACAAAACATAATATGCTTGAAAGAGAAAGAAATAGAGTCTCAAGTGGGTCTAAAACAATTGAATGTCGCCAGTTTGACTATATCCTTCTTACTTATAGATATATCACTGCGTAGTGATGTTTTCATCGGTTGTCGATAAAGAAAATTCATATGCGTGGCAAATTTGAACATTCTTTGTAATTAATATTGCTTATCGGTGTGTGTGGAAATAATATTGTGTGTATTCCAAATACACACGATCTCGCCATTGAGATTAAAACTCAATGGCGAGTAGAAACCGTAAAAACTATCCCATTTATTATTTCCACCACTGGTGTTATCCCTAAAACCTTACATAACAGTCTTAGCAGCTTACAAATTCACCCCCTCACGTACGTCCTTCTGCAGAAAGCTGCAATCCATGCAGAATTCTCAGAAAATTCCTCTCGCTTGAGCTTTAAATTATTAGGTAGGAAAATATTTTTGCTTGGCCAAAAGCCTGTAAAAATATTCGAATCCCCTAAAAATGGAGTTAGTTATACATATAAATAATAGTAAAGTTATAAAGAAGTATATATTATGTCGAAATATTTAGTTTGTTCGCATGAATGTTCGAATATCATTCAACTTGTGTATCAAGACAAGAATACACAGTTCTCGCACGAGCTGCAAGTGTGGCAAACATCTATTTGCCGGTTATTGGTCCCTTTTTTTTGTTTTTGCTTCGTTTGCACCGTTGACTCACCAATAGATATCTTTACCGTGCCAATACCAACAAACTCACCGAACAAGATGTGCAGTTGGTGGTTCTCCACCGGCTTCAGAGTTATAATTAAAAAGATAATGATTCTGTTGTACGTTTTCATTTAAGTTCCGCCAATATGACAAAGATGCATCATAATATAGAATACATGTACCTATACTCGGTGAAATTTTTACCGTTATGGACCCATAAAGGGGTGATTCACCCCAAAAATTGGACATTTCTATAGAAAATGCTCGGCTGCCCACTCAAGTTGTATGGGAATGTTCAATTTTTTTTTTGAATACTCACCATTGGTCCCATATAAGAAATTGTTCAAATCGACGGGCTGAAGCACCTCTTTAAGCGTCCATAACGGTCAAAACTTCACTGTATATATTTACCAATTTCTAACACTAATTAGTAATAGTCCGGATTGAGTGTAGAAGTATATATATATATATATATATATATATATATATATATATATATGTATCATACTAGCTGTTGCCCGCGTTAGTGTCGATCCCTCGGGAACAGTAGAATTTTCCGGAATCAAACATACCTATATCCTTCCCCGGGTCTCAAACTACCTCCATACCAAATTTCATCCAAATCAGTTCAATGGCTGAAGCGTAAATAGACTCGCATTTATTAGTATTAGTATGGAAGTATGGATATTATTTATACTTCTAAGTCCAGACATGAGAAAATTTCTAATTTTACCCCTTTAGGAGTGAATTTTATCCATTTCACCCACTTAAATCTTTTTTAATATTGTAATGGAGAACATACATACCTATTTATTTTCATACTTCATAGTCCAGAGATGAGAAAAATTCAAATTTCCATACAAACTTTACCCCCTCCCATTTTACCATTTTGTCCATTTCACCTTCACAGATCTTTTACTAGTTAGTACTTTGTAGTCGAGAACTTATATACCTATTTTTATACTTCTAGGTCTAGAAATGTGAAAATTTCAATACAAACTTCACCCCCCTTCTGGGGGATATTTTTCCAGTTGACCTACACAGATCTTTTTCAATTGTAATCGTGAATTTATTTACCTATTTCATACATTTCAAGTCAAGAAATGAGTAAATTCCTATTCGTATAGGAATTTACTCAAAATAGCGGGTTAAAGTTCGTACTTTAACCCGCTATTTAAACTTCAGGGGAAAATATCGTCCATTTTACCTACTCAGATATTTTTAATTGTAACCTAGAACTTATATACTTATTTACATACGTCTAAGTCCAGAAATGAGAAAATTTCCATACAAAGTTTATACCACCCACCCACCCCCATTTTACCTCTTAAGGGGGGAATTTTGCAAATTTCATCTACACACATCTATTTATTTTTATTTTAATCGAGAACTTATATACCTATTTTCATACTTCTAAGTCCAGAAAGGAGATAATTCCATATAAATTTTACCCCTTTAGAAGTTTAATTTCTAAAGATCCTTTCTTTGCGCTCAACCACATCTTTAAAAGAACCCCTGTACCAAATTTCAAGTTTCTAGGCGCAGCAGTTTCGGTTGCGTTGATATATAAGTCAGGTTTGCCGTTTTCCCGTGGCTACACCGCCGCCGTTAGTGTCCATCCCGCAGGAACAGTAGAATTTCCCGGAATAAAAGGTACCCTCTGTCCTTCCCCGGGTCTCAAACTTCATCCAAATTGGTTCAATGGTTGAAGCGTGAAAAGAAGACATACAGACAGTTACTTTCGCATTTATAATATTAGTATGGAATAGTATGGATGGTATAATGCTGTCGTATAATGATGATGAATTGACTTTTGATTTTAATTTTCTTATGTCACTTATTATTTAATCACTTAATATTTGAGTGCATATTTGCAGGCAATCTCATGCCTTGAGTTCATTCAAATGACGATAACTATCTTGGACATGTAGTCTGTCAGACTCCGATATAACAATGCGATTTTTTTTACGAAAATGGTTCCAATTGCTGAAACATTATAACTAGATGAAATTGAAGGATACTAAAAACAAACTAACGTGAATGCATAATCAACTTCTTTATTAAAAATCTATGAAAATATTAAAACTATCCGCGTAGGCACAATTTTTGGTATTTTTTACTATAGGTTAGTTTTTAAAGGTAAAATACTACTTTACTAAAATATTTGGCAATAATAACATCTTTTACTTAGAATCTATTGTATGGAGAATCAAAAAAACATAAAATGAACTTATAATATTAGAAAACAAAAAAAATCACAACTGTCTTTGTAATTGACAGTCGTTACATAAAGGACGGGAACATTGTAGGCACACTGATCTGTCGGTAACTCGTAATATTTTTTTTTGCCGGCCTCTGAAGTGAACATTGTCGCTTACCCTTTGAATTAGAACAACCAGCTTTACTATTCTCTGCCATTTTCACACATAAAACTAAAACAAACAAAAAACTTTGTAAATATTTTTATACGGCAACTATGGACACGTAGTCTCACAGGCTCCAGCCAATTTTTCAAAAGGTATTACCCACGTTCCATGCACCGAACGACGTTACCTTCTTCTTCAGTAGTCGTTTTTGGCTTTTGCACTAAAACTGAAGCTACTGGGCGGCTCAGTCGCGGGGAGTGGGGGGAAGTGGATGAAGCAACGAAACCAATATTGCCGCGGAGCCTGTGAGACTACATGTCCATACTTAAGGTAATGAACCGATTTTGATGAAACAAACTTTAAATGTTTTGCTGAGTTAAAACAAAGCAATTGGTGAAAGTTTGAAGTAAATCGATTCAGTATTTTCGGAGATAATCGTGATCATACATACAGACAGACAGACAAAAATTCGAAAATTTTTTTTTGCTTTCGATTATTCTTTTTAAATGTCCCTCTATCCATTTTAGTCAAAAATTCTAAATATACAGACAAAATATTTTTACTGTTTTATTATTATTTGTATAGATTAAGTTTTGATAATTACGTTATTGTCTAGAAGAAAAATAAGGTTCCTCAGTGGCCACGTGAAAGAAAAAGACGCCACTTCTTTTAAATAATACGCACATTATCTTTTTATGGCAACTAGAGGTTTCTTTTGACTTTCTAAATAAACTTGAATCTAAAACAGTACCCAGTAGTGTAAATTACCTGTAGTATATTTGGAATCACTTTTTACCAAGAGACCCAGACAGACTCATAAGAATAATTGTTGATTACCGCACTCTGCGACCATAACCTTCACGAAAACAAGAGTCCTCAAAGTGTGCAGAACATATTCTTGTATATTGTGTCGGTCTCCAATTATCTCCTTTTCTTACATAGGTTATCCACATGTTTCTTAATTCTATGTCTGCAGGAAACCTGTAAAAATTAAAGTTCATTCAAAAACTTTGTTTCATAATATATTTAAAATTTTAATTTTAAGTCTAGGCACAAAAAATTGTGAAATATTTATTGGCTTGTCTGACTGATGTACTAACAAATAATACTAAGAGTGTTTTTGTCAAGCCAATGCCAGGTGACAGAGGCTCATATTTTTTGGATCAATGAAAATATCTAGAAATTTGTAAGTATGTTCATACATACTTTTAGTGTAGTTTCAAGATAATATTCTTTATTTTAAAAGGATTTTAATATGTACTACGTGATATTTTTTTAAATATCTGCATGTTTACTCCCACCACACGAAACAAGGTAATGCCCAGTATTTTATTTTTATAAGTGTTTTATTATCGGTTCTCAATTTATAGGTGTGGTTAAAACAGTACCTACTGCTGTATTAATATTATCGATAGTATTCGAAAAAAAGATGACATCCCTATGAGGTAAGTAAAATGTCAAAACATATGAATTATCTTCGTTTTTCTTTCTACTTGCAGAATTGGAAACAGACACAAGCGGGATTAGCCATTGTATCATTTTCTTTAATGTGTAGGTCGTAATTAATAATACTTGCTGCATATAATACTTTCTATCAAGTAATACAGATTGAATTAACTTACCGGTGAAAGGATACTTTTGCATTATTTTCTGTCAAAACACCCACTCTATTAACACAACTAGGCACAGTACACGCCATTTTTTTATGTAAAGTCGTAAATTACACTCAAATCACACTAATATTCACAATGAAACGATATTTCAGACAAAATCGGCAGAAGCGTCTGTTAACCAGCTGGATAACAACCAAGATGGCGAGTTTCGGCTGGTGGAGCGCAGCGTTTAAAGACGGTCAAAAGAGGCTGTCGCTATCTCTTTCTATCACATAAAATAGTGTCATAACACTGGGTAGAGTAAAAGATAGGTGACTTTGTTCAGCTTAAATGTAATCCATCTAGTCTATTCTTTATCTGAGATAGATGCTCTGAATAGATGTCACATTTTGCCATTTTTGTATGGGAACCTCAATGGGAACCTAGTGTGTCATTAGCGGGGTGTGAGGCAGAGGAAAGGGAGTCGTGGTTTCAGGGGTGCTATTTGTAAATGAGTGACTCGATGAAGAAGTACAAATTTTCCATACATCATCGGTCGTTTAGTAAACACGTCAATTCGAAAATGGCACTCATGACGTTTGACGCCGCTGTAATAAGAGATGTAACAACACCGTGTAATATCGATATCGAGAAAAACCCACAACAAGATTTTGTTTCAGTTTGACTTCATTTAAGTACCTAAACAACATATGAAGTAGTAATAATTATATAGTCATAATCATCTAAGAGATTCCCTGGTTCCTTATACTCCTGGCATCTTCAGTTGTGCTGCGTGCAAGCCCGGGGTCCGCTATTATGACAGCATTTATGCTGTAATAAGAAGTATATATTGTTGGAAAGTCGTGATGCTGTCCACGTATAATTGTCTATGATGCACTGCATTTGTATTATGTTTTTATTCTGATGTGCAGTGTCATTATGTAAAATCTATTTTTCTCTTATACAAGTAAACACAATGTTTGCAAGTATTATTTACGTTTTAATTCATTCCTACAGCCACTATTCACCCTATCAGTGGTAGCAGAGCGTAGTTGAATGAATATATAGTGGCAAATGGAAGAAACATTTTAAAAATAGTAAGTAGATGAGAAAATAAAGCTAAAGCTCGAGTTTTAGAAGCATAGAACCGTTGACAAAATCAAATTATGATACCTGGTGCTTACAAGCACAGGCGATTCTCATAAGATACGATTTGTGGGAATACGCTAGTGGTGAAAGTGGCGACTGCCGAAGAAAAGAGTGTGTTCCTAAAGGAAGACTTAAAGGCAAGGTCAGAGCTATTTTTACTTATATCTCCACCAGAACTTAAACAAATAAAAGGGTGTAATACATCCAAGGAGGTATGGGACAAACTAAAGTCTGTATATCAAAGTTCAGGGCCGGCAAGAAAGGCTACGCTATTAAAGCAACTAGTATTGAAGAAAATGACTCCACAAGAAGATGTGAGAGACCATCTCAGTAATTTTATGGATGTAGTAGGTAAATTAGAAGATATGGATGTCAAAATTCATCCAGAGCTATTAAGTATAATGATGTTGTACAGTTTACCTACATATTTCGATAGCTTCCGAACGGCAATAGAGTCGAGAGATGTTCTGCCAAGTCCTGACAATTTAAAAATAAAAATCGTAGAAGAATACGAAGCAAGAAGGAAAACCGAAGTGAGTAAACCTCAGACTTCAGAAGCATTCTACACAAAGACGAAGAAAAAGGTACAATTTTGCAAGGATTGCAATAAGAAAGGGCATTCCACAGAAGCTTGTTGGTCAAAGAAGAGACCCAATAACCCCAATAAAACTAAAGGTCAAGAAAAGACATATCATAGGTATCTGTTCAACGACAGGAACGTCGAAATGTAAAGGCAATTTATGGTGTCTTGACAGTGGCTGTACGTCACATATGACGGGTGATAAAAGTATACTCCATAACTTAATCCCCGCGTCTGACACTCTAAAGCTAGCTTCAGAAAAGCATACGACCGAAGTTAAAGGGAAAGGAAAAGCCGAGCTTTATACAAAGGATTGACGCTATAAAATTAGTCTTTCTGACACATTATATGTACCTGATTTGTCGAATAATCTAATTTCTGCAAGCAAAATTACGGATCGTGGCTATAAGGTTCTATTTGAAAAGGAACAAGCCAGTGTCACAAAAGGTGGGAAAACTGTATTAAAAGCTTACAGAAGAAATGGATTAAACTATCTTGAATTTGATAAACCGGAAGAGACAGCAAACTTCACGCCTAGTGATGAAAGCGAAATTATGAAATGGCACAAGAAATTAGGTCACGTCAATGAAAGAGACCTAAAAGAAATGGTTAAATATAAAATGATGCGAGGACTCGACTTTAAAGAAAAGACTGGGTACCCGTGAGACTTGTATCAAAGGAAAATTTTCCACTCTACCATTCCAAAGCCATGGACAAATAATCTCTACCGAAGTACTCCAGATAATTCACAGTGACGTGTGTGGTCCATTTGAGAATGAATCGATGGCCGGATCAAAGTATTTTGTAACATTTATTGACGATTATACAAGATACTGCTGTGTATATTTCTTAAAAGAAAAGAGCGAAGTAATCGATAAATTCAAGGAATATAAAAATTATGCCGAACTTTTTCATAAGAAGAAAATTAAAATTTTACAATCAGATAATGGAGGCGAATACAGGTCTAAAATATTTGACAAATACCTCAAAGACAACGGTATAAGCCGAAGACTATCTGCGCCTTATACTCCTCAGCAAAATGGCATGAGTGAAAGAAAAAATCGGTCGCTGATGGATAAAGCCAGATGTCTCATGCTAGATGCCAATATCCCTGAAAAATTTTGGGCAGAAGCAGTAAACTTTGCAAACTATCTGATAAATAGAAGCCCAGCAAGAGCTCTCAAAGGCAATTCCCCATATGAGAAATGGGTACAACGAATACCATCAGGAAATCACCTACACGTATTCGGAAGTAGAGCGTTTGTGATGAACAAAACCCGAAGAGGAAAATTCACAGCCAAAGCCACAGAAGGAGTATTCTTGGGATATGCGGAATATACAAAAGGTTTTAGAATCTATATACCTGAAAGGAATAATGTTGTTATCAGCAGAGATGTAAAAGTAATCGAAAAGATGCATTATGGCGGTACTCCTGCTGAGAAACGCAAAGATCTTACTCCAGAACCTGAAACAGAACAAATCGAAATTGAAATTCCAGAAAAAAGAAACAAAAGTAATGAGAACTTACCTTTTCAGGAACCTAACCCCCTTTATTCCAGCTCTAGTTAAGATTCTGTTGATGAACCACCTCTCTCAAGTGGAAGACCACAAAGAGACGTGAGACCACCAGCATGGACCAAAGATTATGAGTTAAGTCGCTGCGTGACCATGTTTACGTCAGAAAATAATGACGACAAAGAAGCTGTGACTGGCACCGACAGATGTAATTGGGGGAAGGCGATACAATCTGAAATGGAATCATTACAGAAGAATAACACCTGGGTATTAGTTGACAAGTCAGAAGCCAAAGGGCACAAAATACTGTCGAACAAATGGGTATTTCGAATTAAAGATGACGGTACGTACAAGGCAAGATTAGTCGTACGTGGATGCGAACAGAAAGGAAACCTGGATTTCGAAGACATTTATAGCCCAGTAGTAAGTCAATCTGCATTAAAAACTTTATTAGCAATTGCCGCATCTAAATCTTATTACTTCATGACATTTTATGTTAAGACAGCTTTCTTATACGGAGAGTTAACAGATGAAGTTTATATGAAATTACCTGTTGGCTATGGGACTGACTGCAATACTACAGAAGTAGTTTGTCAATTAAAAAAATCGTTGTATGGATTAAAACAAGCTCCATTTACATGGAACAAAACTTTTACCCAAGCAATGTATGATTTGGGATTCAAGACAATCAAAACAGATCGATGCGTTTTCATAAACGAAGATATGTCAATAATAATCGGACTATTCGTTGATGACGGACTTGTCATAGGAAAAGACAAGAAAAAGATCGAAGTTATTTTGAAGAAACTTGAAACCAAATTTGAAATCAAAAAGAATGAAAATCCATTTACTTATCTGGGTATGGAAATAAAAAACTCAAAAGAAGGAATAATTCTTACTCAGAGATCCTACATAAATGACGTACTGGAAAAATACAATATGAAAAATGCCAAGCCTTGTGACACGCCCGCTAGTAGCGATTCAAAGTCGATACAGGAAACTGCCCAGGAGAAGGAATATCCCTATAGGGAAGCAGTGGGAAGTTTACTGTACCTGTCTACCAGAACCAGACCAGATATCGCACAAGCGGTCAATCTAGTTAGCAGGAAGGTTGAAAACCCCACTAGAGAAGACGTCACAAAAGTCAAGAAAATATTCAAATATTTAGTAGGAACCAAAGAGAAAGGCATTTTGTTCAAGCGAAACAAACCGATAGAAAACATCGATGCTTACAGCGACTCGGATTTCTTCAGCACTTCTGGCTCCGTGCTAATGATAGCCGATGGACCAATATCATGGGCATCCAAGAGGCAGCCTATAGTAGCGCTATCGTCGACTGAAGCCGAGTACATAGCCGCAGCAGACTGTTGTAAAGAGGCATTGTATCTCAAATCTCTATTGCAAGAAATAACCGGTTTGAACATAAAAATTTTGCATGTTGATAATCAAAGTTCGATTCAACTTGTGAAGTCTGGATCCTTCAACAAAAGGTCGAAGCACATAGACGTGCGGTACCATTTTATACATGAACACTTCGTGCATGGATTAATAAATATTAGCTACTGTCCCATAGAAGTTCAGTTAGCTGACGTAAAGACAAAACCATTGTCAAAAGTAAAGTTTGAAAGACACTGTGCAAGATTAATGCATTTATAGAAACGTGTCTCGGCAACATGAGTGAACATCAGGAGAAGGTGTTGGAAGGTCGTGATGCTGTCCACGTATAATTGTCTATGATGCACTGCATTTGTATTATGTTTTTATTCTGCTGTGCAGTGTCATTATGTAAAATCTATTTTTCTCTTATACAAGTAAACACAATGTTTGCAAGTATTATTTACGTTTTAATTCATTCCTACAGCCACTATTCACCCTATCCATGCTGGTCTAGATGAAAAGGAAAAATTGAGAATGTACCAGTTGCTTCTCTGATAGGGAATGCGACTAGCAACCTATTACACCTTTGATTCAGATTTCCACCTACATACGCCCACAAACACGCTAAACGTGGCTTTTGGTTTCAGGCAGAGGCCTACACCGTAAGGGTGAAGATCGTGATTATATGAATGTATGTATCTTTTACGGCCCAACGCCAATTCACCTTATGTAACTCCAGTAACGCGGACATACATAAATATGAAACTGAAGTACAAATTTTTGCCTGCGCCGGAAATTTAACCCGGTACCTGGCTCGTTAACCACTGTACCATGGAGATTGTCATTATCGTTTATGATATTGTAATTAAATGTCCTTTGCATTACTTACATGTGAAAAGTCACAGGTTGTTGTTTCCCTTTAGCATTTTTACAGTATTTGTGAAAGTTTAACCGTCTTACACCAGTAGGTACTCCGCGCACCCTGAGTTTCCTTTAAATAGCTCTATTTAGAGCCTGGAAAAATTAAATTTATATTATTAAGTGTATATCAGTGTGCAAACATAAGCTATTTCTAAATCGAATATTCAAAGAAGTCGTTTATTCAACATACCGACGGATTGCTTTGTAAGTGAGGATTCATATTTACTCTGGCGGTCACTAACAGTACCTACACGGGCGTCGCCCCAACCGAACAGAGAATCGGTTCGGCTACGGTTTGCTAATTTCGCCACTGCGCGTAGTCCGAACGACGGCGTGAGCAGTAAGGCGGGCGGCTTGCATCGGAAAGTTCTTGGTTCGAGTCCTGTAACTCGCATCTTTTTAAGAGGACTTGAGTTGATATATTTTATACACATCGCTTTTTTTTATTTTTTCTTTGTGTTTGGTTTTTGATAATGGCTCCAAGTAAATGCTTTGGATGCAACCATGATATCGATGACAACGATGTCATGCTAAAATGCTCAGATTGCCATAATTATTATGATTTAATTTGTGCAGGACTATCAGATAAAATCTATAAGTCCCTTTCAACTGAGTTTCTGAATACCTGGATATGTGTAATATGTCAAAGCAAGATTCCTAAGAAAGACAACACTCTGACACCAGTCCGCCAAATGTCATATCAAACAAATACGGTGGGAGGAACAAATGACATGCCCACTTGCGAATCAGATAATGTCACATTACGGCGCAGTCAACGAAGTATCCCTAAATGCTGCTGTGCCAGCTTAAGCAGTATTCGCACTATTATCCGTGAAGAATTAGAACTTGCTCTGAAAGAGGTAACTAAAACTATCAAAAGTGACTTATCCAACCAAATAGTAACTCTTAAAGATAGGCTGGTCAGCACCCTACTGAAAGCTGCACCGTGCAACAGTGCTATAGAAGAACAGAAAACTGCCTCGACTAGTGAAATTAAATCCTTGATAAACCAAAAACCCGAAGTAGCATGGAATCCAACTCCCGACCTACATACCAAAGTAACCTCGAACAACATTGCAAATAAATCGACTCGGACCAATTCACCTTCATCTTCAAAGGTCAGAACTCAAACCAACACAAAAAAAAAATGGAGCTAAAATTAACAATGAGCATCTTGTTAGTGATGCTCAGAATGAAGTGCCTTCTGAAAGTACTTCTACGGCTATCGCTCAGCGTTCATCGGCGAGAGGTGTGAGAAGATTTTCAAATACACCAAAGGAGACACCTGATGATAGCTGGTTGGAAGTTGGGCGCAGGCGAACCTCTACTTCTACCACAAAATTAATTCCAGTACTCCGAGGCGTAGCGCAGCCAGGTGCAACACCTTTGCAGGCGTCTGAGAGGAAGACCTATCTCCATCTCTATTACGTCAAACAAGGCACCTCCGAAGCTGATGTACGTGCGCACCTGACGACAATAAGTGGAAGTGATGAGTGTACCGTTCAGGCCCTTAAAGCTAGAGGTGATTATTCATCTTTTAAACTCACTGTGCCGCCTAAACTAGCAAATAAAATATTTTGCTTGTTGAAAATTGGGCCACCGATATTTGTATAAAGCCGTGGAGGCAGAACTTTCGTGCCAAAATCCAAAATTAGAGATAAATGGGTAAAAATGTATTACCAAAATGTACGCGGCTTAAGGTCTAAGACTACTATATTTCATAATAATTTGCATCTATGTGACTGTGATCTTATACTTATTACTGAAACTTTCTTAACAAGCTCTGTATTTAACGCTGAACTGTTCCCGCCTGGTTACAATGTAGTACGTAAGGATCGTGGTAACGAGGTGGGATGGGGAGGTGTGCTCTTAGCAGCGCGAGATTGTTACAATTTGAGAACAATTACTAATATTGACGGCTTAACGGATGACAAAGAGTTACTAGTGGTTCAAGTTACAACTACTCAGCTTAAATTTATATGTTGTGTTGTATACCTGCCTCCAAACTATCCTGACGAAAGTTATCTAAATGTGCTTAATTGTATAGAAAATGTTGTATGTAAATATCCCGATTCTGATTTATTTATTTTGGGCGATTTTAACTTAAATTCTTGCACCCAAAATGTAAAACGACAATTTGTTATGTTTAAGGAATTTTGTAATTTTAATCAGCATAACATTATATATAATCAGTTCGGTGTTATGCTAGACCTAGTACTGAGCGAGCATGCCCCCGATCGGGTAAAGGTATCTACGGCTATTGAGCATTTGGTACCTATGGACGTGCTTCATCCTCCGATCGAGGAAGAAGTCAATTTATGCACACTTGCTCGCTTACAAATTCAATGTACAGACTTCACACTGAATTCCCCACCGCAATGGAACTTTTTTAAAGCGGATATACATGCCTTGTACTCTGCATTATCTGGGGTAGATTGGACAGAGGTTATGGATTGTTCGGATGTGGACACAGCAACCAACACCTTCTATGGCAAATTACAACAATGCCTCGAATGTCATGTGCCTCGTAAAAATCACACTCGAACTAATAAACGCTATAAGTATCCGAAATGGTATACATCCGAAATAATTAGCAGCATTAAGATAAAATATTTTCATCTGAAACGTTTTAAGCTTGAGGGGAAAGAGTTTAATAGGGAAGTGTTCAAATACTACAGAAGTCGCGTAAAACATCTCATTAAGTGTGCATACGCTAAGCATATGGAAATGACGCAAGAGAAATTAAAAGACAACCCATTACATTTTTGGCAATACATCTATATACATATAATAAAACAGTAAAATTATTTTGTCTGTACATTTCGAATTTTTGACTGAAATGGATAGAGGGACACTTAAAAAGAATAATAGAAAGCAAAAAAAAATTTTTGGAATTTCTTGTCTGTCTGTCTGTCTGTCTGTCTGTCTGTATGTATGATCACGATTATCTCCGAAAATACTGAACCGATTTACTTCAAACTTTCACCAATTGCTTTGTTTTAACTCAGTTTAACATTTAAAGTTTGTTTCATCAAAATCGGTTCATTAAAAAAAAAGTTATCGTATTTGAATGAACTCAAGGCATGAGTTTGCCTGCAAACATATAGCAAAAATAAAATAAAATAATAAGTGAGAAAATTAAAATCCAAAGTCAATTCATCATCATTATACGACAGCATTATACCTATCCATACTATCCATAGTAATCCATACTAAAAAAAAAGGAGAAGCTGACTGACTGGCTGACATATCAACGCAGGGCCTAAACTATAAGGAACTTGAAATTTTGCACAGGGGTTCCTTTTATAACGTAGGGGAGCACTAAGAACGGATTTTTGGAAATTCATCTCCTTAGGGGGAAAAACGGGTTGCAAAGTTAGTATGAAACTTTGTTGTTTTTGAAGTTATTCGAATGAAATTCAGCATGAAGGTTCTTTACTGAAAGGTATGAAACACGAGTAAAATATTTTACTCAAAAATCATCCCTTAAGGGGGTAAAATAGGGGTGCAGAGTAAGCATGAAACTTTTCATTTTTGAAGTTAGTCGAATGAAATTCAGCATGAAGGTTCCTTACTAAAAAGCATAAAACACGAGTAAAATATTTTTCTTAAAAAATCATCCCTTAAGGGGATATAACGGGGATGCAAAGTTAGTATGAAACCTTCCGTTTTTGAAGTTATTCAATTGAAATTCAATATTAAGGTGTTTCATTGAAAGTCATAAACTAATGTATTCCGGGTAATTCTACTGTTCCTGAGAAATCGACACTTACGCTGGCGGAGCCGCGGGCCAAAGGCAAACCTGACTTATATATCAACGCACAGCCGAAACTACTGTGCGCAGAAACTTGAAATTTGGCACAGGGATTATTTTTATGATGTAAATGAGCACTAAGAAGTTTGAAAGTAGGTACGCAAGATCTCAATTAAAATTAAAAAAGATCTGTTTAGGTGAACCAGACAACATTCTCCCTTGAAGGGGTAAATAGGGGGTAAAGTTTGTATGGAATTTTTCCATTTCTAGACTTAGAGGTATGAAAATAAGTATAGACGTTCTAGGTTACAATTAAAAAAGATTTGTGTAGGTGAAATGTACAAAATTTCCCCCTTACGGGATAAAGGGGGGGGGGGGATAGTATGGAAATTTTCTCATTTCTGGACATAGAAGTATAAAAATAAGTATATATATGTTTACATTACAATTAAAAAAAAAACTGTGTAGTTAAAACGGTCGATTTTTTCCTTAAAGGGGTAGAATAGGTGGGGTAAAGTTTGTATGAATTTTTTTTATTTACTTAGAAATATGACAATAAGAAGTTCTACATTACAATAAAAAAATATCTGTGTAGGTGAAATGGGCAAAATCCCCTTAAGGGCTAAAGATCTATGCAGGTGAAATGTATTAAATTCCCCCTTAAGGGGAAAAAGCAAAGGGGCAGGGGTTTGTATGGAATTTTTATCATTTCTACTGTTCCCAAGGGAACGACATTAACGCGGGCGGAGCCGCGGGCAACAGCTAGTAAAAAATAAGAGGAAAAATAGACAAAGTTGTACTATTTATACTTACAACGGTCAGGAACTTACAGGACAGGCGGCTGCTGATGGATTTGCAAATTATTTCAGTTCCGTCTTTAGGACAGAAACTCCAAAGTTGGACGTCGATGATGCCGAAAGAAAAGCTTCTCTATCCGGCTGTTCGCAACAAGTAAATATTACGACCGTGGACGACACAGATCTGGTTAATGCTGTAAAGAAACTGAGGCCCCACTGTTATCCAGGTCCAGACTGCATTCCGGCCTTTATAGTAAAACACTGTCTAGATGTGCTGAAGATTCCGCTCTTATATATGTTTAATTTAGCTCTCGCAAGTTCTACTTACCCTAGCGTTTTGAAAACAAGCAATGTTACCCCCATACATAAACAGGGTTCTTTTAGTGAGGTGACAAACTTCCGTCCTATCGCGATTAAATCTGTATTTGACAAAATCTTCGAAACAATTATTGACACTTACCTGCGTAGACAGATAGACATTTGGTTAGATGAGTCTCAGCACGGATTCCGAAGCGGTAGATCGACCACTACAAATCTAGTAAACCTTGTTGACTATGTTAGTTCCGAGATGAGTAACGGTAGACAAGTTGACGGGACGTACTTCGACTTTCAAAAGGCATTCGACTTGGTCGACAATGATTTGCTGCTGCAGAAATGCTCAGCTATTGGATTCACCCCTGGGCTTCTAAAATTCAGCGCAAGCTATCTTTTAAATCGGTCACAACGCGTAAAGCTGGGTAACTACACATCTGAAAGTTACTATACTCGATCTGGAGTGAGCCAGGGGAGTACATTGGGTCCGACTCTCTTTCTTATCATGATTAATGATCTACCGAAAGTTATTAGGTATGCTTAGTGTCTCTTATTTGCGGATGATTTAAAATTGCTGCTCAGTGTTAAGAGTGACGTCGACACAATCAAATTACAGAAGGACATCGACGCATTGGCACTATGGAGTCGAAATAACCACCTGCATTTTGACACTGCTAAATGCAAGACAATAACCTTCAGCCGTTCTCCATCACCTATAATAGCCACCTGCCACCTGAATGGCAACCCAATTGAACGAACTAGAGAGATTCGAGATTTAGGTCTTACATTGAATTGTAAACTCGACTATCACGACCACATTGTGAATATATGCAAAGAAGCCTCCAGGGCATTAGGATTTATTCTTAGGGTATCTTCGGATTTCAAAGACACAAAAGTGGCAATCTCACTCTACAACGCTTACGTTCGTAGTAAACTGGAGTACTGTTCTATAATCTGGGATCCCTATGAAAGTACCTATACACTTATGGTGGAAAAAATTCAGCGAAGATTTGCAAGATGGCTCTACAGAAGAAAATACGGGTACTATCCGTACCTCTTTCCATCTATGTTTGTCTCGGGGATGGTAGAGCTCAATACATTAATCTTTCGAAGAAAACTGCAACTCCTTGTCCACTATTACCTATTACTAAATAATAAAATAAGTAACGAGTGTGCACTCGGACAATTGGGGCTTCGAGTTCCCATGCGATGGCACCAGAGAGGTGGCGCAGTAGCGGAGCCACGAAGACGACCCCGCCTTTTTACTCCGGGTATTGTTCGCACGGTGTACGCAAAAATGCTCCTACGGCCAGAGCCCTGCAGCTACTCGGTGACATGCTCGTTCAGTGCAATGACTTAGATCTGTTTTATGATCCACTACATGTATTTATTTGTAATGTTCTAGCATATTTGAATTTTTGTAATTTTATTATTTAATTATTTGATGTCTTTTTATATTTTATTACTCATCTTTGCTTAAAAATTTATTTGATTTCATATTATTATTGTATTTTACTTTGACATCTAATTTCTAATTTTATTACTATATTGACTAGCGTGCAGATGTATTGGTGTTATGACTGTAAATCTGTATGTGTTGATAATAAATAAATAAATAAATAAAAACTTTCAGGATCGGGACGAATTTTGTGTATTTATTTGACGTACATTATAACTTCAAATAGAAAAAACATTGACATATTAAAAAAGAATTCAAATTAAAATAACTATAAAAAGAGGCCGCAACAGTATTTTTGCAGGATTTCACTACACAACTAGGCATGTTTATAATTATAAAAATAAATTTTCGTTCGGCTCATAAGGTTCCGCTACAAATAATACGACAGACGTCAGAGGACTGAGGCCGCGAAAAAGCATACGCTGTTTTAAGAGTATGAGTAACAAGATATGCGCTGCTTCTAGAGACGTACGAGCCTTTGTATAAAAAGTAAGACGGGTTGGGCTCTCTTAAGTCCTGTATGTATTGAGGTACATGTTGCGCAGACCGCAAGAGAGGGCACCATCTAAGTAAAACACTTTTGTCATAACCAAAACCAAGATGATTGGCGAAAGCCTACTCCCATTGTGTTCCAAGTGCAACGTATGATCTGCCTGCTGAATAAGGTGGTTCGCCATCTGCTGAAGTGACCCCGTGGGTCACTGTTGGGTCATCATGCTGCTCAAACGCTGAGCGGGGTGTCACGAAAGCTCTCACAGGTGTTCATGAAGCAGATCAACTGTTGCGACTTTCTGGAAGGGTCACTGCATTCTCCGATCAACCCCAGAATCACAGCAAGGAAAAACAGTAAACACTAACCTGGATTCCCGTTGAACAGGACTCGGAAGGATTCGCCTGCGACGGGACCTCGTGTCGACCGGCCGACGATCCTTGTGTTTGAACTGCGTTATTTTCTTACTGCCTACACTAGTGGTACACCATCACATACACGCGATGAGATTTAGGGTTGTTTTGGCCAGCGAAGCCCTTAGAGTCGTTTTTATTTTTGGAAATTATTTTAGCGCACGGGCGCGCTCAACAAGACTCGATCGCCATATTTTTTGACTAGTCTTGTGCGACCAATCAGAGGCCGTCTCGGCGAAAAGGAAGTAGATATATGGAGAAACGGAAGCAGGACCACAGATAGGTAATTTTATTTGGATTTTTAAAGTTAATGCTTACACATTTTCCCCCACCTGAAATCCACAAGGGTTTCACAGAGAATGCAAATTGAAAGATATAAAACAAAAGCAATTGCTACGCACTATTGCAAGAATATCTAGAAATATTATTTTCGAAAGATAAAGTAATAAATAAGTTTTAACTAGCCTAAGGATAGTGTGTATTTATGTTTTCGTAATTTATGAAAAAATATCTTAATTAATTGGCAAGGGACAAACCTTTACTACCGGCCTACGAAAGGTCTTTCCGTTAGCAGTTCGGAGAGTAACTACTCTGACTACTTGGTCTGAACCAGCATGCACTTGCACAATACGTGCCAACTTCCAGAACATCGGCGGAAGATTAGGTTCGTTAACTATGACTAAGTCATCTATTTTAATATTTGGTTCATGTACGAACCATTTGTTCTTTTGTTGTAATGTATAAAGATAATCACGCTGCCATACGCGCCAAAAGCTCTGGGTAATTTTCTTAAGCATCACCCAACGAGAGCGCGGACACGAATTAAAACATCTAACACACTTCGACAGCACGGTACGTATCAGAAGTCTTAATCCAATTATCCAAAACTGGCGTTGAATAAGAGATTGTAAGGTTCTCGGTCCACAATGCAAATATTTTATATGAAAGTGTTCTATTATATTTTTAGATATTGGACATTGTTTAGGTAACAAAAAAGGGTGTAACGCAGATGGTGACAAATTAGCCTCATCGATGCGTTCCCCCACCCGCACGATCCCATCATCGTCCAGGAAAGGTGAAAGTTTTTGAATGGATTTTACACATGGTTCATTATCTCGCACTCGACTGACTTCGGGAGACATATAATGATCCTGACTCAATTTAACTAACACTTTGATTGACTTCTCGAGTTCAGTACTACTGAGAAATGAAAGAATTCGATTTTGCCTTGCAACCCTCGAATTTGAAATAAATCGAATACACCATGCTACAATTCTTAGAATTTTTGTAAAAGAGGAATGTCTGGCAATTAAATCCAGAAGTGGGTTTCTCACCTCAATCACGTGAAGACTTTTAGTTTCTAGTGGTTTGAGCTCGGGTAAGTCTTCTTTTGGAAGTAGAACCCGTTTGTTAAGCCAGTGACTAGGCAAATCCTGTAGCCAAGAAGGACCTTTCCACCACAGATGGTCTATAAGCTCTGGACAGGACACTCCGCGACTACAACAGTCGGCCGGGTTATCCTTAGACGACACATGATACCAATGATCGGTACTAATCAAATCAGTTGCTTGAATGACACGATTGGCTACATACATTTTTAACAAATGAGGGGCGGTATTAAGCCATGACAAGGTAGTGCTGCTGTCTGAATAAGCTCGAATAGAATTAATAGTTATATGGTCTTTAAGCAAATTATACATGTGCGATAGAACTTTTGCCAGAAGCACCGCTGCGCTTAGCTCGAGTCTATTTACCGTGGTAGGTTTTAAAGGAGCTACTCTAGATTTTCCAATCAGTAAACTAGTCGCAGTAGAAATTCTGGGCTCATTAGTAACCACACAAATATACACACAACAACCATAGCCTTTCAGAGAACCATCACAGAAACCTACCAAGTGTACTTCCATCGGATTGGAAGGTATAACTAGCCGCGGAAGAGAATTTTTTTGTAAATCAGACAAATTGGCCGCTATTAAATGCCATTGTTTGGTTAAATGTTTTGGAATAGTCTCATCCCACGATAAATTTAACCGCCATATTTCTTGCAACAGCGATTTTTCTGCAAAGACTACTGGGCATATCCAACCGAGTGGATCGAAAATGCGGGCTACTAAAGAGAGTATGGATCTTTTAGTAAATTTGACTTCGAACGAGTCTGAAAAGGCATATGAAAAAGAATCATTAATGGGATTCCATCGTATCCCTAATATTTTGACAAACTCATTTCCCGATTCATCAAAGGAACTTTGACAAAATTTAGGAGGAACATCCTTAAGAAGACGAGGATCGTTGGTAGTCCATTTACGTAGTTCAAAGTGAGCCTTGGCCAACAAAGATGTGATATCGGCCTTCAGCTTGATCGCCTCTTCAAGGGAAGAGCCGCCAGTTGTGATATCATCCATAAATGTCTCCTGGGTGATAACCTGAGCTACACGACTTGAGTACTCAGAACCATGATCTTCAACAAGTTGATGAAGTGTTCGAATGGCTAAATAAGGTGAACTACTAACTCCGTACGTGACAGTCTTAAGTTCGTACTCCTTTAAGATCTCAGTTGGATCATTACGCCAAAGCACGTGTTGATAATGCCTTTCCTCGGGTCTTATCAATATTTGCCGATACATACGACGGATGTCGGCAGTAAAAACTATTTTGTGAAGTCTAAATTTTGTCACTAAATCGACAATATCCACTTGCAGCTTAGGACCCACATGAACAATATTATTGAGTGACAGATTATTCGAGGTCCGACTACTGGCATCGAAGACTACTCGTAAACGTGTCGTTGTACTATCGGGTCGTATTACACAATGGTGAGGAATAATATAACGGTCAGTAGACAAAGATTCAGCAGGCTGCATATGTCCCAGATCTTCGTACTGCTGCATAAATTCCTTATATTCCGTTTTCAACTCAGTCTGGCTGGCAAGACGCTATTCCAAGTTGAGAAAACGGTTAAGAGCCTGATGATATGATTCTCCTAAGGCTGGAGTATCATCTTTAAGCATAATTGGTACAACATAACGACCGTTGGAGGTACGATATGTGCCATTTTTATATTTTTGTCCACATATTTCATCCTCAGGACCGGAAATTTTACATTTCGGCGGTTCTTCGGATTCCCAAAACCGTTGAACGATCTCATCGAGCGCACAAGAAGACGCGATGAGTGACGTAACGGGTGTGGCTGGAGTTTGAGCCACCACGTTTTGAAGAAACTGACCACTTATCACCCAGCCGAATACACTAGACAGTGCACATGGAAAACCAGGACCTGGGCTATAACGTGAACCAGTATATATCTGGTCAAAACAGTCTACTCCTAACAACAGATCGATCGGACCCGATTTATCAAAATCTTGGTCGGCGAGATCCAGATGTTTAAACTTTTCCTTGACAACCGACGGTAACGAAGTTGAAGGAATCATTGAAGTGATTTTAGGCAAAACCACTAATGGTATATCGAAATGGGGCGAGTCATTTGACCTAGGCACAATAGAGCCAAACGTATAACCTTTAATATTACAAACATAATTTTGACCGAGACCGGTTACATTTAAATTACACTTTTTTATATGTAAACCTAACTATCGCACACAGCTACTTGTAATGAAAGAGTCCATTGAGCCACTATCTATGATTACACGAGCATACTGCAATGAACCATCCACTCTTCTCAACCGAACCACTGCTGAACCAATAATTTTGGTACTCATAGGTGGTGACTTTGACATGTTTGGCTGAGTTGTACAAGTTAGGGAAGTGCTCATATTGGAATTCTCAGAAGCCTTTAGGTCAATGGTATTAGATAATAAACTTTTATGTTCTTCATGTAATAATGTGTTATGTTTTGAGTTACAAATGAAACACATGGACTTAGACTTGCAGTCTGCACTAGTGTGACCGGGCCTTAAGCAGTTTTGACATAATTGTAACTCTTTAACTAATTGTTGTCGCTGTCCTATATTCATAGAATGTACTTTACCACAGCGAAATATTGAATGATTTTCATGACAATACGCACAGACAGCCTGATTAGGTTTATTATTATTTGAGTACGAAGAAGTAATTAAGGAAGAATTTGATTGCCGAGAAAAATTATATTTCTTTGTATTATTGTGGTTTTGTTTATTTGTAGAATTGAATGACTGTAAATTACTAGGTTGACTAACCTCTAATACCTTTATATAATTCTGTAAATAAACAATCAAATTATTATATTTAGGAATTTCTTCGGTATTTTGTAATTCAAACCTTTTCCTAGTTTCTGTATCAAGACGCCGAGATGCTATGTAAAATAAAAGAAATTCACTTAAATCATCAATATTTAACCCGCGCAAGGCACTAACACATTCATAAAGTGTGTTGGTTAATTGTGATAAGTTTGATAATGATGGCCGTTGGATCGGATTTAATTTTATTATTTTTTCTAAATAAGCGGTGGCTAAAATACGTTTATTATCATACCTGTCTAGCAACGCTGCATAAACAACAGAATAATTAGCTGATGTTATAGGAACACCCTTAGCTAGTGTCAGGGCATACCCAGACAGACATGACAACAAATAGTAAAATTTCTCTGTGTCCGACAACGAAACATTATTATGCACAAGCGACGTATAACTGTCTTTAAACATCTGCCAGTTCTCTATATTACCATCAAACTTAGCTATTTGCAATTTAGGTAGTTTCACTTGCGAGCTGGAATGCGCATGACCTTGACACAGTTCCGAGCGCGAACTCGCACCGGCGCTTGCGTCGAGAGAATCGGCAAACTCAATGACAAAATAGTATAACTCGTCAAATGACTACAAATCAGTATTATCGATAACAAATTGAGGATTTAGTTTAAGTTGCAACTGGTTTACACGATCGTTGCATTTCAAGAAATTATCACGAATTTTATCCATTCTTTTATACCTAGCTCGAAAGGATGCTAATTTAGTTTTATTTTCTTTCGTAATTTTTGCTAAGTCATAAAGTATTTGCATATTTCTAAACTCATATTCACGTTTTTTAATGGTGGACATTAATTCTCCTTCCGCCATGTTTTCGTAGGCACTAATTGTGAAATGTACGAGTAAGGTAGGTAAGTAGCAAAAGTTTAAATGGAAACTGAGTAATGGAACAGATATTCACAAAACACGTAGGTTTTAAATCAACGGACTATTACTTATAATCATAAATACACACCTCACTGCTATTAATTGACCCTAGGTAAGTACATAGGCTATCCAAAATAGTTCGAAAGCGTGAGTAACAAGATAGTACCTTATGGCATACAAATCGAACGATTAAGGGATTATTACAAGCGAATTAACGAGATAAGAAGTATGTACTCGTAAGCAATAGGTATTTACTATGGTATGGCACAGGTATGGAATTCCCTGTTTGATCCGAGATTGTTAGGCAAATAGACAAATGCTAGGTGGGTAAGTACCTAGTTAATTTGAATCTATAATAAGTCTATTTATGAATAAATTAGTTATCCATATTTGGAAATAACTTTAATTGAAAATATTGAAATTAAGTGGGTAAATTTGAAATAAGTTCGTGAGGAATTTCCTCACAGGAGGCACCATAAATTAATGTTGCGACTTTCTGGAAGGGTCACTGCATTCTCCGATCAACCCCAGAATCACAGCAAGGAAAAACAGTAAACACTAACCTGGATTCACGTTGAACAGGACTCGGAAGGATTCGCCTGCGACGGGACCTCGTGTCGACCGGCCGACGATCCTTGTGTTTGAACTGCGTTATTTTCTTACTGCCTACACTAGTGGTACACCATCACATACACGCGATGAGATTTAGGGTTGTTTTGGCCAGCGAAGCCCTTAGAGTCGTTTTTATTTTTGGAAATTATTTTAGCGCACGGGCGCGCTCAACAAGACTCGATCGCCATATTTTTTGCCTAGTCTTGTGCGACCAATCAGAGGCCGTCTCGGCGAAAAGGAAGTAGATATATGGAGAAACGGAAGCAGGACCACAGATAGGTAATGTTATTTGGATTTTTAAAGTTAATGCTTACACATCTAATGATGGCAACTAATGAAGTGGCAGTTGCGCTGTTAGTATATGGAAGTGAACATGGACAGCAACAACAAGTACAGTTTTCGGTACTTGTTGTGCTGCCTCGTGACGCACCAAGCCCTCGCCTGGGAACGTCAAAGCTGACGTCACTATGCTATCGGCTGCACCAATACTTCAAGAGTGAAGCGAAACAGTGAAGACGACGGCCAAGCAAAGAACAAAAAGACCTACCTAATGTATCAAGTATCTATCAAAGCTACTTCAGACTGCCCCAATAAACAGTTACTATATACTCTTAACCTCACGGAGGTAGCGGAGAAGAGCCTGCTGCTGTATCGTTGATGAAAAAGGCTTCAAAAAAGTATAGTAGTGATTAATATGTCCAAAATAATTTTATTTATTATTTAATTGCAACTTTGACAAATGAACTTAGTGTAAAATAGTGCAAAAACCTATGAGTATAATATCTAATCCGTATAACTCAGTTTGGACTGAGTTTAGAGGTATATATATGCCCTTATAACTTTATTTTGTTATTGACTCTCGGGAAAACAAGGTATGGTTAGTGGCCGCGCGAAAACAAAAAGACGCCAATAACCGGCATTGTCCTTTTGAAATATTATCTATTTCGGTTCAATAGATACAGTCATGTGGCAGATGGAAGGACGGATGGACGTCGAAGGCTTAGTATTACCGTTCCGTTTTTACTCTTAGGGAACGGAACACTAAAAATAATAAATTTTCGTGAAAGTCGTGGAGAGTGAATTTATTATTATTCATTTTTTGGCATTAACTTTATTACTTATATTATTACACTCATCTGTATTCATGTAAATTATCGATGTTTGGCAAAAAATAACAAAGTGCATCACTATGCGTCTTTCCGCCTTTCACTGACAATGGAATTTGACGTTTTTAATGGAGGATAAATATGTTTATACCTAATATTGTAAATAACATAAACTTGCATTACTTAAATGTGAAAAGTGCCAGCGCGATAGTTTACTATATTCATTTTAGTATTTTAGAAGGACAGAACTTCAGAAATTGGCAAGTTTATAATTTTAAAAATTAAATTCCACTCAGTTACATACCCCTCGACAGGCGTCAGAGGACCGACTGAACTGAGGCCTAGTGTATAGTATACGCTCCTTTTAAGGGTATCAGTAACAAGACGTATCAAGTAATACGCTGCTTCTAGAGACTTCATACTTCTATGAAGTCATATCATTGAAACTAACGTGAGATACAGACATTACGTACTAAAAACGGGTCACTCACGTGCTATTTCGTCGGGATTGCCGACTATAGTTTCGGACTCGTCAGGAACCCATTTTCAAGGCGAGTGCGAGACGCGCGGCGGAGGGTCCCGAACTAACTGCTCTCGACGCACTGCTCGTGCGGCGGCTCGTGCCGCCCTTTTGGAGGGGAGAGCCAGGTCGGTCGCAGGACCCTGGTGATGAATAGTCACGGAGGTAGTGGATCCCATTTATTTCTCGTCGGTGTCTGGTGACGGTACGTGTGTGTGGAAAGAGCTAATCGTATCGGCCTCTACTGACTCTGTGTGCTTTAAGTTACGAGTATCATTCCCTTGAAGAATCGGTTTCCAGGTTGCGGGTAAAGTCCAACCTACATCCCTATTGAAATTTGGACGTCGACTTATTTCTATGGCCTCTCTTATTTTTCGGGGAACGAATGCCTTTTTCTCTAGATATGACTCTGGACTTGTCAAACCGGATATAATGGGTGACGTCCTCTTCCAAAGTATGTTCGGCGATCGCCGACCCGTTCCTGTCCAAATTCTTCAAGCTTCTGATGTGCTCCTTCAGCCTGGTGGATACATTGCGGCCAGTTTCACCAACGTATATCTTCCCACAGTCACAAGGAACTTCGTATAATCCCGACTCCCGAGACATTTAATGGGTCTCTATCCTTCGGAGAGCGAACGAACTGCCTTATTTGTGTAAGAGGCCGGAAAATGGTCTTAATGCAATATCTACGGCGTACTAATTGTCCGATTTTGTCCGTAACCCCTTTCACAAATGGCAGGTATAATAATGCTCTATCCGCTGATGGTATGTGCATGGCTTCATTTGCGGTTATTCTCCAACTTTGCCTCCAACCATAACCATTTGCTTCTAAGACGCCTCATGGGTCAGAGCTAGCTCACGTGAGGCACGTTTTAGAAGCAAATGGTTATGGTTGGAGGAAAAGTATAAAGTGAAATCGGTGTAATTTGGTGTTATAAATGCCTATGTTTATGACCTATGTGCGGAATAACTAAAATAAACTGTCATGGTGCGGCTGTAGTACTAGTACTTAATTTGTGGCTGTAGTGAGATTTACTCAGTGGTCTGTGGTTCTATATTTGCTCGTGAGGATTATATTATCTCTATGATTTGCTCTTAGGGTGGTTGTCCGCCTCGTTCCGTGTTTGCCAGTGCATTAGTGGGAATTGTCACCAAGGGCTCCGTAGAATCAACGAATTAAAATACACCTTATTTTCTTTGATTAACATGACTGCAAAGGTAAGACTCAAATCTTATACCTTTTCCAATTCTTGTATATATATTTTATTTCTATGATCTCGGAAACGGCTCGAATGATTTCGCTGAAATTTGGTATATGGGGGTTTTCGGGGGTAAACAATCGATCTAGATTAGTCTTATGTTTGAGAAAACGCGTATTTTCGAGTTTTCATGCGTTTTTCATTCCACGCAGAATATGGTCGCTAATTTCGTCCTGACGGCCAGTGTCCGTCTGGTCTAGCGGCTTAAGACGCGGACGGCAAGAAACGAGTGTTACGTTACGTTAATAACTAAATAAACTATCACAGTGCGGCTGTAGTGAGATTACTTATCTATAACTTTGTTCAGAGGGTGATTCTGTCATTTACCTGTCCGGTAACTGCCTAATAAGAATCACTACGGGTGCGCGACCCCGGACTGCTCTAGCTGCTCCTGCCACACTCCTCTCTTCCGTGGTAGTAGTATCCCACCATTTCCCTTCGTTTCTAATCCCTTAAGTGGACGCCTCCCACTAACATCCACTGGCGTTCCCGGCCAGTTTCACAGGTCCTAGCTGGACGTAAGTATTAGGTCTGCGTCAGAGGCCTTGCTGACGCTTAGGGACGTTCCTACCTCTTGCCGATTGTAGCGATCTCTCGTTCCATTGGATTCAGGGAGGTAGGGATAAGAGTGCACCTGTGTTCGCGCGCACACTGTCGTCTATTCGTTTCGTGCACTTTAATATATCCTGCGCAAATGACTTGGCTCTGATAACGGAATCCGATTTACATATCAGTCCTGCGGCGATGGACAGAGGTAGAGAGGTCTGGCTGTGATGCCAGTCAGGCTTTGTCTGATGTCTGCACGTAGGCGGCTCGGGAAAGATGGTCGTTTTGCGCTGCATTGGGTTCAACAGTGCAACTCGGCAGCTCCCTGAGTGACGAAGCAGCTCTATTCAGAGAGGCCCTGCTTCCCCCAATCCGGGGAGGGGACTAGAAAAGGTGTCCTAAAAAAGGCTTGACCCACCATACTCAGAGGTAGTTACCACGGCTGCCTCTGCATCACTTACACGTGGTCGAAAGATGCAAAGAAAACTTAATGGACGTGAGACCCTTACCCAAAATATGACCTTTGCAGCGTGGAATGTGCGCACTCTCCTTGACCGCGAAAGCAACTTGGGTCCTCCTCGTAAAACCGCCCTTGTATCTCGAGAACTCCGACGCTATGGTGTGGATATTGCAGCTCTCAGTGAGACACACCTGCCCGACGAGGGAGAGAGAGTGGAACGCCTGGGCGGGTATACTTTCTTTTGGAAAGGTACTCCGTCTTCAGAGCCTAGGAGATCCGGTGTTGGTTTCGCGATCAGAAATGACATTACTAATAAATTAGAGGAGTGTCCTGTTCATATCTCGGACCGCGTCACCACGCTTCGCCTACACCTAGATAATGACAATTACCTTAATGTCATCAGTATTTATGCGCCAACAATGGACAAGGATGATGACATCAAGGCCAAGTTTTATGAAGAAGTTACGCGAGTCCTATCTAAAATCCCTCCTAGAGAGCAGATACTTCTAATGGGTGACTTTAACGCGAGAGTTGGACGTGACTTTGAAGCTTGGCCTAAGGTCTTGGGAAGACATGGTGTTGGCAACATGAATGATAATGGACAACTCCTTTTGTCCCTCTGTGCCGAATTCGAATTGAACATCACCAACACTATGTTTAGACTCCCGGCAAAATATAAAACCACATGGATGCATCCAAGGTCGAAACATTGGCACCTGATTGACTATGTGATTGTCCGGCAAAGAGACATTTCCCAGGTACATATCACTCGTGTTATGCGTGATGCCAATGCGATCTGTAGCACTGATCACCGTCTGATCATCACTAAACAGCAGCTTCGACTTCATCCTCCTCACCGATCCCAAGGAGTGAAACCTAAACGCATAGGTATAGAAAAATTGCAAAGTTTAGAGGTGCGTGAGAACTATGCACAGTCAGTAAGTGGTGCAATCCAGAGGATGGACGTTGAGGGTGGTGATTCTGTGGCTAATTGGCAAACGCTCTCGTCCTGTTTAGTCACTGCCGCCTTGCAGACACTGGGCGTCAAATCCAGCAGACACGAGGATTGGTTTGATGACAATGACGAAATCTTGGCGAAAGCCATTCAGAGTCACCGATCACTCTTACGTAAGCATCCAGATGATTGCCAAGCAGAACAGGTCAAGCGAAGTGGTGCAGAGCTACGGAGATATGTACGGGAAATAAAAGACAAGTGGTGGCGAGACAAGGCCGAGCGCATGCAGTGGCTCTCTGATACTAATCAGTTGGGTGCATTTTATGATGAGGTGCGAAAACTTGTTGGTAACGTGTTTCGTTCAAGAGTGCCCCTGAAATCTCTCGACGGCACACAATTGCTTACCGGCAAGCAAGATGTACTCCAAAGATGGGCAGGGCATTTCAACACCTTGCTCAATGTTGATCGAGCTGCGGATATTTCGTACATCCGCTCGATAGCAGCATGTCCCACAGTCAGCAAGCTGGACGACCCACTGACTCTGCGCGAGGTGGTTGTTGCCGTTCAACAACAGCAGAACAAGAAAGCGGTTGGCATTGACAATATACCTGGAGAACTGCTGAAGTATGGGGGTACAGAATTGCATGAAACAATCTGGAAGTTATTTGTTCAGATGTGGGATGAGGAGCGAGTACCTGATGACTTTCGTGTCTCACGTGTTTGCCCTCTTTACAAGAACAAAGGTGACAAATCAGATTGCAATTCTTATAGAGGCATTTCACTTCTGACTACTCCTGGAAAAGTCTTTGCGCGAATTTTACTTAACCGCTTGATGCCCTTGTCTGAAGACATTCTGCCCGAAACTCAGTTTGGCTTCCGGCCGAATCGAGGTACAGTTGAGGCTATCTTCTCTGTCCGGCAACTTCAAGAGAAGAGCCGAGAACAAGGTCAACCGATGTGTCTTTGTTTTGTTGACCTGGAGAAGGCTTTCGACTGCGTGCCTCGAGAAGCTTTATGGGTTGTACTGACGAAACTTGGATGCACGGAAAAGTTTGTACGAGTGATCCGACTCCTGCATGATGACATGCGTTGTTGTGTTAGTATGCACGGCGAAGATTCAGAGTTCTTTTCAGTGAGCTGCGGCGTAAAGCAAGGCTGCGTACTCGCTCCAACTCTGTTTGCCCTGTATTTTGCAGTTGTAGTTAGGGAAGCCCTGCAGACTTTACCCGAAGGCATTTGTATTCGTTTCCGTACCGGTGGTGGTGGTGTCTTCAACTTAGCTAGACTAAAAGCTCACACCAAAGTGTCTCTCACAACTATCACCGAGATGATGTACGCAGATGACCTGTGTTTTGCGGCGAAATCCTCTGAGGGTCTACAGAGGCTTATGTCGAGTCTTGATGAGTCTTGTCGAAGATTTGGCCTTAAGATCAGTGTTAAGAAGACCGAAGTCATGGCTCTTGATACACTGACCAGTGCCCCAGTCGACATTAAACTCGGTGACGACTCGTTTAAGCAGGTAGATAAATTCAAATATTTAGGAAGTACTATAACATCCAAGTGTCTCCTTGATAATGAAGTCAACAGTAGAATTGGAGCAGCTGCTGCGGCCTTTGGTAGACTTCGTGTCAAGGTGTTCCGCTCGCATGACGTAAAGCTCTCTACGAAAGTATCTGTGTACATGGCAATAGTTCTGCCAAATCTCTTGTATGCCTCCGAAACGTGGTGTCTATACCGCAAGCATATCCGTACATTGGATAAATTCCACCTAAAATGTCTTCGCGACATTATGAACATCCATTCGTCGGACCATGTTCGTAACACGGAAGTACTACGACGAGCTAATGTTGGTGGAATGGAGGCGTATCTAATGATTCGTCAGCTGCGGTGGGCTGGCCATGTCTCCCGCATGTCAGACGACAGAGTGGCGAAGCGCATCTTTTATTCAGAACTGCAGGATGGCAAGCGGAAACCAGGCGGCCAACTTCTGCGGTACAAAGATGTGCTTAAGCGTCACATGAAGCGATGTGACCTGGAGCCGTCGCAATGGGAGACAATGGCAACGGACCGGCCGCGGTGGAGGCATATCGTGAGCACCAAGGTGCTTGAGTTTGAAAGGCGTCGTAAAGAAGAGCTCGATGCTAAACGAGACGAGCTTAAGGCCCGACCACCCGCGGCCATACAATATAATTATATCGGAGGGGTGCTGACTTGCAGTGAATGTGGACGTACTTTTACTGCAAAAAATTGGCTATATCAGTCACCTGAGAGCTCACGAACGTAGCTCTCATTAGCCAGAGACAAAGTCGCTGTGGCCGAAATCGGTCTGGATGGATTATTAATAACTTATCATTCATGGTTATCCGCCTCGCCTCGTTGCGTCGTCTCGTTTGAGATTAAGCCAACGGAATCGTCCCATTTATACTTGATACTGGCTAAATACGTAACGCGTTAAAGCCAGAAATAAATTTAAAAAAAAGCAATGTCAATCTGTCAAACAAATAAACTCGACAAGGGAAAATAGCTAGACTAGAAAGCAGAGTAAAACAGGCGTTAGAATCGTTCATATATTTGACAGCTTCGTATTGAAAATGAATGAACATCAACCCCGTACAATAATACATTTACAAATTCACGCACACACATACATATTTCTACATCTGAACATATTGTCAATGTCACCTCAACACAATGTCAATGTCACTCGTCAAGTGTCATGTTCACGTGACTTATTCATTCGTTCTTTTTTAGCGACAATTTTCTCAAAGCTTGAATATTGCGAAAAAGGTAAATTGTTTAAAATATTCCTAAAATACTGCTTTCCTTTGTGCTTTGCAACAAAGGGAGAACTCCTTTTATAATTTCTCTTGTTTCTAACTTTGTTTTTGAAGTTTGAGACAAGGTTTCTAGCAGTTTTGTAATCGAAGGAAATGCTCCAGGGAAGGAGCAGATTTACAGCCATGGACCTAAGAATAATACAGCCCAGCCGCGAGGGACGAGGATGACGACCACTGGAACTCAACCCTGCGATTGAAAAATCTGTAAGGCAAGCGTCTTTCTTGCACTTGCACTACTTTCAACTCTTCATTTTCTAAACAAGGTTAGTTTTTGAGACATGCACACTTCATCACAATATTTGTAATTAATCATCAATGCATGAAATTTAATGTTTAGTTTACATACAACTAGAACAATAAGCCGTTTCTGGGCGTATTGGAATCCTAGGAGAAGGCCTATGTTCAGCAGTGAAGTGAGGAAGAATGAAAGTAAAAAATTAAAAATAGATTCCATTACACTGAGAAGATGAACAAAACAACAATATACGCTAAAAAGCTTACCAATAGAAGGTCTATTTATTACATAACTGCCAAAAGAGGAGTGTATGTTTTTTGAATTCGTATATTTCATATAGGTACATAAATATGTATGCATGTGAGTTTTTTATGCCACCATAACTCCAATGGATGTATAGGGAGTATTTTTTTTTTTTTTTTTTTTAATAATAAATTCTTTATTCAAATAATAAACACATTTTACAATACATTATTAATACATTAAGGGACATATGAACTAAAGGTGCCTGAGCTAGGATGAAAATCATCCTGTATTTCAGGCGTTATAAGACTAAATAATACTAGAAACTCCATAAACAATTACACTTAGAATTAAATTATACATAATGAGATAATACAATATTGAGACAATAATATATTATAACTATAATATTATTTTAAAACTATTAGCAATTCCTCTGTTTCTTCATAGGACATATTTAATAGGGCTTGTTGTAGTATTTTTTTAGTTGCGGTATAAGTAAACGTATAAAAGCCTAGTTTTTTATTAAGTCTTTTGTAGAGGAGTGGACCAAGGAATAGAAAAAATCGTGAGGAGAAGGCGTGTTTTGTTTGACATAATTCATTTGAGCAAACAATATCTTTCCGTCTTTTGTTAGTAAATTGAGTGCTGAATGGCAGTGCGGCGTGCTGTTTAAGGATTGTGCTTACTATAAACAGTTGCCTAACTGTTAGTACCTTACAGGATTTATATAAAAGGTCTGTGGGGAAAAGGAAAGGGCGATGTGTAGAAACCTTAAGAATGGCTCGCTGTGCTCTCTCAATAGTTAGTAGTGAACTTTTAGCAATGCCACCCCATGACGTAATACAGTAAGTTAATAGTGACTGACATAAAGCAAAATAAACTTGCTTGATTATTTTTGAGTCCGCGATAGAGTGTAGTTTTTTGAAAACAAATATTAACTTACGAATTCTGCCATTTAAGATTTGAATATGATGCTTGAAAGAAAGAGTATTGTCTATAACAATACCCAAATATTTTGTTTTGTCCGTGATAGAAATGTCAGGGCAATAACACGTGTTAGTTGTAGGGTTTGTACAGTGATGTGCATATATTTTTATGTGAGAATGTGATGAGTGCAAATGACGCATGGAAAACTGAATGAAATTAGTCTTGGCTGTGTTTAAAGTAAGAAGATGTTGCTGAAGCCAATAGTTTACGGCATTAAAACCCTGTTGCGCATATTTAAAGACTTCTTCAACCGAGTTAGCGGAGAACAGAAGAGCTGTATCGTCGGCGTACGAAATTATTTTCCCTCCTTCTATATTTAAATTACACAGGTCATTGATGTAAATTAAAAACAAGGTCGGGCCTAAGATACTTCCCTGGGGAACTCCAAAACAACTATTTTTTAGGTCAGAACTATAAATATTGCCTATTTTGACGCATTGGGTGCGTTCATCTAAATAGTATGCGAACAGTTTAAGCTCATTTCCTCTTATGCCAATGTTTTCAAGCTTGTGCAATAGAATGGGAATGGAAATAGTGTCGAAGGCTTTTGCAAGGTCAAGGAATATTCCTATTGTTTGTCTGCCACTATCGAGTTCCTTTACTAAATAGTCGGTTAGACTGTGAACGGCATCCGCTGTTGATAACTTAGACCTAAAACCAAACTGCCTTTCCGATAGTAAACTGTACTTTTCCAAATAAGTCACAAGCCTGTCGTTTATAATTTTCTCTAAAATCTTTGATATCGAGGGCAATAATGAAATAGGTCTGTAGTTTGAAACCTGCTCTTTGTCACCAGATTTATAAATAGGAACTACGACGGCTTTTTTTAAACAGTTAGGAAAAATTCCCTCCGATAGGCATTTCTTAAAAATACGTGTTAATGGGCGGACTAGGATGTGTTTTAAATGTTTAAGAATATGGTTAGATATGTCATCCCATCCAGCGGCACAGCTATCCCTCAAGTTTGAAATAATTGCTTCCACCTCGGCTTCATCCGTGTCTAGCAACACAAATGAATTGAGAGAGCAGCAGGGTATTGGGCTTGAAGGCAATGTAGGTGACTGTCTTTTCACTTTTTCTGCTAATTTTTTACCTATACTTACAAAGTAAGAATTTGCAATGTTTGCAGAGGTCAGCTGTGACGCGTGCACGTGTAACAAACTCGAAGATGACTCATGCTTTTTTGTAGTATATGTGACTTGTTTTATAGTCTGCCATATTTGCCTATTGTTGCCACCGGCTTTTAATAGTTCGTTTTTTTCGTAAATACACTTAACTTTCCTAAGAAGTTTATTGCAAAAATTACGATATCTTTTATAGGATAACTGTAATACAAGATCTTCCGGATTATTGTTTGCTAGTTTGTGTAATTTATCTCTATGTCTCATACAACGAATGAGCCCTGGTGTTATCCATGGCTTTATGTTTCGATATTTATTATTCAAATATGTTTTTGTTGTGCTACTTATTATAGCTTGTTGAACAGTTTGTATCAAGTACGACAAACAAGTATTCACATCAGCGGTATTATAAACTAGGTCAAAATTTATGTTGCATAAGTAATCTTCGAGTCTTTTGTAATCTAATTTTGTCTTAATTTGCGTTTGACAAATGTTCGGTAATTTACGATTTAATGTTAGTAGGGCAGCTCTATGATCGGTTATGCTTGAGTTAGGTACTAATGTTAGTGAATTAAAGTTAGTTTTGACCATGATATGGTCTAAACAAGTACCGCTTTTAGGTCGCGTGATAAACGTATGTGCAGGGAGTAAGCCGTGGAAAGCACATATGTTTAGGTACTCCAAAGCATCTGAATCGTTATTCTCCGGGCGAATATTAATGTTAATGTCTCCTATAATTACTATATGTTTGAAGGAGGATAACTTTTGCAGTGTTTCGTTTAATGACATGGAAAAAATATTGGTGTTTGTATGAGACGGAGAACGGTAAATGGCTAAAATTGCGATATCTGTACCGATTTTAATGAGTAGCCGATTACAATCCAATATAATTGGTTCTTCTACCATGACATTCAATGAATTTTTAGTATAAACTACTATCCCGCCGTTTTTATTTAAGTTATCTGAAGTTTTAAAACTATTAAAACCTTGCATGAGGGGTAGATTACTACGATTTTGTAAAAAACATTCAGTTAACACGATTATGTCACATTCAAAGTCGAGCCTATGTAAAAGAACGTTGAAATTGTCAAAGTTCTTATAAATACTTTGAATATTTTGCGTTATAAAGGTCAATGGGTTAGTAAATGAGGAAAGATATTGTTTGCAACATTCTACATCACAAGTTTTCGATTCTAAAACAGAGAAATTGTCTAAATCAGAAATTACCTTATCAATACTTAAAATAAACAGAAACTAAAAGAGTTCTAAAATAATCTAATAAGTGGCGCTCTTAGGCGCCGTCATAATCAATAGAATTCATGTACCTTTTCTCGGCCATCAATTTAGCAGGACAAGTATGGTCACCTGTTTTGTGGTCACATGGTTTCTTATAGTGAAGGCACGTCGCGCATTTTGGGGGATCTCCTTTCTTCGTGCATTCCTCCATGGCATGGCCTACCACACCGCAGTGTCCGCAGGTGTTGACCGTCTCCCGGCATGTTCTAGCCGCATGACCATATTGCTGGCACTTGAAGCACCTGGTCACCAGAGTGAAGTCTCTCACTGGACAAGAAGACCAGTTCACAAACACCCTTTCATTAGTGATAAGAGCCCTTCGTATGTGCGCAGGAACTTCGATCACGAAATTACAGGACTCGGTATTCTTTTTCCCAGATTTATGGCTTAACTTGATAGATGCCAAAAAACTTTCCAAAGTTGAGCCCGGTAACTTCTCGGCTAAATTTTGTGTATAAATGCAGGAAAATACTTCGGTTTCCGGCATTGCCGATGGAACTCCAATTATCACAATTCTGGGCTTACGTTTATGCGGCTCATCCACAGTGAGCCCAGAGGTCTTAAGTTGCGCCGACTGCTTCAGTTTTTCAACGTCGGCCTTGTTCTCGGTGCTGATGATAACTCCTCCATTTTTGGTTTTCCTCAATCCTCGTACATGCAGTTGCATCTGGACAGGGCTTATAATTTTTTGTACTAAATTCTTAGTCTCCTCACTACTTTTCTGCTTGTCCGTTGGGTAGATCGCTACGGCACTCACTTTAGGGGGCTGAATGAAATTGTTGGCTCCACGGAGTACATACAGAGTGGAGACGGCGTTAGCTACTGTGCACTGTGATTCCAACTAGGTCCTGACGTCATCACGTTAACATCAAGAGTAGGCGTGGCCTATTAGTCTGCTGTTGTAGCTGTCAATGTTCGTACGTGGTTCGTTCTGTGCACACAGTGAGATTTTCGGACTTATCTTGTTTTTTACGAAGAAAATCATGAAGTGTTGCATTATATCATGTAAAAACTACTCAGATAAACGTTCAGATGCTATGGAAGGAATCACATTTCATTTGTAAGTATATTTATTCGTAATTTACTTCAATTATTCTAGAAAAATCTTTTGGCGACGTTCCGTGCTACTCATCGTTAGATGGCACCACTTTGCGTAATGGGACGTATGAACTATAAAAATATATTAAAGCTAATTATCGTAATAAATAATAACCATAAGTACTGAAATTTGTTCTAAATTTATACCTAAAGACTTTTACCTTGACAAAAAGATTATGTTTATGTTGTTTCATAATTCTCTTTTCAGCAATGCGCCACCTGTCGTCAACGTTGAATAATAGTGAACGTCAAGATGACGGAACTCCGCCCGGTTTTGCGAATATGATGTGATTAGGATGTAGTACCATATTAGTGCTATTTTATACTTACATAATAAAATTTTATTATGGAGACAGTTTTATTATGGAGGTTAGGCTCTCTCTACCCCGTAAGGGAAATAGACGTGATAATATGTATGTATGTTTTAACATTTTGGTTTTGCACTTAATTTTTAGGCAAAGGTAAATTAAAACAAATTCAGTGTAGAATAATAAAAAATCAAATAAACGCCTAAGCAAATTGTAAGAGCAGTATAATGCTACTTGGCTTTGAAATTCACTTTTTCCTCAGGAGCTTATTCGTTTATTTATTTATTTATTTGTCAAACATGTGTTACAATGTGTTAAATAATATAAAAGTAGGAATCAACATGCTTACCGTTAGGGTGTACAAATATTGAATCAGATGAGCTACTGTTAGTACCGCATAAAATAAACAATAAATAATATTAAATTACAAAATAAGTCAATATATGTACAATAAGCACAAAAAATATATAAATAGGGAGATAAAAAAAAACACTAAATTTTATCATTAAAAAACGCACTAATATCATGGTACCACTTCTGGTTTAGGAATGATTTCAGTTTTTTCTTAAATAAATTTATATTTAATGTTTTATATTCCTTAGGGATTTTATTATAAATTTTCGGAACAGAGCTGTTTTTGATTGATGTAGACAAAGTCTATCGCCATTTCTTCTGTTTCTTGCACACACATCCGATATACGTTTGAATAAATGGGGATTATTTTGAACAAATACAGCTATCTCAAATATATACAGTGATGGCAGTGTTAGTATTTTATATTGTTTAAAATAAGATTGACAGCTATCAGTGCTTTGTAGACCAAACATACAGCGGATACACCGTTTTTGCATTTTAAAAAACAATTTTTTATCTGTAGAATTTCGCCAGAAAAATCGTTGAAAATATTTTTTATTTTTACAATTGAAGTGTTTTTTAAGAACTGAATTGTGGTCCCGCCATTTTGATATTATAATAGCGGGACCACTTTCTTCTCTCTCAATCTTGAAATCATTTGAGTGTACAATTTTATTATAGCACGTATGTAATTATAAAATAGCACTAATATTACTACGTACGTAATGGTACTACATCATAGTTACATCATATTCACAAAACCGGGCGGGGTCCCGCAATCTTGACGTTCACGAATAATAGCCATACATGGCAAAATGTCTAGGGTTGCCAACCACCTAGTTTTCGCTAGTTAATACTTTTTACTGTTTTATCAAAAGACAGTATACAAAAAACTGTTTTCTCAACCGCTGATAAAACTACGATTGGATTTTGATATTTTATAAAAAGTTACATGGAAGATGAGGGAAGAATGATGTTTCTGAGCACACCGAGAGCATTTTTCAACAAAGAAACCTACTTTCAGTGAGTGCTCACCCCATATGCAGACAGCATCGACCACAATTCTTTCATAGGTTTTTTCCAAATCTACGAATACGCAGTACATTTTTTGACCTTTGGCCAAAAATTTCTCCAAAATGAAAAAGACATGGAAAAGACCTGCCAGTCTATTTGCTAACTTAGTGTACAACGTTTTGATGGTCACTTCAAAATACATTTTGATGGTCACATCAAATACATCTTATATAAAAATTAACAATATCATACGAAAGCCGCAATGCATTTTGAAGTGTCTATCAAAACGTTATACACCGAGTTAGCAAATAGGCCGACTGATCTGTACATCCCATTCCTTTTCTGATCCCGCTTGTTAGTTAAATTAGTTGTAAATAAAACTTTTGTACATGTTGTATCATTTTTTGACATTCATACAAATCGAATATTGCACTTTGGCGTTACGTGATACTTTTTCAATTGATTGAGATTATGTCTGTTAATGTAGATTTTTCATGGTAAGAAAAAAATTAATGGCTATTTTAAGCTTATTTACACTCCATGCTATGATTATTAAATCATAATACTTCAAGAAATATATGATCGAAGCATAATAGTATTTGATTTTTACTATGTCCTTTATTATTAATGATGGAAAAATGTCATGCGATCGATGTAATTTCTTGATAAGATCAACGATCAACAAAAGATCAATCCACCAGTTTGTATATTTTTTTGACATGTGGGTCGAGCATGTGGGCCAAAAAAATATACAAACTTGTGGCGGCGTCGAAGGCAGGCTAGTACTACTACTTACTAGCTCAAGTCACCTCTAGTATGGCTAAGTTTTGGGTGGCCCGTGCGTCAACTCGTATGCTGCCTGGATTTTGACTACTCTTTTACATGATATGGTCACTGACACTATGGTTTTATTATGGAATTTGATTAATTATCTATGACAAAAAACAGAAAGGAAATAATTTACATAAAACATATTGATTCTTTGTTTTTGTGGCTGTGAAGATGTAGTCTCCAAATAAACGATTGCTTTGAACAGGTACAGAACTATACTATATACAACAATATTATGTTATTGGAAAATTTTTAATTTATATGTTTCTAACCATTGTTTTACCAGCAGTCGTGATAACAGTGTTTTGCAAATTCTCTTATAATAGAACAGTAAAAAGCATTAACTAGCAAAAACAGTATTATACTGTTTTTAACAGTCTGGTTGGCAACCCTAATTACTCAGCTATCTGACACTAGATGTCAGTAGGTGTTAGGGACATCTAGTGACGGATAGATAAACTAAAAAGAAAGATCAACATCGAACTTATTAAGTAGTTGGGCTATTCGCCGCTAGATGGATATAAAGGAGGGAGTGAGACAGAGCAAGTAGAGTGAGATAGATAATACTCCCCTCACCCCCTGTAAGTGCCACGCATTGTTTCATAGAAAATATTCCTTAGGGCAACTCCTCTCTGTATGTACTCCGTGGTTGGCTCCCTTTTTTACCATGTCACTAAAAGAGGACACTCCTGAAGCTGGTTTTGTTTCGATGCTCGTTTTTAAGTCTTGAAGGCGCTGCGACAGATCGTGTTTTTCTTTAAGGGCTTGAATAGTAATATGGGATTGGATGGCTTTTTGCTTCAACTGATATTGTACTGGACTGATATTGTACTGCCATCTGAGATGTGCCATGACCAACCTTTCGGCAGAGATTGCTGATTTTTAATTTTTGGTCCGAGTTCAGCTTTCCTTCGGCAGAGATAGCGCAAACTTCTTGAAGGCACTGTTCGATAGAGGTCATCCAGGACTGGATCTCGGCCGTAGACACGATCTCTGGCTGTCCTTCCTCCAGGGACACGGGAGCGCGTGCGGCGGGGGTGGGCGGCGGGCTGCGGGGTGTCAACCCACTCCGATTAAAGGGACTGCCGTCCATTTTTTTTTATTGTTCAAGTGACACTCCAAAACATTACACTAAAAGTAATTTGATAACCAACGAGAACTAGTGGCACAGATGAATATCTAGGTCACAATTGCGCGGTAATTGTTTATTTTGTTTACTAAAACAATTTACACGTCCGAGCTCGTGGACTGCAAGGCACGTATCTCATAGTATTATATAGTGGAACACTTATAGCCAAGGCAGGAGTGTTTTTTAAATGTTGTGTAAAGAAATTATTGTTATTTTGTGAATAACTAGGCAGTATCAATTAAAAATTTGGATATTTATAGCTCTTTCAATAGCAAAATTGTCTGAATAGATAAGCACACAACACATAATGATGATAGTTAATAGATTCAGGTGTTACTTTGCGGAAGTCAAAGCTACATTTACTTTGAGACAATTTACTTTGCGTGCTTCCGCCACCAGTTAGTTCATGCAAACTATTGCTGGCCAGCGCCCACCCACTACTGTTAGTCCCTTCATACCCGCCACCAATAGTTGATACATGCAACCCTGGTCGATACTGCTGCATCCGTTGAGGCTGCAGCAATGTCGGCCGTCGTGCTCGTGTCTCTACACGTGACAAGCAACGAACGTCATTCGTTGCTTGTCATTCGAACGATCAACATCTAAGTTTCACTGCCTGAAGATGCCTCGTGTAGAGGCGAAACACGTGTCCGAGCACGACGGCCGACATTGCTGCAGCCTCAACGGATGCAGCAGTATCGACCAGGGTTGCATGTATCAACTATTGGTGGCGGGTATGAAGGGACTAACAGTAGTGGGTGGGCGCTGGCCAGCAATAGTTTGCATGAACTAACTGGTGGCGGAAGCACGCAAAGTAAATTGTCTCAAAGTAAACATAATGATGAAATATTATAATGATGGTGAATAGTTAATATCATTTTATGTATTATTTATTGTAAAATATAATAACCTGGTCTGCTCTACTGTTACAAATAGGATGTTAGTATCACTCCTTTTGAAATGTACAAGGAAAGCTGTACAAATTTCCATCATCCAAAGAAATGTTTTTTATGTGGAAAATTATCCTTGAATAAAATTTTTCCAAGATTAAAGTAACCACTGGCAAAGAAGTCAAAAGTGTGTGTTTTGTACACTTTGAAGAAAAATATATTTATAGCAATGGTGATAGGAATCGCTTTGCTATCCCAAATTTCCAACTCTATTTACCCAGACAGAAATTGACATGAGGAATTGCCATTCCTTTATTAGCTGGTAAGTCACACAATTTTTTAATGCTATGTAATAATTCTATCTAATGGTACAATCAAATGTAGGTTGATAAATTCCTTTTTAAAGCATGTACTAAGAAAGTAGTGTTATGTTTTCAGAGCTTATTTATTTATATAAATTAGGTCAGTTTTTAAAAATCTGTAAATGCAGTTTTATTTTGTCAAAAATCACTGTCATGGTTCTTTTGACAACTGTTTCCTATAGATAATGAAATGTCAGCACTGACCTAACTCTATAAGACACCAGTATAATGAAGATATTAAAAACGGCAACAAAAATTTCAATGAAGTTTAGCATATATGGGATTAGATCTCTTGATTGAGATGAGACTCATCCCTCATCCCAGGCTAGCTCCGTGGCGCAGCGGTCAACACGCCAGCCTGCGACACGAGAGTGCCCGGGTTTGATCCCTGGCCAGGTCAATGGAAGATGGAAAATTACTTTTTTCAGATTGGCCTGGGTCTTCGATGTATATGTATTTGTTTTAAAATATAGTATCGTTAAATTGACAGCCTCCGTGGTCCAGTGGTTAAGGCGTTTGCCTGTTGACCCGGGGTTCGTGGGTTCGATTCCCACCGGAAGCATACTTTGTTTAGTTGTTTTCAGTTTGATTAGGACATTGCAGGCTTGAATCACCTGATTGTCTGATAATAAAGATGATTCCGTGCTTCGGAAGGCACGTTAAGCCGGTGGTCCCGGCTGCCATCTGGTAGTTGTTAAAGGAACCACGTCAGAGTGGTTCCGAAGAACTCTGACACTAGGGTGTGCATGGTTGATTGTCCGTGACACCTACTCGAAATGATGATGATGTTAAGTTCCCATAACACAAGTCTAGAACTTACTTTGGGGCTAGCTCAATCTGTGTGATTTGTCCGTATATATTTATATCCCTGGGGAATCTCCACAAACAGATTTCGGTCACCCAGGTACTATGTATTTATGTAAGTTTCTATATTCATAAGTGCCTGAACTGATTGAATGTGTGAGGTATTATTTTGAATTGTTGCCTTGTTTTGTGTTTACACAAGTGACAAAAGCTGTAAATGTAATAGCAGCCTGTTTTGTTCTTAGAAAAATGTATTCCTATAATTTTTTGTTTAGGATTTAAAAATATATTTTATACACTTTTCAGATATAACTGGGTTAATTAAGAACGCTGAGATTATGTCTATGGCTACCAACTCCATTAATACCAACTCCATGGTTTCAACTGAGACAAGAAAACATTCAGCACCCAATGGTAAATGAGATAATTAACATTTTGGCTTTATATTGTTTCTTGGTTAGGTATGTGTACCTATCGCCCGTGGCGTTTATGTCAATCCCTCAGGAACAGTTCTTTTTCTCAGGATAAAATGTAACCTTTGTTAACCTGCTCCATACCCAGATAACGATACCTATGCATAATTTCATGATAATCGGGTTTAGAAGTAAAGGGGTGAAAGGGTAACAAACAAATAAACTCACTTTTATAGTTAGGATAATTTTTGTTTTTCACAGTTACTCTTCGTATCTTGAATGACAATGATTATTGCCTGGTCAAAAAGATAACATTCTGATATCTAACAGCACAAGATTTGTGAGTAGTTGTATTAGTTGTTAGTCTTATTTTAAGCGGCATTTCTTATTCTTTAAACCAAGTTAGGTATTTTTGACAGACTGAATATATTTTTGACGTGATAACGTCTTTCTTAACCATGAACGCCGGCTGCACGCATGAAAAAGTGTCACGTTCCTTGTGCCAACGAGAGCGCGGAACAAGCGATAGAGAGGCACGATCGGCTTAAGCGTTCGGCTTGTGACGCATGTATCTGTCCTCCACCATTATCACATAAAATTATCGTCAATAAACAGACTTTACAGACAAACAATTTTTTCACTAGCGACCCGCCCCGGCTTCACACGGGTTGTAGAATATATAATGCCTACATGTTTTGTCTGTCGTTCATAGGATCGCGTGAGTCTGATGTCCCATCATCTGTGCAATAAACGGGCTTAGATTTATTTCTCGCGCATACATTTTTGCAATATCTCCTGAGATATTCATTTAAATTATGTGGCGTAAAATGTCATAATAATGTGCATGAAATTTTTAAGGTAACTTACGCTGGTCTCCATCAACCGCTGCTTGTGGCAAATACTTGGCATTTTCTGGCTTGAGAAGATCTCCAATGAGAGAGGCATGCCGGGAAAAGGTAATTGGCAAGCAAATCATGCGCCGCAAATGGACATGGATAGACCATACTCTCAGGAGAGAGCCAACATTCATCCCGAGGCAAGCACTGGAGTGGACCCCCAGGGAAAACGGCAAGTGAGCCGTCCAAAGCAGATCTAATAGCGCACTGTGGCGGCGGAGATGAAGACAATTGGGCTAACCTGGCCCGAAGTAAAGCGCGTAGCCAAGGACAGATCGCGATGACCAAATACTGTGGAAGCCCTCTGCCCCACCTCGGGGCCATAGGATCTTAAGACAAGTAAGTCACGTATTTAAGTTAATAAAGTTTAAACTGTATCTGTATATATAGCTTTTCAATTACTGCATTGTATTAAAAAAACTATGGGTAGGTATAGTATGTATGCTATTCTTTATTATAGATCTTCAAAAGAGGAATATACCACTTTAGGCAGCGCTTTCGATGAAAACTTCCAAGTGACCTTTTCCAATGCTTTTAACAATTCAGGTTCCAATAACGTGCTATCTGACCGCGCTCCATAGAGATATCCTTGTTGTGGTGATGTCAGGGAGTGGTGATGGAAACACAGGAGAACCGTCTTGATTATGTTTATTATTCCATCTTGATATCCTACTCCTTACATAGTTACGACTCTAATACATTAAATGTTTGTATAGTCTTATATACTATTTTAAGATGCTACTAATCATCGCTGACAGGAGGGCACGTTAAGCACTTTTACACATATTAGCATGAACGTTTGATATGCTTATCTACGATGCATATCTGCTTATTTTCACGTTACCACAAGGTATTTCAATAAATTTACACAAAACCTTAACAAATGACCTTTATCAAGAATCGCTCTATCTATTGGTGAAAACCATATGAAAATCTGTGCAGTAGTTTTTGAGTTTAATGTGAACAGACAGACAGATGCGGTAAAGGACTTTCCCTTGCGGGGTAGACAGAGCCTAAGTCTTGAAGACCTCAAAGCCACGTTTAGTATGTTGTTGGCCATAAGGTGGAAAAACGAATCAAAATAGTGATGAGTTGCTAACCACATCGCCAACTATTCCTCTGATTTTTCGCCCATTCCCTCGATCAGCTTTAACGATCTGCTCGGGAAGAGAAACAGCTAGTACATATATGTCTTTAGGCTTCTGTACCTCAAAAGTAAAAAAACCGGCCATGTGCGAGTCGGACGCGCGCACGAAGGGTTCTGTTATGATGGCATCCCCTTGGAAACACATATAAAATAAATTGCTGTGCAAGCGTTCACACGCTTGCATAATTCAGGGAATCGAGTTTGTTTGTTCAATTTTAATTAAATGAATATCAGAGTAGATTTGAACTTCGGCGCGATAACACGTTCATGTTATTTTTCATTTTTTTTCGTGAAATAAAAGTTAGTGTTAATTTTAATTTTGTTTTTTAAAAAGCCTATCCTGACCCACCCCGTAACAGTGGTGTCAGAAGTGGGATTGCTTGGGAAACCGTCACGATTTGGCAATCTCATACGCGGTGCGTGTGAAAAAAAAAATCAAGTGTTAAACTGGTGTTAGTGATCACGACAGTAAGTCTCTCTGAGCCTGCTGATCCTTTATCGCGCTGTCTCGCCGCCGTATCGTCGCCGCCCCAGCTCCTAGCGTTAGGAGCACAGCCGATCCAGGACCCGGGTGTTCTTACTTGGTCACCCCATCATCTCACCGGGCCCGCTGTGCTGCCTTGGCGTCGTAGTCACGTCACACGCGCTGTGCTGGTTTCGCTGCTGCTGCCGTGCCGGTCAGATCGAGCTACATCCGTGGATACTCACCTGGTGGCTGCCACGTCTCCCCTGCTCCAGTCACGCAGCCGTCAACTGGTACTTACCTGGTAGTCGCCGTGATCCCCTGTGCCACGCAGCTGCCTGTTGATACTTACCTGCTCGTCCCAAGCGGCCCGCAGAGTGTGGGTCAAGGTCATCCCTGCAAAAAGAAGACATATCGCCGCCCCATAACATCATCGATGGACTCTACTCTCCTTCTCGCAGCAGTACTGTGAGTCGTATATACATAAATCTTATATGCGCAACACTCCTATTTTCCTTTCCTGAGAATAATCTTATAAGATTTCCTCTAGATTACAATAATTATTTAATTAATCGTTGCGTATCATCGTAATTCATTTCATTGCATCTCTCTACTATTTTTATTAAATTACACTCGAGGAAATATATAATTTCTCATTTGTGGCCTAAATCCTGCTTATTATTATTTCTGTGTTAATTTTGTGTTTATTTTCGCGTGTGGTGTCAAGTTTCAGGACTCGTTATCTTACCTATATCGTTTAACCTTTTAATAAATTAAATAGTGCTTTAAAATGTCTCTTAAATCTGATAAATCAGATAGGGCTGAAATCGTTCTTTCTGAACAATATCCTATTAAAGTTTTATGTGATTTTATTAATAACTATAATGGGGAGCGTGATACGCTAACGGCATTCCCGACAAATTGTCAGAACGCATTGGAACTAGCATCCCCTAGTCAGAAAAACTTACTTTTAAAATATATACTTTCCAAATTGGGCGGTAAGGCTCAGATTGCTTGTGCAAATAAAGTGTTTGATGATTTCGAGGCTTTAAAGGGTTTCCTTCAACAGAATTTCGGTGAGAAAAAACATCATAATCACCTTTTATTGGAATTGCAGTCATGCAGGCAGTCTCCAGACGAAACTGTATCACAGTATGCGTTACGCATAAAGACATGCCTTACTTCTTTACAATCGGAAATCATAAATTCCAATTGCTTAAAGAAGGAAATCCCAGGGCGTATCGCCATGACAGAAGATCTACTAGCATTGTTCTCATTCTGCATAGGGTTGGGGCCCTTATTAAGTAACGCAGTTCGCAACAGAGAACCTAAAACCCTCAATAGCGCAATAAATACAGCTATTGAAGAAGAGAAAATACAAAATCATATTTCTAAAATAAATTCGATTAAATCATGCTCATCATGTCACCGAACGGGACATGCTGAGAAAGACTGCCCGCGTAAAATCAAAATAAAATCATTTCCACCTCGAAATCAATCAAACCCCGGTCAACCTCAAAACCAAAATACCTCGAAGGCCTTTTGTCGGTATTGTAAAAAACCGGGCCACGATATTTCTCAGTGTTTCAAACGGAAACATAATTCCCAGGGTTTTGCGCGCGATAACAATTCTAACAATATTGCACGCCAGCATCATGTTTCCACCGAGTCATCGCCCATCGTCCCGTGTGAACACGATGAGACGTGTGATCAATGCGAAAATGAAGAGTCAGAAACCGAAAATTTAAACTAAATGATCGGGTATCAGCATCGTGCCACCGATCACCCGATAAAAGGATAGGCACAAATAATAAAAAAATAAATAAAGATATCTCCTCTCCTCATAGAGATGCTCGTATGAACCCTCAACACACTCCTGTAGGAGTCTCTGATACGTTGAGCCGCGTTCGGCACAGTCCCTCGGGAACTCTTATTTCGCCGAACCGGACGGTTCCTAATTATACTCAATACTCTCCGCCGAGAGTCACTGTCCCATTGAGCCCTAAAGGCCATTATTGTTGTAAAACAAACGAAAACCCTCAGCATACTCCCTCTGGAGTCTCTGTTTCGCTGAGCCGTGTTCGACAGTTTCCTTCAGGAACTCTTATTTCATCGAACCGGACGGTTTCTAATAATACTCAACATACTCCACCGAGAGTCCCTGTCTCGTTGAGTCCTATTATTGAGAAAAATCTTATTAATAAATCAAAAAATGTTCAAATTCAGATGGGACCTCCTTCTAGTAATATAAATAACCGGGTCTCTTCCGCTATCAGACCTAGCTCAGATTTAGTATTAAATCATCAGGAAATAAATGATCAAAAAAATACCCCTATCTATGAATTAAACTCGTATAAAAAAATATCTTTGCCTCACGTGTTTTTAAAAACCAATTACTCCGAAAAACCTCTCTGCTTCCTGGTGGATACAGGAGCCTGTGTCAGCATAGCAAGGCTGACAAATTTTGAACGTGAGCCAACCCTTTCAGACGAAAAAATTAAATTAAGGGGTCTGAGCGATAATGATTCATATTACGAAACTATAGGGTCACTAAATATTAATTTTAACTACAATGACATTAGCTTCTCTTTTAAATTTCATGTTGTAAGTGAGAAGATTAACTTAAAATATGACGGTATATTAGGTAGTGATTTCTTTAAGAATCTGCAAGCTGACATTAAATACTCGAGCAACTACCTATTGATTAAGGGTCAGCGCATACCCATTCATTATAATTTACTGAAATATAATATTCCTGCCAGATCCGAAACCGTCATAGAATGTGGAATATCAAACGATCCATCTGAGATAAAGGGTATAAATGAGGCCCTCGTCCTTGATCACGTCTTTTGTGAGGGCGTGTACATAGCTAACTGCATAGTTTCTGTAAAACTTAATAACCGGGTGAATGTGACAATTCTGAACACTACCGAATCTGATATCACGATACAAGATTACCGCGTGCAGTTATCACTCATAGATGATAAAATTATGCAGAAATATGAATCTCAAAATATTCAAGAAATTAATAATCTTGATACCTCTTATCTCGATAGATCTCAACGCGTCATTGATTTAATACGTATTAATCACTTAAATTCTGAGGAAACTAAGTTATTATTAGAATGTTGTTCCGACTATTCGGATATATTTTATCTAGAAGGAGACCCCCTCTCATGCACTAATGCTATTGAACACTCAATTAATACAGGGAATGCAGCCCCTATCCATGCTAAGTCGTATCGTTTTCCCGAATGTCATAAAGCCGAGGTCGGGAAACAAATAAAAAATATGTTAGAGCAGAATATTATTCGCCCATCTAATTCTCCTTGGAGCGCTCCTGTGTGGATCGTGCCTAAGAAAAAGGATGCCTCTGGAATTCAAAAATGGCGGTTAGTAATTGATTATAGAAAGCTCAATGACGTCACCGTCACTGAAATTTACCCATTACCTTTGATTACAGATATATTAGATCAATTAGGGCATTCAAAATATTTCACTACACTTGATTTAGTAAGCGGGTTCCACCAAATATCCTTAAAAAAGGAAGATGCGCAGAAATCATCTTTTACAATAATCACGAATGGAGACTTCTCTGGTCATTATGAGTTCAATCGCATGCCATTCGGTTTAAAGAACGCACCCGCGACTTTCCAAAAACTAATGAATTTAGTCTTATCTGGCCTCCAAGGTATTCATTGTTATGTATACCTAGATGACTGCATAATATATAGTCATGACCTTGAATCTCATATTCAAAAACTTAAACTAGTATTTGATAGATTTCGTAAGTTTAATTTAAAATTACAGCCAGATAAGTGCGAGTTCTTGCGTCGCGAGGTGGCATATCTAGGTCATATAATTACTGAAAAGGGCGTATCCCCAAATCCAGATAAAGTCAAGGCAGTCACTCACTTTCCCGCTCCTAAAAACCCCAAGGACATAAAATCCTTTCTAGGATTAGTCGGCTATTATAGACGATTTATAAAAAAATTTTCTAAGATTACAAAACCTTTAACTTCGCTTCTTAAAAAGGACGCTGCATTCCACTGGTCTCATGAGCAGGAGCAAGCATTCAACATGTTAAAAAATAAATTAACTTCAGCTCCTCTCTTACAATATCCCGACTTCAGTCAGCCTTTTATCCTCACTACTGACGCGTCAAATTACGCTGTAGGCGCGATACTATCTCAAGGTCCGATTGGCAAGGACAAACCTATCGCTTTCGCGTCTAGGACTCTTAATATAGCAGAGGGTAACTACTCTACTACCGAAAAAGAGGTTTTAGCCATCTTATTTGGAGTAAAGACTTTTCGTCCCTATCTATACGGTCATAAGTTTAAAATTGTTACCGATCACAAACCGTTAGTGTGGTTATTTAACGTTAAAGACCCGGGGTCTCGTCTTATCCGCTGGCGCTTAAAGCTAGAGGAGTATGATTATGAAATAATTCATAAACAAGGCAAACTTAATTGCAACGCGGACGCGCTATCGCGTTTCCCAGTCAATACATCCGATGACGTCAGCACGGACCCCGAGCCTTCATCATGTGCGCCGGAGCCTAATCCGCCACTATCACCCTCAAACGAGCCATCAGTTTGCGAGACTTATGACCGGTACCTAAAAATTAGTAGAGATCCTAACCACCGTAGTGACACAGTAATTGTAGAGCATAATGAGTCCCTCTTAAAGGCTAAATGTAAACTCATTGCATACCCAACATCTATAGATTTGGATGAGTCAGTGCCCTACTGCTCTGAAATACTCGAGCTATCTACCAGTGAACCCGATATTCGGGACATAGAGCGAGAACTCAATGGTTATTACAATACCTCGAACGATAAACATTTATTCACTCATTTATTCACACGCGTTCATCACTATGATGAAATGTCTTATAAAGACATCTTCAATTTACTTATTGTTTATCGCGACATGATAAAATTTTGGTTCATGGAGGAAAAAGAATTTGCAATATCAGACTTTTCCGATCCTTTTAGTAAACTATCTTATAATAGGATATATAATATATTAGCATTTGTGTTTCACAACACTGGTATAAAGATAAATATATATAAAAACTCTATATTATTCCCTACTCCTGAGGAAGTGAAACAAATATTAAAAGATCATCATGATTCCCCATCGGCGGGTCACCCTGGCATTGCACGCATGTTAGAAAGGATTAAATCTATGTATTGGTGGAAGTCGATGCGCCAGGACATCGAGGAGTATGTTAAGAATTGTAGGTCGTGTCAGGTAAATAAACCCCTGCGCCAAACTAATCGCGCTCCTATGATAATAACAAGTACAGCTACAAGGCCTCATGAAAAAATATATTTAGATATTGTAGGGCCTCTTCCAGAGACTTACGAATTTAAATATAAATTCATTCTTACGATACAGGACGACCTAACAAAATATTCGCAAGCCTATCCATTACAAACATGCTCAGCTGAGGAGACCGCAAAGAAATTAGTTCACTTTATATCTCACGTAGGCATACCTAAATACATAGTAACAGATCAAGGTACTAATTTTTGTTCTGAGGTCCTACGCCAGTTAACTAAGTTATTCGGTATAAAACACATATTCGCTTGCCCTCATCATCCTCAAACTTGCGGTGCCCTTGAACGCAGTCACTCTACGCTCAAGGAGTACTTGCGTCCTTTTGTTAATGATAACCCTAACACATGGGACTTGTATTTAAATACAGCCATGTTTTCCTATAATTCAAACACTCATTCAACTACGGGTTTCTCGCCATTTGAACTCATATTTGGTTTTAAGCCTTATATCCCTAAATCTATAGATTCTTTAGAAAATAATACCTACACTGATTATATAAGAGCGCTTAACCATAGATTATATTATAGTAGGCAAAAGGCCCTTCAGAGTATTCAGGCTTCTAAAGAGAGATCTAAAAAGTATTATGATAAACACTCTAAACCGATAGTTTACAACACGGGTGACATGGTTTTCGTAAAATGTCACCACAAGCAAAACAAAGCTTTATCCCCAGTATGAAAAGGCCCATTTAAAATTATTAAAATAAATGGTAATCACTCTGTTACACTACTTATGAATCGTAAGCACGTACGTCATCATTATGACGAGATTAAACCCGCATCTAACTCTACGTCACAATAATATTTCTTTACAGGTACTGCTTACTCCCGATGACTCATAGCGTATACGTCACACCCATACGCAACAGCCCAGGGCTGTATTTTGATAAGCTTATGGACATAAAATTCACGAACACAAGATGGAATGTTGTTACGTATCTAGACGTGAACCATATTAAACCTAACCTCAATGAAATAGAGTTCGTTTTTGAGAGAGTTAATAACCTATGTAACTCTATCCAGTCTAATCAAATAAAAACAGACTGCATGAACTCGCTAGCCGCGTTACGTAATCAACACATAAACAATGCGAATAAATTCTCATCTGTGTCTTACCTAGTAGATGATGATCAACCTCATCATCGTTCAAAACGTGGGCTATTCGATATAGGCGGGTCAATCCTGAAAACATTCTTCGGCACCCTAGATTCTGAGGATGCCGTGAAGTACTCTGACGCTATAAATAGGGTACAGACGGATGAAAAACAACTTATTGCATTAATGAAGGATAACATTCACATAGTAAAGTCAACCATAAGTTCATTCAATACATCTATAAATAGAGTGAATGAAAATGAAATTACCCTGATGAAAAACATGGATATCATTCAAAAATCAATGGAGGAAATATCTATTAATACTGATAAACTAATAATTAAATCCCAATTAAATTCCTTAATAACTGCCTTGGATTCCATAATCTTGTCACTCTCCTTTAGTATAGATGATATTAACAATGCAATACTATTTGCAAAACTGAATATTTTGCATCCGACTGTACTCAGTCCTCACCAGCTGTTTAACGAGTTAGATAAACACAGAAACGATCTACCTAAGCACTTTGACTTACCTGTAACATTATCCTTGCAACATATACACGAACTTATAGACATATCAGACTTGATATGTTATTTCCATGCCAATAAAATCATTATTATTGTCAAAATTCCCTTAGTGCTCCCGCAGACTTATAACTTATATAATGTTATCTCATTTCCGGTACCATATGACATTGAACACCCAAATACCTTTGTCCTGATTGCCCCTTCTAACCCATATGTTGCCATAACCCAAGATCATATGTTCTACTCACTACTAACGGGACTAGATAAGTGTAAAGTGATTAGTGAGAAGTGCTATATCTGTGAACTAAAAAATGTGTATTCAGTGATCGCGAATCCCACATGTGAAACTATAATACTTAGTGAAGTAGTTGATAAGATTCCTTCCTCGTGCCAGACAAGGTTAATTCATGGGTCCGTGGATCTCTTTCATAAGATCACCAATAACAGATGGATCTACGTGCAATCCGAACCGGGCAAGTGCCACGTCAACTGTAACGATGACCTCACAAACCACGAAATTATCTTGTTTGGTACAGGCATTTTCTCTTTACCTAGGCATTGCAAAGGCTTCTATAAAACCTTACAATTTATACCCTCTGATACATTGTATATGGATAATAACCTAACTACCGTAATATCAAGTTTTAATATACTTCAAGATGATTGTTGTGAGAGGAATAAAATTAATAAAACATTGTCACAGTTTCCGCTGTCAAAAATAGATCACATTAATAGTTTGGATTCCTTACTGCATGCCAGCGTACAGTTAGATTCGCTTGAAAAGGAATTACACAAAATTCAAAACCCTTCTCACTTTACCACGTACGCAGTTCATTACTTGACAGGTGTTTACATAATTACATTCCTCACTTTCCTTTTCCTTCTATATAAATATAGGAAAATGTTCCTTAGTAAGTCATCATCTTCAACCTGTTGTATCAAAATATTCAATCAGTGTTATAATAAAAAATCAGAAGATAAGGCAATCTCACACTCTGTTAAAATACATCATAATGAAGATGAGTCTTCATCTTCATCAGAAGACACTGAAATGAGGAAGATCCCTTCACCATGTAAGAGGAATATTTTAGTAAACACAAAGAACCTGTAACACTCAGCAATGTCAGCCTAGGTATAGCATAGTTAAATTAGGATAAATTAGATATATGTACAATTCTCAACCCTTGTTTAATATTGGCCCATAATAATAGTATAATAATCATGATAATATTTCTACTTATAATTTGCATTATACTCATGATTACTTGTTATTAAATTAACTATATGTTAATTGAATTAATTTTCTGTTCTTAAAGGTACATAGAATTCTAAATTACTATTATATAAACTAAAGTACACTTAAACTACCGCATTGGGCTTAACTTGGATCTAATATATGAAACTAAAGCTAATAAACCTATATGATTCTTAATTAATAATTGTAGCTATTACCCATAGTAATAATTTTATTACGATTTTGTAATATCGTAGCGAAGTTCAAATTATATCACTGACGTATTGATATAATCTTTAGATTTCGCGTCTCCTTAAGGGTGATGCTCCATCTTATCCGGGGGGCTGTTATGATGGCATCCCCTTGGAAACACATATAAAATAAATTGCTGTGCAAGCGTTCACACGCTTGCATAATTCAGGGAATCGAGTTTGTTTGTTCAATTTTAATTAAATGAATATCAGAGTAGATTTGAACTTCGGCGCGATAACACGTTCATGTTATTTTTCATTTTTTTCGTGAAATAAAAGTTAGTGTTAATTTTAATTTTGTTTTTTAAAAAGCCTATCCTGACCCACCCCGTAACAGTTCCGTACCGTTATCTATAAAAACCGGGGAAAAAATTATGTCTGTTGTATGGCAGCCCCCTTTAATATTATATTTATTTTTAAAGTAAATATATAACTAAATATTCTGTGAATATTTCAAGCGTCTACCTGTCGCCGTTATTAATATCAAGTAAAAACAAAAAAAATCACGTTTGTTGTATGGGAGCCCCCTTAAATATTTATTTTATTCTATTTTCTTTTTGTATTTTTTGTTATAGCGGCAACAAAAATACATCATCTGTCAAAATTGCAACTAACTATCACGGTTCATGAGATACAGCTTGGTGAAAGACAAACAGACAGACAGACGGACAGCGGAACGATATTAATAGGGTCCCGTTTTTACCCTTTGTGTACGGAACACTTATAAGATCACTTTGATGTCTTTCTGTCAAAACCTTATTCTCAGTAAAGCGTGGAGGTATCGACCTGAAATTTATATCAAACTAGCTTTCGCCCGCGGCTCCGCCCGCGTCAATGTCGATCCCCCGGGAATAGTACTTTTTCCCGGGATAAAAGGTAGCCTATGTCCTTCTCCGTACTCCAGAGAACTTGTATGCAAAATTTCATGATGATCGGTTCGGTAGTTACGGTGTGAAAGCGTAACAAACAAACAAATAAACAAACAAACTCACTTTCTCATTTATAATATTAGTAAGGATACTCAGGTCTACTGTCCCTTGGAGCTGTAAAAAAAAAAGACTGAGTGTTTAGATTTTCCAGACCCAAATTTCTTTGTGAAGATGTGGTAATCGAAGTCTCTGAATGCAGTACATTAAATAGAATATATCTTTAATTTTCAGTTCAGAGAGATTACTTACATGGGAAAGAAGACAACAGATGAGGGCTTATTATATTTTTTATCAAGGTGAGATTATAATATTACATATTTCCTTTTTTTTCCATTTTATTCACTAGCCTGAAATTATATTAAAGTAAGCAAGGACTGCCGAGAAAAGTGATTTCAAAACGTTTATTTCATATTAGCTTATTTGAACATGTACCTATATTTATTTTATTTTTTATCAATATACAGCGTGTAAATTGACCCTCGAAATTCCCTTTACGGGGTGACTCAGCCCATCAATATGAACAACTTTTCCTATGGGAACTAAAAAAAATTCGACATTCATACAAACTGGCCGGGCGGTGGGACTCTTTTGTATGGAAATGACGAAATATTTTTTGAGTTCCCAGCATTGTTCCCATTGGAAAAGTTGTTAACACGCTGTATATACAATTTAAATATAAAATATTTAAACTAATGCTACAACTAAAAATAAATAAAAATTAATATATATTTACAAATAAAAATGGCCGGGTAAATCGTTGCCTCGCGGTAGCGTGCCCAGAAGGCTGGCAGCATTGCCACGTTGGATGGCAATGCTGATCTTTTGGCCAAGGTATAGACCAGCCTTCTGGTCACGGGTCACCTCGATCAATTTATGGGCAATGGTGTCGAACAACTTATGGGCTGATGACCCCCACGGTCCCAAAGTTTCGACCCCAAACGCCTCAAATATGTAGTTGTACCTATTAATTGTCATATTTGATTTTTTACTGAAAGGTTAGTGCCGTCCTTTTGGTATTTTTTAAAGTTAATCTTTATTATTAGATAGAGGAAAGATTTGTATGTTTGTTTGCAATAGATAAACTCAGAAACTACTGGACCGATTTTGAAATTCTTTTACCTATGGAGAACTACATTGTTGTTTTTCATGTGTGTAGGTGGGCAATACTAGCGTCATTTTTTAAGCCGCCTAAAGGCATCCATTATCAGCGGGTATCATAACCTGTTACACGGATGAAGACGCGGGATACACGGTTAAATTATAAAGCAATTCATGAATGTGCTATATTTTTTTCAGATTCTGATTTGCCGCCGCTACGAAATCAGATCCAACTAATTCATTTATCGTGCCTTTATCATCATACTACGGTAAGTTAAATTTCACATTTCAGTAATCCTCATCTCGAGGCTATCACAAACTTATCTTTTGTATTTTGGTATTTGCGGAAGCATAAGTGTCCTGCAGCTGCTGCTTCTTTCCCTAGCTGATTGAGGAATAATGTCAGCCGATCAGGCGACGAGCTAGCAATCTTTACTCTATTTTAATATTAAATCCATTTACTAGGCTGTCAGAAGCTAAAGGCCCAGCTTAGCTGTTATTGTGTAACAATGATAAGGGAATCTTGATTTGTAGATATGCACCCCACTGAAATTACGTCCATTATTTCGTGTTTTTTTACACATTGTACTGTGTTTGTTACTCTTTCACAAACTAGTTCCAAGCTACGACGCTAGCGAAGTCGCTTTTCTTTGTTTGTAATATGTCTTGTAGTGTTTTTGCCATTATATAACGTAGGTACTTGCTGTGAACAATTAACTTTTGGGTATGTAACAATATATATATATATAGACTAAAATCACACAGATTGAGCTAGCCCCACAGTAAGTTGTGAACTTGTGTTTTAGGATACTAACGCATACTATATTTTATAAAAGATACTGACATAGATAAAAAAAATTCAAAGACCCAGGCCAATCTGAATAAGATCCATCATGTTTTCCAAAAGTTCCAAAAGGTTTGAACCCTGCGAATCAAAGGCACTTGCGGTACCATTGGGCCGCAGATGTCAAATTAGTAGAGATTTACAGATACCGCCACGATTCACTTACTTTAAAATGTATGCCTGTTAAAGGACTGCCACATTTCTTCTATTTCAGGTTGATGACACAGCAGGCGACAGCGGTGGATTCGTTGCAGTTGCAGGAGGGCGGGTCCTCACCACACACTAACACTGGCCTGTCCCACGAGCAGCCCCGGGGTGATGGACACGACTATTTTCCATTGTTCCCAATGGCTCATAGCGAAGACGCATTTCTGTGCTTAATGCGCCTCTCGCTGAAGATTAAGAAGAAAACTACCACCTGGGTTACCGCGCTTAGGTCAACATAAACACACGCGAATGAAACGCAGACGAGCAGGAGCACCATTGAGTTTTAGTGGGTTCGAGCCCCACACTACCACTCCCCAGCCCCGTGATTGAGCCGTATGGAATTGCCATTTACTAAGTAAAAAACAAAAAAGTGTTTATGATTAGGAAAAACTAAGCAGTAATTTAGATTTATCAATAATCATGACAAATATAAACTTGCTTGTAATTTTTGTTTACTCACAATGATTACAGGTTAGTTCACATTTAGTCTTAAGATTTTTTAAATTATTTATATCATTATGTATAATATATAGATGACGTAAATGCAAGTACTTCCATGTCACGGCCAAGCGTCAAGGTTGTCCGCTGCTACTGAGTTAGCGCGCGTATGTTGTTGCAGCCGGAAGGCTGAAAATTAAAAAATGCCTTATTAGGTGTAATAACCCAAAAATTGCACGCCCTAAAGGCAAGGATATATTTCCATTAGACTATAACAGTAGTGTTAAAAACGTTTGGGTTTCCATCAAATCGTAATATCGAAACAAGCGTCATTTATGTTCATCTATATCTGGAATAATTTCTTGCTCAAATAGTTAAAACACGCTGCCACTAGAGATAAAGGAAACTTCTGGGTATAGTAAATTTGCATGTGCGCTATTTAACTGGCTCCTTAGTAAATGTTATTAAAATTAATGCAATGTTTCAACAATTAATGCAACCTAACGATCCAATGGTGATAAGCTGAACATTGTAATAATATAATTTAACTAGCTTTCGCCATCGGCTCCGCCCGCGTCAATATCGATCCCTCGGGAATAGTACTTTTTACCGGGATAAAAGGTAGCCTATGTCCTTCTCCGTACTCCAGAGAACTTGTACTTATAGCAAAATTGCATGATGATCGGTTCAGTAGTTACGGCGTGATAGCGTAACAAACATACAAATAAACAAACAAACTCACTTTCGCATTTCTAATATTAGTTAGGATTAGGATACGGATAGTATAATTGTAATTAATTTTACATTATTATTTAAAATTCCTATGGCTTTAACGGCAGAATATGTGTACAACACAAACTTGTGACACCTGTGATGTTATCATACTACCATATTTTTAGGAATATGATTCTGATTCTGAAAGAGTAATTTAGATGAAATGTATTTGTTGTGGCAGAATACATGCTCTTCATACTGTGCATTCTTCTAATTGTTGTTTGGTTGCTCATGTTGTGTACCTGTATTTACATAATTGTTATCATTCTCTTTTAATGTCAAATAACATATGTTTGAGTATTTATTTCGTTACAATGTGAAATAAGTACTGTACGGGCGCCTTATGAAGCCATAGAAGCCTCATTAAGGCGCTGTGCATCAGGAGAATACCGTAAAACGTGTATTTTTTCGTCGCGCAGTTAACCTTATTTTTCTTGGAATAGTAACATGAAAAAAATATGACGTACAGTTCAAAGATCAAAATAAATGGTTACACTAAAATATTTTCAAAAATATATTTAAAACTTAGCTAAATAAAATAGCAAAAAAGCTATATCCAGAAAAAGTTTCGTCGCGAATTACTTGATATTTTCAGCGACAGCTACCAACTTTTTTATATCTATAAAAAGTATAACTGGATGAGCCAGATGGATACCTAAAAAAAATACAATATTTAGTTATAATTAATGAATTATTAAATTAAAAGTGAAAATTAACACGAAAATGGCAGACACGGGTTTGAACTGAGACTGACGACAAGTATGACAAGAGTAAAAAATATATCGCGCGATGTCCGCTACAAACGGTTAAGGGATACAGCGCCTTAAGGATTAATTACGCGTAATGTTTGATGTGAACGTCTTATAAATCGAGGAACGCCGGTTGCACGCACGGAAAATGTCACTTTCCGTGTGCGAGCGAGAGCACGGAACAAGCGAAAGAGAGGCGCGATCGGCCTAAGCGTTCGGCTTGTGAAACATCTACATATCTCTCTTTCACCGTTATCACATAAAATTATCGTCCGTAAACCTACTTTACAGACAACCATTGTTTTTTTCATAGTAATGATATCTATGTAAATAAGTTAATGAATAATATTTGTCAAAATTGATTTTTTAATAAATCAGTCAAGATTTTTTGAACATGTAACTCCCGCTTACATACAAAAGACAAACGTCAAAAGTGGATTCTTAACCGTACTTTAAATGCAATAGATATAATGCGAAATCTTACGAAGAAACTATGTAATAATTTCATTTGTAAATATGTACTCGTATTATTCTATATTTATCCAATAATTATGTATTGTATAACCTAGTATTATAATATATATATATATAACCTAGTATTATAATTTACTGCGCCGCTCTGATTCGATTTCTTTTAAATTGATCGTACCCTAAGGTTTAGGTTAACTGGAAGAAATTGCATAGCGATAAGTCCGCCTTTGTACCTGTTATTTTATTTTTTAGTTGTGTTGTAGTTTGTTTTTGTTTTCTCTTTTAATGATGAGTGCAATAAAGAGTACTTTCTTTCTTAATTTAAGTATTTATTCTTAATTTAACTAGTAATCAATTTCTTAATATTTTGCTGCTGTTATACATATATTTATAAATTGTACTAATTTAAATTCCAAATTCTGTTTTGACAATTTGACTTAGTTTATGTCAAAGTTATGTATTGTAATTGAAAGTATTCTGCTTTGATTTCTGTATTCTGATAAAATAAATAAAGATTTATTCATTGAAATGTTAGTTTCTTTTTATATTTCACAACTTAATACTGAATTTATAATCAGTAGCATATAGGGATGAAATTTTATCGATAAAACAAAATCATTGCATCGACACATAGGTCTTATCGATATAAGTAATGCGATGTAGACGCCACTAACAGGCCTGTCACAGATCTATCAAATGGGTACATCAAAATTACTACGGAATGACGTTGTCAACGAGCGTTGCGCATCTGTCCTCTAGGTATCCCTATTTAGTTTGTGCCATCCCTATTTAGTTTGTGGTTTGTGCCTTTAGGACATACTCTTTCAAATCTGTGGAGTAAAATAATATACTGGGAGAGAGGAGAAAGGATACAAAAAATCTGCTGTGGATTACGTACAAGCATGCCTATTCTCTTCTGAGAATATTATATTCCTTGTTGGAATCTGTTCCTCTCACATACCTTCGTGGTATCTCTTATTAATTTTTGTGACATACAAAGTGCATTTTGTTCCACACAGTACTTTTGTATACCTTACTGTCTTTAATCTGTGAAGTGGCAAGTCTGTACTGTAGTTTGTGCAAGTCTTCTTCAAAATAGACAAGGAAATCAAAGTATAGGAAATCATATTGCACTTAGAATTATGAATACTTGATATGGTCCACAAAAATCACACGGACTCAAATAAAATTGTGTCAGTTTATTTGATGAAGTATGAAGCCACCTTTGGAACCTAGCAGAGCAGATTGTTGTAACAGTGGCTGCAATCCCTGTATTTTTGATATTTACGAAAAGCAGTTAGCTTTATATAAAAAATATTTAGAAACTGGAGAACTTGCTGAATCGCCAGCCAAAAATGCTATTTCCCAGACAGAGTACACAATTTTTATAGTAACTAAAAATATGCAGTTGTGTGAATCACATAAACTTCTTAAGTTTCAATGTAAATTGGACACTGATTCCAAAGTTCTTTGGAAACCAGGGGACCATTTTCTTGTGAAATTTTCTTCAGAAAACAGTTCTTGCACGAGGGCTTATACTCCAATAAAATTAAAACATCAATCTGAAGAGGGATTTGATTTTTTCATTATAGTAAAGAAATATGATAATGGATTAGTTTCAAATTATCTTTATAATTTACAAGCGGGGGCTGAGACATTATGGCGAGGCCCTTATGGAGCTTATGAGATTACTCCAAACAAATTCAAGAGAATATTTATAATTGCTCAAGGGACTGGGATAGCTCCTTTTATTTCCATTATTGAAGAAATTTTAAACAATGAAGATGATTTTACCAAGTTGTTGCTGTATTATTGTTGCCAAAGCCTAGATTGTGTTCTGTTCAGGGAGCATTTGCATTCTCTTAAATCCTATTGGAATTTTACATATGAGGTATTTTTGAAACAGCCATGTGAGAATACTTTTCTTAAATATGCAGAACCGGTTAGAAATCATAAACTTACTTATAACAATTTTAATGCAGTCAAGCCACTTCATACTGATGACCAGTTTCTTCTATGTGGATCTCCGAACTTCATGGAAGCATATCAAGATTGGCTAACAAATGAAGAAAGTTTTAAAGGAAGTGTTGTACTATTTTAAACAGTGTGGTATCCGGCAGAGTAGAATAGGGCCACTCCAAGTCTTCCCGTGGATTTCGTACGAGGCGACTTAGGAAATACAAGCTAAACAAAGCTTATAAACATCTAAGACACCTCTCCAACCCGTCTGGCCAGCGTGGAGAGTGTAGGCCAAGTCCTCTGTCTGCTCTGGCCAAGTATGGCCCTAGTAGTACAGAGAGGGTCGTGCTCCTGTAGTGGAGACTAAAAACGACCTGATGATGTTGATGATGATGATTTTAAACAGTAGCATAATTTTGGACTGAAATATTTATATGTATAATATAAATTAAAGATATTTAAAATAATAAATCTTTTTTATTTTATAATTTATTTTATCGCTTTGGGCACTTCACGTCAACACAAGGAGTTATATAGTATCTTCTTCATAGTTTGTGACGAGTGAGTGATCCTCTAGCTTGATCCCCAGGTGAGGAGTGCGGCGTACAGATTGGTATACAGGCACTTTAATTTGCTATATTACATACCTACATTATTTATCAGAGAGGACTTAATTGTGTTCAATCAAATACTTGTATTGTATTTGATTGAACTATTTGTAGGTGTATCCTTTGGCTCAATTCCTGGTCGGTTTTGTATCATGAAATTACTTTTACGTTGGAAAAAGCATAGCATAGCCCTTTTTCTGGGTTATCTATTTATGTTTTGTCCAGGGGTTGGAATACCGGTAAAAATCCATTACCGGTACCTCTATGAAACGACAGTACCGGTAATTGGTTTGGTACCGGTACATTTGGTAACGGTAAAAATCAAGTACCGGTACCTCTATAATACAACGGTACCGGTAATTGGATTGGTACCGGTACCTCAATAAAACGACGGTACCGGTAATTGAAAGAAGTACCTGTACCAAATACCGGTAAACAGTACCGGTACTTAGTACCGGTACTCGTATTGGGAATTATCATTTCGTTAATTTGTGTCGTTGCCGTGTTGTGCATGTGCGGCGTGAGGCGGGGGCCCACAATAGGGCGGCACTTTTACAGTCGAGCGAGTCCCATGCGGTAGACGGCAACAATGCGTAGGTACCGGTAAAATTAACGCAATTTTAATACCGTTAAAATTTGACAGAGTAGAGGTACCGGTACTTACCGGTACTTATAATGTGAATTTGGTACCGGTAACAAGTAGCGGTAAAATTACCGTTAACTGTTAACAATATTATTACCGTTAAATACTAGATTACCGGTACCTCATATTACCGTTAAAATTTTAACAGAATAGTAATACCGGTACTTACCGGTACTTATAATGGGAATTTGGTACCGGTAACAAGCCCTGGTTTTGTCACATAAATTATGAACGTAGCTCGCAACACTACGCGTTCATATTTTTTTCTTGCACGGCAACACTGGGAAGCGGTATGGATTTTTTCGCGCCGGCGCGAAACGGGTGTGCGGTGCGACAACCTCCGTTTCTCGACGAGTTTCTTAAATCCTTAACTAATAATGATTCCTTGTCTAAATGCTTTCTATGAACGTATTGTAAATGCTTGATATTGTTTCTAAATTTAGTTAACACATATGTATAATGCGAAATACATAAATAGTGTGGCGTCAGAATGGTGAAGGTGAAGGTGTAAATCAGTGCCGAATTTATAATAGAACGCTCGATAAAATGGGCTCCTCTATCGTGTTGAAAAGTTTGTCTATCCTGCTGGGCGTGTTTTTCATTTTCGTCGGTATAACGAAGCTGACTCCCTTTATTTCTAAGGAATTACACAAAGATTTGGTGAGTTCTTTTTCATTATTTGGTCGATATAAGAAGAAAGATTTTATAAGGTCGCTAGGTGCATTGAAATTTTTGTTGCGAAGCGATGGGGCTTGCTATTTTGGTATTTGGCGTGCCGCCTAATACTCGGCGTTGTCTCGCTTGCGACAGTGTGGGTTACGCTGTGGGCGCCCCGCATCGCGGCCGCCCGTCGCATGTCTCATATACCATATACCTATACAATACAAGTCATCAGACTTATGTCCGTAACTAGGCATAAACAATAAATAAACCCTTTTCATTAATTCCCATCAAGTTTCGAGATCGAAGGACCGAAACCATAATTTCGACAATCAATACGACCTATACTGAATCGTAAGCTAAGCTTACCTAAGACAGCACTTTATTTAAGAAAACAACATTTTTTTACCTATGTAAATCTTTTTTCTTCTGTCATCTCCTCACACCTAGAGTTAAAAAATGATGGTTCCATTCCAGTATCGTTATTAGCGGTAGAGGCAGCAGCGGTTGATGATTGTTTAAGCACACAAATGCTTTTAAAAACAATCCAGACCAGTAGATTTGGGAGTAATCCTCAAAAATAGTTTTTTTTTTCTATTAGCTACTTACTTTTTAATACTTACTAGGTACCTACTACTCGATTGTAATAACTTGTAATAGTAAGTAAGATTCACACCCACAGTCATGTCATGCATGAGCCACATCGATCTAAAATAGAATACTTAATATTAATTCGCTTTGTTCTATGCTAGTCTGGGAGTAAAAAAAAAGTAGAATGTACTAGCTGCTTCTTCTGAGAAGAAGGAGTAAAAGCCGATGGAGAGAAAATACAAATCCATTCATCCATCACTATTTTGATTCAATATTTCAGCTACATGCCCCACCAAGACGCTAAACGTGGCTTTTGGGGTCTTATGGCCTTAGGTTTGTCTACCCCGTAAGGGATAAAGACGTAATGATATGTACGGTTAATAATAGCGACCGATTGAAGGTTCGGTTTCGGTTTGCGGCAAGATTTGACAGAAAAATAGGATACATGCTGGTGAGGCGTAAAGATGGAAAACTGAATCAAAATAGTGATGGGTTGCTAGCCGCATCGTCTATTGTGATGATTCTATTTTCTATTTATTTATTTATGCTCGCCCATTCCCTTGACCGGGTTCTACGGTCTGCGTGGGAAGAGAAGCAGCTGGCATATTCTACGTTTTTCTTTTCTCCCAGACCAGCATGGAAGAGAAGAGAAAAATAGGATGTCAGAATAAAATCAGCCGAACCTTAAATTCGGCCTCGCCGAAATTTACGTGTTCGGGTAAATTGGTGTCGCGACACGCGCTTCGATAGTCGGCCCCTCAGAACAATATGTATATTATTCTTCTGAGGTCGGCCCAGTCTAGTAGTGAGTCTATACTTAAAAAGCTCAGAGGCGCCATTTTTTTTAAATCTATGCTCAGAACTATAACATTTATTGCAAGTCTATGATTAGGTATAAATCAAAGATGAATGTGTAAAATTTTTAAACTCGCGTCAGAACACCTGGCCTGATCGAAAATTCGTAAGACGGACACGTGACATTCCAAAATATTCAAAAATGCACAATGTAATTATTGAAGTGTTCACTGCCGGCACTCCCGGAGGGCAACCATGATTTTACTCTCTGTATAGCTATGTGTCGAATCTAGTAGATTTTATAACCTACTTATGAGAACAATAATGTTTGTTTTCAGAGAAAAGAATACGTGAGATACGCGAAAGTGTTTCCACTAACGGAAACATTCGACTTCAAACTACCTTCAAAATGGTACAGGAGAACTGTGGGTGGATTGGAGATATTGTTCGGTTTAGTTCTAGCCGTTATACCTAGTCGTGAGTATTCGTCAACTTATCCGCAATAGATATTTACTTAGCCATATTATTAAACGTTCTTTGTTTCGCAAAACAGCGGAGTAGCAAGTTTTTTAACAAGCAGAACAAGTACAAAGTACTGTGTACTTGCTCCGTTGTTTTTTACTATGTATTATTTTTATGATTTTTGTATAATGCATTTAATAGCGTAGGGTTTGTTTATTATATTATTTCTCGCCAAGAAACTAACTGTGGGTAAAAGCTTTGTGTAGGTATAGATAGTTCAATTAATACCCACCATAATTGTAAACACTTCAAATGTGTATTCCTTCAGAATCATAGCGTAATTAGATGGTTAGTGAACGATGTAATAAAAAAAATAATGGCTGTTGCCTGGATACGGTACATCAGCTGAAGGTGTCCATATATCTCGTAATACCTAATCCATTTTTTCTGTAGGCCAGTGAAATAGCGGCCAGAGATCAAATGATCCTGTACATCCGCATTAGAGGCATCATGGTCATGTTTTAAAAAGATATATATTCCGACGGTTTTCATATATAAACCCCTCTTGCAGATAAACTAAAAAATGCGGCCAACATTGGGCTGGTACTGCTGATGATACTGGCCGCCTACTCGCATATAATGGTGGGCGACCCCTTCGACCGCTGTGCGCCTGCGCTGGTATTTTTCTTCATGTTGAGCGGAAGGCTCGTAGTCTGGTGAGATTTTTTTCTTTGAAGTAGTTAGCGTTGGTTTTGTTAATGATTTTGGAATGGGAAGTCGGAAGTTACTAGGCCATCGGTAGTCTAATAACAGTAAGTAGTTATTTAAAGAGGAATCATCTTTTAGATGCGTTTAGCTTACTACTAAACGAACAATTATTTAGATTATTAGTCTCAGTGCCGGCGTCAGCCTACATGCGCCCTGTGCGAGAATTCTATGAGCGCCCCCTCTTGTTGGGGAGGGGGGCATGCAAATTGAATCATCTTGCCCTGCCCTCTTTGCCCTTGTTTGATAGCGCCCCCTTCTGTAGGTATACAGTGCCCTGGGCGGTCGCCCAACCGCGCCTTGCCCTAACGCCGCTTGTTTCGTCTAGATAGACTTTTATAGAGGAAAGAGGAAAACACACAAAGTGTGTGTTTGTTTACAATAGATTAACTTAAAACTACTTGAACGATTTAATAAAATCTTTAACCGATATAAAGGTATATCAACAAATAAAACAAAGGCTACATTCGATTTTCAAAAAAATAAGTGTCCGTCTGGAAATGGCATGTAACCCAACTGGTATAAAAAATTTGCCTATAAACGTCATTGGGTGAGCGCAGCGAAATCTATGGATATCTCTGACAATTTAGCGCGTCACCTGAGGTCCTTCCGAGCTCGGTATTCCAGGGCCAGGGGATCAAGACTATGAAATACGATTCCAGAGTTAAAGTCAAAATAAAGCAAATGTATACATTTATATTTAATTAATTAGGACGTTATTTTTACCATCTGTGTTTATACACAGGAATGATGGATTAATTAGCAACTGTTTATCTTAAATAAGTATATATGGACAAATCACACAGATTATTGAACTAGCCTCAAAGTAAGTTCGAGACCAATGTTATTGGATACTAACTCAACGATACTACTATATTTTATAACAAACACAAATATACATACCTATAGATAAAAATCCAAGACCCAGGCCAATTTGAAAATGGATCATTTTCCATCTCGACCTGACTGAAGGGATCGAACCCGAGAACTCCGGTGTTTGGCATGCACAGAGGTCGAAAAATCATAAAGGATATCTAAGAAGTATCTACCCGTAACCGTAGAGCATGCATGCACGAGGAGTGTGTGTGAGGAATAAAGGCGAAGCTAGAGGATATGTCAGGATCAGGATCATAGCAAGTGAGAATCGTCTCTGCCTACTCACATGGAAAATATGCGTGATACTATTTAGATATGTTTGTTCATCGTCAGTCCTTAAACCCCAGTTAAAAAGCCACATCACACAGAACAGCTTCAAAGAGTGCACCTAGACCAATTTTTATGTGTTGTAAACATAAATTACGAAATAAAATCGGTACATTGCACGCGCGATTTGGCTGGCACGGCGCCAGGGTCAGATCTCCCGATGATGAACCAGCCTGTCACACAACGCATTATGCTCATCTCCAGCTGAAATGCAAACAAACAAATCGAACGCGTCATCTAATCTATCTGCAAATATACTGGCCTATTGTTTTTAAAAACATATATGTAATGTCTATGTAATTCTCAAAAATATTTGCATTGTCTTACCAGATGAAAGGTACCCCTATCGTGTATTGATCGTTTCAGTAGTGAAAGCGTCACAAACAAACACACTGGCAGTTGCATTTATTGACCGAGCGAGAGCGAAGTGTCTCTGCTCTGCTTTAGCTTGAGTACTACTTATATTAATTCTGTGGCTTGAGGTAAAATTCTTTCCTATGCCGATTCGGCTGTTCTCCTTCTCGGCTACGTTTTTCAACAGATTCACGTGAAATTTTATGATCAGTAGTCGAAAACAATCAAGCTCTTATAAACACAAATATAACAGTATTTTAACGGGGATTTATTTAACTCTTTCACCGCGAGACTTTAAATCAGTTGTCGTGCTCCCAACGCGAGCATAGTTATTCGATAAATAAATACCTACCTAACAACAAATACGGATGTGCAGTTGCATATCCGTATTTTAATTTTTGCATTTATGAGATTAGTTCCTGGGCGCTACAACCCTTTGTGGGTCTTGGCCTCCTCTACGATTTTCTTCCATTTCGCTCTGTCTCTGGCCTCCCGTCTCCAATATGTTTTCTTGCCGAGTCTCTTCAGGTCCTCCTCTAGACAATTTATTAGATTAAGTGTATGATACTGTAAATGATTAGGTAGTAGACTACATATTTATCTATAATGAACATATTTTATCCGAATTACCATAATAAAATAAATGCCAGATTTTATAAGAAGTGGTGTCTGTTCGCGAAATGTGCACGAAAATGTTTGTCGGATTAATCCAACGATCGCGGTGAAAAGGTTAAAAACTGACGATGAATTAGTTTTATTTATAAACAAAGGTGGTAAAATTGGATTCCTAAAATCCATTAAAGAGATGAGTTTTGCTAATAGTCAATACAGTAGGTCATATCCATAGAGATAAGATAATCCTATCATAAGCAATTACTATGCCGATAAGTATTGTCGTTGTCGATGATATCAAACTCAGTCAATGAGAATATTGCTCCTCGACCTCTGTGGCTCACTGGTGCCGCACGTTCCTTTGATTCGCAGGGTCCTGGGTTTGATCCTCGGCCAGGTCAAAATGGAAAACTAGGTATGTTTTAGATTGTCCTGGGTCTTGGATGATTATTTTTAAGATTAGTATTTATAATTAAATATATAGTAATATTGCGTTAATATTTCACGACACAAGTTCGCGACTTAATGTGTGTAGGTCTGTGTATTTTGTCTCTATATATGTATATTTTATTTATTTATAATATCACTTTTTTTATTTGAGAGGTACGTATTGTAACACTTTTATTTTCGAGTCAATATTTTCTTACCAAATTATTCCACAATGACAGTTGGTTGTGCGTCTCCAATGTCATACATTCGAGTACTACATCCTAAATAGCATTTGTCACATCCACAGGGTATTTTTATTCAAGATTATTCTTAAAATATTTAAAAATATAAAATAATAAATTAGGTTATGTTATTGTTTGTTGTGGTAAACTGACATTTCGATTTGACAGCCGGTTTGAGAGACATTTATGCGTCAGTGAGACCATATAAAAAAAATACTATTGGAATCTACCAAACACATTTTTACCCGACTGCAAGGAAAGGGTTATGTTTTTATAAATCTAAATGCCTCCTTTTGTGTGCTTGTGACTTGTCAGGTGAGGTGTTTAAATTAATTTATTTCAAAATATTATGTGGTTTCAAATACAAAACGTTGTTCTTTAGGGTAATTTATTAAAACGGAAACTACTATAACCTACTAAATGCTTGACGAAAATGCTGCGGATCTACCAAAAAGTGGAAATCTACTGCAAGTGGTCACACTGTTGTGTTCTGTTTCACGTACTTGATTATTTGTTGACCTTGCGTTCTGACTTGACAGAAAGGATTGTCAAATTGGTTTTGTAGATTTTCAGGTTATTTCATGGTTGCTGAATGGTGGATGTGTTTACTTTTGGCTATTTGTCATATTACGAGTCTTAAATATAAAAAGTTTAATTAATTTCTTTAACTTCGAATGCCGTGGATGTGTGTGAAATGGACTGCGTGATGTGTATAACGAAACGCGATGATAGGGTCGTTTTTGGTGCGCCGGCGTCTGCATGGACGCATCGCATGTTGTCTGGAGAATTGTGGAAAAATAGTGGCTGTTGGTGTTTGGTTCCTTTTGGTGAGTATAATGTTATGTGCGACGTGTGATCTATGTGGCATTTGGTTTTCGTATCTAATCGAAACACATTTTCAGGAGAGCTGTCGTTCCACCGGGGCGTTGGCAGCACGTGGTTGTGAAGAAGTGTATTAAGGCTTCTTGTGGTAAGTAAACTGCGCTTTAGTGAACCCTTGAGCCCATGTGTAATTGTATTTCGAGGTTGTTAATTTGTAAACCCAATTTGTTGCAGTGTGGCTGTGTGGATTTTTTTTCGTGTTGGTGTCTTCGACTATAAACCCCAAACCACCTCCGTAAAAGGTACGTCGTGTATTATATACTTTCCAACTCAGACACACTCACTCGCTGTGAAAACTGATGTAAAAGTCTTTGTGTACTTAATTCTCTTTCTAAAGTAACCGATAGCCGTCCCTTGAGGTTAAAAACCTTTTAACTGTGAACTGTAGAAAGAGGGCTAACCATGTTTCATTGGTTAGGTCTCAGCATGTTCTGCTTGAGATGCTTTTCTGGCGTGACCGCATGGTGGCATCGCCATCGTAAGCGTCCAACCCCGAAGCATCTACCTCCCATACCCGGGTGGGTGTGATTTATTTATTTTGTAACTGATTAGAGTGAACAACTTTATTCTTAGAGTACACTAGTAAATGATGTAGCTAGAATATTCCCTTAATTAGATCACTTGAGGGTCCTTGTGTATTTAATTAGATATAGATGTCTTTGGCTTTGTGTTTAATACTATGTAGACATGTAGACAGTTTTATGCTGTGTAGGTGTAGTTTAGTGATTGAAGGCTGTACATGCTAATGCTAGCATGATAATGTGTTTTAAAAGCTAAGACGTGTTTAATTTGTCTACTGCAGGAGGCGTTTGTATCTGCTACAGATTCCGGGCTGGTTCGACGGCACGGGCTGGCAAGTCAGGCTCGGATTTACCTGAGCTTATTTATTTATTTTTTTAATTACTTTAATTTCATGTTAAAAACCTCGTAACAAGGAGCAGCCTTGCAGCATTAGCTGTTTAGCGTTACTATGAGTGGGCCAAACCCAAATTGGTCATTTTGTAAATGTAATTAAAAAACTTAAAACTAATTAATTTTCTTAAACTCACTTAAGGTGCTTAATTCCTGGTTGTGCTACGGCCTGTGGGTTTTCCTACGTTCTTCTTATAGCATACTGCCGTTTTAATTAGCCAAAATTGTTTGTAAGGCTAGTTAACAACTTTATTTAGATTTATTTCAATTGAATTGATGGTGTTCGCGAAGCTGCCCTGTATTTACGACTGAATTTTGTGCATTTAGTTTTTTTAGTTACTCGGACCAGCCAAACGAACCAACAACCCTCCCCTTTATTTTTAATTTGTGCTTTATGCTAAATTTTAGTTTACGAAGCAAACTTAAACTGTTAGTGTTGTGATTGGAAGATCTCTAAATAAACCTTGCTACGAGATACTTGTGTTTTTTTTTCTTTTCTCCTCTCTGAGGTAAAGATACCAATTTTAAATTAATTACTTGGAGCCCGAACTGGGACTAAGGGTAAAATTTCTATTTATTACATGGCGCCCGAACAGGGACGTTGTTGGTTTCGTGGACATTTTCCCCGGCATTGATCTTTTGCTCACTGACGGATTGGCTGGCCCGTAACTTGTGTTACATTATTTCCTTTTTGCTGCTTGTATTGTATTGTGTGGGAACATTATAATATAATAGAGATCTAGTATATGAGGTTACAGATTGGGACTCTTTGAAGTGTTTGTTGATGGAAGAATACCTTCCATATGATTATGATCACCGTCTGTTGCAAGAGATTCGCTCTAGGACTCAAGGCCCTGAGGAGTCTATTTCTAGTTATTTAAGTGTCATGCAAAACTACTTTTCTCGATTGCGAATGCCTATAGGAACAGAAGAAAAGCTGAGTATCGTGAAATTTAACATTAGGCCGTCATATTCTATTCCACTAGCGACAATGGATATTCAATCTTGGTCTGTCCTTAAGAAATATTGTAGGCAGCTGGAAGCCGCCAAGCAGAGAGCGGAATCGTTTACGGAGCCGCCGAAGAATGTTCAAAATGCTGTTGCTCCCGACCTTGCTTATAAGTGGAAGACGAATCGACCACGTTGTGATGCTGTTTCTAGTGAGAAGAATGTGGAGAAGTTTTGCGTGAGATGTCGGGTGAATGATCATACGCTCCTTGAGTGTAAGGCACCCCGTATCCTTATTTGTTACCGTTGTGGTGAAAAAGGTGTTACTATTGCTCAGTGTCCGAAGTGTGCGCCTAAGAATAATCCTGCTCCGGTTTCAAAAAACGAGTAAAGGTGGGCCGTCGTTTAACTACGCCTGAGGAGTGGCGTGAATGGTGTGAATATGTGCGTGTGTTTTTTCAAAATTCTAAACGTGATGTTTCGACGGTCCGTTCAAATGATTGTCTGGACGCTTGTCCTTATTTGAATGTAGAGATAGGTGGTGTTCCGTTTTCTGGATTGTTGGATTCTGGGTCGGAAATTTCAATTATTGGTGGATCTGCGGTGGAATATTTTTCTAATTTAGGTGATCTGCATCCGTCAGATACAGTAAAGTCTGTTGTGACGGCGAATGGGTCTACGTCTCCCGTGAAGGGGTATATGTTTTTGCCGGTTGTTGTCAATGACGTTTTGCGTGTGATAAAGTTTTTTGTGATACCTGGGGTGTCTTCGTCTTTATTGCTTGGTATCAACTTTTGGAAAGCTTTTCAGGTTGCTCCGGACATCTTGCGTCTGACCGAACGAAAAGACTTGTTTACATTTCAGAAACCTGCAGGAGTGGGCGTGTCTCAAATTAATCGTATACACCCTTTTGATGCTTTAACTGGAGAGCAGAAGAAATTGGCGGGTGATGTGTGTAAAATGTTTGAAGATATCTCGGCTGAAAAGAAGGGTTTAGGTCGAACTCATTTGATATCTCATCATATTGATACAGGGGACGCGGCTCCTATTAAGCAGCGATATTATGTTATGTCACCTGATAAACTTCGTGAGTTGAATCGTCAACTTGACGAAATGATTGAACTAGATGTTGTTGAGCCTAGTTGTAGTCCTTGGAACAACCCTATCACCATGGTTCCTAAAGCAAATGGTGAAATGCGTTTTTGCTTGGATAGCCGGAAACTTAATGAAGTTTCGAAACATGATGCCTATCCTCTTCCATACATCAATAACATCTTGGATCAACTTCGGGACTCATGTTTTCTTTCTTCCATTGATTTAAAATCTGCTTTCTGGCAGATCCCTCTTACTCCTTCTTCAAAAGAGAAGACTGCATTTACGGTTCCATCGCGGGGACTGTTTCAATTTAAAGTCATGTGCTTCGGACTGACCTCTGCGCCAGCTACGCAGCAACGACTCATGGATAAATTGTTTGGACCTGAATTTGGTGGTAGTGTATTTATTTATTTAGATGATATCGTGGTTGCTAGTAAAACTTTCGAGGAGCATATTGACCTCCTAAAGAAAGTATTTGAGCGTCTGCGGTCTGCAGATCTTACGATTGGTCTGTCAAAGTGTTGTTTGTTTCGAAAGCAGTTGAAGTACCTTGGGTATGTTGTAGATGATTTAGGATTGAGAACTGACCCTGAGAAGGTGAAGGCTATTACGGATTTTCCGATACCTACCTGCTCCAAGGACGTCAAACGGTTTCTTGGGACAGCTTCATATTATAGGCGTTTTATTCGAGGGTTCAGTACGATTGCTGCACCTTTGAACGCGTTAACGTCTACCCGAAAAAATCGGCCTCCGTTTGTTTGGTCGCCCGAGGCTGAATATGCGTTTCTTCAATTGAAAAGTGCTTTGTCGTCTGCACCGGTTTTGGCGTGTCCGGATTTTTCACTTCCATTTATTGTGCATACTGATGCATCTGATGTCGGTATTGGAGGAATGTTGACTCAGGTTTTTGATGGTGAGGAGCATCCAATTGCGTACTATAGTCGTTCCTTAAACCGACCAGAGCGCAATTATTCCGCTACGGAACGGGAGGCGCTAGCAGTAGTGCTTGTGGTGGAACATTTTAGACCGTATCTTGAGGGCTCTAAACCTTTTAAGATTATAACTGATCATGCTAGCTTGAAATGGTTTCTTAACTTACAGAACCCTACAGGTCGTTTGGAGCGCTGGGGTTGTAGACTTTCTCCTTACAACTTTGTGATAGAGCATCGGCGTGGAAAGGAACATGTAATCCCTGATTCTCTGTCTCGTGCTATACCAGTATCTGTTGTAAATGCAGCGGTAGCTGATCCCTGGTTTCGTAATTTATATGATAGGTGTTGTGAGAGACCCCAAACCTGTCCGAACTACCAAATTATCGATGGGAAGTTGTACCGCTACACTAAAAGCAAAACTTCGTTGACTGGAGATTTTGATTGGAAGGAAGTCGTTCCCTTGGACGAAAGACAACGTTTGATTACTGAGAATCATGATTCTCCTTTGGGTGCTCATTTGGGGATTGAAAAGACTTTTAAACGATTGCGTCTTCGTTTCTATTGGCCCAAAATGTACCAAGATGTTGAGGACTATGTGTCGAACTGTTCAACGTGTAAAGCATTTAAGCATCCGAACCAAGCTACTCCTGGATTGTTTGGAAATCCGAAGGTGTGCCGTAGACCGTTCCAGTGTATCAGCGTAGATTTAGTTGGTCCACTGCCCAGGTCTCGACAGCAAAATGAGTACCTTCTCGTGGTTGTGTGTTGTTTTTCGAAGTATGTAATGTTGTTTCCTCTTCGGCGTGCTACTGGTAAAGTGGTAGCTGAGCGCTTGGAAGATCATGTATTTTTGGTACATGGGATTCCACAAACTGTTATTGTCGATAATGGACCGCAGTTTATATCACGCGACGTGAAAGCCTTGTTTGAGAAGTATAGGATACCCCAAGTACATTTTACTCCTACTTATTGTCCGCAGGTGAACACCGTGGAACGGTATAATCGTACTGTCGTTACGGCCATCGCTGCACTTGTGGGTACTGATCAACGTAGTTGGGATTCGCATCTTTGTGAGATTCAATTTGCTGTTAATACTGCTGTTAACGATGCTACCACATTTACGCCTTTTCTGCTTGTGTATGGACGTGAAGCGGTTGCAGATGGAAAATTGTACGGTGACAGTGAGGATTTAGACGACATTGTGTTCGCTTCTCGGATCGAGTATGTTGATAAGTTGGGGACATTGAAAGAGGTATTCCTGAAGGTGGATAAAGAGTTGAAGAAGTCGCACTCCCGAAATGCCAAATACTACAATAGGCGCAGGAGAGATGTTGAGTTCGAAGTGAATGACGTGGTTTGGCGTCGCACGCATGTGCGCAGTGATGCTGCGAAGCACTTCTCCTATAAATTAGCTCCACGTTTCGAGAAATGTAGGATAGTGGAAAAGTTGTCTAAACTGGTTTACTTGTTGGAGGATGAGAACGGTAAGAGGAGTGAATGTCATGTGAAAGACATTAAAGGCTTGGATTGAATTTTGGTTACTGTGAAGCTGGAGGGCCAGCTCGAATTTTTCTCGTTACCTCGCAAAATTCTGGCGAGCGAGGGGGTACTGTAACACTTTTATTTTCGAGTCAATATTTTCTTACCAAATTATTCCACAATGACAGTTGGTTGTGCGTCTCCAATGTCATACATTCGAGTACTACATCCTAAATAGCATTTGTCACATCCACAGGGTATTTTTATTCAAGATTATTCTTAAAATATTTAAAAATATAAAATAATAAATTAGGTTATGTTATTGTTTGTTGTGGTAAACTGACATTTCGATTTGACAGCCGGTTTGAGAGACATTTATGCGTCAGTGAGACCATATAAAAAAAATACTATTGGAATCTACCAAACACATTTTTACCCGACTGCAAGGAAAGGGTTATGTTTTTATAAATCTAAATGCCTCCTTTTGTGTGCTTGTGACTTGTCAGGTGAGGTGTTTAAATTAATTTATTTCAAAATATTATGTGGTTTCAAATACAAAACGTTGTTCTTTAGGGTAATTTATTAAAACGGAAACTACTATAACCTACTAAATGCTTGACGAAAATGCTGCGGATCTACCAAAAAGTGGAAATCTACTGCAAGTGGTCACACTGTTGTGTTCTGTTTCACGTACTTGATTATTTGTTGACCTTGCGTTCTGACTTGACAGAAAGGATTGTCAAATTGGTTTTGTAGATTTTCAGGTTATTTCATGGTTGCTGAATGGTGGATGTGTTTACTTTTGGCTATTTGTCATATTACGAGTCTTAAATATAAAAAGTTTAATTAATTTCTTTAACTTCGAATGCCGTGGATGTGTGTGAAATGGACTGCGTGATGTGTATAACGAAACGCGATGATAGGGTCGTTTTTGGTGCGCCGGCGTCTGCATGGACGCATCGCATGTTGTCTGGAGAATTGTGGAAAAATAGTGGCTGTTGGTGTTTGGTTCCTTTTGGTGAGTATAATGTTATGTGCGACGTGTGATCTATGTGGCATTTGGTTTTCGTATCTAATCGAAACACATTTTCAGGAGAGCTGTCGTTCCACCGGGGCGTTGGCAGCACGTGGTTGTGAAGAAGTGTATTAAGGCTTCTTGTGGTAAGTAAACTGCGCTTTAGTGAACCCTTGAGCCCATGTGTAATTGTATTTCGAGGTTGTTAATTTGTAAACCCAATTTGTTGCAGTGTGGCTGTGTGGATTTTTTTTCGTGTTGGTGTCTTCGACTATAAACCCCAAACCACCTCCGTAAAAGGTACGTCGTGTATTATATACTTTCCAACTCAGACACACTCACTCGCTGTGAAAACTGATGTAAAAGTCTTTGTGTACTTAATTCTCTTTCTAAAGTAACCGATAGCCGTCCCTTGAGGTTAAAAACCTTTTAACTGTGAACTGTAGAAAGAGGGCTAACCATGTTTCATTGGTTAGGTCTCAGCATGTTCTGCTTGAGATGCTTTTCTGGCGTGACCGCATGGTGGCATCGCCATCGTAAGCGTCCAACCCCGAAGCATCTACCTCCCATACCCGGGTGGGTGTGATTTATTTATTTTGTAACTGATTAGAGTGAACAACTTTATTCTTAGAGTACACTAGTAAATGATGTAGCTAGAATATTCCCTTAATTAGATCACTTGAGTGTCCTTGTGTATTTAATTAGATATAGATGTCTTTGGCTTTGTGTTTAATACTATGTAGACATGTAGACAGTTTTATGCTGTGTAGGTGTAGTTTAGTGATTGAAGGCTGTACATGCTAATGCTAGCATGATAATGTGTTTTAAAAGCTAAGACGTGTTTAATTTGTCTACTGCAGGAGGCGTTTGTATCTGCTACAGATTCCGGGCTGGTTCGACGGCACGGGCTGGCAAGTCAGGCTCGGATTTACCTGAGCTTATTTATTTATTTTTTTAATTACTTTAATTTCATGTTAAAAACCTCGTAACAAGGAGCAGCCTTGCAGCATTAGCTGTTTAGCGTTACTATGAGTGGGCCAAACCCAAATTGGTCATTTTGTAAATGTAATTAAAAAACTTAAAACTAATTAATTTTCTTAAACTCACTTAAGGTGCTTAATTCCTGGTTGTGCTACGGCCTGTGGGTTTTCCTACGTTCTTCTTATAGCATACTGCCGTTTTAATTAGCCAAAATTGTTTGTAAGGCTAGTTAACAACTTTATTTAGATTTATTTCAATTGAATTGATGGTGTTCGCGAAGCTGCCCTGTATTTACGACTGAATTTTGTGCATTTAGTTTTTTTAGTTACTCGGACCAGCCAAACGAACCAACAACCCTCCCCTTTATTTTTAATTTGTGCTTTATGCTAAATTTTAGTTTACGAAGCAAACTTAAACTGTTAGTGTTGTGATTGGAAGATCTCTAAATAAACCTTGCTACGAGATACTTGTGTTTTTTTTTCTTTTCTCCTCTCTGAGGTAAAGATACCAATTTTAAATTAATTACTTGGAGCCCGAACTGGGACTAAGGGTAAAATTTCTATTTATTACAGTATTTTTTAATTTTTTAAGGTACCAAACGATCCGCCGAGAGGAAATGGAGAAAGCAGCAGCCACACAAAATGGAAATGGTCTAAAGAGGGACTAAGCAAGATAGGAAAGTCTTACAACGTACCTACATTGTAATTTTTTTATTATGAGCATATTTTTATTGATTGATTTATGAACGGAAACTAAACATTGATTAATTTGCTACGTGCGTCTGTTTGTAGCCACAGTACGACATTTTTTTAGAAATGTTAACTTTTAATAAGTATACCTATATTAAACCAGGCAAGGTTGAAATTGTTTTGCAGTAGGCAAATGCACTCGAATTTTCTTGAGAACCATCGATTTCTGAAAAAAATTACAACTGAATAGGAGTAACTTGTTAAAAAATCCCTGTACTTGTATATTTCTTATTTTTTGTGAACGCGCTTTACATAATTTATTCCGTCGCTGACTAAACGAGATTTTGTTAACTCTACGAAAAGATCAAAGACAAAAATAACACGAATCTGTGATTTTGCTAGTCATCTATGAATCAAACCAGCTCATTGAAAAATTAATTTGGGCGCCGACCATGTGGTCTGCGTATATTTAGAATCTGAGTATCCTATTGATGCTTGCAGTAGCATAGGTAACAGCGCAAAAAGTAAATGCGAAAGGCTTGTTATTTTTTTTCAAAAACATAGGTTATAGTTAACTATTTAATAGTAGGACAGCTGGATGGAACTTTTTATACGAGCGAAAAAGAAAGAAATATGGTTTACTTGGTAAATAAATAGTAATATCTTTTAATTTCCAACAGCTTACGTTGGATAGGTTAACAATGCCATCAATATCGCCTCAAAGAAACAAAACCAAATTGCGTTTGTATGCTTTTTTCCTTCCGCTGCTCTTTATTTGGATTCCTATGTAGGACTAGGTTAAGAGAGATGCACTGTTACCTAAAAGTGATATTAATTTAAGCCATTGGAGCTAGGTTCATTTTGTATGTGTACGAGTGATATAACCTTGTATGTAGAGCTATGAGTAACTGCCATTGTATGTATATTGGTAGCTTTAGTAATACGTACGCACAGATAGACAAAACTAAGCACCTTGTAATTCGTTGTGAATATAATTTGCTCAATAAAAGTAATAAATTACGCTTTTGAAATTGAAACATTTTTAAGACAGAATTTTGAGAGGCTTAGGTACTCCCAAAGCTAGTACACATACTAGCAGATAGTTAGAATTTTATTAAATTTAAGTCACAAAAGGGCTCAAACATTTTAGGCATAGACCAAAGCTGCAACTGATTGCCATTTTATAAATAATAAGATGCGTAAACATTTTAAAAAAAAAATGTTCTGTAATGTCAATTTTTTAATTTCATTACGAATCAAGATTCTTGTTGAATTTTTAATTGTATCACTTGACACTAGCAAGATTTTTGCGCACTGAAATATTTATATTATAGCGCAATCTTCTTTTAAACTTTATGTATTTTAGGTTTCGATTTTAAGAACAGCGAATAATGGTCAAAGTATTTGTATAAAATATCCTGTATCCTCTCTTTGGCTTTTGTAGATCACAAAATACTAATTAATTTAACAAATTAAAATACTACTTATATTGAGAAAGATATAGTAATTCATACTACATAGTCAGTTTGTACAAGACACACATAGGTACAGTTTTGATATTTGTTATTTTATATTTTCTGAAGCTTAATTAATCGCAATAAGATACAATTGTTATCGTGATGTGTGATCTGTGAGATGTTTGAAGTGTGTCTGGTAAACGAATAAATGGATATTAAAAATTGTTTTGTTTTATTATTGCCCTAGGCCTGCCTAATGTTTTTAAAACAAAGTTACCCAAGAGAAGTTCGAATTGTAAACGAAACTTTTGCTGCTTATAATTCTAGACTAGAAAATTTTAATAATTAAGCATAATCTAGACTAAGATAATAGATGAAAGATTTGTAATTTTTCTGTAATGGATGTATTAACAAATACTGTACCGATTTTAAAAACTCTTTCACTAATAAAAAGCTACATTATCAGCAGCAGTAACATAGTATTACATTATCAAAAAAGATTAAGGATCCTTACGAAAATTGCATGAATATAACCCAAGGTATCAAAAAATTGCCTATAATATTGTATATATTTATTTCTTTGCTAAAGGTAAGTTGTTCAGTGTTGCGAATACATCCCTCTATGTGAATTGCAGCTATTAATAAACACTGCATATTTCGGTTTTATTTTAAAACGGATTGGATTGGAACCTTATGCAAGTGTCTCTTGCTTCCTCCTTGTTGTCCCTAGTCTAGATGATCACCATAATATGGTGAATATGGTGATAATTATATTGCGCATATTATGCGCAATATAATTATCACCATCATCATTTTGAGTAGGTGACACGGTCAACCGACCATGCACACCCTGATGTCAGAGTTCTTCAGAACCGCCTCTCGGCCTCTGACGTGGTTCCGTTAACGACTACCAGATGGCAGCCGGGACCAAGGATTAAACGTGCCTTCCGAAGCACGGAATCATCTTAATTATCAGACAATCAGGTGATTCAAGCCTGCAATGTCCTAACCAAACTGGAAACAACTAAACAAAGTATGCTTCCCGTGGGAATCAAACCCACGACTCCCGGGTCTACAGGAAAATGCCTTAACCACGACCACGGAGGCAGTTAATAATTATCATTATTATCATATAGCATATCACAAAAAAGAACAAAAACTGACAATCCTGAAATTTTGCGAACACTAACATTATACCTTATGTCATATTATGAGAATGTACCCCATTCTCTTAATATGACATAAGGTTCCTTTCAGAAAAACGAAAAACGTACTAATCCCGTGAGATTTATATAAATGTGCTAACTAAAATCAGCTTTAATTCATTGGCACAATTATCGTGAGATAGACTACGTGTTGTTGCCAAATAGCACTTTCCTATTTTAATGAAACAATGTATGTTATTATCGAGTCTTTAATGCTAGAAATTATTATATTCATAAATTACATGTTGCGAGCAACAGTATCATAAATTATGCAAACTAAAAAAATAAAGATGTTTTTTCTTTAAAGATCTTACAATATTATATTACATCAATATCGTTCAAATATTGTACAAAGTATGTAGACCACCATTTAAATTATAAACACATAAATATACAACTTAAATATAAAATTGATCACTTTAAATATAGATTACGTAATCTCTATAAAACTTGTTTATATTAATTGAAGCACCTGGACAAGATAAGAGGCACAAATATAAGTCTGCAATCAATTCGGTTGCTGTAAATGCACAGTTTGGTTTACAATTATGTGCACTACCTACTACACTTACCATATGATGTGTAAAGCTAAATGTGTAAGCGATCTTTTTGTAACCAATCAATACCTTGTCACATATAAAAAAAGCAATGGTGATCGCACTGAAACTACTACTTATACTTGAGATGTTTCGTGTCCTACAACAACTCCGCAATAACCTACTTGCTAAATGATAATTTTATTTCATATTAATCATGAGTGATTCATTGGTGCAGAATGCAGAACATTATAATTATGTAACTTAGCTTCGAATTTTGTACACGGAGTGTATTTTTATCTGACATATGCTAACACACATCAAATACAATCGTGAGATAAATTATACAATCAAGTATACTACTTAACCTTAAGCAGGATCGCGGCCAGTCTGCAGCAGCTCCAATGCATTCCTCAGGTTCGTAATAGCTGTTTGGACATCATCGTAATTCAAAGCACTGTTAGCCCACTTGCAGTACTTCTGGGCTTTCGTGATCTGATCTGGAGTTAACTGCGCCACTGATGACGAATTGCTGTATACGGTTGGAGGTTGAACAGGTGCCGGTTGTGATGGATCATAGGGAATAAAACCACCAGGGTTTGGGTCAGGAGTGTACGGAACTGGGGGTAGTTGTGATGCTGCTCTCATTGCAGCATTGGGATCAGGAAGACTGTTGTTGAAACTAGATGGGACAGTGGGAAAACTGGATGGTACTGATGGAAAACCGGACGGTATAGTGGGAGGCGTGGTTGGGTTGACAGGCAGGAAGCCTGGAGCTTGTGGTGGGTTGGTTGGTTCAGGGTTGCTGTCTGATGTTGTGTCATCATTCTGACTTTCTTCGGTTGGCATGGGACCTGGAAAATAACATATTAAGATAATGACTGAAATGATAGATTGATTGATGCCTAGTCAGGCATCTGCACTAGTCGGTGATGTGCCGCCCGAAAACATACAAGAATGAAACTTTGAGCATCTTTAAATTCGAGAATTTCTCTAAACTTCTTTGAGAATATTCTCGTGAATGGAAAATAAATAAATCCTTACTATCCTTATCCTTACTTCCTTACTAATAATATTATAAATGCGAAAGTGAGTTTGTTTGTTTGTTTATTTGTTTGTTTGTTACGCTTTCACGCCGTAACTACTGAACCGATCATCATGAAATTTTGCATACAAGTTCTCTGGAGTACGGAGAAGGACATAGGCTACCTTTTATCCCGAAAAAAAAAACTATTCCCGAGGGAGCGACATTGACGCCGGCGGAGCCGCAGGCGATAGCTAGTATTTAATAAATAATAAATATATACGGACAAATCACACAGATTGAGCTAGCCCCAAAGTAAGTTCGAGACTTGTGTTATGGGATACTAACTCAACGATACTATATTTTATAACAAATACATATACAGATAAACATCCAAGACCCAGGCCAATCTGAAAAAGATAATTTTCCATCTTGACCTGGCCGGGGATCGAACCCGGGCACTCCGTGTCGCAGGCTGGCGTGTTAACCACTGCGCCACGGAGCTGTCAAAAATATTTTCCATCAATATCCAATATTTGAATGATGGATATTTTGATATCAAAGATGGCACCACTATCCATAAAAAGTCGACATGGTTGTTGTTTTCGAGGTGATTTAGCGAGAATACAAAAATGACATCTTTTTTGGGGTCCATGATGACTGCGACCTCTTTATGTTATGGTCTACACAAATATAATTCGCCCAGTAGACACGAGGAGGAAATGAAAACACATTTCGTGGTAAGTAACGCAACCACTTCACGCAGGCAGATAAACATATTTAGCATCAGAGAGCTGCTCTCTATTCTGTGTTCAGCCATTTACGTTATCGTTACCAGATTTGACCGTGACTAGGAAGTCACGAAAAATCTGGTAACGATAACGTAAATGTAGAGTAGAAACTCTACAGCTTTCACACAAAATTTGTGTTTTCTAAGAGCTCATTAAGTACCCTTAGAGTTTTGTATGGATATGAAATTATCTTTTAGTTCGAACTATCTTCTTACAAATGCCTGCAGTGTTTGAGGTATACATAGATTTTAAAAAAATGTCTCTCGGAATTGATGTGACATACTGAAATTTTTGTATTGGAAATAAGCATATCATTTTGCGAGGCTGTGAGACAGAGGACAGGGGAGGACGTGGGGAGAACACAACCTGGCATGTTTACTTAATTATTAAATTAAATTGTGTTCTGTTTTTAACTTAACAGACGTCAGAGGACTGGGGTTGCGGGTGAGGCATACACTATTTTTGTAGTGTATGAGTAGGAGGACTGATCAAGCAATCCGCTGTTTGTAACGCTATAAAAACCATAGAAATAGTGAACATAACAAAAACAATGTCAATTTTGACCTTAGGTGGCTGACACAACTATTCATGGAAATTTGTCATGAATGTCATATTCGAGCTAGGAAAGCTGTTCGGACTCAGAACTTAAAATCTTCACACTCAATAGTTCATAAGTTTCCAACACACACAAAATTTGTCTCGTTTTAAGACACATTTTTCACTCATTACTGCTCAAACTAAAATAAAGAGCAAGCATGAAGAGTCGAAAATTTAAAAAGGTGAAGGTTCTGTTATTTATAACCGCAGAGGATAAATTTTGCCAAATCCCTTGTAATGATTTTTAATATTAACAAGAAAGCCTTATTCAAAAATTCTGTCGGTCAAATGCAATACTTTTGCTAGTACACTTTTTAGGTAGTTTGTAAAACAGATATAAATACTTATTTTATTATCGTGTTTAGTACCCTTAATCATCTAAAGTAAAAATATGAAGTTAAAATATAATCAATATTTTGACTTCATATTCCCTTCAATATAAATATAAATAAATATAAATATATAAGGCAATATTCTCCCATGGAATGAAGAATCCTTGGGAGAGGCCCTCGTCCAGCAGTGGACTTTTTGTGGCTGTAATGATGATGATGATAACTAAAACTTATATTTGTATTTGATGAACTCAGCAACTTAATTTTTTAAATTAATTTTAAATTTAGTTACCAGGCACTGGGGTTTCTCCATTCTTCAGACAGTTGTGGATGTAAGCAGCCTTCCACTTGGCATATTTTCTGTTTTGCGTGGCTTCATCAGTCAGCTCTCCAAAGGTGGTCAGGACATCATAAATCATACCAGCTGTGTAGAAGGCTTTCACAACATTTCTGCAAAGAAGTTAATGTTCTCTCTGTTTATATAGTCTAACCTTAGTAAGTAGGTTGAACTTTTTTGACTTAGCTTCTTGTTGTCAAAGAAGATATTGAACAGAAATGCATGGAAGGTAATGGAGGAGACAGAGCCTAGCAGTAGGAAAATAATCATAAGATGATGAATATATGTATGTACCATGGCCCTGAGTTTACTCCACTTACTTTCCATAGTTCTGTTCTCTGTCCTGCTTGTCGGCATACAGAAACAGTTTCAGTGCATAGTTCTCAAGGTGGGCTTGGGCAGCTACCTCATTGCTTATGGCCTCATTGTCTTTCTGAGTCTTTTTCGTTTCTTCCAACCAGTCCATTAGAGCTAAAACAGTATTTAATTTAAAAGTTAATTTAAATGTAAGAGAGTAGTTTTTTCACGCCTAGGTAGGTAGTAGGTGGTAGCATTTACTAAAACAAATGTACTAGTGGTAATGTTTATGAACAAAACTCGAATCAATATGTAGATCTCATAGCTAAATAAAATTATGTTTTCAGTCATCTTTGATAAGCCACTCAATATTTTTAACTATTGGCACTCAATGAGGCACTGCACATGTCTGTCTAGGGATTTAGCTAGTATTGGTGGGATTGTAGATGTGCCTTTTTTAGCCATAATTGGACATTTTACCTTACTATTGGTCTGTAATTGTTATAAAAGATGTACAAAAAGACTGTTAAGCAAAAGATAAGTTTACTTCTTAAATGACAAATGTCTTTTATTCATTTTGTTATAATATCATGCACACATACCCATTAGAACTTTTGTTTCTTCGGGCGTCTTCTTCGTCGTAAGTTTGAGACCTACTTGCAGAGCATGAAGTCTGCACCAATACGCCACGACAGGGTCCCTCGCATCGTGTTCTGCAGCTGTTTTTAAGTAGTGCTGGATCGGCTTCAGGCTGGGTGGGCACTCTGGTATATTGGCCATGTTTATTTACCTAAAATAGCTGAATAAGTTATTGTTACTGCACAAGTTTATGAACTGTTTCTTAGCGTATTACAAGAATTTAATGTACCAACTTGCTTAATCAACAATACTTACGATTTTTTAATGAGAGAAGACACGCGCTCGAGCAATAAAATAACACAAAAACTATATTTATGTATCTCATCCAAAACGATGACCAATAAATACAATTTTATGCGAAAAAGATGATATCACAATAATGCCAATTGCCAATGTCAATATTGTCAGTGTCAGATTTTTTAGTTTAGAAACGAAGTCTAATAGAGAGTAAACTTGTCGAAAAGTGTAGTATAGTGCGCTAACTGAGGTAGGTAAACTAATTAAAGATAGAGAGTTGGTTGTCGAAAGTTGTCGCCGATTACTTTTCCTTAATTATATTTTTTTTAAATCAAATGCCCTGCCCTGCCTGACTGCTTGCTTACAATATTTTTGTCTGACTTTTGAACGACTCTCAACGACTCAAATTACGACTGTGATTAGAAAAATGTCAAAGTCACTCAAAAAAATCATAAAGCGAGGATGAATTTGATGGTTTTGTGGTTTAATCGACGTTAAAATAAATTAAAAGTATTGGTGTGATTTGTCGTATAATTTGTGTAAATAAATAAGTCGTACAAAATGCCCTCCAAGCAGAGAAAAATTGCTATGATGGGTTACAGATCTGTTGGTATGTTACTAGACCTTTTAATGTCTTCATGTGCGTCTCAATCTTTGTGACGTTTTAATTTGAATCCAAATGTTTTCAGGTAAATCTTCTTTAATCATACAATTCGTGGAGGGCCAATTTGTTGATTCGTACGACCCTACGATTGAAAACAGTATGTGTTATCTTATGTTTACTATCACAACAAAGTAATGGCGTGGTACGGAATGCCTGTTACTAATTTAATCTTTTTCAGCATTTACGAAATTTATTCGCTTAAATTCAACGGAGTATGAAGTCAAACTGGTGGATACTGCAGGTCAGGACGAGTACAGCATATTCCCACTTCAGTATAGTATGGATTTCCATGGTTATGTACTGGTTTACTCTATAAATTCAAGCAAGAGTTTCCAAATAGTACAAATAATTTATGATAAATTACTTGATATGGTGGGCAAGATTCAGTAAGTATTTATTAATGGGTTGTATAGTCATTTATATGTTTCTTGAAAATATATGACATTTTAAAATTTTAGTGTGCCCATTGTGCTAGTTGGAAATAAAACTGATCTTCACTTAGAAAGAAAAATTAGTACAGAAGAAGGAAAACGATTGGCTGAAAAATGGAAAGCTGCCTTTGTAGAAACTAGTGCTAAGCGCAATGAGGTCAGTATCATAGAGGCAGAGTAAGGAGAGTACAGAATGGTAACTAAGATACATGTTTCTTTATAAAATACTAGCTGTTTCCCAAGACTTTGTCTGTGTACATTATGCCTATGTGCTATTCTGATGTAAATGTATATCTAAATATAGCTTACTAGCTGTCCCCCGCGGTCCTGCATTATTTTCGATCCCTCGGGAACAGTAGAATTTCCTGGAATGAAAGGTACCATATGTTCATCCCCAGGCCTCAAACTACCTCCATACCAAATTTCATCCAAATTGATTCAATAGTTAAAGCATGAAAAGAAGACAGACAGACAGAGTTACTTTCGCATTAATAATATAAGTATGGATTGTGTTTTCGTTTTAAAAAAGTCTAGCCATCCAGTAGTTTTTATTTGAAAATGCAACAAACATCCATACATTCACCTAATGAAATTAGAGCAGGATAGTACTATTGTGGTAAGTTTGCTAAATATTTCTATCTATACAATCTTAAAGGATAAACTCATTGTGAATATTTAAGGTGTGTCTGTGAAAACAGTGTACATAACAACAGTGATTATAATCCACAATGTTGAACATAAATTCTGTACCCTCCTTATTGTGGCCCACCCATCTAGATTCATGACACTAATAAATGATGATTCATGGCTCCACAGATGAGAATTTAGTAAATGCCATGACTTTCAATTATTTATATGAATGAAAAGAACCATTTCCACTCCCACCAACCTTACATTATGTATGTATGGACTAGCTTATAACTGTCACTTCTGACACTTCCTTGACTTGTTGATCTTTATTTTTGATTAACAACTTCAAAATTTCACATTTGTTAAGCGGGTGCCGCGCGAACGAAATGCGTCGCTACTGCGCAAGCCATTAGGCTGCGCAGAACCATTCGGCGATTAGGAAAAAACATGAAAAATCTTAATATTTCCATATTTATATTTTTACTAGCTTTCGCCCGCGGCTCCGCCCGCGTCAATGTCGATCCCTCGGGAATAGTACTTTTTCCCGGGATAAAATATAGCCTATGTCCTTCTGCGTACTCCAGAGAACTTTTATGCAAAATTTCATGATGATCGGTTCAGTAGTTACGGCGTGAAAGCGTAACAAACAAACAAACAAATAAACAAACAAACTCACTCTCGCATTTATAATATTAGTAAGGATTAACAACTTGACAAAATTTCACATTTATTTATAATATATTAGATGTGTAACAGGATACCTTTCAATTAGTATGTAAGAAGATTTGAACCTGTTTTTGACCCCCCATGTCACATGAGGGGATGTCAGAAAGAATGAGAACAGGCTGACCCGCTCTCTCCCCTGATATTTGACCGCTATGGACACCTTTAGGTGTTCATTTGAAACTGCCCTGAAATGCGAATAACTTCTTCAGTTGTCCAATTTAGTATAACATTCAAACTGGCTGCAGCGTAGCGGGCACGCTTGTCAGTTTTTCTTGCGGCTTTCAAAGGGTTAATATTTATTATGTGTAAGTATCCAAATAAAAAAAATACACATTTAATTAATTTTTGGGAATGTTTATTTGCACATTTTGATTTATCTAGTGTTGAACACGGCAGCGCTTGTAAAAATAAGTATAATCTTAACGTTGAGCATTTTGGGATCTTTCATAAGAAAGAACTAGCAATACCCTCTCCCATCCTATTGTAAAAACAGTTAAGAGAGGGGAGGTCAACCAGACCTACCTTCCTTCCCCATTTTTATTATTAAATTTTTCCTATACTTTCAAATCTTGAGTTTAGCTCCGTAATAACAATTTAACAAAGTAAGGAAATTAAAACTTATTTCCTTTCAGACTTGAAAAAACAAAATTCATCTTGTCTCTTTTCTATTCTTATGACAATACAACTGTATCACAAAATTTCATCTTAAATTGAAGCCTAATGAATATTAAAATAACACATTTTTAATGTTTATTTGTTTTTAATGATAAATTGTTATCATTCGCATTTCAGTCAGTCACAGACATGTTCCACGCGATACTATCAGAGATCGAGAGGTCAGACGGGCACATTCAAGAGAAAAACGGCTGTGTTGTTTGCTAATTCAGCGCAGGAAGAACCAAGTGCTTTTTACTTAAGGTAATATATATCTAATTCTGTGTACAGTACATGGGCGAAGGTAAGGGTATGTCACGAAATGGCTGCAGCTATAGGTCGTTTAATTTTGTCATAGTGAGCGCACGTGTTGGGCGATCATAGACGTTACTCTCTCGCAGAGACCGCGCGCGTCTCCCAGCTTTTCTCTAGCATGATTTGAGTTAAATGGGGTATCAATAGTTCTTATGTAAATAGTAACTTAAATAGTAAAATAGTAACATTTTAAGTATCCATTGTTTTTCGCACAAAGAAGGGTCTCACAGTGAGCAGTCATGCCAAGCATGATGGATTGGACTCGAAACATAGCTGCGAAAATTATGATACTTAAATAAATATATGGACCAATTTTAAAAAGCATATGTTTTATAAAGCCTGTCTCGGAGATTCAGACAAAAATAAATTTTGCATTATCAAAGTATCAACTCTGTTAAAGGTTTCTTTTTATTTATTATCTTTTTTGTAAATAGTGACACGACATGATTTTTTAGACATTGTTCACATATGCATGTGCTATTTTAAAAACGCCCCCTTTATGACTAAACTGTTAGTGTTTGAATGTTGTGAAATATTGTGAAATGTAGTGTAAGAGCATATCATGGGATGGCTAAGAGAATGTGTCAGTTCAGTACCTCTATATCATGGTTACGCGAGATGATGCTTTAGCGGTACAAACATTCTCGACAGCTTATTAAAGATGCTCTCCATGTGGCTGATTAGGACAGAGGGTCAGATTAATGGTTGGGAATGTATTCTTCTCCAGAAGCGCAACTGTTGTCTATTCTTACTGTTTACATATTGCTTAATGTCTCTAATACATATTGCTCTATGCCTATGATTTATTACTGGTTTATGCTTGAGTTTAAGCTTTACACTAAGCCCTAAGATATACTTTTAAAGTAAAATGTGCATAGCCGTAACGTTTTAAACAGTTGGATAGGCATTGTTTAGTTGAAAAAGGACAGCATAGTATCTGTAAACCTAAAGTAAAAAATATACTTACATATTTGAATCAGGCCTTTGAGTAAAATATAACTAGATGATCAAATGTATTTTAGTTTGTAAATGCAACTACTAAGATTGTCTTCCTTTTCACTTATTGTTCAAGGAAAATTTGTATTCATCTCCAACAATGTTTTATTTAAACATAAGTGTAATATGTATGTAGCGTGCTTTTTTGCTATGGATACTCGTAAATGTATCCAATTGTAAGTATGTATTATAGCTCTGTAAAAACTGTAAATTTTATGGTATAAGTTCTTTTATTGTTGTGTTGCAGAAAAAAACTGTTATGTATGTTGAATATGAAACTTGCATTTAGAAATAAACGTCTTAGTGCCGTTTTGTACGCCTACATCCCAAGTGTGTTTGGGCGGCTAGTCTTTTACACTGCCAGTGACATTAAATTGTAATTGACGCTTGCTACCCCGCCTTTTTGGAGCCGTTGGCGTTGCATATTAAATTCTTGATGCACCGTAAATTAGCACACATTGAACCAATGTAGGTAATAAGCTGATTTCAGAGTGACACGTTTGAACAACACTGTCCAGACGCGCGCGCTTGCAATTAAAGTCTTCTTTCATAGTCAACGCGCGCCGCCGGCCAGCGCTGCCGAAGCGAGCGCTCAATAATCAATCTCCAATGGTTTACGACGTTGCTGTGACATTATTTTCCATAGAAAATAAACAGCTAATCCTGTTATATGTGTCCCAATGATGGCCACTATAAACAACTGTACATCGCAACGAAATGCATGATATTAACTCATTTCACAGCATACGCCGGTCAAGCGCGCGCTGTGTCAACGGCACGTTTCGCCGGCATCATCAAAATTTAAGAGCAACGCTCTTGTCGGTGGAGCTCCCTCCATTTTACTCTATTGTCTGGCAGTCTTTTCACATCCTGGTACGAAACCCTTTCCACCGGTTTCGCCGGCGTCATTCTGAAATCAGCCATATGATTGGATTGAAAGCACGGTAGATTAGCTGCACTCGTTACTAAACCGCCGTCTTGATTTCGAGTTTTAAATTATGATAAAGGGTAATATTTAAGTTATGTGTCGGTAATATTTAATTGTTGTACAGAGTCGTTGAGGCAAAAATGGTTTTGCGAGCGTGGATTTGCCCACCCTGCCAGACGGATAATTATTTGTGCATCAGTGTGGCCGAAGAGCTAATAATTCTCAGACTATAAATAAAATAAACATAATATAGTAAGTAGTAGGATGGGTAACTTAACTAGAGTTTTAAACATGTCAACGTGTCTGTTTAGGTTGATTTCAACGAGCGATGTACCTACATCAGAAAACATTTAAATCACCAACCTAACATAGGTATGTTAGCTTGGTGATTTAAATGTTTTCTCTCAATCACAGCATTCATGTTCAAACTGTAAGAATTCATGTTAAAACTGTAAGCAAGTGATTCGGTAAAGCCTGGCCAAAAATATAAAGAAACCTCGCCATATTGCGGAAAACTATTGGAACTAATTCCTACAAATTGGCAACGAACTTTAAGATGTCAATGTCATCTGTCGTTTGCTTATCAAAGAGTATTTTTTGTTGATTGTGCATGGTCTATTTCTTGAAAAGTGTGAATTATATTAACATAAAAATGGCGAAAACGATTAAAAGTCACTTATTTACCTTATAACAAATTATTTGTGGAAATGAAAGTCTGAAGGAGTCTATTCCTCTAAATAACATCAAGGACCTTGTCAACATAACACATATGTACAGTGTTGCTATTACTATAGTTAAGCGCAGCTACGGTAGGCTTTTTATATGTTTGGTCGGGCTTTACTTAAAAATTCTTAGAACCTACTAAGCCTTACGCAGTAACACCAAAGCAATTAAAATACATCTTATATATAAATAATATATTTAATAGCTGTAAAACTACGGAATATTCATATTAAACAACCATGAAATAAGGCAGTAGTGTATCTTTCGTTTGTGTGCATATTAAACAACAATGAAATATGGCATATTTCCCTATATTATAAGATAAAATAACCCGAAACTGTAAGAGGGGGTATAAAATGGATGAAAAGACTTTGGATCGATTTATTTTAACACTTCGCATTTTTCGACAACTGCAATCTTGTCAAAAAGAGGATTTCAAAATGTGTAACACTAAGTGATAGTACAGGGGTACCAATTTTGAAAGTGTGACACTCGTCTTTGAGCGATGTTTGTATGGAAAAATCGTTCGATTACGAACGGCGTCATTTCAAAAATAGCACTCCAGTACCGAGTTGGGTCTACTAATCAAGTATACTACAATAGCTCATATAAACCGAGAGCAAAAAATCTCCAATAAAATCTATTAACTGTATCGTATAATTTTAGTGCCCTAAGAGGGCTGAGTTAAGCATTTGGAAATACTCATCACAGCATAGTTTGTAAGATGTATATGAATTATGCGTAAATCTTTCCTGTTCAGTAAACTAACTTTATATTTATTAAAATAATACACAAAGTACATTGGATGTAATTAAAAAAATAAAAATCACAATTTTTCATTAAAAATCCGATTTTAGATGTATATGAATTATGCGTAAATCTTTCCTGTTCAGTAAACTAACTTTATATTTATTAAAATAATACACAAAGTACATTGGATGTAATTAAAAAAATAAAAATCACAATTTTTCATTAAAAATCCGATTTTTCACAACACTTATGTACAAACGTATAATTACTTTGTAAGAATATTTGTGTTTATGTAAAGTTTTCTAGTGCGTTTTGAAACAAAGAAGTAGACCTGTGTATCTTAATCATAAGCTTGGAATAATCCATTTGTAAGTATATTTATTTTCGATTAAAATGTGCTTGCGATTTTATACAGGCTAGCTTCGCTGGTGACAAAGTCGATATTAAATTATCTATGTAAGCAATGTGGAAAATGCTTATATGGATTTATTACTCTGAGGCCAGATAAAACGTGATCGTTTTACTATTTCCCATTTAACAAATTTATTACTTTATAAAATTAATCAATCGTTGCTCTCCCACATGTTACGTGGGCTTCGTCCGAGTACCTGCCTCCATTTTCCATTCGAATTCCACAGTACTTTTCATTGTCCTTTCATAAAACTAGAATGGCGTATAAAGATCCTCGTGGATAAAGTTCCATTAGTTAGCCCTTGTTGACACTGTAAACAACCACTGAGTAGTTATTCATTGCTGTAGGCATCTCTCGTCATGTTGCCTTTAAGCACAGAATAAGTACTAGTACTTACGTACAGAAGTCACACTGTCTCTGCAAAGGTATTCAAAGAAATATCAACTCAATGTAGTTAGCGATACGGTGTGATTTAGCTCGCGGCACAACGCAGCCCCTTTTAGTTTAGATACCTACAGCAAGTTAATTTTATACTTATAGCTCTGAACATACGATTCATAATTCGTTGAAGTCGGTGAACACATGTATGACCAAATGCGCGTCGTTCCTACCTCGAAGGTGCCGCCGCGCGTCGGTATGTTTTTGACACCTACACGGGGAGTGAGACAGCCTGCCTTGGGAGGAGCCATCGTTACACACTGTTTTCTTACAGACCGGGAGCCAACTCTGGTTTGCTTACGGGTAATTTATTTTCTATGTTTCTGTCAATCGTATTGTCTGGCTTCTTAAGGTAGTTATAATAATGAACGAAGCTGCGTAATCTAATTATGTAAATAGCAAGTCAAGTTAAATAAACAGCTACCAAAAACACATTTCTTTTACTTACCTTTGTTTAAAAAAAATAATTTTAGGCTTTTATCTACGGTGTAAGGCTCAGACTACATGCATCCGGCCCGGGCCGGGCGGATCAGGAATAGATTTTTTTTCCAGATCTACCCTGATTCAATCCGTCACTCACGTTTTCGCGCGCTGAATACCCGTGTAGTCACAAATTTAATAGAGATATTACAAATTATGCAGTCATGACACCGGGTGGCTCCGGAACGGATTTTTTCCAGCCTGGCCCGGATGCATGTAGTAAATAAATTAAAATTTTGGTTTTGGGATAACAAGAAAGTCCATTATTTGTTAGTAAACTTATATCTCGTTGTGCTAGTACTTATATTCTACGAGTGATCGTGGTTTTAGAATAGAATCCAGCACGCACTCATTACCAATGTGACACCGACACGTGCTACTGAGCTCCTTTATCAGCTCATTTACTTAGTACAGGCTGAAGAGGTTAGGCGATGTCTCATGTCAGTATCATGTCATATTTAGTCCTAAATCAATTTTTAACAACCTAAGGTAGGTACTTATATTGACTCGAGGTACGTAAATGCCACTGGTCTTTTTAAACTTCATATTTTTATTTATTATATATTTTTTTTAATATATGCAAAATCTAAATACTTCCATGCTGGTCTGGGAGAAAAGAAAAAACGTAGAATGTACCAGCTGCTTCTCTTCCCGTGCAGATCGTAAAAACCGATCGAGGGAATGGGTAAAAATCTGAGGAATCATGTTAATAGGCGATGCAGCTAGCAACCTATCACTATTTTTTTTGATTACGTTTTCCACCTAATGCCCACCAACATGCTAAACGTGGCCTTCAGGTCTTATAGACCTAGCCTCTGTTTACCCCGCAAGGGAAAAAGACGTGATACTATGTATGTATGTACTAGCGTTTCGGATCGACCACTGGAGAGAAGAATACGCCGAAAAAAACTTAATCGATGAACGATCGAATACGATCATGGTGGATTGGCAGACATTGCAATATGTTAACGAGTATCTCTACTTGAAATTGAGCGCCGCACTGGTAACGCCTGGAAGACCTTCTGGTCCATGAAGGAGTTGATGAAGGGTAGTCTCCCTATATCTCTCAAACGGAAGCTCCTTGACATGTGTATTCTGCCTATCTTGACCTATGGTGCACAGACATGGTCTTTTACTGAAACTCAAAAGTCTTACCAACGAGCAATGGAGCGCAGCGTGCTAGGCTTGCAACTAATAGACAAGTTAGGAACACCGAGCTGCGCACCTTGACACGAATTGCGTATGTAGGTGTTAGAACTGCCAAGGTGAAATGGGACTGGGCAGGACATGTTTGTCGCATGCGGCCAGAGAGGTGGGCAAAACTTGCCACTTTCTGGGTACCCGGACGGCCCCGCGCGCCGCCGTGGCAGAGAACTACCTCGATTTTCAAAATGGAAGGCCAGAAGTTGCGAAGGATAGGGATGAGTGGAGAACCCAAGGGGAGGCCTTTGCTTAGCATTGGGACACAACATCAATAGGCTAGGGAAAAAAAGGTTTATAAGTTTTTTTGGCAATGTTATAGTTAAGTGATGTACATATATAATATTTTTATAGCGGTTGGATGTCAGGAAAACAATCCTTTCATCATCATCATCTCAGCCGCAAGAAGTCCACTGCTGAACATAGGCCTCCCCCAAGGATTTCCAATATGACCGGTGGAAGCGGCCTGCATCCAGCGTCTTCCTGCGACCTTGGTTAGGTAGCCCTCTCCATAGCTCTTTGAGCGACCTTGAGCTTTCTTATGAGGCCCATAGTAAACGACCACGTTGTAACACACACATAAACAATCCTTTAGTTCCATTTATTTTTAGCCTTTCAACTCATGGTAGATACCTATATGACGCGAATATTGCAGATACAAGCGCGTCTTTAAGGACTTTCAATCTACATTCTACAGTAATATAATATTTGATTGCCGAAACTACTAGAACTGGAAATTTTTTTCATCTTTAGAATCTTACATTATCCCTGATGTTACATAGGCTATATATTAAATACCTATATTTTGCTCTTTGCCTCAAGTTACTAAAACGTTCCGTTTTACGTACGTTCTTGCTTGATCAACAACGGTTCGTTTGTTTGCCACGTTTCGTTTTCTGCGGAAAATGTAAAATGTCAAAGCGACAGTTGTTGTCAACAAGTTTTATTGTGAAAATGGCGACGACCGGAGTTGGTTTTCGATGGTTAGATATATTAGAAAAGGAATTCGACAAAGCATGTGTCGAATTGGACACATCCCTGTGTAAGTTATTTTATGAATTATATGTGAAATAATTTTGACATAAGTTAATACCTCGGTTTCGTAGATTTCACCAATAGTGTTGTGCAACTCTCTCATGCTAATAAAATGCGTTTTCTCAGTAATTAAAGCAATATTTTTTGCTGATTTTATTATAAACCGTTATTTATTACATGTATTAATATAGATTAACTGCATTACTCTTATAGCAGAATAATTATTTGAAAAAACATGTTTGGAAAATTCTGTTTTCTTGTGGACAAAAATCTGTACCTATATGATCATAAAGGGCAAAAAGAACAAAGAATTTATACAGTTCTAGATGCTCAATCATCAATCAACAAATAAATCTTACATCAAACATAACTAGTGAAGTTCATGCATTGAAACTCCAAGGATTTATGTCTGAAAACATAAGTTTCAATATTCTGAGGCTTAGAATGAGTTTCAAAATATTATATTAGAACATCGGATGTGTTCTAATAAATAAAAATAGCATGTAGGTTGTAAAACTAAACAATATGTTACTTTTGTAATTTCCAGCGGAATTGGAGACGGAGGAGCCAGAGGTGGTGTTTTCGGCGCGCCAAAAGATTGCCACCCTGAGCTCATGCTTCGCTCAGCTTACACACAAAGCTCTCACCATATTTCAGAATAGTGCAAAACTTGAGGTATGTTCAATAAGATTTTACCTAGGGCCATGGAGGTCTTAATGATTGCTCGAATCCTGGGTCATTTTATTTATTAACTTATTATGCTATGCTCAACTTTTTGATTTTGTTTAACAACCTAGAATAAGAAGGCTCTTTTTGACTTTTCTGCTAATCTAATAAACCTAATGAAAACTAATGATAATTCAACATAACAAATGATAGTATAGGACAAAGTACTTATTTACAAATCAGTGACATGCATTTTGTGATAGGTAAAAAGGGGATATACCTCCTTTGAAGAAAATACTGTGTCCATAAACTCTTTTAGTTTTAAAAAGTAACATAAATGTCTAGTGACATGTATTTTGTTGACTCCCAAATGTTCCTCTAAAAAGACTAGAGAGCTGTGATGTTGCATACTTTTGTATGTGTGATACGAGAACTTAATTTGGCAGCTATATCTAAATATCACCTATGGCCTTCACACCAAAAGTTGCTATACATCTAAGGCACCAAACACACGAGCAGCACTTTGCTGTCGACCACCCAACAGGAAAGTTGTTGACGCAGCAAACTGTAGCTGTCGAAGCAGCAAGCTGCAGCTGTCGACGGCTGCAGTCAATAAATGCCGACAGCTTTGTTATAGTACAGGAGACAACAGTCACTATTCAGTATCAAAATGAATGTCGAGGAAGAAACACTATTGCTTTTATTTAGATTATTATTAGATTTTTATACTCTTTATCCAGTTTCATGAAAATTTTATTAAACGTTTTTTAATTATTTTTATAATATTTTACGAGTGTCAATTGCTTCGTTTGACGTGTTAATTGCCTCTTTAAAACTCAGTAACTCGTAAAGTTACTGTAATGCGGAAAAGTATTTCAGCCGAGTAAAGTCTGTGTTACGAAATGTATAAGCTAACATCACAATCCATCTGGTAGGTATGGTGTTAAGGAATAATAAACATCTACACATATCTCACATACCTTTAATATCAGTAGAATATGAATTTGACTTGAGTAGACACACACATACATACACACAGTAAGACACTTGAAAAGTGTGACCTCACATTTGTGAGTTGCGAACTCTTTAATGTTTGATAAAAATACTCTTTAGATTGTACATATTTTTGAATTATATTCTTTTTACTTTTGTTTTAAATAACTGAAAATTCTGTAATAATATCTCAACAGTAAAAATATTTGTCACACGTGGTAGTATTTATTATTTTCTTACACAATCCGAACCCCAGCGCACATCGATTGGTAATATTTTTGTAGATCAGCCGAATAGTGTCCACACAATTACGGACTTTGCAAGCAAACTCCGTTATCTCCTTTGATTCTAAGGAGATGAGATTAGGGAACGATTTAATTCTATTTACCTCTTGGAGAACTATCAATTCACTCTGGCCGAACGTTTGATGCAGCTGGACGATAATAGTCGTGTTTAAGCGTTGCAGTCGTTTTTGTCGCACTATTGCGTAATCTTCTCCGTCGTGACTCCGTCTAATACTTGGTAAAGTTATTGAAATTACGGTGTAATTAAAACAACATTGATAGATAAACATTATTATAATAGAATTAAGGATTATGGAGAGACGCGCTCCAGCCAGGGCCGCGGTCGTATGGGTGTTTGTGCAGATGCCTCCGGTGGGGGCGCGCGGTCGCACTGTCGGCCAACCTGCCTCTGTCCGCGGCCCTGTCTGGTAGCTGGTCCCTTTCGGTAGCGCTTTCAGGGAGGCGTCCCCTATCAGCGATCCCGGTCAGTATATCCTTGTCTTCGTCCATGATGTCACCTCCTCCTCCGTCGTCATAAAACCCGTCCTGGTCGTCATCACCCCAATCGAGATCTTCGTCCGACTCTTCTTTCTCGCTTCTGTAATAATTTTATTTGTTTTAAAAGTATTTGTAACATTCATTAGCTTTTGTCGGGTGTCACGCGATGTTCCTATTTTGGTCACGCTATCGAAATCATAATGTCCTGATTGACCAAACCTACATTTGCTTGCCATAATAAAATAACCATTCAAAAGGTTGAATGGTTATTTTATATGAACTTGTCTAGTGTACTATTCTAATTAATAACAATAATTTGTCTTCTTTTCTACAGTTATTTAAGTGTCTAGGATATTTTTTTGAATTTATCTGATAATAAGAGATATTTTATTTATCGATCTCAAGTTATACGATTTTTGATTATATAATTAATGATGCATGGGAACTGCGATGGAACTTACTTGATTCCTTTAAGTTTAAGCAGTAGCCTATCTGCTGCTGCGGTAACATCTGACGGCTGCGCTGGTTCGTCTTCAAAGTTCAACCTCTTTTCCAATTTCTGTAGCGCCGAATCAGCTCTGTTGGTCAGGTCGACAAACTTCTCTGTTAGTTGTTGCAGTTCAATTTCTTTCATAGTGGTCTGTGATGCATTGCGGAATACATTTTCGAGGCGCCGGCAGGTGGCGTCGTTCTGTGAGAGATAAATAAATTATAGTGGCCAAATTAATTCGCACAAATTCTAGCATTGTGTTTGTTAGAGTTATAAGGGTTTTTTAGCATTCACAATGCTATGTTATCGTAGCCTTGCTAAACGAAGAATTAAGATGTGGTGACAAAAAAACCATGCGAGTAGGGTTTGTTCGTACGTCAGACATAGGGTGGCCTTTTCAAACAGACCTTGCTCGCTTGAAATTTACTATATCTTATTTATTTTAGTTTTTGGATGTTTTTTATTATAAACACATTAAGTTGGCATTTAGGTCTTATGGTCTTAGACCATGTCTCCCCCGTAAGGGACACGTGATAATATTTATGTATGTAGGTTAGGTATATTGTAATGTATTGTGAAGTTATAACTAGCAGAACTAGAAAACAGGGCCCTACATTAGAGGAATATGCATAAATTTGCATGCTCTTGTAAATGACTCAATAGGTAGAAACCATTTTTTGTAAAACTATCTACTATGTACTACCCTATTCAAGTGCAAATAAATAATTCATTTATTTATTCATAACTTTTGGGATGTGTAAAGCGATGTTACGAAAAGGTTCTTATGAAGTTGTTTATTCGGATATCGTGTCCGGTGAATTAAAACGCCACGGTCGACGTTTGACGACTGCGTCACGAGAGGCACCGTGATCGATGTCTAGCGCGGGCTAATACTTGTACTTAATTTTCACGGGTGTTTGTCTGCGGTTCTGGAGATAGCCAAGGAGGCAGGAAGTCAGCCGTAAAAACTTTCGCTTAATCATATCTCAGTATCAATGTTGTCAAGCTCTGGCGCACTTCAGCTGAGGATACAACTGGGATACGCTGGGAGGGATCAGAGGACTTAAGTAGAGGGCGGTCAAAAGCATGTGAATCTTGAATAATTCTGGTGTAGTGTTAATGGTTTCGTTTTTCCTTTACAAATCTAGAAACTGTTGATTTTAGATTTAGGACTTTTTGACTTACCGGAGCAGTTCTTCCTGTGTTGAGCAGCTTTATCACCTTACTGTTGTGGTTGCGCATTGTGATCTGAATGTTTTGTAATTCGTGGAATGTGGAGGCAGTCCTGTAAAAGACAAGAATTTTTTTTTTTCCTAGAATGATTCTACTTCTTATTAAGGCAAAATGGTTATTTAAGCTTCTTTTATACAGTTTTTGACCAGTAGATGGCCACAGCGACTCATTTGTCGTTTGCCATATAAATCCCTATAATCTTCAATTGGTTGTCGTCCCTTTAATTATTAATTTAATTTTTCTTCTTATTTTTGAGTCGTAATGTCTTTTTACTTGTTATAGTAATTTTGCACAATATGTGGCCACGGCCACTGCCTTGTCATTGGAATTTTATTTATTTTATTTTGATTTTATTGTTTGTTAATATAGCGGCAATAGATTATACGTTTTGTTAAAATACTACACCTATTACGGTGCAATAGGCCTGTGACAAAAGAACGGACGGACGGACATCTAATGCTTACTAATATCCTTTTGGCGGACCCTTAAGACACGATTAATAGAGTAGTAATTGTGTCCTATGTCCCGTAATTACTGCTTTCCACAATTCTGAATTCGTCATATAAAATGTAGAAAGAATATAAATTTTAACTTACAACATAATTTTTTCTTAGAGTTTTAAGCGCGGTGGATAGCAGCAAGGCTTCTCTTTGTGTATGATGATTGAAATGATATTATCGCTGTACTCACTTGTTGATAAGAGAGTCGATCAACTTGTCCAGAACATCGGCGACATGGGTGGGGTCGTCAAGCTGGACGCGTTGACACGAGTCTACGAACCGTTTCTGAGTGTCCAATACTTCTTGCATCTGAAACATTATTTATGAAATATAAATATGATTTACTTAAAGATTTTCTATAATCGGGTTCAATATCTCTTAGACCAGCATTATTTTTTTAGGCGACCCGTTTTGGAAAGCGGAAGATTCGGAGCTCGGCCGGGTTCGGATATAAACACGCGATAATGAATGCGTCAAATTAATTATATATTTACTTCTATGTCTTTACCCGACTACCAAGAAGGGTTTGTTTCGCTCCTTGTGTGTTTGTAAATTTCTGTATTAACTCGTGTCTTCCATACGGCTGGATGGATTCCGACCGTTAAGGTATTGTTAGGTTTGTTTTGTGTCAAAAAACTAAGTGTTATATAAAATAGTGTCTATAAAACTAGGTTTTTTTTAACTTTTTAGATGAATACTAAGTACTTGTTATTATTCGATAAAGGCGTTTGCCTATAGACCCGCGGGTTGTGTTCGATTCCCACGGGAAGCATACTTTGTTTAGTTGTTTCCAATTTGGGTAGGTTGCAGGCTTGCAACACCTGATTGTCTGATAATGAAGATGTTTCCGTGCTTCGGAAGGCACGTTAAGCCTTAGGTCCCGGCTGCCATCTGGTAGTCGTTAAAGGAACCACGTCAGAGGCCGAGAGGCGGTTCCGAAGAACTCTGACACCAGGGTGTGCATGGTCGATTGACTGTGACACCTACATGAAATGGTGATGATGTGTTGAGGATGCTAACGAGAACCCCACATGAGAGAGAGAGAGATTAATTTAGCCTGTATCTCATCAATTTTTTAACGCCTGCTAGTTTTCTTCGTCGTTATTTGACGTGCAATAACGAAATAATGTACCTTTGCGTCGATTTTGTTGGTCTTCTCGTTGAGTCTTCTTACGAAGACTGCTTCTAGATCGGCTGTGTTCAGCCTAGCGTCTCGTTGTCGCCTCGCCAACGCTCTAACTCCGTCTGCTAATTCTCTTCTAGTTGCATTCACTAGAGATAGTCCATCTCTCATGAGAGACTCCAGCACTAAGCCTCGGTGCCACGTGTCAGCGTAGGCGCCGTTCACCTGCAATCGACGTCATCAAAATTGATAAATAACAACGATATTTTTAAATTAAATGCAGATGACTGAAGACGTAGAAGAATTAAGTTCTCTCTTGTATCTTGGTCAAAGTGTGCATTTAAAATGATAAAACTTGCCAAAACGCATTCTTACTATTGTTGTGTTCTCCTCAAGTCCTAAATTATGAGTTTGACGACTTCTATGGCTCCGTGGTCCTGCAAGTGCCTTTGAATTGCAGGGTCTCGGGTTCGATACTCGGTCGACGATCATTTCAGATTTGCCTGGGTATTGACCAACACAGAGGTAACCTACCACAGAAGTTCACAACTTACTCTGGGGCTAGCGGAATCTGTGTGATTTGTCCCTGTACCTACCTATATTTATTTAATAAGATTGTTACTAATAATTGTTACCTTATCTAGCAGCCGCCGATGCAAATCGATCTGACTGGTCAGATTCTGCGCAGCCTCCGCTACTTTAATGTGGGTCTTCTCTATCCTCTGATTGCTGTCTTTGATTGAAGTCTGAAAAGTTAGTTATTATATTATAAAGTTGTGAATATTAAATCACAGAGAACCATCAAGTTTACTATTTATCACGACATCTACCATTCCATAAATGTGGTGTCTTATGTGATGCCTGTGTAAGGTTTGTACTATTAACGTAAATTATATGTCTATGGTCAAAGTTAACAGCAATGCAACCTACTTGTACACTAATCTGGAGCATGTGCAGTCGATGCTCGAGTCTCTCGGCCGCTAGTTGAGCTCGCTCCAGCTTCATATTCAATGTGGTCTCCAGCCGATCTGTAATTGAGTGGTAATTGATTTGTCGGTTAGGTAGGGTTATGCGTTCAGGAGCCTGATTCTTGTAAACAGCCATGATAGTATTCAACACGATATATGGTCACAGCAACACAATTTAACTAAAAACTACCTGCCGCTTAATACACATGTATAAATTGTAATTGTATATATACAATCTTACCTATAAATACAAAACCGTCTTTAACTGATCTTGTCGAAATTATATAAATAAAATATTTTTTCAAATGGTTTGATAATGACGGGGAACAAACATTCGGCCGAACATCAGCCGAATTTAACCCTTAATCGGTAAATTGATTTTATATTGAAGCACATAAAGACTATCGAATTTTCATAAACAATTTACATAAAAATGTCACTATGTAGGAAGACGAACTTTTCTTAGGAAGTCTTAATCTATTAGGAGTTGCAAGTTCAAAATTTAAAGAATAAGGAAATAGTGCGCAGACTGATGTGGCATTTGTTTACAAGCCTTCGTTCCTAGAATCGGTAACATTAATGTATTCATACTCGTAGAGTCCTATCTGGCGGATCCTTTAACCAATTGATTAAACGATACTGTTGTTTGGTCAATTGTGCGCGGGACTGTTGCGAAAGGCTGGTTAACCGCTAAAATAGGATGTGACACAATAAGATCGTAAGTTGTGGATTGTACCTCGTCATGATGTTGGCTGTATTAAATACTCGATTAATGATATAGTACGATGTCTAGGATTTTTAAAGTGTTTATTGGGATCAGAATTTTTATGTTCATCCAAGTCAGAGGTAATATAAACAGGAGGCGAATCCAATTTACCCGCTCCTGAAGATTAAGTATTTTTTATAAATCTTGACTTTCGTTCTTAACATAAAGTCTAAACTGTTACTATAACTGCTATAACGTAATAATGGTTGCTCATCACCGGTATTGGCTACAAATAAGCTACTGGGTCATTTGTATCTTGTTTTGATAAGGATTGCCAAAAATAAAATAGAGCAATAGTGCCATTAGATTTTTGGGATCAAGGAATCGTATGTATTTGAAATTACCAAGTTTGTCCTGGATGACGTCAAGCCGTCGCGCTTGCTTCGCTTGCACAGCGCTAATGGTGTCAAGCACTCGCAGACGTTCTTCGATGTTTGATAGGATACTGGTCAGATCCTGAAAAAAAAGTAAAGACATTCAGGGAGAAAAATATGATAAGTAGGCTCGACTCAACCCATTTAGGAAGCGAACAACTGCACTGCATTGGGTGCATTGCATTGCTAACTTTCCTAAACTATACATATTAAAAACTTGTCAGTGCCGTAACCAAATTAATGTGCGCCGTAACTATCATTTTATGCAACCAAAATGAATTTGTATGTGCGGTCTTAAGCCACAGATTACATACAAGTTACTAGAATATAGATTGAAAATGCAAATGTTGAGACTTTGCACCTTTGTCCGTTGGCTGGTGTTATGCGCCCTGGTTCTAACCGTTTGTGCCATATGCCTGGACTGGACATGGCTTGGAAAAACATATTAACTCATAAAATCGGTATTCCCATCATATCAACATTATCAAAAGATACAATCAAGTCAGTTTTTGTACTTTTTCTGTATCCAATAAGCTAATTTAGTTATAATGACAAAGTCTGCTTCTTAGTATTGAATGAAAATATTATAAGATTTCAAAAATCTCCGAATGCAACCACGTTTTTTGTTTTTCTGTATGCTTGATCAACCCTGGGTCCGTTTGGAGCAACTGGGTTCCTAACCTGCTTTGCTGACACGGATGCAGGGCAGCCATAAAGGTAATGGCTTTTTTACAATGTTCGCCACAAAGGGACTACATCGAGAAGGAAAATTTAAATATGGGAGTTTTTATATTGGAATAATTAAATCAATTTAAATACCTAACATGAGTTCATGGAGAACATATTTCAGTAGTAAAACATGTTCGATTTATATGAGGTTATAGGTCCCTTTCTGAATATAAGCTGAGTAAAATAATTTCCAGCTACTTGTGCATCTCTGCATGCTTCAGCGGCGATTGACGCCATCGTAAAACTCAATGGGATTGGAGTTATAGTGTGTTTTACTGCTTATGGATTGCTATTAACTACCGGACAGTCAATGTCTGAGAATGTGGAAACGCTTGATGTTTGACATTTCTGATCCCAAGGATATTTTATGATTCTTCTTACAAGGTCTAGATGGATGATAATTACCAGGCGAAAGCGACTGTTCTCACGAAGATAATAAGTTTTTACTCTAGGCATAAGTCTAACGCTAAGATATTGTTCCATATGGAGTATATAAGGAGTTTCAATGTAGATTATTTGGTCTCAGGAAGTTTGCACGTCTTTATATTATTACTAGCTTTTGCCCGAGGCTCTGCTCGCGTTAATGTAGATTGTAGATCCATCGGGACCAGTAAATTTTTCCGGGATGAAAGGTAGGTACCCTATCCTTCTTCGGGCCTCAAACTACCTCCATATCAAATTTCATCGCTATTGGTTTAATAATAGTATGGATTAGATGAATGTTAGCCACAGGTGCCACGCGGGCGGACTTTCTATTATTAGTATTGATAAAATAACAAAGAAACGCCTTGTGGCAATGAGATCAACCTACGCTTTTCCACGCGATAAAAACCTAAAAAAAACCCTAAAATGTGAATGTATCACATTCACTCATCAATGATTTTGACTCTATTTTATTTGGAACTAGGCAGACTGTTTCGTACCATGTTTTCATAGTAATTCTACTATTTGGGGTGGAGACAAATCCAACAAATATACTTTGTCATGTATTGCTGTAATGTAATTATATAAATAAATCAATATTTGATAGGAACGAACTTACGTTCACTGTTAGGCAAGTGTTGAGAGTTCAAGTCATTTTGACACCAGTTAATTCTACGTGTTGATCGGCTGTACTTGATGGAATTGCTAGCTACGGATGTTGCTAGGTGTGACGTCAACAGAGATATTTTATACCTACTTAAGAAGGCCACTGCTTTGCCACTTCAAAGCAGTAGCTTGTGGATCACATACAAACACTCGGTGCTGATTCTGTCAGACAATTTTCTGCCTTTTGACAACGTGTTTAAGAATTCTGTAGGTACACTTATCTGAGTTAGTCATCATCATTTCGAGTAGGTGTCACGGTCAATCGACCATGCACACCCTGGTGTCAGTGTTCTTTGGAACCGCCTCTCAGCCTCTGACGTGGTTCCTTTAACGACTACCAGATGGCAGCCGGGACCACCGGCTTAACGTGCCTTCCGAAGCACGGAATCATCTTTATTATCAGACAATCAGGTGATTCAAGCCTGCAATGTCCTAACTAAACTGGAAACAACTAAACAAAGTATGCTTCCGGTGGGAATCGAACCCACGACCCCCGGGTCAACAGGCAAACGCCTTTACCACTGGCCACGGAGGCTGTTCTGCGTTAGTGAAAAAACGACGCATTTTATGATATTGGCGAAACCTAGGTGTATTTACCTTGGAGCTGTGTGTGTTTTGGGAGTAGGCTCGGAGGCTGTGGGCCTCGGCGAGCGAGGTGCGCGCCAAGCAGAGGCACGCTAGCGCCGCCACGGCCGCGCTTAACATCGCCCCGCCTGAAAAACAAACAAACATAAGCTTTAGGGTCAGGGGTGTCATCCTCTACTGCTTAGTCGGTGATTGCAGGTATGGCTTCGGGTATGCGTACCCGGCCTCCCGACTTGCTTTTTCCCCATTCATCCAAGCGAGTAGTCTTAATACCTTCTTTATCTTCCTAAGACCAAAAATTCCTTCCCCAGCCTAAAAATGCATCCGATGGGCAGCAGCGTCGAAAGCACTAGAAGCCAATGAAACTGCGCTCGTCAATCCGTCTGCCAAGCATGGTGAGTATGGTAAATCCTCCCATGGAACTAAGAATTCTTGGGACGCCTTTGTTCAGCAGTTGACCTCTTACGGCTGTAATGACGATGGTAAGCTTTTACGCTATGAGACAACAAAATAATAGAGTATTTTTAAAAGAGGATATATGTATATGTATACATATATGGCAATCTTAGGAGTGAGTTCGAGATCTACGGAACTGATTACGGTAATACTGTTAACCCCGAATAATATAAGTGAGATGTTTGCAATTGTAGGTTCTTAGGAATAGGATGTTTACCTGCGAAAGACATTTTTCTGTCAGATTTAATCGTGTGCTAAGAATAGCAAAACAGATAAAACATTGCAGTGACATTAAGATTGATGTTAGATCATGTTGCTGTAGTCGCAAATTATATCAACATAAAAGAGATGTATTATAAAAATCGCTTCTTCTATGTTTATACCTAAGTAAAATTTCTTAATCTATAGAATCTGTTGTTTAACCAATAACAGAATGAAGCTATTAAATCTTCATAAGTTATTAACTAGGTGCATCTAATCAATGAGCCGAAAAGTATGAATATCGCATCTCTAACTGTTGAGGTGAACGGTTATGTTGTTTAAAGCTGAAACTACTTAAGACGATTTCCTAACAGTACGTGCCTTGTTAAAGGTCTTGTTTATGATTGAAATGCATAACATAATTCAAGGGTGTAATGTTAAAAACTTTACGATTAGCGATACACCCCATTAAACTTCGAATGTTAGTATCAAAAGCTTGGAATTTCCTTCTTCATTGTCTTTTTTAGTCATTACTATTAATATTTCAAAGGGATTCAATAAAAAATACAGTCTCAGAGCAAAAATAAACTGCGACTATTTTTGATGATGTATATAAAAATAGAACTAATCTTTGAAATGGCAATACACGCACTTAATGTCTATATAAAAAAAAATATTGCCATCAATGAGCGAAATATGGTGGCGCCACCAATAAGTAGCCAGACGGTGAGATTGTTCTTGAATGCCTTCCATTCACAAACTTGGATCCACGGCTTCCGATCCAAAATATTGTGCAAGTGAAATTCCGTGTAATTTCTGTTTGTACAACCAAACATGATACGTTTAGGCGTGATCTGTCCGAGATTATCACAGTTTATTGTTACTGCCGCTTTGTTAGGAGAGTTCTCGGCAAAATAAACCCGGATAATACGGGTAATCGCCTTATGGTGTGCACCTTTGTGCAATACAGCTGTTATATGGCTGTATACACCCAATAAGGCATTAGAGGGCGATAAGCATAAGCTAGCTTTACTTCCTGGTCTGTTAAATTCGGCTAACGAGAAGATAAATTAACTAGCTAGTCCAAGTACCTACCTGTGTATAAAAGTGCAATCCTTTCAGACTTGTGATTGAGCAAGGGCCCAGGAAGAGCAGAATTATCGTGTCTGCTATAGACTAAGCCAATGATTAAATCTTTATCGGCGCGATGACATGCATTGTTTATTCCACTGATCAGTGGCAGGTGTGCCGTCTCGTCCTGTTTGTGTGCATCTATTTATTTGCATTCCGGTGCAGTTCGTGCACCCCGGATTATCATTGTGCCCACGCACTGTGATGTCAGGCTTTCATCAGCCTTGTTCAGAGTAGATACATTAAAGAGTTTAAGTTTCTTTCTTTTACGCGAAATTGGATACGTATGAAAAAGAAAAATAGGTTGTCAAGCTTCTTATGCGCTATGATATGTTTAGAAATAGAACTAATGAAGGGCACGGTGACCATGGCAAACAAATCGAAAAACTGTGGAATTTACGAGTAATAAATTGTCGTAATTTTTGTGTTCAAAATAGCCATGGGTAATTTCTACTCCGATTGAGATAGGGACTATATCCTAACTAATATTTATAAATGCGAAAGTGAGTTTGTTTCTTTGTTTGTTACGCTTTCACGTTGTGACTACTGAACCGATCATCATGAAACAACATTTTATCCCGGGTAAAAGTACTGTTCCCGAGGGATCGACAATGACGCGGGCGGAGCTGCCGGCGAAATCTAGTATATATATATATATATATATATATATATATATATATATATATATATATATATATATCTCCACTCGACATTTGTTGATCGACCGCATCGTGGCATCAGTTAATTGTTGATCAGTTGGCAATTGTTGATCAGGACAGCATTTATTGATCTAATGCTGGATTTTGCGTACATTGTGAGCCCTCTGGTGGCAGAAAATTGAACTTTTTTATACAATTCCACTCCGTCAATTATTGATCAGATTCAAATGGGCCAATGAGAGGCTTCCTGCTCTACGATTGGCTGAGTCCATTGTGCGCTGTTGCCACTTCGCTCTAGATCGCATCACAACTAATAGCTAAACAGCTGTGATGGAACGACCTGTCATCTATTCTGTAGTTACCTATTTATTAGGATTATAGAATGCAAGCAGTGCCCGCGACTCCGTTCGCGTACATTACTAATTAATTATGTTATGTTTGTAGGCAATAAGTTATGAGCTACGGGGCGAGGGCGCAGCCCGAACCGATGATCGGAGTGTCGAGGGCAAAGCCGACGCCCCCCCCCCCCCCTTCCACTCCCCCAAGTGTGCTGCAGTGAGGCCGCAGGCCGAACTGCCATAGACTTGGGCCGCGAGCCCGCAGGCCGAGCTCAGAGCGGAGCCCGAGCTGCTGAGGATTCAGCACGATCCCCCCCCCCCCTCCCCCAAGTGTGATGCATTGAGGCCGCAGGCCGAACTGCCTAAAACTTGGGCCGCTAGCCCGCAGGCCGAGCTCAGAGCGGAGCCCGAGCCTCTGAGGATTCAGCACGACCCCCCCCCCTCCCCCCACTCCCCCAAGTGTAATGCTTTGAGGCCGCAGGCCGAACTACCAAAGACGTGGGCCGCGACCGAGTTCCAAGGCGAGGGCATAGCCTGAGCCGTTGAGGATTCAGAACGACCCCCCTCCCCCGCTCCCTCCCCCCCGGATAGTGCTGCATTTAGGCCGCCGGCCGAACTGTCGAACACTGGGGCCGCGAAGCCGCAGACCGAGCTCCAAGGCGAGGGCATAGCCTGAGCCGTTGAGGATTCAGCACGACCCCCCCCCCCCCTCTCCCCACCCCTCAAGTGTGCTGCAGTGAGGCCGCAGGCCGAACTGCCAAAGACTTGGGCCGCGACCCCGCAGGCCGAGCTCAGAGCGGAGCCCGAGCTGCTGAGGATTCAGCACGACCCCCCCCCTCTCCCCCAAGTGTGATGCTTTGAGGCCGCAGGCCGAACTACCAAAGACGTGGGCCGCGACCGAGTTCCAAGGCGAGGGCACAGCCTGAGCCGTTGAGGATTCAGAACGACCCCCCTCCCCCGCTCCCTCCCCCCCGGATAGTGCTGCATTTAGGCCGCCGGCCGAACTGTCGAACACTGGGGCCGCGAAGCCGCAGACCGAGCTCCAAGGCGAGGGCATAGCTTGAGCCGATGAGGATTCAGCACGACCCCCCCTCCCTCCACTCCCCCAAGTGTGATGCATTGAGGCTGCAGGCCGAACTGCCAAAGACTTGGGCTGCGTGGCCGCAGACCGAGTTACAAGGCGAGGGCATAGCCTGAGCCGTTGAGGATTCAGCACGACCCCCCCCTCTCCCCACCCCCCAAGTGTGCTGCAGTGAGGCCGCAGGTCGAACTGCCAAAGACTTGGGCCGCGACCCCGCAGGCCGAGCTCAGAGCGGAGCCCGAGCCGCTGAGGGTTCAGCACGACCCCCCCCCCCCCCCCCCTCCCCCCACTCCCCCAAGTGTGATGCATTGAGGCCGCAGGCCGAACTGCCAAAGGCTTGGGCCGCGTGGCCGCAGACCGAGTTCCAAGGCAAGGGCATAACCTGAGCTGCTGAGGATTCAGCACGACCCCCCCCCCCTCCCCCAAGTGTGATGCTTTGAGGCCGCAGGCCGAACTACCAAAGACGTGGGCCGCGACCGAGTTCCAAGGCGAGGGCACAGCCTGAGCCGTTGAGGATTCAGAACGACCCCCCTCCCCCGCTCCCTCCCCCCCGGATAGTGCTGCATTTAGGCCGCCGGCCGAACTGTCGAACACTGGGGCCGCGAAGCCGCAGACCGAGCTCCAAGGCGAGGGCATAGCTTGAGCCGATGAGGATTCAGCACGACCCCCCCTCCCCCCACTCCCCCAAGTGTGATGCATTGAGGCTGTAGGCCGAACTGCCAAAGACTTGGGCTGCGTGGCCGCAGACCGAGTTACAAGGCGAGGGCATAGCCTGAGCCGTTGAGGATTCAGCACGACCCCCCCCCTCTCCCCACCCCCCAAGTGTGCTGCAGTGAGGCCGCAGGTCGAACTGCCAAAGACTTGGGCCGCGACCCCGCAGGCCGAGCTCAGAGTGGAGCCCGAGCCGCTGAGGGTTCAGCACGACCCCCCCCCCCTCCCCCCACTCCCCCAAGTGTGATGCATTGAGGCCGCAGGCCGAACTGCCAAAGGCTTGGGCCGCGTGGCCGCAGACCGAGTTCCAAGGCAAGGGAATAACCTGAGCCGTTGAGGATTCAGAACGACCCCCCCCCCCCCCCCCCCGGGTTGGTGCTGCATTTAGGCCGCAGGTCGAACTGCCGAACACTTAGGCCGCAGACCGAGCTCCAAGGTGAGGGGACAGCCTGAGCCATTGAGGATTCAGAAATCCCCCCCCCCCCCCCCCCCCCACTTCCCCAAGTGTGCTGTAGTGAGGCCGCAGGTCGAACTGCCGAACACTTGGGCTGCGAGGCCGCAGACCGTGTTCTAAGGCGAGAGCATAGCGTGAGCCGTTGAGGATTCAGCACGATCGCCCCATCCACTCCCTCCCCCAAGTATGCTGCAGTGAGGCCGCAGGCCGAACTGCCAAACATTTGGGCCGCGAGGCCGCAGGCCGATCTCCAAGGCGAGGGCATAGCCTGAGCCTTTAAGGATTCAGCACAACCGCCAATGATTATGGCAGGTGTCCGGCCCTTTGCAATAACCCAACACAAGTCCAACCACATTTCAATAACATAACCCAGTAATTTCTCTTTAAAATGCAATAGTTTCTCCTCGGGCCAAGACCTGTTTAAGAACATATTATATATTACTATTTCCAGGAACGGTTTCTGGCTGGAGACACACATTACATCAACTTCTCCAAAGGGCCTCTAAGTGTTGGATCTATATTCCCACGCAAGCTCATTCAGCTCATTCTCAAAGGACCGGGGCATGTCCCATGACTTAAAAAGAGATACAAATAATAATAATAAAATTCATACAGAAATAGACATTTCCTTTTTATTTTCATTTGCACTTGGCCTTGGTCATGGGTAAAAATTGGGAAAGAAAAACATAAAAAAGAGCTCGAAATAATAATAATAAAGTTTACAGAGGACATACAATGACTTGGAAAGTTTAGTAAATAAAGTATAGCATATACGAGAAATTCTTGTATATAACAATCTAGTGTCACGATGTATGTTCGGGATAAAATCTAAAACTACAAATTTTTTAGATTTTGAACAAACTTTATAATTATCTGTAATTTGGTCCAAATTAAAAGATAAGATTGTTTTAAAGAGTGTTTATTTTATAGCGAAACAACGTTCGTCGGGACAGCTAGTAATAATAGTAAATCTGTAAGGGTTGGTCATGGCGTAAGTTACTTGGTTTTCAGAGTTATTGTGTTTATAAGCTTTATACATGATACTGAAACTAAATTGACGATTTTTAGTATCACGTCTTTTGCCCTTGCAGGGTAGACAGAGCCTAAGTTTTAAGACCTGAAGGTCACGTTTAGCATGTTGGTGGGCATTAGGTGGAAAACGGAATCAAATTCGTTGTCAAATGAGTGATGGGTTCCTAGCCGCATCGCCTATTAACATGATTCTGCAGATTTTATCCCAATCCCTTGATCGGCTTACAATCTGCGACAATGTATGTATGACATGTAGCAAAATATGCAACATATGAATTCTCTTCGCTTTAAACTCAACACTTCCTAAGTAAGAGGCCGGTAAAGGTGGATCAACAATTAATGCGGATTTCAGCCTGATCAACAATGGAGGTAAGAAGTGTCATCCTCAACTGCGTATCCGGTAGTCGAAGTAATGGCATTGGGTATGCGCACCCGGCCGCCCGAGCTGCGTCTTGCCTTACCAGTGTTAGTAGTATCCCAAAACCTTTATTCCCTCCCTTATCCAACAAATTCCTATCCTTCTCCAGCTTAAAATTGCTTTCGATAGGCAGCAGCGTCAGACGCACAAGAAGCCAAAGAAACTGCGCTCGCTATCTCGCCTGCCAAGCATGGTGAGTATGGCAATACCCTCCCATGGAACGAATAAGTATCCTTGGGAGAGGTCTTGCAATGCACTATTTGCTGTTGTATTGATGAATGATGATGATGAACAATGGCCGAAAGGAGGACAACACAGGAAAGGCTACTTCTGAATTTAGTTTTTTTTTTTATAGTGGCAAAATAAATAAATAAAATAAATAAAATAAAAATCTTTTATTTCAGGCTTTACGACCCATAAAGTGTTAGTAACAAAGAAAACCTATAACTATGTTAGTACAATATCTAAATCGAAAATTCTTGACGGCTTCGTGTCTTTGACTAGATGAACGCGAGTCCAGTGCTGCATAATAGCACTGTCCACGTCCAATCTAGCCGCAACCGTTTTTACCAGTATGTTGGCGCTGCCCCGCACCCGGTGAATCAAGGATGCTGTGCGCTTTCTTATAATGGCTGACAGACTGTCAACTCCAACTACCGCCTGCATCCCTGAAGCACTACAAGGGCGGCGCATCCCCAACATTACTCTAAGGGCATTGTTATACTGAGTGCGCAGAGCCCTGTATGCTACTTGGGTATAATGTGTCCAAAGGCTGCACGTGTACAAAGAGTTACAAAATGCTTTGAAAAGCGTAACTTTAACCTGCTTTGTACAGCGAGCAAATCTTCGAACTATCATATTGGCCCTAACACACAAGGCTCTCCGCTCCCTTTCTATATCCAAATCATCTTTAAGCGAGTCGGTGACCCAGTGTCCCAGATACTTAAATTTCTGCACCTGATTCAGAGGAACTCCATTAAGTTTCACTACTGGAACTTTATAGTTTCTATTTTTAGCTTTGAAGACAAGGAGTTCACTCTTAGCAGTATTATATCTAAGACCATGCGACACCGCATATCTCTCACAGATACCAAGCAACTTGTTGAGTGCACTGATTGAAGGGCACAGCAGCACCATATCGTCGGCGTAGCTTATATTGTTGACAAAGGTACCGTCGATAGAGCATCCAACGCCAGCGCTGCTGAGCTCCTCAATCAGCTTGTTCATGTAAACATTGAAGAGCATTGGTGAGCTGATCCCCCCCTGTCTCACCCCGCTTTCCAACCTGTACATACTTGATAGCTCTCCTGACCATTTGACCTGGTTCTGCTGATTGGAATACCAATACTTTAATAACAGGATGTACTGATACGGTAGAGTAGTATCATCACACAACTTTTTCCACAAAATATTATAATTAACTAAATCAAAGGCTTTTGAAAAGTCCAAAAACACAGCATATACGGGTGTCCCTCTATCAGTGTAGTATCGGACAGTCTGCTTGAGACATAACACAGCTGTTTCAGTAGATAGATTTGATCTAAAACCAAACTGTGCATCATGCAATTTCATATGTGCACTAAGCTGTTTCTCAAGCAGTCTGTCCAACACTTTGGCAACAATAGTAGCCAAGGATATTGGTCTATAGTTAGATTTGTCACTAATATTACCAGTTTTATTTTTAACAATAGGTACAACCACTGTTTTTAACATTTCATCTGGTAAGTATCCATGATTAAAACATAGTGAGAAAAACATAGCCAAAATTCTAGGTAAATGCACCCCGGCATGCTGAAGGTGTTCTATACTCAGCCAATCGTGACCTGGAGACTTACCATGACTCATATTCTTAATAATTAATCTAATTTCTGATGCAGTAACTAAAATTGGTTTCTCATTACAGCTATTACTACTCTTAAATGGTGTGTATCTTACATCTTCAGAGTCTGGACATGAGGGTGGACTTACCAAAAAATGTTCTTTAAACATTTGAGCTATCTGCTGTGGTTCATTCAGTCCCTCCACACTGGATGGTAGGGTAGCCCTTGGGTTTAGTCTTTTTGTATGTTTCCAAAAATCTGAGAATTTTTTCTTACAATGTTGTTCACATAAAATATTCATTTTTATTTGTTTTTGGTTAGCTTTACACCATTTCAGTTTGGCTTTAAAAGTATTTCTACTCTCCCTCATTTTATTATACATATAACCACATGTCGGTCGACCATAAGCAATCCAATTACGAAACCATATACGTGCCTCATTATGAGCAGTTTTTACATGTTTATTCCAACCACAAATATATTTATTTTTATGCTTATTACCTATTTTCTGATTACAGCTATGTATAGAGGCATCAGCTAAAACTTTTATAACCTTATTATACAATATTACCAAGTCTTTTCTATGTTCAATATTATTACATAATTTATCAGCACATCCTACACAAGTAGATGGAAAATCAATATGTTTTAATTTTTCATTACAATATTTAGTATACTGAGAAGTCTGATACTCATTTCTTTCCCCCCATACAATAGCATTTCTCTCATTACTGCGATGCACTACCTTCGCTCGCATCACATTGAGATTGCACTGCATTACTAGTGGAAAGTGGTCAGAACAAAAAATATTGTACATAATAGAAACATTAGCAACAGTATGTCGTGCTGCCTGTGTTACCAGACAGTGATCCAGCCAACTACAGGTACCATGACTTTCACTTACATATGTATAAGAACCAGAGTTCACCCCCAGTAATTCAATATCTACACAATTCCATTCTTGCTCTAAACAAAAACTATTTAGTTCATCACCAAAAGGTTTGAGCGGGTCTGCATTGAAGTCCCCGAGTATATAACCATATTCAATATCACAACTTTCAATAATGGCATTGATTTCACATAAACAATGCGTAAACTCTTCCAAGTGTGATGTTTTATCATATGGCATGTATACTGAGAACACAAGGAAACAACACTCCGCAACACTGATTTTCACCGCACAAATCCTATCGCTTGCACATGGAACTACAGCCACTGAATCAAATATATTTTTCCGCCACAAAATAGCAACCCCACCATAGGGCCGCCCACGCAAGATTTCCTTTGATGTATCCACCGCCGACTTGCCGCAGTATTCAAAATTTTGATCAATCTCACCAAGTACAGTGATATCATCGGGAAGTAACCATGTTTCCTGTAGTGCTATAAGGTCGGTAGACTGACACAGTGACCTTATATCATCAATGGAACCTGCCAAATCTTTGCAGTTGAAAGTAATAAATTGAACTGTAGATTTATCTATATCCATATATTTATTTATCTGTATTCTTTGAATTGCCATAATTCCTTATAAATCTTCTAAAAGTCACACCTTCAGGCCACATACTGTCGTCCAGGAACAATGATAATTTATTTTTCGGCACATACACAATATATGCATTATACTGTCTTTGTTCCTTCGAATTTATTTTTTTTAAGTTCACAATTATTTCAGACTTTACTTTTATATATTCAATAATATCTTCCTCCTTTGTACTTACATCTACGTAATTTATAAACAACGGTATCTTTACATCTGCAGCACGAAACTTCTGCTCTGACTTCGAACAAGCTTTGCCTTGCATACTCACAAATCGGTTTCTGTACCGTTTTTTCTGCACAATCTTCCATTCTTCATTATCATCCTCTTCCTTGCAAGGTTTAGGTTCCTGTATCTCCTTTACTATGTCAGATATTAATCTCTCCGGCTGTAACATTTTATCTAGTTCAGAACTCCGCACAATATCGGTATTGTTGTTATTATGAAGCCTTGCCATTGACTTGTCAAACGTCAGTTGCTGAGAAATGTCACCTGTCTCTTGTTGCGATGTCGTTGTCATCAACTGACATTTGGGTGAGCGAGACAGCGAATCGTTGTGAACGTCACCGCTCACGCCGCCGGCGCCGATACCGTCTGACTCACTGACTTGATGTGTTTGTATGTGGGTAAGTCCAATGGGTCCACTCTCTAGGCAATAACTGTTCTGCAAACCACCGCCTCTTTTATGATTTATAAATCTATCTGAATGACTAACCAATGATGCATTTTTCATATTTATATATGAAAAATGCATCATTGGTAATTCTGACCTTAATTCTTGCACTTGCGTTGTTGTGACATATGTATCTTTGATTTTCTGTAGATCGGTTTTCAACACAATTATATCCTTAAGAAGTCTCGATGCATCAACATGGTCAAATGTCAATGGTGGCAGTTTTTGTAAATCTTTCGCCACAAACATAGGTAATTCATCGGGATTTGACTCTTTAAACACCGCTATGACATCATACAGATCCTTCATTGATTTCTTTCCCTTTTTTCTGGCTATTTTTCTTTGTGATATCGCCGTAAACAATAAGCTCTTTGCAGAATCAATATCCTCCTCCGCAAAACTTGATAGGCACAAAGTCACTAAGGATTTTTCGTCCATTACATCTTGCTTGTTTTGAATAAAAGCAAGAAGCTCATTAATAACTATATTGCACGAAGCACACTTTAACGTAGCTGACATATTGACAGCTCAAATAACGACAACGACCACTTCCTAACGCGTTTGACACGAGAATACATCATCTGTGAAAATTTCAACTGTAACTATCACGGTTCATGAGATACAAGATAAAGTTAATACTTTTTTCATAATTGAGCAAAATTCAATTATTCATAATTGAATAATACGCTTATTATTGCACGTTGCACAGGTGAACAAAGTTGCAGCAATATCGGTTCTGTGAAAGCTGACTTCCTAGTGACAGAAACATCAAATACTTTGTCATTTGTTATAATATCTGTATGACTATAGGAAAAAACCGGCCAAGTGCGAGTCGGACTCGCGCACTAAGGTTTCCGTACCATTATCTATAAAAATGGCAAAAAAGTATCTCTGTTGTATGGGAGCCCCCCTTAAATATAAATTTTATATCAATTAAATTATTCATTTTTGAAATTAATATATAATTAAATATTCTGGGAATATTTCAAGCGTCTACATATTGCCATTGAGCAATAATGAGCAAAAAAAAAACACGTTTGTTGTATAGGAGCCCCTTTAAATATTTATTTTTTTCTGAATTTTTTTTTGTTATAGTGGCAACAGAAATACATCATTTGTTAAAATTTCAACTGGCTAAATATCACGATTCATGAGAAACAGTCTGGTAACAGACGGACGGACGGACAGCGGAGCCATATTAATAGTGTCCCGTTTTTACTCTTTAATAACGGAACCCTAAAAAGGGTACATATCCAATTACATAATATTTGGACCGACTGTTCATATCTGTCATTCGAAAAAATCATCAGAGAAATGTGATGACGCGTTGATGTATTTTCTATGAACTTGCGTCTGCGACAGGTAACTGACTGTAAATCGAAATGTTTATCTACCAAGTTTCATTTAATGAACTTATTTATTTACTAGCTGTTGCCCGCGACTACGTCCGCGGCAATTTCTGTTATTATGATTAATTATGTTTTTTCTTTGTATAGGCGAACAATTTCCCCCCGTTTTCAAAACATTTTTTATTGATGCTTCGCTCCTATTAGTCGCAGCGTGATGTTTTATAGCCTAAAGCCTTCCTCAATAAATGGACTATCCAGCTCAAAAAGAATTTTCCAATTTGAACCAGTAGTTCCTAAGATTAGCGCGTTCAAACAAACAAACTCTTCAGCTTTATAATATTAGTATAGATGTTTCGCATTTAACTCTGTCTGTCATTTTTTACGCTTCAACCATTGAACTGATTTGGATGAAATTTGGTATGGAGGTGTGTGGCCCGGGGAAGGACATAGGGTATGTTTGATTCCGGGAAATTCTACTGTTCCCGAGGGATCGTCACTAACGCGGGCGGAGCCGCGAAGACAGTTACTTTCGCATTTATAATATTAGTATGGATAGTATGTGTAGGTATATTGCTGTAGTATACTGATGATGAATTGACTTTGTATTTAAATTTTCTTATGTCACTTATTATTTAATCTCTTACTATTTAAGTGCTATTTTAAGGCTCTTAAAGCCCCTTAAAGGGTGACTCAGGTCATAAATATGAACAACTTTTTCTATGTGACCAATGCTGGGAACTCAAAAAAAAAATTCATTTCCATATTAAAGAGTCCCGCCGCCCGGCCAGTTTGTATAGGAATGTCGATTTTTTTTTTAGTTCCCAGCATTGTTCCTATAGGTAAAGTTGTTCATTTTGACGACTGAGTCACCCTTTTAAGGGTCCAAAGCGATAGAAAAATTTACCGTGTATATTTGCCGGCAATCTAATGCCTTGAGTTCATTCAAATGACGATAACTCTTTTTTTAATGAACCGATTTTGATAAAATAAACTTTAGATGTTTTGCTGAGTTAAAACAAAGCAATTGGTGAAAGTTTGAGGTAAATCGTTTCAGTATTTTCGGAGATAATCGTGATCATACACAGACAGACAGACAAGAAATTCGAAAAAAATTTTTTTGCTTTCTATTATTCTTTTTAAGTGTCCCTCTATCCATTTTAGTTAAAAATTGTAAATGTACAGACAAAATATTTTTACTGTTTTATATGTATAGATATTATACGTATAGAAGAGTTATGGATAAACATACATACATACATGTATACAAAAAATCTAAAATTCATCAATTTAGTTTCATGTCATAGAGCTTATGAACACGATATCTCGAAAAACAAAGTAACTTAGTCCATGACCGACCCTTACAGATTTATTATTAGTAGTTATATAATAGCTATAGGATTATAGGTAGGTACTTTAATCTTACCAGCTAATCAATACTACCATAAAGGTGTTAAAGTGTCATCATTAGTTCGTAATTGTAGTAAATATGTGTTTAACTTCGTTAATTAATTGTTATGACCTGTCTTAGGTAGCTTGTAATTGTTCTTTATTAAATGATTGATTACTCGTGTTATCTGTTATTCATCGTTCATACCATAGGTAGGAAGGTAGAATTAATACACAGTCCTCATAGAAAAAAAACACTTGCATACATTGTAAATAGTAGTAAATCAATACATACAATATGTAAAGAAAACCCTGTCCGAGCCTTGAAGGGGTTCTCGATCCTAATGCAGCCCGTTGATATGAACAACTTTTCAACTATGGGACCAATGAATGCCGTGACAGTCGTTGGCGAGTTCATACTTTACTCCTAATTAAACAAAGCATCGTCAGAAAGAGAATTCACATGCAGCAAAATTTTAAACTCGACACTTCCTAAGTAAGAGGCCGGTAAAGGAGGATCAATATTTAATGCGGATTTCAGCCTGATCAACAATGGAGGTAAGAGTTGTCGTTGTCAACTGCCTATCCAGTAGTCGAAGTGATGGCATCGGGAACGCGCACCCAGCCGCCCGAGCTGCATCTTGCTTTATCAGTGTTAGTAGTATCCCAATTCCTTTATTCCCTTCCTAATCCAACAAATTCCTATCCTTCTCCAGCTTAAAATTTCTTCCGATGGGCAGCAGCGTCGGACGCACAAGAAGCCAAAGAAATTGCGCTCGCCATCTCGCCTGCCAATCATGGTGAGTATGGTAATATCATTCCATGGAACGAATAAGTATCCTTTGAAGAGGCCTTTGTCCAGCAATGCACTATTTGCTGCTGTATTGATGAATGATATAAATATAAATAAATAAATAAATAAATAAATATATACGGACAAATCACACAGATTGAGCTAGCCCCAAAGTAAGTTCGAGACTTGTGTTATGGGATACTAACTCAACGATACTATATTTTATAACAAATACATATATAGATAAACATCCAAGACCCAGGCCAATCTGAAAAAGTTCATTTTCCATCTTGACCTGGCCGGGGATCGAACCCGGTCACTCCGTGTCGCGGGCTGGCGTGTTGACCGCTGCGCCACGGAGCTATTCAAATGATGATGATGATGAACAATGGCCAAAATGAGGACAACACAGGAAAGGCTACTTCTGATTATAATATTTTTTTTTTATTATAGCGGCAACAGAAATACATCATCTGTGTAAATTTCAACTATCTAACTATCACGGTTCATCAGATACAGCCTGTTGACAAACGTACGGATGGACGGACAGACAGACGGACGGATAGCGGAGCCATATTAATCGTTCGATACACTTTGATTTTGCAAAGAAAATATTTTTGTAACTATTTTTCTTTAGCCGTGTCAAGAAAGAGATCAAATCTTTTGCAATTTTAAAAGCAGCAAAATGATTGGGAAAGATTAGATCCCAAAAATTTCAGGCAAGACTTAATGCTGATCGAGAATATCAGGCTGCATCTCGCTCAGCAGAATCCTCTTCGACTTGCGAAGCACATCTGAGCGCTGATCGTGAGCGTCATACGTCATCTCGCGATTCAAAAATTAACATACATCGAGAATCACGCCTGAGTTCTCAACGTATTAACACGTCTACGTCTAGGTATCTAGAGACCAGTGAGGAACGTGATGTGCGATTGACTTCTTGCCGTAGGTATATGCACAACCACGTCTAGGTCTCAGTTGCGATCCACGTTCCTCACTTGTTTTAGAGTGCACTACAGAGTACTGATCATGAACGTCAGTCGACGCGAACGAAGTCGCAGGCATCAGCTAGCAATCAAATATAACACGCCTACAAAATATACTATATACCAATTTATTTTAGATGGATTGTTCGCAAAGATCGCCTTTTATCACAGCATAGATAATAGATAGTTCTATATATATTATCTATGAATGGATTGTTAGCAAAGATCGCCTTTTATGACAGCATACGGCGTGATTCCCGTTGTATGTAAATTTCTGAATCGCGAGATGACGTATGACGCTCACAATCAGCACTCAGGTGAGCTTCGCGAGTAGCATAGGATTCCGCTAAGTGAGATGCAGCCTGATGTTCTCAACCAGCATCAAGCCTTGCCTGACATTCTTGGGATCTCATCATCATCATCATATCAGCCGCAAGAAGTCCATTGCTGGACATAGGCCTCTCCCAATGATTTCCAAAATGACCGGTTGGAAGCGGCCTGCATCCAGCGTTTCCCTGCGTCCTAGTTCAGGTCGTCCGACCACCTGGCAGGTGGGCGTTCGACGCTTCGCTTGCCGGTACGTGGTCGCCATTCGAGAACCTTTTTGCCCCATCGGCCATCGGTACTACGTGCTATGTGCCCCGCCCACTGCCACTTCAAGGAGCTAATCCGCTGAGCTATGTCGGTAACTTCCGTTCTTCTACGGATCTCCTCATTTCTGATTTTGTCTCGCAGAGAAACAACGAGCATAGCCCTCTCCATTGCTCTTTGAGCGACCTTCTCTTAAGTGATCTTGGGATCTAATGATTCCTAATCTTTTTGCTGCTTTCAAAATTGTAAAATATTTGATCTCTTTCTTGACTTGGCTAAAGAGAAATAGTTACAAAAATATTTTCTTTGCAAAATCGAAATGTATTGAACGATTAATATGGCTCCGCTTTTCGTCCGTCTGCCCGTCCGTGTATCACCGGGCTGTATCTCATGAACCGTGATAGTAAGACAGTTGAAATTTTCACAGATGATGTATTTTTGTTGCCGCTGTAACAAAAAAATACTAAAATCAGAAGTAGCCTTTCCTGTGTTGTCCTCCTTTCGGCTATTGTTCATCATCATCATTCATCAATACAGCAGCAAATAGTCTATTGCTGGACGAAGGCCTCTCCCAAGGATACTTATTCGTTCAATGGGAGGATATTGGCATACTCACCATGCTTGGCAGACGAGATTGCGAGCACAGTTTCTTTGGCTTCTTGTGCGTCCGACGCTGCTACCCAACGGAAGTAATTTTAAGCTGGGGAAGGATATGAATTTATTGGATTAAGGAAGGATATAAAGGTATTGGGATACTACTAACACTGGTAAAGCAAGAAGCATTACTTCAACTACCGGATATACAGTTTAGGATGACACCCCTTGCCTCCTTTGTTGATCAGGCTGAAATCCGCATTAATTGTTGATCCACCTGTACCGGCTTCTTACTTAGGAAGTGTTCAGTTTAAAGCAAAGAGAATTCATATGTTGCAAATTTTGCTACATATGAATTCTATTCCTAACGATGCTATGTTTAATTTTGAGTAAAGTATGTAACTCGCCAACGACTGTCTCGGCATTCATTGGTCCCATAGTTGTAAAATTTTTCATATCAATGGGCTGAATTAGGATTGAGAATCCCTTCAAGGATCGGACACTACTACTTATAAAGTACTAGCTTTCGCCCGCGGCTCCGCCCGCGTCAATGTCGATCCCTCGGGAATAGTGTTTTTTCCCGGAATGAAATTAGCCTATGTCCTTCTCCGTACTCCAGAGTACTTGTATGCAAAATTTCATGAAGATCGGTTCGGTAGTTACGGCGTGAAAGCGTAACAAACAAACAAACAAACAAACTCACTTTCGCATTTATAATATTAGTAAGGATGCAAGTGTTTTTTTTTTCTATGAGGATTGGGTATCAATACTACCTTCCTACCTATGGTACGAAGGATAAATGATAGATAACACAAGTAATCAATCATTTAATTTCTCCTCTGTAATTATTAAACTACCTCTGTGGTCCAGTGGTTAAGGCGTTTGCCTGTAGACCCGGGGGTCGTGGGTTCGATTCCCACGGGAAGCATACTTTGTTTAGTTGTTTCCAGTTTGGTTAGGACATTGCAGGCTTGAATCACCTGATTGTCTGATAATAAAGATGATTCTGTGCTTCGGAAGGCACGTTAAGCCGTTGGTCCCGGCTGCCATCTGGTAGTCGTTAAAGGAACCACGTCAGAGGCCGAAAGGCGGTTCCGAAGAACTCTGACACCAGGATGTTTATGGTCGATTGACCGTGACACCTACACGAGATGAATGAATGATTTAATTAAAGGGAAATCTAAAACAAGCTACCTAAGACAGGTCATAACAATTACTTAATTAACGAAGTAAAACACATATTTACTACAATTACGAAGTAATGACGTCACTTTAATACCTTTTTGTGGTAAGATTAAAGTACCTACCTATAATCCTATAACTATTATATCACTACTAATAAATAACTTGTCAGGGTCGGTCATGGAGTAAGTTACTTTGTTTTCAGAGATATCGTGTTTATAAGCTTTATACATGACACTGAAACTAAATTGACGATTTTTAGATTTTTTTTTGTATGCATCTATGTATGTTCCTCCATAACTCTATAACGAATTCAGTTCATTATATGAATATTGGTAGATAAATATTTTGACGTACAGTCAGGTACCTGTCGCAGACGCAAGTTTATAGAAAACTAGCTTGCGCCCGCGGCTCCGCCCGCATCAATGTCGATCCCTCGGGAATAGTACTTTTTCCCGGGATAAAAGGTAGCCTATGTCCTTCTCCGTACTCCAGAGAACTTGTATGCAATATTTTATGATGATCGGTTCAGTAGTTACGGCGTAAAAGCGTAACAAACAAACAAACAAACAAACTCACTTTCGCATTTATAATATTAGTAAGGTTTGATATGTACCCTTTTAAGGGTTCCGTACCCAAAGAGTAAAAACAGGATCCTATTAGTATGGCTCTGCTGCCCGTCTGTCTGTCTGTCGTCCGTCCTTCTGTTACCAGACTGTATCATATGAACCGTGACAGTTTGCCAGTGTGAAATTTTTACAGACGATGTATATCTGTTGCCGCTATAACAAAAAAAAACCGATCAAGTGCGAGTCGGACTCGCGCACGTTATCTATAATAAGCATTATTGCATAGCAAAATTTAATTATTTAATATATTTATATTATATGTTGTAAATAAATATTTACACTTTTCGCAATTTTTTCTTTACTTGTGCTTTACGACGTTGCTTTGCACCAAATTTCAAGATTCTGAGTTCACGGGAAGTATCCTATTGATTTTGATTCCCTTGCGAATGTTGAAAATTTGCGGCATTAAAATTTAATAATATTATGATAACATGATGTTACAAAAAATGAAGACCTTTCGCATTTTTTTCTTTATCTGTGCCTTATGATGTTGCTTCATACCAAATTCCAAGATTCTGAGTTCACGGGAAGTACCCTGTAGGTTTTGATTCCCTTTGGAGTTCGAAAAACATGAAAATTTGTGGCATAAACGGCTGTACCTTTTGATTGCGTTGGCTTAGAAGTTTGATTTTTTTACAGCTTCAAGGGACAGTAGACTTGAATATTTGATATGAATTTTAGCTTGATACCGCAACGTGTTCGTGAGAAAAAGGGTCTTGACAGAGCGACAGACAGACGGACAACCGAGTGATCCTATAAGGGTACCTTTTAACCTTTTGAGGTACGGAACCCTTAAAAATACTAAAATCAGAATAAAATAAATATTTAAGGTGGCTCCCATACAACAAACGTGATTTTTTTTGCTCAGTTTTGCTTGATAATGTTATATATTCACTTCAAAAATAAATAATTAAATTAATATAAACTAAATATTTAAGGGGGGCTCCCAAACAACAGACATTTTTTTACCGTTTTTATAGATAATGGTACGGAACCCTTAGTGCGCGAGTCCGACTCGCACTTGGCCGGTTTCTTTCTATAGTCATACAGTTATTATAACAAACGACAATGTATTTGATGTTTCTATACTATCACTAGGTAGACAGCTTTCACAGAACCGATATTGCTGCAACTTTGTTCACCTGTGCAATGTGTAATAATAAACGTATTATTCATATAGTCTTTGCCTCACTCACCTCACCGGGGGGTGGGGGGGGGGGGGGGGGAGTTATACTGAATCCTCAACGGCTCGGGGTTCACCCTCACCTTGGAGCTCGGCCTTCAGTCTCGCGGCCCAAGTGTCCGGCAGTTCGGCCTGCGGCCTCACTGCAGCTCACTTGGTCGTGGGGAGTTAGGAGGAAGGGGTCGTGCTGAATCCTCGACGGCTCGGGCTTCGCATTCGCCGTGGGGCTCGGTCTACGGCCTCACGGCCCTAGTGTTCAGCAGTTCGGCCTGCGGCGGCACTGCAGCACACTTGGGGTAGAAGGGGGGGGTCGTGCTGAATCCTCAATGGCTCGGGCTTTGCCCTCGCCTTCGAACCATTTTACCCTTCGTGGCTTTAGGGGTGAATATTGCCCAGTTTCCCCTACATAATCTTTTTTAATTGTAATAGAGAACTCATACACCTGTTTGTATACTTCCAAGTCTAGAAAGTACTGCTGTAGCGTTATTAAATAAATAAATAGAAATGAGAAAATTTCCATACAAACTTTCCCCCTGTTTTACCCTTTCAGGGGGAAGTATGTATGGAAATTTTCTGAATGAAGACAGATGAAGTGTCTATGAAGACAGACAGACAGACAATATGTTACTTTCGCATTTATAATATTAGTATGGATATGGATACTGGTAGTATGGAATATAAAAGTAAAATAAGTTCTTACATACTTATGTCGTCCGTCTCCTAAACAAAAATACGTAATCATAAGACCTTAAAAACACATCATCCAACGAAATACACCGACTGCACGCGCACACTTTCTATCTCACTTTAACATACTTCCATTTCGTTTTTTGCGACGTTGCCGCTCTGCCGCCGCGATGCTCGAAAGCAATAATTCGCAGCAAATATTGATCAAACGCGGTATATATTCGATCAACAAAAGTATCCTCAGTGCATGAAAAAAGGCGGTTAATTGATCAATAATTGTCGTGATAATTTATGACGAGTATTAGACTTTACGGCACAATTAAGCAAAGTGTCGTAACGAGGAGAATTCATATATAGCAGAAAGAGCACGATAGACCCAAAACTTTCAGAGTTAGAGGCGGGTAAAGGTTGATCAACAATTATATCGGATTTCGGCCTGATCAACAACGGCCGAAAGGAGGACAATATATATATATATATATATATATATATATATATAAACACTACTTTGGGCACTTACCAGCTCCAGCAGTGAGCTAGAACATTGTTGACTCCACCTTTAACCCGGAATAACTTGACTTCAGTTGTAGGTATTTCGCTCGGAGTCGAATATGTTGCGTCTTACAATAATTTCTGACCGACATATTCGTTAATATACTTTTATACTCGACAAAATTTTTGCTCAACTTTCGAAACAAATTTGATCCGTAACGGCCAATTTTTTTAATCTCGTTATAACTTTATGACTCCACGTTTTATTCAACACTTGAACATTGTTGCCTCCGTTTTATACTCACTGACTTATATACTTACCTAAATTTCAAAACTTATTTGATCCGTAACGTATATATCTTTGTAACTCGTCAGCACATTCTGTCTCCGCGTTTTATTCAAAACTTGTAATTTGTTGACTCCATTTCATATAAGGAATTTGCCCGGCTAATTTTATATTCGTAAAGATTGTAACTTATTAGATCCACTTCCTTTTTTTAAATCTAGTTATCACTTTATGACTCCACGTTTTATTTAACACTTGAACATTGTTGCCTCCGTTTTATACTTACTGACTTATATACTTACCTAAATTTCAAAACTTATTTGATCCGTAACGTATATATCTTTTTAACTCGTCAGCACATTCTGTCTCCGCGTTTTATTCAAAACCTGCACTTTGTTGACTCCATTTCATATAAGGAATTTGCCCGGCTAATTTTACATTCTTAAAGATTGTAACTTATTAGATCCACTTCCGTATGTATACAAAGGCGGGGGAAACATTGACTAATAATAAAGTACTGATAAAAATAACAAAGCGAGCAGATCCGATGGCCGGTGGGGCAGAAAGGTTCTCGAATGGTAACCACGTACCGGCAAGCGCAGCGTCGGACACCCATCGACCAGAAGGTCGGACGACCTGACTAAGGTCGCAGGAAGATGCTGGAAGCACGCGGCTTTCTACCAGTCGTATTGGAAATCCTTGGGGGAGGTCTATGTCCAGCCGTGGACTTCTTGCGGATATGATGATGATGCCAAAAATAATAGATACCCAGACAGAACCAGTTGCAAAGAAAATGAAAAAGTGAATGAGAGAGACATCAAGAATAACAGCAACTAGAGTGAGAACAGTTGACAAACTGAAACAGACCTGTCTGTAAACAAATTGCACAAATCTATATAGAGATAGACAAAAAGAGAAAAATCATCAGAAAGATATAATGCAAGTGACTACAAACAAAATGAAATAGTTAAAACAAATACTTTTGGTTCTATGAAATTAATAAGAGTAAAAAATAGGGCAAAGATTAGTATCAAATACTGAGAGTGATCAATCTTGTGAAGAAAAAGGAAAACATAAACAGAAATAAACAAAAATTATAAGTGGTGATGAATTTAATAAATAAATATATAAGGAAGAAAAAAAAGTCCAAAACATACTCAAAAAAACTATGATGAAAATGATGAGCAATCAGATGAAGAAGAAGTTGAGAAAAAGATGAAAGAAAACTCAAACCAAACGGAGCAGCATTGCGATTGAATCCGTGATGCAGCACTGAAAATCATTCGCATTGAAGAAAACAATCCAGGAAAAGCTTTGTGTGAAGAAGTATTGCGCAAAGCAGCAGTTTTCTAGAAAAAAGGCATAAAATTATCTTTAAAACGCAACCCTGATATCGTAACACTAATGTGACCTACAAATGTGACACCCCGGAAAGTATCTAATTATCTCTGAGCAGTTAATGACAAATCTAGAAAAGACTACTTATTTTTTTACAGTAATAATAACAAGCCGTGAGGTTTCTGGTAGAGTAGAATAGGACCACTCCTAGACTTCCCATGGATGTCGTAAGAGGCGACTTAGGAAATACAAGCTAAACAGAGCTCATAAACATCAATGAGACCTCTCCAACCCGTCTGGCCAGCGAGGAGAGTGTAGGCCAAATCATCTGTGCTCTGGCCAAGTATGGCTCCGGCAGTACAGAGAGAGTCATGCTCCTGCAGTGGAGACTAAAAAGACCTGATGATGATAAATAAAAACAAATAAAAAACTAAATAATAAATATTATATTTTTTAATTATGCAACAATTTGTTTATTTTAAACTTCGTCAGTTAACCTATTTTGATAATTATTTTATGTAATGTTTTTATCAAGCCTGATTAATAATTCCAAAAGTTTGCTTGTACCTATTTTAAAAATTCGAGGCGTGTTGTCTGTATTTATAACTAAATACACTATTCCATTATTACGATTTAATAATGTGATTTTCCAAATTACGTTCCTATCTGAATTGTGAAATTCATGTTTTTTTTTTGTTAAAATAGTAGAGTACTATCTATTTTCTGACTAGAATTTGGCTCGTTTTTGACCCTTCGTACGGAACCCTTCGTGCGCGATTCCGACTCGCACTTGGCCGGTTTTTATTTTATAAAATGACACATGAACCCGTATTTATATGTCACATTAGAACTAAATATCGTCCTCAGTCAACAAAACGCATGGCTGTCGCAGAATTATAGGTATAAGTGGGCTGCTTCTTGCAACTGGTGTCGTGTTTGTTGTCTTTAGACAATAAAATAACATCTTGAAGGTCCCGCTCAACAAAAACCGCCAATGTCACAACAGGTAGTCTGGTTTCAGTGCACATACCGTGATAGGCCAGCCTGATGTAACAGGCATAGTGTTTGTTGATTCATCATCAAATACAACCACAGATAAAATCAAAGTCAAATAGAAATATTTATTTAAAGCAAAATACAACTTAAACAAATAAAATAATACATGTGAAATAGACTTTTACAAAAATATAGATACCAAAAGATTTAAAAAACATTTGGGCAAGTAAATATTATAAAGAATATATTTTTTTCCATTAACAAACACATCACGAGCCATGAAAAGAAATGTTCTGAAGTGGCACAAAATAGGGATGTTTGGAAGGAAATGGGGCAGACCTTTGCCCAGCAGTGGGGATCACGCGGAGATTAGGGGTTAGTTGTTTTATTAACAACTTCATACCCGAGACGGCTCTGTTTTGTAAGGTTTTATCAGAAGTTCTTATAACCACCCCTCGGCTCCATCTCCAGGCCCTGAATATCATGTAGCATGGAAGTGCTTGCTAATACAAATCAAATGAGTCGAAACACGACGAACGTATCTTATTTCGTTGAGGAGTTCCTACGGTCACCTTCTGACTCCATCATCAAACCAGCTACATGATCTTGTCACCGAAGAAACGGGATGCGTGTTTTTTTACGAGTCCACAACGGATATCTTGTTTAGTTTAGTCAGAAGTTTCCTTCACCTTCCGGCCCCATCTCCCCTTTTTTGCCAAGACGCAACTAATGAACACCAACTTAAATGGTTACGAAGCAAAACTCTAACCTACATAGTGAGTAGCCGGCAGAAGCCAATCATAGATACTGACAGGTATGGTGTGCTCTGATTGGCCCATTTGAATCGGAGCAAGAAGTGCTCAAAAGCCAAAAAGGTGGATTTGTATAAAAATTGCCTAATTCTTATTATTACTCGCGTCGACATTTATGGCTCCAATCGGAGTCATATTTTGATAGGCAAACGGCAATGGAGTCAGAAAATCAAACCGGAGTCAGAAATGTAAACGGAGTAATTAAGTGCTGCTCGTACGGCACGGTTGAGCCAGGAAGTGCCCATGGGGATATCTATATATATATATATATATATATATATATATATTGTCAAATGTAGCTAAAAGAACAGGTCCATAGTCAACAACATACTTGAATTGCTATATCAGCCGGTTTGCTGACCTGGACTGCTATTTTTGAACAAAATTTGCTGTCAACTTTTGGGATTTCAGCACATTACATTGAACTGATACAATCGTTTTCTTTGTCTCTTTCAATAAAACTTTTTGTCGAAATGTTTTGCACATGTCATAGTCATAAAATCGTACTATGTGTAGTATACAACGTGATTTTGAATTTCGTAGCTATATTGGAATCTCGGAATCAGAATCCCTAATGGAATACAGAATTGCAATAAAAAAAAACCTGATTGCAAAAAAATATATAAAATTACCTATGGGCAAAGTCGCCGACCAGCTGAACGAATTTCTATGGAAGGTCAAAACAAACGTTTTTTTTCGGTTTTTTCCTTTTTCTTGCTATTCTGTATTTCATTAGAGATTCTGATTTCCAGATTTCCATATAGCTAGGAGGTTAAAATCACATTGTGTTAGGCTCTGTCTTGTTTATAATCCATGTACTGTCTGCCGTGATCGCTACATGTGCTTTGGTTACGTAATAACCGTCTGCCTATTATAATGTCAATCCTACGATATTCCCCGCGATAAATAAGTCGATTCGTGGATCTGAATAAATATGACATTCAGCATAGAAATTATAAAGATTTCCGCTTTCTAAAAGATTTAAAGAAAAATTGGAATATAAATTGTGAAATATTGATAACACAGGTGTTGAAACGAGGAAAGTGAAATTTTCAAGTAGTCACATAAGTGTCGTAAACCTGGCGGCGTTTGGACAAACAAAAACACGTCAGGGTAAAATTTGTTGCAATTTGCCTACTGTTACCAACGCATAAAGTTGCATGTGGGGTAACTTGAACTGCTGTGCGCCGCAGCGAAGTCATTTGTTAAAACAAAACGTTTGAATATTGAGAAACACGTCTTTGAGAAATTTAAGAAAGGTAATTTAGAGACGCTACAGTAGTTCTAACTATAATTTATTTTACAAACTTACGTGAGAAAAGTAAAAAATTCTAACAGCGTTATAAGTGCAAGCTACAGACTTGAATATAAATTAGTTGTCAATATTTACTAATAGCAAACTCATAATTTTAAAAGGCGCCAAAAGCGGCGCTCTTTATACTATTGAGTTTTATTAGGATGTCATTTACGGGTTATTAGTCGAGCTCCATAATAATTATGGTGTGAAGCAAATTATTGGTTTAGTGTGTCGGTGGCTGTAGTCGATTGCCGACTAGACGATGCAAAATGAAAATAATACAGAAATTTATCTTCCTTACTATTACCAGGTTTAGCTGACCAACGATTTATTATAAAATCTCGATCACTGATGATTAGGATCAGTACATTCACATTCCAAATAACGTATTAATTGTTCAGTAGTTATTTCTGAATTTTACAAGTTTCTGTCACACTACGAAAAACAGGCTCTCAAAAGTTTTAAAGTTTTCTTGTATCCTAACTAATATTATAAATGCGAAATTAAGTTTGTTTGTTACGCTTTCACGCCGTAACTACTGATCCGATCATCATGAAATTTTGCATACAAGTTCTCTGGAGTACGGAGAAGGACCTACCTTTTATCCCGGGAAAAAGTACTGTTCCCGAGGGATCGACATTTACGCGGGCGGAGCCGCGGGCGAAAGCTAGTTAATATTATAAGTTAAGCAGTGACTTCTGTTGCAAAGTACAGGGTGTCTCAGTAAGAGAGCACTGTAATTTTGTTTATTATTTTTTTGTATATGGCAACGCAGAAATTTTATTGCCGTTACCTATGAATATCATTGTTTGTTACGATTAATAAAATAAAGAGTTACATAAAATGTATTAATACTCACTACAGAAATGGAGAAAGTTACGCTGACACCGCTTGCAAACTTCGCAGATTTTTTGGTCGATATGATAACGGAGTTTTTGTGGCCTTGCTTAGATGGTATGGATCAGACGACATGTGGTTTCAGCAGGACAGCGCCAACTGCTACACCGCCCATGAAACAATTAATTTATTGCAGCAACGATTTTCAGACCAAATCATCTCACGAAATTCAAATGTCAACTAGTCACTAAGAACATACGAGCGAATTAACGTCGTGCGATTTCTTTCTTTGAGTTTTGTGCAAATTTCGGGTTTATGCAACCATTAATAAAATAACGAATAAAATAACAACCATGAAATAACGCACTCTTATTGACACACCTTTTATAAAGAAATGTAATTGCATTTGTCCATGCCTTATAGGATAATTGACTGGTAGTATTCGTTATAGATATCCCTTTGTACTTTTCTTATTCTATGTAGCCGCACTCATTTCGGTAACCGGCACGATTCGACACGGCCCCGCGATGTGTATCACTGTTAATTGACATCCGATCACACCAGCTCTTAGATCTACGAGACGGACGGGTGGACGTGATCAATATCGACACATCAATGAATGACTATACATCAACTCCCTTTAATGAGACTATAATGAAAGAGCGTCCCGCATTGTTAAAAGGCTATAAAGAAATCGTTTTAACATCATCACGCTTTATTTGAACCTGGTTGGACATGTCAGTGCTTCCCGTAAAGAACGTCGAGTGTGGTTGAAACTTCAATTGATGCTACCCCTCATTAAATTTTTGTTCCTGTTGCATACCTGGAGGCAATCGAAAATTCAGAAAGGGAAAGGTATGCGCGTATTTCGAGTGCGTCGACCCGATCATGCAACTGGCCGTGCAATGCTGAAATCCGACGGTAATATTCGAAATTTGCAGTGTGCTTTTATTGACGTCGCGAACAGCGCAATTTTCGGCATATTAGAGCTACTGGAACGGAAAATTGTTCCTGGAACTGCGTCTAAGCACGCTTTGAATTGGAGTGAGGCGGATGTGTGGTCGCACGAGGCACACCGTCCCTTGTCAAAGTTCAGTGGAGCTGGAAGGCAGCCAACGTCGCGCCCACTTCCAGGTGCTAACACGTACTCTTATTTCGTCCAGGGTGCAAGTGTCCTAATGCGATGACAGCGCTGCGTAATTGCTTTACTTACTTTAAATTAATGTGACACTCAGATATTTTTCTTATACTAGTAGCACTATTTAAAAGTGCAACTCATCTAAAGCTATTTCAGTAGTAAAGAAGTGTCAAAGCAATGTGTGTCCAAAGTGAATAATTACTATGCTACAATTTTATACCAAGTCACTGGCCTTTCTTCTTAGCCTTGTCCTATTATGAGCTTCCTGGTGAGATCACGTTTATTTAAATGCTGCTGTATCTACCCTGTCTCTTTGTTTACTCGCTCCAATGTTTTGAGGCAATTTATTTCAACAAATAGACGGCTCGCGGTGGAAATTAATCTGATTTTTATCCTGCCGAGTCATGCGGCTTCCGTTGTTAAATTAAAACGTTGGGAAGGAAGACGTTCTATTATATTTTTTCTGCTTTTAACATTGTAGACGAGATTAGAGACCACCCTAAAATAGTCATCACAGGTTTAAGCTTTAGAAGAATGTATTTGTAATAGTTTGAATTAAGTAGAATCGCTATATTAGACATAAAATTTATAATTAAGATAAAACAGTTTTGTCGACATTATCAACACAACAATTAAAGCAGTTTATGTTTACTACTTCTTTTGTACTGGCGTTACATCACACATGTAATAAGATGTTTCTAATCCGTATTGAATGCCCAACCCGGTGCGTTGTCAAGCTTACGAAGGCCGTAGATCTTAATAAAGATAAATGGTAGATCAAGTCACAAAACGCTAGTTAAGTCCTTTGAGTTAAACATAATGCGGCCAAACACATGTATATGAGGATGTTAATGACTAAGGCGGTCGGTGAGACATAGTAGTAGCCACGCATCCAGCGTTCGAAGACACGAGTATACGATCAATAAATAACGTAGTGTCAACGGATTTAGTACAGCTTTACATTTTTGTGTAGTATATATATCATGTCGCGTCCCATATTAATTAATTTCTAGTGTATTAGCATGCAGGTGGCGGTCGTAATATCTCTGGAATTCACTTAAATGTGTTTGCTGAGCTCAGCGCTGGGCGCGGTGCGTCGTGCAAGCTATACCTGTCTCCATCTGCACGCTGGAATGTCGCCGGTTTGGCGATTATAAATTTACCTTTGCGATTTCATGAGTCACCATTCTTCCACTCTCGCGAAGTGTCACTTCACCATTGAACAATGAATAATGGTTTCTTAATGACGGGCAAAAGTTTCCTTTGTTTGCTCATTGTATCTTCGTTAACTGTATTTGCGTTTTGTTTTTACTTTCCACTTGCAAAGTTGACTGCCTACGTGCTTCCTACATGCTCAATCAATGTTCCATTATGAGCCGTAAAAGGTTGATCCCAACCTGCTAGGGTCTGTTGTGCATCATTTACGTCAGCGTACGCTACGATGGATGCATGTCTATCAGGTGATGTATGTATATGTCATATGTCTACATGTATCACACCCACTATGGCTCTCGTTAAGACGCTTGATGACATGTGTTTACTAAAAAGCCTTTTGACTGACAGTTATGAGCAAAGAGATTTCAGCGAGTAGAGTAGATCCACAAAACATTTTGTTTCATTATATTTATCTCGAGTGCACTTTGTTAGCTATTGCGCGCGACAGATAATTAGGAATGCTCCTAGATCGCGTTATCAGTTTAACTTAGGTCGCGTCACCGTTTGTCCTCATTTTGGAAATTATGTCAGACAGTTAAATCATTTCTCAAAAAAACTGTTCATCATTCCTTTGTAATTCTATTCCTGCCTGCAAACGATTTTTGATATTCAGCTTTAAAGCTCTACCGTAAAATACAATAGCTGGGTCTATTTTTAAACCTATCTCCTTCAGAGGATAATATAATAGAAGTTGATAATTGATAAAATTGATAACGTAATGAAATGATAGAGTTTATTGGTGTATTAATTAGGTCGCGGCGCATGTCACGTAAAATGCTGACACAATAATGTACGCTACAAATACTCGTGTTCATTTTGAGAATACAAGTTGTGTTCGTTTTTCCCAGAATGTAGAAAGTTTGAGAGCGTGTCGGATTAGTATTGTTGGCATAGGTATTGTCGGATAGAAATCCAGGGTCCTTGAACCGCCTAGGCTGCAACCGTCCGCAAGTGGGTTACTGCGGCACAGACCGCGTGGCGCGTTCGCGACCATTCGCAAACCGGACGCCAATTAATCGTGAGCCGCCATGCCTACATACAATTTTGAATAACCAAGTTATCTAGAATAGCATGCGATAGGAGGAGAACTCGAAATACGAATAACAATGATGCACGAAATCGAAATCTTATCAACGAGAATAATAGAGTTAATGGATTTGATTTTTAATATCAGTGCTTTTAACTTACGTAAATGTTTTGTAACTGCTACCGTTTATCTGTTTTATTGACTCCCATATGAGATTATTATTCAGATTCAATAAGGTAACGTAACCATAGGACCGAAACATGTAAAGTTATATCACCAATAAATTTTGTGATCCCAAAAAACGTCAATAAATTGCGTGAACCTGCCGTAGGCCGCATCGCATATATAATATTATTGAGGTCCGGCAATGCAATGATGGTTTTTTTTTAGTTGAAATAATATCGGGTCGAGAGAACTTAAGTAATTTTTAATACCCCACACGCACTCTCCACATCAGCTGTTCGCTTTGAGTGATGCGCCTCGCATGACCAGAAATAGTTACAAGGGATTAGAACCGATCATTATAATGTTCCGATCGGTAAAGCCAGTAGAACATGCAGCTTGCGTTATTTGACAGACATTACAATGAATGTCGTATTTGTTAGTTAAGGTACCGAATATACAAAGCAAAATTTTATATTGTATATTAGATAAATATTTACCAAGCAGTAGTCGAAAATTGCCACAAGTCAAGAAAAAGTACCTACTTAAATAATTACATGATACAAATTCATTAAACATAATTCCGATGAGATGCGTAATCCAAGAATTGTGAAACTTCGGGACATCATATTTGAGTGTGGGCCCTTGCCTTACCTAGATAATCTAGAACGGCTTGAACACGAGTGCATACCATCGGTCGTTTGCCACTCAAAAAAGCGCTGATTTGTTATCGACCTACCCAAAACACAACAATGCATTTCATGACATTAACGCAATTGTCCCTTAAAGCGCTGTTCGAAATTCCTTCATGTCTAAACATCTGTCTTACGAAACTCCAAAGATATTGTTGGTACTTAAAATATAATCCTCATTAGACAGCATGATGTCATTGCTTGCTTTATTATAAACAATGTTTAGGGAGAAGCCTGATTCACGCCTGGCGTCTGGCATGTCAGGGGGTCACTTGTCAGGTTCAATGTCTTCATGGTAATGCGCCGTGACGGAAGAATACATTTAAAACAATGTGGTAGGAACCGCCTTAAAGGTAGGAAGTGAGATAATGTGCTTAAATTTTAAGTGCGGAGCTGGAATGCGTTCATTTTCATGGTATCATTTGGACAGTTTGAGTCTTGACACATTGTATTTTTGAGTCATATTCTAGGCGCTTGAGATAGTGTATGAAGCGTACGAGGCTTTTTTAGAAGTTGCATAAATACAATACTTGCAATTTGATTTACTGTGCTTTGTTTTTGTATTTCGCATCATACATACTACAAGCCTTTTACGATTATAGCAGCATTTTATGGTTTGTCTTACTTAGTTACTTAAGCTAAATATAATATTGTAGTGCGTAATAAATAGGTATGTCAGGAAGTGAAATCAGCTTTGTAATAGATATATTTTTAGTTTTTTTAAAGAGATGAAAGTAGAGACAGTATACAGTATTCATATAGACCGAAAAAAAGTTGAATAATATGTATGTTGTGTGTTTACAAGGGACGAAAAGCTCGAATGAGGGTATTGAAAGAAGTGTGGTTGCTGGTAAACGGGTGGTGTTCATGAATTATTGCTGGTGCCAACTCATTATGACAGTGAATGTTGGGTATGGCAGAAAAAGCACAAAAGTAGAATAAATGCTTTTTACCCTACGAATAAGTAATAAGTCTACTTATTCGTAGTTTTTACCTTCATTAGAGCGATAACAAATATGTATGGTAACATTTTAAAGGATCGGGTAAGAAATGACGCAGTGCGATACCGATAAAATTATGTAGATTGGAAGATAATGTAGTGATCAAGATTGAGAAAGGAATGTTAAGGTGGCTGCATTGAGTGATGGATGAATGAATGAATAACATAGAAAATACATAAAGTCAATGTGCATGTCGACCTCATCGATCGTATTGCGATGAGATTGCAGATGTTCTTAGTAAAGGAGATGTAAGAAGTATCCGAAACCGAAGAACATGCATGTGAAGAGTGATGAGTGTAGGTGAAGACAAAGAGATTTGTCAGTAATATAGCAAAGGGAGATTCATAGTGTCTGCCTACTCAATGGGATTCTGTTTTGGACATAAAATATTGCCTGGGAACTGGGAATTCAATATCACTCTGTATTTTAAGTAATGTGTCTAAACTATTTACTAGCAAGATGGGCAAATCAAGTTTAAGACTGTGCTGTAACATATTCGTATAGAAGAAATATTTTTTTTAAACATTTTTTGTAAAATCTGTGAATTTTATCACCATGATGGGCTGATTCTAAATTGTGTCTGTAGCCTTAATATCTAATGTTCGGATGGAAGTGTTGGCCAGTTCACCTTCGGCCCGAGCGCGTAAATTACAAACGTTAGACAAACTGCTCGCGGCGACATTATCTTAATTACAATATTTGCATGGCGATCATCCGAGAGCCACATAATACGTAGTTATCGCAACGAACTCAGCGACACTTTGCGCACCATATGCAGATTTATCTACAGATTTACTTACCAAAAATACCACGCACGTAGCCGACCGCTTCCCCGTCTATTTATTCCTTGCTGAAAGTTATTTATTCTCATAATGCAGATTTCAAGCAGACTGCATTTTTCGGTCTTTGTGTTGTACTATTTGCAAGAGAATTAACAATTGAAAGCGATGTAGGAATTAGATATACACAGCTGATTTCAAATAGAAAGAAAGCTAAGAAGATGAGGGAGTTTGTTTACATATTTCGATTTCGAAAAATATAAAAGCGTGGAATTACTTTTCGAGTACAGAATACCCAGGACATGTGTAATGCTCTAATTTAATATCTAATAGTAAATGTGTCCAGTTCTTCCTGAAGAGTCTGTAGGTACGTCAAATACAGATACACAGAAAATGTTAGTGGAATCATCATCTTAAGTAGTTACACTATTAAATTAACTTTTGCACTGTTAATCTTTTATATCTTTGTTTTGTTAATTAGGTGGTCCGATTTTCTGTCATTCTTTTTAGTAGCAGGACTATTTTAGGAAACCCTGTATGCAAATGAAGGACGACCTCTGCAACTGCTTGCGATGTGTTTATTTTGTTTTTCAGTTCACGTTGAGATGAATATAAATGTAGAGAAATGACATTTCTAAATATAGCTTCTATTAATCGGAGCGATAACGACAGTGATATTGACGTGAGCTTTAGGATGTACATAGATAGTACCCAATCGTCGAACTTTATTTCACGTCCTATGTGGCGCAGTGGTATCGCAAGTACCATCGAATCGTAGGGTCCTGGTGGTCCCGATGGCCATCAATCTGTGTGATTTGTCCCTATATATTTATTTATTTTATCGTTTAATTTGGGCCAAAATAGTTAGGCAAGTGCGATATACTTACCGAATAGGGTCTATTTTGGCCTGTGTCTTCCTCCTTTTCTCTCCTTTAATTATCTAGTGGTCAGTTTATCCACCGATTTTTTTTTGTTAGAAACAATGGTATTCGAAGAAAATGATCCGCCGTGGAATTAACATATAGTCGTATTATCTTCAATATTATGACGAAGATGTAATAGTTTTGTTCGAAGATTGATTGGTGACATATTATTTATCTTTTTGACTGTGTGTTCTGAGAAAACAATCGATTTTCTTACATGTTTCAAAGCAAGTTACGAAACGTTTTTCCTCCGTGTGGGGACGGAGTAGAATACAATTCCCCACTGCCCGTCAGGTTGGCATCTCGTAAGAGGCGAGAAAAATACCCGACATGCTCGGTGGTAGGACCTCGTGGGGTCCGACTGGCTGGCGACCACCCTCATGCCGAAATCTATCGTAAAGCACCGTTGGGTGTGTTTCGACGGTTGCGCGTGAGAGCCAATCCCCATTCCCGATTCCCGTAGTTCCGACAGTTTATGGTCCCTTGAGGACTGGAGTCTTGCACTGTCTGATTGGGGGTGCGACGTTGGCGCGGGGGCCAGGGAGACCCGATGAAACGGTTGTCCGCTGGCCGCCCGCTGGTACGTAGAGGACCCGAACCCTGGCTGTCCCGGCTAGGGAGGCTGTCCTGCCGCCAGTGTCAAAAGCTCGTGATTGGTCGTCGTGCCGGCCTGGGAGACCGGAGTGGAACACGGTGGCTGATCATTGTGTTGGATCGGGGGCCCTTCCGTCCCCCGTGCCAGCAGCGCACCTCACTGGTCATTTATTGCGGGCCATCATTCCTTAACTTTGCCTACGTAACTGTCGTAACTACGGCAATCCTCAATTTTTTTCCTGTTAACCACCTTTTTTATGGCAAGATAGAAAAATAAAAAACATGTTTCTACAGCGGCACCCCCTTCCACATTCAATGTGGACTTCTTCAACGTCAGAGGAATGCATTCGAACCTCAATGTCGTCCATCATCACTTGGAGACGACTAAGCCGGCTCTATTTTTCCTGACTGAGACACAAATATCCTCTCCGACCGACGTCACATATCTCTTGTATCCCGGTTTCAGCTTGGAGCACAAGTTTATGCCCAATGCTGGGGTGTGTATGTACGTACGGGAGGATGTATGTTGTCGACGTCTCAGCAGCCTTGAAGACAGAAACCTGTCATTGTTATGGGCGCGCGTAGATCACGGTGACCGCATCCGGTTCTATGCGTACCTTTACAGGTCCCATAGCGGTGATGCCGAAACAGACCGATTTCTCGGGCATGTACAGAAGGGCATAGACGAAATTCTCCAGCAGCACCCATCGGCGGAGGTAGTGATCCTAGGGGACTTCAACGCTCACCACTTTGAGTGGCTAGGATCACTGAAGACCGACTACGCTGGGAAGGCTGCATACAACTTTGCTGTAACAAATGACCTCAACCAGTTAGTTGATGGTCCTACCAGAATACCTGATATTGAAGGACACAACCCTGCTTTGTTGGATCTTCTGCTGACCTCACATCCAAACGATTACCAGGTATTCCGTGATGCCCCTCTAGGAACCTCGGATCATTGCCTGGTACGTGCTGTGGTTCCATCCGGTCAGACCACGCAATCCAGACCACCTGGTATGCGTCGTGTGTGGCATTATAGGTCAGCAGATTGGGATGGATTGCGAGAGTTTTATGCATCCTACCATTGGAGACGGTTGTGCTTCTCATCAGAAAATCCTGACATTTGTGCGAAAGCTGTCGCCGAGGCGATACTGCTGGGCATGGAGTGCTACATTCCCAGCTCGGCGGTTCGTATCGGAGGGCGGTCTCAACCTTGGTTTCGTTGCTCGTCTTTGCGTGCCGCCCACCTTAAGCGCGAAGCCTACGAAGCCTGGGTTGCTGCGCGAAATGTCAAGGATCGTAATACTTCTGATTTGAAGAAGCGGTTCAACGCAGCTTCAAGAGCCTACAAGAAGCAGATCACTGCAGCAAAGTTTGCGCACACTGCGCGCATTGGTAGGAGACTGGTTGGCTATCCCTCCGGGAGTAGAGCATTCTGGTCTCTTGCTAAGGCAGCGCAGGGGAATTTCTGTCGCCCTTCACTTCCATCTCTGCACAATCGTCAGGACTCGCTGGCTCACTCCGCAAAAGAGAAGGCCGATCTCTTGGCTACTCTCTTTGCGTCAAATTCTACCCTTGACGACGGAGGAGCATCGCCGCCCTTTTTACCGCGATGCGAGCACTCAATGCGGGAAATTCGCTTCACTCAAAAGTGCAGTGCGACGTGCTCTATTTTCCCTCGACGTCAGGAAGTCCAGCGGGCCTGATGGCATTCCAGCAATTGTGCTCAAAACATGCGCCCCTGAGTTGGCTCCGGTGTTAGCACGCCTATTCTCGCTGTCTTACACCTCAAGAAAAGTCCCGTCTTCGTGGAAAGTAGCCTACGTTCACCCTATTCCTAAAAAGGGTGACCGCACAGACCCGTCTAACTATCGGCCTATTGCGATAACCTCCCTGCTCTCTAAGGTGATGGAGCGTGTGATAAACATCCAGCTCCCTGGTTACCTTGAAGATCATCAGCTAATTAGTGACCGTCAATACGGGTTCCGCCACGGGCGTAGTGCTGGTGATCTTCTTGTGTACTTAACGCACCGATGGGCAGCCGCCATCGAGAGCAAGGGAGAAGCACTGGCATTTAGTCTAGATGTCACAAAGGCTTTTGACCGTGTCTGGCATAAGGCTCTTCTCGCGAAGTTACCATCTTTCGGGCTTCCTGAGGGACTATGCTTGTGGGTCGCTAGTTTCTTATCTGGGCGAAGCATTCAGGTCGTTGTAGACGGATTATGCTCCGATATCATGCCCATCAATGCTGGCGTCCCCCAAGGATCTGTTTTATCACCTACGCTGTTTCTTCTGCACATCAACGACATGCTTAACACTAGTAGCATCCATTGCTATGCAGACGACAGTACGGGTGATGCATATTATGCAGGTCGTGCAAATATCCCTCAAACACAGGTGGAAGAGAACAGAAAGAGAGTTGTGTCTGACATTGAGACCTCTCTGGAGCAGGTCTCTGAATGGGGTAAACTAAACCTAGTTCAATTCAACCCTACTAAGTCTGCGTGTTTTCCGCTAAGAAGACCCCATTTAACATAGCACCGAAGTTCCGGGACACCTCTCTTACCATTTCTAAGAGTATTGGGATCCTTGGCGTCGATATTACGAAGGAGGTCCAATTCCGGAGTCATCTGGAAGGTAAAGCCAAAATGGCTTCTAAAAAACTTGGGGTGCTCAATAGAGCGAGGCAGTACTTTACTCCGGGTCATAGACTTTTGTTATATAAAGCTCAAGTCCGGCCCCACATGGAGTACTGCTCTCATATCTGGTCTGGTGCACCTTAATACCAACTCCTTCCTCTTGATTCCATCCAACGCCGGGCAATTCGTATTATCGACGATCCCACACTCACAGACGATTTAGACACCCTCGGTCTACGGAGAGACGTTGGCTCTCTGTGTGTATTTTACCGTCTATACTATGGGGAGTGTTCTGAAGAACTTTTTGAATTGGTGCCACCGTCACCTTTCTACCACCGCACCGCTCGCCACAGGAGTAAAGTCCATCCCCACATCCTTGACACATGGGTCTCCAAAAATGTCAGAGCGTCACGTGATTTTTTTCCTCGTACAGCAAGATTGTGGAATGGACTCCCTCCCGAGGTTTTCCCTGTGTGCTATGACTTGAGGTCCTTCAAACGGCGTGTTTACAGGTATCTTAAGAGTCGGCAACGCATCAGCAGCTCCTCTGGTGTTGCAGATGTCCATGGGCGACGGTGACCACTTTCCATCAGGTGGCTCGTCTGCTCGTTTGCCGTCGGATATAAATAAAAAAAAAAAACGTTCTTACTTTCTCTCGAAACTGATACGCGGGTGTAAGGAGATTAAGAAAACAAAGTTACATCTTCATAATCATTCAGATTTAGGATCTTTAGGTTTGAACCATTTGGAACCCTATGCTCAGGGCAAATAGCTTTTGATAGACTTACGAGTATTCATACACACACCACATAAATTACTCATCTGAAATGTAGCTATAATATTAAACAAACAAAAAGTGACTCTACCGATCTTGAGGTCGAATCGGTTGAGGGTAACGTTGTCTTTTAAGAGTAAGCATACAGAGTGTCCTAACCTTAAATAACATTGCAGTCCCTTCACAATGTTTATCGATATTAAAAGTGTGTATGTAGGGAATACGCACTCACTAAGTTAATTTTGTTTATGCGAAACGGAACGACGAAATAAATTCGGTTTGCCAACCGGTTTTGCAATCCGCGTAGCCCCATAATTTCAGATGGCTATCGGATATGCTAATGGACGCAAATAGTTTTCCTGACTCTTGGAAATATTATATTGAATTAATCTTTAAGGCGAAGATGCTCTTTCTATTATCATACTTTACAACCTTTTTACTCCAAGGAGACGAGAATACTTAGGTTTCGGATTAACTTCCATATTTTTGTTTTTGTATCATAAGTTTTTGTCAAGCACAAGATGATAAGCTCAAAGTTCGCTAAAAACCAACCAAATCTATTTTTTTTAAATATTGTAAAATTTATCACCCTTCAGAAGGTTAAACTATATTTTCAAAGGACGAAATTTTCAGTGTCAAATTAAAGCTGATGCTGGCGCCCAAAAATCAAAGCAACGAAAAATACAGAAGCTATTGACACAGAGAAGCTATTAATGCACTGGATAAGTAGTAATGGCTCTCATTAAACAAGTTCAGGATATTTGTCCATGTGTAAGGCATTATGTCTCGCGCCCGGGGACGTGCCAGGACGCCTGCAGGTTTGTTTGCGTATTTGTGGACAAACAGCGCGCACTTGTGTTGAGCCAGACGTACCAACGACCTGTGTATTTGTTCGGGTGACATACCATCTGCATTCAATAGCATTTCTGAGGAGCTACCGCCAGAGCTGTCAAAAATGTTGGGATAGGTCCTATGACACAGTCTATGACGTTCCTACAGATACAATACGTTTGCTAGCAACCACTTTTAACTGGCGCCTTCGGTAAAGATGTTCAACTCAAGGTTCCAGCACGTAAAACTTGTGATTTACCAGCCATCACTGATGGTTTCAATATTGCAAATTACATCGAACAGTTATGTTGATCGAGCAGGAATGCCTCAGGATATTTGGTTTGCGGCCCGAGTCTTAATTAAGGCCTCAGCTTTATTCAGCCAGCAGCGATTTACAGGCGAAAGTCTGCGTAAAATGTCTGCTTCGCAAAATGCCATGTTCACGACACTTCTAGTAGCTATCCAGTAGTAATTCGTGAGATCTTCGAAGATTTTGTCAAATCCGCCTTACAAGTTCACTAGAGTTGTTTTGTGATATAGGATTTTTTTTTTACTTCACTCACGTCAATATTTTTACGCCTGGGCATAAAACTTTGCGAATTTGACTTATTGCGAAAAATACATTTTGCGTCTCCGCGGACGGCTAACAGCACACAGTATAAACAACATTTATAGCCCTTAATTGTATACGCAATGGACATTGAATTTGCTTTACAAACTGAACACGAGTTTGCTCTCATGAAAGGAAATGCTGTAGGTTATCTACCGCTTACGGGATGTTATTGATTAAGACTTGCTCGGGCCTGCGGTCAACCATACGGTTCTAGATACACCGCAGCTAAAGTGATAGTAGTGTACAAAACTAGAAAAAACTTGATCTTGAAGATTTGTATATTGACGTACGTAATACTTACTTTAATTAAGGGCTTGGCGTAAAAGAGGTACTAGTATTGCGAGTAGTTTTGTTTATAATAGTTTTGACTATTATTTTAACCAGGTTTCAAATAAAGCAGTAAAACAATGAATAAGCTTTTAATAAAATGGTTATATGTTCTCCGACTTCCAAGAATTATTTATTATCGCGATTTATTTATGAGTTGGGTCCTTCGGGTATAATAGCATTGAGATTCTCGAGCAAGTTTCACTGATCTTCGGTCGCGTAATATGTCAGGACCACAGGAGTCGATTAAAAATGCTATCTGATTAGACTGCGACATGCAGCGAACTTCGGATAAGTAATATTCTGCTGTTGTGGTCCCAGTTACCAAATCTCGCTCAAGGCTATCCCTTGATGATCTCTGACACGAATCGATGCTTGATCGGCAGTTATAGTATTTATTACAGTAGCGGTATTACGTACGTTTAATTAGAGAAATCTTTGAGGTTTTTCCCGGCTCTCCTTGACCGCTATGATATCATCGCTTAACGAGTGTTTACTCTTATGCCCTTCACTGATTGCGCTTCCCACGTCGTGATGCAACTGGCTCCTGGGCCCAGAGCCCTGGAAATTAGATTGGTTTTTACAGGTCATTCCCAGTTGCCTTGGACAACTGTCCTTGGCGGGAAATTCCCCAGCGGTTCTAAACATCTCATTCATCACTACTGGCTTATACGTATTAACATATGTGTTCGTTATTGCTATCGCAATATTTGAATATCTATAGGACACTATTTTCGGTATCGGAGCTTTAGATCGAATTCGAATACCTTGATAAAGCTAATGGTTGGATCACTATCTATATTTGTTGTTTTATTTCTTTTCGAATCCTTAAACGTAAGTTTTTTACTTTAAGCACTGCACAGTTCTGCAAATTATATTTTCTTCTTTATTTTTCGTGTGGAGCAAAGCACTATCGTAGAAAATGGTTATTGGGTGAAATCATATATTTGCTCTCCTTCAGTCATCGCTCTAATTGGAAATGGCCCGTTTGTGCCAGTCCAGTAATTATGATATCCAGAGTCGCTAGTTAAGCTAATGTCCTCCGCTAATGCCTTGATTTACGAGTATGCCTTCGGAGCGCGGAGGTTCGTTCACATGCGCCTAGGGTAACCATTTATAAATGAAGAAAACTACTTTGGCGACATGCAAGCTATCTCAAGCACAAAAAAGAAAGGAACTCTTGTAATATATATTAGTAAGATTTTATAAGGCTCCTGATATTTGATTTCAATTAATTTTATTTGAATCCTTACTATTCTTACTAATATTATAAATGCGAAAGTGAGTTTGTTTGTTACGCTTTCACGCCATAACTACTGAACCGATCATCATGTAATTTTGCATACAAGTTCTCTGGAGTACGGAGAAGGACATATGCTATACCTTTTATCCCGGGAAAAAGTACTATTCCCGAGGGATCGACATTAACGCGGGCGGAGCCGCGGGCGAAAGCTAGTGATCATATAAAGCCAGCAGTGGCATTTAAAATTAAGGGCTTTATTACATCTGCGTTTGGATAAACAATATTGTAAGGACATAATATTCGTAATTTACTTACCCGAAACTAATGCGGGAAAAATAAACTTTATTTATAAAAAGCTTTTCATTTGTCTTTACTGGATGGGCAATGCATGTCTGATATGATGATATTATTATGGCGACCCTACATGCGCGTGCGCCTGTAGCTCATAATAACGATCGCAACATATCCTTAAATGTTAATATCACATTAACAAGTTAATGGGTTACGGAGATGTCACACTGAGATAAAAGGACACGTGTCACAATTTTTACGATGATAATATGTATTAATCTCAAGATAAAATTATTCTGCAAGATTACAAAACGTATCTATAACGAAACAAGCGAAACAGAATAGTTAAATATGATTTTATTGCAGTAAATAAATACGCAATGTAATATTGAGACATAAATCAGATATATTTATAGTAATTAAATTATTTATAGCACTAAACTTCATCCACTCTAGATTGAAACACTACCATTGGATTTTCCTTATTAACACATATATATATACAATTCTTTGATTCTTACTGGTAGACAGACCTGATGGTCGGAAGAACCGAAAATCATAGCAATCTCAAAGTGATAAATTTAATCATGCAGACGTAAATCGGAAGATGTTAAAGATCGTTAGCCCTCTCGCCTAGTCAGAATGAAACTATGAGAATGCCCTAATTCCCTTGATCAGGATTTTATCATTTGTTCAGGAATTTGAGGAGCCCGATGGTCTAGTGGGCGTGTGCATTACTAGCGCTTACGCTTGTTTAGCAACCCCGGGCACGGTCGCCACTTGGATGGGTGACCGCAAGTGGCATAAAAATGTCTCGAGCTCATCTATGCTTCGAAAGGCACGTTATGCCGTTAGTCCCGGCTGTCATCATTGTTGGCAGTCGTTCAGATGCCTTTGGGCAGCTTGAAAAATCTGACACCAGTGTTGGCCACTTACACACACGGAAAACAAACAATTTGCTCGAGAAGTTCTAGCACAGTTTTTGCTTGCTCCCAGAGTATCATGAGTACTTTAGATTTTCTTCGTTTAATCGTAATACGAGTGGCGGCGTTGGTATTCACCTTATGACGTAAACCACAGGTACAATGCGTGGCAATGTCGGTTGACCAGTTACGATAACAGTACACTCTGTCAATGTTTTATTAAGTTTGATTCAACCAATATTGTAAAATGACACAGCATTCTATAGCAGGCAAGCCATCTGGCAAAGATTATGATCTACTAAATAAATAAGTCATCGGAACGGTACCAGACATAAATTTTGATCAATTAGCTTTTCCTGAAACTACGTTTGTGTAAATCTTTCAGATTGATCCTAGGAGAAAAAGTTTATAGTATACCTCCGTGCTAAGTAATTTTTGATCAAATTCATATAATTATATTTGTCTCATTAACGAACCTGTAAATTTTCGTTTCATGGTATATGTAGAAGCCTTACGTAATTCTTAACAACGCTGATGATAATCAAACAGTAAAACTAAATTAACACAATAAATATAAATTTGATCCAATATAATAAGACTTGCTACTGATAAAATCTAAGATGCTACTACATCCATCCAATTAAATCCGCACAACATTACCAATAATTAAAGTCATATTAATAGATAAAACTGATTTGAAGGTTTGCATATGTACTATAAGCATACTTCAAACTACAACTACCGGCTGCTATACATAGACATTTCAAGCTTTATGGGTTACTAGTTTTTACGACGGGGAAAGATATCGAGGCATTATAAGAATCCGGACGCGTCTGTTTTTTCTGCTAATGATAGAGAACGTGCATTAAGCACATAAATAAACATTGCGTTTGGGAATTAAGACACTACCTAAAGTAAAACTGATGGTATTCAGGTATTTGTTGAAAAGATTATGATGATAAACGCTGTTTATATGCATTTTTTAGGATTTCAGCTGAAGATAGCAGTAGTGTTTTCAGACATCAGTTTTGTCTTGTCCCATTGTTGTTTTGTCCGCTAGAGTCTTCCATCGCTCTCTTTCTGCTTTTAATCTTCCATTGCATCGATGTACCTTTCCTTTACTCAACATCAAAATAGTTGAGTATTGGCATATCCTGCAGTCGGATCACCAATAAATTAATACAAACTTAAACCTATGTCATTATTTATTGGTGTCTCATTGGGCACTCCTGTATAAGGGACAAGGAGCAATAAAGTTTCAACTATATGTATTCAAATCAAGTTTTAAATGCGAAGCTGATGTAATTCAAAATGTAATTGCATCAATAAAATTACAAGAAATAAATATAAAGGACGAACGCGGATCTGTATTACAAGTTAATAAAACTACCTACGACTCAACTAATAAAAATGTATATAGACTTTTCTTTATTGTCTGTCATGCGACAGTTTGGCATGATTTTTTTCAATTGCGAATTATTGAGGCATCGGAGAATGGAAAACATTTTTCGATACATTTTACCCCTGAAATTTTAAGCTATCCTAAAGGTCTTTTAATTTTCTCAAAGCTCTAAAGCTAAAGTTGCCAGATGCTATTCAGAATACCACCTGACACTGTTTCAAAATAAAGTTGCTGCTTTTGTGGCATATATATAGCCCTGTTTGCAACCTAATCCACAGTCTTCCGTATAACTTACTCGAATCCATAATGTGTTTACTGATTGTTTCGATCTTATAGATAAATCATCACTGGCAAAAGCTTGCAATTTAGTTTCGCCTGCGGCTGATTGATGCTTGTCAGTGGTGGTGATCGTATTTGTTTTCTGACTAAGTTAACGTTGACTTTGACTTTCTCGCGGGGTTGGCAAAGGCCTATTTTGTGAAGAAAGTGGTAACTGAAAACAACCACTGACTTCATTTAGGTTTTTAGAAATAAAGACCCAAGAGTGTTTAGCGCGTAATGCGCAGGAACTTAGACCTTACACTTCTGCCGTGTGTCGAATGAGTATAAAATGGAGAACGCAATAATAAACCATTTCATTCAAATTAGGCTATCAATTCTCACAAACTATAACTTTCAGGGAAGAAACAAGCTGTGGGTATACGTCTTCGAAAATACTGACTCATAGACACATAGGATTAGATTAGTATTTCTGTGTGTGACCTGGCGAGCTTTGCCAGCGGCCCCTTTCCGATCGGATGACTTTATTGCCGCCCTCGTCTTGTTTTATCGCTCTAGCCGCGTCTATGCGTAATTACTCCGGTCTAGATTGACTGGCCTGGCCGCTACGATGTGCACGATATTATACTCAATATTTATACTTGCCATTAATATTAAATTTATTGCCAATTTTAAGTTAAGTTGTTTAACATTTTTCTGTCCCATTAATCATATGTTAAATTTCAATTGTTATACTATTGTATCTCGTTTATGGACGGAGAAAAGGTTAATATAAGTAGCACGCCGAAGAAATTGCAATTTCTTAGTAGCCTTTTGGTTATACCTGGTCTAGTATTTCGTTATTGGCATTAATTACTTGTTCTACTGTCAAACGAGGAACAAAGTCTTTTTAGTGCACGCACCAATCCTTCATCAACATAATTAAAGCTAGCGAAAACTTCATCTGTACAATTATAAAAGAGTAAAATGTGTACAAGTAAAATGTGATGCATTAGTGATATAGATACTTTTTAGTTCTAGTCTAGTTTAGCTATAAGGAAATGCTGTGGATTTCATTTTGATTCCCTGCCGGCCTATTTGCTAACTCAGTGACCAACGTTTTGAAAGGCACTTCAAAATACATTGCGGATTTCCTATGATTGACTATTTTTATTAAAGAGATATATAACGTAATGTACTTTGAAATTATTATCAAAACGTTGTACACTGAGTTAGCAAATAGGCAAGCTGATCTATGCTCTACTTACAACTTATGCATGATGTCTGAACTTGTGTTTGTGTTTATTAAATACGTTCATGACGTTTTCATTGCCTTTTTTAAGTAACCCGATCTTGCATATAGCATACATTCGATTTCGATTAATTTCATGAACCGCTGCGTAAACTTAGACATGACAAACATGGGCACCTGTTGAGATAGAAAGGTCAAAGTTTCAACTTGATTCGAGATAAGGACATAATTTAGCTCTTTAAAATAAAATATAAAAAAAAACACTTCTATTGGATATGCAGAGATATAGTTGAGAGCATCTATATCTGTGGTTGAAAGGCAGATCTTAGTCGCGTATGGTTTTAATCAACCATCACTTGCTTCCGGTAAGGAAGATAAAGAGAAATATGGTACTGGAAGTAATAGGTATGTGCATAAGTATTGACTTGTTTTTGTTTTTCTGGTTCGTGGGTTAGCACCCAAAAATCAATACTCTCCCATATATTTTAAGATGGCATTGTATATTTCACTCATATCATAATCCACAGGAATGGGACACCCTATACTAGGTTTTAGTTTTTCAAAGGAATGAAGTGTAGAAACTATGCCAATTCTCCGATGTGGTGATATTTAAAGTTGCACAAATACAGTCAAAAACATGTGTTACCTGTTTGAAACCTGTATTTTTATCATTGTGAACGAAATTAGCATAACTCACGTTGACGCGCTTTTTATCGTGGTTTTACCTTTTGTTTTGACTGATATAATTTCTAAGTTTTGTGTCGCCAGGCAAAAGTAGAATGTAAGAAAAAATACTGTTTTATGTTATTTGTAGTTTAGACTGAGATGTAAAAGAGCAAATCCCTACTAACCTAACTCAAGAATTTTTAGAAGCTTAGGCAATACATATTATAAAAAAAATTCTAAAATGTTTTAAAATTTATTTTTAGCCTGAGTTGCCACAATATTTGCACGGCGGATGTTGCGCGCGCAATCAAAACACTATGATAATGTGATAAGATGATAAACGCACCTACCGACCTAGGGATGAGCCAGATGCGTAAACGCTGAATCTCCTAGCTTCTCCTTCACTTCAGCAACCACCTTCACTGAACCACCACTGTTCATTTCACTGTCTCTTATGATTATGTATCCGAGTTGCGTGTTTTGTCATGAGTATGTGCGCACGCGAACGACATGTCCGTCCGTCGCAGCATCCACGACGGTTCTGCCGGCTGATAGGGCTACCGGCTAGGCTCTCGCCGCGCCTCGTGCGTGTGCGCAAATCTTCCGACCGCTGAAGCCTTCTTTACAGCAGTTTTCCACGCGGAAGCTTCAGGCTTTTACATTGATTTTATTTATTGCATTCTTGGTTAATAAAAATGGGGTGCAAACCCCATTAGGAATCGTTTTTAATACTTTTCTTTTATATTGTGAGTTATTCTTGTATAGTATTATTATAATTAATATTTATTATTTAATATAACACGATTGATGTGGCTTGTACCTGTGCATTCACATTGTTAATGGCGAGGTCAGTGGCGCAGTGATTAACACGCCAGCCTGCGACACGAGGGTTCTCGTGTTCGATCCCCCGCCAGGTCAAGATGGAAAACGATCTTTTTCAGATTTAACTGGGTCTTGGATGTTTTATGTATATAAGTATCTATTATCCAATATAGTATCGTTGAGTTAGTATCCTACGACACAAGTGCACAACTTATTGTGTGGCTAGCTCAATTTGTGTGATATGTCTCTATAAATTTATTTATTTATTAATTATTACCGTCAGTACCGTCACAACATTACCGTTTTATTGGATTTGTCAAATCCCAATGTATTTGAGATCTCTATCAGCAATAAATGTATACAATTTTAATTTATATAAAATATGACACAGATTAACATAAATTAATTCAAAGGTTTACCACAAATCATTAGATTCTATCATCAGAAGTGTGTTTCGACGAACAACACTGCACATCTGCAGTTCACTATCACTGCGTGAGAAAGTTAGCCATCCGCGGCTCGTAAATCGTGTATTAGAAGTCCACTAAATGGTTGCCTTGATTAGATGCTAATTAAGAAAGAAGAAATTCGTTGTCGCCAGACGTTTATGAGGAGATGACATTGCACAGCGTCTGTCTGCGTACGTACTTGTCTCGTCATAAACGCGACATAGCCCCAATCATACGCGTTGTCCATCATCATCAATATTAACTGTTTGTACTTTTAGTTACATAAATTGACTTTCTCTTCGACCAATGGATTTGTTTTAACATGTACTCTTTAATGTTTGCCAATCAAGTGCTTAGTGTTGAGAGCATCAGGCGCGTTCACTCGAATCGTTGTGATATAATCTATCATATAAAAAAAATGATTTCAATCAAACTACTGATCCGATTGCGATTAAATTAAAATGGGACTAACTTGAAAGCATACCATTTCAAACATAAAATATTTTCTAAATCGGCGGAGTTCTGAAGTAACAAACATTAAAAAGAAAAACATACAACCGAATTGATAACCTCCTTCTTTTTTGAAGTCGGTGAAAAACGCAACATAATATAGTAGGTACATCAAAAAGTTCGCGCTACTTTTCTCGCTCGTATTCTTTCACCAAAAGAAAATTGAAAAGAAAATTGCTTTGTTGCCTGTTTACTGATAATCGTAAGTCTTGTCTGTTAATCACCATCAACATCAACAGCCTTCTATATCCGACTGCTGGATAAAGGCCTCTTTTAATGCACGCCATCCATCTCGGACATGTGCCTTAAAAAGTGAAATAAGCAAATAAAAAACACCTAAAAGATTTTACACACAATAATTTGTATAAATTGAATAGAGTTGGCAACAAAAGATCGAATCTAATACCAATGGAAAACAAAAGTTATCGAACTAAACTTTTGGTTTCCTCATTTGGATGATTTATTTATGCGCATACGAACATAATATCCGCAATGGTCGCATGGTCGCAAACTTACGATCTTCATTCAATAGAAGTGTAAATGACGCTAAATAAACTGGGAAAGTAAAAGTATTCAGTGATCGTTCACCTCTAGGAAGATATTTGTCGAGTAAATACTACACTATCAAAAAAGTAAATCCACCTAATCACTGGGCAAATGTTGGTGTAATTACCATAATTAGTTGTCGCAGGTAGAGGCGGTAAAGATGTAGAAGAAAGGCGGCATAAATACCTACCTGTGTATTTAATATATTTATTTGTTGATAAGTGCTACGCTATTCTTGTACTATTTACATGTGATTTACATGAACTATGATTTCTAGTCTTATCTCCTTAAAACCGGAGGTAGCAACTAGCAACCAAGTTATGGTGATAAAAATAGTAAAATTTAAAAAGGTGATAATTAGGTGGACCTCAGTAAGTTATTTTATATTGATAATTTATGATTGCCTGTTTAATGCAATAAGCCTTTAGGGAAAAATAAAATTAATAATACACACAACAGCTCATAGATTTAAAAATGGCGTCTCTTCTTCATACTTCTATGCAAAATTGTCGGGAAAACAGGTCTTTAGGTCAACATCTATCTTCGCCATCAAGTAGGTAATTGTGCAGATGAATTTCATAGTCAAAACTAACAAATTATGTATTAACATAATTAATTCTACAACGATTTACATGGTGTAAGAACGCAAGCGAAGTTAATTCAACTTTACCAAAACAAGCTCTAGAATTATTCAGATAACATCTTAGCAAGCGTAGTTACTTGATGACAGTGAGGTAATTATTCAAAACAGTCAAATTATGTAAATAAAGAGTGCCTCGTACGACAACTTACATGTTGTAAGTATATGCTCAATTAGCCAATTACAATTTTCGATTAGCGCGGGAAGCGTATCCAGGTAGACCGCAGCCAGACTGGTTTTATGGGTTCGCCGACGCCTGCAGGAAGGAACCGATACGGGTGGCCAACTGTTGCATCTGCTTTCTTTTCTCGTAAATCATACTTTGTTTCAGTCAACAACGTTATTATGTTGTGTCCTTTATTATATTATCATTATTTATTGCAGGAATACTTGCAAATTTGTTACGAAAATACCTCCATGAATCTATCAAATCCATGATTCTGCAAGATTTATTGTTTATTTTTTCATAATTCATATTTTTATTAAACTTCACCTGCCTAGGTGTCTCGGGTGTCTAGTCTACCTCTAGGCCTTTAATCAAATCTTGCTGTTTGAATTTGATCGCATTTTCGGTGTTCTATTAGTTAGATTGAATTTTACTTATTCATAATGTTATCGGAAGGCAATGTACTCGTATGATTATCGAGATGGTCAGATCTTGATTTTTTTATTAATTTATATTTCTACTAGCTTTCGCCTGCGGCTCCGCCCGCGTCAATGTCGATCCCTCGGGAACTTTTTCCCGGGATAAAATGTACCCTCCGTCCTTCTCCGTGCCCCAGATAACGTGTATGCAAAATTTCATGATGATCGGTTCAGTAGTTACAACGTGAAAGCGTAACAAACAAACAAACTCACTTTCGCATTTATAATATTAGTTAGGATTTAGTCCAAGTTCAATTATGTTGTACAATGCTAAATGTGCTCTATAGTTTATAAAACCTCATACCATACTTAGCGCGCTTGTTTCAATTGAATAAGGTACCGAGACCAAGGCGTATCGGGATAACTGCAGGAATTCGCTGACTGCCCAAAGTGCATTGCACTGCATTACTTCTAATCCTATGACTCATTTATAATAAAGCTGCGTTTCAGCCGGTTATTATTAGCTGTTCTGTTTCGGAAGTTAAACTTAACATTCCGCAATTTGTCTCTTTGCACTGCACTGATCAATGACTCACATGGTTAATTTAAACAAGCCGTCAAATCGTTGTTTGACTTTTCGCACCACACATTATGTTTAATCGGGTGATGTATGTGCGTGTCACAGTCATCGGGGGTTTGCGAGTGAATCACTGGCGGAGAGATAAATCAATTTATATTAGACAACGTAGTTAACTGCGGTAATCGTCTCCCTCATTGCTTTTTCATTGCTCATGCTCTATTGCAATTGCGATTTCGTTGATACCCTCAGATTGGACACTGGCAGATTTATAAGTCACGTTCGAGAAAGCTCGTGCTGGGCTTTGTAGGGCAATATAGATATCGTATATATTATTAATAGGAAGCAAAAAATATTTACTATCTAATAGTTTAGCATGTACAACAGTTATATCATAATTTTCTGTCATAATAAATCCGTAAGCGAGTAATCAAAGTATTTTGACTACTCGATCATAACTTGCGATTAACCTTATTACTCACATATAATTTAAGTCGTGGATTATGTTTCTCGGCGTAACACAGCAGCAACAAGTCACAGGCCAGTTGTTGAAATGTCAGGGACTCTAAATCAATGGGGATTTATCGCGAAGGTTTACAATTCGTGATTTTATCTTGTTAGTGTGTGAATGATGTCACAAAACACGATGTACACATTTACAAGTACAACTTACTAAATTCAATTTATTAACTAAATTTTAATATGTACCTAACTTATTTATTACTATAATTATAAATAAAACCAAAATCGTTCTTTACACACCGAGTAAATTAGTTTCACTTTGTGGGAATGACTTGGGAGTTCATGGTAATCTTCGTGTTGCGATAAAGGCTGCAGGGGCTTTTTCACGCTTTCCTATAGGCACTAAAGTTAAATTCTTAAATCTTAGTCTTTCCCCTCATCTGAGCGTCTTTCCGGTTGCATCATTAGCTGTGATTCGTAGGTGCCCGGGGTCCGCTATTACGACAGCATTCATGCTGTCTTAGTAGCGACAAGACAGCATGAATGCTGTCGTAATAGCGGAATTAGACAAAGTTTTTACGACCGGCCGGCTGCTTCACGTCTCTTTTTCTTTTCGTATTCAAGTATTTAAATTATTTACCTCCAAATTTATTTTTAAGCATTTCAATGTCTTTACCTCCAGTGGTGCAACTCTCATACTACTTTCGAGTACGAATTAAAGGTATAGGTGCAGCTTGTGAGGCAAGAAGGGCACGAAAGTGGGGGCAACATGGTTTGGACTTTGTCTCCACATTGACACCATATTTCCGCCTGGTAGATAGGTAGGTAGTCCGAGTGGAGTACATCGTGCCTGCATCGACCTACCGGAGATCCGGAGACGAACGACTTCCATATGGCCCAAATAAGTTTGTAACCTGGGGCAACTCCTATAAGGAAGAGATAAAATCTGTAGAAGGTGACGTGTAGTGGTTACGCTAATTGTCGCGGCTTTTCAGTCTTTTGGTAGGGTGTTGGGTATCTTAGGTCTAAGACCAAGCCTCATTGGATAGGTTTCAAACTACAGACAAATAAACCCGCGCTCAGAATCGAAGGCCGAAGGCAGTCTTTCTTTAATCTACTAGTCTTATCATCATCATCATCATCATCAGGTCCTTTTTAGTCTCCACTACAGGAGCACGACCCTCTCTGTATTACTAGGGCCATAATTGGCCAGAGCAGCCAGAGGACTTGACTTGACTAGTCTTATCCTGTAGTGATTATTTGATAGGTCGTAATAAATAAGTAGAAAAGTTGATTAAAATGAATTCGCCGTCTTATACGTAAATCCGTTTATTTGAATAAATGTATTGAACACACTATAGCTTCGTAGCTCACATTGGTACAAAGTTCTCAACTGCACACATTTCATGAGGTCGTCAATTTATCAGCAATCGAGACAGCTTGTTAGCAGGCCATTTGTTTCAATCTGCACCCGCCTTGGATTTGCAAATCGTGCGTGCGTGCCCTAAACTAACAAGTTGAGATAATTGCGAGCCACGATATTAGCACTCAATATGTGGCAGCTCTAATAGGAATTATGTGGATATTCTAGGAATACTGGAAAAGTAAACTTTGGCTTAATTATAACCAGTCATTTATTACAAGGTTTTTTTCGTCAAAATAGGACCTATACATATATATTATATGAATGATTGATGAAACTTTATTGCACCAAAACTTAAAGGTAATAACAATAGAAAGAATTAGGTACAAAGGTACATAAGGTACAAAGGCGGGCTTATCGCAGAACGCAATCTCTTCCAGCCAACCTTTGGGGAGAAGACAATGAAATAAAGTTAGTAGTATTATACCTTACAGACTAACATAAAGTACTCAACGGATTTTAATGCTGTTTCAGCAATAGAGTTCAGAGTGATTCAAGAGGAAAGTGTATATGTATAAATATCTGCCCCATAATAGTATCTTCATTGCACCTGTGCGAAGCCGGGGCGGGTCGCTTCGCTAGTAATATAATAAATTAACTAGTTTGTTACTACGAAATTGATTGTGTGGCAATTTTGCATGACAATTTTATTTACAACTTATCTCGAACATTAGAGGCTTAGATCAATATAAATAGCACTCACCATTTTATTCTTTTACTTCTAAACTCAATCAAATCACAAAAATCTGATGCTGTACTCGGTAGTAAATTACTTGTAGTAAGTTCTTTTCATTACTGTACAAAATATTGTGCAAGAGATCTTGATGTGCTCTTAATTTATCACATTAAAATAATGAAAAGTTCAGCGACTGCCCCAGAGGCAATTCCTCATATCTCAATGTTGCTCATCAAACATCAGCTCGAAGGTCCTCAGGCCCACCAAGGCGAAGGGCGCGAATATGATATGAAATAGTAGCCATTATACATCTGCTTTTTGTTTGTTTTAGTAAAAGTTATGAAATTGTCAGATTAAAATTACGAAATTTTCGTAAAAAAATAATTAATAGCATAGCAATGCTCAGTATATTATTTGAATTGAAAATGCATAAAATGATGAGGGTGGGTTTAAACCGAATTCGTAGTTTCAGGGCTTATCATTATTGTATTTTAAAATAAAATAAGTTATTTTAAGTCGTTATTAACTTAGATTGGCATCCGACATTTTAAAATATTTCTAGGATTCTCTCAAAATTCATAATTTGTTCTAATATACCTGCTACAAATGCAAGTATCACGAATCAGATGCCATGATTAAATCAATCCTGGTTTGAGATATTTATGGCGCGACTATCTACGAAAGGTCAACATATCCCAAGGGCAAATTCCATGGTAAAGCATAGCCTTACTGAATCTATAGAATAGAATCCTTTTCGTGAAAAACTTGATATCCACCAGAGCAACTTCCAGATAATGTTGTTGTCTGAAAATTTACAATCTAAAAACCATGTTAACACATTTAAATCTGTATAGATTTTAAATTTGATTAATTAGTCCTGAAATTCTTGGATCGGGGCTATCATATTCGTGGAGTTACGTTCGAATCCTATAGCCTACCTAGCATAGTTAAGAGCTTAATTTCATTTGGAACTTTAAATAGATAGATTTAATTATTTCTTTTATAGTTATTTTACCTCAACTGATATCGTTTTGAAAATATAAAAAATAAACATAATTAAAAGTAGCAGTAGCTGTGGTGTACGTTAATTTAATTTTACGTGTTATAAAAGTCAAAGAACAGTTTGAGCAGTTTTATAGCGAATTCATGAATATATTAGCCGTCGATAAAATTATTTTCTTATTCCAAACAATATACAACATAAACGATATACATATAATAGGGACGGAATCACTTAACATTAATTGTTTCGCCGTGTCTAACACCATTAAAAAATTTGTTAGTATTATTAAAATGTAATTTTTTGTTTCAATCAATTTTCTTTCAATAATATGTGGATAAAAGAAATATCACCATAGCATTAGCATAACAGTGAATGACAATGAAATGTAAGTTTAGTTACAGTTAGAAACGTAGTTACATGGTGCTATCATATCATCTTTGACGTTTTCATTTTCACGACGTTTCCATAAAACCTTACGGGAGTTGTGCTGCAACCAAGGGCGTTAGTGCTTTATTTAGCAGATATTCATATTACAACTAACAATAATAAGAATTTTGGATTATTACATTTATTCAGATTACATTTTTATCATTGAAATAGGTATATGTGTAATATCTATGTTTACGCTTTAACATATTCTTATTAATTTAGTTACCTAGTAGTGGATCTATTACATCTAACGATGACTTATAGATCTCAGCTAGCCAGAGCCTTTGCCAGAGCGCCTGCCACTGGATGCGATATGTCTTAATCTAAAGTTGGTGTAGATCTAATGTCTAATATCTATAAATATCTTTACGACATCAAACAATCAATCAGCCTATTGCAGTCCACTGCTGGACGTAGGCCTCCCGAAGGGCACGCCACAGTGCACGATCTCCCGCTTTCCTCATCTAGCCACTACCAGCGACCCTCTTCAGGTAATCGGTCCATCTGGCACAGCGGCGTCCAACACTACGTTTGCCGAGACGTGGTCTCCATTCGAGAACCCGTCTACTCCAACGTTCATCGGTTCTGCGTCAAATGTGGCCAGTCTACTACTACTTCAGCTTGCTACACTTCAATGTCTAAAATTTTGGTCCTCTGCCACATGATTTCGTTTCGGACTTTATCCCGCAACGAAAATTACGATATACTTACTTAAATTGTTTTTAATTACGATGTAGGTCACAGATATAGATGTACATAGATTATATGATACGCAAGTATCACGATTTGTATGGAAACCAAGGGGGCCGACTTTCTCTTGCTTTTCGGTGCTTGCAATTTTTGGCTATTGCAGTTAATTATCAATCAACGAGGCATTTTTAAGTTTAGCAGCATACGGCTGCAATAACAGACGTGCGCGGACTGTCAGTAGCCACGGCAAAGCTTGACGCTTGGTCAGGGTTCGGACACGCGAAGTAGGTGCATTTAAGTCATCTATATTATTCTATATCTGTGATATAGGTTGATATATGTAATATGGACGCTCAAGCCGTATAAAGTGGCATTGCAATTTATTTACTTAGAAATTAGAAATGAAAATTTCTTTTGAATAATGAACCGCTAGAACACACTTTTAAGCATTGTAATTATAGCGCATTGACCAAGAGTTTGGATAACTCAAATGATGGGCTGCATTCGGCCGCAGATGTCTATATTGCAAATGCATTCTTTACGACATTGTAGATCGCGTTATTCATATGCTTCCGCTAATTCGCTGACCCATATATTCCATTATAGCGTTTGTCGATAAAGCCCTTATTTAGAACCTCGTCCTTTAAAGTCTGTTGAACAGACTTTAAAGGACGAGGTTCTAAATTGATCTCAATTTTAACTCTGTCATTTATGAACTGATTAGATTTAGTCTCTTTTTATATGGGAGGCACTTCCCAAATGTTCCCTATTGAATTTCACTAAAAATCAGTTCAGTAATTTGGATGAAGTCGGTTTTTGTTTGAAAGGTTATCAATTATTAAATCTAATTAGGTTACGAGTAGGCATCGATTGTACCTACCGGAAAGCAGTTCTGCGCCATTGTAAAATAATCCTGGCTATTGCGCTTTTACTCAATAATCGAACTGCATGCGTTTCTTATTTATGGGACAGCTACCAATCAGGGTTTTGAAGGCCCTATAACTTTTTTTATTATACTCAATTAACTTCAAGGTTGAATGTTACTGATATGCATAAAATAAATCATAAAGGCGTATAATTACAACGTGCGATGCGTAGGCAATAAGGTAGAAATACTGTTAAGTTATATTGTGATGCGCGAAACATTGTATCGCTATCGTCGGTTAATAAACCGAAGTGCAACATCTATCAGGAAACCCCCATCCAGTTTTATGGAGACCATAAAATAAGGGCTTTATCGACAAACGCTATAATGGAATATATGGGTCAGCGAATTAGCGGAAGCATATGAATAACGCGATCTACAATGTCGTAAAGAATGCATTTGCAATATAGACATCTGCGGCCGAATGCAGCCCATCATTTGAGTTATCCAAACTCTTGGTCAATGCGCTATAATTACAATGCTTAAAAGTGTGTTCTAGCGGTTCATTATTCAAAAGAAATTTTCATTTCTAATTTCTAAGTAAATAAATTGCAATGCCACTTTATACGGCTTGAGCGTCCATATTACATATATCAACCTATATCACAGATATAGAATAATATAGATGACTTAAATGCACCTACTTCGCGTGTCCGAACCCTGACCAAGCGTCAAGCTTTGCCGTGGCTACTGACAGTCCGCGCACGTCTGTTATTGCAGCCGTATGCTGCTAAACTTAAAAATGCCTCGTTGATTGATAATTAACTGCAATAGCCAAAAATTGCAAGCACCGAAAAGCAAGAGAAAGTCGGCCCCCTTGGTTTCCATACAAATCGTGATACTTGCGTATCATATAATCTATGTACATCTATATCTGTGACCTACATCGTAATTAAAAACAATTTAAGTAAGTATATCGTAATTTTCGTTGCGGGATAAAGTCCGAAACGAAATCATGTGGCAGAGGACCAAAATTTTAGACATTGAAGTGTAGCAAGCTGAAGTAGTAGTAGACTGGCCACATTTGACGCAGAACCGATGAACGTTGGAGTAGACGGGTTCTCGAATGGAGACCACGTCTCGGCAAACGTAGTGTTGGACGCCGCTGTGCCAGATGGACCGATTACCTGAAGAGGGTCGCTGGTAGTGGCTAGATGAGGAAAGCGGGAGATCGTGCACTGTGGCGTGCCCTTCGGGAGGCCTACGTCCAGCAGTGGACTGCAATAGGCTGATTGATTGTTTGATATCGTAAAGATATTTATAGATATTAGACATTAGATCTACACCAACTTTAGATTAAGACATATCGCATCCAGTGGCAGGCGCTCTGGCAAAGGCTCTGGCTAGCTGAGATCTATAAGTCATCGTTAGATGTAATAGATCCACTACTAGGTAACTAAATTAATAAGAATATGTTAAAGCGTAAACATAGATATTACACATATACCTATTTCAATGATAAAAATGTAATCTGAATAAATGTAATAATCCAAAATTCTTATTATTGTTAGTTGTAATATGAATATCTGCTAAATAAAGCACTAACGCCCTTGGTTGCAGCACAACTCCCGTAAGGTTTTATGGAAACGTCGTGAAAATGAAAACGTCAAAGATGATATGATAGCACCATGTAACTACGTTTCTAACTGTAACTAAACTTACATTTCATTGTCATTCACTGTTATGCTAATGCTATGGTGATATTTCTTTTATCCACATATTATTGAAAGAAAATTGATTGAAACAAAAAATTACATTTTAATAATACTAACAAATTTTTCAATGGTGTTAGACACGGCGAAACAATTAATGTTAAGTGATTCCGTCCCTATTATATGTATATCGTTTATGTTGTATATTGTTTGGAATAAGAAAATAATTTTATCGACGGCTAATATATTCATGAATTCGCTATAAAACTGCTCAAACTGTTCTTTGACTTTTATAACACGTAAAATTAAATTAACGTACACCACAGCTACTGCTACTTTTAATTATGTTTATTTTTTATATTTTCAAAACGATATCAGTTGAGGTAAAATAACTATAAAAGAAATAATTAAATCTATCTATTTAAAGTTCCAAATGAAATTAAGCTCTTAACTATGCTAGGTAGGCTATAGGATATTCGAACGTAACTCCACGAATATGATAGCCCCGATCCAAGAATTTCAGGACTAATTAATCAAATTTAAAATCTATACAGATTTAAATGTGTTAACATGGTTTTTAGATTGTAAATTTTCAGACAACAACATTATCTGGAAGTTGCTCTGGTGGATATCAACATATTAACCAAACTGTGTATAAAGTGTTTTAAAAATAATACCCATATGTAACTGCTGTAAGCGTGCCTATATTAAATAAAAAAAAAAAAAAAAAAAAAAAAAAAAAAAAAGATGATCAGAATCATGATTTTATTGCCTGTCTTGTCTGCGCTTCGTGAGAATCGTTTAACAGGATATGCTGTCTCTATATCTATGTTTAATTTTTAATTCTGCTTCACGCCAGGTATCATCAACAATTTGGCGTTCGCCAAAAATTTATTCATCACAGTCCTTTCTCCCAACCGAAGGAGGGATGTTGTAAGTTTCACTTGTTAGTGTGGCTCTGTGTGTGACGTCGTGTTCGCCAAATGAAATGAGTGGATGGATTTTGATTAAGGTCTTCTTTAGTTTAAACTAGAATTGGCAGGCTATGTTCTTAGCAATAGTTGATGGAATCGCGATCACCTTTACACGGCAGGACTGATTGTTTACAATTTTATTACTTATATTGTCCTCTGTTATCAAGCAAAAACTGTCTGATTAATATTTATTAATACCTATCATAATTGCCGAAATATGTGTCATAATTTGTGATCATGAATTACTTGTTCAATAAAAAAGGGGTGTCTCTATGTATCTGTTTGTTGCACTTTAGGTCTTAAACGGTTAATTAAACGAGTGCACCGGTATTTTTATTTGAAAGCAGATCTTTTAGCGATCAGTCTTAGACTATTTTTTTAAAATCGGTCCAGACGTTAAAAGATAAAGGATTATCGTATCAGAGGCAGAGGTGACATAAAATGTTAAATTTTTTGTTGTCATAAAAATATGTTTACATTTTTTTTCTCTGATTAATTTACCTTCTGTTTTAATTTTCGTTGATATATTTTATAGTGATATACCTCTTACTGTAGCTAAGTAACTATGTTTAAGATTTTCATACGTAATTATTTAGTCAAAGTAAGATTGAAGTGCCTACGTTTAGGTTACCTATGGCTGAGGCGCCGTAAGTACGATTACAATCGTAAGCTTTTTGAATGATATTAATATTTATATGCCATTTAATAGACATGTAAATGGGCGTATGGCGTTCTTCCTAGAATAATTATTTTCTTACCTTATACGACGTGATTGCTATAATTTTCCTTAATTGAAAACGAACGAATCCATATAAATAGTGTCCTTCTCAACGAGTTTTCGTAATCTTGAGACTCGTAAATAAAAACGTGTAAAGGTGATCAATTATAACCAGTTGATACATATTCAAATATTTCAACGGATATTTGATTTATTACTTTTTATTGCGTTGTTATTTCCTTCAATATTTATATTACGTGATGACTTTAATGTTGTTTTACTTACTGCTTCTGTTTTCCTTGTACGAAAGTTTGGTACTCCATGATTTAGATCGTAACTACACCATCGGGTTTTGAGTCTGAAGCTTTATGTTCAATGGCAGTAAAACCGATTGTAGTAAAATTTTAGACTCGTGATTTCCCGCTAATTTAGAAGCGTATAATATAGATATATTAGGTGGGTACCTCAGGGATCGGGAATTTGTTAATAATTACGTTACTTTCCAACTTGTTAAGTATCCTTAATCTGTTTGTTTTGATATAAAAGACAGACAAAGGACTTTCACTTTATTATATTAGTTAAATATGAGAGTTATATGATATGAGCCAATGCTTTCTTTTTGAAATCTTTAAAGCAATCATAAGAAAAGCAAACCTTTGCAGCAGTAAAGATTTCGTTTAGAAGTTAAGGCTGCCTTATCCGACTTCATTGTGAATATGTTGATGTGAAGCTGTATAATATTGTGTTATGCCGCTCGCTGGCTCTTTTGACTGACGTGTTTGTTCTGTATAATTGCATCTGCAATGAAATGCTGGCCTTTATGGCCTTTTTACAACTCGGCCATTCGCTTCAAATCGGATTAAGTAGCAAAGCAATTTAAAGTCAAATTTTATGACCACTTCCATCTATCATGTGACTTAATTAGGAGAAACTAACGTTAGTGAGCCCATCGGTGGTTTCAATACTAAAACTACAATAAGTACGACCTAGTACTTATTCTGTGCCTAGGTATCGCAATAAACATGAAACGCATTATATTTTAAGAGCAGGTTAAACAGCAAGTTACAGTCAACACGAATATAAGAATATATTCGTGTTGGCTGTAATCACTGCAACTGTCAGCGAAGCTTTATGCCTTTTTGTCTTATGAAAATTATTTTGAAGCATATATGACAACATCCGGAACGCAATTATTAGGAAAATGTAGAGTTAAGAGGAAGCTAGGTAAGGCATGTACTGGTGGAATGAGGACGTGCAAACGATCATCAAAGAAACGCAAGGGGCATTTAAATAACGGCAGAAGTGATCGGGATGAAAGTTAAACAGAAAGGCTTAGAGATACATATAAAAATTTTAATAATAAAGCTAAGAAAACCGTAGCTAGCAAGGGCTAAACTAAAGTTGTATAAATTTCTAGGTAGTTCTTATGAGCAAATATTTATATAGATTGGCAAGCAGTAGAAAAGGGTGCAAAATAAAAGAAAAGTCACATAAAATGCATGAAAGATGAAAAAAGTTTTAACGATGGATTTGTAAATGTAGAACCTGAAGAATAGAAGTACCTGCCAATGTGGGAATAGTTAATTAAGTGAGCATAGATGAAGTAAGCAAAACGGTATAATTTCTGTAGGACCGGATGGAATAGCAGTAGAAGTATGGAAGTTACTAAAAATTATAGGCTGGAGATGGCTGACTTTTTATTTCCATTGTAACACCGGATGGAATAACAGTAGTTTATGTAAGTTATTTAAAAATTATAGGCAGTACAGTGCGGAGATGGGCCTACCGGCTCGGTTTTTAGCCCTTACTTATTCCTCTCAATAATGGATGTATTAACCCGTGGTATTAACTTTCGAGAGTACTCACCCTGATGTCGTTTATCGTAGAGAATGCCGGAGGTACTGAATCGGCTGGAAAAATGGAGGAGACCGGAGAACGTAAGTTTAAAAATTAGCAGGACTAAAACAGAAAAACTATTTGTAAGACTTCGGTGGTCTATTCAGCTTTTCTCCTATTGCCCTTAGTGGTGTTTCCTTACCGATCCATAGTCATAGATTGAGTTAGTATTAACATTTGATGAGAGAAGAAAGTCATATCACAAGGAAGGTATTAAATTTAATGGTATGCGTGCGACAGAAAACTGGTGTTATTATGTAAGGTATTCTATCTTACGTTAATTATTATTAACTTAACATTTCTGGTACGAAACGAAACAAATTTTCGGTACAACATCACACCTACTACTAGTTTAAGGTGAATCTTATTTATAAGTAAAGCTATTAACGTTGATATATAGTAAAGCGTTGATAGTTGTGTAATGGGTGGTAAAATAATTCTCCCTGGAAGACTGATTGCAGATAATTATTCTTTGTAGCGAGTGAAATTTTACAGCATTGAGGAATAGAGAATGCAATTACAGCGAGAGACATAAAGCCGTAATGAGTTCGCACCGCGGCGGGCGGCGCGGCGGCCATCCGGCGATAGCGATACCCATTACCTCCACGATTGCCTCGGGAGAAATGCTTGCTTGATTATCGTGCAGTTTTGTCTAGTGTTGCCCGTCTAGTGCATCTCATTTTGGAATAAAAACCTAAAGCTTAAATGGTAAACTCCAATGGTGGTAACAGCTGCAAATAATGAGCTCTAGACTATTGTCAAGAGCTGCATAATAGCATAGATATTATAATTTTACAGGAGTAGTTATCTCCTCCGGCGGCACGTATTTTGGCAAGCTGAGTTTCAACAGTCATCATTGGATGGCAGTAGGTCCACTGCTAATTAGCAGTGTAGCTAACTTAATGAATTAGAATGTGTTCATGCGTAGAAATTTATATAATGTATTTAAAGATAGTGTTCGATCATATATTCCTTATTGTTAGTTGCAGTATGAATGATACCTAGTCATACTGCAACTAACAATAACATGCAATTTTGATTGTATCTGTTTAATGTAGCACGTAACGCTCTCTGTGTAGTGCAACTCCAATTTTGTATGAAACTCAAAGAGACCACCATTTATTTATTTATATAACACTAATGCACCATGTTAAACAAATAAGGGGCCATCTATAGATTACGTCACACATTAAAGAGAGAGGAGAGGGTCAAGGAAGTGTGACTGCGTGTAACAATGTCGGGGTAGTGGTCATAAGTGACGTCACATATATAAAGTCGGTCACCGGGGCCTATGCATCAATATCCATCTTTACAACACTTTAACTTTAACACTCCCGTGAGCACGTGATATTTCTTTACTCGATTTTTTTTTAAATAATGCACTAATCATATCACTACTCTTATTATTAAAGATTAATTAAATGATCCTATTAATAAGCTTTTAAAAGATTTTTTCATGTGTTCAACCTGAGGGTAGTAGGAAAATAAGTAAATAACAACAGGTAGGGCACAAAATTTACAGACAATTTACCATGTTAACAGGCTCAAAATGGCTCTATAATAATTATTTGACTAATAATTATTAGACTACCCGATTGCGCGCAAAAAATCGGGACATGCCGCACTATTCGCGTAAATGGGAATAAAACACTGACAATGCCAGCTCTATCCGATCGCCCCACTGATCATCTTCCTCTTTACTGCAACTTCTTTAATTGCCCATAATACGTTATTGCACCTAAATGGTAGGTACTGCTTTCCCACAAAACATTTGCGGTGGTCGTGGTCGGGCTCTAAAGACACCGTTCGATAGCCAATAAAGTTATGCGTTTGGTGTTTTCTATTGTCATCGCGTATTTTTATGGACTAAATACTCGAGCTGCTGCGATAGATTATAATTATATTGCGATGACTAAGGGATTATGCCTTCAGGGCCGTAGCTAAGGGGAAGCATTGTAGGGCAATGTATAAATATAAATTATAAATATATACGGACAAATCACACAGATTGAGCTAGCCCCAAAGTAAGTTCGAGACTTGTGTTATGTATGGGATACTAACTCAACGAAGCTATATTTTATAACAAATAGATATACATCCAAGACCCAGGTCAATCTAAAAAAAGATCCTTTTCCATCTTGACCTGGCCGGGGATCGAACCCAGTCACTCTCTCGTGTCGCAGGCTGGCGTGTTGACCGCTGCGCCACGGAGCTAGTCAATGTCATGTCCTACCTTAAAAATACCAAAAGCTAAGAAATTATTATAATTTAATTAGTTTGATTATAGTTTGAGATAAAAAAAAATGTAGCGATTGGTGTCTAAACTTTACCGAACAAACCACAGTTTGAGACAATTATTTTAAATTATAATTATTCTTTATTCTGTGTATAGATGACATTTGAAACGTCCTACCTCAACCAATGCTGCCCTACCTCAAATTTGACTTTAGCTACAGCCCTGTATGAGTTTGCATTGAAATATTTAACTTCTACAGAATAATGACAACATTGGCGAAATTTCGCTCTTGTACTGGTTACTGTCGCCTCAACTTAACGTTTACAGAAAGCTGGTCCATACCAGTTGGTGCTCGTCTCACGATGACAATAATGGACACTAAATCAAGCCTTGATGGTGAACTTGCTATTTTTCTGAGGTCTACGTTGACACTTTCTCCACGACATTTGATTTATTAAACAAACGTTTCACACAATTTATAGCAATGCTGAAGCGTCCACTATTCAAATCCATGTCGTGCTGCGGAGGCCATAAATTAATTTGTGAGTTACTACGCCATGGCCCTGCGTATTAAATGCCATCAGATTTGCATTTCGGTATTTATACGTACGTATATTCTAATTCTAATATGATTAGTTATCCCATTACTCTTGCTTGTCATATGATTTATTATGTGAATAGGATGTGGGTAGACTCCCAAGGGTATTGCTAAAAACTATTAGGGTTTTGAGGAATGTAATTCAAGTTTTCGCAAATTCTGTGGGGTTTGGATTAGAACCGTACGTGACCAGTGAATAGCGCCTCATCTATCGACATGTGCTCTTAGCTTTGTTCCGGGCGCTTATCTCGAAAACGACACGTCACGGTTCTGCTATTGTGCGTCCCCCATTCGGGTCGATATTCGATACGCGAGCTCACTTTTCTGTGTTTCGAGGTTTAGTGGGTGGTAAACAGTTGGGTGTGCATGAGTGGCGTCAGGACGGCGGGATGGCTCCTGCGGTCCACTTTGTGGCGCGACTGAGCGCGCCAGCCCGCCGAGACCACAAACACCGCAGACACTCAGACCTGTTTTGAGCTGCTTATTGAACATTGCTCTCACGCCAGCGATCCATGCGGAATGACTAATGAGAAGCACGTTCAAAGGAAATGCACGAATTATTTCTTAATTGAAATGTTATGGATGTCGTTCCTAAGAACTCGTAACGCGAAATGTCACGAACTGTCGGGGCGGGTTACGATCTAGGGCTACCAAATCTAGACCGAATATGAAAATGTATTACTTTGCTTTTTTTTTTAGTCTTTCGTCTTACATTTTATATTTCATTATGGGCACTAGATAGATATGTTATTGTTAAAGCTGATGACTAATAGTCACTTGTCTACGTCTGTCTGTTCTTCCAAGTAATTATGCGTTAGTTTCCAGACATCGTCGAGGCGGCCCTGCCTACAGACTACAGACTCAGAATCCCGCCTGATGATTCACGGCGCGGCTTCGCTGTCCTAATCTCGATGCCAATTTTACTGCCCAGTGGAACGCGCATAAACCACTGTTTACTGCTTTGCATTATTTTTATTTTATGAGCTGTAAATATTTGTTGTCCTATCACATTTATTGTTACAATATGATGCACAGTTGTATTGTTGTGAGTATTTTATTATGAAAAACTTATTGATACCATGTTTTCTGAGCTAAAATCTTACTCAGATTTACAATGCGGGATGCTTAGAAAATTTAGCAATATAAGCAGTGTGATATTTTCTGGACATAGACGTATGTATCTCATAAACTTCAGTGGAATGGCGAACCTTTTCCTTTTAAGGTCACTAGAAAATGCAGATTTAGTGCTAATCGTGGGCGTCTGCAACCGCCAAGCCTCTTTGTTTCCTGTGTCATGTTCAGTGTCATGTTGTTGTTAAAAAACTTGTTCATGTGTGTCGCTACAAGCAGAGAGTGCGTTTAGAAAGTAATTAAATATGCAACTACTACATACATTGCATTTTTATTACTTAAAGGAGTGCCGGAATTGTGATTATATCAAATTTATATATGAGACAACTACTACCGGTTCAGTTCAGATTAACTCATTAAGGTGATTGGATGTTTGAACTTATTCGCAAAATGACATGGTTTAAGAGGTCTTTTGAAAACTTAATGAAATGCTCTATTTAGGAAGTATTCTATCAATAATAGTCTAGAATACACTTCTCATCTAATGCCTCCTTTGTCCAAAATAAGGAGTTTACAGATATTTTTATATCGGTTAACTCTTTATAACATGCAGAGTTCATAAGTATTGCGTAATTTACATCAATGCTTTTTTTAAATAGTATTTTTCTTTAAGTATAATTTTCAATTAAATAATTTCATAAAGCTAACTTTCCATCTCCTAGAATATGGTGAGAAAAGACGTTGCTTTGAAAAAATAAGTTTTACTTTGCAGTAGGGCATTTTACAAATTAGCCCAACGTTCAGTAGTTTAGTTAACTTAACGTTGGACTAATTTATAAAATGCCTACTACCGGGAAAATTTTACGACGCTATAAACAGTTTTCACTTTCGACATCAAATGGGTTGTCTACTTGCAGCCATAAATTTATAAATCAATCCAGCGCAGCCGCTCTTTCCATCTCAATCAATAAATCTACTATTAATCAATCTATTCTATAGGCAGACAATATAGACATAGCCATTAAGATACCTAATGGCTCAATTGACGGGCTGCGTGCTGAAGTAATTTTAAATTAAATAGAAAAGTACAAGACACTCTAAGAAGTCTTTATTTATATTACTAAATTGAAAAGCTACGTTTGGGGTTGCGTTTGCGAGAGGACGCAATTTTATTTTTTAAATATGAATGGGGGTTAGTGTAAAGTTAAATCCAAATTTGTGGGGTTGCCCCTGGGCCGCCATCTTGCAAACCTAGTTTAAAATTTATTACAATGGTACCCCTTATCTAAAAAATAAAATTGCGTCCTCTGACAAACGCACGCTAAGCCCAAAAAAATGTAACATTTCAATGGACTAAAATGGAAACGATGAGCAATGGCATTTTTGTCAGTAAAATAATGGGAAATTGTCTCTTTACGTTAAACGTAAGGTAAAACCAGGATAGTTGCCCCGTAGTTATAGTAGCCCCGATTGCAATTACTCTAGTTTTGCGGATGAACCGCATGCTATTTTATTAATATATCGAAAGACTCTCTAACTACTACTAAGTTGACCATGTGTTGCATGTCTTGGTGTGATTGCATGAGCAAGAAAATGACGGTTTTGGGGGATAGATGCCCTTTTTCTCGGTGGGGCATCTATCACCAACTAAACTTATATGGAATAGGCAACTGTTGCCTATGTGGGATAGATTTTCCAAAAATGGAGGTCCGCTTAAATCACTAATGCTCTGGCAATAATAAAGCTAATGTTTTTTAATTGTTATTTATTTGTAGATAATGAACCAAAGTACTAGCCAGTTCTTCAAATAAAGTATCATGCATTAATGTTGTTCTAAAAAATATAAAGTTATTTCATAAAGAAGGGCAAGTATCCGGCTTTTACTCTACATATCACTTTGATAGAAACCTTTTGTAGATAATGTAGGCTTACGAAAAAAGGCACACTAGTCTGCATAAAAAATCTGCACCGATTGATAAGATAGTCGCAATATCTTATTTTCAAATGTTCATCTTCACCATTTATTGTTTTTCAAAATAAAACCGAGCTGCGTTTATTTTCAGTGCGTGAGTTACACCACAACACTTCTAATAAACCTAAGTTAACGATACTGATTGATTATGATTCAGTTCAATATTACGCGTTTGTATGAATAGATCTGACTTCCGCTTTGCCATTTTATCTTTAACAACTTAAGTCGAAAACGGCAATCAATCATTGTACGCAGACTTCTATTGTTTTCTACAGAGCCTTCAACAAAAATGGAGGAGGAGGTATGTTTGTTACCTCATAACTCCATCATTAATGACATAATTTGAAACAAATATTTTTCCAATGAAAAAGTAATACGTCCTATTTATTGGTCCCAATTATATTTCATCATAATCGGTTCAGTAGTTCTTTCTGAAAAGTTATTGTGCTGATGATGATTGTCAGTAAATATTTAGTGTAGAGAAGATAACCCAAATTACTCTCTGCTTTTCCTCCCGTGGTAGATATACTTTATTCATGATAAGCCCGAGGCTGCCCGACATTAACAGCTCCGTGGCGCAGTGGTTAACACGCCAGCCTGCGACACGGAGTGCCCGGGTTCGATCCCCGGCCAGGTCAAGATGGAAAATGATCTTTTTCAGATTGGCCTGGGTCTCGGATGTTTATCTATATATGTATTTGTTATAAAATATAGTAGCGTTGAGTTAGTATCCTATAACACAAGTCTCGAACTTACCTTGGGGCTAGCTCAATCTGTGTGATTTGTCCGTATATATATTTTTTTTTTATTTACCATATGTGATAAACTAGCTGTCCCGGCGAACTTTGTTTCGCTATAATTTTCTTGTCGTTAATTCGGGGTGATAACAAAACCAACAGATCAAGAATTATAAAAATCAGTTCACCTGTTCTTAAGTTGTAAGTGTTCGAACAAACCCGACTTTCATTTATACAAGGTCTATTTAAGAGCCCGCCATATGCCCGGCGGCGTGGCGGTACAAACGCGGATGGTCTAAACGCGTTGGCTACTTTGGATATTTTCTTTTTTTTTTTTAATTCAAGGGTTATTCGAAAAAGAAAAACATATGATGGCTGCCTTATCTGTAATGCAATAATAATCAAAAGTTTTAAAGTTAATTTTAATGTATTTGGTGAATAATGCTATATACCGAGTAAATTAGACGTGATTTGGAGGCAATTTTGCAATTTTTTTCTATCGAGAAAATTTAACGCAATCATGTTTTTGAGTCATATAGTTACCAGAGTTAGTCCTGAACTTTGTTGCATTTTTATTTCAACTTGAGTATTTAATTATTATTGATATAACAGTCAATCATGCAAAGCAGTGTGAGGTAGTACGGGCCCTTAAATTAATTTTTAATATCCATTAAAAGATTTTTTTTATTTTGCTTCTAAAGCATTTTTCTGGCTCATGGGAGTCAGCCTTTAAAATATTTGCGCTTAATTAAAATTGAACTTATATATTACTAGCTTTCGCCCGCGGCTCCGCCCGCGTCAATGCCGGTCCTTCGGGAACACTACTTTTTCCCGGAATAAAATGTACCCTATGTCCATCTCCGTACCCCAGATAACGTGTATGCAGTTTCATGATGATTGGTTCAGTAGATACAACGTTGCGAAACAAACAAACAAACTCACTTTCACATTTATAATATTAGTTAGGAGGTTAGGATAAGATAATGCAAAGTAACTCACTTAGCAGTATTAATCTAATACTTTGGTAATTGTTCACTTCACACATGGGGAACAAACAACAAAAGTTTAACCTAAAACAATACCGACTAGTAGTGGACAGAAATGGGCCGCCCATGAGTAAGGACTAACTCAGATCTCACTCACAATGTGCCAAATGTAGTGTACTGAAGTACGTAGTGCAGTTTTGCGATTGCAATTAAACTGAGTGGAGCACTCTGGCAATTAATGTTTTAATAGAACTCATGAATCATGTTATTAATGATCAAAATCAAATTTCACTATTTTAGACTATCTGGGTCATGTAGCAATTGGTGTCACATTCTCTACAACAGATCATAATCACTGATGTTGTATGTTCTTAATAATAATATGCAGCCACTGCAGTAACTAGAATTCCTGACTTTCTCTGAAATATAGTCTCTTAAAATTTGTCATTTAATAACGCGTAAGCACTTAGCGCGATCTTAACTGTTTTATACGCAGGGCCGGATTTAGGGAGCCTCGGAGCGTCTACAGAACAGGCGACCCCACAATAGAGACTTTAAAAAAAACAAATTCAGATTAAGTAAACAACTTTTCCTTATATATTGTTTTCGCGTTCTGCAGTACTTACAAAATAACTACAAAATAAAAAATGTACAAAACAAACTACAAAACAAAATAAAAAAGCTTGGTTTCACAATAAATTATTTATTAGAAAACTCGACTGAAAATAGTCTCCAATTTATTTTGAAAAAAATTTGGGACTAGGGCGCCTCCCTCCACTCCTTTGTTGCCCCGGCCTCCAGACCCCTAAATCCGGCATTGTTTATACGCAAGCGCTGCGCTGCCTTGCGGCCACTTCGTTCATATCATAATGTCTTCTCTTAAAACTCCTGTCATTTGCATTCCTACGCGCCTCTCTATTGGATATATGCACATATAGCACATAATTACCTGGGTCAGTGGTCTAATGGTAGTGTTAGACATTTTTTTACCTACCTTAGGTCTAATCACAATGACTGAATTCTAGGTATTAGCAAACGGGATCAATTGTCATTAACATTATCTCCAAAATGGTTGAAAATTTAGGATTCGTATTGTCGTTACACTCAACACTCTTTTTTGTACCCATGGTTAATTAATGACTGTTTTGCACAATTTTTAACCAACTTCAAAAAAAGGCTATCAATTCGGTTGTAAGTTTGTTAATTCATAATTAAGTAATTAATGAAATGATTTAAAAAAACTTTTTTTCTTTGGAAGGGTATTCTTTCAAATTAGTCCCATTTAAATTTCATCAAAATCGATTTAGTCATTTGATTGAAGTCGGTTTTTTTATATAAAAGATTATTCATTGCAACATTTCAGTATTGCATACATGTTGTAAAGTAAACTATACAAAGTGCATACACAAAGTAGTAAATGTTTTTAAGATAAACAATCTTGCGTGCAGTATTATTTGAAGTTGCATGACGTAACCAACCGTTTTAGACGTAGGTCGCGATGTGCTTCATCATAATATCATCACATCCGTTAGATTGCTCTAAGATAAGAGTCACATTTGTCTAGTGGCAATACTTGCAATTAAATTGAACAAGTCAATTGACGAGTAAAGTGAAATTAGTAACATTGGAGAAAGATTTGGAAAGACAAATGACGCTATCACTAGTTAGAAAAAGGCAATGCTGACCAACGTACTTCTTTTTTTCGTGTCCATTAGCTTAAGTAGTATTTGATTAAATGATATCTCTCTAGTGTAAAGTAGCAGTTTTTGCAGCTGTTTTTAAACAACAGACTTTATAGCAGTCTCGAAAACGACTCGAGTCATAAATGTAGGTTCTCGATGATGACGGCACTTACAACTTCACACGGGTTTACTCTTTCGAAATCCGCGTGGAGTAACTCGTCGGCTCGTTCAGGGAAGTACCACACTCTCACCGAAAATCGACGTTTGAGTAGAAGCTTTACCGCTTCTTTGCTTCGCTCGGTAAGTGAGAGAGCCGGAGGCGCATCCTTCCACCCCATTTCCTCTCCCCATGTCCTCTCCCAACTCTTTGAATCGCTAGCAAAGGTCCTGTCACACCCTGGTGTTGTCCATGGGCAGCGGTGATAGCTTACCATCAGGTGACTAGCTTGATCGTTTGCCGTCCTATATCATAAAAAAGTAACGGACCCAATGAGGATCCGTAAAGTTTTTAGTTGAGAATGCAGGATTATACAGCTAAGAAATCCATAACATACAGTGCAAAAATTATTGTTCTACGATAAAAATTGACGAAGTTATGACCAAATTACTAGCAAAATTCACTGGTCGGCCGGCGCGGTGGCTGTGACGTCACTTTGACGGACGCCGCTAGTTGCCCGTTGGCAGTGACAAGGCGCGCAGTGTTTTGTGTGGTAATTGCGACTTTAAAACAAATTATTTATGTCTTATTTATCTTTTTAACTATGTACATATATTGTATAGTGCCAAACTTTACAAACACTTCTTTTAAAACGCCAGAAAAACTATCTTTTAACGTGCCGAAAGACACAAAACTTCTGGAAAAATTAATAATTTTTCACAAAGTTTTGTGTTATTTTTTTTCACAACGGAATACAATTTAAAAAACGTATTCCGTTGTAAAAAGGGATGATTATAAAACTCCCCCTAGTAGACATTGTTGTGAATATCATTTCGATGTAAGTACCTACATAACTATTCTTACCTTTTATTAAGTTGATATGGAAATAAGTTAATACCTATGTATTCTCTTTTTATAAGCCTGATGTACTAATAAAAACATACCTACTTATTTCTTTCTAGTTTGGTGGACAAACCTACTTACCTTCCAATACTTCCGTTTCCATTTTTATGTAATTTTCCAAGGTCAAAACAATGACACAGGGACGTACTGGAGTGTAAAAAGCAAAATAGTGAATGATATAATATGTATCTGCCCCAGCTAGCCTGATTGTTGTAAGCAAATAAGTTAATACAGGATGTAAGGGTGAACACCGTTGTATCTAAAACCATCCCGTCTAACGTAAAACGATATAAAATCAGCCCGTCTAAATGAACAACGTATGGGACCCAGGATTGGACCAGAAAACAATATCGACATTTTCATACAAAAATGTGAGGCCGATTAAAATATGGTATTCATCATCATCATCATATCAGCCGCAAGAAGTCCACTGCTGGACATAGGCCTCCCCCAATGATTTCCAGAATGACCGGTTGAATATGGTATTATTTTTTATTTATATATTTCAGGTGGAAAAAGACATGGAATATTACGTTAAGTTTAACTGAAGAAGGGAGTTTTGCCTCATTAGTTTGAATGTCAAAAGCTTTCGAAAAAACCGGCAAAGTGCGAGTTGGCCTTGCGCACGTATAAGTTTGAAGTTATTATAAATATCTTTATTATATGATGTAACTTAAAATGTATGCATTTCGCAATTTTTTCATTATCTGTGTTATAAGACGTTACTTCGTACCAAAATCTAAGATTCTGATTTTACGGGAAGTACCCTGAAGTTTTGATTCCCTTGTGAATGTCGAAAGATTACTAAAAATATTTTTCTTATATGATGTAGCTTAAAATGTATGTTTTTCGCAATTTTTCCATTATCTGTGCTAAAAGACGTTGCTTTGTACCAAATTTTAAGATTCTGAGTTCATGGGAAGTTCCCTGGTAGGTATTGATTCCCTGCGAATATCGAAAAAGCACGAAAATTTGCGGAATAACCAGCTGTATTTTTAGATTGCGTTGGCTTCGAAAATTTGCGGCATAAAGGTTTGATTTTTTCATAGCTCCAAGGGAGAGTAGACCTGAATATTTGATATAAATTTCAGCTTGATACCTCTACGCTCATAAGAAAATGGGTCTTGACAGACAGAGAGACGGATAACCAAGTGATGAAATGGAACCCTTATAGGGTTCCGTTTTTTCCTTTTAGGTACGGAACCCTAAAAATTATAGACCTGATTTTAAGAAAAAATAAGAAATAGAACAGTTTTAAAGAGTTTTAAGTACGGACAGTTCCAACCCAAAACCTACAGCAGAAGAAGTTTTGCAAACAAAAACGATCGCTGACATAAGCGATAAGAGTTCTCGTTGAAAGAAGCATATAGAAGTTGAAAGACTATAAAATGATCGGACCTCACGCGTATGTGCATATTTCATACTTTTTTTTTTGATAATATTGTAACTATAGCATGTGATTTAGTTAATTTACAAGATTGTCTATATAGCAATCAAGAGTAAAAATAAAAATTCTTTCTTTGTTTTCTTTATTAGTTCCCATAATAATTACGTTTTATACGTAAATATTACAAAAAATACACTCTAACAACACTTTATTTCAATAAATTGTTAAATATAGCGACGAATCGCGTCGCCCCGTCGCTCAGTTGAATGATCGCTCTATGAGTGCCGACTGCCGACCGCGCTCGGTCCGTCACAGTGACGTCACACGCACCGGCGTGCAATGCCTTTTCGCGGCAGGAACGGCATGATGTTTATTATTAATATCTTCGTAAGTAATGGTCCGATTTGGATAATTCAAAAAGATATATCATTGTAATGTCATGAAGAATAATGTGGATATTAGTCCTATTGAATTTGCTACAACTTTACTGATCCTCATTCGAGGCAACTTTGGTCTATAAAAAACAGAGCCTCACATCCTTTATTATTCGAATAAACTCGACCAATCTAAATAAAAAGTTGCATCAATTTATTTGCGAAAGCCCTCAGCTTTATATAGATAAAAACATTCGATTTCAATCAAGTTACTATTGTGTTTTAATTATTTTATTCAGTCTATCGATGATTGACGATAAGATCATTTGAGACCACGAGGGATGGCATAATATGTCAATTGGCCTACTTTCCTAATGATTTCCGCCATCTCACTGCGAGGTTCATAAAGCTATTGATTAGAACTACTTCAATATTCTCCTTAAAAGGTATGGGATTGAAGACGGCAGAAATTTTATAAATTCTGAAAATAGTTGAACAATTATTCCAAGGGCATATCGTGTATTTGCCTAAATTGAATAAATAGTCTTGACTAATCCATACTTCCATATTATACTACATATATTTAATAAAAAATATAATATTATATAATGCAAGCAAACAGCAACAGTAACTCTGTCTGCCTGAAGCGTGAAAAGACGCTTCAACCATTGAACCGATTTGAATGAAATTTGGTATGAAGGGTGAGAAAGAACATGGGTACCTTTAATTCCGGAAAATTCTAATGTTCCTGAGGGATCGACACTAACGCGGGCGGAGCCGCGGTCAAAAGCTAGTAAATAATATGGTGATGATGTTTGGTCAAAACTCGTAGAACTGAACTTATCACGTATGCTCGGCGCAGCGCATCGGCGTGTGAAATTCCTGTCGTGTTACATGTGCATGTGCATCGCGTAGCACCTGGGCGCGTCGCGTCGTCTGCGATAATTTCGCCGGGCTTTCTCGGAACCCGGCGACTGGCTCCTGAATGACGATCTCAGCTATGCGTTCCTATAAATGATCGGTGTACAATTACATCGGAAGGTTTATTGCAGCGGATGCGTTTTACTATTCGCTGGGTGCAGTCATTCTATCTACGTGTTCGTTGAATGAAAAGATGTTAGCGTCTGTTTTATACTTCTTAACTTCCTCTATGATTTATTTAAATATTTAAGTATTGCTTTTATTATATATTCGGAATTATCTGCAGAACAGAACATTATAAAATTATGAGAAAAACCTGATTTCAATATACTCTACATAAGATTTATTAATTCAATTATTCATTGGGCATATTTAACTCGTAAAATTATATTTTAATATTTTTGGATTTACAATGCTATTTTGATATACTCTTATTAAGAAAAAAAAATATGGTGAAAAGGTTAAATCCCGCCCGCTTGAAAACTTTTCACCATTTTAGTTCTTAATTTAATAAGGCGTAAAATTATGTGATAAGTCTTATTAAGATAAGCGTAAATATGTAGGCGCTAATCCCACAAGGAATAGGCAAACTTCATACATAACATAAAGTTAATGTTGATGCGTATTTTCGCGCTTTAGTTGGCAATAAACAAGAGAATGCAAACAGGTGACACTGGCTTTCTGTAAACAGTAAAGTCCTACCTTGGCCTCCTTAGCGAGTGCGCTTCATCGCAGCGCACGCGAAAAGCTTTATTTTTGCCTTTTCAATTAGGAAGATACTATCAACGGTATAGCTTATTTGCTGTACTAATGTATGAGATGTCTTGATGGATTGCATCCCATTTTGGCTATCTTGTCTTCCTTCGCGTTTATGTTTTACCTTATCAACTCAAAAAGTGGTCTTAACTATTTGACACATACATCAATACCTATAGTGTAGGAGGATATGACAAAATGATGTTGTGAGGGTCTTTATCTACCTTATTTTCACTGCCAACGTCACATATGTCATTTGCCTAATCTCTGAGCAGTTTTGAAAGTACTTGTTGCAAGGTCAAATCTTTTATATATACAAGAGCATTTACATTATTTCTTGGTTTGGTTACATTATTATTTATGTTTAAATCAGAGAAATCTATTAAACAATGAAACGTGTCAAGTATTTGTGATATGTCTATGTGGCATATAGACATTTTATTTCTATAAATATCGAGATAATTAAAATACTTAGGCTTTTCCTAGCACCAATCTTACAACATGTTAACAACATGACAGCCTTTTATTATCCCGTTGGCCTCTATGCTGTTGTCAACACCTAATGGTACTTGTCAGCAGAAGATTAGTTCACCTAATCCTAATTCTAAACACGAAAATCCTAGCACATTAGTAGACGTCGAGTTACTATTCAGTTAATAGCTTGAACCTGACTTGAAATAATGTCTGGATGACTTCCAACGACTGGCGCTGTTTATTTGTAGCATTGTCTCTCAGGTGTTACAATCATTGAGTACTTAATATTACTAACTATTATACCTATTATATATAAGCAGATGTCTTGACTAGGAATAACGACGCGGTGATTTCCAATGAATCGACTGGCGACTGCTGACAATTGTAAAAAACCTAAATTATGTAAGAAGAAATTTAATTTTGTCTACCAGAATATTTTACAATAGTAATACAAGCAATTTCCTATAAAAACAATTATGTACGATTATGTATAATTTACAAATCCTACAGTTTTATATCAAGTCGAGTCCTTTTTGACACACTAAGCAAATGACTTTTCTTTCAAAATTCCTGCCTACTGTTTTATAAATTGTAATTTTGTTATTTGGTATTCCCGATTCCACGAATCTCACTGGTGCAATATTCGTAATTTGTTTTTCGACCTCGGTAGTTTAGAGTACACTTTGAACCGCAAGTGTTTTTGAATCGCGGGATCCAGGGTTCGATCTCCGTTCGCTCATGATAAAAAAACAATATGTGTGATTTTATAGATACTGGTAAGTCGACCCACATCCATCGCGAAGTAATAGTTTTGGTCAAAACAATTGCCTTATCCAAAAGTTAACGGTTTTCAAGATATTTAATATATTAAGCTTTATAAAAAGAGTCACTGTTGCTTAGGTTTTGGGTACTTTTTAGGGTTCCGTGCCTCAAAAGGATAAGACAGAACCCTTATAGGATCACTTTGTTGTCCGTCTGCCTATCTTTTCTTTCTGTCAAGATCCTTAAGTCGCAAATTTTTGACATTTGCAACGGAATCAATACCTACAGGGCAGTGGCGGCCTTACCCATTGCGAGGTTCCAGACGGCAGGTTTTTGCGAGGCCTTTTGCCCTTCGTGGAAAGTATATGATGCAAAAGCTTGTTTTTTTGTCATGTTTGACGAGAAATGCTAAAGTTATTCAAATAAATAAAATTTTAGTTTTAAAATATTTTACACTAAAAGTCTTACGAAATTAACGAATACAAAGATGATAAAATTGATGTTAGCGGCTTTTGTCTAAAATCTTAAAACACAAAAATCTAACGAATGAGCTACGTCATTTTCGATTGAAAGAATAGCAAGGGCTGAAAGCCGATCTTATGCCATCAGTCACTATGCTTGGGTTGTTGTACGAGGCCCCTGCAAGAGCGAGGCCCCGGGCAATTGCCCTGTTCGCTACTTCCCGTCAATTCAGAGTCTTGAAATTTGGTACGCAGCAACGTCTTATAGCACAAATAAAGCAAAAACTGGGAAAAGTATTTTTTTTAGTTTATTTATTTATTTTCAGAAACTTAGTCTATTATTACAGGAGTAAAACCTAATGCAACAGACCAGCCAATTTTAGTTAGGTACTTAATATTAAGGTTCTTTGTATAGTATACTAGTTAAGAATTTATATCATATCATAAATGTATTTTTAATAATTTTATAGCTAATGGTACAGAACCCTTCCTGCGCGAGTCAGCCTCGCACTTAGCCGGTTTTTTTATCTAGCATTTAAGCTGGCTTTTTATTGTTTTTGTATTTAAGACATCTTTACATAGGTAGTACAAATAAAATGAAGACGCTTCCGCTGTCTGTTCGCTTAGATTTTTTAAATTACCCAATTGAACTTAATGCAAAAAATTAAATTATAAGGCGGTGCCATCAGTATTACAAAAAGTGACGGCTCATTATTACGCTGTACTAGGATATGCATACCAATACAAATACCCAAACCCAAAACTCTAAGTTGGATAAGGCAATATGGGCTTCAAATTGTTTGTTTTGACCAAAACCTTGCACGGATGTGGGTCGACTTACCAGTAACTTTTATAAGTATCTAGGTATTATAAAATATAGTATCGTTGAGTAAGTATCCCACGACACATCATCAGCATTTATTACTAAGAAATTTTAACTGTAATTGATCTGTGTCACTGGGCGGACTATACTTTTTTTTCGGAACAGATAGACAGGAAGATCCGATTTAGTGATTTGAGATTTAGTGGAATCTAAGAGCATCGATACAGATCAGTATCTGTAGTACTCGCGCTCACCCACGCCGCTCGCACTTGACGCTTGTGCAACTGCAACTCGCGTTAGAAAATATACTATTACGCATACCACGGCCGCAGATGAGATATAACACAGAGCGCAAGCTTCGTTAAACAGTTGCGCGTAAGTTTGTTAAGAAGACAACCTTGTCTTTCTATGCAAATACAAAAAAAAGTGAGGATGATAAGCGAGATACGACGATCGATCAAACCTAAACACTCGCTTCGAATTAACACACCAAAGAATAGTGTTAAATTACTTCATGTCTCATTTAGTTTCATGAAAGATATTTGGCTTTACTTACTAAAAAAAATGTGTTGGTCTTGTATGTATTTCAGGTTCAGTTAATTTTCTACCTATCAAACCTTTTCGTGAAGGCAGTATCACATCTCTGCCTCTTGTGGTAAAGAATTTAGAGACTGTACAATACGAAGCTTAAACTCCACGTCTGCATCTTGTAAAAGCCCGTGGTGCAATGCATGCATTACCATAAAATTTATTTTTGAACCGATCGCTATCGTACTGGACGGTCAATGTGATTTGAATGGATGTGGATGACCTAACGAACCCAAACAATGGTGAGAGTGAACGAGGTGATGCAGCGCCACCCAGGAAACGGATGTTATCGCAGGAGAGTGGATGAGGCGCGGCGGGGTGCAGTTCAGCGGGATTAGGGCTGCTTAAATCGGTTTGAATCAAAATATTCGTTTTGCTGCTCAGGTGACAGCGCACTCGCACTGCGGTATTTGGTGGTACTGACAAAAAAAAATAGATACGCACCGGGGTTTTGTTGAATATATTTACCAAATAATATACGAAATCTTCAAAAAATGGTAAATAATTGCTACTCCAACGCTTTTTTTAAAATATTATTGATGCAAAAAGCTTTATTTTATAGAAACCGGAATATCATTATTGCGATGCGATTATGATACTAATATTATTATAATACGTTTTACTTTCGGATCAAAAACATATTCGAGCAGCCCTAACCAGAGATATTGTAGCACGAGTCTTGACATCCCATTTACGCTATCAGCAGCAAATGCCACGCTTTCCAATTTGTTCTGAACAGCGGGCTATAACTTAAGGATGATAATCCTACAACAGAGATTGTAACAAATTATTTGGTGTTATTAATTATACTCTCGTAAATCTACGAGTACGTGTGACTGATGAAGATAGAGATTTACGAGGTGAGGCAGTGACGGTATTTCGTGTAAAGGCTATCGGAACGGTTGAAACTATCCTATCTCTGATAGTGACTTATTAACTAACAAACTCTACCCGTATTATCACATTCTTCTACTTAGTAGTCTCTCGATGTATTGATTTTAAAGTAAAAAACTCGTTAACGGTTTATACGTATGTATTTGCCTAACATGTGTTTAGATGTTTATACCGCAAAATGCAACAAGAGCGTATTTAAATTCAAAAACACATTCAAGGCTTCAACTGTATTTATTTTTATTGTTGTTCGGAATGTACGGATATAAAAACTTCCTGTCTGTCTTCCGAAAAAGAATCCCAGTGACATACATTAGCTAACTACAGTTAGAAAAGCAATTAACCTTACGCCGTCCTTTTATGTTGCGGAACGGTTACTGCGCGATTAGCATGTCGACTAGCAATGAGTGAAAAGACGAGGACAGTTTTGTCCTCGTCGTGATGCGACTGCGAGTAGATACTCATGTAAATGAAGCATATATGCAATACGTGCTCTATCTATGTATAGGGTTACTGCAAAATTTCGAAATTTCTCAGGCCCTAATGATATAGATCTAAAGTAATTTCAGGGATCAGTTACGGTTTTAGGGCTAGTCAAATCCTCAAAATCTTTATTACAAGGAACTAGTCGATTACCATTTTTTTACATTATCATCTATTTAAATATATTCCCCAGTTTGCTTCATCCTTAATTCATCCGACCTCCGACGTTCTTGAACTTAGCAAAATTGATTTTCCTCTTTCGTCATATTACAAAGTCGTTATCTCAAGTGAAATTCGTACATAGAAATTTTACAAGGATAATGTAATCCATTAAGTCGATACAGCTAAGTTATCTGCGATTATCTCGGCTTTTTATTTTTTACGTCAGCTTTAACAACTCTTTATGAACGTTCAATCATGTGATGCTTTGATATTTGGCTGTCGATCATTTTGATCATCGAATAAACGGTATTCGATTTGGCGTAGGACACCCTTTTTGCTCAGCTTTTATGAGCGTTCGGGTCAGTTAACTAATATCACCGGTTTTCACAATATTTACATCTCTGACACCACACAAATAGAGTCTACTTGTGAGGGATTCAGTCTGTCTGTACGTAAGCTTTATTCAACCAAACGACACAAAAAGATGTAGGCCGTAGTTCCGAACAATGCGCTGTTGTTATGCGCGGACAAGTTTCAATATTGTACAAAATGGGAAGAATTCTTGTTTATTTAATTTATGCGTTCTTTGTTTACTTGGCCAGACATATTTCCATGTTGTGGGGTTTGGTTCTTGTCAGCAAATGCAATACAGTTTTAAGTTTTTAACACAGAGTCGTAAGTCACGTACGTTGCATTGATGCATTCACTGTTCGCCAAAATCAATCGACATATTTTATTTATATAAACATCTAAGTTTAAATTAATTAAAATTTCGCATATCAATGAGCGCTGATGTGTCTCAAATCAATAATATGAAAATATATTTTCCTGCGTGCTTATAAACATTCAGGCTGGTTATATGATTTTACTGCCCACTTTTAATTGCTCGCCAACTAATTTCCGCTGGAAATTATATCCTTTCAAACTTATGACTGCCCTTTATCACAGATTTAATTATCGTAATAACTTATTTTACTAGTGTTTCACCACCGATGCAAAAAAAGTCTAGGACAGTGTCGTATGTAAACGTTCTTCAGAAAGTTATAGCGCACGGAACGTCGAGACTGTCTGTACGGCAATTGCGTACCGGACTCCAGAGCCTGAGGTGTAATATTTTCTGTTTTCTCATGTAAGGGTTATGTAATATTCCCAGATATTACTTTAAAATATTCCATGGCGTTTGTGTGGTCGCATTAAATATGCAAAGTTAAATACAATCCATGTGCATTCTCGCTATTAAAATGAGATAGAGTCGTTAGTGAAACGAGCGTCGAATTTCACAGCGTAAGCATAAAATACGCAGAGACACAGAATGGTAAACAAATGCTGCTTTTGCTATAAATTTACTTCGTTTATTCTGGGGTTGAACTAAGATTTTTTTGATACATGGATGATCTAATTAGTGAATCCAACCAAAGCATCTCCGCTGAGAAGCACGCTCTGATTGATGACTAAGATCCGAAGGGTTGTCGACCGTTCGCCTCATCTGTTTTACTCGATGAAATTTCTTCTATACCCATAGACGCAATAAAGATATTGATTGATCTATATTAAATTGAATATTTAAAAAAGCGCACAAACATTCGAATTTATAATATTGAAGTAGGTTATAGGTTGTTAATTTTTGAGAAAATCAATCGTCGTTCCGGCATATCAACATTTTTCGTTTGCTTTCATGAAGAGTTTGTCGGAGCGGTCAATCTGTAACTGTCTTTATTTTGTTTCGAGGGCAATCTTCTTACGCTGACATTGCTTGGAGATTTATTATTGTTGCAGGCACGGACTTAGAACGCAGTGGAGAATTGTCTCTACCATAAGTAGCTTTTTAATTGGAGTCTGCTCAGCGCTTGATGTAGATATAGAAATTCTAAATTACAATACATTTTCTCTTACCTATTACTTTCCTATTACTATTTTTAACAGTTAACGATTTTCTTAGCTTTCAAGCTTTTTTCTCATTTTCCAATTGTTGAACATCAATCCTGATATTTATAAGTAGTAATTAAATCATTACGTTGGTACATACGAGACCTGGCTAATTTAATTTTAATAATTTGACCCGAATCATCTCATCCATTTGGTTGTCAGCTCCCGAGGTTTGTACAGTAACAAGGCGCGTGCCGGCGGCGAATCTTTCGTGTATCAGAGATTCTGAGATGCAACGTGATATACATACGCACACCGGCTGTGAATCAATCTTTAAGCTGGACGTTATCGCGATCGCCACCCACACGGACGAGGAAAGGGCTTTCGTCAATCACTCAGCGTGAATCGCTGCGGAGAATTGCAATGCACAATGGAATACGCATTCATTCACCTCTTCGTGCGATGCGTTATTACTGTGAGTCATAGGAAACAACTACACAGCTCTATTGGAAAGATATTTCAGGATGTAATAGACCTGTTGGCAGATTGCATCCGCTTTCTGCAACCTGTGTCATTGAATTATCTATTAGCATCAGGGCATTACTGATTTCATCAATTTTACGTGTGATTATTTGCATGGTGTAAGATTTTAGATGATAACTAGCTGTTGCCCGCGGCTCCGCCTGCGTTAATGTCGTTCCCTTGGGAACAGTAGAAATGATAAAAATTCCATACAAACCCCTGCCCCTTTGCTTTTTCCCCTTAAGGGGGAATTTAATACATTTCACCTGCATAGATCTTTAGCCCTTAAGGAGGGGATTTTGCCTATTTCACCTACACAGATATTTTTTTATTGTAATGGAGAACTTCTTATTGTCTAAGTTATATTTCTAAGTAAATAAAAAAAAACCATTAATTCGACCATTTTAGCTACACAGATCTTTTTAATTGTAATGTTAACATATATACTTATTTTTATACTTCTATGTCCAGAAATGAGAAAATTTCCATACTATTACCCCTTCAAGGGAGAATGTTGTCTGGTTCACCTAAACAGATCTTTTTTAATTTTAATTGAGAACTTGCGTACCTACTTTCAAACTTCTAAGTCCAGAAATGAGAAAATTCCATAAAACTTCACCCCTTTGATTTTCTAAAAATCCTTTCTCAGTGCTCATTTACATCATAAAAAGAATCCCTGTGCCAAATTTCAAGTTTCTGCGCACAGCAGTTTCGGCTGTGCGTTGATATATAAGTCAGGTTTGCCTTTGGCCCGCGGCTCCGCGTAAGTGTCGATTTCTCAGGAACAGTAGAATTACCTGGAATACATTAGTTTATGAAATATAGTTTATGTACATGACTTTCAATGAAACACCTTAATATTTAATTTCAATTGAATAACTTCAAAAACGGAAAGTTTCATACTAACTTTGCATCCCCGTTATATCCCCTTAAGGGATGATTTTTGAGAAAAATATTTTACTCGTGTTTCATGCCTTTTAGTAAAGAACCTTCATGCTGAATTTCATTCGACTAACTTCAAAAATGGCAAAGTTTCATGCTTACTTTGCACCCCTATTTTACGCCCTTAAGGGATGATTTTTGAGTAAAATATTTTACTCGTGTTTCATACCTTTCAGTAAAGAACCTTCATGCTGAATTTCATTCGAATAACTTCAAAAACAACAAAGTTTCATACTAACTTTGCAACCCGTTTTTCCCCCTAAGGAGATGAATTTCCAAAAATCCTTTTTAGTGCTCCCCTACGTTATAAAAGGAACCCCTGTGCAAAATTTCAAGTTCCTAACCCTTATAGTTTAGGCCCTGCGTTGATATGTCAGTGAGTCAGTCAGCTTCTCCTTTTTTTTTAGTATGGATTACTATGGATAGTATGGATAGGTATAATGCTGTCGGATAATAATGATGAATTGACTTTGGATTTTAATTTTCTTATGTCACTTATTATTTTATTTTATTTTTGCTGTATGTTTGCAGGCAAACTCATGCCTTGAGTTCATTCAAATGACGATAACTTTTTTTTTAATGAACCGATTTTGATGAAATAAACTTTAAATGTTAAACTGAGTTAAAACAAAGCAATTGGTGAAAGTTTGAAGTAAATCGGTTCAGTATTTTCGGAGATAATCGTGATCATACATACAGACAGACAGACAGACAGACAGACAGACAGACAGACAAGAAATTCCAAAAAAATTTTTTTGCTTTCTATTATTCTTTTTAAGTGTCCCTCTATCCTATTCAGTCAAAAATTCGAAATGTACAGACAAAATAATTTTACTGTTTTATTATATGTATAGATAACCAGAAATTAAATAAATTTCTGAGCATCTGACAGTATTGTAAAGATTGCTTAAACTGACGGATTGAGCTTGAAAAGTTTGAATTGGTCATTTTTTCATTTGAATTACCGCTGCGAAGTGCTGCTATCGCTTTCGGATCAACACACATCACACGAGCAGACCGTAAGAACTTAATTAGGGAGCAGAAAGTATAACTGTGCCAGATGTCATCGAAGGTATTCGGATCGCCCGCGGCCCGAAACCACGTTATTGAACTTTTATTGCGGCCCTAACGAATGTAGTCGATGTCTCGGGTACTTGTTGACTATGGATGGTTTATTTATGGATAGGCCCTGGTCCTAGTCTATGATTGCAAAATTGAAGATCGCTATGACGAATAGGTTATCATTTTATTTTTTGCCAGGCACTCTGGATGTTTTCAGCAAACAAAGAACTCTGTGGTTCACCTGCATTGTGGCACTTCTTTCCACAGGTCGTTCGTAGGATGCGGTTTTATTTTATTATTTTGTATATGCAGATCAAACCAGAGATTTTTGTTATAATCGCTCGTTTAGCCATTTGAAAAACTATACTGCTTGCTCTTAAAAGTTGGTTAGTTTTCAAAGAAAAGCTTGTTAATCTCGTATTTAATATATACGCCCATCATCTCATAAACATAATCCGTTTGAGGATATTTGCGCGAAACTAATATCTGTTCGAAAGGATTTCATTGATCATGTCGGTTTATGAGTGTTTTCCTGATTGTAGGCCCATCTATAAGCGTTTACAGTCTCTAATGAAACTCAATGTCTCGGCTACGAGGTAACTGTTCATTTTATTGTAATGGTCTCGTATTGCGTGTTTAATGGTACCGCATGGTCTCGCGTCGGGCCTGTCTCCATATTGTTATAATATTCACAACGTTACAACAGACACCCACACGCGTGCGATAATGATCTTGAATGGCGCGTAGGTCGCGTTTATTGGTTATTGCTGTGAACACCGGCTAAATATAGTAAATATTGTTTATTTTGAGTATTAATGGTGATTATAATAATATTGCATCCATTATTGGTTTATTGAGTTAATATTTCATCAATTAATATATGCCTGCCTTGGCTTCACTCAGATATACAGGGTGTCTCATCAAACTGGGTTAGTAAGGTAATTTTTGATACTATAAGAGATTCAGAACAGTGGTCATGGGACTATGAAACCTATTTGTAAGAAAATTAAAACTGCATTCATAGATTTTTAAACCACGCCATACTCTGCTCGATGGTTCATGTTCGATTTCGAAAGAAATGTTGTTAAAATATTACCAGAATCAAAGTTCACATTATGAGCATCAAATTATTATTTGACACTATGAACAGAAAACTTGAAGAAACTGTTGTTATTTATCAAGTTATTAAACGCTCTGTTCATGTTTGAACGGAACCAACACGTTTGTGTTTAAAATTCGTTTGAATAAGTACCGCATTTTCTATAAATTGCAAAATAAGGTTACAAACTAAAATTGATATTTTTATTATATATACTTTTGATATACTTATTTAGGAACAAAACTTTTTTCGTCGATTTCGAAAAAAGTTTTGTTCCTAAATAAGTATAGGTTATTATTTTATTATATAATAAGTATAAGTAATATTATAGGTTCGAACACCATGTATGGTCTTTTGTGAAAAACCTATGAATGCAGTTTTTATTTTCCCAAAGATCAATGTCATGATCCCTTTGACCACGTTTCTCTATCTCTTAGTTAGAAAATCTCCCCGCTGATAAAGTTCGATGAGACAACCTGTATATTATACAAGGGTTTTGTCATAAGATATCGTCGCTTAAGTTCTAACATCGCGGAAGTCAAATATAGCAACTTTTCAGTAGAGAAAAAAAACCGTGCTATTTTATATAGGCCGATATTATTATATAAATATATTTATGAAAAATTATAAAAATAGATACATTTTCAGATATTTGAGCCAGTTGTTTCAAAAAATCATTATTTGAATAATTTTTGTGACATACGCGGTGTTGCCACATTTTTTATAATAAAACGAGGGGACTTACGCAGGGTTATAAATAATGCACTGAAATAGTTTCAAATTGTTTATTTCAAATAAGATAATAATACACCTTTCCTCTCAGACACAAGCAAATACAAGACATGAATCAGAGGCTTATTCATACTTAAACAAAATTTATCAAAATTAACTTCTTAAGTTTTCATTAAAAAAATAAATCACAGTTACATAACTTTGACATTATTATTTGGTTTAAAATTATATCAAAAAGGAACATCAGTAATAGTTTAAATAAAATCAGTCCAACAAAACTTACGAACTATAATAATAGAATTAAATAAAATAGGTAAAAAATAACAGAAATAAATCAGTCATTAAAAAAAGTTCAATGAAGTAAATTATCATAAAAACTATGACAGTCAGGAGGTATAACCGACTTCAGTTCTTGAAGATGTTTCCATTTGGATTCATTTATTTTTTGGTAACCATTATAAAGCTTAGGCCTTGGGCCTGGTCTTGTCCTATTATTTTTGGATCTTCTAGGCAAATCCTTATACTCATCCTCAAAACTTAACTTATATCTAATAATACCATTTGGATTATACTCCAAAGCTCTTAAATCCGTGACAGTAGGATCGTTTGCGACTCTGCCAGGCCGGATTGATTCATACAAAAAATCATTTTTATTAGAGTAGTCATTAAAAAAGTCATAAGATAAAAAGTTTACGATAAATGGTTGTTTTGGTCGAGCTTCCTTAGAAATTGTAGCATATTGCGAAGGCAAGTAAATTTCCTTATTTTTGAGCTTACACTCTATTGCACTGTGGCTAGAGTCACATTCCATTTGTGTGTGACCTTTTACAAGAAATTTTTGCGTTATTATAACTCCAAACTCAATGGCTAAATCTAAAAGCGCATTGGCTAATACGACATTTCTGTTTTGTGATGTAGATCCGTCAGAAAACAGTATAACTGGGATAGCTTTTACTAAAAGAGTTTTCCTCAAGCCGTCAATAATACAGGATGCAAAAACAGAAGCTACCAATCCTGCGTTATATTCGTCAAACCAGTAACAATGGACATCTTTTGAAGATAGATTAAACATAGTAAAATTATGCACACATAGCTTTGTTTTATAATACAAGGCACTAGCCTGTAACATCGGACATAATTTTACTGACTGAAGATCGTGCGTAAATACGTGTGCTTCTCCTGCTAATGCTCGGTCCTTGTCTTTCTTCTTTTCCTCTCTGGCAGCTTCTTTTCGATTGACGTGATCACGATAGGCTTCCTCACTAAGATTACCTGCTTTGAAGGCACAGCATGTGTCACACTGATCTTTTTTTGGCTGAAATAAACTTAGATTCTTTTCTTTAAAAATTTTATCAAATGACCATCTGCTGACGGGTTGTTTATTTACTGAAATACATTTTTCACAATAAATTTTGAAAAGATGATTCTTGTTTTCTATTATGGGCTCTAAATACTCTCTAGAAGAGGTAGCTCTGCAATAATGAGACGGTATTCTTGGCAAACTATTTAGAAAATCATTTAGAAAAGCTATCTCATCTTTTTTTGAGTGACCTTCTAAAACCTTATGAGTAAGTTCGGGTTTTTTTGCCATTCCGAGCTCAGCAGTCGATAACCAATAGCGCACTGTCCATTCTTTGATACCAAACGTATTTAAAAAAGTATGCTTGCAGACTTGAACTCGACCATTCGAAGTTTCTAAAAAATACTCTTTGGTCTCACCACGCCTAGATTCTTTCGATTTGACCTGTTTTTTTGGGCATACCTGAACATTTGAAATGACGTATTGTTTACGCTGTTCCCATGTCATATTATTCCAATAATTGGTGAATAAGGTTTTTCGTTCCTCCTCTGGTATTGTATCACAGCCACGAAGCTTAGATTTTTTACAAAACTCTGATTTACATCGTAGGCCAATCGATCGTGCTGGCCTAATAGTATCATGCAAAACCTTAAACTTTGCTCCATTGCCATCTCGCCGATACCCTAAGTATTCTTTTCCTTCCATTCTTAGTTTCTTACTATTATTTTTAGCCCACTTCTTTTTATCTGAACATCCTTTTGAGCATCGTTTCCGTCCGGAATTAAGATCACCATGTTCAATTTCATCATTCTCTAGTACGGGACTCGCAATCTGTGGTGGAATATCTGTTGGTTGCTCCATTAAAACAGGCTCTACAACATTTATTTGACCAAAACTGGGACCAAGAACTTCATTCTCTAGCAAGAGACTCGCAGTCTGTGGTGGATGGATGGATTCTACCACGTTCCTTTGAGAAAAATGAGGATCCATAGATTCAAGGTTCGATGCCGTAGGTGTGTAAATTGAAGCTTCTATCTCCATTACATGGCATTGGGAAAGATTACGTATACGTAGGCTGCCTTCATCGCTAATGTTGGCATTGTCTGCTATTATAACAACAGGCAAGTTATTGATATCAAAATTTTCTTTGTTAGGGAAACTTACGTTTTTCTTTTTCGGTATTTTTATCCCCAGTTGTCTGCAAAGGTCATAAACCTCTTCATCATCACTGCTATCGCAATCCATGGTGAAAATATATCTGAAAAATAAAAAATATTGTTAAAAACGACGTGATAAAAACACCGCGTAACTCATTTTTACATTACGCTGAACACCGCGTAAGTAAAATAACATTTTCATCTCACTTTTTTATGATAAAATACACAATATTCAAACTGAACTACACTTAAAACCAAACAGAAAAATGTATTAACTTAAATAAACACATAGTACTATTAATATGAATAATTTTTACCTTAATTTACGTCGATTTTCCTCGGAGCGCGAGTCGTCACCTGTTACAGTACGCAAGTGAAGTGACTTACGCGCTGTTTGCGCGGCAATTCCCGCAGCACGCAGATACGCTATGTTCTTGTTTTTAAAATAAAGTGCTCTTATTGGCTAAAATCCTTGATTCTGATTGGTCTACGACGTCCGTCTTTCGTTCCTTTATCGAATGACGTGCAAAACTCAATATTCAAATTTTTTGACTTCCGCGGTGTTAGAACTTAAGCGACGATATATTTCGTGAATACTGCTTTCGTTTTCTCATAATATGGTGTTGTGAATAAACCTAAGGCGCCATCTATGTGCCATTGTTGAAACAAATCGTACCTTATAGGAGTTGGACCATATGATACAGTATAGGATTATTAACTTTGAATCGTATACAACTGTGAAGATCGGCTTCATGCGTAACGTAATAGGTAATTTAAGATTTTGCCCTCGTGTTCAGTTGTAGAATAGACAAGCGCAACGGTTCGTAGAATAGAGTTGTTCGTGTCCACTATATTTGAAATGTTTATTTAGCTAGTGAATAATCTCGTACAGTGTGCCAAGGAAAATGGCAAAGGGTGCGGTGCTAAAAGTAAATCTTGTGTGTGCGACTACTGGCGGTAACCGAGCGGTGATAAGACAGGATTCTATGATTAACTGACTGAAATGAGCCGAGACTTGGGCTGAGACGCTATCTGTAATTGTATTTACGTACTTTTGAAAGAAGATCTGTGAGAAATAGTTGAAATAAATTTAAAGAAAGATGTTACTTGCTCTATGCTAATACCCTAAGAACATGTAACTATGGTATGCAACATCGTTGCCAAATTTTAGACAAGATACTAAGAGACAGAGATATATTTAAGAACCTGTGATGTAGTAGTCCATTGCTGAAATTCTTCTTAATTACGAAATAAAACCTAAAAATGATCAAATACGAAAACCTAGCCCGTAAGAGATAAGGATTGGGCTTTTATTATGAAAGTTTTGCTTCCCTCAGCAATTTTGGGTATGCATCTATCAGAGGTAGGTATTTACATAATAACTCAATGCGCTCTGAGATATGAATTCCTCCATTAATAAAATCTGTGTCGGCAGACAGTCGCATATCGGCGCAGTGGCTCAAGTGGATGCAACGCGAGCCGACAACTGTGCGCCGGAGGTGATCTCGCGATACGCTCACTTACATTAACTGTCCACGAAGATGCTGTTCCTATACTAGCTGTCTCTCGCGGCTCCGCTCACGTTAATGTCGATCCCGCCGGGAACTACTTTTTTCCGGGATTAAAGGTAGCATATATGCTACCATAAATAACCTATCTGTGCAAAATTTCGTAAAAATTCTTTTTAGAGTAACCATATATTCATACATACTCACAAATTTTCACGTTTATAATATTAGCAAGGATAACGGAAGCGTGCCGGTGCAAGGCTCAAGTGAATGCTACGTGAGCCGGAAACTGCTCACCCAAAGTGGTCTCCTGATATGCTCACTTACACTAACTGTTTACGAAGATGTCGCTCATACATGTTAACTGTATGTATGCGTCTCACTAAGATATTCCTATTTATGAGTAAGACGGAAGTGTTTCGGTGCAGTGGCTCAAGTGGATGCAACGCGAGCCGGCATCGGCAGCTGCACGCCGAGGTGGTCCCGTGATCCGCTCACTTGCGTTACGTTTACATTCGAACTAGGATTGATATGGAATTATCCACGTCTTCTGTGTCATACCGTCCGCCATTTACGTTTTTCAGAAACACCTAACGATTAGATTACGTCAGATGGATTTGTCTTCGTTTTAATGCTAAAGTTTCCATTTCTAGCAAGATTGAATAAAATGACCTTACACTGCATATTTATAAGGTATGAGTCACAATTAGCCAACGTCCTATTTAAGAATGATGGCTTACCGACGTGGGAAAAAAGTACCAACCGACCGCGATCATAAATTGAAGCTGACGTTTTACTATCTCGGCTTAGAAAATTGCGGTGCGATACGCGTTGGTAAATTGGATACTAACGTATTATTCCATTCATTTTGATATGTTTTTGTGAGAATCTGACATAAATATAGATGTCAGGTGTTTTGAATAGTCCTGTGGAATAATCCCATTCCCATACCGTCTTTTTATAAAACAAGGACTAACTTTCGCAACTGGTTTAAACTATTATCCTAACTATCGTTATTCAATTTATGATTATATACTTCCTATGAATTTTAATTCTTGTTTGAGAAAAATAAAATTCAAACATTATTTGGGAAACAAAAATACTAGCAACCCTGTAACATTACAATCGCCAATTAGTGTACAAAGTTGCAAGATAGGTTGTCAAACGTGCGTTTGATCGTCGATCGTATGTTCCCGCGGCTCGGGGCCGGATATCGCGACCCTATGACAGGCATGGATCTAAGAATAATCAGGATAGGGCCTTGAGAATGTGGGAGTGAAGCAAATCACAATGTATGCAGACGTGTCGTGACACGAAACTCACGCACACATCGGCACTCAAATGGATGCAGGTTTTCCCCGGTCGAAATGTCAAACTCACGAAATGTCAAACTTGTAATTACCGCGAAGTTGGTGGGCCTTTTGAAACTCGTTGAAAATAAGCATAAAACATAAAATAATGCCGAGCTGTGTGGTAAAAGAGTGTAAAAATTATAGTACTACACAAAACGTCCGACGGTATCACGTATCATAGGTAAGTACAAACTTCTTTATTTCACACAACAAATAACACATACTTAATTTCTAAGATTTTCAAAAATTGTGAGTTGTCGTCCTTGGAGAAAATGCGGTGTGCAGTTTGTTGCCGCTTCTTCTGCACTCCGCTTTGGAAGCGGCGTTAAACTTAGCCTTAAGTAAATTTTTGACGTCAACAATTGTTGAGAAGTGAAATATGACAATTAATAAGTGTTCAAAGAAACCTTTATTGAATAAACGTTTTGAATTTTGAATTTTTGAATTTTTCTTGTTGTTTTCGAGACTATGTAAGTATTTCACTCAATCGCATATTTTCTTGGTTTAATTATACTATTTACACACACAGCACCACAGTTACTCGTATGTACGAATTGGTTGGTAACCTAAACACACGTTTCAACTACAATTTTAATAAAAACTAATATGATTTTGTAATTTTCTTTGCGCCGCAAAAGTCAATGACCCGGTGACAGCGCAGCGCTAAGTCGGAGTGTCGGTGTTGCCAGAATATGATTTCAAGATTCCTGTTCTTTATTTTTAATATAAAATTTTATTTTGTTTATTTTTTTAAGGTTCCCCATTCGTGATGCTAATGTAAAAAAACAATGGATCGATATTATTAGAAGAAATAGAAAGGATGTATCATGGGTACCATCAAATTATTCATTTGTTTGTTCCGAACATTTTAACAATAGCAATTTTTATATGACAAAAGGAGCATATCGCCGGTTGATTAAGTTCGCGTGCCCAGAAAAGGTATGTTTCTTATTAATACTTTTACTCGACTTCAAAAAAGGAGCAGTTCCAGTTGTATTTCATTTTGCATATTTTTACGTCATAACTCCATCATTTATGAACTAAATTTGGAAAATCGATGTATGTGTTGATGATAAATGTATGAAGTGAGATGATTTTGGAATCCAAGATGGCTGACATTACTTTTCATTTAAAGTCAACATTAGTGGCGTTTTTGGAATTTTTGGGATATCAACAAAAATGAAGTCATTTTCAGTTTTCAATATGGCCATCACCACTATTTATAGAAATTCGACTTGGGTGACGTTTTCGGAGTATTTCGGGGTAAAACTGACGTCAATTTTGTATTGGGATTCAAGATGACTGTCACTATTTTTTGAAAATAAGACTTATGTGTCGCTTTTGAGTTATTTTTGGGTGCATTACAAACAACACCTATGGGTTGCAAAACGGGGGTGATATTTTCGAGGTATTTTGGCGTGTAGATCACAAAAGTGGCGTCAATTTCGGGATCATAGTATAAAACAAAGTCGCTTCCCGCTGTGTCCGTCTGTCCCTATGTATGCTTAGATTTTTAAAACTACGCAAAGGACTTTGATGCGGTTTTTTTTATCATCATCATCATCATCATCATCAACCTATACTAGTCCACTGCTGGACATAGGTCTCTCCCATGGCACGCCACTGAGCTCGATCTTGAGCTTTTCTTTTCCAATCACTGCCAGCAACCTTCCGTATATCGTCGCTCCATCTAGCCCACGGGCGTCCTACACTACGTTTGCCAAGACGCGGTCTCCACTCAAGTACTCGTTTTCCCCAGCGGTCATCGGTTCTGCGGCATATATGACCAGCCCATTGCCACTTCAGCTTACTAATTCTCTGGGCTATGTCGGTAACTTTGGTTCTCTGCCGGATCACTTCATTTCTGATTCGATCCTTCAGAGATACTCCGAGCATAGCCCGCTCCATAGCTCGCTGAGCGACTTTGAATTTGTGGACTAGTCGCACCGTGAGTGTCCACGTCTCGGATCCGTACGTCATAACAGGCAGGACGCATTGATTGAAGAGTATTAGTCTTCAGACTTTGGGGTATGGGCGACGAAAAGACCCGACGAAGTTTACCAAATGCTGCCCATCCCAGCTGTATTCTCCTACTGGCTTCCCTCTCGAAATTGTTCTTACCCAATTGTATAGTTTGTCCTAGGTAAACATACTCCTTAACAATTTCGAGAAGCAATCCATTAACAGCAATCGGTTCCGGAGCGACCAGCTCGTTGAACATAACTTTGGTCTTGTCCAAGTTCATCCGTAAACCGATGCGTTGAGAGGAATCAGCTAGACTGGTCAGCATCTGTTGCAGGTCTTGCAGCGTTTCCGCAACAATTACGATGTCATCCGCAAATCTCAAGTGTGAGATGTGTTCGCCGTTGATGTTAATACCACGACCTCTCCAGTCCAGTGTCTTGAACATATCCTCCAGAGCATTCGAGAACAATTTAGGGGAAATTACGTCCCCTTGTCTTACTCCACGTCTTAGAGGAATAAGTCCAGTCTGCTGGTTCTGGACCTGGACGGTCATTGTGGCGGTGTCGTATAGACATCTCAGCACTTGGATGTATCGCCAGTCGACTTGGCATCGCTGCAAAGACTCCAGAATCGCCCAGGTCTCGATAGAGTCAAAGGCCTTCTCATAGTCCACAAACGCTAAGCACAGGGGCTGATTATACTCTTCGGTCTTCTGTATAATCTGCCGCACTGTGTGTATGTGGTCTATGGTGCCATATCCTCTTCGAAACCCGGCCTGTTCCGGTGGCTGAAACTCGTCGAGTCTTCTTGCGAGTCGGTTTGTGATGACTCTTGAAAACAACTTATATACGTGGCTCAAAAGCGAGATGGGGCGATAGTTTTTCAGCAAGGTTTTGTCACCTTTTTTGAAAAACAACACCACCACGCTCTTGCTCCACGCCTTTGGAGTTCTCCCTGAGAAAAGAGCAGAATTAAAAATTCGCTGGAGCTCTTTAAGAACTGGAATGCCTCCTGCTTTTAAAAGCTCTGTGGTAATTCCGTCCTCTCCAGGGGCTTTTCCATTTTTAAGCTGTTTAAGAGCCATCACAATCTCGTCTAGGCTGATATCCGGCAGGTCTTCCGTGTAGTGGCGGATCAGAGTGGCTCTTGGGTCTTGTGTGCAGGATTCAGGTTGAGGTGCGTGCGAGGAATACAGCTGGCTGTAAAAGTCCTCTACTTCCGCAAGAATCCCCGGCCTAGAAGTAACGACGTTTCCACCGGATGTTGTCAGCTTCGTCAGATGGCTCCTCCCCAGTTGTTGCATAAAGACTTTTGACCCCCGATTTTTCTCGATCGCTTCCTCTATGGAGCGTGTATTAGAACTTCGGAGGTCTCGTCTTACTGCCTTGGAGATGGTCTTATTAAGAGCCCGCTGTTCTAACGAAGTAGATGGTGGGTCTTCACGTCGCTTCCTCATCAGCTGTAATGATTCCTGCGAAAGTTTATACTTTTTGCCCGTGCGTCGCGTCTCACTTAGTTTGGCACCTTCTTCCCGCATGATTTCTACCACTCGATCAAGGTCCTGGTCTACGTCAATTGTAGGTTCCAAAGCAGTGAACCGATTTTCGAGCTTTAGCTGGAATGTTTCAGATTCAGCAACGGTTTGCAGCAAGTTGGGTCGGAGCGTGGACTTCATCAAACGGACACGTTCAAGCTTGCAATTGATATTCAGGGTGCCTCGGACGAGCCGGTGATCACTTCCGGTTTTGAACCTATTGATTACTGAGACATCCCTGAACATTCGCTTTTTGTCCGCTATGATGAAGTCGATCTCATTTTTTGTTTTACCGTCGGGGCTCTGCCAAGTCCACTTCCGTTGGGGCTGTTTCTTGAAAAAAGTGTTCATCACGAACAGTCTCTCTTTCTCCAGGAAGTCGACGAGCATTTGCCCCCTATCGTTCCTACTACCAATACCGTGTGGTCCTACTACTGATTCGCCGCAGATCTGTACTCCCACTTTGGCGTTAAAGTCTCCCATGACAACGTTGAAGTGGGCCTTAGTGGTGTTGTGCAAGGCTTTTGATATTTCCTCGTACATATCTTCAATCAATTCATCCGAGTATGTCGACGTTGGCGCATACACTTGAATAACCTTGAGGCTATACCTCTCAGATATTCTGAGTATAAGATAAGCTACCCTCGTCGACACACTGGAGATTTCAACAACGTTGTCACAGAGGACCTTATTGACCAAGAACCCAACGCCACCCTGGGATGGTTGATCTCCCTCTCTGAAATACATAAGATGGCCCGACTCTAAGGTAACCGTATCCTCCCCCTCTCTTCGGACTTCGCACAATCCCAAGACGTGCCATCTTATGTTTTCCAGTTCCTGCTCGAGCTGCGCAAGGTGTTCGTCGAGCCGTAGCGTGCGTCCGTTAAATGTTGCCAGAGTCATTTGATGTTGGCGGCCTACCGTAGCCCGGGGATTCTTAGCACCCCCTGCCTTGCCGTTACCATGGCCGCCGCCGTGGCCAGGAATAGCAAGGCGGCCGGGAACTGGGGGCCGTATATTTGTGTGGCTTGCCATAAAGGTTTATGCCCATAATCGCCACGCTGGGCAAGCGGGTTGGCGATCGCAGGTCGTAGCTGCTCGCACCGGTGATGCTGCTGCCCATCACTGGCCAGTGGGATTTAGCTACGCTTGATCTAGATGGATATCCCGCCATCGGTCGGAAAACGTGCCGCCTGATACTCGGCGTTTTTTTTTTTTTTTTTTTATGAACTGTTTTTTTTTTTATTGTTTTTCAGTTCAACCCTCCTCTTTTCTCATCCGGGCTTGGGACCGGCAAAGGCAGAGTTTTTTTTATAGATAAAGATATTCAATGTTTATATTTTATATGTAAATGTAAAAGTATTTTATTCTCATTTGTCTACGTCAGAATAAAAGATTTTAACTTTGAACAATTTCTGAATTTGTTATTGTTGATTTATTGATGACACTAATAATCTATAGAACTACTGAATTTATAAATCTGCAAAATTATAAAAAAAGTTATTTAAAAATTCACCACCAATATAAGGCCTCGAGGGTTTTTTTTCTGTTAGTAAAATTATATGTATTGTTATTTATTAACTTAAAACACAGTAAAATAAAAATGTTGTCTATAATTTCGTTCTTTTATTCCTTCTATCGAGTTCCCCAAAACGTCTAAGGTCGCTCAAAGATAGGATTGATTCACAGTTGCCCCTCTGGATCATTATGTCTCAAATCATAATACTTCTCTGATACAGATGTTACGTTTTGTAAAAAAAATATAAATAATATATATTAGTGCTACTAGGCTGATGCCTAGTAGCACTAATATTATTTATATTTTTGTTTCAGTACCACTCACAATTTATTTACCCTAATTATTGGGTAATTTTTGATGTCAATGGTCACCCTATACTGCACACATGTAACCAAAGTTTGCTTCACTTTGACGTTTCTCACGCCCGGTCCATATTATTCTTTGGTCCATGATGACAGGATCGGGAAACACGAGTCAACAGCCGCGGTTATGATTGTATGTTTGAACGTTTAGTTGTGTTACACCTATTTGTCTTTGTCTTCTTGAAAAGGTTGAAGAAAACTACTTACTTTAATAGCAGATTCAGCGTAAGTTTTAAGGAAAATAAAAAAAAATAATAAGAAAAAATTATCATCGGCTTCCGTCAGATCTTCAAATATACCCCCAATAATTAAACAACATATGTAGCTTTCGCATGAAAGAGTAACAAACATAATATGTACGTACTTATTAGTGCAAACCTCACATATTTTTTTTGTTTGGTAGGTAATATACACCGTGTAAATAGACCCTCGACATTCCCTTAACGTGGTGACTCAGCCCACCAATATGAACAACTTTTCCTATGGGAACAATGCTGGGAACTGGAAAAAAAATCGACCTTCCCATACAAACTGGCCGGGCGGCGGAACTCGTTTGTATGGAAATGACGAAATTTTTTTTTGAGTTCCCAGCATTGGTTCCATAGGAAAAGTTGTTCATATTGATGGGCTGAGTCACCCCTTTAAGTAAATGTCGAGGGTACATTTACACGCTGTATACAGTAGGATATAAGATACTTATTGCTCGGACCGAAGTATAGATGATACGGATAGACATGATGGTAAAAATCAGTAGCAAGCAACAATTTCTCAGACACCAACTCTCTCGCTTTCAGAGGCGCAAATAAAATAAATTGCTAGCAATTAGCTGGTAGGCGCAGGCGCATCCTGGAAGTCAATAAGGAAGGATAAGCCAGCGCCGGGCGCGAAGAGTGGGATTTATGGCGCGTGTTCATGTCACCATCTGTTAGTTTAACTCAGATTTACGGATACGAATTAAATGGTTTCTTCCTCAGTGTACCTCTGCCATACTACTCTTTTTTGTATTGAATCTACTGAAAGTATTTGTTGATCCCTCATACACACGAAATCAGGGGGGATGGTAGCAAAGAGCATTTATGACGTGCTCATGTCACCAACTGGAGCACGAATTATGGGAATTATTATAATAGGTGAAGAATCAACTAGTTGACTCAAGAAGTCAACCATGGCTCGTACTAGCATAGGTTATATATGTATAACCATCATATGGTTATACATATATAACCTATGCTCATGTACGTAATGAGTGCGTACACTGTGAAAGTAAAATGTATGTTCATGTGTGTTTTTCTTAACCCTCTAAGCACATTGAAAATGTTGTCTTTTAAGTATCATGAGGTTTTCCTGTTGATTCTATATTATTTCGAATTGACAGTAATTGACTGGATAATCAATCTACGAGTATACTTAAAATTAATTAGTCGTAAAATTGATTGTTATGTATTTCAAAGGTTTTTATTACATTTAATTTATCTGTGTTAATTACGTAAGACCTTTTAATAATTATTTTAAATTAATAGATATCTCCATATATATCGTTTTATTACTCTATAAAACATTGATATTTTAATAATTAGCAATCGTAATGACCAGCAAGTAATATCTTTTCACTTTGATAGTGCCGCTCTATATTACCAGCCAAATCTGCATTTTGGTATAATGGTTTGTTGCTAATCTCGCGGGGCTGATCGCGTGGGAGCAACGGGAATCAACCAATTAAATCTATATTGTCCCGCCATTACACACAACAGTGCCTTTGATGAAATATGACCCGTCGTAATTCAATCCCTTATTTTGCGCCCCACTAAACTATTTTCACAATTTTGTGATATCCAATCCAGATATAAAATATTGTTTATTGTTATATATGATCATTTTTAAAATCCCGATGTAATTTGAAATATGAGCCCGCTGTAATTTGATACCAATTTCGCGCCCCACTGAACTATTTCTCTATTTTTTCAGGCGGAGCTGGTCGATATGAGAGCGGAACTGGTGCAGGCGAGGGTCGCCAATGCTGGTATGTTGAACATTATCCATAGATGGCATTCATTTGTAATCTGATGGAATTCAATGAGTAGATGTCATCAATTTTGGTGTTATTTTATACGCGGTCAATCTCGGATATGCAATCTCTAGTTTCACCGACTTAAAAATATGTTCCTATTATGTAGGTTAAAGAAATTTGCTATTCAGATTTAGCAGGTGTTTGCTAAGAGATTGAACAAACGAGTACTTGGTTTGCTTTGAATGAGATAATCGCTTTTTATTTGTGTATCTTTTAACGGTTAAAAAAAACTGTAATATGAAATCGCGGTATTAAAAAAAAGGAAAGGTCAGAGTAAATTACACGACCTATTCCTTACTGCCCAGTCTCTCTCAGTTCTCAAGGGTCTCCTTTTTAGGAATCCATAGTGAAATAGAGAAATTTAAAGTTCCGCTATGTGAGCTGTGTCCGTCTATCTGTCCGTTGTTTATCTGATATACTCTTAGTATTTATATATTTTAGTATGTATGTCGGTTTATTAAGATTTTATTTTTAGATTCTTCAGTTTTAGCTTTTATTTTGGTACTTCTACATTTTGTTCTCGGCATCACCTATTGGTTGGCTGGCAGATAAAGCCTACGGCTTTAAGTCCGCCAATTACTTGTTCGTAATGAAGTTTTAAAATAAAATAAATATATACTAAGAAATATCGCCTATACCTATCTTGTATTCTCCATACTTATACCATAATGCAAGTGATATCAGTATCAGGCGTCAAATCACTGTCTATCCTGTGATACTCTCCTATGTTATTTATAGCTTTCAAATAAGTTTTGAAACGCGTAGCCGAAAATGTTATATCTTTGACAATAAGAAAAAAATGTTGTGTTCATGCAATTTATATATAAGGTCCATTAAATTAAGCGCAAATGTTTTAAGGGCTGGCCCATAACATAAGCTAGAAAAATGCGAAAACATCAGAAACCATTAGGTATATAACAATCAAAACGCCTGATTCATCGACTTTAAAAAATATTATTTTGTTTAAAAAAGCCTTGCTACTAAAGAATTTCTGGGAACTTTGAGAGAGAACCCCTTAAAATATTTGCGCTTAATTTAATTGGAATTTATATACCTATTCGATGTGATTATGGCACAGCCCCTCGTGAAGGTAGTGAAGATTCCATAGCCCCCGTCAACGAAGCTTCGAGAGCACGCGCCGAGGCCGCGCAACTGGCGAGAGAAAATGCTGCTCTCCGGGAGACAGTGCTGGCGTTGCATTCAGAGTTATTTGGTGCCAGGTAATAAAAGCCAACTTGATATCCTCCATTACATAAGAAGTTTCACTTTGCCCTTATACTAACTTTTAGAGATTTTCCGAAATCTTCAACAAAAAGGACCAACTTTTATTGTCAGGTAATTATAACGAGCTCAGTGGCTCACTTTAATTATTACTGCTGCCATATTCGCCGTCTTAAGATTACGTGTGAGAAGAAGAAGTGTGTTACGTGTTTGCCATTATAATAACGTCATAAAGTTTACACCATTTTCACACTAGCGGTAGTTTCAACCAAGAGACTATTCAGCTATTGTTGTTCCATTGCAGCTCTAAGGGGCTCTGCCTCTTCTTGGCGACGCCCTTATATATTACCATTCCTTATTTAACAGACTCGCGACAAAATACTTGGACAAAGAGCTGGCGGGCAGAATTCAGCAGTTACAGCTACTAGGCAGAGACATGAGAGCTGAACTTAGAGACTCCTTATGGGCACAGGTACTTATAGTGATGAAACTATTGAATTTAATTTATTTCCATGGAATTTATTTACATATTCAGTGTATATGTTGATGGATAAGTGATGGACCGCATTGGGGCCAACGCAGAGAAAAAATTGGACATTTTTGAAGTTTGGAGATATGGCACAATGCTCTTAGGGAATTAGAAAAACATGTATATTTTCACGAATATAAATAAAATTTAATGATTAATTCGTTTTTGAACGCCGGTAACGCACGTCATCGCCAATGACTTTCTATATAAAAAAATGAACTAGAATAATTCAAATTGAATTTAATACTAGTGGGCTGTAAAACGTACTTATTTATATTGCAGGTGGAAGCTGAGATCCTGCTGCAGCGTCACAAAACTCTAGTGCGCGTGTGTCGCGGGGTGTCTCCCCGCCCGGCGCGCCCCCCTCCAGCATCCGCTCCTCCCGCACGGGCACGCCCCCGCACTGTGCGCGTGCGACGTTCACCACACCTCGGCCTCGGCATCTCTGTTACTGTGTGTTTACAACCCTAAACGTATTTACATTTTTTTTTAGCTATCAAAACTGCTCCTAAAGAAACTGCGGTGAAAGCACCAAAGTTCAAAAACTTGACGGATTACGGATTACTGAGATAGATTATTCAAAAAAATACTGACACATTTATTACAAGATACTAGAGTAATTAGTCTTATGAAATAATTTGATTTACGTTGCAGGGCGGGCGTGAACACGGCGTGCCGATCCTGATCTCGGAGCTGGAAGCGGGCGGGCCGGCCGCGCTGACGAGGGAATTGTACGTCGGAGACGCCATCCTCGCCATCAACGATGTAGATCTCACACAGGTTAGAACTACTATTTATTTGTAATTATGAACCTTTTTAAGAAAAGGTTCATAATTACAAAATAATTAAAAATACTTCACATCCATTTTATTACTTTTTGATCCTCCACCTTCTTATCACAGCAAAGAATGAAAAAATATATTCCTATTTTACTTTCAGGCATGCCACAAAGAAGCGGTACAAGCGCTGCAGAGCGTAAAGGGCGACTGCGCGTTGTGCGTGCAGTTCATAGCCACTGACGACGACGACCGGCTCTCCGAGGACAACTACAGGTAAGATCCATAGGGAAAATTAATCATGTTAAAAAGCGCATTTAACGCTCCGAAAATAAAACTGCATTTAACGCTCCGAAAATAAAACTGCATTTAACGCTCTGAAAATAAAACTCCATTTAACGCTCCAAGAATTGGATCTTTTAGTTTATTGTCTAATTTAATGGCCTTCGGTATTGATACAAATTCCTTTTCTTCTTATTTAAGATTATGTAAACAAGAAATCTCAGATGTACCAGTAAGCAGCATTTAAGCACTCATCTCCAATAGGTGGTCTGACAATATACCCGCTAAAGCAGACCGCAGACAACCCGTCATTTTGACAGTACCATGTCTAGCTGTGAATTCCTTGAAGTAAAGTGGTTGAAGTGTTGTGGTGGTTTCCCGCAGGTTCCCGTTGTACCCGGAGGACGGCGTGTTCGGTCGGGACGGCGATGGTGCCACACCCACCGCTCCACGCACGCCTGACTACACTAGGTGAGTACCTGCGCGCATTTGTACTAAACTTCTCCATTCGTCAGATGCTTTAAAACTTTATAGTTCCGAATGCTACTACCGGGTGACTGCTACTATAGGTGTGGTAATTAACGAAAGTACATGGTAATATTGTAGAGGATACTTCATATTATTTTGGCGTAGTATCAACTTACTCGTTACAATGCCACAAGATATTATTTAGATAGGAACTTAATAGATGTTATTTCTCAAATGATTAACATGATTATTTTCTTCTTCTTCCTTTACCTTCATGTGGGATCGGCACAGTTTGTCAGTTCTCTCCAATTCGTTCTGTCACCTACCACATAGACTTTGTCACTTCTTTCTTGACCATACTCTCCTTAATACAATCAATTAATCTTTTTGCAGAAATGACTCTGAAGATGGTTCCGGCAGCGAGTGCGAGTCTCCGTACAGACCGCCGTACCCTGACTACAACTCTATCAACAATAACTTAGCAATACTAGATATGGACGACGACTCTATCAAGATCGAGGCCAGATTAGAGGTAATCGCCATGCAAGTGTAGCTTGTAACACTTACCTGTAATTGATAACGTTCCTGCAAACTATTTTAACATTGCAATGTTGTGAGTAGGCAATTTTTTACATTTCTATATAAAGTAATAGCAGATTTTGTGTCGGCACACTTTAGGAATTATACTTAGTCACAGAATAAGTACTAGTACTTACGTACAGAAGTCGCACTCTGCAAAGATATTCAAAGAAATATCAACTCAATGTAGTTAGCGATACGGTGTAATTTAGCAGGCATCAGAACGCAGCACATTTTATTTTAGATTCCTACAGCAAGCCAATTTCTTACTTACAGCTCTAAACATACGATTCATAATTCGTTGAAGTCGGTGAACACATATAACCAAATGCTCGTCGTTCCTACCGGATTTGTTCTGATTTCACCTTCGAAGGTGTCGCCGCGCGTAGGTATATTTTCGATACCTACACTGAGAGTGAGACAGGCCTAACTAAGTCTGTAAATCATACTTTAAAATAACAAAAAATCATACATTAAGTATAATCCATAGTAAAACGTAATAATCTTAGGATATTGTTTATAGTAAAGAAACTATTACGCCTTTAACACTTTACGCCATATACACGCCTACCATAAATCAAAATGACATGCATTCTGCAGCTAAGCTATTTGGTTTCCGGAGCATCTCAGCTGAGGATACAACTGAGAAACCGTGATCATGCTTAGAGACTTGGCTTAACTTTGTCAGATGGTGGAGAGCGCTGCGGCGTCCGCTCTGACCGGCAGTGCAGCAGTGGCCAGCCTGCTGCCAAACGCTAGCCTGCTGCCAAACGCCAGTCTGCTGCCAAACGCCAGCCTGCTGCCAAACGCCAGTCTGCTGCCAAACGCCAGCCTGCTGCCAAACGCCAGCCTGCTGCCAGACACTACCCTGCTGCCCGACCCCGGCCTGCCCGAAGAACCATTCAGCGCGCGCGGCTCAGCGTTGTCGACGCCTGTACATATACGCCGCAGTGACCGCGAAAAGAAACGCAGGCCGCAGGTATGTGAACTTATCATAAGATCAAGGCCCTTCTCTTTGTAAATTCCGTTAAATATTATTTCTGTGATGTGTGTACTACACACACATCGCAGATAAGAAACAGATGATAGTGCAAAGTAGAGAAAAAGAACCTGGAAGGAAACCAAACACCAGACATTGAAGCATCATATCTGGGTATGCAGACGGGAACAAGACCGCTACTGGCCACTTTGTGAACATTGGATAAAATTGACTTAAAACAACGGTATCTTGACATACTCTCAGACATGGAGTCATGGGTTATATAACTCTACATTTGATATGTAGTCATGGGAAGTCTGAGTTATATTTGTAGGTAATGTGGAACCAGGCGTATACAGATTTGGGGTTGGGTGAAACATATGTGACGTTCCACGGGTAGAGGTACCTTGTAGAGGTTGGCGCTTACGACATTATGTTTATTTAAGCTAAGTAAAATTGTATGAATTGATTTTCTAAACCATTTAAGCGCCATCCTCCATAACGTACCTTTACTCGTGGAACGTCCAATTGTAAGGTAATACAGTGACGGCCCTAAAGCGCCTATTAAACTATCCTGAATTTAGGATCCGATGGGAGGGACGTCAGAAACGATACGAGATATCTCCAATCGTATCGCACGTATAGCGACGTCCCTCTCACCGGATCCTAAATTCAGGATGGTTTAATAGGCGCTTAACTCACGACCTTATTAGTGTTTTTTTTTTCATTATATTCTTAGTAGAATACCATTTGTTTTACTTTATAAAACCTGGGTTCGCTACACCATATTAAAAGAGTATATGGTGTAGCGAACCCAGGTGAGGAACTTGTAGGAAACAGCATGACGCTGTGTTATGCCGTCCCGGCATTGACCCGTAGCCTGACCGGTGGTTGTCCCGCAGGACTGGCGCAGCAAGGGTGCATACCGACGCGTGGCCTGCCATGCCGCCAGCGACACCACGCTCTCCGACGGACGTGAGTACAGTTAGCCTTTTCATCGCATTCATGGCATCTCCACTGCTGTTATCGTTCATGCCATTAATGTCACTTATCACTAGCGATTGGAACGGACAAATATTATTTACCTAAACTTCCAGCGATCGGAAAAGACAAATATTATTTACCTAAACTTCAAGGGATCGAATTATTATAGAGTGAATGATACCTCCGCCATGTATATAAAAAAAAAAGATAAATATTCTGACCGTTCCGATCACTGTAACTTTTCAACGTTTTCTTGTATTAACAGCAAACAATCATTACATTCACTAACTTTTAACGCTTATCTTCAAAAGTATAAAATTAGCTAACTTCAAATTCTTGTTCCATTTCATTTGTTTTTAATAGTAAAGTAAGCTAAGTAGCTACAGTATGCTAACGTTCACCCAGTGCCGGAGTCCCCGTTGTCTCCGGAGCCTACTCTACCCCCTGGGCCCACGCTTCTCACGGGGCCTACTCTACCTGCGCCCCCCACGTTACCTTCGACATTACAACCTACGGGTCTTTTGCAAACCCGGGGCCCTGCATTATCATCGGGGCCTCATCCGGAGGTCCCAACGGCGCCGCTAGTATCAGTGTTGCCAGCGCCCGATCCACCACGAGAGCGGCCTGAGAAACCCAAGACGAACGGCGAAACCAAACCGATCAGGAGAGAGAGCAAAGGCTTCAGGTAAGTTTCGGGGGATTTTCTGTTATAGTTTTGCTTTATATCTTACTCTGTGTGACGCCATCAGTAGGTACTAATCTTACTGTACATAACATTAAGTGACTAATCAGTATATCAAAGCTTCTGTTGGTTTCAACTTGTGACTTAATAACGGAATTAAATTTGATAAGCAGCAAATACGCATGTATACTAGTGTTACCGATCGATAGGCCACTATCGATAGACTATCGATAGTCTATCGATACTGCGGCAATAGTGGGAATATCAATAGTCTTATTACTATATATACTATACTATCGATAGTCCTATTGATAGTCCTATCAATAGTAAAGTTGTTAGATGCGAAAATAGTATCGATACTATCGATAGCATAGCGACTATCAAGGATTAATACTATTGATACTATTGCAAATCATCAATAGTTTTACCACATTTTGACCTATCGATATTATCGATATGAATTTTAACGGACTATTCGAATACATACAGTACACCTTCATAAGTTATACCGATGTACCTGCGCAGAAATCAAATTTTTGCATGGCTCGCAATTATCCGTCCGCTATTGGCTGATGCGTTCGCGCCATGTCTGGAGTTCGCTGTAGCGCCGCGCGCAGGATTATAAGCAAGACAGCACGTGTCCTGTTCTTATTGGATTTCAAATCTTATGCAGTAGGAATAAGTTCGTTTCTTCATTGATATTTTATTCGGTTTGAGTCAGCGGTGGGTTGCGCTATTCTGCGATCGAATAATGCCGAGGCGACTTAAAAATCGGCCAAGTGCGTGTCCGGCCACGTACAATGTAGGGTTCCGTAAAAACTAATGCCAGCTTTAAGTTCACGCGTCACGGTTTAAGGACTAAAAACGGGCCCACATAAGATGGTGGTAACTGAAGAAAAAGTAAAAAAAAAATATTCAAGATTTTATTTTACCCCTTTTTACCTATGATTAATATACATATCCATACCAAATTACAGCTTTCTAGTATTTATAGTCTCTGAGTAAAACCGCAAAACGGACTGACGGACAGACATGGCGAAACTATAAAGGTTGTTTAATACAAATATAATTTTCCTAAAAATAGTAATTGTTTATTTCCCCTGCAGGATAGGATCTGCGCGGCGCGTAGTGGACAGCATCCCGCTGACGAACGGGGCGGAGCGCAAGTTCCCCGCGCTGCTGGCCGGCGATGGCGACCCTGATTTCGGCACGCCCGTGTGAACGTTGCACCCCGCACCACGCGCTAAAGTAGACTAGCCGCCCGTAGGACTGGCGGGTGCTATTGGAGGTCGGTGCACGTTGCGCTCACTACAAACTAGGCTAAAAGTATATGTACGGAGTCGCCCATTAATTTCACGTGAGCCTCGGAAGGGCGAGAAAAATCACGAAGTATCACTAGAGCTGCAAGAGATTTTTTCTTTGAACGCGCGATTTCCAAACCGGCAAGGCGTGCGCGACCTTAAGAGGAAATAGAAGGGTCGTATTTCCAAACAAGCGTAGTCCCCTGATTCCTCGCTGGATATAGAAAAGCAATATTTTGTATTCCAAAAAATCTCTCGATATATAAGTATGTCCCTATGTTTATTTTTATTAATAATTGAATTATTGAAAGAGATTTGAAACTTCAAAAACCTGAAAAATTTGCAAGAATTTCCGTTGTGTTCACATATCAAGAAAACAAATTTTACGCAATTATAGAAACACAGCTATAGCTTATTTTAAACGTTTAATGAAAAAAGAAATTAAATCGGTAAGGTTTTGGAGAAGAAATCAGGGGACTACGAAGCGTTAGTAGGTATTTTCGGTCCGAGCTGCAGTTGTCTCTATCGCACTCTGAGGGTTGGTAGGTCTTGTTTGGGCACGCAGCGCGACAGCAAAAGATTTTACAAATACCTATTTTTCTATTCTCTCGAGCGCAGTGTTTCCTTTTAAGGGCGCGTGTCTACATTCCGGTCCGGTCGATCAGTTATGTATGAAGCTCTTAGGAGGTGTGTCGGACAGTGCCGGCGTAACATAACATTTATTAGAGATAATCACGTCAAAACGTCACGTGATTTATGGACGACCCCTACTTTAATAGTGGTATTTAAATATCAATCAAATAAATTTCCTGCGGTGCCGTGGGCATCCCAACTGTACTGATCTCCATTAGCTTCATGCCTGCATTTATATTGTAACAAAAGATGCTGCATCGTGTCGAATAAGAAAGGATCTCAATGTATTAGGTAAATAAAAATGGCTAAGTGCAAGTCGGAATTCTCACACGAAGGGTTCCGTACCACCATACAATCTTTAACTACAAAACACGATTTTTTTATGAAGTATATTTTTAATTTATTTTTATTTATGTTGTTATATCAGCAATAGGTTTTAAGTCTTTACCTATTACGGTTCAATAGATAGCCCTGTGACAGACGAACGGATAGCAGAGCGTCTTAGTAATAAAGTCCCGCTTTTACCCTTTGGGTACGGAACCCTATAAAGTTGTATTTGAGCATGAGTTTTGTCATGGTGCAGAGAATCTTTAAATCTCAGCTGTGATGACGTTTAATGCCGTAAATAATGTCGTTTTCCATATAAAAATAAAATCCCTTCAACAAAAGAAGGACTACAGAAAGCCTGATAATGATAATAATAATGATCACACCATTTGTTAGCCTTCCATATAAATTCAATTCTAATTAACAGAGAGAGAGCGCGCTGAGAAGAATCCATGACAGGTAATAAACATGGCGGTACCGGATATACTATTAAAACTTACGTTACTCGGGATCACCGACTAGTTTCGGTTTGTTACGAAGATCGGGCGTCGAGCGAATTAGAGCGAGCGTTACGGTGGCGACACGGTGGTTTCGCTTCCCTCACAGCACATATCTTTAACCGTTCCTGCCTCTACGTCTATCGGTTGCATACATTGTTAATGCCACGTAATATTCTACATTAACGGGATGCATTTTTCATATCTATACACATTTATCTATAGAAGATGCCTATATTCTTCGTGAAGGTCAATGACCGTTATTGACATGCTATCTGGTGTCTAGTATATCGGTTATTTTCAGATAGTCGTGAATAAACGACATTAAACGCCAGCACAGCATGGAGTTAGATCGACGTAGCTCGGTGATGCTAGCTGGGACACGCCTTAACTTTACATAGAGATATTGTGAGACTACAGTTGATTCAGCGCGTAGCCTATCTCTCGGCCTACGAACTTAGAGCTTTGCGAAGCTGGATTGTTCCGGTGCTTATTTAGTTTTCGCTATATTGTCTTGAGTGTAAATTTTAACAAGAACTGAAGACTACTTGTATGGTATAAATATGCTGCAATATAACTACAGAATGCTGTAAAAGCGTTAACTGAACGAAAGAATGCTTATAGCAGTCAATTTAGAATTTACACTTAAGATTCTGTTTGAGTAGTGTCGAAATAGTGCTGTTTCTTTTCCTTTATATTCAGAGTGAGATAACTATAGATTTAAAATGAAACAGGACTTTCTTTGTTCAAGTCAATAACATCATAAAGCAAGAACATTGTAGAGAAATAAGGAGCTACGGAGTGCGACGCATGCAGTCTATGTAAAATAGCGGTGGAGTTTACTTGCCACCCCTCAGCGCATGCTGCCTTGTCATGTACTTTCTATATATTCCTGTAATTCCTCCAGCTGTATTCTTATAGAAAAACGATAACATATATGTTTGTTAGTCTACTACTTAAATTGATATTGGTACCGGCACACATGTTGAACGAAATGTGAGCGAGACTTACCTATATTAATATACCTTTGTTTAAGTTACTCAAAGTCAAATATATTATTCATCGCAAGATATGTTAAATATCATTTGGTAAACGTTAACATTCATTACACATTATTTAGCTGTTGCCCGCGGCTCCGCCCGCGATAGTGTCGATCCCTCGGGAACAGTAGAATTTCCGGAATTAAAGACACCTATGTACTTCTCCGGGTCTCAAACTACCTTCATACCAAATTTCATCCAAATCGATTCTATGGTTGAAGCGTGAAAAGAAGACCGACAGACAGACAAGAGTTACTTTCGTATTTATAATATTAGTAGGATAGTATATTGTCGATAACTTACAGGCAAGTTTATTGCGGATTTGCCGGTACCTGTAACTATACCCGAATTTCCTTTTTTTCTGGAGCTTTACTGACTTGAACAGAAAACCTAGGTACTTAATATATTGCTTATCAACAGTACAACTTGTGGGACGGCTCAACACATTGCGCAATACTCGAATTGTCCAATCATCTCGTAAAAGTAATAACTATTTTAAAATGTAAAATAATTTTATAAATCTTACCTTAAGATCTGTATAGAAAAATAGAATATCTTAGATAGTAGTAGTGAATTTGATTATAAATAAATTTGTATCGAGTGCGAAGCTGATCTCTGAACTTGCACGCGAAATGCCAGATACCAAAGAGATTTAAAAATAAGTACTTTAGAGGGCTATTGAGAAAAGTTCCGTACAACGACGTCATAAAATTGTTAATGGGTACATAATAGATTTATAGAATATAGATACATATAAAAATGAGCGAAATTATTGATGAATTTATTTCTACAATTCATTCGTTGCATTTATGTGCAAATGTCGACATATTTCTAAGGAAATTGTTTTCTTTCTTTTCAAAATTATCATAATGTGTCAGGTCCACAATTTTTGTCACGGAATTGTACCGAATTCTTGCTTTGAAATGTTGGCTTATTTTCCTCTCTTTAGAACTTGTTCCCTGATACGCAAATGCAAGATTTCAGTTAAATAATCTGTGTATCTGGCATTTGGCGTATCTTGCATTGTGCAGTGAAGGCTACGAAGTGTACAGGTAAGGAGCACCATCAGTCAGTGTCCCTTGAATCGCATTAAATAGCACTGTTGCAAAAGGTTAACTTTTAAAGAAGCTGGAATAGTTCAGTCTAATAGAAAATTTTGAGCTTGGTACCTTTTTTCACGGATAAATATAGCTATTTTTCCTTTTTCTTACCTTGTCATTATCCATATTAATTGTATACCCTCCTGCAACATTAGCGTTATTGCGGTCGAACTAGTATTTCATGCTTTCCTGTGGGCACTTTTTCACGTGATCTCCCATTTAAGATGGTCCCCCTTACATCTACACTCTACGAGTATATTGCAGGCGAATGATCTAATGCTAAAGCTCTAATTTTGGTATGAAATATTTTTGGCTCCTTGTAGAGAACGCTGAAAATTTGTATTGCAATATTTAATTAAAATAATGTAACTATATTTTATGTTGTGAATATATTTTTATTGATTTTACATTAAAAATGTACTAGTGCTGTATACTTAGGGATAGTTAATATATTTTATTAGTTGTAATTGAAAATCGAGTCATATTTTCATAATCATATTCTGTTAAACATTCCTTGCTCACATTTCATTTAAATTAAATAATGTATTTATTGTAACATGCTTAGCGTATTCTTCAGAAGTCATTTCGATAAGGGAAAGGGCACAGGTAGGTCTTTCGAAGTCACGACTTTAATCGCATTTTAAAAAAATGCCTCGGATACTAATAGACGAATCTAGGTGTTCTTTCAATAAACTCCTACATAAAAACCAGCTTCCTCACGCGGGTGTCTGACGCGAGAGATCGATCGATGGTTACTGATGCGAGCGCACCATCCGCGGGGCCTGACTGTTAGTTGTATTTCGCTATGTATTACAAAGGTAAAATTGTTTAGTATCATCATTAAACCTAAATCTGTAATTTTTTAACGGATTTCTTAAAATAATCTGCTCGCAGTCAGCCGTTCCGACTATCCGCGCCACGTAGTGCTGCTCATACTATTTTTCAAAACATACCCGCGAGTAGGCGATCCCCATCAGGCGCCCGCTAAACGCAGCGGTAGACCTAAACTCCTGTGTCTATCTCTATGACAGCCACAACTGATAAATAATTATTCTAGATTATTTTATATGTTGTAAAGAGAAAAAGAATATTCGTATAAGTTTGAAATTATTTGTAACGGAACGTTTTGGCGCGCAATGCGTGTGGATCAGCTGTTACGGTGCACGTGTTGCTGAAGCCGTTGGCGTGTGTAACTAAGCGCTTGGAAACACGCTAATTCCAAACAATAATAAAACAGTCCAACAGGCGACAACGTAACGAATAACAACTGCGCCGCCCTGGACACCAGCCAACAATATTTTCGCACATCACCGCGACGTATGTTCGAATGTCCGGACGAGAAACATTGAGAGAACAGAATAAACATCATTAAGTAGGTGTCCATGAGAATAAATACACCTATGTATAAACGTGTGTTTGTTCTATAGCGCCATAATGCAGAACTTGTCTGTACACAAAATCATGGCCGGATTCAGGTCAAAGAAACCAATATTAAAACATTGATCGCCACGCCACTGACCCGGTATTACAATAGGTATAATTTTATTGTAATGCCGGGTCAAAAGTGAATTGGCGATGAATGTGTTACTGCGTGCTAACTGGATGCCTTTTCTCAGAGTTAAATTTTAAAATGTCTACCAACTTTTATTAATATTCTAAATAATAATAACTACCCTCCACTACCTATTTTATTTCGTTCTGTTAGACCCGCAAACATTGAATCAGAAAACTATGGAAGCAGCATTACGCTCAAAAAGTGACAACACGCAAAGTAGCTCGAAGCGGGCGGGGCTTAAAGGTAATTTTTTTCACGAACTAGTCTGCCGTTCGCTCCGTAACGGAAAGACGCGTCGATTAAAGCATTTAACGACATATTTTTTGGGAACATCGGCGAAATCTTGACTTCTTGTGTAGTAAAGTGGTGCAGGAAACGCAAGGAAATCGGAAAATTGACACTGGAGAACTTGCCATAGCGAGCGAGGCGAACTGCTGGCCTACCTACCTCCGCTATGTTGACACCATAGCGTTCATAGACATGTTGACACCGCCCCGTGACCTTGACGCGGCCAATTGCAAACTAGCCTCGTCTATGACTGCGTAAGCTTTTCGTTGTGATTTGAGTTAAGTTTGTTTGCGTAAATGGGACTTTTATTGAATCGTTAGTTGTATGAGAGTTACGCTTCCTTTTTTTTTCTAATTCAATGCCGACAAAACTTTATATGACATTCAATGTTAAAAAGTCAAGTAAGCAGTAAGATGAGTTATCGTTCCATACTCTCATTATTTGTGGTCCGGACAAATAGATTAATGAAAATCTTGATTTAGTCGTTAATGTTAATGTTACGCGACCTCAAAGTCTAAAACACTATTAATGCGAGAAAGTATGTGTGAAATTTGATGCGAGGAAACGTGTCTTATTTGAATATTATGACAATGCCAGGCGGTAACGAAAATAGAGAACATTGAACCTGAAGCTATTATGATCTCTTTGTTTACATTGTGTTTAATTATCATTGAATTTTTGAATTAACGAATGAATTTAGGATTGTAGGCAAATGCTTTTTTGATTATGTATTATTATGCGTATATGATTTTATTTATATATACATTGTTCCAACCCTTAAAAAACAGCATTATAAAAATGGGTTAAATTCAGTGCAATCAATTATAAAACCATATTAATACTGCATAAACCATATAAACTGCGTCTTTTATGTGTTAAAGAAGAAGTGTGCGAAATAATTTGTTTAAAAACGGGAAGAGAAGTTTTAATTTTTTTTTTTCTATTGGAACAAAATTTATGTTTTTGTTAATTTACTCAACTTTCTGACATTGGCATACGCTCGCGACTCGTGGAACATTGCAAATGTATAATCACTGTAGACTTGTACGTACATTAAAATTATATTAATATAATGTTTGGCTTAGTTATCTCACTGGATACTTCCTACGACTGGATGCCAGCTGCGGCCAGATACGAAAAACATTGTATTGTATTGCAGCATTTCGCCTACTGGTACAGACACACAGCTTTTTGTGCCGTTGTGGAATCAATGTACTATGAACGTACTTTGATTTGACATTTACATAGAACATTAGCGCCATTTTAATATTACATTGGCACAGAATACATGTTCTTTATGTAGACTGGTGTTTTTCTCAGACCAAAGAGTACAAAGATAGCACGATGTAGGTAAGATAGAAGTGATGCCAAACGCCAAATAGAGGTATTGTTGTTATGTTAAGAAAATCTTTAAGCACATTTTCATTGCCAAGTATTCGTTACGTCTGGCAAACTGGAGGTCCTTTTTAAATAAATACATTTAATAGTATATTCGTACATAGATTCTAAAGGCTTGTGCACACTGAACGTGTAAATAAAATAGTACGTATGTAGGTACGTCGCAGGTTTTGTAGGGTGTTCGTACCTAACGGTAGATACTATCGTTTTTTTTCACAACAATGAAATAAGGGCAATTGAAATGTCATATTGTTGTACTTGCTTGATTGATTACAAAGTGCATCAAAATACTTTGTCTAATTACTCGAGTGGCGAGCGGCGCGTGACGTTTTGGAACCGTGGTGTGCGCGCAGGCATCATGTTAATAAATCTGAGCGCTCTCCGCGTTCGTTCCCTAACCATTTCTCCACGCATTCCTAGCATAGGATAACGTTATAGGTAGGTTATATTGTTTGATCTCAAAAAGTATCTCTTATGTTTTACATTCCACCAGTTCCACCGCTGAGTTACTCACGCTTCGTTTATGGGTGCACCATACCATATTTACTGGACAATACGCCTAGTTATTTTTAATTTAATAAATGTATTTGTACTTATAAAATACGTATTTTTTTATTTTCCTTCGATGCGAATGCGATATACTTATAGTCCTACAAGAATCTTTATGGGCGTGTATAATTTTTTTCTTAGTAAAATCCTTCACAAGCTCTTTTTTTCTTTATACCAGCACTTACCTATTACCTACGTTTTGTCATGTTTTTCGTGCTGTATTTACTAAAATATAACCTGAAAACGGACTAACGAAACTCATGACTAATTTGACATTCTACAGTAGGTCCACTGGCGTTCATGTATTCTATTATATAGTGTAATAATAACTAGGTGTTTAATCGTAGAGGGGAGCCCTGGATGCTAAATGTGCATTTACTCGAGCGTCGTGGGGACCCATTGGACATTAAAGATTAGGTGGTATAAGATTATATACTTAACCCAAGGGTCATTTCATACTTAATTCATTTCACCGGTGAGGAGAGCAGCTAGGGGGTTGCAAATTTTTAAAACAAAAATAATAGTAATAGTAACATGTCAAAAATTATTGTGCGTGGACAAAGACAACAACATCAAACAACAAAAAACCGACCTTATACTCATATTGGTAAAGTTGCATTTATTTACGCCGCGTACCATGAAAGTGGAACTCGGTTCGGTCGGACTCCGCGGCGTCAAACGCCACGCCCAACGCGTCGCGTCTCCTATGTAGCTCCATCATCCATGTTTGAGTAAAGCGTGCGACACCGCGATCGCCGCCGCTGCGTGCTACAGTGCGGTGGATGTACACGCCTCCGAACGGAAAACTGCACGCAACACTCGACGCTCCGCGCAACCTTATGCCACGCCACGCCACCTCCATAAACGAGCCTTTACTGTATGTGAAAAGTACTTTGCTACTTTTGAAATTTGGACTTGCAATAATTTTAAATAAAAAGTAATTCTATCAATGAGTATAAGGTCGGTTTTTTGTTGTTTAATTTGATTTATGTATGGCCCTTTTCCTGTCATGCATATTTTCGCCCCCGCGCGGATTTGGTCCGCGTGCAGGTAGACCGCATCCTACCATTTCATATATGTTTTTCCTATCATGCGGGTAGCCCGCGCGCGGAATGCGGATTGGCTGCGGGCGCGCAGCGCGCGTGTGTACTAGCTGGAGGCGGGCAGCGTTCTTCGGCTTTCAGTAATTCAGTGTTATTTTTACTGTGGCGACACGCAGCAACGAATGAAATCTTTGTCCTGCGTGTGGCCAGGAGCGTGTAACCCGCACCCGCACGCGGACAGGATCCGCACGCGAGGAATAAAACGCATGACAGGTAAAGCGCCTTTATCCTTTTTAGGGTTCCGTACGTCCGAGTAACAAAACGGAACCCTTGTTGGATCATTCCGTTGTTTAACTAAAAGGCGTGCACTCTGCCGACAATGCCGATTCTGCCGCGGGGTGCGTTGGCATTGCGTGTCCGTCCGTTCGCAGTCAAATATCTTAGGTAAGTATCAGTGCATATGTATCTACGACTATACATTTTTTATACATAGATTTAAAAAAACGGCGACCGTCATATTATATCTCAAACAAACGCACAAAAAATCCTTTGTTGCCTTCATAAACGGCTCCATACTTCGCCATGCCATATGTTTGAGATTTTGGCAAAACGCACCGCTCAACGTGTCCCGCCCTTCTCTCCGTAAAGGGCGGTTCACACTGCCAGCGAGCGAGCGAGGCGAGCAGACATCGTTTTATCTCATTTCGGTTCACACTGAGCGATGCGGCCGAAGATATCGAGAGAGGTAGCGAGCAGCGAGCTGGCGGGCAATGGAACTATGGCTGTTTCAGAGTCACATGTTTGATTAGCGCCGGGCACACGCGCGCGCTTGCAATTACACTAGATAGTAGTTGCGTTTTATAGTCACGCAGTTCAATCGCGCCGTTCGTGAGATGCGCACCATTTTGGCCAGCGCTGCCGAAGCGCGCGCTCAATAATCCATTTGCAATGTTTTATGACGTCGCTATTGCACTCTTTTCCATAGAAAATAAACAGCTAATCCTGTTACTATATCGATTTGTCCCAATTCCCAATACCAATGATGATGACTATACGCAGCTGTAGTACCTACATTTCAACGAAATGTGTGATACCAAAACTTGTTTCACATTGCACGCCGGCCAAGCGCGCGCGAACAACGGCACGTGTCGCCGGCGCGGATTTTAAAATCATCTCTCTGTTCAAATCGAAAACCGAATCCTTGTTATATTATATACACGTTCGACCTCTATCGAACGTGTATGTAATATAACAAGGTACCAATTTTGTGTGTGGATTGCATTGCGGAGTGCGGAGATTTTATTTAAACTAGCTTTCTGTACGCAGCTTCGCCCGCGCTTTAGTTTTTTTAGATTAAACCTGAAATTGTGTTTAACACACCCGCCTGCGACACGAGGGTGACCGGGTTCGAATTCAAACCCCGCCGTCATGATGGAAAACGATCTTTTTCAGATTGACCTGGGCTGGGTCTTGGATGTCTATCTATAGGTATAAGTATAGTATCGTTGAGTTAGTATCCTCAGATGAATTTGTGTGTGTAGGTATATTCCTATATATTTTGTTTATTTATCTTCTCTTATTGAAACAATACTGGGAAACTCGCTCGCCGCGCCTTGCGACTCGCGGTATAAACCACATCGCTTAGCTCATACTTTCGTTCGCTGGCTAGGACAAACTCTTTCAAATCTGCGCTGGCGGTGTGAACTGCCCTTATAAGCGGGACCGCAGGACCTAAAACAAAAAAAAATTACTTTTAAACAAACAAAACATTAATATTTAAGTATGTACCTAGTTTGCATTAAACGGAACGGTGATAGTGTTGCCAGAGTGCGTTACCCCAGCCGACTAAGTGCTCCTTTTAAGAATTGATAAATGCAAATAATTAGATCATTACTTCGTGTAAATGTCCCCAAAAGTAAATAATTTTACACCCCGCCGTTTCAGAGATAATGAGGAAAATAAAATTCGGCTGGCGTAACGTTACCCCAGCCGACTTTTTTTGATCCCGTCGGTTTATCTGGATAAAAAGTATGCACAAAGATAGATTGAATTTGCTCTCAAATGTCCCCGATAAAATTAAATTTGACACCTTTATGGATTTCGAGTTATTTCATTTTCTGCTGCGGTAACGTTTGGTCAATCTCTGTATCTCTGAAACCGTAAGACGCAGAATCATGATTTTTTTTATACGTATAGAACGGAATTTGTCTCCATTTGACACCTAGTTATCTTAAATATTAATAATATGGTTTGCGAGTAATAAATATTATTCTGAAAACCATATTTTCGGTTCTAGTTATTAAACGAGGGAACCCTGAAAATTCAAACTAGTCCTAATAGATGCCTCTTATAGAGAAATACAAAACATCAAAACTTTCATCAGCCTAATCCAAAGCATTGGCAAGTTATAATGATATTATTGGTTCCAGAAAGCCAGATCTCGATTTAAACGAGGAAAATAATACTTTCCTTTTACCTGGCTGATTTCATATTTAAACAATAATTAGACACTTTATCGAAAAACACACATACCAATTTTCAGCTTGATATACTTTCGTATATAAGAAATAATAATTAAAAACTAAACCTAGATATTTTTTTCCGATTACCCGACCAAGTTCTGATGTGCATCTGAAAGCGGCTGCGGCATACTACTAGATATACTTCCATATTCGACGGCATTGTATTCTAAATTGGATGGTACAGGCGAGTGGAAAACTTTTTAAGAAAAAAATATATGCCTTATATAATGGAATTACTTATTTCCTCCATACTTATACTTTATAATGTATTGATTCCTAACGGGATTGACCAAGTCTATTATTGCAAGACCAAAGGCAGCTATAGGTAATATTGGAAATACGAGTATGTAATACTTGCTTTGTTAGATAGAATTAGAAAAAAATACAACTGCACTTGCTCGGAACTTCAATTTCATTGGCTAATGTGCGCGAGCGGGACCTATAGGTCCCTAGTTTTGCTCGCGCATAATAACAAATATATATATATATATATATATATATATATTTTTTTTTATTTTCAAAAAAGGACACAAAAAAGTATTGATACTCTGTACTGTGGTACCGACTCCTTTTGATTTCGAACAAATCTTTGTAAGATGTCCCCTACATCTTCGCATAAAGCAATGCTGAATAAAACAAGCAGTACATAATATAGAAAAAGAAATACGGACTTCTAGTTCATTTGTTTAGCTAATAACGACGCGTTTTCCTAGTTGATGGATACACATTTTACTCCCAATTTGTAAAACTGACACTTTCTACGCGAGAGCAGCAAAAATAAATAACACTCAAGATTTTTGTTTATTTATCTCTTGATAGTCTTACATTATAGAATATAACCTTGTTTGCGTTGGTTTTTGATTACCAACTACGGTGACAATTGGATTGAACTATTATGCAGACGGCAGACCTCTATTTAAGAGGTCTGCCTTAAAATCATTCAAACAAAAAAAGCATAAAAAGATATTTTATTTACATTCTTAGTATGTAGACATTGCCATTTAAGTAATAGTTTTGCTGAAAGAGAAAATCTGTAAGTCACCCTAAGGTTTCATTCATCATCATCATCATCATCATTTTGAATAGGTGTCACGGTCAATCGACCATGCACACCCTGGTGTCAGAGTTCTTCGGAACCGCCTCTTGGCCTCTGACGTGGTTCCTTTAACGACTACCAGATGGCAGCCGGGACCACCGGCTTAACGTGCCTTCCGAAGCACGGAATTATCTTTATTATCAGACAATCAGGTGATTCACGCCTGCAATGTCCTAACCAAACTGGAAACAACTAAACAAAGTATGCTTCCGGTGGGAATCGAACCCACGACCCCCGGGTCAACAGGCAAACGCCTTAACCACTGGACCACGGAGGCTGTTTTTGCTGTTGACCCTAAGGTTTCATTTATTAAATACGAGTCTTTATAATATTAAAATTAATCCTAACAATTTTTCTACTTGAATATACCCAACCACTAATTATTATTGTGCAGATTTTAGAAGGTATACATTATGTATCGTGCGGCCGCTTTTAGATGCACATTTGAACTTGGTCGGGTAATCGGGAAAAATTATCTAGGTTTAGTTTTTAATTATTATTTCTTATATACGAAAGTATATCAAGCTGAAAATTTGCATGTATATTTTTGGTTAAAGTGTCTAATTATTGTTTAAATATGGAATCAGCCAAGTGGAAGGAAAGTATTATTTTCCTCGTTTAAATCGAGAGCCCCAGAATCTGGCTTTCTGGAACCAGTAATATCATTATAACTTGCCAATGCTTTGGATTAGGCTGATGAAAGTTTTGATGTTTTGTATGTATCTATAAGAGGCATCTATTAGGATTAGTTTGAATTTTCAGGGATCCCTCGTTTAATAATTAGAACCGAAAATATGGTTTTCAGAATAATATTTATTACTCGCAAACCATATTATTAATATTTAAGATAACTAGGTGTCAAATGGAGACAAATTCCTTTCTATACGTATAAAAAAAATCATGATTCTGCGTCTTACGGTTTCAGAGATACAGAGATTGACCAAACGTTACCGCAGCAGAAAATGAAATAACTCGAAATCCATAAAGGTGTCAAATTTAATTTTATCGGGGACATTTGAGAGCAAATTCAATCTATCTTTGTGCATACTTTTTATCCAGATAAACCGACGGGATCAAAAAAAGTCGGCTGGGGTAACGTTACGCCAGCCGAATTTTATTTTCCTCATTATCTCTGAAACGGCGGGGTGTCAAATTAATTACTTTCGGGTACATTTACACGAAGTAATGATCTAATTATTTGCATTTATCAATTCTTAAAAGGAGCACTTAGTCGGCTGGGGTAACGCACTCGTGTTGCCAGACTTTTTCTACTACTAATGTTTTGAAACTGACAGTTTTCTTGAGTTTCTTGATCGAAGTATGCAAGAAGTATAGGTCGACGAACAAAGCCACAGATAATTAAGAACATGAAGATTCGTCACGCTGTTGGTTGGTATGTATGTAGAAGTAATGTACCTATTGAATGTATATACAAAATAATTTCTCATGTCTACCAGCCGTGCCGCGACGGCTCACTTTTATGATACGACTTATTACAATGCAATCAGTAATTGTGTTAATCAGAAATATTGAATGTTAAATACAGAACTATATGAATACTGCCAAATGGTAGAATTTCGATTTTCTCCACACTGGAACTGTCATTCCTCAATATATTACAGATTGACTAATGGCCAAGCCTATTTTCCTAATAAAATACTGATTGCGATTAATTCTTACTTGTGAAAATAGTGGTGATAATAAATTAACAACGATGGTTGTCAAAGTGTACATAAGTGGTATCTCTGGAAACAAAGAGGTAAGTTTAATATTAGCAAATTCCTGGGTTGGCCGGGTGCTTTTTTACATCTTTTCCATAAGCTGATTCACAAATCGTTTGTTTTCGATTACGTGACTTTCTATATTTCCAGGTGAAAAAGCGGCAACAGCGAGTTTTAATGATATTAGACTCGAAAAGTATAAAATATGATGTCATTGATATAACGGAACCAGGAAGGGAAGCGGATAAAGACTTTATGCAAAACAATGCGAAGTCAAACGGAGGCACCGTCAGCGACCCGAACCCGCGGTCGCCGCTGCCGCCCCAGGTGTTCAACGATGATGAATATTGTGGGGTAAGCATCCACATCACACTACCCCAGTCATTCGAGTGGGTAGAGAAACAAAGTGACTTGTTTTGATACCAAATGTTCCTGATAACAACTTAAGCATTAAATTAATAGGACAAAGATAAAAGGATTGAAGTGTTGATAATAAATGGTTATTGTTAATTTTTGTTTACACAAGAAAAATATGTTCAAAGTAAAAGTGAGTTTTGACTAAAATGGCAATTAACTTTCCCTTGTGTAAATATTGTTTCAACAATTATTGCCTTTCTTTATTGTAATAACTTTGTTTTTAAATTAAGAATGCTTCATAGTTTAAAGGCTAGTTTACCCAAAGTTTAACTTTTCTAGATATTGGATGAATGCTTCCTTTCTCAGATTGATAGAACCTCTAAGACCTGTTTTTCAACTTACTTTCTCTTGAAATTATTCAAACAAAACAAGTATTGGATCAAGTAGTCAAGGCTGTGTATGTCATCTATTAGTCATCAGATAATGCATCCTTTCATTAGCACAGCTAACAATGCATGTTGTAGTGAGCACTGGTAAACATGCCAAATCACTGGAAATATAAACTGTCAAGTGTCGCCTCATGTTCCATGGTACATCTACAATATTATAAAAAGGAAAGATTTGATTATTTCTTTGTTTGTTTGCATTGAATAGGCTCTGAAATGACTGGACCAATTTGAAAAATTATTTCACCATTGGAAATAATTGTAATCATACATTATATTTGTTGAACAAGGCTATAGAATCAAATACCTATATCTATCTGTGTAAAGCCGGGGCATATTTGTTCCTGCTGTCTCCTACTATGTAAAATTAAAAATAAAATTATTTGAGCTTTCAGCTTTGCCAAAACTCACTGGTCTAGGTGGACTATTTTATATATTTTGGTTACACACTTATAACAATTAACCAATTTTGGCAATTGGTTAATTGTTGTCCCAGCCTAGAATTTGGCCTACAGGCTGACTGGTTGAACATTATATATTTAAGGTTGTGACAAAGACTATATGTCACATGTATATAAAAAAAATAATAATATATAAGCAAATAAAGTACAGAGAAAAATAATAATAAATATATGTGGCCTCGAAAAGTGTGGACTCGTCACACCGACTGGCTGTATAATGTAGGTAGGGACCTACTTACCTTGCCACATGATCACCTTGTTTATTGCAAAGCTAATGTATTCGTGGTGGGAGTGTTCAGTCCTCACTTATTTTTCTACATTTTGAAAAATAATTGAATACTGAGTATCCTTTATCAACATGAAGTGTCTTACCAGGCACCCTGTATACTTTATATGAAAGTGTGACTGTTGAATTTTTTATTAACATGATTAATATCTCTACATCTATGCACATGCGTAAAGTGGATTGTCCATCATAGACATTCTTAAAGTATGCTCCCAGTGAAGTGCCTGTAAGGACTCCACGACAATACTGGACACAAACGAAAAATGTTGGTTCACCGCATTGATTTATGATGTGTGGCAGGGCTGGATGTATGCTCATTTGGATTCAGTTTTAGAGTCAGCCTAAACTGAAACCAAAGGTTTGGTTTGAGCATAATATTCTGTTTCAGTTGGTCTAGTAATTTGTTAGATTATGTCCTATAATTCCAAATAATGTTTATTTAGTTTTTCATGTGCATTAATGGCCGAAACTGCTGTCAGATATTTTCAACCTCCCTCAAGGCATCTTGAGAAGCGCTTTACAACTGCCATCTAATAATGGCAGCTGGGACCGACATGGACTGGTTGGAAGGATCTTTGGGATATTCTTATGCCACAATGCCACTGTGCCCAGGGTTGCTAAATGTAAAACTGTTATTAATGCTAACAACCAATGGGCCATAGAGCTCCGCCATCTAATCAAACCGCAATTTTATTAGATCCTAAAATAATATATTTTATTGTTCAGGACTACGATCAGTTTGACTTGGCCAATGAGGTGGACACTCTGGAACAGTTCTTGAAAGTGGAAGTACCACCCGAAGACCCTCCACAGGCTGAAACTGATAAGGTTGGTTATTTTAATATACTTTGCTAGGTAATATTAAAAGTGGTTTTCAATTACCTTTGATTGAAGTAAGCAAAACATTTTTTTCAATCAACATATACTTCATTTTAACTGTAATGTACAAGCAATATGAAATTATCACTTGGTTATATTAAATTTAACAAAAGTTACATTAAGAAAACTAAAATGGAAACCAATAACTTTTATGAAATCAGTTACGTCAGCAGGGTTTACTATGTTAAAATTATGAAATAATTTTAGTCCCTACCAGGCAGCTATGTGTTGTACGAGGATATACTTATATGTCTTAAAAGGGAACATCAAAAAAAATATTGAATTCCCGGCATTGGTCGCATAGGAAAAGTTGTTCATATAGACGGGCTGAATCACCCCTTTAAGGGTCCAGAAAGATCAAAATTTCACCATGTATAAATAAAATAATTGTTTCCATTCCAGGCTGTAAATGGTGCTGTAGAAAATGGAGAAGATAAACACTCTAAACAAAACTCAGAAGAGAGGGATACAGAGAAAGAAAGTTCTCCAGTCAAAGAAGGTACGCCTAAGGAGGGCACGCCATCCAGAGATGGCACTCCTGCCAAGGAAGGCACACCGGCCAAGGAAAGCACACCACCTAAAGACAAGACTCCATCGAGAGAAGCCACGCCCGCTGGCGATGCGGCGTCTAAAGAAGGCTCTCCTGACAAAGAAGAGTCTCCAGCAAAAGAAACTTCACCAGAAAGACAAAAGTCTGTTGAAAAGGAAGGATCTCCACCGAAAGAAGACAAAGTAGAATCTAAGCAAGCTTCAAAAGAAAACTCCCCTGAAAAGGATGGATCTGTAAACGAAAACGGCACAGTCAGCTCTCGCGAGCAATCCGAGGAGAAAGAAGTCACAGAGCGGACAAAAGAAAACCCTTCGGAGACTCTGATTCAGAGCGAGCAGGCCGCCGCCGCCGAATAAACGATGACTGACACCCTTCTCAGCTCAAAGCATTATTAGCACTAAGCGAGCTATATCATTAAGTCTGTTCTGTTATTTTTAATGCACTTTTTTGGCATGAATAGTCAGTGTAAATAACGCAAAGAGGTATTTGTTGAATACTTAAGTTATGTGGCAATGTATAGTATGTGTTTTCCATGAAGTGGCCTATTATCATAATTCATTAGATTATTCAATTTTAACGATCGAAGTTCCAGATTAAGATTTCTATTTAACATTTAAATAATTATTATCCTTCATTAAGGCTTTGTATTCTATTTTAAAGTATTAATATTTCTTTTTACAAATTAATCAATTTTGGCGTAAAGAACTTATTTTTAATGAAATAAGATTTATTTAATGAGGTATTAATTTAAGAGTAATGTTGAAGCCCATTTTGGTTATTCAAATGTATTATTATTATGTATAATCATAGTTTATCTGCCTTGTTATATCCACACGTGCTATAGATGTAACATTTTAATCTCAGAATAATCTGAATGGGCTATGGGACTGATCAATTTTGCTATAATTTGTCACCTTGAGTTATTGCTCATACATATTTGTATACAGTTAATCAGTCATCTGTATACAGTCTTGATATACAGTAAATCATAGCAAAGTTGAAGAGTTCGCAATATGAGATTGCACGGCTTTCAGTTGTACCCTATTTGTGACAAGATTTACTGCATTATTTGATGTTAAAGACAATTTTTTATTGTAACTAATTTTCATACGAATTATATAAAATGCTATAATGTTTGCCTTTTATTTGACAATGAATTCGCAGTTAGTGTTATTGCGTTAAAATTATTATTTTATGTACATAACTGTTAGAGCCTGGCCACATGGTATGGCAGTGCGGCGGGGGGCGACAACCCGTGCGGCGCAGTCTGCGCGCCACGGACAGCCGGTGGGCACGTCGCCGCCGCGACCACGTACAGGCCGGGGTCTAAATGTCTTTATTAAAAGTAACTCGATATCTATACTAATATTATAAAGCTGAAGAGTTTGTTTGTTTGATTGTTTGTTTGTTTGAACGCGCTAATCTCAGGAACTACCTACTGGTTCAAATTAGAAAATTATTTTTGTGTTGGATAGTCTATTTATTGAGGAAGGCTTTAGGCTATAAAACATCACGCGGCGACCAATAGGAGCACCAATAAAAAATGTTTTGAAATCGGGGAAAAAATATTCATCTATACTAATTAATCATAATAACAGAAATTGCCGCGGACGAAGTCGCGGGCAACAGCTGTTTGCTTATAAAGTTAGAGATTTTTATTTCAAAACAATATTTGGAAAGATTGTGGAGATCCAGATTTTTTTTCTCAGAAACCAGAATGTATTGAATTGAAACCTAGCAATCAGTAATAAACCTAGAAGTAGCCTAGATAGTATTTGGGCCATTAAGGTTTCAGTGTTAATTTCTATATTTGGCGACAAATTTTGACTAAATCTCGACAAATGTTAGGCATGGTCATAATTTAAGGCGTAAAGCACATTGATCTGGCGTCGGGCACGGACATGGCTCTGATCGGGCACGGACATGGCTCTGATCGGGCGCAGGCATGGCACGTTTCTATTACAATAATCATGGCGAGTATGATCATAAATGACTGGATGTTTCTCTATTAATTCACAGAATGCTATGTTAAACTCGATGTCATCACGCATTTTTATTTTCTATAATCGCTTCTCTAGAAGACATATGCCATACGTGCGCGCTGACTGCGAACTGACGCCATACTGAGGGCCAACTGGCGCGGGCGCCGAAGTGGCGCGCTTTAGCGCGTCCGATGATGCCCGTTGAAGTGTGTTCAAATTGCGACTTTATTTCCAAACATTTAGTACGGTATTTAAATAGAAAAGTAAATGCCCTTGCCACGTCGGTTCCAGACGCCAGACCAATGTGCTTTGCGCCTAATGATGGTGTCCCTGCCAGAACGGAAGGTCACTTGGCGATTTCGATATAAGTAGCGATTGATATATTAACGCCTAGCCAAAACTATCATGACGAACCTGTTATTTTGCAGAAAGTTGTTTTATAATGAAAATGAGCATTAAAATTTTTGGAATATTCATACCTATAGGAGGTTAAATAGCCGTCAAGTGTTCAAGATAGAAACGTGAAGTTATTATAGTAGGTATCTTTTAAATTTAAGTTATATACTCTGTTGTAAATGAAATAACAATACGTTTAAGAATAGAATACAGAACCACCTTTTCTGCTGAAATATTAAAACACTCGATTGCCTATCAGGTAATAAAGTTTATTACATACATACGAGTTACGAGTATTCAATACATTATCCTCTGGCAGTCGCGTAAAAAACTTAGACATGCATACAAACATTAAATAGGTACCTTGCTTAAATAAAGAACCTTTTCAAGTCGTTTAAAAGTATTAAGCTTTTTTATGAATTGTATGCTTTATGCAGTAAACATAAGGTATAAATCACATTGTTTACTCGTACTCATGTATATGTGTGTGATAGATCGTCTGGAAAGTAGAAATAACCATTGAATTGATCTGGGTTTTTGCTGTTGTTTTTTTGTTATATACTCATATCGTGTCTAAATGACCTGGCTTTTTATATGTTAAATTTAGCCTATAAATTTTTTTAAATTGTCGAACGTTTTTCATACAAAAATTATCCTTGTGAAACTATTTGTGCTTTCGTAAATAACCATTACTTTTTAGCCAGATCTAGGCTGTGTTAAATGTCATGTGTTAGATGACCATCAAGTACAACTACACAAGCTTTCACATTTCCTGAAGAACTACTTAGACTTTCCGCCCTGCCGCCAGCTCGTGACGCGTGAATTGTACATTTTACTCTTCTATTTCATTATTTACTCTTCCATGCTGTTCTGGGAGAAAAGAAACGAAAAAACGTAGAATGTACCAGCTGCTTCTCTTGCCGCGCAGATCGTAAAAGCCGCCAGTGTACGAGCATTATTCCGTGGAAACTTGTTAATAGGCGATGCGGCTAGCAACCCATCACTATTTTGATTTCGTTTTGCACCTAATGCCCACCAACATGCTAAATGTGGCCTTCGAGTTTTATAGACCTCTGTTAACCCCGCAAGGCTCTGTCTACCCCGCAAGGGAAAAGACGTGATACTATGTATGTATGCATTTCATTTTCATAAATGCGTGTGCGTTACCCCAGCAAAAAAGTACTGAATATCAAAACGTAATATTGCTAGATAATTAGTAAGTAACGTCGTGTAAATGTAGGTGAAAGTTTTAAATTTGTACGTACATTAATTTTTGAGATATTAATTAAAATCAGATTCTGCTAGGATGACACTTCAAACGTTACGCCAACAAAAAAAATTCTCGGATCCGAATGAAAGTTAATACAATAATTAGTAGTTGATGTGCTGTAAATGTACTTGTATAAATAGAATTTGTACGTCTCCAGAGTTTTGCGATATTCGAATTTTTGCTGGGGTAACGTTTGGCCGATTGCTGGATCTCATAATCGGCACGGCGTAGGAGTTTGATTATTTTTATTTACACTGTTATGAATTTGTAGACCATGTCTGCAAAAACAGAATTTCTAAAAATGTTACTATTCAGGGATTAAAAATGAAAATATGAAATCAGGTATTTTAACTCCTGTACTTTAAATATGGGACCTAGAGACTAATTGTTGACGTTAGTTTGTACCTTATGATTGCCTACAATGCCCAGGTAAGTATCAATATGAAATCTTAAGTATTAAATTAGTTATGAGAAAAAAAACCATATCTAGGTCTCCAGGAATTTCGACAGCCGATTTGACCAGTTTTTCTATTAGTTCGGAAGACGACAGTTATCAAACTATTTGTAAGGGTAAATTAACTATAAGTTTGCAAAACATCAGCTTAATACACGCAGTAGTTTAAGAAATATAATTAAATATCCAACCGTAGGTGAAATACCATAATAAGCCGACCATTTTCGGGAGTATAGCAAAAAGCGTCGCTACAGTATATATTGCTAACCATCCTAAATTAGCAGTAGTATTCACGTAAAATAGTACAGTCGCGTACATCGTTAAATTCAAGTTTCTTTGTTTGTTTGCATTGAATAGGCTCTGAAATGACTGGACCAATTTGAAAAATTATTTCACCATTGGAAATAATTGTAATCATACATTATATTTGTTGAACAAGGCTATAGAATTTAATACCTATATCTATCTGTGTAAAGCCGGGGCATATTTGTTCCTGCTGTCTCCTACTATGTAAAATTAAAAATAAAATTATTTGAGCTTTCAGCTTTGCCAAAACTCACTGGTCTAGGTGGACTATTTTATATATTTTGGTTACACACTTATAACAATTAACCAATTTTGGCAATTGGTTAATTGTTGTCCCAGCCTAGAATTTGGCCTACAGGCTGACTGGTTGAACATTATATATTTAAGGTTGTGACAAAGACTATATGTCACATGTATATAAAAAAAATAATAATATATAAGCAAATAAAGTACAGAGAAAAATAATAATAAATATATGTGGCCTCGAAAAGTGTGGACTCGTCACACCGACTGGCTGTATAATGTAGGTAGGGACCTACTTACCTTGCCACATGATCACCTTGTTTATTGCAAAGCTAATGTATTCGTGGTGGGAGTGTTCAGTCCTCACTTATTTTTCTACATTTTGAAAAATAATTGAATACTGAGTATCCTTTATCAACATGAAGTGTCTTACCAGGCACCCTGTATACTTTATATGAAAGTGTGACTGTTGAATTTTTTATTAACATGATTAATATCTCTACATCTATGCACATGCGTAAAGTGGATTGTCCATCATAGACATTCTTAAAGTATGCTCCCAGTGAAGTGCCTGTAAGGACTCCACGACAATACTGGACACAAACGAAAAATGTTGGTTCACCGCATTGATTTATGATGTGTGGCAGGGCTGGATGTATGCTCATTTGGATTCAGTTTTAGAGTCAGCCTAAACTGAAACCAAAGGTTTGGTTTGAGCATAATATTCTGTTTCAGTTGGTCTAGTAATTTGTTAGATTATGTCCTATAATTCCAAATAATGTTTATTTAGTTTTTCATGTGCATTAATGGCCGAAACTGCTGTCAGATATTTTCAACCTCCCTCAAGGCATCTTGAGAAGCGCTTTACAACTGCCATCTAATAATGGCAGCTGGGACCGACATGGACTGGTTGGAAGGATCTTTGGGATATTCTTATGCCACAATGCCACTGTGCCCAGGGTTGCTAAATGTAAAACTGTTATTAATGCTAACAACCAATGGGCCATAGAGCTCCGCCATCTAATCAAACCGCAATTTTATTAGATCCTAAAATAATATATTTTATTGTTCAGGACTACGATCAGTTTGACTTGGCCAATGAGGTGGACACTCTGGAACAGTTCTTGAAAGTGGAAGTACCACCCGAAGACCCTCCACAGGCTGAAACTGATAAGGTTGGTTATTTTAATATACTTTGCTAGGTAATATTAAAAGTGGTTTTCAATTACCTTTGATTGAAGTAAGCAAAACATTTTTTTCAATCAACATATACTTCATTTTAACTGTAATGTACAAGCAATATGAAATTATCACTTGGTTATATTAAATTTAACAAAAGTTACATTAAGAAAACTAAAATGGAAACCAATAACTTTTATGAAATCAGTTACGTCAGCAGGGTTTACTATGTTAAAATTATGAAATAATTTTAGTCCCTACCAGGCAGCTATGTGTTGTACGAGGATATACTTATATGTCTTAAAAGGGAACATCAAAAAAAATATTGAATTCCCGGCATTGGTCGCATAGGAAAAGTTGTTCATATAGACGGGCTGAATCACCCCTTTAAGGGTCCAGAAAGATCAAAATTTCACCATGTATAAATAAAATAATTGTTTCCATTCCAGGCTGTAAATGGTGCTGTAGAAAATGGAGAAGATAAACACTCTAAACAAAACTCAGAAGAGAGGGATACAGAGAAAGAAAGTTCTCCAGTCAAAGAAGGTACGCCTAAGGAGGGCACGCCATCCAGAGATGGCACTCCTGCCAAGGAAGGCACACCGGCCAAGGAAAGCACACCACCTAAAGACAAGACTCCATCGAGAGAAGCCACGCCCGCTGGCGATGCGGCGTCTAAAGAAGGCTCTCCTGACAAAGAAGAGTCTCCAGCAAAAGAAACTTCACCAGAAAGACAAAAGTCTGTTGAAAAGGAAGGATCTCCACCGAAAGAAGACAAAGTAGAATCTAAGCAAGCTTCAAAAGAAAACTCCCCTGAAAAGGATGGATCTGTAAACGAAAACGGCACAGTCAGCTCTCGCGAGCAATCCGAGGAGAAAGAAGTCACAGAGCGGACAAAAGAAAACCCTTCGGAGACTCTGATTCAGAGCGAGCAGGCCGCCGCCGCCGAATAAACGATGACTGACACCCTTCTCAGCTCAAAGCATTATTAGCACTAAGCGAGCTATATCATTAAGTCTGTTCTGTTATTTTTAATGCACTTCTTTGGCATGAATAGTCAGTGTAAATAACGCAAAGAGGTATTTGTTGAATACTTAAGTTATGTGGCAATGTATAGTATGTGTTTTCCATGAAGTGGCCTATTATCATAATTCATTAGATTATTCAATTTTAACGATCGAAGTTCCAGATTAAGATTTCTATTTAACATTTAAATAATTATTATCCTTCATTAAGGCTTTGTATTCTATTTTAAAGTATTAATATTTCTTTTTACAAATTAATCAATTTTGGCGTAAAGAACTTATTTTTAATGAAATAAGATTTATTTAATGAGGTATTAATTTAAGAGTAATGTTGAAGCCCATTTTGGTTATTCAAATGTATTATTATTATGTATAATCATAGTTTATCTGCCTTGTTATATCCACACGTGCTATAGATGTAACATTTTAATCTCAGAATAATCTGAATGGGCTATGGGACTGATCAATTTTGCTATAATTTGTCACCTTGAGTTATTGCTCATACATATTTGTATACAGTTAATCAGTCATCTGTATACAGTCTTGATATACAGTAAATCATAGCAAAGTTGAAGAGTTCGCAATATGAGATTGCACGGCTTTCAGTTGTACCCTATTTGTGACAAGATTTACTGCATTATTTGATGTTAAAGACAATTTTTTATTGTAACTAATTTTCATACGAATTATATAAAATGCTATAATGTTTGCCTTTTATTTGACAATGAATTCGCAGTTAGTGTTATTGCGTTAAAATTATTATTTTATGTACATAACTGTTAGAGCCTGGCCACATGGTATGGCAGTGCGGCGGGGGGCGACAACCCGTGCGGCGCAGTCTGCGCGCCACGGACAGCCGGTGGGCACGTCGCCGCCGCGACCACGTACAGGCCGGGGTCTAAATGTCTTTATTAAAAGTAACTCGATATCTATACTAATATTATAAAGCTGAAGAGTTTGTTTGTTTGATTGTTTGTTTGTTTGAACGCGCTAATCTCAGGAACTACCTACTGGTTCAAATTAGAAAATTCTTTTTGTGTTGGATAGTCTATTTATTGAGGAAGGCTTTAGGCTATAAAACATCACGCGGCGACCAATAGGAGCACCAATAAAAAATGTTTTGAAATCGGGGAAAAAATATTCATCTATACTAATTAATCATAATAACAGAAATTGCCGCGGACGAAGTCGCGGGCAACAGCTGTTTGCTTATAAAGTTAGAGATTTTTATTTCAAAACAATATTTGGAAAGATTGTGGAGATCCAGATTTTTTTTCTCAGAAACCAGAATGTATTGAATTGAAACCTAGCAATCAGTAATAAACCTAGAAGTAGCCTAGATAGTATTTGGGCCATTAAGGTTTCAGTGTTAATTTCTATATTTGGCGACAAATTTTGACTAAATCTCGACAAATGTTAGGCATGGTCATAATTTAAGGCGTAAAGCACATTGATCTGGCGTCGGGCACGGACATGGCTCTGATCGGGCACGGACATGGCTCTGATCGGGCGCAGGCATGGCACGTTTCTATTACAATAATCATGGCGAGTATGATCATAAATGACTGGATGTTTCTCTATTAATTCACAGAATGCTATGTTAAACTCGATGTCATCACGCATTTTTATTTTCTATAATCGCTTCTCTAGAAGACATATGCCATACGTGCGCGCTGACTGCGAACTGACGCCATACTGAGGGCCAACTGGCGCGGGCGCCGAAGTGGCGCGCTTTAGCGCGTCCGATGATGCCCGTTGAAGTGTGTTCAAATTGCGACTTTATTTCCAAACATTTAGTACGGTATTTAAATAGAAAAGTAAATGCCCTTGCCACGTCGGTTCCAGACGCCAGACCAATGTGCTTTGCGCCTAATGATGGTGTCCCTGCCAGAACGGAAGGTCACTTGGCGATTTCGATATAAGTAGCGATTGATATATTAACGCCTAGCCAAAACTATCATGACGAACCTGTTATTTTGCAGAAAGTTGTTTTATAATGAAAATGAGCATTAAAATTTTTGGAATATTCATACCTATAGGAGGTTAAATAGCCGTCAAGTGTTCAAGATAGAAACGTGAAGTTATTATAGTAGGTATCTTTTAAATTTAAGTTATATACTCTGTTGTAAATGAAATAACAATACGTTTAAGAATAGAATACAGAACCACCTTTTCTGCTGAAATATTAAAACACTCGATTGCCTATCAGGTAATAAAGTTTATTACATACATACGAGTTACGAGTATTCAATACATTATCCTCTGGCAGTCGCGTAAAAAACTTAGACATGCATACAAACATTAAATAGGTACCTTGCTTAAATAAAGAACCTTTTCAAGTCGTTTAAAAGTATTAAGCTTTTTTATGAATTGTATGCTTTATGCAGTAAACATAAGGTATAAATCACATTGTTTACTCGTACTCATGTATATGTGTGTGATAGATCGTCTGGAAAGTAGAAATAACCATTGAATTGATCTGGGTTTTTGCTGTTGTTTTTTTGTTATATACTCATATCGTGTCTAAATGACCTGGCTTTTTATATGTTAAATTTAGCCTATAATTTTTTTTAAATTGTCGAACGTTTTTCATACAAAAATTATCCTTGTGAAACTATTTGTGCTTTCGTAAATAACCATTACTTTTTAGCCAGATCTAGGCTGTGTTAAATGTCATGTGTTAGATGACCATCAAGTACAACTACACAAGCTTTCACATTTCCTGAAGAACTACTTAGACTTTCCGCCCTGCCGCCAGCTCGTGACGCGTGAATTGTACATTTTACTCTTCTATTTCATTATTTACTCTTCCATGCTGTTCTGGGAGAAAAGAAACGAAAAAACGTAGAATGTACCAGCTGCTTCTCTTGCCGCGCAGATCGTAAAAGCCGCCAGTGTACGAGCATTATTCCGTGGAAACTTGTTAATAGGCGATGCGGCTAGCAACCCATCACTATTTTGATTTCGTTTTGCACCTAATGCCCACCAACATGCTAAATGTGGCCTTCGAGTTTTATAGACCTCTGTTAACCCCGCAAGGCTCTGTCTACCCCGCAAGGGAAAAGACGTGATACTATGTATGTATGCATTTCATTTTCATAAATGCGTGTGCGTTACCCCAGCAAAAAAGTACTGAATATCAAAACGTAATATTGCTAGATAATTAGTAAGTAACGTCGTGTAAATGTAGGTGAAAGTTTTAAATTTGTACGTACATTAATTTTTGAGATATTAATTAAAATCAGATTCTGCTAGGATGACACTTCAAACGTTACGCCAACAAAAAAATTTCTCGGATCCGAATGAAAGTTAATACAATAATTAGTAGTTGATGTGCTGTAAATGTACTTGTATAAATAGAATTTGTACGTCTCCAGAGTTTTGCGATATTCGAATTTTTGCTGGGGTAACGTTTGGCCGATTGCTGGATCTCATAATCGGCACGGCGTAGGAGTTTGATTATTTTTATTTACACTGTTATGAATTTGTAGACCATGTCTGCAAAAACAGAATTTCTAAAAATGTTACTATTCAGGGATTAAAAATGAAAATATGAAATCAGGTATTTTAACTCCTGTACTTTAAATATGGGACCTAGAGACTAATTGTTGACGTTAGTTTGTACCTTATGATTGCCTACAATGCCCAGGTAAGTATCAATATGAAATCTTAAGTATTAAATTAGTTATGAGAAAAAAAACCATATCTAGGTCTCCAGGAATTTCGACAGCCGATTTGACCAGTTTTTCTATTAGTTCGGAAGACGACAGTTATCAAACTATTTGTAAGGGTAAATTAACTATAAGTTTGCAAAACATCAGCTTAATACACGCAGTAGTTTAAGAAATATAATTAAATATCCAACCGTAGGTGAAATACCATAATAAGCCGACCATTTTCGGGAGTATAGCAAAAAGCGTCGCTACAGTATATATTGCTAACCATCCTAAATTAGCAGTAGTATTCACGTAAAATAGTACAGTCGCGTACATCGTTAAATTCAAGTTTTTTTTTAACTTCTAGAAAACTATTGTTTCCTTAGGACCACATTTTTTATATTGTACTTATGATACAATCTCAATTGGAATGTGCCCAACAGTCCTATTTCAATGAGTACTATTCTCATTCCGTCAACCGGGCCGCTGCAATTACACTCATTGTGTAGATATAGTTTTGGATTTATATATTTGTTTATTTGGTGGTTCCCTAACAGGTTATCATATGATGTCTCATTGGTTTTTTTATATGACGAGTGGCAGAGTGCTTTACAAGACCAAGATTATGCGCTTCGCGCGCTTAGTTGCGTGCGCCACTAGGGTTACCAACTCAGTTGATCAGAAATCAGGGAGGTAAAAAAAGTAAATGTAAAGTTTTACTGTATGGCCGTTAATGTTTAAATAATTCCAATAACGATTGGTAAGTATTGTTCAGGTCGAGGGCATCACGACGCTCAAACGTCTGAAGGAGGAGGAAGTCTTGTTTGCAGAGAGCGATTAAGGCAGCTTTTCTACGCTATGAATATAAAAACTCATCAGCAGTATAAACGGCATTAAGAAATCGGGCTTTCTTAGTCTTTAAACAACCTTGCAAAAATAGATTACTGTATCGAAATACCGAAAATGTTTACCGATACACTACACCGGTATTTCAGAATACCGGTATCCATGCGCCAGTCCGGCTGTACGCCCCCGTTCCACGACTCACCCAGCCGCATGCACACCACATATAGGTATACGATAAAGCTCATATTTTACTTCTCAGAACACAGAATAAAATTATAGATCTGTACATTTATATTACTTTGACAGGGATCTCAAGTTTGTGGCCATGACAAGAATGAGTCACTGACCAGCATTAAGCAACGCTGATAAGGAGAGTGCATTCATGGGGTTGATACTTTCTTTACAATATTAGTAAACGCCCTATATATTTGAGTGGTAAACTCATTCTTTTCTTTCCGTTTGACACTTAAAATCGCCAATTATGAATGAGACATAGTATGAAATACTAGCATATTATTTACCACTAACTAAATGTCCTAATTTAAAATAAATAATGAGTTAAAAATTGCTGTGTATTTACAGAGTTATGAGTGGAGTAAACTTAGTGTTTAGTTCAGAAACTGATATTTAGATGGCGCTGCTGCAGAGCGGTCTGTGGTACTCCTGCGGGATCGACCAAATGTCTAGAGTGAATACTACGATAGTTGATCTTTTTTGTGTTGACGTCTCGTCTCGTCTCGGTCGCGCACATAATACAATGATGTAAACCAAATGTATACAGTCAGATTTAAAAAAAAATCTTTGATTGTTTCCAATAATGAGATTTGTAATTTACAGTTTGCAAATGAAATAACTATTAATTTATATTATACCTAAACTTACATAAGAAATACTAAAAAAGACGGAAATCCGGAAGCCTTCACAAAGTAAAAGATTTTTCCTACTCATCTAAATAGGTATTTTGTAAACGCCTAGCGTACCTATTACTCGAAAGAAATTAAATATGGTGATAATATATATTATATATCTGTACCTACCTATGTATAGAACCAAGGCATAAAACCAAGAATATATGCCTGTGCATTAAAAACTCATCCTCATGTTTGCATACGTACACAAACTGTATTCTACACTCTCGTATGAAGAAATAAAGATTATATTTATAAATGCGAACACTTCAGTACACGAATGTACCGCAAAAATAAATGAATACACGACCAATTTCAGTAATACAACTAAATATACGGTGCCGTCGCCTTTTACTATACTCCCAAAAATGGTCGGTTTATCATGATATTTCACCTACAGTTGGATATTTAATGATATTTCCTAAACTACTGCGTGTATTGAGCTGATTTTTTGTAAACTAATAGTTAACTTACTCTTACAAATAGTTTGATAGCTGTCGACTTTCGAACTAATAGAAAAACTGGTCAAATCGGCTGTCGAAATTCCTGGCGACCTAGATATGGTTCTTTTTCCTCATAACTAATTTAATACTTAAGATATCATATTGATACTTACCTAGGCATTGTAGGCAATTATAAGGTACAAACTATCGTCAACAATTAGTTTCTAGGTCCTATATTTAAAGTACAGGAGTTAAAATACCTAATTTCATATTTTTATTTTTAATCCTTCAATGGTAACATTTTATAAATTCTGTTTTCACAGACATGACCTACAAATTCATAACAGTGTAAGTAAAAAAAATCAAACTCCCACGCCGTGCCGATTATGAGATCCAGCAATCGACCAAACGTTACCGCAGCAAAAATTTGAATATCGCAAAAGTCAGGAGACGTACAAATTCTATTTACACAAGTACATTTACAGCACATCAACTACTAATTATTGTATTAACTTTCATTCGGATCCGAGAAAATTTTTTGCTGGCATAACGTTTGAAATGTCATCCTAGCAGAATCTGATTTTAATTAATATCTCAAAAATTAATGGACGTACAAATTTAAAACTTTCAACTACATTTACACGACGTTATTTACTAATTATCTAGCAATATTACGTTTTGATATTCAGTACTTTTTTGCTGGGGTAACGCACACCATAAATGCCGCGTGCTAGTTTACATATAAGAAGTATGCTTAATTGCACAAAATTACACATGTTGTGTGTATTCTAACGAATTGAAATAATATCTATCACAAACATTATTACATAGACTACTATGGTATATATGACCATTTTGCACTGAAACGAAACATGCGAAGAATATAGATTATGGAATGTTTATTTTTCGCCCAAGAAATAACAAAGACTGGAAAGTTTTAAAGTTTTTATTAGGCAAAAGCTTTTTCTTTGAATGTCTTTTGTACTATCCTATTTTAGGAAGGATTCTACAAAATAAAATGTAAATATAAAAATATACAATGCCATTCCAGAGGTAGATTTAACATATTTCTCTTGAAATGGAAACGCTCTATCGACTCGGCATTCTCGCTTACAGTAATCTAATAATAAAAAAGGCTATAAGCGAAAAAAGTAATTTATTCGAGTAGTACTTTGAGCAAATAAATTCTTAAACGTTTAACTTACAGTTAAATAAATATGGAATAACACGATATAAAATCTATATGGAAATGTAAACAGGTCACTAACGTCGTAGTCTACGATTCTAAATAGCCTCTAAAACTCCTTCATATACTTTTTTTGGTGACTGGTGAGGGGGGGTTGCTGAAGTCCCGGAGCAGACTGTCTCCGGTGAGGTCGGCCAGGTTGCGATGGCTGAGCTCGGCGTCCTTGTGGTCGTCGAGTAAGGTCGCCTGTATGTTCTTGTCTATGCCCAGCCGCTGCCGGGAGTTCTTGAACTCTTCTATAAGACTTAAATTCCTTTTGATGCCGTCGACGAGCCTGACGACGGAATGCTCGCCCATGGCGGCGCCTTCCTGTAGCTTGGAGCCGGCGATCTTGGCCATGGGCGACTCCCGCACGTCTGTCAGCAGCTGCAGGCTCCACTGCTTGAGGTTGTGCATGATGGTGACGGGGCCCTCGTACTCGTTGGGCACGATGCCGTCAACCTCGGACTCGAAGAAAGACAACAGAGGAAACCAAATCCTCGTCCTGGAAGATAACATTATATAACATATTAAATTTATCACATAAGTCGATCCTTGAAGGGGTAATTCAGCCCGTCGATATGAACAACGTTTCTTGTTCAACATGAATTGGACCAATGCTGGGAACTCTAAAAAATGTTGACGTTCCCATACAAATTGACATTGAGGAGCTATATGTTCCTGCAGTGGAGACTAACAAGACCTGATGATGATGAGATGGTCTAGTGGTCACCATGCCAGGCTGCCACGTCCGAGTGCCCGGGTTCGATTCCCGGTCAGGTCAAGGGTATAAACGGGACCCTATTAATATGGCTCCACTGTCCGTCTGTCTGTATGTCTGTCCGTCTGTCACCAGGCTGTATCTCATGAACCGTGATAGCTAGAGAGTTGAAATTTTCACAGATGATGTATTTCTGTTGCCGCTATAACAATTAATACTAAAAAACGAAATAAAATGAATATTTAAGGGGGGCTCCCATACAACAGACATGATTTTATTGCCGTTTTTATAGATAATGGTACGGAACCCTTCATGCGCGAGTCCGACTCGCACTTAGCCGGTTTTTTAGATTGACCTGGGTGTTAGATCTATATAATGTATTTGTTATAAAATATAGTATCGTTGAGTTAGTATCCCATAACACAAGTCTCCAACTTACATTGGGTTGGGGCTAGCTGAATCTGTGTGATTTGTCTTATATTTATTATTTAACAGACACTTGCCTGGAGGAGTCGTTCTGCATGAGCGCCTGGTTGTTGCTCAGCGTGTGGTAGTACAGGAACAGCCTGGAGGTGATGTAGAACGCGATGAACACGTCGATGGAGTAGTGCTCGTGCGCCGCCAGGATGAAGAAGATGCCGAACATGTTCATCACCCACGTCAGGATGTGCAGCAAGTATAGGCTGCGCGATGTGTCTGCAAACAACAAAATCATCATCATCAATAAATACTAAATACTTATTCTAATAAATAAATCTGTAAGGGTTGGTCATGGAGTACCTAAGGTATGCTGTGTTTTCAGAGATATCGTGTATACATGATGTATATAATGCTCTAGGTATACATGATACTGGAAATAAATTGACAATTTTTAGATTTTTTTCTGCATGTATGTTCCTCCATAACTCTCACTGAATGTTATGAGACTTGGTAGATAAACATTTACGATGTACAGGACACAGGATAGTCCACTTAAATTTTATGTACGCGAACGGATTCGCGAGCACAGCTAGTCTACATTAATATTATTAAGAGGAAAGATTTGATTGTTTGTTTGTTCGCATTGAATAGGCTCCGAAACTAATGGACCGATTTGTAAAATTCTTTCACCATTAGAATCCTACACTATTCCTAATGAACATAGGCTATAGATTAAATACCTATATCTACCCGTGCGAAGCCGGGGCGGGCCGCTAGTATTTAATAAAATTCAACTTGGGTTACGACTAATGACTGTAGACTATAAATCACTAAACTCTTGTTTGATGCGGACCTTTGAGTTTCACCTATGTTTCGTTTGGCTTAGTTGCTACCATCAATTTTTAAACACGTACCATAAAGAGAAATAGAGAACTGAGTAACTTTGACTGTCTTCCACTTGGGTTTTTGAGTTGAGCCTTAACTGTCGAATCCATCCAGCCAGTTTAGAAGATAAGAAGAAATAAAGACATTTACAAACAAACCTGATACCTTTTACTGACAGTCGCACACAGAGTTCAAAAATAGTAGTTACATCACTAGTAGATAATAGGTACACGAATCAATAAAATTAATGAGAAAGACATATTTTATCTCTTGATTATGATATTGAGAAATTGGACAGCACCGGGTCAGCCATCGCCGAGCACGCGATAGAGTCGGATGTTACGCATTACATCCGCTTTGACAAAGCTAAAGTCTTAGCGAGAGAGAAAAGCTTTGTCCCTCGTAAAATACGAGAAGCTATAGAGATAAGTAAACGCCCAAATTTCAATCGCGATAGAGGTTGGAGCTTACCCGTCACCTGGAAACCATTGCTTCAGAAAACGGACAGTAGAAGCCATGTTCAGCCAGCAGAACTTGACACAGTGAGCTCTTTTCACGTACGCGCAATGTCAGCCACTGATGATGATGAAGACGGAAATGGGGTTCCCAGAAAAGCTACGGGAATCATCAATGCAGAACATCAGCAACCCCCATCAACCCCAGCACTGTCACAGAGAGCTCAGCGAGCCGCGGACCGCGCTGCCCGCGCCGCCCACGCATGCCGCGTCGCTCGTCACTAGTGTCAGTGCGAATCGGGACGACTCCGTGCGCGCGTCTGGGTTCACATTCGCCCTGAGGAAGACCTCCGGATGAGGTTGAAACATGTCGGCCTGTAGCTGACTTCGTACGTGAGTAACCCGTAATTCACATATAAATAATATTTTATCTCAATGACAAAAGATATTTTCAAATTAACTCACTAGACAAGAGTGAGTGACATAACTTGTTTACTTACACAAAATTATAAACTGAATACTACCTATTACAGAATCGGTTATCGTTTAGCAAATTAGAGGTAGTATCTATATCTAGTTTTTGAATAGCTTTATGATTTATGGTAATACATACATACATATTATCACATATTTTCCCCTGCGGATTAGACAGAACCTACCCCGAGCATGGTAATGGTATCACAATATGAGTATAGCATTTAGGATACGTCATTTGTCAAACGACTTCTTGCAATACAAGCTCTTTGATGTAGACTGCATTTGGGTAAACCTTACGTCATAAGATATTTGGCTCTGTCTAGGGAAGAGTTGATCACGTAATAAATGTATATCTGTTTATCTGTAGTGATGTAATGTAGGGAGGGCTGACAAACAAAATATCTGTTATTTGGCAGTAAGATTAAACTACAAGCTTTTAATACATTAACTAAGTGCTGTTGACTCTACCTAACGAACGTATAAGGTGTAAAAATAATGAAATTAACGCGATTAAACCGAATGATGTAATTTAAATGTGTAACAATCGCGAAACATAAGAAAACATTAAAGTGCCAATGATTCGGTATTGAATAAATAAAAAAAAATTTAGATTGTACTTAGGTCCAAGAAAATAATTGAAAATCAGATACATATTTAAATTAAGTACTTTGTTTCCGCAAATTTTAAGTCTTAACGTTAAGCACCACCAAGCGAGATCCTCATGAAATGCGAGTTATTAAATTTTATTTTAAGAAAATTCGGGTAAGGACTCTCGCACCATGTAGATACCTATTCCGTAATACTATCTATACAACATTAGACAATGAATTATAAAAATCACGTTTGTTGTATGGGATCCCCCTTTAAATATTTATTTTATTTTATCTTAATTATTTATTTTTAAAGTGAATTTCAACTTAATATTCTGTTGCCGATATTAATACCCCCCCCCCCCCCCCTAATTATTTATTTATCCTGTTTTTATTAGTTGTTGTTATAGCGGCAACAAAAATACATAATGTGTAAAAATCTCAACTGTCTAGCGTATCGCGGTTCCTGAGATACAGCCTTGTGACAGATAGACAGGCAGACAGACGGACAATGAAGTGAAAGTAATATGATCCCGTTTTTACCATTTGTGTACGGAACCCTAAAAAAGGGCCAAGGCGAAGTAGAACGTAACCCTTTGTACACAAAACCATACATGATGATTGATGAGAGATTGCGCCTATCACTTTGTCACTTTTACGTAACATTTTCTATGCAGCGAGATCAAGTGTGGGTCGGACGTTTTCTGGGACGCGGCTGCATACAAGCAGTTACATTACCGGAGGTAACTGTTATATAACAGCAACTGACCCGTGTTTAGCGGCTGCAGAGAGTAACAGCACGTAATACCACAAAATGTACTACACCACTGCTTAATGAATGCTTTAAACTGGGTTTTACAGGCATTCTAACTAGTTAGCGTATTAAATGTATTTTTTAGATTGTTCAAGCTTCATGAGGCTCCTACTTAGCCGCTTAGCCCTTTAACGACGGATGCCAAGTCCAACTTCATATAACGTGTTTTTCTAACATAATAACATATAACGTATTTTTCACACTAGCCACTAATTGTAATTAGTGGTGTCCCACTGCCTTCATTCAACAATGGTTGTCCCATTGCAGTTCTGAGAATAAAGATATGTTCAAAAACTTCAAAATAACGAGGCCCTTATCGCCCTTATTACGTACTTAAGTTGATGTAATTCAAACTCAGACATACAGTAGAGGTCAAGCGGGTATGAGATTCGAACCAGAGTCAATCTAACGTATCTCGAGAGTCTTGCTTTTATATAAGTGGGAATTTCTGAAGCCTTAGAATCTAACAATTTAAACACATTTTGGCTTTTAAGAATATTGTTCAGATCCAGAAAGTTAGATATACAACTAAGTACCTATTGAAAACAACAATTTGTATAAAACGTGACAAACAGGAGTCACATTTCCACCCGTTCCCTGACGCAACGACGCTGATCAACAGCAGAATAAATAGAATTATAGAACACGATAAACAGCAATTATCATAACCGCTATTGCTAGTTATAAATATAAATGAGGGCTGGACGAATTGCTTGATCTTATTTAAAAATAAGATAAGTGTGAATAAAAGTTTTCTATATCTAGGTACTGCGATGCCTATACAGATAAGGACATTTTACTTCCGAAATCACTTAAATATGACTATGACTTTTCAAACGACGTTTTAAGAGCGGGACAAAAAAATAATGACTGATTTTAATTTTCAATTTAATTTCCGTGCGTGTAAGTTGTTTCGTCAAACTATAAAAGGGAAAACTAAAATACAGTTGTTGGTCTCATTTCAATGTATCTTTATCTCCCTTGAAGTAGATGCTTGTTTACTAACTAGGCAATCATTAGCAAGATTAATTATTAACAAAGCTTTATAGAAAAATCTAACGATATAAAAAAATAGCACCTAAGCAAGATTCTTCCTTTTCTTGCTTTGATCCAAAATGATTATAGGAGAGATAATTCATTCACCGTCGCCATCGTACATCAATGTTAACGTAGAATCACGTCATAGCACTACACTGTTGCTAAATCTGACGCGAAAAAACTCTTTCATTACGTCTTCACACATGTTCGTGTTAAATGCCAAATTAACACGTATTTTTACTAGTGTTTCTATCACCTTGATTTCACAATAAGTGCCTGTAGTAATCAGTAAGTATACTTAGATATTAAAATGGTTTTTACACCTACACAAATTAAAATACGGGTGTGTTGGAAATTTAACAACACAACATACAAAAAAATTAAACGAAATATCCTATCATTTCAACCCAATAATTTAATAAATAAACTGTATGCATGTATGAATGAGACAGCATTTTATAATATAAATGAATTTTCAGAATAATATTCATATTAACAATATTTTTATAAAAGTTTCAAATGCCGTATTTTTGCAAATCAAATAAATTTTCTTCCAATTTTATAGAATTGAAATTTATTCATAATATTTTTCACATTGCTGGACTTGAATTTGTAGTAGTGTTTTATGTAATATTTATGATTATACATGTATGTATTCAAATTTTGCATGCTCGAAACGGCTAAGTGTAACCATGTTTAAGCGAAATAATCATTTAATTACCAATAAAAGGAAAAGAAATTCAATTAACATCCATATCAATAAAATAGTCGATGTTTCATGTAACATTTTAAGTTGAGACAGATTTGCGTTGCGAACTACCTATATGCATTTCTTAGCGCAACAATTTTACATTCATCATTAAATAAATATAATAAAATGTTAATAGGCAGGCGTGTGGATATTTAAGACGTGTACAACTTCACTAACTAGTTAAAGTGCGGTAATAAACTGCCCTAGTTAGTGTAATTACTTACGAGTAAGTTTAATTACTCACACAGGGTGTGTGTGAGTAATTAACCACACCCTTTTCCTATTTCTCTTATTTTCTTCAATTTCGCTTTAATTTTAATTTATCACAATTCTATTTAACTTATATTTGTACATGTAAGTAAACTACAGCACGAATTCCCTAATTATAGAATAATCTTGTTTGGGAATTATTGTAAACTTAAATAATCGATTATTTATATCTGTCTCGCATTTGTTAGTTCTCGTATCTTTGGAACCCCCGCAACGCAACGAGATTCAGGTTGAATCCTAGTTCGACGGTGGGCTGCCGAGTGATGAAACCTTGGATATGTGACAAACATACATGTTTTATATGTAATTCTGTAACAATTTGCTATGTATTACTAGAACTTAAGAGACTAGAGCAATTAAGTTTTGATTTATTTATAAAAAGATTTATGATTCCGTTTCTTCTTAAAATCATAGGTATCGTATTGTTTTTAAGATTGACGGCGATATTACATATTTCTTTCGTGGCATACTTGTATTTTACACAAGTTATTTTAAAGAAAAATAAAAATAACTGTTTGTTGGCAATTTGAATTCAAAATAAGGTATCGATCGTTAGAATGCAAGATTCCAACGATATCGCAAGTACAAAAAAGTGTTTAGGCATTTAGAAGTTATGGCGGAATAAAGAAATTCACATAAATACATACTTACATACATGAACTATAAAAACATACCACATCTTTTGAGGGTGTTTAAAAACATTGGCCGTTTTGCTGGCATCTTATCTCTTGCATCGTTGATTTTGTATCTCCATTGCAATGCGCTCTCTCCTGCGCCGCGCCGGGAAAACTGTGAATTGATTCCGGATGCAGACATATAAATGCATGCGTCCTGCTTCGGGTGAATCACAAAATCGAACGTTTTGTTGTTATCAATTTTTAACGTTCTTAATTGTGTTAAGAACGTTAACAATTGTTACTTAATATGTTTTGTTTCAAAAACATATTTTATATCTATTTTCAGTAAATTTTTCTTAAATTATAGTATAGTTGAGTAAGTATCCTACGACACAAGTTTACAATTACAACTAACAGTGGGGTTTATTTTTAAAGTATAAAATAAAATATGTCAACTTTTTCGGGCACCCGACACCGCTGCTGTTCCACTGAACGGTTGATTTAACCAGTCGGCGGCGCATCCTCATTTCTACTAGTGATACGACGATGTCTCCCTTCAAGGTGACGGCTACGAAATTAACACGCATCTGCTCCAGTGTTGGCAAACCCACTGAACTGTCCATTGACTTCCTCATAGCTGTAGGAGGACCTTGAGCAGGTTTACGTTCTTGTTGTAAATACAATAGTAAATTCGGTTCTTTTCTAAAGGCAAAGTCAGCGATTTAATGTGACGTTCCAAAAGAATCAGTTGTATAAAAAATATTTGTTCGCTTTATTCAGTTTCATTATACTGCGTTACTTGTTAGCTCCCGATGCATAAAATATGGCTTATGGCAATCCCTAGATGAAGACGAATAAGACAAATGTATCGCGTTTTTTTAAATTTAAAGTTATACGAAGCTCGCTTTTATGCCTAGTTCCGTAGCCAAATGGCAAAAAACGGAACCCTTATGGATTTGTCATGTCTGTCTGCCCGTCTGTCTGCGCGAAACTGAAACTTGGTAAATAGATGTATTCTGTGAACCGTATTAAGATTTTTCACACAAAAAGATTAGACAATTTAGGGGGTTCCTAATACTTAGAACTGAAACTCGAACATTTTTTTGACATCAAACTCATACGTAGGTCTATAGATAGGTCTTCAAAGGCACTTCCAAAGTGGTAAAATGAGTGTTTGAACGAGATCTAGTAAATAGTTTTTTTTAATACGTCATAAACCGTAAACCGCAATTTACCTTTAATTGAATCAACTCAAATAAGAACGTTTACGGTTTTATTTAACATAATAATATACGGTTTTATTTAACATAATATACGGTTTTATTTAACATAATATACGGTTTTATTTAACATAATATACGGTTTTATTTAACATAATAATGTTAATTGCTGCTACGGAGCCCTTCATAGGCGAGTCCGACTCGCACTTGACCGCTTTTTTATATTATACTTTGTGAGATGTTATAACATGTTTGTGGCGAAAAAATACAGATTATTGAGAGCCCCTCTCTTCTTTTAACATCTCGCGTTATTCCTCATATTGCCATGAGTAATATACAGTCCACCCACCACATAAACTTAGCTATGTTTTTTTCATCGTTTTCCTTTAAACATTGACGGTGATCTGATGGACCTAACGACATTTTACTGGTACAGTATTCGTTTAGTCATTTGCACACAATGTAATTTTTATTTCTTCTTCGACTATCGTCTAAAAAATTGTTTTTTTTTTTATTAGACACGCACGCTGTAATGCACGATACCTACCTTCCCTAGGTTGGGGTCCTGCAGTCAGCGAATCTAACCTCCTTCTATATTGAAATCCTGCATGGAATCATATTCCGTAATGAAATACAGAATTGCAATAAAAAAGGTGAAAATCGAAAACAAATTAGGCTTCCGATACAAAGTCACCGATCAGCTAGACGAATTTCTATGGAATGTCAGGGGTTCAAAATCACGCTGTATGGATCTCGATTCTATATGAATTTCTCATCTTACTTACATTCCGTGATGAAGAAATTTAGCAGCGTCAGCGCGACCGTATGCCCGGAGAACATGTAATCGCCGCACGTCCTAACTCCGCGCACAGACATGCCGGCGCCGGACCAGATGTCGTAGGCCTGCCGCAGCCGCCGGCCCCACACCGTCAGGTCGTCGGCCGGCGGGTACGACCGCGGCTCACACTTGAGGTGAGAGCCAGGCACGGAGAGCGACGTTATCAGCATCGTGAAACATCGCAGAAGAAACACGGTGCCGGCGAGCGCGAAAAACCGCCGTAGGATTATAAATCTGGGGACGAAAGGGGAAACTTAAGGCGCTTATATTAATTCTGTGCTTAAGGCTAAATTCTTTCGCTCGGAACAGCATTTGAAAGGGGACAACCGTACCGCGGGCGCAAATGGGATCGCTATATCATCTTTAGGTATAATCGACGATCGAGATAAAAATATCGATCGAGCTTATCAATTCCGTTGTTTGTTTTTTACCTCGTAACTCCGTCGTTTATGAACCAATTTGAAAAAATCCTTTTTAGGGTTCCATACCACAAAAGGTAAAAAAGAACCCTTATAGGAGCACTCGGTTGTCCGTCTGTCGGTCTGTCAAGATCCTTTTTCTCAGGAACGCGTTGAGGTATCAAGCTAAAATTCATATCAAATACTCAGATCTACTGTCCCTTGGAGCTGTAAAAAAATTCAGTTCTAAGCCAACGCAATCAAAAGATACAGGCGTTATTGCCGCAAATTTTGTGTTTTTTCGACATTCGCAAGGGAATCAAAACCTACAGAATCCGTGAACTCAGAATCTTGAAATTTGGTATGAAGCAACGTCTTATAGCACAGATTATGATAAAAAAAAATACTTTTTCAATTGAGAGACTTTTTGTAACAGTGAAATGTATAGATTAAAAATCGTGTTGTAATTTAAACTGCAACTGCTATCAATCCTATTAATCAGAATAAATTAAACAATCTAGCTAGGCTAGAATTATAAGGATCCAATTTGAAAGTTGTTTAATACTAGTTTTTGAAACCAGTTAACATACCGTTCACCCCGCGGGAAACTATAATTATACATGATGATGTTAATTTGCTCTCTCTACATTTGACTATAGACTTAGATAAGGTACCTAAGTATATTTAGTAAAAAACAGATACCTACCCAATTACCCAACGTACTCGTAACTAGCTATACTTTAGGTTAAGAATTGTACCAGAACACTGCTCACCGTAGCGTTATGTTAACCCCACTATTCCGCAGACCGAGAGACTTTGGATTCTGGATAAGTACTTTTACCTCTTCATTTTGGTATTTGTCTAGAGTTCTGAAGCTGTCCAAGAAGATTTGGCGTTAGGCAGGCAATCGGCTGTAAAACCTTTTCCAATTTATATCAAAGTGTGAATAGTATTAACAAACATGTCGTCATAAAGGTAGACTCCGACACACAAAGGGATAGGTACTATTTTACACGCTTCACCTGTATGTGTGCTTGTTTGTTGTTTGTAACCGAATTATTTGAACTCAATTTGACCAATTTAAACGTTCAGTTTCAATTAAATTGAATTAAAAAGACTTATAAAAATACAATAATTTGATAAAAGCGTGTTTTTTAGGGTTCCGTACCCAAAGGGTAAAAACGGGACCCTATTAATTTCGCTCCACTGTCCTTCCGTCTGTATGTCTGTCCGTCTGTCACCAGGCTGTATCTCATTAACCGTGATAGTTAGACAGTTGAAATTTTGACAGATGATGTATTTCTATTGCCGCTATAACAACAAATACTAAAAAAATTTAATAAAATAAATATTTAAGGGGGCTCCCATACAACAAATGTGATTTTTTTTGCTTGTTTTTGCTCGATTGATAACGGCAACAGGTAGACGCTTAAAGTATTCACAGAATATTTCGTTATATATTCACTTCAAAATTAATAATAAAATTAATATTAAAGCCCCTCTTTAATATTAATTTTATTATTAATTCTACATCAAATCCCATACAACAGACATGATTTTTTTGCCGTTTTTACATATAGATAACGGTACTGAACACTTCGTGCGCGAGTCCGACTCGCACTTGGCCGGTTTTTTAAACTATACATGTTTATTACGCGCTGGTGACTTCACAAGACAACAAAAATTTTCAAATTCTCAACAATTTTTGTAATCATATTTTTTTTTCGAGTTGGTTTTCGAGCGGGCGCCCGTTGTAAAATTATCAATCCACCTTGAGATAAAACCGGGAAGTCGTTCGGATACGGGTATTACTTATATTTATGTGCTTATTACAGATTAGAATTTTCCATATAGAAGACAGCAATTGCAAAACATGTTTTGATGTAAATCTACACAACACTCATAAAATACGCGACTTTATTATCTCTATTTAAATAACGTCATAGAAATCAAAACAAACTGGCCATTGACGCGTCAGAGTTAGTGACTTCCATGAGTTTGTTCATTTCAATAGTACACGGTAACGTTTTTAAAATCGTTATTGTTCACCTAGGTACAAACTGCAAGCGTTACGCTTGTACTTGGAAGCTTTTAACTATAATTATGATTTGAATATAAGTAAATTAGTATTATGAAGGAATACACGTGAAAAAGTGTGTCTGAAAACGACTATTTTCTGTATAAATCTTTGAATCTATACTATGTCTACCATGAATACCTACAATTATAACAGAGTAGTTTTCGAGTCTCGTAATCGAAAATGACTTAAGGCCGAATTGTAAACGAATAATATCCTATAAGCCTGTGTTTACAGCAATATTTTCTGCGATATCTGCACGAGTTACAAATTTGGCCATCGATTTTTTTATCAAGAAAGATAATAGTTTACTATTACGAGCCAGCGAATAGTTAACGATACACCGAATCGTTTACTCTCACGTGTAAACTCATGGTAGACGCTACCGTAATACAAATATAGCGAGTATCAACTGGGCGATAATATTTGACGTGTACAATACAATATTATCGATAACCGTGTCAAACCTTTTAACCGTAATGCGTGGTATTCTAATATTGATAAAACGATTATATGAAGGGTTTAAACGTATGTATTATTATGTCAAAGTGACGCTGAATGATAGGCACAGAATACCTAATAGTACTACGTATCATAGGGTCGCAGGGTCGGTCCCCAGTGTCATGATTGACAACGATATTTTTCAGATTCGCAGGGGGTCTTGGATTTTTTATATTATATACAAGTTGAGTCCATCAAAAATTACGTCACACCAAAATTTTATGAATTTTAAACCCCATACCCTCACAGTCACATTTTAGTTGACTCCTTTTCCCTATTCTGAAGTCACATATAATAAATACATTCTCTTTGATAGGTACTTATTTATTAAAGCTTGCAATCAAGTTAGTGAAAGGAAATATAGATATATAACATTTTTCATTGGTTTTTATCGGGCGCGTTGGTAGATTACCAAATAAGAAATAAAACCACTGGTGACCGGATTTGTATCTATGACGTCACATAGTCGATGATTATGACCCCTCTTCCATGTTATCAGACTTCGTTGACCCCCACATCACAGCAGAGCTTCTGAAAGCAGCTTTCAGAAGCTCAGAAACATTAGGCAGTTAAAGACTTTCAGTACTGACCTGAAAGTCCTTCACTGTCTGATGTATGGATACGGCAACCCTAAAGTCTAAAGTAACCTACTCTTTCACCGGGAGAATGACTTTAAAAAGTCACAGGCATCGGGTTTCTCGTCCACAAGTCCTTCATCAACAACGACATCAAAAGTGTTTCCAGCAGGGTAATATACCTAATACACAAAGTTTCTAAAAGATAGTCGTTGAAGGTAATACAGGTCATGCCGACAGAGGAACATTCTGATGGATATTAGTAGGGGGGCCAACAATACTTCTGAAACTTATTTTACGATTGTTATGGGAGACATCAACGCAATACTTGGCAAGCGGAGCGATGGAGAGTCCAGAGTGGGACAATTTGGATATGGAGAACGGAATCAGGGTTCAAAGGCTGGCTGATTTTATGGCGGAAGAGGGGCTCTATTCGATGAACTCTTTCTTTAAAAAGTCACCTCTTAGAAAATGGCCCTAGATGCGCCCTAGCAGAAAGAATCCTTACTAATATTATAAATGCGAAAGTGAGTTTGTTTGTTTGTTTGTTTGTTACGCTTTCACGCCGTAACTACTGAACCGATGATCATGAAATTTTGCATACAAGTTCTCTGGAGTACGGAGAAGGATATACTATATACTAAGGCTACCTTTTATCCCAGGAAAAAGTACTATTCCCGAGGGATCGACATCGACGCGGGCGAAAGCTAGTAAAATTATAAAAGGATCTTATTTGTATTTATAATTATAGTGTACTCGTATTCAATGAGAGGTGTTCTCGGTGATAAAGAAAGATAAAGTAAGTAATATAATCATACATAGTTCTTCAGGCGAGTACGCGACCATTATTGTTGAAAAGAGTTTCTTTCGGCGTTTTCTTCTCTGCAGTGGTCGGTTCCGAAATGCTAGTAGTCTGTAGCTTTTCAACATTATCCTTATCTTTATATCCTTTATACGTATATCCTTACTTTATACTATACTATACTATATTACTATATAATATTATAAATGCGAAAGTGAGTTTGTTTATTTGTTTGTTTGTTACGCTTTCACGCCGTAACTACTGAACCGATCATCATGAAATTTTGCATACAAGTTCTCTGGAGTATGGAGAAGGACATAGGCTACCTTTTATCCCGGGAAAAACTACTGTTCCCGAGGGATCGACATTGACGCGGGCGGAGCCGCGGGCGAAAGCTAGTTAAAGAATAAATTAAATATTTGTCAGTAAATAACATTATTTTAAATGTGATTTGACGTGAAAAAGCCTGCAAATTCCTATTTTCTAGCTATTTTCTGAATAAACATGTTGTTTTGATAATTAATTATCAAGTTTTTGCGGTGTAGGCCAAGTAATGTTGTGAGTCACGCACACCTGTACTTTCGACTGGGTGTGTGTGACAATTTCATGACGACTCTTATAGGCAAGCACGCAATAACTATTATAATGTTGTTTTGTGTGTATAAGTGACCAACACTGGTGTCGGATGTTTCAAGCATCTGAACTGCCATCAATGGTGAAATCCGGGACCAACGGCCGGGCACGAAAAGCACGTTACCTTTCGAAGCGAAGAAGAGTTCGAGATATTTTATGGCACTTGGGGGTCACGCTTCTAGTCCTATTTTAATTACGTTCAATATTCAGAACTATATTTTACGACACTGATTCGGTTCTTAACTCATCAATCGCGAGAAACGCAGATACAATTGATTTCTATTGTTATGTTGCCCGATCGGGGCGCTTGGTGGTTGAGCGGACTCAGACGCACAGCACCATTTCATGAGCATAGAATGATCTATACTCTGCTTTCGAAAGTGGTGTCAGCACAAAGATGTATAGAGTGGGCCTGAGGGTAGTGTATATACTCTTTGCCTGAGGCGTGGCAGCAGGAGCGAACGCTTTATGTTCCAACTGATTATATTTGTCTATAACGTGACTGCGTTTTAGAGTAGGGAGTTTATGTGCCTACAAGTAACACGTTTGGATTTTTTTCTTAAATGTCATGTTGTGCAGCGTTTATGAGAAATGTTTAAGCTCTGTTATGAATCTGAAACATCATGGCATCACCTATCATATATTGTGTCTATAACGCATTTTAGAGCAAAAACTTGAATGAAAAATATTTAACTGGAGACATCGGTACTCAAACTACCTCATTTCGGCTGGGAAACGATCTAACCTAATAATATTCCGATATGTGTCAGAGTTGCCAATAAATTGCCACATACTGGAGAGACAAAATTTAATCCTTGAGCCATCGACGCGAAAAGAAGAAACACCATTATTTTTTTAAAGAAATCATTTCTCATCAAGTCAAGACATGCGTATTAAGTGGTTGATAGGTAAATACCCGTGAGCCGTAAATATTTAAATAATTATCGTATGATGTTTAATCTCTGTGCGGATTGTTATATTATAACGAATGTTTCATGTTAGCAAACAATTAATACTAATTAATAACATGTTTTGTTTTATTGTTGACAAAAAACAGATGATAAAACAGCTCGTGCAACACGCCTAATATTTGCATGAATAAGTCGCTTTCTAAATGAAAAGATGATGAAAGCAATTCAATTAATCCAAGAGTACAAACGAGGAAATTTAAATAAAATACTTCCAAAAAATATCTTGGGTGGGCTTTACAATAGCTTAGCACGAATTTAGATATGCTGGATATTGGAATAAATAGTACTCACTTTCCTCTTCATTACGATACCATTTTAAAGCGCGGAGTCACGTCATTTTGAAATTATAAGCATTCTAATTTTCATATATTGGCTATACAAAATTACAATTCTTGTTAAATAATGGCATTTAATAACAAAAATTGTAATTACGACCCGGGACGTGGGGGCTTCGCCCCCGAGGCCCGGGTCGTAATTACAATTTTTGTATAAATAATACTTAATTACGCAATAAAAAAACTTGACCACAGAAGGTCAGTTAGGTTCGTTAGTTAGGTTACCTTGTGACCAAAACAGAGCGAGCGTCCCCAACTTAGGGCAAACGACCAAATTCTAACCTAAAAATGTTTTTATACAAATTAGGACCTAAATAGGTCCTAATTTGTATAAAAAAATAAATTTCGTCTCCGCGCTTAAAAAATCGAGCTCTATTAGATTCAATCAACAGAAATAAAAAATTCGTGCTAAACTATTGTAAAGCTCACCCAATATCTATCTTCTTAATCTCATAATTGGCCCTTAATCGCTCATGTTACTTTTGTTTTCCCTGAGCGAGGAACAAAAAATCGAGCGGATACTAGATGAAATGATAAGATTATAAAGATTATACGCATCACGCTCCATAGGCCATTAGAATGACAGGAAGATAGCTTCTGATGGTCTCGTTCTCAGCTCAAGACATTCAATATCCAAATTTAAAATTATAAATGCGAAAGTAAACTTCATGCCTCAACTATTAAACCAATTGCCATGAAATTTGAGGTCCGGGGTACCTTTCATCCCGGAGAAATCTACCGTTCCCGATTGATCCACATTCACGCGGGCAAAAGATAGTTTATTATAAATGCAAAAGTAACTCTATCTGTCTATTACCTTATCTCACCACTGAACCGATTTAGATGAAATTTGGTATGGATATAATTTGAGACCCGGGGTAGCGTCTCAAATTATATCCATACCAAAATGCCGTACCTTTAATCCCTGAAAAAGTAACTGCTCCCGAGGGATCTACATTCACGCGACCGGAGCCGCGCGCTTGTGGATATAAACAACGGTAACAAACAAAGCACTTTGTTATTTGCGATATAACACGAAACCGACACGCGGTATGTCATTATCACGCCCGGTCGAAAGTGCGTTGTGTGACTCACGCTTTATCACTGATACGAGCTTCTACGTAATACCCGCTCATTATCATAGCAACAAAGAAATAATGTAATTGATACACTGGGGCAGTAGGTCAGACAGTATTGGTGTTAGAGAAGTTCGATAGCCCAGCGGTGGAAGGAAATTAAGTGTTTTAGATAATTGTATAAAGAGTAGATCTAGAAAACAGTTTCTTAATGTGCAAGGATATAGCTGAAACACTATGTGATATCAATAAAACATTGTTTGATTGATTGGAAAAGTCCTTTTCAAAACTATAAAGACATTCAAAAGTAATAGTCACGGAATAATAAACCTCATGGAAGGGACGTGTAGGCGTGGCCCGCGTGCCGCAGTTAAGCACAGCGAGTCTTAACCAGGCTCAATTACTCTGTTGTTGCTGGTGTGACGCGACGTGTGGCTGCCGGTGTATTACATTGCGTGTTTCTTAAAAAAACTCTTATAAATGACTCGATGCTCTATCCTCGAGTGCAAAAACAATAGTAGTACTAAGAACTTACTACGATCAGGTGTTTCTTATCATCAATAAGTAGCTATTTACTCTGTATTTCATAAATTTGTTTTAGCATTAACCTCTGTCTATTTAATTGAAAATAAATATTAGAGTAAATAAAAAATTACACGTATGCCTATTGAGATAAAGTCTAAAATTGTATGATCCCTCGATCATGTACGCCATCTAGTGGCGAGTGGTAGAATCAGAAATTACGACACAAGGCGAAGTAAGCCATTCTATTTAATAGGGTTGTGATATCATCGAATATCGATTTGTAAAAGTATTAATTTTTGAATTATATATGCACACGCTTTTTATTGTCACTGTGTACTGGATAATTTAACTTTAATATAGTTGACGTTATTAACGTATATATCTTTCGCCCGCGGCTCCACCTGCGTCAATGTCGATCCCTCGGGTATAGTACGTTTTTCCCGGGATAAAAGGTAGCATATGTCCTTCTCCGACTCCAGAGAACTTGTATGCAAAGTTTCATGATGATCGGTTCAGTAGTTACGGTGTGAAAGCGTAACTAACAAACAAATAAGCAAACAAACAAACTCACTTTCGCATTTATAATATTAGTAAGGATAATACTTAAAATTTAAGACTAAACCTACACAACATTTACAAGCAAAAAGGCACGGCAGTTCGTTGCCCTACAATGCTCAGAAGGCTGGCAGCATTGCCACGATAGATGGTAATGCTGATTTTTGTGCAAGGCCAGTCCTGGTCAAAGAAAACATCTACTGAGTTTCAGGCGAAAGTCAGTTGATGTTTCCTGTTATATATTATTTTAAGAAATAAAACTAAAAATTAATTAAATCTTAAATAAAAACCTACCTATAAATATTCGTTCATTTATAATATAAAATACAGATAAAAAATTATAATATAATTATGTTCCCGAGAAACCGCTATTGAAACTAGTTTGTCTTGAATTCTATAGAATAAACTAATTTGGCCTAGGATGAACAGATTTTAAATATTCATCATCATTTCGAGTAGGTGTCACGGTCAATCGACCATGCACGCCCTAGTGTCAGAGTTCTTCGGAACCGCCTCTCGGCCTCTGACGTGGTTCCTTTAACGACTACCAGATGGCAGCCGGGACCACCGGCTTAACGTGCCTTCCGAAGCACGGAATCATCTTTATTATCAGACAATCAGGTGATTCAAGCATGCAATGTCCTAACCAAACTGGAAACAACTAAACATAGTATGCTTCCGGTGGGAATTGAACCCACGACCCCCGGGTCAACAGGCAAAGCCTTAACCACTAGACCACGGGGGCTGTTAATTAGTTTTATATTTTATTTTTTATATTATTTTAAATATTGTTTAATTATGTATGGTAGTTTAAGTGGCAAAATAATAAAATATAAGAAATAATGAACAAATCAAACAGATTGAGCCAAAGTAAGTGCAAGACTTGTGTAATGGGATACTAACTCAACGATCCTATATTTTATAATAAACTAGCTTTCGCCCGCGTCAATATCTGGAATAGTACTTTTGACGTAACAAATAAACTCACTTTCGCATTTATAATATCAGTTTATAATATTAGTAAGGATAGATAATATAGATAAACATCCAAGTCCCACGTCAAATCTGAAAAATATCATTTTCCATCTTGACCTGACCGGGGTTCGAACCCGGGACCACTCGTGTCGCAGGCTGGCATGTTAACTACTGCCCCACAGAGTTCGACTGAAGTCGGTCAGTATAGTTCACAACAGTGAGGTCATTTTTAGAAACCAAGATGGCGAATGCTACTTTTCAACAATAATTATTGAATTACAATGAATTAACACCAATTTTAGAATCGATCGATTTCCTAGCGTCATTAGCAAAAAGATATGAACCCAATCCCTATTTGAGTAGCAATGACATTATTGATAAAACATTCTAGAAGAATAAATAATGGAGTTCAAATTGAAACCTTAAATCTTAGTAGATAGGGTGTAAAATTGTGTACAACTTTTAAGTACGACATCTTTTGGCGAATAGCTGAACTAAGTAGTCTGAGATCGTTAAAAGCACATTGAAAGAAGCCGACGTAGCATATGCACGCTGTCATAAAAACCACAAAGTGTTATTGCTTAATTCTACTTTATGGCGCAAGAAATAAGGTTTTTCTTTTTGTAATGCAAACTGATTGTTATTTCTTTGTGGTTCCAAGAAATTATAAACTTTCTAATTCGTTAAATTTCAGTGTGCGTAAAATGTTATTGTGTGAGTTTGGCGACAGTGGTTTTCAAGAAAAATATATGCTATGCCACTTCCTCTTGTTTTTTAAATTCCGTGGTAATAGTATTTCCATAATATAGCCTTCAAAATGTATAGCGAAGCGACTTTTATTGTAAGCTCATTCCCATTAACACATTACATAGCTGCCGAACAAGCAATATTGGAAAAGCCCTTTTCAAAACTATGAAGATATTCAAAAGTAACATTTCTATACATAGGGCGCACTGTAAGTTTCCGGAACTGGCCACTTACATAAACAATATTTAAAAATTTATTGCAACATTTGAAAATAGAACTCTTTGGCTGTAGAATGCAGTTTGTTTCATTTGACTGTCTTTTGTTTTTACCTTGTGGCGCCATTTAAAAAATTGTGTGTCTGCATCAACATGGATTTAACTCGGGAAAATTTTCGTAGTATGATTTTCTACGATTTTAAGTGTAATTTGACAGCTCAACAGAGCATCGCTCGGCTTGAAACAGCTTTTGGCAATGAAGCACCATGCAAGACAACTGTTTATAGCTGGTTTGCAGAATTCAAGCGTGTTCGTATCAATCTCAGTGACGAATCTCGCGATGGTCGGCCGTCCACCGCTGTGACCAACAAAAACATCGATGCTGTGCGCCGTATGATTGAAACAGACAGGCATGTGACTTACCATGAAATTCGCGCATCCTTAGAAATAGGCATGAGTCAAATACAATTAATCCTACACAAACATTTGGGTGTGAGAAAGCTGTGCTCGCGGTGGATCCCACACAACTTGACCGAGGCTCAAAAAACGGACCGCGTCACTTGGTGTAGTGCCATGCTTACCAGATTCAACGAAGGTGCGTCAAATTTGGTGTGGGACATAGTAACAGGTGACGAAACATGGATTTATTGCTACGATCCCAAAACAAAGCAGCAATCGAGCGTATGGGTCTTTCAAGATGAGCCGAAACCAACCAAAGCGGCGCGCGTGAAAAGTGCATCTAAGCGGATGATTGCTTCTTTTTTTAATAAAACTGGACACGTGGCTACTGTTGCTTTAGAGAATCGTCGTACAGTGAATAGTGACTGATACACGACCATTTGTTCGCCGAAAGTTATTGACGAACTCCGTAAAAATAACCGTAAACGCCGTATCATCCTGCATCACGACAATGCTAGTTCTCACACGGCCAGACAGACAAACGACTTTTTGAAGGCGAAAAATGTAGAACTTATGAGTCATCCTGCATACAGTCCCGACCTGGCACCTTGTGACTTTTTTCTGTTCCCAAAAATTAAGAACCAATTACGCGGTCAACGATTTTCATCACCAGAAGAGGCTGTCGAGGAGTATGAAAAACACGTTTCAGAGGTCACCACAGAGGAGTGGCACAAAAGTTTTCGAAACTGGTTTCATCGAATAAAAAAGTGCATAGACGCCAAGGGAGATTATTTTGAAAAACAATAAATTAATTTTGTACCTTTAATAGTATTTTTTCATATTCATTCCGGAAACTTATAGTGCGCCCCACGTAATTTTGCCTTCTAAATGTATACCGACTTTTATTGTAAGCTCATTCCCATTAACACATTACATAGCTGCCGAACAAACAATATTGGAAAAGCCCTTTTCAAAACTATGAAGATATTCAAAAGTAATATTTCTATAATTTTGCCTTCTAAATGTATACCGACTTTTATTATAAGCTCATTACCATGAACACAATTTTAAACATAGCTGCCGAACAAACAATTTCGAAAAGTCCTCTTCAAAACTATGAAGATATTAAAAAGTAATATTTCCAAATTATAGCCTTCAAAATGTAAAGAAATGTAAGAAAGGTAGCCTATGTGATAATCCATGTAATAATCTATCTGTGTGCAAAATTTCGTCAAAATCCGTTCAATCGTTTTGGCGTGATTGAGACACATCCAAGCTACTAACTTTCGCATTTGTTATATCAGTAGGATTAGTTACAGATGCGAAAGTTTGTATGTTTGTGGGTTTCGATGTTTGATACTCAATCACGTCAAAACGATAGGGATTTTGACGAAACATTGTTAGTAGGTACCTAAGTCATTGAAGACATCCTAAAGTCTTCAATGACTTAGGTACTAACAATCAAGTACATTTCTTTTTCATGTTATTTGTATGAACAAGTAATGACTAAGTCATTGTAAGGTTAAAGACTGTGTTTTTAGTATATAACAGCTTTGTGACAGCAAGGTTAAGCACCGCGGGTTAAACAGAGGAAGTTTGCACTCAATCAACATAATCTCTTCTTTGTCGTAAAAATGTAGAAGTGGGTTTTCAGGAAATTTAAGGCAAAATTTATTAACATGTTTATTTAAAAATGTATGTACCTTTAAAATTATATTGTTTTGCATGTGCATTGTTCACGTTTTAATCATGATAATCGTTATGTTATTTTCCAATAAAGCTATTCTATTAAATTTATTTAAAAAAATACTTTTTTTTTTAGTAATATTTTAATCATGTATATTTTTAAATAGTAGTGAGTTTAATTTATTATTTAATAATTTTAATCAAAATTTATGTGATAATTTCACTTCAGCAGTTAAAACTGGCATCAGGAATAAATTATATCATACCTAAATATATTTCGGAATAATCAAATGATATGTACTTGTTATACTCATGTAAATAAGTGTAGATTTATTTGTATTGTATCTGAAACAATGGGCCAATTTCTGGCTAAATTTTTAATCAAAATACAGACATCACATGACTGATGAAAATAAGTAAATAAAAATTTAAATAAATGTCAATTTATATAATTAGATACCTCATCCAGCAAAGCGTAAAAATGGGTATTATGGTTATTATTACAAACTTATTTAAATTATTAAGTTCAATCTAAATAAATGTAATAATTGAAATTAGTTTTTATTGTTAGTTCTGGTAAGAATATCTGTTAAATGGTCGGTGTACAGTTGCAGCATAATTTATATGAAACATCAACCTGTACTACATACTGATGATACCACTGGTGTTACTATAGGTTTTGAAAATTCCCCTGGAATCTCAAATATTCCATCAATACTACACTCAAACTTATAGAATAGAATAATGTTTATTGCAACAAATTGACACACAACACAATATAAACTAAAACAAAAGAAAATACACAAAGAAAATGGATAAAACATCTGTGCTATCAGTGTTACAGGTGACGGCTCAGTGTTATGCTAGACTAGGGATACCCTAATTCAGCACTGATTTTCAGCCGTCACCTTCTGGGGCAACTGCCAACTCATGACCCGTACACGAAAAAAACAATTACATATGCACATACATTAAAAGATAGAAAGAAATATATATATATACATATAGTATATATATAATTACAAAATCCACATTTGTTCCTACAACTAAAACCCCACTTGACATCGCCGCAGTTGGTTAAATTAATTTAACCATGACGGATGACACGTCACAGACTTATCATGTCCTTATTCCTTTTGCGATACACAGAGCCCAGTATCATAAGACTAAAGATATTTAGTTGTTTGGTGCATAACAGAATCAAAGTAGTGATAGGTTACTATATGCTACACCAATTCCCTCCACCTGCTCATTGTACAGGAACAGAAGCAGTTTGTACAATCTATGTTATTTGAAAACATTGATCGACCACATTGATTTTCAGAAACATAAATCAATGAATTTCGGAAACAAACATGTAGAAACATAAAAGGACCATGGGGTCTTGGTGCGAGAGCTATCTACAAAGCGATTGCTCCTCTCCTGATCTCCACCGCACGTGAGAAGAGGGCTGGCTGCTTTTTTGCATAGAGGATAAGCGTCACAATCAACATGCCATATAGGCAAGAATTTTTAGATTTTTAAGCTCTGTTTATTTTAGTATTTAATTTTATGGTATATTAGCTTATTAGTTTTATTTTTAGTTTATATGGTTTACTTATGATTGAAGAAACATAAAATAAGGGGAAAATACATTTGGCCATGCTTTGCTTACCTGTGTTTATGGAAGAATAGGACCACCAGCCAGATAGCCATTAGCAGAGACCCAGTGATCTCACACATGTCAAATGCCCAGGGGATGTGTGGTACATTATCCAGGAATAAGTCCGGCAGAGGGGGGTACTTCTTCATGTCAGGCACTTTGTCATGCACTATGACCATCACCACTGCAGTCACCCATGTCACCAGGAAAACATAGCCTGTAAACAAAAATGGCTGTCAAATATATTTAATATAAATTGTTAATGTGACATTCAAGTAACATAGTTTTTATCACATACCATTTTTTTGCAAATGGGTATTGAAGTAATGAATGCAAGTTGGAGATTAAATTTTTTTCTGTGTTTTTATTAATAAATAAAGAATTAAAGAAAAGATTTATATGTTGGATTCTTAACTCACAATGAATCCTCAGTTTCTCTTAAAATTCCATTGTAAAAACAAAGTAATTGAATTCACTTTCAATCCATCTCTTATACCATAGGGTATCAAAATAATAATAATGTATCAAATAAACTTAACTAGTACAAAGTGTAGTAGAAAGTAGATCTTATTAAGTTTAGTGTAATAAAAAATAAATACTTACCTAATGCAAGGGCTGTTTTCCAAATTTCCGGCTTTAATTTGGAAGCTTTTACTTCTGTATTGAAATGCGCCACACAATCTGTAGTTCTTTCATATGCATATTCATTGGGTATTCTGTTGTGTAGATTATAACTCAAATGAGACAAATTCGTTCCCAAGAAATTAATGTTAGTAGATGGATTTGTGAGGTTCTCGTCACAGAGACCCAGTTCAAACATAGCATTGCGATTGTTCTTCTGTAGTTTCTTCACCATCAGGATGAACCTCTTCCTCTCGCCAAGCTTCAGCTGGTCGAAGGGGTACTCGTAGAAATCTCGATCAATGAAAGAGAGGAGACACTGTCCGTCGATGTCATGTGTCCTGCATATATCAATAACGTAGCTTGTGATCTTGTCTTTGAGTAGCAATTCCAACACTTCTTTGTTGCTCCAGTTGATAATATCCGATTCCATTGTTACGGGACGCACAATTTTTACAAGCCAAACAGTTTCACTATGACACAATTTATGAAATAAGGTTAAGTGTAGTCTTTAGGATTCTTTTCCATTTAAATTCATTTAAATTTACAGAAAACATATGAAGCACAAAACAATAAAATCACATAAATTTACCTAATTCAGCAGTAAATAATCAACATACGTTTTAACAATTTGACTTTGACAACTGAACTGAAATGATTGAATGAAGAAATCGAAAGTTTGAAGAAATGTCAAGTCAAACAAATGGTACCACCATAGACATGATTATATTATCTCTATGGGTACCACTAGCCGACGTAGAACGTAACTTGACAGCTTGACAGTAACTAGGTAGCTTAACAGTATAAAAAATGGTCTTCTGAAAGTCCCGTCATGAGTTTATAAAACTACAAAAGTTTATAAAACTACAAAAGTTTATAAAACTACAAAAGTTTATAAAACTACAAAAGGGTTTATAAAACTACAAACAATCTCCGTTTTTCTTATGTTGCTCTTTGTTATGTTGCATACATTGTCTAAAAGCGAATGCTGCCGGCCGATTTGCTAACTCAGTGACCAACGTTTTGATAGTCACTTCAAAATACATTGCGGGTTTCCTATGATTGACTATTAAACTTTGAAATGACTATTAAAACGTTGTACACTGAGTTAGCAAATAGGCCGGCTGATTCGTCGGTTACTTCATTTTCAAAAGCGCCAAATTCTGAGGTCTGACTTTGACATATTGCCTGTAATTGACAGAAAGTTGTTCATTCTGCGCGCCTGCCGGCATTGTTTTTCCTATATTTTCGTAATAAAATTTGAAGATTAGTTATTATTTCTAGCGTGTCTGTATTGAATAGTTGTTTAATATGAATGACTTACCATTTCAAGCGGAATATGCCACCTCAGGAAGAGCTGGATGTAAAGGTTGTAAAGAAAAAATTGCACAAGGAACACTACGAATCGCTCGAATGGTTCAGGTTTGGACATAAATCCATATTTTTATACAGATAGAGATACTTTAGAACATATAGTTACTTTTTAATGGCCTTTGACTACATGTAACCGGGAAATCACTTTGCGATCAAAATAATAGCCTAACAAATTAAAATTATCAAAGAACGAAATAATACTTGTGATAATGCATATGTTTATCTAATATATATACTTCTGCGAACAGATGTGCTATCAGTCTTGTATAATAGCAATTAAAATCTGCTATTACCGCAACCTTTTTGAGGAGCAGTAAATAAATAAAGATTTATCAATATATAAATAATCTTCCCATGGATGTCGTAAGAGGTGACTTAGGAAATACAAGCTCAACAAAGCTCATAACAATCAATGAGACCTCTCCAACCCGTCTGGCCAGCGAGGAGAGTGTAGGCTAAATCCTCTGTCTGCTCTGGTGAAATATGGCTCCGGTAGTACAGAGAGGATCATGCTCCTGTGGTAAAGACTCAATGAACTGATGATGATGATATAAAAAACAACAACATAAGGAGCATTCTCCAGGGTTTTTCCTTCTCTAAGACATAAACCATAATAACATACTCATTGTTACTTATATTATAACACCAAAGGTGAATTTGGATATTTTTTGTTTTGTTTTCACTTTTGTCCTCATAACTGTTGACCCTATTATTATTTTGTATAAGTATATACATTTCAGAGGTACCAAAATGGACAAAGAGTAACTTTAACCGTGAAAATTTTATTTATTGGGTCATTATTTGATCGAAGAACCCACACATGATGATGATTATGTTGACAACTGATTCATATTTAATGTCAGCAATGGAAGCATGATTGTTGTACATATTTTTTTTATTTTACTTTTACTAAAATTATTGTAACTGTTAAAAATGTCTCCATTTCTATTCAAAAACTTTTAACATTTTCCAAAATATATTCTTCACACTTTTGTTTGCAGTCTGCATTCCATGATGGAAAGCAGCCAAACTGGTACCATGAAGAATGTTTCTTCGAGAAGCAGAGGCCTCAGTCAGTAGATGAGATATCCAATTTCAATAAGCTCAAGAGTGCCGATCAGAAGAGAGTTTCCAGCAAAGTTGGTAAGTAGCCATTCTTATGTGTATCTCATTCACATGAACATAAGGTGTAATAATAATTTAATGATTGCATTAAAAATTATGTGAACTGCTACTTTTAATTTAGAATATTAGAAACCCCTTAGCTGCTCTCCCCACAAGTGAAATTAAAAGCATCTGTGCACTGAGTAAATCTACATTTAGTATCAAGGCCTCCCCTACCAGTGATGTGCAATCCATATAGACAGTTAGACTCTGTCTACCTTGGACTCACTACACTTATAAATATTTTTTGTCTAACAAAAAATTTGCGAATAAGTGCTCCGTAAATCATCATATCGTGTAGATGTCACGGTCAATCGACCATGCACACCCTGGTGTCAGAGTTCTTCGGAACCGCCTCTCAGTCTCTGACGTGGTTCCTTTAACGACTACCAGATGGCAGCAGGGACCACCGGCTTAACATGCCTTCCAAAGAGCGGAATCATCTTTATTATCAGACAATCAGGTGATTCAAGCTTGCAATGTCCTAACCAAACTGAATGCAACTAAACAAAGTATGCTTCCGGTGGGAATCGAACCCATGACCCCCGGGTCAACAGGCAATTGCCTTAACCACTGGACCACGGAGGCTGTTAAAGATCAAGCCATATTCGGCGGCCCGCAGACGCTGTATCTCCTTATACACACTTAAAACTAAGTGCGTCTACCTTCCTAAAAATATATCTGTGCAGGTTGCTGTCCCCTACTATTATTACCATCAATTAAATATAATAGATTAATACTATTTGTATATGCTTTGAGTTTGGTGTTACTGGTCCTTTGCGAGGCTTGCATGGGGTATAAATCCAACACATAGAGGCCCTTGGGAGATTTTAATTAAATTACTTAATATGGTTTTATCGCATTTATTACTTTACTTTTACACCTAACATTTCGAAAACTTTGCAGTATTCATGGTAGACTAAGTTGATATTTGTCTATTGTGTTATAAGAAATATGCAAAACTACTGCCTACAATATTTATTGATAACATTCTGGATGTAAGCAATATTGGCTCATGGTGTCTGAAGCTCGTATGATGAGCTTGAGATTTTATTAAATTGATGACAGGATCCCAAACTGGTGGTAACTGCCAACCATCCTCTCCATTGAAATTAGGATGATTTTTCATTTCAATACAAACCATTTTTGATGTATCTGTTTTCTTTTGCAAGCACTTGAGGATTGAGGATTATCAAAATGCATATGGTGGTTAGGTTTGTCCAGAGCATGTTCACAGACTGCAGAAATGGTTGAGCATATATTCTTTGTGTCAATATGTTCTTTAATACAGGTACCAAGCTTGTCTTTGTTTGCCCAATGTATGATAAACCACACACAGTAAATTTTATGTACTCCTGCATCTTAAATAATCATGTACCTAATTAAATGCGATAAAACCGTGTTAAGTGATTTAATTAAAATGTATATATTATGTGATGCGATAACATTAGAAAACAGCCCTTGGAAGATGTAGATGAAATGTTTTGTTCTCTTGAAAATACTAATGTACTATACGTTCTTGAACAGGTCTTGGGCAGAGGAGGAATTATTGCATTTTGAAAGAGAATTGAGTGATTTTTAGGATTGAAATGTGGCAGACTTGAGATGGATAACTGCAAAAGGTTGCACACCTATTATTATAAGAGCATCTGATATCATATTAGTCTTGGCAGATAACTCAATGACTGTTTGCTTAGTGATATAGATAGATAACAGTATACACATAATTGAATAATAGACAAATGTGCAAGCTTAGTAGTAGTATGTGTAAATGTAGTGGTTGATGAAAATGACCACTGAACACAAGGCTTAAGTTATAATGTGCTCTCAGATCCTTACCTAAACACCTTTCATAAAGAAATTGCATGACAAATTAACTAAACTTTTGAATTTGTAGATGAAGTTTCCCAAGCTGTGGTAGCAGTGTCTAAAAATGACAAATCTAAGGGTAAATCAAAGAAGAGATCTGCAACTGCAGTGGTTGGTGCTCTGAAAGACTTTGGCGTTGAGTACGCCAAAAGTAGCCGAGCCAGCTGCAAGCACTGCGAAATAAAGATTTGTAAGGTATGTATGGGAAAGATAGAAAATAATCGGGGCCATCTTAACCTGGGGGGCGAGAGGCGGGAGCCGGAAAGTCCAAAATTTACCCCCTCTCCCTGCTGGATGTACCTCACCATACGCGTTGGCATTTAGGGAACACCATTCGCAGCTCGGCGCCCAATGTGGTAATAATGAGTCTAAAATACTCCACCCACAAGAACATAGTTTTTTATTTAATGATGATGAAGATATATCCATTGTGCATTAACATCAACCACTTGTGCAGATTCGGCCATATCTGGCTAAGAGATTTTAAACCTAAAGTGTAAAAATATCGTGTAATCTATGTTGTTTCTGCAATAATGTGTTTTGTGGCGATGTTGTAGAGGTGATGGAAATACAAGAGAGCCATCTTGATGTTGTTTTTTAATTCCACATTGATATATCTACTCCTTGCATATTAATACTTACGACTATTACATATTTACACTTACACTCTTACATGCATATATTTTTTTATCGTTGTGCTATGGAACTTCTCAAAGAAGTTATAGAAATTTTTATTTTTTAAAAACTTGGGAGACTAAAACATATTTTTTTTGGCGACGAGATATTTTTATGCCACTTCTGGTCATCCATCCCAGAGGTGACTGCGCCTAGGTTTGCCTAACTTGTGTAAGAACAAGAGCAGGCATGTCTCACTTCCCGTGTAGGTATCGAAAAAGTACATTGGAAGATAAAATCCGAACAAATCGACTTCAACGAATTATGAATCGTATGTTCAGAGCTAAGTATAAAATTGACTTGCTGTAGGCATCTAAACCTAAAGGTAAAGCATTCTGACGCGAGCTAAATTACACCCTATAGCTAACTACATTCAGTTGATATTTCTTTGAATACCTTTGCAGAGTGCGACTTTTGTACGTCTTAGGTGCTTAACAACAGCCTTTTTTAGGTAGATGCTTACGTAAACTTCCAAATTACAGGATGAAGTACGTATTCGCAAGACAGTGTTCGACACGGAGATCGGCAGCAAGTACGGTGGGCAGCCGCTCTGGCACCACGTCAAGTGCTTTGCCGAGGCCCGGCATGAGCTACAGTTCTTCGCAGGCGGAGACGTGCTGCCTGGGTTCGACTCCCTGTCTGAAGAAGACCAGAAGATGGTGTTGGACATTGTCAAGTATGTATATTATCAAACTGCTAACAAAGTCAAGATGGAAAATTATCTTTTTCAGATTGGCCTGTGTCTTGGATATTTATCTATACATTACATATATGTATTTATAATAAAATATAGTATTGCTGAGTTAGTATCTCATAACACACTTCTCGAACTTAGTTTTAGGGTAGCTCAATCTCTGTGATTTGGCCATATATATTTATATTTACTAATATTAGAAATACGAAAGTTTGTATGTTTGTTACTCAATCGCGTCAAAATGGCTGAACGGATTATGACGAAATTTTGCACTAATTTCTGGACTAACACACGGCTAACTTTCATAAAAGTACTGTTCCTGCGAGATCGACATCAACGCAAGCGAAGCTGCGGGAAAGCTAGTTTACTGAAAAAAACAGCCCTATAAAGGCGAGTAGTGATTTGCGTTTTTTATCATGTTGATATAGACCGGCGGCCGGTGGCAGGACTTCCTACCTCATAAGATACCTGAATAAGACTAGTATGTAGTGAAAGTAGGTGCTTTGGAGGTGGGGGCCAGGTAGGGTTGCCACTCCCTAACCTGGAAGAACCATAAAAAAAAGGTGTCGAAAACGTCAATTTTGGCCAAACATTATCTCATCAGATACTCGAACGGGAGTTTGACGTAGTGAAAGATATCCTTATGGAGAGGTGAACCAGCTAAGGTTGCCTGCGGCAACCCTGGAAGAAGTCCAATTTCAGCCACCCTGAATGGGGCGATTTTTCATGGTATTTTATCTCATAAGATACCTCAATGAAACTAGTGCCCGATGTTAGTTCTGAGGGTCGGCACTGCGAATAAAATAGGTTGTCTGCGGCAACCCTGGAAGAACCCATGTTCAGGCACGTTTAAGACGTGGAATTTGAAAATTTAAGTACAAAAAAAAACCTCGGAACCATATCCAAAAGCACTGCAGGATTACGATCGTAATATTATTTTTAACAGACTATAAAAAAAATTGGTTTTCAATCCAATGTTCAATATATTCTCTAAAACTTTTAATTGCATTGTAACGAATAATAATTGATGTTTCATATTACATTTGATTAAGTGTCAGTTCCATCAAAATCGGTTCAGTAGTTTTCGAGTTATAGGCTAATACGTATAACTGTGCCATTTTTTTTTAAATCTCATATAGTACATGAATGAAACTAGTGCCCGATGTTAGTTCTGAGGGTCCGAACTGCGGATAAAATAAGTTGCCTGCGACAACTCTGGAAGAACCTATGTTCAGGCACATTTAAGACGTGGAATTTGAAAATTAAAGTAATAAAAAAATCTCGGATCCATATCCAAAAGCACTGAAGGATTACGATCGTAATGTTATTTTTAACCGACTTCAAAAAAAATAGGTTTTCAATCCAATGTTCAATTTATTCTCTAAAACTTTTAATTGCATTGCAACTAATATTAATTGATGTTTCATATTATATTTGATTTAGTGTAAGTTCCATCAAAATCGGTTCAGTAGTTCACGAGATATAGACTAATATGTATAACTGTGCCATTTTTTTTAAATCTCATATAGTACATGTATGAAACTAGTGCCCGATGTTAGCACTGACGATCTTGTATATGAATAAAATAGGTTGCCAATCCGTAACCTGGAACAATCCAAGTTCGAGGATGAACTTGGATTGTTCCAGGTTACGGATTTATACGTGGAATTTGAAAATTAATCATTTAAAAAGGAAGTTGGGATCATATTCAAAAGCAATGCGAGATTAAGATTGCGATGCTTTTCAACCGACTTCAAAAAAGTGTCAGTATGAGATAAAATACCATGAAAAATCGCCCATTCAGGGTGGCTGAAATTGGACTTCTTCCAGGGTTGCCGTAGGCAACCTTAGCTGGTTCACCTCTCCATAAGGATATCTTTCACTACGTCAAACTCCCGTTCGAGTATCTGATGAGATAATTTTTGGCCAAAATTTACGTTTTCGACACCTTTTTTTTTATGGTTCTTCCAGGTTAGGGAGTGGCAACCCTACCTGGCCCCCACCTCCAAAGCACCTACTTTCACTACATACTAGTCTCATTCGGAATTATTAATCTTAATTCGGAATCTTATGAGGTAGGAAGTCCTGCCACCGGCCCCCGGTCTAATAAGTATCATCCAATGTACTATTTTTTGTCCAAAGGCCAATGGATTCCGGAGAAGTACCAATAAAAAAAATTAAATCAGAGCCTGCAAACCCTGAGGAGAAAAAACTAGAGAAGAGAACAATGAAGAAGCAGAATGATACATACCAAAAATACAAAGATGCGCTGTCTACGTGGAAATCAAACGAGATTGAAGACGTGCTGGAGGAGAACTCACAAGAAGTCCCAAGCAATAAGCGAGAGGCAAGTTAAAACCTTATTTATTTGTCACACTGTGTAGAAAATGTCAGATGACAATCAGACAAATGACATTATTCATAGGATAAATGACACAATCATAGACACTGACTATTGGCATAAAAGATTTTTACAGGCTTTTATTTAGTTTCACCTGTCCCGATCTTTGTCTAATTAAATCTTGCAAGTAAAATCCGATCCACTTTTCGGTTACCGATTGAGCTGAAATTTTGCATGCATGTGTAGTTCGGATGACAATACAATATTACGAAATCGTTGCGTTGATGATGGAGTCGGAAGATGGCCATAAGAACTCTTAAACTAAACAAGGTAAACCAATCGTGTTTGGGCTCATTTGTTTTGTCCTGGAAAACGCTTTATAATGTGGATTCGTTTATAATAAAAGCTTGTCAAAAAAATATTTTTTGCAAAAAAAAAAATATTTTTTGCTAAAAATTTCCTATGACAACAAAATCCATTTCTACTAGGTACATGTATGCAAGTATTAGTAGAAAAAGGTTAGATTTACTCACTCTAATATGTTAAAAAAATATCTCTCAATATCTATATAAAGTTTATTTCTTTTTGTTTAAAGGCTTTAGATCTTTTGGCTGATTGTATGGCTTTTGGAGCACTGGAGCCTTGTCCGGAGTGCAAGAATGGGCAGCTAGTGTTAGACACTTTTGGCTATAAATGTACAGGTAAGATTTTATCCATATAAATTAAACCATATAATTAAACCATTATCCGACCAAAATAAGTCGACACTTTTCACTTTGGCACTCGGTCAAGTGTCATTGTCAATTTGTTTCGGATGGATAATGGTTTAATCCAGGTACTAAAGTTAGTCCTTGTTTTATATTAAGTCTGATTAAGTTTTTACTTCGACGCGAATCTTCCATGGGATTGCAAATAAAAAACTTAGAATGTACCAGCTGCTTCTCTTCCCGCGCAGATCGCAAAAGCCGATCGAGTGAATGAGGGCAAGTCTAACGTATCATATTAGAAGGTGATGAGGTTAGCAACCCATCACTATTTTGATTTCATTTTCCACCAACGTTTTAAAAGTGGCAAGAGATAAAAACGTGATACTATGTATGTATGTACTTTGACGCTCCAGGTGAGGGTCTAAGAGTAACGGCCAGAATGAGGGCCAGGGACGACAGAGATAGAGTAGATAGCGTCATATTGCCCCGCCTATCACCTGTGCACCTGCTTTTAAACTAAACTATATTTTTATCTTATAAAACGAATTAACGGTGTGTCAATTTAAAAATAAATTTGTTGTCTGTAAAGTCGGTTTACGTACCATAATTTTACGTGATATCGGTGAGAGATAGTTGCGTGATAGATACTACTACTACTGCTGCTGTATCGGGACGTGACATTTTTCGTGCATGCAGCCGGTGTTCATCGATTTATAAGTCGTTATCAGTCAAATATCTTTTCTTGTATGGGTATGGAAGAGGCACCATGCGACCTCACTTGTAAGGTTAACAGACACTATTGTTCTTAATTATCTATGGGGTGTGTACGTCTCAGTAATAACTTAGCAGTAACTCTGACAGATACGGGAAAATACGCCAAAAAAATATGTTTCTGTAAAATATTTTTTTTCTCACATTTGTCAATGATTTAATCAACTACATTACAAGCATTGAACCGGGAAACGGACCGACGGGCAGACGGTTGGAGATCGGAGATTTAGTGATTGTTGGGTACTAGGCTGGATAGGTACTGCTATACTGAAAAAAAGATGCTATACGACTATGAACTTTACTACCCCACTTGGCACACACTTTTAAAAAAATATGTGTATACGTATGTATATAGGTAAAGACCGCGGAACAACCGTCACTCTTGGCGCTCGGAATATGTATGTTGGAGATGCGCGGCGAGGGCGGCTCCCGGGATCCATCGCGCTCGTCCTTCTCTTGGTAGTTTTAATGCGGCGTAGACAGTGATAAAAGTTCCTTTAGACGCTCCGTGGGAAGTGACCCTAAAGAGCGCTTCAACTTTGCGATTGACATCTTAAAATCCCACAGGACACATCAGTGAATTCACGTCATGTGCGTACCTGAGCCAGACGCCCAAGCGTGTGCCTCTAAAAGTGCCCGCGGCGTACGCGGGACGCTCGGCCTTCAAGAAGTACAAGCCCAAAGTCGACGTCAGGCTGTTCCGCTCCGCACCCAAACCGCTGCTGCCGGTCAAGAAGGAGGAACCTGTGTGAGTATTTCTACAATAATAAATAAATAAATACATGGAGACAAATCACACAGATTGAGCTAGCCCCACTGTACTTTGTGCGAACTCCATCCTCCACCTGGGACAGTTGATCCATTCCAGAATAGTCGACATTGTGTGTGAGGGATGGTATACATATGTGTGAGCAGGATGGAAGATGTGTGAGCGCAACAAATTTGAGAAATTTTGAGAAATTTCCAGTCTAATCCTATCTGGAAGCTCCGCGACGATATATATTCAGAACAAAGCTTTTATTTTTTGGGATTTAAGCTTTTGAGTGTTGCAGAAGTGCCAGTGGGTACCTGTGGTGTTTATTGTGTACTCCAGTAAACAATCTACAACAGATTTGGGGCACTCGCCTGGAGTACTTAGAATGAGTGGACTTGAGCTTACATTGTCATGTCATCATAATATAAAATTCAATTAGTTATATATTAATGTTCATTTAAATTATTAATTTAATGTGAAATAATTGTCGGTAAAAAAAAATATTTTCGCACTTAGTTAATAAACTTATTTGATAGTATCAAGAAAGAAGTCCGCAATCCGCCACTAAAGAACCTGCAGTTCTTCATCTACGGCCGGGACCTGAGCAAGGACAAAAAGGAAGAGATCAAGCGGCGCATCCTCAAGCTGGGCGGACTGGTGGTGTCCAAGCTGACGGACACCACCGCGGCGGTGGTCTCCACGCCGAAGGAGCTCGAGAAGATGAATGACAAAATGAGCGAAATTCAGCAACAAGATATAGAGGTATGTTAACTGGTTCATAAGAAGCCGATTTAAGCGCTTTTTAAACCATCCTGACTTCAAGCACTGACGAGGTTATACCATCCTAAATTCAGTCACTGACGAGAGGGACGCCGCTATACGTTAGACACGATACGAGATATCTCCAATCGAATCGCACGTATTGCCGCGTCCCTCGTCAGTGACTGAATTTAGGATGGTATAACCCCTTAAGAATCGGAAGCACTACTAACCTTCAGGCAGGCCTGTCTCACTCCGTGTCGGTATCGAAAACATACCCACGCTCGGCGACCCCTTTGAAGTAGAAAACCGAACAAACCCGGTAGGAACGATGTGCGTTTGGTCTCTTGTGTTCACCGACTTCAAAGAATTATGAACCGTTTGTTTAGAGCTATAAGTATAAAATTGGCTTGCAATTTATTCTCTAGGTATCTAAACTAAAAGGTGCTTCGTTCTGACGCGAGCTAAATTACACTGTATCGCTAACTACATTGAGTTGATATTTCTTTGAATACCTTTGCAGAGTGTGACTTCTGTACGTTAGTACAAGTACTTATTCTGTGACTGAACATACCACTATTATGTAACTTTTTAATTTTAAGCATTGCTTTGATTCTTTCAGGTTGTAGAAGAATCATTCTTAGACCTGATTGATGCAGACAGTGGAACAGTAACGGGATCACTGAAGCTCATCAGAGAAAACAACATCGCCTCCTGGGGTTCTGATGTGAGTAGCTTCTACATTTTAGATTCATCATGTGAGAGAAATAGGTGTTTGGATAAGATTGGTTCAATAATTTAGATTTTTTTTGCATGATTTTTGGACTTTCACTTGTTTGATGGTTGTGCGGTGTGATTTTTTATTATTATTTTATTTTCTGTTTGTCTCAGCCCGCGACTCGTGTGCCACAAGATGTGATCGACGGCAAATCTATAGCTAAGTCTGGTAGCAATTATGCTAAGTCGACCAAGTCGGGGCCGATAAAAATTAAAATTAAAGGTACACTTTGTTTATATTTTTTTTTTATAAAGTTCGATTAAAGAATATATTTTCATGAAACTACAAAAGTTGTCCCTTCTCGTGTGAGAAAGTGACCAACAATGGCGTCGGCTTTATGAAACCTTTAAAAAAAACAATTGACATAGCTTATTGACTGCCATATAATGGTGACAGCATGGGCTTACCGTGCCTTCCGAATTATAGAGGAACTAGATTTTTACCTCAATTGTTGTCACCAATCCAGTTATATAATCGGACTCATGGTTGCTGTGCATGCGAAGTGGAGATAAAAAAGTTTGATTTCAGATCCTGGGCATCAAAGCATCAACTGAGGATGTAACCGGGTGCACTCTCAGTTCACATGAGCGATACATAGCAAAACAAACCTAGTCTAATAAAAAAACACAACTGCCATGGCAAAAATAGTATAGCTTAAGTCACTTGGGAGGATGTATGCGACTACGTCCAAATCCGTTGAGGAATTTGAAAGTATATGGTGGAAAAAATAAACTTACATACATACTTACATAATACATCTGTATACATTAACTCGAAAAACAATACACTTCTTTTTTGGCAGTCGTGAAAAGATCTTGATTTTCTTATATTACTAGTAAAGGCCGAACTAAAAGAATTCTAGATCATTTTGAATTTACTAAAAATACATGAAAAATGAGTGGGTGCTAAGATTGTATATTGTTTTAGATGGCTCAGCCGTGGATCCAGCTTCAGGCCTGGAAGATTCGACACACGTATACTCGGACCGTGAGGGCACTAAATACAGCGTGGTGCTATCTAAGACGGACATCATGAGCGGCAAGAACTCGTACTACAAACTACAGCTTCTCAAGAGCGATAAATCAGATTCGTAAGTGACAGACTAGGTATTCGGTATTCTTTGTTTAATGTCCATCGTCCACGCCAGCCTGGAGGGAAAGAAATCAAGCACAGATTGTGCTAGCTGCTGGTGTTTATGTGCAGGTCGTAAAAGTCGCTCTTGGCTCTAGAGCGACAAATTTACCTTCTTCCCTAGCTTCGATCAAGTATAAAAAATTAGATACACCATCCGCGATAAAAAGCGTCTCACCAAATAAGCGTCCACGAGACATTTGTGTGCATATTTTCCGTTTAAATTTGAATTTCGAATTCCAAAAGCTGACGACGATCAGCTTTCGACATTCGACTTTATAGCATGAATGTAAGGTTGGTTTTGCATTAATTTAGGTTTATAACATAAGCTTATCTTGCTAAATGTGGCCTATAGTTTCGTGATATTTCTGCTCTATCTATCCCTAAGGAATAAAGATGTGATACTGTACAGGTAAATTAAATTTTAATGGAGTAATCTTCTACATGGTGGTTTAACTAGGAACAAGGTCACAAGAAGACGCTTCATATCTGTAGATCGCATCCAACCTGTCGTTTGGCAAATTATGAGAAGCCTGAATATCCAGCAGATTTCACGGGGTTGATTTAAATAAAAGTTCTTTAAAAATTGGTGATCTTAGTTGGTTGCGCGAATGGGTTTCGTGGACTGTATCTTTTAGGGAATAATTACGGGATAAAGGGGACTATTATGTAGGAAAAATAAAGGAATTCCTCACCTCGCAAAGCTAGACTAAAATCGTGAAAAAAGGATTGGACTGAATATTTAGAAGCAAGCCTCTCCGGCTTGTTAAATTTTAAGCTGGTACATGCCAGAGTTCCTTACAATAAAGCTATCAATTACTTTTAGATTCTACCTGTTCCGCGCGTGGGGTCGCATCGGAACGCCCATCGGCGGGAACAAAACGGAGAACTTCCGCAGTCTCAACGATGCTATCAAACAGTTCAAGTTCTACTATCAGGACAAGACGCAGAACGAATGGGACGAAAGGAAGTATTTCCAGAAGGTCAGTTAACTGTAATGAGGGCAGCACTAAGGCTTCTGCAGCCTTATTTGCTATCTTTTGTCAACTGCGGCGTACAACGTTTTGACGGTCAGTTCAACATCCATTACGGTTTATCAATCTTTAATGAAAATAGTCAATCATACAAAAGCTGCAATGTATTTTGAAGTGGTTGTCAAAAGTTAGCGAGTAGGCCTCCTGGTCTGGTAAGCCATTATTGGGCAACAATCTGTCAGTTGTTGCTGCTTGTCAATAGTATCCAATGACAGCCGCTCATATGCAATGAGCGGCTCAGGCTCCACGACTCAGTGTTACCATATGATGTTGAGCTTTTCAGAAAACCCTAATGGAATATTTTTTACGAAACATTTAGTGCTTAACTTTGGAGTTGAGCGACCGGCGACGACGGCCGCGCTACACAGGATTGGCATGAGATGGCATCGGAAGCGACACGTCATTTCAAATTTCGCTTCCGATACCATTGATGCCATTGCCGATTATTCATAAAACAAGTTACACTGTGTCTGGATTACATAAAATTAATACATTTAAAAAAAATACTTAACACTTACAAAACAATAATTATCAAATCAAATGAAGTTTAATTAATATGTTTTGTCAATGATAGATTTTTTCCTTAGTTGATAGAATGATTCAGCGACACGTGTCGCTTTATTGCTGTCGCGGCGCCCTGCAACATTACTAGTTACTATAGTAGCTTTTTATGGACTGGCGTCTTTAAATGATGTGTAGTGTTAATGGCCTAGCCAACTGAGTCTGTTCCTGAGGTATGGAAGCGGCACAGGAGGGTATGTTTATGTATAGTCACGAGTATTGATATTGTCGCGAAGCTCCCAGAACAGAATAGTCTAGAACTTTTCCGAACATCGTCTGTCGCGCTCATACATCTTCCATCCTGCTCACACATATGTATTCTATCCCGCTCATACACATACTCGAATATTCTGGAATGTTTTAGTTATCGGCCGTCGGGACCGGAAGTATATGGAACTTTCTAGACACCCATAAGTCAGTATATAAGGGAGCGGACGTGGCGATCGTTAATCAGTTTACCGCGAGTGTTCTTAGTGAGCTATACTAATACGAGTGATTTGTGTGCGACTGATAAGTGATAATTTATACGACCACAGCAACGGACCAGGACTACGAGTGCTTTGCGTTTTGGATATTCGACGTGTTGGAAGACCAGTCAGTGTTGGGATTCCGTAGTGAATAAATTCCCTCTGAAGAGTTTGGTGTTTTACTCCAAATCCTGAACCCTAACCACGTAACATTTGGTGTCAGAAGTGTGGGATTTGGAAATGCCAGTGTTGCCGAGGGACGAAGAAGATAAGGAAGGCGTCCGGACCCGGGCTCAACGTGCAATGGAGGCTACCGCAGCCGCCGCCCAAGTTGCATCCGCTCGACATGCGCCAGCCGCCCAAAACATCGCAGCCGAGCAACTGCCGCCCGTAGCCCCAGAGGTCGCAGCCGCCCAAGACATGGCAGCCGCCCAGGACATGGCAGCCGCCCAAGACATGGCAGCCGCCCAAGACATGGCAGCCGCCCAAGACAGGGCAGCCGCCCAAAATGTCGCAACCACCGAAGCCGTCACAGCCACCCAGGAAGTTACGGCCTTCCAAGAGATTGCCGCCGCCCAACAGATGCCAGCCGCCCATCATCAAGCCACGTTTCCTAGCCCCTCTTTCCAGGTTCCCACTCAAGCATCTTTTGATTTTGGTAGCTTGATGCAAATGTTGCAGTGCATAAATGAGAACCAGAGTAAACTGCAACGCATCAATGTGGAACTTAATGGAGAAATACAAAATATGCGGGATGAACAAAAGTGCTCGAGGGATGAACAAAAGCGTATGCAGGAAAAGCTGCATCATATGAGTGAGGACCAACGAATGGTATTAGCAGCTGTCAGCAAAGTCAGCAACGTGGTGGACCAGATCCGTAAGGATGTGGATTTGGTGGATAATCGCGTGACAGGTCTGGAAACAAACTTCTCCGGACTAGAGAAGAAAGTGCTGCGACTGGAGACAGTAGGCGTGAAAGTGACGTCGAGCAACGCTGTTGCTTATGCACCTGGACCCAAGGTGAAAGTGCCATCTTACGACGGAACTACTTCCTGGGCCGCGTATAAACAGCAGTTTCAAACTGTTGCCGCAGCAAATGGATGGACTAATGAACAGAGCCTGACAGCCCTCACCGTTGCACTGAAGGGCTCCGCTTTGACAGTATTAGAAGCACTACCTAACTCAGGTAGTGACTTCAAGGACTTGTTGGAGGCTCTTGAAGCAAGGTACGGAGAACGCCACTTAGAGCACGTATTCCGAGCCCAGCTTCGCGACCGAGTCCAGCGATCAGGCGAGGGGTTACAACAGTGGGCATTAGAGATCGAGAGGCTCGTAAGGAAAGCGTTTCCCTCAGAAGACCCCCGGATGGTGGAGAAAAATCTACTGCAAGCCTTCGTGGATGGAATTAAGAATTCAGAGGTAAGGGCTACAGTAAAGCTCCAACATCACACCTCGCTTAAAGATGCCCTTGCACACGCCCTTGAAGTGGAAGCGGTAAGACAAGATGTGCAAGTTCATAAATTGAGAGAAATTAACGAGATAAGCGAGGTAGTCAAGGCGGTTAAGGCCCCTTCAAAGAAGGATAATGGAACTGGGCCTATGTGCTGGAATTGTGGTGAAAGAGGCCATTTACAACTCAATTGCCGCAAAAAGAAACAGTTAAAGGAAGAGCTCAGGGAACAGCTTAAAGAAGAGATCAAGAAAGAGATTAAGGAAGACCTAAGCAATCAGTTTATGATCTCTCCTTTAAAGAAGCAGGGAAACGAGTAACAGCCAGGACTAAGGGGCGGGTACTGGCTGGCTCAGAAGAAGCCCCAGCAATAATCATCTCACAGGCAAGCAATGAAAATTGTCTGGCAATATGTGGTTCAGTGGATGGGAAAAACTGCAGGATAACAGTAGACACAGGTGCATCTAGGACTATAGTTAAGCCACATCTAGTGAAAGCGGCAAGGGGACGCAAGAACATCAACTGTCGGCTTCTTTCTGCTTCTGGCCAGCCAATACCTGTCCTAGGAGAAATGGCAGTTACGATGTACGTGGGAGAGACACCCTATACTCACAATGTCATCGTAGCTGAAATCATTGATGACTGCATACTGGGCTTAGATTTTATGAAGAAATATAATTGTGGAATTGATATCACGAATGGTGTTTTCAAGTGTGGTAATGAAGAAATCTTCATTCTTGGAGCTTCCACTGGAAAAGTAACCTGCCTTAACAAAATTGTTATTCCTGGACGAACACAGGCTCAAATAATGGTGAGACTGCCCACGACGGCTAAGAAAACAGAGGCAAAGAGATGTGTTTTGATTGAGGACACATTACACAAACCAACTGCGAGAGGACTCCTAACAGCAAGAACCTTAGTGCGTGGAAGCGATACTGCAGTGGTAAGAGTGGTTAACCTAGACTTCCATGAGGTCAGCCTCAATGAAGGAGATACTGTGGGAAAATGCGAAGAAGTTGTGTGGATGAGAAAGTGTCAATCAAAGCTGAGCTCAGTGTCACCTAACATCGCGAATAACTCTACAATTATTGATCTTCTGAAAGACAGCAAAGATAATCTGACTTTTAAGCAATACTCGGACGCAAAGAAGTCCCTGTTGCGTTTTGCTGATATCTTCTCTTCGAAAGAAGAAGATCTTGGAAGAACTTCATTAGTTCAGCACAGGATTGACACTGGAAGCGAAAGACCTATTCGTCAGCGAGCAAGACGAATACCGATTGCCAAGGAGAAAGAAGTTGAAGAAATGTTGGAGGGCATGAAGAGAAATAAAGTTATAGAACCATCTGCAAGTCCTTGGTGTTCTCCTGTGGTTCTAGTTAAGAAGAAAGATGGCAGTACACGGTTTTGTGTAGATTATCGACAACTAAACGAGATCACTAAGAAGGACAGTTATCCGTTGCCCCGAATTGATGACACCTTGGATACTCTAAGTGGAATGCGATGGTTCTCTACTTTGGACCTAAAATCTGGCTACTGGCAGGTAGAAATACACCCAGAGGATAAAGAAAAGACCGCATTCTCGACTGGCAAGGGTTTATGGCAGTTCAATGTTATGCCCTTCGGATTATGCAACGCGCCGGCTACTTTTGAGCGACTTATGGAGTGTGTACTAGCTGGATTAGTAGGAGATGCCTGCTTAGTATATTTGGATGATGTCATCATCATGGGCAGAGACTTTGATGATCATTTGCGGAATCTAGAGAAAGTCCTAAGGAAGATACGGGGAGCAAACTTAAAACTGAACTCAAAGAAATGTCATCTATTCAGGAACAAAGTAAACTACCTCGGTCACGTAATTAGCAGTGAGGGTGTACAAACCGATCCTGATAAAGTTGAAGCAGTGCAAAAGTGGCCTACCCCGAAGGACAAGACAGAGGTGCGAGCCTTCATGGGACTGTGCTCATACTACAGGAGATTTGTCAAAGGATTCTCAGAGGTTGCTAAACCTTTACACCGTTTGACAGAAGACAAACGACCTTTCTTCTGGGACGAGACTTGCGAGAATTCCTTCCAAAAATTGAAGGAAAGTTTATGTAAAACTCCAATTTTGGGATATCCACAGACTGATGGTCAATTCATCGTTGACACAGATGCAAGTAACACAGCTATTGGTGGAGTGTTATCTCAGAAACAAGGTGACGCAGAAGTTGTAATAGCTTACTTCAGTAAATCTTTGTCAAGGCCTGAGAGGAACTACTGCGTTACACGGAAAGAACTCTTAGCTGTGGTAAAAACGCTGCAACATTTCAACAAGTATCTCATCGGCAGAAAGTTTAAACTGAGAACTGATCATGCTGCTTTGAAGTGGTTGCTTCAGTTTAAAAACCCGGAAGGTCAAGTTGCTCGTTGGATTGAACAACTCCAAGAGTTCGACTTTGTTACTGAACATCGCAGTGGAAAGTCACATGGAAATGCTGACGCGCTTTCAAGAAGGCCTTGCTCAGAAGATTGTAAACACTGTGTCAAACAGGAGTCTAAAGAAATCGCTGTGAAATTAACAAGGGCGAGTCCGCCGGGACCATGGGATGACGCGATCTTCAGAGAAGCTCAGGAGGATGATGAAGACATAAGGCTTATTATTGCATGGAAGGAACGCGGAGCAGAAAAACCTAAATGGGTAGAAGTTGCACCTACAAGCCCAATCACCAAAGCTTACTGGGCTCAATGGGACAGTTTTGTCTTGGAGGACGGAATACTTTACCGTAAATGGGAAAAACCAAATGGCAAAGAGTTTCACCTACAAGTAGTTGTTCCAAGAGCTAAAGTAAAAGACGTTCTTCGTGAAGTCCACGATGGGGTGTCCGGCGGACATCTTGGCGTCAAGAGAACATTAACAAAGATACGAGAAAGGTTCTACTGGCTCAACTGTCGAGAAGACGTGGAGGATTGGTGTCGCAAATGTACCATATGCGCTGCTGTGAAAGGGCCATCGACAAGAAATCGCGGTAACCTCAAGCTCTACAACGTTGGTGCACCCTGGGAACGCATTGCAGTTGATGTGGCAGGACCATTTCCTATAACTGAGTCGGGAAATAAATACTTCATGGTGGTAATGGATTACTTCACCAAGTGGCCTGAAGTATTTGCCATACCTAACCAGGAAGCTGCAACAGTAGCCTCTAAATTAGTTGAGGAAGTGATATGCCGGTTCGGTGTGCCCTTGGAAATCCACTCCGATCAAGGACGGAACTTCGAATCACAACTATTTCAAGAAATCTGTAAGATTTTAGGAATGCACAAAACAAGGACCACGCCATATCATCCTCAGTCAAATGGCATGGTGGAACGCTTTAACCAGACGCTGGAGAGGCATTTGGCGAAATTGGTTGATAACCATCAAAGAGACTGGGACAAGTACATACCGCTATTTCTCCTCGCTTACCGGACTTCAGAACACGAAAGCACAAGAGTGACCCCAGCTTTTATAAATTTTGGCAGAGAACTTCGGTTACCGGTAGATTTGCTAACGGGAAGACCACCAGAAGTTTCTCACACTGTGACAGATTATGTCTCGGATCTTCGGGAAAGAATGCGAGATGTATATGACCTAGTTCGGGAAAACGGGCTGCAAGCAAGCGAGAACATGAAAACTAGATACGACCGAAGAGCAAATACGAGTGGCTATGAAGAAGGAGCTTTAGTGTGGCTTCACAACCCAATACGCCGCAAAGGAAAATCTCCAAAGCTGCAGACGAGATGGGAAGGGCCATATAAGGTGATCACCCGCATGAACGATGTGACATACCGCATTCAACGACAACCAAGAGGAGCATTCAAAGTGGTGCATGTAGACCGCTTAGCACGTTATCATGGCAGCAACAGTGACGCTCGGGACGAGCGTCTCTAAGAAGGGGGCAGTGTCGCGAAGCTCCCAGAACAGAATAGTCTAGAACTTTTCCGAACATCGTCTGTCGCGCTCATACATCTTCCATCCTGCTCACACATATGTATTCTATCCCGCTCATACACATACTCGAATATTCTGGAATGTTTTAGTTATCGGCCGTCGGGACCGGAAGTATATGGAACTTTCTAGACACCCATAAGTCAGTATATAAGGGAGCGGACGTGGCGATCGTTAATCAGTTTACCGCGAGTGTTCTTAGTGAGCTATACTAATACGAGTGATTTGTGTGCGACTGATAAGTGATAATTTATACGACCACAGCAACGGACCAGGACTACGAGTGCTTTGCGTTTTGGATATTCGACGTGTTGGAAGACCAGTCAGTGTTGGGATTCCGTAGTGAATAAATTCCCTCTGAAGAGTTTGGTGTTTTACTCCAAATCCTGAACCCTAACCACGTAACAATATGTATCGGTTCTTAGACTAGCTCCGTGGCGCAGCGGTCAACACGCCTGCCTGCGACACGGAGTGACCGGATTCGATCCCCGGCCAAGTCAAGATGGAAAATGATCTTCTTCAGATTGGCCTGGGTCTTGGATGTTTATCTATATATGTATTTGTTATAAAATATAGTATCGTTGAGTTAGTATCCCATAACACAAGTCTTGAACTTACTTTGGGGCTAGCTCAATCTGTGTGATTTGTCCGTATATGTATATTTATTTATTTATTTAAGTCAATGTGATAAGGTCTAAAATGGAATACAATTGTATACATATCAATGGTCGTGACTGTACGTCAAATGACGCATGACTACGTTCGGGCGTATAGCGACAGTTCAAAAACCCCTCCTGTGCGCTGCCATACCTCAGGAATAAACTCAGTTTAAACGCTATGCCTGTATATATACCTATCAAATGAGAGTCGTTCTGTGAATCATTACAGCTGAGTATGTAAATGTGATCACGCTCCAAGATGAGGTGAGAAAATGGGAAATTAACCCATTTTTGACGTGATTACGTCTATAAATCGATGAACGCCGGCTGCACGCACGAGATAGTGTCACGTTCCGTTTACAAGCGAGAGCGCGGAACAAGCGATAGAGAGGTACGATTGGCCTAACTGTTCAGCTTGTGTGATATAGATGCGTCTCTCCTCCACCATTATCACATTAAATTATCGCCCGTAAACCGACATTACAGACAAGATTTTTTTTTACTAATAGGTCCCAGGTTTCTACTACCCACACGACGTAGACTACAGCGACTTAGAGAAGAAGAGCCCCGCCGCCCTCGAGGTGGATCCTAACTCTTCATTACCAGTGCCCGTTCAGAAACTTATTACGAGGATATTCGATATTGCTGCCATGAACAAGACGCTCGCCGAGTTTGAGGTATGTTTTGCGAATAGCTATCAGTCTTGTTAACAATCGCAGTTTTTTTCCCTATGGTGTCGGCACAGGTCAAGTGTACAAGACCCAAAGGCCAAGTTTAGCATGTTGGTTGGAGTAAAGGTAGAAATTGAATCAAAATAGTAAAGCATCGCCTATTGACATGATTTCTAAGATTTGCACGCAATCCCTTCAACATTCTTTTACGAAGGGAAGAGATTTAGCTATTAAATTCTATGGGGTTACTTTTCTCCCAGACCAGCAGGGAGAACTTGGTTAGCAAGTCTAGTAACAAGATGAGGCCAAATTTGTCTTTCTTCAGAAGTATTATAGCGACCATAGAAAATGAAGAAGTTTTGTCCACCTTATTGTTCTTGGTAAAATCCCTTATGTCATTGTGTCATGTTTAGGTTTTCGTACCCAAATGGTAAAAACAGTACCCTATTCCTTAGCCTCTGATCCGTCCGCCTGTAACAGGGCTGTAATCTCTTGAACCGTAATAGGTATAGACCTGAAATTTTAACAGTGTATATGTATTGCCGATCTGACAACAAATAATAAACAATTGGGGACTCCGTACAATCAACGTATTTTTGAGTGTTTTTTTTTGTAGTTTAATGTTATATGTATATGGTTAATGTTGTACAGAACCCTTCGTGTGCGATTCCAACTCGCACTTGGCCGGTTTTATTCTATGTTTATCCTGTTGTAGGCTTCGCTTGGCATATTATAAATACTGACTGATAACATTCTTCCAGGCAAACAACAGGCTGGTACACCATTTTAGTGCATAAATAAATTTGTTTTCAGTTGGATACAGAGAAAATGCCACTCGGCAAGATATCTCAGAAGCAGATCACACAGGGATACGTAGTGCTGTCTGAGCTGCTCAAACTGTTGGAGAAAGGAAAAGTGAACCAGAGCAAGGTCATAGATGCCACTAATAGGTAATTATATATTACTTCAAATCCTTACATGGTGGGACAAGACGAAACGTTGAAGTACTCATCAATAACAACATCATTTAACATATTAAAAGAGTATTCACCAATTCTAAGCATCACTCTATTTATTTATTTGAATTATATATGTAAAATTGCGCTCGTTTGTGTCATCTCAAGCTGGGTGGCAGCTGAAAATCAGCGGTTGCTCCTTCCGAGTAACATGTGCTGAGCTGTAGCCTATTTGTGCTTCTGTGGCACACATTGCATGTTCCTACTTAGTACATATAAGTGAAATTATGTTTGTATAATATGTGTGACTGTTGGACCAAATAAATGTACCTATCTATCTATCATCAAATCGATTAAAAAAAACCGCGACATAAAAAACAACTGTGCAATAACGTATTTCCATACATTAACCCTTTTAACGCCACAGTCTGATATATGTGACAAATAGGTCAGTCTAATAGTGCCACAATCTGTGGCACTATCAGACTGACCGGTGACCAGTTTTCTAGTTATTCACATTAACATGTTCATATTGATCTAACATATATTTGTATTATAAGGACGATTTGGATAATAAAGAGGGTTTCTATAAAATGCGTAATAAGTACATGATGTCAGAACTCTAGGCTCCTTTTGTACTGTGCTGCCAAAACGCATTTTATAAACCGCCGATAGCTCCTATCGATTCATTCTTAATTTTTTTTAATGTTTAGGTTCTTCACAATTATCCCGCATGACTTTGGCAAAGAAAACCCGCCACTGTTGGACAATACAGAGCTGATACAATCCAAGTGCCAGATGCTGGACAACCTTTTGGAGATTGAGATCGCGTACAGCATACTAAACACAGGTAGCGTATATGTTACAGCAGGCCTTGACTTACACAAGCTAGTATTTGAGACATGAAAAATGTATTATTGTTAAGTAAATAATAATAGTATTATCACGTCTTTTTCCCTTGCGGGGTAGACATGGCCTTGGTCTATAAAACCTGAAGGCCACGTTTAGCATGTTGGTGGGCATTAGGTGGAAAATGGAATCAAAACAGTGATGGATTGCCAGCCGCATTGTCTATTAACACGATTCCTTAGATTTTACCCATTCCCTCAATCGGCTTTTACGATCTGTGCGGGAAGAGAAGCAGCTAGTACATTCTACGTTTTTCTTTTCTCCCAGACCAGCATGGAAGAGCGGATTAAATTTTAATTACCCGACTACGGTGAAGCAAAAAAGAGGGTTATTTAATGAGATATACAATTTTATCTCATCTTCATCTTCTAATCATCCAATTTCGACAATGCATGGATGTCATTCATAGGATCACCCATATCGTAGGGTGGTATCGTCTACACTTCTACACTAATATTATAAAGTGGAAAGATTTGATTGTTTGTAAATATTTCACCATTAGAATCCTACATTATCCCCGATGAACATAGGTTATAGAATAAATACCTTTATCTGCCCGTGCCTAGCCGGGGTGGGCCGCTAGTAGTGTATACTTTGAATTATAAATATATGGTGTATGGGTCAAATAAATATCAGTTTTATTTCTAAAAGTATCACATACACAATTATATAAATATACACAAAAAAAACCTAAGCTATGCAGACGACATGGTGCTGCTCAAACCCTTAATCGGGGGAAGACAATTTTTCCAAGTGGGTGAGGCTTATGCGGTGCAACACAGGTTAATAGTACATTACTGCAGAGGCCGGGAAGTAAGGGATTGCCGGACGAGTAGAGTTTTCAAGGCCGAGCGTCAGCGAGGCCTTGGCAATAAATACGAGTCCGGCAAGCCGATTCCCGGCAAAGGCATGTATTGTGCTTTTCTCAATAAATGCGAGGAAATAATGAAAGAGGTACTACTGGGAATAAATGAGTATAATATAAAAAAACGATAATAGTATGATGTAGGTACGTTTTTATTTTCATTTTTGTTTTACGGCATTTGGCGTTCTACGCAACGCTTTATCAAAGAAATGATGGTGTATGTAATTCATTTCGTTGATTCGACAGAGCTCCTGGCGACAATTCCCACGAATCCTCTGGTTTGATCATAGACGACGCAGTAACGCGAGCGACCACCAGCCCGCTATGTAAATCTCTAAATTGCACCACAGCCGCACCATGTCATTTTATTTCAGTTATTCCACACATTGTTCATAAACATAGGCATTTATAACACCAAATTACACCGATTTTACATTATAAAGTCCACTAGAAGCAATCTGCAAAACAATCCAAAACAACAATCTTGCAGTTTGCAGTTCGCCGAAACTCCAATAGTACCTACATTCCCGCGTTATTTTCTTTTTTAATTTTCAATTGTCATTTGGTGCTAAGGAAACATAGCCCATACAGCCCAGTCATATTTTACCCAAAAAATGTAATACGGTAAAAATCTGCTTTCCCGCACCTTTCTTTTTATTACCGGCATATTTTTGTGTGAATTTTTACCAACATTTTAATAAAATAATTTTGATAATCATATATTTATATGCTTGACGAGTGCATTTTTTTATAATGTGATAGCCATTGGCAGTATGACACGTTGCATAGTACGAGTTACATAGATTAATTAAAAAGTTTTGAGCAGCGGCCAGGAATGAATTTTCATACTTACTTTCCTGGCCTAGGCCGGTAAAGTAATGTATGGGCCAAGAATTACAAACTTTGTGTCTTCTTTTTACTACAATAATGCCTACATTACCGAGCATGTTGGAGAAAAATATAATGAATTTAAAAGTTAATTCATGTAGCTTGACCCTTTTCAGAGCATACTCGTATTGTCAAAGCTTCTACATGTGTGCTCTATGGACTAACTTCAAGTCAGAAACCTATAAAAAAAACTCTGCGGATTTAGTATAACAATACCTTTAGAGCTCTGTTGAGGCTTCCTCGACTCTGTAGTGAATCAGACGTGTTTGCGGATGCTGGCACAGATGATTCCTATGCCGTCATTCGCAAAAAGTCAACCTCGGTGGTGCGAAGGATTAGAGGGAGCTCCAACAGAGTCCTGAGGCTCATAGATGAGAGGATGGATGCCGACGTTTATAATACAGACCTCCACATAAGTCCTCCAATGTATAATATATGATAGAAAATGTTCTATTATGTAATAGTATGTGCCGATATGGACGTAGTCTGAAATAAATGATTTATTATTGTATTACAATATTTTTCTAATTTGACTTACCTGACTTCACGTTATACAGATAGCAAAGAAAGCGGCAGTGCCGTGGAGGAGAGCTACAAGAAGCTGAAGACTGAGATAGCACCGTTGGACAAATCGTCCAAGGAGTTCCAGATGATCGAGGAGTACGCCAGGAACACCCACGCGGCAACACACTCTAACTACTCTTTGGAGATCGAAGAGGTAAAAACATACAAACATTATCAAAGTATTGCTATATTACCTGTCATATAGTCTGATGGCGCCAGATGGTCCAGTGGGTCTGAGCATTATTAGCACTTACGTACACTAAGCAACCTCGGTCGCGGTCCCCACTATGATGGGTGACGGCAATTGGCATAAAAATATCTCGAGCTCCTCCGTACTTCGGAAGGCACGTTAAGACGTTGGTCCCGGCTACCATCATTGATAGCAGTCGTTAAGCTGTCAGATGCCATTAGGCAGCTTGAAAAATCTGACACCAGTGTTGGCCACTTACACACACGAGAAACAACAACGACATATAGTCGGATCATTCAAAAGTTCGTCTTAGGTCTGAGGTAAGTATGTTAGCAACATAAGTCTTTGGACACTAGAACGGTTGGTACTACTCTGAATTCTATTAAGTATGTATCTCGTTAGAATAGGCTAGTTTCCTAAAAAAATATAATTAGTCCGTCAGTTAGATTTTCAAAAAATATTGGACACGTATTTTTTCTTTTGTCGATTAAACAAAAGATGATAAAGATATAGCCCTTTGAAGTTCCGTGTGACGTCATAGTTTGCTACAATTTTTAGCAAACTTTGACGTCACGAGCCCCCACTCCTGAACTTTGACGCGCTTTATCTTTATTATTTATTTGACAAATGAAAAAATACGTGTCCAATATTTTTTGCTTATCTAACTGACGGACTAATTGTTATGTTATTATTACGACCCAGGAAACTAGCCTATTGGGAAACAGAGATGGATGTGTTTTCAATGACGTCAATATCAAGTTCAATGTGTACTTGGTTAACGATTGCCAAGAAGGTCAACCGAGCTCCGCTCTGAATAACTGTTCGGAGTATTATTATATATATAGTATTGTTGTTACACCTCCGTGAAATGGGGGCGCTATACGAGAGATAAGGAGCTGTTTTTATTTTTATACCGAGCATTGTAATAAATAAAATAATTAATATATTTTGCATGTTCATGTGCTTTTAGGTATTCAAAGTGGTGCGCGATGGAGAAGAGAAACGATACAAGCCATTCAAGAAGCTGCACAACCGCAGGTTGCTGTGGCACGGTTCGCGAGTCACCAACTTCGCGGGCATTTTATCACAGGGTGAGTTTAGAGTTACCAGAAAACCGGTATAAATCTTATTCCAAATCAAAAATAACAAAATATGTTATTTTACAAAGAGAATTATTTAGTGAATGCACCCAAGGGCGTCGCAGAGAAACGATCCCCTCGTTTTAAAACTGTAACGGCCTTAGGGATTATAGAATAAACAATTATGGAACATATACATAGTATCACGTCTTTTTGACTAGCTCCGTGGCGCAGCGGTCAACACGCCAGCCTGCGACACGAGAGTGCCCGGGTTCGATCCCCGGCCAGGTCAAGATGGAAAATGATCTTTTTCATATTGGTTGAGATAGTATCCCATAACACAAGTCTCGAACTTACTTTGGGGCTAGCTCAATCTGTGTAATTTGTCCGTATATATTTATTTATTTTATTTTTCCCTTGCAGAGTAGACAGAGCCTGGTTTTATTAGATCTTATGGCCACATTTGGCGCATGTTGGAGGGCGAGTAGATGGAAAACGGAATCAAAATAGTGATGGGTTGGTAGCCGCATCACCTATTAACAGGATTCCGTAGATTTTAGCCCAATCTCGATCGGCTTTTACGACCTGCGCGGGAAGAGAAGCAGCTGGCACATTCAACTTTTTTTTCAACTGCTGCACATGTTGAGTTTGCGACTCGCTACGCGTCATAAAAGTGTGTAAGTTGTTATCACCTCTAGACTTGACAGGATTGCAACCAGTCCTTCATTCAGCAATGGTTGTCCAATTGCTAAAAAAAACTTTAAAATAACGAGCGTAGGGGCGACGCCCTTGAATGCACCCAAATATAGCTTACTAAATGTGACTATAACTTAGGAAGTTTCGTAGAATTTGATCTTGCAGTAATTTCTCGGCTACTCTATTTTATTCGGGTCAAAACTACTGAGAAATGGTTGTTACTAGACTGAGAAACCTTCTATGACTCGGAAGTTTAGACACAGAACTTATTTCCAATGCAATGTTGCCATTGCGTTTACAACAAACGCCACCGAGTGTTGCTATTATCACTTGGCGCAGACTGGCGCCTCTATTTTAGTATGTTCAATTCAGTAGTATACAATTTAATAGGGCATGATCGGATGGGAGGTGGGCGCTGACATCAGCGACACATTTTTTTAAACTTTGCAATTGTCATCGTTATCAGTGTTATTTGTAAAATGTGCGTTCCAATAAAAATATTTTTCTTCATTTTTCCATGGCAGGTCTTCGTATCGCTCCGCCAGAGGCGCCCGTGACGGGCTACATGTTCGGCAAGGGCATCTACTTCGCGGACATGGTGTCAAAGTCCGCTAACTACTGCTGCACCAGTAAGGACAAGCCGAACGGCATCATGCTGCTGTGTGAGGTGGCGCTCGGCAACATGTGAGTCTGTGTGACTTATTCAGGATACAGAATTATCATCAGGTCTTGTTTTAGTCTCCACTGCAGTAGCATGACCCTCTCTGTACTACCGGAGCCATACTTGTCCAGAGCAGACAGAGGATTTGGCCTACACTCTCCTCGCTGGCCAGACGGGTTGGAGAGGTCTCATTGATGTTTATGAGCTTTGTTTAGCATGTATTTCCTAAGTCGCCTCTTACGACATCCATGAGAAGACTTGGAGTGGTCCTATTCTACTCTGCGGGAAACCACACGGATACAGAATAATAACTGTTATTTGACGTGATAACGTCGTATAAATCGATAAACGTCGGCTGCACGCACGAAAAAGTATCACGTTCCATGTGCAAGCGAGCGTGCGGAACAAGTGATAGAAAGGCACGATCGGCATAAGCGTTCGGCTTGTAACGCATCTATCGGAAGCGTTCGGCTTGCATCTGTCAGTTTCACTGTTATCACGTAAAATTATCTTCCCTAAACTGACTTTACAAGAAGATGCAGCAGCTGCTGCTGCCAGCAGTTGCTCCTTTTTGACGCCTTTTTGACGACCTATTCTGCCTGTGCTTTTGGATACTATTATTTTTACCAGAACAAGTTAATATGTGCTACAATGTCTACACAGTTCATTTTGAGCAAAACTTGAATTTTGAATTCGGTATATACCAAAGTCAAATTTGATAATTTGTACGGGTATTCGAGTCCCAGTCTCGATCCCGATCTCGTGGGACCATTTGAAAAACCAATACGTAAAATGGTTAAAAAATAGGGCAAATTAAGATTCTTTTATACCTGTTCCAATATTGAGCTCCAGCCGGCCTAACTCAGTGTACAACGTTTTGATAGTCATTTCAAAGTACTTTACGTTTTATATATATCTTTAATAAAAATAGTCAATAATAGCAAACCCGCAATGTATTTTAAAGTGACTATGAAAACGTTGGTCCCTGAGTAAGCAAATAGGCCGGCAGGTCGTAGTTAGGTTAGGAGTAACATTCCGTTACTGGAACACTTTTTAAACGCAATGCCCCTCGTGTACAGGAAAGAATGCACGAAAGCGGAGTACGTGACGAAGCTGCCGAGCGGCATGCACTCGGTGTGGGGTCTCGGCCGCACGGAGCCGGACCCCGCGCGCACGTTGAAACTGGACGACGACACGCTGGTGCCGCTGGGACCTCCCGTCACCGCCAGCCGCAAGTGCGACCTGCTCTACAACGAGTATCCTTTTCTGACAAAACATCATCATTCACCATTACAGACACGTTCCTCTTCCTATGAGTTCGATTTCCACGGGCAGCATGCTTTGTTTAGTTGTTAGGACATTGCAGGTCTGAATCACCTGATTGTGTAATAATAAGGATGATTCCGTGCTTCGGAAGGCACGTTAAGCCGTTGGTCCCGATTGCCATCTGGTCCACCAACCAACCACGTCAAAGGCCAAGAGGCGGTTCCGAAGAACTCTGACGCCAGGATGTGCATGTTCGATTGACCGTGTCACCTACACGAAATGATGATGATTACAGCTAGAAAAAGTCCACTGCTGGACATGGGCCTTTCCCAAGGTGTCTTCGTTCCATGGGAGAATATTTCCATACTCACCACGCTTGGCAGGCGGGTTGGCAAACGCAGTTTATTGGCTTCTTGTGCTTCCGATGCTGCTGCCTATCGCAAGCATTTTGAACCTGGGGAAGGATATGAATTTGTTGGTATTGGGAAAGGTATTGGGATACTACTCACTCGGCGTTTCTCTAACAACAATTTGTGTGGCTGCGGCGCTGTCCAGAAGATGGCCCATCTGGTAGATTGCCCTAACTGCTCCGCTTTTTGTACTAGGTTGAGGTAAACGATCATGCCGTGGAACTGGCCAAATTATGGTCAAGACTAGTGTAAAAGAATACCCATTTTGACTCGAGAAGAAGAAGAAGAAGAATATTGGCAAGGGGCGCATGCATCCACTATAATAGTTGAGCATGCAACCCTTGCCACTACCACCAATAATAGTTGATGGTGGCCCAGCAATAGTTTGCCTGAACCCCTTGGGGTCCAGGGAGATCTGGAATATTATTTGTAAATTTTTAGGGCTTGACGTAAACTCTCTTTAAAATAATGCTTCTGCGCGGAATTTTTAGTGCTTTTATTCCTTGTTGTGTCCTATCGTCCTAGGAATTCCCCATCCAAGTAATTCGTGTAATATTCCTGAGCGCCACCTCCCAGATACATCGTGTACGACGTGGCGCAAGTCAACGTTAAATATCTGCTGCAGATGAAGTTCAACTTCAAGTACTAAATGCCTCATTTGTTCGGTGCATTTATTATTATATCCCTATCTTTAGGCTAGGACAAGAATGTCCGACTCGCGTTTATCTTCTGTCATAAATTTGATCTTTAAATTCTTTTTTATACTTCGAGATTCGATAAAGGTCAAGTTTACAGAACAAAGCGCATTTTTATTTTATCTTGATTATCTCGTTATTGATCTATCGGACATTCTGAGTCTTAATATTTTTTTATTTTTTAAGGTTATATAAGGTACTATCCACCCGTACCAACATTTGTCATTGCCTTATGATAAGAATCGTCATTTCAGTTTTAAGTCGTTTATTTTAGTAAAGATATGTAAATACTATAGAACAAATAATCTCTCAACAGTTTTCGTAAATCAAGTGGCCTTCTTTTTAAAGACATTCCAAAAATGGTACGGGAGCCTCATTGCGCGAGTCAAACTTGCAATTTTTTATTTTATGTGATTATGTGGCAGGATATACCCACGAATACGGCAGTTAAAAGCCGGATCAGGTAACCAAGTAGTCACCCATGACGTCGGGATTGGAAAAAGTCTTGCATCTATAAAGAGCACAGGCAAGATTATAGGGATTCATGGCAAGTTGTATCAGTCGCAACTCGTCCCATTTCTGCAATTTCTGCAATTACTTTTATTTGTCACGTAATTTCGAGACTACATAAGAACTCTGTATTTAGGAGATCTCGCCCTGTCAGACTCGCGACAAACTAAAAAAGGTATCTGCTACGATACTTTATCATTTTATTCCTAATCACGTTGCTTCGGAAAACAGCCGAGCTGTCTGTAACGAAAACTTAAAATTATATTCGACGGCAAATAAGTTTTGTTTTCAAAACCCTATAATAATGTGGTGTCATGGGCGACGATTAATTTGGTATTTTGTTTGTTAATGTTTTTAATCGTAATAAGTATTTTGTGTTATTTTCGAATAAGCATTTGACTTCCTTTGATGTTAATGTTAATTATGATCTAAAATGTAATTTGTGATAAATAATTTTAAATAATTGATTGCAAACAACGCAGACCTGCAACGCATCACGTGGTTATTTTTAATAATTTCTATGTCATTCAATGTGTAATCAATAATGTTATCGTAATAAATCCTGTGATTTTTTAATATTGTCTATTTATTTATTTTAGATTTTCATTCCTTTCTTCGCAATGTCACCTTCATGTGTGTTATGAGAAACTCGGGTTGGACTTTAAGATCCATAATGGCATTCAACATCTTGACTTTGTCCAGGTTACTATCGGTAGCAGTTCTAGTCTTGGAAGATTTGTTTTTGGCCTAAACAGCCGGACCAACTTATGCAATAATGAAGCGTAACAAAAATTATCGTGTCACTCGCCCCCAACTTTGTCCGCGCATGGCCCGCGCACTGAATCGTGCCATCAGTCCAGCTACTGTCAGTGTAGGGGGCGAGAACGAGCGTTGTATGGAGGGTCACGATCATTCTGTTGCGTTTTTCACATCCATTTGGAAAATGTTGCAATAATTATCTCGTTTAGGACATACTCTCTAGTCTGAGGTCTATCCTTTCTTTTTTAGGTTACGTAACTCCGTAACCCAACCCACGCAGCTTCTTCCATGCTGGTCTGGAAAAAAAGAAAAAACGTAGAATGTACCAGCTGCTTTTCTTCTCGCGCAGATCGTAAAAGCCGATCGAAATAACGGCCGAACACCTGAGGAATTATGTTACTAGGCGATGTGTCTAGCAACCCATTAACCCCAACTAATTTGATTTCGTTTTCTTCCTACCGCCCACCAACATGCTAAACGTAGCTATTGGTGTCGGTTGCTTCCTTGAACTACCCTGTATAGTAATAATCCAAGACACAGGACAATCTCAAAAAGATCATTTTCTATGTCATTCAATAGTGGCCTGGCCGGAAATCAAACTCGAGACCCTGCGATTCACATAATCATTTGCCATCTACATTATTCCGTTTTGACACGACTCACGACACAACATCAAAAGCAAAAACTAATGCGGTACTTTTGTCTTTTTCTGTATACATTACGTATCAATAAATCCTATTTAATTCGTATTTCATCGTATGGCACTAGTGTGTGATAGGTACATCATTAAAACAATACCAAACTGATAAGATAACAATTTATGTAACAAGCATACAAATGTCAGTAATTCAAGCCAAAACAAGATTGGAAACAATCCGTACTATTCAATACACATTTTGAACAAACGCAGGCAAGCAGCTGTCTATATTAATTTATTATTCTTTAGTGTATAATGCTGTTTACTTTAGCTAATATTATTTGAAGTGTGTTGAATTACAACCAGTATGTTGAATACAATGAAGCTGCTAGTGAGGAGTGTGTCGAAGTTGAACACAATGGATCAATATAGATGTGCGTCGCAAGTGCTCCCGCAGCTGTCCTCGGTGAATATCTATAGTAATACTATATATGGGGATGATTCTTTATAATAATAAAATCAAAAACAACATAACCCATTTGAATATTCTCTCACGTATAGAAAAAGCTACTTTATTGGCGGTTACCTGACATAGGCGAGCTTTTTCTTGTTAAGTTAGTTAGGTACCTCTGTCGCTCAGACTACAAATAACATTGTCTCTTTCACATGTCTTCCCGGTTGCATCCCCTATATTAATTCCGCTGTGTAATTATGCAATGAACTATTAAGAACTTTCGCTTTTTGGGATGGGTAAATATGTGAAATTCGCGTCAGGACACGTGACCTGTTCGAAAATTCGTAAGACGGACATGTCACCTGAGACCGCCGTCGCGGGGCGTAGGAGAAGAAGCAATATCCCCCTCTCTTTCTACCGCGCGGAGTTTTCACTTCTGCCGGCACTCCCGAAGTGCAACCCGTTGTTTTTGAAGAGGAAACTTCTTTAGCGGCGTTGTGCACTATTTTAACATCATTTTACATATATAACATGGTCGAAATATTCCAGTTTAATTAGCCAGTGCTTTCTTAATTTCACGACCTCTGTGGCTCCGTGATACCGCAAATGCCTTTGAATCGTCCAAAGCCAGGTCCTCATAGCAAACGACATTTACAGAATGGCATGGCATGGACCCTACATGGAAATAATAACTAGTATCATATTACGACATACGCTCTCTACTTACTGCGGGGCTTTATCTGTGTGATTTAGGCCTATGCATTTAATTAATCAAATATAACTCTTATTTCAGGAAAAATTTAAATTGACTCGAAAAAAATTCGCAACAGTACAAGACAATGATTTAGATTACTTTAAATCTGTACTCGACGGAGAGAGGGTACTAACAGACGAATCAGATGTTCTACCGTTTAATATCGACTGGGTAAAAAACTGCAGAGGTAAGCTTAAACAGTTAGAGAATACAAACAAAAATGAATAGAGAATCAAACTTTATCCCTTACAGTGCAGACAAAACGAAGCGCCGTTTTGGTCCCATAAACAGAAAGCACAGAAAAAGTACTAGTACCAGGCCTGTCTCACTCCCCGTGTCAGTATCGAAAACATACTACGCGAGGCGACCCCTTCGAACGGGATAACCTAAAAAATCCGGTAGGTAGGAACGACGCGCGTTTGGTCAAATGTATTCACCAACTTCAACGAATTATGAATCGTTTGTTCAGAACTATAAGTATAAAATGGCTTGCTGTAGGTATCCAACAAACTAAAAGGTGCTACGTTCTGACGCGAGTTAAATTACACCGTAGCACTTACTACATTGAGTTGATATTTCTTTGGATACCTTTGTAGAGTGCGACTTCTGTACTTAAGTACTAGTACTTATTCTGTGCTAGTACTTGCCGTAAGTCGCCTTCACGTTTAGCATAGTTGAGTGTTTAGGTGGAAACGAGAATCAAATTAGTGACAGGTTACTGGTCTATTAATTTTACTACTGCGTGGGAGTAGAAGCGTTAGAATAGAACCTATTTTAAGTTGTCAAGGAAAATGCATCTAATTCAAACAAAATTACGTTACAGGTCAATCAAAAGTGGTACTTAAACCTAGAAGCGTACAAGAAGTGTCACAGATATTATCATACTGCAATGAGAGGCGGTTGGCGGTCTGTCCGCAGGGCGGCAACACGAGCGTGGCGGGCGGCTCGGTGCCCGTGTTCGATGAGGTTGTCCTCAGCCTGACGCTGCTGAACAAGGTCATCAGTTTAGATGACATTTCAGGTGCCGTCATGTTTCTTTCAAGAGGATGACATATTCTATCTTTGTTAGAGCAGAAACAAAAACTATTGTCGCAACCATGTCGCAACACGACCGATCTATTTTTTCTCAGATATGTTTGTTACGCTTACGCCAAAATATTAATGTTGTGTTTTTGCTTGGCGTACCATGATTTTCTTTTTGTTTTGTGATATGAAGTTGCAGAAAAAGCTGTGTTTGAATTGACCTTGTAACAAGTTTTTGTGAACCTAAGGTATTTGTTTTACAAGCTTTTATTTAGTTTCGTTTGTCCAGATGTTTTTCTGTAATCAAATCTTGCAACTTGAATTTGATCCACGTCCTGGTTACCGATTGAGTTTAAATTTTGCATGCATTTTTTCCTCCGACTGCTCTGGCCAAGTATGGCTCTAGTAGTATAGAGAGGGTCGTGATCCTGTAGTGGAGACTAAAAAAGACCTGATGATGATGATGTATTTTGTAAATCGGAAGACAATACAATATTATGGAATAGTTGCCCTGGTCTGATGATGGAGTCGGAAGGTGGCCATAGGAACCTTAAACTGAACAAGGTACACCAATCGTTCTTGGTTCAAAAATTGCTACAAAATTTTAATTCTTTCAAAATAATATTTTTTGTCATATATTATGTTTGTTACGTTTAAGCCAAAATATCGATGTTGTGTGCTTCCTTGGTTTATCGTGATATTCATTGATGATTTTGTATTGTGTGACGTTAAAAAAAGAGCTATGTTTGAGTTGGCCTTGTATCTGTGTTTCAAGTTGACTTTCTTCCTTTAAAAGGCGCCTTAATATGCGAGGCGGGCTGCGTGTTGGAGACACTTGACAACTTCGCGCGCCAGCACGGGCTGATGATGCCGCTGGACCTGGGCTCCAAGGGCTCGTGCCAGATCGGGGGCAATGTCAGCACCAACGCGGGCGGGCTACGGCTGCTGCGATACGGGAACTTGCATGGATCAGTACTGGGGCTGGAAGCTGTTTGTATCAAATTAATTTAGCTACATATTAAGAAATGCTTCTTTTTAACCGACTTCAATAAAAGAAGAGGTTTTTTAAATGTTAACTACCTCATAACTCCGTCATTTTGTTAAATGTTAAAAAAAAACTTTGTAGATATAGGTACCTAATTAAGACGGAATTTGAAGAAAATAAAAAGTATTGTTTATTGGGGCTGTCTTATAGATTACCGAAAAATATTAGATACCTATGTATTTTTTCTTTTTTCAATCAAACAAAAATAGCCTTATACAGATTTATATTATAACAAACGGTTTCACTCACGCACGTGTGCACTCAGTGCTCGAGGGCCTGCCGTGTCGCGACGTCCCTGACACTCGTCCTGATGATGGCCATCTGAATTGGCTGAAACTTTTCGGCGATACCGACTAACGATACGTGAGTGAAACCGTTTGTTATAATATAAATTATGTCTCGCGTAACTTTTAATATTATTACTAATAAAGATTTATTATTATTATGGCCTGTTAAAGTTCCGCGTGACGTCACTGGCCGGTACACTTTTTACCGGCCTGTTGCGTCATGAGCCCCCACTCCTGAACGTTGATGCGCTTCGTCTTTATCATCTTTTGTTTAATTGAAAAAGGAAAAAATACGTATATAATATTTTTCGATAATGTATAAAACGGAGTAATTATTTTAAATAACAGTAATTATTCTGTATCCGTGCGGTATCCGGCAGAGTAGAATAGGACCACTCCAAGTCTTCCCGTGGATGTCGTAGAAGGCGACTTAGGAAATACAAGCTAAACAAAGCTTATAAACATCTAAGAGACCTCTCCAACCCGTCTGGCCAGCGTGGAGAGTGTAGGCCAAGTCCTCTGGCTGCTCTGGCCAAGTATAGTCCTAGTAGTACAGAGAGGGTCGTGCTCCTGCAGTGGAGATTAAAAAGGACCTGATGATGATGATGATGATGATGATGACCTATTTGCATGTTTGTACAGGTGAGAGCGGACGGCACCGTTATTGATTGCCTCAAGGCGTTGAAGAAGGACAACACTGGTTATCATTTGAAACACCTTTTCATTGGATCTGAGGGCACCTTGGGGGTGGTCACTAAAGTAGCCATCCACTGCCCCCCCATGCCGAAAGCTGTTACTATTGGTTTCTTTGGTAGGTGCATTTAAGAATGGATAAAATAATATTTCAAAAGAAACAGGCCAAATGCTAGTCGACTCGCGCATGATGGGTTCCGTGCTATTATCTACGGCAAAAAAATCATGTCTGTTGTATGGGAGCCCACCTTAAATATAAATTTTATTTTAGATTAGATATTTATATTTAAATCTGTTGCCTTTATCAATATCGAGCAAAAACAAGCAATACTACGTATGGGAGCCCCCTTAAATATTTATTTTATTCTGTTTTTAAGATTTGTTGTTATAGCGGCAACAGAAATACAAACTGTCTAACTATCACGGTATATGAGATACAGCCTGGTGACAGATGGACGAACGGACAGACAGACGGACAGCGGAGCCGTTTTTATCCTTTGAGTACGGGACACTAACAATGAAAGGGAGGTCCCATACAGTAACGTATCTTGTACCGCTTCGGTTGAAAACAAAGAGTTTGATATATATATGATACGACCAAATAAACAATACCTAAATTGTTTTTCTTTTATACAGGTCTCGAAAGCTACGAAAATGTCCTAAAACTGTATCGGAGTGCTAAATCTTCGCTGGGAGAGATACTCTCAGTTTTTGAAATGAGCGACCATGTGGCGTTTGATGGCTCCGCAAAATATTTAAAACGGAAGTAAGTATACGATTTTGAGCTATCGCTGTCATAATCACTATTATTGTCACTAGGTACGAGACTTACCGCAATCATGTTTGATATTTGTCTTATATTTCTCTTCCATGCTGGTCTGGGAGAAAAGAAAAAACGTAGAATGTACCAGCTGCTTCACTTCCCGCGCAGATGTAGTATGGGTAAAATCTAGGCAATGCGGCTATTACTATTTTGATTCCGTTTTCCACCTAATGCCCACCAGCATGCTAAACGTGGCTTTCAAATCTTATAGACCTAGGCTTTGAATACCCCGCAAGGGAAAAAGACGTGATATTATGTATAAATAAATAAATGTATAGGGACATATCACACAGATTGAGCTAGCCCCACAGTAAGCTGTGAACTTGTGTCGTAGGATACTAACTCAACGATACTTTATTTTAAAATAGATACTTATATAGATAAACATCCAAGACCCAGGTCAATCTGAAAAAGATCGTTTTCCATCATGACCTGACCGGGGATCGAACCTGGGCACCCTCGTGTCGCAGGCTGGCGTGTTGACTACTGCGCCACGGAGCTCGCCAACAATGTATGTATGAATTCTTATATTTCGACAACATTGCAGCTGCCATCTTCACAGACTGGAATTAATCGTGGTAAGTCTTGTAATAATAATAGGAAGTAACTAATATTTACACGTATCAGTATCTTAGTAAAAGGCTAAACTAAACATGGTCAATGGGTAAATTTAATTTCCAAGGTTCTTTATAGAATTATTGCGACCTTTACATTCGCCATTAGAACTAAGACCTAAGACGAAGACTACTGTCAAAATGGCAACCAAGACCATATCAAAAGATGGCGCTGAACGTTTCTAAAACGCGCAATCCAAACATAATTGTCCCTCCAAACCTCCAACACAAAATTGTCGGAGCCGTACGGGTCCCTGGGCGCAATACTCACAATGTATTATGTTTCCTCACATGTAATTCTCTCTATCAATTATGTTATTATTATATAGCACATGTGAACTATACCCCGAGTTTATCAACATACTTCACTGGGCCGTCGATGTGAGGGCACAGATATGGCGTTTCATACCTGTGCCCTCACCTCACTGCTCACTCATAGTCGCAGATGAATTCTAATGCTAAGGTATGTATGTGTAAAAGCCCAGGGCCCAAAATGCATTGGATACGAAATAAAACCGAAGACTGTACTGTGTGGTACTATGGTTTATTGTAGCCGATCACTTGGCCGGTACAAGTATCGCAGTATTATAGAACGTTGTTTTTTTTTTTTTGAATTGACTATTTAGCTAGCTCCAAGTGAGCTTTTGCTACTTCACCAGGCGTTTGAGGCGAGGGCAGAGTGCCATCAACCTTTATAGACAACATCACCAAAGGGCCCCCAGGAGGGACGGACCTCGGCTTTGGGCGTTGCCTGTGTGCGCAAGGCTTGGAGAGACAGCAAACTCTCATATTGCCTGATAGAACGTTGGGTGAGAGACCAAAATACCTAGGTTCTTTAGCTTAACTTCCAACGCCATCTACTAACGAAACGCACTATCACACATTCTTAATACAAAAAACACCTTTGACGGCCAATTTATGATCTTTTAACACAAACTCTAACAGTATTTATAAGAGACGGAACATTAGGTACGTGCGACTCGACTAGCAACAGAAGCAGCTAACCATCAGTATACCCTGTTTTTCAAAGCTATCAAACACACCCGGGAATGGAGTACATGTGCTACTGTCGTTAGTACCATATTCATTCTGTGGCGAGGGTGAGACAATGATGTAATTATTTCAGGTTACCAATACCAGAATATCCATTCTATGCGCTGGTCGAAACACACGGCAGCAACGAGGCTCACGATGAGGAGAAACTGAGCGATTTCCTGAACAAGGAGATGAGTAGCGGACTGATCTTAGATGGAACTGTAACTTCAGAGCCGACCAAGATGCAAGTGAGCATTACAATTAGGGTTTTCGGATATGCTTAACACTAGATTGCACTCATCGTACTCACAGAGTACGATGAGCGACTATCATTGGATAATATTTGACAAGCAACAACAACAGACACATTGTCTTCCAATAACAGGCTTTCCAGACTCGATGCCTCAGTGCTGCTGCCGCTTATTTCAGGCGCAGTATGTACTAGTACTTACGTAAGTCGCACTTTACAAAGGTATTCAAAGAAATATCAACTCAATGTAGTGAGCGATACGGTGTAATTCAGCTCGCGTCAGAATGCAGCACATTTTCGTTTAGATACCTGCAGAATCCATTGCAAGCCCATTTCATTCTTATAGCTCAGAACAAACGATTCATAATTCGGTCGGTGTTAAGTCGGTGAACACATGTGACCGTTTCTGCTCGATTTGCTCGGTTTTACCGCTTTGCAGTGGTCGCCACGTATAGGTGTGCCTTCGATACCTACCGACTCTCACTCCGAGACAGGCCTGTTTTAGGACACCCTAATTCTAATAGACTGAACAATCAAAGTGTATTATTATTGTAGACCTCAATAGGAGACAATAAGACATATAGCTGTAACGTTTAGGTTTGAAAATTCACACCAATAAATATATTAAAACCTTAGTTTAAAACTCATGCAGTACTTCTTGAGTAATTTCGAGTAAAGCATAGGGTGCAGTGCGATGCGCGCTCTGTGACACACGCGCCTCAGTACAACACTGCATACGAATTTTTAATTCGCGTATCGCGCGGCTTCAGCCGCTGCTCGAACTTGCCATTATGACTTCTAAGCAAGTCATAGTCAACGAGTTGCTGGCATTTATCGATCATGCCAAGGACACGATGGACGAGGTCAGCATCATGCAGATCTGCAAATCAAGTTTCACCGTGGAGGAGATTTGCAGCGGCAAGGTGCTGCTCTACGAGGTGCTCGGCAGGACCGCACAGATGCCATCTCGCAGGAGAGATGAGAAAGGTGAAAGAAGTCTCCAGGATATCATCGCCTTGATGAAGGAGACCGACCCTGACGACATGCCAGCGCTATGCGCTGCCAATCTGTCAAGACTTCCACCAGTCTCTTTTGACCATGTGGACGTTACCAGGCTTCTCAAGGACATCACGGCCCTGAAGACCAGCCTGGCACAGATGCAGTTTAGGTTAGAAGCCTCGGAAAATACCATCACCGACCTGCGTACCGAATTATTATCGTTAAAAAGTAGTAAATCGGTATGTAGGTCACCCGTGGCTACTAACGTCAACACTCGTCGCGGAGCGCAAAATGCATCCATCGGCAGTTTTGAGTCGGCGAAATTGGAGAACTCACCGCCAGCTGTCGACATCGGTCAAGATGCCCCGCGCCCCGCCGCCCGCTCTTCCCTCCGCGAGGAGCCGACGTCACTGCCGAGCACGTCAACCCCGACACGTGCCTACGCAGCCGTAGCCGCCGCCCCGGCTGCTGCGTCACCGCAGCGGCCCGTCACAAAGGGGAAAAAACAGGCAAGCTCTCGCATGCCTGTTGAATCGGGTTCTCGAAGGGACCAGTGCGACAAGGAGGGCTTCGTTAAAGTAGAGCGGAGAAAAAAGAAGCCCACCATCCGTAACCACCACGGCAATGCACCGCATGAACCGACCCTACTGTTGCGTCCCGAAGTGAAGACGACGCAGCTGTACGTGTCCCTTTTGCATTGGTCTACGAGGGTAGAGGACGTCGTAGACTACGTGCTGAAGAAGTCCAAATTTACATTGAGGGTCGAACAGTTGGCTTCTCGCCATAAAGTGAGCTTTAATTCATTTGTGGTGAGAGTGCCGACCCACCATCTAGAGACCTTCATGAAGGAGGACTTCTGGCCGCAGGGAGTCGTTTATCGGAAGTTCCGAGGAAGGCTGCCTGCTCATATCCCGCGCCTCACGTCGCCGACTTTACGTGAAAACTAGTTTTTTAAGATATATTTTCGTATATATGTTAGTCTGTAAGGTATATATATTTATGGGCCTATGTAATGTTTTACTCGTTGCCTAAAATAAACGATTATTATATTATATTATTATTATTATAGGATAAGTAAAAAGTAAACCAAAGTTACGATGTTTCAATATAAGGGTGTTCATTTTGCTCCTTGTTAATCTTTGTGGCACATTGGATAATGCGTCTCGTATAGCAGACACGAGGGACTCTGGGTTCGATTATCAGAGCGTGCAAATAGTTAATTTACATGTGTATTTGTCTGCGGTACTGGAGCTATTAAAAGGGTTAATGTCATATAACAACACAAATGTCCTAAAAATTAAGGAACCCCGTCCTCAAACTCACCACAGCTCAGCATGCACCTGCTCAAACGCTCAGATGAAGATGAGGCTCTCCATATTACTCAAGAACTATTTTTACACTACAACGGGACTTGGGACATCTTTAAAACTTACGATTCTTTCATCCTCTTTGTATGAGCCACAGTTTGCAACTCGTACGGTGAAGTTGAGTTCCTTATAAGTTGGTTTGAGTGCACTTTTAGGTAAATTGTTAGAAATCAAAGATACGTGTTGACGGCTATGTGTTTATTTAGTACACTGATTCTACAAGTACAGAATGCAACGGCCGTGACCAAAAGTAGGTTACGTGCGTTGCATTAAAATATGTACGATCTTGACTCGTACATGCTGGGAGGGCAAAGTCAAGAATTAAGTTAAAATAATACAATACTAATTTACAGGAAATTAAATAATAATTATGTAATGAATGACGTTAAAGTAAGTTAATAGGATCCAAAACTAAATCGCCTATAAGATTTATTATTGTGCCGACACACGTCGCAGCGTCGTGGTTGCATCTCAATGTTCTCCTGTGGATCATCGCGTGCTCGGGGCTGCTGGTCCAGTTGTGTTTCCTGTACATTTGTCGTTGGATGTTTGTTTCTATAACATCTACTTCGCCTCACTATAATATATAGGCCAGTTATCAGGCATCCTCCCACAACCAGGTATAAGATGACGTATTGATGGATGTCGTGGAAGCTTAAGTTATTGGTTAAGTTGTGGGGCAAGTTTTCCTTTTCTTTCAGCACTTTCAGATTTTCGTCCAAATTTCTGTGCTATTCATCTGTACTTGTAGTTGATGGTGATTGTTGTAATGGTTGAATGCTCAAGTTGAGTGGCAAGTAATCGTTGAATTGCAGGTTGTCGTCTGTGACTTCTGGTAGATCAAGGTTCAGTTGTAATTTATTTCCGAAATGATTGTAGGCATATACAGTGGTATCCTCGTTCTGCAGCATACAACCTTCGTCTAAGTCTAAGATACCTATTTTTGTCAACTTAGTCGATGAAACTTTGTGTTCACATAGCATTCTCGCTTGACAAGAATTGCAGCAAATGTATAGCCACCTGTTTTGTTTATTTAGTTTTATCCAACTGTCTATACAAGTTCCCGTTATCGTATTACAGCGTAAGTTGGCTTGCTGATTTATTAGTTGCGCTTCACAAGATGCGTATTTGCTTCTCAAGTTTGTAATTGGATGGATCATATTACAAACAAACCGATCTTCATTTATTTGAGTGCAGCGGTCCAAGTCCCTTTCTTCAAGTGCCAGATATGAATTGTGCTTCAGGTAGACAGCGATGTATGATGAACTCAACGTAACTGAAGTAAAATGTTGGTTGTCCATGTTCATGGGTAGAGCGATAGGACGATATATTTTATACTCATCGTCACTTGTTAAAGGGATGTGGACCTCTAGCAACAGAAAGGACGATGTGATACGAGCTCGGACGTACAATAGCTTGTAGATGTCTTTGATGTTTTCTTCGATATTGTTATCCTTCACAGGCAGCGACAGACCCTTTGTGACCTTAGCCGTGATCATATGTAGTTGAAGGGTGAGCTGTTTAGGTGTAAATAGATGAATATCGAAGTGCCCGTTGTATAAGTTGGTCATAGTGCTGAGCAGCATATCTTGAGTTCGTTTCAAGTTGTAAAGCATCAATGAAGCAGACAGTGAGGCGGCGTTGAAATCGTTCATCGTTAACATAATTTCCACTTTGTAAGTAATCTGTTCTAGGGTCTCGCTAGTTTTCTTAATATATTCATGAATCGTATGCAGTTGATTTTTCATGAAATATTCGTTATTTTTGATAATATCATTTTCAGCTTCAACAATACTAGTCTGATTTTTGATCAATTCCAATAGGTAGTTTTCGTTAGTCTGCATGTTTCCGATATCTTGTTCATACTTCTTAGCGAATTCTTCGTCTAAAACACCGAACAGAGTTCTAGCTATGTTACCAATGCCGTTGATGTAGCCTCTCTTCTTACGGTTCAAGTGTGGGTTCAGCAAAAGTTCGTTGTAGTCCTCCAGCTGTCGCAGTTCGTGTCTCAGCTGAGCAGTTACCGGAGTACATAGTTGTTGTTCCATTCGCTTGCATAAATTGTCAAGAGATGAAATATATTTTGTTATCTGCTTAGTCCCTTGCCAATAGGTAGATATATTGTAATAAATTAACAAAGTCCACTCGTCATGTATCATCTGAAGATCTCCAATTTCGTCAAAATAAACAGGGCGATTACCTTCTATTGGCGTTAGTTTGAAATTAGAGACGGGCTGGCAATATGTTGTAGTAATTATAGTGAACAGTGTCATTAACATGTATGTGACATAGTTGCTACGTAATGTAGTCCTCGACCGCGCGGATCGTGTTACCGGCGCAGGTGCGTGACTCGATGACGAAGCCTGTGACGTATCGTCGTTGCTTTTACTGTCGATTTGTTTATAATTATTTTTAGGCAGCGGAGACAGTTTCGTTATAGGTCTCTTAAATGTGCTGGCTTGTGTTTTTAGAGTGACGACCCGGACATATCCATCTTCGCCAGGGTGAAGGTCAAGGATACGACCCATAGCCCATTTTCCGGGGGTAACGTTATCTTCCTTAACTAGTACTAAATCTCCCTTTTCTAGGTTTGGTTTAGGTTGCAGCCACTTGCTTCTTGTTTGAAGTTGGTGAAGGTATTCTGTTGACCATCTTTTCCAAATACGTTGATGCATAAATTCTATAAGTTTCCATCGGTTTCTCAGGTCAATGTTACCATCAGTTATCCATAGGTCGCTGGTTCATATCCGGCTCGAAGGACCAATATGTATGAGCCACAGTTTGCAACTCGTACGGTGAAGTTGAGTTCCTTATAAGTTGGTTTGAGTGCACTTTTAGGTAAATTGTTAGAAATCAAAGATACGTGTTGACGGCTATGTGTTTATTTAGTACACTGATTCTACAAGTACAGAATGCAACGGCCGTGACCAAAAGTAGGTTACGTGCGTTGCATTAAAATATGTACGATCTTGACTCGTACACTCTTTATAATATATTCTTTCTTCTTCTTCCTTTACAAGCTTTTATTTAGTTTCACCTGTCCCGATGTTTGTCTGTAATCAAATCTTGCGAGTTAAATTTGATCCACTTCCCGGTTACCGATTGAGCTGAAATTTTGCATGCATGTGTAAATCGGATGACCATACAATATTATGAAATCGTTGCGCTGGTCTGATGATGGAGTTGGAAGGTGGCCATAGGAATCTTAAAAGTACAACAATCGTGTTTGGGCTCATTTGATTTGTATTGGAAAGCACTTTACAGTTTACAGTAACAGCTTCGTTTATAATAACAGCTTGTCACAAAAATGTATTTTTTTTTATTAAGAGCAAGTTTTTATTTGTGGAGTGATTACTAGTTTTAAACTTATTTGTAATTGCAGTATATATGGAGCTTCCGCGAGAGTATACCGGCGGCAGACATGGACGGCACCTACTTTTACTCCTACGATGTGTCGCTTCCTCTAAAAAACTACTACGAGCTGGTGCCGATACTACGCGAGAAACTCGGAGACAAGGCTCTGAGAGTCTCTGGATTTGGCCACATGGGTAGGTTTCTGGAGTTTAGTTAGAAAGTCATTTTTACCATAAAAATACAGGTAAAGAAAAATAAATGAAACGATGCCGTTGGGGCGGCCCCTTTAATTACCTGTAAACCCTGAAGTTATATTTTTGAAATAGGTTGGGCATTAAACGGGGAAAAGATCATATAAATTATGATTTTTTTATTACGACATTTATTTAAATGACTAGCTTTCGCCCGCGATAATGTCGATCCCTCGGGAACAGTACTTATTTTCCCGGGATAAAATGTACACTACATCCTTCTCCGTACCCCAGATAACGTATATGCAATATTCCATAATGATCGGTTCAGTAGTAAAGGCGGATTGGAATAAAATTGTAATCTGAATAAAAATGCTTCATAATGTTAGTTCTAGTATGAATATCCGTCAAATGTAGCACGTAACACCACCTAAAGTTGAAGCGCAACTATAGTTAGTATGAAACGTCGGGAACACGATCACGTCGGCAAAGATGCCACCATGATAATACAATAGAGGAAAGAAATACTACGTACAAATAATACTACCGCCTTTGTACATTTCTAGTTTTAAGAATTGCCTTTTATTGTATTTTTTTATGTGTTATGTGCAATAAAGAGTTACAAACAAACAAACAAACTAACTGAAAATTACATTCGTGTGTTAATTCTTACTACCGTCTTCTAGGTGATGGCAATATACACATCAACATCGTAGCCCCAGAATACAGCCAAGAAGTTACCGACCTGGTAGAACCGTTCCTGTTTTCGGAAGTGGCGAAGCGGCAGGGCTCCGTCAGCGCGGAGCACGGGATGGGCTTGAAAAAGGCGCAGTACATGCACTATAGCAAAGACGAGTCTGCCGTGCAACTTATGAGAGAGCTGAAGCAACTTATGGATCCGAACGAAATTTTAAATCCATACAAAGTTTTGCCTAATCCTAGTAGGAGTTGATGTTGTGATAAAGTGATTTTTTTTATCATCAATGAAACGTGTATTATGAATTTAAATTAAGTGAATAAAACTGTTTCTTGACTATTATTGTTTCTGTTTGTTTGCTTCTGTGTCGTTGTCATTGCATGTTAATCATATTCCATCGTTCATCATTGCAGCAGCAAGAAGTCCCCTGCTGGACACAGTGAATGAACCCCAGGTTAAAGGGGCTATAAAATTACAAATGTATATGGGCAGGTTTGTGAGGTGAGGAGGGCGCCGAACTACCTAAAATAGAGGGCGGAGGAAGTCACGCTGTGTGTGCAGGACAGCATGGTTCGATTTGCACCTGCCGCCCCGGTTGCGTCAGCGGCGCCATTCAGGATCTTGGCCCGGATACAAACATTTATATATCCGGGGCTGCCTGGACAAACCGTCTCCCAACATTACATAACTCGCAACCGCCATCTAGTAATGGCAATGGGGACCCTTTCGTGGGTTGCTTTACATGCGTAATCGCTAATAATGCTAACGCTAGCTGGGCTATCGCTCGGTCTTGTGACTTTAGGCTCTGGCTACCCCGTAAGGGATAAAGACGTGACGATATGTATGTACCTATGTATAGAAAAAAAAAGACTAGTCACATCCTATAGGTATTATGTGTGACTTACGCTAATCTATTTAAGAGTAAAGATGTTTTAGATATATTATTTTCCATATCTTAATTGCCATGAAAGATGAAACGCAATATGACTAACAGATAACTAAGGCAAATGGCTTAGATATCTGTTAGTCAATAACCAGTAGCGGCGTTAGGGTGGGGCGCGCTTGGGCGACCGCCCAGGGCACTGGATACGGAAGAGGCGCCCCCACCAAGCAAGGAAGGCACGTTAAGCCGTTAGGCCGATGCGGCAGAAAGCTGTCATCATTGTTTGCAGTTGTTAAGCTATATCAGATGACTTTAGGCAGCTTGAAAATTCTGACACCAGTGTTTGCCACTTAAACACACGAAAAACAAACAACCAAGCAAGGGCAGAGGACGCAGAGCAGTGTGATTCAATCGCATTGCATCCCCCTCTCCCCAATAAGGGGGGGCGCTCGTAGAAATCTCGCTTAGGGCGCCAGTAATGCTGACGCCGGCACTGTCAATAACATACCACAGGTTACGTAATCAACGACGCCGGTCTATCAGACGATTCTGATTCGGACAAACTCGCGCCAGTAGCAAAATATTGCCTGCTGTGAGCGGACACGTTATGCGGTATTCGGAGAGGTTATTTTTATAATGATAACTCCAATAAGATTGTTAGTGAGCTCTTTTAGGAGCTGTGCAGGGCAACGAGCGAAATATGCTTCGCAAGCACTACCGCAGTTATCTTCTGTAAGTATTTTTACTTATTTAAATATGTTTTAATGTGTTAGAATTGATAACACTTGACAGTTTGTAAACAACTTGATAACCTTAAGCAAAGAATATATACGCTTGAAGCTACTACTCGAAATTATTAAATTCTACCTCTTCTTATAATACTTTTCAGTTATATTTTGCGTGATGACATTATATTAGTGTGCGCAGACCATGCTGGTCTGGGAGAAAAGAAAAAAATGTAGAATGTGCCAGCTGCTTCTCTTCCAGCGCAGATTGGGCGATTGGGCTAAAATCTGCGGAGTCATGTCACTAGGCGATGCGGCTAGCAACCCATCACTACTTGATTTCTTTTTCCATCTACAAGCCCTCCAACATGCTAAATGTGGCCATAAGGTCTTATAGACTTAGGCTCTGTCTACCCCGCAAGGGAAAAAGACGTTATACTATGCATGTATGAAATTATATACCTACCGACTAAGTTTTCACTATGACCTAAGTGCTAAATAAGACAATATTAAGAACTTGGGGCTAATCGCCGACATTAATTTAGGTACTTAACGTACCTAGACGTACCTAAACATTTTATAATATAAATTACTGGCTGTTCCCGTAACTTTGTCCGCGTGGGTTTTGGTTTTATTTCAGTGTATGCGGGTTCCCGAGTCCGACTCGTCGATTCCGGATTCCGAAGGATCTCAGGTTATGATGTAACTGAGAACACGCTATGATGACAGAGTCAGTTTCGCAACGCTCTTAATGACGTTTTGGCAAATATTTTTGCTACCTTGGGTGGTTCACATTAATGCAATTTTTTGAAAATATAATCTTTCATATATATAAAAGATTTCAATCAAACTACTGGACCGATTGTAATGAAATTGAAATTGTACTAACTTAAAATAATTAAACCATTTAATACAAAAAAGAATTTTTAAAATCGATTCATAAATGACGGGGTTTTGGCGTACGTACCTAACAAACATTAAAAAATTAATAATCTAAAGACCGTTAAAAATACGATACATTGCTTTATTTTTAGTATTATAAGGAAATTAATTGAAATGATTGACCACCGATTGACGATCTGAACACGCCTAAGCAGTGGCAGCGGGCGGCTGCGCCGCTCAGTCGCTCGCTGCCACCATATAAACACGAATACTTGCTAATCGATAGGTACTAATATATTATAAATGCGAAATCACCTCTGTCTTTTTTCACGCTTCAACCATTGAACCAATTTAGATGAAATTTGGTATGGAGGTAGTTTGAGGCCCGGAAAAGGACATATTACGGGTTTTACTTTTTCTCGAGGGATCGACATTAACGCGGGCGGAGCTGCGGGCAATAGCTAGTATTTTTTTAATATTTATAGGAAAAATACAACGTAAAAAGAAAGGATTTTGGAAGAGTTCAAGCAAATGATGTGGCTCACTTCAAGTCCCTGCTGGGAGAGGAGCGGGTGTTGACAGAAGAAGGTGATGTGTTGCCTTTCAACATCGACTGGATTAAAAATTGCAGAGGTGCAGTATTCATTTCCTTTCATGTATACCTATGCCTACTTCTCCACGTTCATTGCTGTATACTGTTTCCTGTGCTAGTTAATAGTTATCTACATCTAATTTAACAGATAAACCTCATAACTAGGAATCATAAAACCCAGTGCTGGATCTAGGGGTTGGAAGCGAAGGGGGGTGGCGAAATAGGTAAATAACGCTGTGGGTGCTTGTTTTACGGTATTTAGCTTTTTACGCCCTTCATATTTCACAACTGTGTTTTCAACGAGAAATGATGGTGTAATTCATTTCGTTGATTCGAAGGAGCCCCTGGCGTCAATTCCCATGAATCCACTGGTTGATCATAGATGACGCAGCACTACCACCAGCCCGCTAAGTAAATCGCACTACAGCCGCACCATGGCAGTTTATTTTAGTTATTCCACACAATGTTCATAAACATGGGCATTTATAACACCAAATTACACCCATTTTACATTATAAACTCCACTAGAAGTCTGACTTCGGCTGACTGCACAAAACCGTGCAGTCAGCCGAAATTTCCGTCAAAATGTTTTAACTACCTATTCTTTTTTTTTAGGGCAATCACAAGTGGTGCTGAAACCGAAAACGACTGAAGAAGTATCAAAAATTTTGAACTATTGCAATGAGAGGAAATTGGCGGTGTGTCCGCAGGGCGGGAACACGGGCCTGGTGGGCGGCTCTGTGCCCGTGTTTGACGAGATCGTTGTCAACTTGATGCTCATGAACAAGATCATCAGCATTGATGAGATATCAGGTATGTTTTAAGTCTTCTTTTACGTGTGTTAGTGGCCAACAAGATCCTGATGAGGTAGACGAACGAGTTATCATATGGTTGCAGGAGTAGTACTGGTCGAAACATACTAACTATCGTCAGTATTACTTCCGTCTTCCGTTACACTATCGGTATTCTGTAGGGAACCTTCTACTCGCGAATCCGACTTACACTTGGCTACTTTGTGTGAAAATTTGATAAAGTGAAAAGTTTCTGCGAAACCAAAATCTGCCTAAAATATCGAAAAAATATATTTCCCTTGAATCATACAACTGTGTTATAGGCTCTCTGATATGCGAGGCCGGCTGCATCTTGGAGACACTTGACAACAACGTGCGCGAAAAAGGTCTGATCATGCCCCTGGACCTGGGCGCTAAAGGAACCTGTCAAATCGGCGGCAACGTCAGCACCAACGCCGGCGGATTACGTCTGCTACGCTATGGGAACTTGCACGGATCCGTCTTAGGAGTCGAAGCTGTAAGCAACTACCTACATTATCCTGTTCCTTTGTAACCCTAAGTAGGTAAGAATCTAATTATGTATATAAACAGGACTTACCACGAACACGAACCATTTGACAGCTCCGTGGCGCAGTGGTTAACACGCCAGCCTGCGACACGGAGTGCCCGGGTTGCGTATTGCCAAACTGTATACTGACCCAGACCGGGGTTGCTCTGAGTTCGATCGCAGTTTGCCTTTGTAGTTAAAGAGCAAACTGTATACTTATTCAGAGTGTCTGAATCAAAATACATTTTGCTTTAAAATACTATACCAAAATACATAAGAGTCCAGACGTCCATACTTTCCAGCGTCTGGTGTAGTATGTAATGGCATGATAATTTAAAACAAAATGCATAAATGCAGACATGTTTTATTTCTCTGCCTCGTCTTCTAAAACTTGCGCCGCTTGCGACCTTGACTCCTTTTTTTCGCCAGTGGTCGTGACGTGACTTCATTAGCAATCACGCAAGTGTTTATTAAATAAAGTGTAAAAGTAAAGGAACTTTAAAAAAATAAACCGACTTTAAAATTATTTTTTTTTAGATCGGTGTAACACTTGATAATTTGAATGAAATTGACACTTGGCTAGTTTGCGGTACGAGTATGCTGGTAGAAAAACAGTTGGCGTACTTATTTATAACATATAATTTTTTATTTCGCACTTTCCGGTTATTAACCAACAAAATGTACAGTTTTGAAGTCGGTTTAAATTACTTATTAAGTTCTTTTAATTCCCTTTTTACTTATCCGTTTTTTTGTATTTGGTGCTATTGACAATTTTTGATAGGGAAATAAAGCACAAAATGCGTGGTGTGATGCCATCACCTGATATTTGAGTTTTTAATTTTTGGCGTCTAATGAAAATTTCCCATTTTTTGTTCTTGATTCATTCATTTACTTTGTTATCAATCACTTATCATATCGACTTAATTGAGTTTTTATTACCTAGACCGAAATAACAAATAGGTACAATTTGTTGTGTCAATGCATCTTTCTTATTAAAAATTAATAAATACTGAATTGGAAAATCTTATAGTTTTTTAACATCCTCTATAGTTGTTACAGTTCAAATTAATTTTTAGTCATACTTACAAAGGCTTTTCTTTAATTAAAACTTAAATTACTCCACAATAGGTATGTTTTTGGGGAAAGTTGTTCAGTCTCACGGATAGGATAGTGTGCGTTATTCCAGCCAGATTTTGTTGAAAATTTACGAAAATCGACATTGTAGTGCAGTAGATAATTAGATATAGAGCTTCTGTAAATGGTAAGCTAATTTTTAAATTTGGTAAGCGTATATTTTTTGAATTATTTGATAAAAACAGTTCCGGCTAGCGTAACGTTAAATCGCAACAGAAGAAAAAACAGTATGTAATAAAACTGTCACAGTTTGCTTTATATACAAGCGAGCAAAGTGCATACCTTCTCAGACTGCTCTGAGCTCGTATGTACTTTGCTCTAATTTGTTTGTGATTTTAATGAGCACGACGTAGTTCAGACCTTCTGATCCGTAAAGGTACAGACTATGGGTGTCTGGGTCAGTATACAGTTTGGCAATACGCGCCCGGGTTCGATCCCCGGCCAGGTCAATCTTTTTCAGATTGGCCTGGGTCTTGGATGTTTATATATGTATTTGTTATAAAATATAGTATCGTTGAGTTAGTATTCCATAACACAAGTCTCGAACTAACCATGGGGCTAGCTCAATCTTGTGATTTGTCCGTATATATTTATTTATTATTTTTTCAATGGAGTTACATCATTCAGATCATCGTGGTTGCAACGAGTCTACGTTGCAACCACGATGGATGTAACTCCATTGAAATGTCAACGGAAACAAAAAATAAAAAGGTTCTTCTAAGTCCTGTTTATATACCTACATAATTATGTACTTACCTCGAAAGTTTAAAAAAAGAATAAGTAAAATCTATTTGAAATAATACAAACAAAATTAGATGATGTTATAAGAAATTCGTTATCATCAATTCTGAATATTGATTTAAGTAACCAACGTATTTGGGACCAAGCCTCCTTACCCGTCAGGTTAGGGGGGCTTGGAATACGCAAAATTTCCAGTGTTGCCCTTCCTGCTTTTTTGTCCTCTGTTCATAGTGTAGAAAACCTCTTTCAAAATATCCTTAAACAACCTACATATGAAATTCCCTATGTGGCGGAGGCCAAAATAGTTTGGTCAGAGGTAAGTCTAAATTCAAAATTTCCCGACATTCCTTCTTCGCAGAGGCAGTGGGACGAGCCGTTATGCAGGGTTGTTCAGAGTAATCTCCTTAAATCTTCTGACAGCAACCCTGCTGAGTGCGCTCGTCTCCTTGCAACTGCTGAGTGGGAGTCTGGTTTATGGTTGCAGGCTTTACCATCTTATAACCTGGGTACATTCCTAGATGACCACACCTTCCGCTTAGCGACGTGTCTACGTTTAGGAGCCGTCACTAATGTCCCGCATCATTGCCTCTGCGGTGATGCTGTCGACCAGTTTGGACGCCACGGACTTTCATGCTCCAGGAGCGCTGGCCGCATAGCTCGCCATGCCAACCTGAACAACATTATCCACCGTGCTCTTGTCACCATCGAGCTACCAGCTGTTTTGGAACCAAATGGCCTGGCGCGAGATGATGGCAAGAGACCAGATGGCATGACTCTTGTGCCCTGGAGATTGGGGAGGCCATTAGTGTGGGACGCCACGTGTGTTGACACACTCGCGCCTTCCCACCTCCATGGCACTAGTTCTAAGGCTGGCGCAGCTGCGGCCACCGCCGAGTCCCTCAAACGTCACAAATATGCATGCCTTGGCAATGGCTACATATTTGAGCCGTTTGGGGTGGAGACTATGGGTCCGTGGGGCCCTTCAGCTCATAAATTATTTAAAACCATAAATAAGCGACTGGTCGAGGTATCTGGTGACCAAAGGGCTGGCAATTTTTTTGCACAACGCATTAGCATTGCCATCCAACGTGGCAATGCGGCCAGCCTTTTAGGCACTCTACCGGAAGGCAATGATCTGCGTGACATTTTTTATTTATAGATAACTTTTATTTAGTGTACATATTATACAGTTATACTAGTTCTAGTTGTTAGTAAGTATTATTTTTTAAGTTGATTTAGATATAAATAATATACAAACAAATGTACAAACTAATACATACCTACTTCTTAATCATGGACGCTTCTAAAGCACCACGCTGAGAATCCCATTATACATGCTCGTAAGAGAAAGCAGGAAGATCCACATCTGCTTGTAATTTAGTTTAAATTTAAAGCAATGGAATCTTAGGTTTCTATGGATCTTTACGTATTTTCCAGGTAAAGGCCGACGGGACGGTAATAGACTGTCTCAAAGCCTTGAAGAAGGACAACACGGGGTACCATTTGAAGCACTTGTTTATAGGATCTGAAGGCACTCTGGGGCTAGTCACCAAAGTAGCTATACATTGTCCAGTTTTGCCTAAAGCCATTACACTGGGATTTTTTGGTGAGAAATATTCTATTTACTATTAACAGGTTTCAGTTAAACCGCGAGATTGAAACGAGCCTAGTATAGAGCCTTGGGGGACATCAATCACAACTTACATATATTTTTTCCTCTATAGTTTATACCTAGTGAGAATCAACGCTATAAACTCTGTATTTTATTGATTTATGTTTAGAAACAGAATAAGTAGGTACTAGTACTCAAGTACAGAAGAGGCACTCTGCAAAGATATTCAAAGAAATATCTCAATGTAGTTAGCGATACGGTGTAATTTAGCTCGCGTCAGAACGTAGTACCTTTTAGATATCTTTACCGTGCTTTTAGTTTAGATACCTACAGCAATTTTATACTTATAGCTCTGAACAAACGATTCATAATTCGATGTTTTCGATACCGACACGGAGAGGGAGACAAGCCTGGCTCCATCCTGGTTCAGATTAGATATCATACTATGCATATGTCTTGTAAGCACAAGAGGTAGGTACTATGCTGAAGGTTTACCGATGTAATCAAAAAGAGGTAACTATATGAAACCATTGATAAAAAACTGTTTTCTGAACATATTCGCGTAGGCATAAAAGTATCTTCTATCGTAATAACACAATTTATCTTCTACAGGAGTGGAAAATTTTGAAAACGTACTGAAGCTGTACCGAAGTGCCAAATCATCCTTAGGAGAAATTTTATCTGCCTTTGAGATGGCAGACAACGCTGCTATAACCAACACGTCAAGAAATCTCAATTTACCGTAAGTTCATGAGTTGTTATGACTATGTAACTTATTCGTTTCTTGAATAAATAAATAAATAGGGACTAATTACACAGATTGACATCCACGGTACACAGTAGTACTAGTAGTTGATGAGTGAACTTGTGTTGTGTGCGATAGTAACTCAACGATATTATATTTTAAAATAGATACATACTCATATATAGACAAACATCCAAGACCCAGGTCAAGCTGAAAAATATCATTTTCTCTCTTGACCTGACTGGGGATCGAACCCAGGTAGTTAAGGTAAATGCGGACCTTGCGTTCCAACAATTGGTATGTCAATATTTTATTACCATCAAAATTAAAGACAGGCCCGACCCATTTTTCTGTTAATTTCTTTTTGGCACGTCTACTCAATCGAATTATAATTAGGCACTTTGACCCGCATGGCAAAGACATTCAGTGGCTTAGTTGTAGATTTCAAACATCACAAAAATAAAAAGCGTTTTTTTTTTAAATATCACATAACATAAACAACACTACACTTATCAAATAGTATTATAACGAAAATATTCGTTTGTAGGAATCCAATATCCGACTATCCATTCTATGTGCTCGTGGAGACCCATGGTAGCAACGAGGCTCACGATGAAGAAAAACTGAATAGCTTCCTGACGAAAGAGATGGAAAGCGGGCTCATACTGGACGGGACTGTCTCCTCGGAACCCACGAAGATGCAGGTCAATATTGGTATTTGAATGAAGCCCACCGATTCTGTAAACAGTCACAAAATGATACAGCTTGTCATGTTTTGTGACATTGTTAAATCCTAAAATCGCCCTCATCATAGCATGCTTCTGTTTGCATCTTCAGTGGCACTTCAGGTCCTAAGATCTGCTTTTATAACAACATGTTAGTTTTTCATGTTTTTGTCGTGTCTGTACGTGGCCAGCACTGTTGACAGATTTTTTAAGCTGCCTAGATATAGATTCGGAATCCAAGGCGTAGCCTAACGACTGTCAACAATCATGACAGCCGGGATCAACTGCTTAACGTGTCATCCGAAGCACGAAAGAGCTAGAGATATTTAACGCCACTTCTGGTTCAAATGAGAACCGCGCCCGGGGTTGCTCACGCCTACTGGGCTATTGAGCTCCTCGTTGTAATTTGATTTGGCAAGGTTTTTACAGCCGGCCGCCTGCCTAACGCCAAACTTCCTAGGGTAACTCCATAATGGCAGAGTTTTTTTTTTTTCTTCTTCTCCATGTTCTCTAATGCGTTATTTACAGCGCCTCAGAGGTTGTCTTTTTTTCGCTTATTCGATCAGCCTGGCTTGTTGGTATTTACTTTGTATTTACTAATCACACTATTGACATGCTAAATGGCAGCTGGTACAAAAAGTTTTTGAACAGGTTTTTGATTACCTTTCACAGACTATCTTTAGTTTTGTGATACTGAACAGAGATACATTGTTTCTCATTATTATGAATTTACAGACTATTTGGAATTTGCGAGAGAGTATAGCGGGGGCTGGACTTGTGAACGGCTATGTTTTCAAGTACGACGTGTCGATACCGCAAAAATTCTACTATGACTTGGTGCCCGTACTGCGGAAGAGGTTGGGAGACAAGGCTGTGATGGTGGTCGGCTACGGACATATAGGTTAGTAAATTCCTAAGTCACAATAATCAATGTAATGTGCAAGTTCCCCTTACATTTTTCATAGTCACCGTCTATATCACAGAGTACTTTGTATGTAGACTACAACCTTTGACTGACAAAAACCTTTCGACGCTAAATACATATTTTGATGACGCAATATTAATTAGGGTGTATCTATTTACTTTCTGTGTGGTTGGTTGCTCGTCATTAGCAGGGGTTAGAATACCGGTAAAATTTATTACCGGTATCTCTATGAAACAAAACAACAGTACCGGTAATTACCGACACAGGCCACACTAGCTGCCCGTCATTTCAAAGTTTTTAGCTGCATAATTTATAATAAAATAAATAAAATTTTATCAATTTATCCATGTACCAAACGAGAAAATAAAAATAAAATTCAAAATTGGCTAATGACACTGGACTACACAGATACAGAAAATCTCTTGCATTGAAATAAATTAAACCAAAAAATCGAAATACAATTAATAAATAAATAAAATATACATATATATATATATATATATATATATATATATATATATATATATATATATATATAAAGAGACATATCACACAAACTGCGCTGGCCCTACAGTAAGTTGTGAACTTGTGTCGTGGGATACTGACTTAGCGATGCTGCGATTTACAATAGATCTATTATATGGACGGGCGTCCTAGACCCAGGTCAATCTGATAAGTAACTGTAACGTAACGAAAATACTTACCAGCTATAATTATTATACTTACACCAAAATCTTCCTCAAAAATGCTCACCGTTTTTGATGTTGATACATACCCATAATAAGAACAAACAAATTGACACTTCCAATTGCACAAACATAATTTAACACACACACACCACGACACATACACTTTACGTTTAACACACAGGTAAGAGCAGTATCGTTATTATTTGCTGTAATGGAATTATAAGTACCTGCACAAATACACAATACTGTAGTATAATGTCTGTTAAACGAATTCCCAAAACACAGAAGCTTCTAGTTTGGGAATTACTGAAGATATTTTTATTAGTTCATTTATGTTTTTTCTTTAACATAGGTAATGTTAAGAATGGCACCTCTGCTATGCTCCCCACCACTCGAGATACAGGTTTGTTCCTAGTTCGATGGTGAGTTGCTGATATTAGATCAAACTTACAACACAATAAAAACCTCCAATGTTAACTTACTTATCTATGTTAAATGTCAATAAATATATTTTTGTTTATTTATTTATTTTACTGTAAACATGTTTTACAAAAATAAATTAGCTTGAATTGGATTGGTACCGGTAAATTTGATACCGGTAATAAGGGGTTGAAATAACGTTAAAAATCAAGTACCGGTACCTCTATAATATGACGGTACCGGCAATTGGATTGGTACCGGTACCTCCATAAAACGACGGTACCGGTAATTGGATTGGTATCAATAAGTTTAATAACGTTAATAAGAGAAATATCTGTAAAATTTGGTACTAAATACCAGTAAACAGTACCGGTACTCGTATCGGGAATTATCATTTTGTTAACGTGTGTCGTTGCCGTGTTGTGCATGTGCGGCGTGAGGCGGGGGCTGACAATGGGGCGGCACTTTTACAGTCGAGCGAGACCCATGCGGGACGGCAACAATGCGTAGGTACCGGTAAATTTAACGCAATTTTTTAACAATATTATTACCGTTATTTTTCTAGATGATTTCCGTTAAAATTTTTACAGTATAGAAGTACCGGTACTTATAATGTGAATTTGGTACCGGTAACAAGCCCTAGTCATTAGTTTTCTTTATTGCGAAATCAAGGTATGCTCCGCGTAAATGATTCTTGTCAACCGTAAGTCATATCAAGCGCGGTCCGTTGGGGTCACAGCAGACATGACCTCTAAATTGTACACGTCAAATGGAACAATTGAATATAAATACAAAAAATCTCCTAGCCACGATGCATTTAATATTTTAATTCTTCCGATATATATCTCCCCTGTCGTATTAACATAATGTTGCATTTACTTTCAGGTGACGGCAACATCCACATCAACATAACAGTACCAGAATACACAAAGGAAACAGCGTCCCTCCTGGAGCCCTTCATTTTCGAGGAGGTGGCCAAAGTGCAGGGCTCCATCAGTGCAGAACACGGCGTCGGCTTCAGGAAGCCACAATACATCCACTACAGCAAGGATCAGTCCGCACTTCAGCTCATGCGCGACTTGAAGCAGCTTATGGACCCCAACGGAATACTAAACCCTTACAAAGTGTTGCCTGAAGTATAGCTAATTTATACATTGACCAGGCAGAGGCCTTAAAGCACACTAACTAAAGGTTCAAATCTAATAAAGTGTATACACGAAGCCTGGTAAAGTGAGAATATACAACAACTTATTGGCCGCTTAACTGTTACAAAAATCATGTTTCGCCAAAATAGCGCATAATATAAGCCAGCCAGTTTCACAAAGGACAAATTCGCATGAACAATATATTTTAATAAAAATACTGTGACTGTGATTTTTATACAAATAAAACAACATTATTTTATTTAAATGACTTTTATTAAAATATCCATTTATTCTTATAACATTCATAATATCACTGCAACAAAAATACAATGGAATATTATAAACATTTTCCTAATTGCTTCAAATAAATAAATCCAGTATTGCATAAATATATCAAAAATGTATTTTATCAGCAATTGGACTAACAGCATGAATTAATTACTCGTATATTATGTCTGCGGTAGGTACATATTTTATTGCTATGTGTTATGTAGAAAGCACTATAGAATAGATCCCCCTATTATTTATTCATTTAAACCAGCAATTAGGTCATCGATTAAAATATATCTAGCACTCAAGGCAACTATCACTCCCGGTCTCACTCATATCGAATAGGCATATTTAAATCACAACAAAGTAACATAAATTGTAAGTAACAAATTTGGCATTTTGTCTATTTGGTGACATCTCTCAGTTTTTGCTGCAATGAAATCCTATGAATGTCTGATAGTAGTTGCCAATGCCATGGGACTCACTTGGGATCACCACTGGTATTGTTAGTAACCAATTCAGATTATAGTCTGAAATACTATTAACTAAAATAAATTAATATTAGATATTATAATATGTGATTCGCTGGTATTTATTACATTTCGGCCGGCCTCACACAGCCGGAATTCGAACTCGCGAGAGGCACGCTGCAGTACGATAGACAGAAAAGGAGATATCTCTATTCGTATCCAAAGTACTGCCGCAGAATTAAGTACTTACGTACAGAACGGAGACTGGTAACGTCTCTTACAATACAGCGTCCCCGCACCTCTCCCCCGTTGTCGAGTGTGTTGGTAGCATATGTGGACACACCACGCTACTGTTGCTAGTCGAACGTTACGCAGTCTCTTAAACCTACGTTAGTACCTGAATTCATTCTGCGGTGGCGACCCTGATCGTTAACTCACAAAGATTCACGGACGTAAGCCGAGTAATATTTATGCCATAACTATTACTCGGCTTGTATGTAGCGCCATATTGATGTCTGAATTCCAGCTGTGTGCGGCCAGCGGTAGTAATAAAAAGATTATTTGCTAGTACATAATAAAAATATCCTCTAATGAATACGATTTTCCTGTCATAGCGTATCAACAACAATTTACTTTAGAAAACACTATTTCAGAGCTGAACCTGTCCCCGCCAATAAAAACTAAGTAATGCACCAATAAAGAAACATTTGTGCTAACTAAACTCGAATGTGTACTCTAAAATGATTCAACATTTATTTAAGATTACTGGATAAATTGTTCAAAAATATTGCTAAAAATCATCGAGATTACTCAAAAAAACTGCACAGAGATATCTGTAATTCATGTCATCTGATGTAGAATGATATCAACGAGTCAGTATCCGTACTAGTCAAAACCATCGTTTCTTCGTTTAGCATTGGACTCACTGGAATGGAAGTTCATTGTAAGTAAAATCATCAATACTCCATATTTTTGACATTCGACTTGTTTCCACATTTTTATTGCATTAATAAATGTCTCTACATTGCCTATATGTTGATTTCTATTCATCAATAGAAAAAATAAATGGAGAAAATATGAGATCACTAAATATTATTATTCGATAGACGAAATGTAAACAAGATGCAATTATGGCCGACAATTTTCCATGGTGGGAGCAACAATACGATTAACAACTACGAAACGACATCTCGTTGCTTTACTTAACAATTTAGTAAACTAAAAGAGAACTAAATAAAACTTGTTTACATTTAGTCCACACATTTTATTATCGTGTAGCAGATGCTGTGTTTACGTATAAACAATAATATTAAAATATTCAACACTAGTGATCAAATATACAAGCCACGAAACGGGTAAACAAGTCTTTTAAAATGCATTCATTTGTTTCATATACGTAAACACAATCAATTCCTCCCAAAACCAGACCAAAACTAACCGCTAATAAATCTACACACAAAATAAAGGACACCAATTAATATCTATAGTTGGCGTTTATCAGGAGAAAGCAATCGAGACAAAGACAGTAAAAAAAAAAAAATTGATTTAATACTTTTATAGCTAGACTGATCTATCGATAGGCTCCGACCTGCAAAGCGGGGAGAGCGCTGTTGGCAGCTTCCTGGTACGCCTGTCAGCCCCGCACCCCTTCTAGATATTTACGCGGAGCCAGAGAAAGGTCTAGCTATAATATAGACGAAACCGAAAAGCATGTAACAATCTCATTTGTCATGGAAGTTGTAAAGTTACGTTGATTTTCGATATTGCTTATAGTTTAAATTTTTGTAAATTTTGAATTAACTGTACTTATACTATCCTATGGGGCGGCATATGAGGAAGTTTCAACACTTATTCCTTTCCAAACAGCAATAAGAGCAACGAAGGTTGCCTTAAGCAAGTCCTAGCAATGATATAACTTACGAATATTCTCTCAAGATTGTAATTGCTTACTCCTCATAATATTAGTGTTCGAATGTGTGGACGGCTGAAATTAATGTTATAATTGTTTTGGTCTTACAGTAACAGGGGCCTGAAAAGTTAGCACGGTATCATTAATATGTAATGGCCGCGTATTACAGTGCCAAACAAAATTAGATCATATATAATATATTTTGTAATGCCTAATTTAGCTTGAAACCATAACTCGAATGCTTAGTTCGTAGTGACGGACACGTGCATGTTTTTATAATCAAGGTCATCAAGTGGATGGAGGTTGATTTTTGTTATATTTATAACTATTTACAGAAATAGTCAATATCTGTGCAATTGTTAGTAGAAATCACGTTTTGGCGAAACACGATAGACAAGAAACTTTCGGCGAAACGTGGATGCTGAGAACAACTGTATCGAGGTTGATTCTGTAAAGGCTCCTACACACTATACCGGCGGCACAGCCGTCGGGTGTGTAGGAGCCTTTATACAATATGAAGTCAAACACTAACCGATACAACTACACATTAATTACAGCTGCCAACACATTCTAACACAATCTTTTTGTAGTTTTATAGAGTTTTATTGTTTTTTTATACATTTTCCTTGTCCTAGGCTAGGGCCGCTTGGTCTGAGGGGGCGGCGCGGGGGGGCGCGGTTATCGCTTGATCTGGTTGGAGATCTTGAGGAACTCTAGGAACCCGGCCTGCATCTCCGCGTCCATGCCCGTGTCCCACGCATCGTTCTCCAGTTCCTCGCTATAACAATATCAAAATAATAAGAAATGCCAATATGTCATCGCCGCATGGTGAAATATTACGTAGCTAAATGCTTGCAAAAGTTACAAAAATATAGGCTTAAACATACAATACATACAATATTAGCATACAATATTTATGTTCTTAAAAATATTTATATTTTCCTCTGTTTACAAGTATGTGTGAACAGGAATAACTTTTTAGTCATACTTGTAGAATCATTATTACTAATACAGTACAGTAATAAGTATTGATCCCAGGACATGCGGTTCCATCCCTGTCAATAATAAAAAAAATCCGACGAATTGAGAACCTGCTCCTTTTTTTAGGTTGGTTAAAAGCCGGCAATTTTCGGGTGTTTTCAATTACACTAATAAGGTGTATAATTTTAATGCCAATAGGTACAAATTATTCATAATTTGAATTTGGAAGTTATGTAAAATAATAGGTGTGACATCTGTGAGCAATAGTCCATTGAAAAGTTATATTTTAATCCATTGAAAATTTACATTTGGGGTTGCGTTTGTCAGAGGACGCAATTTTATTTTTTAGATATGAAGGGGGTAAGTGTAAAGTTAATTTAAGTTTGTGGGGTTGCATTGCCACCCTTGTCCCACAGCCGTCATCTTACTCGTCAACTTAATTTAAAAAAAAAAATGGCGTCCTCTGACAAACGCACGCTAATCCAAAAAAAATGTAACATTTCAATGGACTACAACATCTCATCAATGTCCCTGCGGAGTTGTTGTAGTTGTCAAGGGTCATCATTGCATGAGTTATAACTTATATCAGATGAGCCGGGAGGTATCTTAGACACCACGCAAATGACGGGGGGAGCAATGGCTAATGTAGATCTTCCATGTGTCTAACCTCCTGGTTTGAGTCGTACCAATGGCAAAAGGCCTGATGCCTTACTACAAAAGGTACTCCTTTGCCACTGTTTGCCAATGCTTGTTATGAAAGGCATCCCATAACAGGTGGCAATCTATGTCTGTACTTTTGCTGTTAGCAATTTAAAAGACACTTCATAATTAAACATATAAAAGGGAGTTAGCACGAACTTTTATATAATTTTTTGTATTACCATTGCGGAGTCGGTTGCTGAAACCGCTGCTTGGCAGAAACATGCTACATATTCTCTTAAACCAGGTTTAAATATTTTTCCCTGTAGCTTTTAAGGCCATGAGTGCCTATCGGAAGCTAGGAATTTAATTAGAGAGCTGGGCCTTCATATTTCAGAACAAGTTAAAGACGACGAAGAACGACCTTCTTCGAAGCATTCATAGGATCATCATCATATCAGCCGCAAGAAGTCCACTGCTGGACATAGGCCTCCCCAAGGATTTCCAATACGACCGGTTGGAAGCGGCCTGCATCCAGCGTCTTCCTGCGACCTTAGTCAGGTCGTCCGACCATCTGGTCGGTGAGTGTCCGACGCTGCGCTTGCCGGTACGTGGTCGCCATTCGAGAACCTTTCTGCCCCATCGGCCATCATAGGATACAGTTATGTATATATTTTTACAAAGCAAAGCATGTTTCACATTGAATTTAAAAGTAGTAATCAGGCCTAACGTCACATGTTACACCTACAATAAAAATAAGGAAATCACCCATCCTAAAGTTTAAAAATAACTTGAAGCAAACATGTATTCAATTAATTATGCAAACTGAATTAGCCGGTTAACCGGTTCATCAAACCAGTGACTCAGAGTAGTGTAAATTGATTCTGAGACTAGCTATTTACAATCTGTATATTAACGTGATTGAACATAACATGATATTTTTTTCAATGTATCATGCTGGTCTGGGCAATAAATTAAAACTTTGGTTTTATATTTTCACAGAACTAGCGACATTTATTAAGCCAATCGATGCAGAAATGTTTGTGAATCGCTGGCAAAACGCTGCAAAAATTAAAGTTCCAAATTTAAGCTAAGCTGAGCCAAGTGGAGTATCTCTAGTCTCCCCAGAAATTGCAAATAGCATAACCCATGGTATTGGCTAATTAAGCCTTGCATCAAATGAGGTATTTCTGATTTTTTTAATGAATAAACAAAACTTATATTTTGACGGATTATCAATAATTTAACAATGTTCCTGTTGTCTCTTAGCGAAAACTCAGATTTAACGTAACCATTGCATCTCTTTTATTGCAGCTTTTATTTTAAATAAATATTTATATATATTTATATAGGTTTGCCAAAGAGCGATGGAGCGCAGTATGTTAGGAATTAAAAGGACAGACCGAGTAAGAAACACAACACTGCGCACCATGACACACTTGTGTCATGGTGCGCAGTGTGCAGACTTCGTTGCAACATCGACCACTTGGTCGATGTTGCAACGAAGTCTGCTAGGCTGAAGTGGGACTGGGCGGGCCATGTTTGCCGAATGGTGCCGGAAAGATGGGCTTATAGAACAACCTCATGCACCTACTGATGGGAAACGGTCAAGAGGCAAACCAAAAACAAGATGGACAGACGACTTTACTGTATTCGATGAAACTTGGAGAGAGATGGCAAGAGATAGAGCAAAGTGGAAAAATAAAGGGGAGGCTTTTGCCCAGCAGTGGGACATAAACAGCTACAAAAAAAAAAAAAATATATATATATTATAAAAATCTCGTGCCACGATGTATGTTCAGGATAAACTGAAATTACTAAACCGATTTTGATCAAACTTCATATCTATCTGTAGTTACGAAATTTGGTCCAACTTAAAAGTCGGCCACACCGGGCGCTTTTGCAATTACACTAAATAATGTTGCGTTTCATAGTTTCGCAGTTCGAACGCGCCGTTCGTGAGACGCGTGCCGACGGCCAGCGCTGACCAAGCGCGCTCAATAATCAATTTACAATATTTTACGACGATTGCACTTTTATCCATAGAAAATAAACAGCTTATCCTGTTATTATATTTGTACCAGGACTAGGTACCTCATTTAATATTTTTGGTAAGATTTCTATAGGATACAAGGTCAAGCTTTTCAGACGATATGGCGAAGAGCTTGACCTACATCCTCACTGTGTCATTGGCGAGTGTTTAGCCATTGGTGGAGACTGTAGGTTTCCGGCAGAGTAGAATAGGACCACTCCAAGTCTTTCCATGGATGTCGTAAGAGGCGACATAGGAAATACAAGCTAAACAAAGCGTATAAACATCAATGAGACCTCTCCCGTCTGGCCAGTGAGGAGAGTGTAGGCCAAATCGTCTGTTCTGGCAAAGTATGGCTCCGGTAGTACATAGAGGGTCATGCTCCTGCAGTGGAGACTAAAAAGACCTGATAATAATGGAGACTGAAATGTCAGAGCGTCACGTGGTTTTTTCCTCGTACAGCAAGATTGTGGAATGGACTCCCACCCGATGATTTCCCTGTGTGCTATAACTTGGGGTCATTCAAAAGGCGTGTTTACAGGTATTTTAAGAGTCGGCAACGCATCAGAACCTCCTCTGGTGTTGCAGATGTCCATGGGCGACGGTGACTACTTCCCATCAAGTGGCTCGTCTGCTCGTTTGCCGTCAAATATACATAAAAAAAAGAATGTATGTGTGTGGTAGTGTTTGTGTAGTGTGACTCACAGGATGTCGTCATCGAGCGCGGCCTGCTTGGCGGCGGGCAGGTTGCTGTGCAGGAAGGCGGCCTCCTCGGCCGTCAGTGCGTGCCCGTCCGCCAGGTACCCGCCCTCCGCCCCCGCCAGGCCCGACCCGTTCAGTGCTGCGGACATACGTGCTGTTACATCTTTCAGGTCGTCTTTGGGGTTATGCACATCATTATCCCTATCCTTACTAATATTATAAATGCGAAAGTAAGTTTGTTTGTTACACTTTCACGCCGTAACTACTGAACCGATCATCATGAAATTTTGCATACAAGTTCTCTGGAGTACGGTGAAGGACATAGGCTACCTTTTATCCCAGGAAAAAGTACCTGGAATTATAACCAACTCCAAGAGCGGATTTAAGGTGAAGGAGGGGCACGAGGGCACGTATTCTCCAGACGATATTTTTGTGTATTGTGGAGAGGAATCTCGTGTTTCTTGTGAACACATGACCAAACGCGCGTCGTTCCTACAAAATTTGTTCGGTTTTCACCTCGAAGGTGTTACCGCGCGTAGGTGTATTGGATACTACACTGAGAGTGAGACAGGCCTGCCTGTACACTGTGTTCCTTGTAAGAGACTGTGTACGTACCGGGGGTGTTCTTGGCGGTAATTTCGGCCGACTGCACGGTTTTTGTTTTGGATTGTTTAGCAAATTGATTCTAGTGGACTTTATAATGTGAAATCGGTGTAATTTGGTGTTATAAATATTTGGAGTATAATGTGTGGAATAACTAAAATTAACTATCATTGGGCGGCTGTAGTGACATTTACTTAGCGAGCGTGTGGATGTATCTCAAAATTTATACTTTTCGCAATTTTTTCTTTATCTGTGCTATAGGGCGTTGCTTCATACCAAATTTATAGATTCTGGGTTCACGGGAAGTACCCTGTAGGTTTAGTAACTAGTCGAATTAGCTTAGAAGTTTGATTAATTCACAGCTCCAAGGGACAGTAGACCTGGGTATTTGATATGAATTTCAGCTTGTTACCTCCGCGCGTTGCTAAGAAAAAGTGCTTTGACAGACACACAGACAGACGGACAACAAAGTGGTAAATAAGGATTCAGTTTTTTTCCTTTTGAAGGACGGTACACAAAAAGAAAAGAGTGTATTTAATAAATGCGTTAACGGGTATTAGCGTGAACATACCGTTTTTCTCCAGACGTTTCGACCAGTTTGCACCGGCCGTGGTCACTGGATGACTGAAACGTCCAGTGACCGCAGGCGGTGCAACGTGGTCAATACCTGGCATTTAGGAAATATGCAGCGCAAAGTTTAAGAGTATTTAAAAAGGTGTACATACCGGTGTGGCGGCGCGGCGCGTGGTGCGCGGCGGGCGCGTGTTCGGGCTCCTGCTCGGCCAGCCCCCAGCGCGCCGCGCGCAGCGCGATCACGCCGCGCACGCTCGCCAGCGCCGAGCGCAGCTTCAGCCGCTCGAACGCCGCGTGCATGCCCGCCGGACAGTCCGCGTCTAGCGCTATGCCGGACAGCTGACGACCAAACATGTCACGACTCAAAATCAATTCAGAAAATAGGCCTTTGCAAGGCACTTTTTTGGCGAGCTCCGTGGCGCAGTGGTTATAACGCCAGCCTGCGACGCGTATGCGTACATTATTATTTTTGGAACATATTATGTTAGCGATCGAGTGTGCATTGATAATATTTTACATTATACACAGTAGTCTCAAAGAGGCCGAGCAGACCTGTCAGTACAACACTGCCAACGGCGGATTACCCACACTCGCCAAAATGTATAGCTCTAGGGCAGCGGTCGTCCGTCACACTTTACTGACGAGCGACGACCTGTGAAGGCGTCACATATTCTGCGGCGGTGAAGGCACTCTAAGAGCCTTTGTTCATTTAGTTATTTATTCTGCACTAGCTGTGCCCGCGACGTCGGTCGCGTGGGAGTTAATATCGAAAAAAGTACTCGTATATATTGTTCATTAGAAATACGAGCGAGCGAGGCGAGCGAAGCTCGCTAGCTCTCTCGGATATCTTCGGCCACATCGGTCATATAGTTTCCTGTATGAATCAAAGTATGAAGAGATGAAACGATGTTCGCTCGCCTCTTTCGCTAGCGGTATGAACCGCCAATTATATAAAGACGGCGTACGAACACGCTGTATGTCGGACTAATAACATTATGGTATAAATTTCATTCTCCAAAAAGTAAAGAAAGTGTGGCAAATAAAAGTGCAACTTACCTTCAAGAGTTGACAGACTGATTTGATATTGACTTCTTTGTCCGTGTCCAATAGGTGAAGCAACACCTTGCAGAGGCTTTCTCCTAAAGACTTGATTCTGCCTCCCTGGGAACAATGATAACAATATTGCGATTTCAGGACATAATTATTCCATTGTTGTAAAACTATACATTAGTAGAGCATTACACAGATAGATCTGCTTACATAATAGACCCATTTGAGATTTAATAAATGTATTTTCATATCAGAAAAATAAGAGCCCTTATGGAATATTAATCTTAATATAAGTCTCTCCAAAGCAGAAGACCGGAAGGCAAGAATGTCTTCAGCTCACACACAATGGTCCCAAACGAGAGGCCTAAGTGTGGAAAAATGCCCACAGAGCCAGGTGAAACAGGTGAAGGAATATTAATATAAAAATAAACTGGCCAAGTATGTCGAATTGCAAACGAAGGGAATACCCCTATTCAATATAGGGGAGCAATAAAATACGTTCTTTTTATGCCTCTCCCCTTTTAAAAATTAAAGTAAATTTACACTACAGAATTCCGTAATATCATAGACTAAGAATTCAAAAATGCATTGAAATGATTGATTTTTCAACCTACCTGGTTATCTTCAAGCTGGGTGTAGATCTCAGCAAGGAACATCGCAAATCCTCTCATGTTCTCCTCAGAGGTCTCCACGCCACTGATGATTTTGTTCTCCTCGGCTGAACAGCGTTCCAGCAAGCACGCCCGGAAAGTCGACTCTTCCGGGGGCGCCAACGAGTCGTACATCGAACATAGCCGGGCGCCATTGTATCGGAAGTTCGCTTCGCCTATTGACTATCAAAATATACAGAAAATTAGCTATGCACCAAATTTTTATTAGTCGGTGAATTCTTATAAACACTATCCTGCCATCAATGTGTTGTACTTCAAATGACAGCTGTTCATAGCGCTCATTTGACGTGCAGAGTGGTCAAGCAGGCTTATAACCTTGCCGGTTTTAAAAATTAGAAAATAAACTAATGCGCCTATTAAACCATCCTAAATTCAGTCACTCTCGTCCCTGACTAAATTCAGGATGATTTAATATGCAATTATCTTACGTTGTCACACTTGTGATATGTTATTAAAAAAAATATATTTTATTGCTGACAAATTAGTTTTCCTCATAATATATTATAATTTTATTACTTTTATTAAACTTTATTACATATTTTGTTGCATGTTAATCAACAGTCAGGCAGATCTTGCTTACATATTAGATACAATTGCGTATTTGGTATATGGAACCTGACAATAAAAAACCTAACTGACAAGAACTAATATAAGATAATGTATTTTTTCTAACCCAAAATGGGTAAGAAAAAATACATTACTATGTCCCACTGCTGCGCAAAGGTCTGGTGTAAAATAGAGAAAGCAATGGGGGACCATTGCTTTCTCTATTTTACACCAGACCATTTCTTTTCAAATTTCTTATAATTATTCTGATAACTATAGGAAATTTGAAAAGAAATGGTCAGAATACAATTTTTCTGACATTTTTTATATTTTTATGCAAAACGCTATTTTTTATATTATCAATTAATTATATAAATTAATAAATATTACCTGATTCACAATAGCTTCCACCAAAGCCCTTGTGTAATTCGTGTCATGCAATGTGGAAGCAAACGAATCAACCAGAGGGCCACAGAGGGTGTCGAACTTGCCAGGGTCGAATGTTATCTCACACATAACAGCAATCAGGTTTCCAATATTCTCCTAAAAATATAGTACCTATATTAAGCAATATTTTAAAAATAACATATTTCGGTTATTTTTACTGTACAGTCCATAATAAATAAATAAATATACCAACTTTAATCAAACTACTGAACCAATTTTGATGAAATCTAAATGGGACCAATTTGAAAGCATTATCTTTCATATTTTTTTTTTAAATCAGGTCATAAATAAACAGATAACAACACAAAAAAAATACAACTGAATTGAGAACCTTCTCCTTTCTTTGAAGTCTGTTAAAAAAAAGGTTTCAATTCTTTTGCATGGTCCCCCTAATGTGGATGTAATGTACCACAAATGAGCATAATCACAAACTTTTAATATTCTGTTGTGATGTAGTGTACTCAAAATTTGTAAGTCTGACTTTAACATTTTATCTAGTGCAAATTAACTTGCATAAATAAGCATTTTTGAAACAGCTAGATCCACACAATACACACATCATGAGATCACAACATTTTTAACAGTACTTATGTTTAGCAATGCTTTTATTTGTTACACACTCAACAACCCAAAAAAAATGGCTGCACTTTCTTTTTCATAAATAAGGTCAGTTATGTTGGTTGATTAGATCATCAGATTTTTTTGTGTCATATAGGTTAATTCCATTTGATATGGTTTTAAAATTTACTACAAGAAGAAATTGTTTCAATAATAAAAGGTACATTAGATGTTTTTTAATAACATATCTTCTAAAATCTTAATTAATCTCTGGCCTGCAGCAAGATGTGCTGCAAAGTTTGGCCAGAAGTGTGGGTGCCAGGGGCCACCTTGGGTGACAGAAGGTCACACTAGCTATGCCTGAGAGTTGACATAATCAGTTGTCAGGCATACAAATCAGTTTTGCAGGCTAGCAGCATGTTTAATGAATCTGAGTGCATTCAGTCCCTTTGTATTTTAAAAGGAAGACAGAGGATATTATCTATGTCAGACATTTCCACTCTTGAATTGAAGATAAAAATTCAAAGTTTTATGTGAAGAGTATGAAACCATGAATATTAAATCGTAACACTTTAATCAATATTTTATCTGTTTTGATGGGTGGAAGAAATAATTCATGCATGACATACCCTTATATCCATATTTTCAGCTTCCTCAAGTGAGTATGACATGTTATCAAAGTTATAACGGTTCTGATCCTGGCCTTGTCGCAATCTATCTTGCACAGAGAAGCGGGGTGGCCTGTATGGAGCTGGATCAGCCGCATATGTAGGTGCTGCTTGAGGCGTATAATTGGGAGGGTACCATTCCTTAGCCTCTGCTGACAGGTTTGATTTGGGAGCCTCAGTCACTAGAACAAATGTTAAACTTATAACTTTAACTTTCTACAAGTATGTATGTACCATAACATAACTGTGACCCAAAAAATCTACAAATTTTGCACAGCAATCAATTTGCTGCACCGGCGACTTCTGTCACAGTGAACAACGTCATTAGAAATGAAAATCCTTACTTTCTCCTAAAGTATTATAATTATGCAGAACGTAATTATCTGGCCATGTATGACGACGTCACTTCGCATTGCATTCGCGTTGGTCTGTGAAAGTGATAAATTAAATACAATTTCATTTAGTTCAATAATACCTTTAGCTTCTTCATTGACGGTCCTCGGTCGGCGAAGCTCCCGTGGCTGGTTGTCAGGCTGCCAACCACGGCCTCTGCCTCTGGCTCCACCAATCTCTCCGTTATTCATTTCATATAGTTCTTTACAAAACTGAGAAAGGCCTACTCTGAATAAATTCCATAAAATGAAGAAGGTTATAAGCACGGGTTATAACCGAAAACTAGCAATCGCACGATGAAATCGACACGTAAACAAAGAGAAATACTTTCCAATTCACAGCAGTACCTCCATCTTATTTGTGCAAACGGGACAAAACATCATTCAATGACGTTCAAATTCATTCAATTCATTCCATATACCTAGTATTTATGATACTCTCTCAAACGCAACCTAGTAAAAATCACAAATCGAGGAGATTTATTAATCGATTCTGAGGATGGTCAGTGTAATGGCAACACCGGAAACCACGATGCAGTTGAAAAAAGTATCTATATCCGCTTTGTCAACGGCGGTTGATTTAAAATAGGCGATTCTTTACCTTGTTCCCACAAAAGTAAAAAGCTTAATTTATTATAATAACAATAAACATAATTATGTACTCTAATCGTAACGCAGCGCCATTCTTCATCTATTTTCTTTTCATCATTTCATTCTTCATCATTATTTTACCTCTACATAAATGAAAATACATTAAGTAAAATACATTGAGTCGACAGTGCTCAGCGATACGCGCTCGGCAACAGTCGCGTACCGCCGCATTGCACTGTCACGAATATTAATTCGCGAATCGCGCGGCTTAGCCGCTGCCTGATATCGCTATGAGTTCCGAAACACTCATAGCGAACGAACTGTTGGCGTTCATCCAACACGCCATCGACACCATGGACGAGATCAGCATCTTGCAGATCTGCAAGTCGAACTTCAAGGAAGAGGAGATTTGCAGTGGCAAGGAGCTGCTGTACAGGAGTCTCGGCATGGCTGATCGAATGCCGTCCCGCAGAAGGGATGAAAGGGGTGAGAGGAGTCTGCAGGATGTCATCAACCTGCTGAAGGTGACTGACCCGGACGACGTGCCCACATTCGTGGCGAAGCGGCTGGACAAGCTGCCTCCCGTCACATTTGACCACGTCGACGTCACCAGGTTGCTGAAGGACATCACCGCCCTGAAAGCTAGCCTGGCCGAAGTACAGTTTAGGTTAGGGGTCTCTGAATCCACTATCGGTGAGTTACGTACCGAATTATTAACTTGGTGATTCGGTAAGTAGGTCACCTGAGACCGCTAACATAAACACGCGACGAGGCGGCGCGCAAAATGTCTCCATCAGCAGTTTGCCGTCGCCGCCTGTTGTTGTGCGCGCTACACAGCACGCCGCCCGCTCCCCCGCACCCGCCCCGGTGACGTCGAGTCCGGGTGCGCCGTCGCCACGTGCCTATGCCGCAGCCGCCGCTGCGCCCGCGCCCGTCGCCACCCCCGCCGAGACCACGAAGCGGCCTTCGGCACAGGGGAAAACAGGGAGACGGCGTAAGCCAGCTCCCACCAAGTCGTTGCCACCACCGGGTCCCGAGAGGAACCAGCGCGACGAAGAGGGCTTCATTAAGGTGGAAAGGAGGAAGAGGAAGCCTACGAGCCGCAACCACTGCGGAACCGCGCTGACCGGACCGGATTCTCCGCTGCGTCCTGCCGTACCATCGACGCAGCTGTACGTGTCCCGGCTGCACTGGTCCACGAGGGTAGAGGAGGTCGTGGACTACGTCCGAAAGAAGTCCACCTTCACCTTGAGGGTTGAACGTCTGCAGTCTCGCCACAAAGCGAATTTCAATTCTTATGTGGTGAGAGTGCCGACGCATCATCTGCCAACCTTCATGAAGGAGGACTTTTGGCCGCAGGGAGTCGTGTTTCGGAGGTTCCGAGGTCGGCTGCCTGACGTCACCGCGAGTCACACGTCGCCGGCTCTACGTGTGATATAGGATAGGATATATATTTTGTATGTTAGTTATAAGGTATTTATTTTTAGAATTTAATGTAGGTTAGTCTGTAAGGTATTTATAATATGGGCCTCTGGTATTGTACATAATTGTAAGTACAATACTATTGCCTGAAATAAATGAGTTATTATTATTATTATTATTAAAAAGGAATTTGCTATCCTCCAAGTTATATCGGAACTGGATTTTATAAAAGTCGTCTAGGACTAGAACGACTCATTGAGATTCGATTAGGAAATCATTTTTTTTTATTTTTGAAACATCACGACCGAGAGGAGCTCGATGACCTGGTGGCTCTTGGTGGGCGCAGCTATTATTAGCGCTTACGCAAGTCAAGCAACTCCAGGCATGATCCGTACTGGGATGGTTGATCGCAAATGGCATAAAAATATATATTAAGCTCTTCTCAAGTGATCTTTAAACAATTTATATATAGATCTCATGGCGCCTTTTATCGAGACAGATAATATACACTAAACGCGCTGTATCAACATAGGTAAGTTGTCTTATTCTGCCATTTTCCTAACCTGCTAAAGTTGAGTACCCCATTGAAGCACATCAAGTATTAGGTATTCCAAAAAAAAATATCATATTAAACAGTTTATTTCTTAAAAGTACCTAATACCTACTGTTTAATCTAATATCGTTGTTAGGGTTCCGTTCCCAAAGGGGAAAACGGGACCCTATTAGTATGGCTCCGCTATCCGTCTGTCTATCCTTCTGTCACCAGGCTATATCTCATGAACTGAGATAATAAGACAGTTGAAATTTTCATTGATTATGTATTTCTGATGCCGCTATAATAACAAATCTAAAAACAGAATAAAATAAATATTCAAAGGGGCTCCCATGCAACAACCGTGATTTTTTTGCTCGATATTGATAACAGCAACAGGTAGACGCTTGAAATACTCACAGAATATTGAGTATGTAATATATTCATTTTACTTATAAATAATTAAATTAAAAAATAATATTTATATTTAAGGAAGCCTCCTACACAACAGACATGATTTTTTGCCGTTTTTATAGATAATGGTTTGGACGGTTATTTTTTTCTCACACTTACACCTACAGCCGCAGTTGCGGCAAGTGTGATTCCAATTTTTGGATTATTAGAAACAAGAACCATTCTTACAACAACAAGTACCTACGGCTGCCAACTTCCTGAAATAAATGCTTGTATGTAACTTAAAAATGACTTTTTATATCTTTGTTAACTTGGTTAGAAACCAATATCAAGCGGCTAGTTATTTGTTGAAAATCGCTTGTTAGCTAACTACTACATTGGTTACGTCCTCAGCTGTGCAGCCCCGGAAGATTATATTTTAGCTGATTTTCTGCCGCTCCAGGAACACTTATCTGGGATGTGACACCTAGTTGTGCATAGTAGTTGGTCCATGAGGAAAACGGGCAGCTGTCGGCTCTCGGCTCGACACCATTGGCGCACACTTGTCTCGGGGCCTCTGGCTCTATCGCGATGGAGGGTGCAAATTGAAAAGATGCCGCCCTACACCCTCTTAATATGCCACCCCTGTTGTGGGCTTGGCTACGGACACTTTTACGGTACAGGCACTTGCTATGGACTTGCCACCATTTTTGACTCCTTAGATCCTAGATAGGCTTCTAGATAGCCCCCTTGAGGCTGTAGCTATGGTGCTCGTTGCTAACGATGTTTTAGACTTTAGGAAATATTAAATTGAGTTTTTATAGTCATTCTTCTACGTGATATAATATGAGGCACAAAAAATATCCTATCTCACGTAGATGGAAAAGGCCGGTCGTGAAACGAGCGAAAACCTTGGGGTTTGCGTCTTGGTGGTGTGTTTCTATGAAATCAAATACACCATGTTGATAATAAAATATAATCATTTTAAACTGTGTATCTACATTATTTCTACTTTCTACAAAAGTATACGTAAGTAACTATTATAAATCTATATACAATGTAGCTAAGCTACAACAAAAAATATAAAATCAATCGAGCCAAAACTAAAATCTTTTGCCTGCTTATTGTACACTTTGTTAAAATTTACAGCTTTATTAAGAGATCCAGAGTTTAGAAAAATCGAATGAATCAATTATATGATTTTTCAATCGACATTTCAGATAACTTCTGAATATGTAAAGTGGTGGTAATATTATCAATAACATAAATTGCAAATGAATACAGGACATTCACTAACAAATAGTAAGCCTAACCGAAACCAAACCAAAACATTTATGTTGGTATACAAACTATTCAGGAATTAAAACTCTAAATAAAGTTTAAAAAATAAAATCTGTTGAATGGATACACATAAAAAAAAACGATTGCACAAAACTCAGAAGAATAATATACATAGAAGCCGCATAAAAATAGAAACTGAAAACAGATAGTTGACACAGTATTTTTCTTATGAGCTTTCGCTTATGACAGAATGAGACAAAAACTTCAGTCAGTTTCTATTATTTTCATGGTTGTCCCGACTTGAAATGTCAATGGACTCCATTGGACTCCAATTTAATCCGACTAAATTCAAAATAACTTATTACAGTTCAACGTCTGTAATATTAGCATCTTGCCGATTTGATCGGGTTATATATCGACAAAAACATTGCGGCGGAATTGTGATGTCTGCAAATTAAATATAGGATTGTGCTAAAATTCTCACGGAAAAAAGTATTAACCGGTGTTGGGTTGGTGCGTTATCAAATGACCATTATACTAAACAATGTCTTGTGCAATGGAGCGATGTAAATCCCATTCAGGACGAACAGAAATAAATTCTGTAAAACATAATTTTCTTCGGTAAGTTTTTCAGTTAAAAGTGCATAATTAAAACCCAAAATACCTCAAAATACAACAATAATATTGTCAATTATATAACGTATTGTATAAATGACAACTTTTATAGGTATTTTGCTTAAAATTATCGTTTTTTCCTTATTTCAAATTAGGTTAGTTTTTTTTGCTAGTGATGTGGTAAAATCACGTATCTACGAGTATATCGATATTTTTTATGACGGTCTTGCTATCAGGGATATTTTTGTTAGTGTTGGTTGAGCCATGCAATAGTAATGTAACAAATTGAACCATCATGGTAATTAAACAACCAGCAAAGTGTGAGTCGGACTCGCGCACGAAGGGTTCCGTACCATCCTTACATATAATATTATAAATGTGAAAGTGAGTTTGTTTGTTACGCTTCCACGCCGTAACTTCTGAACCGATCATCATGAAATTTTGCATCATCATCATCACCATTGCACGATCTCTGGAGTACGGAAAAGAACATAGACATAAATTACATCTCAGAATAAGGTACTGTTATCGGAGATAGACATTAACGCGAGCGGAGCCGTGGGCGTAAGCTATAAAAACGCCCGAAATTTTTGTTTGTAATATTTCAACTGTCTCACTATCACGGTTCATGTCATGAGATACAGCCTGGTGACAGAAGATGGATATCGGAGTCATATTAGTAGGGTCCTGTTTTTATCCTTTGGGTACGGAACCCTAAAAAGAATCGATTTTTACTAATATGAAGAAAATTATTGTTGAAATTTTATTGCAGCTCCCTGAAGTAAAAGGAAATTAAAAAGGTGTGGATCCGAGGAACTTTCAAGCGACATATTGGACATAAAATGTCATACATAGTCGAATTTGTTCAAAATATTTTACTGCCGTGCCGATACATTAATTTCGAATATAAAATTAAATGGAAGCGATTGAAACACGATGCTTTACCTACATTTATATTTGCCGAATTATAAATCAATGGTAATAAGAAAGTTTACGGAAACGGTTTTATTATTTATATTTAAAATTATGAAAAACATATTTTATTCTGGACAGTAATGAAAGTGGGTAAAGTAATCTCTTGTTTTTCTTCACCTCTTGTTTTTCTATTACCAACACTGAATTTTTCACAAATAACACACTGGCACTTTTTTACCCTAGTGTAAAAGTTTTATAAATAAAAAATATCACTTCGAATTTATGTGTTTCTCTTTACCTACCTGATTATTTTTCCTTTACTGACTGTTCCTCAAAGCTAGCTGGGAAAAGCTTTAGATGGTTTTGAAATATGCTGAATGGCCCATTGATCAAGTGAAAAATATATCTGACCTTATATTACCTTTTGATACATGAGCGCCCCATTGCAATTTAGAGTCTATTGTGATTCCTAAGAAGGTGGTATCATTTACAAAGTCTAGTATTTTACCTTCAACTAGTATGTCAACGTTGGACTGCCTCACATTGGGGACTGTAAATCGAATGCATTGGGTTTTTTGCGCATTCATAGGTAATAGGTAAGGTAGGTAAGTAGGCACTGTTTGAATTTCGAAATAATCGAAAATATGATTGACATCATATTAGGTATTCTGCCGTTCGACCAATACTGGGTAAGGCCTAATGACCAGCAGTAGACAGTAGACGCGCGGTGGGTAATGTATGGATTTTCTTTTTACCTATTTATCAGATGAAGCCAAGCGGCGCCATGCGATTAGGAGTTATTTAGGTGTATCTTGACGTAACTTTTAAAGTAAAAGCCTCTTTAGCAGCTTTGTGCACTTTTTGGGATGGGTAAAACAGAAAACTCGCGTCAGGACACGTGAATTGATCGAAAATTCGTAAGAAGGACACGGACCTGAGTATGCCGCAAAGGCGAGTTTTCACTTCTGCCGGCACTCCTGGAGTGCAACTAGTTGTTTTTTTTTATGAATCGTACTCATTTAACGAATCGATACAATCAGAGTAGAGTACATTTATGACTTTCTTAGGACGAAACATTTAGTCGATAAATATATTTCATCGATATAGTACAACCCTGATCACATCAGTACCCCAGGACAACCTGCACATTTACGCAAATGGCATTGTATATGCATCTCTTTCTGATGCTTTAACAATGCCATAAGTAAAAACAGTGTAGAATATTGTATTTTGTTGTTATTTTAACACGGTTTCTATCTCAGAACAATAACTAAAGCATAGAAACCGTGTTAAAATAACAACAAAATACAATATTCTACACTGTTTTTACTTATGGCATTGTTAAAGCATCAGAAAGAGATGCATATACAATGCCATTTGCGTAAATGTGCAGGTTGTCCTGGGGTACTGATGTGATCAGGGTTGTACTATATCGATGAAATATATTTATCGACTAAATGTTTCGTCCTAAGAAAGTCATAAATGTACTCTACTCTGATTGTATCGATTCGTTAAATGAGTACGATTCATAAAAAAAAACAACTAGTTGCACTCCAGGAGTGCCGGCAGAAGTGAAAACTCGCCTTTGCGGCATACTCAGGTCCGTGTCCTTCTTACGAATTTTCGATCAATTCACGTGTCCTGACGCGAGTTTTCTATTTTACCCATCCCAAAAAGTGCACAAAGCCGCTAAAGAGGCTTTTACTTTAAAAGTTACGTCAAGTTACACCTAAATAACTCCTAATCGCATGGCGCCGCTTGGCTTCATCTGATAAATAGGTAAAAAAAACTGCTGGTCATTAGGCCTTACCCAGTATTGGTCGAACGGCAGAATACCTAATATGATGTCAATCATATTTTCGATTATTTCGAAATTCAAACAGTGCCTACTTACCTACCTTACCTATGAATGCGCAAAAAACCCAATGCATTCGATTTACAGTCCCCAATGTGAGGCAGTCCAACGTTGACATACTAGTTGAAGGTAAAATAGACTTTGTAAATGATACCACCTTCTTAGGAATCACAATAGACTCTAAATTGCAATGGGGCGCTCATGTATCAAAAGGTAATATAAGGTCAGATATATTTTTCACTTGATCAATGGGCCATTCAGCATATTCCAAAACCATCTAAAGCTTTTCCCAGCTAGCTTTGAGGAACAGTCAGTAAAGGAAACATAATCAGGTAGGTAAAGAGAAACACATAATTCCAAGTGATATTTTTTATTTTCTAAATCTTTCACACTAGGGTAAAAAAGTGCCAGTGTGTTATTTGTGAAAAATTCACAGTGTTGGTAATAGAAAAACAAGAGGTGAAGAAAAACAAGAGATTACTTTACCCACTTTCATTACTGTCCAAAATAAAATGTTTTTCATAATTTTAAATATAAATAATAAAACCGTTTCCGTAAACTTTCTTATTACCATTGATTTATAATTCGGCAAATATAAATGTATGTAAAGCATCGTGTTTCAATCGCTTCCATTTAATTTTATATTCGAAATTAATGTATCGGCACGGCAGTAAAATATTTTGAACAAATTCGAGTATGTATGACATTTTATGTCCAATATGTCGCTTGAAAGTTCCTCGGATCCACACCTTTTTAATTTCCTTTTACTTCAGGGAGCTGCAATAAAATTTCAACAATAATTTTCTTCATATTAGTAAAAATCGATTCTTTTTAGGGTTCCGTACCCAAAGGATAAAAACAGGACCCTACTAATATGACTCCGATATCCATCTGTCTGTCACCAGGCTGTATCTCATGAACCGTGATAGTGAGACAGTTGAAATATTACAAACAAAAATTTCGGGCGTTTTTATAGCTTACGCCCACGGCTCCGCTCGCGTTAATGTCTATCCCCGATAACAGTACCTTATTCTGAGATGTAATTTATGTCTATGTTCTTTTCCGTACTCCAGAGATCGTGCAATGGTGATGATGATGATGCAAAATTTCATGATGATCGGTTCAGAAGTTACGGCGTGGAAGCGTAACAAACAAACTCACTTTCACATTTATAATATTATATGTAAGGATGGTACGGAACCCTTCGTGCGCGAGTCCGACTCACACTTTGCTGGTTGTTTAATTACCATGATGGTTCAATTTGTTACATTACTATTGCATGGCTCAACAATAACAAAAATATACCTGATAGATGACGGTCTGTCATAAAAAATATCGATATACTCGTAGATACGTGATTTTACCACATCACTAGCAAAAAAACTAACCTAATTTGAAATAAGGAAAAAACGATAATTTTAAGCAAAATACCTATAAAAGTTGTCATTTATACAATACGTTATATAATTGACAATATTATTGTTGTATTTTGAGGTATTTTGGGTTTTAATTATGCACTTTTAACTGAAAAACTTACCGAAGAAAATTATGTTTTACAGAATTTATTTCTGTTCGTCCTGAATGGGATTTACATCGCGCCATTGCACAAGACATTGTTTAGTATAATGGTCATTTGATAACGCACCAACCCAACACCGGTTAATACTTTTTTCCGTGAGAATTTTAGCACAATCCTATATTTAATTTGCAGACATCACAATTCCGCCGCAATGTTTTTGTCGATATATAACCCGATCAAATCGGCAAGATGCTAATATTACAGACGTTGAACTGTAATAAGTTATTTTGAATTTAGTCGGATTTAATTGGAGTCCAATGGAGTCCATTGACATTTCAAGTCGGGACAACCATGAAAATAATAGAAACTGACTGAAGTTTTTGTCTCATTCTGTCATAAGCGAAAGCTCATAAGAAAAATACAGTGACAACTATCTGTTTTCAGTTTCTATTTTTATGCGGCTTCTATGTATATTATTCTTCTGAGGTTTCTATGCTTTAGTTATTGTTCTGAGGCACAAAATGACATGAACCATAGATATCAGACTATTATTGGGTTAATACGGCCGAAATTAGCTAACGATGAAATAATTACCGATGTCTCCAGTTAAATATCTTTCAAGTTTTTTCTCCAAAATTATAAACATAATATTATGACACTAAGTTATGGTAGGTGAATCCATGATGTTTCAGACTCATAATGGAGCTTCAATATTGAACATAATCGCTGCACAAGATGGCATTTAAGATCAGACTCCATACGTGTTACGCATATGCACATAAACCCACTCTAAATATAATCAGTTTGAGCATAAAGCGTTCGCACCTGCCACGGCTGCAGGGCCCACTCTATACATCTCTGTGATATGAACCCTTATTGTCATAGCAATAAGAACTTATGCGGCAAATATCATTTACAGCATCATTGGTATGTTAATATGACAACTGTAAAATGAGTGGTGTGCATGTGAGCCTTACTGACACTATTTCATAATCATCATCATCATCAGGCCTTTTTAGTCTACACTGCATGAGCATGACCCTCTCTGTACTACCGGAGCCATACTTGGCCAGAGCAGACACGTCCATTAATCATTAGCATCTTTTCTTTCTACGAATACAACAGTTCATATACAAGACTATACTTCGAATTTAGAATTGTTTAGATTTTTTTTTAGATACAAGTCTGTATTAATTATTACTTATCACATACAACCTGATAATTATCAGATAACACTGAACAAATTAATTATATAATCTAAAGGATTTCACGATCTTGTAGTTTAGCAAAATAGAAATAATTTAGCTATCAAACCATTTCAATTCATTACTGAATAAAAGAACTAATGAAATATCTATCAAAGACCATCCTATATACTGAAAGATTCTCCACAACCGCATGTGCCTTTTATATTTGGATTGTTGAATACAAATTCTGCTGATAATTTGTCCTCCACAAAATCCATTTCAGTTCCTGAAACAATAGAAACAATATCATTTAAATACTGTGTGTGAATTTTTTTTTGGCACTATAATACTTTATTTACACTTAGGAAACATATTCATATATATGTATAGTTTGGTACAAGATAAATTTAAAAAACTAAAACTAGTAGGGTTGTTGCACCACATTCGCAAGTAGCTTCAGTTGGCAACCATTAGCCAGTCTTTTAATCGAGATTATTGAGTATCTATTGGAAACATAAATAAAAAATAAATCTATTAACTGGGTGAAATATTTTAAGTACAATAATATAAATTTTTGTTTGCTTGATTAAAATACCTTTCATTTAATATGAAATACAAGATAATTTCACAACTTAAAAAATATTTAATTTTCACGACAATACTTTATGTGTGCATCATATTGAATTTAGTGTGACATCACATAGCCTCTTACCAGAGGACAATGAAGAATATATTATTTATGTTGGGAATACCAAATTGAGAAATATCTCAAGATATGAACAGACAGACATTTGTACAGACATTGTGCCAGAATGTAACCTCCTTTGCAGGCAGGTAAAAATAAACAGATAATTGCAACAGACCAATGCCTAGCTTAGCAAAAGTCTTGCTCCAACCAAATTAATATGAATAAATGCATTTATCACCACACATTTAGCGTATCAGAATGCTTTGACATGGCAAATGCCCACGGTGCGCTGGCATTATGCCAGCCCTCCGAAGGCATTTGATGGAAAATAATCCTTTTTAGATTGATCTGGGTCTTGGATGTTTATCTATATAAGTATCTATTATAAAATATAGTATTGTTGAGTTAGTATCCTACGACACAAGTTCACAACTTACTGTGGGTGTTATCTATCTACTATAAACAAGTTTTTTTTGTTAAAATTAAATTTTATTGACAAGCTTTTATAAGAAACAAATTCACACTATAAACTGTTTTCCAAGATAAATCAAATGAGTTATTAAATTAAGAAATGAAATATAATAGCAGGCAGTATTTGAATCAGCAACCTTAAGTTGTACATAGGCTTTAGGTTGCTGGTTCAAATCCCAACTGCTTGAAATTTTTCACCATATTTATAGCATATCAAAATAGCATTGTGAATGAAAAGGTGAACACAAAAATAAATCAAATGAGCTTGAACACAATTGGTGTAGATTAAGAGTTTCTATGGCCATCTGTCTTCATAATCAGACTAGCATAACAACTCCATAATATTGTATTGTCGTCTGATTTAATTTAATTTCAGCTCAATTGGTAACCAAGAAATGGATCAAATTAAACTTGCAAGATTTGATTGCCGACAGACAGGAAAAACGAAATAAAAGCTTGTAATAAAAATGGTATTAGCGATAACAGTTACTTACCTAGAAGAGTCAACTGAGCTTTTTTGTCAATTATAATTGTGACACCATCTTGTTTCACTTCTTCATCTAATTTGTCTTTATTCTTTGCATAATCTAATGTGTATGATAAACCATTGCAACCTCTCTGTCTCACTCCTACTTTTAAGCCTATGAACCCTTTTGCATCTTCTTTTGCCATGATCTCTTTGATTTTAGAGACTGCAGAAGGTGTGAGTACAAGTGCTGCTCTGGATGGCAGCACTCGTTTTTTCACAGCTCTAACGGTTGCACTCGCTACAGCTTTGGTCGCCATCTACAAATAAGAGCATCAACTTGAAAAATTATTGTAAAAACTAATACGTATTTGCATCATGCAAGAATGTCTAGGAAAACTGCATTTTTTGCCCTGAAGGCTGTATTTTGCCTGTGCCTATATATTATTACCTTCGTTATGAACAGGCCAGGGAAATTAGGACACAATCTTAAATTATTTACCTGTAATTTATTATGAATTTCATATGTTTTTTGTATTTTTATTATATTTCGTAACATGACAATTGACAATTTATATTGATGTGACAGACATTTGACACTGGCAGTAGAGGCCTGTCAAAAACATATGTCTGTCAGAGATCTGAGCATAGAGTAGTATAATTGGATTTGTGTCTATGGACACATTCCAATACACACCCTAATAAAAACAGCCGAAAAGAATTAGAAAGAAGGAAAACAGACAGTTACTTTCGCTGTATGCTGCACGATAAAATTTGCTCACGTGCCGTTATTATTATTATTTATCACGCATCAAACTCTCTTCCACCTATATCACGTAAAATTATCGTTCGTAAACCGACTTTACACACACATGACTCAACCTATTGTTTTTTCTTTTCATCTTTCATCTTCCACTAACATTTTGTATGTGCTTATATCCGAACGCAGTCATTTTCAGAATGACACGTCTTCTCTCACACTCGTGTGCATTGTAATGATTTTTATAAATTAACAAATGTATTAATTTAAAGGATGGGTGGCCAAAAATTTGAATATGATGAGAGTGGATCAACATTCTTTTACTTTGTCCTTTCATTCCTGGCATTAATATTAGTGCCAGCTACATTTTACTATTGGCCGCGGAAAAGAAAAGAAGGTAAAATATAATCTTGTTTTTTTGTTAATTAGTTATTAAGAGGCTTAATAATCGTATAACTGTGTTATTTTTTTTACCAAACATATGTTTTATATCCAGTATCAGTTTTAATATTTTGATAATACCGTTATGTCAACTACTTGCTGAGTATGCGGCGTCATGAGTTCATTATACTTAGCCAAATTTTCACCGAAATTATGTATTCAATTAATATTATTTATCACCTTTTCACTATGTGTCATACACTCAGGGCTTTACTCCTATGCTATAAGTTTGTGTTGTTACAGATCCTGCAAAAAAAGCAGAACTATGTCAATGTCCAAATTGTGTAAAGAAACAGTTAATTATAGAGCAATCGCAACCTTATAAGGGTGTAAAAAATTTCTTCATAAAGGTAGCAATCATATCAGGATGGGTGCTCCTTGGATTCCTTGCATATAAAGTGTCACAGTTTGATTATGAGATGTCTAACTTTGATCCTTATGATATCTTGGGCTTGCCTCCCGGTGCGTCACAAGCTGAGATTAAGAAATCATACCGTAAGCAATCATTGATACTCCACCCTGACAAGGAAACTGGTGATCAAAAAGCTTTCATGAGATTAACTAAGGCTTATCAGGTAAAGTAAAACCTCAGTTTGTATTTGTAATAGTGACTATATCCAATCAATTTGAAACAGAATAATAAGGCTGCTTTAACTATTATGAATAAATGTTATGAAAAGGACAGATTTTTAATGTAAGTAATAAATTTTCCATTTACAGGCTCTCACAGATGATGAAGCCAGGCGGAATTGGGAAAAGTATGGCAACCCTGATGGGCCAGGAGCCATGAGCTTTGGTATTGCACTGCCGAGCTGGATTATTGAGAAGGAGAACAGTGTATGGGTGCTGGGTCTCTATGCACTAGTGTTTATGGTTGCATTACCTACAGCTGTGAGTAATACTTTTGATCAAATTTAGAAAATATTTAGTCATTGTAAAATTCATGTTAATCATAATCATTTAGTTGCCAAAAATGCAGTAAATGTAGGTCATAAAGTTAAAAGAATATAACACACAGGCACAATACATGGTCAAACAATGATGTATGTATATAAATATTATAGTATAATGAGTCCTACAGAAATGTCCTATTCATTTACATAATAAAAACTGTTCAAATAACCATCCTGTCAATTTAGTTTTAAAAGCTGTACCTTTTAATAATTTCATGTCATTAGGCAGCACATTGTAAAGCGTTATACACATATTATACATGTTTCATTTGTAAATATGTGTTATTAAAATGCTTCAAATAACACAATAACAGTAATCAAAATGTGAATAATATTTTGTTTCTGAAGACACAAAAACAATGTATAGCTGAAGCCTAAATAAGGCTGAAGCCCAGCCTGAACCTCTCATTACAATAATGAATGGACTTGAATACTAATAAATCAATATCCTGCTGTCCTACTAATGTTTTAAATGTGAAAGTTTGTCATTTGTAACTCCTTACTGATCATAAAATTTTAGAGTTAATCTACATATGGAATCACTCTTTTCTATGCTATAATTCAGAACCATGATTTAATAAAAGGAGGAAGAGAGCAGGAGTACAACAGCTTGCAGGGAAATAATCAAGGTGCTTAGCAACATGGGCAAAATGTGATTGCATGCAGGGAGGCGGTGAACGCGCGACAGAACGCTAGCGCGCTTGACAACATGCTGTTGCACTCTCACTCTCCTTCTCGCTCTTGTAAATGACCAGTCTGGGTGATAGAACAGGATGTATGTCAAGAGAAAGCAAAAGTATGCTGCAGCAAGCTGTAGCACAGACGGAACAAATGAGATTCCATCCTGCCAGATGTGGCTTAACCCTTAACAAACAGACTGTAAATTACATGATTCACAGGAAAAGCTAATAATAAAAAACTGTTCCCTGCCTGATTGATTGTTTTCCTTGTTTTTTTAAGATGCATAATTGTAATGGTATTAATATGATTCACGTGTGCTACATTGATCATAACAGCATTAGTTATTTTGAGCATGCATGAAGCTAATAAAAATACGAAATCATAGACGCTTTTCAGCACACCTGACAGCAAAAATAACTAAAAATTATTAAAAATTTACTTTGTTAATCCATACACCTTAATGGCGGTACATTTGCAAAGTATTTAGTGTTCTAATAGCTTTTTTATATAACTGTTTATATTCAACTAAGCCACTTTGTTATTATTCTTTATAAAAAATATTTTTGTTAATAGATTTGAGGATGAAAACCATCCTAGCGGCATCAATAGACTACACAAACAGCCATATCGTAAAATAAATGAGCAAACAAGTTTTATGTATTATCATCATCATCATCATCATCAGGTCCTTTTTTAGTCTCCACTACAGGAGCACGACCCTGTAGTGGAGACCAGTATTATACCATAGTTAAATGAGTAATCCATCCCCTATTAAAACAATAAATATATCAAAATATTGTAACAAAACTTAAAGTATGTTTCAGTTTTATAATCTGTTACTAGATTTGCGAAACTAAGAACTCTTTGCAGAATAATAATTAAAAAGTATGTTACCGGTTACCACACATGCGCTTTTTACTTTACATTACCGAATTATTTTGTTTTTAAAGCACTTGTACCTAATATACTGCTTTATGAGTTAAATATCGGTCTATTAGGTGACTCTTCATGACACGTCGTGTTGATAAATAAATTACTGATGTATATAGTCTCATAAGCATTTTATACAGGTAGAAAAAACACTTACTTCCAACTATAAATTATTCCATCCAACTAAAAATATGTATGAAAGTTACTTGATAATCCTTTGAATTTGTTATGATAATTCTTTGTTGTGATATTTATGATTAATTTTATCTACATTTTCTTCTTCAGGTGGGTACATGGTGGTACAGATCAATTCGGTTTTCAGGAGAGCAAGTGTTACTAGATACAACACAAATGTACTTTTACTTTTGCCATAAAACACCATCAATGCCTTTGAAAAGAGCTCTCATGATACTTGCAGCTTCTTGTGAATTTGACAAGAGGCATAATTCAGAAATAGTAGAGAGAGTGACTGACAATGAAGAAGTACCAATGGTGTGTAACCTGTTCTATTCTTTTTAGTTATAAACAGATCCAGATTTGTGTGTGAAGTGTGAAGGCAATACTAATTAAAATTTCTTCCATGCTAATCTGGGAGACAAGAAAAACATAGAATATACCGGCTGCTACTCTTACCGCGCAGATTGTAAAAGCCCGCCGAGGGAATGAGCGAAAATCTAAGGAATCATGTTAATAGGCTAAGCGGCTAGCAACCCATCACTATTTTGATTCCGTTTTCTGTCTATACGCCCACCAACACGCTAATCTTGGGCTTTGGTTCTTATGACCTTAAGACTCTGTCTAAACCGAAAGGGATACAGACATGATAATATGTATAAAATTTGTATGAAAACAATCATTTGTTTTAATCATAAGAAAAAAAGAAACTTATATTTCAAACAAATATATTTCTTGCAGCTTTTGCGTGAACTACCAAATCTTGGTGAGAAGAACAAGGAACAGCCTCTTTGCCGGCCCTACAGTATCAAAGCCAGGGCCCTTCTACACGCTCACTTATCCCGCATGAAGCTGCCTCCGGACACGTTGGAATGCGACCGGCGGTACGTGGTATCCCGCTGCCCTGACCTCATCGTCGAAATGGTCAACTGCGTCAATCAACTCATCGCCTTGGCGTATGCTAGACGAAGTTAGTATTTTTTTAACTCTTATTATTATTTTCATTTCACTTTTAGTCAAGCAGCTTGTTTATTAACTGCTATAGACTATCGCTATCTTGTTCTTCGTAATAGTACATTTGTAAAATGACTTGGCTTATGTGCTTATTAAAAGATAGGACTGAGACACTTGCAGAATAAGTTTATATGAAAAATCTTGAGTTGACTGGACAGACGAGTAAACTCGGCGATGGATATATTATCGGTTAATTGCTGTTTTACCTGCATCTAATGGGGGCGCTTCGCGAGCGTGCAAGATGACTCGACGATTTTAGTTAAATCCGGAGTATTATTCAACGCGCCTTCGGTCTTTTAGGATATAAGGAATTTAAAAAAAAAAAAACTATTCCATAAAGTTACGGAAAAATATGTTATTAAAACTCATAAGTAACCAAACTACGTACGTAAGTGAATAATATTGGAATTTTCATGTTCATAATGGTATTTATTTACCTCCAAAGTTGGGATAAAAATGGAGCTAAAATACCGATGTTTAGCGCTCATCACATGCCAGGCTGTCACACTGTCATGACCGGCGGGTCCGGGTTAGATTCCCGGTCAGGTCAACATGAAAAATGATCTTTTTCTGATCTACCTGAGTCTTGGATGTTTATTTATAATGTATTTGTTACAAATTATAGTATTGTTTAGATAGCATCCCATAACACAAATATCGAATTTAATTTGGTGCTAGCTGTACACTTTATTAAAAAAAAATATATACTAAAAATTCATAATTATTGTTGCAGTTCCCCGTCTCCCAACTATAGAAACTATTGAAAACTGTATGAAACTATCACCTATGATAGTGCAAGGCCTATGGGAGTACAAATCACCCCTACTTCAGCTACCCTACATCACGGAGGACCATCTCAAATACTTCACGAATCGCAAAAAGCACATCAAATCGTTACTTCAACTAGCACAGTTACCAGGGGAAGAAAGAAGACAAGTGCTGAGGTTCCTAAATGACAAACAGTATGAAGATGTTATGAAAGTTTTGGGGAATATGCCTTATATCCACTTCCAAGTTAACACAGAAGGTAAGATGTAGTTCTATAATTTTTTAAGGTAATAGTTGCCAGTAGATAAAAAAATTTACAATAATTAAAAATTAACAATAATCACATTTATGAAACAAGCCTTAATTGTGTGCTTAGGCTATTCAGAATTGAGGGATCCTCCGTCATCAGACCATCTCAACAAACTTACACAAGCATGCAAAATTTCAGCTATTAGTTAAGAATACTTTTTTTAGTTACATTAAAATTCAGTTGCAACATGTGACCTAAATAAACAAAATGGGACAAATTTAATAAAAGCTTCTAAAAATTAAATTCTCTTCCATCCTTAGAAATGCAAATCCAAGAATCAAATTTGTGAATAGTATACAATCATTAATTCAGTCTTTCAACTCTATAACTTCTTTTCTGTAACAACACTACTGATTTTTTTAAAAATGTGAACCTTGATAATCCTGATATGGCCGCAAAATCCAAAATAAACATACTACGAACAAAAGATACATATAATAAGCAATCCATTGTAAAATCGTTAATTTAATTGTATTCACCTATATGCAATTTGTGAAGAGAAAATAAAGTAATTTATTATTATTATTATACAGGCGAAAATACACACACAAGTAACCAGAAAGCTTAAAAACCGTATTGTTTCAGTTATTGACGACGAGAATTCTACGGTAGTGACAGCAGGGGCAATTGTTACTGTTACTGTGTTCCTGAGGAGAACGAACATGAAGGAGCTGTTTGGTGACACGACAGTCAAAGAGAAAGAAAATATCAAGTAAGTTTCAAATTCTTAGTTCTTCGTGTACGTGATTGGCCAACACTGGTATCAGATTTTTCAAGCTGCCTAAAGGCATCTGACATAGCTTGACAAGTGCCATCAATAATGACAGCCGCGACCTAAGACTAAACAATCACAGCAAGAAACAGCGCGGGCAATACTGATACTTCATTTTCACAGTGTCTTTCTGCCGTTAACCAAGGAGGCGTCAGGGAGGAGGCTGGCTACAAAAACTTTGCCAAATCATATTAAAGCATGAATAACTCGCACAACATAACTCCTGATATTATATACATGGTGAAATTATTATCGTTCTGAACCCTGAAATTTTGCATACCCGTTGTCTGGGGTACGGAGAACGACATAGTGTACATTCAACATAGGAAAAATACTGTTTTCGAGGGATAAACGTCGACACGGGCAGAGCCACAGGTGAAAGATAATATAAATGGTGAAATTTTAATCGTTCTGAACCCTTAAAGGGGTGATTCAGCCCGTCGATATGAACAACTTTCCCTATGGGACCAATGCCAGGAACTAAAAATTTTTTTTGACGTTCCCATGCAAATTGACCGGGCGGCCGAACATTTTTGTATGAAACTGTCATTTTTTTTTTGAGTTCCTTCGAGAGAGTTTGCGTAACAAACGTACAGACTTACTTTCTCGTTTATAAGATTAGTTAGAATTGAGAATACTACCACTCGAAAAGACCTGATGTCGTATTTATAGTTTAGTTTCTAGTTAAAACACTTAGTTTGGTTAGGACATTGCAGGCTTGAATCACACTGATTGTCTGATAATTAAGATGATTCCGTGCTTCGGAAGGCACGTTAAGCCGGTGGTCCCGGCTGCCATCTGGTAGTCGTTAAAGGCATCACGTTAGAGGCCGAGAGGCGGTTCCGAAGAACTCTGACACCAGGGTGTGCATTGTCGATTGACCGTGACACCTACTCGAAATGATGATGATGATGATGATGATGTAAAAATTAATCCCTATTTCCTTTTATCACGGAGTGTAGCTTTGCCGATTACGCTTATTCTTTTTCTGTCGTGTTTGTTTTTCTCAGAAGAAGGTTCTTGATAGAAAATATTAAGAAAGTTGCGCGAAAAAATAATAAAATAAAGAAAACTTTTCGATCTTTATCTTCCCCCGGACCAGCATTTTTACGATCACAGTGAAGGATAAATGCCTTATCGTTAAAATGGTCAGATATACATGTCGTCATCTCTCGGGATAGACTCGCGACGTGTCCTAAACGGAATCCGATAGACAAGCAATTCGATAGGAACGAACTCGACATACCCCGCAACTCTACAGATTCGCATTTCGACAGATACTTAAAACTATACGCCCAGATTGAGGAAAGCACCAGTAATAATAAACACAAACAACTCAACTTTAAAAGTGTTATTGTTAATTTTTGCAATTCAATTAACCATTTCTGAGATATGCGCGGTCAGATATACAATACTAATGAAACTTAGCAGACATGTTTAGAAGCTAGTATAGACTAACATAGTTGATAACCAAATGCGTTTCTGATGAAAGGAGACGAAAATAGTACATTACTGCAGAGGCCGGGAAGTAAGGGATTGCCGGACGAGTAGAGTTTTCAAGGCCGAGCGTGAGCGAGGCCTTGGAATAAATACGAGTCCGGCAAGCCGATTCCCGGCATAGGCATGTATTGTGCTTTTCTCAATAAATGCGAGGAAATAATGAAAGACGTACTACTGGGAATAAATGAGTATAATATAAAAAACGATAATAGTATGTACATTTTTATTTTCATATTTCTTTTACGGCATTTGGTGTTTCTACGCTATTTCCTTCATATTTTTCAACGTTTTATCAAAGAAATGACTGTATAATTAATTTCGTTGATTCTACGGAGCTCCTGGCGACAATTCCCACGAATCCTCTGGTTTGATCATAGACGCATTAACGCGAGCGACAACCAGCCCGCTATGTAGATCTCTAAATCCGCACCATGAAACTTTAGTTAGCCCACACATTGTTCATAAACATAGCCATTTATAACACCAAATTACACCGATTATACATTATAAAGTCCATTATAATGGACTTTATAATGTATAATTCAACAGTTGTATAATCATTCGCAGATTGCTTATAAGCAATCTGCGAAACAATCCAAAATAACAACCTTGCTTGCAGTAAAATATATAATAGTACATTCCCGCGTTATTTTCTTTTTTAATTTCAATTGTCATTTCGTGCTAAGGAAACATAGCCCATACAGCCCAGGCATATTTTACCCAAAAAATGTAATACCGTAAAAAAAACCTGCTTTCCCGCGTTTTTTCTTTTTATTATTGGCATATTTTTGTGTGATTTTACCAACATTTTAATTAAATTATTTTCATATTCATATACTTATATGCTCAACGAGTGCATTCTTCTTTAATGTGGTAGCCATTGGCTGTATGACAAGTTAGATAGTACAAGTAACATAGATTAATTAAAAAGTTTTGAGCAGCGGCCAGGAATGAATTTTCATACTTACTTTCCTGGCCTAGGCCGGTAAAGTAGTCTGGTGCACTACTTTACCGGCCTAGGCCAGGAAAGTAAGTATGAAAATTCATTCCTGGCCGCTGCTCAAAACTTTTTAATTAATCTATGTTACTTGTACTACCAAGAATTACAAACTTCGTGGCTTCATTTTACTACAATAATGCCTACATTTCCGAGCATGTTTGAGAAAAGGAAATTTCCGTAAAAAAGATTTGGCAATCACTGAATGGTAAATTAAACCGCGTCGTCCGGAGTTGAACAAAAAGTCGGACACTGTTAGTGTAGTGTGTACCGGGGCTAATGCCTAAAAACAAAACTTTATGTGGGTAGTGAAATTATCAAAAAATATTAGTGAAACTGCGTCCACCACCACAAGATGACACCGCAGTACTCCAGTCTCGTTGCGACCACGATGAATGTAACTCCATTGAAACGTCAACGGAAACAAATAATAAAAAGGTTCGTGCTAAGTCCCGTTTATAAACATAATTGTGTTTAAAAAAGAAGAATCACCACTTTAAGGATCGGACAGGGTTTTCTTGACATAAAGGATATTAGGATAATATTTTATATGGTATCAATCGCAAATCATCATCATGACCTTCTCTGTACTACTGGAGCCATACCTGGCAAGAGCAGACGGAGGATTTAGCCTACACTCTCCTCGCTGGCCAGACGGGTTTGTAGAGGTCTCATTGATGTTTATAAGCTTTGTTTAGCTTGTATTACATTAACTTATTTTTTCTAAAGGGATGAAGAAGAAGGCGCTGGTGGCGAGAACGAGAAGAATGAGAATGATAAAAACGACAAAGACAAAAAGGAAGTGTTCAAGCGGCCTGTGTGGATGAAGCAGACGAAAAAGCACGCTCCATCCAAGAAGAGCAAGAAACCGGCTCCGGCCAAGCAGCAGCCCAAGCCCGCGCCCCCCGCCACGCCCCCGCCGCCCGCCACCGAGACCAACGACAAGAAAAAGACTAAAGAACCAAAGAAGAAGGACGAAGAAGGTATACTATGATTCTTGTTTATAAGATGTTGTTACTTCGTATGTGTAAAGTGCTTACACTGGTGTGAGAATTTGAAGCTGATGTTGTTGACATCTGCCTTTTTAAGAGGCCCGGATAGTGTCAACTCCCTCCGTAGTCCAGTGGTTAAGGCGTTTGCCTGTAGACCCGGGGGTCGTAGGTTAGATTCCCAAGTATACTTTGTTTAGTAGCTTCCAGTTTGGTTAGGACATTGCAGGCCTGAATCACATCATTGTCTGATAATAAAGATGATTCCGTGTTTCGGAAGGCACGTTGAGCTGTTGGTCCCGGCCGCCATCTCGGCCACTGACGTAGTTTTTTTAAGACGAGGCCTCATAGGTTTGGTACCATCGCTCGGCATAGGCGTACGCAGACTGATCAAGTGCGCGCAGGGGATAGCGCTTGGCGGTTTAGCCCGTGAATGATGAGATAGGTATAGTCTCGAGTCGCTCAAAGAAAAAAACGTAAGCGCCAAATTAGTTATTTCTATTTTATATAAAATCAGACCGGTTAATTGTATTTTCATATTTAAATTTTGATGAATTACTAATTAATAACCTATCTTTTAGTCTAAAAATCATTATTTCATTCGTCGCATTTGAGCTACAATAACAAAAACTCTGCGAACGAAGACCATTTTTCAAAAAATATTTCTATCGAGAAAATTTTATCAAAACTTGTTTTCATCTTACACTTTTGGAGATGAAATAGTCAAAAATCATATTACTTAGATTTGAAACTCCTAATTTAAGTATTTTGCGAGATAAATAAGGTTCAGAACGACCTTATTTACAGTGGTATCGCCTTAACGTCCACTAAATGGCGGCCGGGACCAACGGCTTAACGTGCTTTCCGAAGCACGGAATCATCTTTATTATCCGACAATCAGGTGATTCAACGCAGTCAAGCTAAAATAAAACACATTATATATTTGCTTGACTGCCAAGAAGGGTTATGTGTTTCGAGCGTGTCTTGTATTTTTGTAAATAATTGATGGATTTCGACAGTTATGGTATCTTTAGGTTTTTCTCTAAAACCCAAGTGTTCTTAGATGCTTAAACCAGAGAATACTTAGATGTTTAAAATAAAATAGGAGAAATGACGGGTTTATTAACTTTTGAAAATAAAACTACTTGTATCCATTACAAATAACCTCTTCATAAAAAGATTATATCTTCACTATTACATTTTATTAAGGAAATTATTAATTATGGGATGTCAGTTTTATTAGAATTCAATCACTCCCAGGCCTCAGGCCCATTGTAAGTTTAAAAGCAATAAAGGTAGCAGTAGTCATCAATTCATCTCTTGATATATAACACTGTATTTGTTATTTTTAGTCTAGGCTTTAGTTCTAGGCAAATAGCATAGCATGTACTCGTATGTACCTATATGTCGTTTTCATTGTTTGCAAATGGCGAGATACTACGCCGCATCCAATGGGTACGCTACGCATTAAAATTCCTAAAATGAGTCAGATTTCCTTTTAAATGTAAACTAAACCGTTGTTCTTAAGTTTTTGCTCTCGCGGCCGTTGGATCCATTTTTTTGCTATCAAATAACCAATAACATGGGCATGTGCATAACTAGAATGTGAGTCATCCTTCTTAGAATTTTGAATGTTTGTTCCTTTTAGATCAATGATGTGTTATTAATTGGAGATGATAGATATATCGAGTTTGTCAAATGCAATAAGTTAATTAATCTAACTTAAAAATCTGGCGAGCTTGAACTTTCCATAAAAAAATCGAGTGGGGTTGTGTCGGATCGCACGGCCGTTGGGTTTAACGCGAAACGTCTATATCAGCGAGTCGCTTTAGTGTTAAAGATTGAAAGAAAACCAGATGCCGCGATGCAAACTCAAGGTCTTAGCAGCGAGCTGACTATATACGCTAAATAATGTCACTAAAATCATGTTTCTACGATGAATAGTTTTATAGTTATTAATGTCAGGATATAGACAAATTCGTTACGGTTCGGTTTTTTAACATGGTACCCCTTTTTAGTACCGATTTTAAAGACGTTTCACGCCAAGAATTAAGAACTTTGAATTTCCGAATACTTGTACTCTTTGTTGTTGATTAAGGCTGTAGGAAGACTGTATGTAGCTATCGTATTTGTAATCCTAATTAATAATATATATATATATAATATATATACGGACAAATCACACAGATTGAGCTAGCCCCATAGTAAGTTCGAGACTTGTGTTATGGGATACTAACTCAACGATACTATATTTTATAACAAATACATATATAGATAAACATCCAAGACCCCGGCCAATCTGAAAAAGATCATTTTCCATCTTGACCTGGCCGGGGATCGAACCCGGGCACTCCGTGTCGCAGGCTGGCGTGTTAACCACTGCGCCACGGAGCTGTCTATGTATATGGCTGAAATGAAGAATGTTGATTTTTTTTACCCTAATACGGCGAACCCAAAAGGAGGGTTATGGCCGTATGTGTGTATGTAAGTTCGTTTGTTCCACGTATCTCCTAAATTAGCCAACATAATTCAACATATGTCATATCGTTAGATGAGGCTTAACCGGCCGCTGTTTATAGGCTATGTGACGTCACACCAAATTCAAAATGGCGCCTTCTTAGAATACAAAAATCGCGAATTAGAAAATGTCTTGAAATATATTGTATTTGATATCCGATGAAAGGTATTATTATGTAGATAATCAAAATATATACCTAATTGAAATATATTATACAATATCATTCTCCCAGAAATGTTGGGTTTTAGTTCTTAAACTTTATCTTGTTCTCATAGGTGACGAATCTGACGACGGCAGTTCAGACTCGTCGGCGTCGGCTCTTGGGTCGGGATCGGAGGACGAGTCCCGCGACAAGTCGACGGCGGCCGAGGAGGACGACGACGACCAGTGGGACAAGTTCCAGAAGCGTCTTCAGAAGCGCGAGCGCCTCGAAGGACGCTCCAAGAGCTCGCATCCTGTGCACTGCCCGTACTTCCCTCAGGTGTGTATTAGTTTATATTCTCGATTTTTACTTCTAGAGTGCTTTTTAGTTCTAAACTTTGTCGTATTCTCCGACAATTATGATTGAGGTTTCGAGAGTGAGAGAGTTCCTATTCGGAATGGCATCTTTTGAGAAAATTTAAGGGCCGTTCAGAAAAATTGCAAAGTTATAAACAATTAAATGAAAAAAAAACGTTCTTTTTTTCAAATTTGAAAAAAGTTTTGAAAAAAGAAGGAAATTTCCCAAAGGAAAGTCCGAACTCCCGGAACTGTAGGACCCACCGTAGAGACTAGACTGCCACACGGGAACTCCTTCATCACTCCACATTTTTAGTGCGTTACCCCGGTCCTTTGAGAGGCTTGCGTAGGGATATAGATCCAACACGTAGAGGCCCTTTTTAGAACTTGATGTCTACATGACATCCTGCCAGAACCCGTTTCTGCAAATACCAATATATGATAGACTTGAGAAAATTTTGCAAAGGGTCGGACACCTGCCAAAATCAAGATAACTGACTATAATAGCCTAGTATCTGGGATTAAAATACTAATTTAAAAAAAAGCCCGTCAGTTAGATCATCAAAAAATATTGGACACATTTTATCTTCTATCAAAAAATAATATTTAACAAAGATAAAGCACATGAAGTCACGAGCCCCACTCAGAGTTCAGAGTGGGGGCTCGTACTTCAGGGTTTGCTTAAAACTGTAAGAAACTGTGAGGTCACACGGAATTTTAACGGGATATCTATAATTTTTTGGTTAACACTTCCACCCCGGGAGCAATAGCTCTCATGTCTCCTCGTAACCGGCCGACTAAGGCAAACCACAGTTGAGAGTCCTGAGAGCCCTCTTGGGTTTACACCTTGGTGAATCGGTGAACACACATCGGGGCAAGGGCTCTGGCCCAAGGCTCTGGCCGACTCTCTGGAGCACTAACTAACTGCCTCCGTGGTTCAGTGTTTAAGGCGTTTGCCTGTAGACCCGGAGGTCGTGGGTTCGATTCCACGGGAAGCATACTTTGGTTTCAGTTTGGTTAGGACATTGCAGGCTTGAATCTCATAATTGTCTGATAATACAGATGATTGCGTGCTTTGGAAGGCACGTACAGCCATTGGTCCCGGTAGCCATCTGGTAGTCTTTAGAGGAACCATATCAGAAGCCGATAGAGGCGGTTCCGAAGAACTCTGACACCAGAGTGTGCATGGCCGATTTACCGTGACATCTACTCGAAATGATGATGATCTGGAGCAGTAGCAGTCCGTAGTGTCGATACTCACCAACAACTCGCCACTAGCTGCCCTGCGGCCGTTTATAATTGTTAAACGGCAGTGATAGCATCTTATATTTTATTTTATTTTATTTTATAAGTACATAAACAGTAAGTTAGGAAGAAAAGAACATTAAAAAATAAATAACTTATAACACCTAGATAGCCTAACTGACCAATAATATATGTACATAACAGGTTTACTTTAGCTCATAATTATATGTATAGGTCGTTACATTTCTGGATAGCAAAATATATAGAATAATACATTAGTTTAGATATTGTCTTTTATAACAATTTGGCATTTGCGTTTGAATGTCGTTAGTGAGGAACAAAAAATATCAGGAAACTCTGGTGATGAACTCAGAGAATTATGGAGTCGACACATTCTGTATAATGGGTTATTGTAACCAATGTTATTCGAACAAGTAGGTATATGAAACAGTTGAGGATGTCTTTGACGATGGGACGGTGCTTTAAAGTAAATTTCTGATAAAATAGATGATAATAATAGCGAGTTCACAATAACAAGTATAACAACAACTTATGGATCGGGTAAACAAAACAATCACTGTTGATTCACGCCATATTAACTATTCAACTATCCAGTGACCGCCATTATATTCATATTGGATCGAAAATCACATTTCAAATACTTAGTGAATATTTATTTTGGACGAACGCAAATGTGTGTCTTTGTGTTGGTAAATAGGTTCAATGTCTTATTTAACCTTATGGGTTAGGTTTGCTTTGAAGATTATCTTAAATGATTCATTGAAGTCTGCTTTTAATACGGAAAATAAACTTGAAAAGGTTGTGAAGCTCTACTTTCTAAATAACATTGGAATTTAAGAAAAAAAAATCCAATGTTATTCAGATTTTTTTTCCGTAATGTCTGTTTATAGACAATAATTTTACGTGATAACGGTTGAGAAGGCCTAAACCGGTTAGGCTGATTGTTCCTCTTTATCGCTTGTTTCGCGCTCTCGCTTGCACACAGAACGTGACACATTTTCGTGTGTGCAGCCAGCGTTCATCGATTAATAAGACGATACACGTAAAAAAAAATGTAGGCGTTTTTACTTCAACTAAGAAAATAGCCGACGAGTTTAAACATTCCTCAGATTTGTGGAACATCTACTGCAATTTTATTTTTGTTCTTATTTTTGTTGCGCACGGAGACAGAATAAACTTGAAGTAAAATAAATAAATTTCAATGAATCTATCTTTACTTCTATTCGTGACGTAGTCCATATGTTCGCCAGCAGAAAACGCGTCATAGTCGCGCGAAAAGTGACGTCACAACAATATCTAATCCTATGACGATGACGTTACTATCCTACGACGATAATTGCCGCTCGGTTTGCCATGTGACACTGGGTTACGGTGCATTGAAACAGATCTCTATGAATACTAGTATTTGTTAATAGATTTGTCCCACTTTTAGCCTCGCCATTCATGTTTTATGCAGTCCCAGTTTTTGCTGTAATTTACAGACACAACGACGCTAGTCGTATGACAGACTATGTACCAGCTGTATGGCCGGCTATGACAAGTATGGCCATAAGCCAGGATTTACACCACCGTAATAGCTATTTTTATTAATAATTGCTTCTATGCTGGTCTAGTAAAATGTATCCGCTGCTTCTTTCATGTACATAAGCTAGAAGACGGTTCAGAGAAACCATTAGTATTTCGACTTTCTTTTCCACTTGCACGCCCACCATCACGCTGAACTTGGCCTTTGGGTTTTGCGGGATGGGCAGTACTAAGCATTGTCTGCTCCACTAGGAATGACATTTTATTCGTTATATGCTAATAATATTGCTGTGTGAAACTGAATATGCTTGTTTCCTAAAAAAATGCCATGCAATTAGTCCGTTGTTCTCGAAAAATTTTAGATACGTATTTTTTCAACCAAAAAAAAGATGATAAAGCGCATCAAGGTTCAGGGGTGGGAGCTTATGACGCAACAGGCCGGTAAAAAGTGTACCGGTCAGTGACGTCACGCGAAACTTTAACGATCTAATATCTTTTAATTTTGTTTGATTAAAAAAAGAAACAATACGTATCTAATATTTTTCGACAATCTACAAGATGGGCTAATTATTTTAAATGGTATTTTTTAGGAAACAAGCCGATTGCGAAGTTGCAACGCACATGAGCCCCTGATGTGAGTCACGTCGGCATTGTCAATTAGCAGCTATTACTTCTATTCTCACAAACAACAAGTGTTCACGGAGTATGTAATTTTTGAATGTCAGTGTCATACATCTAGTGTCACCTTCTTCAAGGTTAATGGCTTTTAGATAACATTTTCAAGTTCTTTAAGAAATAAAGATGTTTATTTCAACAATAATATCTTCAATAGCTAAGACATTACTTGAATAAATTTAAACTATAAGTTTCCTTCAACGGTATGGATAGCCTGTTACAGACGGACGGACGAACCTGAAGTCTTAGTATAGGGTCCCGTTTTCACCCTTAAGGTACGGAATCCTAAAAGACCTGGACCCTGAACGATATATACCTACAACTGGATCTAATGTTTTGAAAGGAGCCCATTCTCGTTTTTAATCAGACTTACTACAACACGCGGTTAGTTAATATAAGTTAATATTAGTTTAAACCATTGAACCGCCTATTATCAATTGAAAACAACACCTGAGAAAAATGCATTAAACTATATACTAAAGTTAGTCCTCGTTTTACCTCAATAATATAACGGAATGTGTCTGTTACGTTGAACAAAAAAATTGATCGTCTGTACTGTCTGCTTGGACGATAATTTTAGGTGATAATAGCGGAAGAGAGATAATACACTAGACAATATCTAAACGTGTATCGTCTTATTAATCGATGAACGCTGGCTGCACACACGAAAATGTATCACGTTCTGTGTGCAAGCGAGAGTGCGAAACAAGCGATAAAGAGGGACAATCAGCCTAACCGGTTTAGGCCTTCTCAACCGTTATCACGTAAAATTATTGTCTATAAACAGACATTACGGAAAAAAAATCTGAATAACATTGTATTTTTTTTTCTTAAATTCCAATGTTATTTAGAAAGTAGAGCTTCACAACATTTTCAAGTTTATTTTCCGTATTAAAAGCAGACTTCAATTAATCATTTAAGATAATCTTCAAAGCAAACCTAACCCATAAGGTTAAATAAGACATTGAACCTATTTACCCGATGCTTGATTTTTATCCGACTGGTCGAATAATTCCCATTAATGCATTTAGTAAATATGCAGCGCGAAAGTTTAAAAGATGTAATCTCGTCAAAAACAGCCTAGACCCATTATAACTGGGTTGTTTGTTACAGGAAAAGCAAGAGTACTGGTGGTGTTACATCTGCGACCGGAAGTCTCACACGTTGCTGACGGCGCCGGCGCACGTGACGGCGCTCGTCGATACCCACGAGCTGCAGCTGCGCTTCACCGCGCCGCGCTGGCCGGGACTCTACACGCTGGCCTGCTGTCTGCGATCAGGTACCCATATTCTTTTTTTCGTCTTCTATTTGGCATGTTTGCGCCTATCTATTATTCGCGTACGATGAGGAATCCTCCGGAGACACCCGAAAGCTACTGATTTACCCCCACACGAAGGATCCCCAACATGGTCCTTCGAGCCGGATTTGCGAAAAAGAGCCACAATGTGAAAAAGAGCCACAAGGAGCCTCGCGCTTATTGTAGCGAGCTTTTTTGGAAAGCCTACGATTTTAAACTTCATTCACAAGCTTATTTTAGCCAGTGCCTAGTTTCTATGAACTATTCTTGTGTATCAACGAAATGATGGTGTAGGTCATTTCGCTGATTCGACGGAACCCCGGCGATAATTCCCACGAATCTACTGGCTTGATCATAAACGACGCAACAAGGCGAGAAAAAACCACCAGCTCGCTAAGTAAATCTCACTACAGCCGCACCATGACACTTTATTTTAGTTATTCCACGCATTGTTCATAACATCAAATTACACCAATTTCACATTAAAAACTCGACTAGAAACAATTTGCAAAACAATCCAAAACAAAAACCGTGCAGTCCGTCGAAATTCCCGCCAAGAAACAGGTATCTTCTTCTTCCTTTACCTTACCCCACCTTTTCATGTGGGGTCTTTTAGTAGCAGTGCCGCTTAGGCGAACGTATGTGGTTTTTCATCACACTTAAGCTGATTTCAGTCAGAGTGACGTCGGCGACTAGCGCGTTTCAACGGCTCGCGCTTGACCGACGTGCACTGTGAAACGAGTTTTGGTATCGCGCATTTTGTTGCAATGTACAGCTATATATATGTATAGTCTTCATCATTGGGAGAAATATAATAACAAGATTAGCTGTTTATTTTCCATGGAAAAGAGTGAAAATGAAAATGAATGAAAATGAATAATTTTTATTCAAAGTAGGATACATGTATCGCTTTTTGAACGTCATATGTTTCTGTTGTTTATTTTTCTTTCTTTTGTTTGTAAAATCGAAAAACTACTAGCGTTTCGGAATGACCACTGCTGAGAAGAATACGCCGAAAGAAACTCAGTCCAGTCTTGGTCTCTATGTGCCTGAAGGGCTCGAATATAACAATATATTTTACAAAAATTAAATTTAACTACATTAAAATATACATTTAAATTATTACCAAGCATTTTTATCGAATAAATAATCTTTTATACAATAATAAGCCCTTTTAAGTAAATGATTTTTTACAGCCGTTTTAAATTGAATTAATGGCAGACCTAATATTTCTGCGGGAATTCTATTATAGAAGCGTACTCCAAGACCCAAAAAAGAATCCATAGTTTTCTGCAATCGCAATGCTGGTGTAAATAATTTATTTTTATTTCTAGTGTTTCTGCTATGTATATCACAGTTTTTTTTATATAAATGAATGTTATGGCGCACAAACATAATATTAGAAAAGATATACTGTGAAGGGAGTGTCAGAATATTAATATTTTTGAATAACTCTCTAAGAGATTCTCTGGCGCCTAATTTATATATTGATCTAATAGCGCGTTTCTGTAGAACAAATATGGTATTTACATCTGCAGCGTTTCCCCATAGTAATATTCCATACGACATAAGACTATGAAAGTAACTAAAATATACCAAACGCGCAGTATCAACATCAGTTAGTTGTCTTATCCTCCTAACCGCGTAAGCCGCAGAGCTAAGTTTCCCTGCCAATTTTTCAATATGGGCACCCCATTGAAGCCCAGCATCAACAGTTATTCCAAGAAAAGTTGCTTTGTCTACCAATCCTACTGTTTCATTATTGACGACTATACTTGTTGAAACTTTTGCAACATTTGGTAAGCAAAATTTAATACATTTAGTTTTACTAGCGTTCAACAAAAGATTGTTCGCAGTAAACCAGTCCAACACTTGAGCTAATGTACTATTAACCTCGTCAGAAGAGTCAGTATTCCTATCTACTCGGAAGATGAGAGATGTATCATCGGCAAATAGTACAGCCTTGCATGTGTTAATATAGTACGGTAAATCATTAATGTATATAAGGAACAGAAGAGGCCCTAGGATAGAGCCCTGAGGTACACCCATCCTAATACATGATCCGGAAGATTGAACCCCATCTAAACTAACTTTTTGAATTCGGCTACTCAAGTACGATTTGATTAAGTCGAGAGATTTACCTTTGATTCCATAGTGTTTCAGCTTGGATATAAGGGTATTGTGATCTACGCAGTCAAATGCTTTAGAAAGATCACAAAAAGCACCAATAGCATTCTGTTTTCCCTCCCAAGCTTCATAGATATGTTTTAAAAGAGCTACACCCGCGTCAGTTGTTGACCGACCCTTAGTAAATCCATACTGTTCACTATGAAAATGATCATTTTTATTAAAAAAAGACAATAATTGATTGAAAATCAATTTTTCAAATATTTTACTGAGAACTGGTAGAATGGAAATAGGCCGGTAGTTTGTGGGATTACTTTTATCCCCTGATTTATATAATGGTATAACTTTACTCAGCTTCATCAAGGCTGGAAAAGTACCGGTATCTAAACATTTATTAAAAATAGAAGCTAAGTAAGGTGCTATTACATTAATGCTATTACTTATGACGGATACCGAGATGTCCCACAAATCTCCAGTTTTTTTATTATTTAAGCTTTTAAATGTATCAATGATTGTGAGCGGAGTCACATGTTGAAATATTAAATTATTTTTACATTCGGGTATACAACTTGTTAATAATTTTTTAGATTCATCTGTCGATGAACATAAGGAGGCAGTGGTGTTTATGGGAATGTTAGTGAAAAAGTCCTCAAAATATTGGGCAACGTCTGCCTTACTGCTGAGAACATTATTATTTATTTTTAATTCTACTTTATTGTCACGCTGTTTATTCTTACCAGTTTCTGTGTTAATAATTTTCCATGTTGTCTTTATTTTATCTTGAGAATTTAAGATAGTATTTCTAGTATATAATGATTTGGCATGCATACATACCTTTTTAAAAACTTTTGAATAATTTCTAACATAGTTAATAAATTCAGGATCCTGGTTATATGCCTTCATAGCCAGTAATTCGTATATCCTATTTCTACTGATGTAGATACCTGTAGTAGCCCATTCACTAATTTTTTTACGATTACGTCTGGTACAAGTTTTAACTTGGAAGGCATTATTGAATTCAGTTTCTATGACATTAAACATTTTATTGAAACAGTGAAACAGTGAAACAGTGACGTCGTAGAACATTGTAAATTGATTATTGACGCGCGCTTCTGCGGCGCTGGACGTCGGCGCGCGGTTCACGAACGGCGCGTTTGAACTGCGTGACTATGAAACGCAAATAGTATCTAGTGTAATTGCAAGCGCGCGCGTGTGGCCGGCGCTAGTCAAACACGCGACTCTGAAATCAGACTTTTAAACAGTGTCAATATGCAAGCAAAGTGGGCTGGATGGTCTCTATCATGGCCGCGGGCTATAAGATTTACGCCAGAGAACGTTTTAGGTATTTTTTAAATTTAATTCACCACTATACTCAGTTACTTCATAAATAATAAAGTCTATGCGTTGATATATGAGTTGGGTTTGCCTTTTGCCAGCGGCTCCACCCGCGTTAGTGTCGATCCCACGGGAATAGTAGAATTTCCAGGAATGAAAGGTACCCTAAGTCCTTCCTCAGGCTTCAAACTACTTCTATACCAAATTTCATCCAGATTGGTTCAATGGTCAAAAACGGAAAGTTTCATTCTAACTTTGCATCCCCGTTTTACCCCCTTCAGGGGTGATTTTTGAGAAAAATATTTAACTCGAGTGCGAGTTTTACGCCTTTCAATAAAGTACCTTCATGCTGAATTTTATTCGAATAACTTCAAAAACGGCAATGTTTCATGTAAACTTTGCACCCCCGTTTTACCCCCTTAGGGGATGAATTTCCAAAAATCCATCCTTAGTGCTCCCCTACGTTTTAAAAGGAAACCCTGTGCAAAATTTCAAGTTTCTAAATACGTGAAAAAGTGTAAAAGCCTATTTTCTGAATAAATGTTTTGATTTTGAAATGTTCACTCTTTTAGTCGGTAAATAAAGCTGACTTTCTGTAATTAAAACTCAGTACATCATATAGTGGGTTGGCGAAGCAGAGATATCACATATCAACCGTAAATCGATTTATTTATACTCCAAAATACCATACATAAGCCATAAGGAATTTTATGACATCGTAATATCTACAAACGATTTCCTGTAAAAGCACATTTTCAAACAAAACTAACGGGTTTTATATATTAGAGATGTCGTCGAAGATTGCAAGGTATATGTCAAATCAAACTATATCTACAGTCTGGTATTATCAGTGTTTGTGTCATGTGTGGAATGAAACACACAGCATGACTATTTTGACAAGAACAATGAAGTTTGCCAATGCCTTCTCCAATTCACACTAAGTGAACAATAAACAATTTTTTCCACAAGCAGCGATGAATTTATCACGATATAAGTGCAGGTAAATGAAAATGATCTTACATGAGTCAGACTCAGGTTTGAACCCGGAACATTTCGGTTACCAGCCGCGCTCCTTGACCCACCGCAAGCTATACAATCCAATTGAAGATTTCTTGAAAACGCCGCGTTTATTTGCCTACTGTAGCGAAATTACTCACGACAGTCATAAATCCGAATTCACGAAACTAGGAACACTTATGTAGGTTTTACTTAGTAGAGTATTACTTATGAGTTGTTGGCGTTTGGCATTCATCGGTCATACTCGTACAGTGCAAAGTCAGTCTGATATACTATTTTGAATACATACATGGTGAAATTTTTATCGTTTTGGACCCTTAAAGGGGTGACTCAGACCATCAAAATGAACAACTTTTTCTATGGGACCTACGCAGGGAACTTTAAAAAAATTCGACTGTGCGGCGGAACTATTTTGTGTGGAAATCACGATTTTTTTTTTTTGAGTTCCCAGCGTAGCGTAACGATCAAAATTTCACCGTATATATAGCACATTGTCTACGCTATATAAAATCTTAAAACGAGCAATTATTCTAAAAACATATTTTACGTATCATGGATATGGTTCGAAGAATTTTGATGAACTCTACTAAATTGTATTTTTTGTGAAATAAAACCGATCAAACTTTTCCCCCCAGGCATTGTTATTTTATTCACTCCTTGTTCTGAGATTCATAGAAGTCATTGAAAGATTGATTTCTGATTTACTATTCTTGTATTTAAAAAAAAATGTCAAACCGTTATTTCTAATGGTTTCTAATGTTTTCGCGATTGATACACATTTAAATTTAATCACTTAATACGGTTTTATCGCGTTTATTACATTATTTTTACACCTAACGTATCAAAAACTTCACAGTTTTCATGGTCGCAGGTAGACCGTTATTTCTAGCCAACACAACCGCTACTGTCATTTCAATTCGTCAACACAACAAATAGAGAGGAAAATTAAGGATTTTTCCATATTTATTGAGGAAATTATAAGTAGCAATTAATTTAATAAGTAATGATTAGGACTAATATATCTGTTCTTGAATATTATCTACTTGTTATGGCTATCACGCATACGCATGAATTAGTCCAGTAGTGGTTCAACATTATGCATGAAAGATTTTTTAATTGTTCTTAATTTATTACAAATACTAAATACCTATTAATAAATATTTTTTCAGATTACAATTTAACATACTGATAATCTTTTATTAAAAAACTTTGCGTTCTGTTTTTATTATACTTCTGTATTAGATAAAATAAAAAAAAATCAATTGTTTAAAACCAAATCTTGGAATATCTCCTAAAAAGAAAGACATGTGTTGTGAACCCTGTATTGGTATACATTACCCATAATAGTACCCTATATTAGGATCCGTGAATGAACGACCTCGTTTTTGTGCAGATTCATACATCGCCATGGACCAGCAGCAGGACATGAAGCTGGACGTGAAGGAGGCGGCGGCCGTGCCCGCCGAGCACCCGCAGTGGCAACTCAGCGACTCTGACACAGACAACAATGATCAGGTTTGTATAATTGTCCTAACTTCTAGGCATACATACTACACAGCACGCGTACATTACTTCTAGGCCACCGTGTCCTCGAACAAGTTATATTGCTGTAAGATGACGTCACTGATAGGAAAGTGTAGTTGTTTTACTTGTTTAGGTTAAAAATTCCTCTACGAGAGATGTCAGTTTCGACCTGTTCCTTCTCTTTATAGTAATATTGTTAAGTGGCTAGGGTTCGGGATTCTTCCAAAATTCTTCGCAGGGAAATTATTCACTAGGATGTCCCAACAATACAGTATATCTAATACGTAACTCAATTGGTATCCTGATTCGTCGCTGGGTCGTAGAAAATAATCATACTTTGACTATGAGAATCACCTTTACGACAACTAGCGGTCAAGTTATTGCCGGTCGCTCCATCTCTTCTCTGATATACGGTGTTATAGGTTTCTAGTTTAGTTATACCTATATACCTCTGGTTTCGATTTCCGACAACCAGAACATTCGAGAATGTAAATAATGAAACGTTGTATAACTTAGGTTCCCGATTTCTGGTCGAAGATCCTTTCACAGCAGCGCACGTGCTATGGTGACGGCTGTAAGCCTCTGCACATCAGTCCATCCGAAATAGTTCCATCATAAGATGGCACTTCTACCGTGGGTCTTGGTAATGCCGTGACAGCATCGCTAGAAGTCACTTTCACAACTGCTGTCTCTTTGTTTTTTAGTTCGTAGAAATTTGTTTTTAAACCTATCACGCGATTCTCCACCATAGCCTACACGTCCTTACGGATTTGGTCCTCCACGTGTTAAATTTTGCTGACGGCTGTTAACTCTTGTGTAAAATACGTTTTTCTCGGTTTTCACTCAAGCGTTACCCGCGCCCTTCTTTTTGTTCCACTCGCAAACATGTTGATCGTCTCGTGTGTGCTTTTGTTCCTCTTTCTGCTCTTTCCACAAACGTTGTTGCTTTTCCCGCATGCGATTTTGTTCATCCTTTTTGCTTTACTCGCATATTTTGCAATTCTTCATTAAGGTCTATATTTATGAGTTGCAGTTTAACCTGGTTGTCATTTATCCACTGTTACATTTCCATAAAGTTGTTAAAGTTAAAAGTAGTAAAGTGCTTGAGTAGGAACCTAATGAAAAAGAAAATACCGGATATGTGGCTTGTTGACCAGTAGTTTGGGCCAGGTATTGTACAGCGGGAGGCCTGGTAGATGTGGCTTGGGCAGCTGGCACCTTCTGAGCGGCTGCGACCCATTAGGCGGCTGTGAACTGTTGGGCGGCTGCAATCTCTTGGGCGGCCTCGAGTTGAGGCCCTCGACCCCTAGAGCAGCTGCGACCTCATCAGTAAAACGTCAAAGACCATCGTTCTTCGGAGGAAATTTATTCATCAGGGAATCCCAACACTGACCAACTGAAGGGTCTTCCAACACGTCGAATATCCATTACGTAGAGCAATCGGTATGGTTCATTGTTGTATTGTAGAAAAGAATCGCTCTTTTCACTATGATTTCTGAGAGGGATAGACAATGTTCGTGGTAATTCTGGAACATTCCTTTTAGGAAACATATTAGTTTTTCGTAGTGGCAAGTACTTTTTACACAATCCCACCGGCAAGAGGATACCTGTCAAACAATGATTCTATTCTCCTATCTCTTAATTATGACAGCTCTTAAATATGAGAAATAGGGTGGCAAATTCGTAGAATGACATCATATATCCTCAGTTGGTGTCGGTATCTTCCTTTAGTTACCTCTTTCGTGAACTTAACTCTTCAATAGAACAGGTGGGAACAAAAGTCATCTTCTGCCATTACTTAAACTCTCACTTTTCCTCTACCAATCAATTTTTTTGTACTTGTCACCCAACTTTAAAGGTTTAAACAATCCTTTTTATCTGGCTTTCAATTTGCTAAACAATCTTCTTTTTCCTGATATAAAGAAAGACGAGTTTAGCTTACTGGTCCATGAATTAGTCATACAAGTTCATTTTTTATACACATATTAGCACAACCTCATAAGGTTACGATAACACTTGTGTGTGTAAATTTTCTTTGTTTCTGGTTAGTATTGGCGACTTAAGATATCTGGAAGATTTTATGTTAACGCACATTGCGTTAACATAAAATCTTCCAGATATCTTAAGTCGCCAAAGGATCCTTTACGAATTGTTGGCATAGTAGTCTTCTAAAAGTTCTGTTTATCCTTACACAGATGGGAAAGTACCAGATTTATATCAATTCTTGCGATGAAATAAAAATAAAACCATATTTATTTTTAAAAGACCCCCGTCCGTCTTATTCTTGTGTAAAAGACATGTTTTCATAATTTATTTGTGGAATATTTTATTGAATATCCATAACAAATAGCAAAAATAAATCTAATCTGGCTATTAAATTTAGAAAGTTCATCAATTATGCATTTTAAATGATTTTATGTATTTCTGTATTTTATATAACACTAAGTTGCTGATTGAATTAAGAAAGCTTATTCGATTATGAAAATCATCGGTCAACGTCCGATCTGCCCAAGGCCAAGGTTTCGCAGCGAAAGCCTCTGCCAAAAGTCTCCACTTATTTTAACACTGGTAAACAAACGTATCTTACGTATCGCTTAGAATTTTACGATTCTTTTTTTGTTGTTGAATGGTTGTTTAATCGGACATTGGCCTACTTATTTTTTTAATGTGCAAGCATTTAGTGTTGACGACATTTAAAATTATAAATACGAGAAATAAATGAGTTACATCAATGCACAATTTTTGGCTACCATTAAGTAAAATTATATTTGCAAATTGTGGTCAAACATTATGAGAATAGCGTGTGGTTAATATGAGAAACCAAGCAACCGATAAAAAAGAGACGGACTCGTGTCGGAGGCTTATTTATTCGTGTGTTTATATATTGGTTCGATGTTTTCAATTTGTGCAATTTAGTTGGCAAGAAGTGCTGCTGCCAGATTGTAATCGAGTTCTATTTATCAGCTGTCAATGTTCGTCTTGAACCCGGATTAAAAAGTGGTCTCTGATTCACTTTACAACTGTTTGTTAATGTCGATTTCTGTCCAGACGATAAATCTTGCGAAATGTATGTAAAGTAGGCAGTGTCTCTTGGTGGCTTATATTATTGCGTCAGAGTAGTTGGGTAGAAATTATAATTAATATAGACGAAAGAAACAAATTCATTAGCGTCAACGCTTAAGTAAAGTTGACCATCAAAATAATTTGACATTGGCCGACCTGGATTGTTTAAACAGAATGAAGCATGTGTATTTCCTTCCTATTTTCTGTTGTACAAGCGTCGTACAAATTACTTCGCGCACTTCATTACACTCAACCTTGTTAAATCGTATGTTGTTTAGATAGACTCCATTTATTTTTTGTTTGACATGTAAGTTTAGTTATGGTAAACTCGGTGTGAACCTTACCTAATTATTTTGTTGCAGGGAGGCGATGAAAGTGAATTCACGACAGACGATGAGGTCGAGGAGGAGTAGTCGAAGATACCTAAGTTATTTTTATAGAGTTTATTATGTGGTGTATGCGGCAATTTGTTGTATGATCAGAGAGAGAACGAATATAATATTTTATATTCTATATTTTGGATTTCATTTAATTATTTCTTTACAAACTTAATATTTCGACATATCTGCTAATAAATAATATTTGCGATATATGTATAATAAGAACAATTTTTTAATATTATTTATGTAACTTTTTCAACAATCCTAAGTAATTGCCTTAGTGCACATATTGGGCGAGCTCCGTGGCGCAGTGGTGAAATGCCAGCCTGCGACACAAGAGCCCCGGGTTCGATCCCCGGTCAGCCCAAGATGGAAAATGATCTTTTTCAGATTGGCCTGGGACTTGGATGTTTATCTATTAAAGTATTTGTTATAAAATATTGTATCGTTGAGTTAGTATCCCATAACACAAGTTTCGAACTAACTTTGTGGCTAGCTCAATCTGTGTAATTTGTCCGTATATATTTATTTATTGGAAATTGGAACCTAACGACTGACCAAAAAACATCCAGTCTAGAGTTGAGTTTTATGATCATGCAGACGATAAGTTAGCCCTCGCTTCGAATTACTGAACTGCCTGCAGTGTGTCAGGCTGCACAAAGGGATGTGGTGGCTGGCTGGCGAGGGTATCGTCCTGGTCGCGGGGGGCGGGGCGGGGCCGCGCCGGGCGGAGGCGGCCGGCCCGCGGCACTCGCGCGCCACAGCTCGCCACAACCCCACGACCGAACGACCGACGCCCGCGCCCGGTGTCGTATTACCGCTCTAAAAATACCCCGCGAGCGCGATCGCCTATTTAGAAACAGTCCGCGCCGTGTTTTGAACCAGTGATTGACAGTGCCAAGTGAAGATACTACCTGAACTCCCCTGATATCCTGCGACGTGAGTATCTTTGACAGGACGATCGTCCGCCAATATTATATTACCGCATCGCGGTTTTAAAATAAACAGCTGTTCTTGGAATCGATAGCGCTATGGTTACGCGCTAAATTGGGACTATGCTTACTGTTGAGGTTTTGAGAAATATGAGATGATATACAATCGAACAAGTATTATGTGTACCATAAAATAAATAATAATTCATAGATCAATTTACAAAATTAAATAGGAACCATTTGTAAACATGGTTTACGTAAAAGAATCCAATAAGAAAATATTTAAGTAAATACTATATTTTATACATTATTCAAGTTCGAGTACTATATATTGAAACGGGAAAAATACGTTTAATAAATAAATACGTTTAAAGTATAATACAGGTTCTATATAAATTCTTATCACTTCATAAATAACATCATCGTTTGCAATACAGCAAACTACAAATGGGGTAAATAAACAACATTAAAATTATTTGATAAAATGTTAGGCTGCAATACCTGTTGGGCTAGTTTTGTAGTAACTTATTGACTTAATGAATGAAACGAGAGGCGAAGTTCCACATTCTGATCTAGCTAGATACCAACTGAACCTGGAATGGAACTTAGTCAATTGCATAAGCGCCACTAGCCGGGGTGTCGTGGGCCGTCAGTTAGGATGTTTTGTTAAATTAAGCAGTTGTTGGCAACAACAGCCGCAGAACTAATTGCCAATTATATAGGAAAGCGAGGAGGGAAACGCGGCCCTCGGGACGATCGTGATCTCGTTGGACCTTGAAGATTATTCTGCATTTTTGCTGTATCAAAGCCGCGATCGTCTGTGGAGTAATTAACAAAAGCCTAGACACGGACGTTTAATGATGGCGTTTTTTGCGGTGTTAAAAACAAATTGCGTGTCAATTTATTCTATCGTTTAAAAAAGATTTTCAATCAAAAATATGTAGAAGTTACTTTGGCATAGGAACTTATTTAAAATATTGTTTCAACATGTACTGTACTTCCATGAATATTTGGGACCATTACCAAAAGCCACACATACACTAGTGTAAAGTAGCATAATAATAATAAATAACATAAATGTAAGGAATGTTCACACATGCATATTAAATATGTTATGTTCGTTCATCTTTCTATAGATTGTTAACTAAACAGCTATGAATGCATGAAAATTTACATAGCTTTATCTACAGATCACTAACTTGCGGTAACCTCACACGCCACTGAAATACTATCCAAATGTTGTAGGATTGTGGTTTCAACCTTGGCTAGTTATTCCTGTAGCACTTTATCGCGCACCTGGTTCCAAAAACACATACCTTCCTATTCTTAACTGGAGAATATTGCACACATAACATATGAAATGTTAGTTTTTATAGCGTTCCCTTTTTCTGATAGCTGTCGAGTAGGTATTGTGTACTTGACATTCGGAACACCCACTTTTCGCGGCGTGTCCGCAATTATGATCCTGGCGTGATAGGCGCGCGCCCGCAGCCATTCTGACAACACATTGCTGAACAATACACATCGCGACTAGCAACGCCGTAAATTCCGCTCATGAACTACTTTCTTCTATTTATATTAGACAAACTTGCTCTGAAAATAATACTATCAAAACAACATGAAGCTAATTAGAACATGTACAAGGCGAAGTATCTTCAGTCTTATGTCTAGTAAAATGACACAAAAAAGTAATTGGATAGCTTAGGCATTTCCCAGCATTCCACGCGTTATCGGTGTTATGGGCGTAGTCAGAAATTTTCCATGGTAGTGGGTTCGAATATGGCCTGTAGCTACGATTGGTGATACCCAGGCGCGCTGGCCACGGGCGGGCGATGAATCGAACAGGCGGACTGATAGTGGGCCGGTTAGACGAGTCTCAGGCAGCCGAGTGCAACGGCCCAAACTGAAGGGAATTTTAAAACGTTCATACTTGCGAGCCCTTTGATTTTATAATGCGAGGATTTGCAGGCGAATTAAGTCGAGCAGCCGCCCGGCGGTTTGAACCATAGCTATGAGGATTCCAAGCTTATTTAATTTAATGCAAATCCTGTGTACGCGAGTCTACATATAATATTTGCATCGGAGTTCATCAGACAAAGGAAGTACAGGAGAATTTACGCGAATCTTATGTAGACGGCAATAAGGAAAAAGGATATGCAAATTAGTCAATGGTCGTCTTTATAAACAATACCTACACGCATAACATTAAACAACATAGAAATGTATGCATGTAACGGTTAAAGGGAATTGATATTATTTTACTTAGGCACTTATTTATTTCCTTAGTGCGCAGTTGGTGCATAAAGTGAACTTAACAGAATTTTGTATTTGAAGACTCAATATCGGACTTGCCACTTGTAACGTGTTATAATTTTAGTAGTAACCACCAATTAGATAACAGTGATGACTTAATTGCTTCTTAATGTTATGATGTTTACAGACCTAATTCTAACCAAGGAATCCGTTGTGAGCCGCAGTTTACCTTTATGATGACAATTAGGAACGAACGGTAGCGCGACATTAGGTAATATGAAATTGCGCCTAATTTGCTGCACGGTACCTAAAGTGGGAAGTCGAAAAATACGTAATCAACAAATTTTACTTTTTATATTGTACCTTTCTAAATAAAATAAAGTCTGATCATAAAATAAATAAAAATAAATATTATATATTTTTACATAAATTTAGAATATGATAGACATATTTTTATTTAATGTTGAATTAATCAATGCAACTTAAAATAAATTGAGGAAAGCGCGCGTATATTAATGTCTGTACAGACTTATCTTGAAGACTACTGCTCGGTTTTAAGGCGCTTTAACAAATATGTAAAGCGTTTATCCACAAAGGGTTTGTGTATAAAACATATATGTGCAAGGCTGTATCAGGCCACTAGATAGTTGTTAAATAACAAGCGAACCACGGATTACATGGCCTTTCTATTTTATTAATATTTATCCGCGAAACCGAAGAGAAAATCGGTTGGGTGAAAAGTCAAAGTATCATACACGCGGTTGACTTCAACTTATAACAAAGGGATATAGGTGTTAACAACAATATTACTGCTAGCAGCTGCAAATTTTCCTTCAGTCTGTATGTATGAATAATGAAATCATCGGTATAAAATGTTTGGAATATACGGACCTGATTATTTTCTGTAAATAAACGTTTGTTAGTGGAACATGACACATTATTTTACCATTTGTGGCTTATTCCCAGTTGTACCATTGTTTCACATTGTTCCATATATGTATGTAACCAAGTGGGTACTGTGTGGCAGGCATACGCCATGAACTTATATTAATATAAACAACACTAAATCTAGCGGTAAACCGTAAAGTAATAGCTAACTACAGAATGATTTTTAATTCCCTGACAATATTATACTGTCGGAATCAATAGGCATAATAAAGAAGCGCTTACAACGCTCACAACCACTCGACCATCGAGCTGAACCAGCTAATCGGTGAATTTGTATGGAAGGACTATTTTTTTAAAATGTGATTGTACCTTTTTTTCTTGCAGATGTATATTCTATTAGGGATTGTGATTCCGTCTTTAAAATATTGCCAGGAGGTTCAAAACACGGGTTCAAAAGCACGCTGAATATTGGTATTACATATCAGGTCAAAAGTACATCAACATTGTAAATGTGAAAGTGAGTGAATAGCCCATAATAAATTTCGTCAGAGAAGGTACTCCATAGAAGCTCTCTGCTCGGAGCTTCATAATTCAAAAGCGACAGCAGGGCTGAAGCGTTTGAAAATAACAAAAAGAAAAAAAAATACTTTATTAATTGATTTTTTGACATAAATTTTGAGGTTATGTAAAAAAAATTTAGTAGCCGAGTGGTTTCCGGCAGAGTAGAATAGGACCACTCCAAGTCTTCCCGTGGATGTCGTAGAAGGCGACTTAGGAAATACAAGCTAAACCAAGCTTATAAACATCTGTGAGACCTCTCCAACCTGTTTGGCCAGCGTGGAGAATGTAGGCCAAGTCCTCTGGCTGCTCTGGCCAAGTATGGCCCTAGTAGTACAGAGAGGGTCGTGCTCCTGTAGTGGAGACTAAAAAGGACTTGATGATGATGATGCGAGGAGTAAATAATTTTACTACCCAAAATTTTTGCCATTTATCCATAGGATTTGTAGTTTTGCCGGAAATCGAGATAAACCGTTTTTTACCCTTAAAAGCTCAACCCTTCCACTTCCCGCAGATCCGTAAATAATTTTGTTATATTCTCTTCCTTCTGCAATGGGTTTCATGAATATTTTATTTGTGTTTTAAATTCTCGACCTACCTATATTCACGACTGAACGATAAGATAAGACTATCGATGTTCTCTCCTCTCTCTCATCAGAGCGTTTTTCCGGGTGCATCCTCAGCTGTGATGCGTGAACGCGGGGTCCGCTATTATACAGTGCTGTAATGTAATATGATTTGGCTAAGTTTTTAAGGATAATGGATGGTTTTCAAAATCTATTCTAGTCTGGGTCTAGAAAAAACGTACTTAGAATGTACTAGCTGCTTCTCTTCCCGCGCAGATCGTAAAGCCGATCAAGGGAATGGGCGAAATCTGAGGAATCATGTTAAAAGGCGATGCGACTAGCAACCCCTCACTATTTTGATTTCCTTTTTCTCCTACACACCTATCATCATTATTGCTAAACATGGCTTTTGGGGCTCATGGACCTGGGATCCGTCTGCCCCGCAAGGGAAGAAGGCGTGATAGTATGTATGTTCAAAATCTAGGTTTGATTTTGGTCAAACCTCAAATATTTAGTAAATTTTTCGTACTTTTTACGATGCGTGTGAAATAATGTAGGTATATTAAGTTCTGTCCCTATTGTTTAATGATGAACAATTACAAAGCGATTTAGTATGGTAATTAAAATGCAGAAGAGGAGTAATTTGCATGGGTTTGCATAGATATTAAAGTTGATAGGACAAGAAAAGATTCAAGTCTAGTTTACTTAGAAAATGATGCTCATTGACAGTCAATTAACTGGAAAAATCCATTCATTTATGCTTCTATTATATGCGTGTTTGTTTACAAAACTATTAAAAAATACGTCTCGAAAACAAACAACACTTACATTTGCATTTTCGGTTAGCAGTACAAGTAGTATCTATTGTATTTCTTCGCATAAAAAGAACAAGAACGCGACCGCATAATCTCTATATCAACATTTTCGTTATCATTTCATTTAAAGTGTTGAGTTATGCCAGGAACTTTCATTCAACTCTTTTTAACAGTTTTGTTCCTATACTAAATAGATCAGTGCCGAAGCCTATAAAATGAAAAAAAGTAAAATTAAATTATTTTATCAGTAGGATGAATGAAACCCATTACACATACATATTTTGAGATAATGTGCAAAAGTGTAAATATAAAAGGAGTAGAACTTGTTATTACCTACATCATTGCCATTATATCATTTTTCCACAGGACTTGTAGTTTTGCCGGATATCGAGATAAATCGTTTTTTACCCTTAAAAGCTTATCCATCTTCACGACCTTAGATCGCCCGTAATTTATTTTTCCTTTAATTTTAGGTGTATTCTCTTCCATTTGTAATAGGTTTCATCCTACTATAATTTATTAATGTTTCAAAAATTATCGGCACAGGTCTAAAATAGATAAATTTCATATTAGTTTTTTTGTTTAATCACTACATCTTATATTACTAATATTATAAATGTGAAAGTTTGTGAGTATGTATGGATGTTTGTTAGTATTTCACGCCAAAACCTATTTTGACGAAATTTTGCACACATAAGTTATCTACTTTAACACATAGGTTATCTTTCATCCCGGAAAAAAGTACTGTTCCCACGGGATCGACATTTACATGAGCGGAGCCGCGGGCAACAGCTAGTCAGCTAGGCTTCCCGCTGTCCGTCCGTCCCTATCCCTATGTATGCTTAAATATGGTTTAGATCTTTAAAACTACGCAACGGATTTTGATGCGGTTATTTTAATAGATAGAGTGATTCAAGACGAAGGTTTATATGTATCATTATAATAAAAAAATAATCGAAGCCGAGGCAGGTCGCTAATCGAAGATAAATTATTCACGGCAATAGACCCGAGTGCCAAAAGGTTGAGAATGGAAAGAGACACTATAATATTGAAGAAAATAAAGCTGGGTATAATTTAAAACAATAACAAACAACGAAGGTACATTATTATATTGAACTTGAGGGAGAGGAGAGGTAGTTATGAATATGATGCACCCACTCCTACTGAGAAGCCTAACAACGGGTTTGATGTATGCCTTCGACACATGACGATGAGTCAGGTCAGGAGTGCGTCCGTCTGGTGACCGTCGCGTTGTGACGAAACGAGGAGGGATTACTCATTCTTTATTTCTAATATAAATTGATAGTTTTATGACGAATATTAGTTACGTGACAAGAGGTTATTCGTCAGTCACTTATTCAGACACATATACTAAAAAATAGGTTTACATTTTGCATAATATAGATATAACTAAACTATTGCCCCAGTCTGTGTGTGCCGTACATACTAACAACAGTAGTGCATAACATTGATGTATTAAGTATATTATAATAAAAGTGATCAGAGTAAAAAATAAGTCAATTAAATACCGATTTACCGTTTAAGATTTTGACTCATGATTTGTAAAAAGCTAGGTAAATTTTTTTTTATTGACCTATCTTTTTTTATGGTCTATGGTTTTTATAAACAACTAGCTGTTTTCCCGCGACTTCGTCCACGTAAAACATAGCCTATGTTCAGTGCAGATAGTGTAGCTTCCCAACTGTGAAAGGTTTTTTCAAATCCGTCTAGTAGTTTTGGAGCTTATTCGCGTCAAACAAACGAACAAATCTTTTCTCTTTATAATATTAGTATAGAAGTATAGATAGTATAGAAGTATTGACTAGCGGCCCGCCCCAGCTTTGCACGGGTAGATATAGATATTATTCTATAGCCTATGTTCATCAGGATTCTAATGGCTAAACAATTTTTCAAATCGGGCCTGTAGTTTCGGAGCATATTCAATACAATCAAACAAACAAATCTTTCCTTTTTATAATATTAGTGTAGATGAAAGTAAAATATTAGATACGATTTCATGTAAGTACCTCAAGGTAACTTCATTTCAGGTAAGTTTATGTGCTTTTCTAAACATTTCTAAATGTTTAGTTGCGTCAGTATATTTCATGCATTCCTTTGATAAATTAGGTATGTAAGTAGATACTTACTAATCAATTACAAACATGCTTACGCAATGAATATTTCCAGTGGTAAAGTTACTCACAATCAATTTTACTGAGATAACTTTTTCCCAAAAATCTTAATAGAATAAAATTTCCTAAACTTTTATTGATAAGGTCTTCCAAAATGCTCTGCTCTGGTCAAATCTTGCAACTCAATTTTGTAGCAGATATCTTCCACCGATTGAGCTGACACGTTATGTTTGGATGACAATGCATGGCATGCTGTGTGACGTCATTCTAAATCCAACATGGCGGAACACCCAAAATGGCAGAATAGCTGTTTTAAATGGTACTTCGTCAACATGGATATCAAATAAGAAGGCTCGCTGAAAACATAAAGTGATGTTCATAAAAGCTTGTTTTTAAAAGTTTTTTTACTTCTAACTTAATGTATTGATGCTAAACACATAAAATACGCCTTAAATAATTTTTACTCATTTATTCCCAGTCGTCTTTCATTATTTCCTCGCATTTATTGAGAAAAGCACAATACATGCCTTTGCCGGGAATCGGCTTGCCGGACTCGTATTTATTGCCAAGGCCTCGCTAACGCTCGGCCTTGAAAACTCTACTCGTCCGGCAATCCCTTACTTCCCTCTCTCTCTCTCTCTGCCTCTGCAGTAATGTACTATTGTATTGTAGACATCACAAGAAAACAAATTGTTTACTTTTTGTTTCTAATGATTTATACATTATATACAAATTTACTAATACAAGCGCATATAAGGTTTTTTATTAGGTACTTGTATACCGATTGAGTACCTTTGCAAAGTTTTTCTAGGTCGATGATTATGATTTTATAATATTTTCTAACAGAAAAATTTATTTGGAGAAACGGGTATCGTTATTCCCATTCGTCAAGATTTTTCTGCTCTAACAGATTTTTATACATAAACTTAAAATAGAATCTTCCAAAAGTGACATAATTTGCAAGTGGGCTCGTTGATGTCTTTTTATTTGTCAATTAATATGTGATATATGTTTAAAAATTAAGAAACGGATTTCTTTTCTATGTTATAAATCTACATTACTATGATACATCTGAGTTACAATGGGTGCTAACTAGCACATAATTAGTCTCCCCTTGCACGCAAACACAACATTAACTTACCTTCAATGAAATAAGTACCTACTTAAATCACAATTAAGTCTGAATCATAGAGATAAGATAATCCTGGTAACTTACTTGACAGAACGCTAAACGAATACATCGTAAAAAATAAGTTGTAGAATTACAATTTGTACTTATAATACAACAAATACACTGATGTTATATGAAACAAGCTTTAAATTCTTCTCTGAAATCTGCTGCAATGACTAATAAAAACGCTAATAAGATGAAAGGATACCAATATTCTAAAGAGCGCGGTTGGATGAATACCCGAGACATACTGTTTAGAGTGCCATACATAAACATGTCACTGTGCCACCGGGATCAATCGTGCACGTCCGTTCTGCACATAAAACTAGACATCAAATGCTTTGTCTCCTTCATCCCGGCTCTGGAATTACTCATGATCAGTCTTATTCATTCTTTATGGACAGCCTTCGGTGGTGCAGTAATCAGTAGTTAGCTTGCAAGCCTGCTCCGCTGTTTTAAAACTTTGGGCGTTAAATATAATTATGTTTGTAAACGGGACTTAGTATGAACCTTTTTATTCATTTAATAATAATATCCATCGTGGTTGCAACGAATCTCGTTGCAGCCATGATGGATGTAACTCTATTATACAATCAACGGAAATAATAAAAAAAAGTCCATCTTAGTCCCGTTTATATAGATACATAATTCTGAGCCTGCTACACGTTGGGCTCCGGGTTCGATTCCCGGCTCGGGCGAATACTTGTGCTTTATTTTCAAGTAGGTATATTTATCTGCGGTTCTGGAGTTACCCAAGGACATGGCGTCAGACAAGCGGCCGGTCATAAAAACTTTCGCCAAATCATAACTTACAAGATGAATACTGTCAAAATAACAATTCGCGGGCTCTGACGCATTACAGCTGCAGATGCAACCGAGAATCGCTCAAATGTACCCAGAGCAAAGAATATATACACTACCTAGAGCCAAGTCATTTGCGCAGGATATATTAAAAGTGCACGAAACGACAAGACGACAGTGTGAGCGCGAACACAGGCGAACTCTTATCCCTACCTCCCTGAATCCAATGGAACGGGAGACCGATTCAATCGGTCCTACCTACCTCTTGCTGATTGAAGCAGTCTCCTGTTTGTTCCTTACATCCTTAACCGTCCGCAAAGCCCCTGACGCAGACCTAAGACCTAATTCCAGTTAGGACCTGTGAGACTGACCGGGAATGCTCAAATGTAGAGGAATCGTAAAGGCTTTATGTAACTCGTGGAATCGCGTAAGCCGTAGACCACAAATATGATTCGATACTTGGGTGGAATCGAGATGAATGACAGAAGGTAACCACAACAACACACCTTCGTTACGTAATAACAGCATTGGATTGCGAGCCGAAGATTGATTAGATCAACCCATATTACCGCGACCGACTTCTAAAAATAACTGAAAATTGGCGTCTATACATACTAAAGAATCTGGGGATAAACTGATAACTAAATAAATAAAATTATTGGTCGTGTGCCAAATTTTACTATTATTCTCGATTCACAAAATCCACAATACGCTAAAATATCTTTGCTTAGAAACAAGATTTAAGGGTTTAGTTGTAAGATATTTCTGTTATGCGACTTCAATCACATTGAACTTGGCTTTCATTGAGTAGAAGTTAAATAACCAGTTGCTATCAAAGTTACAGAGTAAGTAGAAAGAAACTAATTAAAACACTTGTGGGTACATCAACTGAATGACTGATGAGAGTGAACAAGCTGCGGCTCACCGTGACTATTAGTTTATGCTATTGCAAACTTTTTATGTCCGTTTATATTGCTATCAGAATTGGACAGCAGAACGAAATTGTTTGTTTTAGTAACTAAAATAAGATTTCTGTAGCTCCATCTATAATGAGAGCTTGGAAAAGCGTATGTTTGTACCGTCACCTTTACCTTTGCGTTAGGTATCAATTCATTTGTTACAACCTTAACGACATCCTTAACTTCTACTACCATTTGAAATCCATGTTATCGGTGAAGCGAGCGGTCGTTCGGCGCGATGGCCCTCCGCCAACTCTTTCGTAACTGCTCTATATATACCCACCAAGGTTCTTACATTGCATTTTGAGGGTTATTGACACTATCTTGACGTTATACAATGAGTTATCCAATATTAAATGTGCCGCGCAAAATTCTGGAGTGTTTTCAGAAGCGACGCTGACAGTTGTCGGCGACGCCGTCCATGAAGTGCCAAGTTTACGCCAGCTCGCCACGCTGATCACCGACTTCGACGCTGTACCAAAATAACGCGAGGTTACCTATATATAATGTCTGCTAGGAAAATATTATTTAATACCTACTCATTTTACGACGCAGGAAGTCGGTATAAAACTACCTCCAAGCGGATTGCTCGCACAGAACAGCCCGCTTCAGAAATGGATCAAAGAACATAACAAAACTTGGGTTGTCGACCTCTCGATTTGCGGAAGCCATAACGTCAATATTTACCGAGGGTCCTCTTAAATGCAAAACTTATGCTGACAAGATAACAAATTGAAAAAGTTTGTGTGCGTGGGCTTGCGGTCTTTATTTGCGAAGCTGCACTAATGCAATTCTTTAAACCTACATAGTTACAGAGTAAATACATCTGCATTTTATCTTGATAAACTCATTTGCCAGTTTCTTAATAAAGACAGAATTATTTCTATGAGCGGCGGCTTAGCTAACTACAGGGTACGGTACATTGATTTATATCAAGCAAACATTGTAGTGGATACTAAATCAATGGTTGCTAGATTATCGATATTTAATTTAACATCTGACACATTAAAATGATCTATAGCGGTAATTGAGTCGACACTGTTTCGATAATTTCGATGGTAATCTTTCATCTGTGCTGTGTCTGATAAATATACCTGTAAGTGTAAGTAACTGTAATATTGATGACAAATACGAATGGATTAGGTACATCCAATTAATCACATTTTGTGATAACTTTAAGGAAAAATGGCCATAAAATCCCAATATAGCTCAGGCACAATTGCATACTCGAAAATTATTGGGCTCATTGGGTTGGCGCCACAACTCAGCCAGAGCGGTCAGCGCCTAGCTTTGAATACCGGTGCAGCGCAGTGCATCAGACGCCAGCGCTTGCGACACCACTGCAGCCGGCCCCTGGCAAGCATCATGCGTTGTCTCGTACGCAACCAATGTCTCGGGATTGCAGCGGTGAAAGCCCCGAGGTCTCGACCGAACTCTTTTGTATTGGTATGATACCAAAAGACTCGCAGCAATCGACGGCGCGACCTCAGAAGGCCGCAGCTGGGCAAACATATATCTGTACGTACACGTATGTATTTTATAATTACAACCTGGCAATGACATCATCTCTTTGAGCAGTAAATATTTCTCATAAATAATTCCGCACAAACAACTACAGTCTGGTTGCACTTGCACCTATTCGATCATGACATTCATCGCAAAATTAACTGCCTCCGTGGTCCAGTGGTTAAGGCGTTTGCCTGTAGACCCGGGGGTCGTGGTCCGATTCCCACGGGAAGCATTTCCAGTTTGGTTAGGACATTGCAGCCTTGAATCACCTGATTGTCTGATAATTAAGATGATTCCGTGCTTCGGAAGGCACTTCAGGCCGTTGGTCCCGGCTGCCATCTGGTAGTCGTTAAAGAAAACCCGTCAGAGGCCGAGAGGCGGTTCCGATCAACTTTGACACCAGGGTGTGCACTGTGCATGGTCGATGGACTGTGTCACCTACTCGAATTAATGATCGTCAAATTTGACTACGCCGATAACAGTAATATTCTAGTTACAGTTTAAAGAATCCCACGCACCCTACTTTTGATTTGAGCAGAGAAGTGGGTGAATATTTGAGTTTTCACCTAGGCGTAAAATAATATTGCTACAATCTGTTTACTGTTAAAATTTTCTATTTTCTGACACTTATATTTTGTACTACCCAACCAATCAATCATTTTAGGGTTCCGTACCCAAAGGGTAAAATAAAAACCCTATTAATATGGCTCCACTGTCCGTCTGTCTGTCTGTCCGTCCGTCCGTCTGTCACCAGGCTGTATCTCATGAATCGTGATAGTTGGACAGATAAAATTTTCACAGATGATTTATTTCGGCTGCCGCTATAACAACAAATACTAAATATCTGATTAAAGTAATTATTTATATTATTAGTGATATTTTTGCTCGATATTGATAACGGTAACAGGTAGACACTTGAAATATTCTCAAGATTTTTAGTAATATATTCACTTTAAAAATAAATAATTAAATTAAAATAAAATGAATGTTTAAAGACCCTTCCTTACCTTGGTTGTATGTGACCCTCCCGTACAACCGACATGGTTTTTAGTAGTTTATATAGACACCTTCGTGCGCAAGTCCGACTCGCACTTGGTCGATTTTTAACAATTTACTATACTTAGTTCTACCAGTTAATTGCAATTTGCACGGTATAATAAAGATCATTTCTTCAAAATGTATATTTTAATGTTATTAACAAGATAATCTAACGACTAAAAGCCCGCCGGCCGCCATTAATAAATGTTTATTTAAGTCTTCTGAATGTATATAAAAATGTTTGAAACAGGTTTCATTAAGTATAACTTAGGCGACAAATATGATTTATCTAGCAACTTATAGCCAGTAAGAGATACTTTCTCCATTCTCACACGTTACATCTTTTATAAACCTTCATTCGAACACGCATAAATATTCATTGTAACGGTTTTAGAAGTCAATAATGCAAATAAAACTGTCATTTTTAATTTTAAAGTAGCATGAACTGACATTAAATAAAAAGTTTCATATAGAATTAGTATCTTTAAAACACAATTAGTGCTGTGTGTATAATAATAAGGTGATTGTGACCCAGTCATCTTCATCTCACAAAAGAATTCCCATCTCATCTCACCCAAATACCGAGGGAGATAATCGGCGCGAACGGACGCGAGTTCTTATGGTTACTCATACGTGACGTCATCAATCAATGCATGACTAACACACGGTGAAAAAGTCAAACCTTATTCGAGTAAACATCACGCACACGCACCCAACTTGCATAATATAGACGTTGACGTGAGGAAATTCTCCGAACTATCGGGCTGAAGAAATCGTATGCGTAATGCACTCAAGTCCGCGATTGTTCAATTACCGATTGAAAAATATGATAGGCAGGCGCTGGGCCGAGGGCTGGCGAGTCATCGTGTTTACCATCTACCTTTTTACTTTCGTCTGACAACATCAAAGCGAGGTCGCCTTGACTGCACGTAGTTTGTTTACTGCGCGTTGGAAAGTGTTAGAATTTACGCTCATGCTTGCGTTGCTGGCACTGAAACACGGCACTTACTGAAGTTGATTTAAACCTGACTTGCCCTTACCTCCAACGTTCCCTTGAAGCTTTGACATTCTGATTGAAGACTACACCGGAGACATTAATAACTTCGTTGTATAATAGACATTCGTTTGTTTTTCGTGTGTCTAATTGGCCAGATTTTTCAAATTACCTGACATAGCTTAACGACTGAAATATTATCATAACAGCCGGAACCCTTTTGAAACACGGAGGAGCTCGAGAAATTTATTGCTACTTGCGGTCCCATAATCCCTGAGGGGTCCACGCCTGAGGTTACTTAACATGCGTAAGCGCTAACAATGCGTCGAGTTCCAGCTTCAATTTCGATTTAACATTTTATAGAGAAATATTTTTTTCAATTAACGTTATCCTTGTGTATATTGAATCTCTTTGCGTTATCCATATAGAAATTGTTTGTCATGTGGTCAACACTAGTGCCAAATTTTTCAAGCTGCCTAGAGAGCGTCTGAAATATCGCCATCGAATGATGACTGAGCCGAAACCGGGAGCCGGGACCAATGGTTTGCATGCTCTGTAAAGATAGGAATACGACAGGATAAGTCATCATTATGTCATGTAGGTCATGGGTGTTGTTCTTAACTGCTTGGCGGTTGCAGCGTGTGGTAGCATCTATGGTATTATATTTAATAACACCCGCATTATATATAAGTATTACATGTTTTATACAAACGCCTGGCCTCCTGAACTGCTACTTTCTGTTCCCCCATTCATCCTACTAAGTAGCATCCTAATATCGTAATTTTTAAACCAACACATTCCTATCCATCCCCTGCTTCAAATCCTTCCGATAGGCAGCGGCGTCAACACACAAACCGCACAAGAAACCTAAAACTTGCCTAGCGTGGTAAGTATGGCAATATCTTCCTATGGAACGAAGTATCATTCGGAGATTACTAAGTCCACCCTTGGACTTCTTACCGCTAAAATGATGATGATGATATTTATTTATTTTATTTATTTATTTATGTACACAGAAAATTTAATACAATATATAATATCCAGAGAATTAGTACAAGGGTACTACTTATTCCTAAAGAAATTTCTTCCAGTAGCCCCGAGAGAGGAGAGCTTAATAATAAAGGCAGACTGGCGTGTCCATAAATCAGATGGAGGAATTAAATTTGAATACTTCTTTATTAATACTAAATATTCAATAGATGATAATGACGTCATCATGTTAAAAATAACAGTAACAAAAATATGGAAAGTAAAAACGACGCAAGCAAAATTGTAGGTTTGCGTAATGCAACGCCAGCCGGCCTATCTCTCATTGCCCCGCATACTGTAGCATAAACATTGAATGTGAAAACACATTAGACTATCAGTCGGAAAGGCAACTACTTTTAATAAATTATCGCGTAGCATTCTCGAGATAAGACAGTCGTTTGTGGTCGACGTTAAGTCACGAACAAAGGCTTTACATGACATTGTAGGCACAACAACAAAAGGAATCGGACGCTTCTGCATTTTAAAAGCAAGGGTTTAAGTGTGCTTTTCCCGATAAAGATAAAATAAATATACATAGTGACAGCACAATCACACTGATTGAGCCAGACCCACACTGAGATGTGTACTTGTGTCGTGGGCTCATGGATTAGTAACTCAACGATACTGCATTTTGTAACAGATACCTTCTTAGTATAGATTAACATCTAAGACTCAGATTAATCTGAAAATATCAGTTTGGGTCCAGGTCATGATGGACCCGAGACCCTGCGATTCAAAGCCACTTGCGCATTCCATCGCAAATTCAACTGCAGATCGCAGATTTTCCAAATAAGCAAAAGGGTTTATCAATTCAAGCTCTGTCTAATATGTATAACAGTGTGAAAATGGAATCTTGTGTGACATAAACAATGAAACCCATCTATCGTAGAGTTGTAAAAATCCTTATGTGCATAAATTCAAAGCAGTCTTTTGCTTGCTTGCCTGGTACTAGAATTATTTTGATGTATCAATCAACGTCGACCCCTAATTCTGAACTTGGGACAAAGGTGCCTCTTTCTCACTACAAAGGAGGAAAATGGTGCAAAGAACTACGTCGTGGTTGCAAAACAGCTGATGGAAATGACAATCATTATGTTCAAAACAACTCGTTGAATGGGTTATTTAATATTCTTATTGTGAAGTGAAGTGAATTGATGAAGCTATAAGTGTCCGTTGAGGAGTGGCACGACCTCTTGATTGGTACTGACGCCAGCCTCGGACAAGGCTAAGAGTTCTCGGGCGAGAAGTAAATGAAAAGTCTAACAAACAAAGTTCACTCTTCCTCAACGATTCCCTCAAAAATTATTTGCAGCAACTTTACGTCTTGTAAATATGAAGTACATTTTAAGTCCCATCTTGCTGTAATAATATTTGTTTGCTTGTTACTTATTTCACTATACATTTACCGAACAGCAGCCAATACCTATGGTTCATACACTTAAATTACCCGTGACGCCATCCCTCTCGCTGATCAATGTAATTATGTACTCGTATCAGCATTAAAGGTCATCTGACCAAGAAATCTCCACGATCATTAACCTATCCATTGAAATATCGCTTTCCATTACATCCGGCTTATTTTGTTGTACCTAGTCAATTACTGGACCAATTTCATTCGGATCGAGGTCTTCAATATTGCTTACTGTTTATTGTTGATGACTGAGGTTGGATATAGATAATCTAGCTTAGTGTAAGATAAACTATATCCAACCACAGTACTGTATTCATATTAAGCTTTTCTGTTGTTATGGGTAGCTTTTCTTACCCATCCTTAAATTTAAAAGAAAAGTTAGAAGTAGGACTTCTAAGTTTTCTTTTTTTTGAAGACCTGAAATAAATCGTTCAAATCATATATTTATGTGGGTACATACTCGACATCTAATAAATAGGTAAGTTAGTTACCACCTTAATTTTCTCATTCGTCATTACAATATGATTGCCTATTGAAGAGCGAAGACCTCATCACCGGAGCTCGAACGAGATCGTATCAGAGAATTCCTCGACTAATCAAATTTAAAATATCTCCGGACAGAATCAGGCCCGTAAAAACTGATAAATGATTTGGTTATTGTTTATTCCTTGTAAATAAACGAAAGTTCTCTCAGCCTCCTTTCACTAATGTCTTTCGGTTAACACTGAGATCTTGATCTGAGATAAAATAGATCGCACGATGTCTGAATACTTGCGGAGCAGCGGTCAGCGCTGGGAGGAAATAAATCTCCAATTGGGTCGATCAAATGCCGGGCTAATGGGCGTACCCAGCTTCTGGCATAGGGGGGGCACGTTAGTTTTTATGATCTGGTCGTCCGCTCTTGCTTTGACATACACACTACACAAAGACATCTACATGAAAGAATATGGTAGAACATCCATTTTCCAGGAGGGAGCAGCTGCCCTCCTCTGCGTTGGCATTCTTAATACTTGACCGCGCCTTTTTCATCTCACTTTCCACTTTCATTCTTTTGGGATCATCGTTTAGGTGATGCATCATCTCTTTTATCGGATGCTTAAACTCAACAGTAAGCTGTAGTTACCAATGAATGGCGTTTGTTAATTTATTGTAAAAACATTGTTCTGTAAAAAACGTGATTTTTACAAGCTGATATTTAGTAGTACATGTCCTGGGGTGTGTGTCAGTCTGTAAAATCAAATCTTGTCCCGATGTCTAATTGAGCTGAAACTTCGCGTACTTATGTAAATTGGATGACAATGTGATAACATTATGTCATCAAGCGGGTATAATGAAAGACTACTCAACGCTGAATAGCTCAGTCACCAAATTTGCAGTACTAATTGGGCTCACAATAAAAGGTTGTACCAAAATGATTTTTTGTCTAGGAAATCCTTTTTTCAGCGTGCTCTAATGATAACTAATGCTAACTAATGACTGAATTTGTCTGCAGATGGCACAGTTGATAACTGTGCGGCTGAACAAGTCGGACCAGCAACCACTGGGCTTCCGGCTGCAGGGAGGAAAGGACTTCGGCACTCCCCTAGTTGTTCAAAAGGTGAGCCAAGGGTTTTTACTATTTTTATTAGCTCAGGTGAAGGAAGATAAAGCTAAGGAACGCCATAGGAACCGAGCAGCCTAGTTTTAAGAATTTTTCCCATTTGCACTATTCTATTAAGATATATAAATTAACAGTATTATATTATAAATTTAAATTTTATATTTATTTTGAATATAGTGGTAAGTACTTGTATATTAATAACTTAGTAGTTGAATTTTATTGGTAACTACTAACACAATATGAATAGATTTTGACCTAAAACAAACAAATTATTATAATAGCTATAGTTCATAACGTTAGCTCATATAATAACATTCATAATAAAAACTTTTAAAAATTCAACTGACGTCATAAAATCCTACCTTGTACAGTAAAAATAAGCTGATTTTCTTATTTAATTCAAATGCGTGATTTCAAAAATTTTACTAAGAAGACAACCTACCTACCTACCGACTTCAAATACATCATTAAGTAATATAAATAAATAATAAATATATACGGACAAACACACAGATTGAGCTAGCCCCAAAGTAAGTTCGAGACTTGGGTTATGGGATACTAAGTCAACGATACTATATTTTATAACAAATATATATAGATAGATAAACATCCAAGACCCAGGCCAATTTGAAAAAGATCATTTTCCATCTTGACCCGGCCGGGGATCGAACCCGGGCACTCTCGTGTCGCAGATTAGCGTGTCGATTGACCGCTGCGTCACGGAGCTAGTCATAATAATAATATATATTACAATAGATAGGTAAGTTGTTCACTTGTAAGTCTTATGGTTCGACTAATTTTAATACGTGATTGTTATCAAATACCAAATATACTATAAATGTGGACTTTTCTGGGTAGATCACAACACATTATCAGCACACCAATGAGAAATAAGCTTAAGCTCACTATGAAGCTTAATCAGCTACCTTGGTGTTTTCTTCATCGGGTTGAAAATATATTTAAATCTGTAAGTCATCTGTGTACATATGATAATAATAGTTTTCAACTGAATTTATTATGGGCGAAGTGAATAAAATAAAGAGCATAGGGCCTAAAATCGAACCTTGAGGTAGATATAATTTATTTCAGACATCAGGGGGTACATACTACATAGGAAGGTTAGTAACAATTTATGTAATATTATGTTAGTAAGACAAACAGGCATACAATAAGTTTGAGCGGTATTACTGAAACATTACGAAAATAAATATAAAAGTTTTGCACATATCAAATGAAAGGGCTTATTGCAAGGATTTCGATTTCTTTTTGAAGTGAAAACTTCTTTAGCGGCATTGTGCACTTTTTGGGTTGGGTAAAAAATGTCAAACTCGCGTCAGGACTCAGGACTCGTGGCCTGCTCGAAAATTCGTAAGACGGACACGTGATTTGAGACCGCCGGCGCGGCGTAGGAGAGGAAGTAATATCCCCCTCTCTTTTCACCGTGTGGAGTTTTTACTTCTGCCGGCACTTTTTTCTTTTTTCAAATGGTACCTATGCTTTCCAATTGGTCCCATTTAAGTTTCATCAAATCATAAAAGATTTTATTTACCTATAGTAGGTCATCTTCAGCAGTTTAGTTATCCGTGCGTAAGTATGTACTTAGCAACATTCATTTTGACGCAAGCGTTGTAATGTGACAAAGTATTTAGTTCGTTATATTACTTGGATACTATATTTAAACCTAAATACAATTTTACATATTTAGAAGCCATAAAACAATTGTCACAAATAACTGAAAAGCGTAGGCTTATTGCAGAAAGGATAGGTTTAAAGCTGCTTAAAGCTTTAGTCAATGATGTGACGTACAGTTCGAGTTATGTGTTTTTGCTCAACTCATTCGTTCGTCATAAAATAACGGTGCTCAAATATCCAGCAAAATTACATTTGAAAGTGTGAGGTCTAAAGTACTTGAAACGAGAGTGGAGTGTCCTGCCGCCGCCCACTCCCGGCTATCGACCGGCGACCGCCACAAAAAGCACAATACCGGACGAAAGAACAAGAATGTTATGTCGTAAAAACTGCTAGCTTTATCTGACAGTGCAGTAAATAATTACTAAATACCTCGGAACAAGGATTGAGCTAAATACCTCAGAACAAGGATTGAGCTAAATACACAACTTTGTTTTTCAATGGTTATCAACTTGATTCGGCAAAGATATGTAGGTAAGGTACTTCACGTTGCAGGAACTTCTTTTCAGCAGTTCAGGTACTACCATACCAAGGTATTCTATAAAGGTAAAGTCTTCTTGTAGCTCTTCGATTATCGAAGCAGTGTGGCTGGCGTAATACCTAGGTACCTAATAGGTGCTACATAATTAAAACATTTAAAAAGGAAAATGTAACCTACATCTACGACACTAGAACATGAATGACAAGTTGTGTTGTTGTGATTCGAGCTCCTAACGTTATACTGAATCACTCTTGTCTATATATCGTTCCCAGATATCACGGTAGTGGAACTCATTATTCCCAGATATGTATCACGTTTCATCGAAGTTACTTTTGGGATAAAGCACTGACCGCATATAAGCTATTGCAAACATTTATACATATTTTCTATGTACCTATTGTTGAATTAGGTCACAGCATATCTAAATATTACCCATATTTTCTTCGTTTATTGTAATGTAACTAATCAGTTTCGAGGTAACAAATTTCGAAGTTTTTTATTATTTCCAAATATTCCATACGATTAAATAAATAAATTTCCAAATATTTTAAATAGAAAATATAATTATTTACGATTAAACTTTTAAAGATAAGTATTATATATATTTCATCTAACCTTCAAAGACATTTAATTTAAAAGTTTAGTGGCGCTGTTAAAGCTTTCATCTAAACAAAACTGCGTGCGGAAAGCTTTACTTAGCTGAGTAAGTAGTAGATAAGTATGTAGGTACATAATTTCAACGGCAATAAGCAACGACACACACGATTAAATGCTATGACTATCACTTTCTTAATATAGTGTCAATAGACGCTGTTATAAGACGTATTAATTATTATAAGTACCAACACTATAACGGGCCTACACATAACGTTTATTTATCGACTCCAAAGTGACTGTTCATGTGGTCACGCGATTAGTTAAGTCTGTATCTTATAATGCTTTTACTAACTCATTAACTGTTATATGACCTACATAATGTAGCTTGACACTATTTGTGGTTAAGGACAAAAGCTTTTGAGGAGACATATTTAATGAATCAGTAAAAAATGTGCTGTTATTGCTTTAACGTAATTGATTAACCATTTCTAGAACGAACTACTTTGAAGGAAGAAGCTAAATAAATTTCATTTATTATAGGTGATCCATTCCCTATCTGGATATGGTTCAAGTTTGGGAAAATGAAATTCAGAATGAAATAAATTAATCAAGCTTTGATGTATTGTAAATTGTTCTAGCGAAGTTGCGAAACAGCTCCCGTTTGTCACTGTTGACCCGCATTCTGAATGTATCAGATAAGCGACGTTACCATAACAGTTAATATCGAGAACTAACATTTTCTGAAGCAAATTATCCCATTAGAACTAGGTTCCCAGGTGCGGCTTTAAACATGTGAAGTAGAGTATACGGCGCTACATACTGCAGTGTAATAGATAGAATAGAATTTCTGACAAAGATCTAAGAAACCGACTACTGTGATTAGGCTGCTCTCAAAAAAATGCGCATCTGCGAGAATGACAATAATGTTTAAAAAAAGTTAATGATGGTATTGTTTGCCTACTCACGGATGCTTACATCTAATTCATTGCGATTTACGGTTTACTCGCAGATAAGAACAAGCCGTTTAACAATGCCAATAGCAACCATAACGATGATGGACCCCAACAAGAGCAACGGTACTTATGCTTGAGATATTGTCCATGAGTTACTTACGATTGTAATTGAACTGGATGGACGTGAAACAACATCGTTTTTGACAGTTCACTGACCGAAAAATCCCGGATCTATCAAGACGATGATGTCAAAATACCTAGGTATTTGCTTTCTCTATCTATTTCGGGGAATACATTCAGTTTTGTAAACTTCTTTACTCGAGTCTATAATTCATATTTTTCAGTTGAATCGCAATTTATCGCTTACGATCTATTTAGTCTATTTATGTTTGTAGTTATTTTTTAATTTCCTTGTTTAATAGCCACATCTTGGTTATTGGGATTTAAGACCTAAGATTGAAATGCGTTAATTAGCTGAATTTGTTCTTCAAGAGGTATAAAGCTTATATAATCTTTTATTTTCCTAAGCATGTTGTTAAAACGTTGTTTATATTTTTGTGATGAGCCGTAATGGTGGAGCGTGGTGCCGAGTGCATCACTCGATATAGCTCATCACATAACACGGAGTCGGTCACGTGCGTCCAGGCATTTTCTCGGACATTGACGAAAGACCTTGACTTTCTCGTAAGTAAAAAATGGTGTCAACATTAAATTATCAAGCACCTTCCAGGTATGCATCATGCTTTCTAATATCCGTTACTTCCTCAAATCCAACCATCATTTATTCGCTGGTTTTTACATGAAGGTTCTCGGAAATAATGCGTAAGCTCTTTTATGTCAGAGACAAGTACTCACGATTAAATATCGAGTATGTACGGAATGAAACATAAAAGTGCAAGATGTTCTTTGCAATAGGAGAGCACCGGGACGCTCCTCTAATCGAGACAGGTTTTAACCCGACTGCATTCCTGGAGAGATTGCGTCACCAATACTTTCACTCCAGGCATCGGCTATAAAATGACGCTCGCCACAGTCTTATTTAACGATGTTTTCTTATGGAGTCATTTACATTCCTAATATAGGTACACGAAATATAAACTCTTAAATGTGCTTCCATAAGCTGATTCCCGTTAAAGACAAAGTTCACGTCATTAAAAGCCATATGATACGACAACATTTTTAGAATATCGTTGCAACTAATCTTTTAAGACAGGCTGCAAAAACTTGGCCCGTGTCGGGTTTTGATTACCTATTGAGTTAATCTTTATGGCTGATTTTATGAGAATATTATCCGATACCAGATTCACTCTTATTGAGCGGAACCTCTGAGAAACAGGCTGCTGGTGGCCGTTACGCAACTGGTCTGCTTGTCGTTTCAAACACAATCTGAGTCACGTACTGGCAGGGATTTGTTTTGAAATTAGAACACGGTGCGGCGACAACAACGCCTTTTGTGGATTATCGCCACTGCTATTTTCTAATTACCCGTTGTTAGATTTCTGATGATTGAATTCGCTCGTTGGTGACTAAGCGATCAAGTCCGAGTATAGGTAGGTACAAAGCCATAGCCATCCAGACTAGGTAAAAAAAACTTATTTTTCTTCTTTACCTTTTTCCACTATCATGTAGAGCATCTCAGTTTCTTTCACTTCAGTCTATCGCCGGTCATATCCTCTGTTACACTCTTCCTACCTTACACACTACCAAGCTTCCATTCTCAAAACTCTTTTCGTGTCTGGTTTTTCATCAATAATGAGCAGATATTTTGCGTTAAAGTCGAACCACAAACTAACCCTATTCTTCATACCACTAACCTATTTTTTAATTTTTCAAAGACTGAATGCTACTTTCATACTTCCTCTTACGTACTCATTCCGTATTTTGTCCTTTCGCTTCACATTGCGGAAATGAGAATGTTAAGATGAATGTGTCCATCTCAACAATCTCATTTCCGCAACATGCAGTCGTCTTTCATTTGCTGCTTTGGTGGGCCACGATTCTAAGGCGTATTATACGACAGGTTTCTATACGTTGAGATGAACGGTCACCTCCAAGTAATGTTTGGTCACAAACACATTATAGTCATCTATCTTAAATCCAGATTTTAGGTCACTTAATAAATTGAAGCTATTTTTAATTTTTTGTAACAACAGTGAATATAAAGAAAACATTGTGGCCTCCTGGCGTTGCGGCGGGCTGCATTTAATTTCTGGTTCTTGTCTGTAGTTCAGCTGCCATATATGGCCAGACCAGCGCGTGCGGCGCCGTATAGAGGGCATGTCAAAGAACATGTAGGAAATACCAGAAGAGATAAATAAACTAAGTCATAACTGATGAGCGCTTCTTGCAATCTTATAAGATATAAGTAATAACCAAAGTCACAGTTAAACGCTTTGGAAAGACAAAGGTTGAAAATTTTACTTTTACAATATATTGAAGAGTTACTGTTAGCAGTTTTAATTAACACGTGCTTCTATTTGATTTTTAAAGATAAGGCTTGAGGACATGATTCATGCTTATTAACGTTGAATATTGCGCTGGTAATTTAATAGATATTGATTACCTTATAGATAACACATCTATATCTGTACGTTGTACGTGTTTTTTATGAACTAGCTGTTATCCACAATGTGATATTCTGAAGAGTCGACTATTAAATTTTAAAGTCAAAAATTTATACAGTAGTTTTTGCGAGAAGGACTAATCAAACATCTGCATATCCATACAAACTTTCGTATTTATAGGATGAGTGTTAATAATACAACTCATCTTCTTTTTAAGGTATATTCTGAAGAGTCAACTATTAAATTTTAAAGTCAACAAAATTTATACATTAGTTTTTGCGTGAAGAACTAACAAACATCTGCATATATACAAACTTTCGTATTTATATGATGAATGTTCTTTTTAGGGTACTAGATTGGGTACATCATTTAATACACCTTTTCTTTTTTTTTCTTTACGAAACGTTATATGCATTACGTAATATCAACTTCCAATCTATATTTTAATGGTAGTACAACTCATCAATACCTACTTCTAAATTAAAGCGTCCTTAATTTGAATGCGTCTCCATCTCCAGCCCTAAATTATGACAACGGAGTTTACGGAGTACGTTGATGACCGGAGCTGGACTACAACAGACACTCGGTATATATTCTTTGGCAGGATCGGCAGACATTGGAGGTCACTGCCGAGCGCCACATGTGCCACCGGAAGGAGGCTGTCGCACAGCTGACTGGGAGGGGAGGAGGAAACTTAAGGACAAATTACTGACATGCTGATAGTGACAAGACCAACTAGTCCAACGATAGCCTTCGTTGCACTTAGTCTTACAATACGTGTTTTTGACAAATTCTTGCCTAAAAGTGCCGTATGTGCTAAAAAGTATATTTCTTACATGTAATCCTCAACGTGAATCATTTACGATTACGAGTGCTCGTAAGTAGAATTTTTTTAATAAATTAATCATAAACACATGCTACAATGTTGTTGTAGAAATTGTGCATTCTGCACATTTTCACAATATGGGATTAGTGGCATCAGTAAAATTAAAGCAATACAAATTATTCGTAGGTATAATATCTACGGATTAACGTACAATTTGCTTAAGACGGTACTGCACGAAATGGTGAAAATTTACGTGTTTTCAAATCACTAATATATGCGCTGAATTAATTAATTACATCAAAAGTATTTGTATAATTTAGGTCGATCCTTGAACAAGATCGCCCCCTTGTTAGAATTTGAAATAGATACATATGAAATTTAAAAATGATATACCTATAATTATATGTTATGATACCTAAACACATTTTTCTTCGAAAACTTTGTAATTTTTACGTCTAAAACAATAATTCTCACATGACAATATTTATATTTACATCTCGGAGGTCGCCCCCCTTTCTTATTTTTTTATAAAAATATAAATATGAAAATATTAAGAATTTCCATCTTTTTTCATAATCGCCTAATGGCTTGCGCAGTAGCAACGTTTTACGTTCGCGCGGCTGCGTATTCGTATAAAATCGAAAGGAAATGTCGACCGTCGATCACATAACAATTGTCCTCCTAGCAGAGGTCAGGATATTGACAGTTCATTAGATTAAATATATAAGTGTCATCCTTAAGGAAGAAAAATGCTTTTGAAGCAAAATAAACAAAATCGGCCCGCCAGATGTCTGGATCTGAACATTTAGAAAAACAGACTTAAAAAAACACCCTGTGTTCAAAAAACACGTTCTTGATCAACAACTTTTTATTATTATCTACTGTGGATTGTGGTTGTATCTAATTTATCTATTTTATAAAAAAATATTTTGTATGAAGCATAAAAAAAGCTATCGTATCGATTTTATAAAATTTGCTACTGAAGCATTTCTTTGACTTATGAGACCCAGCCATAAAGGATTTGCGCGTAATTTAAATGGACCTGTATTATATAAAATCTCTTTGGAGGGAAGGACTGGCCAAGCGAGAATATACCAAATCAATTCAAGAACATACCACCATATAGCATATTATACGTCAACTACTCAGTTTATGTACTTATAAAAATGAGATAGTGATTGAAACGAGTCTTAAAGCACTATAGTTGTGTGTAACGCCTACAAACTCCTGACATGACTGAAAGCAAATTGGCCGAAACCCAACGCTTAGTAACTCGCACGCCATTTGATCCAGTGCTATTTATGTTCGCGAATAAAACTAAAATCGAATTTGAGTGGGTGTTGCATAATCGCAACAATCAATCGTGTTTTGGTAATGAGTTCAAGACGCTGGCCGATTTTACGTTAAAAAAGTTAATAAAGATTATCATCATACATGTCTTTCATTCATCTTGAAAGTTTTGGAAATCTACAAAACATACATTATTCAATGTTGCCAAACTCCTTTGTTTTTGGGTTCCGTTCACAAAGAACACTAAAAGGAACCCTTTCCACCATCCGTCCGTCTGTCATTGGCCTGTATCTATTAAACCATAATACGTAAAGGTTTGAAATTTTTACAAAACATCTATTACCGCAGTGGCATAAAATCATCATCATCGTCAAGTCCTTTTTAGTCTCCACTACACGAGCACGACCCTCTCTGTACTACTAGGGCCATACTTGGCCAGAGCAGCCAGAGGACTTGGCCTACACTCTCCAAGCTGGCCAGACGGGTTGGAGAGGTCTCTTAGATGTTTATAAGCTTTGTTTAGCTTGTATTTCCTAAGTCGCCTTCTACGACATCCACGGGAAGATTATTCTACTCTGCCGGATACCACACGGCTAAGTGTATAAAATATTAAAGCAAAATAAAAGATACAAGAAACTTGTTCTTTTGGCGATTTATCTCGATCCTGTCAAAGTTACTGCTATTTATACAGAGTGGTTTGACTCTGAAGATAATTCAGAACAATAGTTTTTGTGCTCGAAAGAGTTGATTAACCTCATAAGAGAGGTGGCTTAGGTTTTTCATCAGCTAGCGCCAAGTGAGCTTTCGCTATATCACCGGACGTTTAAGACGAGGGCAGTGGGCCCTCGCCTCAAATGTCCTACAACATCACCAAAACGCACGGTTTTAAGTGTACTTTTACATCTAAGTCTTAGGGGCTATAATCTATAAGTACGCTTGAAATCCATGTTTCTTTTTTTTTTTTTTTATTGGGATAAGCAAACAAGTACACAATACATAATAATAAAAAATCTTACAGATAAAATAAGTCGATCATGCACTCAGCTCCGCTTACCACATATTACCAAAAATATATATATTATAGACAAGTTGAACTATCATTAAGATTTAAAATGTTACACTGTTATATTTGATTTTAAAGTTTCTCGAATCTTCCTTTTAAAGGCGCCGGCTTTTAGAATTGTCATGTCTACGTTATTCAAGTGATCATTATATATTTTAGTTAGCCGATAAAGCGGCGAGCGCATGCCTGAATTGGTGCGACATCGAGGAAGAGCGAACATAGGGCATCTATTTCGATTACGCATATTATTTCTACGTGGAATTCTATAACTTAACTTACTAATTATTTCACTGCAATCGTACCTGTTATTAAACAAATCAAAAAGTAACATCGCTTCTAGGTGTGTTCTTCTAACTTGTAATTTACAAATATCATATTTAATAAGCAGATCATTATAAGTTAATCTTTTGTGGTAGCATCTGTAGTACATACCTTTCAAAAATCTTTTTTGTACTGATTCAATGGCTTCGATGTATTTCTTGAAATAAGGATTCCATATGGGCAAGGATACGGGTTTCTTGTATGGACAAGGATGGGGGCTTGTAGTTAAATATTTTGCGGTACGGAACCTTTGCTGTGTGTGCTAATGAATGTGTGTGTTGTGTGTGACGCACACTTGACCATCGTCAAGCAAAAAAAATGTTTGACTCTGGCAATTCCGGTTCACTCATCTTGCGTACTCCAACGCGTCTTTAGCATCTTTTGCTCTTCATATAAAGTTAAAGCAGCTGATTCATTCACAATATTCCACAATGTTAATAGGCTAGAATATAAAATATGTGTAAGTCTGTCCAGACAACCGCATATGCGGCGCCTCTGCTGATGTCACGATGACGTCATCGCGGTTGCAGCTTCCTTGCGCAGCCCGCACCCACTCCTCTATCCCGCTAAATATCTAGGATAGCTTTACGAGATCAAATCAATCCGCAAAATAAGATCAGACTAATTCAACGAGATATTTATTTAGGACTTTTGCTCTGAACATTCTGAAACAAACCTCATTATTTTTTCATGTAATGCAATGGGTCACATGACCATACCAACCAACCTATAATCCTCAGTGATTGTTCAAAGTCTGATTTTCTTATCACCAATTTTAATTTTATTGGAACAATATTATTATTTACTTTTAGATATCATCATCAACCTATACTAGTCCACTGCTGGACATAGGTCTCTCCCATGGCACGCCACTGAGCTCGGTCTTGAGCTTTTCTTTCTTTCTTTTAGATATGTACATCTATAATTTTAGATATTTATGTATTATATCTTTTTCGGCACATTCTGCAACTAAACACGCTCGTCGTCATTATATTCAGCTTGATTGGTGGAGTGACTATATTATTTCTTTTAACCAACCAGTGTCTTTAAATTTGAATAATCTCCTAATTTTGGCCTAATTTGTCACCAGGTCAACGGTGGCAGTGCGGCTGAGCGCGCCGGGCTGCAAGCAGGAGACGCGTTGATCCGCGTCAATAACACCGACGTGTACACACTGCGCCACCAGGACGCGCAAGACACCATCCGCGCCGCCGGAGGCAACCTCGAGCTCACCGTGCAACGGTAAGATTTTAAATCGCCTTGTTTGATGTCCAGATTCGCACAAACGTTACTGATGAGGTAATTGCACCGGGTGCAGGGCGACATCAACACCGCCGGACGACATCTCGAGCTCAAGGTCAAGGAAAGAAACCTTGAGGTACAAAACGGTAAGACGATTATCGGACGGGGTCGAAGACTTCTCAGTTATCATAAATGTCCAGATTTGCACAGACAATAACGAGAAAAGCAAGAGACCAAGATACATGGTCACGCCTACAAAAAGTGTACAGGATCTACGCCGTCTACGCCGTTGAAGGTTTAACGTCGAGTCTGACAAATTAAAATTTGACTTCCAACTGTATTATACAAGACTTGCCCAGTGTATCTAAAGGGATATAACACTTCTTCTACCTCGTTAGAACCAATAACTTTAATGCACTAATTACTGAAGCCTATACCCCTGAATCCCAAGATTAGGCCAGTTGGCAAAGCTGTTGAATCAGAATACTGAAAACATTAATGACGTCAATATAAAACCAAATAGGGATAAATAAGGTCGTAGCTTAATGTTCGTGTTAAGTTAATAAAATTAAATATTACTTTAAACCTATAATTGCAATACAATGGCGATTTCATGACAATAACGTACTTAGTTACTATTAGGAAACCGCCTAAAACTAAATAAATAACTACTTAAAAATCTCATAAAAAATCAGCGTCTGAAATTAAACAATCCAGGCAGAACTTAATAGTTACACGAGACACCTCATTCATACCATCAGTTTAAAGAGTGGCACACAATCTTTCGTTGAATTCACTTAAAATAAAATATACTGACTGGTCTAATCGAATGAACTGTTGTTGTTACCAGTGGCGGTGGCACCTGGCGCCCAACTGTGACCCCCACGGGTAGCCTTCCGAGGCCTGGCTCCAGACCCCTAGGTGCCTCCCCCCAGCCGGTTACCAACACATCCCTCAAGGCAAACCCCCAGCCGTCCCGTGCTTTTGGATCCGGTCACAACAATGTTGCGAAACCCTTCGGATATGTAAGTAACTTTCATCGTCATGATTGATGAGTACTCAATGTGATATGATTAGAGATTGGATAATTGCATGCATAGGTATTTACCTAAATTTAATTTTTGGCTTACATATTAAGGCAGCGGCTTTTTAAAATATTTTTATAATAAATAAAATCCCAGTATTCAGGTATAATTTGCCATTCCATTACGCTTACAAAGTACTTATATTCCCTGATTTTAATTAAGCCCGATTACACACTGTTAAAACTTAATAAGGGTGTTTTTGCTTCGTCAAAAATCACTAATAGTAAAACGAGCTTAAAGCAACCCCATTACGTTGGGGCAGTGTATGGAGTGAGATGTAAGTACACTCCTTACACTTAAATTTGTTAATCATAAATACTGTTTTTTACGATACAAAGGGCTTTCCATAATTACAAACTTTGAAATTTAGGTAAATATGCATCCGAATAACCGATCTCTAGTTATGATATAGAAAACAATCCTCATTATTCACAATAAGACCATAATCTAGATACATCGTATAAAGTTTTAAATCTGATTACAGATGAACGGCGGCAGTGACTCCGTGAAAAGCATTGTGAACAAGCAGTACAACACGCCCGTGAACATGTACAGCGACAAGACTATCGCGGAAACCCTGTCAGCCCAAACAGAGGTTCTTGCGGGCGGAGTCCTTGGGTGAGCTTCCAACAACTTGGAATCCGTGTAGTTTGCAAGCATTCAGTAACATCTGAACATCGACCATCAATAAATTGGACGTACGGTCAAAAGATTTGACCTACTGGGATACAGATAATAGCGGCTCTGTATAGAAAGCACATAGTGCAAACTGCTGATGCACATATCTTCCCTAGTTAGTACAAGTAGAATTTATATACAACGTGATTTTGAATCTCCTAACTATATTGGAATCTCAGAATCAGAATCCCCAATGGAATACTGAATTGCAAGAAAAATTGCTGATTTCAAAAATATTTTTGGTTTCGAATCGAAGGGTTTCCCATGCAAATTGCCGATCAGCTGGACAAATTTCTATGGAAGGTCAAATGTTTTTTAATTTTTTTTTACTTTTTTCTTGCAATTCTGTGTTCTATTAGGGATTCTGATTTCTAGATTTCAATATAGCTAAGAGGTTCAAAATCATGCTGTTACTCATGACTCATGACACTATGCGTATCATAGAGGTATATGCTTGTTCTGAGGGTATATAGTGAGAACGCTCAGAACAAGGTATGATGCGTATCATATTAAACATAGATTTGTAAAATTGTCAAATTTAACACTACTGACATTTGTTTGCATCTTTCATTGAAATGATATTGAATGTTTTTTTTTATATGTCTTGCATACATTACATAAATCTACTTGTCTTTGCGAAAAATGAAAGATGCATGATCCTATGTAAAATATAGAGCAACTCAAATTAATGAATTGTATATCATATAAACATGTCCCTCTTTTCATTACCAGAGTAAACTTCAAGAAAAATGAAAAAACTTACGACGCCGAGAAGAGCGCCGTTTTCAAGGTTCTCCAAGAAGAGCAAAACGACCCAGAGCCAGGTATACATCCATCCTTCCCTTATACAAAGAAAAAAATAATTCGCAAAGTCGACCAAAATTTTTTCCTTTATGTTTATTACATCGTCATCTTCTTGTTTTACACACAATACCTATCTACATTGTATATAAATCATTATCAACCTACATGTGCATATTTCCAGAATCTACACAGTTAGGATGACCTGATACAATAAATATATAGGCACAAAACACTCAGATTTATATTTCAGCATTGTCAAAATCAAAACCATAATAAAATCATGATAGACATCGATCGAAATTTCTTATCAAAAGCTTACTCCATACTTCATAGCATAGATAAATAAAACAGAAACATCAGTACAACAATCTAACATTATTGAAATTGGCAAATGTAGTAGAAGTGACCCAGAGCGCGGCATCGCCGGTGAGCGGGCTCCGGCACGTGCAGGCGCCCGTGACGCGGCCCGACGCGCCCATCAACAATACCGGCGGCTTGCCACCCGGACAGAACATTTGCGAGGAGTGCGAACGACTCATCACGTAAGTCGGGCGACAAGCGCAGCCGACACGGTGGCAAACGCAAGCTCGTTCGATGGTCTAATTCGCGGTCGATTCGGTTCAGTCGGGTCAATCCTTCAAACGAATGTAAATTCCAATTCAACAATGGTTATGTTAAACCCTTGTGCCCCAGTCTTAACTAAGTCTACCAACTCCTTTTCAACTAATTTCCTCTTATAAAATCCCTCTGAAGAATGTGTCTTGGAGACTTGTACAGATCTGTTCATATTACAATCCGTGCAATAAGATAACTGAATATTGCGGGCCGGCAGAGCCGTCTCACTTTTACTCGCGAGCGAGCGTGGCGCGCGCGGGCACGCCGTGCAGCCTGCACCGCACGCACCGCTCGCGGTCTCGCACGCCGCGCGTCATGTCCACGCCTCAGCCGCAGCCGCCGCCGAAGCCCCCCACGCCGCGCTCCTCCGCCGGCACGCAGACGCCGGCCTTGGAGCAGCTGGCGCCGGAGCCCCTGCACCGGCCCAGCATCCCGGTGGGCTGCCACCAGGTGCTCCCGGACGGCCGCATAGCGCTGGGCGCGCCCGCCGTGCCGCAGCCGCACCATGACGCGCTGCCCGTCATCAATGATACGCCCTATTGCTCCGACTGTAACCGCTACATAGTGTAAGAGGCGATTCAAGGAATGCGTAGACGTGTTTGCGACCGTGTCGACCTGTGTATTAGTTATAGTGACCGTAGATTAAATCTATGTTCTGTGTTTTTCTCGTCATGGCTTCTCCGGACTTTCCAGTATGATTAATGTGTAGACGCCATGACAAACATTTTAGTACAAATATCGAGAACCAGTCAAGTTTTGATTATGTTAGTAAGAATACGATATTTTTGCTAAACGATTGCTATTTCATCACTCATCATTATAATCGGCTCCATTTCTTCGTATTACAACTTCTTGTAGTTAGGCGGAATGAAATGATAGATTGTATAACAGCGTAGTAGGTACCTATTCATTCACTAAGCATGTCCTAACTTCGCTGCACTATAGATTCGCACAATTTTTGTCGCTTGGCAGAGTTGGTGGACCGCACGAGCATTTTGGCATATCTGTATAAAGTAGGCATGCAGAAATCATAAGTATTATCTTCAACATTATCGACATTGTACAAATCAGTTCTGAAATAAGTTTCATCATAATATATTTGAGTTTATTTGTACAACTCATTCTTTTTCCCTAGCGGCGTGTTCGTGCGCATCAAGGATAAGAACTTGCACGTGGAGTGCTTCAAGTGTTCGACTTGCGGATCCTCGCTCAAGAACCAGGGCTACTACAACCTGAACGGCAAGTTGTATTGCGACATCCACGCGAAGCTGGTCGCCCGTCAGAACCCGCCAGCACCGAACCTAGAGCCTGTCACTGTGGCACCGTATGTAAAACCTTATATAATAGAATTCCATCATAATACCCTTGGGTATATAATAATAAATAAATGTAATTTTTGCAGCGGTGGACGCATTCCTACGAACACATACTCGACTCCTCTGCCTCCGTTGTCTACAAACAATAACCACCTCAACGGCTCGCAGTCAATGTTCAGCGTAAGTTTAATACTATTAACATTTTAAAGGGACTTTTATGAAATGCTGTAAGCACAAAGAAAGACATATCAAGAAAATATTCTCCAAATCCATCTCTGAGTGACCCAATGTGTTAACCGTGATATTGTGTGAACAGCCATCGAGCAACTTCTCCGGGCCGAAGCCGTTCGGCTCATCGATCGGATCGGCGTATTCGCCGTCGTTGTCGCCGCGCTCAGCGCCGATGTCCCCGGCGCGGCCGCTGGCTGCCCCCGCGGCACCAGCGACGGCCCCGCAGCCTCTGCCATCGCAACCTGCCCATGCACCTTTCGCACCCCAGCCTGCCCATGCGCCTTTCGCGCCCCAGCCTGCCCATGCGCCTTTCGCGCCTAGTAAGAGAGTCACTTTTGCTGTATAGTTTTTTAAATATCATCTTAATCTGTCATTTCAGGTATAAGGATAGACTGTGCATTTTTTAAATGATTCATGCAAGGAATCAGTCTTATTTGGCACGATTCATACTCGTGATTTGTGACAGATTTTGATGATGCTGTATAGGGATAAATACATTCCCGTTGGAACGACTGTGCTGTTAATTTAGTGAACGCGTTTTATACTGAAATAATAACTAGCAATAATACTACCTATTTGAATTACTCATGAGTACAATTATATCATTAATATGTTTAAAATCAATAACTTGTCAGCGCAGTCGTTTGAAATTTTTATAACATACTCAAAACGAGATACTCTTCAAAATAAAAATCAGGAAATATACTAATCATATTTTCTTGGTTTGTTGGATGGGGCCGTCCATACATTACATCACACGTTAAGTGGTGGGGGTCAAATAAGTGAGACGACGTGTGAGTGACAACCGGGGATCATAAGCTTCGTGACATCACACGTACTAAGCCGCTTACCGGTGGACAAAACTCAAAAATATTACGCAAAATGTATATAGCCTATGAGTTGATATGATATGTATCATAATCATAAGGCCAATTGAATAAGTTCCGAAATTGTATAGTAGTTTTCAAAATCTTTAAATTAAAATGTGACGTCACACCAGGTGGAGGTGATCACACTAATGTGACCTGACGAACAAGGACGGGGAGAGGCCTAAAAAGCATGCAATTTGTGTGACGTAATTTATGGATGGCCCTTTAATAGATCTATGTCTCCTTTAATAGCCTAATAGATCTATGTATTTTGTGAACAGGTCACTTACAAACGTAATTATTATAGGAACAGCAGATTATTTTCTTTGATCACTCTTCAAAATGTAATGCGTTTTAAACTTGTTACAACGGGTTGGTACACGTGAGGTTTAATATATTGATAACACAATAAGTTCTTATATTTATTTATATGTATTGATAAATTTAAAAACAATTGACATTACAAAATGATTCAATAGGAATGTTATAAAATTATTATTTATTTCCAACAGAGACCCCAGTGTCCCTTTTTAAAGGTAATTTATATATATAGGAATATCAAATATGCGCTGCTTGCTATAGCTAATTTAAACATCACAAAATATCAATATGTTGTTCTTATGTATGCGCTACGCAGCAGCCAATGTCAATCGCAGCATTAAAATAACTTTATTCCTGGCACATAGTTGTTGAGTCATGCGCCATATATGCAACGCAGGGAACTCATCTCGGCAAAGATATACCTAACACTCTCGCTTTTTAAACTTTTGCAATTAGTGATTTAGTTAGCTTACATTTTACGCTGCTTGATTCAAGTTACTAATTTATACTTTCATTTATTTTTCTCTCCATCCAATCTTAACCCTAACCCATGTAACAAACTAATAGCTCAAAGCGTTAAAAGCATCGTGTGGCCCCCGCCAAATCCCCCAACAGATGAACCGCCTATGCGAGATCCTAGTCCAAAGATCGTAAATAAAAGAGTTAGCATTGAACCTACGCCAACAATGGTAATACCATGTTCTGACCAAGATATTCAACAACAGGTTGTTCAAAAAACATTTTCGTCTTCCCAGCAAACAGCTGAATACACTTCAAGCTTATCGTATGCCTCTGCAACCATGTCAACTGCTAAAGCTTTATCGTCTACATCCACATCAGAATCTATAATGCAGAGCAAACAATCAAAAGAAGTTCATGAAATGAGTAGTTGTGTCATACAGTCTATTTCGGAACAAGCTAGTTCTGAACAGAAGAATATAAAGACTATGTATCAGTCTCAAACAAGCCCTCCGGTTCAGAAATCTTATGACAATCCATTGGATAGAGATGAAATTCAGCAAAAAATTGAAAAATCTCAGCAAAGGGAGAAAATAAAATCAGATATGGTTAGTGAAAAACAGTATTCCGAGGTAGCAAGCATTACACAAGAAGAGACAAAGAAGGGATGTAATCCAGAAATAGAGTCAAACCAAAAACAGGATCCTGAACCTATATCAGCTGAAGAAGTAAAAAATGTTGATGATCAGTCTATACCTGTGATTCAGAAAAGCGAAGTTAAAGCTGAGGAAAAAGAAAATGAAGTTAAGATTGTTGATAATCAATCTACAATTCAACAAAGTGAAATCAATATCAAAGAATCAAAAAAACTAGAAATCAAACAAGAACAAATAGAAATTAAACAAGAATTATCTCAGGAAACTTCAGAATTCAAAAACCCGGTTTCCTGTGCTGCTGTTAACTTGACTGACAATGTAAAAATAACAACAAATCAATCTATTTTTAATGTCACTCACAGTGGAGCTCCTGCGAGATCTATGATAGATGCGTTGACTACTGCTCCTGATAGGCCTTACTCACCATTACCAGCGCCATCGCAACCTCTTGATACATTTAATCAAACTTGTCAATATCAAACGCCCGTGACGGAAGAAAACGTCAAGGAGTCTGTTTCGAGACCAGAACAATTAGCTACTGCTGTAATACAACCTCAGCAACAAAACGAACAAGTGATACCGACCCATCAATCACCAATATTTGCTTCGCAACCGAAACGTGGTATTTCACCAATTCCCCCAATAAAACCATATAATCCCCCAGAAAAGAGGGAGGCACCAATTCCTATGCCTGAAGAAACGAAGCCATATATTCCACCTGACTTTAAAATTAATATAGAACCAAAAATGCCACGAGCCGAAACATCATCTCCAATGGTTGACGCTTTAACAACGGCACCTAACAGACCATTTACTCCCGTTACTCCCGTTCAAATGACACAAATCCAGCGCGGTTCTCTGAAAGATGCTTTGACTATCGCCCCAGATCGTCCATATAGCCCACTTCCCTTAAGTATGACGAATCAAAGTCAATCAAGTTGTTATACATCGACATCTTCGATGCAAGTACAATCCACTACATCCGAAATTTTGAGGCCAATTGCGACTCAAACATCTACTCAAATTACTAACCAGAGTCGCTCAGAATTTTCAAATACTATGCAAAACACGTGTCAGTTACAATCCTCAACAAATATGTCGGCATTTAGACCGGTAGCAAAACAAGTATTTCCACCGCCTCAACCAGAAGAATTTTGTAGACTTACAAATTTTCCTCCACTATCTGATGATTTAAAATCCAGTTTTGAGCAGTCGACTCGAGTGAAGCAAGAAACAATTATATCAGAGTCAAAATCAATGCAACATTCTACAATGACTACCAGTAGTATGAGTACTCAAGGATTCTCGTCGGTAAAAAATGCTCAAAGTTTCTTTGAACAATTGGAACAAAAGGAGTCGCTGTCATCCCCCAGCTTAAGGTCAAAATCTGGTTTGCATAAAGCCGACAATATCCCACCTTATCAGAAAAATTTTGAAAGACTACCATCACAAAGAGGAATCACCCCTGAAATTTGTAATGCTCCAGCAGTACTCCAAAGGCCTATTACTCCTACGACTGATGCCCCAACAAAACCCAGAGATAAATCTCAAGAGCCCAAAACAATTCCTAGAATGAGCGGGCCGGCTGAAGTAGAAATTCCCAAGCATTCTCAACTACGTACGCCTGTTCAGCAAACACCAGTCCAGTTTAATAGAAATACTCCCATTAGTATGACCTTCCAGCCTGTAACAGAAGACAATCTTTTAAGAGTTTCGCCGGCGCGAAGTAGGCCTTCGACTCCAAGTTTGATAAATAAACCAGCACCAATAATTCCTCATTATCAAATGAATTTGGTAACTGTAGAACACACTGCGCCGGAAAGTTATTTATATGAACCATCAAGCCGTGAGGCTAGTCGCTCACCCACACCCAAACCAAGATCTCGTTCTCCAGCCCAAGGGCCTCCGCCAAACCCTTTGAAAGCTCAAGCACCACGGCTGAAGGAAAATACTCCCCAACGACAAATGGCGAATTCGCTGCTTACGCAAGCTACTTCAAATCTCAGGAAAGAGCATGAACTTGCGCAATTCCAAAATAATGCAGACAATTTCAATTCTTCGTCTATTGCAAAATCTTGGACTCAAGACCAACCATCCATTATTAGTGAACAAAGACATTCGAATGTTGGATTTAAAAGCGAAAATTACGTAAAGGGCGACATGAGAGTCAAGGAGGATTCAATACTGAATCAAAATTACGGACAAAAACAAACACATTCGCAGAATATATCAGAATATGGTAATAAAAGTATACAAATGACGAGAAAAACATTTGAAGAATTTGAACGGACGCAATCAGCTAAAGTCGTAGAAATACGAAAAGGGGGTTTTTCGTTTACTGGCGCATATGAACAACCCGATCCCAATATTAGGCCATCAAACACTAACGCTAAACAAGTTTTTCCGCCTCCTGTCATGAGTTTGACTTCTTCCCAGCAGAACTCATCCGTTAATGTTACTAATGAAAATGTCACAACTGCTGGTAGAACAATAGAAAGCTGCCCACCAATGCCTACGATTTCTGGTGCTAACCATGGTCCAGTGTGTGATCCTACCCCATCAACAGGTTCCAGTGTAGGAGCTGCCGCTCGTGGTAAAACTTTCGGAGTGTCATCAGCTCCTAAGCGTGGGAGAGGAGTTCTTAACAAAGCCGCCGTCCCCGGCTCTCGAGTGCCCCTTTGCGCTTCTTGCAATGGGAATATTAGGTGATTTGATAGTAAAAACCCCGATTTATGTGTCGTTGATTTTGGTTTAAATATTATTTTACTAAAATAATGCATTGCATGTTGAAGTGTGTATTTTGAAATATTTGAGAAGTATTTAATTTGTCTAATAAAATTAACTGAACTTATTTAGGGGCAGTTGTAATAGAATATGAAAAAATAAAGAAAGGGAAAGTGAGTAATAAGTATAATAAAATTTAAACTTAAAGTCGCCCTATAAATAATTTCAGTATTTATGTTCGATTTCTTTAGTTTCCTTACTTTTATTTTTAATTAACATGGCCTTGATTATGTTTGTCGTTTTCTAGTTTTAACATTTAACATTTTTTTTCTAATAGTGTTGATTTATGTTTTTAATTTTCTAACAGTTGAGAATCAAATCGCTACAAACACTCATAAAACAGAATTTAAAAGCCCAGCAGAAGAGAGACTTATAAGAAAAATGGCCAAAATGGCTTTAAATGGTTACGAGATCGGGATTCAAAGAAAAATTAAACCTGCTGACCACATTCAGTCTATGGCTGACAAGATTCAAGACACAGTGGTAACAAAGCATCCATTAAACGCAGATGGAGTATCGTCAGGTGAAAATAGCCGTGACAGCACTCTTAAGCGACCTTTACACAAAAATTTTGATATGGGATACAAGACACAAGAAAATATACAGAACATAGGAGACAAAATAAAAGAAATTATTTTCAACAATCATCCAGCCAATCAAGCTAACACAAATTTCACTAATGGTAACATTCCAATACCTCCACCAATACCGAAATCACCAATAGCAACATTTAATGCCCAAAGCACACCAATCGGACATGCGATAAATAACAACACCAAAAATAATTCCAACTTATTGACTAATAATGGAAACTCACATGTCATCTCTACCATAAATATTGGAAAGTCAACCAATAGCAGTGGTTCATGTTCAAGTGTTGAAGATCTTTCGGAAAAAGAAAAAGTTGATAGTAATTATCTGAATACCTTGCGAAAAAAAGATCATGAAAAAACTTCGTTTTTAAATGGTATGAATAACTTTAATAACGAACATAAGCCTGATGTAAAAAAAGAGATTGTCTCAAATACTTTAAATAAAAGAAAATTGTTTGAAAAGTTGGATGCAACGAACAATTCTACTAATATTTTACCGGAGAATGGTAATCAACTACACGAAAAGAAACATTTTAATACTCACGACAATGTATTGAAAAAAACAAGCTTTTCGGAGAAACCTGTCGAAAATGGTAAGAATAATGTTATACACCAAGATGAAAATAATCCCCAGAAATCAGTTCTGCCCAAGAATCTATATGATAATACCTTATACACATTCAAAATACCAGATGAGAATAACAAAAATTCGATAAATGAAAGCATCAAAATTCTATCAAATAACACATGTCACAATGAAGAGACAGACTCATTTCAACAAGAGCGTGATGTTGCTGGAAATACAGAATCTGAGATAGTAGTAAGACGCAGACAAAAAAAGACAAATAGAAATGACGATGGAAGAAGAGATTCTCATATAATCGCTCGACCACTCAGCACGATGGTCTCCACGGACGCAGCTGAAGGGCTCTATGCAGTTTGTCACAAGTGTGATCAAGCCATTGAAAGGTACTACATTTAAGACTATTCTATACATCCAAAGCGACTCTGCAAATATGACAAATATGTAAGTTTAATGTAAAGCATGTTATTGAGCACGATTGTTGTTCTTTTTTTTACTTAACATATTAATCTTTAAACATAATTTGTGATATTTTATTTACTCAAAGTGAATAGGTACTCATAAAATGTTTCCAAACAGGGGACCTTTCATCACTGCGTTGGGCCGCATATGGTGTCCAGAGCACTTTATCTGCGTGAATGCCACTTGTAGACGTCCACTCCAGGACATTGGTTTCGTGGAAGAGAATGGCCAGTTGTACTGCGAATATTGTTTTGAACAATATATTGCACCTGCTTGCGACAAATGCCACGCTAAAATTAAGGGCGTAAGTAATTTTGACTTCTTTCGTTTCATCAATTCTTATAGGATGATATAATTATTATCGTTTCAATCAAAGAATAATAATCTAAAATTTAGTCACCCACAAATGTTATAACAAATGATCCCGAAAGTGTTAAAATATGAATTCTTTATTTCTAGGATTGCTTGAATGCTATTGGCAAGCATTTCCATCCAGAATGTTTCAATTGCGTATATTGTGGAAAGCTGTTCGGTAACAACCCCTTCTTCTTAGAAGATGGCTTGCCATATTGTGAAGCAGGTAAGCGTAAAGTAAAAATTGATTATAAAAAACACTAATTCGTTATATGTTCAAGATATTTGAACATGATTTGCAATAATTTCCAGACTGGAATGAGCTGTTCACGACAAAATGTTTCGCCTGCGGGTTCCCGGTGGAGGCAGGCGACAGGTGGGTCGAGGCGCTCAACAATAACTACCACAGTCAGTGCTTCAACTGCACGGTGCGTATGATGCGAGCATTACTAAATTCAAACATAGTGACACAAAATTTACAATTAGGTATAATAAAATATTGTAAAAGTAATTTCGTAACGACATATCATGAAATGGTCAAAACGTGAAGCTCGTTAATGTTGGTCAATCTTATAACCATATAAATATGTAATTATGTTTTTATACTCCCTGTAACCAACACGAATTCAAACTAAGCTAAACAGCAAACTCTTGAATCTTTAATAACATTTCCAACTCATTTCTATAACAAGTTGCGAAATAATACCAATCTGTTCATTTAAGCATCACGGAAATATTATTGGGCATTGCTTGATCAACAGCTGTTTGTATACATTTTATACTACCATAAGCAAAAGAAACAATTTTCTATTAAATAAAATACATACACTTCGACTACATATTAGTACGACGCTCGTCATACGCTGCCACAACTGTGTTAAATTTTTCCCCATTAACAAAATAGTGTGTGTGCCCTCCATACGTGTGCCCACTGTATATACATTATATTAGATTAAATAAATAATTTATATATAATTAAACAAACTTCCCAAAGTTCAGGAAGAACCAAACATATGTAATATTAAGTACCAATACTTTAATAATATTAACTAAGTAAGAATCTGCTTTTAAAAATGCTTCTGCTAATTTGTAACGTTATGAGTTTGACTGATATTATTTTGAGTAGAATTGTTTTGGCTATTTTATGTTTAAAGTCACAAATTCTTATCATATATATTTTGGACATATATTTTACATTTTTTTGTAGCAGTGTGTAACTTTTATGATTCGTCGATGTATTCTTTTTTTTAATGAAGTAGTTAACGGTGAAAATTTACGCATGTTTAAAACTTTTTTATACTTCACTGTACTTTCTTTACTGTTTTGGTAATTTGCAATTGGTAGATTGGTAGTATGGACAGATTATATCATTGTGTATTCAGACTTCGTCGTTGAATTAAATATGTAAGTATATGGTTTATTATTCTTTATTTTCAGGTGTGCAAAAAGAACCTCGAAGGACAAAGTTTCTTCGCCAAGGGAGGCAGACCTTTCTGCAAGATTCACGCCCGCTAATAATCAGCAAATAATGTATAACTCCGACACCGTTTACTCTACTACTACTTTCCGGCCAGTTTCTCCCTCTCCTATTACGTCTAACATTACTGAGACACCATCACCGCAACGAACAAGGAAGTTGGAAACGCCCCTCCACTTCGATGGAGGGCTGTTTTCCGACATAAGAAGTACAGACGGCAAATTACTAAGCAAAGTCACCGTCGATCGAATCCACAGCTCGACACGCCACGACGTCATCGACTCACCTAGCGTGTACGAGAATGTTGGCTCACATGGAAACAAAGACTACGTGGACGACATCGTTAAAACGGAGACCATAACTAACGAAGACGTCATCAAGGTGAAGTTCACTCCAATTCCTCAGGAGTTCGACTCTCCTCGGCTACTGACTCCCTCACAATTCAGAGTTACTCAAACCAGAACCCCGATAGAATATCTAAAAGATAATTATGAGGATTTGCAAAGCTATAAAATTGTTAGCTCTTTATGCAAGGAGAAACACATAGAAAATATTATTAATAAGAGTAGAGAGCAGAGTGTAGAAAATTTAATCATTAGTGAGCCTTACGTTAGACCACATAGCCCTCTGGCAAACTTACTTGTTTCTGAACAATTAACGAAAATAGACAGTTACCTGCAAGGCAGTTTAGATGCCTATTCTATAAGAGATACTAACGGTCATGTCACACCTGATCTCAAACGTAAAGAGGGAGAAACTGCGCTGGAAAGTAAAGAAAAAGAAACTAATAAAATATATGAAGAGAAAACATATTGCTTTGAATCAAGTACAAGCAGTAATATTGGTAGTTACCAAGAAACAAAAAATTTGGCTGTTGATAAAAAAGAACCCACACCACAAAGACAATTAGAAACACAGGAAAAACGAGACGAGATAAAATCGGTATCGCATACTTATTACAACTTTGAAAATAATACTAAGTCTAAAGCAAAATGTGTACAAAAAAGTGGTGGGATCTTAACTACTATTTATAATATGCCCATACATTATCATGCAGCAATTTTATGTTTTATATTGATTGTATATAATCTAGTTTTTCAGTATATTAAGCAAAACTGTCTTGGTAATAATAAAAAATAAATGGTTATATACTTAATGAAATATATATGGACAAAAATGCATATTACTAGTCATTAATTCAGATAACATAATACGACGCGATGATTAATGAAATTAATTTTATAAATATCTCAAGATGTAAATAGTCACAGCAACAAATCTCTTGCCTTTTTGTATTATTAATATTTTTATTTAACAATTTGGTGCTTTTCACTACTATAAAATATAGTGCTCGCGATATTTGTGATATATCTCACAGTTTCCTCTAATGTAAATTTAAGGCTTTGTACACAGCTTCCGGAATGTTGCAGTAAACTGTTACTAACATTAACAGTCGTTATTAACGCGTAGTGGCCAGGCCCTTGGGAGGTACATTTTGGTGCACCAACATACGAAAATATAAGTACTTTACATGTATGAATAGGAATAGGATATATAGAACGATAATAACAGAAGTACTATTTTACATATGCAATATAAGTTTACACGTTTAAAACGAAGTTAACACTTAATTTAGATTATTGCAAGTTTTGCAATGTTTTATATTCGCTGTTGAAGATAATCTTAGACTTAAGACCTATTTATTTAAACTTATTTTATGTCAATTTAGCAAACAGCGCATAAGAATTATGTCTGCTTAAATAAAGTATTTTATTTTGCAATATTGTTTTATTTAAAGGTAAGTTAGTATGATTATCAATCCGGAATTTTATTTGCATGTAGGTTGTCAGATAATTATTCTTATACGGGCAGAGGAGTATACGAAACGTCTGATGGTTAGTGTCGCCCATGGACATCTACATCATAAGAGTTGTTGACAGAACGCTGCCGGCTTTTTAAATAGGAATTTACTAGTCTTTTGAAGGAACACAAGTCATAATTTTCGGGGAAAACGGTAAAGGAAGCACGTTCCACAACTTACACATACGAGAAAAATAGATTTAGATAAACATCATGTTGTGGATCACCAGGCCTCCAGGTTATGCGCATGAAACCTGTCTCCACAGCGCGTGATGAAGAAATCGAAAAGATCTTCAGAGCTCTCCCCATCAAAAATGCGGTAGAAAACGCTAAAGTACTTCACGTTTCTGCGGATTTTAAGTGGCTCTAGAATATTCGTCAGTCTATTATCCTCGAAAATTCAAACAGTTTTATTTTAAATACGTTCTAATGAAAGAAGCTGATAGTTTAGTGCTTCAGCCCAGAGATGAGAGAAATTCTCGATATGCTGCCGTATTTAAGCTTTATAGAGTATCAACCGAAGGGGCGGTTCGAAAAATTACGTTTATCTGTGTTATGCATACCAAGTATTTTGAAGTAAGTTGCTTTTAATTCAAATAATTTCGAAACTGGACCACTTTCGAGATCCTAAGACCAAGAATATACGTATAGGCTACCAAAAATGTATGGAAGTGTCTTGATGGTATTAAATTTGACAAGATTAAGCTGACCCCAACACGAGATTTGTTCGAGAAAAGACTCAATATCGGACAAAAGCCTGTTCGGTTGTCCTCCACCAAACCCGTATACAAGGCATCGTCAGTACTATCATTTGCTAGCAATGTATGTAGTCGATTTGTAACATCATAGATTTGCAGGATGGAAAATGTGGGCGAAAATACACAACCTTGTGGAATACCAGCATTTATAAATAACCTCCGAGCATACACAGTCAACAACGACCTTGATGCTCTGACCTGATAAAAAGCTAAGGTCCAGGTACACAGCTCCTCGTTAAGTCCATACGATGGTAATTACGACAGAAGTGCTTTATGCCAGACCCTATCGATGGCCTTAGTAGACCGTCGCCCCAACGCGATTTTCTGATGTATAAGATAGTGTTTGGACTAGGTTCCTTTTAATAAAGTAATTTAAACTCTTTCTTTCTCATTCTTACGAAACTTTCTCAAGACATGAAGTTTTATTTGTGGCAGAGCGTGACCACTGGTCAAGTGCTTCCTGAGACCGTCACAGAAATTGATCCAAACTGCTTAGAACAATACTGCCAATCGTGCTTATAAAGAACAAGCTTTTGCCCGCAGCTTCACTCGTTTCAACTTCGTGCCCTCGGGAACAGTCCTTTTTTTCGAGATGAACGGCCTATGTCCTTCTCCGTAGTCCAGAGAATTTGTATGCAAAATTTCATGATGATCGGTTCAGTAGTTACGGGGTGAAAGCGTCACAAACAGAGTCACTTTTGCATTTAATTAAAGATAAGGATTTTAAAAACAATCAACCCTAAACTTTAAAAAAATTTAACTTTTCAAAATTCCATAACGTTTTTCTACACGCTACTTAGCCGGATGTAAGATATTGGATATTTATGTTCACTAATGAAGTGCCCGTCCATATATTTTAGTCCCCAAACACTCATCATCATCACATCAGAAAATTGCGTTGGTACGACGGTCTATAGCCAAACCCTAAGGGTGTCCCCACAATTATCGACGCGGAATCGGCTTTAGCCGGTCAGAAAAACCTTTGTCTACGGAATAAAAGTGTGGCTAATCACATTCGCATCGGCTCGGCGAGGACGACGCGACGCGACTACGGCCGACTGCGAAACGAGCAGTTTGTCGGTTATCTGATGGTATCCGTATGCCGAAAGTAGCCGAACACCCATGTCAACGCGTTTAAGTTTCAGACAGCAGACGTTTGCATGATTTCATCTCCGGCGGCAATCGATCGGCGTCTAAGTCAGCGGGACGGCGTTGTTTTATGTGGCGACGATTTAATTTTCAACGGCTCTTTCTCTCGTATGTTTTCCTCTCCTTTGGCCGTTCGGAGGAGTTTAATGGCACTCGAAAGAGTCGGGTATCGTTGGGAGAAACTGACGGCCGTTTGGAGGAGTGGACTGCCGAACGCAAGTGATTAACCCTCGCAACGGCCGTCCTAAAGAATCGGCTATGACTTGCCTGTGACGATTCAACCATCGAACTAATTTTAATGAAATTTGGTACGGAGGTAGTATGTGGCCCGGGGCAAGACAGTCGGGGCACCTAACTTTCATTCCGGGAAACTACTGTTCCTGACGGATCGACATTAACACGGGCGGAGCCGCGGGCAAAAGCTAGTCTATTATAAAATATAGTGTCGTTGCGGTATGCTCCCATGAGTCCTGCAAGACACAAGCTCACATTCTGGTGCAGGGCTAGCTTAATATTTATGATTTATCCCTACATAGTTGTGTGCTATATCTTTACAAAGTTTAAATGAAGTGGCTTCCACAGTCTGTTCGGTAAGATTGTTGAAACTAGTCAATGCATTTTAATACAGTTTTAAGCAAAAGATAGAGTAATTTAAAATGATAGTTTATTTATTTATTTAAAACTTTATTAAGCCTTAAAAGCTACAACAGGTAGACTTAATGCTTAAAGCTAGAAATAGCATTCAAAAGTGATGGTCAATTACGTACACCCTAACATTGATGCAAAAAATTATCAATATTTTATACACTATTGTAGTCTTATCTCAAAATGTGTGAGACCATTTTCTTTATTATGGCTATCCATCAACTAACACAGTGTTACATTTTTCATTTGTAACTGTTGGGAATTTGTTCTTCTCATCAAGTGTATTAGCTAATATTGGTGTTTGATTGACTTGCCTAAAGTCATCTAATAAAAAGATTGATTCTATATCTGAATATATAAGAGAAAATAGAATAAAACATATGATGACAGTTTTTGCTACTATAAATAATAAATAAAATAAGTAGTATTTATTAATCACAATAGTTTAATTTACAAAAAATATGTACATACACATGATATTCTATCTGTAATAAATAACTCACTATCTATCTACATTAAACTACTTATGAAATAAAAATAAACAACCTGTTAATCAATTGGAACATTGAGTTTGCTTAGATCAGTGTCACCAAAAATCCAATTCTTAATCCTGAAATAAAAAAAACATTATTAGGTTATACCTTGGGCGCAAAAGAGCACTAACATCATCATCATCATCATTCCAGCCATTAAAAGGCCACTGCTGGACAAAGGCTGGCCAAGGATTCTTCTTTCCATGGGAGGATATTGCCATACTCCCCATGCTTGGCAGGCGGGTTGGCAAGTGACAGTTTCTTTGGCTTCTTGTGCTTCGGATGCTGCTGCCCATTGAAAGCATTTTTAAGTCGCGGAAAAATAGGAGTTTGTTGTTTCTGGAAATGCAGCTCAGGAGTCTGGGTGCACATACCATAAAACGCCATAAAACTGGACTGGCAGTTGAAAATTATACTCTTAAATTGCAATGCCGTATTTGTGCAGTACAAACAAGTCTTTCATAATGCAAGATTTGTAATGTTAATTGGTAAAAGTTTTGAAACGAACCCAGATTCATTTGTCTGCATTATATAAAAAGGTTTTAGTTTGTTATATAAACTCTATGATATTTGCTCAATGGTACTGCAAGTACCTTTGAATCACTGGGTCCCAGGTTCGATCCCCAGTCAGTTAAAGACAGAAAGCAATATTTTTCAGATTGGCTAGAATCTTGGATCTTTATATGTAATTGACATGAATGTGCCAGCTGCTTCTCTTCCCATCATCATTTCGAGTAGGTGTCACGGTCAATAGACCATGCACACCCTGGTGTCAGAGTACTTCGGAACAACCTCTCAGACTCTGACGTGGTTCCTTTAACGACATGCAAACCATAGAAGCCGGCCAAGGGAATGGGCGAAGATAGGCGATGTGGCTTGCAACCTATCACTATTTTGATTCCGTTTTCCATCTTTACACCAAAATGCTAAATGAGACCTTTCAGTCTTATGACCTTAGGCTCTGTCTACCCCGTAAGTGATAAAGATGTGATGATATATGTATGTAACATATAGTACTGATGAGGTAGTATCCAACCACACAAGTTTAGAACTTACAGGGCTAACAAAATCTCTGTGATTTATCCCTTTATATTCTTTTGTTATTTACATACCTATTTATTTAATAGGTCCTTACTATTTAATTGCTAAAAATAGAATGAACACTGGGTTTAGTACTGCTGTGTCCATAGATATCAAAATATAATTAGGTAAGATTGGTTACCAGCCGAAATAAGTTTGAGTATCAATGTCTGTAATTAAATATCTTTCAAGTTTTTACCCAAAATGCCTTACTAACAAAATATCATGACGCTTACTTATGGTAGGTGATGTCATGATGTTTTAGACTTACAACGAAGCTTCAATTTTGCACATAATCGCTGCACAACATGTCATTTCAGACAAAAATCCAAATGTGTTACATTTCAGAGAAATACAATCAGTTTTAACATAAGCGTTCTCACCTGCCACACTCCCAAGCCCACTCTATACATCTCTGTCGCTGTGCCTCATCTAGGCTATCAATGAAGAGGTTATGTTGATAAGGGAATCTAGTCTAGGTAATAACCTATTGGTATTAAATCTAATCTCTTATCGTTATATTAAATATCTAGCTCACACCTGTTCCATTCGATGCCTAATCCAATGAATCCGAAAGTTAATGCTCCATGCCACAACATAGTAACGGTCGGTATTTTTTGTCTCTTGTGACCGAAATTTTTGAATGTTCTTTTTGGATATGAATATAATAAATATCGGGGTATTTTCAGCATTATTTAAAATAATTTGACTTGTTTACAAAATTCCAGATCAATTCAAATCACATACATAATCACAGATTTGAAAGATTATGTCATATAAGGATACATAATCACTGTCTACTTGCTGTCTACTGCCAATGTCGTTGACAATCTGTCAAATTATGATAACGTTGACAGCAAGTCTTTTCAATTGCCAGGTCGGGGAATATTTTCCCCGAAATTCGAAAAAGTTCAAGGACTGTTGTTTTTTGTAGATGTCTGCCACTCTCCTCTTTTGTTTGTCTTCTAACTCTAATAAATCGAAGGTTGCTTCTTTCTATGGGAATACTACTTGGCACTAAATTTTTTTACATTGGCCTTACTGGTACTTTAAATATGGTTTTAATAAAAAGTTCAGAGTACTAATTAAAAACATGGCCAAAGCCTTATAACGACCTCTGTGGTCTAGTGGTCATCATGCCAGATTGTCACAAGGACCTTGGGTCTTAGATGATTTATCTATCTGTGTATTTGGTTATAAAATATAGTATCGTTGAACTATAATCCCATAAAACAGGTGTCGAACTTACCTTGGGACTATTGTACAATATTGACTTGATTGAATTAAACAATTTGTAGTATTTTTCATTATATTTGCATGCCATTGTTTGTAAACTATGCAGAACTGTTTGTACTTGAACACCATATTATGTACCATATGAGAAATAAAACAAAGATATATTCAAAAGTTTAATGCTGTGCATGCACTTGAGGTTAGATTATGTTAGGTAAACACAGTGAGAAACTGGCCTTAAATCATAGAATGCTGTAAAAATAATTACGTCTTTTTAACATTGAATCCTAAGGTAGCTCGAAATCGTCTTTGTTGAAGTGCTTTATGCACCAATAGTGTTTTTTTGACGGCGTAAATCGATCTGTCTGTACGCATGTAGACATGCGTACATGCGGTCGATTTACGCCGACAAAAAAACGGATCTTTTCACGCTATCTTTTCAAACGTTCCTTATTAAACAACGTTTGAGCCAATTTTGTTTAATCGTTATTAACGTTTCAAACGTTGTTTTGAACCCAAATTTTGAGCAAGAACTAAATTTGTTCTTCGGAATATAGTGACCTCCTGTTTTCCGTACACACATAGGTACGGCGTAATATTGCGGCATATCTATTCCGTAAGAAAATGTTACAGAAGGTATAAAATTTTCTTTAACAATACAAAATCTGACACGACACGACTACAGAAATTATAGGCGCTGTGACGTTAGCGACATTTCAGAAAACCCTCATTATGGTGTAAAGTTGGAAGTAGGCATTCATTGGTAAAAAAAAAAAAACAACGCTAAAGAATATAACTTTACAACAACAGATGCTAAGCAGTATGTAAAAAAACTGTCCATGTAAACATTCGAATTTCAGGGAAAATATTCCTCAGCCAGGCAACTCTTAAGACTTGGCTGTCAACGTCATCATTATTTGACAGATTAAGACTGAGTAAGTAGCTAAGAGTAAGGAAGTCTATGGAGAAGCCCTTGTCAACATATATGAATTTTTACTTATACAAATATCAGGCATTTATGGTATAAAGTGTGAAATATAACTTTGTCTCTGTCTTTCTTCAGTACAATTGCCTTTGACAAAAGAGACATACATATTTTAGTTTTTGCTAATTTATGGTAAAAGCTGTCCAAAGTTTAGGTGCGTGCCACAAACTACTAAGAGATACAAAAAATTTAAACCATAGCGTTTTTTTTTTTAATTTTCCAATATCTTAACTGACATTTGTTTTTTTTTTTATAATTTAAGGTTTGGAGCAAAAGAAGAAACGTGCACGTGCATTTCCATTGCTAATATGTTATCTATAGATAACTACACATATAGATATACAACTAATATACTCATATATATACTTATTGTGCTTTTTAATGCATACTGTATATCATGCATACATTATTTACATGGGGGGGTAAAGGAAAATGAATAATACCATTTATCATTATTATTGTAATTTTTATTAACTCGCAATATTTACAAAACAATTATTTAGTTTATGTTTGACCGATGTTTAGTCTCACTGAAGAACCTCTTCTCAAAATGTTTTTGACAAACCGCTAAGTTTATCTCTTTCTCTAATGGTATAAAATCGTAACGATTTAGGCACTCTAACCTCTTGAGTCTTTTCTCAGAACTTTTAGGTTAACGGTGTAAATAACTAGAGTCCTTTCGCAAACACTTACACACACAACACTTGTAATACGGCATTTTCCAAAACGCAAGGAGCACTAGGGAAATACAAAGGGCTCTATTACTGGTAAAGTGGAGAGGATAAGCACAGGTCTTCACACAATGACAGTAATGCACAAACTACTACGTTTGCGCCAGCGACGAACGTCAGACCATGACGTCAGCAAGGCATCAACCAATCACAGAAAACATGTAGGATAGTGGGCAAGATGGCCGCTACGCGTTGCGTTCCGATATTAGCAGATTGTCGGCCGTGGTGCGTGCCAAGATCCGCCATATTTTGTAACGAGTTTCGTGGTAGTTGTGCTGTCAACGGGTGTTGTTTACTATTTGGAAAAGTTGAAATTTGGGACAAAAATACGCGAAAATAAGGTAATAAATACGTGGAAGTGTGAGATAACTGTTTATACAGTTGACTAAATGTTGTATTGTGATGTGTGGTGCAAGAGAAAACATAAATCAACCATAATTGACTCTTCATAGGTTAGTAACCCGTTTTCTAGCAAGAAAGCTCTTTTATAATATTCATCTATGAGCTCTTTATTGATTCTGATTGAGAAGCAAAATAAAACATGATGTTAAATTTATGTATAAACTGTTGTTAACTGGTCATATTTTTGTAATACAGTCAGTATTTTCATTTATTTTATTCCTCATTTGTTTATATACCTAAATAGGGTTGTGCATTATCTAAATAAAAAATAATATTTTTTTTATAGGTTTCCGATGAATGAAGTTTTGAGGAATAAATGCTTAGAGGCTATCCGGTTCGGAAAAATATTAAGCCTCGGCAACAGGATTGGTACATCTGCTCTTTGCATTTTGAGGAAAGCTGTTTCAATAGAACGCTTGAAGTTATGATATGAGACTTCGGAACAACTCATCACCAGCAATATTTTCATTTCCGGTAAGTTTAATGTATATAGTTAATGTTAATGAATAAATGTTTTAGGGTTCGGTACCCAAAGGGTAAAAACGGGATCCTAATGATATGGCTCTGGTGTCCGTCTGTCACCAGGCTATATCTCATGAACCGTGATAGTTAGACAATTTAAACTTTAACGGATGGATATATTTCTGTTGCCGCTATAACGACAAAAACTAAACAATAGAATAAAATAATTAATTAAGGGGGCTTCCATACAGCAAGCATGATTTTTTTGCAGTTTTTATAGATAATAGTACAGAACCCTTCTTCGTGCCTGAGTCCGACTCGCATTTGGCCGGTTTATTCGTTTTGTCTGTCAGACAATACTAAAAACCGTTGGGTGATTTGGCAGGAGTAGCCGGTTCATGCATGCAAATGTACGCAAAGTTATGTGTGACAACGTATTATCGAATTATGGATGCGGTCATATGATGTCATGCATACAACAATGCACATAATAGATTATACTTGTACATAATCCTTACTAATAATATTATAAATGCGAAAGTGAGTTTGTTTGTTTGTTTGTCACGCTTTCACGCCGTAAATACTGAACCGATCATCATGAAATTTGGCATTCAAGTTCTCTGGAGTACGGAGAAGGACATAGGCTACCTTTTATCCCGGAAAAAGCACTATTCCCGAGGGATCGACATTGACGCGGGCGGAGCCGCGGGCGAAAGCTAGTTTAATAATAAAATATTATGATTTAACTAAGTATATTGAAATTTCAGGTCGTGGAAATGAAAAAAAAAAGCCGTAAAAGATAAACGTTTGAACCAGCAAAAGAAATTACAATTTGAAAGATATTGTGTTACATATAAATATCACGGTGAAATTAAATGTAAATATCTTTCAGATAGATGGTTTTTAAACAAATTAATACTTTTTAGGAATGATTAAGTAAACAAAGTTATAAAATAAATTGTCATTTTGTTATCCTTTCCCAAAATGTTTTTATAAGCTCTGTCGGCTCTGTGTACAAAATAAGAGTACTGTTTAAAGTAGATCATTACATAGTATGGAAGTGACAACCCTAGGCAATGGCAGCCATTTTATGTAACGATTCTGTGATGTAGGTATACACGATTTTTTTGTAGGTATTTCCAGTCCTCTTTTTTCTTTGGTCTGAGGTAAGTAGCATAGAGTAGTATAATATAAAGTAGTATAGTATATGGGGATTAAGAACTTCCAATGACGTGTGATTTTTTTTATGGCTTTTACGAACAACGTATTTAGCCAGTAGCAAGTAAAGCTGGGGAAACAGCGCACAAATACAATTTATGTAAAGAAAAATGAGCTAGAGCAATATCAGGAGTGTTTGAAAATATAATATATATATATATAACATTAATACAATAAATTATTTATTATAATACGGAAATATTATTAAATTTTAAAAAGTCAATTATTATTTTATTTATATTACTATTATTAATACAAAGCAAATTCAACATAGAGGTAGGGAAAGGAATATTTTCGTGTAACAGACCACTGATAAATGAGGTCCGGTCGTAAAGCGGGCAGGAAAAGAAGATATGGTTAGCATCCCCAAGTCCCGTACCACAGGAACAAGTATCATCACTGAGAACCTTGATCCTGCACAGATGGACGGGCAAGCTATTATGGCCGATTCTCAAGCGGATTAGTGAACTAGTCGATTTTTTGTCCAATATTTTTTTGCAAAACCAAGGTTTCAGTGGAATATTAGGCTGAATTTTTGAATAGTAATTACCCTTTACTTTAGAAGTCTCTTGCCATAACATGTCCCAAGAGTCCTAAAGGGAACATCTAGACAAACCAACCAAGTCATGACAAAAATTAATATAAGGGAAATTATCACCAAATTCAACTGCATTTTTTGCCAATTGATCGGCTTTTTCATTGCCGGATATACCGTTATGAGACATGTGTGATTAGGCATGGGAATATTGAATATAATAATGAGGTACGATTTCGATTGCATATTAAACTCCGCGCGGTTGACTGCAACTTATCAATGAGGACTTCGCGTTATAAATTTTTTGCTAGAGGCGCTAGTGTAGCACGAGGTGCCCGAACAAAGGTAAAGAGACGAAATTGTAGAATTTGACGTAATTTTAAATTACATCAAAATTATTTGTATGGTTTAGGTGAGAGTTTAGGTCGATCCTTGCACCAGATCGCCGCTTTGTTGGAATTAAAAACAGATACATATGAAAATTAAAAACGATACATATAATATTTTTCTTCGATAAGTTTGTAAACTCACATGAAAACATTTATATTTATACACGTCGCAGATCGCCCCTTACTTAATTTTTTTATAAAAATATTAAGGCAAAAAAATCTATTTTTTACATAATAGCCTAATTGTTTTGCGCAGCCCAATGGCTTGCGCAGTCACTAGGTTTTTCGTTCGCGAGGCACTCGCTTAAATATAATATGGAAATGTGATATTTGTTTCAATATACAAGGAGACTGGTAAACCCCATATAAAGCGGAAAGTAGTAGGTAGGGTCTCGTATCGGCATGCTGACAAAAATACCATCTTGTGAAAAAAGCGTCACAATACAGAGTTAATTTCAATTTGCGTTTCAGGCAAAATTCTCAAGATACTAACCCTGGAACAGCTGATGTCATTCATGTTTGCGAAATCTACAATTTTTACTATCTTTTGATCAATGACCTCGAATACCAGGAGCTATGAAATTTACGATTACAAAGTTTCAACGAAGACAATAACGAATGGTTTTTGCCTAAGATCCTTAAGTATCTGAGAGACAGTTTTTTTTTTCAAAATTACTTAATAAACTTTGACTGCCTCCGTGGTGTACTTAGTGGTTAGAGCGTAAGGGCTCACACTCGTACAACTTTCGTCGGGTTCGATTCCCAGCAAGTTGCTGTTCTCGTTTGGTCAGGACATTGCAAGCGGATCCCCTGATTGTCTGATAATAAAAAAGATCCCAGGATCTTTACGAGGGCTTAACGTCCCATCCGACGCGTGCGTCGGATGAGCACGTTACCTTGAGTCGTCGGTCCCGGTCACTGTCTCTGATATTGATCGTTACACGAAAACCACATCAGAGGCCTACAGGGCGGCGGTTTAAAAACTCTGACACTAGCGTTTGTGGAATCGTTGGACCTTTCTACCCACACGATAAGAAAAAACTGAAAAAATAATTCAATTAAGTAAATAACACATTCAGAATTTCAAGGAATTGGAATTTAGCGTAAAATTAGGTTGATTTTGTATGGATTTCTGACAAATTTTGGTTTGTATTATTTGCTATTATCAATAAAAAAATATCCGCATAATACCACTGGTATCCCCACTGTTGCGTCTTCCTGAAAGAGTCACTGCACTCTCCGATCAACCCCAGAATCACAGCAAGAGAAACAGCAAGCACTAACCTTGGATCCAGGTGGACAGGGCTCTGGGAAGAAATCGCCGGCGGCAGGCCTCGTGGCGGCTGGCTAGCAATTTCCCGGGCTTGAACTGTATTCCTTTTCTTACTTCTGACACTAGTGGTACACCAACACACACGTACGGGTTGTTTTCGGCCAGCGAAGCTCTTAGGAGACGTTATTTTTAGTTATTTTATCAGCGCAAGCGACGCGCTTCACAAGACTCGATCGCCATATTTTTCGACTGTCATTTCGGCCAATCACAGGCCGTCTCGGCGAATTAGGAAATATGTATGGAAGGGGAAACGGAAATATAGATAGGTAATTTTATTAGGGTTTAAAGTTAATGCTTACACACCCACAGATAAAAGAACCGTCTTCCATTAGATCGTCTAAGTCGAAATATCTCAAATCATCATCATCATCATCATCAGGTCCTTTTTAGTCTCCACTACAGGAGCACGACCCTCTCTGTACTACTAGGGCCATACTTGGCCAGAGCAGCCAGAGGACTTGGCCTACACTCTCCACGCTGGCCAGACGGGTTGGAGAGGTCTCTTAGATGTTTATAAGCTTTGTTTAGCTTGTATTTCCTAAGTCGCCTTCTACGACATCCATGGGAAGACTTGGAGTGGTCCTATTCTACTCTGCCGGATACCACACGGCTATCACACACATCTCAAATCGTATGTAAAAACTTAATAAAAATTTACAATTGAATAAGCAAAAAAAACTATCAATTTTATCGATAGATAAAATAAAATTAAATATGAAAAAAAAAATATGCTATTGTCAATGTTTACATTAAGTAGTACCTAAATTGTTTACAATTTAGGTACTACTTAATTAGTACCTAAATTGTTTACAATTTAGGTACCAACATAATCTCTTCTGCGAATTTTATTCATCTTTATTGACCTAATTATCTGTCTCACTCCCACATCCTTCCTTTCAATTTTTAAAATTTTAAATCTTGGTTCCGTATTCATTATTATTTGCTAACAGGAATAAAAAGTTTTGTTTTACTTACGCTTTGTGAAACATTCTTTGTAAATTAATTATGAATAAATTTTAATAACAAAATCTGTTTTGAAAAGCATGTATGGCTGCTTTTCAAAGTGATTCAACAGCCTCCGTGGTCCAGTGGTTAAGACGTTTGCCTGTTGACCCGGGGGTCGTGGGTTCGATTCCCACCGGAAGCATACTTTGTTTAGTTGTTTCCAGTTTGGTTAGGACATTGCAGGCTTGAATCACCTGATTGTCTGATAATAAAGATGATTCCGTGCTTCGGAAGGCACGTTAAGCCGGTGGTCCCGGCTGCCATCTAGTAGTAGTCGTTAAAGGAACCACGTAAGAGGCCGAGAGGCGGTTCCGAAGAACTCTGACACCAGGGTGTGCATGGTCGATTGACCGTGACACCTATTCGAAATGAATGATGAATGAAAGTGATTAAAACAGTTTTCTTTTTAATTTTTCGGGCCTCAAGACTGAAGTTTTAGTTTTATTTTTAAGTAAGATGTGTTATGTACTTTTAGAATATTGATTCACAAATCTGGGTCACTGATACCTCAGATCCAAAAAAATGCATACAGTAGTACGATTTTGTACTACGTGAAGTTTTTTTTTTAAGTTCGGCAACGTGCCTATAGCATTTTAGTATTGCAGCTGTCCATAAATAAACTACGGTAAACATAAACACTTACCAGCAAATAGCCCATTAGCCTTTTGACTATTTAAATAAATTACTTTTCAAAAGGTTTTGATTCATTACCATGCTGAACCATTCCTAGGAACTAGGCGTACAGAAATGTTAGGCGCGTGTTTTTTCACTCTTTTGCATCGGAATTCGGACCTCGGAAGTCAGTCGATTGGTAAAATTCGAAGTGTTAAGAGTGCCTAACAAGTATCTCACGTGTTCGCGTATCTTGTAATCTGTATCTATCGACTTTTCGAATATGAATTACTCAAATTCGCAGTATTATGATATGAATGATTATGTGTGCTGGGGCATGCGACGGTAATCTAGCAGCTGCTCGTCGTTTGTATGAAGAGCGCTACGTGTTGGATATGCCCAACGCCCGTCAGCTTCCTTCCTACGCGTGCTTCAGAAATTTAGTGAATCGGCTGCACGTCACAGGCAGGCTACAACCAAGCCCTGGCGAGGGCCCACCGAGCGGGCGAAACGATCTGGAGGACGAGATCCTGGACCATTTTTCGGCAGACCCTACGAGCAGTACACGTCGCTGTGGAGCTATGTTAGGAGCATCGTAGTGGAAGGTGTGGAAGACACTGAACACTGATGGTCAGCACCCTTACCACTACCGAAAAGCCCAAGACCTCCTGACCCGCGACTTTGCGTCTCGTTTGCAGTTCTGCACATGGTACGTTCACGAAGTAAAGATGGACCAGTCGGTGGCATTGCTGTGTTGCATTGTGTGTGATAAGTGATACCGTGTTTGTGATTAAATTCAGCTAAAAACTCGAAAAAAGTTTTTTTAGAACGCAACTGATTTTCAACCTTCGAGTTTAGAACACAAGTGTCAAATTAGTAAAACAACATTGTTCCTATGTTCCGCAAAGTGATTTGCCGAAAGGCGAGGCGGCTTCTTTGATAGCGCGGCGGTGGCAACAAAGGACGAGAGGTAGGTCTCTGAATTGTACTAGGATGATAGAACATATCAGGAAGTCGCAATGCGCGCGGGCGCGGCTATTTGTGTTTTGAATATTAGCGCGTGTCAACGAAAGAACTAGGAAAATATGACTTTACAAGAGCTTGTAGTGGGTAATGTAATTTATGAATGAGCCTTTCTTTCCATTCTAATGTTAGGGGTGTCAGTAAAAGTAAGAAATAAAATGTTTTTTACTTTTGTATGGAAAATATTTTATTAAGATATTGCTTTCTTTCCATCGCCATATAATTTACATAACCCTTGGGGTATGACCTGGAGACGGCTTTATATATCTTTTACCAATCACCTTGTATATCCCTACTAGCTTTCGCCCGCGTCAATGTCGATCCCTCGGGAACAGTACTTTTTCCCGGGATAAAAGGTAGCCTATGTCCTTCTCCGCACACCAGAGAACTTGAACACCAGAAAATTTCATGATGATCGGATCACTAGTTACGGCGTGAAAGCGTAACAAACAAACAAACAAACTCACTTTCGCATTTATAATATTAGTAAGGATAAGGATTATAAAGTTTTTGAAATCTAACTAACTAATTAACAGTGACGCTAACTTGTGAGCATAAAAAAAGGCAGCCCTCATTCTAAAGATTAAGAACACTTACCAAATTTTCATAAGAATTGACAACTTACTACAAACCGGAAGTGATGGTTTTTATTTATGCAATCGAAAGCAGGGCTTGTTACCGGTACCAAATTCCCATTATAAGTACCGGTAAATACCGGTATTACTATTCTGTTAAAATTTTAACGGTAATATGAGGTACCGGTAATAATATTGTTAACAGTTAACGGTAATTTTACCGCTACTTGTTACCGGTACCAAATTCACATTATAAGTACCGGTAAGTACCGGTACCTCTATTCTGTCAAATTTTAACGGTATTAAAATTGCGTTAATTTTACCGGTACCTACGCATTGTTGCCGTCTACCGCATGGGACTCGCTCGACTGTAAAAGTGCCGCCCTATTGTGGGCCCCCGCCTCACGCCGCACATGCACAACACGGCAACGACACTCATTAACGAAATGATAATTCCCAATACGAGTACCGGTACTGTTTACCGGTATTTGGTACAGGTACTTCTTTCAATTACCGGTACCGGTACCAATCCAATTACCGGTACCGTTGTATTATAGAGGTACCGGTACTTGATTTTTACCGTTACCAAATGTACCGGTACCAAACCAATTACCGGTACTGTCGTTTCATAGAGGTACCGGTAATGGATTTTTACCGGTATTTCAACCCCTGATCGAAAGTACTTTAAATGTAAATACTTCCAAATATTTTTCAATTCTTTTTATCAAAAGTTCAATTTTTTATGATTTTTAAAAAAACATCCCAAATGTAGGATTTATAAAGCAATATTCCCATGCTTTACCACATGACAATGTGAATGTCATTGTCAATCTGTCAAATAATGATGACGTTGACAGCCAAGTCTTATGAGTTGCCAGGTTGGGAAATATTTTTCCCTAATAGTTTATGCTACCAATAATAGCAAAAATATACCTATGTGTTAATATAGTATAGTAAAAGAAAATATACATAGAAGGCCAAACTAGATGGAAGGGAACTAAAAACTTTTATTCGAATTTATGGTGTTTTTATTTTATTAAACTGTACATTTTCAACTTCGATCAATTTTCCATTAAAATCTTCTTGCTTTGGCATTTGATGGTTGTCAGTTTCATATTCACATAAGTCACATTGAACCTCAGAAGAACAAATAGTTGTTCTGAGCATTGAACTCCAATGTTGCTGTAATCTATTTGGCACTGCATATCTGACGTGATATTTCATTTCGAGTAGGTGTCACGGTCTATCGACCATGCACGCACACCCTGGTCAGAGTTCTTCGGAACCGCCTCCCGGCCTCCGACGTGGTTTCTTTAACGACTACCAGCTGGCAGCCGGGACCAACGGCTTAACGTGCTTTCGGAAGCACGGAATCATCTTTATTATCAGACAATCAGGTGATTCAAGCCTGCAATGTAGTAACCAAACTGGAAACAACTAAACAAATTGCTTCCCGTGCGAATCGAATCGAAAAATCAGTCTTTAGGTAAACGCCTTAACCACTGGACCACGGAGGCAGTGATATGATTCACATACGTCACATACGTACATCATATCATATACGTTATATGATAACGTCTTATAAATCGATGAATACCAGCGCATGCACAGAAATGAACAGCCACAGCTACTGTTGCTGTTGCAGCTGGAGCTGAAAGCCGTTATGTGTTGTATGTGTGGAGGCTGCATGTAACACTTTTGACAGTTGTCTGAACTGGACCTCTCAGTGCTGCCGCCTGGTTAGCGATATTTCAGAAAACCCTCAATATGGCAAATAGTAGAGGTAGGTATTCAATAGTAAAATAAATTATACAACAATAGAAGCTAAGCAGTATCACAAAAAAAAACAGTCCATGTACACTTCCAAATTTCGGGGAAATATTCCCCAATCTGGCAACTCGTAAGACTTGGCAGTCAATGTTAACTCTTTTTGACGGAGTTCTTGGCGGGAATTTCGACGGAGAGCACGGCTTGTGTTTTGGATTGTTTTGTAAATTGTTTCTAGTGGACTTTATAATGTGAAATCGGTGTAATTTGGTGTTATAAATGCCCATGTTTATGAACAATGTATGGAATAACCGAAATAAACTGTCACGGTGCGGCTGTAGTGAGATTTACTTAGCGGGCTGGTGGACCGCCTCGCCTCGTTGCGTCTGTGATCAAGCCAGTGGGTTCGTGGGAATTGTCGCCAGGGGCTCCGTAGAGTCAATGAAATGAACTACACCATCGTTTCATTGATAACAAGACTTAGAAAAAAGCGCGGGAAAACTCATTTATACTTGATACTGGCTAAATACGTAACGCGTGAAAGCCATAAATAAATAAAAAAAAAAAACTCTTTTTGACAGATTGTCAATGTCAGTCAATGTGATGAAGCATGGGAATATAGCTTATAAATCTTACATTTAGTTTTTTTCAAAAATTCATAAAAAATTGAATTTTGGATAAATTTAAAAAAAATCTGGAAGTATTTACATTTAAGGTACTTTCGATTGCGTAAATAAAAACCATCACTTCCGGTTCGTAGTATGTTGCCAATTGTGTGTTTAAAATTATCTTATCTCTATGGTATTTTCGGAACCTTACTCAACAGTGGCGCCAAATAGTGAGCAGAAAAACAGTAGCCATCATTGCGCCTGGGGATAATAAACAACAGTTGTTCATGTTAATTCTGAGAACGGAAACCATTATTCCTCATGAAACTTTGGTACTTTTATCTGTTTACGGTAAACATTAAGAGAACCCTCAGGCGATATTTAAATTTAAAGAATGTATGACTGGAAGGTTAAGTAACTTAAAACAGGTGTTTTATTTAATATTAATTTATTTTAAGGCGGCTTATATATCTAAACATTATTACACCTATTTTAATGCAGAGATAATATTACGCCAAACATATTGTATTAGCTGTTCTTGAGTTTTAAATTCACATATATGTTTAAAACTAAGTAAGAGCTACTCATATATATTTGGTCACTTATGTACAAATTAAAATGTGCTACAATGTGCGCCACACCAAAAAATATGTTATAGACCATATTCATAGCGCACAGTCACCTTAAACTTAGCAATATTTACAATATAAAATAAGTCACTGGAATTAATTATACATTTATGAGGGTAGGCCTCTTGAATATCGTTTATGAGAAAATCTAATAGGGTCATACTGTTAAGCAAGTTTTCAAACTAGTCTTGAAAAATCCTTTTTTAAGAATTCCAAACGTGACTTAAGAACACTTTTATTTTAAACAACAATTAAATTTAAATGAACATAACAATTATAGGTATTACTACCTAAGTATAAAACACATTAAAATTTATCAACAAATGTCACATCAATTTATCATTAGCCAATGCATTTGTGTTAGCAATAATCTTATAGTAAATGCTAGCTGGTACTCCTCATAGATATTGAAATAATTTTGATTTCATTCTCCCGTACAGAAACATATCCTAAGGCTTCAAACACACGAGGGCGCGACGCGGTTGCAGTGTTATACATTGCAACTTGTTCTATATATGCGCGTCTACCGCCAATGTAACCGCTAAAGGGAACCGCGCCGCACAATCGTGTGCAAGCCGCGTAATACTATAAAATTATAAGCTTACGAATACATTCACTGCCTGTGACCAGGCAGTGCATGCGTTAATCATCAAACTTGATGGAATGGACACCGGTGTCGATGGCGCCACCGCGGTAGGAGCCTCGTTTCTTTTTCGTCTTCTCATGCTTAAAGGACTTTCCCCTGGTATGCTTCAAGTCAATATTAGCACGCTCACCCCAAGAACCGCGGGCTCCACTCTGAAAGAGAAAGATTTATAAGACAACTGAGAATAAACAATTTTCCAGGAGTTGAAGCAATTAAGTTATTTAAGATAGTCATTGGGAAAATGTAAATATGTGATGTTAAATTTCTAGTAAACAAATTAATTTTGCATAACATTGTTTTCGATGACAAAGGTCATGAAGTTCATCTACAGTATTGCTATGAATAGCTTCCCAGCAAAACTCATCTAGGGTTGATCCTTGAAGTTGCATAAAAAATCTTTGCCACAATACAAACAAGTCATGATACTAGAAAATTACATCATGCTATTTCTTACCTATTTAATCAAAAGTAATTTTCTTATTGTGAGAATTGTCGGCTCCATCAAAGCTTTTTCTTTCTTGGAAACCTCCTTTGTTAAATCCTCCCCTATCTCCACCCCAAGAATTACGGTCACCTCTGCCACCACGATTGCCCCCCCAACCCCTGCCTCCTCTATCACCCCCACGACCTCCCCGGTCTCCACCGCGTCCGCCTCTGTCTCCTCCTCGTCCGAAACCTCTGCCACCGCCCCTCCCCCCTCTATCGAATCCGCCCCGACCGCCTCGTCCTCCTCTATCATTAAATCCGCGACCCCCTCTAAAGCCGCCACGGCCTCTATCATTACCCCGACCCCTGAACCCGCCGCGACCGCCTTCTTGCCAACTGCCAGATCTATTGCCTTCAGACTGATTGTCATCTCCTTCTTCCGCCTCGCCCTCCTGGTTGAGAGATAAAACTTATGTTACATACAACCAAGACAACCCTATGAAATTTACACAGATACACGAAAGTAAATGCCCAAGATCAATACTGAGCCACCAAATTTTAACTTTGATTGTAATTTCTGACATGACGATTTCATGGAGTTGCCTTGGCTTCTCAATCATTAGGGCATTTACCTTTGCTTCAAATGAATTATCCGTAAGTCTAGGGTCCACTTCAATTTTTTCATCCACTACTCTTCTGAATGGCATTGTCCTATTAGGTTCTTTATCTGTGTTAGGAGTTGAAGAGTTATTTGTTCCCTAAAAATTGGTGAATTGAAGTTAGTTTAAAAAGAAAGTTTAGTCTGCGCAATATAACATTCTTTGTCAAACTTAGTGTAAATATTTTAAAAATAAGAAGAAATCTATGTTCAAGTATTTTCTACTATCTAATAATGTAGGTTGGTGGTAATTTAAGTTTATAATTAAAGTACCTTGACAAAATTACTGTATGGCTTCTTAGCTGGGCCATGGTCTCCACCTGAAGCTTTCCTTTTCTTGCCTGACTGGAAACCATTCATCTGGAAATTTTAAATTATACATTGATGACTTCTTTACATAGTATAAAATGAAGGCATTCCCGCCATCTGTTCGCTTAGATCTTTTAAACTACTCAGCGGATTTTAAAGCAGTTTTCAGCAATAGTAATTCAAGATGATGGTTTACATATACATATGTATTAAGTGCCCCATATCTTAACTAATATTATAAATTTGAAATTGAGTTTGTTACGTTTTCACGCCTTTGCTAATGAACATCATGAAATTTTGCATATGCGTTATCTGGTGTATGGAGAAGGATATAGGGTACATTTTATCCTGGGAAAAACTTTCGTTCCCAAGGAATCGACATTGACGCGAGCGAAGCGAATTATTATTATTATTATTTATTGAAATGAAATACTTTTATTTGCAGCAAGCACGGTAGAAAAACACATTAGGACAATGGGTTTGTCAAATTTCTATTGGACAAGCGTGTTGCGCCAACAGTTGGCATGCAAATGTTCAAAGTGAGTTTAAGAACTTTACATATGGTCAAAATTGCGAGAATTAGTTGTATAGTAAAAATTATAAATTGTAAATACATTTATGTCAGTAAAATTAAATATTATAAAAACAACAGAATAATAATTTACAAATATAATGTCATAGAATTGAGAAATGTTCAAGGGCGCTACATGTCAAGTATTGTTTGTTTGCATTCAATAGGTTCCAAAATGACTGGACCGATTTGAAAAATTCTTTCACCTTAATGACCATAGGTTATAGATTAAATACCTAAACCTACCCATGTGAAGCAAGAGCAGGCTGCTAGTTATTAATATTTTTCAGATGTGGAAAATGCATTGCATTAAAGAGACAAGATAAATACCTGCACTTCAGATTCCTGGTTTCCTTTTTTTGGAGTCTTAGCAGGTGGAGGCCCATCAACATCATCCTCACCGTCATCAGAAGAGTCCTTCTGTGCTTGCTTTTTGGGTGCAGGTGTTTTTTGTTTAGGCTGTTCTTCATCGCTGCTGTCATCATCGGAGGACTCTGCCTTGGCTTGTGGTTTAGATGCCTTGGCAGGGGTTGCTTTTACCACTTGCTTAGGCTTCTCGTCTTCACTGCTATCATCGTCACTGTCTTCTGAGGAGGCATCTTTTTTAGCTGTGGGTTTGGCTTGTGATTTTGCTGGGGTCTTTTGTACAGCTTTAGGCTTTTCATCTTCACTGCTGTCATCACTATCATCTGATGAATCTTTTTTTGCAGCAGCTTTAGTGGCAGGCTTGACAGCTGCAACTACTGGTTTTGGGACAGCCTTTTTGGGCTTCTCGTCTTCACTGCTATCACTGTCATCTGAAGAGTCCTGCTTTTTCGCTGGGGGCTGTACTTTTGCTGGCGTTTTTACAGGGGTGGGTTTAGCTGCTGAAACTTTTTTTGGTTTCTCATCTTCGCTGCTGTCATCACTATCATCTGATGAAGATTCTTTCTTCTTAACTGGCTGAGGTTTTGCTGGTGTTTGAGATTTAGCTACTGCTGCTTTTTTAGCTGGTGGCTCATCATCACTGTCATCACTGCTGTCCTCAGAAGATTCTTGTTTCTTAGCTGGAGCTGCCTTTGCAGGGGTAGGTTTGACTGGCGCTTTAGCCTGAGGTTTGGGTTTTTCATCTTCACTATCATCACTATCTGATGAGGAGTCTTGCTTCTTCAGTGGAGCTTTAGCATTTGCCACTTGTGGTTTAACAGGGGCCTTTGATTTTGGCTTTTCATCTTCACTGCTATCATCGGAGGAATCCTGTTTCTTGGCTAGTGTTTTGACAGCAGGAGCAGCTTTAGCTGGGGTCTGTACTGGCTTCTTTGTATCTTCATCACTGTCGTCACTGTCATCTGAAGAGGACTCCTGTTTTTTGGCCGGAGCGGATTTGGCAATAGGTTGTGGTTTGACAGGCTGTTTCTTGGGCTGAGTTGTGGCAGCATCATCACTGCTATCACTGTCATCAGATGACTCTGCTTTCTTAGTAAGTACTTGAGCTTTAGCTTGTGGTTTTACTTGTTTAGCCTAAAATGCATAATTATTCATTTATACAGTTCAAAAAGGGCGAGGTTTCAGGGTCTGTATGTAAAGTTCCCATGTGGTAATATAGTCCAAGGAACCTCATTTTGCACATCTATCCCAATGTGCAATCTGGCGAAAGGATATGGCAGGAGCGCAACAGTCGCATTGAGAGCCATGTCAAGTCTGGGGATTCTCCTTCCCGCGGTTGCTGCCTGTTATTGGTCTGGTTCCCTCAGAAACAGATATAACTGAAATCACCAGTCGAAAATCTATCCTCATCCCATAACCCAGCCAACCCCTAGTCCTCATTCCTCTCCAAACATCCTTACCAATTATCCGCTGCGGTACTAAGTGGACAAGATACCGCGGGCTGGGCAACTCAATGATAGGCAGTTACCTAGCGGGAGGGAGGGTGTCCACCCACGTGTTTGTGCCGTGCGTGGGGACCCGTAATGGTCGAGAAGGGGATCCTGGTAGTTGAGCCGATGCAGGGTAGGGTGTTTTATAAACCCCGCTGAGGCAACACACTACTTTGGCCCTGGATTGATCTAACACGGGAGGTCCGTGAAGTAGCTAATCCGGATCAATCGGCTGCGACGCCCAGTCAGATGGCCGTCAAGCGAGTGTCCTGGGCAAGATCGACCAGCAACCGGTGGTGCTCGGTGTCATGGCTTTTTTCTGGGTCATGTCTACTTAGCGCCTTCCCGGTTCGCTTGGCTGACTTCCCTGGGGTGCTATATCCCGAGGGTATCTCTGGTGACAACACTAGGTTGCACCCCCAACTGTGGGCTCCGTGGTGGGTGGATGAACCTGAGGGATGAAATAAAAAACAACACTGCATGGATCCTAAACAGCAGAAAAACCCCCATAACAAAGACTCCGCCTCTGAAAACCAGGGTGCCGAGCATTTTCAACCCCGAACAGGGGAAAAAACATCCCGCGAGGAAAGGCCGAGCAATAGCAGCTCCGCCATCCTCCTGGATACCTGGCAGGAGGTGTCATGGAAGCGGAAAGGAAAGGGTAAAAACCGATCCCGACTGCAACCTACACATCTGGCAGGTGCCCAGATGTCCGATAGGGCCCGGGATAACCAGAATCAAAAATATGTTGATCAACCCCGCAAGGGGCAACAACATCATCTCCCGATGCATTCGCGTCGTCGCGACGAGAGATACCGCGACTTTGTGAGGCGCCTACAACAGCCGGCTATCAGACCTCAACCAAGAGCCGACCTGGAACAGGGAAGTTCAAGGACGAGTGAAAGATATGCCCGCGAACAACAACATCTTTCCGACCCCTCCACCGCTGGACCGAGCAACTCCGAAGCTCCGAAATCTGGTCAGGAAACCGAAAGGGGACCTGCCAGACGAAGGATGTCCGAGGAAGAGCGAGGAAAGGCCGTGCCGAGCGGTCCGAACTACACCCGTAGGGCAGAGAGGACGAATACTGGGTACCAGGATCGCCGACCTGCCTCGGGCAAAAAACAACGGCATCAGCCGAATGACAGGCCGCCGCTTAATAAGCCGCCGCCAAATATCCCGCAGTCTTCTGCCGGACAACGCTCCAAAAGAACGCGCTTGGACGACACAGTCTCACCGAGAGGTGAACCCAAACGCGTCAAGCTGGACTCGTCAAAACGACGACCCGGCACAACATACGCTGGAGCCATCATCACCGACCTCCACGTGGCCATCACCACGGAAGACGGTTCGGACCTACTCCAGAAGGACCTGGAACAGATACAGGCCGAGGTGGAAGACATGCTGATGGACCACGTTCTTGACCCCAACAACACCGTCATCCCGGCATTCGGGGGTAAGCCCGTCATCGTAGATGGCGTGCTTAAACTCCTATGCAGGGATGAGGAAACAAGAGCATGGCTCGAGAACGCGGTGGCAAAAATCACCACCACGGCTTCAAAAACGCCGCTGCAAGTCATTCTTCAGAATGACTTGGTGAAGAAGACAAAATGCGGCATATTTCTGCCTGCCCGAAACGGAACGATGGAGCAGCTACACACCATGCTGCACCGTATGAATCCCTGGGCAGGGGTCGACAGGTGGAGTCTTTACACCGCCTCGAAACAGGACGCTGGTACGTATGTCACGGTAGGTGTTCCCGACGATATCCTGCCGATGATTATCGACCAAGGACGCTGCCTTTCATTCAGTCTCGGATCGGTGTACCTAAAGCGCCTGCAAACGGAAACGGAAAAGGAGCCCGATCCTGAGACTCAAAAACAACTGGCAGAGACAGAGGACACCGTCTCGGACCAGACCAACAAAGCCGAACCAAAAGGTAAGGATAACGCGGTCCACATAGAGACCACAAGAACAACCCCTGACGAGCAAGTGGCTGGACCGTCAGGCGTAAAAATCAACCCCCCGAAACCCTCTGCATCAAGAGCGACCAGCCCTACACCTACGCCAGGCAAGACGTCCACTAGCGTAGCTGCTACAGTGGCGTCACAACTAGCTGGCAGAGACCGAGGGGGGAGTGAAGAGAGCGAGGAGGACCGCTCCAATGACTCCCTTGTCGACACGGGGTCAGATCTGGATGACTGATGTCATCCAGATCAACCTTCAGCACAGCCAGACCGCAACGGCTAACCTGTGGAGCGAGCTGAAGGTCAAAAACAAAATAGCGTTGATCCAGGAGCCGTGGATCAACAAAACAAACAAGATAAGCGGCCTAAACAACCTAGGAGGTAAGCTCATATACGACCAAACCTCGGCTCATCCGAGAAGCTGTATCTACTTACCCCCCAATTTCGCAGCAATGCCACTAACACATTTGTTTTCCAGAGACCAAGTAGCCGTGAAAATCTCCGGGAACAAAAATAAAAACAAATTAATAACAGATACAGTGATCGCCTCCGTGTACCTTCCTTCGGACATGGCGATTCCTACAGAAACAATGATGGAACTGGTAAGCCACTGTGCACTCAATAACCTTGAACTTATCATCTCGGTCGATGCCAACGCCCACCATCCTCTGTGGGGTATGGCAGAATCAAATGACAGAGGTATTGAGCTAGTAAACTACCTGTTCCAGACCGACCTTAACATCATAAACAGAGGTAACAAACCCACTTTTGTAACAAGGCGTAGCCAGACAATCATAGACCTAACACTGGCAACTAGCGGAGTCGCAGAACTCATCCATCAGTGGCAGGTATCCGATGACTACTCGGGCTCCGATCACAGATGGATCAGGTACGTAATCGACCATGAAATTGCTATACCTACTCCACGCAGGAACCCCAGAAAAACAGACAGGCAAGCTTACAAAAAGAGCCTAGAGGAGAGTCTCGGGACTGCGCGGGATATAACAGACCTAAATAACTGCACAGAAGTCGAAAAGTATGCAAAAACAATATCAAACGCCTTAATAGAGAGCTTCCATCATTCATGCCCCTTAAGTGCCCCTACCTGCGGCAAAAAAAATTACAAAGGTATATGGGGCCCTGAACTAGCACGTAGAAAGGGTCAAGTTGGCAGACTCTTTAATAGAGCAATGAACACCAGAAGTGACTACGATTGGGACAACTACAACAGGGCCAGGGCAAATTATAAAAGAAGAATAAGATCCTTTAAACGAAGGTCCTGGTGTAAATACTGTTCAAACATACAATCTACCGCCGAAGCCTCAAGAATTAGAAAAGTACTAAGCGGGGACAACAGCCAAAAAACTATTGGAACTCTTAAAAAACAAGACGGGACTTACACTGCAACAGAGGCAGAAATTAACGAGATCTTACTGAACACGCATTTCCCAGGCTGCATAGAAATCACATCAGAAACAAACAGCCCAGGTGAAACAGTAAGACGACCTACAAGTGAAATAGACTGGCAAACAGCGAAAGCAGTAATAACAGAAGACAGAGTTAAATGGGCAATCAATAGCTTCCAACCATTCAAAGCTCCTGGCCCGGACGGAATCTTCCCAGGCCTACTTAAATGGGGTGAAGACACTCTACTCCAACACCTAACAAACCTGATAACAGCCTGCTTAGCGCATAGATACATACCTGAACAATGGCGAGAAGTTAAAGTAGTCTTCATTCCCAAACCAGGAAAAACGGACTACACTGACGCCAAATCCTTCAGACCAATAAGTCTATCTTCATTCCTGCTGAAAACCCAGGAGAGACTATGCGATAGATTTATTAGAGATAAAATCATCGCAAAAAACCCCATCCACCCGAGGCAACATGCCTACAGTGTGGGAAAGTCAACCGAGTCAGCACTACATGAAGTAGTAAGCATAGCGGAAAAATCGATACATAACAAGGATCTTTGCTTAGGAACCTTCATAGATATCGAAGGAGCCTTCGACAAGACAAATTTCAACAGCATATGCGAAGCCCTATCTAGACACGGCACTCCGGACACCATTACAGACTGGATCCGTAATATGCTGAAACAAAGGAAAATACAACTAACAATACAGGACACAACAAAAGTAATAGCTACAAGAGGTTGCCCGCAAGGGGGTGTTCTATCACCAATCCTGTGGAGTCTGGTTGTAGATGAACTTCTAACAACCCTAAACAACAACAACTTCTTCACAATCGGCTACGCAGATGACCTGGCGATACTTATCCCAGGGAAAACTGCAGATACAGCCTGCAACCTCACCAGAGGTGCACTAAAGATTGTAGAAGTATGGTGTAGAAAAAACGAATTAACAGTAAACGCCAATAAAACCGAATTGGTAATGTTCACAAAAAAACGACAACTAGGTAACTATACCCCACCAAAACTATTTGGCATCACACTAAAACTGTCACCAGAGGTTAAATACCTGGGAGTCATCATAGACAGCAAACTAAGCTGGAATAGTCATCTAGAAAACAAAATAAAGAAATCCTGCATATCATTATGGCACTGCCGTAAGATGGTAGGCAAAAACTGGGGTCTCACACCAAAAATAATGAAATGGCTTTATACGATGGTTATAAGACCAGCGCTCACATATGGAGCAATTGTCTGGTGGAAAAGAACCACTTTAAAAACAGTACAAGACAAACTACAGCGCTTCCAACGCACAGCCTGTATGGCCATTGGTGGAGGCATGAGCACTACACCTACAGCAGCCCTGGAAGCGATACTCGACATCAAACCACTCCACTTACACATACAACAAGAAGCGGAGATTGCATCCATAAGACTAAAGACAATGGGTACTTGGAAAAGTAACTCTGAGGCACCCCACACACAAATTCTGGCAAGAGCGATGGAATCATCCCTAATGATGGGAGCTATAAATGACAGAATTAAGAAACAATTTGTCTTCGACAAGAAATACAAGATTCAGTTACATGAGGGAAAATCTGACAGCTCAGGCATCAGAGAAATGAGAGTTTACACCGACGGCTCCAAAACAAGTAAAGGAGTAGGAGCAGGAGTCTTCTCTCATGACCTCAACATAAACTATGCAACGGCTCTGGGTAGGGATAACTCCATCTTCCAAGCAGAATGCGTAGCCATTACTCATGCCGCTGCACATATCAACAGGATGAAGGTAACGCAACTAAACATTCGCATCCTATCAGACAGCGCAGCAGTACTCCATGCTCTAAGAAACCCTTTGATTGACTCTGCGCTCATCCTCGAATGCCACATCGCATTGAACGAACTCTGTAAGTATAACACAGTTACCTTACAGTGGATAAAAGGCCACAGTAACTCACTCGGGAACGATGCAGCGGACGAACTTGCAAGGAGGGGGTCGAATATGATTCCATTCGGCCCACTACCAATGGTACCCATACCATTCGCGCAGGTACGTTCATGGATCAGTAACCGAGGTAAGGCCGAACATCAAAGAATCTGGTCAACCCTGGACACATGCCGACAAGCTAGGGAAACCTTGCCTGTCCTAAACAGCAAGCTCTCAAAACGCATGCTGGCGCTACCAAGGGTAAAATTACGACTCCTTATAGGAGTAATTACCGGGCATTGCTCGTTAAACAAACACCTTTTTGTTATAGGAATCACTAACAGTCCCCTTTGCAGAGGCTGCCTACAAGCTGAAGAAACTGCGAAGCACCTCCTACTGGAGTGCCCAAGCATAGCATCTACTAGAGAGGAGTTCCTGGGACACCCGGGGACCATGAGCGAGGCCTGCAGCACACCCTCTGCAGTCCTACGTTTCCTCGACGAGCTGAGATGGCTCGAGTAAAACAACAAAAAAAATGAGGGAGAGAGCAGTCTCCCCAAGGCAGAAGACTGGGAGAATAGACGTCTTCAGCTCACACACAATGGGCCCAAATGAGAGGCCTAAGTGTGGAAAAATGCCCACGGAACCAGGTGAACCAGGTGATCTAGTAATGAAAATCAGGTACCTGAACAAAAAGTGTATCAGAGGTAGTGACGAATAAGATTGATACAATCATAATATATCATTTATTTTGTTAACATCATTATAGTTAAATTGTTTTTAAATAGCATTACAAAGCTCGGTACATTAACATTGAAAATATGTAATGAAAAAAGCCTCCGCCACAGGTAGGATTCAAATCCACCTTTGGCAGAGTTTTTTTTTATCACAAATTTTCCATTTTACTACATAGTGAATAAAGAAAAACTAACCTGTGGCTTTTCATCCTCAGATGAACTGTCAGAATCAGAATCTGCTGGTTTTTTTGCAGGACCTTTGCCATTAACTTGAGGTGCTACTTTTTTGGGTGCCGCTTCCTCATCACTAGAATCATCAGAACTAAAATAAAAACATTAGTAACAATGAACCATAAATTAAATATCAAATCAATACCACCATAAAGTACAAACGACTCATTCTAAATTTTAGGTTATGAAAAAATTATGACAACATTAATGCCCTAAAGTAATAATCGGACTTTTGGGCTTACCTTTCGGCTGTCTTCTGTGGAGGCTTGTTCTTTACGTACTGAGATACAATGTCAAGCAATGCAGATAGATTCTTTGATGGGAGGTTCTGAAAACACACTCATGTTTTAATAGCCGTTGGCAATGACAAATGTATGTGAAACAATAGGATAACAAGTTACTTAATTCATTGTATTATTGAATCTCATTGTATTAGTAAATCTAAACGGGCCTAATGTAGTCACACAACTAGGCAAGAACAAGGAGTACGTGAAGCACGCCGTGTGTCAATATCTTAAAAAATGTGTGTACGTGACTATCCAATTCTATAATACTATAAGTGTAATAAAGAAATCATTCTTGTTATTACCAAGCGTTGAAGAAATGATAAGTTGTGAAAAGACACGTGTGGTTGCCTATTACCACCACACGTGGTAAGGTATAGCATAGATACTCACCGCTTTCGCCTTTTTTTGAAACTGTGTTGCTAATCCTTTATCAACAGTCTGAAGATACTGAAACACTAATGAATTGGCTATAGCCTTAACTTCTGCTGGAACAGCCATAGCAGTAAATTGTCACGTAATTACAAAAATCTAAAACTAGTAAATTACGACGCCGCTTTTCGCAGCATGCCACCAATACCAGTCAAAAAAGAATGAACCTAAAGAACCAACATGTGTGATAGAGTGAATGAACGATCATGGTGTTTTTTTTTACCCCGTAGTGATGTCCATAAATTCCATAATCCTTAAATTGATGATGCTATATATGATATCTTCTTCTTGTAGTTAGAGTGCCACTGTCTATACTTATTGTTAACAATGGCAACCCATTATACCATAGACATTTTTGTGTCTATGGCGACTGATGTTTTGATTTGACATGCCATCAAAGAAAATAGTTTTCTCTGACATTTTATGACATTCAAAGAGCAAGAAGAAAGAAAGAAGCTGACGGACTGGGGTTGCTGAAATGAAATGCTATTGATGTTGTGATTGGGATTATCAGTTAGTAATATATAATTTTAGTGAAATGTGTTGTTGAAAAGTGGTTGAAGACGTGTGTGCAACAATTTCATTAATTCACCTTTACTTTACCTGACAGCTACATACTGGATAAACGATACCCAAAAAGAACGTGACATGTTTTCGGTTATTTGCCTCGTTAATATTTAGATTGATCACGGTCTGCGATTGTCAATCATTATGTTTAATAAGCTCTATTGAGCGCTAAAACTCAAATAGTTACAATGCCACTGCATCAAATCAACGTGAAGAATTCGTCAGATATAGAAAGTTGGGAATGGGGCGGTGGATGTGGCAGGGAAGCAGTTAGGACTGGTTCAGGCAGCAGTCGCACATCCTGCAGTAATTCGAGTGGAGATATATGCCGTATTTGCCACTGCGAGAGTGAAACCCATAATCCTCTTCTTGCTCCATGTTATTGCTCAGGTAAGTACCCCATAAAAGGGAGTACCTTCCCAGCTAATGTAAAATTGCGAAACTGAGCTCGTGAGTGTCTAAAGTACTCATTTGATCATCATTGCATACACATGTCAGTGGTACAGAAAACACAACAATACAATTTACAATATGTAGGATGTGATAATAAAGTGATGTATCAAAATGGTATCCACTCTCAATTGAGTGTCTCATAACCAGATATTGTGAAGTAGCGGGCAAAAGCCCATCCCCAGGTATGTTGCTAGGCAAATCAAACACAAACGGTTGCTGCCATGTACATCTCTCAAAAAATTTACTGGGTTGGGTAAATATCCCACAAAAGATATTATCAATGGAGCATTTATTATTTGATCTTCTACCAAATGCATTAGCAATGGTAACTATTTAAACCTCTTCTTCCTCAAACTGTAAATATCAAGATAATTCATGAATTCAATTGACAGCCATGGAGGGAGTATGTATCGTGTACTTTTGAAAAAGTTACCAAAAGCGGCAAATTGCAAAATTATAAAAAAAGATACTTATAAAATACCAAAGAGGTAATAAATACCTCTTTGGAATTTTACCTGGTACCAATGAACTATTGTTAAATAGTATTCTTTTACCAAGTTTGACAGTCACAGTCCTTTACAAATGTAATGGCGCAGTGGTTCACATGCCAGTCTGCGACACTGGGTTCCCAGGTTCGTTACCCGGTCGGAGCATGATGGAGAGTGATATTTTTCAGATAGACCTGGGTCTTGGTTGTTTATCTGTATATATCTATTATAAAAATATAGTTTATTTGAGATGGTATCCTGCGACACAGGTTTACGACTTGGGGCTTGCTTGATTGGTGTGATATGTTCCTATATAGTTACATTTATTCACTCATATATAGATGCTTAACACATATAAATACCATTTATAACCTAAGTGCATAAATTAATTAAGTTCCAATCAGATGTTACCTGTGTTTTTGTTTTTGTATAGTTTTTGTTATTTTTATTTTATTTTCTTAATTTACTCATAAATTTATTGTTAATGTTCTTTTTATACTTATATATTACCTAATTATTTAATAAGTTTTCATTACACTTTTGTTATTTTACTCCGAGTGGGGGAGAGGCTGGTGTACTGAGATACAAGCTCTGCTTAGTTCAGACACCAGTCTCTCACAATCTTGCATTTTATAACAAACAGTTTGTGTGTATGTCTTAGTTAAGTTTAGTGTAAAGATTGTGGAGAACAAATAAAGAATTTTTACTTTAATTCTAGGTAGACTATGTTTACCATACATGAACTTTGTTTATTCCTTGCTATAAATGCCTTGCATGATATGAAACTAGGGTTTATTTTGGTACTACTAGAACCAAGAACTAATCTTGGTTCTAGTAGTGTCACCCTCATCATCTCTAGGAATAAGGTTATTGTCTTTTCATAACCTACTTCAGGTCATTGTTGTTGTTGACACATACAAAAAGGTTAAGGTTCTTTCTTGGCTTTACAAATATTTTTTTTTAATGAAATATTGAAGTAGGCATTTGTCTCCCATCTCACCTGATGGTAAGTGACGATGAAGATGAGGATGTTACATGCCTATCCAAGAGATACCCATTTATTCTACTTTTAATTTTTAAGAATCATCCAAGAAGTAATTGTAGATCAAATTTATAGTAGATGTTGAAATGTAGTTATTAGGGTAAGGAATGTGACTTCTAGATTAAATAGATATGAAAAAATATTTTGTCTGTAAAGTCTGTTTACATACAATAATTTTATATGATAACGGTGGAAGAAAGATACATGTGTCACAAGCAGAACAGATAGGCCGATCATGCCTCTCTTTTGCTTGTTCTCTTGCACAGGGAACATGCATGACACTATTTCGTGCATGCAGCTGGCGTTAATCTAATTTATAAAATGTTATCACCTCGAAAGCTAATTTTCCAAGGTAAACTTAACTAGACACATTATTCCTTATGTGTAAACCCTTACACAATTATTGTGTCTAGTTGAGTGTCTGTTACTTAATTCTGGGCATAATATAATATTGATTACTTATATCTAGCCCACCAAGGTACTAGCTACCACATTTAGTGCCTTAGTGGGCTTATCCTTATAGTATCTGGAAATCTAAATAATGTTGAAATGTATTCATCATATTCTCAACAATTTCAAATCTATAATTTCAATTTTATTGCATGTGAGATTAGTTATCTGCATTGTTAATTTAAACCATTTCTCAATACTTTTGTAAATTTTTTATGCTTCTTAAATGTAAATGTGTAATGCAATTATGACGTAATGAAATGAATATTCATTTCTGATAACAATAATGTGTATGTAATATTTTTAATGTTATAACATAATAGAAATGCCTATTTGTGTGTTCTTAAAACTCTTTTGGCATTTCTTTTTCTTAGTTTATTTTTAAATATTTTTTTTAGTTTTTAACATACCTAGTTTCTTAATATTTGAAATGCAGAACAATTTTCAACTTAATAAAATTCGGTACAAGACCCTGGAATCACTCACAATTTTTATTCCTTATTTTGTGTAAATCTGAGCAATTTTTTAAAGAATTAAAGGTGTATGTATGCACCAGAGAAAAATCACTTATCTACTTAACATGGCTGTGCTGAACTTCGCTCTTGAATGAAAAAATGTAAATGATAGTGGTTTTTTGCTGTCCCAACGGTCGTTTTTCTAAATAGACAAAAAAGTAAAGCAGTTCTTTAGCTGTCATTTAAAACTTATTCCATTGCTCAAAGCATTTATAGACCAAAGTATGTCAAATTTACTGGACTTATTTAATGAGGGCTATTACATGAGAATTTTCCTCTGAAGACACTAGTATACCTTGAGGTGTACTAAATGACATTTCATACATAGGACTGATATCTGTAAAACCTCGATTTAGATGGAAAAACGTTTCCCTGATAACCCAACTATTCCGATTTGCCTCCAAAATATACAAAATTTTATTGAAATTGTTATTACCATTTCTTAGATTCTTTTTTTATATTTACCTACATATATACAATCTTGTGTCTAAAGTAATAAAGTTATACAATTTATGAGGACAACGACATTATATATCATGGAAATGTAATTTTGTTTTTCCATATGTGTATGTAATAAAAAGCATTTTTGAAACATTACATTAACAGTAAAAAAATAAACGGTAGCCCTCATTCTAAAGATTAAGAATTACCAAACTTTTATAAATGATTATTTTATATTTTCATTTTTGATTTAGTCCCAATCAACAAGAACAACTTTTATCACGTCTTTTTTCCTTACGGAGTAGACAGAGTCCAATTATGAGCCTTATTTAGCTGTTATTAGATGTAAAGCAAATGAAACAAATCCCAATCAAAAAACATAAATTTATATTTTATCCTATTGCAATGTACTATTCCTACTTCTACAATAAAGTCCAGTAAATCTGTACACTGGACAGCACAGATTAATAGAAATGTTTTGTTGCAGGAAGTTTGAAATTTGTACACCAGAGTTGCCTGCAACAATGGCTGACGGCGTCAGAAACTAGGTCCTGCGAACTATGCAAATTTAATTTTATTATGCACACGAAAATAAAGCCATTCAATGAGGTGAGTAATTTAGGAATTCCAGAATACAAAGGCCTCCACTTCCTTTCTCCACTGATCCCTATCTAACGCAGCCTGCTGCCAATTTCCCTAGAACTTGTCGATGTCATCTTGCCATCTTGTCCGCGGTTTATCCGCTTACGTTCATCAGGTACACACAGAATTACCTTCTGGGCCCATTGATATTATCTTATTTCATGATGATTTTGGCAATATTTAGGCAGGCGTGGTGCCGCGAGGCTGAGGTGCTGTCCTATGGCGGTGAGATTCGCATCGCATTGACTGACTCCCAGTAAATGCGACGCGAATCTCACCGCCAACAATGATCGTGCGACCTAACGGTTGATCTTCATATTATTAGATGCGTACTAATAGCTAACAGCCAAGCTTCCGTAACGCATCTGATTTCGCTTTTATCTAATAACAACAGTACATACCGGTAGACAACTGTGCGCAGGTGTCCTCACTATGTTTACCTTCATTGCAAGCTGTTTGTGATTAATTATAAATATCTAAGTCTTGTTAAAACTAACTACAACAACAAGTGTCTTTGTTGTTAAATATGTACTGTTTAACAACAAGACTCTTACTAAACTTGGCCTTATGAGCCTTGGCCTAAACTCAGCCAAGATATGATTTAGTATCAGCAAAGAGGAAAAAATACTGTGTCAGTATTAATAACAGACGACCCGGATATTTGGCTGAATCCGAAACTGAAAGTTAGTCAAATGTTTAATAATAACAACTACTTAAGCTAATTCTAGTCAGTTATCCGATCTTTGGCAATAACCCAGAACAAGCCCAGCCACATTTCAATCCCAAAACCCAATAGTTCATCTTCCGGCCAAGACCTGTTCAAGGGCATTTCATACAATGTATTTCCAGGAACGGGTTCTGGCTGGAGACCAACATATATATATACATCAACTTCTCCAAAGGCTCTCTATCTGTTGGATCTATACCCGCACGCAAGCCTCTCAGAGGACAGGGGTGAACTCAACGCCCGTGAACTCAAAAGGAGATACTATCTAATATATAAAATTCTCGTGTCACAGTTTTCGTTGCCATACTCCTCCGAAACGGCTTGACCGATTTTGATGAAATTTTTTGTGCTTATCCGGTATCTATGAGAATCGGCCAACATCTAATTATTTATATGGCAAAACAACGTTTGCCGGGTCAGCTAGTTACTTATATTACTATGTACTAAAATCCACTATATTTTATACATATATACAGAGAAGCAAATTATGTTCCTAAAAATAACTTAATGTCATTTCATTTCGAAATGACATTAAGTTATTATTTTCTTTCCTCCCCCTTGTCAGCAAAAGTAAGAAAAGCTCTTCCCCCCCTCCCCCAAACTTACGTAAACTTTGGCATAATATTCACAAAATATATTTGTTTATTTTGCTTAATGTTGCTGACGTCATCATTGTGCAAATCCCCCCGCCCACCATGTCAGCAAAAATAAGCCTAGCCCTGATCCCCTACCCCCCATTTACTGCTTACGTAATATTTGAATGACCCCTGAGTAGTATCCATTATTTAATACATTCATTCCCCTCCCATATCCAACAGTTTCTAATCCTTAATTAAAAATGCTTCCGATGGGCACGTCAAAAGCACGAAAAGCCAAAGAAACTGCGCTCGCCAACCCGGCTGCCAAGCGTGGTGAGTATGGCAATATCCTCCCATGGAACTAAGCATCCTTTTGGCGAGGTCTATGTCCACTGCTCGACATAGACCCTTATATAGCTGGAAAGATGAATGAATGATGAAAGGCATGACACGAAAATACAATTTTGAAGTGTAGGTTAGGTTGGTGTAACTAGTGGGTCTTTTCCAGTGGCGCCTGTTGGAGATGTCGGGCGTGGAGCGGCGCCGGCTTTGCTGCGCCGTGTTGTTCCACTGCGTGGCGGCGCTGTGCGTCATGTGGTCGTTGTTCGTACTTATCGAGCGGGCCGTCGAAGAGGTCAACAGAGGACTTATCGGTATGCAAAATAAACTTGTTAGGACAGCGATACGCTAGTCAGGGCGACGAACGCAAGCGATAGTTTTACACGTCTGCCCATAAAAGAAGTGCAATGTTTTAGTGTTCATGCATGCAATTATGTATGTTTGTGACTTTCTTTATTCCACCATAACTCCTAAAAGCCTGGTCAGATTTGATACACTGTCTGTATATTTCGTTAGAGCAGTTGATTTTTATAAAATAAAAATAACCCTTTGTTATTTATTATAAGGGACTTGAGGTAATCAAGGTGCAGTACTAATATACGCTTATGAAATAAAGAAATAAGATATGGTGAAAAAATTGAATCCGCAGGAGCAGGATTGAACAAGATGGACGATGACGATGTGCTTCGCACGTGTAGATATAGGTATTTAAGCCTATGTAGGATTTAAATGGTGAAGTATTTTTTCAAATCGGTCCAGTCGTTTCAGAGCCTATTCAATGCAAACAAACAAATGATCAAATCTTTCCTCTTTATAATATTAGTGATGAAGTGAAGATAGTGTAGAAGTGTATATTAGGGCTCGCGTCGCCTTTTTTACGGGTACGTAGGCGTGACGGATCTCTATTTAAATAATCATATCATATTATTAATAATATAGATGTGGTAGTTATAGTAGGAATAGACTGGAGGAGAAGGATGAAACTAAGCAATTGTCAACAGATTATTTATCGGTATACAAAAATAAAATAGTTATGACAGCGATACGCTAGTCAGTGAGACCGCACGTAGGCGTGTATTTATGCAATGATACCAATATTACAGACGGGGTAGTTATGGTGTGTACTCTGTCCGTTGGATAGGGTCACCCAGTTGGTTGACTGGTAGAAAAAGCCTTTGGCTTTAAGTCCGCCTTACAGTGTAAAGTATATGAAGTAGTGAATAAAGCTAACTAAAATAAAAAGGCTGGAGGAGAAGGGTGAAACTTAGTAATTGTCAACAGAGTATTTATCGGTATACAAAAATAAAATAGTTATGACAGCGATACGCTAGTCAGTGAGACCGCACGTAGGCGTGTATTTATGCAATCATACCAATATTACAGACGCGGAAGTTATGGTGTGTATTCTGTCCGTTGGATAGGATTACTCAGTTGACTGGTAGAAAAAGCCTTTAAGTCCGCTTTTACATTGAAAAGTATATGAAGTAGTGTATGAAGTTAACTAAAATAAACATAAATAGGCTGGAGGAAAAGGGTGAATCATAGCAATTGTTCACAGAGGGCAGTATGCACAAATAAACTATAAAGTTAAGACAGCATCGGTATGTAAAAATAAACTAAATAATTACAGGCGGACACTAACACACACATACAGTCAGGGCGCGATACATAAGTGTGACGGGTCTTTGTATATATTTTGCTAGTGATGTTATTGACGGTGAAGTTAAAAGAAACTTAAATAAATATTAAATTTTCTATCTGTCAGATGAAGGTTGAGGAAGAATAAAACTTAGCAATCGGAATAGTACACAATTATACTTCACACTGCGTAACGCGTTTATTCATAATTGGCCTTCACGACTCCGATGAAGTAAACACGCAGTGGTGGTTTGAACCCGCCTACATTGTAGGAGTTTTAGTGACAATGAAGTACTTAATTCTAGGATTTCGGCATTGCCTATGTAATGTATCTAGGACCATTGTCAGTTAAACCCGAGCAATATTCAGTCCAATCGTATAATAGTGACTATTTGAGCTGTAGATCTCACGAATCTTATAACAGTGAAATTGCTAAAAGCTATGGAGCTTAGGACCATTGTAAAAAAAAGACTGTTATATGTGTGTGTGTGTGATCAATAAATAAATATATACGGACAAATAACACAGATTGAGCTAGCCTCAAAGTAAGTTCGAGACTTTTGTTATGGGATACTATCTCAACGATACTATATTTTATAACAAATACATATATAGATACATATCCAAGACCCAGGACAATCTAAAAACGATCATTTTACATCTTGACCTGGCCGGGTATCGAACCCGGGCACTCTCGTGTCGCAGGCTGGCGTGTTGACCGCTGCGCCACGGATCTAGCCAATGTCAACAGAGTATTTATCAATTGAGACCCCAACGGCGTATAAGTCCTTTGTGTCTTTCATGTGAAAAAAACTATTATTTAATCGGACCTGCTTACAAAATTTCACGAGAATCGGTTAAAAAATGCATCCTATAAATGAGAACAGTTGGACTGCGGATATGTTTGCGGATCTTATCTGTTGTTGTTGTGATGCACGCTCGATCACTAACATGCAGGGATGAAAATATCGATACTTTGTTAGTATCGATACTAACAAAATATCAGTAAAAATATTGATACTCAATGTTTTAGTATTTTTTATCAGGTTTTATCGATACCTTATATCGATAATAATATCAATATTTTTATCAATACCTTATATCAATAAAAATATTAATATTTTTATCGATACCTTATATCGATAAAAATATTAATATTTTTATCGATACCTTATATCGATAAAAATATTAATATTTTATTTGATAAATATATTTAATTTCTTTGTCAGTTATCTGAATCTATTTTTTTAGTGGCACGGTGTTGTTGCTCTTTGTGGTAGCTAATACACAATTATTTTGTCTGTGTAAGACTGATATAAACATCACACTCCTCCCGAAGCTATTTAGGGCTAAATTCACAGTATAATCAAAATCATTCAAAGAAACTTAGCAAAGATTGATTTATTACAACGTAGCGCGTTAGTGCATTTTCATGTTCATTCATGTAATTCGAGTTCGTGTGTAGTGAGTGCAACTTACCTTTTATTAGAACAAATTAAAAACAAAGTAGTTGACTGCACAGGGTAAAGGTAGACACCTTTTCTTTAAATGTAAAATTCGGCGCTTCTCTTCGTGTTCAAGTTTACCTTCTAAAAGTATTTTTACGTCCGCCCAGTACGTATTTATTTCAAGGATGTTAGATATCATTACCGTGATATAGGTATTAAAATAAATTACTAATTCATTAAAATCAGCTGCTACAGTCTTGATAGATAGACATACCTACCTACCTAGTTAACATCGATCAATGTCTCCCCCAGTCTCCGGCGCCCTTGCTATTCTTGACTCCAGTAGCGGTCACGGTTACAGTAACGGTGTGAAGAATCTCCGGAAGAGTTGCTGCTACCACCCCCAAACAGAGACTGATCCTGGCGATACACGACATTTGCACAATGATGCTAGACGAAAAGGTCAAGGTAGTGGAAGAAGAGACGAGTAGGTTACGATGGGACATAGTGGATCGTCTGAAATCCGAAAAGAGGGGAGGGCACGACAGCCCTAAAACCTGGTAACCTAATTTATCACCGGTAGGGTGATTTTAAAAAGTCACAGCATGGTGTCGGGTTTCTCGTTCACAAATTCCTCAATAACAACCTCATAACCATCGAAAGTGTTTCCTGCAGGAAAATATACCTGATTTTTTTTTTTTTTTATGTATATCCGACGGCAAACGAGCAGACGAGCCACCTGATGGAAAGTGGTCACCGTCGCCCATGGACATCTGCAACACCAGAGGAGCTGCTGATGCGTTGCCGACTCTTAAGATACCTGTAAACACGCCTTTTGAAGGACCTCAAGTCATAGCACACGGGGAAAACCTCGGGAGGAAGTCCATTCCACAATCTTGCTGTACGAGGAAAAAAACCACGTGACGCTCTGACATTTTTGGAGACCCAAGTGTCAAGGATGTGGGGATGGACTTTACTCCTGTGGCGCGGTGGTAGAAAGGTGACGGTGGCACCAATTCAAAAAGTTCTTCAGAACACTCCCCATAGTATAGACGGTAAAATACACACAGAGAGCCAACGTCTCTCCGTAGACCGAGGGTGTCTAAATCGTCTGTGAGTGTGGGATCGTCGATAATACGAATTGCCCGGCGTTGGATGGAATCAAGAGGAAGGAGTTGGTATTGAGGTGCACCAGACCAGATATGAGAGCAGTACTCCATGTGGGGCCGGACTTGAGCTTTATATAATAAAAGTCTATGACCCGGAGTGAAATACTGCCTCGCTCTATTGAGCACCCCAAGTTTTTCAGAAGCCATTTTGGCTTTACCTTCCAGATGACTCCGGAATTGGACCTCCTTCGTAATATCGACGCCAAGGATCCCAATACTCTTAGAAATGGTAAGAGAGGTGTCCCGAAACTTCGGTGCTATGTTAAACGGGGTCTTCTTAGCGGAAAACACGCAGACTTGTGTCTTAGTAGGGTTGAATTGAACTAGGTTTAGTTTACCCCATTCAGAGACCTGCTCCAGAGAGGTCTCAATGTCAGACACAAGTCTCTTTCTGTTCTCCTCCACCTGTGTTTGAGGGATATTTGCACGACCTGCATAATATGCATCACCCGTACTGTCGTCTGCATAGCAATGGATGCTACTAGTGTTAAGCATGTCGTTGATGTGCAGAAGAAACAGCGTAGGTGATAAAACAGATCCTTGGGGGACGCCAGCATTGATGGGCATGATATCGGAGCATAATCCGTCTACAACGACCTGAATGCTTCGCCCAGATAAGAAACTAGCGACCCACAAGCATAGTCCCTCAGGAAGCCCGAAAGATGGTAACTTCGCGAGAAGAGCCTTATGCCAGACCCGGTCAAAATGCCTTTGTGACATCTAGACTAAATGCCAGTGCTTCTCCCTTGCTCTCGATGGCGGCTGCCCATCGGTGCGTTAAGTACACAAGAAGATCACCAGCACTACGCCCGTGGCGGAACCCGTATTGACGGTCACTAATTAGCTGATGATCTTCAAGGTATCCAAGGAGCTGGATGTTTATTACACGCTCCATCACCTTAGAGAGCAGGGAGGTTATCGCAATAGGCCGATAGTTAGACGGGTCTGTGCGGTCACCCTTTTTAGGAATAGGGTGAACGTAGGCTACTTTCCACGAAGACGGGACTTTTCTTGAGGTGTAAGACAGCGAGAATAGGCGTGCTAACACCGGAGCCAACTCAGGGGCGCATGTTTTGAGCACAATTGCTGGAATGCCATCAGGCCCGCTGGACTTCCTGACGTCGAGGGAAAACAGAGCACGTCGCACTGCACTTTGAGTGAACCGAATTTCCCGCATTGAGTGCTCGCATCGCGGTAAAAAGGGCGGCGATGCTCCTCCGTCGTCAAGGGTAGAATTTGACGCGAAGAGAGTAGCCAAGAGATCGGCCTTCTCTTTTGCGGAGTGAGCCAGCGAGTCCTGACGATTGTGCAGAGATGGAAGTGAAGGGCGACAGAAATTCCCCTGCGCTGCCTTAGCAAGAGACCAGAATGCTCTACTCCCGGAGGGATAGCCAACCAGTCTCCTACCAATGCGCGCAGTGTGCGTAAACTTTGCTGCAGTGATCTGCTTCTTGTAGGCTCTTGAAGCTGCGTTGAACCGCTTCTTCAAATCAGAAGTATTACGATCCTTGACATTTCGCGCAGCAACCCAGGCTTCGTAGGCTTCGCGCTTGAGGTGGGCGGCATGCAAAGACGAGCAACGAAACCAAGGTTGAGACCGCCCTCCGATACGAACCGCCGAGCTGGGAATGTAGCACTCCATGCCCAGCAGTATCGCTTCGGCGACAGCTTTCGCACAAATGTCAGGATTTTCTGATGAGAAGCACAACCGTCTCCAATGGTAGGATGCATAAAACTCTCGCAATCCATCCCAATCTGCTGACCTATAATGCCACACACGACGCATACCAGGTGGTCTGGATTGCGTGGTCTGACCGGATGGAACCACAGCACGTACCAGGCAATGATCCGAGGTTCCTAGAGGGGCATCACGGAATACCTGGTAATCGTTTGGATGTGAGGTCAGCAGAAGATCCAACAAAGCAGGATTGTGTCCTTCAATATCAGGTATCCTGGTAGGACCATCAACTAACTGGTTGAGGTCATTTGTTACAGCAAAGTTGTATGCAGCCTTCCCAGCGTAGTCGGTCTTCAGTGATCCTAGCCACTCAAAGTGGTGAGCGTTGAAGTCCCCTAGGATCACTACCTCCGCCGATGGGTGCTGCTGGAGAATTTCGTCTATGCCCTTCTGTACATGCCCGAGAAGTCGGTCTGTTTCGGCATCACCGCTATGGGACCTGTAAAGGCACGCATAGAACCGGATGCGGTCACCGTGATCTACGCGCGCCCATAACAATGACAGGTTTCTGTCTTCAAGGCTGCTGAGACGTCGACAACATACATCCTCCCGTACGTACATACACACCCCAGCATTGGGCATAAACTTGTGCTCCAAGCTGAAACCGGGATACAAGAGATATGTGACGTCGGTAGGAGAGGATATTTGTGTCTCAGTCAGGAAAAATAGAGCCGGCTTAGTCGTCTCCAAGTGATGATGGACGACATTGAGGTTGGAATGCATTCCTCTGACGTTGAAGAAGTCCACATTGAATGTGGAAGGGGGTGCCGCTGTAGAAACATGTTTTCTATTTTTCGATCTTGCCATAAAAAAGGTGGTTAACAATTTTTCAGAGTATCTAAAAGAAACTCGTTGAAGGTAATTCAGGTATAAATATTTACGGACCGGAAAGCACTCAGATGAAGAGGTGGAAGTGGTGTATGAGTATGAGGATATTAGTAGGGCCATACACGCTTCGGAAATGTACTTTACGATTGTTATGGGGGATTCCAATGCAATATTTGGCAAGCGGAGCGATGAAGAGGCCAGTGTGGGACAATTTGGATATGGAGAATGACGGAATGATAGGAGTCATAGGCTGGCTGATTTTCTGGAAGAAGAGGGACTATATGCAATGAACTCTTTCTTCCGCCTCATAGAAATTTACTTGGATAGGCCCAATCCTATATCAAAAAAGAGATAGACTTCATCTTGTCGACGTAGAAAGAGATATTCAACGATGTCTCTTTGATCACCGAATCTTTAGAGGCATCATGAATATCTCTTTCGTCGTCGAAAACAGGTGGTCCCTTTGGCTGGGGCCTATCCAAGTAAATTTTATATAAGGCGGCTCTCAGACGAGAGAGGACTCGCTTGATGAAGTCTATGCTCCGACCATCTCCAGCTCATATTCAAATGTTGACAGTTTCCAACTGGTACTCATAAATCGCTCTGATTGCCACGTAACTGTCTACTGTAACGCAATCCTTCAGAATTGCGTTACAGGACGAGTTAAACAATGGGTTCGTAGAAACTGTCCAAGTTGTGTGGTATCAAAGTTTAATAGGTCTCGACCCAAATACAAACCTCAAAATTTCTGACCCTAGTCCCAAAAGTTATGGCCGTGCGACGATCTACGCCGCTGCAGACCTTCGAAGACGCAAACGTGCATCGACAACTTAATAGACAAATCCGAAAATCCTTTCGTACCGAATCCGACATTCACTTCTTTAATACCGAGCGTATCACATAATAAGGGCTCCAAAGAGACGATAGAACATAATAAGGGCTCCAAAGGCTTCGCAAGTTTATTGGGCAAAGTCGATTAACAAAGCTGAAGAAGAAGGACAGAAGTGTGATGTCGAAAAACCGAGGTGCGGGGAGAGATTGAGAGGTTTTGTGGACAGCTTTACACCTCAGTAGTCAAACCCATTGTCAGCTTGGCCAAAGGACCGATAGCCAAGCTCGCCGACACTATCCCAACACTATACCGAAGATATCCCGGACATCACCCTGTACGAGATTACGATTGCCCTTAAACAGCTGAAGAACAAAACAAGGTCCGGCACCTTGTCCACCAGAACAGAATTACAGCAGAGCTTCTGAAAGCAGGCTAAACAACAGTGCTGAAGTCCGCCAGAGGCTTTTTAATTCCGTTCTGTTCGAGGGCATAACGCCAGAGGCGTGGAACAGAAGTGTAGTGGTTCTGTTCTTCAAAAGGGCCATAATACGCTTCTGAAGAACTATAGACCCATCACTTTCCTGAGCCACGCCTTTAATCTGTTTTAAGGGTAATTACGAATAGTTTCACGAACAGGATTGATATCTTGCGTCCACCCGAACGAGCCGGCTTCCGAAAAGGCTACAGTACCAAAGACCACTTCCATACGCTGCGGCAGGTTTAACAGAAGGAAGACCAAGAAGTATAACCGGCCACTATGTTTAGCGTTTGTCGGCTATGAGAAGGCTTTTGATTCGATCGAAACATGGGCTGTGTTTCAGTCTCTCCAGCGATGCCGCATAGACCATCGCTATATTGAAGTGTTGAAGTGCTTATACAGCAACGCCACCATGTCAGTCCGAGTACAGAAGCAGGAAACTCCCTATCTCACATTTCTCTGCAATAGAATAGCTCATTCTATTGCAGAAAGGTGTGAGACAGAGAGACGTAATATCTTTGAAACCGCTGCTGTAGAGGATGCCTTTGAGCTCCTGGAATAAGATGGACTTGGCAATAACATCAACAGCAAGTATTCACCTCCGATTTGCCGATTATATCGTTGTCATAGCGGAGTCACTAAAGGACTTTAGTACCATGCTCAATCGACAAATTTGCCATAATTTGAAGTAACTTGGCGCCTATTACTTCAAATTATGGTTATTAAAGTAACTAAAGTGAACATCCCAAGGGGCTATCGGAATGAGTACGTACCCGGATGGAATAATGACAGTGAAAATTTATACCAGCAGTATCAGGAGACTGGGGACCACAATACTGGAACCATATTACTCCAATCTTTAAACCAACACAGGAGGGAGAAGTGGGAGTCTACCGTCAACAGTATGGATTTCAAAACGTCAAGTAGAAAGGCATTGAAGGTCCTGCATCAGCTATCAGGAAAAGAACACTTACAAAGACTAAACCTGAATATAAAGCCCGACGCTATCGCAAACCGGATGGTAGAAGTTCTAGAACTGAGAGGGACAAAATATTTACTAAACAAGTGAAGAAAACACTGAAAACCCTCAGAAGAAGTGCTCCAACAGGTCAACATCTCTCAAGACCTTTTAGTGTTGGCGAGGTTGTGGAAGGCATAAAGCTTCTAAAATACCGCTGAGCAGCAGGCCTAGATAAAATGTACAATGAATTTATTCGAGCCATGGGCCCAGAAAGTGTTGGCTGGCTTACTGCTTTCTTCAACCACATAGTACAAAACAACTGCCTACCAAGGGAATTCAAACTAACAAAAGTGATTGCGATCCTAAAGCCTGGCAAAACGGACGACCGACCTGAAAACTACCAACCAATTTCTCTTCTCAGTTGTACCTATAAGCTTTTGGAACGTCTCATTCTGACTAGAATAACGCCACACGTAGAAGCTGTTGTTCCGCCAGAGCTGGTTTTAGAGTAGGCAGAAGCTGTATGGATCAAGTCTTAACATTAACCACGCATATTGAAGCCGGCTTTCAAAGACAAATAAAGTCCACTGCAGTTTTTGTGGACCTAACCGCTGCGTACGATACTGTTTGGAAACAAGGTCTAATATACAAGATTCTCAAAACGATTCCAAGCAGAGAAATAGCAGACATTATCATGAGCATGCTTAGTGATAGGGAATATGAAGTTTACTTAGGAGAAGCAAAGAGCCGCAAGAGAAGACTAAACAATGGCTTGCCACAAGGCTCTGTACTAACTCCAATTCTCTTTAACCTCTACATACATGATCTGCCATCTACTAAATCTACTAAGTTTATATATGCTGATGATATAGCTCTAGTTTACCAAAGTAAAGATTTCACAACTGGAGAGGAAATATTGTCATGCGATTTAGATAGGCTAAGCAAGTATTTCAAAGCGGGGCGCCTAATTCCAAGCGTAAGCAAGACTGAAGTGGCCTGCTTCCACCTTAATAATCGTCTCGTTAACTACCACCTAGCTGTTTTCTTCAGTGGAGAGCCGCTGAAGCACAACCCTTTCCCTAAATACCTTGGTGTGACATTGGACAGAACTTTGACGTATAGGGAACATCTTCAGAAAGTGGCTAGAAAGGTAAGCACACGGATTAACATTCTTTATAAACTCTGCGGCACTACCTGGGGTGCATCTGCAGAATGCCTCCGAACATCGGCTGTAGCAATGGTTTTTTCTGCTGCTGAATACTGTAGTCCCGTGTGGTTTGAAAGCGCACATGTCCAAAAAATTGATACTAAACTAATGAGGCAATGCGATGTATATCAGGCACAATTAGATCTACCCCGCTTCAATGGCTCCCAGCTCTTAGTCATATTGCTCTTCCACACATTTGCAGAATGCTAGCATTGAAGAAAGAATTTGAAAAGATACAAATGCCACAGGACCTGCCTATTCACCGGATTCTAGGTCATCCTCCTCCCCAACGGCTCAAATCCAGGCATCCTGTATATGCCACAGCTCAAAAACTGCGTAATTTTGATCTCGAGCAGAGTTGGAGAGATAAGTGGCGTGTGCACACTTCTGGAGCTATCCTACAAGCTATAGACAACAGCTATGCCAGATGGATTCGTTTCCAAACATGCGGGCCTTAAACTGAACATGGACAAGATGAAAATATTGTCAAATATCGAATGTTGCTTCTCGGGTTTTCATTGGGAACTCCATACTTGAAGCTGTAGACCAATATATCTATCTGAGTCAGATCCAGGTTGGAAATTCCAGCTTCGACGACGAGGTTTTTCGACGAATCCTAATCGACTGGGCAGCGTTCGAGAAGCTCTGCAGTGTCTTTTCGACCAAAATACCTAAGTGCCTAAAGACGAAAGTCAATAATCAATGTTTGTTACCAGAATTTACTTACGGGTCCGAAACGGGGTCCATTACTATGGGCCTCATAATAAAGTTCAAGGTCGCTCTAAGAGCTATGGAGAGGGCTATGCTCGGTGTTTCTTTGCGAGATCGAATCAGAAACGAGGAGATCCGTAGTTCATATTCGTAGTCTCGCAAGCAAGTTTTAAGGCAAATTATTAATGAGTACATCGTCTTCTTCCTTCTTCCTACAAATTTTTGACAGTCTGTTCATCTTGCCACTGGTGGTGACAATCGCCAACTCCTTCAAGAATTGTAGCAATTACGTGAAGCATCAATGATCTAGTCTAGAGCAATAATGTGTTATACTAACTGACCCGGTGAAAATTGTACTGCCTTTTTTTAGATAGTCGGTTAAAAAGTCGCCTATGTGTTAATCTAGTGTGTCAGCTACTTCAATATAAAATTTTATCAAAATCTGTCAAACCGTACTTTGTTTTAGTAAATAAATATTATTATTATTATAGAAAGCCCTACTGTACCAAATATGGTACGCCCTTTCCCCTAGGCCCGCCCTACTAATGGATACTTTTTTAATATTTTTTTAAATTTTAGCCACATACACAAACACGACACTAATCAGCTTTTGTTTAAAAAAAATTTTTTTTTTTGCAATAATAATTATCGACCTAAATCGGTGAATTTACCCGTAAAACATTGATCGATGGTAACTGGGTTAGGTAGCTGTAATTGTCTATCTTACAAAACTGTAGCAGCTGATTTTAATAAAGTCGTAATTTATTTAACTACCTACACTATATCACGGTAATGATATCTAACATCCTTTAAGCAGGTATTTATTTCAAGGATGTTAGATATCATTACCGCGTTACCTACAGCCGCCCAGTACGTACGAGTACTTTTGGTAAGTAAACTTGAACAAGAAGAGAAAAAGGAATGGCTTGGTTATAAATGCCTACATGCAGCTACTTTACAATTTATATGTTTTGATTTTAATGATGTTTGGAATATTTTTTTCTACTTGTTCCACGAAACGTTCGTTCGCGACTGTTGTGTACCGAGCGCGTAGGTATGTTTCAAATTCTGATCGATTGTATGAAGACAGAATACTGTTACATCACAATGCCTATAATTATGTATATTTTAATCGAACGTCACACTGAAAAATGGGCATCTAAGACAAAAATACTTTATTTTAGTATGAACCTTAGTAAGAACTTAATATTGTAAATATCTACAAACCTTTAAAATCTTATTGAATAAAGTACATTTGGTCAATCCATCTTCTAATATGTCAATCTTTTTGTACTACATGTTATTGTTTTTTTAAGCCCCTTTTAACATTAAAAGAAAAGACAGACAGTGTAGTCAACTACTTTGTTTTTAATTTGTTCTATTAAAAGGTAAGTTGCATTCACAACACACGAACTCGAATTAACATGAACAAACATGAAAATGCAACCAACGCGCTACGCCGTCGTTCGCTCTTCTGTCCTGTTCATTTATCCGATGTAAGAAAAGGAGAGCAGTTGTTATTTATGGGCATTGATGTTGTCGCACACACACACATATATTAAATATTGATATTAATTTCGATACTTTGGTATTAATAAAACCTATAGTTCATATTATTATTACAGAATACACTTTATTTCAATACCTACTTATTTCCCTACCTATATTAATAAAAAGGTATCGATACTCTTCGTGTAAAGGTATCGATACTCCTTATGGTATCGATATAAATCCCTGATTTCAATACCTAGATATTAATAAACAGGTATCGATACTCCTTGTGTAAAAGTATCGATACTCCTCCATGGTATCGATATAAATCCCTGCTAACATGACGTGTTCTACAAAATTATGGAACATTTAAATTGAAAATAACATGAAATCAGAAAAAAAAGATAAGATAAATATAAAATATCATACAAAGCCCTTCAGGTTAGTAGGCGACCAATACTGATGAAAAGAGTTTCTTCCGGCGTCTTCTTCTGTGCAGTGGTCGGTTCCGAAACGCTAGTAGTTTGTAGCTTTTGAACAATCCTTCCTTACTTATAATATTATAAATGCGAAAGTGGGTTTGTTTGTTACGCTTTCACGCCGTAACTACTGAACCGATTATCATGAAATTTTGTATAGGTACAAGCTCTGGAGTACGGAGAAGGACATAGGCAACCTTTTTTCCCGCGAAAACGTACTATTCCCGAGGGATCGATATTGACGCGGGCGGAGCCGCTGGCGAAAGCTAGTGATTAATAATTTGAATATAATTTAATAAGTATTATTTAAAATGTGAATTAACAAAAAAGTGCCTGAAAAGGCCTGAATAAATCTTTGAATCTTTTCGGGACTGCAAACAGACATATAGAAGAAAGATACGAAAGAATCGTTGCCCAAGTTGAAATGGAGACGCTTCGTTCGCGCTCGCTCGGTCAATTATTGCATATTTTGAATAATAAATAACAAACTTTGTATTAAATTCCATAAGCCAATGACCGGAAGGATTGACATAAATAAATTTATCAGCAGTATTTTAGTCAGCTCAGATTATTTACTTGACACGATAAAAGCCTTTTTATCACCTAAGTTGGAATGTAGATAAACAACACCCTTCCTTAATGCACATTATAATCTAATCTATCTGCTAAGATCTATCTGATAAGAAATATTAATTTCGTCGTACATAAACAACAATAAATCTTATATATACATATAGCTATTAGCTATATAGCACGTTGTTTCTTTTCTCAAAGGAAAAACGTAGAATGTGCCTGCTGCTTGTCTTCCCACCTAGATCGTATAAGCCAATTGAGGGATTGGGCTAAAATCTGTGAAATCATGCTAGGCGATGCGACTAGCAATCCATCACTAATTGATTTCGTTTTCCATCTACACGCCCTCCCAACATGCTAAATGTGGCCATAAGGTCTTATAGACCTAGGCTCTGTCTACCCCGCAAGGGAAAAAGACGTGATAGTATGTATATAGCTATAAGCCCAACAGTGGGCCGATAAAGCCGCTAAACGATCGTTGTTTCTAGTGGCCGAGAGCGGAGAAAGAATAATTGTAAAATATGTATTAATTTCATTTCGCCTCAGATTCAAAATTCAAACGTTTATTTAATATGGGCCATTTAGACACTTACTAATTTTCATATATTTCAACTGAGAATTGTTGTCATCAGTAAATTACTTATGGCTAAGTTTAATGCCGCTTCTAGAGCGGAGTGCAAAAGAAGCGGCAACAAACTGCACAGCGCATTTTCTCCAATCGACGTCAACTTACAATTTTAGTTTATCTTAAAAACTAGGTATGTGGACTGAGTATACATTGTCCTTAATAAAGTCATTATAAATTGAATTTTAAAAATAATGTTTTAGAAAATAAAATAATAAAAACTGACAAAATATTGACATTAATACAAAACTACGAGGTGTCTGCCTCAAGCTAATATACCTCCCAATTCTATGCATATATACTGTAGTTTATCTATATAAAATTGCAGATACTGATGTTTCACTCTACTATATTTATTTGTAAAAATATTAAAAATGTAAAAAAAAAAGAAAGAAATTCTAAATCGGTTTTAAATTGAAAGATAGCTTTATATGTCGACTAAAGCGTTTAGCTGCTTAGTAAACCCGCTATAACCACAGAAGAGATATAATTGTTAACTACATCATTATCAGAATTAATGTAACTGACAAATTATGGAGATTATCAAGTATAATTTAGTCGGTACATATTTTATAAACAATCATTCAAAATACATTTGCATGTTTGCATAAACAAAGCGCAAGCTGCAGAGTCGTTTGTCGTAAGCAATGATACGCGCTAAAAATAGTACAATTCGTACATATACTGGGTGGCGCAAAAGTACGGGCACTAAAGAAAATACTTTTATTTTTTTTATATGACATTTTCTGTCATTCTGTTTTTGAAAATTGTGTAGTGAACAAATGTAAAATACACTGAAAATAAACATGGACCGTTTTACTCCCCAAGAACGTGGAATAATTGTGTCAATGTTCTTACGGAATAATTCATCAGTGATAAGAACACAACGTGAATTTCGTCGACGATTTCATGCAAGATCACCCGATCTGACCAGTCCAGACTTCTTTCTTTGGGGTTTTTTGAAATCTCGGGTGTATGTGAACAAGCCACAGACTCTCGCAGCTCTAAAAGAAAACATTCGTCAAGAAATAACGAACATATCGCAGGAAGTGTTACGGCAAGTTATGCAAAATGTCATAAATAGGGCTCAAATGTGTATCAACTCTGGAGGTCACCATTTAAAAGACATCATCTTTAAATCCTAATGGTACGAAATTTAATGGCACAAATATACATTTAAAAAAACCTAAATCTAGTTTTCTAATTTAGAAAAAATGTTATAGCTGAACCAAATAGGGTCTTTACTTTTGCGCCACCCAGTACAACATTACACAACAACATAGTCCTTGGCGCGCGGAGACTTAGAATTAAATTTAGACATGCATGGGCCGGACTTAGCTTATGTAGAATATTTATTGCCTAATTTTATTGAGGTTTTACATACCTTTAACTTGCATATAAGTATCTTGTTTGTATGTTAGTTCAGGCCAGACCTGGCAGTTATCATTTAATTGAGCTGAAGTTTTGTAGACTTTTGTAAGGAGGATGGCAATACAATAATATGATACATACCACCGGAAGGTGGATTTAGGCTGGGCACATTTGATTTGTCAATTGGAATTGGCAGGAATGACATCGAAAATATTTTTCATCCCATCTATTCATAAAACAAAGTGTAGTGGAGTCGCCCTTATACAGGGTCTTAAAAATGTTTTTATTCCCGAGGAACTAAGAAGTTTAAAATGTGATTTAGACTTTATTTAAGTCCCGTGGGAATGGAAACACAAATATTGTTTTTGTTTTAGAGGTAGATGAAAACCAGAATATGTCATCTCGGGACTAACATAATACTTTTACTTCCGACAGCATACTCTGAATCCCTCGCTAAGACAGGAGTCTTAGAAATAATACTTTTTGGTGTAGTCAATATTTTGAATTTAAAATATTGACCTAACTAAAAAACTTTTTGGTGAGGTCAATGTTTTGAATTCAAAATATTGACTTCACCAAAAAGTATTGTGTTAGGCCCTCGTGTCACAATCTACTAATTATTAAGTACTAAGTACTTGTAATTATGTTTTGCAAGCGACCCTTCCTGGCTTTAGTCACATAGGAACTATTGTTCCATAAGGATGGCGTCAGCGTTGTTTTTTAATCTTGTTATTGACGCTACCAACAGTAGAAAGGTACTATGTTGTAACTTATTTTCTCGATATGGAGAGCGATCTATAATTCACTGCACCAATATGGCGAAAAATAGGCGCTTATATGTTGATTCATCAAAATCGCCAGAATACAGGCATATATGCTTGACGGGAATTCTAATTGTAATATTGATGATTAATAGGACTTACTCATTGAACATTAATAGGAATTTATGTATAACCTAATAAAAAATAAATTAGTTTAGGTTATTAACACGATTCTTTATAGTTTGTTAGTGAGTAATAAAAATTATGAATACACATTATTGCCTACTGTATTATCGTAACGTTTGCTCGCTACTTTGTCCACGTCCATTCATCATGCACTTGAAAATACCCGTATGTGTAGTTTGAGTATGTTAAGGCGCTGTATCCCTTAACCGTTTGTAGCCGACATCGCGCGATATTATATACTCGTATTGAAAGAAGGTTGAGAGTGGCGATACCGGTTGGCTTGTCACCAGTCTCATTTCAAACCCGTGTCTGCCATTTCCGTGTTAATTTTCACTTTTAATTCAATAATTAACAAAATATTGTATTTTTTTACTTTATATAGACGTAAAAAAAGTTGGTAGTCGCTGAAAATATCAAGTACTTAATACGCGACGAAACTTTTTCTGGACATAGCTTTTTTGCTATTTTATTTTGCTAGGTTTCAAATATGTTATTGAAAATATTTTGATGTAATAATTTATTTTGATCTTTAAAGTGTAGTTCATAATTTTTTCATGCTAGTATTCCATTATAAATAAGGCTAACTGTGCGACGAAAATTAGACGTTTTACGGCATTCTTCTGATGCACAGCGCCTTAAGAGATAGTCTTAACTGTGTGACAAGAAGTTTCATTAAAATGTGTTCAGTAGTTTTCTGATGGAGTCTGCAACTTCACAACTAATAATTCATGTATTTTACGACGGTTACTGACACTTATTGCAGTATTGTGCGTCTATGCGACTGTAACAACTACGTTGATCGTAATCGATTTAAAGTATTGATAGAATGTCATCATTATGATATTGTATCTGCTTTTGACATTTAAGTAGAATAATCCAAATGATGGTGATACCAATGATTTATTTTGTACCAGTTGTTGCCCGCAGTTCCACCCACGTTAATGTCGATCCCTCGGGTACAGTAGAATTTCCCGGGAATTAAATGTACCCTATGTCCTTCCCCGAGGACCTCAAACAACCTCCATCCAAATGGGTTCGATGGTTGAAGCGTGAAAAGACGATAGATAGACAGACAGACAGTTACTTTCGCATTTGTAATATTCTTCTTCTTTCTTCTTTAGCAGCCTAATTAATCCACTGCAGGATATAGGCCTCCTCTGATGCACGCCATTCATTTCGGTTTTGCGCTTTTCTTTTCCATAATGGACCGGCTGCTTTGACGATGTCATCTCTCCATCGAGCCACTGGCTTTCCACGGCTTCTGTAGCCCAGCCATGGTCTCCAGTCTATTATTTTGTGGCTCCATCTTCCATCCTCTCTACGGCTTATGTGACCTGCCCATCTCCACTTTATTGTGGCTACTCTTTTGGCTATATCGGCAACTTTCGTTCGTCTTCTTATTTCAGTATTACGTACTCGATCTCTAAGGGAAATGCCTAACATAGCTCTTTCCATAGCTCGTTGTGCCACAGAGAGTTTATGGACTATTTCATGTGTGAGGGTCCAGGTTTCACAGCCGTAGGTCATTACCGGGAGGACACATTGGTCAAACACTCGTCGTTTTAGGCATATAGGGAGTTTTCCTTTGAAGACGTCGTCTAATTTCCCGAAAGCGGCCCATCCTAGACGAATTCTCCTTTCTGTCTCGGCCTTCTGAGAGTCTTTCTTGAGTGATAATATTTGACCAAGATATACATAATGCGGCACTCGTTGGATTTTTTGCCCATTTACTGTAATGTGGTCCACATCGTCATTGCTCATGAACTGGGTTTTACTCATGTTCATCTTAAGACCTATATTAATCGAAGCTATCTGCACGTTTTCGAGCATATTCTGTAGGTCTTCAAGGGAGGTAGCTATAAGCATGATGTCGTCGGCGAATCTTAGATGTGAAAGTCTCTCTCCGTTAACATTTATACCTTTTTCAGTCCAGTGCAGAGTGCGGAACATGTCTTCCAATGCTGACGTGAACAATTTGGGCGAGATTGTATCGCCTTGTCTTACTCCACGAGACACTTGCACGGGGTTTGAGAGGTCGTGTAGCTTGATTTGTAGAGTGGCTTTGCTGTATATCTCCTGGATGATTTGGATATATCTGTCGTCCACTTTAGCCCTCTTCAGAGAGTGGTATACAGCCCAGTGTTCTACTGAGTCGAACGCCTTCTCATAGTCCACGAATGCTACGTGAACCGGCAAGTTGTATTCATTGCATTTCTCGAACAGTTGTCTCGCGGTGAAGATGTGGTCTATAGTTGAAAAGTGTGATCGAAACCCCGCCTGTTCGACTGGCTGTGCAGCATCTAACTGTTTACTGAGCCTACTACATATGACTTTAGTGAATAGTTTATATATGTGATCCAAGATACATATGGGCCTGTAATTGGATATCTTTGTAGTGTTTCCTTTTTTATGTATCAAGGTTACTATTGCGTTTTTCCATTCCTGAGGTGTGACTTCGTCTTGGATGACCTTGTTGAATAGTACCTGTAATTGTTTAAGGATAACCGTACCTCCAATCTTCAATAGCTCGCTAGTTATTCCATCCTCACCTGGAGCCTTATCATCTTTCATTTTCTTAAGCGCCTGTTTGATTTCATATAGACTGATGTCAGGTAGGTCTTCGGTGAGGTGGCGAGCAAATTTTGCTCTTGGATCGGTGGGTATTACAGGAGGTTCTTCCACATTACTGCTGTATAATTTGTAGTAGAACTATTCTACGGCTTTAATGAGTTCTTTTCGATCCGTTATGACTTTTCCTTCTTCGGATGTGATTTTGTGTATTTGAGCAATACCTTTTTTCATCTTTCTTCTAAACACCTTAGGGCCGCGATATTTTTCTACAGTATCTTTTATAATCTGCATATTATTAGCTCTTACGTCGCGTCTAATAGCATTCCGAATTCTTTTGTTAAGTCCGTTTATTTTGTTTGGGGATTTGTTAACTACAGTTTTTCGTTCTTGTAACAGACTATTAGTAAGATCTGAAAAGATTTCCGTATTCTTACCGACTGGTTTGGCATGGGTCGCTAGTTTTTTAGCCACTTCCTTAATAGTGTTTACTACCTGACTATTGAGCTCATCTACAGTCTCCCCAGGTGTTATTTCGGAAAAGCTGTCCGCGAGTGCGTTTTCGAAGGTCTGTCCTTTCGTAATATTAGTATGGAAGTATTGATTTTATGTTAACTATACCCCTTTACTCTCACGCACACTGTGACAAATATATACAGATACCTATTTCCCAGAAGTAGAAGCTTAATGGTCCAATTGGCGTGCGCATTAATCCCGGGCGTGGCCCAACTGGGATGGGTGACCATAAGTGGCATAAAATTTTGCTTTAGCTCCTCTGTGTTTCGAAAGGCCAGTAACGTCATCTAGTAATGAGGGTAAGGTTCCCGGTTGTCATGACTAGATGGAGGTCGCTAAGCGATGTCAGATGCCTATAGGCAGCTTGAAAATGTGACAACAGTGTTGGCCACTTAGACGAAAAGCAAGCAAAGCAACCAATAAATACCGGTAGACTTTGTGAGTTGCATGAACTGTAGTAGGATATCAAGCAAAATACGGGTTAACAACACCTAGACCGCATCGTCGGAGCAGTGTGTTTGAAATGTCGTTATACAACGTATCAATAATTCATGAGAATCTGATGTAACTATGCGATTGTACCAATTAACTAAAAGCGCCGTGTACGCGGTTGCCCCCGAACGCTTGGCCGCTTTTATTCTTTGTTTGTGCCACTAGCTGAAGATGCAATTAGATGATTTTAATTAAACTTGACATTGACTTCTTTTTAACACGATTGTTTAGTTATAAAATCGTTACGGTGGCTATTTGGTTATTATGATTATCGTTAATCATCACTTTACCATATGTATGTATGTTTTCTCGGTTTGTTGACGTTATTGCAGAATACCAAATTAATTTTACTTATGTCTTTGAGTCCCGTTAGCGTGTGCCGAAATCGCAACTGGTTTTGCATATAGCATGCTTTATACGTTGATAAATTGATATTAAGTTTTGATGTTGCTGAAATAATCGCTGTGGATAGTTATTGCGATATTATATTTTAGTCGTGGTAGAGCCACTGCTGCCGGGAAAAATCATTTTTGCTAGTAGCATGAATGGGCCAGCTCGTCCAGGGAGGCACCACCCTCTCACAGAAAATCGACGTTTAAGTAAAAGCTTTACCGCTCATATGCTTCATTTGGTGAGTGAGAGAGCTGGAGGCCAACCCTCCGTGCGACCGATCGGCCTTCCATTCTACCCGCTAAGAAAGGCGCGTCTTGACACCGACACGCCTTCTACCCGAGGGCCCTGCTCTGCCGAGTGATCGGGTCCCGTTTCCGTCACCCGACTGGCCCTCAATTTGGCCTCTGCACCAAGGTTACTGAAGCCCACCAGTTGTCGGCCGCAGAGGATAGGGAGAACGGCGCACTTTATCACCGACAGTCTTCTTCCCCCGAGACTGTAGGGAGAGTTCACCTCCTTCACTTACAGCCAGGCCACTCAAAATGAGCGGCCCCTCCTGTAATTTTTATAGAGGTTGTCTTCCTCTCCGTTAGGCAACTCCGAGGGGTGCACAAACCCTCTTGGAGCGCCTTCCGCCCGTTTCCTCTTAGCTTAACCGCGGGTGGCAAAGCCGCGGCTACTGAGCTCCCCCATCGCGACAAGATGGAAACCAATCGGGGGGAGCCCCCACTATTTCCTTCCCCAACTCCTTGAAAGGCCGGCATCGCTCCTGTCACACCCTGGTGTTACAGTTGTACATGGGCAGCGGTGAACGCTTGCCTTGCAAGGTGACTAGCTTGCTCGTTAGCCGTTCTATATCATAAAAAAAAACATTTTGGCCTTGCTCTCTTTTAAGCTCGTGTATAGTGAGCTATTTATCGTTTTCAAATTAATTATCGCCTAATATATAGGGTCATCATCATCATTTCGAGTAGGTGTCACGGTCAATCGACCATGCACACCCTGGTGTCAGAGTTATTCGGAACCGCCTCTCGGCCTCTGACGTGGTTCCTTTAACGACTACCAGATGGCAGCCGGGACCACCGGCTTAACGTGCCTTCCGAAGCACGGAATCATCTTTATTATCAGACAATCAGGTGATTCAAGCCTGCAATGTCCTAACCAAACTGGAAACAACTAAACAAAGTATGCTTCCGGTGGGAATCGAACCCACGACCCCCGGGTCAATCTATCATAGTCATCAATATATAGGGTAATATTTCACGTTGTAAAATATTTTTTGTCATCATTGTTTAAAAGATCGAAATTAAACAATATATAGGACTTTTACCATGTGGGATGAGTGGTTTTACCGCATATTTCGAGTATTCACAGTATAGATAACGTCATCAGTGCTTACTTAATCTTATCATCTCAGCGATTTCCTGGTTGCATCCTCAGCTATGCTGTAATATAATGCGACATTTTTTACAGCTGGCCTGCTGTCTTTCGCCAACCCTCCTTGGGAAACATAAGGCTAATATATTTTAGCGATTGTATATTTGCTGTCCATCTGAGTCAAATGATACGAGTATCTTACACAATACACAGGCTAGGCATTTCCAATATCAGTTGTAAACTCGTAACTTGTAATATATGATATATATATATATCGTAACATATATAATAACCCAGACGTGTTTAACTGCACATGGACGGTTCTGTGAGCCACGCTCGGAAATTGCATAAGTAGCTATATTTTAGCCACTTCATCATTATTGGAAACGTGTTGATTTCATGCCATGATTTATGTATACAACTAATCGTTTCCACGTACGAAGCATTCCTAAACTGACATCGCGTGACGTAAGCATAATAACAAGTACTGCCTATAATTATTTTTGTCGTCGTTTACAAGTTCAATGTCAATGTTTGATATTTGTCTTTACTAGATCCACCTATCGGAAATTCAAGGGCGCTTGTTTTCTAAGTGATTAGCTGTTCACTCCCATCCGTGGTAGGTTTCCCGCTAAGCCAAATCTTGAATGAATAATAATTTAATACACATATAATCAATTTTTCCCGCGTATGTAGAGTCATAGATCATAAGACCGGTGGCTATCTTATAGCATATTTATAAGAATACTTAGACTTATTTATCTGTTATATTACAAGATTTTATTCAACTTCCTCTGTATTAACTCATCAAGCGAGAGAGAGGCAGACACAATGGATTTTCTATTGTTACGTGGACCGATTGGCCCGCTTGGTGGTTGAGAGGACAATATATCATGTAGCAACAAAATTTTGAAGCATTTATCCTTGTCGTACTTGTCCTTCTAATAAGTCTTTATTTAACTTGCAAAGTATCTTGTATGTATTATGGTAGGCGTGTTGGTTAATGCAGGCAACTGAGTTTTGTATACTTAGTAAGTCAGATTTTTTACGCTTTTTTTGTGTATGCGCATGTTTATGTCACTTAGTGATTGCGATTACATAACTATAACGTTATCTTAATAGTTAACTTATCGGGCATATTTACATGAGAAAATAGATCCGGGAACGAGATATGTATTGGATATAACACTAAGCATCATAATACTTGGTAGCGATGACGTGCATCGCTGCAGAAAAATCACATCTGGCTAAATATTTAGATAAACTGTCTGCTAGCGAATTAGCGGTGTGAGAAAATCTTAGCAAATAGAATTTATCCTGCTTTGTAGATCTATTCAACGGTTTTGATAGTCTAATATTATACTATACTCTTCCATGCTGGTCTGGGAGAAAAGAAAAAACGTAGAATGTACCAGCTGCTTCTCTTCCCGCGCAGATCGTAAAAGCCGATCAAAGGAATGGGTAAAATCTGAGGAATCATGTAAATAGGCGATGCGGCTACCACCTAATGCCCATCAACATGCTAAACGTGGCTTTTAGGATCTTAAAGAACTGGGCTCTGTCTAGCTCTCAACGGAAAGAGACGTGATTAGTATATATGTATTCATGGTGAAATTTTGATCGTTAGTCCGTCGAAATGAACAACTTTTTCTATGAAACCAATGCTAGGTACTCAAGTTATTTTTTTGACATTCCCATAGAAATTGACCGGGCGGCTGAACTAGTTTGTATGGAAATGACCATTTTTGTTTTGAGTTCCCAGCATTGGTCCCATAGGGAAAGTTGTTCATATCGACAGGCTGAATCACCCCTTTAAGGCTCCATAACGGTCAAAATTTCACCATGTATACAAGCACCAGCTCTACATTGAGATGAGTTATGGTGGGTTTCTAAAGTATGTCCGAAGCTCGATTTCAAGCGGGTGAATTCGCTTTTTTCACTAGTTACCTGTTCTTTGTTTTTCGTGTGTGTAAGTGGCCAACACTGGTGTCAGATTTTTCAAGCTGTAAGTCATCTGACATAGCTTAACGACTGCAATCAATTATGACCGCCGGGATCAAACGGGATCAACTTAACGTTCCTTCCGGAGCATGGCAGAGTTCTAGATATTTTTATGCCACTATCCTGGGCACGGTCCCCACTGTAATGGGTTACCCATCTCATGGGTAATAAGAGTACAGAATGTGTATTTCACCTATATCACCTATTTCTTTTTTTATAGCGGTATTGCCGCCATAAAAAAAGAAATAGGTGCTCCATGCAAGTAAAATATGGTTAAGGATTCTTGGCGGGAATCGGCGGACTGCACGGCTTTTGTTTTTTTTTAAAATAGATTTTTTTGCAAATTGCTTCTAATGGACTTTATAATGTGAAATCGGTGTAATTTGGTGTTATAAATATCCATGTTTATGAACAAAGTGTGGAATAACTAAAAGTAGGGAGATTTACTTAGCCGGTTGGTATTGCGTCGTTTATGATCAAGCCAGTGGATTCGTGGGAATTGTTGCCAGGGGCTCCGTCGAAATCAGCGAAATGAATTACACCATCATTTCGTTGATACACAAGCAAGAATAACTCGAAAAATAACTAGACACTGGCTAAAATAAGATTCTGAATGAAGTTTGAGAGACAAATAGAAGAAAAAAAAAATATGGTTAAATATACTGATGTGATTACGACTCGCACTTGGCTCTTCTTTTTTAATTTCTTTTTATCGCATACATGTCAGGCCTGTCTTACTCCCCGTGTCGGTATCGAATAAAACCGGGCCAATCCAGTAGGAATGACGCAGTAGGACGATGACCATGATCACCGAATTCATCGAATTATAAATCGTTTCCTCAGAGCTATAAGAATGAAATTGGCTTGCAATGGATTCTGTAGGTATCTAAACGAAAAGATGCTTCGTTCTGACGCGAGCTAAATTACACCGTATCAGCAACTACATTGAGTTGATATTTCTTTGAATACCTTTGCAGAGTGCGACTTATGTACGTAAGTTCTGTGATCTTGTTATGGTCTGCCTATATTAATATGTTCATTTGGTGTTTCAGCGTGGCCGTTCTGGACTAAGCTGGTGGTGGTGGCAGTGGGCTTCACGGGCGGCGCCGTGTTCATGTACATTCAGTGTCGGCAGTACCTGCATCTGTGCAATCGTTGGCGAGCGCACAATAGGTGAGCACATAACTAACTTGACGTTTCTTTAAAACTAACGAGTTTAAACCCCAATCTCGAAAGATAGGGATTTTTTATTTTTCCCTTGCGGGGTAGACATAGCCTAAGTCTTATACCTGAAAGCTACATTTAGCCTGTTGGAAGGCATAAGGTGGAAAGCTAAATTGAAATAGTGATGGGTTGCTAGCCGCATCGCCTATTTTCATGATTCCTCAGATTTGTGCCCACTCCGTCGATCGGCTTTTACGATTTGCGCAAGAAAGGAGCAGCTGGTACATTCTACGTTTTTTCTTTTCTCCCAGACCAGCATGGAAGTTGATATGGATATGTTACAATGATCCAAATATAGCGCGACATGTTTACCATTACTGGCAATGTTTTTTTTTTTAATTTGCTTTCTATAGTAAAGAGATGTCGAAGCATTTGTAAGAATATAGTTTCTTCTTTTTTCGATAAATAGAGCCATTTCACTACAGTAACGCTTGAAAACCGTTACTGTAGATTGGTTTGAAGAAATATGCGAATAACGTCCTCGCAGCTAAGTGGTCCTTCATCACGACAACGCGTCCTCACATTCTGCTAAGCTAACTTATGAGTTTTTGAAGGTCTCAAATGTAGATCTGATGACGCATCCACCATACAGTCCGTACGTTACACCTTGTGATTTTTCAACTGAATTCAGAAGAGCATAGAAGAATATGCAGCATACAGGTGAAATTTAATTCATTAGCATACGTTTTAGGAGTGACTCAGACCACGTATCTGAACAACTGTATGCTATTGAATTAAATTTCACCCTGTACAATACAAGAATAAAATCCCATTTTTAACAAATATAACAACGATTTGTTCATCATCATCATCATCGTCAGCTTTCCACGACCCACTGCTGGGTATAAGCCTCCTTTTGTCTTTAACCATTTGTTAAAAATGGCAATTTTTATTTTCTTGCATACCTACTATAGCATTGTTTAGTAGGTTGTATTTTTAAGAAAACAACAATATATGTAAGAATAGGTGCGCTGCTTTTGTCGGGATTGCCGTCTATAGTTCCCAATTCATAAGAAACCTATCTAGCACAGGACCGTAGAGAATGGCGTAAAAAAAGGGAGGCCTATGCTCAGCACGGCTGAAAATTCTGATGATGAAGGATCCTTTTCAAGGTGAGTGGATCCGCACTGTTTTGTACTTATCATCTTGTTTAATTTCAGGATACTATTGATTCAGAACGCCCCAGAGAAGATCCCAATGAGCAGCGGGTCCCCGCCGGTGCGCGTTAAGTTGCGCGCCAAGCGGCGCGAGCGCAGTGCGCGGGGCCAGGTGGTGGCCAACATCGAGCCGCCCCCGCCGCCCGCCGCCTACCACGAAGAAGGTATTATAACAATGTCTATTGCATTAAAAAATGCCCCGCCTCGACCCCTCTTCAGCTCCGAATAGCCAGAGGAATCCCACTATCCGACCCCGTCGCCACCGGAATAGAGTGCGTAGAGTAGGATTAGTTCCGATTACTGGTGACCACCCGGCGGTCCCGGGTGACTTACACCCAGGATAGGCCCTTATGGCAACGTGGCTTTCGACCCATAAGGCAAAAGATGACAGTTCCTGCTCTCCAAAGGCTTTGCCATTGTTTCTCAGATTGGCCCTTCAGGAATGCATGCACGTATACGCGGCCCATCGGGCAATATGAGAGTTTGCTGTCTCTCCAAGCCTTGCGCACACAGGCAACGACCAAAGCCGAGGTCTGTCCCTTCTGGGAGCCCTTTGGTGATGTTGTCTATAAAGGTTAAATAAAGGTTGAGGGCACTCTGCCCTCGCCTCAAATGTCCGGTGAAGTAGCGAAAGCTCACTTGGAGCTAGCTACGTAGTCATTTAAAAAGAAATGCTCTGTAATAGTCCAGTGTAATAGAAGTGTAATAAATATTTAGAATTAGTGTTGGCGATATGGCGTTAGGTAATCTGTTGCCTGCACTATCTTATTTCTTTGTTGACGTGATAACCGTCTTATAAATCGATGAACGCCGGCTGCACGCACGAAAAATTGACACGTTTCGTGTGCAAACGAGAGCGCGGAACAAGCGATAGGGAGGCACGATCGGCCTAAGTGTTCGGCTTGTGACGCACTTATCTCTCTTCCACCGTTATCACGTAAAATTATTGGCCGTAAACCGACTTTACAGACCAATTTATTTTTTTAATGATGTACTGGTAGATATTGTTTTAAAATTAGGGGTCATATACAGCAGCAACAAATTTAAATTGTTGAATAGAAAAAGAAGCAAAACTGCTCATTGGACCTGATGCTACAGTGCTCCTGTTACTTCTTAATAGTAGATTGTGACGCTACAGCCTAACAGACCACTTTATGGTAAGAGCAATATTTTTAATCCAGAGCGGAACGAAAGAGTCTAGCTTTGAATCCCAGGCGTATTGAGGGATTCAGAGTATGTTGCCCGAAGTAAAAGTATTATGTAAGTTCCGAGGCGACACATTCTGCTTTTTATCTCCCTCTATGAGAAAAACGATATTTGTGATTTCATTACGACAGGACAAAATTTTTTTGCATTGTGTAGGCCAAATCCTCTGCTGCTCTGGCCAAGTATGGCCCTAGTAGTACAGAGAGGGTCGTGCTCCAGCACTGGAGACTAAAAAGACCTGATGGTGATGGTGATGTGTATTAAAATCATTTTTTTTCATCTCGGGAATAAAAACGTATTTTAAAAAATTAAGTACCACCTGTATCCAAATATACAGGTGGTTCTTAATTTTTTGAATAGATCGAGTGTATTTCTGGATAAATTGGTTGATTGAGATGATATGAAAAACCTGTTATTTCGATTTGATTCTCAGACGAAAGCGGAGGCTTCGAGACGTACCGCGGCAACCCTCACCGGCGGCTGTCAGCACTTGCGGACGAGCGGCTGCGGCCCGAGCCTCGCGACGACACGCGCCGCTACTCCGACACGCGGCTCGTCCAGCCCGTCACCGTGGCCGTGGAGGACGCGCCCGCGCCGCCCCCCGCCCCGCACCCCGCGGTGAGTCACACCTCACGCCGGACACACACGCGGCTCGGACAGCCTCTTGCAACCATAAAAAGTCCACTGCTGGACACGGGCCTCTCCCAAGGATTCTGCGTTCCATGGGAGGATATTGCCATACTCAACTTGGCAAGCGGGTGGCGTGCGCAGTTTCTTTGGCTTCTTGAGCCTCCGATGCTGCTGTCGTCGCAAGCATTTTAAAGCTGTAGAAAGATAGGAATGCGTTGGATTTGGATATTACTCACTAACTCAGATGCATGGGGAAAAACAAGTAGAAGCTCGGAAGGCCAGGCGCGCGTACCTGATGTCATACCTGCAACCACCGGACAGGCAGTTGAGGATGACACCCCTGACCATACTCGCATTTAGCCAAATATTATATTACAGTGTAGTAATAGCTTTAGTCCTAAGATATAAATTATAAATAAATACGGACAAATCACACAGATTGGTTTTGCCCCAAAGTAAGTTCGAGACTTGTGTTATGGGATACTAACTCAACGATAGTATATTTTATAACAAATACATGTATAGATAAACATACAAGACCCAGGCCAATCTGAAAAAGATCGTTTTTCATCTTGACCTGGGGATGATCCCGGGCACCCTCGTGTCGCAAGCTTGTGTTAATCACTGGGTCACGGAGCTCGCCAATTTATACTGAACTAGCTGTTGCTCGCAACTTCGTCCGCGGCAATATCTGTTATAATAATTAATTCGTTTTTTTATTAGTATAGATGAATAATTTTCCCCCGTTTTCAAAACATTTTTTATTGATGCTTCGCTCCTATTGGTCGCAGCTTGTTGTTTTAATGAATTAAAACAACAAGCTGCCGTGAATTCCTTAATAAATGTACTATCCAACACAAAAAGAATTTTCCAATTTGAACTAGTAGTTCCTAAGATTAGCGCGTTCAAACAAACAAACAAATTCTCCAGCTTTATAATATTAGTATAGATGTGTTGATATGAATAAACAGTCTTATTCTAGCATTCCGTGGTTTCACTAGTACGCACTCCTTACTCCTTACATGGCGACCCTGCCAAGGTGATGGCAGGGTCGCCATGTGCTCTTAAACCATCGATTTGAAAGAAATTGTAATTACGGCAGGCGGGCGGCGTGTACCACATCAGCGTGGACCCGCTGGAGGCGGACATCCGCTCGCTGCTGGAGTTGGAGGCGCGGCGAGTGGCGCGCTCGCTGCCCAACCTGCGCGCCTCGCGAGAGAGCCTGCTGCCCGCGCCGCAGGCCTCCTGAGGCCGCGCACTGCTGCTGTACCCCGATCCCGCGGTGTACTAGCACAGGTATACTGCTACCTTGTTTGCCAACACCTAGTATCAAAGCGACCATTAACACTTGAACGGATGAAACGTGAAATTCATCGTATCGTAGTTTAACCTATTGAGCGCCATTGACTTTTCTAAAACGGTCGTGTGACTGAGACGCCGTTAACAACTAAAGTTATTACAGTTGTAATAATAGTGACATAAATAAGCGCTGGCGTACAAAAGGTTAACAAATATTCAGTTTATCTTTTTTAATTATCGTCATTCTTTTGCGTATTAAACAAAAAAAAATCCACCATATAATAAGGTCAATTTAAATTAAGCGCAAATATTAAAAGGCTGGCAACAAGCTAGAAAAATGGTTTAGAAGCAAAATAATGAAAATTGACTCGCTAGTTTTACAGATATCTGAACAACTTTTTACTATTATATACTATGCATACTAAGTCACCAACGTCGATAACTAAAACAGGCAATTTAATAAAATTATAAAAAAAAAGTGTACGAAAACACAAAAACTAGTGTATCGATTTCTTGAAATTTGCTACTAAAACATTTCTTTGATATAAGAGACTTAGTGCTTAATTTATTTGCGCTTAATTTAAATGAACCGAATATAGTGTCTAGCAACATTGTTTACTTTGTTTGAATATACTGAAAATATTTCGTGTCGCTCCGACTAGAGTTTAGATGGGATCGGATTTTTTAGTACCACCATAGATAACGAAAAATCTGTGATGCTACTAAAAACATTGTCAAAATCCTAGATCACCAGTAGATCGAATAATAGCAGATACCATAACGCGCGTATAGCAGTATGGTAATCGAAAAAATAGCCAAAATCGATTCCGCCCTTGACTCATTAATTCGCGTCAACTATACTAGATCTCACATTAAATTAATGCGAAAAATTCGGATACTAAGTAACCGTTTGTGGTTTCATCATAATATATTGTAAGGTTCAGCCGAGCGACTCGGCTATGTAGCGTTCACCATTATACCGCATGAGCTGTGCATTACGCGATCAAGCCTTGTAAATATTAGTGTGGACTCTGTAAATAGTTAACATACAAATATCATAATAATATTAATGAGATCCGTTAGTTTCTTCAACGCGCCGCCATTTTCCAAACTATTGATGAATTACGTCACAAAGATCTACTATTAAACGTCGATGGACCTTAAAAAGTGAAACGTTCAATGCAGGTTGCATCTCTTTAATTCGTTATGGGATTCTTTTGAAAAAAGAGACGAACATAGTAGCTTTGTTATTACAATATATCGAGGTCACACCGTTTTGTCTATATATATCTATTCATTAAGATATAGTGCTTTAGTTTGGCGTATCCTTTAGAATTCTGGAGGAACTCTCACAGCTCTTTACAGCACACGCCATTGTCTTTTAGCAATATCCTTAGTCAGTTATTTTTCTATGATCTTTTTTATATTAACACTAAAAATGTAAAAAAGTACTGTTGGTTACCAACGTGGTACAGAAATTTGCACTGTGTCGGCCGTTGGCGCGCGACTTTTTTATGCGAAGCGTTGCCTATATTGCTATCTCATTTCAATGTACGTTGATTTGTCATTAGAAGGAAAACAAAGGTATATATATTTCGTTGTTCAACTTAATACTCTCCATCTACGTTTAATAGTAGAACTTTACTTCGAAACATGATACTAGGCGACAGCACTGCAACGTTACGTCACGTGAACTGTAGATAGAATGATAGCGTGAGAGTGCTTTTGCACTACGCCTGATCCGAATCCGTGAAAATACGGTCGGGCGTCATTGTTGGACTATTTGTTACATGATAGTTTACGCACTAGATTAGATATTCGTCATCCGATTTTACTCCGTCATCTAGGATTCTCCCGAAATGGAGATTGTCGGACCAAAGGAGCCGTAATATTATTTGTCGGGACACTCAAGGACAGCGTCCAAACCGAGTCCGAAAGTGTACGAGCAGCGTATTCGGTTATCGCAACAACCGCACGCCCGCTCTTGGCTGTACTTTCGGTAATCGAATTATATATGGGTTCATCATATAATAAATTAACATATAAATGATGTATGCCAAAAGGTGGCCCCTGTATTGCTTGGATTTATACGACCGTTGTTTGTTCCGTCAGTCTTCCAAATTTGTGATGTCGGATTCGGATCGGAGATAGTGTTTCGCACTATCGGACCGTATTCGCATGTGGCTTGGATCGGCCAAGCCACATGTGAATTCGGTCCGAGATTTCTAGATCCGTATTTCACGGATTCGGATTGGACGTAGTGTGAAAAAGCTCAACAATTCAACTGGCAAATTTTCTGGGTCAAAATAATAATATTAAAATAAGTCCGTCAGTTAGGTAATCAAAAATATTAGACATGTATTTTTTGATCAATAATTAAATAATAAAAATTAAGCAAATCATAGATTATGAGTGGACGTTTGTGACGATGACGTCACGCGGAATTTTAACGTGCTATATCTTTATTATTTTTGGTTCAATTGACAAAATAAAAAATACGTGACCAATATTTTTTGATTACCTGATGGACTAATTATATTTTTCTAGGAAACTAGCCTATTGTCAAAATATTCATTATATGATGATGGCAAGAGGCTATTTTAGGACAACTTGATATTGTTCTATGACAAGCTTATGGGATCTGACGTTTGGCTCCATCCATTAAAATCGTTTCACAAACCCCTCAGAGAGTAGTGTCGCTGCTGCCACCTAGTAATCCGCCTCGCCCTTCATCAGCCTATAGTCTATTTTTTAATCAATCGTGTTATTCTCGCGTTAACCGAGTGTGGCTTTCGATGGAAGTGTCAATTTATTCTAGTAGATAAAGGTATACATATTATTACAATGTATAAGTAACTGCTCAGCTTTACACTAGGGTAAAATCAGAAGTAATGAAACGTTATAAATAATTAATCGCTTGCTTGAAAAATAGGCTACAGGGAGAGTCTATATAATTCTTTACAAACTGTATGGAATATCATAATTCTTAAACACGTATAACGGTTTTATTTATAGTAATAATTACCAATATACTGCTGTCTCTCTTGTTTACATTCGTCTCTATTGAGATCTGTTCACTATACATTTGTTAATGTTTTATTCATTTTATTAAAAATGTGTGAGACTAATGAATTAATGTAATGTGTGATGAACATTAACGGATTCAAACAGAAATTACATAATTATGAGCAAATTAAAATGTTCATACAATTCAGAATACTGGCAAGAAAAACTTTATGTATACAACAAAGATTATTTTTTATTTACAGCCATTTTATTTGAATCTTTGTCCTACTTTCGGTAGGTGGAGCTTATACAAATGGAGATCTGTCTAATATATAATGGTATATTGTGGTATTTTTAAAATTTTAGTCTCGAGAATGGCAAATATATAATTTAAAAACGTTTTAGCAATAAATATATATATACAATAGGTACTTTGTTGACAAGTCTCCATAATCTACAGCGTTCCATAATCCACCTAAGAAAGCCTGTCGATTATGTTAAATTTCTCTAGATATGCTCTCTTATATGTTGTGAAAGCTAGGATAATTCCTAGGAGAACAGGAAGGTATGATTATTAAAAAAAGCGACTGAGGCCGATGAAATAATGTTGGTATTATGTGATACATATGCCACAGGATTTAGCTATTGCCAGATTTAAGTGTGTACACCCGTGGACAAAGTTAGTTTATAATAAACTTATTTAATTCTTAAATTGTTTTTATGTATCATTACAATGCTTGGTAAATTATTAAAATTGAAAATACGTGATGAAAAAGAACTAGGCCACAAGTAGGATTCGAATTCTTTTTCTTGATCTTTTTCATAACATATTTCCAGTTTTAATTATTCAATGGTCTTTATGTGTTTTACACAATAGTGCAATATTTTGTTAGTTTTGTTCTATTCAAATCAATCAGATGCATTTAGAAAGCATTTAGTATCTGTTTGTAATAAAAATTGGATTTTTTCTTAGTATTTTAAACTCGCCTAAATGAGAGGAATAAAGTAATGTTTATATCTTTATTTCATTATAATGCAAGAACTGCCTCTATATTTTAATTTATTTAGGACAATATGTCTCGACGTCTTATCAACTTATTAGGCATCAGGCCAGGTTGGATTTTGCCCCAATCCATGACATATATGATATTTTTGCATCACTTCTAAAATCACAATAAATTTTAGCGTAACTAGGTATATCGTATCGCGTATTTCAAATGTATAGGTACAGAGCAACCAAACAGGTTTTATGTAGGTATTTTAGTAAATCAAGACTCTTTTGTCCTACGAAAATGATTTTATTTTAATTGAATTAAGATTCGTCGTTTATGTACTCAATGCACACTCTCTTACGTGCGAAATTGTAAATAGTTATATAATCATAAATTAATTTAATTACGAAATACAATATTATGTTTAAAGTCATCAGGATTAAAACATCGCTAATACGATTGTAGTTAGATAATTAATTTTGATTGGACATTTGGTGCTAACGAATTAAAAAGTGAATATCAGTCCAAATCTAGATGTATTGTGTGAACTTTAAGTAAGCTGAACCGAAAATATTTGTTGCTGGAAGTTATTTTGATCTTATCTACTCTGTGACGGATCTCAAGTGCTATTTTTGAAATTGCTAGTTTCTTAACGTATTTTACTCATTGAGATATTCGGCATTTTAAAAATAGCACTTTTCGTATGATGTCGGCAAAACATTTTTTTTTGTGATTCTTAACAAACGAATGATTGCGTCATTAAATATTTAATGTAGGCCTTTATCATGACAATGCGAATAAAATGTCTATTCTACTATCATCTACCAATTACTTTTTGTGTATACAGTTTTCTGGATATAGATATTTAAACTCATCTTTATGTGCGACGCTAATATCAAGTCGAAAAGTAGCCATTGTGCTAGTAGCCCGATAAAGCATATTTTAATATGGCACTAACACAGATTCGCCGTTCACTGTATTCTAGGATGGTCGGCTTGGTGAAATCTTTCGGACTAACGTCATACGACAAGTATTGTTATATGAAAATAAAAAACCCGACTGCTCTCTCTTTTTTTACACATCTAAGAACACTTGGGTTTTTGAGACAAACCTAACGACACCTAAACTGTCGAAATCCATTCTGCCGTTTGGAAGATACGAGGTCCTAAATAAATTAATAAACATACATGATACTCACGAAACAGAGACAAATACACTTTAAAAAAAAACACAACCGTTCTTGACAGTCTGGTAAAAATACCTTTTTTCTTGATGTCAGTTTTTGAACGACTGATGAAAAACAACGCAAAAGCAGATTTAAATATCTATAGCTATACCGATCGTACAGCTCATATTTCATCATTAATACCATATGTAAGGAAAGCCCTGTCCGATTCTCCCGAAGATATTTTTGTCTAAATTTTTTTTTTAAAAACTTAAAAAAATATAGACATTTTCAAACAAAAATGTTTGGCTGCCAGGCTAATTTGAATGGGAACGACAAAAAAAAACGAGTTTCCAGCATTGTTCCATAGGAAAAGTTGTACATATTGAGGGCTGATTTACTCCTTCAAGGACAGAGTTTTCTTTACATATTGTATACAGTTTAAGTGGTTTGTGTGTACAATATAAGTACAAGCCTTGATGACGGTTTTACCACCGTAAAAAGCTTATCAGTTTGGGTAAACCGATTCTCAAATGTATCACAATAACTCATATTCTAGAGAATTATACTTTATCGATATAATTCCAGTATATTTATTAATTAAACAAAAAAATTCTTAAAAACTGAAATATGTGTTGTTTTAACCTACAAATTAAATATATATAAAAAAATAGATTTTTGCATTCAAAATCATGGGTAATCAAGTTCATTTGGTAATACGATTTTTATCCAAGTAGTAACATACTAGTCGTATATGTCAATATGATGTTTAGATGATCACAATATATAAATTTATTACCTCAAAGAATAAAATCTTTATTTCCTGGCCATATTTTCAAATTACAAATCTATTTTCACTTGTGAATGTTGTAAATTTAATTGTAAAAACTACGGATAATGTCGGTCAGTCCCTGTATATTTTGGAGTAAGTATAAGTGGGCTATACAGGGTGTCCGGGACGTCTCGACGCGGCACACACATCGTCACTTATTTTATGTACTTACTTTCTGTGTTTACATATCACGTAATTATGTGGGTTTTAAAGTAAGCAGTGCTTGTAAATAATGCTTTAACGTAATAGATGTACAAGAAGTGTTTCACGTCGACGTCGCCCCCGTCTCACGCGCTGCGAATGTTCCCAGTCTGATTATCTAGCGTTGTAATAAAAGTAGTGCCTTTTCAATAGGTTATTTGTTTATTTGCTCTATTACAATAAGGTATGTTAGTAGTTATGATTTTTGTAAATGATTTTACGAGCACTGAGGGCCCCATATTGATTTGCAGCGCGTGAGACTGCACCCGTCTGTATATTGTGATATAAGTTGTTAAGTGTTTTATTTTGCTCAAAATTATTATTTTCCCTTTGATCTGTGTACTTATAATTCATGAAATTTGTAAGACTGTATTTTATTTTGTTGTGTAACATTGTTAGTTAACTCCAGGTTATAAATATAGTTATTTTGAGATCCAAATTTTGTTTGTCATTGTTTTTCCAGTCCATTTCTTAGGCATTCTGAGGAAACAACTTATTTACTGAGACAGTTTCAAGAGGGAGTTATTTTTTTACGATTTATTTTTGTTTATCTATAGTGTTAAAATAAAACAATATGTTAGATAAAAATAAATAATTTATTTAAGTTTTTCGAATTTCCTCGTCGTGGTACGACCGAGCTCGGGTCGCAGTGACTAGACTGTACACTCAACATTTCTCATAGTATACATAAACAATATATTTCTGTACAAACAGAAAATCAACACTTAGTAATAAACGTTACATTGCTACTTAACGTAAATAAATATAAATTATATTACTAATACTCGAGTATTAGAATAATTAAATCCACCGAAAAATAATTTTACACACTGGCAGGAGCAATATTATTAGCCTCCTATAAATTAATTTTGTTAGTCTTATCGTTGCTAATCGAACATGTCAGTATGTCTACTGGCGCCATCGCCTAACCGCCAAATCAAACATCAGTCATATTTTAAGTATTCAAATTCACGTTTTCGACTATGGCAAACATTAACTTCCTTTAGGCTAGATCACACTGCTACATTAAACGTATTCAACGTGTCCTTAGTCTGCCATACATGTTCACTGTGACGGTAGTGTCGCGGCCGCGTCCTAGAAGTCGGCGTCACCGAGGACGTTGTACATGAGTCGTTTGAACGAATTCGATTGCTGGATGTGCTCTTCGTGTAGCGAATTCACCTGTAACAAAATGAAAATGAATATTTTTTATACAATAAGATATATGTGTCGCTTTTTGAACGTCATATGATTCTGTTATTTATTTATCTTTCTTTTATGTTTGCACAACGTTTACAAATAGAATCAATATATATGAAACCGCCAAACACATGTACGGGTCTCGTGTGTTGTAGTGTAGATATAGCTGTAAGTTAGTGAAAAGTATATATATTGTACTGGAACCATGAATAAAGGAGTCTTCACGCTGCACTCGGTCGTATCACTTGTCACTCCATTATGGCGACCCTGCCAGGATTTGACGACCACGTTCAAGACAAGTTATACGACAGAGGGTTGCGTGAAGACTCCTTTATTCAAAAGTCCAGTACAATATTTATACTTTAATAACAATCAATACTATAATATAATAAAAATAACTTACAGCTACACTACAGGGACTATAATTTTTTTAATTGCTGTGGCAATGAAAACATATTGATTTTCTCATAGAGAGATATGAAAAGCAGAATGTGTCTTCTCGGGACAAACTTTTACTTCGGGTAATATACTCTGAATCCCACGCTTCACTCAGGATTCTACTTTAGAAAATCACGCTCTCTATAGACTCCTTCGTTTCGCTCTGGTTTCAAATATTGCCCTCACCAAAAAGTATTATCTAACATAATTTACTTTTTGGTCATTGTAAACGCAAAGTGCGTTATAGTTAGTATAAGTTGTACGTTCCAATCAAGTACAAGAATAAGATGCACAGCCACACACAAAATCACACTACATGCGGTCCGCAAGTATATACAAGTAGACATTATTGTTATTATAAACCTACATTGCAAAATCAACCTTACTCGCATGTCATAAAGTCGAATTTCGAAAGCTGACTGTCGTCAGCTTTTGGAATTCAAAATTCAAATTATACGGATAAAATACACCCAAATGTTTAGTGGGAGCTTATTGGTGAGGTGAGGACACTTCTTATCGCAGACAGTGTATCTATTTCTTTTTTATAGTTGATCGAAGGCAACCTGCTACGAAATTTATTAGTAGAGTCTGTGGTATTCGTTTTATTATTTTTATATTCATTTAGATGAAAAATGAATGAAAAAATGAATGATGTCAGTCACTTATTATTTTCTGTCGAGTAGATGAAATAATGTCAATGACATGCATATTCTGTAATTTTACAGTTAGTATAAAAACAAGTTGTAGAGTAGGATATATTATTTTCAAGTCAGTGTGAAACATTCCACTTCGAATTGTCAGCCTCAGCTGTCTGTCATTTCGTGTCGATTAGATAAATTTTATTTGCCAGCAACCAGTTTTCGGTCAATGTTACGTGAATAAGAATGTGGTAGTGCCAACTTACGAAGGTCGTTTGTTTTCCATTCGATTTCGCCTCAGGCTGCTTCGCTGGTTTCGGAGTAGGCACTGGTCTCTGTAAAATTATGTAAATTTTTCAATAAAGATTTTTACCCTTGTAGAATCTGCTACTAAGCGAGGCACTGGCGTAGATGAACCTATGTGATGACTCGATTCGTCCACGCTGCCCTGAATTTAGTTAAATAATTACATATATCGATAACAGCGAGCTGCGACTTGCGTTTCCCTCATTCATCCGAGTGAGTAGTATCCCAATACCTTCATTTCCCTCGCAAATCAAACAAATTCCTATCCTACCCAAACTTAAAAATGCTTCCGTTAAGCAGCAGCGTTGGACGCATAATGAGGCAAAGAAGCTGCGCTCGCCCTCCTGCCAAACCTGGCGAGTATGGCGATATATCCTCCCATGGAACGAAGAATCCTTGGCAGAGGCCTTTGTTCGGCAGTAGACTCTTACGTCTGAAATAATGATGATCGAAAACAAACGAGATCGACGTCCTCTTCTACTTATGATCTGGTTTGCATCATGAAAATGAAAGAACGAAACTGTATGCTTATATTTTTCGTCACCTTTCAATTATTATATATGGCGAGATCTGTGGGGCGCACTGGTTAACATGCCAGCCTGCGACACGAGGGTTCCCGGGTTCGATCCCCGACCAGATCAAGATGGATATAAAACGATATTCTTCAGATGGCCTGGGTTTTGGATGTTTAACTATATAAGTATCTAATATTAAATAAAGTATCGTTGGTTTAGTTAACGTTCAAGTTCACAGTGGGGCTAGCTCAATTTGTGTGATATGTCCCTGTCATCATCATCATCATCAGGTCTTTTTAGTCTCCACTGCAGGAGCATGACCCTCTCTGTACTACCGGAGCCATACTTGGCCAGAGCCAGAGACAGAGGGTTTGGTTTTTCTCCTCGCTGGCCAGACGGGTTGGAGAGGTCTCATTGATGTTTATGAGCTTTGTTTAGCTTGTATTTCCTAAGTCGCCTCTTATGACCTCCATGGGAATACTGGTTCTATTCTACTTAGCCGGAAACCACACAGCCATTCCCTATGTCCCTATGTATTTATTATATCTATTATATACCTTGTTGGGCGGCGCCTGGAACACCTTATGCTGCACGGGCTCGGGCACCTCCTGCACGCAGTCGCCCAGCCCCTCCTCCTGCAGCGCGCGGAAGGTCTCGGACTTGGCGGGGTCGTAGAGCACCGTGGGTCTGTGGCTGCGCGGGCGACGGCGCGGTGTGGGCGGGGCGTTAGTTTTTAGTCGGTTAGCGGGCGCAACGAATAGAGAGAAACACATTAGACTCGACTCAGAAGGAATTAGACGGGACGCGGAAGCGGTTAGTAACAGTTGATGTTTAGTGTTTGTTTTTCAGGAAGGAAAGGTCGATAAAAATACTAATATTAATCATGTAGAATAAGTTCTAATTCTTAAATAAGTGATATAAATTACTTAGAGCTACTCGTGTGTCGCCACACTGATTCACACAATGTTGTCGCGTGAACGTGGGGCGCGTGAAGTGTATGAGAGGTCGCTTCTTAATTATAGCCAACATGTCGACGTCGTCATCATGCTTGACGGTCCCGAGTGTGGTGTGAAGACGGAGAGTCGGAAGATAGCGAAATAAAAATAAATAAGCATTAATGCGTCATGAGAGATGGGCGTCGACTGTTGTTTGGCGGCGTTTCTAGTAAAACACTTGCCTCTTGACAACGTGCGGCCGCCCGTAATGGCCGTTAGCGCTAATAAGCAGACAAATACCTCATTATTATACTTGTATCACATGATCAACTGCGAATTCATAGTACTTATATACTATGCTTATACCGACACGTAAAAGCGGCTTAGAATCTGTTTACACAATGAAAATATTTACATTTCGATTGCACACAAAGCAAGGGAATCACTACTTTTCTAATGTGTTGTCTGTAGTCAGGTCTATATTTTCAGTAAGTTACGCCCTTTTTCTGTGGGGGTAGACAGACGTTCTAGAGTATTATATGACACAAGGGCCGAATTTGGTATTTTTAGGTAGGAAGTGTATTTACAAAAATTAGGGGCAATACAATAAATGGGGGAAAAGTTAAATATGATATAATTCGGTTAATTCGTTACACAGATTATTATAATTATGTGCACAATCCTGCGTCAAGTAATTTCTTGTGTAACGTTTCTGTCTGGCGCCCGGCCATGTTGTCGCTAGCCATTGCCAAGATATTCGGTGGAGTATGATGGCACTCACATTTTTTAGACTTTCAGTATTCAGACAACTCTAAATAAACATTTTTAATTTATCGGCTTATTTTGATAGTCTAAAGATTTTTAATAATAGTTCTTGACTAAAATATAAACGGATGTTCAAGTACTAAGGTAAACAAAATATATAATATTGATACTCACGGCAAAGGCGATGTCTGTTGCCTAATAGAGTTGGCAATGTTCTGCTCCGAGTATAGATTGATGGGGGAGTTGAACTGTTTGTGCACCACCTGAAGCGTTCAAACTGAGGTAAGCATCTACACACATGTAACACTAAAAATGCACAATAATAAAAAAATGAGAAAGCAGCTACATTTCTTGTTATTTCATCATTATTTTTTTATAATTTTCAATGAATAATTAATTAATGCCAATTCAAACACACCCGTTAACCGTAGAATAGCTACCAACTCGTTAATAATAAAGGTGGAATATTGAAGATGATCCATAGGAGGCAAGCTCAAACAGATGGCGTAAAGACAGATGAGAGAACAGATGAACTAATCTATTACAAGAACGCCTAATAATAATAATAATTCTAGCATTTAACTGTCATGCATTTCATTGTAAATTCTTCATTAAATTCTAGTCATTATTAACTTTGAATAAAAGAATAAGACATAAAATCATTGGATTTAACAGTCTTATTATTGTTTCTAAGACTGAACTGTTGTATATTTTACATCTTCATATAATTGAATCAGTGAAGGTCAACATTTTCACAACGACCGACACACAATTTTACTTAAAATTAGATGTTCTTGTAATAGCTTTGACCGGCTTCGTATCGGAAGTTTGTCGTCATGCCCGAAGCTCCGGAGTGACGTCACACATTAACCACCTTGTTTCCTTCCTCTCCGACCACTCGCTGCAGCACCGATTCGGCAACCTGAGTTTTTATCAAAAATCTATTGAACATTCCGTGCTTTTAGTAACGTTAATATATTATTTTACCAACTTAATAAATTTTGCGCTTGTAAGCGGCGTGATTGAACCTGTTATTCAGCTAAGTATTTCTTGTGTCTCACTAGGTAGGTACTTTCGAAACGGTAACAGACAGTAACGTTAACAATTAACCCTTTGACCGCGAACGTCGCATAAAACCGCCATATATTTTCTACGAAAATGTTTGTCGGATTTATCCGACGTTCGCGGTCAAAGGGTTAAAGATTGTCTAGCTGTAGGTAAAGCAAATTTCCTGCCAGCTGAGTGTTCCCCGCTTCCCCCTGGGAAAGCGGGGAACGTAAAAATTTCCTTCCGCAGGATCTCAGTTAAATGTTACGGTTTCAGTATTTCTGAATTACCTACGTCTTGCCATGTTACCCCTTCGCTGTCTTGAACCTACTGTACAAGCCCATACCTCCAAAGCGTGCAGGATATTATCACGACCTATGGGTAAGTCACGTGAAGATATAATGCGGCTCGACACGACCCCGGTCACAGAAACAAGTAAGACTTAGTTGAACTGTAGGTAGCCATGACACTAAATCCAAATAAGACTAAGCTATAAATAGCATTGTATTCAAGTATGTTACTACTGCAAAACTAATTCACACTTTATATGACTTTTAAACTAAGTCGTTTACTTACTAAACTATGTTTAAACTAATTAATTCTTGACCACCTCGACTAACTGTGTTACAAAATGTAACATTACTTACTAATTAAGTATTTTTACGTTTTATAGTGTTGTTCATATTATATGTTCAAAAATAGTCATATTTATTTTTGAATTAGATATGCGTCGGTGTAGTGTGTTGGAAAAAACATATAGCATATAGCTTATAGACTAAAACTTATTTTAGTAAGTGTTAAAGAAGTGTAGTGTATGTAATGGCTTGTGCGAAATTGCAAAAGTGTGCATGCGTGCTTAAAAGTTGCTCTTAAGAAAAATTCAAGTAAGAAATCATTAAAATTCATCCTAGTGTACCCTATCCATCTTATTATAATACGAGGACTAACTTTAGTACCTGGTTAAACCATAACCCAACTAAAATAAGTCAACACGTTACACTTTCACGTTTCTCAGATATTATTGTTAATTAATAGCTAAGACACGTCAAAAAAAAAAAGAAAAAGCTAGCGTTTTGACCGGATAAGCGTTTAAACCAGGTGCTAAAGTTAGTCCTCGTTTTATAATAAGACGGATTGGGATTAATTTAGCAAGTCTTCAGTGCAAGAGCCAAGTTGTAGTTATTTAAATGTAAAGTATCTATATATAAATATAAAAACATTATATTACAACCAGTAAGCTCCTTGCAGCCTGGCCTTCATGTTTGATTCGTGAGGAATAACATTAGAGGACATACTTAGTTCCAACATTTAAATATAAGCCTAGCATGGCCTGGCTACCTGCCATATGCATGAACAACATTAGATATAGATAGTCAATGCTGCTTGACTAGATGTGTAATAGCCAACTGTTTTCATTGTAAAAGCATTAAAATATATTTAAATCCAAAACCAACTATGATACTAAGTACTAAATACAGCGGCTTGACTAAACAGTGACTAAATATGATATAGGTAGATAAACAAAAGCCATCTAAAAATATCTGAATCCTCCCGTACCATGCAACTATTTTGGAAAAACCGATTTTCCACTACTTTAATACATTTACTCATCATGTACAGCGGCCAGATAAAAGTGACCCCCCTAACAACAGATTTTAAATTGTAGGGGGTCACATTAATCTGCCCCGACTGTACAATAGATATGTCCAAATATTTATAAAACGTATTCCACTACGACAAAAATATTTAATTTTACTGTTTACCAATAAAAATTTTTCAAAAAAAAAACAATAAAAAAAAAATAACAAATATTATTATATTATTATTTTGAATCAATCGTAAAATAACATTTATTCTTTAAACAACCTTGACTTTTTGAATAGTTCGATAGAATCTTCCAGATTGGAGAGGCACGAGACCAGCTCCTTCTGCTTTAGGGACCGTACCTTCTGTTTCATGACAGTGTCACGGTAGTCGTGGTGTGGGGGCGCCCTCATTGCGGGGTTGGGGTGATGGCGCAGGTAGCTCTCCGTGGGGCCGGGCTCGCGGCGCACCTTGGCTCCTGGCAGCACCAGGGGTGTCGTGCGGTAGGGCTGGAATAGACAACAATATTTGAGACTGGCTGTCTTTGTCTCTCATACAAAAGACTTTCAGGGGCTCGATATCCCAATGGTTTGCGCTTACGCTTATTTAGCATGTCTGGGTGTGGAGTGTCGGCCATACTTGTTAGATGATTATGTTCTGGACTCCTCTGTGATATGTTGTCTTTGCTGATACCGTAAAATAGCAGTCGTTGGCATAGCTTAACTTTAGGCAGCTTACTTAATTTGACCGTAATGTTACCTAATAGGTAAGTAGGTAACCCAAAAAAAAAAAGGAAGGAATAAGATTTTTTATTATAAAATAAGACCGGTGTAATATATAATATAGATACAAATATTATAAAGAGGAAAGATATGAGCGTAATTGTGCATTTGTTTGTAATAGATAAACTCAACCCGTGTTCCAGCTGCCCGCATATACTGGGATAAAACCAAAACCCCGCGAACGAAGTCGCGGGAAAAAACTAGACTGTAATATAAAGGTAAACGCATGTAAACCTACGAATGAACTTAAGAAAAATCTGTAATTGCGTTGGTTTTCATACGTCGATGGCAGTAATCGACACACACTCACATAATAGACACAATTTTCATAAAATAAACAGGTTAGGCATTATTCACACCTCTCCAACCCGTCTAGCCAGCGTGGAGAGTGTAGGCCAAGTCCTCTGGCTGCTCTGGCCAAGTATGGCTCTAGTAGTTCAGAGAGGGTCGTGCTCCTGTAGTGGAGACTAAAAAGGACCTGATGATGATGACAGAGGTCATCATAATGCACCAACCACATAAGGATTTCTATGTTAACGCGTTAATCCCTGCATATCAGCGCTGCACTCGGGCCTCGCTCGTATCAATCTCTCGGCTTCGCCGCGATCCCGAAGCGCGGTCTAATTTTACGCGAGGTTGCTCCATGTGTGTTATGATTACTGACACTATTCCTCGATATTTATACGACCCATTCGTATGTGGGTCGTGGTCACTGAATTTTATGTTTTAGTGATTTATTCAAACGCAAATAATATATCACTTTTCAAATAAGTATTTGTGGCTAAACTCTATTTGCCGCTCTTTATTTGAAAGATACTGGAACACCTAGAGCTTTTAGCAGATAGTTTCATAGTGTATTCACGTAACTAGGTACCTTATATATTTTCTTTATAATTTTGTAGTAGGTATTATGTTAAGTAGTTAGCTGGTACGTACCGGATTACTTTACATGCTACGCCGTGAGCTTTTCTATTTCTAGATTTATTTTAGATAATAGGCTATCTCTTGATTCATAAAAAATACCGCACGCCTGTTATACCTACTTTATTTAAAATAGGTGCTGCATCGTTCTTCCAATGTCAATAATTGGAGTTATCCCTATTATGGACAAAACACATTTAAAAATATGTAATAAAATATATTACCTAATAAGCGTTTGTTAATTTTTATGAGAACATCCTTATTACATATATACAGGTTTTGAAGCTACCCAAAGAGAAATACCAATCCAGCCGTAAAAACTTTACTAAATCATCATTTTGGGCATAAAAAGTCCACTGCTGAACAAAGGCCTCTCCCAAGGATTTTTCGTCCCATGGGAAGATATTACCATACTCAATACGCTTGACAGGAGGGTTGGCGACCGCAGTTTCTCTAGCTTCTTGTGCTTCCGACGCTGATGCGCATCGGAAGCATTTTTAAGCTAGGGAATAAATGGAATTCGTTGGATTTGGGAACGGAATTAAAGTATTGGGACACTTACTCGGATGAATGGGGGAAAAGCAATTAGCAGCTCGGGAGGCCGGGTGCGCGTACCCGATGCCATACCTGCAACCACCGAACAGGCGGTTGAGGATGACACACCTGACCGTGCTAAATCATATAACAGCATAAATGCTGTTAAATAGCAGCGGACACCACAACTACCTAAGGACGCAGCCACAGCAGCCGGGAAGACGCATAGTTATGAAAAATAGTTAGTCCCGAGGCCAGGTAATGAAGGACACTGACTCAGAGCATTAAAACCTGACATAAAATGTACGACAGAGGCGTAGTAACATTGCGAATACCTATATATTGTAAGGCCGGTGTAAACGTGCCAATAGACGAATACAGCGTTTATTTGCGTCTTGTTTACACGCGCTTTCGCCACTGACGCAAGCTCTATGTTGGTCGTCCGAGTGATCGCTCTCCGCGAAAATCATTTTCTTTTACAGCCACTGCAATATTTACGAGTACACTTACAATAGCCTTCTTATGAAGTGCCATTGCTCTAAGAATAGCGAGCTGTATCGAGAAATAAAACATGATCGAATTATTGAAAGTTGCGAAACGTTACGTCCAACTGTGATTGGTTCATAGATATATGAGGATGTGTGACGCCCGTTATGAAATAAATCAAAAATTAAAAAACGCAAAGTTTATAATGAGAAATGAAGCTGTCTTTAATGAACACTGCAAATCTTAGGACTAAGGACTAGGATTGAATAAAAATATTAAGTTGAAAGCAAATTAATTTCAACAATTTCCAGAAATAAGAGAAAAAGTATATTTGTTATATTCATATAAACATGAAGTTTACTGTTCTTTGCCTTATTGTAACATGTACCTAACTAGGCAGTGTAACATATTGTACGCACATGCCGTGTCGCTACCGTAAACGACTTCTGAAAATAGTTCGCCATAACCCACTTCACGCATACCTACACCGTTACATCCTATGCTTTAACTAACTATGTATTACTAGTTTTTGTATAAATAGCTATATGTAAATAAAATATATTAACTTACTTTATTGCATACACGTACTATTGAATCGTGAAATATCCCTTATCATCAGTACTAATAATAAATCTGTAAGGGTTGGTCATGGAGTAAATTACTTTGCTTTCAGAAATATCGTGTTTATAAGCTCTATACATGATACTGAAACTAAATTGACGATTCTTAGATTTTTTTCTGTACGTATGTACGCGTTTATGTATGTTTGTTTTGTCTCCATAACTGTTAAACGAATTAACTCAATTTCATGAAACTTGGTAAGTGATAAACATTTAGATGTACGGGACACAGCTATGCTACTAATTTTTTTTCCAGTTATGATAAGACGCCATACGCGAACGGAGTCGCGGGCACAGCTAGTCAAGACTAAGATTAGTTATAATCGTACCTAGATATAGTGCATGTTCATGTGCATTCACAATCAAGAATTGAATCAGAGAGGCTCGTAAAGGCCAGTTAAAAATATCTACGTTAATGTCCCGACGACTGTTTTAATTGCCTGCGTTGTTTACGTTTGTACACTATTTATTTACACTGTTATTTTTAAATAGCACTACTTACACAGTGACAAGGTAAACAACTAATTTCTAGATGATTTATCATACTAAGTGCGGATTTTAAAAAATCGGATGAAATGTCACTAAGTCAATAATAGCTATAATCTAATCAGTACATATAAATTAATGTGAAAATTTGGATGAATCAACTTGACTTAACACTGCTGAAGGAATTTTGATGACACTGCACTATCTTCTATCAGAATAGTACATACGTGCACAAAGTTGCCGGCGAAACCTGTTTTTATGGAATAATTGATATCAATATAAATAGAAGAGAAAAATTATGCCTAAGATTTTTAGTAACAAATATTATTATTTAAGCTTGGATTGAAAGAGTAAGTATTTGCATCGAAAGCCTTCCCTCAGGAACCGTTGGTGCTCTTCCAAATAACTTGACAGTTTCAAATCATAGTAGAAAAGTTTAAACTTTTAGTAATGTAGATTATAATGGTTTTTAATCATTCACAATGCTATCTTAATATTATTAATAAGAAGTCTTCACAAATACTTATATATTTAGATAACTCAAAAAGTAAAGGTTTAAATGAAAATAATTGTATCCCCTTGGCCCACGCCGCGCCGTTTCCCTACCCACGTCAATTGGTACATAACACATTTATGATGTCAGACATCTATCATAAAAGCATCCTAATCCTAACTAATATTATAACTGCTAAAGTGAGATTGTTTGTTTGTTACGCCTTCACACCCTACCAACTGAACCGATCGTCATGAAATTTTGCATACCCGTTGTCCTGGTGAAGGACATAGTGTAAATTTTATCCCGGAAAAAGTACTGTTCCCGAGGGTTCGACATTGACGCGGGCAGAACCGCGGGTGAAAGCTCGTTAAGAATAAAACCGATTCAGCTTACTGCAAGTTTTTCATGCCTCTTATAGGCGATCGGCCCTAATAAAAAGTTAATGTCACATTTTTAACTGCATATAAATGAATAAGAGTTGATGGCTTCGTAGGATCGAACTGTGAATATGCTCAAATGACAAAAAGATTTTCTTATAGACTTCATGACTGGAACACTTGCCATAGAAGTCGTCGCAACTCTCGAGACTTCTATGGCAAATGTTTAGGTGTTATCCCGGGCCTATTTTGGCCTATTTTCTAACTTAGTGTAGGTAGGTACAACGTTTTAATAGTCATTTCATAATACATTACGTTCTAAATATATTTTAAATAAAAATAGTCAATCATACGAACGCCGCAATGTATTTTGTGGTGTGTGAAGTGACTATAAAAACTTTGTACACGAAGTTAGCAAATAGGCCGGCTGGTCATGATATGAAACGATATTAATTCAGATTAGCCTGCGTCTTGGATGTTTATCCATATAAGTAGCAATTATATAAAGAGTACCTACTATATAGTTTTTATTACTGTAGAGCTAGCTCAATCTATGTGATTTGTCCGGATATATTTATTTAGATGTACCCGCAACTTCGTCAGTTTTTATTAATATGTAGTATATAAAATGACGATGATGACATAAAATGCAGTGGGCTGATGTGAGCTGAAAATGATGATGATGATGATATAAAATTTGCTAGTGCTAAAGATATGATTAAAGGGTAAGAATGTTGGCATGCTCGCTAATCGTGGTTACTCCGTTTGCTCGCCGCGTCACGTTGAAAGTTCAAGTGGGTGTAATTTTTTTAAAGTCATGACATTGGCTCGGAAATAACCCTACAGCTGGCGGATCCATATAAAACTGCGGTCGGTTAATAAATTAGAATTAAAGTGAAAGTGTCGTTTAGTGGCAATAAACTCTTGGAACTCGCGCAGAAATAGATTTCCAGAGGCCGTCGAGGCGATCGCGTTTCCATAATCGTGATAAATTTACTTGATTTAAGAATTTGTAGTTTAAAAAAGATTGAGCTTTTTGAAGAAAAGGGAAACTCTTTCTTCCTTGCGAATAGTTGAGAAGACACTATGTAACTTTCGAATTTTCTTTAAGTAAGTACTCTTGCTTGTTTCCTGTGTCAAAATAATATTAGGTACTTGTTAAAATTTGTCCGTCAGTTAGGTATTTATTAAAAAAATATTAAACACATATTTTTTCTTTTGTCAGTCAAACAATAAATGATAAAGATAAAGCGCGTCAAAGTATGAGGTTGAGTTCGTGACGTCAGTTTGCTAAAAAGTGTAGCAAACTGTAACGTCACACGGAATTTTTACGGACTACATCTTTAAAGCTTTTTGTTTAATTCACAAAAGATAAAATACGTGTACGATATTTTTTTGTTTATTTAACTGTCGGACTAATTAATATATTCTTTAGGAAACTAGCCTATTCAGGATACCTAGTCCCAGAGAAATACCGTCGATTTCCATTACCAATCGTTTATAATGTAAACTATTTCGGATTTTTCATTGTTGCTTTGCTTTTCGTGTGTGTAAGTGGCCAGCACTAGTGTCAGATTTTTCAAGCTGTCTAAAGGCATCTGACATAGCTAAACGACCGCCGTCTAGTGATGAAGGCCAACGGCTTAATGTGCCTTCCGAAGCACGGAGGAGCTTGAGAAATTTTGTGCCACTTTCGGTCACCCATCTTAGTGGGGACCAAGGCCGGGGTTGCTTTACATGCGTAAGTGCGCCTAGTGGCTTGATAAAAGCCAAAACCATTAGTTTGTATAATATAAAACCCAGGTAGGTAAGTATAACGAGTAAGTATACGTATTAAAGAGTTTAATTTTAGTTTGTGATTGTAAGTTAACTTCTTGTGACTCTGGTCTAAAAAGTTTTGGTTTATGTTAACGCTTAATATGACCGACGCATTGCAATCGAAATGACAAAAGCAGTACCTAGTTCCTGAAAGCATTATTCCAGCTACATCTTTCCAGAATTTAATCACAAACATTTACACGGAAAATTACGAGTATCTCGTAAAGCCCGCGTTATTACATCACATATTTTGTTTCACTGCGCGCGGGCTTCAAGAGATCCAAAATTAGATTGCGCTTCAATATAATGTAACATTAACCATAACTCAAGGCGTTTCACCATGACCGATCACATCTGGAATCTCATGTACATCTCTGGTTAGTATCACATGGAAAAAGAGGAAGACACTGGCATAGGATAGCAGAAAGTAGAAGGAGGTTTAACAATACTCGCACGCACCCAGTTTGTCACAACTTCATCTTCAGGATGCATGGGGTCCTGGTAACCGTTGGGGAAGAAATTGGGGTTGACCGCCATTGTGGTAGCACTAAGAGGCGCAGACGTGTGTCTAACAGCGCACGATCGCGAACTGCCGCTCCAGCCGTTCCCTTGCGGGTAAACAACGCGATTTCAATGCATTCTATTTTGGAAATAAGGCGGGAAAATAGTGTGGGCGAGAGCCTCCCGCGCCGGAGCCTTGCTCGCGCGCATTAAACACGTTATTTATTATTTAAATTATTTCTTTAATATTACATTTAAATTAATCTTCAAAGCTTGTTTATCCAGATACAAATTACATTATTAGGAAAAGGATAGAGAATGATAGATATCATGTGAAGAGAATGAAAGAAACGACTCGAAGGTCGCTTTGGAAAAATAACCAGACTTAAAAAAGCGTCGATGATATAGGGACCTAAGTGCAAAGGACACAAAGCTGGGATTTATAATAACAAGATACCCGATAAAAGTCCAGCTGTTTATTTATACTTGGAAATATACAATGTGTTTGGTCTTGAACAAGCGTTAATTAAAATTCACGTTCTCAGCATCAATCCGTATTGATTGCAGAGAATGATAGAAGAAGAAGATCTTGTTTCCCTTATTTATCTCGAGTCTTTTTCTCTTTCTAGGCTCTGAGGATATATGAAGCACACATTCTTTGGGCCGATTAAAAGACATGTTCTGAGTACAGCACATATCAGTGTGCCGAGCACGGCTTCAGTCAGAATGGCGTAGTTGTCTAAAAAAGAGAAAAAATAGTTTTTTAAGTATTTACCTACACGAAAAGGAGAAACCCAAACAGATTTCATTTATGCTACGTACCAGACAATCGCTGATAACCAACTATACCAATAATGAAAATCGTGCAGAAGTAATCGCATGAAACATGCGAATTACAAACATCACTAGCCGACTATTATTGCGATCGTGATTCAGAGACTGGATTTAGCGTCTCCAGAACGTTCAACAAGCACGATGGATAGCGTACACGGAGTGAGACACATTCCAGACCTACTTCGTCCTACGGGGCCTACAAGTTCTGCAAGTCTGTAACGTCGTCGCCGAGAGCCTATCTAATTAATAACAACACATCATTAGACATAAGAGCGTCTTGGCAACTCTCCAATACACGTCACGCTACGGACGAGCGCGGTTTGGGTAACCTATTTCGTTTTAACACCAAGGACACATTACAAGCCAGCGTAATATTTCTAACGCAAAGGTTGTTATCAACATTCCAATCCTCGAATAAGTGATAGAAATAGGAAAAGAATTATACCAAATGAACTGTATCAAGGTAGATGTTTTCTCTGATTGGCATCCTTATAAATGCATAGCTGGAAAACTGTTTTTATAGCCTACATGACTTTATCGACCGAAATTTATATGTACTTAATTAAATATATATATTCATGATTTGACGTAACGTTATACATACATACATACATACATAGTATCACGTCTTTTTCCCTTATGGGGTAGACAGAGCCTAGATCTATAAGACCTGAAAGCCACGTTTAGCATGTTGGTGGGCATAAGGTGGAAAACAGAATCAAAATAGTGATGGGTTGCTAGCCGCATCGCCTATTAACACGATTCCTCGTAACGTTATATTCATCCGATTTCGAGAGATTCATCTGAACACCTTATATCCAAATTCGCGTAAGTGGAAAGAGGAAGTTTCTTCCCTGAACGCAATGTTGTGGAAAGAACTCCCTGCCATGGTTTTCCCGAGAGGTTATGTTATGGGGTTCTTCAAAAAGAGCGTGAAATATTTCTTCAGGGTCGGCAACGCGCGAATGGCACCATGTTGACATGTACTAGGGTAGGTAATTGCTTTCTTTATAGGTGGGCCTTTTTGCCTACTTGGTAGTATAAGACAAAAAAGGAGATTCAGTAATCTTAATCATCACCCTTGCAGTTGGGAGGTATTATTAATTGCCAATTTTTGGCTAATTCCTTGGCCAGCTTATTACGGCCTATGCGAAAAGAGAAGCAAATCCTACGTTTTTTCATTGCTCCCAGACCAGCACGGAAGATATTTAAATATACAGTGCACACGTCACGCGTACAAAATTATAGCCTGTGACGTCACAAATTCAAAACGTCTTAAAACACGTGTGACTTTATTTATCCGAGATAATTTTGAATAAGAATGTATTATTTTCACTTTTTAGTTTTTTTTTTATTAACCTATACTGCCACACTGCTGGGCAAAGGTCTCCCCCATTTCCTTCCAAACATCCCTACTTTGTGCCACTTCAGACCATTTCTTTTCATGGCTCGTGATATCATCACACCAACGCTTTCGAGGCCTGTGAGAGTCTTCCGGAGTCCATTTTGTAACTATAGTAGCCCATCCATCCCATTTTCACTTACGTGTCCATTTTGGAAGGACTTTTTTGCATTATGAAATAAAACGTTTAGTATTGGCAGGGCGAGTTTTACTCAAAATATCTGAACTCATCTACACTTTAACACTAATATACCTATTATAAAGAGGAAAGATTTGATTGTTTGTCTAATCACCAATCAAGTTTGTTTGATCATCAGGAATAAAAATGAAATGTAAACTAAAAACACTTTACGTTATTTATGGACATGTAGGTACCTAAGTAGGTACTTAGTAGGATTATACGTATATACTTATATCTTGGTATGATAGATATTTATGATTCATTCGATTCTTAAATTTAGTATACCTCTATAAAATGAATAATCATTCGAGTATTCGATAGCAAAAATGTATATGCGTAGGTAGAGTAAGTACATAGAGTAAAAAATACTTTACATTTATATTTGGATCAGTCTAAAAATATCAGAAAAACCTTCACTGAGAGCCAATTCGGGGTCGAGAATGTTATAACAGTTAATGCGTAGATTTACACGAGTTACATTACACGAGCTGACGCAGACGGAGCATCCATGTGGCCAGAGCCGCCCTGACCTGACCCTAAGTGCAAGGGATACGGCGCATTTAGACTGGTCTTGAGAACGAAATATACTGTATTTTAATTAAATTATTTTTAAAAAGGTAGTTACAACGCTCAGTATATCATTATAATTGGAAATATGTGATGAAAAAGATCTCGCCACAAGTAGAATTCGAACCCACATCCCTTAGGTTTACATCCTAAGTGTGATAGCTATTACATTACCGTGACTTCAATCACAACTCTACTTGTGGCGAGTTCTTTTTTATCACATACATATGTGTATTCAATTTAAATAATGTACTTATTTCGTTCATAAGAAGGCACGCATGTACATGCAGCAAATAAAATTGGTCTTTCTATACAGCATTTAAACTTTATATTTGAATAGAAGTAACAAAAGAGCATCTGTCGCCACGCCATTCAATTATGAAATTTAGGTACTTGTATAAAATCCTTGTATGAGGATGTGAGAAGACTGGCAGAGAATAGAATAAGATGGAGGGAACTCCAATGACAAGAGCTCTTAAATTAGTTGATTTTAAATTTTGATGATGATGATGTAAAAATCTAATAAATGATGTGATGGCACATCATAGTGTGGTATTAGGCATATAGCTCTTGTTCGGATCGGATGTTCTTCATGGCAAAAGTACCTAGTTGATGTGTACTGTCCGCCTATAACAGGCGTGGTAAAATAGTAATAGTTTAAAATCTTTAAACCAGTTGTGGGCTGCTTGTCTTGATCGCCATTACGTTTAGTCGAATTTACTTCGAGTAACTCTACTTTCGTTAAAAACTCAAGTTAAATTTATGAACTTTGAGTCAAGTCACAATTCGACTCATGCTCGAGTCCACTTTAGGCTCACGAGTTTTTGGCATACTAAACCCTGTACAATTTAGTCGAGGATATAAAAATGGACTCAAGTTTTCTCCAAAACTACTCGTGAGATATCAATACTATATCAGCAGTGGCGGAGCAAAACCTAAGTTGGGCGTGGGCAAGAAACGTTCCTTGAAGTCTTGTGCCTTGCCTTATACCTTGTGGCTTTTCGCCAACCGTAGGCTTCCCAAGACACGTCCCGCGAGGCCTTGTGGCTCTTATTTCCCCAAATCGTAGGATTTCCAAAGAAGCTCCTCATTCATTTTGGGGATCCTTTGGGCGCGAATCCGTGGGCGGTGGCCCACGTCTCTTACACCTTTGGGCGCGAATCCGTGGGCGGTGGCCCACGTCTCTTACACCTTCCGCCGCCACTAATGTATCAGATCTTTCTATGACTTAGTTGCTACGCAAGAGTTAACAGTGCGACATACCTGGCTCTGGAGAGACTCGTCGATGGTCTCATCCGTGCGGATGGAGGACGGCGACAGCATCAGCATCCTGTACTCGCTTTCCTGCTGCACCGGAAACGAGTTGAAGTTTTGCACGGGCGTCCTGGGCAGGGACTCGGGCCCTTTGCCTTGCCATACATGAGGAGATGTTGGCGGCAACGGGCTTGGCGTTCTGGTGGGAAACATTTTGTATCTCTATATTTCTATATTTGCCTCTGCAAAGAGTTTTTTTTATTTTTAAGCATGATTTTAACCGAAATTGTGCTTCGACATGAGCGTTACACGAAGAGAAAATCAACCTTTTTTGTAAATTGTGTTTTTGTATATTAACAATGCTATTCTGATATACTCATATTAAATTAAAATACAGTGAAAAAAATCCACGCAGGCAGGATTCAAACCAGCGACCTTAGATCTATGTACAAGCTACGCTCTGCCAATTGAGCTACCGCGCTTCAATACGCGTAGAACGCTCGCTTCGTAAAATCTTGCCTGCGTGGATCTCTTTCTTAATTTAATATGAGAAGAACAACCACACATTCAGTAACGTAATTTTTCTGATCTCTATTTCATATTAGTGGAAACTATACACACACGCTAACACGTTTCAGTGGGATCCATCTGGGTCCTCTAAAACCGGACACTAATCTGAAGGGGTTCAAAAGAAATAATCTTAAAAACATTTCCTACGCCATCATTAACTGCCTGACAGAATCGTTGTCAGAGCTTGGGTTTTCATTAAATTTTAATAGTTTATTTGTTACTAATACTCATATTTTATCTGTACCCGAGTATTTGAGCATCCGACATCTCGGTGCTGCCATCTAGTAATCCTTATCCTTATTTGATTGTCGCATCCAATGGTCGCATCCGTAACTAATATCGAAAAAGCTTTAAAAACCATTAACAGGACGTGGAACAAGTCTATGTAAATTATTTTGTTGTATTTATTGATTTCCACTGCTCCAATATTTTTTTAGTATAAAAGTAAATTTTTTTATGTAGGTAATGATTTCACATCGGTAATGAAGAATATGCTGTTCTGTTACTAATAAATACACTATTAGTTTAGAAAACGTGTATTTCAGTCGATCGTTTGAAACTTTAACGATTCCAAGCTTTTGCTTTGATTGATAATCACATTCACAATGAACATGAAAGATATGTGTATATATGTAATGTGTCTAAGATATCGATATGAATGAATTGCATACCTGTATGGTGGTGGTACTGCTGTCGGTATGGGTGATCTCGGTGTGTACGAGGCGCCCCTGGGAGCCTCTCGGTCCACGTCCCTATGCACATCATGCTACATGAAATATGGCACGATAAATGTACTCAAAATAACGCAACAAGACTCTTTTCAGTTAAAAATATTGTAGACCAAGATCCAGCATCGATTTGATCATTCAAGTAAAAATATAATAGTCGAAAGTATGAAATAAAATTATCAATATGCAGCGCGATTTTAAACCTCTGAGCTATATCGAAATCTAGGATTTACAATATGTAATATAGAATCACAAGAAAATAGGGAACATTTAAAAAAAATACCTGCCGTACCAAGTGACCGACCAGCTCAGCGAATTTCTCTGGGAAGTCAAAATTACGACTTGCCATAAAAAAATTGCTTTTCACCTTTTTTTCTTGCAATTCTGTATTTCGAACTCCTAGAACGTCGTAAGCATTTCACGAGGTTAATATTTAAAAAAAGATAACTTAATAGATTTCATAACATAGCTGTTAAGGCGTTATTTGGTTCTAATTCACAAAGTAATTCTGTAAGATTCTGTCAATTATGATTTTGGTCCACAATTAGGTTTCAAAGTCTGTTGACGTTAATTCAAATGAGATAAAAGTTCAATGCAGTCCTTATAACATTTAGTTAGACACTTGAAAAGTATGAAAGGTAACAACAATTTAGATACAATAGGGAAATACTGAGATTCGCAATGCAAGAACCAACTACAACATACAACGACTTATACAATAGATAATAAGAATATACATAAAACTGCGAACAAAGGAATAACAGGTAACATTGTTCATGCATATTGAGTGTGCATAGAAATGGACAGAAAATCATCACGCGTTGTGTGGAATTCTTCAACATATTCGTGTTTAAAATAATAATTATAGAAGATTACATCTTTTTTCAAAGCATTCAATAGACGAGGAGACCAGTATTTTAATGGATACATATCCAGATTTCTTTTTCTATTATTAGGTAGGTATAGGTTCATGCCAATTATAGATACAGAAGATATTTTAGGTATTATATTGTTTGGAAAATTAGATAGTCATTGTACTCATCACAAATTGGTTCAGGTACTGAGTCAACTCAAGATATTCTTCTTTGAAGCCATCGACGCTTCTCGTGACCTTACACTATGTAATAGTAAGCATACAACGTCAGACAGCAGCCGCCATTTATTGTCAATCGTGACGTCATAAGAACAAAAATGAAAAACGTCAAATGTGCGCACCTTTTGATGTTACTTTAGAATCCTGTGTGTGATTAAACTTGAAACTACTAATTTAAAGTAATAAATTAACAATGCAAAGATAACTCAACATTCCACTGTAGCCAATAAACAAAAACGTCTTTTAGTTCCACTGACGTTAGTCACAAGAAAACATGGCGGTCGGCGTTTTTGGTCACATGACGTAAAAATAATAAAACTACAATTTTAATGAAAGATTAAGAATGGTCTGATTCTAAAACAAAATACTGGTATATTCGTATTTCTTTTGATAACAACTTCATAAATAACATAATTTAATTTCTTATTTTTGGCTAAAATTGCCTATTGTTTTATTTTTAGACAAACTTTGTTGGAAACTACCCTAGGCACTCGCGCTCCAAGATGACTCAGTACCACCTGGGGGTTTTGGCTCGCTACAGTATTAAGACACTGACGATGACACCTAGCGTGCAGGCTTACTCAGCGAGATCGTGAAAAAACGTGGGTGTGGCCACCCGGCCTACATAGCTGCCTGTGGCGCGCGGCACCGAGTAAAGATGAGAGCTTGAGCCGCCCCTGTGCGAACAACTTTATTACCTCAAGATTCGTTCCGCTCAAGCGTGGATCACTATTATATCCCATCTAATTTTAAACCTAATATTTGTTTGTTTATTTATTCATTTGTTTGTTCGTTTGTTACGCTTTCACGCTTTAACTTAAACAAATCATCCTGAAATTATGCAAACACGTTGTCTGTGGTATGTAGAAGAAACTCTTTTCCCGGAAAAAAAGGTATTGTTCCCAAAGGATCCACATTAATGCGAGCACAGCCGCATAGTGAAGATGCATGTATAACATTTCGTAAAGTATAAAATATCGCATATTTAGATACTGATGTGGAACCTTGACTAAATAGCATAACTATATGAATTTTGATTTATCATTTATCCGTCAGTTATTTTATCATTTTACGTATCATCTCAATATTTACAAGCGCCAAGATGACGAGCTAAATCTGACAAGCTGAAGGAAATTATATATATTTTACAAGCTTTAATTTAACTTGCAATGTAGATGTGTGTTGTATGTTTGTTAGTGTCAAATCTTGCGGTTCAACCTTGCAATTAAGTAATTAGCTTCCACATGATTGTCCGCGGGTACAAAGATGGGCTAAACATACGATTGATTCACGGGTTGGGGTAATCTTTGAAATTACCAACTTGATCCTAAAAAATCATCATCATATTCAGGTCTTTTTAGTCTCCACTGGAGGAGCATGACCCTCTCTGAGTACAGAGAGGGTCATGCTCCTCCTTATGTATGGCTCCGGTAGTAACCGGAGCCATACTTGGCCAGAGAAGACAGAGAATTTGGCCCTCACTCTCCTCGCTCGCCAGACGGGTTGGAGAGGTCTCATTGATTTATGAGCTTGGTTTAGCTTGTATTTCCTAAGTCGCCTCTTACGACCTCCATGGGAAGACTAGGAGTGGTCCTATTCTACTCTGCCGGAAACCACACGGCATAAAAAATCATGTCAACGTTATCACTGACCAAGAAAGGCTAGCGATTTTGTACATAATACCTAAATCCGCCTTTCTTTATTTTAGAAGACCTTCTTGTTTAATCGTAGTTCCTCCTCAAAATATGGCAACAATAACTGAAAATAGGCACTATGGCAATTTTACCAAAAGCTGGCTGCTGGCTGCTTTTTCGGCAACTAAGCATTTGATTACTTTAGATAAAACATTGTTTTTAGTTCCGTTGTTGTTGCCGAATAAAGTGTTTCGTTCTTCCTATATCTGAAAAAAAAAATTGACGACGATTTTGACCTGCCGGCCTATTTGCTAATTTAGTGTACAACATTTTGATAGTTACTTCAAAATATATTAACGTTTTATATATCTTAAATAAATACGAAAGCCGCAATGTATTTGAAGTGACTATTAAAACGGTTGCGGTCGTCAAACAGAATTTATCGTTGTCTCGTAGCATCAACGCAAATGCTCATTACCTATATGATTTTGGCATGCTCTTTTTGACTGCATTGGCTAACTTCCTTACATTCTAATCGCTCTTCCAGCCTTCTTACCTTCGCCAAATTAAAATAGTTTCATTTAATCATGTTTTATTATTATACAATTACTATTATTAATACTACCTACGACTATGATAGGCTGCAATGTCGTAGATATATCCATCTCGTCACAATAAGTGCCATGGCGTCAATAACTGACTATCTTAAGCACACCTCCAAAAGACTATTTTGATCTGGTAGCGCACACTATCATAAAGATTCTGCGCATTCTCGTGCCTTAGGGGTTATCTTTGTAACTCCCTACCCGATGATAAAAATTCTTTATCATCTATTCTATTATTCTACTAGTTATACATGTTTCTTAAACCCCTTTATTCCCACCGCCTAGTCACGCCGCTCATCCGGCATTTGCGAGCTGCCAAATAAAACCATGTTCAGTATACCTCTGGACGACGATTTTGATCTGGTTGCGCGCATTCTTGAAGAGGTTCTGCGCGTCCTCGTGCCTCAGGTCACGCGCGTCGTAGTCGTCAATCTTGGCGATGATGTCGCCGCGGAGCAGCTCTCGACCAGCTGGAGTGCCTGGCGTTACCTGGAAAGTATAATGTTACGATCAATTTCTTATATCATTTTGAAATTGTTTTGCATGGATAATTTGCAATTTTTCGGACATGAATAAAATGTGTCAGCTGTTGCTGGCAACAAAGAATTCTTTTCTATTAAAAACTTAAGTTCAAAAACAAGTCAAAAGTTTTCTTTGTTATGTCAGCACAAATATGATTCAGTTTTATTTCGGTTCCTAAGCTAGAAAAATCGCTTGTGTACTGTCCAAATAAATGTCGCGTTATTGTAACAACAATAAAATACCATAATCTCAGCAGTCCAAGTTCTTTCTATCTATATCAACATACCTACTTATATATACAGTCTACGTACACCAGCTGCTTTCGCATAAATCTTAAAAATCGATTAAGGTAACGAGATCACTACATAATATAAAACAAAGCCGCTTCCCGCTGTCTGTCTGCCCCTATGTATGCATAGATCTAAGAGATCGCAACGGATTTCAATGCGGTTTTTTTAATATATAAGTTATTCATGAGGAAGGTTATATGTACATAACACCCGTGCGAAACACGGCGTAACACATTGGTGTTGGTTATCCTGCTAAACGTGGTGTAGCAGGATAACCAACATATATAGTATAAGTTAGTATAATCGATAAATATTTGTCGAATTTGATTTTATCCGATATTTAAGATACGATTCAAAATACAATTATAAAATGTATAAATTGAAACGAGTGCTATAAATGGCTTACGTTATATTTCCAGTTTCCTGAATTGAATTTCGTCTAGAAATATTTCAAGTGCCACTGCAATGTGCACACGCATAAAGAAGTTAGTGAGTGAGTTATTGAGGTTGAATCGTTAAGCCATCAATTAGCCCAGCTTCAAAAGCAAATTATTACAATTCTGCCATAGTAATGTTTCTCAAATAAGAATTTTCCTACATCTGCATAACATTTCTTTTAAAACAAAAAAACTGCTCGTGCATTCTAATTAGGTATGTGACAAATGACCCATTTGCAAGTATATGTTTGACATCATTTTAGAGTCACCCGAAGGTTGGTGGACGGACCGTGACATTCTGAAGTTTGGGCGAGACGGCCAATTCGTTCGGTCACCTCCAAGGTAAAGCAAACGCAAATGATTATTATTTAAGAAAACTGCTTGAAGACGAATACATTTTAGTTACTGTGACATAGTAACGTAGTAATGATGCGCAAGCGCAAGTTTATGATATGTCTTAAATTAAGTATCCATTCATTGACTGCATACGGCATTTAGCATGTCGACTTTCAAAGGCGTTAGTACTCTCGTATGAAACGCAAGTAATAAACCTTCCTTTGATAACCTGTAGAAATTCCTAACAAGAATATGTGATTTGTCACATCTCGTTATGAAATTAGCCACGTTGTCGGTACAAAGGGTATGATGCATTAGCTAGAATGACCTTGTATTTGGGCAGGGGTAGGCGGGACGTATGCACCGCGTTTGGCCTGGGGCCAGGCTAAATGCGTCCGCCGGCTTCGCCGCGCCAACCTGACATTTTTATTGAAAACAACCGCCGGATCCGATGAGGCCGCGTCGCATCGACGGCTCGACCTGCGCAAATCCATCACAACTTCCTCGAGTCAATGGCGAGGACATTCGGCTATATATACGCTTGTCCATCAACGAGCCGCGTGTCGTCGCCTGCCGCTAAGGAATTCTCGCACCGACGTCAATACGACGCAATGTCTGCGTGGCCTTTTTATTTTGACACATTTTGTTCGTCATTGCAATTTTAATGACATGGTTGTCGTGCTTATCCAGTTATGTAATGTAGGTGATAAGAGACATGATTATAATGGAGATCTTGAGATTAACCTTTCGAAACTTTCTCTAGTCATCATTTATAGACTTTGGAGGAGTTTATTGAAGAAAGGTAATTATTATCTGTGTAACATACTAATACAATCAGTAAAATATAACCAATAATCTGAAAATCGTACATATAACATTTCCTAGTAATTTATGCTTGAGACTTGATAATAAACAGTGGTTCTGCTGTTCACAGCTGAACCACTGTTTATTATGATGCTATAAATCACTTCGGACGAGTATGAAACTGTGGTTTCAACAGAGGAATATTTATTTATTAATTATGATGTGTTTGGTTTGAATAAAATAGGTACTAACATCATATGTTCAGTACCTCCATACATATCGTATGCGATCATAGAAACAATGCGGGTCAAATTATAAACCTCTGAGAGCAATAATAAATGATGTAAATGAAATGTAGAACATTTTGGAACGTCAAACGTATCATCTTCATTTCCCGCACATAATTCGATGACGTGCGTCTTTCAAAAGGAACAAAACAACAATCCAAAAATCATAATTGTCACGGTAATGGAGTATTCCCGTAAATCACTGCGACGACTTGTTGCCAAGAGCTGTCGTGAATTACGCATCTCCTAATTACTCGCTTACAACCATGAATAACGAATTACAGCGCATGCAAAACGATGTCGTAACACTTTTTATGCTAAACGACCTAACAAGCAACGGGTAGACTAATAAAAGGTAGTTTGTATGGCTTTTTATTAAGTTTGTGGATTTATAAATTGATTATTAGCAGTATTTTTCCTCTGTGATAGCAGAGAGAGAATTGGAAAGACTTGGCTCCTTTATTTAAACCGTGACTTACGCACCTCCGAATTACTGGCTTACAACCATAAAAGCTGCCAGCCTAAAGTGCCGGACATATCTGCCGCATGCTTCAAGAAAGGCTAAAGTGTGAACGTCCTGGATTCCCCGTAACGGAAATGGAAATACTAGGTAAGCCCAAAAAGACAAAGCGAGATGACCTTGATTCTTTCTGAAAGGTTAGGCTTTAAAAGCCCTCGATGCGAAAGTTGGAAGGAAGGAAGGGAGGCCTTTGCCCTGCAGTGGGACACTATGAAAATAGAATAGAATATAAATAGAACCATGATTAACGAATTATAGCACATGTGAATTTTGACTTTAGGCGGCAAACGAGAAATTAAAAAAGTTGTACCTTACCGTGTAATACGTCAAATAAAAGAACTAGCCCAGACCCATCATATAGCTGGTTTAGGGTAATGGGTTATATGTTTGTGGGTTAGTAAACATCCACCGAAAATGAGTTCTTGGAGTAGTGCCTACCCTATTTAATTATGTACTAGAGAACGAATACAATGCATACATTTTATTTAGACTACCACCCAAAAAATAGACACACCAGTAAAAGAAAAGCTTTGATAATCCAAACTCTTTGAGAAGTTACAGTTTATCCGAATACTTTCAAACAAAAGGCACGTGAAAAGGAGACGTCACGAGCCGCGACTTTGTAAGAGACGCGTGGTAACTTCGTTCGATAGCTATATAAATTAAATACTGCGTTTACGGCAATGACCTCATCTTAACAGAAGTTGCTGTAAATACTGTGGTATATATAATACTGTACTATCTTATGGTAATTTTAATTTTTAACATTTTTCATGCTTTTGGAAAATGGACTTGCCTAACCAACTTTAAAGGCTAATTAATGTAGTTAACGTATCGATATAAATTAAAAGTTTACTTACATAATAAATCATATGACACACATCGTATTACCTACTCGTTAGCACGAATTTTCGTACATGCGAACTATTCTTAACACTATTTTCGCTAAATGAGCTGATAGACTCTACCCAATTGTAAGTCAAAGTAGTACCAAAATACTATGTACGGAATTGCATTTAGTGTATTGATTCATAAATGGATTATGATATACAGCTAAATCGCTAAGAATTTGATTCTTGGAGTAGTGCCTACACTCTGCAATTAATTCTATGACTGGCGCATCTTCTAACTTTTCATTCAATTACGACCATGCATAACGAATTACAGCACATGCGATCTATTTCTAACACTTTAATTCTAAATGACCGAACATCCAGAGAGAGACAATATCAAATTTGTGGTTTATGTTGGTATGGATAACTTCTTGATGGGTTGTCTTAGTGTAATCTTATTCTAAGTTGGCCCTCGCCCTCGCTCGATATATATAGAGGTTTTATCCTGCTGTCGGTACATAACACGAGGGGCCAACTGTAGCATTACTCGCTAATGCATATCATAGTTCGCGAGGTCTGTGGCCTGTGGCGTCCCGGATTCCATCCCTGGTCGGGTCATGATGGAAAACGATTTTTTTAGATTGACCTGGGTCTTGGATGTTTATATATATATATATAAGTATCTATTATAAAATATAGTATCGTTGAGTTAGTATCCTACGACACAAGTTTCACAACTTACTGTTGGGCTAGCTTAATTTGTGTGATATGTCCTTATATATTTATTTATTTATAGTTACATAAGGCCTCTGTGAGCGAAATACAATAGTTAATGCACAGCATACTTTATCTAAAAAATATTAGGTATAACTTGGTATCTAAGTAAAGTGAAAGTTTGGTGTGGCCCCTTTAAACGGAAAGGAGTAGTTACTGGGTGGCATTATATCTACACTAGCGCCTAGTAGACATGTGCGCCGATCGGCGTGGCGTACGCCGCCGGTAGTTTTAGCCACACCGCCGACGCCGGCATTTGTATCGGCGTTATCGGCGTCATAAAAAAAAAAAACAAATTATTTTAAACAACGCGCTTTGTAGTTAAACGCCGCACGGCGTGCGGCGCGGGGCGGCCGCGTCTGGCAGTTGCGGGCGGGTTGAGGGAGGGGGCCAATGAACTTAAGTTTTGTTGTTTAAACTTAAGTTTTGTTCTATTATTTTGTTATTTCATACATTAAAACTGAATGTTAAATAAGTTTTGAGAAAATGTGTGTGTTTATTTTCGGTTGGAGTGCCATATTAAGCTAATTAAAAGTTTGTTGAATAATTTACTTTGCTAATTTTGTTCAATATTTCTATAAAGTTATTACAGAATTTGAATTTATAAAAAATAAAAAGCTTTTCATTTGATGTTACTTTTATTTTAGCTTTACTCGCCGACTACGCCGATTACGCCGCCGCCGCCGACAAATTAAACGTCGGACGCCGCCGACCCGGTCAGAACGCCATCGGCGCACACCTCTAGCGCCTAGCTCTTTAAAAAAGATATTCCCTTACAGACCCACGAGTATCGAAATCACAGAAGTGATCGAAATCGTTTATCTACTTGCTATAGAACGAAGTTTGTGTTGGCGAAACGCTAGAAAATTTGAATATACACATGCAATATTTTCCTTTGAACTAGTTCAATATTAGACGCCAATCGAAAGTCCGATCGATTGACTCATCCGCCACATGCAGAGGAAGCAATGAAAGCTTTTTAATGGCACACGTAAAAGAAGAACGGGCTCAAGGCTGAACGGTGATTTATGGCTTTGAAGGTCAAAGGAGATGTCTATAAAATGCACGAACGGATCCAGACGGGAAAAAACAGATTGCTTTCTGGAATAAAATGTCTTTACCGATTTGGTGAAGGTCTCTATCTCAGCTCAGCGGTACCGGGTTGCATCATCAGCTGTCATCCTAATCCTAACTACGACTATCCTTATCCTGTTGTGTGTTTGTTTGTTACGCTTTCACGTCGTAACTACTGGACCGATCATCATGAAATTTTGCATACAAGTTCTCTAGAGTACGGAGAAGGACATAGGCTACCTTTTATCCCGGGAAAAATACTAATCTCAAGGATCGACATTGACGCGGGCGGAGCTGCGGGCGACAGCTAGTAATATTATAAATACGAAAGTGAGTTTGTTTCTTTGTGACGCCTTCTCGCGTTATATTCTGAACTAATCGTCATGAAATTTTGCATACCCGTTGTCTGGGGTACGGAGAAGGACATTTTAGGAAAAAGACTTCCCGAGGGATCGACATTAAGGCAGGCAGAGCCGCTGGTGAAAGCTAGTCTTAATATAATATTATAAATGCGAAAGTGAGTTTGTTTGTTTGTGACACCTTCACGCGCTATCTTCTGGACTGATCGCCATGAAATTTTGCATACCCGTTGTCTGGGGTACGGAGAAGGACATTTTAGGAAAAATACTGTTCCCGAGGGATTGACATTGACGCAGACAAAACCGCTGGTGTAAGCTAATTACAATCTCGGTTTGTTCGAACACTTATAACTTAAAAATGGGTGAACCGATCTGTATAATGTTTGATTTAATGGTTGTGTTATCACCCCGAATAGTAAAATAACATTTAAAATATAAGACGCGAAGTACGCAGGGACAGTTAGTACCTACTTCATAAATGTCCGCTAAAAGTAACTTTACAAGCGAAAATTTACTGTTGGAGTCATAGTTACCTGTAAATATGAGTACTCGACTCGTATGCGAAAATAACCCAAGACTTCTTCTAAGACCCTTAACAATAATGCAGGCTTGAAGTTGTGAGCAAAATAACCAACAATTACAGCAGCCAGACAAAAAGAAATAGAAAAACAATACTAACAAACCACTTTTCAAGTTTTAACAATAGTTGATATTCGAAGAAAGATCAAAGAAGTATGTCGTTTCTTTGAAGTAGGCAAGCAGGAAATATGATAAAAACTGAACTAGAGCAATTTTAATGAGTGGCATACCAAAAAATAAGTCTCGCATGCGTCCATTAATCATTCATTGTTTGATAAATTAATGTGTTGATTTGGTCAAGAAATGTCACCAAAGCTGTGCCATTAACTAAGTAAATCCAAACCCTTTGATTAACGGAACCTGTGTCCAAATAAAAAATATAAACGAGTAGTTGCAAGAAAACAATGTTGTAAGTATAAGATTAACTAATAGCATCCCATAAACGTTGATTATTCCAATTATAACTATATATTACAACTATTATAACTATAATTGGTAATAACTAAAGAGTTATTAGTCCCATTATTTCGCATAAGAAGGTACTGCACGAAATTGTTGAATTTGGCGTACTTTTAATCACTAGTACAATTCGCTGAATTAATTAAATACATCAAAAATATTTGTATAGTTTAGGTCGATCTTTGCACAAGATCACCGCCTTGTTGGAATTAGAAACAGATATGTATAAAATTTAAAAACGATATCTACATATACAATGTGATTTTGAACCCCCTAGCTTTATTGAAATCTGAGAATCAGAATCCCTTATGGATCACAGAATTGCAAGAAATAAAGGGGAAAAAACGAAGAAAAAATTAGGTTTCCCATACAAAGTCGCCGATCAGCTGGACGAATTTCTATGAAAGTTTACATTTATTTTTTCGTTTTGTACCTTTTTTTCTTACAGTTCTGTATTCTATAACGGATTCTGATTCCCAGATTTCAATATAGCTAGGGGGTTCAAAATCACGCTGTATATCAAGTCTAAAACAATAATTCTCACGTGAAAATATTTATATATACAATACATCTTGCAGGACCTTTCTTAATTTATAAAATATAATTATGAAAATATAAAGACATTTAAATTTTTTACATAAACGCCTATGGTTTTGCGCAGTCTAATGGCTTGCGCAGAACCGACGTTTTTCGTCTCTGTAAGCTATGCAGTGCCTATGATCATATGATTCTGTAAATAGAGGACGATAGTATCAATATTGTCATTCCATTTCTGTATGAAAGACAATAAATAGTGATAATCTTTCATATGAAAAAAAGACATCAATCAAAATACTAAAATTATTGTGATGAAATTTAAATGGGGAACTTAAAAGCATACCCTTTCATACAAAATAAAGATTTTTTTAAATCCGTTTATAAATGACCGATAACCTCCTCCTTTTTTGAAGTCGGTTAAAAACTATAATTGGTGCTATACAAGCAAATTATTTTTCAATATTGTCTTTGCACCGACATGATTGGCGATGCAGATCCAAAGAATAGCCTCTACTAAGTTTTTATAGAACCAACCTAAAGAAAATAATCCGTGGGAGTTTACTACACAATTGTCGGTATTCAAATTGTGACGATTGTCACTGATAACGCAGTGCTAAGATTCTAGAGCTGTTTGATATAAATAAAACTGCGCCCCCGCTCCTGGCTACGGTATCGCAATGTGACTCATACTGAACTCTTGTTATCTTTGCATATTTTCACGCAATTTTACTATTGCAGTTATCACTAGAATAACTTGACATACATAGTTTCATGTCCCACTCTCTTTTTATTTTCATTTTAACCCTATTAATTCATTTTCATTTCGTGTTTAGTTCTGTGTTTTCGTGTGTGATATCAGCTACTGTCAAATGTTTAACTAGACTTTGTAGACTAACGCTTTAACCCGTCAATCGCGGAAACGCAGACACAATGGAGTTTTTATTGTTATGCGGCCAGGTCTGGCCTCTTGGGGGCTGAAGGAATAAGACATGCAAGGAAATAACTGTCGATCTTTAATAAATGTTTAAATTGAAGTATTACTGGACGCACATTAACAATGCAAAATATATTTCCCGGTGGTAGAGCCTATTTACTCGTAGCTACAGCAACATCTTTAGCTCATAAATCGGGCTGGCTCGAACCGGCTAGCAACCACCCTCTCACAGAATACCGGCGTCAAATAGCAGCTTGTAAATGCTACTGTGTTTCGCCTAGTGAGTGAGAGTTCCGGTAGCCCAATACCCCTACAGATCTTCTCCAATATGATAGCGGCAATTAAAGAGAAAACTACCCCAGGAGGGTACCTGCGTTCATGTGCAGGAGAATCCCTCCCTGGGCAACAATGCTCAGGCTGCCCTACGTATTCTGGGGAGGGCAAAATTCCGCTTTTGAAGGTCGAGAATCCTAATTACAACCAAGATAGCAAGCGCTCTCTGGCCGAGCCCCCTAAGCTTTTAGTCGATTTTTGTAACATTAGGGGGATACATTCCAATCTTGATGCAGTCCATTACCACCTCGAGACTGCCAAGCCGGCCTTGCTATTTCTGACCGAGACGCAGATCAGTAATCCATCAGACCTGTCATACCTGTATTACCCAGGCTATGTCCTGGAGGCCAAATTCCACCCCCACGCGGGCGTGTGCATGTATGTCAGGGATGAGATCTGTTGTCGGCGTCTCCATGACTTGGAAGTTCCGCATTTTTCTGTTTTGTGGGTTCATGTGGATACTGGCCTTGATCATATTGTTTACGCCAGTGTCTACCGTTCGCATAGCGGAGACTCTGAGACAACTCGGCTCATAGAATATCTCAGCGATGCTGCAGATAAGGTCCAGCAACGTTTTCCATCTGCGCAGTTGGTATTTCTGGGGGATTTTAACGCCCACCACGGAGAGTGGCTGTACCCGTACCAGGACACCGACCATGCTGGGAGAGAAACCTATAAGTTTGCATTGACTTACGGTCTCTCCCAACTTGTCAACGAGTCGACGCGCATTCCTGACGTTGCTGGCCACACTGCGTATTGCCTAGACCTTCTGCTGACAACCGATCCTGACAGGCATTCGGTGTCCGTATCACCACCGCTCGGGACATCGGATCACTGTGTGGTGAAATCTGTATCACACTACTCGCTTCCTGACACCAGCCCCAAAGGCACCAGGCGAGTATGGCGATACAAGTCGGCAGATTGGGATGAGATGCGACATTTTTTTCGCATCTTATCCTTGGCGGCAGGTTTGCTTCTCTTCTAGGGATCCATCATGCTGCGCTGATGCTGTCTCGAGTGTGATATGTAAGGCAATGGAGTATTTTATTCCATTTGCTAACGTATCCCTTGAAACCAAAGCTCGCCCATGGTTCAATGCTCAGTGCCTCTTAGCTGAAAGGCGTAAGCGGGAAGCATACTTGTCCTGGGCTGATGCCCGCAGAATCAAAGCTGATGATCTTCAAGACAGGAAGAGAGTGTATAACGCTGCTGCCAAGTCCTGCAAAAAGGTGTTCAGAAGAGCTCGTTTCGACCACGTTGGCCGTATTGGAGACAAGATAGCTTCCTGTCCCTCAGGAAGTAAAGCCTTCTGGTCTCTAGCCAAGTCAGTGGAGATGAACTTCTGTCGCCCATCGCTGCCACCATTGCAGAAACCTGACGGTTCTCTGGCCCATGGTGCAAAAGAGAAAGCAGACTTGTTTGCCAATCTATTTGCAGATAATTCGCGTCTACATAGTAGCAATAAAAGCCCACCCCAGTTACCTTCGTTCGGCCCCAAGATGCGGGCCGCTCAAATCCACCAAAAACGAGGTACTTAAATGCATGCTAAACCTAGACGTGAATAAGGCTAGTGGACCCGATGGTATTCCGGCAGTGGTTCTGAAGCGCTGCGCACCCGAGTTGTCCCCTGTACTGACACGCCTCTATAGACTTTCTCTAGAGACTGGCAAGGTCCCAAGATCCTGGAAGCTTGCCAATGTACAGCCAGTACCTAAAAAGGGAAGTCGCTCCGACCCGGCCAATTATCGACCTGTTGCGATCACCTCCATATTGTGCAAGATTATGGAGCGTGTATTGAACAATTGTCTCCTGGCATACCTGGAAACCAACGAGCTCCTTAGTGACAACCAATATGGTTTTCGCAAGGGTCGCTCAACCGGTGACCTACTGGTATATGCCACTCACTTATGGAGCGAAGCCTTGGAGGGTCACGGTGAGGCAATTGCCGTTTCACTAGATATATCCAAGGCTTTTGACCGGGTCTGGCACGAAGCTATCCTCAGTAAGCTTCCAGCGTATGGTTTACCAGAGGACCTTTGCAACTGGATATCCGATTTCCTGAGGGAACGGTCGATTCGAGTGGTTATGGATGGCTGCTCTTCCGACCTAATGGCTATTAATGCCGGGGTACCTCAGGGATCTGTTCTCTCTGCAACCCTGTTCCTGCTGCACATTAATGACCTTCTTAAATCTGGCATTATTGGCTATGCTGATGACAGCACCGTTGTAGAGAGTTATACGTCCAGTGCCAGTGCAAGTCCACAAGAAGTCCAGTCTCTGAGAGAGTCTATGATTGAACGGGTTAACTCGAAATTACAGAGGGTGTCCGATTGGGGAGACGCCAATCTTGTTAAGTTTAACCCGTCCAAAACACAGGCGTGTCTCTTTTCTGCAAAAAAGAGTGCTTTCCCACTTGCACCTACTTTCCAGGGTGTTTCCTTGCCGTTGGTTGACCACCTTGGGCTTTTAGGCATGACAGTCACGTCCAAATTAAGCTTCGGCCAACAGATTGAGTCGATGGCACTAACTGCTTCCAAGAAGTTGGGCATCATCTCAAAGGTTCGGCGGTACTTCAGCTCTGAACGGCTGCTCAATCTCTATACAGCCCAGGTTCGCTCTTGCATGGAGTACTGCAGTCACCTTTGGGATGGCTCAGCTAAATACCAGCTTGAAGCATTGGACTCTGTTGACCGAAGAGCCCGCAGGCTCATAAACAACGACGTGGTCTCAAATAGGAAATTGCAATCCCTGGAGCATCGCCGTAAAGTCGCATGCCTATCGGTATTTTATAGGATCCATTTTGGAGAGTGTGCGAAAGCGCTCTTTGAGCTAGTTGAACCCTCACCATTCCTCCATCGGACTACGAGGCGCAGACAGAAATTTCACCCTTTTATCGTTGGAATACCAAAGAGTCGAACTAAACGCTTTGACAGTTCCTTTTTGGTTCGAGTAGCTAAGGTGTGGAATGAACTGCCTGCGTCTATATTCCCAAACAAGTACAGTCCCGGGACATTCAAAAGTAGAATAAATGGGTATCTCTTGGATAGGCATGTAACATCCTCGTCTTCATCGTCACTTACCATCAGGTGAGATGGGAGACAAATAGGCATTTGTCTCCCATTCAATATTTAGTAAAAAAAAAAAAAAAACTAGAAAGCTATACTATACACCCTTTATTTATATAAGCAATTCATTATCAAAGTGTAAGATTCCTTTAGTAAAATTACAATAATACATTAAGTACGTGCTAACTAAAGCATCCTAACAAGCAATTACTAATACCTGTAATTGCGGCATCATGGGCCAAAACGGAACACGTAAGAATTCCCATTAAAATTAGCATTTGCTGGCGAAAATCACAATGGGCAGGAAATTACGCACGCTCGGCACACCTATGTGGTTGCTATAACCATGTATAACCATGGACTCTAGCCAAGTACTTTAATCAGGTAGGTAAACAAACACATTTACAGGAAAGGTCAATTATTGGAAGAATACAAACTGATGACTAAGAGACTGGGAACTGGAAGGGGGACAATATTGGAAACTGAACTGATACCAAAAAGAAACCTGAAAAAGCAAAGAGACTCCTTCTTCATCTTCCTTTATTTTATTCCACTTATTATGTAGGGTCGGCACAGACTCCTAATCCTTATAGACCGGCGGCCGGTGGCAGGACTTCCTACCTCATAAGATACCTGAATGAGACTAGTATGTAGTGAAAGTAGGTGCTTTGGAGGTGGGGGCCAGGTAGGGTTGCCACTCCCTAACCTGGAAGAACCATAAAAAAAAAGCTGTCGTAAACGTCAATTTTGGCCAAAAATTATCTCATCAGATACTCGAACGGGAGTTTGACGTAGTGAAAGATATCCTTATGGAGAGGTGAACCAGCTAAGGTTGCCTACGGCAACCCTGGAAGAAGTCCAAGTTCAGCCACCCTGAAGGGGGCGATTTTTCATGGTAATTTATCTCATAAGATACCTCAATGAAACTAGTGCCCGATGTTAGTTCTGAGGGTCGGGACTGCGAATAAAATAAGTTGCCTGCGGCAACCCTGGAAGAACCAATGTTCAGGTACGTTTAAGAAGTGGAATTTGAAAATTAAAGTACTAAAAAAAAACTAAAAAAAATAGGTTTTCAATCCAATGTTCAATATATTCTCTAAAACTTTTAATTGCATTGTAACGAATATTAATTGATGTTTCATATTACATTTGATTTAGTGTAAGTTCCATCAAAATCGGTTCAGTAGTTTTCGAGATATAGGCCAATACGTATAACTGTGCAATTTTTTTTAATCTCATATAGTACATGAATGAAACTAGTGCCCGATGTTAGTTCTGAGGGTCCGAACTGCGAATAAAATAGGTTGCCTGCGGCAACTCTGGAAGAACCCATGTTCAGGCACATTTAAGACGAGGAATTTGAAAATTAAAGTAATGAAAAAAATCTCGAAACCATATCAACCAGTGGCAACCCTACCTGGCCCCCACCTCCAAAGCACCTACTTTCACTACATACTAGTCTCATTCGGGTATCTTATGAGGTAGGAAATCCTGCCACCGGCCCCCGGTCTATTACTAATATTATAAATGCGAAAGTGAGTTTGTTTGTTTGTTACGCTTTCACGCCGTAACTACTGAACCGATCATCATGAAATTTTGCATACAAGTTGTCTGGAGTGCGGAGAAGGACATAGGCTACCTTTTATCCCGGGAAAAAGTAATATTCCTGAGGGATCGACAATGACGCGGGCGGAGCCGCGGGCGAAAGCTAGTAAAGATAATTTAAGACGCCAAATATTATTTGTTTACAAAAACTTCTATGAGATGAGCTAGAAGTGTCATTTAGATGTGATTGTTAATCCAATAATTACGAAATCTAGCCAAAAGTTTTAATCGTGGTGAAGCCAGATAGGTACACATACACATTAGCAGAATATGTTTTAAGTTTAAGTTTAAGATAATAATGGATAGCGACTACTAACTTATATATTACACACAAAAGACAATATTTGAAACCGATTAATTAGAAAAAATAACAACCTGAACAGGGAAGAGGACACCAAAAAGAATAGTATTCTTAGCAAAAACCTCAGGTGGAAATAACTGTTGGTCCCATAAGTAATATAGCCAAGAGCTTCAATCAGGTACTCGTAAGTAAACAAATGCATTAACAGAACATGTCAGTGATTCAAAAGAAATGAACTTAAAACTTAGAGTGACAATAGGATTAAAGACAATACTTATTTAAATGTATGTCTGAAAAGCAAATAAGAACAATAAAGGCTTTTTTTTGGCGAAAACAACAATAAAGGAACCGCTACATCGCTGTATGTGGCAGCAGATTTAAGACGACTAATACTTGAAACCGATCTGCCATGGAGTTAGATATAAGGGCTGAACTGAAAATTATTGCTTGTAAAATATATACCTACTAGTATGGTAAGGTAAAACTTTCGGTAATGACGAATACCTCTAACCATAATTCAAATTAGACCAAAAGGGGACTAAATGTCGTATCTATCACATACATTATTTGTTAGTTTCAGTTATTCATTATTACTAAACATTCGTATTATTATAAGAAAACTAAGAATCTTGGTTTTGACGATGATTGATGATAAACGACAGAGTTTCATAGAGTATTTATTCCAGGCTAATGCACTCCAATTTCAAAGAAATTTTAAGAAATACGACTGTTCTCATTTTCTTCGCCTGACAGACATGAGTGAGAGCCAATAGTTTACCGGCATATTAAAAATAACCATCGGTTAAAACATTATATTGTTTTCGGCGAGACGTGGCGTCAATAGCCTGAACGTAGACTTCATTGAACGGTGGCCAAGATCGATTAAAAGAAGAACGGGTCTGAAATTAAGAACGTGGTAGGATAATAACATCAAATTTCAATGAGACATCATTTCGTATCACACGCACAAATTGCATTGAGCTATCCCTTCATCATCATTTAATTTCCAATTGTTACCATGTCTGGTGAATTCAGATGATAAAATTGATAGATAAACATAAATCTTTGTACAACTGACTAGATCTATGTATTAAGGTAAAGGTACAACTATCCCAGAAAGAATTGTATATAAGAAATATTCTCTTATTAGGAACGTAACATTTCCCTTTTTCTTTATGAGATACTCTGTAGTATTTGAACGACCGATTCAGTTATTGGATATATGATTTTGATTAAATTAAACGGCATACAAAATTATAAATGAAATATTATGTGCCAACAGCAGTCGATAGAAGACATGTCCATGTCTAATGGTCGCTATAAAAAGGAGGTCAAGCGTTGTCTCCGTCGGCAGCTGTCGAACGACGGGTGACCGATACGAATCCCAGAATACATCGGATATAAAGAGCTGCCATTCTGGACATCGATGTCGTTCTAGATAATCTTGAAATAATTCTTTTTATTGCTCGTTACTTCGATATTTTAAGAGTTTGCGGTCTACTTAGAAAATACTGGGCGACGAAAACAACTGTTCTAGAAAATCTTCAATGAAAGATTTAGAATTTTCCCTGCCGCAACTGATAATCATGGCTACTGAATTTTATAGCGCAAGCCGAATAACACGCAAAGTGTCCATGAGACATGTTCCAGCGTCCGATTTGTTTACACCGGCGGCCGGCGTCCGTCGTCAACATAGCAGAGCCTAGCGTAAGGGCGTACCCTCGTGACGATGAGTGGAGTGGCGAGGTCTGCGCCGCCCACCAGCCGGAGTCCCCAGTTGGTGTCCCGGCTCTCCCGCCGTAGCGTCACCACGAATGTATGCAAACGCCCCATGGTAGGGGAGTGGGGTAAAATGCACTGGCGCGGGCGCGCGCGCTGTATGCGCGGACTGTGCGGACACGGCGGCAATACGCGACGTTGTGCGCGCAAATTTAGCCTCACCGCAATCTCTTCACCCTTCCCCTCTCCCCGTGGTTTGCACCGCCTGCATGTAACCCTGTCTTCGCAATCGACCTAATTCGAACTATGGAAACTGGGGGTAATTGACGACCAACAGATTTCCAGCTCCTCCAGCCAGCCGTCTATGTTTATTTGTCTAAATTGCGCGAAGCCGGACGCGTGACGTGACCTACATAAATTACTTTAGGCTTATGTTTTCGTTTAATTTGAAGCAAGTGGACGGATTTCATGTTGTTTAACGTCGATACGATTTGAGAAATACGAGTAACAAAATGCTCGTCTTTAAGCAATGCAAATTTTTGCGTTGCCGCCATACTTGGTCAGCTGCTCCAAGGATTGTAAATAGTGATCAAAGGATCGAGCCTGGGGACTCAAAAAGTCTCTCTCACTCGAAAGACGATGGGCATTAACCCATCTATTTATGATGTATTCATGTTTTGTCTTCTGAGGTAGTGCAAGCTTATCTAGTGTGAATCAAAAGCAGATGAGCAGATTAAAATCTGATTCTGATTTCCTACATACTTGTAAATGGGAAACAGTTTCCATAAATGGTATGCGCACAATCCTGCTCATCCAAGATTCTCTTTGCCGACTAATTCGAATTCACAATAAAATCGCATCACGCATAGCAAAATTTTAAAGTACTATCCTCCTAGTCTCACACATAGATATAATCATAATCGGTGAGCCGTGTGGTATCCGGCAGAGTAGAATAGGACCACTCCAAGTCTTCCCGTGGATGTCGTAGAAGGCGACTTAGGAAATACAAGCTAAACAAAGCTTATAAACATCTAAGACACCTCTCCAACCCGTCTGGCCAGCGTGGAGAGTGTAGGCCAAGTCCTCTGGCTGCTCTGGCCAAGTATGGCTCCGGTAGTACAGAGAGGGTCGTGCTCCTGTAGTGGAGACTAAAAAGGACCTGATGATGATGATGATGATGATAATCGGTGAAGGGGCCTTAGTTAGACAATCTCTACCTAGATCTACTCGTGTTATCTTAGTCTACATTAATCAATATACTGCCTGTTCATTATGAATATTTTAATGTAACTTCATCTCTGGACAATTCCTAGTAATTTACTTTAATTAATCGGTTCTGGCAACTATGAGCGATCATTCCCCTTGGAGTGCAAATAGATAATCATGAAATATTAATTAGGCATCATGCCCACGATATGTGTTCTGGTTTCAAAAGATCAGTCGTTATAAATTTTAACAAAAGGAATTAATTTAAAAAACATTGAGATTGGTACTTAGGTAGGTATATGTAATTAAACACTAAAAAGATACAACTAAAATCCTAACTCTATGGAGAAAGGCTCTTCAAAGTAGTAAGGGATGAACAATCTTCAATCAAATATTTTTAGTTCCTAAATTTCCAAAATTAAATTATATTAAGGCTTGGTTGTAGGTATAGTTAAGAAAAATATTACCTTGGGGTGTCGCTATCCGCGCACATAGTACCTTAGTTTTATGACAAAGTGTTGCCATTGACAAGTTCTGTTGCAACACTTTTTAAACTTAGAAAGAAAGTTCCAGTTACCCTTTTCCTTTGTCCAAAGTCTCTAGGCTCATCTCCAGGGTCGCGTCGCTGGTGGGGCACGCGCCAGAACGGAGGTCGCTGGTACATCGGCATTGTCACTGCTCTCACTTCCAAACCAATTCACTAATAAAAAAAATCACATCAATAACAAATTAAAAAGAAAGGATTGCGCGCGCGCATACACCGGACGTCTAACTTCCAAAACTGAGTAACATTGTCGAAAGTCTTTCTCAAGCGCACATTGGATCTAATTTTAGCAATAACTTGCTCAATAACTATCGTCAGAGCCAAAGATATTAATTTGCTGGCTGTTATTTATACGTGGCTATCTAGGCATCCTGCAACTCATTGTAATTTATCGGCCGCATTCGTTTATTTGACTCCAAGTATTCAATAGCCTTCATAGCCAACATTACCTACTGATGTTCCCATTGCATATTTCATGCAGTAGTAGGACTGGACATGTTAGCATAACAAACAAAAGCAGCCGGTAATATTCATCCACACGCCGCCGGAAGATGGCGGATCTTTGAAAAGAACCACGCGGAAATTAAAGGATTGGCGTAATGATAACACTCAAGGAAAACTAGTGGAATACATTTAGTCGAAAACTGCGCACTTAAAAATATTTTATTTTTATTATTTTGTGATATAGAAAGATTTGCCAGAAATTTGCATTAAAAAATTGCAAAGTTTACTAATATCTTGACCTTCACAAATGATAAATTACCTGTGCTACGCCTAAAAGAGATAGAAGAGGGCTAAAATAATGGCTCACTCACCAGAGGGCGGTGCGGTGCGGCGTGGTAACTTTCTCAGCGCCGTTCAAACAGTGTTACTATTATCTCGAATTATTCCCGGCTACATCAAACTATGTCTATTTTTCGCTGGTGGACGCCGCCCAACGCATCGAGTGCTTACCGTGATTTACAACTTACAAGCGGGGCAGACGCGCTGTTTCTGGGGCAATCCGAAATTCGCAATTTGTCGGTTCGACTCCCGGCCGATCTGAAATCCGAACGCGGTTCATTGCTCCCGATGGCGTTATGACGCTTTTACGTGTTTTAAGAATATGGGTGGTGAAAAGTTTATGGACTGGACATCTTTTCACCCAATGTTTCTATTTGAACCAAATATTTTTAATGCACTTAAATCTTTACACAACTAATACACAAACATCTAACGATGTTTCTGTATTTTTATTTCATTGTCACATGTACAAACATTATGATCTACAAAAATATTATTGGGTATAAAGACAAAGAGCATATTATATTAAAAATAGGCTAGTTTTCTAGATAAAATATTTAAAGAAAATTCCTAGAGAAAATATTTAAATTAGTCCGTCAGTTAGATCATCAATTTTGGACACAATTGGACACACTTATTTGTTTCTTTTGACAATTAAATAAGAAATGCTAAAGATAAAGCGCGATATAGTTCATGAGTGGGGCCTCATGACGTAAATTTTTTGCAAACTATGAGAGCAAACTGTAACGTCACGCGCAATTTTAACGGGCTATATATTCATAATTTTTCGTTAATTGGCAAAAGAAAATATACGTGTCCCATCAAATATATGTGAACCAGAATATTCGAAATAGAAAATGTTTTAATTTGTATGCAATAACTAGAAAATAGGGAACGATTATTATTTTAACTTTAACATTCTTAATATTAAAATAACATAAATTCATTTCTATTTTACGTATCTTTATTGAAATTAACAAAATAATGTGTACAAGCGTAAAATCAGTCGATAGAAATTTACAAATAAAATTAGACTTAATATTAGATTCAAGATACTACTCATTATAATACAAAAAACAACTTATTTTTATTTGATTGAAAATAAATAGGTATATAACAAAAACTCTAACATAATTATTTTTACTGTAACATACATATGTACAAAATTTTACAACACATCAAAAATTAAAAGCAGAGATATAACTGATAGGTATACATAACTTCTATAAATACATACTTTATTGATAGATGGTGGATCCAACAAATTAGATAAATGCTTTTATATGATTTTTGTTTATTTTTGAATAATCGGACTCATTTTTCTTTAAATGAAATCCGTGTAATAAAAAAATGCAATATTAGAAAAATGTTGATTAAATGAAAACGTATGGGTTTTGTTTGAGTATATTTTATGAACATGAATGCTTCATAAATAATTTTGGATCGTTTTCTTATCTAAGTTAATGCCCTCAAAGGTACTAATGCAACTGTGTTTTATAGAAAATCGTACATTTTGTAGAGAAGTCACAAATTCTAACATAATCTTAGTATACAATTATGACCACGTAGCGTGGTCGATTTTGAATATGACGTTTAAACACTTGTGAAATTATTGGAGAGTAACCTTTTGCCCTGGGCTCATAAGGAAGGCTATTGACGGAAATAAGTTCCGATGAAAGTGAGATAGAGACAGTGGGCTAATTCATTTTTGGCGTAATGGCAAGAATAGGCTAAGTAACATTTTTAAACGCCTGATATTCCTTAGTTATCATTTTATAGTGTTTGTTATTTTCCTTTAACTTGATGTATCCAGTTAACATATAAACATATATAAACATTCGCTTGTATTTCAAAGCTTACTTACGTAACAATTTATAAATTAATTAAAGTATTGTTTATATTTAACCCTTTTATTAGTAATGATATTATAAAAGCTATTTTTATATATTTTATCACAAATTTAGTAACCTACTTTCAATATACAGATTTATGCAAGAGAGCAGTTACAAATTCTTATGAATATTAATTAGCAAGTTAATATGTGTTAAGCTTAAAGATAGAATGAGAAAATATTTATTCATAAATAGTGACCAGTACATAAGGGCCCGGCCACATCTCAATGGCACGATGCCGTGTCGTCCAACAGCGACGGTGTAAACTAATTTTTAAGGTTAACTGAAATTGTGAGATGCCGTAGCTTAGAGAAAATGCGATCCGCTGTGGAAGTGGCACTAAAACTTAGTTAAGTAAATTACTGACGTCAACCATTTTCAAATTTTATGGATCTTTTTATCTAAATTAAATGATTTTATTCTAGACATCAAACATGACAATATGTGTATAAAGAAACCTGTATTAAATCTATGATTATGATTGTTGCTTCTTCTTGTCGTGCCGTTCAAGGGCGAGGCGCCGTCCGGTAAAAAGCGTATTGTGTATAGACTGGTTGAGGAATGAGTAACCCAGAAACTTATCGTGATTGAATACTATATATTTAGTTTCCAGACGTCTATTTGCTGAATTAAAATCTATTCCATCAAATAACAATGACTTGTTTTCTCGACACGGCTGTGTCGCCGGCCGGTACAGCGCCATCACGCCGCGCCGGTGGACCGTACGTTGCCGCGACGACACCGTGCCGTTGACATGTGACCAGGCTCTAACACATTTATAACTTAAGACTAGCAAAACCTGAAATTCAGTGTCAAAAAATTTATTAAAGATATCTACGATCAAATATAAAAAAAACTAGACACATAACCCGCGATTAAACGCTTCCTAACCAAATAAGCTACTGGGTGTAGACAGTGGGGTGCTATTTTCTGTATAAATTTGAATTTTGAATTCCAAAAATGACGTCGATGAACTTTCGACATTCGACTTCATGGTATGCAAGTAAGGTTGGTTTTGCTTTGATCTACGTTTATAACATAAGAATATCATAAATAATTGTGCATCTAGTTTTTTTTGTACTTGGTCGAAGAAGATTAGTATAAAACCTTGATTAATTTAAATTAAAACTATTTTAAGATAATATTTTGAAGATATAGGTAATTATTACATTTCTTTTTGCAAACGCTTAGGATTCATGTATTCAGTCGAAACGTTGTCTTATTTGTAATTAGCATCTACGAATTACGCTGCATTTTGTATATATATTTGTAACGACAATGTATATATATTTTATAGATATTATAGCTGCCAGCCAGGGCCGCCTTTTAACATACCAAGCCCCCAATGATTAAGATACGACCCTGGCTAGACACGGGGCCTTCTTACTATTTTTTTTCTATTTGGTTTAGTACATTTGGCTTCGTACGCCTTTTAGTCCCTCATATTTTACATCATATGTTATTTACGAAATGATGGTGTAATTCATATCGTTCATTCGACGGAGCCCCGGCGACAATTTCCACGGATCCATTAATTTGATCATAGACGACGCAGCAAGGCGGGCAACAACCAGCCCGCTAAGTAAATCTCACTACAGCCGTACCATTACAGTTGATTTTTGTTATTTCACGCACGACCACTAGAAGCAATTGCAAAACAATACAAAACAAAAACCGTGCTGTCCGTTGAAATTCCCGCCAAGAACTCCCTCTTTGTCATGAGTGCCTCTGAGCACTCCATTGGCTAAAAGGTACGGCATATTGTATGTAAGACGGAGTGCAAACTACTGAATCCCTTCCCTCCGTCGATCTCAGGGCCCTCGGCGCGTGCTCAGTGTATATAACGGGTTTTAGTGAATATATTATCTTTTCAGACCTAGTGGATGAGGGCCCTGGGCACAATATGTATGCCAATGGGTAAAAACGGCCCTACAAGCAAACTTACGATAGAGACCGACCTAAACAACAGGATATTTTGCCGAAATCGAACCTTCGGTTTATTTCTCAATTTCGGCCGAAACCTAAATTTATAATGTTATATTCTAATCCAATATATTTATACATATACAGAGGTTATAATGTTAATAAAAAAAATAATGTCTAACTAAGTCAGCACTTTCAAATAAATTATAGACACTTATTCAGCCGAAAACATTGGCTTCGGCGCGGATAAATGTTCGGCCGATTATATGACGAAACAGAAGCTATCACCAAAACCTGCCGTAATTAAATAAATAATAACAATCTATACTTCGAGTTCTTTAGAGTTTGTTTGTTTGATTGTTTGTTTGAACGCGCTAATCTCAGGAACGACTAGTTCAAATTGGAAAATTCTTTTTGTGTTGGATAGTCCGTTTATTAAGAAAGGCTTTAGGCTATAAAACATCACGCTGCGGCCAATAGGAGCGAAGCATTAATGAAAAATGTTTTGAAAACGGGGAAAAATTATTCATCTATACTAATTAATCATAATAACAGAAATTGCCGCGGACGAAGTACGGCGGGCAACAGCTAGTAATAAATATATAGGGACATCACACAAATTGAGCTAGCCCCACAGTAAGTTGTGAACTAAACCAAACATTCGGTCGGTCTCTACGTATGACCGTGACAATTCGAAAGTCGACAATTTAATATTCTAATAAGATCTTAGAAGTCTAATATGGCTGGTTTGGTATCCTTCGCGCATTTCATCAGCGAATGCATTAGTTTCACGAAGCCAGTGTCTTTGGGCTTCTCGAGACCGCGGAGGAGTCGGTTCTTCATCACCGCTACGAACTCCCGGTTGCTTAGTTGGCCGTCCACTGGAATTTATAATTTTGTTTTGTAATTTCAGTGAATCCGCATTTCAAGGATGAACTCAGAGATTGCAAAAAGTAGAGAATAGAAAAAAGCCCATATGACCGCGTGGCACCCATAACACGACGACGAGGTTGTCACAGGAAAAGTAAGTGGGTCTTTAGGTGCAAGTAATTTTTCTGTAATATTGTGCTAATTAGAGCATTTTACATCACTATTTAATTTAAATGAGGCAACATTCAAAGGGGGTACAAATCCACATGATACACAAGCAGAGCGCACACGGTACCGCTCACCAAGTAACTTCGATCCGCCCCGGTGACGGGATGGTTGGGAAAAATATTCGTCGACCCCGGTAGATCGGCCCCGTTAACAAACGGGGCAGATGGCAGAGATCAACTATCATATACCCCGGTGTCGGCATCATCTACTTAGATTGGATGAGTCACCCCTTCAAACTAATGTCGGTGGTAAATTTACACGGTGATACTTTTGTCAAAAAAAAAAAAACAGTGGTCCTCCGGAAGTGCCGACAGAAGTGAAAACTTGTACATTCGGTTTCATGTCTCTTCTAACGACTACTAACGAAGGAATAATAAACAATACTTAAACTAACTGTAAGTATTGTTTATTATTCCTTCGTTAGTAGTCGTTAGAAGAGATATGACTTGAATACTAACTCGTTTTATAAAATGAAGACTTATTTAGTACCTGCCCCGTTATAAACACACATCGGGGTAGATGATACTAGATCTGTGCCATCTGCCCCGTTGGTCAACGGGGCCGATCTACCGGGGTCGATGAATATTTTCTTTTCCAATCGTCCCGTCACCGGGGCAGGAACACCGGGGCGGATGGGAGTTACTCCGCTCACCGCATATCGCCATCGCAGTGGTGCCATATGCAGGTCCATACAAATCCAGACATTACTAATGAAGCGGCACAGCAGCGATGGCTGTGTCGCTGCCGCCGCGGCGTCATGTGTAAATGCACTGGTGTGGCACATGGCACACGTTTGGCTAATTGCTGGACAGATCGATGAGATTTGGTTGAAGGTAATGTTATTAAGGTTACTGCAATACCAATATAACCGACATAAAATAAATAAAAAGCAGTTCTAAACCTCGACTTTGTTTTAACTAAACAAAATAATAAAAAAAATCATCATTGTCAATCATTGAAATTCGTCATTGTCAATCATTACAGGCCAAAATTGGTATCCTAGCTGCAATATTCAATTGATACTGGCTGCTCTTCGTCGCTCAAGTTCTATCAACGTAGGTAAGAACCTAACTTGCTGAATTTCGTTTCAAATATAGAAATGCGCATTTAAATATGTCGACCCGTTTTCCATTTTTTTTATTCGACACAACAGGTAAAATCAAGATCTCACAGTAAAAACATAAGCACTCTGTTTCCTGCCCATAGGCGTACAAAATTGGAGACAAATGCCTAATTCAATATTTAGTAAAAAAAAAAAAAAAAAAAAAAAAATGTAGTATTACAAATCATGATTGAACTAACTAATAATTTGTTACAAAATAAAACTGATATACAATAAAAATACTTATTATAATTTGTCCCAAAGAAAGTCGTCCAATTTATAATATCATATTTGAGCTAGTAGATCACGGAGGCTCTTTTTAAAATTGTTTATACCTGACGTCACTTGTAAAGATTTCCGTAACTTATTATAAATAGCGGGGGCTCTAACAAATACACTATTGAGTAGCAGTGTCGTTTTACAAGTAAGAGATTTAAGTTTGTACACTTACGAGTTTTGGGTTAAGTTGCCACAGACATATCATCATCATTTCGTGTAGGTGACACGGTCAATCGACCATGCACACCCTGGTGTCAGAGTTCTTAGGAACCGCCACTCAGCCTCTGACGTGATTCCTTTAACAACGACCAGATAGCAGCCGCGACCAACGGCTTAACGTGCCTTCCGAAGCACGGAATCATCTCTATTATCAGACAATCAAGTGATTCAAGCCTGCAATGTCTTAACCAAACTGGAAGCCACTAAACAATGTATGCTTCCCGTGGGAATCGAACCCACGACCTCCGGGTCTACAGTCACAGACACAGACAGATACACACACATGAACAGACTAACAGGTGAAACTTTTGACACTTTTTGGTGGGAGTAAAAAAGATTACTCACTGTTCTCGTCGAAGATAGTGAAGACCACGTTGATGAGATGCGGATGCAGATCCACATGAGCAACAGTTCTGGCCACGTGCCGCAGCGTCGGCTGGTCGATGGACGCACCGGCGATGTGGTAGAAAGTGAGAGCCGTGTCCACGTCGTTGATGTTGTTGAGGAGGTGGAAGAACTTTAGATAGTCGTCTTTCGTGATGCCCACACCGTGGTCGCGGAAACTGTAAGAGATAGATTTTATCATTAAATAAATATACACGGTGAAATTTAAATCGTTCTGGACCCTTAAAGTAGTGATTCAGCCCATCGATAAGAACAACTTTTCCTATGGGACCAATGCTGGGAACTCAAAAAAAATTGGGCAGTTCCATACAAAAAATTTTGGCCGCCCGGTCAATTTGTATGGTGACGTAAAAAAAAAATGTTGAGTTCCTAGTATTGGTCCCATAGGAAAAGTTGTTTATATCGACGGGCTGAATCATCCCGAACGATTAAAATTTCACCATGTATAGACATATATAGACACACAGATTGAGCTAGTCCCAAAGTAAGTTCGAGACTTGTGTTATGGGATACTAACACAACGATACTATACTTTAATAATTAAATCATATATAGATAAACGTCCATTAGATATAAGCATTCTCCGTATCTCATTTCATCGCATTAGAATCATTATCGCGAGTGATATATGCTATAATTTTTTTGCAAGGCAATAAGTCGTGCTTATATAAAATTTCATAGAAAAGGCAGGAGCAAAGTGGTATGCAGGTATGCTCGACCGCCACAAAGGGAGGATCTCTCCGCCAGGTAAGATGTGCTATCTAGGGAACCGTACGGCTCTGAATATGTTGCGTCGGAGGTAGTATTTAGGCGTCGGATCGAAGAAACATGTTTGCGCATTTCAGAGTAAAAAAATCTTATGCGTTATCTAAGTCTTGTAGTTATTTGTTGTAATTCGCCATCCTGCCAGTTAAGTCCTCGTGTTATTACTTGGCGAATGTTCAGGTTCCTACACTTTAATTAATTCTTTACATACATACAACGTGATTTTGAACCCCCTAGCTATATTGAAATCTAGGAATTAGAATCCCTAATGGAACACAGAACGCCAAGAAAAAAAGGTAAAAAAACGAGAAAGAAAATTAGGTTTCCCATACAAAGTCGCCGATCAGCTGGACGAATTTCTATGAAAGGATAAATTAATTTTTTCGTTTTATACCTTTTTTTTTACAATTCTGTATTCCATCATGGATTCTGATTCCCAGATTTCAATAGAGCTAGGGGGTTCAAAATCACGCTGTATTAGGCAAAATATACCACTAGAGCTAAATGGTCCTGTTGTTTACAAACGCAATCCCCAACCAAAAAAAAAATCCCCTCGCAGTCTTATTTCTTATTTCTTTATTTCTCGCTTACATGTACCTATACCTCTGTCTTTACCTGTCTTTACCTAGTCCAATATGACTCATTAACGTTAATTTTACCGACTGCTACCGGCTTTTGGAAAAGAATATGCTAAGAAAACCTGACTAGTCGTCTGTTGTTCAATATTGTGTAAAAAATACTTGTAAGTACCTACTAGATTGCAGTCTGGTTTTTAATATTGTTTGCATCGCTGTCAAATACCAAATTGTTCCAATAACCTTGTCTCCAATCAATTGCGTATATTCTTTCAAATGATAAATAATTTAATCACAGATCTAAAACCTTTTCTTTTAATGAAGCCGAACAAAATAACTTACGCTTTCTTGACCCGCTTCAGCATCCTCGCCTTCTTCTTGGCGGGGTAGCCGGCGTACGCCAATAACAGCTCTGCAAAATCCGCTTCTGTGATGCGCCCATTCTCATCTGAAACGCACATCGACATCTGTAATCATTGTAGAATCCTCGCCTACCTTGAAATAATTCGTGAGTACAAAAACTTATTTCTCTTTAAAAGGCATTAAGTTATCAAAGAGGAATGCATGATTCGTCTTTGCTAACTTAATATTCGACCGCCAACCTCATACAAAAATATTGGCATAATTAATGTCTGTTCTAAGCACGTACGGTCACCTGCATCCATAAATAGCCTAAATATGAAAATCGATTGCACTGATTAGGGAGGCATATATATTGAGCAATATCATGAACCTTATGCCACATGTATAAGGTTGAAATTGCTGTTTTTTATATAGTTCTTCTATATGGACTTTTGCAGACGACCGTACAAGGCATGCTGTGGCAGTTAGTTCCACTAAGGGCGGCGGCAAGGGCGCTTCACTGCAATAGTAAGTCTTTACCACCCGTCACTAGATGGCGTTAGCCTAAACATGTAGAATCAAGTAAATCTGAAAAATATTTTTATAACTAAGCCGATATTTTTTTTCATATTAATTAAGATATTTTTCGTAAATTCTGATAATATTTTCCCAAAATATGGTGGACTTAGTTGTGAATAAACTTATGGCGCCATCTATGTGATGAGTATGAAACAAATTGGACGCGATAGGAGTTGGGACCACATGGCTAATGCAATAATTAGCAATAATTATAAGATAGATAAAACCAAAATGCTTAATAGCGCAGTCGATAATCCTCACCTGGCTGTTTCCTCTGGAACTCCAGAGACAATATTTCCTTCTGCAGTTGATGTTGGAAATCCAAGAACTTTTCTATGGTTAGCTTTTGATTGAGCTTGGGTCCAAAAAAGTAGGTGGTCAATGCCGAATTGATACCCTGAAATTAAAAAGTTTAACGTTACATACTTATTTGTAAAACCAAATGTGTTATTAAACCCTGATTCTACTGCAGGCTTCTGGTGTTAGGCATATACAGTTCGATAAATAGGTGATTTTTCCATCACAATCAATTTATGCGTGTTCTGCACAACCAGGTATGCACAAAATCTTTTGACAATATTTTCCGTTTTCAAATACAGATGATGTAAGTCACAACAATAACAATACAGATGATGTAAGTCACAACAATAACACCTCAGGTAATGCGAAACTTTGGAGTTAGCCTTGAAAACGAACAAAACAAAGATGAGTAATATTAAATATATATTTTTCCAAGATAATGGGTACAAAATAAATAATTGTCTTGATCAAATTGAGGGGTTGCCAGTGTTAATGACAGGATCCGATGCTACCCTGCTGACGGTTCTTAAACTGACCCTATAGTCTAATGAATCTTAACTCGTTCACTGACACTGAACCAGACATGAAAGAAATAACAATAGAATTACGTCTACAGGCGGGCAGTGTCAGCGAAAGTGACTTTGAACTTGAGCGACAGCTGTAGCCACGAATGGCGGCATCAGTCTCGCGACCAGTGTTGTTCGATAGGCTTTAGGACACGGCAATAGTCGCCGTGCGACTCATCGTCTTATGTTTCTCAGATTGGCCCTTCAGGCTTGTATGCACGCATACGCGGCCCATCAGGCAATATGAGAGTTTGCTGTCTCTCCAAGCCTTGCGCACACAGGCAACGCCCAAAGCCGAGGTCCGTCCCTCCTGGGGGCCCTTTGGTGATGTTGTCTATAAAGGTTGAGGGCACTCTGCCCTCGCCTCAAACGCCCGATGAAGTAGCGAAAGCTCACTTGGAGCTAGCTACATAGTCAGTTCAAAAAAAAAAACATCGTCTTATTTTGCGTCAGATACCGCAGAATGAAATTGGAAACTACTACCCGTCAACGTCAATTTTGCCTGTATATATTTTATCACCAAAATATTTATTTTTCTTTACTAAAGACATAGCTCAGCGGATTAGCTTTTTGAAGTGGCAGTAGGCGGGGCACATAGCGCGAGGAACCGATGGCCGATGGGGCAGAAAGGTGCTCGAATGGTGACCACGTACCGGCAAGCGCAGCGTTGGACACCCACCGACCAGGTGGTCAGACGACCTAACCAAGGTCGCAGGAAGACGCTGGATGCAGGCCGCTTCCAACCGGTCATATTGGAAATACTTGGGGCAGACCTTAGTCCAGCAGTGGACTTCTTACGGCTGAGATGATGATGATGATAATTTTTTTAGTAAATCATCATCACGCCGAGCACAGCGAGCACACCGAGAGTGACACGACTCGTGGGCCGCAGCGACACTTGCCGCTGCCGCCAGTCGCTGAGCTTCAAAGTCATTCTATTCAAATTCCTAGCAACTAATTCTAGTAGTGTCGCCCGCCGTCATGACAGGTTTCGCGTGACTCTTGCCGCTACCACAAAAATTCAAAGTCAACCTCTCCGATACTAGTCCGATGGTCCAGTACCTGAGCATTATTGGCGCTAATGTACGTTAAACAACCCTGGGCGCGGTCCCCACTGGGATGGGTGATCGCAAGTGACAAAAATAGCTCGAGCTCCCCGCTGTCATCATTGACAGTCGTTAAGCTATGTCAGATGCCTTTAAGCATCAGCTTGAAAAATCTGACTCCAGTGTTAGCCACACTTACACACACGAAAAGCAAAGACTAGTACAAAACCTTGAGAGTATACATGTAGATGACACACCTTAAAAGTGTTACCGGTATTAGCATGGTCTCGATGTCGGGAGCCGATGCTGCTCTGCTGCCGAATCAGCGCGGCCACCTTCTCAAACTCCTCGCAGTCCACATCACCGTCTCCGTTCAGGTCGAACATTCGGAACGCGATCTCGAAGTGACGACGAGAAGCTGAAACGTATTTGAAATGTAACAAACTAACATTTTTAGAGTTCCTTAGCGCGATAGCAAACGGAACCTTTTAGATACGTATGTCCGTCTGTCTGTCCGTCAACATGTCACAGCCACTTTATGCCGTAACTATTAAGACTACACAGTTGAAACTTAGTAGGTAGTTTTAGGTTTTTATACAAAATAAAAAAAATTAAGATAAAGAAGCATCCAATACATGGAACTGAAACTAAGAAAATAATCCATCGATTCTATACGTGCGGGGTCTATAGATAGGTCGTTAAAAATGTCATCCTTAAACAATTTTTTCTCAAAAAAAATAACTACTTCCAAAGTGGTAAAAAGTGTGGCCCCCCTCTAACTTTTGAAATAAGAGGGTGAAAAATTTAAAAAAAATATGCTCCGCATTAACAATTTCAACGAAAATCTATTAGTGGGCAGTTTTTAAAATATACCACATTTTCAAAAACCGCAAATATAACTTTGTAACGTAAGATACATTGTATATAAAGGAAGTTAATAACAAATTAATTATTTGTAAACATACAGTAACGAGTTGTTGTACTCGAAGTCTCGATGGTATTTTCAGTTTACATCCCAAACTCATTACTAATTTCTACTCATCACTCATTACTACTTTGTTATTGTGTACTGTTCCCAGAGAGTTGTTTATGACATTGTCACGCAGACAGGGATAACTCAGTTAATGATTCTGATATATAAACCAACTACCACCCTCTGCAGTCAGTCATTCGACAGCAGGCATCCGATAAAGAACTATATAAGTGTATTCGTGGTACCACTGCCATAATAATATATTCTCCTGTACCTAAGTGTTCCTCACAGTGAAGTGTATACTTGTTAGTCATAAATATAATAATTGGTACTACAAGAAAAGTTGTCGTCATTCCGAAGAAACTTCGCGACAACCCGAACATTACAACTTCGTCACTTATTCAAACTATGAAAAACAAATTAATTTTGCTGGAAAAAATGATAGTGGTATTTTGGCTATGTGTAGGTATTCGGTACGTTAAGTGGATACCAAATTTAGTTTATTTATCATCGTAATCATCATCTCAATCGCAAGAAGTCCACTGCTGGACATATGCCGCAGGATTTCCAATGTGACCGGTTGGAAGGGGTCATTATTATTTATTTAGTTTATTGTATATCCCAAATCTATGCTTACTACTACGGAACTCTTCATGGGCGCATTCCACTAGCACTTTGCCAGTTTTTTATCTCTTTCCTCATATTGATGTCATTCTTATCCTATTCTGTCCTACCACTAACAACTATTACCAGCGGTTCTGTGAGAACAGTAGACCTCGCGAGCCCTTACAACCACGAAATAACAGATTTTTTTATCGTTTCCCTGGCTTAGCCCTTTTAGAGTTTTGAAACAAACCTACCAATGCTAGAAATAATGTAGAAAGACCCATCCTTTACCTATAAGCCGCACCGTATCGTATTACCCCTTCTTACTTAAACCCTTTACCCACCCCTTACATTTGCAAGTTTCTTTAATCGTTTTTCGTCCTCTATTCTTAAAAGAAGAAGTTTTATTGTACATAATCTGGTGAAGCGGTCTATATTAAAAGGCTCCAGGACTATGCCCGCTAGCCGGCGAGAGCGAGAGAGGGCAACGTAGGAACATCCTGCCGCTGCTAATTCATGAGCTCCCAAACTACAACCACCCTTGGCAGTGTCAAACCCTGCGATTTGTGGATGGTCATTGCCCATGCTAATATAAGAGGAAACTGTGTTCTGAAGTAAGTGATCTTCCCCGAACGCCAAGTTAGAGCAACGGCCGCTATAGGCACCGAATTGTTAATATTTGGCCCAGTGTAAGTGTCAAATTGCACCATAATCACCAAAGGTCGTCTGTAGGTGATTTTGAGGCTAAATCAATTGGGTAATAGTGCCTAATGAACTATTTACCAAGCCCTTTTTAACCCGACACATATGTAAATTGTCTTTTCCAACCCCTGGGCCTGCTGATCTGCGCAGGCCTGTGCAGCTTCTTTAGGTATTATTGTGGCCAGGCACTTTAGCTGTAGGCCGGTTCAGTTGTTTTCACGCTTATTATACAATGAGTTAAGAAAACCCTGTCCGACCCTTGAAGGCGTAATCGAGCCCGTCGATATGGACAACTTTCCCACGACACCAATGCGAAAGTTCCCAATTCAAAATTTAAGGCACTTCCATACAAAAATGTTTGTTCGCCCGGTCAATTTGTATGGGAACCTCAAAAACAATTGAGTTCCCAACATTGGTTCCATAGGAAAAGTTGTTCATATCGACGGGCTGAATCACCCCTTTAACGGTCGGACAGGGTTTTTTTTGACATATTGTATACAACTTATTATATACAACTTTTGGGCGAATTGCCGGCTATAACCACGTTCTTTTTTATCGTATAAAAAAGTTGTTCAGACAAAAAAGTTGCGTCTTAATAAGAATAACAAAAAAGTCACAAGACAGTTTTGAATATGTTTTGAATATTTTTTGAAATAGCCTAGATATGAGGCTTTTTGGCTAGCTTCGTGGCGCAGCGTTCAACACGCCAGCCTGCGACACGAGAGTGCCCGGGTTCGATCCCCGGCCAGGTCAAGATGGAAAATGATCTTTTTCAGATTGGCCTGGATCTTGGATGTGTATCTATATATGTATTTGTTATAAAATATAGTATCGTTGAGTTAGTATCCCATGACACAAGTCTCGAACTTTACTCTGGGTCTAGCTCAATCTGTGTGATTTGTCCGTATATATTTATTTATTTTAAGTTTCGAGCCTCCAAATTTCTGCCATTTCTAACAATTTCGAAAAAAATTGTATATAATTACTGAACCTGCTCACAAAATTTCATGAGAATCGGTTAAGAAATGCGACCTGTAGGCGAGAACAGACAGATGGACAAAAGAATTTTCGGCCAGTCGAAACTGAGACGCTTCGCTCGCTCGGTCAATAAATGCGAAAGTCAATTTGTTTGTTTGATTGTAACGCTTTCACGCCTAGTGAAGGCGTGACTAAACCAATAATCATGAACATTTGCATAATAGACACCTTTTATACCCGTATACCGCAAGTCTGCTCCCGAGGGACCGACATCAACGTAAGCGGAGTCGTGGGCTAAAGCTAGTAAATATTATCAAATTGAAAGTATGTATCTACGAATAAGTAATAAGGTATGTACGAATGTGAATATTTGTAACTCCTTTACGCAAAAACTAGTGAATCGATTTTGTGGATTATTACGCGGACTAAGTCGCGAGAAAAAGCTAGTAGTTAAAAACATAACTAACTACATCTCATCTTTGTATATATTTAATACATATGTAAGTGTACCTGTGGTAGTGAACCTGACTAAAATAAGTCAAATTAATACAGTATGAGGCTGTGCATGTGTTACCGATGAGTAAAATTATATACCTACTCCTTTTAATAATATATGACTTGATTACATGCCTACACTCATGCTAATGTGGGTGTATAAAGATAAAATTGTAACAGACAACGTAACCCGAGACACTATTAAGAGTCGGATCTGTTACTCTCATTAATTTTTGTTCAAGCAAAACTTCTTTTGTTTCAATATAGATATGTTATATGTACAAAAGCATTAAATTGTACCGCCCGTAATCTATACAGTACATTGAAGATATTTTAGGAAAAGTGATCTCATTAGGCAAGCACTCGTTTAACATCTTAAGAATAGTTTATTTGTATTTTCGGCAAAGTGGAAACGCAGAACAGTCGTGGAAAAGTACGTTTCCGGACAAAGTCTAGTTATTTATTATTATTTTACGAATTTCATCACTTTATCAAAAAAAGACGGCTAAAATAGGATATCTCAGCGAAAAATATCCGAGATGAAGATGGGCGGGATCACAAAATCATTACATTCGCTCATGCCCGGTGCCGGCTGCCCCCCACCCTTAGATGCTGTGCGCGGAGAAACAAACGGTCCATAACATGTTGTGATCGCTGCTTTATCACCCAGATAACTGTGACATCTGATAATTAAGTTATCAAACTTATTTCTTTACCACATGACGCTAAAAGATGTTATTCTCAGTGAAGCGAGTCCGTTCGAAAATAAAGATAAAAGTTTTTCAGTATTTGCGATGTGGTGCAAAAACTATCACTTTTTTGTTTTGGGCTACACTTTACATGGTTGTGGTGAAAATAACGTTGTTCAAGAGCAATTCCAGTGCACCGGTTGTGAAGGATTGGTCGATGGTACCTGACAATTACACCAAGTGGCTGGTAATACAACGATAACATTTGGAATTCACTTTTTATTTAATAAATATTTTACTTAAAAGTTTTGTTATACAGCGTTCTTTCTGATACTTGTTTATACTACAGTTGAGCAAAGAATTTATTATTCCTAACTATAGATACTATACTTTATATATTATAATATTTAGATCGGATGGGACCCAGACACTCAGTGGGTCCCATCCGATGGATATAAAAAAAGAGGAGTACCAAAAACAAGTTGGTCAGATGAAATAAGGGCATTTGATGAAAACTGGTAGGACACTACGAAGAAAAGAGAAAAGTGGAAAAAAGAGGGGAGACTTTTGCTCAGCAGTGGGACATAGAGAGCTATATAAAAAACTATCGACACAAAGACAAATGTAGGCTAACGACAGCAGCGAATTGTTGAAAGACATGAGTTTGGTTTGTTTTTAGTGTGTGTAAGTAGTATAATAATTGACTAGCTTTCGTCCGCGGCTCCGCCCGCGTTAATGTCGATCCCTCGGGAATAGTACTTTTTCCCGGGATAAAAGGAAGCCTATGTCCTTCTCCGTACTCCAGAGAACTTGTTTGCAAAATTTCATGATGATCGGTTCAGTAGTTACGATGTGAAAGCGTAACAAACAAACAAACTCACTTTCGCATTTATAATATTAGTAAGGATAATAAACGTTAGTGCTGGCAGAGACACTGCATGACTATGTATAATAATACAATTGATTATTTGCAGATGCAGGGCCCAGTTTTAGGCGACGATATGCCTGAAGTCCCAATAAACTTTTTGGATGGATACGAGCCAGACAATGAGACGATAGCGGAGCTCCAGGCAAGAGTCACGAGAGTCCACGACACGTGCCGCAAGTGGGGCGTCTCCAGGAGGTTAATTAACAGCAAGGAGTTCTTCGTGGACCACGCTCACAACCTCGTGTGGTGCAATATATTCAAAGCCGCCAGCTCTTCTTGGCTTTATAACTTCAACATATTAGGTGAGTTGTATCTTGTATCACTATTTTGAATCTTTAAGCTTCTAATAATCTTTCTCCTTTTTGAACTGTTACATAATTAAGTTTAATTTAAAACTGGTTTCCCAAGTTACAACCTCGGTCTAGTTTGGGAACTCCTGGTAATTCTTTTAGAATTAATACATCTTATAATAAGACCAACATGTACCTACACTCTATTGTAAACTCATAGGATAAACGCGTACCTAGTGTAGTTGTAAACTTCTCTTACTTCACATCAATATCTTGATGGTTTTGGTATTTAAAAACATAATATATGAATAGATCTTGAAGGTATTACTGCGTTAAACAGTGTATGTATTTAAAAAATATTCAAAATGTTATCCCTACGAAGTTCCACAAAATATAAAAACTCTCATTGAAAATAAAATCACGGAATCTTCTTAAAGGAAAATATATTTAAAATTCAAATGTGGTGCGAATAAACTAATACCAGTGTATTCATTGGGATTAACTGACAAACATATGCTGTATCCTGCTAAAAATGAGACCGACAAGAGCCTAGATCTCAATATCAGAGAGACAGTAAATGCAGGAAATTGTTTTTTCGTGTCTACCGCGTTCGTAGTAATTTGGTTCATTCGCTGATCTACAATCACACACTTTTTCCTTTTCCTAAACACCATATGGATTGAGAGATCACCATAACTATCACAAATCATTTTATTTCCAGGTGGTTACGAAAAAAAGTTTCTGTCGCGAACAAGGCAAGCGCCTTTGATGCTGGCGCGCAAAAAGTTTCCCCGTCCGACTGAAGAAGAATTAAAGAATGCTGTCAGCACGCCAGGAGTGATTTCACTTCTCGTCGTAAGAGAACCCTTCGTGCGGCTTCTATCAGCCTACAGGGACAAACTGGAGAACGTTACGCCGTACTACAGGAAAATGGCAAAAGCTATAGTATCCGAAAACAGAGAACAAGCTACAAAGATATTCGGACCCATCAAGAGTTTCGGGCCTACATTTTACGAATTTGTCGCCTATTTGATCAAGAAATACAAACATAACGAAATTAATTATGACGAACATTGGGCACCGTACTATCAGTTCTGTTCGCCGTGTGCAGTCAATTTCAGTGTAGTGGCCAAAGTGGAGACTTTGCCAAGAGACTCAACGTATGTGATCAAACAATTAGGTCTAAATAATATGCTCGACGGAAAAGTCAGCAATAGGAGAATGCGGTTACGGACCGTCATGAATAAGTCAAGGGATGGTAAGAACACAACCGCCTTATTAAAACAGTACTTTAGCCAACTTAATGAACAAATGTTGAATGACTTGTTAAAGATATATGGCATTGATTTTGAAATGTTTGGATATGATTCTAGAGTTTATAATCGTTATTTAAGAAATTAAAGAGTTTATCGATGTATTTTGTTTTCTTTCACACGTCTAGTTTGCACAATGTAATAGTATATATGTGACGAAAAAAACATTGTAGCCTGACCCGCCGCAACGGTGATGCAGAGTGTGCGCCGATTTCCCTTCAGGGTTCGTCAGTTCGTCTGGGCAGAAAAACGTCTGATACTAGATACACTATTGCACACGGGCGCAATAACGACTAGTGGTAGGCCTGTAGGCTAACTCTCATATGTGCACTTGTTTGTTACGCTTTTACATCTAAACCGATCGCAGATATTTTGCGACCGTCTGGGACACGGAAAAGACCATAGAGTAGGATCGACATTAATGCGAGCGGAGCTGCAGGAGAAAGCTGAGTGATCAATGAATTTTCTAAACATACAAGTGAGTTTGACAACAAATATTTTACATTAAGGAGAACGGTAAAAAAATATGACTTACTTGAAAGTACAGTCAAAAGGAAGATGTAGTCGCTGAAAGTGATAAGTCCAGACGAGCCGAGCTTGTAGAAGATTGAGTCTTCGTCCAGATCCAAGTTCAGACGCTGACTGATGCTCTGCATAAAACATAAACGTTTAACATTATTAACTTATACGAAAACTACACTATGAAAACTCATAGTGCAGTTCTCAAGTGAAAAAGCAATATCTAGGCTCGAAACACAACTAATCGTCTAGTAGTGAAATCAGTCGCTGATAGTCATAAATCTATTCAAACGAACCTAAATAAAATGCACAAAAGGCATGTATTCGGCATATTGATACAAGCCTTTAAATGTAAGAAGTGACAAAAAGACGATATCTATGGCACTCGGGACTTTCAAGATCCGTGCTAAGTGACAGAGGAAGTCGAAGATGCCATGCTGAATGGTATGCGTGAAAGAGGTAAAAGATTACAGAAACAAGCCAAAAATATGGTGGAACATAACAAGCGAAATATACATGAGACAACGGGGAATCTAAACATCGGTGAACAATGAATTCTCCTAATACTAAGGTGTTTGAAGCTAATCTAGTAATTTTTGTGGCCAATAAATGGTAGAGCAACTGGCACGAGAGAAAAAGTAACCAATCAAAACCTGTGCAGAGTAAATAAAAAAATTACGAATGTAGAGCAGTAGAGAAATAGGAAGAAGAGAGAGACAGTACCTCATCGATGTTCTGAAAAGACAAGAAAGTGATGTGAGTGGCCAGGAAGAGGTGCCAGTGCAGTGACGATTACAGTAAAGCTGCTTACAACGGTCGAAGTCAGGTTTAAGTGTTTAACGTTAATTACAACAAGCGTAAAAGACAGGAATAACTGGAGGAGTTTAATTAGCGTATTTTATTAAAATTAGTTACAACATTTACAAATTCGACATAGAAAATAAAATATTTTACAAGAGCAAAAGGAGCAAACATTGGATTAATATAAATATATATGATACCTACAATACATAGGTATGATTACACCTTGGTTACACCCACCATATATGTACCCAGTCCTTACTTTTCAATTGCGATCTATGCTCTATAAAAAAAATGTTTCTCATGAAAAATGTTCAGACTGGATAACATGTGAGTATGAGAATGTCAAAATTTATTTCGACTTCCCCGCTTACGTGCCTGTCCATTGAAAACTTGTTTATATTGATTTATAGGATGACTCCTATTTAGGGTGAGAATTCCCTGGCAATATTTTAATGTTGCAATCGAAATCCCTATTAAAATATAATTAATATACCACAATACCAGAGTATCAAGTCTACATGATCAAAATAGTACATTGTGAAGCAAGGTGCTAAAGTAATACTTTTCCTTGTGGGCTTAATGTTGGTGTTTCACAGGCGGTATTTTATTTAGGCGCGGTATACATTACCGCCCTTCCCACGTAATGTATAATTGCCTCATTGACTCGGGGCATAAAAAAATTCTTATTAATGTAACAATTCGGAATTTTATCACCAGAATCCCAAGTGGGACAGAGTGGATTTGTCATAAATGTAAGAACTATAATGCTGAATAAAGTTTCGAAGAAATAATGGAGTAGTAATGATGTTATTTTTATAACTAGCTGTTGCCCGCGGCTCCGCCCGCGTTAATGTCGTTCCCTTGAAAACAGTAGAAATTATAAAAATTCCATAAAAGCTTTTTCTCCTTAAGGGGGAATTTAATACATTTCACCTGCATAGATCTTTAGCCCTTAAGGAGGGAATTTTGCCCATTTCACCTACATTTTTTTATTGTAATGGAGAACTTCTTATTGTCATATTTCTAAGTAAATAAAACCACACAAACTTTACCCCACCTATTTTACCCCTTCAAGGGGAAATTTCGTCCATTTTAACTACACAGATCTTTTCAATTGTAATGTAAACATATATACTTATTTTTATACTTCTATGTCCAGAAATGAGAAAAAATCCATACAACCGCCCCCCCCCCCCTTTATCCCTTAAGGGGGGAATTTATCTTTTTTAATTGTAATCTAGAACGTATATACTTATTTTCATACTTCTTAATCTAGAAATGAAAAAAAAACCATACTAACTTTACTCCCCTATTTTATCCCTTCAGGCGAAAATTTCGTCGGTTTTACCTACATACATTGTAATCCAGAACGTCCAGAAATTAGAAAAATTCCATACAACCCCCCCTTTATCCCTTAAGGGGGGATTTTATACATTTTACCTACACAGAGCTTTTTAATTGTAGTCAAGAACTTACATACCTATTTTTATATTCTAAGTCTAGAAATGGAAAAATTCCATACAAACTTTACCCCCTATTTACCCCTTCAAGGGAGAATGTTGTCTGGTTCACCTAAACAGATCTTTTTTAATTTTAATTGAGAACTTGTGTGTCTACTTTCAAACTTCTAAGTCAAAAAATGAGAAAATTCCATAATACTTCATCCCCTTTGATTTTCTAAAAATCCTTTCTTAGTGCTCATTTACATCATAAAAAGAACCCCTGTGCTAAATTTCAGTTCCTGGGCACAGTAGTTTCGGCTGTGCGTTGATATATAAGTCAGGTTTGCTTCTGGCCCGCGGCTCCGCCCGCGTAAGTGTCGATTTCTCAGGAACAGTAGAATTACCCGGAATACATTAGTTCATGACTTTCAATGAAACACCTTAATATTGAATTTCAATTGAATAACTTCAAAAACTGAAAGTTTCATACTAACTTTGCATCCCCTTATACCCCCTTAAGGGATGATTTTTGAGAAAAATATTTTACTAGTGTTTCATGCTTTTCAGTAAAGAACCTTCATGCTGAATTTCATTCGACTAACTTCAAAAATGGCAAAGATTCATGCTTAATTTGCACCCTATTTTACCCCCTTAAGGGATGATTTTTGAGTAAAATATTTTACTCTTGTTTCATACCTTTCAGTAAAGAACCTTCATGCTGAATTTCATTCGAATTACTTCAAAAACGGCAAAGTATCATACTAACTTTGCAACCCGCTTTACCCCCTTAGGAGATGAATTTCCAAAAATCTTTTCTTAGTGCTCCCCTACGTTATAAAAGGAACCCCTGTGCAAAATTTCAACTTCCTAACCCTTATAGTTTAGGCCCTGCGTTGATATGTCAGTCAGTCAGTCAGCTTCTCCTTTTTTTAGTATGGATTACTATGGATAGTATGGATAGGTTTAATGCTGTCGTATAATGATGATGAATTGACTTTGGATTTTAATTTTCTTATGTCACTTATTATTTTATTTTATTTTTGCTATATGTTTGCAGGCAAACTCATGCCTTGAGTTCATTCAAATGACGATAACTTTTTTTTAATGAACCGATTTTGATGAAACAAACTTTAAATGTTTTGCTGAGTTAAAACAAAGCAATTGGTGAAAGTTTGAAGTAAATCGGTTCAGTATTTTCGGAGATAATCGTGATCATACATACAGACAGACAGACAGACAGACAGACAGACAGACAGACAGACAAGAAATTCCAAAAAAATTTTTTTGCTTTCTATTATTCTTTTTAAATGTCCCTCTATCCATTTCAGTCAAAAATTCTAAATGTACAGACAAAATATTTTTACTGTTTTATCATATGTATAGATGAAAATAATCATTACTTATTCCATCATTAATTATAACATTATTCCAGAAGAAATTCTCATGAATCTAGAATAATGCCTCATAATAACGTAGTTTCTGAAATTGGTATACAATGAGTAAAAGACATATCTGAAATAACTCAAACCCTGGGCTATTTTAAATTACTGCAGTATAATGTAAAATAAGTCAAGAAACGAATAAAATTAGGCATTTCCATATAAGTGTGCAGCCTACAGGTGCAGCCACCCCTTTATTTTGTATGAGAATGACGTTAATTTTTTTTCATTGTACTTTAATCTAGTATACCCCGTAGTTCGATTTATTACACCTATATGGTTTACAAGTTGTATAATATTCGAGAATATACCACATGAAAGCTATTTTATAATATATATATAACTAGCTTTCGCCCGCGGCTCCGCCCGCGTCAATGTCGATCCCTCGGGAATAGTACTTTTTCCCGGGATAAAAGGTAGCCTATGTCCTTCTCCATACTCCAGAGAACTTGTATGTAAAATTTCATGAAGATCGGTTCAGTAGTTACGGCGTGAAAGCGTAACAAACAAACAAACATACAAACAAACAAACAAACTCACTTTCGCATTTATAATATTAGTTAGGATTAGGATTAGGATTTATAATATAGCCCATTAACATATTAATTGCTTTGTTTCATAAAAAGAGTTTTGTATAAGACTAAATATTTACCTTTGGATCATATCTTCTGTACTGGTCAAGCCCCAAACCTGTTAAATAGAATAATTAGTCAGATAAAAACCTATACAGGTTTTTTTAAAACTTATTGGTAAAGCCCTGCAACCTATGTATAATTGTATATTTAGAAAATTCAATATAAAATATGTTAAAGAATAAAAAACCAAAATGAAATATTTTAACATGATATTCAAAAATAAATAAAAAAATATTTTTGAAATAAAGAAAGAAGAATTGTATATACATACATAAATATCACGCCTCTTTCCCATGGGGGTAGGCAGAGACTATAGATCTCCACTAAATTGTTTATAAGTGTCTTATACACTTACAAACAATTCTTCTTTCTTTATTACAAGAATTTTGAATATTTTAAAATAATTAGATACCTTTTTCTTTAATTTTATAAAATATAATGTTTGGACAACTTCATTAATGTACAATAATTTGATAAATCAGTAATTAATGATTTACTGAGTGTTCAACATTGTAATTCACTGTTGGTCTTGGTAAATTATCTGCACAGTGCAGTCTACACTGCATACTTTACACTTTTATACTTTTAGTTTAGGGAGCCATGAGACATCTTTTTACTTACATTATTTACAGAGCTACAAAAGCACGTAAAGAATCATTAGAACAGTAATTAAGAATTACCATCTGGTTGTTTGACACCAGGTGTCATAGAGCGCAGAAAGTCATCGGGCGTCATAAACACCTCATGCTGGTCATGATGTTGTGCCTGAAGGGTGGCAAAGTACCGAAATACCTTATCGGGAGTTGAATACTGCCGCATTCTGTTCTCATACTCAATGATCTGCCCAGCAGCGTCCAGGATGGGAGCATTTTATTACATTATGAAGAGAGTGATAAATGACTGGTATTATAAAAAGTTAATAGCATATTCCAGTTATAAACAATTGATATAGTTATAAAAATTTCCTTACTACAGTGTAAACAACATTTACAAATGAGATAATTAGTGTTGGGGCAAATAAGAACACATAAATATACTACCAATCATTAACCTACCTAATCATGGACAATATTAATAATGCAGTCATATTTTTCAATTTCTCATGATTTATGACTGCTAGAAATTGTCTTAAGTCTTCACATTACTGATTTAATGAAAGAAAAGCAATAAATAAAGTCTATATATGACTTTATTTATTGCTTTTCTTTCATTAAATTAAAAAAAAATAACAAAAATAAAACTATACCATCAGGCTGCTTCATGCCTGGAGTGATTGCTCGCAAAAAATCATCTGGAGTCATGTAAATCTCTGTTGTATCTCCAACAGTCAACTTGACTGTTGCAAAATACCTGAATATTTTGTCAGGTGTTGAGTAAGACCTCATACGATTCTCATATTCAATAATCTGCCAAAAAATAAACAAAATTAAATAAAAGCAACAAAATACTATTTGCATACAGGAAAACAATATGCAAAAAAAGGTTTCTGACAACAATTATGTGAAAAAATTGTTTATATTTCAATTTCTTACGATGTAAGAATAGTATCTAAAACCTCTAATTTATTTATGTTTTGACCCGTACCTGGCTGGTAACCACATAAAGGCTACAGCTAGATCATGAGATGTTACCTATAGCTATACTTCAATATACAAATACTTCAAGTACTAATCTGAATGTTTGAATGATTCTATCATACCTTTCTATCCCTGAATCCTATCTTCTCTCTTCTATAGCGTTTCTTTTTTGTGTCAGCATCACTATCAGTATCAGAATCAGTGAGCTCTTCAGCAGCAGTTATAGATGGGAACACTTGTTTCTTCAGCCTACCAATAAGATAGTTATTTAATACTACAACATAATAAAAATAACAGTAGGTGAACCGTCAAAACAGGTGTCACATACCATATTTCATAAGAGGCTAAAGATACACCGCCGAACACAAGTGCATAACAAATGTATTTATATGAAGCTTTGCGCAGCTTTCGGAGATCATCAAAATATGTTTTATCACTGTTATAATTTCTAGAATTGTTATATGAAGGCGAGGAAACTGGCAACAACTTGGAGGATTCAGAAAAACTGGATAATTTTCGCAACGCACAGATTTCCCGAGGCAATTTCAACAGTCGCGGAGTTATGCAATACATTTTGTACTCTTAGAGCACTATATAATATCTCAAAATCGAATATCTCTACTATCAAATAAAATTATATTTTGAGATAAATCAACTCAAAAATTCACAGAACAATTCAGAACATCTGATTTCTTGATCGCTGTCATAATAATTCTGTCAGTCATAGTATGTCAATGTCAACCTCAACCTCAAGAAATATCATTGAATCCTTCAAAAACACCGATCAGATCAATCACACCATAAACTAGAAAGCACTATGTTGCCATGCCTACTAATTAAATGTTAACCGACGGCAAGAAAAGCAATAGGCTAGTTTCCAAAAAAAATATAATTAGTCCGTCAGTTAGATATTCAAATAATATTGGACACGTATTTTTTCTTTTGTCGATTAACCAAAAAAAATATAAAGATATAGCCCTTTGAAGTTCCGTGTGACGTCATAGTTTGCTACAATTTTTAGCAAACTTTGACGTCACGAGCCCCCACCCCTGAACTTTGACGCGGTTTATCTTTATTATTTATAGTTTATTTGACAAAAGAAAAAATACGTGTCCAATATTTTTTGATTATCTAACTGACGGACTAATTGTAATGTTATTATTATGACCCAGGAAACTAGCCTATTGACAACATTTTTGGAAAAAAATCCAAATGTAGTATTTATAAGGAACTAGTTTTCGCCCGCGGCTCCACCCGCGTCAATGTCGATCCCTCGGGAATAGTACTTTTTCCCGGGATAAAAGGTAGCCTATGTCCTTCTCCGCACCCCAGAGAACTTGTATGCAAAATTTCATGATGATCGGTTCAGTAGTCACGGCGTGAAAGAGTAACAAACAAACAAACAAATAAACAAACAAACAAACTCACTTTCGCATTTATAATATTAGTAAGGATAAGGATATTCCCATGCTTCATCACATTGACAATATCAATGTCATTGTCAATCTGTCAAAAAGTGATGACGTTGACCGCCAAGTCTTATGAGTTGCCAGAAAAAATCCAAATGTAGGATTTATAAGCAATATTCCCATGCTTCATACATTGAAAATGTCAATGTCTTTGTCAATCTGCCAAAAAGTGATGACGTTGACTGCCAAGTCTTATGAGTTGCCAGGTTGGGGAATATTTTCCCCGAAATTTGAAAGTGTACATGGACTTTTTTTTTGTGATACTGCTTAGCTTCTATTGTTGTAAAATTTATTTTACTATTGAATACCTACCTCTACTACTTGCCATATTGAGGGTTTTCTAAAATGTCACTTACCAGGCGGCAGCACTGACAGGTCCAGTTCAGACAAATGTCAAAAGTGTGACATGCACTCTCCATACATACAACACATGACGGCTTCCAGCTCCAGCTGCAGCAGCAACAGCACCAGTAGCTGCTGCTGCTGTTCATTTCTGTGCATGCTGCCGGTGTTCATCGATTTATAATAGAATAATGTTTATTGCAAGACATTGACACACAACACAATAAAAAACTTAAACAAAAGAAAATGGATAAAACATCTGTGCCAACAGTGTTACAAAAGGTGACGGCTCTGCGTTACGCTGGACTAGGGATACCCTAATTCAGCACCAGCACTGATTTTCAGCCGTCACCTACTGAGGCATCACGGACCAATTCACCACCCGTATGTGATATGATGTACATATGTGACGTATGTGAATCATATCACTGCCTCCGTGGTCCCGTGGTTAAGGCGTTTGCCTAAAGACCCGGGGGTCGTGGGTTCGATCCCCACGGGAGGCATACTTTGTTTAGTTGTTTCCAGTTTGGTTACGACATTGCAGGCTTGAATCACCTGATTGTCTGATAATAAAGATGATTCCGTGCTTTAGAAGGCACGTTAAGCCGCTGGTCCCGACGGCCAGCTGGTAGTCGTTGAAGGAACGACGTCAGAGGCTGAGAGGCGGTTTCGAAGAAGTCTGACACCAGGGTGTGCATGGTCCATTGATCGTTACACCTACTCGAAAATAAATATCACGTCAAAAATGCAGTGCCAAATAGATTCCAGCAATATTGGAGTTCAATGTGACTTATGTGAATGTGAAACTAACAATCATCGAATGCAAGAGCAAGAAGATTTTAATGGAAAATTGATCGAAGTTGAAAATATACAGTTTAAGGCGCTGTGCATCAGAAGAATACCGTAAAACGTGTATTTTTTCGTCGCGCAGTTAGCCTTATTTTTCAAAGAATACTAGCATGAAAAATAAAAAATAAATATGAAGTACAGATCAAAGATCAAAATAAATGGTTACATCAAAATATGTTCAAAAAAATATTTAAAACCTAACTAAATAAAATATCAAAAAAGCTATATCCAGATTTTCGTCGCGAGTTTCTTGATATTTTCAGCGACAACTACCAACTTTTATACGTCTATAAAAAGTATAACTAAATGAGCAAGATACCTAATTGACAACTAACGTTTTGTGTCGTAAACCTACAAAAAATACAATATTTGGTTATAATTATTGAATTATTAAATTAAAAGTGAAAATTAACACGAAAATGAACTGAGACTGACGACAGATATAACACAAATATATAAAATATTGCGCGATGTCCGCTACAAACGGTTAAGGGATACAGCGCCTTAATAAAATAAAAGCATTTGGATTTTTTTCAAAAATTCATAAAAAAATTAATTATGAGTAAAAGAAATTGAATCAATTCTGGACGAATTTACATTTAAGGTACTTTCGATTGCTTATATAAAAACCATCACTTCCGGTCTGTAGTAAGTTGTCAATTGACAACTTGCTACGTACCGGAAAATGTAGGATTTATAAGCAACATTCCCATGCTTTATTAGATGAGAATGTCATTGTCAATCTGTCAAAAAGTGATGATGTTGACTGCTAAGTCTTATGGGTTGCCAGGTTGGGGAATATTTTCCCCGAAATTTAGAAGTGTACATTGACTATTGTTATAAAATTATTATTTATTTTACTATTGAATACCTACCTCTACTATTTGCCATAATGAGGATTTTCTGAAATGTCGCTACCAGGCGGCAGCACTGAGAGGTTCAGTTCAGACAACTGTCAAAAGTGTCACAAACAGCCTCCAGCCCATGAAGCTATAGCCTTATAACTTCATGCTCCAAACTCTCAGAACAATAACGCATATTGTTCTGAGTCCAAACTCTACACCTACACATACGACACAAAACGTTAGTTGTCAATTATGAAAAAAGGTATTTATGTTCACGATAGCAATTAAAAATATATGTGTAGGTGAACTCTGTCTGTCTGTATTATGGTGAAAAAAGGTCTGCCGTTTTTAAAAATAGAGATATTTAATCAAATGGGCTCTAATTTTCACTTTGAAGTCTGTGCTATATACGTACCTTCACAGAAGCTTATAGTTGTTTGTGTCTACATCATGTAGTACAATAAAAAGGCATTATGACCATTTTTTTGAAAAACTTGATACATATATACGCAAATATGTGAAACAAAAAATCATCATTGCTGGAGATATAAATATTAATACTCTCATAGACAATAATATTACACAGCAATATTTGAACATACTAAAAAATTACAATCTCCAACAATTTATTACCGTACCAACAAGAGAGAAATCATGCTTGGATCATATTTTGAGTAATGTAAGACATGCGCGTGGTTCTACTCTACCTCTCTGCCTATCGGACCACAACACAGCTCAACTATTAAATTTACAAGTAAAAACAAAATACATACCGCCACAAACAACATATATTTTCAAGAGATCTTACTCTGAAGAAAATATACAAAAATTCAAAAAACATCTCGCAAGTCATTCTTTTCAAGAAGTCTATGATGAGCCGGATCCCGGAAAGGCTTTTTACAAATTTTACGAATGGTTTCGTTTGCTGTACGAACTCTGTTTTCCAATAATTAGAGTTAGAGTAACTACAAGAAATAATTTAAATTGGATAACACCAGGTATTAGGAAAAGTTGCACAATAAATAGAAGATTAAGACACAACTTTAATAAAAACAAGAACAAATATAATAAAAATAAATATAAACAATACTCAAAACTGTTAAAGAAATGTATATTCCAGGCAAAAAAAGCAACAAATAATAATTACATAATGAACAGTAAAAAGGAAAATATGTGTAAAAGTACATGGAAAGTCATACAAAACGAGTCTCATTCTTCACAATCTCGCACTTATATAGAAAGAATGAAGTGATATAATGATAGTATTATAAAGGACCCAAAAACTATAGCTACTAAATTTAATGAACATTTTATCAATTCCACCAATAAATTAATTAATAAATAACAAAACAAATAGTAACCTACCTAGTAGTATTAATAATTCTATATTTTTGACTGCTATAGATGAATGCTATGTTAAAAAGGTAATTTCTACGCTTAATAATACTAGTTTAGAAGGGTATGATCATATTAGTACACTGGTCATTAAAGCGTGTAAAGAGGAGATTAGTGCGGTACTGGCATTTCTGATTAATATGTCTATGGAAAAGGGCACTTTTCCAGATAAACTTAAACTATCTATAGTCAAACCATTGTTTAAAAAAGGCGATATAAGTGAATTTCGAAATTACCGACCTATTACACTTATCCCTATTTTCTCTAAAATTTATGAGAAAGTAATGCATGATAAGTTGATGTCTTTTTTTAATAAACATAATATACTCCATAACGACCAGTATGGATTTCAAAAAAAGAAATCCACTACATTGGCAACTTTTAACCTTGTAAATACCACCCTACAAAGTCTAAATGAAAATAAATTTACTACAGTGCTTTTTTTTGACATGTCTAACGTATTTGACCTCGTTTCACATCCCCATCTATTAGACAAGCTAGAGCGTTATGGCATAAGAGGCAATGCTTCAAAATGGATCAAATCATACCTAGAAAATAGACAACAGTGTGTTGAAATAACTCAACTAGAAAACAACAGGTTTTGTAAGAAATACAGATCTGAGTATAAACAAAATAACTATGGTGTCCCCCAAGGAAGTGTGCTTGGGCCATTACTATTCCTGGTCTATGTAAATGATCTTCCAAATATGATAAATCACAAAAGAATTTTATTCGCTGATGACATATCAGTATTTGTGACAACAAGCAAAAATCTTAAAATTGATAACCATCGAAATGACATACTAATTTCTTTAAATATCATAATTAATTGGCTCACAAATAATAATTTACTAATCAACATTGACAAAACATATTTTATAAATTTTAGTAATCTGACTGATTTAAATATAATATATAATGAACATAATTTAAATAATATAAATAATGGACACTTTCTAGGATTAATTATTGACCAAAAGTTGGACTGGAAAAAACAGGTAGAGCATGTCTGCAATAAAATTAATAGATTTTCATTCGCTTTATACAAGCTTGCTAAAACAGTTTCCAGACAGGCAGCTCTCACGGCATACTATGCATACGTTGAATCAGTCTTGTGTTACGGTCTCGTTATTTGGGGTAACAGTACAGAGATCCGTCAAACTTTTGTCACACAAAAGAAATGTATCAGAGCAGTTTGTGGAGCTACTCCTAGAACATCGTGTAAGCCGCTTTTTAAATCACTAAATATACTCCCCCTACCTTGCCTTTACATTTTTGAAATCGCTAAATTTGTCAAGCTGAATAACTATTTATTTACGCAAGCAATGACATTTTATCCAAGAAATACAAGAAATGGCCACAGACTAGTCCACAATACTGTACCTAGAAGCAAAAAATATAAGGATAATTGTTACTATATGTGTATATCCTTATTCAATAAAATACCTGATGATATAAAAATTATGAGGCTACAATTGTTTAAAAAAAACTTGTTTAACTGGCTCTTGGAGAAAAACTTTTACACAATTCAGGAATTTCTTAACTTCCAGCAATAAAATAGCTCTATACAAACTTACTCTTTTGTTTTATATTAAAATTATATAATATAGTTCAAGGTACGTTCCAATATTTAAGCGAAATGTAGACTTTTTTAATTAATAAATAATATACTGACGAACATAAATTGATAATTATGTTATTATTGAATATAATCATGTATTAATTATAATTTCACAATAAGAAATTTGCATGCTATCTTAAATGGCTGATTAGGAGTGAAATAAACCTATGTAACACCAATTCTTGTACCCTATTCATATGCAAATAAACATATTCTATTCTATTCTATTCTGTCAGTCCGTCTTTTCACACTTCAACCATTGAACCGATTTGGATGTTTTGTATGGAGGCCCTGGGAAGGATATAGGTTACCTTTAATTCCGAGAAATTCTACTTTTCCCGAGGGATAGACATAAACGCGGGCGGGCGAGGCCGCGGGCAACAGCTAGTAACTTATAATTAGTTAATAGTCTAGTAAGAAATAACTATTGTAAATGAATGCATTCATAATTATTCTAGTAGTCTGTAGCTTTTGCACATTAAGTAATAATATAAATACGACTAAATTAGATAATTTAAAATGTGATATGACGTGAAAAAGTGCCTGCAAAGGCCTATTTTCTGAATAAACGTTTTGATTTTGATTGATTTTGATTTTGATTATGGCATGGCATAATGTTTTTGTTTTTATGTGCGTGCATTTTGTATTAGAAAAAGGCTGAAACCATAGACTAGCTACAATACGACAAACGACAAAGACAAATAAAAAATTGACCGCCGAAGTGTTGCACGCACGATGCGTTTTCTTTAAATTTTTCCTTTTACCTATCAAAATTGACGGCGGCCGTGAGAGCTTACATTCGAATAGTGTCAAAGGTAATTATCGTTCAAGATATATTACTCGTTATTAATGTACTTGTTGAAATAGTGTTTAAAAAGCAAATAATTTAGTGTTTTTATGTGCTGGCTTATAATTTCGTACTTGCTAGAAGAGTGAGTTATATAACCTTGAATCACGGGACTTCAGTATTGATCACATTTCATTGTTGAAAACATATTCTGGATCACTTAAAATAAGGTGAGTACTTAATTATTGGTATTTTAGACGAGTTTAAAACTAGCCCTTTCAGTACAACCTTACAAGATGTTTCATTTGTTCACGAATAAGGTGTATTCGTATTACGAAAAGCATCTATCAATCTTTTTAGCCTCTAATATTCTGGATTACAGCTCCAATAAATTCATCCTTTAATCAAATCTTGAAATCTTTGTATCACAAAAATTGTGTTTAGAAAGTAACCTATAAAATTCCCATGACAGATAAAGATGTTGTTTAGTTTCTCCTTTCTAATTTACTTCAGCACTATTGATCCATATAAGTACTTATTTATATTAAAATTGTTAATTTGTATTAACCTGTATAAAAAATATTGATGATACACGGTTTGCTATTACATTTAAAACAATTTTTAATTTTTATAACAAATGTCAACATCTAAAAACAATGTATGTAATACATCCTTCTAAGATTTAAATTTAATTTTTATTTATGCGGCCTGAATAAATTTTGGAAAATAAAATATATGCATTGTATTTACCATGCATTCAATGTTTAATAGTTCTAGGGAATATATACTTAAATTAATAATTTACTTTTTAACTTATCTTTTAAAACAGGTACTGTATATAAGTACTGCATTTATTCTTACAATTTTGTTATTCCAACATTATTTTAACCCCTCATTTGTGGCGTAAACAACTTTTTCATATTAAATGCCTTAACCAGTGACTGTACAGCATCTATTCTTACAATTTTGCTATTACCATTATTTTAAGTAACAACCTTTTTCTTTTGAAAAGATTATGGCCAGTGTTACTTAGGGTAATGTATGGATTCCAAGATTTAAATTATTTCAGGCATTTAGGAACTATGGTGAGCTAATACATGCTTATATACATTGAACTCAATACACCCCTTTTTTCACTAGTTATGTAAAAATATCATGTTTGTCTACATTTGTAGAATCAACAAAATTAATAAAACATGCATAATACATACTTTATTAATTCTTTGAACAGTTGAGCACCTTGAACTAAATTGTAAAAGGTATTTGTAATCTCTTTCTTAAAATAGACTCTTTCTGTGCTTATTTGAATGAGTGCCAATAGAAAAAAAAAATGAAAGTGGTGCATGTTTTGGAGGATATTGATCTATAATTGTACCTCAACATTATTTTTTTGCTTATCAGTATGTTATTGAAACTAAACACATGAGTGTACATATCCAGTAAATAAATGGTATTTTGTAAAAATACAACGCAATGTAACGCGGGACCAGACTGAATGGAAGAAGTGGAGGCCTTTGCCCAGCAGTGGGACACATGATGGCTCGAAATAATAATAAATAATAAAAATATATTACAGATTTTTTTATATTTCCTTTTCAAACAAACTGATGTTTGTCATTGAGTAATGTTTTTAAAACCTATCACATGTAATTATGCTCCATCTTAGTACAATTCATATGTCTGCATATTATAATATATTGCATATTAAGATTCTATACACAGCAAATTCAAAAAGCTAAAGCATGATCCGAAAAGGCATAGTACAGGCAGCCATCCATAATTTTTTTTGAGTCTACAAGTGTTTTTGCAAAAATCACATTTTTGTGACAAGCTTTTATTATAAACTTATCCACACTGTAAAGTGTTTTCCAAGACAAATCAAATGAGCCCAAACACAATTGGTGTACCTTGTTTAGTTTAAAAGTTTCTATGGCTATGTTCTAACTCTATCAGCAGAACATCACAACAATTCCATAATATTCTATTGTCATCCGATTACACATGTAAATTTCAACTCAATTGGTAACCGGGAAGTAAAAACTGGTTGTGAGCTGATTACTTGTGTGGCCTAAATACTTACATGCATAGAGAGTTATTTACCTATTGATGTTATTGCCTTTATCTTTCAATGCATTTATCCTTAGTTCAAGTTAAATGTATCTTCTCACTTGCAATTTTTATTTAAAAAAAACAAATTTTTGGAAAGTATAGATATCATGGCCAGAAGCTGGGTACAGCATCTGGCCTTAGGGGGGGAAAGTTATAAATTTTTTAGGTCAGATTATCTGCGCTTGTTTTTCCATACACACTACACAAAGAAATCTACATGAAACATATGGTGTTTATGACACGCACATGCATTCTGCTGAGCAATAATAAAGATAAAAAAATGCCCCTAATTTTGTATTCCTTGTGGAACTTGTTGGATTTCTATCTCCTAAGGGAAAATGGGAATGAATAGAAGGAAAAGACGCAAATATTATGAGAAAAAACCTTACTATATCTTTTCTCTAAATTACATTTAAAATATGCATGTTTGTTACCAGATTTGACACACTAAATCTCGAGCCTTACAAACCAAACAACCATCATGCATCGTGCACGGGCAGTGTTTCAAGTATCCAACAGACTCGGCAACAGTGAAAGATTTGCATCATGGCTGCTCAACCACCCACAGGTGAGTTTAATATATTGATAGTCATTTCTGTGTGTGTCAGTGGTCAACATTCACCTCAGATTTTTTCAAACTGCATAAAGGCGGCTGACATATTAGCAGTATTTTTACAAGATAATGTTTAAGAAATATAAGCGTAATTTTTGATTAATAACATAATGTCTGTAATATATGTACCTCTAATACATTGGATTTTTCACGTTTGCATTGTTTTGCAACCCATTTACTTGATTGGTAATTAAGTAACATTATTTGTTTAATAATAACATTAATTGTATCTGTTCTGATTTTTATGTGAGTTCGACACAAATACACAACTTGTTAGTCTTTCTACTATAACTATCTGCTATATTCTACTGAACACGTACGTAACAGTAATGAGCATTTATAAATTTTCCTGACTGACTTACCCAGAAAGAGGGTAATGTTTTTCGCGTGTATGTAAGTATGTATACAGTGTGAGGTGTCATTAGATTCGTATTCTTTCCCGGAATGTCTACATAAGTGGCTAAGCTAATATGGCGGACGTAAACTGTGAGTCGGGATGTTATATTTCAGAATAATGATACTGTCGCGACAGCTCGCCATGGCAATTTTCTAGTGATGTGGCATAACGTACCAGGTGGTTTATATCGATATTTTTTGCCACGCAACACAGTGAAAGTGTTCGCCCTACGGAGGGAGAACGAGAAGTACCGCCAAGAAACTCGTCAAGAGCTGTTTTTTCCTTTCATATTTATTTCATACAGAGTCGTCAAATTGAAAATTTACCTGTTAATTTAAAACTAAGCCAATTTTCTATTACAATGTTATTATTATTACTAATAAAATTAACATGTTATTATTGATTGATAAACGTGGTTACTGTGGACTCATACAGCGCTTAGACTAGGCGCGGGCAATGTGCGGGGTGTCCCCTCCCCCGCGCCTTAGCTTATACCCCGATTACCATGTTGAGCTGTCGCGTACTGTATACTTTATTATATTTATTCTTAAATACTCCATGTATTAAAAATAACATTATATGTCGCATAGAAGGAAGTAACGTGAGCTATCGCGAGTCATGATAATATCGAAACATGACATTGAAATTGTTCCGAAGGAAATGACGGTGATTACCTATCTCATAAAACAGACGCGATAACATTGACCAAAATGTTCTTATCAAGACCTTATCCCACCTCTGATTGCTTATCATATCAGATCACTGAAGAAATACGGTTCACACCCAGAGTGATATGAATGAATGATAAATTGATGTATCTTCCGTATCAATTTCATCAATCAATACGAGGCTTAGCATAGCTTGAAGTCTACCAGCCTGCAGGCATATCAATGTCTTTTGTCTGCATAGCCTAATCTTAAAATACATTTACTATCACGTTTTTTTCTCTTGCGGGGTAAACGGAGCCCGGCTCTTGAAGAGACCTAGCCGCGTTTAGCTAGTTGGTGCGCATTAGGGGAAAAACGGAATGAAAATAGTAATAGGTTTCTAGCCCGTATCGCCAAAAGAAGAATCCGCAGATATTCGCCCATTTCCTCTATCGACTTTTAAGACCTGCGCGGGAAGAGTAGCAGCTGTTACATTCTATTTTTCTTTTCTCCAGACCAGCATGGAAGAGCACCTTAACCTTTAGGTGGTTATTAACATGTAGCTCATTTTCCGGGATGATTTCCGTTATTCCGTTGGAAATAATTTATTACTTGTTTTATTACGTAATCGAGTTACAAATAAATAATAAATAAATATGTAGGAACATATCACAAAAATTGAGCTAGCCCCACAGTAAGTTGTTTAGGATACTAATTCAACGACACTATATTTTATAACAAATACATATATAGATAAACATCCAAGACCCAGGTCAATCTGAAAAAGATAGTTTTCCATCATGACCTGACAGGGGATCGAACCCGGGCACCCTCGTGTCGCAGGCTGGCGTGTTAACCACTGCGCCACGGAGTCACGGAGCTCGCCGAGTGACAAAACGATACCCATTATAGGATCACTCTTGTCGTGCGTCTTTCTGTTCGGCTGTCCCAACCAATTTGGTCCGAATCTACTAGCCCAATCTGACACACTTATAGATTGCTGTGACGCAAACACAAACATGTTACAAAAGTAAATAGGTAAATTTGGGGTTCATTTGAGGGTAGCACAAAAAAAATTATTAAAAAAATGTTTACAAACTGAGTCTTGAGACAAATCATATAAAAGGACTCGTTGCGAGGATTTTAGATTATACTTTTAAAGTTACGTATTCAACTAAATAGTCGAACATGACCATTCAAATGGTTTTTACATAATTACAGAAAAACCTATAAGCAATGTATGGTTTAATTATTGGGGCTTTAATTGAAATCGCACTTGGCCGATTTTTTCTCAATGAAATGAATTATAACGTTTATTTAGCCTAATTTCGAAACCTCAAGGCATTTTGGTTTTAATTTTTTGGAAAGGTTAGTATGTTACATAAATAAATGTATAAGCACAAATCAAAGGCGGTCCAGGCCATAGTTAAAACACTAGCGACATAACTAACGCAAGGTCTCACTTTCGATTTTCATGGCCTATAAGCGTCTCAAACGTTATAAATAACAATTACATTTCTTCAGGGATAAGTCCGCCACTCTACATATAAATCTGTATGTAACCTTAGAATTTATCTTTTGTATGTGTGCAATATAAAGAGTATACAAACAAACAAACATTATTTCCTTTGTTTTGTCAAACAGAAAGCCGCTGTGACAGTAAACGCCAGTAGGTGGAAGAGTTCCACAGCGGCAGAACCTTTCCTCAATGGCTCCAGCTCAGCGTACGTCGAAACCATGTACAACTCATGGCTCTCGGACCCCAGCTCGGTACATGCGGTAAGTGCTTTTTACCTTTGTTCCATTATTATCTCTCAACATAAAGCATATAAAGCTGTAGATCTATGTCTGTACAGCAAATCATAGTTTGAAGAAGTCTTATTCTGATAAGATGGACTTTATAGATTGTTGATCTGTTTGATAGATAGATAAAGCTGTTTATTTGCTGCTCTACAACATTTACAACAGTTTGATGAAAAACAATCTCATTAAAAAATACAGAGTAAAAACAATAATTTACAATAATTGTATATGTATGCCACAGCAATACAAAAAGGTCATAGCTCAGTGAATATATTGCTCTGAGAGCAACACACTGATTTTCAGTTATGGCATGTTTCTGTGTATAAATTCTTCGGCTTTTTCGCTTAAAGAACGAATGTACAAAATTCCGTAAGTTTTTATGTAAATGGTACCGTACAAAATCATATTGTTTATATTGTTTCCCAGTTATTGTAGTCAGTCTAATACCAAAGTCGTAATGTCACGACAGCTGAGCGATGAGATGAGAGCCTCATTGAATGCCGTAGCATGCCAAACCTTGACCGTTTCTTTTAATAAATATTTCCCTCGAAGAGTAGTTGTCATAATTGGTATTTTAACTACTTTGAAATTATGTACCCCTACGAACGCTACGGTCTTCTTAAAATGAAAAAAAATGTGGAGCTTATTAATAAATTCTTTGGTTGGTCATTGGCTTATCATCCGGGGCAAAATTCAAGGAAACCGTAGCGTAGAAAAGAGCGCGAGTCATTGCTGCGAAACCTGCGCGACTAGTTACCTACAACCAAGTACAACCTCGCTTGTGCAGACCGTACAGCGGCCTCGAAAGTAAAAATCGGCTTATGCTGTCCAATCACCGTTAAGAAAAGGACACGAAGAAGGAGAAGGAAATAATGCACATAATATGTGCATTATTTCCTTCTCCTTCTTCGTGTCTGAAATGTCACATATGAGGAAACCAGTAAAACCAATATATTATATTGGTTTTACTGGTTTCCTCATATGTGACATTTCACGGGTAAAGGTACCTTATGGAGGTTGGCGCTTACGACATTATGTTTATTTAAGCTAAGTAAATTGAATGAATTGTTTTTCTAAACGTCTTAAGAGGAAACTCTAAGCTCGAGAGAATTGGAATATAGGTATTTGGCTATTGCGCCGCGTGCCCAAACAACCCCTGCAGAGTGCGATAGAGACAACTGCAGCTCAGACCGAAAATACCTATGAGAAGTACACAAAATTAACGCTTAGTAGTCCCCTGATTTCTTCTCCAAAATTTAACCGATTTAATTTCTTTTTCATTCTAATTCAAAGCTATGGCTGTGTTTTTATGTTTTCTTTTTCTAATATAATCCTGTCAAATTTGTTTTCTTGATGTTTGAAAACAACTGAAACACATCGCATCTTACCAATGTCGCAGGTTTTTGAAGGTTCATATCTGTTTAAATAATTCAATTATGAAAAAATTAAAACATAGGGACGTGCTGAATATCCATAGATTTTTTTGTTAAAAAAACATTGCTCTACTGGTACTATCCGGCGAGGAATCAGGGGATTACGCTTGTATGGAAATACGGCCCTACTATTTCCTCTAAGCGCCAATCTCCATAAGGTACCGTTACTCCTATAAGTTGCATTATATAATCGAAATGTTACTGGTAGTTACGGGTGATATTAGATATACATATATCTTACATGTTTTATATTTGTCTACTGTTTGTTTGAATTGTCAGGTTTTCAGATAAGATTAGCCCTGATTTATTATATGACGCATAGGTAAATTTACTGGATTTTTGCGCATCGATAGACATAATAGTTAATGCAATACTTGTGTAAACATGTTGTTTCTTTTTATAAACAATTATATAGAATTGTTTGATTCGTCATACTAGTACTACTCATATTCCATTCATGCATGATAAACAAATGTCCCGCTGTGAGGATCTAATTACTCGATCGGTTGTTGTGTCTAGACGGCCTATAGACAATATCTGTCTCAAAATACTAGATATGTATGCAACTATCCTTATCTGGGGCATTCAGTTGCATACGAGTGTATTTTTTGGACCTATAGCTAGTATTTGCTTAGCAATCACAAAATTTAATCCTCATCAATGTTCACTATGATAATAAATATCATGTGCGCAATTAAGGACTTTCTATAGTTCTATACGGCGTTGCCTCAATTAAACACAAAACATTATTATCGCGAAACTTCTGGCGTCAGACAGAGAACAAATATTTGGCATCCGTCATCAATAATGACGTTTTTATTTACCGCAATGCACCTTTCATTTGCCAAATTGGATAAAGTAATGCGCAATAACGGTTTTTGTAGTCAAGTGTACAATTATGACGTCATGCCTTCTGTGTTTCTGATCATATTAGGAATGCGATGTGGTATCGATGGAATTTTTATTATATTTAAATTAATATGGAAAAAAATAATGTATTTTCGAATATTTCAATAAAATGATATTAATTAATTCCAAATCCATACTAATATTTTACACCTGTTTCGTCTGTAACCTCTTCACGCTTTAACGGGTTATTCCGTACTCATCCCATGAATTCTCATCCCACCTCTGAACGGATTTAGATGAAATTCGATATGGCCATAATTTTAGGCCCGGGAAAGGACATAGGGTACATTTCGGAGATCTTCTTACACGCGAGTGGAGCCGCGGGCAAAAGCTAGTACGCAATCAATTGATATGTATGAGTTTTTACTTTAATATATCCGTGTCTGTAAAATACCGATAAAGGCACATATAATCAATTTATCCAATCGAAGAATTATTTAAGGTGATGAAATGTATGAAGTTTCTGTATAAATAAATATTTTGTAATGTTACAGTATATTTCTATTTCTTGGAAAATATATCCTTATTTACTGCAATCTTTAGCATCATACATGTAACTATCTAGTAAGAGACATTAGACCACGAAATCGGAAAAGGTTGCGAAACAAAATTGTCATTGCGTGCAAGGTCAATTCGCAAGTGGCTACTAACTCCATCCAGTTATCACTCGTGCTGACTGCTTCATGCTCCAATACAGATGACGTTTGCATTTCCTTTTAGCCGGTAATGTGTTTGTCATGTAAATCATCTCACGTGCTGACGACCTTCCCAATGTTTCGTTTAAAAGAACTGTCTGTTTTTCAAGCAAACAAAAGAAGCAAATGTATGAATCGAATGTGTCCTTTTAGGCACGTGTGATCTGTGTTGGTATTCGTCGTCAGTTAGTAGTAAAAGCTGATGATTCTAATATAATATTATCGATGTTTTAAAATTATCGTTACATTTATCAGTGTAAAAGTTTCTATGAAATAAGGAAAATGTGAATTTTAAACATTATCATCACCAACCTACGAATAAGTCACCAACGTAATTTTGTCGCATTAGCTAGTACCAGACGCGCGAATGACGGGCCATTGACGTCATAAGAGGCTCGTCGGTGACTTGCCTTGTGATAATAATTATATAGCGATTACAAAGATTATATTGTTTTTAAATGGTCGACATAAACGAATATTCCAACTTGTAGCTGTGTGTGACGCATCGTTTTCCCGGTAAATTGTTTTAATAAAAGTATATAATAATTACGTGAAGGGATGGGAAATAATTTTGTCATGTCATATTTTCAGAATTATTTACATCTAAATATAATCTAAGATACCTACATATTGTTATGTTATCATCTTTTCAATTTCAATTTCTCTGACTTCTTGCCAACATTCAAACTAAAACAATCCTTATGCCTACGAGTAAGACATTTTCAATTCTTTAACACTTTATTATGAGCAGATAATAAAACCAAGTTAGTTAACAGTTACTGATGCGTTTGATGTTTTGCAGTCCTGGGACGCATTCTTCCGCAATGCCACAGCTGGAGCGCAACCCGGCGCTGCCTACACATCACCACCGAATCTCGCGCCATACAACAAGAATGAAGTGCCACTTACGGCACTCGTCCCCAGCGTGGCCGGTATGCCCTCGATTGCTGCAGGTTCGTATTTGATGGTCCTTGTATATTTACTTTTTTATTTCTAGGTTACACTCACTAAATAACATATTAGGCGAAACCTCAGTAATGAAGCTTACTGCTATACACATTGTCGCCGAATCTCGCGCCATACAACAAAAACTAGTGTTGCCTACGGCATGCGGCATTACGGTCGGTATGCCCTCAATTTCTGCAGTTTCGTATTGATTTTTCTTTCGATGCCTACTTTTTTATGTCTAGTCTAGACTCATACTACATATTACATCAGATAATGCTCCTTTTATGGCCTACACAGAATGGGCAGCGAGCGGTACACAATTTTATTTAGACCTGCACTATTCCAATTCTATGATTACAATTATATAAAAAACATAATTATCGCGCTTTAGAATAACCATTGTGCATATACAGAAATTATAGATGCAATTCATTTGCAGGGTCCCCTATCAACGAGAAGATCATCGATGACCATCTCGCAGTGCAGGCCATCATCAGAAGTTACCAGGTGAACCATATTCCTTGCCAGCTTTATCAGTTATATATGTACTGTAAACAAGACGCCATTCGTTATTTTTTGCACCATTTTTGTCACACACGTTGTACCTTTTGCTAATGCCCTTTGTTTTAGTTTTCCCTCCTGTTGGTAATACTTTGCTCTAGGAAATCACAATCGTTCTTAGATTTCCTGAGAGTTTGCTACAGTTTGTATAGAAAGTTAGCAATATTCACAAAAATAAAATTAAATATTGCATTATCCTAAATGCTACTTGGAAAATGTAGATTCTGGCAGGTTCGGTTTTATTAAGGGTGAATAGAAAAACTGATGAAGAGACTTATGTTTTATCTATAACTATTTATGTTACAAATATTTACCCATACAAAATAGTAGATGTAAATAAATTTCTGTATGTAGTACATTGGGGTTCTAATATCGACACTGTCATTAGGTCATTGAAACTGCATGTAAATCAATTGGCATAGCGGTTCTATGATTGTTTTACGATTTTGTCTGAATTGTGGACCACGACCTAGCGACGATTTATTGATGTACCAAATAAGGTCAAGTTAAGCCACATGTTGGGCGCCACAATTTCTGGTGACAGGTTGGGCGCCATTATATTTGATGGCACGGGCGCTGCTTCATAACAACGATCGTTAGTATGAATTAAATCGGGATGATTACAACTTACTGTCATTATTTTAGTAAAGTGAAGGCTCTGATTCTTAGCACTTGCTTGTTGCTGCACATGCCGTATTTGCGAATGAACTGAAGTTGCGGGTGAATTTATTTAGTTTTAAATGGCAGATACTCTATGTCTCGTTTTTGTCAATCGCTCGGACAACGCACCTCACGTTAACACTCACGCTATCGAGCTTTCAGTATCAACCAACTCAAGTAAGGGCTCAGCGCTTAACTGAGTCTGTTCCGAAGGGTGGGAGCGGAGGGGTAGCATGTGACGTGAAATGACGTGTCTCGCTTTATGCTCAACTGAAGTCACGCGTCATTTGACGTACATAAACACACCTCCCATGCCGCTCCCATACCATGGGCACAGACTCGCTTAAGTGCTAGACCATTAGCTGAAACAAATTCTTTTTTTGCACTTACCTAGAACTCTAGAACAATTACATTTTCGTGATCTATCCCGATTAACTTCACACTAATGAAAGTTCAGAAAGTTACAAATGTCGTTGGGTCGTGTTATCAATTCGGGTCAAAGTGATGACGTGGTGGCGGGTGACTGGCAGGCTCGCGGTCACTTGGCTGCCGATGTGGACCCCCTCGGCATCACGACGGCCAACCTGCCCGAATTGGGAATGCGCGCGCCGCGCTCCGAGCTCATCATGAGGAAATATTTCAATTTCGGTACGCAGGATACGAAAGATTGAAATATTTTAAAGCGATCACTCGTAACAATCATGCCGTTGAAATGTTTAGTTGACATTGCATTTCGTGTCACTGGTTGTTTTGTACCTGCGATGATATTGTATCTCACATATACGTTCTTAAAAATTAACATAAAGTAGCTTTAAAAGTGAAACCGTTTGGGTTATTTAGTTAACATTTCTCATTTTATCATTCTCATTTATTCTATATCTTTAATAAGAGTCTTGTATGTACTGTATATGAATATAATATCCTCGCAGTCTACTTATATATAGTTTGACTAATTTGTTTACGTAGTTGCGTAATACAAAGCAATTTGTAGAGTCTGGATCAAACGCTAACACGAAACATCTGGTCGTTTATCAAAATCTACATAATAACCAAACTATGCCATTCTTCCGATAGTTAATCATTTTTTTTTCAATATTCTATCATCTTTTACTAACTGATGAAGACCGATTTCAAGAATTGCTAGTCTCAACGTTAAATAAAAAAAAAGTATTTTACTGTTGTATAGTGATAAAGACTTCATTAGCATGTAGTAAGTTTATTATTTTTTTCTATATTTATAGAGGTTTGAAATTTACGTCTTTTTTTTTCTCAATGGATGGCTTAAACCAATATAGCAAAATAATTGCATTAATAATTATTTAATAATACTCTTTATAACTCTCTAATATATTTATAAACTATTATTATAAACAACGAGTTACCACCTACCACGCTTATCTCAATGTATGAATTGTTGATTTCTTATTAAAGATTTTCCTCAAGCAAACGTTAATTTACCGTGTGCGATTCTTAGAAGCGCTTGTTTGGGGCATAGCGAATAATTACTGGGTAATAACGCCATGTTCCCTCTCCGTGAACTAGTCTCGGGGTCACCTCGTAGCGCAGCTCGATCCGCTTGGCATCTCTACGGGAGATCCTGTGTCGAGTGGCGAATGGCACGGTGGCCTGAGAGCCTTCGCCAATGAGGCTGTTATAAGACAACATGTTCGATTCGGTATGACAATCTATTCTTAGTATTGCGATTGAGGGTTAGCGGGATGTTAACTGGTCTTTGGTCCCCACTTGGTTGTATTGTTTACTAGTATTATCGGGTACTTACTGCTGTGTTGTTTTAGTGATATTGTAATTATATTACTTGTGTTGATAAGATACGGCTTTATTATTGTTTGTCTTGGCGTGAAAAATATGTTCAGTCATAAAGTGTTTATATTTTTATGGGTCCTATAACGTCAACTGTGTCAAGTTAAAGAGTAGTAAATACCCAGTGTACATCATTCTAATTTTCAATGGGCAATACAAATATCCAAATTGGTATAGGTTTACAAGCTTCGGTTTCACTCGCTATATACCTGCCGGGCAGCACTTTTTGACTAGAACTCTATGGTCCATTCCTTGCCAAGGGCTCTTACTTATTTTCTTTTTATCACGTAGATTTGAGTTTTGTTTAAGTTGTGGTGCTTGGTTCGTAGACTTAGTGAACTATCCTTAGTTTGTTTTAGTTTTACTTATTTAGGGTGCTTGGGCGGCTATTTATCTGACGTATTTTCTTATGTACCTAGGCTTTATATGACTAAGCTTAATAGATATAGTACGAAACAATACACATATAATTTACATTGAGACTAGCTTTTTGGAACTCAAGTTCGGTCACACATTACTAAGATTCGCAGATACCCTAACAGTTTTCCTCATTTACACCATATCCTATTTATGCTAACGTTTTATCTACGCTATTCAGTGCGACGATTCATTATTATTTACTTAGACGCATTATCGCAACAATGCATATGAGAACGCTATGCAATCATATTCCTTTACTAGATATATATAAAGTGAATAATGTAGGCCGGCGAAGCTTGTAAATTTCAGCAAATATTTGCTAAGACGGCGTATAAAAAGGTTGGCCTTTGGCAACCAAATATTCGCAAGATGTAGAAGAACGAATAAGATTAAATCGTCAATGTATGTATGTAAACAAGTTGTATAGTATGATACCACGTAACCCTTGAATGGTAAACTCCTCGTGTGATGACACCTTTAGGATGCACGCATTTTTGTTATTAACGTTTGTGTCTGAACGTTTTGCAACGTAAATTATAACTGTTGTATTAATACCGCCCGTCTGATTCGAGTGCTAGATACTGACGCCAACTGAGCTGTGATAAACCCATTACGCTTCTATGTTTATTATAACCCCTGCTATTTTCTTAATGATATAATTTAAATAATAACAGTTTATTTTATTTTACTCACTAACCTATAAATATTTTGAACGTTTAGTTTTTAAGTTATAAAATATGATTTTACTTACTATCACACATAAAAGTTTAACAATTTAATTTTATTACAAATTTAAACTTGTAAAGAGCTTAAATTATTATAAAAATCGGTATCATTCAGTTAATTTCTGCTTGTTATGTAATCACCACAGACTGATCCTAGACGATCGGTTCCATTAACACATACTAAATGAGGTTGTTGTGAACTAAAAAACAGATCCGAGGACACCATATAGCGAACCTCGACCCTCTGGAAATTGCCAACAGCGAATTGAACGGTAAAAACCCGCGGGAGGTGATCCACAACAGCTACAGGTTTGGTAAGGAGACGAGGTGACCATTGACACCTTCTGGCCGCTCGGTGTTTCCCATTGTAGTTATGGCGGCGCAGAGGACATTCTTCCGCACTTTTATGAACAGATTTCCTCACAATTTAACTTTTCCTGATCAATTTCGGCTTAAATAAATGACGTTATTTTAATAGGGTCAAGCGATGACATTGCATACACTAAAATCATTTTAAGTTTCCTTTAGTTTGATTTGCATTAATTTTATTTGTTATGATTTCTGTTCGTAAACCACGTTCCTGTAGACTGGACGCCATAACTACGCTGTACATACGTAATGTGAATGTAACGCACAAGGACTTTGCTCGCACGGCACTCACCCTCAATGCATTTAAGAAAAATGTACAATTGGCTCATTCTCATTCGTAAAATATTGCATGTCGCCAAGTTATTTATGAATGGTATTTTATTGGTTTTTTGTATGCATGGGTTTGTATAAACTTATGGAATGTTCTATTGTTATCTATTTATGTAAATTGTTATATGGGTTGTCATCATTTATCTTAACACGTTTTTGCGGTTAAGTCCCGATAGTCTGTAGAAATGAAACGGTATGTTGTTTGACATTGAGATGCACACGTCACGCGCACCTATTTCATCTATTGGAAGGCGGCCAGCCGGCCGGTCGTACCATTTTACCATCGTTCTATCTTTGGCGACCTTTGTATTTGACAAGTTCACCGATTACAACATATGTATTACATGAATGTATTGATTCAACTGTGTCAACATGTGAATGCTTGGGTTTTCAGTGTACACCAGGGTAGAATAGAAGATGCGATTATCGATGGGTTAAAACTCTGATTACGTAATATACAGCTACATACTAGTAAAGGGATATGATATATTATTATGAGTTCGCTTCTATCTGTGCTTTCTGTACTTGAACTTCTTGCCTTCTCATGCCTTTTAGTGGTTAAGTTGTCTTTTAGTTTGTATTCTATAGATAGTTTATTGGATATAATTAAATGTTTACTTTAAATTCAATTTCATGAAATAAATTGGTAATAGGTAATCAGTATTAGCGTTTCAATAAATTTGAAGTGAAATGGCTAGGTAATGTGTCAATTGGTGGACATGCCTGCTCTCATGAGCGCTTATAATTTTAGATGAAGCTGACATGGACAGGGTATTCAAATTACCCTCGACGACATTCATTGGTGAAAAGGAAAAGGCCCTTCCTTTGAGGTAAGTTATATTTTTAAGAAATCTAGATCACAGTTGTCTTGGCTATGGTGAAATATTACGCCAACAACTGATAATCATTAATGTAATAATGGCCACGAGACATCACTTAGGTAGTCACGGGGTCAGTAATTTCAGTTTGTTTAGGTTTATGGGTGTCTGTGATATCAAATGCTTCTTATGGTCCTATCCGGAATTATAATAATAGAAGAATCAAAAATCAAGGATTCATTTAACAAATGAACATTGTTGACGTCAGTAATTAAGTTTAGTAAACTACACAGTGCATTTCCTCAATCGACGTCAACTTTAGTTTACCTTAAAATCTAGGTATGTGGACTGAGTACGTGGGGCGCACTATAAGTTTCCGGAATGAATATGAAAAAATACTATTAAAGGTACAAAATTAATTTATTGTTTTTCAAAATAATCTCCCTTGGTGTCTATGCACTTTTTGATTCGATGAAACCAGTTTTGAAAACTTTTGTGCTACTCCTCTGTGGTGACCTCTGAAACGTGTTTTTCATACTCCTCGACAGCCTCTTCTGGTGATGAAAATCGTTGACCGCGTAATTGGTTCTTAATTTTTGGGAACAGAAAAAAGTCACAAGGTGCCAGGTCGGGACTGTATGCAGGATGACTCATGAGTTCTACATTTTTCGCCTTCAAAAAGTCGTTTGTCTGTCTGGCCGTGTGAGAACTAGCATTGTCGTGGTGCAGGATGATACGGCGTTTACGGTTATTTTTACGGAGTTCGTCAATAACTTCCGGCAAACAAATGGTCGTGTACCAGTCACTATTCACTGTACGACGATTCTCTAAAGCAACAGTAGCCACGTGTCCAGTTTTATTAAAAAAAGAAGCAATCATCCGCTTAGATGCACTTTTCACGCGCGCCACTTTGGTTGGTTTCGGCTCATCTTGAAAGACCCATACGCTCGATTGCTGCTTTGTTTTGGGATAGTAGCAATAAATCCATGTTTCGTCACCTGTTACTATGTCCCACACCAAATTTGACGCACCTTCGTTGAATCTGGTAAGCATGGCACTGCACCAAGTGACGCGGTCCGTTTTTTGAGGCTCGGTCAAGTTGTGTGGGATCCACCGCGAGCACAGCTTTCTCACACCCAAATGTTTGTGTAGGATTAATTGTATTTGACTCATGCCTATTTCTAAGGATGCGCGAATTTCATGGTAGGTCACATGCCTGTCTGTTTCAATCATACGGCGCACAGCATCGATGTTTTTGTTGGTCACAGCGGTGGACGGCCGACCATCGCGAGATTCGTCACTGAGATTGATACGACCACGCTTGAATTCTGCAAACCAGCTATAAACAGTTGTCTTGCATGGTGCTTCATTGCCAAAAGCTGTTTCAAGCCGAGCGATGCTCTGATGAGCTGTCAAATTACACTTAAAATCGTAGAAAATCATACTACGAAAATTTTCCCGAGTTAAATCCATGTTGATGCAGACACACAATTTTTTAAATGGCGCCACAAGGTAAAAACAAAAGACAGTCAAATGAAACAAACTGCATTCTACAGCCAAAGAGTTCTATTTTCACATGTTGCAATAAATTTTTAAATATTGTTTATGTAAGTGGCCAGTTCCGGAAACTTACAGTGCGCCCTATGTACACATTGACCGAATTAAATGTTATGATCAATTGAATTTGAAAAATGACAAAATATTGAACTTAAAAAAAAATGCCATCTTAGAAATATTATGTACAGGATGTACCAAACATAATAATCATTAAAAAATAAAATGAATTAAGTAAACGGCGACTGGGTTACTTTTGAATGTGATGACTATTCCTATAGTCATCACATTCAAAAGTAGTGAAAGTTATCGGTAAATCCTCCTGGATTTACCGATAACTTTCATTAAAAAGCAATTGTCCTTAACTTTAGTAAGGCAAGAGAACTAGTCCCCGACCAAGCCACCGTTAATGTCCATATAAAAACTGGTGACGTGCAAAACTACCGAGAGTCGACCTTCACGATGCCTTATTAAGTCGGTCATTGCTCTACAAAAACTGTCTACGCTGTACAAGAGCTATGTGACCCAGGGTCAGTCTGTTATCGAGAACGTTAATAAACTACAATAATAAAAAAAACCGGCTAAGTGCGAGTCAACTCGTGCACGAAGGGTTCCGTACCGTTATCTATAGTAGAAAAACAATGTCTTTTGTATGAGAGCCCCCCTTTAATATTAATTTTATTTTTCTTTAATTATTTATTTTTAAAGTGAAAATATAACTAAATATTCTGTGAATATTTCAAGCCTCTGCCTGTTGCCGCTATCAATATCGAGCAAAAAAATCATGTTTGTTGTATGGGAGCCTCCTTAAATATTCATTTTATTCTGTTTTTTATTATTTGTTGTTATAGCGGCAGTAGAAATACATTATCTTATTATGATGGTGAAAATTTTAACTGTCTAACTATCACGGTTCATGAGACAGACAGACAGACGGACAGCGTAGTGATATTAATAGGGTCCCGTTGTCACTCTATGGGTACGGAACCCTAAAAAATGAGCCAATGGTCGAGCGAGACTAAATTTAATTATTTTGTAATTGCTTTGATTAGGTTTTTATTATCCCTCATGGCCATTGTGTATGAATTGAATAATTTTATTTTTGGGTTGTTGGGCGTGATTTTAATGAAATTACAAATAAACACTGCTCATTCTGTAGTCATACCTGTTAAGTAGATTAAATTAAAAATGTCTATTATATTTTCGAAGTATTATTATTAGACTTCAATATACGGTTTGGCAGATACAACTATAAAGCCATGCCTTGAATGAAAAAAGGAACACATCGTAACAATTATGTAAAAATCAAAGGAACAATAAAAAATATCTAGATAGAATTAACATTTCTTTTATGCATGCAGGGAGATTCTCAGCAGGCTGGAGGCAGCTTACTGCAACAACATCGGTATCGAGTTCATGTTCATCAACTCGCTGGAACAATGCAACTGGATCCGACAAAGGATGGAACCCCCCAATGTCACCAAGATGAGTCCCGACCAGAAACGACTCATTCTGGCGCGTCTCACCAGGTCCGCCGGGTAAGGAAGACATTTATTTTCATTCTCATAAAGCTATGATATCAATACGGTATGAGTTTATGTTTGTAATGGAACTGGATCCCTCCAACGTCACAAAGATGAGCCCCGACTAGATATTATACTATTTATTCTGGCTCGTCTCACCAGTTCGCCTGGTAAGGAAGAATTTTATTTTCCTAAAGCTACGATATCAGCACGGTATAGAGTTCATGGTCAGTGGATGGAGTCGCCCCACGTCGCCAGCTCTGACCAGAAATTACTGATTCTCGCGCGTTTCGCCAGATCTTCCGTGCGAGGAAGACATTCATTCCCATTCGCCCAAGTCAATTACATAAATTTCGTCCAATGTGTACCAGCTATCTGTCTACATCTAATGGTTCAGTCTCAGTACTCGTAGTTTTATTGAGTTCCAACGATGGAAATGTCTTTAACTTATGAAGCATAATTTACATAGTGTATAAATTATGATTTATACCTATATCGAAAATGTTCCACGTTATGTAAATGTGAAACTTTTTAAAAGTTGGCGATTTTGTACTATATTGGGCGCCATTTTGCATTTGGTGTGACGTCACATAGCCTTTACCAGCGGACGGTCGAGACCACGTCGAGACGCATCTAATGATGTGTCACATGTCAAGTTACATTGGTACATAGCGGACAAAATCATAACTCTCTTTTTAACTGCGCCGTAGTCGGGTAAATAAAGAATTTTATTGAGGGATGTCTCAAGTAAAATCTATTAAAACTCTTGATAATAGTTTCCATTTTCTGCTGGGTAAATAACACAAATCTATAAAACAATGGTAGCGGCACGGTAGATAAGGCGTGATATGGCTGCAGGCCTTGGTATACATATTCATTCATGAAAGATAAAGTACCAGGAATGTACGTTGTTCTATTGTGCTGAATAACAAACAGCAAAACGAGTGACATGTGGTGAAAAGAGTTGCGTAACTAATAGCCTTTGTATTTAACTCGCTGTTTTTCCTCGCTACTTTATAGTAAATTATAGAATATGTAACCAGCTAATAATGTAGCGGCCCAGCCTTGGCAGTAGCTTTTAAGTTTCACACACAGTTAAATTGTTCTCTATATGCTATTACTAGCTTCCGTCAGCGGCTCCGCTCGCGATAATGCCGTACTGTACTTTTTGACAACGCATATGCAAAATTCCATGATGCTTGAGTTGTTTAAGCGTGTATTTCCAATACAACGAAATATACCCAGGAAGCATATATTTGTTTACTGAAAACCTATTAATTTCACGTCATTGTCCTCAGATAAGGACCAAGGTAATATAATTATAGGCGCTACAGTGAGTTGTTCCGTGTCTTACATCCGCAGAACGTTTTGTTTCCGAGAAATTAAGGGAACTGGTTTATGATGACATTTTAAAGTTCACGGCGAAGTGACGTCATTCGCCGGAGACACTGCTTACTCATACGACATGTTAATTAGATATGTACGATATATGATAACGGAATTCAGACGCATCGAAAGGCTTGTTTGACGTGAATCATTCATTTCCTGTGATATCTTTTATTTGAATTCGTATCTTCCGTTTGATCCCAATATCGACCCCAGTATCGAGGCTTTAAGGTCAGATGTAGACAGTGCGCCAACCGATCCAGACTTATTGGGATCCGGAAGTACTGTAATATTTACTAAATATAGGCGTGGAATTTGTTTTGTATGAAGTGCAATGTGCAGTGCCAATCCTATTGGGCACAGCTGGTACAGTATATTCCCCTTTATTTATTTTTGCAGCAGCATTGTGCAGCCTGTATGGTACACATCTTATGGCTACACTGTTGATGTCAGATGTTTGACTCACGGACTTACTTGCACCAAATGATCAACGTGGCTTTAGGATAAATCCTTCTCATAGCAATATAATAACTATTGTAACTTAAGCGATGCTAATCATGATCATCATAGACAATATCGAAATAAATGAAATCAATAAGAAATTTCCGTTGTAGATTCGAAAATTTCCTGGCCAAGAAATGGTCGTCGGAGAAGCGTTTCGGTCTGGAGGGCTGCGAGATTCTCATCCCGGCCATGAAGCAGGTCATCGACGTCTCCACCCGCCTCGGCGTCGAATCCATCATCATGGGCATGCCTCATAGAGGTTTGTATTTTCAGTCTAAGTTATGGCTGGACACTTAAAAAGACACAATAGAAGTTTTATTGTTATGTCGGAGTTAAGAAAGTATAGCAACCATTTAATTAAGGGGTCATCATCCCCTCCCATGCTGGTCGTGGAGAAAAATAGAAGAATGTGCCAGCTGCTTCTCATGCTTAATGATTTCGTGATTTAGTACTAAGATTTTGTTTCAAATTACACTTACTGTGCCTGTGAACAGATTAGAAATGGCGCTACTGGTTTTATACAAACTCGAATATGAAAAAACCCGTATTCCAAATTAGGTCAAGAGCATACAAAACTTTGGGGATTTGTGAATGTCATATTCATAAAAATTTCCTTTGCAGGTCGTCTTAATGTCTTGGCCAACGTGTGCCGTAAGCCCCTTCATCAGTTGTTCACTCAGTTCGCTGGTCTCGAAGCTGAAGACGACGTGGGTCTTTTTTTATTTATTTAATTATTTTTTAAGTTATCGTACCCAAAGGGTAAAAATCCGTCCGTCCGTCTGTCACAGGGCTGTATCAACATAACCGCAATAGGTTGTCACAGAGACTTGAAATATTCTTAGAATGTGTATATCTATTGCCGCTATAACATAACAACAAATAATAAAAAAAAAAATAATAAAACAAAGAACCCCAAGTATACAAAGAATTAAAAAAAAAAACATACGAAGAACATGTACTTTGTGCGCTTTTTGAAGTTAAATATTATATGGTGGTATGGAATCCTTTGTGTGCGATCCCGATAAGAAATTTGATACTACCTTTTTATACAGCGATTATTCTATAGTATTTTACAATTATGCCATTATTACTCGTATCATATCAGTAATTGCTAAATCACGTTTTGCTATATACAGGGCTCCGGTGACGTCAAATACCACTTGGGTACCTACATTGAGCGTCTGAACCGCGTGACAAACAAGAACATCCGCTTGGCTGTATGTGCTAACCCATCTCACTTGGAGGCTGTAGACCCCGTTGTACAGGGCAAGACCAGGGCCGAGCAGTTCTACAGAGGCGACAATGAGGGCAAGAAGGTAAATATGTCCGCGACACTGTATGTTCATATTCAAGTGCATATTTTGACACATACTGACGCAAGCATAGACAATTAATTATTTGTAGGATAAATAATGATGCTTCTTTATAATATCTGACAGTATTATAGCTATATAAGTATGTCACACTTGATGAGGGCTCTCTATACTTCATGATGCCGGAGCCATAACAGCTTTTGATTAGGGGCAGCGTAACCTGTGCTGTCCCTAGCCCCAATAAGGTGGGCTACCCTGCTATGTCTGGTACCTCAACCCAGGTTAGAAAGAGGGGAAGTTTGAATATTAACCTTTATTGGAAAAGGATTCTTGACGTTGAGCTAAATCACAGTCGTTAGTAAACAGTCTTAATAGAATTCGTCATGGACATTGGAAATGCATAAAGTATGATGTAATAGATAGGATTAAATTTAATAGATCGATTACAGCAAGGTATGCGAAATAGAGTATAAGAAATACAATAAGAAAGTGAATGTTTTTGCTCATTATTGTGAACGTACAGAAAAGGTCGCAGGTTATCTTATCAGGATGTTTATATGGACTGTGGTTTGAAGTCCGGAGTATACAAGATCGTAATAATGTGCTATTCTTTGACGATAAATAATAGGGTCAGAATAAGCAATTAGCTTTTGTTCTGGGTTCAAAAACTGAACAGGGTTATGTCGTGTCTTTATAAGAGAATAATACAAAATTTCTATCTATATTTCAAGTGTCCTTACACTAGGTAGGAGTGAGTACATCTCACTCCATACACCTACTGCCCTGCTCCAACGTAATGGAGATCCTTTATGCTAGTTTTACAATCAGTGGTTTTTGACGAAGCAGAAACACCCTTAGGCCCAGCGCACACTTACAGGGGCGAGACGAAAATACGAGAATAAATAAGAGTCAGGGAATATAAGTACTTTGTATTGTGAGAGAGAAATGGAAAATTATACCTGAACACTGAGATTTAATTTATGATAAAAATCAGGTGATGTCCATCCTCCTGCACGGAGACGCGGCCTTCGCCGGCCAGGGCGTGGTGTTCGAGACCATGCACTTGTCGGACCTGCCCGCCTACACCACGCACGGCACCATCCACATCGTGGCCAACAACCAGATCGGCTTCACCACCGACCCCAGGCACTCCAGGTCGTCTGCTTACTGCACAGGTTTGTTATTACCATGCGATTATTACTGCAATATCTAATAATCTATTAACTTTTTAGTTTAACGATTTCAGTAACGCGTGTGACTTACTCGTTACGTAATTACCCAGACTATTATTTTCGACATTGGTGCCGTTCAAGTTATACGTAAGCCCATCATATCATCTCAGTATCATTTTTATATCCCATCCTTTCCATCAAAATTAAGAAAAGCTCTTTTCCATCCCCGCAAGTTTAATTAAACATTGATACGATTTTCATAAAATCTTCCAACCCTCTCGTCCCCCATTGATGATATTAGGAACGAGGGGGCTGGAACAATGGTAAATAAGCCAACAAAAACAGCGAAAGGGGGGTGGGTAGTACCTAATATTTGAATTACCCCATTGCTATAAATTATATGAGGACCTCACACAATGACAAAACAAAGGACTTACTCACAACCAACCAACAGTACCTAATTCCTAGGGAAGTGGAAAAAAAACCTGTAATGCTTGTAAAGTATCACAACTGACGACTGGGACACGACGTTAAATTAGAGAGAGAGAGGGACGATACCTTCACTCTGATTAGCTAACAAAAACGTTGGCTATAGTGTAATGTCTGTGTAGCGTGTAATGTTTTAAATATCTTCCAGTGAAGTTTTATATTTCATTCATTTATTTATTCCATAACAAGATGATTTGTGTCGGAAACTTAAAATTAAAAGTAATTTACAATATTATTATTATTACTAACATAAAATTTGAATTAATCATAATAAAAAAACAGTCACACATTTTAATAACATTCATTTTGTAATAAATAGAAATTTTTCCTTTCGTCCCAGTTCGGGCTCCAAGTAATTAATTTAAAATTTGTATCTCTACCTCAGAGAGGAGAAAAGAAAAAAAACACAAGTATCTCGTAGCAAGGTTTATTTAGAGATCTTCCAATCACGACACTAACAGTTTAGGTTTGTTTCGTAAACTAAAATTTAGCATAAAGCACAAATTAAAAATAAAGGGGAGGGTTGTTGGTTCGTTTGGCTGGTCCGAGTAACTAAAAAAACTAAATGCACAAAATTCAGTCGTAAATACAGGGCAGCTTCGTGAACACCATCAATTCAATTGAAATAAAACTAAATAAAGTTATTAACTAGCTTTACAAACAATTTTGGCTAATTAAAACGGCAGTATGCTATAAGAAGAACGTAGGAAAACCCACAGGCCGTAGCACAACCAGGAATTAAGCACCTTAAGTGAGTTTAAGAAAATTAATTAGTTTTAAGTTTTTTAATTAAATTTACAAAATGACCAATTTGGGTTTGGCCCACTCGTAGTAACGCTAAACAGCTAATGCTGCAAGGCTGCTCCTTGTTACGAGGTTTTTAACATTAAATTAAAGTAATTAGAAAAGATAAATAAGCTCAGGTAAATCCGAGCCTGACTTGCCAGCCCGTGTCGTCGAACCAGCCCGGAATCTCTAGCAGATACAAACGCGAACCAGCCTCGAATGTCTATCCGATACAAACGCCTCCTGCAGTAAACAAATTAAACACGTCTTAGCTTTTTAAACACATTATCATGCTAACATTAGCATGTACAGCCTTCAATCACTAAACTACACCTACACAGCATAAAACTGTCTACATGTCTACATAGTATTAAACACAAAGCCAAAGACATCTATATCTAATTAAATACACAAGGACACTCAAGTGATCAAAGGGAATATTCTAGCTACATCATTTACTAGTGTACTCTAAGAATAAAGTTGTTCACTCAAATCAGTTACAAAATAATTAAATCACACCCACCCGGGTATGGGAGGTAGACGCTTCAGAGTTGGACGCTTACGATGGCGATGCCACCATGCGGTCACGCCAGAAAAGCATCTCAGGGCAAACATGCTGAGACCTAACCAATGAAACATAGTTAGCCCTCTTTCTACAGTTCACAGTTAAAAGGTTTTTAACCTCAAGGGACGGCTATCGGTTACTTTAGAAAGAGAATTAAGTACACAAAGACTTTAACATCAGAGTTCACAGTGAGTGAGTGTGTCTGAGTTGGAAAGTATATAATACTCGACGTACCTTTTACGGAGGTGGTTCGGGGTTTATAGGTTACTCGAAGACACGAACAAAATCCACACAGCCACACTGAAACAATTTGGGTTTACAAATTAACAACCTCGAAATACAATCACACATGGTCTCAAGGGTTCACTAAAGCGCAGTTTACTTACCACAAGAAGCCTTAACAGCTTTAACACACTTCTTCACATCCACGTGCTCAACGCCCCGGTGGAACGACAGACGCTCCCCAAAAGGAACCAAACACCAACAGCCACTATTTTTCCACAATTCTCCAAACAACATGCGATGCGTCCATGCAGACGCCGGCGCACCAAAAACGACCCTATCATCGCGTTTCGTTATACACATCACGCAGTCCATTTCACACACATCCACGGCATTCGAAGTTAAAGAAATTAATTAAACTTTTTATATTTAAGACTCGCAATATGACAAATAGCCAAAAGTAAACACATCCACTATTCAGCAACAATGAAATAACCTGAAAAACTACAAAACCAATTTGACAATCCTTTCTGTCAAGACAGAACGCAATGTCAACCAATAATCCAGTACGTGAAACTGAACACAACAGTGTGACCACTTGCAGTAGATTTCCACTTTTTGGTAGATTCGCAGCATTTTCGTCAAGCATTTAGTAGGTTATAGTAGTTTCCGTTTTAATAAATTACCCTAAAGAACAACGTTTTGTATTTTGAAACCACATAATATTTTGAAATAAATTAATTTAAACACCTCACCTGACAAGTCACAAGCACACAAAATGAGGCATTCAGATTTATAAAAACATAACCCTTTCCTTGCAGTCGGGTAAAAATGTGTTTGGTAGATTCTAACAGTATTTTTTTTATATGGTCTCACTGACGCATAAATTTCTCTCAAACCAGCTGTCAAATCGAAATGTCAGTTTACCACAACAAACAATAACATAACCTAATTTATTATTTTAGATTTTTAAATATTTTAAGGATATTATTGAATAAAAATACCCTGTGGATGCGACAAAATGCTATATATGATGTAGTACTCGAATGTATGACATTGGAGACGCACAACCAACTGTCATTGTGGAATAATTTGGTAAGAAAATATTGACTTGAAAATAAAAGTGTTACAATTTGTATTGTATTAGATTAAATTAAAATATATATTATCATCATGTCAATATTAATAATTTAAGTCATAATTCCAGAACTTCATTCTTATAATAATCATCAACAGAGTAGAAGACTTTTCCAAGAGATACTACTTCAGCTTTTTTTTTAAAGTAATAAGTTCCAATGTATCCTTGATGTCTTTTGGTAATTTATTGTAAGCCTTGCATGCCTGGTACTGAGCACTGTGTTTCATAATTTCTATACGGGGTATAATATCATTTTTAAGATGCTTCCTCCGAGTTCCTTCTCGTAACTGTTTCTCGACATCAGTTTCTCTTGTTGGCAAACGTTTCTTGAAGTCCGTCAGTAAGACAAATAAATATAAACAAGGAATGGTCAAAATGCCTAAATTATGAAAGTGCCCCTTACATGACTCCCAAGGTGGAATACCTAGCATTGTACGGATAGCTCTCTTTTGTAGAACAAACGCTCTGTGTTGGTTATACTGATAACTGTTACCCCAAAGTTTAATGCTATATCTAAATTTTGATTCCACCATATACCATGTTGGACCATTATAATGTTATAATCTTCTTACTGCTTATATTATTTGTGGTTTTAACAATTCCCAGACGTGGCGCGCGTGGTGAACGCGCCGATCTTCCACGTGAACGGCGACAACCCCGAGGCGGTGATGCACGTGTGCAATGTGGCAGCCGAGTGGCGCGCCACCTTCCACAAAGACGTGGTCATCGACATCGTGAGCTACCGCCGCAACGGCCACAACGAGGTCGACGAGCCCATGTTCACGCAGCCGCTCATGTACCAGAAGATCCGCAAGACCAAGCCCGGTGAGTTGCATTTTGGAGTTTTAAGGCAATACCACTGTAAATAAGGTCGTTCTGAACCTTATTTATCTCGCAAAATACTTAAATTAGGAGTTTCAAATCTAAGTAATATGATTTTTGACTATTTCATCTCCAAAAATTGAAGATGAAAACACGTTTTAATAAAATTTTCTCGATAGAAATATTTTTTGAAAAATGGTCTTCGTTCGCAGAGTTTTTGTTATTGTAGCTCAAATGCGACGAATGAAATAATGATTTTTAGACTAAAAGATAGGTTATTAGTAATTCATCAAAATGTAAATATGAAAATACAATTAACCGGTCTGATTTTATATAAAATAGAAATAACGAATTTGGCGCTTACGTTTTTTTCTTTGAGCGACTCGAGACTATCTCCTATCTCATCATTCACGGGCTAAACCGCCAAGCGCTATCCCTTGCGCGCACTTGATCAGTCCTTTGCCGAGCGATGGTACCAAACATTTGAGGCCTCGTCTTAAGCCGGCCACACACTTTCGGAATTCCGTCTCTGAAGAGAGGGACGCCGCAGTACGTAAGACAAGAGTGGACATATCGTCGAGTCGTGTCCAACGTACTGCGGCGTCTTTATCTCGTTAGAGTCGAAATTCCGACTGTATGGGGCCGGCTTTAAAGCATGTGATAAGAGTATTGAGTGAGTTCGGGCCACGATACGCGAGCATAGACGATTGTGTGCGGTACGAAATATATACTTTCCAAGTTACGTCGTTCTGGATGTGCGTTATATCAGCATCTTTGCTGTTGAGAAAACTCACTCATTACATTTGCCATGAGTGGCCATATTTTCTCCGTATTTTCTTTGTATATAACTTATCGTTGCAAAATTATGAACTTATAATATGTACGTCAATTGTTTTGTAGATTAAACCTGATTATATTTATTATATAAATAGAGATTTCTTTTTTTATTCCGTAAAACTATCGTAATTGCAAATTAGTAACAGTGTGCATGCGCCGAATATAAGCACGTGTCGTTTGCGTAGCGATCGATTATAAAATGGTCAGCAACTTATGCAATAATTCACCATAAATGTGGTTACGGTTGAGTGACGAAATTGTTAATTATCTACAGTATTGGAGAAATACGCCGACCAGCTGATTTCCGAGGGCGTAGTCACCGCCGATGAGGTGAAGGACGTCAAGGACAAATACGAGAAGATCTGTGAAGACGCCTACAACCAGGCCAAACAGGAGACACACATCAAGTACAAGGACTGGCTGGACTCGCCCTGGTCCGGCTTCTTCGAGGGCAAGGACCCACTTAAGGTACATGATATTTCTATTTCTTCATTTTCTCAAAATAAAGGATTGGCACTATGTAGTTCGATTTGATCTATGTATTACTTTTTGCGTATTCACTGTTTATCATTACAAGGACAGTATCTATTCGGCGGTAGGTTGTGTGTTCGCCGAACAAAGCCGATGCGACTTATAAGAATGGTAGTACTTTACCTGGTGGCTATGTTTATCTCTCTCGACCCTAAAGACGCTCAATGCATATTATTATCGTGTTGTGCATGAGTTGCAAGTAGCGACTGATTATAATTTTGTCATAATTTTTGAAATGTTTTCTACTCTCAGATGTCTCCCAGTGGCGTCCACGAAGAGACCCTGGTGCACATCGGCAAGCGTTTCTCGTCGCCGCCCCCTAACGCGGCAGAGTTCGAGATCCACAAGGGTCTGCTGCGTATCCTCAAGGCGCGCATGGAGATGGTGGAGAACCGCACCGTGGACTGGGCGCTGGCCGAGGCCATGGCCTTCGGCTCGCTGCTCAAGGAGGGCATCCACGTGCGCCTGTCTGGAGAGGACGTCGAGAGAGGCACCTTCTCGCACAGGTAAGCAAGGGATTGCTTGGTATTAGGTCATCCTAAATGTCAGTCATCTTTAATACAATGAATGTATTGAACAATTGTCTTATTAAACGTATCGCTATCTTATTTACCGCTTATACCATCTAAATGGATGTTCAATCACACCGGAAAACTCTGAGGTGTTTTACTTAGTAAAAAATCTCTCAAATGTTAAATGAAGAAAATATTCCGAAAACCCTCATTCGGAGATTTTCGCGAACACTAATAAGTGCTTCAGCAGCTGAAAAGCCACAGATTTCAAATGTTAGTGTTGTGGAAGGTATAAGAGAACGCCATGACGCTTGCTGTCACTGCCAAGTCGTGTCAATAGATGTTTAATTCAAAAGCTGAGGTTGATTCCATTAAAAACTAATATGATTGTTCTGTTTGCAGGCATCACGTCCTGCACCACCAGAAGGTGGACAAGGCGACGTACTGCGCGCTCGCCCACCTCTACCCCGACCAGGCCCCCTACACCGTCTGCAACAGCTCACTCTCTGAATACGGTCAGTGTTACAAGTATCTTTCATTGTGAAACTAAAAAAAATTAATACTATCATTGCATATGCTTTCAATAATCTAGACTAGAGTGAATACTGTTAGGTTTTGTGTCAACGTATAGTACGATCAACGTAGGTACTGTCACGGCGCGTGCGATTACGTGCCATAAATGCACTAGTTGGCCAACAAATCTAGCCGTCCGAGAAATTAAAGTTTTTCAAAAGGCACCTTTTGGAAAACTAATTTTCTCAAACATGCTCGGAAATGTAAGCATTATTGTAGTAAAATGAAGCCACGAAGTTTGTAATTCTTGGCTGGTGCAATACTTTACCGGCCTAGGCTAGGAAAGTAAGTATGAAAATTCATTCCTGGCCGCTGCTCAAAACTTTTTAATTAATCTATGTAACCTGTACTATCTTACTTGTCATACAGCCAGTGGCTACCATATTATAAAAGAATGCACTCATCGAGCATATAAGTATATGAATATGAAAATAATTTAATTAAAATGTTGGTAAAATCACATAAAAATATGCCAATAATAAAAAGAAAAAACGCGGGAAAGCAGATTTTTACGGTATTACATTTTTTGGGTAAAATATGCCTGGGCTGTATAGGCTATGTTTCCTTAGCACGAAATGACAATTGAAATTAAAAAAGATAATAACGTGGGAATGTACTATTATTTATTTTACTGTAAGCAAGGTTGTTGTTTTGGATTGTTTTGCAGATTGCTTATAATGGATTTTATAATGTAAAATGGGTGTAATTTGGTGTTATAAATGGCTATGTTTATGAACAATGTGTGGTCTAACTAAAGTGTCATGGTGCGGATTTAAAGATTTACATAGGTAGCGGGCTGGTGGTCGCTCGCGTTACTGCGTAGTCTATGATCAAACCAGAGGATTCGTGGGAATTGTCGCTAGGAGCTCCGTCGAATCAATGAAATGAATTATACCATCATTTCTTTGATAAAACGTTGAAAAATATGAAGGAAAAGGCGTAGAACACCAAATGCCGTAAAACAAATATAAAAATAAAAATGTACATACTATTATCATTTTTTATATTATACTCATTTATTCCCAGTAGTCTTTCATTATTTCCTCGCATTTATTGAGAAAAGCACAATACATGCCTTTGCCGGGAATCGGCTTGCCGGACTCGTATTTATTCCAAGGCCTCGCTGACGCTCGGCCTTGAAAACTCTACTCGTCCGGCAATCCCTTACTTCCCGGCCTCTGCAGTAATGTACTATATCAAGATCAATTAGTGCGTGTATTAAAATATTATAACTATACCTCTACATTCCTATCTATATCCATACATCGCAATCCAGTGCTTTCCAGCGATTTGCCTTGTGTCGTCAACCCACCTGGCTACCGGATGTCCAACTATGTATACGTTTCCCATTTCTGGGATACCACTTGGTGACGGCTTGACTCTACCTACCATCGTTCTTTCACGCTAAAATATTAACCTCTACATTCCTAGCTATCTCCAAACATCGCAATCCAGTGCTTTCCAGCGATTTGCCTTGTGTCGTCAACCAGTGACGTGCAGTCCATATAGACTATTAGACAATGTCTACCCTGCAGTCGCTAAATAAATACAATATTTTTCTTACAAAAAAATAATTATATTCGGTGCGCCTGCAAAATTCTGCTAGCAAATACTTTATAGTCGATTTTGATCAAGTACGGTGCTGCGGTCGCGGTCCGCGCGTGCCCGCGCCAAGCAGTATCTATACGCGTAAGCCGCGTAAGACAAAATTTCAAAGGTCTGACTTTTCACGCACACATAGAAAATTATTATACACCGATAGGAAATCGCTTTTGTAGTAGTACAAGTAAACATCTTTCATCGGCTCACACATGCAAAGCAAATTGGCGCTGTGTGTGTGAATTTGAGACACTGTCTCCGAGGTTTCTATTGGCTGCCGCGCGCGATATTAATGTCAACGTCACCTGTCAATGTCATTATAGATATTATTCATACATAAGTAAATGTCATTGATTAACGTGTTTACTAACAATCCAAGATGAAAGTTTTATTTAAAAATTAAATGCTTTATCAGTTAAATTTCATTTGTGACAAAAATATTTTCATGTGAAAGTTGTGTCGCTTAGTGTTTGCATGCCGAAATCGAAATATAAAGTGTTTTGTGAACACGCAAAAGAACAAATCAAGTACCTAACCGGTTAGTTATGGTTAGTTATTCTAGTTTAATCCACGTTTAATCTTAAACCTTACGTGTACGTGGCTCGCAGGTTGTAATCATATCTCTTATCTTTCGCTTGTTTTGAATACTTTTGCGGTCGAAGATCGAAAGACTATCATAATATTAAACGAGTTGTAGATAACTAGCCGTATAGTGAGGTAAGGTATATAGGTGGTATGTTTGTAAGGTAAGTTTTATAATTATGTCTACCCTATGATAAATGTCTGTGCACGTCACTGTCGTCAACCCAACTGGCTACCGGATGTCCAACTATACATTTCCCATTTCTGGGATCCCACTCGGTGACGGCTTTACTCTACCTACCATCTTTCCTTCAAGCCAAGTGCCCAGTTCCATTTAGAGTTGCAACCCTAGTGTGTACGTCGTCGTAAACTTTCGTTCGACGTCGGGCTCAGTGTTGCAATTTGATGCCGAGTAAACAGAGCGGGATTGCGATGGTTCGAGATGGAAAGCTCGTAGTAAATATTTTTACCAGTTTATTACGTCATTGATCGAACGTTTCCCTCTACTCTACACAAAACTTCTTCTTTTGCAGGTGTGCTTGGCTTCGAAGTCGGCTACTCAGTGACCAACCCGAACGCCCTGGTGCTGTGGGAGGCCCAGTTTGGAGACTTCAACAACGTGGCGCAGTGCATCATCGACCAGTTCATCTCCAGCGGACAGGCCAAGTGGGTCCGCCAGTCCGGCATCGTGCTGCTGCAGCCTCATGGCATGGAGGGCATGGTGAGTGCATTTTAATAAGACGAATGATTTGGGAGGATGGATGTATGGATCTATAAAATTACATAACATATACACTTATATTATTCGCCGGTACTCAAGTATTATGAGCAAGCGGGCCAACTGATGGTAAGCGATCACCGCTACCATAGACAACTGTAACACCTGGGGTGTGACAACAGCGTTGCCGCACAGAAAAAAATAAAGAAAAAATATAGGAAAATAATGCGGATCTTTATCCCGGCTTAAGCAACCTTAATTTGGAAACGTGGGAAATCTATTTGTAGACATTTTTATTCGTCATGACGCTTTGATTCTCAGATGAAATCGTAGTAGCTATGAACAGGACTTAGCACGTAGCTCGTCCTAATTGCTGTTTATACAAGACTAAGAAAAATTTAACAAGTTATTTCGCCTTTAGATCACTTCTTCATGAAATTTTTTGTGTGCAGGGCCCTGAGCATTCGTCGGCTCGCCTTGAGAGGTTCCTGCAGATGAGCTCCGATGACCCAGACTACATGCCGCCTGAGAGCCCCGACTATGAAGGTCAGTGTCTGGTATTACTTGTCAGTCTAATCCTGAAGTCTTTTTCTATCTAAGTGGAAAAAATTGGTGATCATAGGTTATGGAGCTTGAATTACATTTAGTACCTTTATAGTTGCCAACGGCTAATGAATCTTTTTACACATATTTGATTTTTTTAATGATATGGTAAAAAGATCCTCGTGAAAACTATAGCAAAACTATTATATTTATTTTACGACGGCTATTGACGTGACAATTATTGCAGTAGTGTGCATCGATGCAAATGTAATCATTTCCTTGTATGCGTTAATTTAGAACTGACAGCATGTTATATTGTATTTCAAATTTGTATGTCAAAATAATGTCGATATCAATGTTTTATTTTGTAATTAAAACATATTCTCTTATTCTCACGCATACTGTGACACATAGACATATATCTACATAATTACCACTAGCTCTACAGAAAAATTCTATATAATTACCGAACCTGCTCACAAAATTTTATGAGGTTTCTCAACCGTTTGGTTGCGAAATGCGACAGACAGACGGACTAAAAAATTTTCGGCCAGTCGAAACTGAGAAGCTTCGCTCGCTTCGCTCGCTCGGTCAACAAGCGTGTACCGGTGCCCAGTAGACTTTGTGATCTGCATGAACTGTGTGACAGTTTGGTTAAGTGTGAGGATAAAAGCTTAGTGAATAGTCTGCAGTAACACAAGTCTACTACTGGATATTTGTGTTTCAGTGCGCCAACTGCACGACTGCAACTGGATCGTGGCCAACTGCTCGTCACCCGCATCGTACTTCCACATCCTGCGGCGGCAGATCATGTTGCCCTTCCGCAAGCCTCTCATCCTCATGACGCCCAAATCCCTGCTCAGGCACCCCGAGTGCAAGTCTTCCTTCGACGACATGAATGAGGGCACTAGCTTCAGGAGGTAAAGTACACTATCCGTCTTATTCTAAAACGAGGAAATAGGCTAGGAGCCCGATGGCCCAGTGGCCGCTTATTTATGTTAAGCGACCCGGGGCGCGGTCCCCTCTGAGATGGGTGACCATTGATGGTAATCGTTAAGAGTGTGCCGCGCGAACGAAGAACGTTGACTACTGCGCAATACCATCAGGCCATTATGTGTGAGCAGAAGACTGCATGAATCAAAATTAGACTAACGGCCGAATACTCAAACGTTTCTGAAATAGTTAATTAAGGCTCAAGTCAAACACCTGAGCATTGTTAACTGATAATTTACAAGAACATTTAAAGTATTAAAAATAATTATTAATACATACATAGTATCACGTCTTTATCCCTTGCGGGGTAGACAGGGCCTAGGTCTATAAGACCTATAAGGCCACATTTAGCATATTGGTGCGCGTGTAGATGGAAAACGGAATCAAAATATTGATGGGTTTCTAGCCGATTCAATCGATCGGCTTTTACGATCTGCGCGGGAAGAGAAGCAGCTAGCCTATTCTACGTTTTTACTTTTCTCCTAGACCGCATGGAAGAGTAAAATGTTAATGTTCATTACTTTCTGCAGAGTGATCCCAGAAGAAGGCCCAGCGGCGCAAAACCCAGATGGCGTCCGCAAACTGGTGTTCTGCTCGGGCCGCGTGTACTACGACCTGCTAAAACAGCGCCGCGACAGGGGAATGGAGGCCGACATCGCTATTGCTAGGTAATAATATCACGTCATTTTCCCTTGCGGGGTAGACAGAACCCAGGTCCAAAGTCAAGCGATGACGTACGTATGTACATAAAGTTGAATTTAATAATTTAATATTAGTAGCTTTTAGAGATTGTGTAATGCGAATAATTTAAAGCGTTTGCGTTTGTCTCAAAACATTCAATTTGTCTCTCAATGTGTTTTTGGGGATGTTGTGGATACCGATATATTTGACATCCGCGGTTGTAAATGCGGATGCAAATCTTTGAAGGATCCGCGGATGCGGATGTTTAAGACCTTGTATAAACATAGTTTATGAATGAAGAATTAAAACAATGATAAAGTAATTAAATAAAAAAGTAATGATTTATTTACAAGAAACAAATAATAATATTTTTTTTATCATTGGTCATTCATCACGTGCGAACGGCACACGTCTTTCGCCGGCCCCGCCTAATTTCTTTCTTGTCGCAACTTGTATTACATTCGCATCCGCATAAACATCCGCTTTTGATCATTGCGGATGCGGATGCAGATTTTCAAATTTATGTGAAGGATGCGGTTGTGAATATTCGCAACATACCTTCTTGGGAGTGATAAATTGGTTTTTGTCAGTTTACGTTGTAGTTTTGGATTACTCATAGATATTAAACAATAAAAACATTTGGTATGAAAAGAAATGTTATTTCATTTGCCTACAGAGTGGAACAGATCTCGCCGTTCCCGTACGACCTGATCAAGGCAGAGGTGGGCAAGTACCCCAACGCGCAGCTGGTGTGGAGCCAGGAGGAGCACAAGAACATGGGCTCGTGGAGCTACATCGAGCCGCGCTTCCGCACGCTGCTGCAGGGACACAAACAGATCTGGTAAGCGGCTGCTTGCTGGGGACTAATGGGGCCATTCAAATATTACGTAAGCAGCGAAAGGGGTCTAGGTTTGGCCACAAAATAAGTACTAGTACTTACGTGCAGAAGTCGCGCTCTGCAAAGGTATTTGAAGAAATATCAACTTAATATGGTTAGCGATACGGTGTAATTTAGCTCGCGTCAGAACGCATCACCTTTTATTTTAGATACCTCCAGCTAGCCAATTTTATACTTATAGCTGTGAACAAACGTTTCATAATTCGTTGAAGTCGGTGAACAATTATATAACTAAACGCGTCGTTCCTACCAGATTTGTTCGATTCATCTTCCAAGGGGTCGCCGTTGCGTAGGTTTGTTTTCGATACCGACACGGGGAGTGAGTCAGGCCTGATTGGCTTATTTTTGATGACATGGGAGACGGAAACAGGGGTAGGGGGGTTCGTTATAAAAATGACACCAATGTTTAGGAAAGCTTGGGGGAAGAATTATTGCTGAGAAGAGGGGAAGGGGGTTAAAATAGCTGATATTCTGCTTACGTAATACTTAAACGGTCTCTCTTGTAGCGATTTAACTGAATAGTGGTAGTGTACAGTCTCTAGCTCGTAACTTACGAGCTAGAGACTGTAGGTACCTGACAAATATTACTGGCATTCAATAATGTGGCTCATATTTTTATCCTGCACGTGTTTTTCTGTGTATCACTAACAAGCGTGTTGCCATAACCTAACTGGCTATTGGTTGCAGGGCAAAGTCCCAATCTCAAGGGGGTAGTTGGTTGAGCAAGCTTTTCGGCAGCTCAGAGCCTCCCGCCCAACAGGGTGATTCGGAAACCAAAACGGTACCACGCACCATTAGGTGAGAACGGAAACCCGCTGTATCACGACATTTTGCTAACTGCAACCAATATAGCTATTTGTGTTAATGTACTATTTTTCTTTTTGAAGAAACCAAATTCAAAAAAGTATAATTATTTGGAATATATCGAGGGACGGACTAATAAATAAGTCTTTCTTTGGAAATTTCGAAAGTTGAAAAATTTAAACTGTGGTCTATTTTGAACAGCGAAACTAAGAAAATCTTAAAGGCTCTGTTAATGAATTTGGTTTTGAATTACTTTTTTTTTTGTTTTCCTTAGAGGTGGTGGTACGTTTTAGTGCGTTATTTTTGTTGGCTTGCTTTTCTAACCTTAATTGTGATGTGCACGCTTTTTCTGACATTTCCTTTTTCTATCAATTTAAATATTAATTTATTTTTTAAAACAATTATGTATTTTTTAACAGACAACATATAAGTTTGATTTGAAATGAATTTATGATAGCCACCCTGTCCATTTTTCAAAGGTTTATTTTGCTAATTTGAAAAAAATGCTCTTTTTACGATGATTTCATTTATTGATCTTATCTTGTATTTTTATATTATTGTTGCTTTTGATATATTTTACTGAACAAGCATATTAAAATTTTTTTTTTTTTAATATCACGGAATGCTAAGGTAGTGTTAAAATTATAATACTCGCACTTTATGCTTATTTGTACGCACAGAGGTGTCAATGTCCTCATTATGTTAGATGTATCCATAGGAGATGGTAATTTATATTTTTTCATCACACCTACTCTTATAACGATGTCAATAAATGCAAGAAAAGATGGCTGGCATTTAAAAATAACTTAATATTACCATGCACGAGTGTCTAATATACTGGATCCAAAATGTTTCCAAAGGGGTATTCAAATTTGGAATTGTTACTACATCTGATAATAAAATATAGGCTGGTGGACGGCGAGATTTTTCTCCATAAAAAAAATCGTCGCTACGTCCCTTCTCTTACATTACATAGACTTATACATTTATAATTGAAGTTAATAGTGTCCTGTCAATCATTCTTATTTTGATCTGTTAAGTTATGTCAAAACTCGTAGAACATACAATGTTGGTTTCTGATGTTTTCGCGATTGTTACACATTTAAATAAAATCACTTTAATACGGTATTATCGCGTACAAACATTGTTGTTTACTATCTGGCCTGCGAGGTTATGAGTGTTACAAATAACCCTGTATATTCATCGCCGTTCGACTTTCACTTTCTGGATAAAACATTTTCATAATCTGTTGAATCCGCGGATACATTTTTCTGCTCACTGCTGTTTGCCGCCATTTATTTTCCAAGAAGAATATTTTTTACTCGGTGAGATACGAGTAAAAACGTGTGGTTCACGGGTGGTAAGACATACAAGCTCGGAGTACTCAAAAGCACTCTGCTTTGCCTCGTGCTCGTTGGTAGTAACTCGTTTGTTAATGTCTTCTTGTGTTTGTTAAAGTGTTGCAGCAGCTTCCTCCGACACCGACATATATCTCCCAAAGAAGCACCAAAATTTAAAACAGAGAAATGGAGATCCTTTTACCCGCCAACTCCTACTCTTCTTCCACCTGCAGAGAAACTACCACCGGGTGGTGAACTCTCCTGGCCAGTCTGGAAGTCGCTAAATAGACTTCGGGCTGGTGTTGGAAGATGCCGAGATAACCGTGTTAGGTGGGGTTTCTCTGGCAACAACCTGTGCAGCTGCGGCGCTGTTCAGACGATGAACCATCTAATGAACTGTCCCAGGTGTCCTACTTCCTATACTGTAGAGGACTTGATTAAAGCAAATGATCGTGCCGTCGAAGTGGCCAAATTGTAGTCTAACTTCTTATAACATTTATTATATGTATAGCTATTTTGACTCGAAGAAGAAGAAGTCTTCTTTACCGCCCCGCATAATATCTTAATATATATAAATCTCGTGTCACAATGTTTGTCCTCAATGGACTCCTAAACCACTTAACCGATTATAATAAAATTCGCACACCATGTGCAGTTCGATCCAACTTGAAAGATAGGATAGCTGTCGCGGTCGAAGTCGCTGGCAACAGCTAGTATTATATAAATTTCCCTGTACAACATGCCAAGTAACCTCTCGTTTCCCCCACAGCTACAACGGCAGGGCCACCGCGGCCTCGCCCGCCACCGGCTCCAAGGCGGCCCACAACAAGGAACTAAAGAACCTCCTCGACGAGTTCTGTGTATTATAAATATGCCCATCAATCTCATGCCCAACTCAGCCTACATAGTACATAACACATAGGCTTCGCTGCTATGTGCCACATGCGTTTATTTCGAAACGACATTTATCTTTGACAATTTTCGACGAAATTTTATTTTGTATAAATTTTTCTGTCATACCGTCAGTATTTTGTTGTAATTCTCTTCATGATTAGGTAGGATAGTTAGATAAATTCTAATTTATTTATTTAATGTAGCATAAATAGTAGCGTGGCGTAGAATCGTTATTTATTTTCTTAGGTAAAGCAATATAGCTTAGTCTCCACTGTTAAGGCGTTCACGATTATAATATTGCTTTGTAACAATGTCGTAACAAGGTTAATGATTAAATTATCGGTATTTACTGTAGTGTGTTGTACAGATATATGTAGTAATTTTATTTTTTTAATTCTACGTGACATAATATTTTTTTTGCTGACGGGTTAACTACGTTCCTTTTGCTAGTCCGATTTTTTTCTTTTTTAGCGTCGAGGTTGTAACTATACTAGTGAGTAGCGCTTTGTAGAAAAAACAATTTATTAGGTTCATGCGTGGCTTTACACCTAACTGAAGTGGTAGGTTATTAATGCCCAACGCTTGTGCGCTACTCGCCACTGTGGTTCAAGCCTTATTAACGTAAACACTCGTATAACGATATTAATCGGCGATATTACTATATGGTATTAAATACATAGTCGAAATAAATTGCACCGTAGTACGTACTCTAACTGTAATATTCGTTCTAAGGTCGCTATGTTTTGCATCCGGCCGCTCCCTAGTTTTAGTTGTCATAGTTACCGCCGTTGAGAACGGCACATTGTAAGGAGTAACACCAACGCCCAACGCTTTGTACAAACCAACGCGTATTCTCTATCTCTAGTAAATCTACGAGTTTATGTCGTTACCTAATCTGTACGTAGAATTATCTCTCTTTGAATCGGCTGTTATATTGTATTGTAACTAATATACGTTGTTGATACCTGTTAATTTGTCAGTGAAATCCAATTTTGTGTAATTATATACCTATTTATCTTTGGAACACTATTCGCATGTATTAAATGCACTATTGTCGATTTAGATGTTTACATATTTTAGAATTCATCTCAGGGCGTCTGCAAGATTGTATGTAAAAGTGAATTGAATGTGAGATTTGTCTGTTAGGAACCTGAGCCAATTTAACGCTATGTTAGTTCGAACTAGTTATTTTACAAACAAATATAACTATACAATAACGCCGTTCGTTTAAATTACTATCTCCCTTGTAATCCCGTACCAAATATTTGCATATGTTCATCGTAGAGCGAGGTCTTTATTTTAATGAAAAGCGCAATAGATCTCCGCCCTTGACAGCGCGCGGCTCGCCGCACACTTGGATCACTTTCAAGATTGTTATCTTGCGCTAGTCTCATTTCAGCTCACAAAGCGTTCCGGGCGGCCTATTTATAAACCGCTTGGCTAGCACTAGCGCGGACCAACCGAAAAGGTGCGAAGATTAAAGATGGTATCGGCCACAAGTGCGTTTTGCACGTCACCGAGCCACTTCAAAGACGCCCTTGTGTGCGGTGCGTCGTACGCTTTTCTTTTTAAGATACGGCCGATGGTATCTTCCTGCTATGCGGGTGTTTACGCTACACAAATGGGGTGTTTTGAGAAATCTTGAGGTTTTTCGTGCTGCCTTTTTTTATTACAAATGAAAGAATATGACATTCGCTTGAACTACTGATATTTAAGTATCTTTCGTAAATTCAAAAACAATTGAACTACTGATATTTAAGTATTTTTCGTAAATTTAAAAATAATTGAGCCCGAATCGGTTCGATTCCAAAAGCATCATTGCAGACATTTTATTATTTGGCTTATGAAGCCGCTAGCACTGCTCTAAGAAAATATCTATTAAACATACGAGCGCTCGTAGAATAATAATACTACCCTAGATAGCCATAGTGATATAAATTAACGGTACTCTTATTAAATTAGGTAGGAATAAAATATGCCGCCCACTTAAAAAAATTTCACCATATTTTATTCCCTAATTTATAAGAGCATATCAAAAAAGCATTGTGAATGCAAAATATAAACACCTAAAATGTGTACGTAATCCTAGCAGAAAAGTGTCGAATATCAAAACAGGAGTATAGCAAATGTTTTGTGCAAAACGTCCTGCAAATGTGTATCAACGTTTGAAATTTGTGCGTCCAGTAGTTTTTGAGAAAAATCGTCAAAAACAGATTCTGCTACGCTGACGTCAGCCTAGCACAATTTATTTTTTATTTTTACTTAGCGTGAAACCGATTTATAGAATAATTAGAGCATAAAAAACTATAAATGTGCATGTATAAACGGCATTTGTGCAACAAAGGAATCTCGAGATATTCAAAATTCTGCTAGGATGACGTTTGGCCATCTGCGAGAAATCCTAAACGGCAAGGCATGCAGTCCTGATATTTACTGATATTTATAAACTGATATTTATAACACTGTACGAAGATGAAATGGACCAGCCAACGTTACAAGTTTGCCTCTAGGCCTCATACTCGAGGAATTAGAACCTAAATACCTACTTTTGGGTTTATATTTATAACAGATGAACGGTAACATTTTTTAAAATCTATTTTCACAGGATGTGTAAACAAATGAATAGGAATGTAAGTATAAAATATCAGGACTGCATGCCATGGCGTTTAGGAGATCTCGCAAAAGGCCGAACGTCATCCTAGCGGAATTTTGAATATCTCGAGATTCCTTTATTACACAAATGCCGTTTATACATGCACATTTATAGTTTGTTATGCTCTAATTATTCTATAAATCGGTTTTACACTAAGTCAAAAATAAAAATAAAAAATTGTGCTAGGCTGACGTCAGCCTAGCAGAATCTGTTTTCGATGATTTTCTCAAAAACTACTGGACGCACAAATTTCAAACTTTAATGCACATTTGCAGGACGTTTTGCACAAAACATATGCTATACTCCTGTTTTGATATTCGACACTTTTCTGCTAGGATTACGTACACGAAAAAATCTGCAATACATTAGCATCGTTGGGGTGTCGTTTGTTTGCTATATTTTATAATCGTATAATGTGTTGTGGGCTGTAAGGAGGATAAAGACGAATTGTTCCTTCTTTGCCTTGATGCATTTTCCAGTCACGTTGAAATGTGAAGACCTACAAGTATTTTAATTTCGTGAAGGTATGTATTATAGTTGTTGGTAATATTTCTGTTGTACCCTTATTCTTGTGTGGCAAAAAGAAAAAAAGCAATCTTTCATATAAAGAAACTAACTTCGAACTACTGAACCGACTTTGATGAAATTTAAATGGGATTAATCTGGATGCCTTGATACCTTTAAAAAAATTGTCAAATCGATTCGTAAATAATGGGAGTTTGAGGTTACAAACATTAACCTATTGAGCGCCATTGACCACTTCAGTTGCAAAACGGTCGCGTGACTGAGACGCCATTGACATGAAACCTAAAGTTATTACAATTTGTACTAGCCTGTCGTCGGGTGGCCGTGAAATAACGTAAAAAAGCGCTGGCGTGCAAAAGTTAACTATAGCGGCAACAGAAACACATCATCTGTGAAAATATCAACTGTCTATCACGATTCATGAGATACAGCCTGGTGACAGACGGACAGCGGAGTGATATTAATAGGGTCTCGTTTTTACCCTTTGGGTACGGAACCCTAAAAACGTACAACTGAATTGATAACCTCCTCCTTTTGAAGTTGGTCAAAAATACTTCGCACGTCGAAACAAAAGACACCCAGTGATATAAAATAAACGAGTACTTATGGGATGTGCGGGGATATACTCATCCGTAAAGCGATCCCGACTTAGCTGTCACCGCGAACCTGCTACACAGCCGCAACAGACGCTGGTCGCAGCTTAGTGTTTTGCTTGTGATATTTTGTAATCGTAGATGTCTTGAATGTCTGAGACATGTGCCTTTGATGAATTTTATAGCAAGGCTGTAAACATTTTCAAGTGATATATATCTGTATACTTATACCATTGTTATTATACCCTGATATATACTCTTTTTAAGTCTTTTACCTGAATTTTCCGTGTCCAGCGCAGTCCTCATTTAAAATGAAGAATGGATGTTAAAATAATGTCATTTGAAGCCGGATAAATATTTATTGGTTAGATGGCACCATAGATTTTAAAAAAAATTGCGTCTCTCTGGATGGCACTATCAGTTGTGCCAAATGAGTTGTGCCAGCTACAACGAATGAAAGTTTTAGCTGTCTAAGCATTTATAAGCAAATGTACATTTATAGAATTTCGTCTATTTCCCTTGCGGGGTTGACAGAGCCTATAAGGTCTATAAGACCTTATGGCTACATTAACATGTTGAAGGGCGTGTAGATGGAAAACGAAATCAAAATAGTGATGTGTTGCTAGCCGCATCGCCTATTGACATGGTTCCGCAGATTTTAGCCCAATCTCTCGATCGGCTTTTGCGCTCTGCGCGGGAAGAGAGCAGCTGGCACATTCTACGTTTTTTCTTTTCTCCCTTACCAGCATGGAAGGGAGCCAAGATGGCGGACACACCTATTCATGAAAATTCGACATGGGTGCTCTAAAAGAGCGGATTTGGGGATGAGCATTCAAAAATGATGCTAATTTTGCCAGTTTTTGCCAAAAATACTTTCAAGCGGGCCATATACGCCAGACGCCCGCTTGACGGAGCGTATAGGCTTGGATTGCCTATACGCTTTAACTTTGATGTTGCTGAAAATAAGGACCATCGCGCGAGTACGGATAAAGAGATAGTACCACTTCTAAAACAACAAATCGAGGCACTCTAGCACTTATGGGATATGTGAGGATACACTTGTCGTAAAGAGATAACTAAACTGTCATAGTGAAGCTGTAACCTACAGGAGCATCAGATACAGCTAAGTGCTTTGTCTGTGAACTCCAACTCCATTTACGAGTACAATACATCGTAATTGCAAGGTATCGGTGTTTTGCTTAGTTGATAATATTCTACTAAGTCAAAGTTGGTGTTATGCTTGGTTGGTGTTTTGCGTAAGCGGTTTTTTGCGAGCTAGGTGTTTTGCGTATAGATGGTGTTTCGAGTATATGGCTTCATGCGTCTAAAGGATCTAACTTATACATAATAACAACATAGACGTTGTTATTTGTGAGACGAAGATGAGGACTATTTTGCCTACTGTATTTGATGCTCTTTTGTTAGGTACACTTAAAGAACAATATTAAAATATACCTATTTATTTTCCTCTAATAGGAAAGTCACAATTCAAAACAAAAAGATACAAGAGAAATAACATATATAACTAATAAAAGTATACATTACATAGGTACTTATATGCTAGTGGATGGAATACAGGTGCACGTGGTAGGTTTCCGATACGGGTCAGGACACGACTCGCTATCTTTATCTTCCTTACTTACTATAGTATCAAAATTTCAAAAATATTCATTTAAACCATTTTTTTTAAATCTATGATTGAATGAAATAAACAAGAACTTAGTTAAATAAGTTATATACATTTTTAAAATAACAAATTGCTTATATTCATATAAATGGCTTATAAATGCGAACGTGTCTGTTTCCTCCTCGCGTTGCAACTACTGTAGGTACCAATTAAATAAAAAACTGTATCAATAAATTGCATATTTTTCGTCAGAAACAATGAAGAATTTAAAGTGTTAAAAACATAAGAAGCCCACGCGGATGTTAAGGGCTACAACAATATGTTTGTTACGCTTTCACGCCGTAATTATTAACACCAGCCTACGTTCTTTCTCATATTACAGAAAACGACGCATAATTTTATGATGATCATCATCTATGGAGGTGGCTATAGGCTTTTTTCATCCCGGGAAAAGTACTGTTCCCGAGGGATCGACATTTATGTGAGCGGAACCGCGGGCTTAAACTAGTTATAAGTAAATAAAAAGGAAAAAAAATGATTGTAATGACATAATCTAAAAATTCTTTCAACATTATCAGCGGGTAACAAAAGCTATAATTTACGCAGGCAAAGACGTGGGAAAACCTAGCATAAAATAAAAACTCGGCAATACACTAACATCCGCAAAGAGATCTTTCAACTAAACTGTCATCCGAGAAGCTGCTGTCCTTTGTTTCGTGAAGCCTGCGGCTCCTATAATACTTTGTGATATACATGTTTTGTGTGTGAGAGATGAGAATGATCTTCGCGCATGAATTTTTCTTGCTTTGCGTTTCCCTGTGATGAATTTTCTAGTACGGTTGCAAAGTTTGACTTACAAATCTTTTTAACCGACAAAAAAAAGAGGTTATCAATTCGGTTCTATTTTTTTAATGTTTGTTACTGCATAACTCCCTCATAATTATATACCTACTGTTTTTAAATAATATTTTTTGATTGAAAGGGTATCCTTTCGAATTGGCCCATTTTTAATTTCTACAAAATCGGTTCAGTAGTTTGATTAAATCTGCTTTTTTATATGAAAGTTTATTTAATGTTAGTGGTTTGTTAAGAATTCGTCCGCATTATTTATAGCCTATGTGCTATTCTGATTTGTCAGCTATAAACATTATAATGTTTTGTCAAATGCTATCCGGTAGTTTTTGGGTTATAGCAAATATTCTCACATAGATACGAACAGTTATGTTTATAATACAAGGATATGCAAAGTACCTACTTTAAAAAAATTGCAAAGCATCTTCAACGGGCGACGCGCGAGTTGTACCCCTGGTGTTGCAGGTGTCCAGAGGCATTTCCGTGCCATAGGCTACAATAGTCGTGGTATATAGGGTAACAGGGTCGTGCTTCAGTAGTAGAGACTGAAAAGACCTGATGATGATGATGATGAGGCTATAATAATCTAAAGCTAGCTATTCAACTAGCTCAACGTCTAGTCTATGTATAACTAATTCACCTTGAATATAAAAAAATGTGAGTCATAGTCTGGAAAATCTATACACGGTGGTAAGCTCAAAAGGTCCACCGCAGGCAGTTTATCATGTTTTGTGTCGTAGACAGGCGGTTGCGTGCGTGCGTGTACACGCGTCTACTTAGCAGATACAATCTTCAATTTGCACTCTGCCTTTAAAATGTTTTCACCAATGTTGACGTGTGTGCGGCTTGGCGATTTACTTTTTCTGATTATTTTATTTCATTATTAGCCTTATCCCGCGACTATGTCTTTTCTAATGTAAGTATATAGGTAGGTATATCTCATAAACTTTCACATTTCTTACATCATAAGAAGTAAAATACCAGCGAAGATTCAGTGAACATTTTCAAAGATATACCTAAATATCTAGTTCTCCATTTGTCTTAGAAAGAAAACAGCACCAAATAATAATAACTTGAGCTTGTTGGTACACTAGATAACAAACTACTGGTGTGAAGATTTCCCTATGATCAGGCAAATTCATAAGCGTAAAATGTCGCCCAACAAGTTGGCTATTTGGCACGCAGGCGTCTCATTCAGGGCGCAAAGAGGTTTTTACGAGCGACAGCTGTGAGGAGCGCGTGATGACTGAAGGACTCTCTGTTATTGCCGCTACAAATGTACTCGTGTCCTTTGTCGCTCATATGTTTTATTTTAGTCTTCATATGTTTACATAAGTAAAGTCTCGTCCAAAATGCTGGCTATTTGCACTCTCATTCAGGGCCCTTAGAGATTTTAACGAACAACAGATGTGAGAAGCGCGTGATGGCTGATGGGGATTTCTGTTATTGCCGCTACAAATGTACTCGTGTCCTTTGTTGCTCACATATTTTTATTTTTGTCTTCATATGTTTGCATAAGTAAAATCTCGTCGAGCTTTCTGGCTATTTGGCATATGTGCCTCTCATTCAGGGCCTAAAGTGGTTTTACGTGGGACAGTAGTGAGGAGCGCGTGATGACTGAGGACCCTCTGTTATTGCCGCTACAAATATACTCGTCTCCTTTACCGCTCATATGTTTATTTTTGTCTTCATATGTTTACATAAGAAAATTCTCGTCCAAAGTGCTGGATATTTGGCACTCTCATTCAGGGCCCTTAGAATTTTTTACGAACAACAGCTGTGAGAAGCGCGTGATGGCTGATGGGGACTTCTGTTATTGCCTCTACAAATGTACTCGTGTCCTTTGTCGCTCATATGTTTTATTTTTGTCTTCATATGTTTACATAAGTAAAATCTCGTTGAACATTCTGGCTATTTAGCATATGCACCTCTTATTCAGGGCTTAAAGTGGTTTTACGAGCAATAGCTGTGAGAAGCACGTGAGGACTGATGACCCTCTGTTAATGCCGCTACAAATGTATGACCATAAGTTGGTCACATCTTCGAGTCAACACTTATAGTTTTGAATAGTGATACGTGGTTTTGTTAAGTAGGCATTATAGATGTTTTTTTTTTGGTTTTGTTGCTTATAACTTCTAAAAAATTACTATGATCTATTAATAATATTAGAAGTCTTAACTACGGGGTACCGATAGACTTCTCACAATGACCTGGCTATATCTTGGATGTATGTATTATAGTTGAGTTTGGACGTAAACCATTTTGATTGAATCAGTATTTTGTCTGTATGCAAAGGCTCTTTGTCTTTTTCACACACATGATTTTCCTTCTGTACCTAATGCATATTATATTTCAATCCAGATTTCGTCATGCATCTACACGTTCAACCATATCAATAAAAAATATTATTAGTGTCACAACAAAGCTAAAATAAAAACTAGCCAAGCGTGGGTCGCATTAGCACACACACCAAGGGTTCCCTACCTCTACGTTTTGTTGTACCCCACTTTGATGTAGGTATATGTTAACTAAAACCTCTTCCATGTGCCCTCTCTATGAGATTAAACAAATTCGTTCGAGCACGAACACTTTATTGTTCTTAATTATCTGTAGTTTAACGTCTTGATAAATAAGCGCAACTTAATTGTTTCTAGTGGGCTTTATAATGTGAAATCGGTGTAATTTGGTGTTATAATAAGTATCCATGTTTATGAATAAATATTCAATGTTGGTCTGGGACAAAAGAAAAAACCGGTCAAGTGCGAGGTTCCGTACCGTTATCTACAATAAGTTAAAAATTATTAAAAACATTATGGTGTAACTAAAAACTTATACTTTTCGCATTTTTTTATTTATCTGTGCTATATGACGTTGCTTCGCACTAAATTTCAAGTTTTTGATTTCACGGGAAGTACCCTGTAGGTTTTGATTCCCATGCGAATGTCGAAAATTTACGGCATAAAAATAAAAATATTTTTATTATATGATGTAACAAAAAAAATATGCTTTTCGCAATTTTTCCTTTATCTGTGCTATATGATTTGGCTTAGTATCAAATTTCAAGATTTTGAGTTCACGGGAAGTACCCTGTAGGTTTTGATCTGAGGTTTGATTCCCGTGCGAATGTCGAAAATTTGCAGCATAAAAATTAAAAATATTTTTATTATATGATGTAACAAAAAAATTATGATTTTCGCAATTTTTCCTTTATCTATGCTATTCAAGACGTTGCTTCGTACCAAATTTCACGACTCTGAGTTCACGGGAAGTACCCTGTAGGTTTTGATTCCCTTGCGAATGTCGAAAAAATACGAAAATTTGCGGCCTTAACGGCTGAATCTTTTGATTGCGTTGGCTTAGAAGTTAGATTTTTTCTCAGCTCCAAGGGACAGTAGACTTGAGTATTTGATATGATTTCAGCTTAATACCTCCACGTGTTCCTGAGAAAAAGGGTCTTGACAGACCGACAGACAGACAGACAGGCAGACGGACAACCAAGCGATTCTATAAGGGTTCTTTTTTTACCTTTTCAGGTACGGAACCCTAAATACGTAAAATGTGCCAGCAGCGTCTTTTCCCGCGCAGACCGTAGAAGCTAATCAAGGGAATGAGCCGAAATCTAAGGAATTATGACAATAGGCGATGCGGCTAGCAACTCATCACTATTTTGATTCCATTTTCCACCTTTACGCCCACCAACACGCTAAACGTGGCCTTTCGGTCCGAGCTAAGGATTTGTCTACCCCGTAAGGGATAAAGACGTGATAATATGTATGTATGTGTAATAATGTGGCTGTAGTGAAATTTACTTAGCGGGCTGGTGGTTGTCCGCCTCGTTGCGTCGCCTGTGATTGAGTCAGTGGATTCGTGGATATTGTCGCCAGGGGCTCCATAAAATCATGAACAAAATGAACTACACCATCATTTCGTTGATTAACAAGACTTAGAAAGCTCATATGTACTTGATACTGGCTAAATAAGTGACGCGTTTAAAGCTATAAATAATTTTAAAAAGCAGCAACTTTGACAAACGACGAAAAAACACTCTTTTGTTACCTAAGATTTTTTTTTTATTATTGCTGTGTAAGCATTAACTTTAAAAACCCAAATAAAATTACCTATCTGTGGTCCTGCTTCCGTTCCCCCCTATATCTACTCCCTTTTCGCCGAGACGGCCTGTGATTGGCCGAAAATACCAGTCGAAAAAATATGGCGTGCGAGTCGAGTTGAACAGCGCCTTGCGCTAATATAATTTCCAAAAATAACGACCCTTAGGGCTTCGCTGGCCGAAAACAACCCTAATTCTTCATCGCGTGTGTGTGATGTTGTACCACTAGTGTAGGCAGTAAGAAAATAACACAAGGATCGTTCAAGCACAAGGATCGTGAGCCAGCCGCCACGAGGCCTGTCGCAAGCGAATCCTTTTCCAGACTCCTGTTCAACGTGAATCCAGGAGAGTGTTTACTGTTTTTCCTTGCTGTGATTCTGGGGTTGATCGGAGAATGCAGTGACCCTTCCAGAAAGTCGCAACAATTGCTTTTAATGCTGCTATAGCGACAAAAGATATACACATTATGTGAAATTTTCAAGATTGTACTTCGTGTATTTTGTGAATCGGTTCAATAGCACTGTAACAGATAGACGGACGGAGGCTCGGGGTATAGGGTATAGGATTCCTTTTAGCGTCCTTTGGATACGGAACCCTAAAAGAGCAATGAATATTCCATGAACATTCTTGCTAGCAATATACTAAAAGCACATATAGTAGTTGAGTGCTTTGCAATATTTTATATATGACGCGCCGTTCACATTATATCCCCGGCATGAAAGCGATTAAAAGGTTTGCCTCAATGCGCACACAAAGGCTCACCTAGTCTTTTTATATAAAGCTTTCATAGAACGGTATTGTGATTTCAACCTCTTGCTTCGTTATATGAAAAAAAAAACAGGAGCTCCAGTGAACAATAATCACGCATAGCGTTTGTTGCGTCCTGTTGTGAGCTGCGATGTTATGGAAATGCATTCCTGGTGTAGATAACTTATTAAATTTCGTAATGGCTTTTGGAAATAGAATCTGGACTCACTTTTGTGCTTTAATGTTGTGGAACAAGACATTTTTATTAGTTGTCTCTCTTCGATCAAATATAATGGTAGATACACGATTCGCGCTCGAAAAGTGGCACCGGCAAAACAGCGCACTAATCGTGTTTTTCGAGCTGTTTTGTCCACAGTTTCAATAAACCGTGCTAGCACTCTCACGTCTCGCGATAACGTAGATACAGCAAAAAGATGCAAAAACTACACATCGAAAGTGAAAAAAAAAGATGGAGTTATACTTTCAATTTGTACCGTTTTTGTCGTTGTTTGTAAGTATGCATGATGTTTTAACTCGGGGACATTATTAAAGCTTCATTTTGTATGAGACTGTGTATCTACTATTATATTTGATCGAACTTATCACTCAATACCGCATTATGCAAGTCCGGGGCTTTTTCTCTCAAATGGGCTGGGGCTTCTTCTGCTGTAACTTCAATCCAGTCCGTCTTAGAGTAAGCTCGAGCCTTGGCTGGGCCTGCAAATCGTAAGTGTCCAGCGAACAAGGCTTGTATAGGACTTTTCTCAAATAACGTATGGAGATTCAAAGAAATCAGAATAAAATTTACTTTAAACACATTCATCAAGCGAATTTGTTATTTTTTTTATTTTAATTTTTAGCCAGTTCGAATTTTGGATACCTTTGGAAAATTACCTGTGTGGTAGCATTATTTTGGAGCAAATCGTTCCATAGTTATATTACACGACAGAAATTTGTTTTCATAATAATTTTGCTGGCCGCTAAAACACGACAGTTATGGATTTTTATCACTGACCTCCATATTTGTATAGTAATAGGTCAGTGATTTTCATATATACTTTGATGGCGTGTATTTGATCAGAACAGCAATGTCGATTTATCTCAAACAAGGCTGTCAAAATAATGTTCGTATTTCCAAGCATGTTTGAGAAAAAGTTTTTTCCTCGGATATCTGGCAAAACATTTTGCAATGCATGTGGGAGAGGGCTGCGATCGTCGGGGCGGGCTCCGCTGACATTTATCCGTGTACTCCACTAACAAAGGCGTCGGTAATGTCTCACAAAGGGACTAGTTGTGCCCTGCTCGTTACGATGTGACATCCGTGGCGGTAAATATTTACATTTATTTTTTTAGTTAATCTACGACAGAAAATAGTATGAAGGCAGACATACACACAGATATCTTGAAGCTATCTGAAGGAGCTTTGAATAAGTAATTCTATCCTTCGCCTGCGGTTTCTCTGCGCTTACTTTAACGTTGATCCATCGGGAACAGTACTTTTTTTAACAGCCTCCGTGGTCCAGTGGTTAAGGCGTTTGCCTGTTGACCCGGGGGTCGTGGGTTCGATTCCCACCGGAAGCATACTTTGTTTAGTTGTTTCCAGTTTGGTTAGGACATTGCAGGCTTGAATCACCTGATTGTCTGATAATAAAGATGATTCCTTGCTTCGGAAGGCACGTTAAGGGAACCACGTCAGAGGCCGAGAGGCGGTTCCGAAGAACTCTGACACTAGGGTGTGCATTGTCGATTGACTGTGACACCTACTCGAAATAATAATAATAAAAAAAGTACTTTTTTACCGCTATGTTATGTATTTTATGCTGGTTTAGGAGAAAAGAACGTAGAATATACAGAGTGCAATTATTTAAATTTAAAAACATCCTGACTTTTAGTTTTAGTAGAACCACGCTACCGGTAAAATTCATTTTTGCTAATGGCATGAATGGGCCATAGAGATAATATAATGGAATGGGCCGGCTCGTCCGGGGAAGAATACTAGACACTCACAGAAAATTGACGTTTGAGTAGAAGCTTTACCACTTCTGTGTCCTACCCCGTTGTCCTCCTCCTAACGTCCAACCGTCCCCAACTCCTTGAAAGGCCGGCAACGCTCCTGTGAAACTCTGGTGTTTAAGTTGTCCATGGGCAGCGTTGATCTCTTACCGTCCAATATCATAAAAAAAATCAATAGAGAGGGCAAAAACGTTCTTGAATGTAAAAAAAATAAAGATAAAACCGTATTAAGTAATTTAATTAATATAAATGTGTAACAATCGCGAAAACATTAGAAACAGTATATAATTTTATCTACGATATGAGTTAATAATCAAATCTTATGTGTCATCGCAAAACATTTGCAGCGCATGTCTGAGATGTCTACAATCGCTGGGTTTCGCTGACATTTATCCGGGTACTTCACCAACAAAAGCGTGGTGTCATGTGTCTCTGTAATGACGTTACGCCCTCATTGTACCCTCTCGTTATGATGTGACACGCAAGGCGGTATAAATAGTATACGATAATTTATAAGTAGGTAATTACTCCGCAAAAGTCGGATGGAACTGAGACGTACAACGGATATAAATTAGCATCTTGAATCGTGTTTGTTACCCGCCCCGACTCCTCTTCGGCTCCGAATAGCCAAGGGAATCCCACTATCCGACCCCGTCGCACTCGCCACCGGAACAGAGTGTGTAGAGTAGGATTAGCTCCGATTACTGGTGACCGCCCGGCGGTCCCGGGTGACTTGCACCCAGGATAGGCCCTTCTGGCAACGTAGCTTTCGGCCCATAAGGCAAAAGATGAGAGTTGCTGCTCTCCAAAGGCTTTTGCCATTGTTTCTCAGATTGGCCCTTCAGGCTTGCATGCACGTATACACGGCCCATCAGGCAATATGAGAGTTTGCTGTCTCTCCAAGCCTTGCGCACACAGGCAACGCCCAAAGCCGAGGTCCGTCCCTCCTGGGGGCCCTTTGGTGATGTTGTCTATAAAGGTTGTCTATAAAGGGCACTCTGCCCTCGCCTCAAACGCCCGGTGAAGTAGCGAAAGCTACATAGTCAATTGAAAAAAAAAGTGTTTGTTACTGAATTACATACATAAGTATCATCATCCAAAATCCAAAACTTGAGGGAGACCTCCCTCAAGGATTTCCATCGTTGGAATTTGCCGTACTCACTACACTTGGCAGATTGGTTCGGAAGCGCAGTTTCTTGGGCTTATCGCAATTTTTAACAAGAGAAGGGTCCTACCCGGATCGATTGGACATGAGAAAGTAGCAGCTCGGGAAGACAGGTGCGCGTACCCCATGTCATACCTGCAACAGGACAGGCAGTTAAGGTGATCTGTTCTGATGTGATATACATGATATTATCATCACGTCTTAATCCCTTACGGAATAGAGAGAGCCTAAGGCCTTAACACCCATACGCCACGTATAGCGTGTTGGTTGGCGTATAGGTGGAAAACAATGTTGTTTAATTAAGTTAATAATAATTTATTTTCTGTTCGTGATTCACGTCAGTATAACATACCTACATATTCGATTATGTGCAGTCAGTTTGCAAAACTTCTCAAATTGCGTAACACTCTACGGCGCCTATCGGTCTACGATTGTAGATGCGCTACAGTATAGCTACGGACCACCTACAGTGTAGCCCCTTCGTAGCAGTGCTACATTCATAACAGCCAACAGAGTGCGTTATATTTTTACACGAGTGTCCTAAAAGAAGAGTGTAATGTTTTTGATGTTCATGAATGTATGTGGGATTCTTTATTCCATCATAATCCCAAAATGTCTGAACAGATTTGGCTGTATGGGATTGTTGGAAACTAGATATCACCTCAAGTAAAACTAGCTAAATTTTTCGCTTTTTTTTTTCTTTTCTTCTATTTGGCCCTCAAACTTCATCAGAAGCTTATTTTAGCCAGTGTCTAGTTAAACTTCGAGTTATTCTTGTATATCAACGAAATGATGGTGTAATTAATTTCGCTGATTTGACGGAGCCCTTGGCGACAATTCCCACGAATCCACTGGTTGGATTATATACGACGCAGCAAGGCGAAACACCAGCCCGCTAAGTAAATCTCACTACAGCCGTACCATGACACTTTATTTTAGTTATTCCACACATTGTTCATATGGGCAGCATAAATTCCACTAGAAATAATTTGCAAAACAATCCAAAACAAAAACAGTGCAGTCCGCCGAAATTCCCGCCAAGAAATTTTATAGGCAAGGCTTGTGTTATAGTTGAAAAAAAAAAACGGTTTTATTAACAAAAGTAGGTAAATTAAAAGAAAATTCGATCAGTTTCTTAAAAATAAAATTCTGCATGAAAGCACGACTTTGATTACATCTTTTGATTCGATCATTGATGCCCCGAAGCCACATTATCGAAATAAAATAAAGGTTTTTGGAGCGAACTAAGACATTTTGAAGCATCTCTTTGTAAGCGAATAGCTTTAATTATTTCTCGTCTACGACCTTGTTAATGAAATTCAATTTTCACTCCAACATAACGATGAGTTTCGGAGAGCGGACTTAACGAGATGTTAAAGCGACTCAAAGGGAAAAAATGTAAAAGTTACTGTGCATCGACGCGGTAGAATGAAGTGCCACAGACTTTAGAATCACTATGGGTACTTTAAACTAGAAACTTAATATTTTAGTGTTTTATTTTGCATTCACAATGCTATTTTGATATACATACATAACGTACATAGACTTAAAGTCGCTATTTCAAATCCCGCCAGCTTGAAAAAAAATCCTCTTTATTTTATTTCTTAATTTAATAAGAGTGTATCAAAATAGCATTGTGAATGCAAAATAAAACACAAAAATATATTGTATGGCTCCCTACTTACATATTAGTTGATTTTCAAATTCATTGTAAAATGATTTGAATCACATACCTCACTTGCAAAAGTCGGGTAGTTGTGTTGGATGACGTAAGCCGTAATACATATATGGGAAATGGGATATGGTGAGGAATTTTGCGACGAGGTTGAATCAGGCGGTGGCTCAGTTGGTAGGGCGTAAGTCGTACATAGATTTAAGGATACAAGATCTTGTAATACATCTTAATCGTGTCCAATTATTATTATGATGGAGATAAAATGTTTCAAACTTACTTGTTATGTTTAAATATTACATGATAATATTCGCTTGCTGAGCTAAAACCGCTCTATAATAGATTCCTTTGTGCTAAAAAAGCCTTTTAGTTTTAACGAGAAATAGAGACTTCTTCTTGTGTAACTCACGCCCGAGTTAGATTTTTCAACCTGCCTTATCGCATCTGTGTATGCCAGTAATTAAAAAAAGAAAAAGAAAGAAAACATTCTATTGTCTATGTAAAGTGCAACTCTCTTGTTGTGATGCTATTTTAATACGTACAATACATGGAAGGTTTTATAAACAAAATAATAGTTTTAATTCAATAAATAGCCCTATTTACTGTCGTAATACTCAAACAGCATCAGTCGTGGGAAGGTTAACATTGCTTGGTACCTATAGCAATAGTAACTGGGGCCAATGGCTGAACTCGCTTTCAGATCACCAAAACGCCTCATGTATTGATTTTTTCAGTAGGAAGTGGTTGCTTCGAAAATAATCTTCTATGTCAGAATGCCAGTGTCCGATTGGTAGAAAATCTTGGTGAAAGATAATCTAGGTTATAGATCGGGACAAAAAATATTTTTTAAAGCAAGTTTAATAGTAAATTTTATTTTAATCGTATAATAAAAGTTAGACTTGCTGGAATAGTACAAATTAAAATGATATATCTTAGTAATATGTTACAATGATGGTGCATTATATCGCAGTCGACAAAGTGACTGATGTAATAGATTATTAATATTTTTATATAAACGGATTTTAATAAATTTATTGATTAATCAAAACATTTAGCGTCCCCAAAATAGGAATTTCCAGCGCAAATTGGGACACCTGATGAATACTACAGAATATTTATAAACTTAACTAGCTTTCGCCCGCGGCTCCGCCCGCGTCAATGTCGATCCCTCGGGAACAGTATTTTTTCCCGGAATAAAAGGTAGCCTATGTCCTTCTCCGTACTCCAGAGAACTTGTATGCAAAATTTCATGATGATCGGTTCAGTAGTTAGGGCGTGAAAGCGTAACAAACAAACAAACTCACTTTCGCATTTATAATATTAGTAAGGATAAGGATAAGGCACAGTGTGAGGGTTATATTCATATCTCATACGTCGACCGAAATTCCATGCATGGGTCGTTCTTCTCGTCCATCATCGCTTTAATAAGCACAGTATTAACTTTGAAAGAGTTACAAAAAGTAACAAAAAGATATTTACCGTGATTCACACTCAATTTATACATTCTCATCATCATTAGTTCTTTTTAGTCTTCACTGCTGGAGCAGACATTACATTATACATTCTTACTAGATATTTATTTTGTTTACTTATAAATCAATATATATAAATATATAGGTACATATCACACAAATTGAGCTAGCCCCACAGTAAGTTGTGAACTTGTGTCGTAGGATACTAAATCAACGATACTATATTTTAGAATAGATACTTATATAGATAAACATTCAAGACCCAGGTCAAGACTTAGGTAGAAAAACACCTGTCCATTGGATATAACCTCTGTGGTAAGTACGCACCTATCCACTGCGGCGTGTGTTCGCTCACTCGACGGAGAGCAGATAAATTTAATACTAGCCAGTAATAGGTTTTAAACTCGAAACGCTGTTCAAAATTTCAACTGCGAATTGCACAAGCTATGGCTGCTGTTGCGTTTTTACTAGCCCAGATTAAAAACTGAGCTCAAATGTACCTGTGGTAATTTAGGATATGAAATGAATGGGTGAATATAACATTTAGCGCGCGACGCTCATAATTTACTGAAGTGATTCTGGAACAAGGGGGTGCCATTATTCCAGATCCCATAACACAAGTCTCGAACTTACCTTGGGGCTAGCTCAATCTGTGTGATTTGTCCGTATATATTTATTTTATTTATTTATTCTCAAGTACCTGTCCGGTGGTTGCACTTATGGCTACGCGCCCCCGGCTCAACGAAGTGTTACTTGTCTCCTATTTGTTCGAGTGGGTACGAAGGTATTGGGATACTACTATCCCAATAGCTTCGTTCACTTCCCGACCATAAATTATATTATTATTATATACAGCATAAAAGCGAAAGAAACAGCGCTCGCCAACCCGCCTCCCAAGCATCGTGAGTATGGCAACATCATCCCGGATCCCATGGAAAGAGTACTCCTTGGAAGCGATATTTGACCAGCAGTTGACTACTTACGTACGGCTACAATGATGATGATGATGATGACGATTATTTTAAATGATGATGTTTAAGACTAATTAATATATAATGGTTACAATTCGGCCTGCTAGGTTTTTTAAGGTCAATATCTTTTTATATGGTAGAAAACATTACTCGTATTTTAAAGAACTAATTTCGATATTTTTGCGATTTATGAAAGATTTCATTTATTAAAATGGAATTGTAATATTTCTGAAATTGAATTAATTTTCACGGCTGCTTTTTATTTTATTGGAACAAGGCGGTATTTCAATATTCTTGGTAATTTAAGGTCTTGGTTTTATTAAGGTACAATGTGTACCTATAATTTAGAAACACAGAAAAAGAAAAGTCTGAATAACCAGGGTAAAATCGGGGTAAGAATCGCGTCCACGAATCACGTCACAAAAGTCGAAATTTATATATTGAATATCTCAGTCTTCCGTTTTTAAAATCGGTAATATCGAAAATATTGCATTTGAGCGTATATCTCGAAATGGTTTTGGATATAGCCGGTCAAAGGAAGATTTGCTTAGCAAATAAGTTATTTGTTATTTAGCGATGGAACCTGCCTCCGTGGTCCAGTGGTTAAAGCAATTACCTGTAGACCCGGGGGTCGTGGTTCGATTCCCCGGGGAAGCATACTTTGTTTAGTTATTTTCAGTTTGGCGATCCGCGGCGTGTCGCGCGTCGCGTAACGTAGCGCTTTCGGCGGTTCATGGAGCGTTTTCCGTTTATGGGGTCCGAAGTCCTGTGCACCGAAGTGCGCATTCACCGCGGCGTAGCACGGCGTAGACCCAGCGACTAAGTCTATGTACGACCTAAGGACGCTAGTGTAAGAGCCCGCCCGCATGAAATTTTCACACCATATTTTATTTCTACATTTAATTAGGGTATATCAAAATATTATTGTGAACACAAAATTACAGTTCTATTATTATTGATCTAAGGTCGATTTCAGTTTGATCAAGTAAATCTGATTTTATATCATTCATTAGTCGTTTGTGTCAATACTCCTCACTCCGCACTTTCCCTGTCGTCGACCCAGCGGGCACTGCCGCGTCCACGCGGCGTGTATCACGTATTCAAACGTCATATCTCAAGCAAACGCTCGAAAAACGCCTCCCTGTAAACGGCCCTATACTTGGCCACCGTGCCTCTCCATAAATGAGGCTATTCAGGCAGGGTTGATTGCTTGCCTGAATTATACGTATAATTTTAAATACGTACATACATACTATCACTATATATATATATACTATATATATCACTATATATACTTTTTCCCTTGCGGGGTAGACAGAGCCTAAGTCTATAAGACCCGAAGGCCACGTTAAGCATGTTGGTGGGCATTAGGTGGAAAACGGTATCAAAATATAGGTAGTGTTGGGTTGCTAGCCACATCGCATTAACATGATTCATCAGATTTTTGCGCATTCCTTCGATCTGCGAGGGTCGAGAAGCAGCTGGTACATACGTTTCTTCTTTTCTCCCAGACCAGCATTGACGAAATTAACTTTAATTGGATGGAATATGTAGCTGTAAGAAAACAGATCGATACAGACACTAATTGGCTGAGCATTTTGGGAAAATTTTGCGTATTATTCTCTAGGATAAATAATTATTCTAATGACTAAGATTCTTGCGACCTAAATAGACCTGTCGAATTACTGGGAGCGGAAAAAACGTAACAAATTATTTTAATGAATCATAATTCATTAGTGTATCGCCATTGTCGTGAGCAGTAATATCGCTTACATATGTTGAGCAACCCTGGGCGCAGTCCCAACTGTGATGGATAACCGCAAGTGGCATAAAATATCTTGAGCTCTTCCGTGCTTCGGAAGGCACTTTAAGCTAATATTCTCGGCTGTCATCAGTAATGGCAGACGCTAAGCTATGTCAGATGCCTTTAGGCAGCTTGAAAAGTCTAACACCAGTGTTGGCCACTTACACACACGAAAAACAACAAGTTTAAGAGTGTATCGTAATAAATGAAATTCTATTATTAAGGATAATAAGTAAAGCGCATTATCATAAATACTTTCCGGAGATATTGTGTCCTGGAGATTCTCATCGATAATCCACGGGTTGAATAATTCAGCAGCCGTTTTAGGATAATTCCCAAATTGAAGGCTCCACGGTTACGCGCCGACTGTAATGAAGTGAAGTTCTCCCCGGGACCGTCATTCTAGGACCCTATTGTAGATACAAATGTATTGAATGAGCTAAACGTGGAGTAATAGGAATTCCTACTAGCGACCCACGCTGGCTACGCTCGTAATTTAACATCTTTAACGTAAGAACAAAGTACTCTTAATAAATTAAGAAATAAAATATGGCGAAAAAATCTCATGCGGGCGGGAGTACGAAAAAACTTTGTTTTAAGAACTTATTGAATAGGTAATGATGATATTCTAATTACGGAGTCTATAGTTCTTTTGCGTAACTAAAACATTATTAGTTCTTACCTAATAGGCATATATCTTTTGTTGATGTTATAGAATATCTTCCAAAAATAATCACTTCAGTAAAAAAAATATATATCTAAACTTTCATATATAAAAGTAATAAAAGAGAAGATATTCCAGATATAAAAGTAAAAAACGAACTTATTTTTAGACGACTTGAAAACAATTTTTTAAATGCCTATAAATTCGTGACGTCACGAGTTCTTTGTACGGCATTTGCAGAGGCGTGAGAACTTTGTTTTTTAAATTTAGTGGATTAACTTAATATATATATATATTTTTATACTTTTGCCAACCCAACTTTAGGGATCATTAAGATAACAAATTTAGGCCGTGTAGTTTCCGGCAGAGTAGAATAGAACCACTCCAAGTCTTCCCATGGCCGTCGTAAGAGGCGACTTAGGAAATACAAGCTTAACAAAGCTCATAAACATCAATGAGACCTCTCCAACCCGTCTGGCCAGCGAGGAGAGTGGAGGCCAAATCCTGTGTCTGCTCTGGCCAAGTATGGCTCCGATAGTACACAGAGTCAGAGAGGCTCATGCTCCTGCAGTGGAGACTAAAAAGACCTGATGATGATGAATATAACTAAACGAATTAATATCAAATTAAAAATGTTCATTCAGTAACATTTAAGACATGTTTTGTATAATGTCAACACCATTCCAATACCATACGTACTCAGAAATTATCCTAATCCTAAACCTAACGAATTTGTTTGTTTGTGACGCCTTCACCTACTGATCGTCATGAAATTGTGCATACCCGTTGTCTGTGGTATGAAGAAGGACATAGGGTACATTTTATCCCAGGAAAAGTACTGTTCCCGAGGGATATACATTGACGCGGGCGGAGCTGCGGGTGAAAGCTAGTGCAAATATAAGTTAAATGATAGTGTTTCTGTTTTCGACCATATTCTGCGTGAAAAGAAAAACGCATGAAAACTCAAAAACACGCGTTTTCCCAAACATAAGACTAATCTAGATCGATTGTTTACCCCCGAAAACCCCCATATACCAAATTTCAGCGAAATCGTTACAGCCGTTTCCAAGATCATAGAAATAAATTTATATACATATAGATATCATATTTCTTGTTGTATGAACAATAAAGGAGAGACAGATCAAAATGGAGAGAACTGACATACATAATAATAATAATTTTTATTTCAAATAATTAAAATCCATTCAAAACATACTCAATACTAATTTAAAATACTGTGATAAAACATGAAAAACTGGGATAAGGTAAACGAAGAAGGAGAAGACTCATACATAACCTAGTCGTGAATAAAATCTATACATTGGTGTATATGTGTATATAGCTATTTAATACCCGCGGGTGTGAAGCAGGTAACTCGCTGGCAAATTTCCACAAATTCGAGCGCTCCCCAAAAGATAAAATCAGAATCGTAAATTTACTGTAAACGACTTTCTGTCTGCAAATAGGTGTGAATGTTTTTGGGATATTCAAATATTTTACACAAGTGTAACGATTTCAATGCACGTATAATTTTATTTTTGTTCTTTGTGTGTGTAAGTGACCAACACAGGTTTTAGCTTTCGGTCTAAAGACATCAAACGGGGCAGTAGCATGCACACCTAACGACATTTAGAAGTAACTAGTGCAATGTGCATACATTTGTAAGCTTAACTTGCATTCAATATGTGTACTCACATGCCTGAATTTTTAAGTGTGTGTTGTACATTCACGTACCAGTTTTACAGCCCCCGTGTCCCCTACCTTATATTGCATGCCATGTAAATGGCATGCCAGTTAGCGTACACACATGAAACTAAGCGGTATATGCAAGGAGCTTTTATGCAAGTGTGCCAGCTGCATGCATGTGTGTATTGCCGCCTTAACAACTGCCATCACATCATCGCCTTAACGATGATGACAGCCAGGTCCAACGGCTTGAGGAGCCTTACAAAGCAAAGACGTGTTAATTTTATACCATTTGCGGTCACCAATCCAAATGAAAGCCTCAGCTGGAGTCACTTAACATGCGTAAACGCTAAAGCCCTACTGTATCATAAAGCTGTTCGAGTATCCAATAAATTTCAAACTTGTTTCATAGTACCATTGGGAGCATTGAAGCGAATGAAGGAAAGCAAAGGGGGATTGTTAATATTCGAATGATAAAAATAAATCTGGAAAAATGCCTCCATGTCACATAAGTCTTGGAATTTCGAAGCTTTATAAATCTGATGCCAATGTATGTCGTTCAATCAGATAAAGAGAAAGACTCTTTGTATATTCGACATAATTTTAATTTTTTTTGAAAGTAATAAAAACCCAATCCCCTTCAAATATCATTAACAGGTTTACTGAATTAGTATCGCGGGTGTCAACGATCAAAAGAAAAAGTAAATGGGGTACAAAGAGTGACGCAAAGAGCGATTTGATAAAAGTATTAAATTTCAGTTACTTTTTATCTCAGCCTTCGATCTTGATTTAACGTCTTTTGAGGTCATTACTGAGGCTCACCGGAATGGCTTCGCTTAATGAACTCTAAAAGAAAATCGAGTTTAGTTAAAGGGGCGAATTTAATTCGATTCCAAACTTTTTGAATGAATGTCGCAGTTTAAGGACGTCGGCATCGAGAAGCCAAAATAAGATTGAAGCGAAAAATGGAACTGTCTTTCGTGGTTAATTAAAATAAATTATTCAGCGGCTTCTTAAATAGATTGCCTCGAGTCTTCATTACAAATCGTTCCAAGTTAAATTGTGATTCAGGGGACCTAATGATACAGATTAAATAATAAATCGCTGTCTCTCTTTCATTCACTGTGTTTTCTTACTTATTAAATAATTGATAAATTACTCGGCTTTGTTATTATTAATTAGTGAATGTAGGATGTTGTTATTATTAATGGTCAAGGGTGTCTCCCTCAAATGCCCGTCCGGTGGTTGCAGGTATAGCATGAGAACACGCGCCCGGCCTTCCGAGCTGTTAATGCTTATTTATCCATTCATCCGAGTAAGTACTCGTAGTATCCCTTTATTTCAGTTTTGTAAATCCATGCCTGGGGTCGAGTATCCGGCCGAAGCGTCTTTCTGCTATTCAAATATTCAGCGCTAGTCCAAACGTCTCCTAAAATAGTCTCTGACCCACGAGCGTCAAATTTACAGTTCGAATAAGGTATAAAATAATGGTACATTTGATTTGCAAGTTTGCTGTTTGGGTATAAACTTGATGCTTACTTCTTCTTTTTAGCGTGTCATGTTCAGCCAAATATTTTTTTTTGGGTTCAGTACTGGGCTACTTGTAGTACTACATTAGGTGTAGCATTAAATAGGTCCTCCAGCGTGCAGGTCGTGGGGTATGCTGGGTATTCCAGTAAGTCTGTCATTGTCTATGGAGACTCGATACGCACCACTGCCGCATACGTTATTATCCTCCTATTTGATGCTTACTTATTCGAAATCTTATCAAAAGTAACCAAGGTCTAATGTGCTTAGTTTTACAACTTCACTCCGGAAGGTAGGAAGCTAGCCAAATTGGGTTTAATTTGGGTACTAATCCTGAAACCTCTAAATCCTAATAACTTGTTCACCAAGGTGCAGAAACTGTTTTTGTTTGCTATTTCAGACTGTGAATATCATAGATTAAAAAAAAATGCGTCGTGAATATAGTCTGAAAATACGTAAATTTTTGTTTTGTCTCCAATGGTTACTAAATGTTTTGTTTATAATATGTTTTCAGACGTTCTTCAACTGTAAGGAACAGTTGCGTAAGACATTTTAATTACATCCTTAATTATAACTATAAAACGGCGAGCATTGGATTTTATCTGAAACGTTTATAAACATTTCTACTCATTTCTGAACACTGGTGTGGGAGAACCTTCAGGATCCACATAACCTCACCCATGCGACCTCTGTTTTGAGGTAAATCAAACTTTTTCTTGCATGGACACATGAACGCTCTTTTTCATAATTGTCTTTATTAATTACGCTGTCGGGTGCATGTAGGGAGCCTCGACGAGGGATGATCAGTCGACGTCCGGCGCACCTGGATAGCTAGACTCGGTAACGCGAGTCTAGTGAACCAATCCGTACACCACGATGGCTCAAAATCACTACAAAACTAAAGGCCCTTCTCAGGGACACCAACACCATCAAAAAATAGCCTTTAACGTTATTGCCATCAACATCGAAAGCGAAGAGAAAAGGGAACGTCACCTGGCTTTATATCAGACTTTTATATGAAGGTTGAAAAATCTGATTCTAGTTAAGTCAGTAACACACAATTAGGTGACTTAAGTTTTTACAAACTTAAACACACGACAAATATCTTGCAGTATCATCAGTAGTAGGTATTATAGCCAACAACACCAGCCCCTTCCTTCCTTCTTAAGTATTTACGCAAATAACTACGTCAATTACTAGAAAGGGGTAATGGTTCGGCAAGAAGAGCTGGAGAGAACTTTTGACGGCTTCAGTAGCACAAAGCCGTTCCGCATTGATTTTATAAGCAGCTGCGGAACTACACTCACCTTCAAACACAACTTAAAGATAATACAGAATGGATAATACTCGTGCCGGGCTCCGTGGCGCAGTGCTTAAGAGGAAACACTGCGCTCGAGAGAATTGAATAATAGGTATTTGTAAAATCTATTGCTGTCGCGCTGTGTGCCCAAACAACCCCTGCAGAGTACGATAGGGACAACTGCAGCCCGGACCAAAAATACCTATAAAAATTACACAAAATTAACGTTTCGTGAAATTTTTAATGAAAAAAGAAAATAAGAAATCAGGGGTGATTTCTTATTTTCTTTTTTCATTAAAAATTTCAAATACGCTATGGCTGTGTTTCTATGTTTTCTTTTTCTGATATAATCGCGTTAAATTTGTTTTCTTGATGTTTGAACACAACGGAAATTCTTAACAATATTTCAGGTTTTTGAAGGTTCATATCTCTTTAAATAATTCAATTAGGAAAAAAATCTAAACATAAGACATGCTAATATATGGATAGATTTTTTTGGGAAAAAGTCATTGCTCAACTGACACTATCCGGCGAGGAATCAGGGCCCAGGGCACTACGCTTGTATGGAAATACGGCCCTACGATTTCCTCTTATTATACGATTATTATACACAATCTTGGTTGATTTCGATCTCACTTCGATTCCCGGAATCCCAGTGTTTGTTTGCGGTACTGAAGCTACCCAAAGAGTGTTGACGTTAGGCGGTCGGCTGTACAAAATTCTAAATCATATCACAGTATGTATGCTGTCACAATACCGGACCCCGTGCTCCGACGTGTTACAGCTGAGGATGCCCTACCGTTTGAACACACTTCTTTTATGTAAACCTACTTGAAGTGAACAGGCTTATGGTATTATTGGTCTTTAGTTGACGCTATCACATAACTTAGGTAAATTATGCTAAGTTCAACGTTGTCGTATTTTTTCAATACATACAATTTTTCTTTTAAGATTTTACATCTTAATCACGGGTCTTATTAAAAGAGTTTTTATCCACTTGGTTATGCTAACGATATTATTCTGTAACGTTGTGATTTAACTGTAGAAAGCTATGGTTTGCGATTTCATAAACTGTTTTGTAATGTTAATGTGATTTAATTTAAATTCATAAGCTGTGTTTTGATTTGATGTGAGTTCGTTAATGTTCCGCCCGTTGGTGTGATCCTTCTCAAATTTCCGTAACTTGTGTTTCAAGCCTCAAGAAAGTTGGATAGAGTAACGAAAGTAGTTCGCAAGACAAGCACTTTCCCATAGTATAATGTGTTTCGATACTTCACAACTTTTCCGAGCTAGTTCAGAGTGTCAAATGTGGATGAAGTGTTTTATGAGGTTCATTGTTAGTTTGTCTTATTTTCGTAGTTGCTCCAGCGGAGTGTATAATAAGATAATTACCACACATTTAATAAAAAAAAATATATACATAAAAACAATATACATCTTAAAAGTATTAAAGTTAAACATATACACACAGGATCACGATTTTTTTCCTTGTAGGGTAGACATAGCCTAGGTCTATAAGACCTGAAGGCCACGTTTAGCATGTTGGTAGTTATTAGGTGGAAAACATAATTAAAATAGTGATGGGTTGCTAGCTGCATCGCCTATTAAGGTGATACCACTGTAAATAAGGTCGTTCTGAACCTTATTTATTTCGCAAAATACTTAAATTAGGAGTTTCAAATCTAAGTAATATGATTTTTGACTATTTCATCTCCAAAAATTGAAGATGAAAACACGTTTTGATAAAATTTTCTCGATAGAAATATTTTTTGAAAAATGGTCTTCGTTCGCAGAGTTTTTGTTATTGTAGCTCAAATGCGACGAATGAAATAATGATTTTTAGACTAAAAGATAGGTTATTAGTAATTCATCAAAATGTAAATATGAAAATACAATTAACCGGTCTGATTTTATATAAAATAGAAATAACGAATTTGGCGCTTACGTTTTTTTCTTTGAGCGACTTGAGACTATCTCCTATCTCATCATTCACGGGCTAAACCGCCAAGCGCTATCCCTTGCGCGCACTTGATCAGTCCTTTGCCGAGCGAAGGTACCAAACATTTGAGGCCTCGCCTTAACATGATTCCTTAGATTTTACCCGTTCCCTCGATCGCTTAAAGAAGAAAAAGAAAAAAACATAAAGAATGTACCAGCTGCTTCTCTTCAAGTGCAGATCGTATCTGCACGAGAAGAGAAACAGCAGGTACATTCTACGTTTTTTTCTTTTCTCCCAGACCAGCTTGGAAGAATTAAAGTTAAACTAAAAAAAAAATATGTACAATTTCGGACTTATTCCTTGAAGGGATATCTCGCAGTCAATCAGATATCTAAAGGTACCAGATATATTTTGCACAATGTAGTATGCACTTTTTTATGTTTATTTATTCCAAGAAAACTTGTAAATAATGGGTCTTTTTGTGAACCTATGAAAATGACGTTTTCCGCTTGTCATTTTGTGCCTAATGACACTGATTTTCAGTTGAACACATTTCTTTTTTATTTAAACTTCAAAGTGCATTATGATATCAACATTCTGAAAAAATATTTTTTTTTGTTTTTCTGAATTCAATTATTGAAACTTGTTCATTAAAAGAACTTAATTCAGATGTTTTCCGTTTTGATCAAAGATGTCGTGTTTTTTTTCTATTTTTTTTTATTTGTTGCCTAATATGCGAAATTTTACTTTAATTGAATTTATCAAACCCAAAATGATACTCAAAAACGTGAGTATGAAAAGTTCAATTGAGTCGTAATTCTCTCTCAAGGACCCAATACTTGAATAGGTTATTTATTTAAATCTCAGAATTAATAGTAGTAAACGTCATCATCCTACGACCATTATGGCAATAATGAATATATCAGAAATGCAATCAATAAAAATGCTAAAAAATGATCCTTTCCTAGACTTAATATCTACTGCTATAAAAAATACCCAAGCAGTTAGTCTGGCAACTGAGACAAATACACGATAGTTTTACGCTCGCCTGGCTTAATTATTTAATTAGCTCAAGAGTAAAGCTTTAAGCCAGAGGCTTCCATAGAGATGGACACTGATAAAATTGAAGAAGGTGTCACTATATAGGTATTTTTTGTATTTCGTAATAATGGGGATCTCGAAACGGCTCCAACGATTTCTATAGAAATTTTCTTTAGACAAGCGGAGCTCGGTCACCCAATTTGTATATAATGAAGAATAATACATACATACAATCACATTTTTTTCACTTGCGGGGTAGACAGAGCCTAAGTCTAGTCGACCTAGGCTCGTTAGCTGTAAAACGGAATCAAAATAGTGATGGGTGAAGAATAATCTTTCTGGAAAGTTTAAACTAACTTTCGATAATGCTGTCATATCTTTTGAGCTGCCGAAAGGCATCTGACGTAGCTTAACGACTGCCATCAATGATGACAGCCGGGTCCAACGGATTAACATGCCTTCCGAAGCACGGTGGAGCTTGTGACAGTGTGCGTGAGGAGCTTAATAAGCAACACGTAGTCAACAGTTAACAAATTAAATTTATTAATAAAAATACATAAAAAACGGGGGTGGATATCTTAAAGGCCCTACTATGCCGGTGTTTCTGTTCTCTGATAAGAAGGTACTGTCCTGGGATCCAGCGCTGTGAAGTGGGGTTGCTGGTGGCCAGGTGTTGTATGGGCTTCCAGGACTCGAGTAGGTAGATATCTGAGCTAGTTGCTAAATCAGTGCCAAGGCCTTGCCGTTAAGGGGATCTGTAGTCCGAACCTGGAACCCTGGAAGTAATGTTCATGGTAAGGAAATGCTTATAAAATTGACGGCTAGTCATCTTGCTACAAGAGGTGATGATGATATGAGGTAATGGATGTACCTACTTTTATGCAAGCGCAATGACTGTGACTGATGGACATTAAGAACAGAGTTCACAATAGAATATATACTAATTATCCTGAACAAATACTAATATAGTAGAAATAAGTTCCAGATAATTATTTACAATATTGGGCGGTAGTGTGAGATTGCCACGCCCGGGCAAAATCTATGAGTCTACACTCCACGTAATGTTATTTCTACTAAACTTAATTAGATAGGAACACTAATACATATAATGTACTAATACACTAATAATTCATAAAGGTTCTAATACAAATTGATTTAAATATTGACATAGCCTATTGGATGCTTATATTAAATAATAGTTCGCCACTTACCGATTTTCGGGTTCGAATAGCACTAAACAGTCTTTTTATAAAGGGTATTTATAGGTACTCATAAGTAGCTTTCGATTTATTTATAAATTTCACCATTGCTAAACCACCACGTATAGAGAGGAACGAACTGAGAGGAGCACGTATATACGGGTGTCTCCTTGCAATGAGATGATACCAATGGTCGCCGATCAGCGGCGCATCGAGACAAAAGAATTAAACTGCCTATAGAAAAAACGCGGCAAGTTGCAGTCACTAATGCGAAATCAGTCGTTCTTGAGTTGACCAATTTATGCTGCAGTAGTGTTGAAAACTTAGTTTGATTTTATGTAAATATATGTTTATTATTATTTTACGTGTAAAATTTTATGATAGTTGTATATAGTGTTTGTTTATATAAGTTAGTTTTTTTTTTAAGTTATATTGTATTTTAATTAAGTTATTTTTATTATCAGTTACAAATAAATGTACATTACAAATAAATGTACGTTACAAATAAATGTACGTTACAGTACCCCCTCGCGTCCTTTAGGATTTTATTATATTAAAAAAAAAAATCCGCATGAGCAAGTCTTAACGAAGCGTATTGATTTTTTAAACTAATAATTTTATTTTATTTTTCTTTCTTTCATACATCACTTATATACTTCTCCATTCATTATTATTGCATTCAAACAGCCGTAATAAACATAATTTGGATACTATGGCAGTTACATTACTAAGTTTGATCAATTATTTTTATGACTAACTTAAAAAAATAAATAAAAAATCGCATCGTTTTATGCAGTTATGTTAAGTAGCACAGTATTGTAAGTACTGTAATCGATTTATTTGCAAAAGGAAGCTAACTTTAAGTCTTTGATATGCCAAGTACCAATATCTTTGCCCGACATATCAGCTAATTGGTAAACTAGAGGAGACTTTTTAGCTATTATCCGACATTTTATGTATTTTGGTGCTAATTTTTTGCTGAAAAATCTGTCTTTGTCACTTTGAACATACGCCCTTTTCATAACGATGTCGCCAACATTGAATTCGGCTGGTTTGCGTCTTAAATTATAATGGCTTGTATTTTTCGTGTGTGCCTGCCAAAGTTTGAATTGGACCTTGTCAAATATCTTAGACAGACATCCCAGATTTTCCGCATAAACATCGCGGGGTAAAAATATTAATTCACTACCTAGGTCATTATCTACGTAATGTGAGCCACAAGTAACCAACTCTCTACCGAAAACGAGAAAGGAGGGTGTGTAGCCGGTAGCTTCGTTCACCGAATTGTTAATGGCAAATTGTACAGAAGGTATCTTTGTATCCCAGGTCCTATGATCATCATCAACAAATGTTAATAGGCAAGTGATAATTGTCCGGTTATAACGCTCAACGGTATTAATTTGAGGAGTATACTTAGGTGTGAAAAATATATTAGGGATTTTATATTTGTTGAAGAGATTATCCGTTAGGTTACTAGTGAATTGAGTACCATTGTCTAAGAAGATAGTCTGGGGTATACCATGAACAAGGATAACTTTGGGCGTTGCCTGTGTGCTCAAGGCTTGGAGAGACAGCAAACTCTCGTATTGCCTGATGGGCCGCGTATGCGTGCATGCAAGCCTGAAGGGCCAATCTGAGAAACAATGGCAAAAGCCTTTAGAGAGCAGCAACTCTCATCTTTTGCCTTATGGGCCGAAAGCTACGTTGCCAGAAGGGCCTATCCTGGGTGCAAGTCACCCGGGACCGCCGGGCGGTCACCAGTAATCGGAGCTAATCCTACTCTACGCACTCTATTCCGGTGGCGAGTGCGACGGGGTCGGATAGTGGGATTCCTCTGGCTATTCGGAGCCGAAGAGGGGTCGGGGAAATGTGTCTCTCAACTGTTTTTTTTTTTTTTTTTTTTTTTTTTTTTTTTTTTTTTTTTTTTTTTTGAAAGGACTATGTAGCTAGCTCCAAGTGAGCTTTCGCTACTTCACCGGGCGTCTCTCAACTGACGCGTACAGTGGCTTATATAGACACGCTCCCACCACTCTCGTTACCCCCGCACTGGTGACCCACGGATTTCTCTGCTAACAATATGTTTATTATTATTTTACGTGTAAAATTTTAATGATAGTTGTATATAGTGTTTGTTTACTTTATTATTAGTTATAAGTTAGTTTTTTTTTAAGTTATATTGTATTTTAATTAAGTTATTTTTATTATCAGTTAAAAATAAATGTACATTACAAATAAATGTACGTTACAAATAAATGTACGTTACAAGCTCGAAATAATTAAATGCCAGTTGGGACCACGACCGGGGTTGCATATCATACGTAAGCGCTCATAATCATCTACTGGACTGTTAATTCAGTAAAGCTGCGGCAAAAACACGAAAGCTTTGTCCCAATGCGGGCTCACGCTTTAGACGACATCTCGTAATTATTTAATCAGCAGACAAGTTCAGCTATACACCGTCCCTGGGGACACTGATAAACCTATAAAAGGGAATACCACACTCCATACCCGAAAAGGGTTGTATTTGTGAAGGCTATATACGAGGTACGAGTATATTGCCTTTACAAATACAACGGCGAGCCCCGTGGCGCAGTGGTTAACACGCCAGCCTGCGATACGAGGGTGCCCGGGTTCGATCCCCGGTCAGGTCAAGATGGAAAATGATCTTTTTCAGATTGGCCCGGGTCTTGGATCTTTATCTATATATGTATTTGTTATAAAATATAGTATCGTTGAGTAAGTATCCCATAACACAAGTCTTAAACTTACTTTGGGGCTAGCTCAATCTGTGTGATTTGTCCGTATGTATCTCAGGTATATATTTTATTATTTATTTATATTACTATCTATTTTGAACAAAACATTATGAAAACTCCGTGGCATTATGAAAAGTACTGCACTTAATGCGCCAGATACGAGTATCAACACGAGGGGCACGAGGTACGATTTCCGGCGCGAGCAACTAGTTGTACTTACTTAATTTTCACAGGTGCCTTCGGTTCTGGGGCTTCCTAAGGTATGATTGAATATAGGCAGCGGTACAAAATTTGGCAAATCATCATCATATCAGCCGTAAGAAGTCCACTGCTGGACATTGGCCTCTATTTCCAAAATGACCGGTTGAAAGCGGCTTGCATCTAGCGTTTCCCTGCGACCTTGGTCAGGTCGTCTGATCACCTGGTTGTGGGTGACCGACGCTAAGCTTGCCGGTACGTGGTCGCCATTGGAGAACCCTTCTGACCAATCGGCCAGCGGTTCTACGCGCTATGTGCTCCACCCACTGGCACTTCAATGTAGCTCATTGCCATGATATTTTTCTCTGAGCTATGTCGGTGAACTTTGTTTTCTATTTAAGCTGCCTAAACCTTAAAAACTTAATCTTTCTTCATTCTTTAATCAGCTCAAGAGTGTAAACCCTGTTCCTGGAATCTGATAAACCTATTTTAAAGAAAATAATCCAGGAGATTAAAAAGCTAAACACATGTACTCAACACATATTAGAAATAAAAAAAACAGGTATGTAAAATTACGATGCTGGTGAAACTGCATCAAAAACATAGCTACTTATACAAAATTATCGGTGCACTTCCCGGGTTCGATCCCCGGTCAGGTCAAGATAGAAAACTTATTAGATTGACCTGGGTCTTGGATGGTTATCTATATACGTATCTAGGGGCTAGCTCAATTTTTGTGATATGTCCCAATACAGCGTGTTACTTAACAAACAAAAACTCAAACTCAAAAGCAGGGCAATTTATTTGTGAGTTACAAATAAATTGTCTTTTTGATACGAAAGTGTTCGGCCGGCCCGGCTACTAGCATGAAAATGTCAAAAAAAATAATTGAGTTCCCAGCAGGGTCCCATAGGAAAAGTTGTTCATTTTGACGGGCTGAGTTACCCCTTCACGGGAACGTCATTGGTTAAGTTACAGGCTCTCTATTTATTTTTTTCGGTATAATGTGTGGGCAGTTTTTACAGCCGGCTGCCTGACTGTCGCCAACCCTCTTTGGACATGCATTAGGTATAAGTATTTTTGTTCTTAAGGAAGAAAAAAAATATTGTGGTCATGCTCCACTCTATTCTAAGTCAGAAAACATACGGCATTAAATTATCTCCTTATGCCAAAACTGCAATAAAACAGTTATGGTGAATACATGGATCTAAGGATCATTGGTTTATTTGTACTTTGCACTAGGTATAAAAAAAAACTCGTCTTGTTCTTTGTGATGCTACGACACGAGTATATTTGCTTTGCAACTAATTAGAAATGTCGCTTTCCAAGTCCTACTTGTTTCTCTTTTAATTAGTGCGCTGCATTTCTAAATAAATATTTCTACACAAAGAACAGATAATCCGACGTCCATGCAGCAAGCGAGCCAATTAAATATGCCTAAAGAAAAGCTTTTACCCGAACCGGAAGTGCACCGACAAAGCCCTAGAATCTCAGTTACACAAACATTTAATTCAAATCCTGCCCCGATTCCGTTCCAATAGATGTGTGAAATAATTTATTTATCGGGCGGTATCTCGGGCGTTGTGAAGGCGAATTTACTGCAAGGACCGCTTTTAAATTTTCAAGAACGGCCGGGAACAAAGGATGGCGGACTTTATCAGACGGTAAAGAGAGTAAAATGTGTCTATTGCACAAGCGCATACAGCGAGTTTATGGGCACAAGGACACCGCAGCCACCTGTTTCCTGCATCCGTGCTTTAAACTATAATGAGTTCTCGTTGCTTCCCCGTAAAATACCTTTGTTATATTTTATAAGATTTTAATTCCAAAACAGAATGAAGTGAAGTGAGTATGGCAAAACTTTCAATGAAAAACATACTTGGGGTTAGCCTACATCAGTTGATGGTCTTGCGGCTAAAATATGCATAAATTTACGATATCATTACTCGATAATGATATCGTAAATGTATGCATATTACAATAATTTCTCACTTGTACACCTATATAAGTTATCAGAAATTATAAATCTAAAAGTTGCCTGCGTGATTTTCGTACACCAACATTTTGAACACAAGTACCTCCGCTCGATAAAGTTGATCCACGAGCTTAGACCATGTCTAGATAAAGGCAATTTATTACTAATCCTCCAAGCTGCCGAATCCCAAATCTTCTCAGCAGAACTCGTTTTAAAACGATTGTACATCTTCGATATGGCAAACATAAAATAAAATAAATTAGGACAGAAAATATTACATCCAGATAGAGACACTTAAATGTGTCCTAATTTGAATAATTTTCGAATCACGTTGAATTTTAGACTAGACTAAATAAAGTAACTTCTAGTAATCAAGCGACTACCAAAACATTTTATTTGGGCGACACATACATACATAGTATCACGCATCTTTCCCTTGCGGGGTAGACAGAGCCCAGGTCTTTAAGACCTGAAAGCCACGTTTAGCATGTTAGGTGGAAAATGGAATCAAAATTGGGTGACACTCTGTCTAATATTTCACATCTACCAAACCTAAACGTAAAAATTCACATTTCAAAATATATACGGGAAAATAGGTAAGAAATGTACTCACAAAAGATGGCTAGGAAAGGTAAGTGTAGGTATCTTTGCTGTCACGGTCTGTAGCCTCCGATGGAGGATGAGGTCCGATCCTCTCGCGTCTAAACCGATAATGCTCGTACAACGCGGCCAGCTTTATTTCTCCACTCCGAAAATATTCGCGTCGGATACCGTTCATGGATTTATTTAAACCTCATACAATGTTATGCTATGGGTACAATATTTCTGAGGAAAAATCTGAGGAATCATGTTATGCGATGCGGATAGCAACCCATTATTATTTCCATTCCGTTTCCCATCTTCACGCCCGCCAACATGCTTAACGTGGCTTTTACGTCTTATAAAACAAAGCTCTGTCTACCTCGTAAGGGAAAAAGACGTGATAATATCTATGCATGTATGTACAACATTTCTCAGTCGCAAATATTTTGTTGCAGTCTTGTTTTATCTCGAGAAAACTGGACATAGTAGGTTACATTCTCAAGACTTCTTTTGCGAGTATCTTTTGGGGCCAATAATTTAGGACATTACATATAATATGGTATAGACATATAGGGTATTACCCAGTCCGGACATGGTCTATAAGCCAAGCAACCTCCGCGGTTGAAGCGGTAATGAGTAAATATATTTATAGGTATATTTTTTTACATTTATGATGTTGCCTAGGTAAGGTTAATATCCCTCTCAAGCATCAATTGCCATTGCCGCAGCTTCCAATGCAAAACAAGGGCCGACCCTCTCGCGTAAGTCTAAACCACAGAACAACAAATATTTAGAAGTGTTATCTTATCACGCGTGACTTCTATGAAAACCAGCGCCGCCTCATTTCAAGCATGCTACTAACGCAACACAATTGAGTAGAAACTCCTCCTTCGGGCAATGTTTCACTAGAACTTGTCACTTTGCACGTTAGAAAGGAAAAAATAAATCGAAAAATGCCAACGTGTGCTAACGTCGGCATTTTTCGATTTATTTTTTTCCTTTGACGATCGCGGGACAAACTACTTAGCTGATTTAAGTAAGTTGATCGAGCGCAGTGTCGGCGCCCCCTTGCCATTTCTAATGTGTTTGTTGTTCTGTGGTCTAAACCTCAGGTCTAAACTGATAACGCTTGAACATGCTGCAGCCATCTTTAAATCGCCACACTAAAGAATATTCTATATGCCGGATGCCGTTGTCCTGAGACAGAGAGGGTCATGCTCCTGCAGTGGAGACTAAAAAGACCTGATGATGATGATGATGACTTGTTTCATCGAAATTGGTTCAGGCCTTTACAAGATAGACGGATTTTCGTGTCGGGGGTTGCATAAAACTTTCAATTTATATTCATACAAATAGTTAATCCAGACAGCTGACGGCTTATTGGTATACGTGTCGAGTTTCTTTTATATTTATCCGCCTCCTTCCGGAGTGCTTTAATATCGCGGACTAGATTTTTTGTCTAATCTTAAGGCTAAATTTGAGTTGAGTTAGTTAAACTCAACTCAAATTCTCGTGCTGTCTTTGTCTTGCTAGGTAATTGTCCAAACAGTGACAGAACAAAATTTGAGAAAGATTTTAACTCAGATGTTCTTAACATGAATGATGAAACACCAATCAAAGTGCGACCCACGCCCGTGGTTGCTTAACATACGTAGGCGTAAACAAAAGCACGCTAGTTGGATTATCGATCTCCACATTGCTGCAGAAATATAAATCCGTATTAGACTTATCCACTTGTGCATTCATCAATTTGTTTCAATTCATATTCGTATGTGTTCGACAAATTGGTTACACTTACATTCTGTCTCCTTAAGTCTATGTATAACTTACGCTCTTGCAACTGAGCTCAGTTGGAAGAATGAATTTTTTTTCACCACATTTTATTTCTTAATCTAATATCATCATCATCATCATCAGGTCCTTTATAGTCTCCACTACAGGAGCACGACCCTCTCTGTACTACTAGGGCCATACTTGGCCAGAGCAGCCAGAGGGTTTGGCCTACACTCTAGTATATCAAAATAGCATTGTGAATGCAAAATATATCACTTAAAAAAATTGGTTACATTTTCGAGCTATTTATTGGTTCTTGAGATATATCTGGACCAAAACGCATAAGATAGATGCAATTTATGGACAATCCTAGCCAACCCATTCCTGAGTTTACTTACCCCGCTGTAAAGCTAGGTACTCTATTTTATTAAAGTACTGTTTAAAAAATCATAAAATAATATAAAAAGTCAAGAATATAAGAGAAAGGCGTACCTAATTCATGTTGCAACGAAACTTGTTAATTCTCTAACATAAGTGTGCCCTGTGCCTTGCACGGGCCGTCTTGTGCTATCAAGTGGGATTAAAATTGCGCCGTGCAATGCCAACATAGCGAGAATGCAAAAGTAGTATCTGTAGTAGGTTTTGGCTATTTGATTTCTCAAAGACAGAATAAGTACAAAAAGAAATTTTCGCCTATCAAAACATAATTTATGAAATAAACATAAGAAATGCGAATAACTTTAACACTATTTTAAGTTAATATGTATTTTTAATTTAATAATCGAAATCGTATTTTTTTACATAGTATGTTTTATAGTTTGTCCCGTAACTGAAATTGCCGAAGGCCATATTTTGTCGTAAGAGACGTCGGTGAAACTAAAACTCCTTTTTTGACAATTCATTGGAAATTTGTGTCTTAACATTAATGGCTATTACGTTAGTTCAATCACACAACATTTTCAATGTACGTTAAACAGGTTAAGCATATTTGAAGTTTTTTTACAACACAGGTTGTTGCGACTTTCTGGAAGATTTACTGCATTCTCCGATCAACCCCAGAATCACAGCAAGGAAAAACAGTAAACACTAACCTGGATCCACGGTGGACAGGACTCTGGAAAGGAATCGCCTGCGACGGGGCCTCGTGCCGGCCGGCTGGCGATCTTCCGGTTTGAACTGTATTATTTCTCACTGCCTACACTAGTGGTACACCATCACATACACACGATGCAGATTTAGGGTTGTTTTAGCCAGCAAAGCTCTTAGAAGTCGTTTTAATTGGAAATTATATCAGCGCACGGCGCTGTTCAACTAGACTCGCACGCCATTTTTTTTTACTAGTCCTCGGGCGACCAATCACAGGCCGTCATGGGGAAAAAGGAAGTATGTAGGGGGAAACGGAAGCAGGACACAGATAGGTAATTTTATTTGGGTTTTAAAGTTAATGCTTACACATTTTCCCCCACCTGAAATCCACAAGGGTTTCACAGAGAATGCAAATTGAAAGATAAAAAACAAAAGCAATAGCTACGCACTATTGCAAGAATATCTAGAAATATTATTTTCGAAAGATAAAGTAATAAATAAGTTTTAACTAGCCTAAGGATAGTGTGTATTTATGTGTTAGTTATTTATGAAAAAAATTTTTAATTAATTGGTAAGGGACAAACCTTTACTACCGGCCTACGAAAGGTCTTTCCGTTAGCAGTTCGGAGAGTAACTACTCTGACTACTTGGTCCGAACCAGCATGCACTTGCACAATACGCGCCAACTTCCAGAACATCGGCGGAAGATTAGGTTCGTTAACTATGACTAAGTCATCTATTTTAATATTTGGTTCATGTAAGAACCATTTGTTCTTTTGTTGTAATGTATGAAGATAATCACGCTGCCATACGCGCCAAAAGCTCTGGGTAATTTTCTTAAGCATCACCCAACGAGAGCGCGGACACGAATTTTCATTTATTGGTTCTTCGGGCAGGGTGACTAAAGGACCTCCCGTTAGAAAATGTCCCGGGGTTAAAACGTCAGACTCCGACGGATCTGTTGATATGGTACAGAGTAGACGCGAGTTCAATAAAGCTTCTACCTTAGCTAATATTGTGAAGAATTCCTCAAGGGTGAGAACCTGAGAACCGACAACACGCTTAAGGTGATATTTTGTGGATTTTATGCCACTTTCAAATATACCCCCGAAGTGAGGGGCGCCGGGGGGATTGAATTTCCATTTGATATGGCGGTTCGCTAGACCATTTGACACTTCAGGATAATGCTTGTGGAGCATGTTAGAAACTTCATTCAGATACTTGTTGGCTCCTACAAAATTTGTCCCACAGTCAGTTACTATCGTATGACATATTCCACGTCGAGAGACAAAACGGTCTAGAGCAGCAAGAAAAGCTTCTGCACTCAATTCGGTTACGGCTTCCAAGTGTACAGCCTTTGAGCTTAAACATACGAATAGACATAAATAAGCTTTATATGTTTTTGCGCCACGACGGCGACTCTCTTTAATGGAAAATGGGCCACCTAGATCGATTCCAGTGGTATCGAAGCAACGAGAAGGTTGAAGTCTGGCTGCCGGAAGCTTGCTCATCATTGGCTGACAAGCGATTGGATTTACTTTAAAACATCTAACACACTTCGACAGCACGGTACGTATCAGAAGTCTTAATCCAATTATCCAAAACTGGCGTTGAATAAGAGATTGTAAGGTTCTAGGTCCACAATGCAAATATTTTATATGAAAGTGTTCTATTATAATTTTAGATATTGGACATTGTTTAGGTAACAAAAAAGGCTGTAACGCAGATGGTGACAGATTAGCCTCATCGATGCGTCCCCCCACCCGCACGATCCCATCATCGTCCAGGAAAGGTGAAAGTTTTTGAATGGATTTTACACATGGTTCATTATCTCGCACTCGACTGACTTTGAAAGACATATAATGATACTGACTCAATTTAACTAACACTTTGGTTGACTTCTCGAGTTCAGTACTACTGAGAAATGAAAGAATTCGATTTTGCCTTGCAACCCTCGAATTTGAAATAAATCGAATACACCATGCTACAATTCTTAGAATTTTTGTAAAAGAGGAATGTCTGGCAATTAAGTACAGAAGTGGGTTTCTCACATCAATCACGTGAAGACTTTTAGTTTCTAGTGGTTTGAGCTCGGGTAAGTCTTCTTTTGGAAGTAGAACCCGTTTGTTAGGCCATTGACTAGGCAAATCCTGTAGCCAAGAAGGACCTTTCCACCACAGAGGATGGTCTATAAGCTCTGGACAGGACACACCGCGACTACAACAGTCGGCCGAGTTATCCTTAGACGAAACATAATACCAGTGATCGGTACTAATCAAATCAGTTGCTTGAATGACACGATTGGCTACATACATTTTTAACAAATGAGGGGCGGTATTAAGCCATGACAAGGTAGTGCTGCTGTCTGAATAAGCTCGAATAGAATTAATAGTTATATGGTCTTTAAGCAAATTATACATGTGCGATAGAACTTTTGCTAGAAGCACCGCTGCGCTTAGCTCGAGTCTATTTACCGTGGTAGGTTTTAAAGGAGCTACTCTAGATTTTCCAATCAGTAAACTAGTCGCAGTAGAAATTCTGGGCTCATTAGTAACCACACAAATATACACACAACAACCATAGCCTTTCAGAGAACCATCACAGAAACCTACCAAGTGTACTTCCATCGGATTGGAAGGTATAACTAACCGCGGAAGAGAATTTTTTTGTAAATCAGACAAATTGGCCGCTATTAAATGCCATTGTTTGGTTAAATGTTTTGGAATAGTCTCATCCCACTATAAATTTAACCGCCATATTTCTCGCAACAGCGATTTTGCTGCAAAGACTACTGGGCATATCCAACCGAGTGGATCGAAAATGCGAGCTACTAAAGAGAGTATGGATCTTTTAGTAAATTTGACTTCGAACGAGTCTTTAAAGGCATATGAAAAAGAATCATTAATGGGATTCCATCGTATCCCTAATATTTTGACAAACTCATTTCCCGATTCATCGAAGGATTTGGAACTTTGACAAAATTCAGGAGGAACATCCTTAAGAAGACGAGGATCGTTGGTAGTCCATTTACGTAGTTCAAAGTGAGCCTTTGCCAACAAAGATGTGATATCGGCCTTCAGCTTGATCGCCTCTTCAAGGGAAGAGCCGCCAGTTGTGATATCGTCCATAAATGTCTCCTGGGTGATAACCTGAGCTACACGACTTGAGTACTCAGAACCATGATCTTCAACAAGTTGATGAAGTGTTCGAATGGCTAAATAAGGTGAACTACTAACTCCGTACGTGACTGTCTTAAGTTCGTACTCCTTTAAGATCTCAGTTGGATCATTACGCCAAAGCACGTGTTGGTAATGCCTTTCCTCGGGTCTTATCAATATTTGCCGATACATACGACGGATGTCGGCAGTAAAAAATATTTTGTGAAGTCTAAATTTTGTCACTAAATCGACAATATCCACTTGCAGCTTAGGCCCCACATGAACAATATTATTGAGTGACAGATTATTCGAGGTCCGACTACTGGCATCAAAGACTACTCGTAAACGTGTCGTTGTACTATCGGGTCGTATTACACAATGGTGAGGAATAATATAACGGTCAGTAGACAAAGATTCAGCAGGCTGCATATGTCCCAGATCGTCGTACTGCTGCATAAATTCCTTATATTCCATTTTCAACTCAGTCTGGCTGGCAAGACGCTTTTCCAAGTTGAGAATACGGTTAAGAGCCTGATGATATGATTCTCCTAAGGCTGGAGTATCATCTTTAAGCATAATTGGTACAACGTAACGACCTTCGGAGGTACGATATGTGCCATTTTTATATTTTTGTTTACATATTTCATCCTCAGGACCGGAAATTTTACATTTCGGCGGTCCTTCGGATTCCCAAAAACGTTGAACGATCTCATCGAGCGCACAAGAAGACGCGATGAGTGACGTAACGGGTGTGGCTGGAGTTTGAGCCACCACGTTTTGAAGAAACTGACCACTTATCACCCAGCCGAATACACTAGACAGTGCACATGGAAAACCAGGACGTGGGCTATAACGTGAACCAGTATATATCTGATCAAAACAGTCTACTCCTAACAACAGATCGATTGGACCCGATTTATCAAAATCTTGGTCGGCGAGATCCAGATGTTTAAACTTTTCCTTGACAACCAGTTCCGAGCGCGAACTCGCACCGACGGCATTTACGTCGAGGGAATCGGCAAACTCAATGACAAAATAGTATAACTCGTCAAATGACAACAAAGCATTATTATCGATAACAAACTGAGGATTTAGTTAAAGTTGCAACTGGTTTACACGATCGTTGCATTCCAAGAAATTATTACGAATTTTATCAATTCTTTTATACCTAGCTCGAAAGGATGCTAATTTAGTTTTATTTTCTTTCGTAATTTTTGCTAAGTCATAAAGTATCTGCATATTTTTAAACTCATATTCACGTTTTTTAATGGTGGACATTAATTCTCCTTCCGCCATCTTTTGGTAGGCACTAATTGTGAAAAGTACGAGTAATGTAGGTAAGTAGCAAAAGTTTTAATGGAAACTGAGTAATGGAACAGATATTCACAAAACACGTAGGTTTTAAAACTACGGATTATTACTTATAATCATAAATACACACCTCACTGCTATTAATTAACCCTAGGTAAGTACATAGGCTATCCAAAATAGTTCGAAAGCCTGAGTAACTAGATAGTACCTTATGGCATACAAATCGAACGATTAAGGGATTATTACAAGGGAATTAACGAGATAAGAAGTATGTACTCGTAAGTAATAGGTATTTACTATGGTATGGAACAGGTATGGAATTCCCTGTTTGATCCGAGATTGTTAGACAAATAGACAAATGCTAGGTGGGTAAGTACCTAGGTAGTTTGAATCTATAATAAGTCTATTTATGAATAAATGAGTTATCCATATTTGGAAATAACTTTAATTGGAAAGATTGAAATTATGTGGGTAAATTTGAAATAAGTACGTGAGGAATGTCCTCACAGGAGGCACCATAAATTAATGTTGCGACTTTCTGGAAGAGTTACTGCATTCTCCGATCAACCCCAGAATCACAGCAAGGAAAAACAGTAAACACTAACCTGGATCCACGGTGGACAGGACTCTGGAAAGGAATCGCCTGCGACGGGGCCTCGTGCCGGCCGGCTGGCGATCTTCCGGTTTGAACTGTATTATTTCTCACTGCCTACACTAGTGGTACACCATCACATACACGCGATGAAGATTTAGGGTTGTTTTAGCCAGCAAAGCTCTTAGAAGTCGTTTTAATTGGAAATTATATCAGCGCACGGCGGTGTTCAACTAGACTCGCACGCCATTTTTTTTTTCTAGTCCTCGGGCGACCAATCACAGGCCGTCATGGCGAAAAAGGAAGTATGTAGGGGGAAACGGAAGCAGGACACAGATAGGTAATTTTATTTGGGTTTTAAAGTTAATGCTTACACACAGGTCATATCTGATGTTTTTACATTTTAGTTTTTACTAGCTGTTGCCCGCGGCTCCGCCCGCGTTAATGTCGTTCCCTTGGAAACAGTAGAAATGATAAAAATTCCATACAAACCCCTGCCCCTTTGCTTTTTCCCCTTAAGGGGGAATTTAATACATTTCACCTGCATAGATCTTTAGCCCTTAAGGAGGGGATTTTGCCCATTTCACCTACACAGATATTTTTTTATTGTAATGGAGAACTTCTTATTGTCATATTTCTAAGTAAATAAAAAAAATACATACAAACTTTACCCTACCTATTCTACCCCTTCAAGGGGAAATTTAGACCATTTTAACTACACAGATCTTTTTAATTGTAATGTAAACATATATACTTATTTTTATACTTCTATGTCCAGAAATGAGAAAATTTCCATACAATCCCCCCCCCCCTTTATCCCTTAAGGGGAAAATTTTCTACATTTCACCTACACAGATCTTTTTTAATTGTAACCTAGAACGTATATACTTATTTTCATACCTCTAAGTCTAGAAATGGAAAAATTCCATACAAACTTTACCCCCTATTTACCGATCAAAGGAGGAAGTTGTCTGGTTCACCTAAACAGATCTTTTTTAATTTTAATTGAGAACTTGCGTACCTACTTTCAAACTTCTAGGTCCAGAAATGAGAAAATTCCATAAACTTCAACCTCTTCGATTTTCTAAAAATCCTTTCTTAGTGCTCATTTACATCATAAAAAGAATCCCTGTGCCAAATTTCAAGTTTCTGCGCACAGTAGTTTCGGCTGTGCGTTGATATATAAGTCAGGTTTGCCTTTGGCCCGCAGCTCCGCCCGCATAAGTGTCGATTTCTCAGGAACAGTAGAATTATTAGTTGAACCCGGAATACATTAGTTCATGACTTTCAATGAAATACCTTAATATTGAATTTCAATTGAATAACTTCAAAAACGGAAAGTTTCATACTAACTTTGCATCCCCGTTATATCCCGTTAAGGGATGATTTTTGAGAAAAATATTTTACTCGTGTTTCATGCCTTTTAGTAAAGAACCTTCATGCTGAATTTCATTCGACTAACTTCAAAAATGGCAAAGTTTTATGCTTACTTTGCACCCCTATTTTACCCCCTTAAGGGATGATTTTTGAGTAAAATATTTTACTCGTGTTTCATACCTTTAAGTAAAGAACCTTCATGCTGAATTTCATTCGAATAACTTCAAAAACAACAAAGTTTCATACTAAATTTGCAACCCGTTTATCCCCCTAAGGAGATGAATTTCCAAAAATCCTTTCTTAGTGCTCCCCTACGTTATAAAAGGAACCCCTGTGCAAAATTTCAAGTTCCTAACCCTTATAGTTTAGGCCCTGCGTTGATATGTCAGTCAGTCAGTCAGCTTCTCCTTTTTTTTAGTATGGATTACTATGGATAGTATGGATAGGTATAATGCTGTCGTATAATGATGAATTGACTTTGGATTTTAATTTTCTTATGTCACTTATTATTTTATTTTCTTTTGCTATATGTTTGCAGGCAAACTCATGCCTTGAGTTCATTCAAATGACGATAACTTTTTTTTTAATGAACCGATTTTGATGAAACAAACTTTAAATGTTAAACTGAGTTAAAACAAAGCAATTGGTGAAAGTTTGAAGTAAATCGGTTCAGTATTTTCGGAGATAATCGTGATCATACATACAGACAGACAGACAGACAGACAGACAGACAGACAGACAGACAAGAAATTCCAAAAAAAATTATTTGCTTTCTATTATTCTTTTTAAGTGTCCCTCTATCCATTTCAGTCAAAAATTCAAAATGTACAGACAAAATAATTTTACTGTTTTATTATATGTATAGATGATAATGGTAGTTGCCGTTCTGAAACGAACTTGTTTAAATTTAAAACATATTTTCTACGCATAGGGCCATATTATTTTGAGGGGCAGTTGATAACTGTAGTTAAATTTACAATAGCAAGCACTGGCTGTCATTTGTCAAACTGCAATCTTCATGTTAAAGTTAGTAAAATATATTTTGGTATATTTTTCACCAGAAGTTATAATTCTAAAAGATCTAAGTACCTAGTCATAATAAAAATTAACTCTTCTAATTAAGGTTATCTAACTGAGTCCGATAACTAAGCAAGTATTATTTCTATGAACTTTTTCTTCTAGACTTTTTATGTTTTTAGCCTTGTAGCAGCTTGCTTCCTTACGATCCCTTCTTAGTTGTTTAAAGTTACGATAACGTGCTGGGCTCGCTGGCCGTTTGAAGAATTTCGATATTGAGTCGCCAGAAGCGAAACTGCATCCACAGTTTTTGTTAAATCACGTCTATAATAAAGATTTACGTCGTTAGTGCTAGAAGAGAAGTATAAACCCTTTCGAGTTATATGGATCTAGTATTATTAAAATGTAAGAAGGAATTTATTGCAGACCTATTTCTAGCTGAGATTACGCCGCCGGTGGTTCGTGGTACCTCTGTACTGGTGTTCTAGGCAGTACCGTTTTTTAATCGATAGACTATTCCTAAGTGCGATAACATAGTCCTAGTCCGACCTACTCTAGCCTCTAGGAAAAATACATTATTTTCCTATAATTTAAAAAAAACGTAGTTATCAGAATGTCAAAACTAAAAACTGTTTACTGGCATTGGTCCCGTAAGAAAAGTTGTACATATGTCGAGAGTAAATAAGTTAATTATAAAGATACCAAATTATAGTATACCCAATCCCTCAATCAGCTTTAACAATCATCAAGTTATGGAGGTAAATATATTTTCAACCAAAAATGAAGTACTTAATGTAGAAGTCCTGGAAGAGATTGCAGCAGCGATAAGGCCGCCTTTGTGCATCAATTTGTAAATTTTAATATTATTTTTTTGTATATTTTTGGTGCAATAACGAGTTAATGTAACTGAAAAATAACCCGTCGTATGTACAGACTGAACTTTAAATAAACCACAGTTTTACCATTTGGCCATTGTCACGGCTTCCCATATTTTAGGGAGCCTTTCCCAAGCGGGGAACCCAGCGGGGGGGGCACTGCGGGACGCGCGGGCAGCTACATCGACGCGGCCGCGGCTCGCAACGCTCTCTTCCACCCAAGTCAGCGCTGGCGCAAAGACGTATACATTCGCAAAACACTCGCGCGCCACGCGTCCTTTAAATTGTATCTGTAAAATAACCTGTACTGTGATCTGTAAGCAACTTTCTTTTGATGCCGCAAAAGGGGCGGTTAAATAAGTATTATTTTATACAAAAACTAGTTTGAATTAACTCCTCCGGCATCCTCACCTGCGTCGAGGCTATAACACGGCGGCTTCGACATATTGGCGACCGTAAAAGGACATAAACGGATACAAGAGGAAGGCGCGTATGCTGAGGCTACGACTCGCAGCGGACTACCTACAACGGGAGAAAGGAGCTTTCACGACGGGACCTGCAGCATTTCATCTGGAGGCCTAACCTAAGTTAAGTGAAGTGCCCATTCCTTTCTACCTACCTATTTTATTCCCCGAGTTCAGTGTGCCTCTCTTTGTGCCAGCGTATTAATACCTATATTTAGGTGCCTACTTTGCATAGGTTCAGCTTTTTCGCAACCTACATGCGTGTACCCATGTATGTACATGGTGCAGGATTACCTAGGTACTTATTAGTGGAATCGAGCATAACTAACTACTATCAAAGGTATCTATTGCAAGAGCATATAGCTCATTTAACGTGTTTTTTCTAGTTTTGGGTCTAGCAATGCCTATTATTATTGGTTTCTAAATACAGTACCTACAACAACGCTGCGTGTTATTTACGAGTTATATGTGTCTATGTACCTATAGCTGCTTTTGGGTGCATAATTCATTGCAATTGCACTATTTCACACTAATCCAACAGCACGCAGGTTTGTACCTACAGCATACAGCAAGCTTTTCATTTTTTCGTGTGCACGCGGTAGCCATTTTGTTTTTGCAAACGTGGTCGAGCCACGCCCGTGTCACGCTTGGTACTTACTTACATACCTGTCCTACCTGCCTTGGTGAATACGAATTGGGAATCTCATACCTATCTACGTTTCAAAAAAAATACACACGCATGTTGCACCTAGCTTGAAAGACATATGCCGACTATTTCAGCTCTTCACGCAAGGAAGACGTGAAGCGAAGAGCCTAGATCAAAGGCGTCGGCTGATTTCCTGTCTGTTCTCCGTGGTGACGCTGACGGCACAGCGGTGCAGTGCAGTGCATCACGGCGCATCGTGTCTACCGAGATTCCTGGCACCGGCTGTTGACTGGATTGGGTTCGATTTCTGCACAATTCATTGTTTTTTTTTTACTCCATTTTCAATTAGTGTTGATCGAGTTTTTATATACGTACTAGTCGAGTTTATTGATACAATATGCCATTAAGCATGGAAACTGGAGATACCTCCGCAATCAAAAGGGATACCATATTGATTAGGAAGCGGGGTGTACTAAAGGGTCGTTTGACCAAATATGAGCAATATTTGAATACTATTAAAGACTCTGGAATTTCACTCACAGTTCAAAAGGAACTTGAATTAAAGCTCGATACTATTCAACGTTTAAGTTCTGAGTTTGAAGTAATTCAAAATGAAATTGATGAGTTGTCATCTGACATAGACGGAGAAATTGAAGAAAGAGATGCAATAGAATCTCGGATTTTATCATTGCTCGCAAAGGGTCAAACGATCCTAGACACAAATAGCAAATCGGTTCCCGAACCAGTGACTGACATAGACAACCAGTCAGTCAGTCATTGCAGTCATTCAAATTCTATTAAATTACCTATTATTAAACTGCCCACGTTTGATGGCAACTATCTGACATGGTTGGAATTTAAAGATAGTTTCGAATCTATGATACACAATAATCAAAATATTCCACTAATTAATAAGTTCCATTATCTGCGCTCGGCATTAGAAGGCAGCGCTTCTACAATTTTAAAGTCTATCGAATTTACGAGTAAAAATTATGAGGCTGCCTGGGAGTTACTGTGTCAGCGTTTCAATAATAATAACATTTTAATTAATAATCATCTAAGAGCCTTGCTCACCATAGAAAGCTCTCCCAGGGAGTCATATAAAGCGCTAAAGTTTGTAATAGATCACGTTTCTAAACATCTGAGAGCGCTGAACACGCTCGGTCAACCGACTGATAAGTGGGACACACTGATAATATACATAGTTTCTGCTAGATTAGACACCACAACTGCTAGTAAGTGGGAGGAACATAAAAGTACACTCTCAGAGTTACCTACTTTAGATAATTTCTATTCATTTTTACGGTGCCGAGCTGATATTTTGGAAACGTCTTATATTAATCGTTTTGGCGAAAAATCTAATTTTAATCAATCTAAAAATACTAAATCATTCTTTATATCCTCTGATAACAAACCTAGTGGTAATGAATGTCCCTGTTGTAGTCAAGTACACCGCATTTATGATTGTGAGAAGTTGAAGGGTATGACGGTTGATAATAGGATATCTGAAATTATTAGGCTAAAACTTTGTAAGAATTGCTTGCGTGGTGGCCACATTACTGCTAAATGTCATGCTAAAGGTTCATGTCGCATATGTAAAAGGAGACATAACTCATTGTTGCATAAGACACAGGTGTCAACTGCTACAGAGCCATCAGTTGATCCAGTTCCTGTATCTCTTTCTGTTTTGTCACCACCGAGTAACCAAGTAAATCAAGTTTTGCTATGCACCGCCCTCGTCAACATTGAATATAATTACAAAATTTATACTGTAAGGGCTTTATTAGATACAGGTAGTCAATCATCATTTTTATCGGAGGATTTAAGAAAACGAATGGGCCTAACTAGTAATGATGCTAACATTAGTATTGCGGGCATAAACAATTCATTATGTCCCATATCAGGGACACGCAATCTTTTAATTAAATCTCGTGTGAATTCATTTAACACTAATGTAACGTTTTTATTTGTCCCATGTATAACTGGATTTTTACCCAATTTGGAGGTCAATATTAATGAACTTAATATACCTAAAAATATTCAACTTGCTGACCCCACCTTTTTTAAGCCCTCTAAGGTAGACATGTTACTCGGGTCTGATATTTACTGGGACATTGTAGGGTCCAAACAAATTAAACTAGATAATAATGCAACTGTATTATTAGATTCAAAACTAGGATGGTTGGTGGCAGGTCCCACAGCTAGGACATCGTGTACAGTGCCCCAATTATTTTGTAATTTTTCGAAAGAAATTAAAGACTCTTTAGAGCGTTTCTGGCAGATTGACGAACTGCCTAAGGTCAAGTCTCTCTCCCAAGAGGAGAAACAATGTGAAATTCATTTCAAAGAGAATACCAAGCGGCTTCCTAATGGTAGGTTTTCGGTTATGATACCATTCAAGGAATCGCCTGAGAGTGCATTAGGCGACTCTTATTATTTGGCCAAAAAACGTCTCATTAATTTAGAAAAAAGATTTCATCGTCAACCTGATTTAAAGGCTCAATATAGTTTATTTTTGAAGGAATATGCGGACCTAGGACACTTAACGAAAGTAGATAAGCCACACTTTGGCTATTACTTGCCGCATCATGCTGTTCTAAAATTAAAAAGTGAAACAACTCGCCTTAGAATCGTATTTGACGGGTCAGCAAAGTCATCCTCTAATAAATCCCTAAATGATATTCAATTAATAGGTCCAGTAGTGCAAAGCGATTTAATTTCTATACTGTTGAGATTTCGTAATTATAAATATGTGCTGACTGCTGATATAGAAAAAATGTACAGGCAGATTGAAATCGACGAGTCGCAGCGTCATTGGCAGCTTATATTATGGAGAGATAATGAGGATCAACCTATTCAAGTATTACAATTGAACACTGTCACTTACGGCACAGCATCAGCTCCATTTTTGAGTACTAGGTGTCTTTTACAATTATCTCAGGAGTGCCCTGATAAAGATATTTCTAATATTCTTAAAAACGATTTCTATATCGATGATCTTAGTACAGGAGCCCATGATATTAATGATTTAAAACGAATTTATGAGGGCATAGTATCAACATTAAATTCTGCTTGTTTACCCTTAAGAAAATTACGCTCAAATGTACCTAATTTAATAAATGACAGTGAATCGTTAACTGTACTGGAGTTAAACAAAGATTCTAGTGTTTTAGGACTAAATTGGTCTCCAGCATCCGATACATTAAATTTTCATACTGATATAGATCCACCTTCAAAGGTCACTAAACGCACTATTATTTCAATGACCTGTAAGATATTTGACCCACTAGGAATTTTATGTGCCTGTATAATTGTGCCTAAAATTATATTAAAGGAACTATGGGCGTCTAAACTAGACTGGGATACTCCAGTTCCCGATAACATTGCAAAACGATGGAACAATTTTATAAACAATCTTCCAGTTCTATTTGCCATCAATATACCTAGAAGGGTTTTATGTGACACCCCACATGACATCCAGTTGCATTGTTTTGTTGATGCAAGCCAGCATGCCTTCGCAGCGTGTGTCTATTTGAGGTCTCGGGACAACAACCAAGAGTTCACTGTACGGCTATTAACTGCGAGAGCACGTGTAGCACCCATGAAACAGCTGACTATTCCTAGGTTAGAGTTGTCAGCGATGTTACTAGGAGCGCGTTTATGTAATAAGGTATTGCAGTCAATTCAGTCATATTCTAATATTACTGAGAAAATTATGTGGTCTGATTCCACCATTGCACTAGCATGGGTTAAGACACCCCCTAGGGATTTAAAAATGTTTGTATGCAACCGTGTAAATGAGATAAATGAACTTACAAATGATTTTATATTTCGTCACATACCTACAGATCAGAACCCAGCTGACTTAGCATCTCGAGGCGTTGAACCCAGTCAACTAAGGTCTTCTTCCCTTTGGTGGCAGGGTCCCTCCTTTCTGAGTGAGGAACAGTGCAATTGGCCTCAGAGTAAATCTCCATCTGTCTCACTACACGAATTGCCTGAACTTAAAAATAAGGAAAACACATTAACGTGTAATTTATTAATTGATAAAGATTCTAAACTTATTAAATTTGATAACTATTCTAATTACTTGAAATTACTAAGAGTATATGCATATGTCTTACGTTTTTTAAATAATTGCAAACCTACTAGCACTAAAAGTACTGGTCCCCTTGGCCCTGACGAGATAAATAATTCATTACATCTATTAGTTAAGTATAGTCAAGCTGAGTCATTTCAAAGAGACATAGTTTTAATTTCAAATAAAAGGAACTTACCAAGGGCATCTAAATTATTATCTCTTAATCCATTTCTTGACGACAAGGGTTTATTAAGAGTAGGAGGTCGTATTAGCAATTCGGATTACGCATATGACAAGAAGCATCCAATGATTTTAGATTCCAAACATTATTTTTGTAAATTAATCATGTCATATGAGCATCATCGTTTGTTTCATGCAGGTCCACAACTGCTTCTAGCATCTATTCGAGAAAAATTCTGGCCTATACTAGGAAGAAATTTAGCTCGTAAAGTAACAAGACACTGTGTCATATGCACTCGTTTTAGAGGTAAAAATGTTCAGCCTATTATGGGTAACCTACCTCCTGAGAGAAATGTACCGACGTTTCCTTTTTATTATGTCGGAACTGACTATGGGGGACCTTTTAAGATTTCTAGTCGTAAGGGCAGAGGTAGCACTACGTCCAAATGTTATTTATGTTTATTTGTGTGTCTCACGACAAAGGCGGTTCATTTGGAGGTGGTCAGCGAGCTCAGTACACAAGCGTTCCTTCAATGCCTGCGTAGATTTGTTTCACGGCGCGGCAAGCCAGCTAAGATCTTTTGCGATAATGGCACTAATTTTAAGGGAGCAAACAATGAGTTGTGTAGAGTTGTGCGGTCCAGCAAGCAGTCGTTGACGGATTTCGGTACTAACGATGGTATTAAATTCTCATTTAGCCCTGCGTATTCGCCAAATTTTGGGGGAATTTTTGAAGCCGGCATTAAATCCGCTAAATATCATATGAAACGAATAGTAGGTAGTGCTAGCCTAACTTTTGAGGAACTAACGACAGTATTTGTACAAATTGAGGCTATACTGAACTCTCGCCCTCTCACGCCTCTATCATCCGATCCCAACGATCCTTTACCATTAACTCCTGGGCACTTCCTTATAGGGAGACCTCTAACTGCGGTCCCGTCCCTACCAATAATGGCATTGAGACCCAGCAGATTTGAGTTGGTGGAGAAACTTCGGCAGCAATTCTGGGCCCGCTGGAGTCGCGAGTTCGTCGCCGAGTTACAGCAGCGAACGAAGTGGCGCACGCAGCAAGGGTGTCTACGCATCGGTGACATCGTAGTGCTGAAGGACGACCAGCTGCCGCCCATGCAATGGCGGCTCGGGAGGATACAGCAGTTCTACCCGGGGCCTGACGGCGTCAATCGTGTGGCCGACGTCCATACAAGGCAAGGAGTCGTGAGGAGGGCTGTATCAAGAATGTGTCTGCTACCTACTTCAATGTTGTAAGCTACAGCTTGCAACGGGGCCGAGGATGTCACGGCTTCCCATATTTTAGGGAGCCTTTCCCAAGCGGGGAACCCAGCGGGGGGGGCACTGCGGGACGCGCGGGCAGCTACATCGACGCGGCCGCGGCTCGCAACGCTCTCTTCCACCCAAGTCAGCGCTGGCGCAAAGACGTATACATTCGCAAAACACTCGCGCGCCACGCGTCCTTTAAATTGTATCTGTAAAATAACCTGTACTGTGATCTGTAAGCAACTTTCTTTTGATGCCGCAAAAGGGGCGGTTAAATAAGTATTATTTTATACAAAAACTAGTTTGAATTAACTCCTCCGGCATCCTCACCTGCGTCGAGGCTATAACACGGCGGCTTCGACAGCCATTCTCCGAAACATTTACCCTTATTTCTACTGAATCATCGTCATTGTTTTTCCGGTACATCAACCCTTACTGTTATTTTATAGTAACAGGGAGGTATTTACGTCCTTACTCACAGATTAAAATTGGTTGTCAAGGGTTTGTAATTCAGAATTCAGCAAGAAGACGGCAAAGCATTTAGGAAACGGGGAGGGTTGCTAGTTAACGTTTATGTTGTGATATTTTTATCTTTTTTTATTTGAGTCATAAAGGAAAAGGTTTTCTTTGTTTTTGATGTAACAATAACTCAAATAAATACAAGATACAATATCTAACGATTTTTGTACATATTTAAAATTAATCACTTAATACGGTTTTATCGCGTTTATTATATTATTTTTACACCTGACGTTTAAAAACTTTACAGTTTTCATGTTCACAAGTTGACATTTGTCTATTGTGATATAGGAACTTATAACACAATATAAGTTCTTCACGTTCTTCAAAAGACAAATGTGATTTATTTTAATAGATGTCATTTTTAATTCCTTTTCAAGCTTAGAAAGTTGGCGTAGTACGTATAAATAAAGTTTATATTCGTAAGTACATCCTCCTTCTTAAATGAGCGTTACCCCAGTTACATCCACTGCTGTGATGTGAACCCACTTACATCCCTGAGCACGGAAATATGTATAATTTGGCAAAGTTTTTAATGCCTACAGCCTATTTCATGCATACTCTACTCAATTAGCCATACATTTGACTGTGGTTAAGAACCACACACAAAGGTGTGGCTACTGTTGTAAATACCTGTTAAAATAAAATTGAATGAAACCTAAAGACCATCGTATATCAGAGGATATCAAAGTTCTTACATATGTATATGTTTCCAATACCAGACAAGTACAGTCCCGGGACATTCAAAAGTAGAATAAATGGGTATTTCTTGGATAGGCATGTAACATCCTCGTCTTCATCGTCACTTACCATCAGGTGAGATGGAAGACAAATGCTTATCCAATATTTAGTAAAAAAAATACCGTCAGAAAGTCAATGCCAAAGAAAGGTCTTTAAATAAAACCGACAAGAATAAATCCTCCTGTCTAGGTAACTAACAAATTCAGGTCAGTAACGCCACATCTTGATAGAGCCGCTCAGACCTCAATTAAAGTTAATGGAGCTAGGGTCAAGAGCTAAGGACACCGCCATTATTTATTCTCATCGATGACCATCTTTAGCCGAAGCCGAGCCTTCGCTGAACTCATAATTGAAGAATTCCTACTGATGACACTGGTTTCACAATCTTTTATTAAACTTGCAATGATTCAAAGACAGCTCCGTGGCGCAGTGGTTAACACGCCAGCCTGCGACACGGAGTGCCCGGGTTCAATCCCCGGCCAGGTCAAGATGGAAAATAATATTTTTAAGATTGGCCTGGGTCTTGGATGTTTATTTAATGTATCTGTTATAAAAATATAATATCGTTGATCCCATAACACAAGTTTCGAACTTACTTTGGGGCTAGCTCAATCTGTGTGATTTGTCCGTATATATGTATGTATTTAAAGATACAGGTTTTCAGAAAATAGGCCTATTATGGAAATTTGAGTTCAAATAAATAAATATATACGGACAAATCACACAGATTGAGCTAGCCCCAAAGTAAGTTCGAGACTTGTGTTATGGGATACTAACTCAACGATACTATATTTTATAACAAATACATATATAGATACACATCCAAGACCCAGGCCAATCTGAAAAAGATCATTTTCCATCTTGACCTGGCCGGGGATCGAACCCGGTCACTCCGTGTCGCAGGCTGGCGTGTTGACCGCTGCGCCACGGAGCTAGTCAAGTTTGCATTCCTTCTCTTTGGTACTCGTACACTTACGAAGTTGCCATGTAGAAACAGCTGACCAAGCGTAGATAATATGCCCACATTTGTTAGTGCCATGTAAGTTTAGTTTTTTTGAAGTGAAAATTTCTTTAGCTGCATTATGCACTTTTTGGGATGCGTAAAAAATGTTAAACTCGCGTCAGGACACGTGACCTGATCGAAAATTCGTAAGACGGACACGTGATCTGAAAACTTCTATTGCGGCGTTTTGCAGTTTTCGGGATGGGTTACAAATGTTAAACTCGCGTCAGGACACGTGACCTGATCGAAAATTCGAAAGACGGACACGTGACCTGAAAACTTCTTTAACGGCGTTGTGCTGTCTTTGGGATGGGTAAAAAATTTTAAACTAGCGTCAGGACACGTGACCTGATCAAAAATTCGTAAGACAGAGACGTGGCCTGAGGCGTATGGCGAGTTTTCACTTCTGCTGGCACTTCCGGGGTGCAACTTGTTGTTTTTTTTTGTGAACTTGGAAGTAAGGTATAAAGGAAGAGGATTCAACTCAGAGCTTTGCGGTAACCCAATATATTTTGGGCAGCTGTCTCTAGTAGTCTCAAAACACGGACTTAAGTTCTTGTTCTGAGTTAGTACTAGTAGTCTTATTTAAAGCCAATCTATACCATGTGTTCAAATCAATCATGATGATAAAACTCCATAACAGAGTCGAAATCCACGGAGAAGAACTTGCGGGTGACAGCTAGTTCGAGATAATTTGTTAATTTCAGTTGCCGAGTATTTAAAAAAAGTAAAAATACCGACCAATTCCGAGTCGGACTCATGCAATAAGGGTTCCGTACTATCTATAAAAACGGCAAATCAACATGTCTTTTGTGTAGGAGCCCCACTTATATATTAATTTTATTTTAATTTAATTATTTATTTTTCAAGTGAATAGATAACTAAATATTCTGTGAATATCTACCTGTTGCCGTTATCAATACCGGAACGAGCAAAAAATCACGTTTATTGTATGGGCGCCCACCTTAAATATTTTTTTACTCTGTTTTTAGTATTTATTGTTATAGCGGCAACAGAAATACGGTTCATGAGATACAACCTGGTGACAGACAGACAGACAGAAAAGGGTCCTGTTTTTATTATTTGGGTAAGGAAGCCTTAAAAAAATACCGGTCATTATTTGACGGAGACACAATTTCACGAAGGATCCCTATCTATAAGCATACACATTTAAGCCATAATGTAACATGGCATACTGTTTTTAGGCATAATCATTTTTAAGCATAACGTCCTTACGCATAACAGATTACGCATAATAATTTTAAGCATAATGTACCTAAGCATAATCTTTATTTAGTCATATTATTTTAAAGCATAAAAGTATGTAAGCATAATGATATCAAACCATAATTTATCAAGGCATAACATTTCTTTAAGCATAACAATTCTTAAGCATAACATTTTTATTCATTTTTTATAATTTGTTATTTAATGAGTATAATGAAACTTACTTTCTTATAATTTTTACAAACTGGGTGGGGCGGCAGTTCAAACCTAACCTAACCTAATTTCCTGGTGGCATGTCGTTTCTGACGGGGTCGCAGTTCTAACCCAACCTAACCTTCTTTTCTGGTAGCAAGTCGTTTCTGACGAGGTCGCAGTTCTAACCCAACATAACCTTATTTTCTGGTAGCAAGTCGTTTCTGACGAGGTCGCAGTTCTAACTTAACCTAACCTACTTTTCTCGTAGCAAGTGGTTTCTGACGGGGTTTCAGTTCTAACCCAACCTAACCTACTTCTCTGGTAGCGATTTCAAACCTTTTCTAACGTATTTTAAAAAAATTAATGCTTAAAACATGCCAGGTCTGTATATTTTTTTTAAATTATTCTGTTTCTATTATTCCTAAAAATGTTATGCCTAAATAATATTAGACTTATAGTTACATTATGCCAAAACAAATAAGCCTAGAAGATAATTCTGCCAAAATTACCCATATGCCAAAAACCAATTATGCCTAAGAACTATTATGGCAAAATATTTTATGCCAAAACCGGTATGCCAAAGCATATTAGGACAAAACAAATTATGCGAAAAAAGGGGTCCTATTTTTCGCATAATTTGTTTTGTCCTAATATGCTTTGGCATACCGGTTGGCATACCGATATCAACTATAAAGAGAGGGGTTTATTAACTTTTATGTTTTGCCTTTCACGACACGAGACAAAACATAAAAGTTAATAAACCCCTCTCTTTATTGTTGATTCAAATAGTATAGGTCTCTTTAGTAAACAAGTATCGTATTTTAAATGTCCAGAAAGTGCCGTATTTTAGGAGTATGGTCATAAAGCTAGTGGATGCCGACAGTTAGCTGGGAGTATCTCATTTGATATCCTACAGACGAGAGTCTGCTGCTTGCCGCATGCGCTTGATTTATAAATGTGCTATATTGTACTTGTTCGGTCTTTTCATCATACTAATAATAAATCTGTAAGGGTCGGTCATGGAGAAAGTTACTTTGTTTTTGGAGATATCGTGTTTATAAGCTCTATACATGATACTGAAACTAAATTGTTGTATGTATGTATACACGGTGGAATTTTTATCGTTTTGGGCCCTTAAAGGGGTGACTCAGACCATCAAAATGAACAACTTTTCCTATGGGTACAATGCTGGAAACTCAAAAAAAATGCGACGTTCCCATACAAACTGGCCGGGCGGGGGGACTCTTTTGTATGGAAATGACGAATTTTTTTTGAGGATCCAGTATTAGACCCCTAGAAAAAGGTGATCATATTGATGGTCTGAGTCACCCCTTTAAGGATCCAAAACGATCAAAATTTCACCATGTATATGTATGCATGTATTATCCTCCATAACTCTTAAACGTAATAACCAAATTTTTATGAAACTTGGTAGATATACATTTAGGCATACAGGACACAGGATAGGCAACTTCTTTTTCTCCTGTCATGATAAGACGTGGCCCCCACACAAATATAACATAAAATGTACGCGAACGAAGTCGCGGGCCCTGCTAGTTAATAAATAAAAATAACAAAGATAAAAATGACTACTTATAGTCTATTATTCGAGAAAATTTGTTTAATTTAGGTTGCATTTTGGTATGCAAAGAATTATCTAATATAAAAAAATATCCAATTTTGAATAAAAATCTTTGACTTTATCAAAGATTTTTATTCAAAATTGGATACATGTATCTCTTTTTGAACGTCATATTTTTATTTCTTATATTTTTTTTAATATATGCGAAATCGAAATACTACTAGCGTTTTGGATTGACTACTGGGGAGAAGGAGGAGTAGTGCTTCATGCAATGTAGGTGATACTAAACTTGCTCCGCAACTCTATGTGGCGTCTTTCACATATGTATGAGAGGAAACGCCGCGATTTTACTTGTGATGCAGTCAAGAAAGGGTGTGGACAATGCACCCGCCGTGGTTATAAGTCAAGAATCCCAGTAGTGTATGTTTCAATGCTGGTCTCCGTCCCCGACGTCTCCTGACCTGACCAGGCCTGGAGGAGTGCTCCATGAGCAGCACGGCAGGCCATCTATTGTAAGCGATTACTGCAAAGGTTGGTGGAGTTTTATATCACTTAGTTTTACATACTTATGGACGACGAATACCCGACCGTTTTCCGGTACACCAAGCATATTATACCGGGTGTAAAGTTACCCTTGACACTCCCTTCAAGGGGCGTTTCAACCCGTCAATATGTATACAACTTTTTCTATTTTCATTTTATTATTTTAGATTTTTTACATTATTTTTATGCTTAATTGACATTCCGGTGATCATAGGGGTAGCTCATTTTGGCCAAAGATTGAGTTTGGCCATTCAGCGAGCAAATGCCGCTAGCCTTTTGGGCACCTTGCCCTCCGACCGAAGCGATTTTTTTATATAATTTGTAATACAGAGAGGGTCATGCTCCTGCAGTGGAGACTAAAAACACCTGAATGATGATGATGATGATGATATAATTTAATGCTTGTTTTTACTTAATTTTTAAGTATAATTATAGTTTATAGTTTTAATTAATACTTATTATAATATCATTGTTACATTAATGAATAAAAATTTTTGAGTTTCCATAGAAGTTATTTATATTGATGGGCTTAGTCGTTCCTTAAAGCGATGTTAAGGGTGAAGTTACACCCGGTGTACAGTCTATTTATTTACTTTAAAATATACATACATACTAAGTATTACGTCTTTTTCCCCTTGTGGGGTAGACAGAACCCAGGCCTTAAAGACATCAAAACCACGTTTAGCGTATAATAATATAAAATAAATATATACGGACAAATCACACAGATTGAGTTAGCCCCAAAGTAAGTTCGAACTTGTGTTATGGGATACTAACTCAACGATACTATATTTTATAATCGTCCAAGTTTATAACAAATACATATATAGATAACATCCAAGACCCAGGCCAATCTGAAAAAGATCATTTTCCATCTTGACCTGGCCGGGGATCGAACCCGGTCACTCCGTGTCGCAGGCTGGCGTGTTGACCGCTGCGCCACGGAGCTAGTAGCACGGTAAAGATATCTAACAGTATTCCGTCTTCATACAAACGGTCGAAACTCGCGCTTCGAGGTCATTACACACTCTAGTACATTATTGGTACGCAACCAGCGATTCGCAGTCAAGGATGCGCTGTAGTCGGTGACGGACGAACGAGTATGTGATTGTTTCAAAGTTTATTAGTAGATATTGTTATACTTATAAAAGCACATCCATTTTGGTGTAAGAATAAAATGGTTAAATATAGATTGTATTGTGCTGTTTTTGGTTGCGTAAATTCATCATTAAGCCACCCATTATAAAAAATCCTCAAATTACCTGCAATCACCGAAAAGTAAGATTATAAAATTGTTTTTTTTTTTACCTACTTTTATCAATTTATTTCTTTTTAGTACCTAGGTAAGTATTTTAAGAATTCCACATACAAAGTAGGTACATATAATCTCCTTCTTGTATCAACAAACTTATCAATTTCTATTCGTGTGTCCAACTGAAACTCGGGAACGGCTTGACCGATTTAGCTAAATTTTGTTTTTATATAACTATTTGGGGAAGTCTAGGGTAGGTTTATATGGTAAGAAAACATAGAAAATTTAACGGTTATACGAAGTACACCGAGTCGGCTAGTCATAAATAAATAAGTGGAAGAGATAAAAACAAGAGACACGATAAAAAAAAACTGAAAGTTTCCTAGGCTATATAGATACCAACTAACTGCCTCCTCGTGTAGTGGTTAGAGCGTTTGGCTTACACTACGGAGGTCACGGGTTCGATTGCGGGGGCAACGACTTTGCGCGTTGTTGTTGTTCCAGTTTGGTTAAATCATTGCAGGCTGATCACCTGTTAGTCTGATAAGAAAGAGGATCCGTGTTTCGGAGGGCACGTTAAGCCGTCGGTCCCGGTCGCTGCCTTTGACAGCCGTTGTTACATAAAACCAAGTCAGAGGTCTATAATGCGGTTCAAAAATTCTGACACCAGTGTTATTCATTAACACACACGATAAGAAAGATAGATACTTAATAATTTACTGCTACTTACATATAATATTGAAATACGCGAAATATCATTATGAAATGGTTATACTAGTAATTATTGCTAGTTAACTACCTAGAAGATATTTACATTAAATGTGATGACTTCCATGCTAGTCTGGGATAAAAGGAAAAACACTGTAGACGTGGGCAGCCCTAGCGCGTGTTTATGTACCGCGCGGCGGTAGGCATTTATTTCAAGAACAGGCCCGAGTTACAATACTGTTAGATATCTTTACCGTGCTAGTAGTATTGGTGGGAACAAGGTGGAAAACGAATTCAAAATAGTGATAGGTTGCTAGCTCCATTGCTAGCAGCCTACTTACATGATTCCTCAGATTTTCTTTTCTTACAGACTAGCAGCAGCATGGAAGATACATAAAGAAACCCTGTGCAAACCGCCAAGGGGTTCAAAATCAAATGTGTTATGTGTGCTTCTAAAGACTATAAAGTAACTTTTTCGAATTGTCTATGTAGCAAGGTCCAAGTGAGCTTTCGCTACTTCACCGGGCGTTTGAGGCGGGGGCAGAGTGCCCTCAAACTGTATAGGCAACATCACCAAAAGGTCCCCAGGACACTCGGACCTCAGCTTGGGGCGTTCCCTGTGTGCGCAAGGCTCGGAGCGACAGTAAACTCTCATATTGCTTGATGGGCCGGAATTGTGTGCATCTGAGAAAAAATGGCAAAAGCGTTTGGAGAGCAGCAACTCTCATCTTTTGCCTTATGGGCTGAAAGCTACGTCCCCCGTAGGGCTTATCCTGCATAAAGTAAGTGTAGCACGGGTAAACTACAGCAGATGACGTAGTTTAGTACCACCAAGTCTGATGATGCCGGGGCAGGTGATCCACGTTAACTAAAAACGTTTTCTTATTTGCGTCGCTTACTATCAGGTGACTCGCTTTCTCGTTTGCCATCCTCTATCATAACAAAGCCGGCTACCTGCCTGACGTCAATACCCTTGGGTACCTCCAGAACCGCAAAACAAAAACTCTCTTTTCTCAGAAAAAAAAATAAAACTATTTGTCCACGCCGCGAATAGAACTCTGTGTCTCTCGTGTCGCAGGCTGGTGTGTCTACTACTAAATCGTAGCGATATAAATATAAATGTCTAGAAGCCGCCATATTTCAGAAGTGTAGTCATAAAGCTAGTGGATGCCGACAGTTCAGCCCGGAGTATCTCATCCCGACGTTTTAAATTATCAAATAAATATCCCACAGACTAGATACGGCTGCTTGCGCCATGCGGATGATTTATAAGAATGCTATTTTACTAAAACTAGCTTTAGAACGTGAGTATAAACTTTTGTTTTGGACGGCAAACGAGCAAGCGAGTCACCTGATGGTAAGTGATCACCGCTGCCCATGGACAACTGCAACACCAAGGGTGTGACAAGAGCATTGCCGGCCTTGAAGGAGATGAGGGTGTGGGAATAAATGATAGAATTTATTAGGATTTGAATTGAAAAGGGGGGGGGGGGGGGGATGGGCCTCCTGTTCTCTCACTCACCGAACGAAGCATAGTAGCGATAAAGCTACTACTCAAACGTCGACTTTCTGTGAGAGTGTGGTACTTTCCCGGATGAGCCGGCCCGTTCAGGCTACTAGTAGGAACGACTTTTACTGGTAGCGTGGCTCTACCACAACAGAAAATTTAATACTAGATTTTTATCGTGACTTCGTTGTTTTTCGTTAGGCATTGCATCATATCGTCAGAAGCTTTTTTGAGGAAAGCTGAACATTGACCATAGCTTTGTTAAGTTTAGATTAAATATCTTGGGCAGTCGTTTTACTATCAATAAGGTTTTCGAATGGCACGTTATTACCATATCCTTTTCTTTAGCCTTGCATTTTAGCCAAAAGTGACCGGTTTTAGCATATATAGCAAGCATCACGATTTGTAAGGAAACCAAGCGTGTAATCAACGCGGCATTTTTGGTTTTCGCAGCCTTCCAGCTAAAACAACAGATACGCGCGGACTGTCAGTAGCCGCCGCCAACCTTGACGCTTGGTCGGGGTTCGGACACGCAATGTAGGTGCATTTACGTCATCTTTGTTCATTTATATCTGTGGGAGTGAGTTACTCTATCTAGTTATCCGTCTAGCAACTGTAACATACATCTTACATATTAATCACGCCCTTATCACAGAGTATACATAGCCTTGGATGATAAGTCCCAAAAACAAATTCAGCGTATTGGCGGAAAACAGGAGCAAAACAGTGATGGGTTGCTAACTTTATTGAATTTATACCCATTCCCTTGGCGTTTTGTATACTCGTATGTTGACCGTAAATTTACCTATACAACAATAATAAGTAATAAAATATATGTTCCTAATAACCTACTAATAATAAAGGGGCATGATCAGCCCATGATATTGTATACATTTCCCCTTCGAAATAACGTATCCATTTTGTGGGACTTTGAAAGATTTTTTAATATTTCGATGCTTGTCCCCTGGAAAGTTGGCTGATCGTGATCTGTAAGGTTTTATTACCCCCATTTTGTTTCACCTTGTATTTCTTGAAAAAAAAAGTCGAGCTTATTCCATCACTAGCTGTGCCCGCGACTCCGTTGGCGTACATTTGTATGGGGGCCACGTCTAATCATGATTGGAGGAAAAAATTAAGTAGCCTAACTTGTGTCCTGTACGTCTAAATGACAATCTAACAAGTTTCGTAAAATTCTGTTAATTCTTTTAAGAGTAATGGAGCAACATACATACAGAAAAAATCTAAATTACTCAATTTGTTAATAAGAATACATACTAGCCATATTATGTAACTGTTTGTTATTCCTATAAATAAAACTGTTTCATTATCCTAAGAGATTATAAACAGGATATTTCTGAAAACAGTTTCTCCATGACCAACAGATTTATTATTAGTATTGGTGATTTTCTTATTTCCAATCGATTAGACATTTAACTCGATGCTAAGGCAGTTTTAATTAACCACTACTGCAGAAGAAGTTTAAAAAACGAATTAGACATAGCTATAGAGATGGCAAAGAAACTCTAACCGTTTAAAACTACCCGCTGAAGCACCTTGAAGCCGACAAGATTAAATTGTCTCACACCAAGGGCGCGGCCAGGTGCGGGCAGGGGGAGCAACTACTCATAAGTACATTGCAAGTTTTCGCCTTTTGGTAGATTGAGGTCTGGGTAAGACAAGTCCTACAACCAGTCAAGTATTTTTTTCACAGAGAAGAACTTCAATAACTAATATGGTGTTTAGGGGTTTTGGGATTATGTAAGATAAAGATTATTTATTTGTCAAACATGTGTTACAATGTGTTACAATGTGTTAAATAATATAATAATAAGGAATCAACATGTTGATTCCTTATCAGGTGAACTGAACAATATATAAATAACATTAAATTACAAAATATGTCCAAATAGGTACAATAAGCACTAAATTGTAAATAAAAAGAAAAAAAAAAATACTAAATTTTATCATAAAAAAACGCACTAATATAATACACTTCTGGTTTAGAAATGATTTCAGTATTTCCTTAAATACATTCCATACAAATAACACTATATTTATATTTTATATTCATACAAATAACACTATTCTGAAGCAGAGCTATTTTTGATTGATGTAGATGAATTTGAATATAAATTCTATTTCGTTTCATTTATTTCATTTCATTTCGAAGTCTATCGCTATCTATGTACTTCCAATGTTGTGGAGCGACTGTCATTCACTCTGCCCCTTTATAAACGCTAATTTAGATTTAGAGGTATATGTTGTCTTTTAAGATGAAAACAAAGCGTATCAACAGGTGCTTAATAGTATATTCATCTTCGTTTCAGCCGCAAGAAGTCCACTGCTTGACAAAGACCTTTCCCAAGGGTTCTTCGTTCCATAGGAGGATATTGCAATACTCACCACGTTTCGCAGGGTTTCTTTGGCTTCTTGTACTTCCGAGGGTAGGAATTTGTGGGATTTGGTAAGGGAATGAAGGTATAGAGGTAAGGATACTTTTACTCAGAAAAATGGGGTAAAAGCAAGTAGTAGCTCGGGAGGCCGTGCGCGCGTACTCGATGTCATACCTACAACCACCGGACACTCCGGACAGGCATTTGAGGATGAGCTTAATATATTAAAAAAACTTCCTGTTTATACCAATATGAAAAAAAAATCAAGTTTCTTAGTGCCAATGGATATTCTGTTATTCTGATATTGTTTCCTTACACATATCAAAGTATATGTTTAATATATTTATTTGTTTAGAACTACTAAATTTAATATATATATTTTTTAAATATATCATTTACGACTAATATAAACCAACTTAAAAACTACTTATAAATAAATCTAACTATAAAAACTTACTTACTTACTATCCTGGCTCAGCGACCCAAAGTGAGTCTTGGCCTCCAGCACAAGAGAACGCCAGCGCTTTCTGTCCTTTGCTAGCTCTTGCCAGTTGTCGCCAACTTGCAGCTCGCGCAGGTCCGCCGTCACAACGTCACTCCAGCGATACCTGGGACGGCCCACCGGCCTGCGACCGATCGGCCGGCCCAGGTATGCTCTCTTCACCCCCAGATCATCATCAATTTTTTCGACGTGGCCAAGCCAGCGAAGACGGTGTGCTTTAACTTCGCCCATAATGTTAGGCTCGCCCACTAGGTCTTGTCCTTCGCCGTTGCTTGTTCTTCTCCAAATACCATCCTCTCCTTTCACTGGTCCCAGGATCTTACGAAGTACCTTTCTTTCCGCTACGAGCAGCCTTCTTTCCTCTTTTAAAGTTAGCGTCCACGCCTCATAACCATACATTAGTATAGGACGGTTGATCGTCTTATAGATCCGTATTTTTTACTATAAACTATAAAAAAAAAAACTTTAAATTTAAAGAATTAAAAACTTAAAATCTAAACTAAGGTGTTGCCAGTGTGGCAAAGTGCCAAGAACACTAGCTGCATTTCCCCGCTGAATAGCAATTGCAATTCTTTGCGCGAGGAAAGAGCCAGCCCTCTTGTCACCAGCGGCGTCGATAAGCCTGGGCGTCGATGTTCTATATAGATCACAAGTTTGTGAAAATATACTTGGTGCTAGCGTAATCTTCACTGGTCAAGGACTAAACCCTGGCTACGTCGGCCTTGTCTCACCCGACTCCGGTCCACTTAAACTTACAATAGGAAACTTGGACCCGATTATCTTGTTATCTTTGTAGTTTATTCTCTTCGGTACGTACCTACTAGTTGACACAAATGTTTGTTTTGCAAATAGATTAGAAACGCGATAAAAACAGAACAATTTATTATTATTAAAACTACAATATACCACCTATATAATTAAATAAATATATACTTTTTTTTAAATTTGCCTGTAAACCTGGGGGTCGTGGGTTCGATTCCCACGGGAAGCGTACTTTGTTTAGTTGTTTCCAGATGGTTAGGACGTTGCAGGCGTGAATCACCTGATTGTCTGATAATGAAGATGATTCCGTGCTTCGGATGGCACGTTAAGCCGATGGTCCCGGCTGCCAGCTGGTAGTCGTTAAAGGAACCATGTCAGAGGCCGAGAGGCGGTTCCGAAGAATTCTGACACCAGGGTGTGCCGATTGACCGTGACACCTACACGAAATGATGATGATGATGATGAACATTATTACCAAACTAGCTTTACTAACAAACGTATATTTTGTTGGTATCGTTAGTTAGTAGCCATTAAACCAGGCAAGATGTTTTTAAACATCTTGAAATGTTTATCAAAAACAAATTACTCGCGCAGCTCCTCAAGAAACTTGAAAAAAAAAATGAAAAGTGAACAAGAACGCGAACTATTTACTCCCACACGGATGTTGCGAAGCCGCGGTAACCAAGATAAAATACTTGAGCAGACTTCGTAAACAGATTTTGTTTCGAGATGTTGTTTCTTAATTACAAATTCCTACGTAACGGACAACATTCTCTTACGAAAGCGGTGCCCTTAGCGACCCAATACGCAAGTTTAAGAGGCGTGTTCCTTACTGAGCTTCCAAATTCGCATGGTTTAATCCCTAATAAATTTTTATACATTGGTGTTACCCTACAATATATTTAGTTGTTTATGTAGTTTTATTAAAAACAAAATCTGAATATTTCGTCAGAAACAATAACTTAGATTCAAAAGTTTTAGTTTAGTTCACTTCAGTGTAAGAAAAACAAGTAGCCAGTAGTAGTAAGCATAGATATTATTAAACTAAATTAGCTATTCATATCTTACTATTAACTACACCTAGCCAAAAAACCATAACCATTTTTTGCCAGAAAAAAAAACTTGCTTTTCATAGAGTTTGTATAAATTACAAAATTACATCTGCGGTTTATGAAAATGTACTATATCCCCTTTAAACTATTTTCGTTAAAAGTGTTCATTGAGATACTACAACATATATGATGATGGTATGATGATTTTTTTAGTTCCAGTTCCATCACCTCCTTTTATTTTTGTATAAAAATCATAAAGCGGCTCACAGAGTACATCTACCTGCCAAGTTTCAACTGTGTAGTCTTAATAGTTTCGGATTTGCCGTAAGGCTACGGACTCCGCACTCAGTTCTTTTTAGAAAAAGTACATATTAAAATTAACTTTGCGCCTACTTACAACATGGTAGTTACTGGTGAATTACTATAATTTACCCATACTTAGTTGCATGCATACTTGCATGCTTAATAATTTCTCCATTAAATAACAATTAGGAGCTCAGTGAACTTACCTATATAATATTATAATAAAATATTTGTACGGTCGTTCTTTGAGTTGATATTTTAATTGTAGAAGATTTACTTCTTTCTGTTTACATTAAAGTATATAGGTGCATTACATGTTTATGTTGAGTCTGTATTAAGCCATTTTTTTTCATCTCTCTTATAGGATCACTCCATTGTTCGTCTGTCTGTCTTCATAATTAGTTTGCATGCATACTTACTTACTTGCATGCTTAGAAATAATTTCTGCTTTAAATATCAATAAAGAGCTCAGTAGAGCATATCTTTTGAGGGCAACTGCTTAATTAAATCATCAATATAGAGTCCCGGAGGAACCGCGGCCTGCGTCTCGTGATGTATTGCCGGTTGTATAATGCTAGCATTTTTATTCGCCATTTTGTCTTGCTTACCGATTAGTAAACTATAATTTTGTATATTATTCACAGGGAATGAATACTTACAATAATATTAATTTGTGTCAATAAAAATACACAAATGTAACATGCGCGTCAATACACGTATTTTCCTTAATTATGGATAGTCATCTATTTAAGGGAACTATATTTTTTGTCACCAAAGTTTAAATTTATCATCAACTTGTATCACCTAATAAATAGATCTATCCCACGAAATATTTTCGTTCTCAGATAAACAAAAAGTGTTTCCAGGTATGAATTATCAAATTAATGTTAATATATATGTAAAATAAGAGATGGATTACCAATAAAATTGTAGTTCATTATTGGATGATTATTGATTATTTTGAATTTAATTATGTGTTTTTCTTCCTAGTCTAGTAACAATGATTATTGAAATATATTTATACTAAATGTGAAAATTAAGATCCTTGGGGACAGCCCTTGTCCAGCAGTACTCTTTTGGTTGAAATGATGAAAAAGGCAATCCTAATTTTTTTTGGAGCTTTATGAATTTTTCAAGTGACATAATATACCGACCTATATGATTTATTGATGAGCTCTTTAAATTAGTTTCAATAAAAAATTATTAGGACAAACCTATTATAATATAAACAAATACATTTATTTGGTACTAGATTTAATATCTCGACGATTTTAAGTCATTTACTGTGGAATTGATTTTATATTGTTTGGTGACAAAGATTTTACATTTTGATGACAAAACTACTATTTTGCAGGCAAACCCTATTATTTTAGAAACACAAAAGGTATTAAATTGGCTTTATTTTATCGTGGTGTACAGGTACGCACCGGATATATTATATAGGTAAAAACGTAGAATGTACCAGTTGTTTCTTTTGCCACGAAGAGCGTACCTAAAATCTTGTGAATGGCCAAGGGGATCGGCAAATATGTATAGGATAGGTAGGTATTGATTCGCATATGTTATGTAATATTAAAATAATTATAAATTCTTTATTCACTTAAAAGGAACACATTTTGCAATACATTATAAATACATATGAACTAAGGGTGCCCGAGTTAGGATGAAAATCATCGTGTATTTCAGGCGTTATAAGACTATTAGTACTAGAAACTCCATAAACAAATACACTTAGAGTTAAATTATACATAATGAGACAGTAAAATGAACCACTTAACTATAATATTATTTTAAAGCTTTTAGTAATTCCTCTGTTTCTTCGTAGGACATATTTAAAAGAACTTCTTGTAGAATTTATTTAGTTGCTGTGTAATTAAAAGGATAAAAGCCTTGTTTTTTATTAAGTCTTTTGTAGAGGAGTGGACCAAGGAATAGAAAAAATAGTGAGAAGAAGGCGTGTTTTGTTTGAACTTATTGATGTTACAAACTAATGATGTAACTTATTAATTGAATTGTACTCCATTTTATACTTTCGCCGCTGCTGAATTGATTGTGGCATTTTGTTTTTTAAAATAATACATATATACTATATATTGTACTTCCTTGCTGGTCTGGGAGAAAAGAAAAAACGTAGAATGTACCAGCTGCTTCTCTTCCCGTGAAGGTCGTAAAAGCCGATCATGAGAATGGGCGAAAATCTGAGGAACCATGTCATTAGGCGATGCGGCTAGCAACCCATCACTATTATGATTGCATTTTCCACCTAATTCCCACCAATATGCTTAATGTGGCCATAAGGTCTTATAGTCCTCGGCTCTGTCTATCCCGCAAGGGAAAAAGACGTGATAATATGTAAGTATATGTATATACTATCACATCTTTTTCCCTTGAGGGTTGAGCGGCAGACAGAGCCTAAAAGCGACGTTAAGCATATTGGTGTCTAACATGTTTATGACAAAAAGACAAAGTAAAAATTGCAAAATGCATAAATTTTTACTTACTTCATATAATAAATACATTTATACTTATTGTAGTCCGGAACCCTTCGTGCGCGAGTCCGACTTGCACTTGGCCATTTTTTTCTTATCTCCTAGACCAGCATGGATGCATTATATTTAATTCTTGCAATAATCTATCTTTGATATGGTCAAATGTAGCAACGAATGAATATCACTCAATTAGTAATGCATTTAATACTTAAAACAATGGAGAAGAAGCAGTAAAACAACGAATTGAAAGTGTAAGAGCTCTGTCGGAGTGTCCTAAAGCTTATCCAGGATTTGTTGCGGTAACTAAGAACTAACTGTTAATTTCATTTGATCCTGTCGATATTCCTGGGACTTCGCTAATGCCTCTTAATTGGGACTTGGGACCTGCTCCCTCGAGCCCTTTGTATTATATCATAATAGACGTAAAATACTTTGATTTGAACAGGTAACAGAATTGATTAAAGATTTGGATATTATTAGCTATCTGGCATTCTATAGCTATAAATAAATATAAGGTTTTTCGTATTTTTATGTATAAATTTGTAGTAAAATGCTTGGAACTCTTCTAATTATCATTATGCTTTTGATAGGAAGCATATTGTTCCTATCAAAAGCATAATGATAATTAGAAACCTGATATTGTACATACATATAATCCTTGACGGGCTAGACAGAACCCTCGGCCATAAGACCCAAAGGCCACGTTTAGCGTGCCTATTAGTGGGCGTATACGTGGAAGATGAAATCAAAATATTCGCCCATTCCTTCAGACGGCTTTTACAGCTTGCGTGAGAAGAAAAGGAGCAGGTACATTTTACTTTTTTTCTTATCTCTTAGACCAGCATGGCAGAAGATATTTTCAGGAATAATTTAAATGGTAAAAAATATTATCCGGATGTTTTCAATGATATATCAGTCTGTTAAAATGAATAAGAAGAACAAGGAGTCTTCACATCTTTGAAAGTTTATTAAAAACTAGCTTTCGCCCGCGGCTCCGCCCGCGTTAATGTCGATCCCTCGGGAAAATCATCCGGAGTAAAAGGTACCTATGTCTTTCCCCGCCGCCTCAAACTACCTCCATACCAAATTTCATCCAAATTAGTTCAATGGTTGAAGCGTGTTTTTCAAGCTTCAACCATTGAACTAATTGACAGATAGACAAATAGAGTTACTTTCGCATTTATAATATTATTATGGACATGGATAACAAAATAGGCCGATGAACCTACTGCAATCACAATTTGTCTTTTGATATCAAAGTTACACCTCTTTTGTAGGAACGGATAGTCTCCATACAATATACGAAAACTTTTTAAGTGGGTAAATAAAAGGGGATGTATTATCAAATTTTATAATGAAACACAAAAAGAAATCTTCTTGTTCCCGTTTGTGCCGTTGAAATGTTCCTGGAATAAAAATGAAATTAATGCATGCCATCTATTAAAATTAAATAATAAATAAATTGAAAAAGAAAACAAATAACACATGAAAATAACTGAAAATGAAGCAAAAATACGTGTTATATTGACAGTTTACGGGTTAATCAGTTTCAATAGTTAAAAGCGTTAACTGATGCGTTTCTGGACATTTAACTAGGTATATGCAATAGTTAAAGAACAATGGTTCTTATCTTACGTCTACGGACGGAAAGTATTCACATTGATACTCATGCATGTAGTTATAATTATTAAAATTCGTGGAACGAACATGAATTTCTGAATTTTCTTTTTTTCGTTTTCACATGTAAAAAGTAAACTAATAATTATATCCAAATATTGTTTTTTTTAGGTATTCATCTTGCACATTTAGTTATACTTTTTATAGACGAAAAAAAGTTGGTAGTTGTCGCTGAAAATATCAAGTAATTCGCACCGAAACTTTTTCTTGATATAGCTTTTTCGCTATTTTTTGAAAATATTTCAATGTAATCATTTATTTTCATCTTTGAACTGTTCTTCAGTTTAATGCTAGTATTCCATGAAAGAAAAGGCTAACTGCGCGACCAAAAAATAGACGTTTTACGGTATTCTTCTTCTTCTTCTGATGCACAGCGTCTTAAATTAAAGCGTACCTTCATATTATTATTATCTGCAGCGGTCGGTTCCGAAACGCTTACGCTAGTAGTGTAGCTTTTGAACATTAATTAATAACATAAATATTACTAAATCAGATAATTTAAAATGTAAACGCCTATTTTCTGAATGCACGTTTTGGCTTTTGACTTTTTGATTATGTTGTATTTTACTATGAAGTTATTACGCGTATTGACATTGCTGATTGAGTACAGATAGCACATATTTATAATATTTATTTATTTATTTATGAATGCATAGCCATATGTTCAATGATTAATTTATCCATCACCACTATCGCTTTACCTTATATGCTTGAGTAAAAACCACAGAATATCGTGGTATTTTGGTTTTGTAAGATGTAAAATACGAATGGGTGATCAACATTGCATACTTCGGGCTAGGACAGCGCCTGGGCTGCCGCTCTAACAATTACTTATAGAATATTCAACTGCACTACTGTTTTGTTACTGTCGTTGCAAATCCTCAAATCATATTTATAGCTGTTGGGCATGTCCATCTTTATCCGGGTGTAAATTTACCCTCGACAGGGACTGAAGGGATGACTCGCCTGTCAATAATAATAACTTTCTCGAAGTAAATACATTATTGTTACGCCAGCTGGCAATTTGTATGGGTATGTCGAAAATTTTGAGGTGCCGGGGTTGCTCCCAGATTAAAAGTTGCTCATACTGACGGGCTTCAGTCCTTCAAGGCCATGTCTAAGAAACATTTACATCAGAAAGCTACAAAAAAAAAGTTTAGATACAAAAATGGCCCTCTATTATACAGGCTTCCAGAAATATCAAGTCAGTTGAACCTACATGAGTTTAAGCAAAATAAGATATGAAGATTTTTATGACTCGTATGACAATCGTGAACTCGCGATACACAAATATACAAGGTGAAGTTTTACCAGTATTAAGTATATTTCACCTTATAATGCATCAAAAACTCCACAAAAATTTAGAGCCTTTCCAAGAAGTATGTCTACATCTACATCTACACTAATATTATAAAGAGGAGAGATTTGATTGTTTGTTTGAATTGAATAGGTTCCGAAAGTACTGGACCGATTTGAATATAGAATATTATATATATATATATATAATATTCCATATTCAAATATAAAAAAATGCTATAGAATATTTAAAAAAAAATGATGTACTATCCGAGCGAAGCCGGGGCGGGCCCCTAGTAAAATTTAAAGGGATGGTCTGCTTTAAATAAATATTTTAATTTGGCCAGAACTGCAGTGGTCCTGCTACAAGTACTGAAAAAACATGGGGATAATATAAATACATCTCCGGCAAATTTTCGAGATATTTACAGAGATATACATAATAAATAGTATTCTTCGGCTGTGCTTTTGGTTATAGGTTAGGACAATAAGCATCAACTATGACTAATAGTATTGTGTAGTATGAAGCTGAGTACACGGGCTAGTTCTTTCTCGTCCGGTAAAAACAATCCTAAAGCAAATAATCGGCTGTGTAGAACTGAATACATTAAGGATAAGCCAAGCCCCGCGGATGTAAAAATCCTAATGCTTTTCCGAACCTAGAACCAGAAACTAAAAATACTACTAAAATATCACAAATTAGCCAGAAGGGGTATCTGAATTAGTAGTGTCGATTTAGAGAAGTTAATTGACACCATAATTCTATGACCAAGTCCATACATACATATGTAAGAAGTACATTTTACTCTGCTTAAATATAAGTTTAGGCAGATTAAAATGTACTTCGTACATTTTAATCTGCCTAAATAAATAAATGCTTATAGGTAACGTAAAGCAGGCCATTTGAAAAATAGTATTGAATTGTCATAAATAAAAACCTAGAATACTGCGTGTAATAATCCCTATCCAAAATCCACCATTACCAGTAACGTCCTATATAGATTGACGTCACAAAACACATATTAGTATTTTAGAGTGTTGTAACTAGACAAATATGATAACCTTGTGCGAGTTTTATTGTTACCTTATACTTAAGAAAACACGCCACAGAATATCGGTGTTCTTCCAGATAGAATGTAGAAAACGAACGGATGATCAGCTTTGAAGATTGATGTATCTCGAACTGACGTAGTGCCTATTACAGCCACTGAAATTTCATCTCAAGTAACATAGTGACTAAAATAGCTATGACTATTTTATGATAAATACATTTGTTGTCTAAATTATCAAAAAAATTATACGCTTTCATTTTCGAGTATGAATAATTAAGTTAAAAGCTATATTCGTAGGTTAAAAGGAAACATATAACTGCCTCCGTGGTCCAGTGGTTAAGGCGTTTGCCTGTAGACCCGGGGGTCGTGGGCTCGATTCCCACGGGAAGCATCCTTTGATAAGTTGTTTCCAATTTGGTTAGGACATTGTAGGTTTGAATCACCTGATTGTCTGATAATAAAGATGATTACGTGCTTTGGAAGGCACTTTAAGCCGTTGGTCTCGGTTGCCATCTGGTAGACGTTAAAGAAACCATGTCAGAGGCCGAGAGACGGTTTCGAAGAACTTTGACACCAGGGTGTGCATGGTCGATTAACCGTGTCGCCTACACAAAATGATGATGAAGAAAGTTTTTGAAATGAATCTAGGCTCATTTGCTTCTCAGTTCTTCGCGCCTAGATTCATTCGCACCTGAGCTATTCACACCTCAGCTTTTTACATCTCAGTTTGTTCGCGGCACTGCTCTTCGCACCATAATTCATTCGTTCCTTAGCTCTTTGCGTTTGCGATCTTTCCCACCTTAACACTTCGCACCTTCGTCTTATGCACTTAAATTACACTCTCGTCTGTACGATGCGTTAAAGTTATTCAGATTCTTTTAATACATCTCACTTCTCAACTCCATAGATAAATTCTTTAATACTGTGAACCATCTGGACCAAAAAAATCTAGGCGAATCACTATCCTTTCTTACTGTTATAATGCAAAAGTCAGTTTGTTTGTTTGTTAGCTTTCATGCCGTAAATACTGAACCGATCATCATAAAATTTTGCATACACGATCTCTGGAGTACGGGGAAGGACATAGGGTACCTTTCATCTCGAAATAAAGTGCTGTTCCTGAGGGATCAACATAGACGTGAGCAGAGCCGCGGGCGTGTGCTAGTTACTCGTATCTATATAACTTTTCAGATAATTGAATAATGGTTCAGGAAGCTTACCGTTAGCACCAGCTGCTTCTGTGCCAGTTTCGTTGATCTCAGCGAAGACTTTTTGCACGGCTGCAGATACAAAGATTGGCTCATCTTCCTTTAAAATCCCACTTAGGCCTGCTCCATTTGGATTGAATATTTGATTTATTCCAGTCTGGAAAACATATAATATTAGGTAGTAGGAAGCTGATGGACTGTTTTGTTGCACTCTTTTGAAAATGTATGATAATTTCGTTTTATAAGTTCTGTGGTTTCCGGCAGAGTCGAATAGGACCACTCCTAGTCTTCCCATGAAGGTCGTAAGAGGCGACTTAGGAAATACAAGCTATTCAGGTGGGCCGTATGCCTGTTTGCCTATTAAGTAGTAAAAAAAAAAAACAAAGCTCGTAAACATCAATGAAACCTCTCCAACCAGTCTGGTCTAGCCAAGTATGGTATATCCGGTAGTACAGAGAGGGTCATGCTCCTATAGTGGAGACTAAAAAGACCTGATGATGATGATGATAAGTTCTGCACTAAGGGTGTTACAAAATATTACTTGTACCTTAAATGGCTAAGTTAAAATGGGTAAATATTACATGGCTAAAGTTCATCCATCAATTAAACTTGATTCAATAACTCTCTAGTAGCTATGTTGTTAAAAAGTAAGTGATTAGCAAATCATTCATCCAACAATGACGTCTTGGAACTCTCGAATCGTGTATATGTGGGAATTATTTATATTTTATGCTTGGCAAGCCGTTTCGTCGCCATCAGCCTAGTCGCCACCTCATCGAATCTGGCCAGGTCAACGCCGAATAAAGATGTACAAGATAAGCCAACTGAAATTTTTATAATCATAGTAAGGGTGCACGTTTCGAGGGTCAAAGCATCCCATCATACTGGTGTCTGCGCCAAGACAACCCTATATGTAGCAAGCATTCATAACATAATCCACCCTAAACGCAGCTAGCTACATATTTTTTGGTGGTATTACCTATGTTTTTTATTACTAAGTACTGAAGTAGGCATGTGACTTCCATCTCACCTGATGGTAAGAGACGATGAAGACGATGATGTAAGTAAAGTATACATGTCTCTGAAAATAAGTTTTTAATTTTACCTTTTTCAATATATCAGCTAAGTCAATCTCTATTGTCATATTTATCTTTGGTAAGTAAACTTGAATAAGTTCGTATTCCATGGTATCGTATGTGTCATAGAATACAGATGTATCCAGCAGATTTTGTAGTAGATCTAGAACCCCATCGTTTTTATTTGGCAAAAATATCAGCAACGAGGCATTTCCTTTGTAGGGTAGCTCTAATACCTGAAATTATTTGTAAAGGTATAATATAATAGTCATTAAAGCTTTGCTCTCCGTAATTAACATAACTAAATTTAACAAAGCACATTGGGTCACGTGCAGTTCAAGATATTATGCTACTTGTATTTGCTTCGGCATTACATTTACTAAAATTGGGCTTATACAGAGCACGAGAATGATACGAAAATTTCGAATCATCCCGCATTTTTAGGGATCCGTACTAAACAAGGAACCCTTATAGTTTTGCCATGCTTTTAAATCCCATACATCATACAATATACTTCTTATAAATTGCTGCAATTAGCTTGCTTTTTAAAAAACCACCATTAATTTATCCGTCTTACAGATTCAAGTATTTTTTTCTTTTGTCAATCAAACAAAAATTGACAAAAATATAGCCCGTTGTACTTTTGCGTGACGTCACTGGCCACTTTTTATCGGCCTGTTGCGTCATGAGCCTCCACTCTTGAACTTTGATGCGCTTTATCTTTATCACCTTTTGTTTGATCGAAAAAAGAAAAAATACGTATCTAATAGTTTTCGATAATCTACGAGATGGACTAATTATTTTAAATCGTACTGTATTTAAGAAACAAGCCTATTAATGCCATTTAGACGAACGAAAATTTACGAGGCACACAATTGGCTCTCTTGCAAGTAATTATTATTTGATTGAATAAGCTTAAAAAGTAGTTTAATAATTTCATTCAATAGTTTTTTTCCTTGTTTTTTCAGACTAATGTACAGGCTTATATTGTTTTTTAGACAGTTAAGTTTATTCATAAAAAAAATATGATGATCAGGGTGTCACCCTCAATTGCTACGAGCGCCTGGCTACCTCAGCTGCTACTGGTTTTTCCCCATTCATCCACGTTAATAATATTTCAATAAATCCAACTAATTCCTATCCTTTCAGAGCTTAGAAATGTTGACAATGGGCAGCAGCGTCGGAAGCAAAATAAGTCAAAGCAAATGCGATGCGCTCGCCTACTTAGCGTGGTGAGCATGTATGGCAATATCCGCCATGGAACTAATAATCCTTAGAAGAGGTTTTTGTCCAAAAGTGGGCTGAAATGTTGATGAATGATAAAATAAAAAATCTTACTGTGCAGTCCAAGTTCGATACATTAGCATATCTGAATCGTTTTTCTTGGTACATCGTGGGCAATTGTATAATAGAGTTATCGGCTCGATGGAAATCTCTCGCCTCTGTATTATTTGGATTGAACTGGTTTTCCCAGTTACCCTGAAAAATAACCACATGCATTATCAATTTTACTATCTCCAAAATTGCTCTGACTCATTGCATACATGGAGAAATTCAATTAACTTTGCAACGACATAGAGAATCTAACAGCTAAACAATACTAAAATCGAATTAAGCTACTTATAAAGGGTGTAAAAGTAATTATTTGTTTTTACACAAACACTGTTATTTAAAATAATGGTTATACACTTACCAGGAAATATATGGCATTAGCGAGTACTAAACGAGTTAGGGCACTGAACATATCAGGAGTAGCAATATTTTTAATACGGTTGTTGGTTTGATCTTCTACCTGAAATGTAAGCGAATACATGATGATGAGACTCCTGCTGTATACATGGTGAAATGATTTTGTATGGAGCTGTCCATTTCTTTTTGAGTTTCCAGCATTGGTCTCATAGGAAAGTTGTTCACATCGACGGGCTGAATCAGCCTTTTAAGGGTCCAGAACGATCAAAATTTCACCATATATATACAAATTTCATTTCCCTCCCTCTGAACCTTGGAACCAAGATTATAATCTTTCTTTCAAATTGAAATTTGTTTTATAAAACGTAGACAACTCATTAGTTATAAAGCCTCCTGAACACGCGTACTTTACTCTACTAAGGTAATTATGTGTAGAGTAACTAAATAATGTTACAATAGAGAAGATACAGTGGTGAGGGAAGGCAAGTGGTGGAGCAGCTTGCCCGCGTTATTAGCCACTCTACTAATATCCATACTCTACTCTACCAATACTGTTTATACTGGTATAGCTAGAACCATAGTTAGTACCCTATCGTTTACTGTGCCGTTTACTTTACGCGAGTACCAGAGGCATATGGGATTAAACAACTTGCCAATTTGAAGAACAGATATTAATTAAGGTGCATCAATACCGCAGTTAACTTTTGTGGAGCAAGATTGTGTAACATCTGACAGACGATTAGTTTCTTTTTTATTTATTAGCATACTAAATAGACTGCATTCGTACATCCTTACTACTTCCTTACTTACTAATATTATAAATGCGAAAGTGAGTTTGTTTCGCTTTCACGCCGTAACTACTGAACCGATCATCATGAAATTTTGCATACAGGTTCTCTGGACTGCGGAAAAGGACATAGGCTACCTTTTACCCCGGGAAAAAGTACTATTCCCAAGGGATCGACATTGACGCGGGCGGAGACGTGGGCGAAAGCTAGTAATATATAAAGTTTATAAATTGATTTTCATCTAGAAAGTAATCCTAATATAGGTATGCCTAAAAGCTAAGCAATGTGAATTATGAATGTAAAATGTAAATTCTGAGCAACATCCGAAAGAAATAGTAGTTACAGATAGGTACTCAATATTACTGTGAAATGCAATGAAATTTAATTCAAATTTAGATAGGTATAATGTACCTCATTTTGAACGTCAAATTATAAATTGAATATTTGCAAAATCGTTAACAACTAGTGTTTCACAACGACCACAGCTGAGAAGAATATGCCGAAAGAGACTGAATCCAGTAGTTGGTCCCTACGTGCCTGAAAGGCTAAGCTTTCACACATTTATATTGAAAATTCATATATTTTACGTTAATTGATGATGTATATTGATTAATAATTTATTAAACGCATTACTTTCATGCAGTTTTATCTATTAGATAGTCATTAATATAGTAGTATGATTTGTTAAATAATTGATTTTAATGGCAATCTTAATTTGTTATTCTTCTTTTTTAGGCTGTTGTTGATAAAACATGCCAGCCTTATCGTTACCTACCTAAATTATAAAATATAATAGCAGTCTTAAACTGAATTTTAGCGTATCCCGTGTCCAAATTGAATTTCGTATTCATGTTTTGGATACGTGTATCACTATTTTTCTTGTACATATGAAGATTGTGTGGTATCCGGCAGAGTAAAATAGGAGAAGAATAGAAATCTAAGTCTTCCCGCGGATGTTGTAGAAGGCGACTTAGGAAATACAAGCTAAACAAAGCTTATAAACATCTAAGGGACCTCTCCAACCCGTCTGGCCAGCGTGGAGAGTGTAGGCCAAGTCCTCTGGCTGCTCTGGCCAAGTATGGCCCTAGTAGTACAGAGAGGGTCGTGCTCCTGTAGTGGAGACTAATAAGGACCTGATGATGATGATGAAGATTATGACGACCAACATAATATTTGCAAATATGTAGTACGAAGGGAATGTGAAAATATTTATATTTTAAACAATTCTTAATGACTTGTGTTAAACAGTGTTGCTCCACAAAAGTTAATTGCAGTGTGGATGCACCATAAAGTGTTCAATAAGATCTTACCCATTGATTAACCCTATTCGCCGCAGCGACATTGTCGGTGAAATTAACATTCTCTGCTAAAGCATAAAATACATTTTTGGTAACGTCTAAGAAATTTTCGCTTAGTGGATAGTCAGTATTAACAAATACTCTTGCAGCTAAATTGAGAATGACATCTTTTTGTGTTGATAATTGTGCAATCAGCTGAGGGAACACGCAGCGAATCTAAAAACAAAAATAATATTAATACAATTTGAAATATTCTTATTTACATAGCAATTACTATGAAATCAACCCTTTAAGCTATATATTAAAATACTTTAACAGCGCTTTTCTTACGATGCTGCTCTTAATTCGATGAAACGTCTATAAAATTAATGGCGTATATACAAATATGGCCTGCGATTTTCAATGTAAACGCTTCAGATAAAAATAAGAGTAGTTAATTGAGCTTACGCAAAAAAAGCAATTAGCAGCTCTCATTTTTACTAATCCTATCACGTCTTTTTCCCTTGCGGGGCAGACAGAGCCTAGACCAAAAAGCCACGTTTAGCATGTTGGGCGTGTAGGTGGTAAAAGAAACGAATCGAATTTTATTATTATTATATTACTTACTTCATCTTTGTTTCTTAAATTAAGGACTTTGATGAGCTCATTGTATGTGTCGCCGTCAGAATACAGGGCTAATTCTCCAATTGGTATAAATGTTGATGCTGGAGAAGCTAAAGCACTGACCTGTGGATTGCCTTTTAGAAGTTCCTAAAAATTACAACGTCAATTTACAACTCAAAAAGAGGGAATAACATGGACTAAAACTTAATTACAATGAAAGCTTATGTGAACAATAGTGTGTGAGACACATACACTGTCACTACAACGCCGATATTTTTTATATGAAGTAGATTGAAAACATCTTGATTGTACACAATTTGGCGGGATAAACGAAGTGTTAAGAGACTATTTTCTCTCTTCCTAGGAATGTTTGTACGAGACAATTTCAGGGCACAAGTAGTATATTTCCAAAAAAATATTTTCGACTACTCATCTATAAGGTGTATCTAAAGACACTTAGGTTATAATAATATTAACAGCCTCCGTGGTCCAATGGTTAAGGCGTTTGCCTGAAGACCCGGGGGTGGTGGGTTCGATTCCCATGGGAAGCATACTTTGTTTAGTTGTTTCCAGTTTGGTTAGGACATTGCAGGCTTGAATCACCTGATTGTATGATAATAAATATGATTCCGTGCTTCGGAAGGCACGTTAAGCCGTTGTTCCCGGCTGCCATCTGGTAGTCGTTAAAGGAACCACGTCAGAGGCCGAGAGGCGGTTTCGAAGAAGTTTGACACCAGGGTGTGCATGGGCGATTGACCGTGACACCTACACGAAATGATGATGACTTAGGTTATTGAGAAGAGTAACGATTCTATAACCGTCGATACCCATCCAGCCGTTAGCAATATGTGGTGTATTAAATAAATTTACAAATATATAAAATATAGTGTGATATAGATGATACGACGATGGTATAAAATATATGAAAAACACAACCCCTCTAGGCAGTTGGGTAAGAAGTAGGTGGTTCTAACAATAAAGATTGCAACAGAGTACATTATGATTTTTTTCCAACACTTTCTTTCATTTAAGATAGCCCTGTGCTGTGTCACAGTTTCTGCCCTTAGCCCAAAAGAATCACTTACATATATAAATTTGGTAGTAAAAGCAGCAATGCCATTTAAAAGCCGTTGCAACCCATCACTCGGACATGTTTCTGGCGGGCTTCCACTCGTTGGTTTTGTTGTGGTAGATGTAGAAGTGGTTGTTGTCGTTACTGGAGCTACACATACAAGAGATTCATAAGATGTTCCCAATAGAATCATAATAGTTATAGATGACTTATAAATTTAACTTCTATAAGTGTGTTATTAAAAATCTTGTATTGGAAGTGGACATTTTTATTTTGATGCACATATTAAATAACAAATTCGTTAAAAAATTGGAGCATTGTATTATATATATAAAAATAACGGATACTTTGATGTCAGAGTGGTTTCTAATGTTTCGTATAAATAGCATTGTGTTTTAGTTTCTGGTATAAGATTGTAACAAAAATAAAATAATCTACAAAAGAAAGAAATAAACGAAAGGCATACGTACGGCACTGGTCTATTGGAATACAAATACCGTTGTTATCTCTAGCATAACCCTCATCGCAGTAGCACATTTCGTTACATTTGATATTTATAATGGGGCAGTGAGTTTGATTCTGGGTGCTCAAATCTGAGCAAACATTGTCACAAGCGCCACCGCAAGAGTAATATTCGTTCGGTCCCGAACATTTTACTGAAAACAGAATTTATACAATGGTCTAAGTAGTATATTTTTTAGGGAGTCTATTCCTAAAAAACAGGCCAACAGAAATACATCATCTGTGACAACTTCAACTGTCTAACTACCACGGTTTATGAGAAACAGCCTGGTGACAGACAGACAGACATACAGACAGACGGACAGCGGAGCGATATTAATAGGGTCCTGTTTTTACTCTTTGGGTGCGGAACCCTAAAAATGTAATTAGTCCGTCAGTAAGATAATAAAAAAACATTGGGCCAGTCCTAACACTCGCCCTGATGATGGTCTTCATAACAGACCGAAATTAGTTGGCAATCCCGACAAATAAAACGTGCGTAAAACCGTCATTCTATACAATAAATTTATTTCGCGTAAGTTTTAATATCGTTAGAATTTACCATTTTTTTATAATTTGTGTGCTTATTGATCAATTGTCTTTGTCAATTATAAGCGAGACATTGAAACCTAAATATTGATGAAACAGTGTATTTTTTTGTATTTCTAGACTTACGGCACTCTTCTTCGGTGATGCATTCTCCTTTATGATTCCAGTAGTACCCAGATTCGCAACGGCAAGCGCCTCTGCATAGTGATTCATCAGATAACTGGGCACAACTATATTCCTTGCCAATACTATCACAAGTTCCAGGGGAACAGCTTGGGCATTTGTGGTATTCTTCATGAGGCTTGTTGCACTGGTTTTGAGCTTTCGATAAAAAGACAGTTGTTCAATGTTAAGTACGCGACAAACAATAACATTTATTAAACGATGGCTCGAGGGGATGTCTAAATTTCGGCCTGTGGTGTTTCATCATCGCCTTCCTGCTACCGGAGCAGTGGTCTTTGGGTCTTATGGTCTTGGGCTTTAGCTATCCCCTTCCCCTTCTTGCGTTAGGAGTAAAAAAATATTTCTTCAAATGTTTTTTACTAAACGTTTGATAATTATAATACGAGTAATGTGTAACGTCACAAAACTCTCACCAGGGCTGCTACAAGATATTCCATAAAAATATCATTGGCTTTGATTTGTATTTTGAATTCTAGTACAAAATGTACAGTCAGGGACAGACATACCTGACCAGGCCCTCTACCTATATCTTGAATTTTCTTTAAAACTACAAATAATTATAACATTTAAATATATCTATATACAGAAAGATTTTAATGAAGTCTTTCTTCATATAATTTTCATGTTATTATTATTTATAGTTTAAGAGAAAATTCAAGATATAGGTAGAGGGCCTGGTCAGGTATCTCTGTCCCTGACTGTACGTAGTCTATAGGGCTACACGTATCTATCCGGATATTCTGTTTTTATTGTTCATTTGTTTTTGTGTGTGTGTGTGTGTGTGGCCACCACTAATGTCAGATTTTTGTAGCTGTCTAAAAGCATCTGACATTGCTTAACGAGTGACATCAATAATGACAGCCAGGACCAACGGCTTAATGTGCCTACCGAAGCAAGGAGGAAGTAAGCTCGATGCTTTCTGGCACTTGTGGTCACCCATCCCAGTAGGGACCGTCCCCGCCCACTGGGCCGAAGAGCTCCTGTTTTTATTATTATTAGGTAAGTTATATGAAAAAATAATGAGTTACTAATTATGTTGACATAGTATACAAATTTTGAAGCCGTTTTAGCTCGATCTTTCGTCAGAGCCTGTTTCTGGTTGCTGGATCTTCAGCCAGGATACAGTTTTGGTTTAAAATTGTATATTATGCTACTTACGACACTCATCTCTAGTAACACAGTAGCCCTTATCATTTCTCACAAAGCCATCAGCACATATACAGCCCGGCTCACATTCAGGGTCGCCTAGCTTTGGTGGTGCAGCACATCTTATTAAGCGATCGTCGACGTCACATCTTCTAGGCGGACACTTTGGTGGGCAGGGATGGTAAATTTCATTTGGCTTACTACAATGAGCTGGTAAAGAAATATATAGTTAATTTTCAGGTTTTTGTAGAAGGCATATTATAAGTTTTGTAGAAGGTAATATTAGAGTCTCCGGCTGTAATTTTTTGGGTTAAGTCTTAGACAACTAATTATCTAGTAAGTTATAAGACCATTTCTGTATACACTTAGTTGGCAAATAAATGATTATGATTATGACATTAAAATTTATATGTTTTTAGATATCCCTGCCTATTCTGATTCTAGAACCAGAAACATACGCCTTTTCTGATTCTAGAACCAGTCTTCCTAATGATAATAGCTCTCCGCGTTTCTTTCATAATGCCATTTATCATTTCCTCTGCGATTTATAATTACGGCCCTCGCATTCGTTGAATGTATCTTCTATTAATTTGTTTCCACATAAAACACCAAACATAGGCTTGAGCTTTCTTGACGTTTTATTCAATAATAACAATTAATTATTCTCACCTTTACATTGATCTATAGGCACACAAACGTTATTTTCGTCTCGAGCATATTTGTCATCACAATAACACATTTCTATGCACCGTTTATTTTGTATAGGACAGTTTGTTTTGTTTTGTTTGTCCAAAGTAGCACAAACATTGTCGCACGCCGGTCCACAGGAGAAGTATTCATGTGTCCCATTACACATTACTGTTAAAATAGAAAATATTCAGAAATGTGCCTAATAAGTGGTGGCCTTATTATTTAGCATTGTCGTATTTAATTTTAACACCTGCTAACCTTTTTACATCATGAAACAATATATTCCTGTTTTGCATTCGATACATAATGATAAATCAATATTTTCTAGCGTATAATTTATTTCTGTCGGTACCATAAATATCTCTTTTTTAAGTAAATTAAAAAAACATCCCTAGGATGAGAATTAAGGGTTTATGCGTTTAGCACAGTAAGCAATATATAAATAATGTTAGATACGGTAAAAAGGTTTTTTTTAAATAATGTTAAATCGAATTGTCTCTTATTTTACACAAACTTATTAAAACTTACAGCATTGCTCCTTGGTGATACATTTCCCAAGCTTATTCCTGAAGTACCCAAGCTTACACCGACACTGCCCCTTGCAGTTAGGCTGTGCAGGGCAGCTGTATGCTTTACCAATGCTTTCGCAGGTTCCAGGAGAACAGTCTTTTACGCATTGTTGGTACTCTTCGTTAGGCTTGTTGCATTTTTCTTTAGCTTTTAAATAAAATAATACAAATATAAGAAGATGATTTTAATTTTAATTGTTATACCAGTTAAATACCTGCGTATTTATTCGCATATGAATAATGCACTTATTCCTTCGATGAATAATTAACTCACAGCTAACAAGTTGATATTAAAGATCAAGAATGGAGCATTGAATTATGCTATACAATTACAATTAGTTTGATGTCTAAGTGGTATCTAATGTTACAAAAGATTTTAATAGCGTTATGTTTCAGTTTCCGGAAATCAATTGAAACAAAAATAAAATAACCTACAAAAGCGAAAGAAATACTTACGGCATTTGTCTATTGGAATACAAATATCGTTATCATCTCTAGCATATCCCTCATCGCAGTAACACTTTTCGTTACATTTGATATTTATAATGGGGCAGTGAGTTTGATTCTGGGTGCTCAGATCTGAGCAAACATTGTCACAAGCGCCACCGCAAGAGTAGTATTCGTTTGGTCCCGAACATTTTACTGAAAACAGAATTCAATCAATTCTTATTTAAATAACTCATACGATAACTCTTCGTTATTGTTACCAAAATATTATTGACAAATACCTATAGATTATTTTAGAACGAAATTAAATAGGTTATAGACAAGTCCTTAATTGATGAATTTATGACTACCAAATAATATTTCATACTAGCTGTTGCCCGCGGCTCCGCCCGCGTTAATGTCGTTCCCTTGGGAACAGTAGAAATGATAAAAATTCCATACAAACCCCTCCCCCTCTGCTTTTTCCCCTTAAGGCGGAATAATACATCTCACCTGCATAGATCTTTAGCCCTAAAAGGAGGGGATTTTGCCCATTTCACCTACACGGATCTTTTTAATTGTAATGTAAACATATATACTTATATTTATACTTCTATGTCCAGAAATGAAAAAAAACCATACTAACTTTACTCCCCTATTTTATCCCTTCAGGCGAAAACTTCGTCGGTTTTACCTACATACATCTTTTTAATTGTAATCCAGAACGTCCAGAAATGAGAAAATGTCCATAAAAACTTGGGGATTTTATACATTTCACCTACACAGATCTTTTTAATTGTAATCCAGAATACCTACTTTTATATTTTAAGTCTAGAAATGGAAAAATTCCATACAAACTTTACCCCCTATTTACCCCTTCAAGGGAGAATGTTGTCTGGTTCACCTAAACAGATCTTTTTTAATTTTAATTCTACTATTAAAACTTCTAAGTCCAAAAATGAGAAAATTCCATAAAACTTTACCCCCTTTGATTTTCTAAAAATCCTTTCTTAGTGCTGATTTACATCATAAAAAGAATCCCTGTGCCAAATTTCAAGTTTCTGGGCACAATAGTTTCGGCTGTGCGTTGAAATATAAGTCAGGTTTGCCTTTGGCCCGCGGCTCCACCCGCGTAAGTGTCGATTTCTCAGGAACAGTAGAATTACCCGGAATACATTAGTTAATGACTTTCAATGAAACACCTTAATATTGAATTTCAATTGAATAACTTCAAAAACGGAATGCTTCATACTAACTTTGCATCCCCGTTATAATTAAGGGATGATTTTTGAGAAAAATATTTTACTCGTGTTTCATGCCTTTCAGTAAAGAACCTTCATGCTGAATTTCATTCGACTAACTTCAAAAATGGTTAAGTTCAAACTTACTTTGCACCCCTATTTTACCCCCTTAAGGGATGATTTTTAAGTAAAATATTTTACTCGTGTTTCATACCTTTCAGTAAAGAACCTTAATGCTGAATTTAATTCGAATAACTTCAAAAAGACAAAGTTTCATACTAACTTTGCAACCCGTTTTACCCCCTTAGGAGATGAATTTCCAAAAATCATTTTCTTAGTGCTCCCCTAAGTTATAAAAGGAACCCCTGTGCAAAAATTCAAGTTCCTAACCCTTATAGTTTAGGCCCTGCGTTGATATGTCAGTCAGTCAGCTTCTCCTTTTTTTAGTATGGATTACTATGGATAGTATGGATAGGTATAATGCTGTCGTATAATGATGATGAATTGACTTTGGATTTTAATTTTCTTATGTCACTTATTATTTTATTTTATTTTTGCTATATGTTTGCAGGCAAACTCATGCCTTGAGTTCATTCAAATGACGATAACTTTTTTTTTAATGTACCGATTTTGATGAAACGAACTTTAAATGTTTTGCTGAGTTAAAACAAAGCAATTGGTGAAAGTTTGAAGTAAATCGGTTCAGTAATTTCGGAGATAATCGTGATCATACATACAGACAGACAGAAAGACAAGAAATTCGTAAAAATTTTTTTTGCTCTCTATTATCTTTTTTAAGTGTCCCTCTATACGTTTTAGTCAAAAATTCTAAATGTACAGACAAAATATTTTTACTGTTTTATTATATGTATATATAAGATTAAAAAAAATATTTGATTCTTTTCTCTTCATATTCGACATGTTTTTACTATTTTATATTAATAAATTGTAGTAATGAACGTGTCTTATGTAATACTAAAACTTACATGCTATGAATATAGCTAAATAGGCTTGCTCTTACCACTACTGTACCATGTTTATGCAGTACCCTATTTAAAGCAAATAAATAATTTTGGTTTGATTTGATTGAAGATTTTGTTAGTGGTTAATGGCTATATGTTCTTGGCTCTCTTTGGCCGCTCCCTAGTTCTGTAACAGCGTTCTTAACATGATAAAAAAAACCAGCCGAGATATGTGTGCTACGATATATTATAAAGTTACATATAAGTACGCTGGTAATGTAAAATGTAGCTGAAAATATTGAGTTGAAAAATAATAATTTGAAAATGCATACACATATAACTCCACTGTACCCATTTGGGTGCACCCCTAGTAGTAACGTAGATAGTACCTCCTAGATATAACTCAAATTATTATTTTCATATTTTTTTAAATGTCATTGTTTTAAGAATCACAAATAACAGAAAATTATAAATTTCGTAAAAATAATACGACTAGTTTTACTTTGGCTTCTAATAGATTCAGAGTTTATGCATCCAGCACAATTAGTAATATACAAGGGCCATTTAAATAAAGCGCAAATATTTTAAGGGCTGGGTGGGTCTCATAGGTAAAAAAAATGCTTTAGTAGCAAATTTCAAAAAATCGACTCCTCACACGCTATTCTTTGTTTCAGTGCTTAAAAAAAAAGCGCTTTTTTCGTTATTGTTTGTAAAATTACACATCCTAATCCTAATCCTAACTAATATTATAAATGCGACAGTGAGTTTGTTTGTTTCTCTTTCACGTTGTAATTAATGATCCGATCATCATGAAATTTTGCAGACACGTCATCTGGGGTGCGGAGAAGGACATAGGGTACATATTATTCCGGGAAAAAGTACTGTTCCCGAGGGATCGACATTGACGCGGTCGGAGCCGGTGGCGAAAGCTAGTACTTAATAAAACTTACAGCATTGTTCCTTAGTGATACATTCTCCAAGCTTGTTCCTGAAATACCCAGGCTTGCATCGACACTGCCCCCTGCAGTCAGGCCGTGCAGGGCAGCTGTATGATTTACCGATGCTTTCGCATGTCCCGGGAGAACAATCTCTTACGCACTGTTGGTACTCTTCGTTAGGCTTGTTGCATTTTTCTTTAGCTTTTAAATAAAATAATACAAATATAAGAAGATGCTTTTAATTTTAATTGTTATATCAGTTAAATACCTGCGTATTTATTCGCATATGAATAATGCACTTATTCCTCCGATGAATAATTAACTCACAACTAACAAGTTGATATTAAAGATCAAGAATGGAGCATTGAATTATGCTATACATTACAATTAGTTTGATGTCTAAGTGGTTTCTAATGTTACAAAAGATTTTAATAGCGTTATGTTTCAGTTTCCGGGAATTAATTGAAACAAAAATAAAATAACCTACAAAAGCGAAAGAAATACTTACGGCATTTGTCTATTGGAATACAAATATCGTTATCATCTCTAGCATATCCCTCATCGCAGTAACACTTTTCGTTACATTTGATATTTATAATGGGGCAGTGAGTTTGATTCTGGGTGCTCAGATCTGAGCAAACATTGTCACAAGCGCCACCGCAAGAGTAGTATTCGTTTGGTCCCGAACATTTTACTGAAAACAGAATTCAATCAATTCTTATTTAAATAAGCATACGATAACTCTTCGTTATTGTTACCAAAATATTATTGACAAATACCTATAGATTATTTTAGAACGAAATTAAATAGGTTATAGACAAGTCCCTAATTGATGAATTTATGACTAACAAATAATATTTCATACTAAAAAAATATTTGATTCTTTTCTCTTCATATTCGACATGTTTTTACTATTTTATATTAATAAATTGTAGTAATGAACGTGTCTTATGTAATACTAAAACTTACATGCTATGAATATAGCTAAATAGGCTTGCTCTTACCACTACTGTACCATGTTTATGCAGTACCCTATTTAAAGCAAATAAATAATTTTGGTTTGATTTGATTAATGATTTTGTTAGTGGTTAATGGCTATATGTTCTTGGCTCTCTTTGGCCGCTTCCTAGTTCTGTAACAGCGTTCTTAACATGATAAAAAAAACCAGCCGAGATATGTGTGCTACGATATATTATAAAGTTACATATAAGTACGCTGGTAATTTAAAATGTAGCAGAAAATATTGAGTTGAAAAATAATAATTTAAAAATGCATACATATATAACTCCACTGTACCCATTTGGGTGCACCCCTAGTAGTAACGTAGATAGTACCTCCTAGAAATAACTCAAATTATTATTTTGATATTTTTTAAATGTCATTGTTTTAAGAATCACAAATAACAGAAAATTATAAATTTCGTAAAAATAATACGACTAGTTTTACTTTAGCTTCTAATGGATTCAGAGTTTATGCATCCAGCACAATTAGTAATATACAAGGGCCATTTAAATTAAGCGCAAATATTTTAAGGGCTGGGTGGGTCTCATAGGTAAAAAAAATGCTGTAGTAGCAAATTTCAAAAAATCGGCACGTCACACGCTATGCTTTCTTTCTGTGTTTAAAAAAAAGCGTTTTTTTTCGTTATTGTTTGTTAAATTACACATCCTAATCCTAATCCTAACTAATATTATAAATGCGAAAGTGAGTTTGTTTGTTTGTTACGTTTTCACGTTGTAATTACTGAACCGATCATCATGAATTTTTGCAGACACGTTATCTGGGGTACGGAGAAGGACATAGGGTACATATTATTCCGGGAAAAAGTACTGTTCCCGAGGGATCGACATTGACGCGGGCGGAGCCGGTGGCGAAAGCTAGTACTTAATAAAACTTACAGCATTGTTCCTTAGTGATACATTGTCCAAGCTTGTTCCTGAAGTACCCAGGCTTGCATCGACACTGCCCCCTGCAGTCAGGCCGTGCAGGGCAGCTGTATGATTTACCGATGCTTTCGCATGTCCTGGGAGAACAGTCTCTTACGCACTGTTGGTACTCTTCGTTAGGTTTGTTGCATCGTTTTTTAGCTTTTGATCAAAATAATTTAAATATGAGAAAATGCTTATAATTTCAATAGTTGTGAGAATTAAATACTGACATATCTCTTTGCATATATAAAACGCTTATTCCTCCGATGAATAATCACCTAAAAAGTCGATCCACAGGATTACAAAGAATTGTGTGTGTAATTTAAATTGTTTGCTTCATTAAAAAACTACATAATAACAGGAATATAATTATACATTTCCTTTAAAAGTTTGAAGTAGTTACTTGAAGTCAAATAAAAATGATTTTATTTATCATTATTTGGATTATCTTTTTTAAAGTAATATTTTTGTCTTTCATGGTTGTTATTCTTTTGCAAAATCTAAAACCTTCTTTCCAAATTTTTTAATTGATCAATTTATGTTAAAATGGTCAATTCTAGATCTGGCCACGACAAATATACTTCTATTAAGAAAATAAAATTACACTTACCGCATTGCTTCTCAGTAACACAATCTCCAGCATTGTTCCTGTAGAAGCCAGCTTTGCAACGGCATTCTCCTTGACCTGTCTTGCAGGGTCGTAATGGACAGTCGTATTCTCTGCCAATACTATCACAAGTTCCGGGATTACAATTAGGACACTGATGGTACTCTTCGTTCGGCTTAGTGCATAGATTTTGAGCTATCGACAGAAAAAAAATCAGGAAAACTTTATTTTTTTTAATATCATAAATATCTGTATGATTTGCAATTTTTTACGTTTAAATGAACAGCTGTTTAAGAGTTATATTATTAAAGTCAGGAGTGTCATCCTCAACTGCTTGTTCGGTAGTGGTATGCCATCGGGCACGAGCATCCGGCCTCCCAAGCTGCTTCTTGCTTGTTTATTTTATTTATTTATTAAGGAGAACTAACAGCTATAATACAATAATATATAAACTTAACTACAAAACAGAAAGCCAATAAAAAGTTCCCGCCAATAGTATTTTTTTTTTTTTTTACAATTATATAGCACTCAAATAATTAAAACTAAGCATACGCCTACATAAGCATAATCCGCATTGTACCCCATTCATCCGAGTAAGTAGTATCCTAATACCTCTATTCCCTTCTAAAAGTCAAGATATTGCTTCCTACGGGCAGCAGCGTCGGAAGCACCAAAGCAACTGCGCTCGCCAACTGATGATGATGATGATGATGATGATAATTAAGATTTAGAATACTCCCTTTCCTAACCATGATGTTCGGGTGATAATAGGGCTAAAATGTTAACATTTTGTGCATACTAACCTATATCCAAGGAGAATGTTAATCACGACCGTGAAAGCCTTACTAAAACAATTGAAGACACTACAAATATATATGGCGAGCTCGGTGGCGTAGTGGTTAACACGCCAGCCTGCGATACGAGAGTGCCCGGGTTCAATCTCCGGTCAGGTCAAGATGGAAAATGATCTTTTTCAGATCGGCCTGGATCTTGGATATTTATCTATATAAGTATTTGTTATAAAATATAGTATCGTTGAGTTAGTATCCCATAACACAAGTTTCGAACTTACTTTGGGGCTAGCTCAATCTGTGTGATTTGTCCGTATGTATTTATATTTATATAGCGGAGTCAGGGCTTTGTAGGAACAAGCTCATAAACAGATCAAAAGAATAATAAAATGAAAAGAAAATATAAAAAAAAGAAAAACAAAACGGTTGCAATAGGTACTAACGGGAGTTCTTGGCGGGAATTTCGGCGCACTTCATGGCTTATGTTTTGGATTGTTTTGAAGATCAGTTCTTGTGGATTTTATACTGTGAAATCGGTGTAGTTTGATGTTATATATGTCCATGTTTATGAACAATGTGTTCAATATCTTAAATTAACTGTCATGATGGGGCTGTAGATTAGGATTTAATAAGCGGGCTGGTTGCTGCGTCGTCGAACCAGTGGATTCGTGGGAATTAAGACCTGGGGCTCCGTCGAATCAATGAAATAAATTTCACCATAATTTCGTTGATACATAAGAATCCTTACTAATATTATAAATGCGAAAGTGAGTTTGTTTGTTCGTTTGCTCGTTTGCTCGTTTGCTCGTTTGCTCGTTTGCTCGTTTGCTCGTTTGCTCGTTTGCTCGTTTGCTCGTTTGCTCGTTTGCTCGTTTGCTCGTTTGCTCGTTTGCTCGTTTGCTCGTTTGCTCGTTTGCTCGTTTGCTCGTTTGCTCGTTTGCTCGTTTGCTCGTTTGCTCGTTTGCTCGTTTGCTCGTTTGCTCGTTTGCTCGTTTGCTCGTTTGCTCGTTTGCTCGTTTGCTCGTTTGCTCGTTTGCTCGTTTGCTCGTTTGCTCGTTTGCTCGTTTGCTCGTTTGCTCGTTTGCTCGTTTGCTCGTTTGCTCGTTTGCTCGTTTGCTCGTTTGCTCGTTTGCTCGTTTGCTCGTTTGCTCGTTTGCTCGTTTGCTCGTTTGCTCGTTTGCTCGTTTGCTCGTTTGCTCGTTTGCTCGTTTGCTCGTTTGCTCGTTTGCTCGTTTGCTCGTTTGCTCGTTTGCTCGTTTGCTCGTTTGCTCGTTTGCTCGTTTGCTCGTTTGCTCGTTTGCTCGTTTGCTCGTTTGCTCGTTTGCTCGTTTGCTCGTTTGCTCGTTTGCTCGTTTGCTCGTTTGCTCGTTTGCTCGTTTGCTCGTTTGCTCGTTTGCTCGTTTGCTCGTTTGCTCGTTTGCTCGTTTGCTCGTTTGCTCGTTTGCTCGTTTGCTCGTTTGCTCGTTTGCTCGTTTGCTCGTTTGCTCGTTTGCTCGTTTGCTCGTTTGCTCGTTTGCTCGTTTGCTTGTTTGCTTGTTTGCTTGTTTGCTTGTTTGCTTGTTTGCTTGTTTGCTTGTTTGCTTGTTTGCTTGTTTGCTTGTTTGCTTGTTTGCTTGTTTGCTTGTTTGCTTGTTTGCTTGTTTGCTTGTTTGCTTGTTTGCTTGTTTGCTTGTTTGCTTGTTTGCTTGTTTGCTTGTTTGCTTGTTTGCTTGTTTGCTTGTTTGCTTGTTTGCTTGTTTGCTTGTTTGCTTGTTTGCTTGTTTGCTTGTTTGCTTGTTTGCTTGTTTGCTTGTTTGCTTGTTTGCTTGTTTGCTTGTTTGCTTGTTTGCTTGTTTGCTTGTTTGCTTGTTTGCTTGTTTGCTTGTTTGCTTGTTTGCTTGTTTGCTTGTTTGCTTGTTTGCTTGTTTGCTTGTTTGCTTGTTTGCTTGTTTGCTTGTTTGCTTGTTTGCTTGTTTGCTTGTTTGCTTGTTTGCTTGTTTGCTTGTTTGCTTGTTTGCTTGTTTGCTTGTTTGCTTGTTTGCTTGTTTGCTTGTTTGCTTGTTTGCTTTTTTGCTTGTTTGCTTGTTTGCTTGTTTGCTTGTTTGCTTGTTTGCTTGTTTGCTTGTTTGCTTGTTTGCTTGTTTGCTTGTTTGCTTGTTTGCTTGTTGGCTTGTTTGCTTGTTTGCTTGTTTGTTTGTTTGTTTCGCTTTCACGCCGTATCTACTGAACCGATCAGTACGAAATTTTGCATACAAGTTCTCTGGAGTACGGAAAAGGACATAGGCTCGCGAGTGAAAGCTAGTTATGAATAAACTAGCTTTCGCCCGCGGCTCCGCCCGCGTTAATGTCGATCCCTCGGGAATAGTACTTTTTCCCGGGATAAAAGGTAGCCTATGTCCTTCTCCGGACTCCAGAGAAGTTGTGTGCAAAATTTCATGATGATCGGTTCAGTAGTTACGGCGTGAAAGCGTAACAAACAAACAAACTCACTTTCGCATTTATAATATTAGTTAGGATAGCACCATTGGCTAACAAGACACTGGCTAACATAAGCTTCTGAATGACGTTTGATGGCTACTTAGAAGAAAAGAAAAAACAAACAGGTACTCACGGCATTGATCTATTGGGACGCAGACGTTATTTGCGTCTCTGGCGTACCCTGCCTCGCAGTAACACATTTTGTTACAAGCAATATTGATTATAGGACAGTGAGTTTGATTCTGAACGCTTAACGTAGAACAAACGTTGTCACAAGCTACCCAACAAGAGAAGAACTCATGTGGTCCGGTACATTTTACTGAAACAAATGGAAAAGTTACTTACTTATTTTATAGATTATTTCAAACAATTGTCAAACAATGTGTAACAAAATGACGAATAAGTATTTGAAGGCCATGGTGTCCTGAGTTTGTATAGCCTTAGAACGTGAACTGTGAAAGCAACTAGTACACAAAAAGATCTCCCCATTTTGAATGGCATGTCTGCAAGCAATACTCGTGACGTGAGTGATTGTCGTGTCTTGTAAAGTTAGATACTTCAGCAATTGGTCATTCAATAATATTCACTGGTCCATCGGGCATTGCAACGAATGCCAGATGGACCTGTGGACCTGAGGAATATACTTATATTCCTCATGCGTAAGCACTTGCTTACGCATGATAGCCAACCCCGGCCCCGGTCGTCATTAGGATGGGTGACCGCAAGCGCTATAGAAATATCTCAAGCTCCTAGGTGCTTCAGAAGGTAATTATTGATGGCGGTCGTTATGTCAGATGCCTTCAGGAAGCTTGAAAAATGTGACACCCGTGTTGGCTACTCACACAAAAAAATCAAAAAACATCTGTCTTACTTACGGCAATCTTTTTTAGCTATACACTCTCCCTTTTTATTCCTATAGTACCCAGACTCACACACGCACTGTCCTCTGTGCGGCTTGCAGCGTTGCTGAGCTGGGCAGAAGTAGACTTTTCCAATGCTCTCACAAGTCTGTGGTGGGCAAGTCTTTGGGCATTTGTCGTATACCTCGTGCGCTCCAGTACAAATAGCTATAACATAAATTTTGAGAAGGAAGAAGTAATTAAAGTATAATTTAATATGATTTAATACATAATTCAATGTTTAAAAATTCCTTCATGCTATTCTGGGAGAAAGAAAACAAAAATATGTAGATCTAAGGAATGAGCGAAAATCTGAGAGTTCATCGACGATGCGGCTAGAAACTCACCGTGATTCAAAGTGACTAATGTTTGACACTTTAATAACAGTGAAATATGTAACTTTTTATCATTATGTTAATGTCGTGAGATGGTCGTGAGCCTTTTTAGGTATACTATAGCTTCATGGTCGTGAGAGTCTTCTTATTTATATGTCAATTTCGAAATTATCAGTTTTTGATAACTGTTCAAAATTCTCAATTTAGAACTAACAAAGTAACTACCTCACTAAATAAAAAAAAGAAGTGTGGTTGTTTTGTACATGTTAATTGCGGTGCCTGTACGTCAGATGCCTTTAGGCAGATTTAATATTTGGTACAGTATAAATTACAAACAAACGCGAGGTTTCCAGTCTTACAGTTGATTTAAAAAAAGATAAAGGATGTCACTTAATGGTAAGTGATCAAATTATAATTCAAAACGTTTATGTAGTTCTTTGAACACTTATTAATTGTCATATTTCACTTCTCAAAAATTGTTGACGTCAAAAATATATTTTAGGCTAACTTTAATGCCGCTTCCAAAGTGGAGAGCAGAAGATCACCGCTGGTCATAGACAACTGCAACACTAGGGAAGAAACACGACTTCTCCATTTTGCTTTAAAAGATACCTAAATCTTTTAAAATTATATAGAACGAGCGTTATGAGGTCATGCGTCAGTTTTGGATTTTCCAATTTTTTTCTACTTACTTCTATTTTCACAACATATAAGAAAAGAGTAATCTTCTGACAGTTTCGATACATTCATCATCATCGTATCATATATTATATATACCTATAGCTTGCTTTAAAATTTTAAATCATATGTGTTTGGCTGATTGTGTGTGTGTGATTAAAGAACTGGATTTGGAACTGGCCAGCGAGGAGAGTGTAGGCCAAATCCTCTGTCTGCTCTGGCTAAGTATGGCTCCGGAAGTACAGAGAGGGTCATGCTCCTGCAATGGAGACTTAAAAGACCTGATGATGACAATGATGAAAGAACAGGATTGCGATGGCTGGAGATAGAGATGACTGGTGCAGACAAAAGGAGGCTTACCTATACCCAGCAGTGGATCATGGAAAGCTAACGATGATTATGTGATATATTATGAAAGCAACGAAATCTTACGGCATTGGTCCCACGTGACGCAGTTCCCATTATGATCCCGGTAGAACCCATCTTGGCAGCGGCATTTTGGCGGGGGGCAATTGGGGTCGCCGACCGGCAGTGGTTTGATGCAAAGGATTGCCCTGTCGTCTATTCCACAAGTACGCCTCGGACACGGTGCCGGGCATAGGTCGTATATTTCATTTTTAGGACATACGTCGTCTATAAAAATAAAATATAAAGTACTTAAATGTAAATATAAATAAAATAAATATATACGGACAAATCACACAGATTGAGCTAGCCCCAAAGTAAGTTCGAGACTTGTGTTATGGGATACTAACTCAACGATACTATATTTTATAACAAATACATATATAGATAAACATCCAAGACCCAGGCCAATCTGAAAAAGATCATTTTCCATCTTGATCTGGCCGGGGATCGAACCCGGTCACTCCGTGTCGCAGGCTGGCGTGTTGACCGCTGCGCCACGGAGCTAGTCAAAAGTCAAATGTAAGTACTCTACTTAAATATAACCAGTGGTCACGGTAGCTCTTTGATGTTTATTAGCCTTACGTAAAAAATACCAATAACTTGAAACATAGTAAATATCGTTTTAATGGTGCATAACAAATAAAATTAAATAATGCTATTTGTTTGTTACTTCTTTAAAGGTTCCGTTCGTTCGTCTGTCACAGTGTAAGTTCTTTGGAACCGTAGTCGATAGAGAATTGAATGTATCACAAAATGTTTATTGCTATTGCCGCTATGACTAGACATAATACAAAATTAAATAAATTTAAACGGTGAACATTTAGATAACCTTACAAGAAACTTGATTTAGCGTTCTTTGTAGTTATAGATTTTATGGTGGAACGGAACCCTTTAAGTGCGATTTAACTAGCACTTGGACCATTAATTATTATTTTTTTCACTAAACTTTATCCATTACATACAACGCTCACACATAAGTTACTATATGCACCTATTACAGATTCAAGGTAGTATTTTTTATTTATGTTTCATGGCAAACGAGCCACCTTATGGAAAGTGGTCACCGTCGCCCATGGACTGTACATCTGCAACACCAGAGGTGCCGATTCGTTGCCGGCTCTTAAGAGGAAACACTGCGTTAGAGAGAAATGAAAAATAGGTATTTGTACTATTGCTGTCGCGCTTTGTGCCCAAACAACCCTCGCAGAGTGCGATAGAGACAACTGCAGCTCGGACCGAAAATACCTATGAAAATTACACAAAATTAACGCTTCGTAGTCCCCTGATTTCTTCTCCAAAACTTAACCGACTTAATTTCTTTTTTCATTAATTATTTAAAATAATTTATGGCTTTGTTTCTATGTTTTCTTTTTCTAATAGAATCGCGTCGAATTTGTTTTCTTGACGTTTAAACAACAGAAATTCTTATAAATTTTTCAGGTTTTTGAAGGTTCATATGTCTTTAAATAATTCAATTATGAAAAAAATTAAAACATAGAGACATGCTACTATATCCATAGATATTTTTGCCAAAAAAATCATTGCTCTACAGGTACTATCCGGCAAGAAATCAGGGAACTACGCTTGTATGGAAATAAGGCCCTAGGATTTCCTCTTAAGATTCCTGTAAACACGCCTTTAGAAGCACCCCAAGTAATAGTACGCAGGGAAAACCTTGGGATGGACCCTATTCCACAATCCTGCTGTACCTATGAGCATTCTTTCGAGCGATCGATTATCTAGTGTTCAATTATCATCATCAACATTTTCGTTTTACTTACAATAACATTGGCTTTCAGGCACACAAATATCATTCCGAGCTCTCAGATAACCCTTTTTGCAAATGCATCCCCCTTCACAATATAAGGGGTCAATGCAAAGGTCTGGTTGTCCTATTTGAGTGCAGTTCCACTTGCCACAACCTCCGTTGGCACAGGAGGAATATACCTCATTAGGACCGCACAAGGATGCTGCAAGGCAATATTATTTTTTTTATTAGAAATATATTTTTATATTTATACGACTGCTAGGTAATAGTAAGGATTGCGATCCAAATGAATGTTTGTTAGATTAAGACAGTCCAGCTGGATTTAGTGATTTAGTGATTTTCAAAGATTTGTGTCAAAGAACTTACTCGTAAACAACTATATAAAGAAAACAAACCGGTTTTTCGCTTTTATAATAATACATATTTTATAACTGAATATTTCTTTCAATTAATCACTCATCTGAGAAGAAAGCAACTTTTTTTCATTTAGGTACTTAATTGTTTTGGTATATTAGAAATATTATTAATATTATAATATAATTTGTTGTGTATTATAAGTAAATAAGATTTTTTTTTCTTAATGTACTTGCTAAATCCATAAAATATATTGAATATATGTTTGGATCCAATAAGTCCAAAAATGCGCTGAATTCAGCTGGATAGCTATCTTTAAAAGTCCTAGTTAACAGTGGGGGTAGCCATATTAAAAATAATTCCTATTTGTTCTATATCTTAGAAGTAGTATTAATATTAACCGTAGCAGTAATAGTTGGTGGGAGACAGAATAAGATGGAGGGAACTCCACCGACAAGACTATAATAGAAAGCCGCCCCGCCCCTCTATTTTGATGATAATAAAGGTACAAAATGAAGGCGAATGTAATATGATCTTACATATACGAGTATGTTTATTCTGTGAGTACTTCTTACATGCGGGAAAACAACTATTATTCACTCAAACTACGAATAAGTACTTACACGTAGTTTTTAAATATAATAATGTTTCATGTTTATACATATTGTACCTATTGATGTGTTATCACCACAGCTTTTATTGACTTAAACTAGGACTGACAAAGTCACATTGTACACTTTGTTTGTAAACATTATATTTTTAATAATATTTATTTCAAATACAGTATCACGTCTATATTCTCTACGGTGCAGACATATGTGTGTCACGTCTATATTCCCTACAGTGTAGACAGAAGCAACTAAATGACTTCTAAAAACTATACTTACAGCCGTCTTCAATACATAAATGTTTATGATGGTCGTATTTGTAGCCCTCCCTACACTCACAGGTATTTGGTATACACACTGCCGCACATGGCACTCCGTCGGGACAGAGCCTCGCACAGGGAACCACTACAGCATTTGGGTCTCCACCACATTCAGCTGAAATCGTGTAAATTGTTTGAAAATCGTATCGACATCTAAATCTAAGGCCCAGTGCAGACGACGGACAGTGGCCGACAAAAAGTCTGCGGGCGCGTTCTTATTACTATCAGAATAAGGTTGCACTTTGCTGCCAAGCGACATTTAAATATTGCGCGGACAAAGTGCAATCTTATCGTAATACAAATAAGAGCGCGCCGCAGACTTTTTTTTGCCACAGTCCGTCGTCTGTGTTGGGCCTATGAGTAACGTATTAAATTAGCGAGACAATATGACCACAGGACGAAGTAAAACCGAATATAAAATAATTTATTAATTAAAGACTAGGCCCATGACCAAGTTTTAAATAACATATCCGTTTTAATATTTTTTTTATGTGTATTTGATGGCAAATTTATATAATAAAAAAATTTAAACCACCTTGAAATGTGTCTGTATGTTGGTATGTAAGTATATATTTATATTGTGAATTTATTTCAAGGACACGCTATCTCGCCTAATCAACTTCTGGGTCTTTAGATTCGTCTTAATTATTACACTGATGCTGGGTTTTCGAAATTATAATAGCCGTCGGGCGTTTTAGATGTTTTATTCATTAACATTACGAAATAAATTAAACTTGCAGTTTATTATTTGCTACATGCGTATTTCAATTTCAGACTGTATGGCAGTAAAGTTAAACTTAAGACATCTTAACAAATCTAATAGCAGTGTAATAGGTATTATACTTACGACAGTCTTCGGGATCGATACAATTTCCTTCATCATCTCTGACTTTTCCGTCTTTGCAAATGCACCGAGGGTCTCCCCAGCAGTTGCACTGGGATGATGGGGACGGACAATTAATGTGGAACCCTACTTCTGAACAGGTCAACGGGTTACACTGAGAGTCTGGACATTCTTCCCAAACTTCGTCTTTTCTACAGCAAACTGAAATATTTTGGTAAAGTTCGCTAATACCACAGAGGAAAAGAAACGGTTGCACCCCGGGAGTGGCGGCAGAAGTGAAAACTCCGCGCAGTAGAAAGAGCAGGGACCGAAAACCCCTATAATTAATTAACTCTATCGATCAAGTAACTACATCATAAGCTTACTCTTTTGTTAGGGTAAGCTAATTATTGCGTTACCCTAACCTTGTGGTAAGTCCTTCGAACTAGTTAACAACTACCACTTGAACTAGGCGTTACCTTAAAGCCTCGAATATACCACTTACCATCAGATTAGTGTCACCCTGTCCCCGAGTACTCACCAACTCATCGAAACGATTGTCAACAACGTATTATGAGTTTAATGATATTGTTAGAAGGAAAATTATTGATTGACAAGCCAGACATACGTCAAGGACAACATTGATTGTTCTTTCTATAGCCGTCGTGCGTCGGCTTGCTAAAACCCCTTCAATTGTTTATGAAGAACAGTAATATATTGTTTGACATGCGCACAGAGAATAAGATAACTTGAAGCTGTTCAATTCACACTTGATAGGGTAAGCTAATCATGGGTTTTGGGATATTAGTAAGTGCTTAGTCGAATTAACTATATCGTATTACTAAGCCTTTCATTGGGCAAACGATATGGTTACCGAATCGTTAGGGTTTGGGAAAATTAGTCAATCAAATAACCCAACGAAAACCCGAAAAAAGGTAAGTGGGTCCGGTCCCTGAAAAAGAGACGGATATTACCACGGAGTAAGATATTACCTCCTCTCCAAAACCGCGCCGGCGGTCTCAGGTCACGTGTGCGTCTTACGAATTTTCGATCAGGACACGTGTCATGACGCGAATTTTACATTTTTACCCCAAATAGTGCACAACGCCGTTATAGAAGGATTCACTTTAAAAAAAGTAGTACCAATCCAGTGCCACTACTGTATGTACTATCCCAAAATAGAATACCAACATGAATTTTATTGTTTTTGTATAGTCACGACCATTTTCTTATGACATAGAGCGGTAAACGAGCAATCGCTGGCCATGGACAACTGCAACATCCGGGGTGTGATAAGAGCGTTGCCGGCATTATATAAACAATTGTATTCCATTTTAGACCTTATCACATTGACTTACGATCCAATGTGTATAGATATATATGCTGGTGACTGAACTTTTATTAAATTTAGAAAAAAGATGTTATTACTTTTAATATCTGTTATAACATTATTGGAAAGTCTTTATAGCGCATCTGTGTTATTCATCTGGCCATCTCCAGACGATAAATTGTCTTTTTCAGATTAATCTGGGTCTTGAGAATAAAACGATATCCGATTATTAAAAAAAAAACTATTATAAAGTATACCTAGTATCGCACCGAGTTGATATGTATCACGACATTACCGAGCGGCGCTTACTCAATTGTATGAATTAAAAAATGATTTAAATCAATAACGTAGGCTGATATCTTATTTCTTTGTTTGTAACTAGTAGTTTAAAAGCATTTTAAAGACCAAATTTTTCTACCTTTTGTCTTCGCCGTTGCCATAAACACCCCATTCGCAGCAACGACAGCGACAAACACTAATTTCAACATTGTAGCCAGCAAACATAAACCACTTGTCGCCTGATCCTTATATTACCTACTCACATAGACCACTTCTTTTATATTAAAAAAGTAATGTTATGTACACACTTGTTTCAACACAGGCTGCGATAATAAAATGTTATTGTTCTAAGATTACTTTGTTTTCCTTCAAAACGGTTTACTGTAAATAATTGCATAGAAAAATGACACAACTAGAGTTGGGCATTTACCCGGTTAAAAAACAAGATTTGGATAATCACCATTAATACCTATTTTTACCCACCCTGTTTATTTTTTATGAACATTAATGATGATGTAATTTCTTATTACTTTCTAATATTCGAAATTCAATTTTTAAAATCAAATTTAACATAGTAGATTGCAATATTATGCGTTCAAATTTTACCCGGTATTTATAATTAATACCCGGTTAGAATGGGTATTTTTTTATGTTTACCTATTCCACCCATTTTTGACAATTTATACCCAACCGTCTATCTCTAGACACAACAAAAACCTGTTGGTGTTACAGTGGTAAATAGAATACTTAGTTTCCTTGTATTGTGAAATTTTATAAGTTTATTTATTTGATGTCGTTTTAAGTGTCAGTGACAGTCTAATCTTTACTCTACTAGGTTATACCAAAGCCGATAATTTTTGAAACATAATTAAATTACAGTAGGATGAAACCCATCACAAATAGAAAAGGATACACCAAAAATTATAGGAAAAATAAATTACGGGCGATCTGAGGTCGGAAAGTGGGAGGGGGTGAGCTTTTAAGGGTAAAAACGGTTTATCTCGATTTCCGGCAAAACTACAAGTCCTGTGGAAAAACGATATATGGCAATGATGTAGGTAATAACAAGTTCTACACCTGTAGTATTACCACTTTTTTCACATAATCTCAAAATGTATGTGAAAAATTCAAATAAGCAAGTTTCTGGTTTTTTATTTTTATCTTTATCTTTTACAATAATTTATCTGTTTTTACGAAATTTGGTGTAAACTTACCTTGTTATGTACCAAACACACTGTAATTTTTTTGATCTAAAATATTTACTTTTTTGACTTATATATCGAAAAACCACTCTAATTTTCAATCAAAAATTCTGACGTCGAAAATATCTGGGTTTTTTGTTAGTTGAAATCTTTATTTTCTGATGGTGTAATATAAACTATACATTACCATAGTAAATTTTCTCAGAAAATGCAAAGCAAAGAAAAAACTCGAACACGAAATATATTTTTTTAACATTATGCAAGGTTATGTAACTCTTCATAACATCAGCTATGTGTCAGTGAAAGAATCTGTCAAAATAGATCTAGGTTTTCGGAAATTAGCTGGAGCAAACAGAAAAACTGATAGGCTATTTATTATTACTTTGTGTTTATTTTCAGTACTTTATTTTTATTCCATGCTGGTCTGGGAAAAAGAAAAAACGTAGAAAAACTTATGGGCTATTATTATTACTTTGTGTTTATTTTCAGTACCTTAAATGAAATGAAATGAAATAGAATTTTATTCAAATTTGGATATCATGTATCTCTTTCTGAACGTCATATTATTATTTTTAATATTTGCAAAATCGATAAGCTACTAGCGTTTCGAAACGACCACTGCTGAGAAGAATACGCCGAAAGAAACTCAGTCCAGTATTGGTCCCTACGTGCCTGAAGGGCTACACTTTCACATATTTATAACAAATTGAATTATTTTACATTAAGTAATCACCGATGTACAATTTATTGAATATATTACTTCCATGGAGTTTTATCTGATAAATAGTCATTAATACAATAATAGGCATTTTTAAGCAATTGATTTTTAACAGCAGTCTTAAACTTACCTAATGACAGAGCCAATATTTCTTCAGGAATTCTATTATAGAAGCGTATACTAAGTCCCAAAAATGAATTCATTGTTTTCTGTAATCGCAAAGTTGGTATCGCTAATTTATTTTTATTTCAAGTATTCCTGTTGTGGATATCACTATTTTTCGCGTAAAGATGAAGATTATTACGAACAAACATAATATTTGCAAATATGTATTGCGCGGGGAATGTCAAAATATTTATATTTTTAAACAATTCTCTTAGAGATTCTCTAGCACCTAGTTTATATATAGATCTGATAGCGCGTTTTTGAAGGACGAATATGGTATTAACTTCTGCTGCGTTACCCCATAGTAATATCCCATACGACATGACACTATGAAAGTAGCTGAAGTATACCAAACGCGCAGTATCAACGTCAGTCAACTGTCTTATTCTTCTAACAGCGTAAGCAGCAGAACTAAGTTTACCCGCTAAGGATGTAATATGGGCACCCCATTGAAGTCCCGAGTCAACTGTCATCCCAAGAAATACTGTTTTATCTACCAAATCTATCGTTTCGTTTTCGACCACTATGCGTGTTGGTACTTTTGTAACATTCGGTAAACAAAATTTAATACACTTCGTCTTTTTAGCGTTCAACAGCAAATTGTTTGCTGTAAACCACTCTAATACTTGAGCTAATGTACTATTGACCTCGTCAAAATTGTCTGTTGTCCTATCAACAGGGAAAATAAGAGAAGTATCATCGGCAAATAGTACAGCTTTACATGTGTGAACATAGTATGGCAGATCATTAATATATATAAGAAACAACAAGGGGCCTAGTATAGAGCCCTGGGGTACGCCCATCTTAACAGATGATCCCGAGGATTGAACCCTATCAACGCTAACTTTTTGAATTCGGCTACTCAAATAAAATTTGATTAATGCAATAGATTTACCTTTAATCCCATAGTGTTCCAATTTGGACAGCAGGGTATCGTGGTCTACACAATCAAATGCTTTGGAGAGATCACAAAAAACACCAATAGCATTTTGTTTTCTCTCCCAAGCACAATATATATGTTTTAAAAGCGCAACACCCGCATCCGTAGTTGATCGACCCTTCGTAAATCCGTATTGTTCACTATGAAATAGACCATTTAGATTAAAAAAAGAAAGTAACTGATTAAAAATTAACTTTTCAAATATTTTACTTAACGCTGGCAGAATAGAAATTGGACGGTAACTTGTTGGATCATTTTTATCACCCGATTTGTACAACGGTATAACTTTACTTAATTTCATTAGATCAGGAAAAGTCCCTGTATCTACACATTTATTAAAATAGACGCTAAATAAGGAGCAATTATTTCTATAATATTACTTATGACTGATACTGAGATGTCCCACAGGTCTCCAGTTTTTTTATTATTCAAAGTCTTGAAAGTATCAATGATTTTTTGAGGGGTTACATGTTCAAATATTAGAAGAATGTTACATTCCGGTATACAACTAGTTAATAACTTTTTAGATTCCACAGATGATGAAAGTAAGGAGGCAGTAGTATTCACGGGAATATTTGTAAAGAAGTCTTCAAAATATTGAGTAATCTCCTCGCTAGTACTGAGGACCTTATTATCTATTTTTAATTCAATTGGAATGGCGCGTTTTTTCGTTTTTCCTGTTTCTGTATTAATAATTTTCCACGTTGTTTTTACTTTGTCACTAGAATTTAAAATAGTCTGTCTGGTATATAAAGATTTTGCACACGCACATACCCTTTTAAAAATTTTTGAATAATTTCTAACAAATTTAACAAAATCAGGATTCTGATTATAGGCTTTCATGGCTAGTAATTCATATAATCTATTTCTACTGACGTAAATACCTGGAGTAGCCCATTCACTAAACCTTTTACGATTACGTTTAATGTTTGTTTTAATTTTAATCGTATTGTTAAATTCCGATTCAATAACATTAAACATTTTGTTATACAGTATATCTGGATCAATAAGGGGCATTATTTTTTATAAATTATCTTTAAAAACTTTGATTTTGTCTTTTGTAATAGATCTAAAGGTGATCTGTTGTAAATCTACTTCGACGTGGTTTGCGAATTGTACGAACTGACCAAAGTGATCATAGGTAAGGTTTTTAATAATAACTTTGTCAACAGGAGTGCAATTACAGAAAACATTATCTATGCACGTTGCAGAATTACCTTGAACTCTGGTTGCCTCCAAAAATAAATTAAATAAATCAAAAGACTTAAATAAATTTAAAAATCTTACACTTTCAGTAGTAGTTACTAGTAAGTCTACATTAAAGTCGCCACAAACTATGACGTTTTTACGACTACAGCATAATTTCCTTAAAACATCTTCAATCACAAGTTCTAATGTATTATAATCTGAATCAGGTGGACTGTATACACATACTATAATAGAATTCTCTAACTCGATACATGCTAATTCAACACTACACTCTATAGAAAGACTTACAACATCCTTACGTTCTTTGTATTTCAAGTCATTTTGCGTTAGAATTAAACTGCCTCCTTTCTCTTTTGTCCTTCTGGTATATGAGCTAGCCCTAGAGTAGTTTTCAATATTAAATTGTAGTTGATGCGACTGCATAAAATGTTCGGTTAGACAAACTACATGTAAATCTTTACTATTTATAAATAACTCTAATTCTAATAATTTGCTAGTCAGGCCTTGGATATTCGGCTTAATAATATTTAATTCTTTGGCTTTGACTGTTGTCTTATTTCTTAGTTTAAATTACACTTACTATTATTAACTACTACATTTTTAGAAATACAGTTTTCTATGTCACAGTTGGAGATTGCAGTTGTACTCGTACAATTTGCAACACAATGTTGTATATTATAAGCTACAACTGTAGCAATTTGTCGCCTAAAACTAAATGGAAGATACATAGTATCCTGTGTCAACTTAAATTTATATATAAATTTATTAATATCTAAATAAAAAATAAAGTCGCTATGACGACAAGTCATATTGTACAAATGTACATTCAAGTCATGTATATGTCTATTTTTAAAGTTGTCTAACGATTCCGAATACGGAAAGGTACTTATCATAAATTTACAACGAGTTTTAAATTTAAACTAATCAATTTGTCAACATTTTGCTTTAAGTTCCTTTTTGTAACAGAGGAACTGTCACCACATAAAATTAGTATTGTTGTGTCCTCATTCATAGTATCAGTATTGATACTGCTAATTAGGTGTGAAAAAGAGGCACCGGGTGTACAAGAGTTTAAAACCGTACAGTCATTGTTTAAATGATTAGAGATTATGCTACTAAAGCCTTGACCCAGTTCATCAGAATAAACTAACAATTTATTACAAATTAATTTTTTATTTAAATTACTATTGACAGTACTTATTTTTGTGAGCATATTTCTATCACACTCTCTTGTGGGGGCCTGGTGAGAGATTTTACCCATTTTTATTTCATGCTGGTCTGGGAAAAAAGAAAAAACGTAAAATGTACCGGCGGCTTCTCTTCCCGCGCAAATCGTATAATACGATCGAGGGAATAGATAAAATCTAAGGAATGATGTTAATAGGCGATGCGCCTAGCAACCCATCACTATTTTGATTCTGTTTTCCACCTAATACCCACCAACTTGCTAAAAGTGGTCTTCAGGTCGTATAGACTTAGGATCTGTCTACCACGCAAAGAAAAAAGACGTGATACTATGTTTGTATGTTATTTTTATTAGGTTTTTTATCATAAACGTCGATGGCCCAGTTGCTGTCCGTATTTCAACGCTAATGAATGTAAAGCAACTAGTGATGAAAGAAACTCGTGGCTTTTAGTCGTATAAAATAAGACAAGCCTCCTTTTACGCGACTTTGCGTTAATTTAAGACTGCAGCTGTTAGTCTTAATGAATGTGACAAAGACTAGTAGACTAAAAAGACTTAAACGACTGCAGTCCTTTATAAAAGAACTGAAAATTGAGTAAAGAGTGATAATTCTTATCAAAAGCTCTTTAGGCTGAAAAGTAGATACCTTTTTTATTATTCGAAGTAAACTATATGTACACTTTTTAATTAAAACTAATGTGATATATAGACATTATTAAAATATATAACAACGGGTTACTCACGTACGAAGTCAGCTGGCCGAAATGTTTTGACTTCATTCGGAGGTCTTCTTTAGGGCGAATGTGGATCGGGACACGCGTCCGATGTCCCGATCCGCACTCTATGCGGATGAGCGGATCGGGCACATCGGACGCGCGTCTAGTCTTTGTTTTTGTGTTCATACAAAATATTTTTTCAGCTGTTTAGATAATCGACGTCAGTGACTTAGTATCCATAGTAGATAATCTCGTAGAAAAAAGTTGTTCGCCCGAAAAGTGTTTTTAGGCTTCCGTACCCAAAGGGTAAAAACGGGACCCTATTAATTTCGCTCCGCTGTCCGTCTGTCTGTCTGTCTAGACAGTTGAAATTTTCACAGATGATGTATTTCTGTTGCCTCTATAACAACAAATACTAAAAAATAGAATAAAATAAATATTTGCTTGCTTTTGCTCCATATTGATAACGGCAATAGTTAGACGCTTAAAATATTCACAGAATATTTAGGTTTATATTTACATTAAAAATAAATAATTAAATAAAAATAAAATTAATATTAAAGGGGTCTCCCATACAACTGACATAATTTTTTGCCGTTTTTATAGAAAACGGTACGGAACCCTTCGTGCGCGAGTCCGACTCGCATGTTTTCCTCGTTTGTGTTATGGGATACGAACTTAACGATCCTATATTTTATATCTTATATAGGTAATATTTAATATCAAATATACATATAGATACATATCCAAGACCTAGGCCAATCTGAAAAAGATCATTTTCCATCTTGACCTGGGCGGGGATCGAACCCGGGCACTCTTGTGTCGCAGGCTGGCGTGTTGACCGCTGCGCCACGGAGCTAGCCAAAGTATAGAGATATTCAAAAAGTAATAATAATAAAGCTAAGATACTACCTATTTGTCAACTAGAAAAGCAAATATGTATTTGTTATTGTTGCGACTTCCTGAAAGAGTCACTGCATTCTCCGATCAACCCCAGAATCACAGCAAGGGAAAACTCAGTAAACACTCACCTGGATTCAATCTTGAACAGGAGTCTGGATAAGGATTCGCCTTCGACGGGACCTCGTGTCGACCGGCCGACGATCCTTGTGCTTGAACTTTATTATTTCCTTACTGCCTACACTGGTGGTACACCATCACACACGCGCGATGAGATTTAAGGTTGTTTTCGGCCAGCGAAGCTCTTAGGAGTCGTTATTTTTGGAAATTATATCAGCGCAAGCGGCGCGCTAACATGACTCGAACGCCATATTTTTTTTCGACTGTCTTTTCGGCCAATCACAGGCCGTCTCGGCGAATTAGGAAATATGTATGGAAGGGGAAACGGAAATATAGATAGGTAATTTTATTAGGGTTTTAAAGTTAATGCTTACACAGTTATATTATATAGTATCGTCGAGTTAGTATCCCATAACACCAGTCTCGAACTTACTTTGGGGCTAGCTCAATTTGTGTGATTTGTCCGTTTATATTTATTTATTATTATTATTTATTACTTGTTTTACATATTACACTTTCATGCTGGTCTGGGAGAAAAGAAAAAACGTAGAATGTACCAGCTGCTTCTCTTCCCGCGCAGATCGTAAAAGCCGATCGAGGAAATGGGTAAAATCTTAGCAATCAAGTCAATAGGCGATGCGGCTAGCAACCCATCACTATTTAGGTTCAGGTTTCCACCCACCTAGGCTCTGCCTACCCCGCAAGGGAAAAAGATGTGATACTCTGTATGTATGTTGTTTTACATGAAAAACTAACATAGAGGAAATTGCAAGTGAAAGCAGTATTTCCTTGTTCCAAATTACTTAGTAGATTGTCATCAGTGTCGTCGTTTGTAGTTATGCGCGTTCGATTGTAGGTGCTGTTACAGCACCCAATAAAATCATATTTTTTGTACAGTATTTTAAACATGTTTAATGATAATAGATGTATACAAAAAGAAATTTTCAAATAAAACTACGGTTAAATGTATTCTACCGTAGTAAAATTGCCACGAGTAGCTTCGGAGAAAGCGCAGTCGCCCGCACCGGTGTTGCACCTTTTGCCGGCAACATCGTGAGCTAGTTTAAGGAACCCATCTAGTGGGCGGCAAGCCATCACCTGCCAATTGTAGTCAGTTATAATGATTATGGTAGCTGTCAAACCCATGGCAATAACGCAGAACAAGTCCAGTCACATACAATCCCATAGCCCACTAGTTTCTCTTTTAATGGCATAGTTCCTCCTCCGGCCAAGACCATATCATATGCCCTTGAACACAAGGGCATATGATACATTGGTATTTCAGGGAAAGGGTTCTGGCTGGAGACCAACATTACATAAACATCTTTAAAGGGCCTCTACGTGTCGGATCTATATCCCCTCGTAAGCCTCTCAAAAGACCGGGGTAACACCCATAAGCCGAAAGGAATTACCAATAAGTTATTTATCGAAAATTATGTTTTTCTACTCAATCGGCGCCATTGGATAACTAGATACTGGCCAAAATAAGTTTATAGAGAAGTTAAATAAAAAAAAATAAACAAACATCCAAAACTTAGGTCAGCTTAACAAACTGCTTCCGTGGTCCAGTAGTTAAAGCGTTTGCCTGTTGATCCGGGGGTCGTGGGTTCGATTCCCACGGGAAGCATATGTATTTTGTTTAGTTGCTTCCAGTTTGGTTAGGACATTGCAGGCTTGAATCACCTGATTGTCTGATAAAAAAGATAATTCGGTGCTTCAGAAGGCACGTTAAGCAGTTAGCAGCAGCAGCAGAGAGGCGGTTCCGAAGAACTCTGACACCAGGGTGTGCATGGTCGATTGACCGTGTGTCACCTACTCGAAATGATGATGATGAGCTTGAGAAAGATCGCGTTCCATATAAACCTGACTGGGATTGTATTCAGGACCCTGCGATTCAAAGGCACCTTCGGTATCACTGAGCCAAAGAAATCGTCAACTTATCTCAATATCTGAAATTTTGGGTAGATAGTTTTGTAAGTTATTTTAGGGCCCCGTTATTACGCCTTTTCCCTTATCACAGATAATGCATTTCTGTTGCCACTATAACAATACTAAAAACATAATAAAATAAATATTTAAGTGGGCACCTATACACTAAAGGCGAATTTCTTTTGCCGTTTATTGCTCGATATTAATAACGGTAACGGCCCTGGTAGAAATATCCACAGAACATTTAGTTGTACGTTCACTTCGAAAATAAATAATTAAAATAAAATAAATTAAGGGGGGCTCCCATAAAACAAGGTACTGTTAAACTAAATAAGGTACACCAATCGTTGTTGGGATTATTTGATTTGTCTTGGAAAGCACTTTACAGTGTGGATTCTTTTATGATTAAAAGCATGTCACAAAAATGTAATTTTTGCAAAAAAACTTGTTTAATGTAACTAAAGTAAGAGAAGTGTAACTAAAGTGATATCTTAAGCTCAGTACCGGAAAAATGATTAAATAAATAAAAAAAAAATAAAGTTAGGTATTCTGTGTTTTGTCTGTATATACATGGTGAAATTTTGATCGTTGTGGGCCTTTAAAGGGGTGATTCAGCCCGTCAATATGAACAACTTTTCCCATAGGAACAATGCAGCGAACTCAAAAAAATTCGACATTCCCATACAAACTGGCCGGGCGGCAAAACTCTTTTGTATGGAAATGACGAATTTTTTTTTGAGTTCCCTGCATTAGAAAAAGTTGTTCATATTGATGGAATGAGTCAACCCTTTGAGGGTCCAAAACGATTAAAATTTTACCATGTATATTTTTTATTACTTCAAATATTGTTTTATAACTTACTACTGAATATTTATACTTTGTATAAAACAATATTTTATAACTTACTACTGTAATATATCCACCTCGCTTTTTGACAGGCATTTATTTCACTTACAATTGATGGTCTGAGTCAACCATTTGAGGGTCCAAAACGATTAAAATTTAAGTAAGTTATAAAACAATATTTGAAGTAATAAAAAATATACATGGTAAAATTTTAATCGTTTTGGACCCTCAAATGGTTGACTCAGACCATCAATTGTAAGTGAAATAAATGCCTGTCAAAAAGCGAGGTGGCTATATTTTACAACTCGGTATAACGTACGAGTAAACGGTGTGCCAATAATGCAGGAGCCGCCATGTCATTTAATGCGTATCTTTTCCCAATTACTTAGCCGTGCATATTGCAACTTAAATACTTACAAACAGAAAGATTACAATATATCATCACAACTTATATTTGGGGTAATTATAGGCCCGTCAATATCGACACAAAAATTCAAATAGGTATTGCGAACTTGCATGAAACTTTTTAATATGTTGTAGAGACTCCTCAAAATAATCTACACCCAAGTTTGTAACTTTAAGAACTTTGGGTGTTCTGATAACATCAACTTTCTCTTTGAATCACCCTGTGTAAGCATTAACTTTAAAACCCTAATAAAATTCCCTATCTATGTTCTTGCTTCCCTTTCTCCCATACATCCCTCCTATTTCGCCGAGACGGCCTGTGATTGGCCGAAAATACAGTCGTAAAAAAATATGGCGTGCGAGTCGAGTTGAACAGCGCTTTGCGCTAATATAATTTCCAAAAATAACGACCCTAAGAGCTTCGCTGGCCGAAAACAACTCTAAATCCTCATCCGCGAGTGTGTGATGGTGTACCACAAGTGTAGGCAGTGAGAAAAGGAATAAAGTTCAAACCAGGGAGGTTCCCAGCCAGCCGCCACGAGGGCCTGTCGCGGGCAATCCTTCCCCACGTCCTGTTTACAAAGAATCCAGGTCAGTGTTTACTTTTTCCCTTGCTGTGATTCTGGGGTTGATCGGAGAATGCAGTGACTCTTTCAGGAAGTCGCAACATTAATTTATGGTGCCTCCTGTGAGGACCTTCCTCACGTACTTATTTCAAATTTACCCACTTAATTTCAATATTTCCAATTAAAGTTATTTCCAAATATGGATAACTAATTACTATTCATAAATAGACTTATTATAGATTCAAATTAACTAGGTACTTACCCACCTAGCATTTGTCTATTTGTCTAACAATCTCGGATCAAACAGGAAATTCCATATCTGTGCCATACCATAGTAAATACCTATTGCTTACGAGTACATACTTCTTATCTCGTTAATTCCCTTGTAATAATCCCTTAATCGTTCGATTTGTATGCCATAAAGTACTATCTTGTTACTCAGGCTTTCGAACTATTTTGGATAGCCTAGATACCTACCTAAGGTTAATTAATAGCAGCGAGGTGTGTATTTATGATTATAAGTAATAGTCCGTAGTTTTAAAACCTACGTGTTTTGTGAATATCTGTTCCATTACTCAGTTTCCATTTAAACTTTTGCCACTTACCTACCTTACTCGTACTTTCACAATTAGTGCTTAGCGAAAACATGGCAGAAGGAGAATTAATATCAACCATTAAAAAACGTGAATATGAGTTTAAAAATATGCAAATACTTTATGACTTAGCAAAAATTACGAAAGAAAATAAAACTAAATTGGCATCCTTTCGAGCTAGGTATAAAAGAATTGATAAAATTCGTGATAATTTCTTGGAATGCAACGATCGTGTAAACCAGTTGCAACTTAAACTAAATCCACAATTTGTTATCGATAATAATGATTTGTTGTCATTTGACGAGTTATATTATTTTGTCATTGAGTATGCTGATTCTCTCGACGCAAGCGCCGGTGCGAGTTCGCGCTCGGAACTGTGTCAAGGTCATTCCAGCTCGCAAGTGAAACTACCTAAATTGCAAATAGCTAAGTTTGATGGTAATATAGAGAACTGGCAGATGTTTAAAGACAGTTATACGTCGCTTGTGCATAATAATGTTTCGTTGTCGGACACATAGAAATTTTACTATTTGTTGTCATGTCTGTCGGGGTATGCCCTGACACTAGCTAAGGGTGTTCCTATAACATCAGCTAATTATTCTGTTGTTTATGCAGCGTTGCTAGACAGGTATGATAATAAACGTATTTTAGCCACCGCTTATTTAGAAAAAATAATAAAATTAAATCCGATCCAACGACCATCATTATCAAACTTATCACAATTAACCAACACACTTTATGAATGTGTTAGTGCCTTGCGCGGGTTAAATATTGATGATTTAAGTGAATTTCTTTTATTTTACATAACATCACGGCCTCTTGATACAGAAACTAGGAAAAGGTTTGAATTACAAAATACCGAAGAAATTCCTAAATTTAATTATTTGATTGTTTATTTACAGAATTATATAAAAGTATTAGAGGTTTGTCAACCTAGCAATTTGCAGTCATTCAATTCTACAAATAAACAAAACCACAATAATACAAAGAAAGATAATTTTTCTCGGCAATCAAATTCTTCCTTAATTACTTCTTCGAACTCAAATAATAATAAACCTAATCAGGCTGTTTGTGTGTATTGTCATAAAAATCATTCAATATATCGCTGTGGTAAAGTACATTCTATGAATATAGGACAGCGACAACAATTAGTTAAAGAGTTACAATTATGTCAAAACTGCTTAAGGCCCGGTCACACTAGTGCAGACTGCAAGTCTAAGTCCATGTGTTTCATTTGTAACTCAAAACATAACACATTATTACATGAAGAACATAAAAGTTTATTATCTAATACCATTGACCTAAAGGCTTCTGAGAATTCCAATATGAGCACTTCCCTAACTTGTACAACTCAGCCAAACATGTCAAAGTCACCACCTATGAGTACCAAAATTATTGGTTCAGCAGTGGTTCGGTTGAGAAGAGTGGATGGTTCATTGCAGTATGCTCGTATAATCATAGATAGTGGCTCGATGGACTCTTTCATTACAAGTAGCTGTGTGCGACAGTTAGGTTTACATATAAAAAAGTGTAATTTAAATGTAACCGGTCTCGGTCAAAATTATGTTTGTAATATCAAAGGTTATACTTTTGGCTCTATTGTGCCTAGGTCAAATGACTCGCCCCAATTCGATATACCATTAGTGGTTTTGCCTAAAATCACTTCAATGGTTCCTTCAACTTCGTTACCGTCGGTTGTCAAGGAAGAGTTTAAACATCTGGATCTCGCCGACCAAGATTTTGATAAATCGGGTCCGATCGATCTGTTGTTAGGAGTAGACTGTTTTGACCAGATATATACTGGTTCACGTTATTGCCCAGGTCCTGGTTTTCCATGTGCACTGTCTAGTGTATTCGGCTGGGTGATAAGTGGTCAGTTTCTTCAAAACGTGGTGGCTCAAACTCCAGCCACACCCGTTACGTCACTCATCGCGTCTTCTAGTGCGCTCGATGAGATCGTTCAACGTTTTAGGGAATCCGAAGAACCGCCGAAATGTAAAATTTCCGGTCCTAAGGATGAAATATGTGAAGTGGCTCAAACTCCAGCCACACCCGTTACGTCACTCATCGCGTCTTCTTGTGCGCTCGATGAGATCGTTCAACGGTTTTGGGAATCCGAAGAACCGCCGAAATGTAAAATTTCCGGTCCTGAGGATGAAATATGTAAACAAAAATATAAAAATGGCACATATTGTACCTCCGAAGGTCGTTATGTTGTACCAATTATGCTTAAAGATGATACTCCAGCCTTAGGAGAATCATATCATCAGGCTCTTAACCGTTTTCTCAACTTGGAAAAGCGTGTTGCCAGCCAGACTGAGTTGAAAACGGAATATAAGGAATTTATGCAGCAGTACGAAGATCTGGGACATATGCAGCCTGCTGAATCTTTGTCTACTGACCGTTATATTATTCCTCACCATTGCGTAATACGACCCGATAGTACAACGACACGTTTACGAGTAGTCTTCGATGCCAGTAGTCGGACCTCGAATAATCTGTCACTCAATAATATTGTTCATGTGGGTCCTAAGCTGCAAGTGGATATTGTCGATTTAGTGACAAAATTTAGACTTCACAAAATAGTTTTTACTGCCGACATCCGTCGTATGTATCGGCAAATATTGATAAGACCCGAGGAAAGGTATTATCAACACGTGCTCTGGCGTAATGATCCAACTGAGATCTTAAAGGAGTACGAGCTTAAGACAGTCACGTACGGAGTTAGTAGTTCACCTTATTTAGCTATTCGAACACTTCATCAACTTGTTGAAGATCATGGTTCTGAGTACTCAAGTCGTGTAGCTCAGGTTATCACCCAGGAGACATTTATGGACGATATCACAACTGGCGGCTCTTCCCTTGAAGAGGCGACCAAGCTGAAGGCCGATATCACATCTTTGTTGGCCAAGGCTCACTTTGAACTACGTAAATGGACTACCAACGCTCCTCGTCTTCTTAAGGATGTTCCTCCTGAATTTTGTCAAAGTTCCAAATCCTTCGATGAATCGGGAAATGAGTTTGTTAAAATATTAGGGATACGATGGAATCCCATTAATGATTCTTTTTCATATGCCTTTTCAGACTCGTTCGAAGTCAAATTTACTAAAAGATCCATACTCTCTTTAGTAGCCCGCATTTTCGATCCACTCGGTTGGATATGCCCAGTAGTCTTTGCAGCAAAATCGCTGTTGCAAGAAATATGGCGGTTAAATTTATCGTGGGATGAGACTATTCCAAAACATTTAACCAAACAATGGCATTTAATAGCGGCCAATTTGTCTGATTTACAAAAAAAATTCTCTTCCGCGGCTAGTTATACCTTCCAATCCGATGGAAGTACACTTGGTAGGTTTCTGTGATGGTTCTCTGAAAGGCTATGGTTGTTGTGTGTATATTTGTGTGGTTACTAATGAGCCCAGAATTTCTACTGCGACTAGTTTACTGATTGGAAAATCTAGAGTAGCTCCTTTAAAACCTACCACAGTAAATAGACTTGAGCTAAGCGCAGCGGTGCTTCTAGCAAAAGTTCTATCGCACATGTATAATTTGCTTAAAGACCATATAACTATTAATTCTATTCGAGCTTATTCAGACAGCAGCACTACCTTGTCATGGCTTAATACAGCCCCTCATTTGTTAAAAATGTATGTAGCCAATCGTGTCATTCAAGCAACTGACTTGATTAGTACCGATCACTGGTATTATGTTTCGTCTAAGGATAACCCGGCCGACTGTTGTAGTCGCGGAGTGTTCTGTCCAGAGCTTATAGACCATCCTCTGTGATGGAAAGGTCCTTCTTGGCTACAGGATTTGCCTAGTCAATGGCCTAACAAACGGGTTCTACTTTCAAAAGAAGACTTACCCGAGCTCAAACCACTAGAAACTAAAAGTCATCACGTGATTAATGTGAGAAACCTACTTCTGGCCTTAATTGCCAGACATTCCTCTTTTACAAAAATTCTAAGAATTGTAGCATGGTGTATTCGATTTATTTTAAATTCGAGGGTTGCAAGGCAAAATCGAATTCTTTCATTTCTCAGTAGTCCTGAACTCAAGAAGTCAACCAAAGTGTTAGTTAAATTGAGTCCGTATCATTATATGTCTTCCGAAGTCAGTCGAGTGCGAGATAATGAACCATGTGTAAAGTCCATTCAAAAACTTTCACCTTTCCTGGACGATGATGGGATTGTGCGGGTGGGGGAACGCATCGATGAGGCTAATCTGTCACCATCTGCGTTACACCCTTTTTTGTTACCTAAACAATGTCCAATATTTAAAATTATAATAAAACATTTTCATAAAAAATATTTGCATTGTGGACCTCGAATCTTACAATCTTTTTTTGGATAATACAAGTTTTGGATAATTGGATTGAGACTTCTGATACGTACCGTGCTGTCGAAGTGTGTTAGATGTTTTATTTCGTGTCCGCGCTCTCGTTGGGTCATGCTTAAGAAAATTACCCAGAGATTTTGGCGCGTATGGCAGCGTGATTATCTTCATACATTACAACGAAAGAACAAAAGGTTCGTACATGAACCAAATATTAAAATAGATAACTTAGTCATAGTTAACGAACCTAATCTTCCGCCGATGTTCTGGAAGTTGGCACGTATTGTGCAAGTGCATGCTGGTTCGGATCAAGTAGTCAGAGTAGTTACTTTCCGAACTGCTAACGGAAAGACCTTTCGTAGACCGGTAGTAAAGGTTTGTCCCTTACCAATTAATTTTTTTTTTTTTTTCCATAAATTACTAATACATAAATACACACTATCCTTAGGCTAGTTAAAACTTATTTATTACTTTATAGTTCGAAAATAATATTTCTAGATATTCTTGCAATAGTGCGTAGCTATTGCTTTTGTTTTTTATCTTTCAATTTGCATTCTCTGTGAAACCCTTGTGGATTTCAGGTGGGGGAAAATGTGTAAGCATTAACTTTAAAACCCTAATAAAATTCCCTATCTATGTTCTTGCTTCCCTTTCTCCCATACATCCCTCCTATTTCGCCGAGACGGCCTGTGATTGGCCGAAAATACAGTCGTAAAAAAATATGGCGTGCGAGTCGAGTTGAACAGCGCTTTGCGCTAATATGATTTCCAAAAATAACGACCCTAAGAGCTTCGCTGGCCGAAAACAACTCTAAATCCTCATCCGCGAGTGTGTGATGGTGTACCACAAGTGTAGGCAGTGAGAAAAGGAATAAAGTTCAAACCAGGGAGGTTCCCAGCCAGCCGCCACGAGGGCCTGCCGCGGGCGATCCTTCCCCACGTCCTGTTCACAAAGAATCTAGGTCAGTGTTTACTTTTTCCCTTGCTGTGATTCTGGGGTTGATCGGAGAATGCAGTGACTCTTTCAGGAAGTCGCAACACACCCCATCATACCGTATGGCGCAACACAAATTATTTTAGGACATGAATTATTCAACAGATATATACAGATCTATTGAATAATATATTTAATATTAGAGCATGATTGGTTGATTATATTTAATCCCTTTGTCATCATGTTTCTGATTGCATCTCAACTGTACAGATAGTACGGATACTAAGGGATGCGAACGAAGTCACAAGAATCAGCTAATATTCAAATAAAACTGAAGTGTAAGATTCAGATAGTACTTTTAATGGTACATAAGTATAAATCGATACAGCATATTCATCATCAAAAGAAATCAAATTGATTTTAAAATTTTATGATGAGTCACTTTTACATTCAGCACCGCTCACACAAACTCCTTCAGAGTTCCTAAACGTGTCCTTGTCGCACCGACAGGCGGGCTTGCAAGGTACAGCGATGCCGATCCTGAACAAAGTCGGACAAGTGGAGTTGTTAATGTAATCGGAGCAGTTCTGCCCGGGACACGACGCTGGGCAGGAGTCGTATACTTCGTTCTGACCGGTGCAAGGGAAGGGGGCTGGAATCAACAATATTTATTAGATTTGGAGATATTAGACAGCTTTCATTAATTTTTCTTTAATTATTACTCGTACATAAAGAGCTTTTTATATTTCTGTATTCTGGCTAAAATATTCTGATATTTATGATTCTGGCAAACATCAGTATCAGATTTTTTTTGTCGTTTTGAGGCGCATTACTGAGATACTCTAAACATAGGACGTAATATTTTTGGTGTGTAGTAAAACACACCTGTTGGGCTATCTGATTTTCACGATTTTTAATAATAACCAAATCATTTATAATCGACTTTATAAGTATTATTATTGCTCCAGTTATTTAAAGATAATCAATTAAGGATACGTAGCGTTTGATAAGTAGTCGGTATAATTTACTTCAGATCATACATTACCCAGGGCATTTATTACCCCAGGACATGGCATTACTGGATATACCATTATAATGGACCAAATGACTGGTCTATTACAAGTAAAAGAGCAAAATTAATAGAAACCTCCAGTTAGTGTGTGAAATATATTAAATAAAATAAAATATCGGATTGCTAGAGATTAATCAATAGTTAGTATCGGAATATAAAATGTTAAAGTTATAAATAACTAGCTTTCGCCCGCGGCTCCACCCGCGTCAATGTCGTTCCCTCGCGAATAGTATTTCCCGGGATAAAAGGTAGCCTATGTCCTTCTCCATACTCCAGAGAACTTGTATGCAAAATTTCATGATGATCGGTTCAGTAGTTACGGCGTGAAAGCGTAACAAACAAACAAACAAACTCACTTTCGCATTTATAATATTACTAGCTTTCGCCCGCGGCTCCGCCCGCGTCTATGTCGATCCCTCGGGAATAGTACTTTTTCCCGGGATAACAGGTAGCCTATGTCTTTCTCCGTACTCCAGAGAACTTGTAAACAAAATTTCATGATGATCTGTTCAGTAGTTACGTCGTGAAAGCGTTACAAACAAACAAACTCACTTTCGCATTTATAATATTAGTAAGGATAAATAAATAAATAATGAATTTATGTACACTACTACATTATGGTCTTTATAACCTTGAAAGCCTTGGCAGAAATTCATGTATTAAAAAAATTGTAAACAAAAATCTCTTTGCTTTTTGATAAAATATTAGCAATATACTTACGGCAATCGCTAGCCAGAACACATTGTCCAGTCTCCCTGTTTCTCCTTCTTAGATTAGTACATACGCATCGAGGTTCGCCACACTGCCGAGTAGTCGCCGGGCAGACGGAAGGATCGTCTCGTGATTGAGGGCACAGCTCTAAATTGCAATCTCGGCTGTACACGGGTGGGCAGTCAGAGAATGTTTCGCCATCAGGACATTCTGTAACCATGTTAACAAGCTCAAATAAAACTTAGAACGAATGGAAGGAAATTACGCTGGACAGGACAGACTGGAAAAGAGGAGGGAGGCTTTTGCTCAGCTGTGGGACACATGATGGCTTAAAATAATTAAAACTTAGAAGTGTTTATGGTAAAGTTATTTCAAAGTTGGTCCTGTAAAGTGAATGATTTTTATTTTATAGTATTTTAAACAATAAGTTAGTCACTCAAAATATCATTGAGTCCATAATTTTATTTCTTTCCCACCTACTATCTACATTACGCTGAACGTGCCTTTTAGGTCTTATGACCATAGAGTGCATCGAGCTTGTAAAGGGTAACAAATACATGATAAGTATTTATTTATAAGACTCACTTTCTTCACACTGGTCCTGAGGAACACAGACTCCGTTTGAATCTCTTAAGTATCCGTCTTGACAAACACATCCACCGTCACATTCGAGCGGATCGATGCAAACCTTTGGATCGTTGATTTGGGAACAGTTTCTCTTGTCACATCCTCCATTTACACAATTCGAGTAGACTTCGTTTTGACCGCATGGAGATGCTGGAACATATATATATATATATATATATATATATATATTCAATCAATATATAATATCCTCATTATCAACATCACTTTCTGTCAATCCATCCTCATCACATCACAGTGAGTCGTTGTCACTTGTTCTCGGGTAACACAAAATTATGGCAATTCTGTGTTTCTTTGAACTTGGTCACAGTGGCATTATTCCAAAGATATTAAATATTTAATTCTATAGACTGGTGATTGTTAACATTTTCATACAACTAAATTAGGCCTTACTAATAGCAATCGCTTTCATGAAAATGTAAAAAAAATGTGGGTACGAAAAACTAAAGTCTTTTACAGATTTATAATTTTAATCTAATATCTGCGTTTAAGATCACAAGTCAGCATGTATATTAGGATATATTAAAATTTTTCTTCTATAATATGTTACGAGTAGGTCTCACCTGGCACTGAACTCCGAATTAACCCCTGAATAGTACTTTTTATAATAATTTCTTTGTTTAAAACATTTTATAACGAAATGGAACAAGCGTTAAAATTGGTCTTAGTAGCAGCAATAAACTTGGTCAGTAATCATCGAAAAGACGTAGAAGGGAACTCTCCAGATGGCGCTGTTGGATACAAGTAAAGATCAGCACGAACAAAACTTAGTTCCTTATAAATCAACAGCCTGTATCCCACTTACTGCATTGTTCTGGTAGCACACATTTGCCGGTGTTGGTGTCCAGCACGTAGCCCTCAGCACAATCGCAGCCATTCAGGTTACATACAGCTGGACATGCTACTCCGTCACTGTTTTGATAGTTAGAGCAAAGCCTGCCGCAGTTCACGCCGCAACCTGGTCTCGCGTTTGGGTCTCCTCCACAGGTAGCTGTTGAATAAGATCAAAATAAAATCTGCCTGCTATTTTACTGTACTATATTTTGGACTAATACGAGCTATTTTTAATAGTTATTTTATGTATAAGCAGTGCCCGCGACTTCGTTTGCGTACATTTTATGTTATGTTTGTAGGGGGACTGCGTCCTTATCATAACTGGAAAAAAATAGTTAGCCTATTCTGTGTCCTGTACCGCTAAATGTATATCTACCAAGTTTTATAAAATTCGGTTAATTCGTTTAACACTTATGGAGGAATACATATATATATATATATATTTTTTTTTTCTGTATATATATATATATATATATACATACATACAGAAAAAAAATCTAAAGTTGTAAATTTAGAAAAAACTAATTTCATACAATTCTCGTCCTATAATTCACAACAGTTGCCAATTTCTATTCGCTATGACGATAAAATAGTGGAAAATGTGTGTGTTACCAAATTTCTTGGAATTACAATTGATAAAAATTTAAATTGGAAAGCACACGTCGATCAATTATGCAACAAACTGAATAGATTTGTCTTTGCTCTTAAAAGACTGAGGCAAACTGTATCAACTGAAGCTGCCATAGCAGCATATCATGGGTATGTATCGTCGATATTTAGCTATGGCTTAATTATTTGGGGTAATTCAGTTAATACCGACAGAGCTTTCCTAGTACAAAAAAAATGCATCCGTGCCTTATGCAATGCTTGGATAGAAGACAGCTGTAGACCATTATTTAAAAATTTAAATATTCTGCCCTTGCCTAGTTTGTACATAAGAGACATATGTGTATTCGTACATACTCATCCAGAATTTTGGCAGAGAAGATGTGAAGTTACATCTAGACATACGCGAGCTATAATTATGAACAGGTTATATCAGCCTATGTGCCATAAGGATATTTATAAAAGGAACGTTTTTAACATGTCTATTGTAATATATAATGTACTTCCTGATGAATTTAAATCATTAAAAGGTACATCATTCAAAAATAAGTTGACGCGGTGGTTGCTTGAGAATTGTTTTTACTCTTTGAAGGAATATATTGACTATTGCAAATCACATAAAAATATTAATTTATATTTTATATTGAAATTATATTACATTATTAATGAATTAAATTTTTCTTATTTTTTGACATTTGTATTAAATCTTTGCATACCTGCGTGCAGGTTTCATACAATGTACTCTCAATGTTATATGACCCTTATTTACTGTATGTTTGCAAATAAATTATTATGATTATGATTATAAAAATCAACAATTTTGTTTCAGTATCATGTGCATAAGCTTATAAGCACGATATCTCTGAAAACAAATAACTTACTCCATGGAGTGTAATAAATTGGTCATGACCAACCCTTATAGATGTATTAATTACTAGCTGTTGCCCGCGGCTCCGCCCGCGTAAGTGTCGATCCCTCGGTCCTTCCCCGGGCCTCAAACTACCTCCATACCAAATTTCATCCAAATCAGTTCAATGGTTGCAGTATAAAAAGACGACAGACAGAGTTACTTTCGCATTTATAATATTAGTATTAGTATTGAAGCATGGATATTATTTAGAATTCTAAGTCCAGAAATGAGAATTTTCCATAAAAACTTTACCCTCTCATTTTACCCCTTTAGGGGTGAATTTTGTCCATTTCACCCACATATATCTTATTTAATTGTAATAGAGAACTTACATACCATAGTAGAAATGAGAAAATTTCCAATTTCCGTATGGACTTTCCTTTCCCATTTTGCCATATAAGTGGGAATTTTGTCCATTTCATCGAAACAGGTATTTTTTTAATCGTAATTGAGAACATATATACCTATTTTTATACTTCTAGGTCTAGAAATGTGAAATTCCATACAAACTTTACCTGTGGGATTTTTTCCAGTTGACCTACACAGATCTTTTTCAATTGTAATCGTGAATTTATTTACCTGTTTTCATACTTCTAAGTCTAGAAATGAGAAAATGTCCGTACTAACTTTACCCCCCTATTTCACTCGTTCATGGGAGAATTTTGTCTAGTTCACCTACACAGACCTTTTTTTTTAATTTTAATCGATAACTTATATACCTACTTTCAGACTTTTACGTCCAAAAATTAGAAAAGTCCATATTAATGTTACCCCTTTAAAAGTGAAATTTCTAAAAATCCTTTTTTAGCGCTCACTCACATCATTAAAAGAACCCCTGTACCAAATTTCAAGTTTCTAGGCGCAGCAGTTTCGGTTGCGTTGATATCTAAGTCAGGTTTGCCGTGTGCCCGCGGCTACGCCGCCGCCGTTAGTGTCCATCCCTCAGGAATAGTAGAATTTCCCGGAATAAAAGGTACCCTATGTCCTTCCCCGGGTCTCAAACTACCCCCATACCAAATTTCATCCAAATTGGTTCAATGGTTGAAGCGTGAAAAGAAGACAGACAGACAGAGTTACTTTCGCATTTATAATATTAAGTATGGATTAGTATGGAAAGGTATTATGATGTCGTATAACGATGATGAATTGACTTTGGATTTTAATTTTCCTATGTCACTTATTATTTATTTAAGTGCTATATATTTGCAGGCATACTCATACCTTGAGTTCATTTAAATGACGATAACTTTTTTTTAATTAACCGATTTTGATGAAACAAACTTTAAATGTTAAACTGAGTTAGAACAAAGCCATTGGTGAAAGTTTCAAGTAAATCGGTTCAGTATTTTCGGAGATAATCGTGATCATACATACAGACAGAGAGACAGACAGACAGACAGACAGACAGACAGACAGACAAAAACTTCGAAGAATTTTTTTTGCTTTCTATTATTCTTTTTAAGTGTCCCTCTATCCATTTCATTCAAAAATTCTAAATGTACAGACAAACTATTTTTACTGTTTTATTATATGTATATAGATATAGATTATTGATGATAGTAAGTATGTTAAATTACGTCAGTAGGTAGTTAAGGAGATAAGAGAGAACGAATAAAAAACGTTATAATGGATATTATCAAATGGATTTGTGTAAGATCTATCTATTTTTTGAGTACAACTCAAAAAAAAAGAAATATTACACAAAATCATTTTACCAAAAGTATTTACCATAAGATTACCGCCCCGACAGACGTTGTTCTGTCTTTACAATAAATTAATTGACGCCAATTCTCAAACGACTGGAAATAAGGTACTAAGATTACATTCATGATAAATAGAAATACGACAAAAAAGGATTGGCCTTATCGGTCCAGCTGTTCAGACGTGATGCCGTGACCAAGGGAAATAGGGATTCCTTTATATATATATATATTAATTAGCTTAAAAAAGTAGGAGGAGATCACACAAATATGACTATTGTTCATAAAGAAGAGGGAGGGGTTTAAAGTTATGAAATTGATGTCACCTAAATAATGGATGCCCCCTTAATTGTCTTCAAAATTTTTAATTTCTAAGTATATTTTAAAAAATAAAATATTAAAAGAAACATCCATACTCGGTTAAAAAAATTACATGATGTTTGAATGTTTCAGACAAAAATAAATACGAGATTTCATTGATCTTCACGAGATACAGCATATACCTACACAAATCTTTGATCTCCATTTTTTTTTATCAACCTCCGCAATATTAAAGATATAATCGTCTAAAATGGTCGCATAGTATGCCTTGTATAATATCTAAACCTGTGATTTTAACATGGTGACAAAATTTATATAATACTAACGCACTGAACGGAAACTCGCAGGTTCTCCCGCATTATGCCTAACCCACACCTCTCTCCCATTCTCGGGTGTTTTTGATAGGGTTGAAAAAACAAGATTAGTTGCTACTGTCGCTACTCGCACGTTATTCATCATACCAGCGGTTAGAAGTCCACTGCTGGACAAAGGTCTCTCCCAAGAATTTTTCGTTCTATGGGAGGATATTGCCATACTCCCTACGCTTGGCAGGCGTGTTGATGAGCGCAGTTTCTTTCGCTTCTTATGCCTCCGACGCTGCTGTTCATCGGAGGTCTTTTTAAGCTGGGGAAGAATAGGGATTTGTTGAATTTGGGAAGGGAATGAAGGTATTAGATCTACTTACTCGGATGAACGGGAAAGCAAGTAGCAGCTTGGGAGGCCGGGTGCGCGTACCCGATGCCATACCTGCAACCACCGGACAGGCGGTTGAGGATGACACCCCTGACCATTCTGACTGACTATTGGCTAGTCGCACGTTTCGCTACAACTTTTATACGTAAATTAGTATTTCTGCGGTGGCGAACCTGTTTGATAACTCACACATTGAGGTGTGCATGGATGTAAAGTTTTGTTTGTAGTAGTATTAGGCAATAATATTACTCGTTTGTATACAGGCAGAATTCAAAAAAATTATTAATATCCTCATAGTTTTTATACCACTCATCAAAGCTCTTGTTGAAACTAAGTAGACGAGAATAAAAAAGAAACAAACATCTTGATACTTACGACACTCATTCTGAGGCACACAAACACCATCAGAATTTCTCAAATAGCCGCTTTTACAAATACAAGCCGGCTTGCTAGGGCATCTGCCGTTGGCTATTCTCGGGCAGGCAACGGGAAACCCGGCATCTGCGCAGGTTTGTGGCACACACTCTGCGTCGGGGCATTCCACATATCGCTCGTTTTCCTTGCAACCACCTACAAATACTAACATCTTTATATTTTGCCTCCTAGTCGTCAAGTGAATTGTTTATTGTAATTAAGATCACATAGATGTGAAGAAGATTGTAAAGAAGGTATAACAAGGAACGCAACAAAATGCTTTAGTTGTAGTAGAGCCTTCATCATCATCATCAGGTCTTTTTAGTCTCCACTGCAGGAGCATGACTCTCTCTGTACTACCGGATATACCATAATTTGCCAGATCAGACATAGGATTTGGCCTACACTCTCCTCGCTGGTTAGACGGGTTGGAGAGGTCTCATTGATGTAGATGGTAGAGCCATGCTATCGGCAAAAATATGTTTGTTAGTAATATGAATCGTGTTTCAAAATGACATTTTTTTTTATCATTATGATTTACAAGACTTTTGTCTAGAATTTCTAAATTACCAACTAGGACTCTGTTCGAAGCTAACAGGAATAATGTAATAAGGCTTGAAATTGTTATTGTTCAATTATTCATTAATGAGCTTATTGTTTAGAATAACGGTTGTTTTTATTTTTCAAGTTAAATTCCTAGGCGAGAGTTCGTTGAAGATGCAAGTTCCCTAGTACTCATCACATTTATAAAAATCAGTTTTTCTTTTCCAAATTTTTGAAAATTATTATTTCGCCAATATATCTCTGATTATTGCGCCAATATAGTGAAGGGGGCTGGGTTGTTTATTGTTGGTGTAGTTAGCGGCAGGTTAGGTGACGAATTTAAGAGTCATATAAAGAGCGCCAAATGGTCTGGCTACATCATGATTAACACTTTCGCTGACACTGAACCAGACACAAAAGAAATAACAATAGAATTACGTCTACAGGCGGGCAGTGTCAGCGAAAGTGTTAAGAGCTAGGGCTAAGAGTTAGTAGTACCCTAATAAATATAACTCACCAGTGCATTGATCAATTGGCACACAAATGTTATTTTCGTCTCTGGCATAGCCATCCTCACAGTAGCACTTTTTGTTACATTGTATGTTTCTAATGGGACAATTACTTTTGCTTTGTTGATCGAGAGTAGCACAGACATTGTCACACTCTGGCCCGCACGAGAAATATTCGTTAGTTCCATTGCATTGTACTAAAAATCATTAAAATTTTATAGGAATTATTATAAGTTATAAAAGAAAAACTTATTTTATCCGAAAGTTCAAATCAATTTATTTGGGGAATTACCAGTAGGCAAGTTCTGCATATTAACAGAAAATATACTTTTAGAACTCGATAAAAAAGTACATATAGGTGTATGGATTGAAAAAGATGAATCAAATGTATATTTAACTAGCTTCCACCCGCAGCTCCGCCCGCGTCTGTGTCGATCCCTCGAAAACAATACTTTTCCCCGGGATAAAATTTACACTATATCCTTCTCCGTATTCCAGACAACGGGTATGCAAAATTTCACGATGATCAGTTCAGTAGATGGGCGTTAAGGCGCAACAAACAAACACTTTCGCATTTATAATATTAGTTAGGATTAGCATACTGAATGTTAGGGTAAACACCATTGTCTCTTAAATCATCAAATCAGTCCGTTAAAATGAACAACTTTTACTGTGAGACCAACGTTGGAAAATCAATTGTTTTTTCGAGTTATTTAAATTTGCCTGGCCGGCCAAACACTTTTGAATGCAAATGTCGATATTTTTTTGAGTTCCAGCTATCCCATAGAAAATGTTGTTTGTTTTTATGGGCTGATTTGATGGTTTGAACAACGGTGTTTGGCCTAACAATCTGTACAGGTTTCTTTGATCACTTTTGATGTGCTAATTTCTTCTGGTTTTTTATAAAACTAAGTTCTGTATTTCCAACTTTTATCAGTTCAGGCTCTTATAGGTACGACAAGCTATGTTTGTTAAACAAACTTTGTTTAGATTCTTTAACAATCGTCTTGCCTTCCTGTGCCTCTTAGTCACGGGATCTTAGATACTCGTTTCATCTGTCTAGTCTCTTATTCTCTTCCTGGTGTGCTCCTGGTTACATCATCAGTTGTGCTCCTTACGAATTTAATATTCACTAATGAAACAGGTTGTTAGTTTATATTGAACTAGCTTTCGCCCGTGACTCTGCTCGCGTTAATGTCGATCTTTCGGAAACTTCTAGAAAACATATATGCAAAATTCAATGATAATCGTTTCAGTATTTAGCTTAACAAACAAATAAAGTCACTTTCACATTTATAATATTAGTGAGGTTTGATAAAAATATTGTTGACTGCCTGTCTGTATATTTCCGACCCTCTTTGGGTGCTCCTTTTAATACTTTTTTTTAAAATAAAGCTTGCTTTAATACTTACAGCATTGTTCTTCTGTGATGCATTCCCCAATTTTGTTCCTGTAGTAGCCAGATTTGCATCGACATTCGCCAGTGCATTCTGAGGAATCAGCCGGTTCTAGTGGACAGTTGTATATTTTGCCGATGGATTCACAAGTTCCAGGAGAACAGTCAGGACATTTCTGGTACTCTTCATTTGGTTTGCTACATTGGTTCTGCGCTGTACCTAATAAAAATAAGAGTTTTAAATTTTAAGTGCGATCTCTTCTATGAAAATAATACGTTTGCTTAAAAAAATACAAAATACTTTGTTACATAACTATATACTCAGTAGTAGGTACTGCTCCCTTCATACAACGTCGGCAACGGCGGTCTCCACCTAGATACACTAGTAAGTCTATCCAGGTGGAGACCGCCGGCGAGCGAGTATACACCTGCCCGTGTTGGCGATAAATTTGGATGTCATGGTTTTTATTACCTCTGCACAGGTAACTTACTTAAACGGATCTTGAAAGCCACCATTAACGTTCGCTCTACGAGCTTCGGTGTTCCTAACCTATGGTTAACAAACACGAACCTATGGTTTGCTATGGGAATACATTGGCACAATCCAATCTTAGAAGATCAGTCGTGAGAGCTAAGTCAGCTACTTAAATGAAGACTAAATATTAAGTTATTGTTAATACTAACAATATGCTTTTAATGACACGTATACATGAGATATAGTAGTGGTCCTAAGATACTACCCTGAGGGACTCCATGCAAATAAACTTTGAACTTATGAAGAAAACTCGTAGTACGTGTATCGCATTTGTCCTGAGGAAAGCAGTAACTGACAAAACATACGCTTTCCAATTTTTACCCAGATGAAAAAAAAATTGTTAAATTTATACAACTTAGACTTGTTACTTATTGTAAAATGTCAAACTTATCTATACTTCTATTCAATAACTTAAGAGTTTTCGGAGGAAATTTCAGCGGACTACATGGTTTTCGTTTCGATTATTATGTAAATTGATTTTAATGAACTTTATTATGTGAAATCGGTGTATTTTTAAAATCTCTTGTAGTAAGATTTACTTAGAAGGCTAGTGGTTGTCCGCCTTATTTGGCGTTTATGATGAAACCAGTGTAATTTGAAGAATTGTCGCCAAAACTTGCCTTGAAGTAATGAAATAATTTGACACCATCATTTTATTAGTAATTAGAGAATAACTCGCCAGATAGCAAGTTAGCCACTAGCTAAAATAAGTTTCCATATGAATTTTAATGGCCATACTAATTAAAAATATATATCAAAACTACATTGGTCTGGTATACCTAATACTTTTCTTGGGAGAATGGGCACAAGATTTGGAGGTGCTGTTGTTTCTCTCGTAGAACTGCATAACGTTTTTACTCTTAACCATTTAATTTTGAACAAAAAGCTGCACGATCACTTCAAGAGATTGAATGTAAAGTTATATTTTATATATCGGACAAACGAGGTTTGTATGTAAAAATCATAGTTTATTATGTCCCTTTTTACGCTATGCTCTATATCTCTTTCTGCACGTTTCAATCTATAATTATTATATAACTTACTACATTGGTCGGGTAACACGCATTTGCCAATGTTATCATCCAGTACGTAGCCCTCTTTACAATCACAGCCGTTCACGTTGCATACATCAGAACAAGCGACTTGGTCGGCGTTCTTATAGTTGGAACAAAGTCTGCCACAGTTCACACCACAACCTGGTTGGGCATTGGGATCGCCGCCACAGGATGCTTCTGTTTCCGTGGCTATAAATTATATTAAAAGAAATATAACTCCTATGAGATTATAGGATAATAGCTAAATCATTAATAGTAATTATAATTTTAGACACCGGTCGGAAAGAGAATGGGCACAAGATTTGGGGGCGCTTATCTGTTTCTCTCGTAGAACTGCATAAAGCTTTTACCCATTACCACTTAATTATTAACAGAATACTACACGAAACTTCAAGAGATAGAACATGAAATTATATTTTACTAGTGGATTGTCCCGGCTTCACACGGGTAAGTAGTTTTTAGTATTTAATTCTACAGCCTATGTTCATCAGAAATTATGTAGGAATGGAGAAATAATTAAGGAAATCAGAATTATTTTTTTCAAAAAATAGTTTCGGTTCCTATTCAGTGCAAATAAACAATCAAATCTTTCCTCTTTATTTTTATATTGGTTGAGCTTGCCGCACATTAAGTTGTGAACTTGTGTCAAGGGATAAAACTTAACGAAACTATATTTTATAATAGATACTTATATTGATAAACATTCAAGGCCCAGGCTATTCTTAAAAATATCGTTTTCCATCTTGACCTAGATCGAGCCCAGAACCAAAGGCACTAGCGGTGCCACTGAGCCCCAGAGGTAGTCAAGAATATAAAGAATTGTCTGTTATATCAATACTTAATATAACTTACAGCATTGTTCCTTAGTGATACATTCCCCAAGCTTGTTCCTGAAGTACCCAGGCTTGCATCGACACTGCCCCGTGCAGGCAGGGAGTGCTGGGCAGCTGTATGATTTACTGATGCTTTCGCAGTTCTCGGGAGAACAGTCTTCTACGTACACTTCGTTATGCTTGTTGCATAGTTCTTTGGCTTTGATTAAAATAATACAAATATGATCTGCACTAATATTATAAAGAGGAAAGTACAAACAAACGGACCGATTTGAAAAATTATTTCACCATTAGAATCTAACATTATCCCTGATGAACATAGGCTATAGAATTAAATAACTATATCTACCCGTGCTTAGCCGAGGCTGCTAGTTATGCCTGTTGAATACTAACATATCTCTTCGCATATCAATAATGCACTTATTCCTCTAAATAATCAATATATTTATTGATTTGTTTCAGTCATCATCATCATTTCGAGTAGGTGTCACGGTCAATCGACCATGCACACCCTGGTGTCAGAGTTCTTCGGAACCTCTCGGCCTCTGACGTGGTTCCTTTAACGACTACCAGATGGCAGCCGGGACCAACGGCTTAACGTGCCTTCCGAAGCACGGAATCATCTTTATTATCAGACAATCAGGTGATTCAAGCCTGCAATGTCCTAACCAAACTGGAAATAACTAAACAAAGTATGCTTCCGGTGGGAATCGAACCCACGACCCCCGGGTCAACAGGCAAACGCCTTAACCACTGGACCACGGAGGCTGTATCAGTAATTTGTTTCAGTAATCAGCACAAAGAAGATAAGTACTAAATGTTTTTCAATAATTAGCCTTCGCACTGATTCTAAAGGACACAAGTACCATTTGTAAGCCACTTTTAGTTGTCAGCGCAAAGGCATCCGCCAGTATAGTCTCTATCAGTAGTCGGCAGATAAGGAAGGACATATTTAATGGCACAGTATTGGTCTTCACAATTCCTCTGCACGCAGCTTGTCTATTGTTCGTTTATTGGGTAAGCTGGTGCTAAAATACCAAAATTTAAAACCTTGTTTCCATCATTTCATAGCACAATAATGATGATATTAAAAACTAGCATTCTACAAATTTCTTGATTGTAAAATAAAGGGTCAGGATAGTCACTCAACTGCCTGTCCGGTCGGTGATCGGGACGCTGCCATACCTGCAGTATGGCAGCGTCCCGATCTGCCTTTCCTTCTTTCTTCCGAGTGAAAAGCATCCTAATACATTTATCCCCTTCCCAAATCCAACAAACAATATCACATGCAACGAAAAATACTTGGGAGAGGCCTTTGTTTAGCAGTTGACTTTTACGGCTAGAATGATGATGATGAAATAAAGTTTGAAATAGAAGCGTACAGGATCATTATCAAGCACCAAGCTGAGACGTTCTCGTTAGAATGACGAGTAACAATTTAAATATTATTATTTTGTTACTCGAGGAAAGCGTTAGAACTTTTTTAGAAAATAAATCAGAAATAATTTCGAAAAATATCAACAGATTGGGCCTACTAAATTCTGATTTGAGAATTTTGCTCTTAGTAGGGCAGTATACCATCCTTAAATATTGCCTTTTTGTACCTTAATTTACTTATACCCTAAGAGCTTGCCCAATCTGGAAGCATACAATCTTTTAGATAATTTAGATGCCACTCTCAAAAACGTGTTGGTAAAAATTCTAAATTTAAACCTCGAGGACCGCGCTTGGATTCAAGCCTCTTTGCCGATATAGATCAGGTGGCATCGGAATGAGGAAAATTTCAAGTGTTGCTCTTCCAGCCTTTCTTTCGTTCGTGCATAGTGTATCACATATGTGTGCAAGAATTTTAAAATCCACTTCAGCTGAGATACACTGTGCATCGTATGCAATCGAGGCCTGAAGGACTCTCTGTCCCAATGAAAGCATCCCTGAGGCACCAAATCGTCAAAAACTTTGGGATGCTTCATTGGTACAGAGAGATCATAATTTTCTGATTCAAAATTCTATCAGTGACACTGACCGCGCAAGGCTTCGTGCTGTATCAGAATTTGAATCTGGTCATTGGCTCCACGCCCTTCTCTCGGCAAACCTTGGAACATTACTCGACAATGGCAGCTTTCGAATCGCCGTAGGTCTCAGGCTGGGAGCTGCCATTGCCGAACGACATCTTTGTCCGTGTGGCAGCGCCGACGACAGAAACGAATTTCATGGACTACACTGTCAGCGCAGCGCAGGCAGGTTCTTCCGCCATGGCTCCCTTAACGATATAATTAAAAGGGCGCTTGCCACCGCCAAAATTCCAAGCATTTTGGAACCAGCTGGATTAACGCGTGACGATGGCAAGCGCCCGGACAGCTTGACCTTGGTCCCCTGGGAGCGAGGGAGGGCTCTCGTCTGGGACGCAACATGCGTCGAAACGGTGGCCCCTTCTCGCCTTGGGGGAACCGTCCTGAAGGCTGGAGCCGCGGCGGAGGCTGCAGAGGACGCCAAGCGGTGCAAATATGCTTCTCTTACTAATGAGTACATGTTTGTTCCGCTTGGTGTCGAAACATTGGGTCCATGGGGTCCTAGCACTAAGATTTTTTTAAAGGGATTAGCGCCCAGGCTTATCGACGCCGCTGGTGACAAGAGGGCTGGCTCTTTCGTCGCGCAAAGAATTGCAATTGCTATTCAGCGGGGGAATGCAGCGTTCTAGTGTTCTTGGCACTTTGCCACACGGGCAACGCCTTAGTTTAGATTTTTAGTTTTTAATTCTTTTATATTTAAGGTTTTTTTAGTGTGAATATAGTTAGGTTTATTTATAAGTAGTTTTTAAATTAGTTTATATTAAGAAATTAGATAATTAGAATGTTAAATTGTTGAGAGAATGATAAATAAAGTAGCCATTAATTTGAATAAAAAGAAAATTTAATATTTAAATATTGCGCATTCGACTGACTTTGTAAATTATTTACTGCGTTGGTCGGGCAGTACGCATTTGCCAGTATTGGTATCTAGTACATAGTTTTCTTTGCAGTCACAGCCGTCGTCCTAGCATACTTGAATACAGGAAACGTCGCCAATAATTAAGATACTTCTATATTATTCTACGCTATTATAATATATTAATGTAAAACGTCAGATTATTTTTTAACTCACCATCACACTGATCTTCAGGAACGCAGTTTCCATTGGAATCTCGGAGATAGTTTTCAGCGCAGACGCAGCCTTTATTACAGTATCCCTCAGCAACCAAGGCACATGATATTGGTTTTCCCTTTTGGCTGCAGTCTTGGATACGGCAAACGGCTTGGGTGCAGTTCGAGAATACTTCATTTGCTTTGCAAGTTGGTGCTAAAACGTAAAAAAGTATAAAAGTTATTTGAAGAGTTGCAAAAATTGACTTGCAGGCATTACTTGACTGTAGGCGTTACTTTGCTATAGCAAATACTTTGATCTAGATAAATTGTAGTGGTTCCACCACTAGTTAGCAACCCAATGTGTTCTTGATTCCTATCCTTAACAATTAATACATGCAAGTTTGCCGATGTTGTTACATCCATTGCTTCCACGTCAATACTGGTTATTTTCGCGACGTATTTTGCCCTTATAGTTATTAGCTTTCGTCCGCGTCAATGTCTATCGCTCGGGAACAGTACTTTTTCCCGGGATAAAATATACCCTATGTCCTTCTCCGTACCCCAGATAACGTGTATGCAAAATTTCATGATGATCGGTCCAGTAGATACAACGTGAATGGTAGTTATGATTCTCACTTCGTGTTTTGCCTATAAAAGAGGCACCTTCAGTAACTCGAACTTAGATAGTCAGTCTTTCGACATGCCATGATTTAGATGTTATTCGTTCGTATGACAAGCAATGTAAGTATTTTTTTTTTAATATTGTAGGAAGAGAAAAACAATATTTACTTACTGCATTGATCGGGTAGAACGCATTTGCCAGTATTGGTATCTAGTATATAGTTTTCTTTGCAGTCACAGCCGTCATCGTAGCATATTTGAATACAGGAAACGTCGTCATTCTTGTAATTGGAGCAGAGTCTACCGCAATTCACTCCACAACCAGGTTTGGCATTCGGATCGCCTTTACAGGAGTCAGATGCTACAGAGAAAATATATGTACAGTCAGATACCGAGACTAGGTCAACTAAAAACAATATTAAAATGAAAATATATATTCAGAAAGATTTTAATAAGGAGTTTCTGAATAGAATGTCCTCATTAAAATCTTTCTGAATATATATTTTCATTTTAATACATTTTTATGTTAATATTTAGTTTGAGAGAAAATTCAAGATTTAGGTATATAGGTGACTGTACATAAAATGATACATTGAAAATATGTAGAATGAAAAATATTTCCTATGTTTCTGACATATCCTAAGTTGTTAGGCTTTGGGCCCGAGTTATATCGGTATGAATACAGAATAAAATATAAAATAGTACTGTATGAAAGTAGTGAAGCTATATGAAACAGAGGAAATTTGACCTTATTTATAGTAAATACATTTCATATTTAAATGGCGTGGTGGAGCCACTGCAAGCCGCGAGCCGCTGGCTGCTATTGTTTATTTGATTTTAAATGTTTCATCGAAAGACCGATTTTCTCTGTTGTGTGCTTCATCGCGTGCTGGTCTATGTATAATACCCGTTAATCAGTTCGTATAACATATTAGGATATTATCCAGGCAATGTTCTTCGTCGTTTCCTCAAGTTCTTCTCCATTTGACGCAACCTCAGTCATTCAAATCGTGTCAGTCAGTGATGAATGACGTTTTCCATCGAGGTGTGGAAGCAATCATAAGAATAATCATTATCATCATTTCAGCCGTAAGAAGTTCACTGATGGGCAAATATCACCCTAAACGTTCTTTTATGGGAGTATATTACCATACTCACCACGCTTGGTAGGTGGGTTGGCAGGCGCAGTTTCTTTGGCTTCTTATGCTTCCGACGCTGCTGCCCGTCGGAAACATTCTTAAGCTGGCAAAGGATTGGATTTTTTGGATTTGGAAAGGGAATGAAGGAATTGCTTGTCTTCTCTCTCTACTCTACGCGTTCAAATTATTGTAACTATCATAGTTCTTAGGTTAAAATGGGCAGTTAAGTATATATTTGTCAATCATATCATACTTTTGTGATGAGAGTCAATAATACAAGTACATTGCCAAAATGAACTTTACTTGTAACACAATCTTACAACTACGAGTAAAAACGTATATTAATAGAGGCGACTCAATCGGTTGATACTGGAATCTTAAGCAAAATTTGTTGATACTAACGGACAAGACCCCTTCATGAATATCTCGATTGTGCACTTCTATAATATTGTTTATGAACCAGCTATAAAAATATTTGTTGGGATATATAATATTCGACAGCTCCGTGGCGCAGTGGTTAACACGCCAGCCTGCGACACGGAGTGCCCGGTTTCGATCCCCGGCCAGATCAAGATGGAAAATGATCTTTTTCAGATTGGCCTGGGTCTTGGATGTTTATCTATATATGTATTTGTTATAAAATATATATCGTTGAGTTAGTATCCCATAACACAAGTCTCGAACTTACCTTGGGGCTAGCTCAATCTGTGTCATATGTCCGTATATGTTTATTTATTAGTAGAAATGAAATGAAATAATAATAAGTATCCCATAACACAAGACTTAACTGCTTCCGTGGTCCAGTGGTTAAGGCGTTTGCCTGTAGACCCGGGAGTCGTGGCTTCGATTCCCACGGGAAGCATACTTTGTTTAGTTGTTTCCTGTTTGGTTAGGATATTGCAGGCTTGAATCACCTGCTTGTCCGATAATAAAGATGATTCCGTGCTTCGGAAGGCACGTTAAGCCGTTGGTACCGGCTGCCATCTGGTAGTCGTTAAAGGAACCACGTCAGAGGCCGAGAGGCGGTTCCGTAGAACTCTGACACTAGGGTGTGCATGGTCGATTGACCGTGTCACCTACACGAAATGATGATGATGACGAACACAAGACTTGAACTTACTTTCGTGCTAGCTGTCCATATTTATATGATGTATTTATTTAATAAAATATTTTTAAGTGACGACATACGTAATTTGGTACAAATTTTCGCCTAACGCAGTCTCCATTTCATAATATTTTGACAAAAAATAATTTTCATTCCTCGACGACACGATCATGTATCGTGTACTCGACGGAGTATCCACTTACGGTATTGGTCCTTAGGGATGCATATACCCTCGTCATTTCTGACGTAGTTATCTAAGCAGCGGCAGCCAGGTTCGCAGTCAGGATCCCCAGGCTGGGCCGGGACTTGGCATAAAATTAGAGATTCGTCAACACCACAACGTCTTGGTGGACACGGTGCAGAGCAAGCATCGTACTCTTCATTCGGATTGTCACATAGAGCTACGGTCGTAATATTTATTTTACTAGCTGTTGCCCGCGGCCCCGCCCGCGTTAATGTCGTTCCCTTGGGAACAGTAGAAATGATAAAAATTCCATACAAACCCCTCCTCCTCTGCTTTTTCCCCTTAAGGGGGAATTTAATACATTTCACCTACATAGATCTTTAGCCCATAAGGACCGGATTTTGCCCATTTCACGAACACAGATATTTTTTTTATTGTAATGGAAAACTTCTTATTGTCATATTTCTAAGTAAATAAAAAAAAACCATACAAACTTTACCCCGCCTATTTTACCCCTTCAAGGGGAAATTTCGTTCATTTTAACTACACAGATCTTTTTAATTGTAATGTAAACATATATACTTATTTTTGTACTTCTATGTCCAGAAATGAGAAAATTTCCATACAATCCCGCCTCCTCTTTATCCCTTAAGGGGGGATTTTTTTTACATTATGTACATTTTTGTACATTTCACCTACACAGATCTTTTTTTAATTGTAATCTAGAATGTATATACTTATTTTCATACTTCTAAGTCTAGAAATGAAAAAAAAAACCATACTTACTTTACTCCCCTATGTTATCCCTTCAGGCAAAAGTTTCGCCGGTTTTACCTACATACATCTTTTTATTTGTAATCCAGAACGTCCAGAAATGAGAAAATATCCATACAAACTTAAAACTTTCTTATTGCTCATTTACATCATAAAAAGAATCCCTGTGCTAAATTTCAAGTTTCTGGGCACAGTAGTTTCGGTTGTGCGTTGATATATAAGTCAGGTTTTCCTTTGGCCCGCGGCTCCGCCCGCGTAAGTGTCAATTTCTCAGGAACAGTAGAATTACCCGGAATACATTAGTTCATGACTTTCAATGAAACACCTTTATATTGAATTTCAATTGAAATTCTTCAAAAACGGAAAGTTTCATACTAACTTTGCATCCCCGTTATACCCCCTTAAGGGATGATTTTTGAGAAAAATATTTTACTCGTGTTTCATGCCTTTCAGTAAAGAACCTTCATGCTGAATTTCATTCGAATAACTTCAAAAACGACAAAGTTTCACACTAACTTTGCAACCCGTTTTACCCCCTTAGGAGATGAATTTCCAAAAATCCTTTCTTAGTGCTCCCCTACGTTATGAAAGGAACCCCTGTGCAAAATTTCAAGTTCCTAACCCTTATAGTTTAGGCCCTGCGTTGATATGTCAGTCAGTCAGTCAGCTTCTCCTTTTTTAATAGTATGGATTACTATGGATATGCTGTCGTATAATGAATTGACTTTGGATTTTAATTTTCTTATGTCACTTATTATTTTATTTCATTTTTCATTTTTGCTATATGTTTGCAGGCAAACTCATGCCTTGAGTTCATTCAAATGACGATAACTTTTTTTTAATGATCCGATTTTGATGAAACACAACTTTAAATGTTTTGCTGAGTTAAAACAAAGCGATTGGTGAAAGTTTGAAGTAAATCGGTTCAGTATTTTCGGAGATAATCGTGATCATACATACAGACAGACAGACAGACAGACAAGAAATTCGAAAAAAAATTTTTTGCTTTCTATACTTTTTAAGTGTCCTTCTTATTCATTTCAGTCAAAAATTCTAATTGTACAGACAAAATATTTTCACTGTTTTATTATATGTATAGATTATAAAACAACTAAAATTATTTGCTTTCAAACTAATAATACAAATGTGAAAGGGAGTTTATATATTTGTTTGTATATTAGCTATTGCCAAGGAACAGATTGTCGTTAATTTTACGTACAGGTGTTCAACGGTATCTAACGATAAGGAAGTAGGCTTTTTTTTATCTTGATGGAAAACGCTCTTTTTCAGATTGGCAGATAGCCGAAGGCTTTATATACCAACAGGGATACCAAGAATTAAATATATTGGAATTAAGAGCAAAATAATCTTTTTATCTCCTTTATTTAAAAAACAAAGAACGGTTGCCCGAATCCAGGGTTCACAAACTACGAAGAAGCCATGGTTTAAAATACATTTTTATTCTCAAGATTTTGAATTGTGAATACAAATTTTGTTTCGAAAATACCCATGACCAAAAAGGTCGAATCATATTTGTAAACATTTGCACTGGCCAGTTACATTTTATAAAAATAAAATATAATCAGGTGCCGCCTGGTCCCGCATGCCGCGCGAACAAAAAACGTTGCGACAACACAAAATTAACAAATACAGAGATGATAAATTTTAAAATTGATGTTTGCGGCTTTTCCTAAGACTAAAATCGTTAATTAAATCGCAATAATCCAACGCATGAGCTACGTCATTTTCAATTGAAAGAATAGCGCTGAAAGTCGATCTTGTGCTTGGACGAATAAACAACTTGTGTCATTAATCAATTTGCTTGGGTTGTTGGGCGAGGCCCCTGCAAGAGCGAGGCCCCGGGCAATTGCCCTGTTCGCCGTTAAAGCATACCACAAGGAGAGGATTTTTTTTTCGAAGAAACTGAAAAATGTCCAATACAAATTTTAATGTAAACTTTTCTTAGTTCACAACATTTTAAAAACCGCCGTTACATGCGCGTTTGATGTCGATATTGACTGGTCTATAGAGGTATATTATATACAGATATAAATATTAGAAAGCAAATAATTTCTTCTGTCCTTTCCTTGACGCTACTATTTCAAAAATTACTTGAATCCTTAAAACTTTATGCAAAAATTAACCTTGTATACATATAATTATTATACATTGTATCTACGAAAACTAACTCCTGATACAAAGTAACACATGACAGTACTTACAAAAACTAATAGTCAAATAATGAATAAAAAAATCAAATCACCTTGACAAAGACATTAAGGCCATTTTTATCATTGCTGACTAAATCACTAGTTCTATCGCAATTTTCTGTATTAAATTTACTTCCGACGGCAATGAAGCCAGGGAATCCCAAACACCGTGCGTGGTAATTAGCTATGACGTCATTATATGCATAGTTACAGTTTATGCATTTCACGAATCCAACCGGGATTTTTCTGTGGTATTTATATACCTATTTATACATGTGTCACAGTGTGCGTGAAAGAAAAAGAGTATTATGGACAACATAAAAAGTAAATCATTGGTATCGCCATCATTTTGATTCTCTACTTTAATCGCAAAGTCAAATACTTCATGAATATTATTTTAAAAGAGTGAGAGGTTTTCCTTATTATTTATTTAGTGAATAGGTAATGAATAATGTTGGTTTTTGTGAACAGGTGTTTAAACAGGCAAGTATCACTTGCATGTTTACACACGAGTATCTTTGTATTGGCGACAACGAATAAGTAATTCGTAGATTGGCGACACGTAAATGTAATGATAAATTATCTACTGTATTAAAATTTGAAAACGCTGATAAACTTGATGATCAATACAATTTTAAAATTAATATAGTTGATGATCAGATGAATTAAATTTTAAAATTAATATAATTAATGATCAATACCATCTCTATCTGGGTCAAATGATCCTGGTTGGATGTTCCAGCTTCGAGGACGAGGTCTTTCGACGAATCCGACTCGGCTGGGCAGCGTTCAAAATACGTCAGTGCTTAGGCACTGAGGTAGACGAATATCTATAATCAATGTGTGTTACCAGTGAAGTGAGCCATCACTGGTAACACACGGGTCCGAAACGTGGTCCCTTATTATGGGCCTCATAAGAAAGCTCAAGGTCGCTCAAAGAGCTATGGAGAGAGCTATGCTCGGTGTTTCTTTGCGAGATCGAAAGAGATTCGTAAAAGAACGAAGGTAACTGACATAACTCTGCGGATTAGCTATTTGAAGTGGCAGTGGGAGGGGCACATAGCGCGTAGAACCGATAGCCGATGGGGCAAAAAAGGTTCTCGAATGGCGACCACATACCGGCAAGCGCAGTGTTGGACAGTTTGGACACCAACCGACCAGGTGGTCAGACGACCTGACAGAGGTCGTAGGAAGACGCTGGATGCAGGCCGCTTCCAACCGGTCGTATTGGAAATCCTTAGGGGAGACCTATGTCCAGCTGTGGACTTCTTGTGGCTGAGATGATGATGATGACGTTTTTACCCGGCTGACCCAAACAGAAGAAGGGTAATGCATTTCGCACGTACGTATGTATATATGTCAAACGCTAGCCAACTTTTAAACTTAAGTTAAATCACATTTCTTATCTCTATGACCTTCCTTAATGATTGCTATCATTTTATTCCCACCTGTGTAAGTTTAGTATATTTAATTTATGTATGTCTATGTATATATATTTGGCGAGCTCCGTGGTATGCCAGCCTGCGACACGAGGGCCCCGGGTTCGATTCCCGGTCAGGTCAAGATGGAAAATGATCTTTTTCAGATTGGCCTGGGTCTTGGATGTTTATCTATATATTTATTTATTTATTAAACTTTATTGTTACAACTTAAAATTGTTACAATTGGCGTACTTAATGCTATAAGCATTTTCTCCCAGTCAACCTTAAGAATAAAACAGAGAAATTTGTGTGGCGCAAAAAACAAACAGATTAAATAGATATATATAATTAAATATATCTATACGTAATTAAATAATTTATATATAAACAAACTACATATTTTATATAGGTACGTGCCCATGATGAATACAGAAAGATAGTGACAGATGAAAGTTAAGTGAGGAGATAGAGAGTTTAGAAGATGAGAATATACTTTTCTCTTGAAGGTGAATTTTGTTGAAGTTTCTTTTATGTCAAGGGGCAATGCATTCTAGAGTCGTGAAGCTTGAAGAGTTAGTGAATTTGACATAAAACTTGTCCGAAAGAGACGGGTGTGAAGAAGACGCTTATCCGTAGAACGCAGCTGCCGATCATGAGTCTCAGAAAGAAATTGAAATTTACATTTTAAATACTCCGGAGAGTGAGGATTATTGAGAACGGAAAATAAAGTGCAGAGAAGTCGAAGATGCCTACGTTGACGGATCGGATGCCAATATATGTATTTGTTATAAAATATAATCGTTCAGTTAGTATCCCATAACACAAGTCTCGAACTTACTTTGAGGCTAGCTCAATCTGTGTGATTTGTCCGTTTATATTTATTTATTATTTATATGTATTACACATACTTAACTATTAGGTTTATATATATGTATAAATGAGTATTTTACTTCCCCGCACTACCTGTTTTAGAAGTTAATTCTTAATCTTTAGGATGCATGGAAGAAATTGCTTTGCTATCTTAAGGCGATACCACTGTAAATAAGGTCGTTCTGAACCTTATTTATCTCGCAAAATACTTAAATAAGGAGTTTCAAATCTAAGTAATATGATTTTTGACTATTTCATCTCCAAAATTTGAAGATGAAAACACGTTTTGATAAAATTTTCTCGATAGAAATATTTTTTGAATTTTTTTTGTTATTGTAGCTCAAATGCGACGAATGAAATAGTGATTTTTAGACTAAAAGATAGGTTATTAGTAATTCATCAAAATGTAAATATGAAAATACAATTAACCGGTCTGATTTTATATAAAATAGAAATAACGAATTTGGCGCTTACGTTTTTTTCTTTGAGCGACTCGAGACTATCTCATCATTCACGGGCTAAACCGCCAAGCGCTATCCCTTGCGCGCACTTGATCAGTCCTTTGCCGAGCGATGGTGCCAAACATTTGAGTCCTCGTCTTAATGTATCATTGATACGGAAGATACAGCAGTAACTACGCCGCTGATTAAATATACACGTTTAAAAATGATCTCATACCTTCTGTCGATACTTCGTAGATCACATGAGCCGTGACGGCTAATAAAATGGCCGACTTCCACATTATCACTGACAAACGCCTTCTGGTCACTTATCAATGGTATTCGACTGTTATATAGCACGACATCGTGCACTTGTTGAAACATTGAAACAATGTGGATTTTACGTACTTTACACACACAATTTAATGTTTAGTTATTTAATTTAGTACATAGTTCGTCAGAAGTATTCAGCAGAAGTATAAAGCCAGTGCAAATATTCAGCATATTTACTTAGCGCTACAACATTTTCGATACATAGGAAGGGAATTTACTATATTCACTGATCATAAGCCGTTGATCTACACATAAAGAAAAAACCGAGTGAAAAAGAGACTCCTCGTCGCATTAGACAGTTGATGTTTATTTCCGAATATAGTACCGACATAGGACATTTAAAGCGGTAGATAATGTTGTCGCTGTTGCATTGCCGAAATTCGAGTCGATAGCGTGTGACCACGGCGATCTTATTCGAAGAAGTTGCCCACGCTCATTCAACGGATATTGAGTTACCGGAATTACTGAAAGTGAAGCATTTGGAATTTAATATTAAATAAATGTATGGATAGTGATTGTGATATTATGTGTGAGATTTCCACAGATAGAAATAGGCCAAATCTTCCAAAAGATTTTAGATATAAAGCTTTTTTTATCGCTACATAGTAGCACCCAGGCTCTCTTACTACAGTTAAAATGATGCAAAGTAGTACTTTTGGCCAAATATGAATGCAGATGTAAGTCGCTGGGTTAAAACATGCATTTCATGTCAATGAGCGAAGGTGAATAAGCATACTATATCGCACGTAGGTGTTTTTGAAAAATGTGGCCGATTTGGGCACATTCATTGCGATATTATTGGACCTCTTCCTACGTCACAAGATGGTTGATGATATTGTGTAACTTTGATAGATAGGACGACGGGTTTCCTGGATGCTTTTCCGGTCAAGGATATTTATGGAAGTGTTATTTGAATGTTGGTTTACTCGATTTGGATGTCATGTTAGGATAACAACCGACCAGGGCAGATAATTCGAAAGCAGCTTATTTACTGAGTTAATGAAATATTTGGGCGTCGAGAGATTGCGTTCTAGTCCTTTTCACGTACAAGGAAACGGGATGATTGAACGGACTAACCGCTGTCTAATGGCTAAGCAAGCAGCTCCTATGGCTAGGTTGCACAATAATTACAATTGGCTCGCACAATTACCTATTGTACTGATGGGTTTACGCGTTATGCCTCGGAGCGATACAGGCGTCAGCGCGGCTGAGCTAACGTACACATAACATTACGGTTGTCAGGTAACTTTTATAACAATGTTCCCAAAAGTGATTGTAATACGTACGAATACGTCGATAATCTGTGAGATACAATTAATAAGTTGAATTTTCTGTTCATTTGAATTCCAGATCTATATTTGTGCATCGCCATTTAAAGTCATGTACCTACACACGTATTTTTACGCAATGTCATAGTCAAGAAATCTCTCCAACCTCCTTATATTGGGCCTTACAAAGTATTAAGACGTTTTGATAATGTATCTGAAGTTCAGTTACCGAATCGGAAGTTTACAGTGTCAATCGATAGGTTGAAACCGGCTTATTTACTAAACGATGGCGAAATTCCGTATAATAACGAAGATGTCAGTACAAGTAATTCAGAAACGAGGAATTGTACTTTGACACCGAAAAATAATGATGTTGTAATACATGTTGGCAACAACTGATTTATAGCGCCATCTGATGTCGTCAAGCAGAACTACAAGCGTTACGGCGATGACGTAACTTCCCTCCGCTGCTTTGTAGCCGACAACGGCGCGCGCTCACTTTGGTCTAGACCGTCGAACGGAAGACTTGCTTTGGCTCCCATTTTTGTTATTCATAATTAATTATAAAATTCGATAATTTAGATTCTATTTAATAATTTTAAAAGGTTAACTGTGTTTTGAAATATTTATCAATAAGTTAAACGGTTTATTTTGTTTAAATAATTTGGTCAATAGTGAACAGTGTTTGTTCTTAAAAATCATAATAAAATAAATATATTATAAATAAAATGTTGCATTATAATAATTTAGTTTGTTTTCATCAGAAGTGTTCGTGTAACCACGCACCATGGGCAAGAGGCGACGTTATAGCAAACGTGGACGATCTTCGTCTAGTAGCTGTACGACGAGCTCAAGCTCCAGCACCCCATCGCCTCCGGCCAAAAGAAAGGTATCACGTAGAAAAGATACCAAAGATGTGAGTACGTTAAACAATATTATTCCGGAATTCGACCCCCTGAAGGACGATATTAATGCATGGCTCAGTGTTATACAATCTTATGCTGTAACGTTACAGTGGGCCGATGAAACGATACGTTATCAAGCTCTTAATAAGTTTAAGGGTTCTGGCAAGGTCTGGTATGATTCCTTGTTGCGTACCGATAGGCAATGGCCGACATGGAAATGGTGTGATTGGCATCGAAGATTGGCAGATAGTTTTCAAATACTTCGTAATATGTTTGAGCTACTAAAAGAATTGTTAATAAAAAGCCGTTAGAAAATCAATCTCTTTACGAATTCTTCTTTGATATAAAGTGTAAAATTGATAGATTATCATTAAACTTTACTGAGCAAGACATTATATCTATAATCGTTGGAAGCATAGGTAATATAGGAGCATCTATTGAGGCGAGTAATTTTAAATCTTGTCATGATTTGGCTAGTTATCTCCATAGTCGTACCTACAAGTCTAAAAATGTGAAGCAAACTGGCTCGGGTAGTTTACGTGAAAGTCAACAAAAAACGGAACAAATGAATCCGTCTTCTACAAGTGTAACCTCTTTAAATATCAACGGAAACCCAACTAATATACAAGAAAATAATCAAGTTGGCTCAGCACAGATTCGAAAAGTTATTAAATGTTATGGATGTGGTGGAAATCATAAAAAACACCAGTGTGATACCCTTAAGTGTAATTTTTGTGGCAAAAATGGCCATAATGAGGCCATTTGCCGATTAAAGAAAAACGTGGGTTTAGCCAAGCCCAAAACAGAGGAAACTAAGCTTATTTCTACTTCTGATCCAAGAAGTAAATTTGTGAAGACAATTAATATTAATAATTTTTCTCATGAGGCATTTATTGATACTGGGAGGAGCTGTTCCCTAATTTCTGAATCTGTGGTGGAAAAATATTCGCTTCAATCTAATTTACTACCCTCGCCAGTGTTGTTACAAGGTTTCTCGGGTGATACCTCTAAACCGGTTGTACGAAAAGTCACTGTGAATTTGAAAATGGATTGCGTTTCTTTACATAATGTGGATTTTTACATCATTTACAATCTGACCGGTTGCGACATATTAATTGGCCGTAATATAACGGAAAGAGATGACTTGATATATTCGCGTGTTGGAAATTTATTTACATTTGATTATGCGCATTCTTTTACTGAATTTTGCGTTAATATAAATGAGACGGAAATCGATGCTGATACTCATTTAAGGGAATTAGTTTGCTTATTCACACAATATAAACAGTGTATTGCATCCAGTATCAAAGAACTGGGTAAAGTGAATAATCAAGAAATGAATATCGCATTAAGTAATCCTCGACCAGTACAATGCAGACCTTTTCGAGCCTCTCATACAGACAGAAAGATAATTCGAGAGATGGTACAGGAATTATTGGATAATAACATTATTCGTGAAAGTAACTCGCCTTATGCGAGCACAGCGTTGCTTGTAAGTAAAAAAAACGGCGAGAAAAGGCTTTGCATTGACTACCGTGCACTGAACAAAATTACTATCAAAGATAAATATCCCATGCCAAGAATCGAGGACCTTGTGGATAGATTACAAGGCTACAAATATTTTACCAGCCTTGATTTAAAATGCGGTTATTACCAAATGTTAAGTCCCGAATCGATTGCTAAATCAGCCTTCATTTCCGAAGATGGGCACTGGGAATTCCTTCGTGTTCCTTTTGGTTTGGCTAACGCACCATCCTGCTTTCAGCAAATGATGAACAAAGTGTTAGGAAATTTAAGGTTTGAAAACGTGATTGTATATTTGGATGATGTCTATTTAGTTACCGAAACCATTGAAGAAAATTTTAACCTATTGGAGAAAGTTTTAAAAATATTCCGAGATAATGGATTAACTTTAAATTTAAAAAAATGTCACTTCTTTAAAACCGACATAGTATTTCTTGGATACAAAATAAAGCAGAATTGTGTAATGCCAAATGAAGCCAAGGTGGAATGAGTAAAAGGATTTCCTGTGCCAAAAACTACGCATCAGCTACGACAGTTTCTGGGGTTAATCAATTATTTTCGCAAATTCATAAAAAACTGCGCTATTATTTCATCCCCGCTTACTAAATTATTAAAAAAAGAAACGTCGTGGTCTTGGAGTTCGGTACATGATCAAGCGTTTGAAACTTTGAAAAGCAAACTTACGTCGGAAAGCGTATTAACTATTTTTGACCCTAATAATGAATCAATTTTATACACGGATGCAAGTCGCGATGGTTTAGCCGGTATCCTTGTCCAAGTTGTTGACGGGAGTGATAAACCTGTGTATTACTATAGCCGTCAGACAACAGAGGACGAAAAGAAATACCATTCATTTGAACTGGAACTCCTAGCTATCGTAGCGTCCCTACAGAAATTTCGTTTATATTTAATTGGTTCACCTTTCACTATTGTTACGGATTGTAACGCAGTCAGGTACGCATTAACTAAAAAGAGTATTATTCCCCGGATCGCACGATGGGTTCTTTCGACTCACGAATTTGTCTACGATATTAAGCATAGAGAAGGCACTCGTATGCAACACGTAGATGCCTTGAGCCGGAACCCCATTCCGTCGGGTGAGAGATCAGAAGGGGAAATAATATTATCTTTCACTGAGGGAGACTGGTTACTGACTGTACAAGCGCAGGATTCTGACATCGTAAATATTAAAACTATTCTGGAGGCGGGTGAAATAGATGATAATAAAATCATTTTTGATTCATATGAGCTACTAGGCGGAAAAGTATACAGAAGAACGACCCAAGGTCGACGTTGGGTGGTACCCAAAAAGTGTATATGGCAAATAATAAGATGTAACCACGACGACATAGGTCATTTTTCTGTTGACAAACACTTGAAAGGATATCACATAAATATTGGTTTTCTCGTAAGCGCCACATAGTAAAAAAATACATTAAAAACTGCCTAAATTGTATCTACTACAAAAATAAAGGCGGCCCTAAGGAAGGAGAATTATATCCTTTGCCGAAATACGCCCAACCTTTTCACACTCTACACGTGGATCATCTCGGCCCATTTGTGCAAACAGTCAACAAAAATAAATACTTATTGGTTGTAGTAGACGCATTTACAAAGTTTGTGTTTATCTGTGCAGTTAAATCTTTTGCAAGAATTAGAAAATATAACCAAAATATTCGGTAATCCTAGGCGAATTATTTCTGATTCTGGTTCATGCTTTACTTCCAACGAATATAGAGAAAATTGTCAAAACAAAAATATACGGTCACATATTATTGCTACGGGTATGCCCCGTTCAAATGGACAAGTGGAGAGATTTAACAAGACGATTCTAGAATCATTAAAAACTATTGGGGCAGATACGACCGAAGATAGATGGGACCAATACGTTAAAATTATTCAACAGGGTTTGAATAGTACGATCCACAAAACTATTAATGCCATCCCTAGCGAAGTCTTTTTGGGCTATCGCTTACGTACTGATAATGACGCTTTAGAACCAGAGCTTGATAATGAATCATTGGTGGACGTAACGAAGTTGCGAGAAACTGTGGATAAGAACACTAAAGCCAGTGCAGCATATCAGAAGGAAAGATTTGATAGAACTCGGACTAGGGCTAAGATTTACAAAGAAGGCGACCTGGTATTGGTCAAAATTCAGAGCCAAAGCAACGATAGACAAAGCAGAAAACTTATGCCCGTCTTTAAAGGCCCGTTTCAAGTAAAGAAAGTTCTAGGTAACGACAGATATGAGGTGGCAGACCTGAGAGGATCGGAAAGGAGCAGTAAACCTTACAAGGGTGTAGCAGCTGTTGAAAATATGAAGCATTGGATACAAATCGATGATTGGAGTTTGGATTAATTATTAAATGCCCGTGTTGGCAAGCTTTAGTTTTAAGGTAAGTAAACAGTGTAAAAAAAAGCTTGGCACTTCATCATTCCAAATCTTTTGTTTATCCATAAACTTTAATTGTTTGTACTGAGTTACTGTCGCGGTAATCAGTCCATAAATTGAACTAATCCTCTAACATGTCCTTCTGAGAGGTTGATATCATAAAAAAATATATTTGACTGCGAGTCTAGATAAAAACACTTTCACCCAAATTACCATCAGGTCAAGCAGCAGCAAATGTGGTTTGGGGAGACCTTGGGTAACAACTCGATACATTTAAGTAGCGAAATGCTTTTAAATGCCGGGTGAACCCAAGTTATAAGCGCTGGGAAAATCCTGAACTCTCAAGTGGTTATGTACCTTTGTGAGTATTTAAGTTGCCTAAGTGCTCTTAAGTGAAGGAAGAACCTGGACGGGAAGTCATGATCATTTGCTGGTGTTTGAAAAATGATTCGTAACATTTTCCAGTCGTCCGCCTATGACCATTTACAAACTGTAGGCCGTGGCCGTGTTGGCAACAACTGATTTATAGCGCCATCTGATGTCGTCAAGCAGAACTACAAGCGTTACGGCGATGACGTAACTCCCCTCCGCTGCTTTGTAGCCGACAACGGCGCGCGCTCACTTTGGTCTAGACCGTCGAACGGAAGACTTGCTTTGGCTCCCATTTTTGTTATTCATAATTAATTATAAAATTCGATAATTTAGATTCTATTTAATAATTTTAAAAGGTTAACTGTGTTTTGAAATATTTATCAATAAGTTAAACGGTTTATTTTGTTTAAATAATTTGGTCAATAGTGAACAGTGTTTGTTTTTTAAAATCATAATTAAATAAATATATTATAAATAAAATGTTGCATTATAATAATTTAGTTTGTTTTCATACATAACTAAGACAATTTTACTACACGCAGCGATCGGCATATTAAATAAATAAATAATAAATAAATAAATATATACGGACTAATCACACAGATTGAGCTAGCCCCAAAATAAGTTCGAGACTTGTGTTATGGGATACTAAATCAACGATACTATATTTTATAACAAATACATGTATAGATATACATCCAAGACCCAGGTCAATCTGAAAAAGATCATTTTCCATCTTGACCTGGCCGGGGATCGAACCCGGGCTAGCCTATCGTTAGTAGTCCCATACAAAATATTAGGCAACCAGTACGTTTTGTACAATAGACTATACACGGTGAAATTTTATCGTTCAGGATCCTTAAAGGGTTGATTCAGCTCGTCGATATGAGCAAGTTTTCCTATGGGACCATTACCGGAAACTCAAAAAAAAATGGGCAGTCCCATACAAAAAATTTCGGCCGCCCGGTCAATTTGGATGGGAATGTCAAAAATTTTTTTGAGTTCCTAGCATTGGTCCAATAGGAAAAGTTGTTTATATCAACGGGCTGAATCATCCCTTTAAGGGTCCAGAAAGATCAAAATTTCACCGTGTATAGTATGGCAAATTTTGCTGATCAAATTTTGTGTCGTAAGCTACTTTAAACATATTTTCTTATAAATTTTATTATATAATGTAAATTCTAAGCAGAATCAGATGCAAGTAACATTTTATAATAGGAAATTACCGAAACTAACGAAAATAATATAATTTACAGAGACTAACGAATTCAGGATTGCTCAAGAAAATTTTAATAATCAATATATAAAAAGAAATCGAGACTTACGGAATTATTGGTATTGTGTTAGCAGTCATATTTACTACTAGCTGTTGCCCGCGGCTCCGCCCGCGTTAGTGTCGATCCCTCGGGAACAGTAGAATTTCCCGGAATCAAACATACCCTATGTCCTTCCCCGGGCCTCACACCTCCATATCAAATTTTGCGTAAAAAAACGACAGATAGAATTACTTTCGTTACCCTCCCATTTTACCCCTTTAGGAGTGAATTCAGTCCATTTCACCCACATATATATTATTTAATTGTAATCGAGAACTTACATACCTATTTATTTCCATACTTCATAGTCCAGAAATTAGAAAATTTCCAAACAAACTTTATCCCCCTTCTGGGGGATTTTTTCCAGTTAACCTACACTGATCTTTTTTAATTGTAATCGTGAATTTATTTACCTATTTTCATACTTCTAACTCTAGAAATGAGTAAATTCCTATACAATCTTTACCCCGCTATTTTACCCCTACAGGGAAAAATATCGTCCATTTTACCTACACAGATATTTTTAATTGTAACCTAGAACTTATATACTTATTTTCATACGTCTAAGTCCAGAAATGAGAAAATTTCCATACAAAGTTTATACCACCCATCCACCCTCATTTTACCCCTAAAGGGGGGAATTTAGCAAATTTCATGTACCCACACACATCTTTTTTAATTTTAATCTAGAACTTATATACCTACTTTCATACTTCTAAGTCCAGAAATGAGAAAATTCCATATAAATTTTACCCCTTTAGAAGTTAAATTTCTTAAAAATACTTTCTTAGCGCTCACTCACATCATTAAAAGAACCCCTGTACCAAATTTCAAGTTTCTAGGCGCAGCAGTTTAGGTTGGTTTGCCGTCTGCCCGCGGCTACGCCGCCGCCGTTAGTGTCCATCCCTCAGGAACAGTTAGGACCCTTAAAGGGGTGACTCAGGTCATCAATATGAACAACTTTTCCTATGGGACCAATGCCGGGAACTCAAAAAATATTTCGTCATATCCATACAAAAGAGTCCCGCCGCCCGGCCAGTTTGTATGGGAATGTCGAATTTTATTTTGAGTTCCCACCATTGTTCCCATAGGAAAAGTTGTTCATTTTGATGGTCTGAGTCACCCCTTTAAGGGTCCAAAACGATAAAAAATTCACCGTGTATATTTGCAGGCAAACTAATGTCTTGAGTTCATTCAAATGACGATAACTTTTTTTTTAATGAACCTATTTTGATGAAACAAACTTTAAATGTTTTGCTGGGTTAAAACAAAGCAATTGGTGAAAGTTTGAAGTAAATCGGTTCAGTATTTTCGGAGATAATCGTGATCATACATACAGACAGACAGACAGACAGACAGACAGACAAGAAATTCGAAAAAAATATTTTTGCTTTCTATTATTCTTTTTCAGTGTCCCTCTATCCATTTCAGTCAAAAATTCTAAATGTACAGACAAAATATTTTTACTGTTTTATTATATGTATAGATTATAATTCTTTTAGCTCTAATATTGTCGCGGACAAGCGAGGAAATGGTTGCGCAAGAAGATGGTGGCGATGAGCGGAAAGTCACACGCGCCCGTACCAGCTGTACGCCCACTGTACGCCCGACCGAACCGACGTGTGACAACCGATGTGCAAAAATTTGTGTTATTTTTATATAGAGTGAATGCGTCAAAAATCTTTTGCTTATTAATATTTACTTTTTTACATTTACATTTTATGTTAAATACAAAAATCGAAAGTCAAATGTAAAATCAAATAATTACCAACTATTTCTTTCAATGATTAGATGTGATTCTAAAAATAGATCAGTGCATTGCGTGTACTTGTACAGAGATAAGCGCTCGACCTACAGTGGTAGATTTGCGAATCAGCATCCAGGTTCACCTGTAGCATAATATTAATTGTTTCCTAATATTTTCAAAATTGTTTTATTGCTTTTGTTTTCATTTTTTGAAAAGGTTGGGCTACTGTAGGGAGATGCACATTGCATAAAGTGCAGGATTTGCAATTCGGCTGAGTATTGAGTATAAGTCAGTCGAAAACATACACTGCTCACGTGAGTACATAGTGCCAAAGCCTTTGAAAATGATAAAGAGTAAACTAAAATTATAGTAGGATGAAACCCATTACAAATGGAAGGGAATACACCAAAAATTAAAGGAAAAATACATTACAGGCGATCTGAGGTCGAGAAGAGGGAGGGGGTGAGCATTTAAGGGTAAAAATACACCCAAGTGCGAGTAAGACTCGCGCACGAAGGGTCCCGTACATTATATATAACTAGTTTGAAATTATTAAAAATATTTTTAAAATGATGTAACTCAAAATTAATGCTTTTCGCAATTTTTCCTTTATCTGTGCTATAAGACGTTGCTTCGTACCAAATTTCAAGATTATGAGTTAACGCGAAGTACCCTGTAGGTTTTGATTCCCTAGTGAGTGTCGAAAAATTATTAAAAATATTTTTATTATATGATGTAACAAAATATGTATGCTTTTCGCAATTTTTCATTTATCTATGCGTACGAAGCAAGTACGAAGTCTTATAGACTTCGTACTTGCTTCGTACCAAATTTCAAGATTCTGAGTTCACGGGAAATACCCTGGTTAGGTTTTGATATCCTTGCGAATGTCAAAAATTTCGGCATAAACGGCTGTATCTTTTGATTGCGTAAGCTTAGAAGTTTGATTTTTTTCCAACTTCAAGGAACAGTAAACCTGAGTATTTCATATGAATTTCACCTTGATACCTCCACGCGTTTCTGAGAAAAAGGGCCTTAATAGACGGACAGACAGATGGACATTGAAGTGATCCTATAAGGGTTCCGTTTTTTCTTTTGAGGTACGGAACCCTAAAATGGGCAAGATTAAATTATATTGCAGTATAAACCTGTCAGCTAGGAACGCGCACAGAGCATTTACTGGCGCGGCGGATGAAAAGGCTGGTCTGGTCCTCTCCGTTTGCTGCATTAGGGTCCACTCCAATTTTCCTCCTCGGCTGAATGTTGCGACGGGAATTATCTATATACTGGCGGGTCAGCCTACCGGGGTTGAATTTATGTGATCCCTGATCCTCCTCGCCTGATCTACGCTGCACGTGGCAAGAGGGCTGGCTGCTTTTTCGCACATAGGATAAGTGTCGCTATCCAGCGTGGGAATGCAGCCAGCATTCTTGCCAGCATGCCATAAAGGCAAGAATTTTTAGATTTTTTAGTTTAGTTTTACTTTAGTATGTAATTTTATGGTAGGTTAGCTTATTTGTTTTATTTTTAGTTTTTATGGTTTACTTATCCTAATCCTAACTAATATTATAAATGCGAAAGTGCATTTGTTTGTTTGTTTGTTTATTTGTTTGTTCGTTACGCTTTCACGCCGTAGCTACTGAACCGATCATCATGAAATTTTGCACACAAGTTCTCTGGAGTACGGAGAAGGACATAGCCTACCTTTTATCCCGGGAAAAAGTACTATTCCCGAGGGATCGACATTGACGCGGGCGGAGCCGCAGGCGAAAGCTAGTAATGAAATAAATATGTGAATCCTGGATTTAGGTTCAGCTTTCTGGTTTAAAGTTGTTTTCTTTTTTTCGTGTATGTAAGTGGCGAACACAGGTGTGAGATTTTCAAGCTGCCTTAAGGCATCTGACATAGCTTAACAACTGCCATCACTGATGCCAGCCGGGACCAACCTCCGTGCTTCGAAAGCCACGTAAAGGTTTTCGAAGCACGGAGGAGCTCGAGATATTTTATGACACTTCCGGTCAGGCGCTCTATCCCTCAACCTTTCGGTATTTGAGGGGGTGAACTGCGCGGGGTACGGTGCGCGAAACTCCGCCTACTGTACGGTGCCCGCGCTCGTGCGACGTCAGATGTCAGACGGACAAGTGCGAATATTAGTTAATTTACAATCTGGTTCCGCACAAACTTCGCAAGAATTAGTGTCCTTTTATTTCAACTTACATATTTATAGGTAAATTATTATACCTACTTACACTATTTATATTATTATATTCGGTACAAACATACACAAATACATTTTTTTCTCTTAGTAGTTAGTGTTACTCTTCCATGCTGGTCTGGGAGAAAAGAAAAAACGTAGAATGTACCAGCTGCTTCTCTTCCCGCGCAGATCGTAAAAGCCGATCGAGGGAACGTGCAAAATGCCGAGGTATCATGTTGATAGGCGATGCGGCTAGCAACCCATCACTATTTTGATTCCGTTTTCCACCTAATGCCCACCAACATGCTAAACGTGACTTACGGGTCTTAAGGACCTAGGCTCTGTCGACCCCGCAAGGGAAAAAGACGTGATACTATGTATGTATGTATGTATTAGTAGTTTGTTAGATTCGGAATACGGACAAATCACACAAATTGTGGTAGCCCCACAGGTATCTTAAGAGTCGGCAACGCATCAGCACCTCCTTTAGTGTTGCAGATGTTCATAGGCGACGGTGACCACTTCCAATCAGGTAGCTCGTTTGCTTGGTTGCCATCAAATATACATAAAAAATATATATACTTTTGTGGCTAGCCCCAAAGTAAGTTCGATTTTTTAATGGTATGATAACTTAACGATATTATATTTGATACTAATACATATATAGGTAGGTAAACATCCAAGACATAGATCAATCTGAAAAAATATCATTTTCCATGTTGACCAGACCACTAGGCTACATAGATCGTCAACAAATTTCAACATTATCTGGAGATCTTCATCGAGGAGACTATGGACCACTCGCGCATGGAATCCGTACACAGAGAGCTTTTTCTACCCTAGCTGACCATAGAGCTAGCTGCCAGCCGAGGAAATGGGCAAAAATCGACGCGCTAGGAACCTATCACTTTTTGATTCATTCACTTTGAGAATTATGACCTTAGGCTTTGTCTAACCCGTCAGGGATTAAGTAATTTTATTTTTGGTGCAATAAAGCGTTCTTGTATTGTATTGTATAAAAACGTAATAATAACAATTCATGTTGTTCAAAAATACATAATAAAATAATGTAAAACGATAAAGTTATATAACTGTACATATTCGAAAGTTCAAAATTCAACAGGAAACGTTTCCTATTGAGCATTCAATTTTAAAGTCAAACAAACCATTACCTAACAAAAATAGTTTGCATTCTTTAAGTCCCTTTTTGGATTCTGACGGTCTCATCCGCGTGGGCGGAAGGCTTGATAATTCGCCTTACAGCTTCAATACCAAGCATCCCATTTTATTATGCAGTAAGCGTCATTTAACGAAACTACTGTTTCAATTTCAGCACGAGAAGATTCTTCATGCAGGGCCACTACTCCTCTTAGCCACTATTAAGCAAAAATACTGGCCTCTTGGCGGCCGTAACCTATCCAAGAGCATAGTCAGGCGATGCATGAAGTGTTTTCGCAACAAAGCTAGGAATGTACAGCCTGAAATGGCGCAGCTTCCGACTTCTAGAACGTCTTTGGAGTTTCTCTTTTTTTATTATTATTATAAGGTTATACAGAAAAAATAAAATAAAGTAATACATGCAGTTGGTTGCTATAGTTATACTTACATACCTTATTATTAAATATATTTTTTTTTTCAAACGTGTTAAGAACACGAGCTCTTAGTCTAAGATTATACAAAGGCTATGCTAATGTAGTACAATATATGAATAATTAGTAAAACATGATTATATTTTTCTAGGATTACAAGTATAATATCAATATCTTATTTCTAGTGTACAATTAATTGGAACAAGTTAGGTACAATGATCTAGATTAAATATTGCCTACGTGGTTATTAATCATTAGTATGTCTCTTTTATTCTTATTTCAATTCAGAGTAAGTAATATGAAGATGCTGTTCCCTTTTTAGGAAAGGCTGATCTAATTAATCATGTTGGATTTAAGCCATTGTTTGTCGCATCTCATCTTGTGTAGTGCACACTACAATTTATTAATAATTTACAAAACATTAATAAAATCATGAACCCCGTCATTACTGTCTCCTACTTAAGAATCATAGCCCAGGAGTTCTGCCACCGGCACTCCCTGGGGTACCTATACCTGTTGCTGGGCTTAAGTGAGTCAGGAGGGCTCATCTACAGGGCGTGCATAGATGCGCCCGATGGACACCCGCTTATATGTCCCATCCGGGGGCTAAGTGTGGACAACTACATAGACATCATATGCGAGTTGCAACTGGCGCTTCCAGACACGCTGGATTACCTGAGCGTCTCCAGCCGCCGATCGCCGCATAATCTCTTTTGGATTTTGGAATGGGCGGCAAGGTCGGTGGAGGAGGAGTTCAGTGAGCTCCTTTAGTGATATGTTAGTATTAAGGACTATTATAAGGTACCGTATTATTTTTATCTATACATATAATAAAACAGTAAAAATATTTTGTCTGTACATTTAGAATTTTTGACTGAAATGGATAGAGGGACACTTAAAAAGAATAACAGAAAGCAAAAAAAAATTATTTGAATTTCTTGTCTGTCTGTCTGTCTGTCTGTCTGTCTGTCTGTCTGTCTGTCTGTCTGTATGTATGATCACGATTATCTCCGAAAATACTGAACCGATTTACTTCAAACTTTCACCAATTGCTTTGTTTTAACTCAGCAAAACATCTAAAGTTTGTTTCATCAAAATCGGTTCATTAAAAAAAAAGTTATCGTCATTTGAATGAACTCAAAGCATTAGTTTGCCTGCAAATATACCCGTTGAATTTCCTATCGTTTTGGACCCTTAAAGGGGTGACTCAGACCATCAAAATGAACAACTTTTCCTACGGGAACAATGCTGGGAACTCAAAAAAAAATTCGACATTCCCATACAAACTGGCCGGGCGGCGGGACTCTTTTTTATGGAAATGACGAATTTTTTTTTGAGTTCCTAGCATTGGTCCCATAGAAAAAGTTGTTCATATTGATGACCTGAGTCACCCCTTTAAGGGTCCAAACTGTTCCTGAGGGATGGACACTAACGGCGGCGGCCGGCGTAGCCGCGGGCAAACGGCAAACCAACCGAAACTGCTGCGCCTAGAAACTTGAAATTTGGTACAGGGGTTCTTTTAATGATGTGAGTGGGCGCTAAGGAAGGATTTATAAAAAATTTAACTTCTGAAGGGGTAAAATTTATATGGAATTTTCTCATTTTTGGACTTAGAAGTATGAAAGTAGGTATATAAGTTCTCGATTAAAATTAAAAAAGATGTGTGTGGGTTGATGAAATTTGCAAAATTCCCCCTTAAGGGGTAAAATGGGGGGGGGGGGGGGGGGGTGGTATAAACTTTGTATCGAAATTTTCTCATTTCTGGACTTAGACGTATGAATTCTAGGTTACTATTAAAAATATCTGTGTAGGTAAAATGGACGATATTTTCCCCTGAAGGGGTAAAATAGCGGGGTAGAGATTGTATAGGAATTTACTTATTTCTAGACTTAGAAGTATGAAAATAGGTAAATAAATTCACGATTACAATTGAAAAAATCTGTGTAGGTCAACTGGAAAAAAATCCCCCAGAAGGGGGGTAAAGTTTGTTTGGAAATTGGAAATTTTCTCATTTATGGACTATGAAGTATGAAAATAAATAGGTATGTTCTCGATTACAATTAAAAAAGATATATGTGGGTGAAATGGACAAAATTCGCCCCTAAAGGGGTAAAATGGGAGGGTAAAGGTTTTATGGAAATTTTCTCATTCCTGGACTTACAAGTATAAATAATATCCATACTACTACTAATATTATAAATGCGAAAGTAACTCTGTCTGTCGTTTTTTTACGCTTCAACCATTGAACTGATTTGGATGAAATTTGGTATGGAGGTGTGAGGCCCGAGGAAGGACATAGGGTATGTTTGATTCCGGGAAATTCTACTGTTCCCGAGGGATCGACACTAACGCGGGCGGAGCCGCGGGCAACAGCTAGTGAGTTATATATGTTTTACTATTAATTAAAATTTTTACATTTGGGTTGTCGTCCTTGATTACTGGGTATGGTCCCGAGTATACAGGGTCTAATTTTTCTCTACCTTGTATCAAGATTAAGTCACCTATCTTATAGCTTATATTATTACATTTTTGATCATACTTAATTTTCCTATTTTCCTTAGATAAAAGTAAATTATTTCTAGCATCCTCTTGGGATTTTTGTAATCATAATTATATAATGGTTCTACATTGTGTTATTGTGTTATTCGAAATATTACTGGGTAGCCTACAGCTTTTTCCAAACACTAGTTCATAAGGAGTATACGCCGTTGCTGTATGAACGGATGTATTATACGAGAAACACCAATACTGCAACCACTCGCTCCATGTATGAGCCTGATTATTTGTTTGTATTCTAAGAAAAGCTCCTAAAGACTTATGGGAATTTTCTAAGGCACCCAAAGTTTCATGGTGGTATGCGGTTGATTGTAGTTGTTTGATGTTTAGTAGTTTACAAGTGTCACGCATGGTAGGTGAAATAAACTCAGTACCCCTATCAGTTGCAATTCCGCGGGGTATCCCGTATCGTAAAATAAAATTATCTACGAATGCGCGCGCGACTGTATCTGTTTCTTTATTTAGTAGCGGATACGCTTCGACGTATTTCGTGAGCTCGCACTGCAGAGTAAGTATATAGCAGTATCCATTCGCGTCCTTGGGTAAGGGACCGACCAAGTCTAAAAAAACTTTATCTAGGGCCGAAGTCGCCGTACTTGTGATACACATTTGCTGTCTTATATTTTTATGATGTTTTTGCTTTTGGCACTTGTCACAAGTTGTCACAAACTTATATATGTCGTCATTCATGCCAGGCCAGTAATAGTGACGTTTAATACTAATCGTCATTCTACGTATGCCTGCATGCCCACTGGTTGGTAATATATGAAAGTCATTTAATATGACGCGCCTGTCGTCTTTATTATTTATTTTAGTGACACCTCTTATTATGCATAAACGGGGTCACTATTCACACATTTACTTATATATTGAGTTAACTCTTTTATACTTTTTTTCGGTGTCTTTATTACGTATTATGCATACTTCATTTATTTTTAGTGTCTTGCAAAATGCATCTAATTCATTCACGAAGAAAGCTCGTTTCATCCATGATCCTGAACTGGGGTTGACACCTATTGTTAATGTTTCAGGCGAATAAATGAAGTTTTTTATTTTGACTTATTTTATGACTTCTTAATTGTAATATTTTTTCATAGTCATGCTTATTGAGACTTAATTCTGGTAGATGCTTGGGTTTTTTGAGTATTTCTACTATACTTGGGTAGCTAGTCCAATCATAGTTAGAGGTCTCATTATTTGGGCTTGTTGGTGTTTTTTGCTTCTCCAGCCGTTTCTTTTGTGCCCTTGTCATTACCGATATTACATGCTTATTCATATTCCTTAATTCTTCACCTGTAATTTCAATCCTAGATAACGCGTCTGCAGTAGCATTATCTTTTCCTTTCAAATATGTTACAGTGAAATCGTATTCCTCTAAGCATAGTCTAAATTTAGTTAGCCTGCTAGACGGGTTTTTCATGTTAAACAAATAAACTAGTGGACGATGATCGGTTATAATTTTAAATTTTCGTCCGTAAAGGTATGGTCGAAAGTATTTTATTGCCCATACTATTGCAGGAACTCTTTTTCGATAGTGGGGTAATTTTTTTCTGCTTTATTAAGATGACGACTGGCATAGGCTACTGGTAGACCGTCTCCGTTTGATAATACGCATCCTATAGCTATACCTGATGCATCTGTGTTAATGATAAACTCATTTTCACTTGAAAAGTTGGGATATTGTAATAGGGGTGGATTGCTCATGGCTTCTTTAAGTTTTTCAAAAGCGCTAGAACAATCTGTTTCCCATTTAAAAGTAATATCCTTTTTTAATAAATTATTTAATGGCTGTGTTATTTCAGAAAAATTTTATATAAACTTTCTATAATAATTTGCAAATGCTACAAACCTTCTGACGTCATCAGCGGTTTTAGGTACAGGGTAATTTTTGATTGCTGTTATTTTTTTGGATCTGGTTTTATACCACTAGGTGTTACAACATGTCCTAGATATAAAAGTTCTTTTTGTAGAAACGTACATTTTAACGGATTTAATTTGAAATTTACTTTTCTTAATCTTGTATAGACATCTATAAAATTTTTATTATGATGTTCAAGGCTACGTCCCATAACTATGACGTCATCCAAATATACTAGGCACTGTAAATAGTTTAAACCGGACATGGCTATAGTCATAGCTCTACTGAAAGAGTTTGGACTGGTTTTTAAACCCATTAGTAATCGTTTCATTTGATAATGTTTGTCTGCTATGAAGGCAGTATACTTTCGACTCTAATCATCAAGTTTTATTTGGTAGTAACTTTGATTTAAATCTAAAGTACTGAAATACATTGCACCTGAAAGAGAGTCTAGAATTTTAGTTATATTGGATAGAGGGAATTTATCATCTTTAATTTGTTAATTTACTTTCCTATAATCTATCACAATTCTCCATTTCTTATTCCCGTTTGCATCTTCTTTTTTCGGTACTAGAAGTATGGGGCTTGACCACTCAGACTGTGATTCTTCAATGATATCATTTTTAAGCATTTCTTCTATTTGATTACTAATTTCCTGTTTTTGCGATTGTGGTACCCGATATGGTTTACTATATACTGGTGAGGCATTATCTTTTAAGTGTATGGTTTGCTTATAAAGATTTGTTGTATTTAATGAATCTCCTGGTAAATGAAATATATCCGCAAACTTTGCACATATATTTGCAATTGGATCTTTTTCTTCTGTATTTAAATTATTTAAATTTAGTATGGAAAAAAGTAAATTGACTCTACTTGCATCATTTCTGCATTTCTCAAAAGTAAAGCAATTAAAATTTGATAAGGGTATTATTTCCGGTGTAAAACGTTTTAAAGTTACTTCTTCCTTTCTTGTATTTAATATTTTTTTTAAAATATTCCCATTTATACTTCTAGTTATTGTGTTTGCTATAAAAATTCCATCACTAATTTCATTTGCATAAATTACACAATCTTCAGTCACATTAGTTGGCAGCCCGAAGTTTAAAAGACATTTGTATTAAATTAAAAAGTCTTGACCTATTATTCCATCGACATGTGGTGGTAATGTCTCTAGTATGTAAAAATCGTGAGGAAAACATGAACTCATTTTATAACAAAGGCGCAAGTGTACGCATCCTCGTGATGTTATTTTACCTCCTATTCCATTTATGTGTATGACCTGCGGTACAATGCACTCGTTAGTGGCCAGTGCTACGTCATGACTTATTGCGCTTAAGGATGCACCACTATCTATGAGGAATGTATACAGCTTGCCGTTTACACTAAATTCTGCCGAGTTCATGTTATTGTATGATAATATATAATTATTTGTCTCGAAAAAAGTTTTGAAATATGTCACCCGACTCCTCATCGAGAATATCGTCGACTTGTGCCATATTTACTCGATGTGTTGTGTTTCGAGTTGTGGGGCTAGGATTATGTCCTCTATTTCCACGTTGAAAACGTGTATTATATTTTACGTAAGGTCTCTTATTTGCTACATGTGTGTTTCCTCGCGTTACAAATGTTGCACCCCCTCGCGCCACATGTTGTGTAGGAGTCCAGCGGTTCCTAAAGTGCCTGAAAGACCTGTTATATTTGAAACCACGCCCCCGAGCATAGAATATTCGCTCCGAGGATGATGTGGATGGAGTCATTGTGACTTGCTTATCCTTGGCACCTTGAATTGCCTTTTGTAGCGAAGTATAGCCTTGTGCTGATATTATAGTGCTTAATCTTTCGCTACGTAACCCATTCGCGAACCTATCAATGGCTTGTTTCTCATTTAATGGTTTTAATACCTTATTATGTCTCTGAGTTGCCATTAGCTTGTGATATGGTAAGGTTTACGAAAAGTTCCTCTAATTCTTGACCAAACCGTTCTATAGTCCTACCGCCTTGTGTAGCCATTTGTAACTGTTTTTGTAAAGCCATGTCTGATTTGCCAACTAACAACAATTTCCTCATTTCAACCACCATTTGTGTAACAGTAGTAAAAGTTTCAGATAACTTAAGTTTAGCACTGTGAGATAACCTGGTTCCCAGGACAAAACTGATTAAAATTTGGGCATCGCTTTCTTTTATCATTTTTGAATATAATTTGACACCATTAATTAGTCGTTCCGTAGTTGACTCGGAACCATCCATTATTGGAAGCAAGGCGACTGCCGTTTTTAAATCAAAATTTTGTGTGGCATTTAATAGCGGCCAATTTGTCTGATTTACAAAAAATTTCTCTTCCGCGGTTAGTTATACCTTCCAATCCGATGGAAGTACACTTGGTAGGTTTCTGTGATGGTTCTCTGAAAGGCTATGGTTGTTGTGTGTATATTTGTGTGGTTACTAATGAGCCCAGAATTTATACTGCGACTAGTTTACTGATTGGAAAATCTAGAGTAGCTCCTTTAAAACCTACCACGGTAAATAAACTCGAGCTAAGCGCAGCGGTGCTTCTGGCAAAAGTTCTATCGCATATGTATAATTTGCTAAAAGACCATATAACTATTAATTCTATTCGAGCTTATTCAGACAGCAGCACTACCTGGTCATGGTTTAATACCGCCCCTCATTTGTTAAAAATGTATGTAGCCCATCGTGTCATTCAAGCAACTGACTTGATTAGTACCGATCACTGGTATTATGTTTCGTCTAAGGATAATCCGGCCGACTGTTGTAGTCGCGGAGTGTCCTGTCCAGAGCTTATAGACCATCCTCTGTGGTGGAAAGGTCCTTCTTGGCTACAGGATTTGCCTAGTCAATGGCCTAACAAACGGGTTCTACTTCCAAAAGAATACTTACCCGAGTTTAAATCACTAGAAACTAAAAGTCTTCACGTGATTAATGTGAGAAACCCACTTCTGGACTTAATTGCCAGACATTCCTCTTTTACAAAAATTCTAAGAATTGTAGCATGGTGTATTAGAGTTATTTCAAATTCGAGGGTTGCAAGGCAAAATCGAATTCTTTCATTTCTCAGTAGTCCTGAACTCGAGAAGTTAACCAAAGTATTATTTAAATTGAGTCCGTATCATTATATGTCTTCCGAAGTCAGTCGAGTGCGAGATAATGAACCATGTGTAAAATCCATTCAAAGACTTTCACCTTTCCTGGACGATGATGGGATCGTGCGGGTGGGGGAACGCATCGATGAGGCTAATCTGTCACCATCTACGTTGCACCCTTTTTTGTTACCTAAACAATGTCCAATATCTAAAATTAGAATAAAACTTTTTCATAAAAAATATTTGCATTGTGGACCTCGAACCTTACAATCTCTTATTCAACGCCAGTTTTGGATAATTGGATTGAGACTTCTGATACGTACCGTGCTGTCAAAGTGTGTTAGATGTTTTATTTCGTGTCCGCGCTCTCGTTGGGTCATGCTTAAGAAAATTACCCAGAGATTTTGGCGCGTATGGCAGCGTGATTATCATCATACATTACAACGAAAGAACAAAAGGTTCGTACATGAACCAAATATTAAAATAGATCACTTAGTCATAGTTAACGAACCTAATCTTCCGCCGATGTTCTGGAAGTTGGCACGTATTGTGCAAGTGCATGCCGGTTCGGATCAAGTAGTCAGAGTAGTTACTTTCCGAACTGCTAACGGAAAGACCTTTCGTAGGCCGGTAGTAAAGGTTTGTCCCTTACCAATTAATTAATTTTTTTTTTTCTCATATATTACTAATACATAAATACACACTATCCTTAGGCTAGTTAAAACTTATTTATTACTCTATCTTTCGAAAATAATATTTTTAGATATTCTTGCAATAGTGCGTAGCTATTGCTTTTGTTTTTTTATCTTTCAATTTGCATTCTCTGTGAAACCCTTGTGGATTTCAGGTGGGGGAAAATGTGTAAGCATTAACTTTAAAAACCCAAATAAAATTACCTATTTGTGGTCTAGCTTCCTTTTCCCCCTATATCTACTTCCTTCGCCGAGACGGCCTGTGATTGGCCGAAATAACAGTCGAAAAAATATGGCGATCGAGTCTTGTGGAGCGCGTCGCTTGCGCTAATATAATTTCCAAAAATAACGACCCTAAGAGCTTCGCTGGCCGAAAATAACTCTAAATCCTCATCCGCGAGTGTGTGATGGTGTACCACAAGTGTAGGCAGTGAGAAAAGGAATACAGTTCAAACCAGGGAGGTTCCCAGCCAGCCGCCACGAGGCCTGCCGCAGGTGATCCTTCCCAACGTCCTGTTCACCGAGAATCCAGGTTAGTGTTTACTGAATTTTCCCTTGCTGTGATTCTGGGGTTGATCGGAGAATGCAGTGACTCTTCCAGGAAGTCGCAACATATACACATACAAATTAGAGCATCCAAATTGCCAGCCTTATTGTAGCGAATACAGCATGCATATTTGATATGATAGATTTACTTTAATTGGAAAATAATACAATTATTTAAATTATACTAAATACTAAGGTACTAAATAAAATTTATTTAAATGATATTAAATTGAAAATTAGGTACATAAAAACAGCTAATATATATCAATGGTAATGTATGTCAATGATAATTTATTGATGATTATACATTTATGTCGTTTTAGTTTTGTTTTATTTTTATCATCACCTTGAAAATGTGTACAAAAATATCACTTTAATGAAACAATTTTCTAGTCAAAATATTAGTGTCACGTATTATTTTATGACATTTCCATTTTACCGATCTTTCGTGGATCTTTTATGTGTTTGTCTTTATTTATTATTCTCTCTTTGTGACATACGAGTAGGCTTCCCTTTTATGTTTCCAAAGTTTATATGCCTTTGCTTTTTATAATTCATGTTTTACGTGTATTATAATAAACTGTCCTTATTAACATTAAAATACCTAGTGAAATATACTGAGAAAGAGAGAGAGGGAGAGAGAAACCTCAACATATTATTATGTCTTTATCCCTTACGGGGTAGACAGAGCCCAAAGTCTTAAGACCGAGAGGCCACGTTTAGCGTGTTGGTGGGCGTAAAGGTGGAAAACGGAATCAAAATAGTGATGAGTTGCTAGCCCTATCGCCTATTGTCATGATTCTTTAGATTTTTGCGCATTTCCTTGACCGGATCTAACAAATTACTATCCTTCTCCAGCTTCAAAATACTTCCGATGGGCAGCAGCGTCGGAAACACAAGAACCCAAGGCTGAAATGATGATGATTATGCGACCAAAATAAGTGTACACTCGTGACTTTGACGTTTCCTCAGCAAATGCCAAGTAATCTTGTGTTTTTTTTTTTTATTTTGTGATTTTATCAAGTACAAAATATCCGCGTTTTATAAAAAACATGGATACAGATATACATTTATTTGTTATACAGATACACATATACATTTATTTGTTTGCGCTGGATATCAAACTCTGATCCTCAAACTGTCGAGAACAAGATAAGGGGCAAGTAAAACTGTTCAGCCTTCTTAGATTATTGAGACATTACGTACGACTAGGCAATAAAAAACATGGATACAGTACACATTTATTTGTTTGCGCTGGATATCAAACTCCGATCCTCAAACTGGCGAGAACAAGATATGGGGCAAGTAAAACTGTTCAGCCTTCTTAGATTATTGAGACATTACGTACGACTAGGCAATTAAGTTATCTACACTTTTATAAAAAAGCTTAAAGTATTTTTTAATTCTAATTATTATTCAACATTTCTGAGTCGAATATGTAAAAATAAAATATATAATTATTAAGTGCATACAAAAAATATATCTCTTTATTAACAAATTACATCCCATAAATGTACTAGTCATTCAACGAATCTTCATTAGAAACGAGTTGCTGCCAGAAAAGAAGGTTAGGTTGGGTTAGAACTGCGACCCCACCAGAAAACGAATTGCCATCAGAAACCATTTTTTTACCAGAGAATAAGGTTAGATTGGGTTAGAACAGCAACCCTACCAGAAAATTAATCGCCATCAGAAACGAGTGGCTGCGACATTATTTAAAAAAAAAAGAGAGATTTATAGATATAGGATAGAATTTTCTTTGTGTGCATATTTAGAGTGCAAGTTAATGTTTTTGGTGTGAGACTTGAATATTTATTTTTGCAAAAAAGTTCGTTTTTCTATATGATTACATTAACAGACTTTTGAATTTTTTGTTGGAAAAAAGGCAATTTATAGGACTAAATACTACTTAAAAATATTAATAGTACAAAATTTTATAGCGAGTTCGACTTGCACTTGGGCGGTTTTTAATTTACGTATATGCTATTGCAGTTCTACTTAAGTTTTTTTTTTTTTTTTTTTTTTATATAGGGACAAATCACACAGATTGAGGTAGCCCCAAGGTAAGTTCGAGACTTGTGTTATGGGATACTAACTCAACGATACTATATTTTTATAATAAATACATATATAGATAAACATCCAAGACCCAGGCCAATCTGAAAAAGATCATTTTCCATCTTGACCTGGCCGGGGATCGAACCCGGGCACTCCGTGTCGCAGGCTGGCGTGTTGACCGCTGCGCCACGGAGCTGTCAAAAGTTATTAACTCGCACTTCATCAAGGGCTAAAGATTTACGAGTGGGGTTGCCCTCAAACGCTGGTCTAGTGATTTGTCCAAAAAGTTTTCTAATAATGAACACTAACGTCTAAAGTTTCCCACTTTGATTGCGAAGGACGTCGTATGAAAAGTACGTTAACGTTAGAACTGACTTTCACCAATACAATACTTACAGGCTATTTCTTAATTCCCAGATGCATGTGATAGATTATAATATTTACTGATCATTTCGATCAGTTACCTTTTAAGTCTGGTATTACTTCCGGTTTACTTAATATATTTTATTTATGAATATTATCTAATATTTCTTGTAAAAATAATTAATACTTACTTTAAAACATTTGTGGCAATACTTTTAACTTATTGTAATTGATTAATTGAATGTTGGTTACTGAATCGATTTACAATGACGACAACACCCAAGATGGCGGGTGAAACAGCTTATATAAAGCAGTGATTTGCAATTGTAAGTCAGTCTTGATGGTGCAGTCACTGAGAACAGTTGAGTTAAGTATTTAATTTGACTTTGTTTTAATTCATTTCGATAATAGAATATTTTGATATTTCTGTTACTATGTTGTAGTAATAACTGTGGTCTTAGATGGTATTTATTGGATGTGTAATAGTGACTAATTTGTGTGTACATAATAACTTTTGTAATAATTTCTTGTGTATTCAAAGGTAATAATTAAAATGTGATTGTACAAATAAAAGCCCTTACGGCGAGTAGGCAACCGACACTGTTTAGGTTTCTTGGAGTTTCTTCCTGAACAGTGGTTGTTTTGAAACTCCGGTAAATTTAGCTTTGATTTAAAAGAAATAATAAGAGAAGTTTAGAATAGAGAAATATAAAATAAATGATATTCCTATTCTTTCATTGGTTTCATTTCTAACACATGCAACAGTTATGTTGAGCAACCTTACTGAAGATGGAGTCCCAACCCCAGTGGGAGGTAGAGTTGACGAACAGAGAGAGAGATGGAAGAATCAGTAGGGCAAGTGATATTGGCCTACGGGTCAAGTGACTATAAGGGAGGGAAATGTCACTCGGATATGTAGTGGTAAGCCTATTTAAAGGCCAACAGTACCGCCCTGTTATGCTGCATAACCCCTCATTCACCCAGATGCTCTGGACATGCGGGTGAGTTAAATGCCTTAACCCTTTGCGAGCCTTTCTTACGGTTTCTACACTCCGCCCTTTCCTTTTCCCTACAGACCTTTTGTATAAATCCTGTAAAGCACTTACAGTTAGGCAATTGTTTATATTAAGTACAATTCTTAAACAGCACGCAGCACTGCCATTCAGCACTTGATTTATTGACAATAGACGGAAAGATTATCGTTTGCTCAAATTAATTACAAACAAAACACGCCTTGTTCTCACGATTTTTTCTGTTACTTAGTCCACTCCTCTACAAAAGACTTAATAAAAAACTAAGTTTTTACCCTTTTATTTAAACAAAATCTACAAAAGCCTTATTAAATAAGTTAAACGACGAAACAGAGAAATTACTAATAGTTTTAAAATAATATTATCGTTAAGTGGTTCATTTTATTGCCTCATTATGTATAAAAATTGTTTATGGAGTTTCTAGTACTTATCAGTCTTATAACGCCTGAAATACAGGATGATTTTCATCCTAGCTCAGGCACCCTTAGTTCATATATCCGTAAATGTCTTTATAATGTAAACTGTGTTTCTATTATTTGAATAAAGAAATTTTGTATTTGCAAAAACACACTACTTTACATAGTTCGAGAACCTATACAACTGTTTGTATAGGTTCTCGAACTACTACTACTGAGAAATAGCTTTACAACTGTTATCATTGTTTTCGAGATCAAATGCAAGCGTCGTGTACCATTAATTTGATGAGTCATCGACGAGGTGTTTACTTGAAGGTTCAGACATTTACGTAAACAACTCGTCGATGTTTACATTGTGTCTTTCTTTTAATTTATATTTTACGATTATGTTTGTGAACGAATAGTGTATGCTTACTGTATTATTTGTACTGGTTACTTTTATTATAATTTGTATCTCCTGTTGGGTCATGTGTGGGGATGTAGATCCAACACGGTCCTTTGGAGAAGTTGAGTCAAGTCAGTCATCTGCTCCTAGATATAAATAAATAAATAAAATAATAATAATAATAATAAATAAAATAAAATAATATAGAATAAATATATACGGACAAATCACACAGATTGAACTAGCCCCAAGGTAAGTTAGAGACTTGTGTTATGGGATACTTACTCAACGATACTATATTTTTAATACAAATACATATATAGATAAACATCCAAGACCCAGGCCAATCTGAAAAAGATCATTTTCCATCTTGACGTGGCCGGGGATCGAACCCGGGCACTCCGTGTCGCAGGCTGGCGTGTTAACCACTGCGCCACGGAGCTGTCAAAATATACTGATGTATTTTGAGATTTGCCCTTGACAAGGTCTTAGCCGGAGGTCGAACAATTGCATTTTAAAAGAGAAATTAGTGGATTATGGGATTGAAATATGGATGGGCTTGTGATTATTCTAAAGGGTTGGACACCTGCCATAATCATGATAACTGACTATAATTGGCAGGTAGTAGCTTGCTGCCTGGACAAGGAGCAATACCGCTGCGGGTGACTCAGGGGTGTCGTGAGGTGTGCTGCGTTTTCACACTTCCACCTTTATGGAGCAACAGCTCTCACGAATCCCCTCTAGACAGTCGAAATTATTTAAAAAAAGTCATAAAGCTATTAGAAATATTTTATTAATAAAGTTCATGTTCAATATGGTCGCCATTATTTCTAATACAACATCTCAATCGCCGTTTTAATAGTGTGTGTTGTGATAGTTCGTTATCCCATCTTTATCGAATTTTGATTCGTCAGTCCATAATATTCTTTTGTAAAACTCTAGGTCTTCAGTATCAGAATTCAGCATGAAGTGACAAAAATCCATTCGTCTCCCAGGTTCCCCTTCTTCAATTGCATGTACTGGTGTGTAATGATATGAATATTCACCAGCGGTATTCATAGTAAACCACCTTCCACTGGGATATACCGAGACGTCGGGCAACGATATTGTTGGAGGTCGTTGGATCCTCTAGGAAAAGTCTTCGTATTTCATCTTCTTGATTAACAGTATACACGAGTGGTCTACCTCTGTGGTGGACGTCTACGTCTGTGGACCGATCCAGTTTCAGATCAGATAGTGTGGCGGCAATAACAAAGGAAATCCTATTGTGTTAGGTGCAACTTAAATTATCTCCCGCTTGTTTGATGGTCACACTTTTTTTCTAAGAATTATAAACGTTTTACCTGATTGTTGTATCTTATTGTACAGCTTAATAAACAGAGGTGTTTTTGGTATAACTTGCAGGAATAGCTACAAATATTTTTTTTAAGAGAGACAGAGTTGAAGTTACAGGTTTTAGGAAAAAAAATATGTAAATTATTGTCTCATAAAACTTTGATTGTTTAGTTTAATAAATAGTTTATTGCGAATGTCTTAAATACAAAAACAATAAAATCTTTAAGCTTAAATGCTGGAAATATAAAAATAACCCAAATCCTAAGCAGCATTGGCCTTTTTTTAAAAAACCTAAAATCCTTACTAATATTATAAATGCGAAAGTGAGTGAGTTAGTTCGTTCGTTCGATCGTTCGTTCGTTCGTTCGTTCGTTCGTTCGTTCGTTCGTTCCTTCGTTCGTTCCTTCGTTCTTTCGTTCGTTCGTTCGTTCGTTCGATCGTTCGTTCGTTCGTACGTTCGTTCGTTCGTTCGTTGTGTTAGGGGGCTCCGCGGAAATCACCTTTAAAAAAAAAACTAATTTTATGACTACACTAGATTTATTTATGAAAATAGGAAATAGTATATTTTATGGATTTTGAGCACTTGTCTTTGTGATTTGGATGTTGGACCGAGACTGAGGGTTCTCCCTTCCGAATGACCCGATCTCAAAGCCTAAAACCCTTAGCCAGCAATATTGAGCGCAGGGCAGCACTATTATATACATAACTGTATTATAACAGCCCCCAGGGTTAAGACTAAACTTACACCTGAAGGGTGAAGTTTACGTTAGAGAAATTTAGAAATTAAATTTCATTTGTTTCCGTAATTTACGCGGTTATTTTAAAGACAAATACTCAAATTACAATTAAAGGCAAATATATAAACCTATACTATATTTAAAGTTACATTAACTTGTAAAACTATACATAACAATAGTGGCCATATGGTATACATACATATAATTAATTTTATTTATTTATTTATGTTTTATCTGATAATTCATTTTTTTTAAACAGAATGTTAATACATATTTATACAGAACATTTAATGGTGGGGAGTGGTATTTCCTCTATAATTTCAAAGTCTTCGCTACTATCTTGTTTACTTTGAAGGCAAGGTGTTTTAGTTTTTACAATATTTAAGTTATGGCCACGAGTAGATTTATTATATAATTTGTTATATAATTTAACACAAAGATAAATCAATAACACAAATACAATTATATATATAAGAGCAGAGTAGTGTGTCCCATACCTCACGATGTGTGTATCTGTTATCTTGTTCGCATCATCATGCAGTTTATTTAATATGTCATTATTTAAGTTCAGAGTTTCTAAATCAAGGTTTTGTAAGTGGGTAGGAGACAGACTTCCCTTTATGTCTTTTAATTTTTCGTAATTACAGCAACTATCATTAATTAAGTTAAAATCAGATATAGTGATGGGGCATGTGATATTAAAAGCAACATTTTTTTGGGGTACAAATGTTGTACTTTTACAATAGCCAGTGCAATGGCTTGGAATAGTGAGTAGGCCAGGCCAACGCCCAAAACATTTGATTCATATAATTTTGAATTTACACAGTCTATAGAAATTCTAGTATTTTCTGAAATTACATATATCCATCTATTATTTCCCAAAGGTTTCCAAATATCTAATTTTCCACGTATAAATTTAGTTTCACATTGAAGTGGTACCTTAGTCAGCACTTTAGAAATAATCTCACTTTCTCAGGTTTGTTTACCTTCCGTGATAAATACATTGCTGATATCACACATATATGTTTCTGGGTTTAATGTTATACATTTATCCAAACTATCTATGATGCAATAATTTCCCTTATCCTTAGTTATTGCTATATAATTTGTTCCTGGAATTATTAAACTAAAACTGTCAAGGTTCCTATCTAAAGGCATAGGCAAAGCTATACTATGAAGTAGTATATAGTTTTTACTATATACTAGTGGTATCTTAAGTGCAAATACAATTGTATTTTTGGTATAATAGCAGATAACATTAGATAACTTTAATATATTGTGGATAACATCCAAGTGTAATTCTATAGGTAACTCTAAATCGTTAGGTAGGTGTCTATGGTTATCAGCGAGTTCTCGGTATAGTTGCATGGGTGTTATCACGCTCGGATGTAGAACGTTTTGTCTACAACTCACGATAGCGTTGAGAATGCCTTGTAATTGAAATGATAATTCAAGCAGGGAGGACTCTAAGCTATTGACAATATAGTTAATATGAATCTGAAGTTCTAATTTATTTGACAATATAGATATATTTTTTATATTCTGCGATAGTTCATCTATAGCTCGGTTAAGATTAGCTTCATTTAGCATAATCTTTCGTAAAGAGTCGTTATATGCTGAAATGACAGATTTAGTTATTAAAATGTTATTTTTAACCAGGGTTGTTATCTTAATCTGATTATTTCGTAAGGAATCTATTGCTTCATTATATTTTAGTGCGTGATCTTCATCGAGAGTACCAAAAATATGTTTAAATACAGTTCCTACACCGCCTATCCAGGCGCGCTTACCCTTGTTATCTAGTAGATGAGTAATAGAACCTAACTGAGTCACTATCTCATGGTATCTTACAGTGAGGGGACCCAGCATATTGAGGCACTTAGGCTGTTCAAGCATTCCTGCTTGGTTGCAAAGGAACTTAGCTGTATTTAATATAATGTTAATATTATATATATGAGGGTGAAAATGAGATATATCCAATGGTATGAGAACACTTAGATAGCTACTTTTTATTTTTAAATTACCAATATAATCAAAATATATTCCAGTACTATTCACGATGGGTTGTAAATAAAAGCCTTGTGGTACTTGTGACTCGGCAGGGACACTGTAATGATAAATATATATTTATACTAATTATACGTTATTCAACTAACCTTGTATATATGTTTATATATATGTTGGGCTCTTTCCTAACTGCTATCGTATAATATTTCTTAGCCTAATTTCTTCTAAAAAGAAGAACTTATTCTAATTTACTTACTAGTCTCACAATATAGGCATATACTAAATCTAAGTTTTACTAACCAAAATTAGTCTTAATCCTAGGCATAAGTATGTAGTATATAATTTCTTAGAATTAAGCGTCGTGACGCCTTGCAAGCTTGACCTCATCAAAGTGATGAATCACATGACGCCTATTTATAAGTAGTGTTAAGCTATTTCTGCCATTTATTTTAACAACTTTGTAAGGTCCTTTCCATACAGGCGATAATGCTTTACGCAACCTAAGGTGGTTTTTTAGGTATACGTAATCTCCTATATGATATTTCACGGGACGAGTATGGGTATCATAATAGGCTTTAGAAGATTCTTTAGATTTTCTTATGCTTTCGAGAGCCTTGTCTCTAGTAAACTTAAGGCGATGCTGTAACATTTTAACATAGTCCGGGTAAGTGACATCTAGGGATGATTCATAAACAGAGTTGGGCATAAATGGATTGTGATCGAAAACTAATTTGTAAGGTGTGAAGTTATTTGTAGTGTGAATAGCTGTATTGTAGGCTAACATAGCTGTATATACGTACTTGGGCCAGTTATCTTGATTCTCACACACATAAGATTTCAGGTATTCTTTCAAGGTTAAATGACTACGTTCTAAAGCACCTTGTGTTTGAGGGTGGTAAGGAGAAGACCACAGTTGCTTAATTTTAAGGAAAGAACAAGTTTGCTTGAATAAGTCGGCAGTGAAATTAGTGCCTTGATCCGTTAGGATAGTCTTGGGAATACCAAAAAGGGATATAAAATGAACCAATCAACCACTAGTCTCTTCAGCAGTAGTACTTCTAATGGGATAGGCAACAGAGTATTTTGTTAAATCATCCTGAAGGGTTAATATATATTTTAATTTAGCTGGACCTGATTCCGGAAGAGGACCTACGATATCTAGGGAAAGTCTTTCAAAAGGAGTAGTGGATGTACTAGTGATTGGCATCGGTGCTCTGTTTACTTTTCGAAGGGCTTTATTAGTTTGGCAAGATTCGCAATTTTTTACATAATTTTCTATGTCGCTATGCATATTTTTCCAAAAGTATTGTTCTTTAATTTTACTAAACATTCTATTTGTACCTAAATGTCCAGCTACAAGAATATCGTGATTTTCTCTTAAGATCTTCTGTACTTCACTAGGACTAGGATAATATATTTTATTACGATAAACGTGAATTTCAATTCCAGTATTATGGAATAGGTGTATCAGCATATTATAGATTTTTACGTATAGATGTCTGTCAAAAAGGTTTCTAAAGTCTATTATGCTTATCTTATCCATAGGATCACTACAAGATATAAGATGATTTCTAATATTTTTGATTGATTCGAATATATCACTGTAAGTACAGAAGTCAAAATGATGAACTTTAATAAATAAGAAGTAATAGGTTTTATCATTAATTGAAAGAGATTTATATGAGTGTAATGTCATTTCAGAATTTAAGAAACGCTCACGATCTTCTGAGTTAGAAAGTGCTTCCTGAACGTAAGGATTAGATTCATCAAGGTCGAGCGATGTAGGTATAATAAGGTTTTTATGTGGACTTTTAAGAAGGCTGTCATTACGTTCAATTATAGTTGTGTTATATTGCATGGTAGAAGTTATATTGCATGGTAGAAGGAATTTTAAGGAATTTTGAGTATGCATCGTTAACGTCAGGTAAGTTTTGGGTTGGAGAGTTTAATATAGGATCAGGGTATTGGAGGGTTGGCGCTTGGCTACTTGTAGAGGGTTGAGGTTCACATTGTGTATTAGGAGTAAGTTGGCTTTGGATTTCAGGAGTAGGTAGATTTTGCGTTTCGGGGATAGATGGACCGGATGTAGGTAGAGCTAGTGGGTCTTCTAGATTTTCTGGACTTGGTAGAGGGCTAAAGTCAGCTACTGGTTCATTAAAAGGGCTATGTCTAATGGGCCAAGGTCAATTAACTCGCTTTCGGGGCTTTTAGGATTTACGGGATTTACTGGGTAACGTGAGAGGGCATCTGCTGCTGAATTCAATTTTCCCTTTCTATATACAATTTCATACTTAAATTCTTCAAGTTGCAGACGCCAACGTTGCAATTTGCTGCTTGGGTCTGTGTGATTAAAAAGCCATTTTAAGGGTCTATGATCAGTTATTATTATAAATTTTCGACCAAACAGGTAAGGTCTGAAGGTTTTACAGCCCCAAACTATAGCTAGTAACTCTTTTTCGGTAGTACTATAGTTAATTTCATTTTTATTTAAGGTTCTGGACGCATAGGCTATAGGTTGATCTTTAGCAACTGGACCTTGGGACAGTATAGCGGAAATGGCATAGTTGGATGCGTCACAGGTAAGTGTAAAAGGTTTGGTGAAGTCAGGATAAATAAGAACTGGGGCAGTTAAAAGTTTTATTTTAAGTATTTCGAAAGCTAGTTGTTATTCGTTGGTCCAATTAAAGGGAATATCTTTTTTTAGAAGAGAAGTTAAGGGTTTTGAAAGTTTGGAAAACTCGGGTATGAACCGTCTATAATAAGATATAAGTCCCAAAAATGGTTTTATGTCCTTGGGACATTTAGGAACAGGGAAATCTTCAACACTTTTTACTTTATTAGGATCTGGTTTTACTCCGTTTTCAGTAATGACATGTCCAAGGTAACCTACTTCCTTCCGGAGGAACTCACACTTGTCTGGTTGTAATTTGAGGTTAAAAGAGCGGAGTTTTTGGAAGACTGCGGACAGATTTTCGATATGACGGGGCAAATCATGGGAATAGATCACAATATCATCGAAATAAACAAAACAGCGCTCTCCTTGGAGGCCAGTAAGGACATTATTCATAAGGCGCTGAAATGTTGACAGCGCATTTTTTAGCCCAAAAGGCATTCTTGTAAATTCAAAATGACCTTGAGAAATGCTAAAGGCAGTTTTACTAGAATCTTGCGGAGCCATCCGGGTCTGATGAAACCCGGATGCAAGGTCGAGGGTTGAAAAGTATTTGGATTTCCCTAATTGATCTAGAATTTCAACAATATTGGGGATAGGACTTATCCTATGGAGAAACTTATTTCTCCAATGGTAATATCGTTTAATTTTCTGTAATCTATAACGATACGCCATTTTCTTTGGCCTGAGGCATCCATCTTTTTTGGAACAATCCAAATAGGGGAAGACCAGGGAGATATGAAGGTTGAATAATATTTTGGTCTAACATTTTCTGGATTTGTGAGTTAACTTCTTGTTTATGAATTTCAGGAAAACGGTAGGACTTAACATTTATGGGCTGATCAGTGGAAGTTCGAATTTCATGCTGTATAGCATCTGTTGATGTGAGTTGATCACCAGGTAAGTAGAAGATGTCTGAGTATTTAGCACATGCTTCATAAAGGGCTTTAGATTCTTCGTTGTTTAAATGCGATGTACGAAGAAGACTAAGAACTTCTTGGGTTCTGTTTAAACAAGGTTGATTATTATTGAAGGGTTTTAAAGACGCATTATGAACTGGTTGTAAGGTAAGTAGAAGATTAGAATTTAGGGTTACCGGGTTGCGTATTGCCAAACTGTATACTGACCCAGACCGGGGTTGCTCTGAGTTCGATTGCAGTTTGCCTTTGTAGTTGAAGAGCAAACTGTATACTTATTCAGCGAGTGTCTGAATCAAAAAACATTTTGCTTTAAAATACGAGTACTTGAGCAAAATACATACGAGTCCAGACGTGCATACTTTCCAGCGTCTGGTGTAGTATGTAATGGCATGATAATTTAGAACAAAATGCATGCAAATGCAGACATGTTTTATTTCCCTGCCTCGTCTTCTAAAATTTGCGCCGCTTCGACCTTGACTCCTTTTTTTCGCCAGTGGTCGTAACTTCATTAGCAACTACGCACGTGTTTATTAAATAAAGTGTTTAAATAGAGTTACTTTTAAAAAATAAACCGAATTTAAAACTGTTTTTTATAGATCGGTGTAAGCTTTAATAATTTGAATAAATCTAGTTTGCGGTACGAGTATGCTGGTAGAAAAACAGTTGGCATACTTATTTAAAGATATTTTAACTTTAAAAAAAAATAATTTTATTCCGCCCTTTCCGGTTATTAACAAAATAAAGCACAATAGGCGTGGTGCCATCTCTTGCTATTTGAGTTTTTGGCGTTTAATGAAAATTTCCCATTTTCTGTTCTTGATTCATTAATTTACTTTGTTATCAATCACTTATCATATCGACTTAATTCATTTTATTATTATCTACACCGAAATTATAACAAATTGTACCTATTTGTTGTGCCAGTGCATCTTTCTTTTGAAAAATTAATAATTACTAAATGGAAACACTTATAGTTTTTTAACACCCTCTATAATTGTTACAGTTCAAATTAATTTTTAGTCATACTTACAACGGCTTTTCTTTAATTAAATTCACAATAGCTATATTTTTTTGGGAAAGTTGTTCAGTTTCCCGGATAGGATACCTAAAAATCGCAACAGCATAAAAAATATACGAGAAAAATACGGAACACGTTGTATAGTTAGTTAAAGATATTCGCATGTCACAGTTTGCTTTACATACAAGCGAGCAAAGTGCATACCATCTCAGACTGCTCTGAGCTCGTATGTACTTTGCTCCAATTTGTTTCTGATTTTCATGAGCACGATGTAGTTCGGTACAGACTATGGGTGTCTGGGTCAGTATACAGTTTGGCAATACGCTACCGGGTTTTCAGCGGAATTTAGAATTGTGACATTAATCCTATTATTATTTTTTACTTTAACTAGGCAATTCGAGACAAACAATGGTTCACTTATGTGTTGATCAAGGACCAGACCTTCATTTAATTCAGGATTAGCAACAGAACATTCTATGGTAATTTCGGAACGAGGAGGGATTTGGTAGATAGGATTATTAAAATTAAGTTTTATTTTATTCTTATCTAGGTTAAGCAATTGCCGATTGTAATCAATGAAACATTCAAAGTAGGTAAGTAAATCGTTACCTATAATTCCGTCATAGGTAAGGTGAATATTTTCAACTAAATGGAACTGGAATGGGATAGATTCTCTGCCAAACTCGAGGTACATATTAAAACTACCAAGAGTTTGTACAGCATCTTCACAATTGTCTATGCCTTTTAATTTAATTATATTGTTTTTTAATTTCAGGTTTGAGGGAGATTGAATAGAGGATTTTCTGATAAGGGAAATTGAAGAATACGGGTTCTTCAATTTCCCTTATCAGAAGCATAAGTGGTTTATTGGAAACAGAGGTTTTAACTAAGATATGAGGTAAGGATATTATAGTTGGCTTACAGCATACTTCATATATTTGGGCTTCTTTTGCATTTGAAACAGGCAAATTACTTTCATTATTTAGGGATTTTGAATGGATTCTCTGAGATTTCAGGGATTGAGGCTGAGGTTTGTTACGTGTATCATTGGATTTAGAAGAATTGGCATTTATTTGGGGCTGGTTACCCGTGTTTGAGCCATTGGATTTAGAAGAGTTGGCATTTATTCGGGGCTGGTTACCCATGTATGAGCCAGTGGATTTAGAAGTATTAGCGTTTATTTGGGGCTGGTTACCCATGTGTAAGCCATTGGATTTAGAATTGTTGGCATTTATTTGGGGCTGGTTACCCATGTGTGAGCCAGTGTATTTAGAAGTATTGGCATTTATTTGGGGCTGGTTACCCGTGTGTGAGCCATTGGATTTAGAATTATTGGCATTTATTCGGGGCTGGATACCCATGTGTGAGCCAGTAGATTTAGAATTATTGGCTTTTATTTGGGGCTGGTTACCCGTGTGTGAGCCAGTGGAATTAGAAGTTTGGGCGCGTATTTGGGGCTGGTTACCCTTGTGTAGGCCCGAGGATTTAGAAGAGGTGTCATTGGAATTTGAGGGTAAAGTAAAAGGCTGTGATTTGGGTCTCACGAGACACCGCCGTGAGCCCGCTATTCGTTTAAATACTGAGCATCATTTATTTGGGTGCTATTACAATTGTCAGCATTGTAGTCTTGGGTAAATTCCTGAGTCTCGGTATTATTATATATATCATTATTTGTATCGTTATCATTTATTACGCAGTTAATACGTGTGAGTCTCGAATTAGAATGTTGATTTGTGCCATTTATTTGTTTGGATTGCGGAACCCTGAATTTGTTATTATTATATTCGCGTTTCTTACATATGTCTATCGTATGACCTTGATTTCTACAGTATCTACAATAATTGTTCTGATTTAGCTCCAATTGTCTCGAATTTTGTGGTCTTGTGTTGACATTGTGTACAACTGGCCTAAATGTGTTATTGGAATTATGAGAAGGCCGTTGTGATGTGCTGCTGGAAGAATGAGAGTTACGTTTATAAAATAGGTTAAGGATCTTTTCTTCAGCTACTGCTAGGTTAATGGCTTCATTGAGAGTGGAGGGGTTCTTACCCCGGACTAAGTTAGAAATGTTGGGCTTGAGGCCAATAAGGAAAATATGGAGAGCGAGGTCTTCCAGAGCTGCTGTGCGCCCAGCCTTTTCAGTTTTCCTTTTAACGGATAATGTAATTTCAGTAAGTAATTTTGAGAGACAAGTTTCCACGCGTAAGGCATACTGATTGACAGCCTCTTGCGGCTGTTGCCGGCATTCTTGCAAATCAGTGAGTAAATGAGCATAATGTTTTCTTTCCCCAAATTGGGTTTTTAGAAATTCACTTAATTGGTCCCAAGATTCGAATTCTTTTATAGAGCATGCTATTTCTGCCTTGCCCTCGAGCTGTGACAGGATAGGTATATTTAAATAAGATCGATTTCTGAGATTCCGACGCGAGATTAATGGCACTATCGCAATTAGTTAAAAAGGAGTTAAGCTTATCCCGTGAACCATCATAAGTCTTTACGAATTTAAATAGGGTACTAATTTGCACTGTATCTTTGTTTTCCTGTTTAATTTCATCACTCCTAACAGACATTGTGAGAGAAAATTAAAAATCACACACAAAATAAAATAAAGAATAATCAAAACAAATAAAGCTGTAAATAAAATGAAACGGTGTAATAGGCGGCCAACAAAGTTCTAAGAATCAACGCAGCTGCATTGAATACGTGTGGTCGTGATAAGCGCCAGTGTAATGCGTAGGTAGGCGCCCGACCAGGTTAATTCTAAGAAATTACTTGCGACAAGTTACGAGTAGGTATGGTGTTAATTTAACAATTAAATTTAAAGTTCATTAAGTTATTACTTCTTCACTGAATTCACTAAAATATTAACACTGAATTTTAATGGCCTTGCACTATCACTGAATTGGAAAAGATATCACTTACAGGAACACGCAGAAAAATAACAGGAACATCATTTTCCCAGGCAGGAAAATAGGCAGGATCACGACCAGTTGGCTGGAACACGGTTATTTTATATATTTAGTTTTAATTTGAATATAATTAGGTATATAAGGATTTGATTTATTTATGAACGGTTAGGTAGTAAAACACAAAGTTCAGTTTGTATTTAGATTGACTTGAATGAGATTTGAAATTTGTAGTTTTCTGGAGCACTGGAGTTTAGTTTTCAGGAAAGTTTTTAGGAAATCAACACTTCAGGAAAAGAATTTCAGTATTTACACAGAGCACAGTTTCGTAAAAAAAAGGTTTTCTTTCAGGTAATAGTTCTGGAACAAAGTTTTGGGACACAGCACACAATTTATAAAGTTTCAGGAATCACGAGACACAGTTTTGGGAGTATATTGTATATTATAGAAACACAGCACACAATTCTATTCAGGAACAAAGTCTTCAGGATATATCGAAACGTAGACGACCCGAGGATACTTTTCACTTTTCACGTATCCCGAACACGCTGCCACCAAATTGTTAGGGGGCTCCGCGGAAATCACTTTTAAAAAAAAAACTAATTTTATGACACTAGATTTATTTATGAAAATAGAAAATAGGAAATAGTATATTTTATGGATTTTGAGCACTTGTTTTTGTGATTTGAATGTTGGACCGAGACTGAGGGCTCTCCCTTCCAAATGACCCGATCTCAAAGCCTAAAACCCTTAGCCAGCAATATTGAGCGCAGGGCAGCACTATTATATACATAACTGTATTATAACAGTTCGTTCGTTCGTTCGTGGCGATCACAGGTGTTAGATTTTCAAGAAGTATTTTTGAAAATTTGTATACTAAGACGAAACGGTTTTTTTGACTGATTGTTTTTGTTTTTCGTGTATGTGGTCAACACCGGTGTCAGATTTTTCAAGCTGCCTAAAGGCATCTGACATAGCTTAACAACTGCCATCACTGATGCCAGCCGGGACCAACGGCTTTACGTGGCTTTCGAAGCACGGAGGAGCTCGATATATTTTATGACACTTTTATGACACAAAAATATCAGTTTCATTAATAATGGGCATAACTTCAACCTTTCTTTATCCCTGAGTCGGTGAATCCTATTCCTGTCGATGATGTGGGATGTGTCTATTTCGATTCTCATTCCCAGTGCTTGAAAAGTAGCAGAAACAACTGCTGCCCCTGCCTGATCAGATACTTCATATCTATCTAGAGTTGGCGCAACATTAATTAACTCTCGTTCAATGTCCTTAAAAGAAATGTGCGTTTGTTTTTCATAAATAGGACCATTTTTTCGCTGCTTTGTTTTATAACATTCATGTATTTGAATTTTCGAAAAACATTGCAGTGTTTTTAATATTGGCAAATATTTTTTTAACGCAGTCTTTCTACCTCGTAGCCACAACAAATATGTACGATATATCATCTTTGTACGCAGGCAAAAGATTATCTGGTAAATAGCGTGCAAAACCTAATACTGGACAAGTAAATGAACTTTTTAATTTCATAATTAAATTAAAAGATGCATACCACAAATTACGAATTGATTTATTAAAAATTTCATGCCACTGAGTGTTCACTACGGACTAAAGTCAATACTCGCGTTTTGTAGCGTCAACGCAATGTTTTAGAAACTTTATCCACCTCAATTTTTATCGTTATATTACCAGTTTTTTTTTTTACATTTTGCTCAAAAAAGAAACAGTTATACTGAACTATTTTAAATGATTATTATTTATCACTAATTTGTATATACAAAATAAATTACGATGTAACTCTATACAAGATTTTTTTAAAATATTAAATTGCTTTGTGGAGGCACTTATTAACGTCAGATATTTTTTTCATGATTTTTCCCGGAAACCTCTTTATATATGGCATTAAAATTGCACCCATCGTTTTCAAAAATTAAGATTTTTATTTCCCCCATACATTAAGCGATCCACCCTATTGCTTACGATGTTTAAGTTGAGATAGGGATAGGGTAAAAAATAAACAAAGTTTGAAATAAACTGTGTCAATATTTATTTAAGACAACCGACATCTGTATCGTATGTATTACTGTATTTATTTTTAAAGTAATTATATAACTAAATATTCTGTAAATATTTAAAGCCTGTTGGCGTTCTCAATAACGAGCAAAAACAACAAAACACAACACGTTTGTTGTATGGGAGTCTCCTTCAACATTTATTTTATTCAGTTTTTAGTATTTTTTGTTATAGCGGCAACAGAAATACAGCATCTGTGAAAATTTCAACTGTCTAACTATCACGGTTCATGAGATACAGCCTGGTGACAGACGGACAGACAGACAGACAGCGGAGCAATATTAATAGGGTCCCGTTTTTACCCTTTGGGTACGAAACCCTAAGAACATACTGACGAAATAACTAGCTGCAATCTGCAGGAAGCACACATTTATTAGCGATGGTATCCTTTACGTAATTTGGCTTGCAGTCACATCCTCCTGGACATTTAATTCTTGGACATATGCGGTTGGTAGCATTGTAGTTAGAGCAAGTAATACAGCTTATACCGCATCCATATTGAGCATTGTCATCTCCTCCACACGAGTCACCTGTTAACAGTTATATATTTATGTTACAAGAAAATCGGATAAAAAATAGAGTACGGTCGTGGGACCCCGTCATGAACGAAATTTTCCTACAGTTTTTCTTAGACTTATTTTATTACTCTGTTGCCCGCGACTTCGTCCGCGACTGTACCCCATGCCATACCGGCACCACCACCAGACAGGCAGATGAGGATGACACTCCTGACCCAAATGGTTAATCTACATATACTTATCTATACTAATCTATACTAATATTATAAAGCTGAAGAGTTTGTTTGTTTGTTTGGACGCGCTAATCTCAGGAACTACTGGTTCAAATTGGAAAATTCTTTTTGTGTTGGATAGTCCATTTATTGAGAAGCTTTCGGCTATAAAACATCACGCTGCCACCAATAGGAGCGAAGTATTAATAAAAAATGTTTTGAAAACGGGGGAAAATTATTCATCTATACTAATCAATCATAATAACAGAAATTGCCGCGGACGAAGTCGCGGGCAACAGCTAGTTAAAAATATATGTATGTAAAAAATATATACTTTTGGCTATTTTCCTTTTGACAAGCAAAAAAATAACCATCAAAGAATAATTTATAGATATGATGGCATCTCATTTTTTGTTATTTATTTTTGTATTTATTAAGCATTTAATTCTTACATTTTAAATCTTATACCTTTAAACGAGCAATTCTTGTATATTTATTTATTTATATGTATATAAAATTATACATGTCGCATCACCTTTACTGCAATCTGACTTAAAAGAAACTTCTTTCCAAACACTAAACCAACTATTAAATAAATCTACTATCTATAAAAAAAAATTAACATGTCACTAAAATTAAGGCGAGTAGGATGTGAAGTAAATCCCACATGAATCAAAATAGTGATGTATTGCGATAGTGATGATACCTGAATTTTTTGTCCATTCTCTATGCTGTTGTCTATGATCTGCGCGGGAAGTCAAGACGCTGGTTTATTACATACGTACATTTTTTCTCTCCCAGTTAAGCGAAGAAGATACTGCAGTTTACGTATTTAATAACATAACTTCTTAATTATCTGCCCACTTGTCCCAAAAATATCAATTCACGTCTATTTTATAAATGACAGAAACTTTAGATATAACGAATACTTACTACAATAGTCTTTCGCTGAAACACATTCATTGTCCTCATTTCTAACATATCCAGATTTGCATCGACAGGCGCCCACACAGTCAGAAGGATCAGAAGGTTGTGCCGGACAACTGTATTTTTGGCCTATAGCGTCACAGGATTGCTGTGAACAGGGCGGGCACTGAACATATTCCTCGTTTTCTCTAGTACAGCCTAAAAATAAACAAACAGGTTATATGAAAATGTATTAATGCAAAGAGACAAAAAGTGTTTTAAACTTACTTAACGATGAATATGCTCAGTCACGAAAGTTTGACCGAGCGAGCGAAGCGAGCATGTATATTTAGTTATAATTCGCGTTACTCCTCGCGGTGCAAGTTCGCGGCTCTGCTTATATGCAATTTCGTGAACGGGCCGTTTAACATTGAGGAGTTCTTCATCATGGCAAACAATGAATTCGTTTACTTATTAATACAATAATAACCTTGTAATTAACTTAAATGTACGTATTTTACCCAAATTAAAAAATGAATTTTAATTTTATAAATAAGGTTTTTCATTTTTGTTGTGAAAGTATACAAAAAATTATATGCTATTATTCAGGGGTTGGAATACCGGTAAAAATCCATTACCGGTACCTCTATGAAACGACAGTACCGGTAATTGGATTGGTACCGGTACATTTGGTAACGGTAAAAATCAAGTACCGGTACCTCTATAATACAACGGTACCGGTAATTGGATTGGTACCGGTACCTCAATAAAACGACGGTACCGGTAATTGAAAGAAGTACCTGTACCAAATACCGGTAAACAGTACCGGTACTTAGTACCGGTACTCGTATTGGGAATTATCATTTCGTTAATGTGTGTCGTTGCCGTGTTGTGCATATGCGGCGTGAGGCGGGGGCCCACAATAGGGCGGCACTTTTACAGTCGAGCGAGTCCCATGCGGTAGACGGCAACAATGCGTAGGTACCGGTAAAATTAACGCAATTTTAATACCGTTAAAATTTGACAGAATAGAGGTACCGGTACTTACCGGTACTTATAATGTGAATTTGGTACCGGTAACAAGTACCGGTAAAATTACCGTTAACTGTTAACAATATTATTACCGTTAAATACTAGATTACCGGTACCTCATATGACCGTTAAAATTTTAACAGAATAGTAATACCGGTACTTACCGGTACTTATAATGGGAATTTGGTACCGGTAACAAGCCCTGCTATTATTGGCTATTTTCCTTTTGACAAGCAAAAACAGTATCCAACTAAGAATAATTTATAGATATGACGGCATCTCATTTTTTGTTATTTATTTGTGAATTAATTAAGCTTTTTATTCTTAAATTTAAAATATCCTACTAATAAGGAATTGAAGAAAAATCTATTTCAAGCACTTGTGCAAAATCAAGTTATTTGAACTAATGAATAAAGTATATTAGAATCTTCATTTTCATATTGGTATTTATCATTTACCTCCAAAGTTGACTCACAACTGACGCTAAAATACGGATGCTAAGCGGCAATATGAAATAGCTTTTTCAAATTCCTTAGTTCCTAAAGGACTGTCAACAGAACGGATTTAGGTAAAAAAAACATCGCCTTATCTCATTCTCTCGTATAACACCCCAATTTCACGTAGGTGAAACAACCTCAAATAATGTAAAAACTAACATACTTATCGTACAGTCCTTGGGTAAAACGCATTTCTTAATGTTGGTATCGTAAACGTAGTTCTTTTTGCAGTCGCAGCCGTTCACCTGGCATATGAGGGGGCAAGCCACTGACTTGTTTTTGTAAGTTGAGCATGTGTTTCCACAATGAACTCCGCATCCAGATTTTGCATTTGGATCGCCCCCACACGATGCTGAAAAAACAAATTGACTGTACAGTAGATACTAACTAGGTTATTTGTGAAATATGGGCTGTACGCTTACAAAAGTCAGATAAAATTTGACATATAAATCAATATATACGGACAAATCACACAGATTGTGGTAGCCCCACAGGTATCTTAAGAGTCGGCAACGCATCAGCACCTCCTCTAGTGTTGCAGATGTCCATAGGCGACGGTGACCACTTCCCATCAGGTGGCTCATCTGCATGGTCGCCGTCAAATATACATAAAAAATATATATACTTCTGTGGCGAACCCCAAAGTAAGTTCGATTTTTTTATGGTATGATAACTTAACGATATTATATTTGATACTTATTCATATATAGGTAGGTAACATCCAAGACATAGATCAATCTGAAAATATATCATTTTCCATGTTGACCAGACCCATCGTATTATCCACTAGGCCACATAGATCGCCAACAAATTCCAACATTATCTGGAGATCTTCATCGAGGAGACTATGGACCACTCGTACAGAGAGAGCTGCTTGCTTCTCTACCCTAGCTGACCATAGAGCTAGCTGCCAGCCGAGGAAATGGGCAAAAATCTAAGAAATGTTAATAGGCGACGCGCTAGGAATCTATCACTTTTTGATTCATTCACTTTGAGAATTATGACCTTAGGCTTTGGTTAACCCGTAAGGGATTAAGTAATTTTATTTTTGGTGCAATAAAGCGTTGTTGTTTTGTATTGTATTGTATTGTATAGAGACGTAATAATATGAATGCATGTTGCTCAAAAATACATTATAAAATAATGTAAAACAATAAAGTTATATAACTGATGTACATATTCGAAAGTTCAAAATTCGGGATGTATTTTAAAAATGGGTCTAGGTCATAATATCGTCAGTCTTATCTCTGTGATATTTACAAATCGTACAGTCCCTCCAGGTGCTTACCTTTGGGCATCGTGCCCAAAAGGCTGGCAGCATAGCTTATTGAATGGCAATGTTGATAATCTGAGCCAGGTAGTTTCGGTAAAGGAAAACAACCTCTTTAAAAAATTAAGAGCGAGGGGTCACTCATTTTGAGCAGCCTGGTTGTGGGTGATGGAGGTGTACTCTCCCTACACTCACAGTCGTGGTAGGGGTCGCGGGGGAAGAGGAGTGGCGGTGATAAGGTGCGCCGTTCTCCTTAAAAAAAGGTCAAATTTTGCACTAGGGAATAGTGCAAGTTTCATCAAAATTGGTTATATAGTTTTTGAGATAGAAAGTTGTTAAGTAGGTTTATTTTTTAAAATTTTACATATGTTTTTAACAGGCTTCCCAAACTGTCTAAGTACAAGAAAGTACTAAAACGAGTTACCCTGTTCATCTGACTATGTTAAGAAGCCATCATTATGCTCTAAACGTAGTTACATCGAATGATTAATTAACCTTGAGGAACAAGGATGAAGTCATGAAGGTCAAATTACTTACGACATTCGTTTCTAGGTATGCATGTGCCATTTTTAGCCCTGAGGTAGTCTTGTTGGCAAACGCATCCTTTCTTGCACGACGCTGGATCTAAATCCACGCACGGTACGGGGTATCCTAACTGACTGCAGTTCCTGGCATCACATCCGCTATTGGTGCAGTTTGAAAACACTTCGTTCACAGGACAGGTTGGTGCTGCAATTTTTTTTAAAATATACGATTATGTATTGGTTCAAATACTATAGCATTTATATTTTATTTAATTTACAACGTATTAACTCACTGCAATCTTTCGGCAGAACACATTTCTGAAGATTGTTGTCGTAAATATAATTTTCCTTGCAATCGCAACCGTTCACTAAACAATACAGTGGGCAAAACACGTTTTTTTTGTAAGTTGAGCATGATTTTCCACAATGATTTCCACATCCAGATTTCGCGTTCGGATCACCTCCACAAGAAGCTGTGAAAATCATATTAGCTCAGCGAAATTGAACACATTATTATATATAGACGTACAGTACTGAAAATATATACGTAGCTACTATAGTCCTATTTTTTATTTACATGCAAAACAGAACAGTACAAAACGTGGAAAAAGCTATTGAAAAAATGTTCACTCACGACACTCGTTTCTAGGTATGCAAGTGCCATTTTTAGCTCTAAGGTAGTCTTGTTGGCAAACGCATCCTTTCTTGCACGACGCCGACGCAGGATCGAAATCCACGCACGGTACGGGGTATCCTAACTCACTGCAGTTACTGGCATCACATACGCCATTGGTGCAGTTTGAAAACACTTCGTTCACTTTACAGGTTGGTGCTGAAATAATATTTTTATATTACACTTACTTTATGATTCTATTTTTACCTACGATACTGAAAAAAGCTGTGAAAATTAAGCAAGTAATTATGGGTCAAATTAGAGTTGCACTAATTATTATTTTTTTTACAAAAATGTAAAGATTGTTATACGAATTAGGCGTTTTATATTTGAACTATCATTTTTAAATTACACTGTTTACATTTTTTCCATAGTAATAATAATTATCCCATTTTCGAAATGACAATGAAATTGTAAAGAAGAACTTACTGCAATCTTTAGGTAAAACACATTTTCCAAGATTATCATCAAACACATATTTATCTTTGCAATCGCATCCGTTTACTTTACAAATCCTGGGGCAAATAGGTGACTTGCTTTTGTAGGTAGAACAACGCCTTCCGCAGTTAACACCGCATCCTGACTTGGCATTAGGATCTCCCCCGCAAGATGCTGTGAAATAAAGAAAACAAGTGTTTTTGCAAAAAAATACATTTTTGTGACAAGGTTTTATTATAAACGAATCCACACTGTAAACTGCTTTCTGAAACAAATCAAATGAGCGATAAGATTCATGTATCTTGTTTAGTACCTTTGACCACCTTCCGACTCCATCATCAGACCAGCGCAACGATACCATAATATTGTATTGTCATCCAATTCACACATGCATGCAAAATTTAAGCTCAAGCGGTATCCTTGAAAAGATTTTTTTTAAAATTCAGAATTGAAAACTTCGTTAGTCTGTTTTATAATTTTAAGTAGAATTTCTTTAGTTCGTCTAATTGACTATATATGCCTGGGTATAGTACCCAGCAGCAATACCCAATGACGTAAGTAATGTTACTCGTTTCTTCCTACCTCTGTGCTAATATGGGAAACAACTGACATCTATGAAAAATCTCTTTGAAATTTGTTTATCATCATCATCATTATTACAGCTGCAAAAAGTTCCACTGCTCGACAAGGGCCTCTCCCAAGGATTCTTCGTTCCATGGGAGAATATTGCCATACACACCACGCTTGGCAGGCGGGTTGGCGAGCGCAGTTTCTTTCGCTTATTGTGCTTCCGACGCTGCTGCCCATCGCAAGCATTTTAAGCTAGGATAGGAATTTGTTGGATTTGGAAAGGGAATGACAGGTATTGGGATACTACTCACTCGGAAGATTGGGACAAAAGCAAATAGCATCTCGGGAGGCCGGGCGCACCTACCGGATGTCATACCTGCAACTACAGGTCAGGCAGGTGAGGATGATACCCAGACCTTGAAATTTGTTTATGTTTTATGAAAAAGTAAGAATACTTACGACACTGAGCTTTCGGTACACAAGTTCCATTGGCATTCCTAAGGTAGCCATCAACACAAATACACCCCTTCTTGCACGCAGCCGGGTCTAACTTGACGCACGGCACGGGTAATCCGAGCTGGCTGCAGTTCCTGGCGTCACAACCGCCGTTGGTACAATTTGAGAACACCTCGTTTTTCTTGCAAGTCGGTGCTGTAAATTAATCGTTATTAAGTATTATTGCTATCTAAAGAATTATTTCGCTTTTTGGTATGCTAGTTCATGTAGGTCGTTTTGTTATATTTTAAAGGAGACAGATGCAACAAACATTTCTTTAATATACATGAAACAAACACAGCAACACCCAAAAAGAGTGAACAATACAAGCAGTATCATCCTCAATATTTTAGCACATATTTTTTCATATAGTAGTCAGCTAATACAAAGCTTTATAATTATAACAGCTAACACTGCTTGAATAGAATCAGCTGAGCGATGCTGTTGTCACTTCCGGTAAAAAAAGGAAAAACAAAAACTCAGATGAATCTAAGAAGAAGCGACATAAAGAAGAATTATAATAATGTAAGATACACAGATCTGCACAATCTGTGTTCGAATAATCGACATCGTGTCACAGGTATAATTATATTTTTAAGTCATTATGTGCCCACTGCCTGGCCCTTCCCTTTTTCCCTCTACCCATCTATGGTCTTTTCCTTTCAAACCCTCCATCATATACATGGCAAAAAATAACCAAAAACTGACTTCGTAATTTTATACTTACCGACATCGCACTGGTCGGGTTTGACGCAGTCCCGTTTGCTATTCAGATAAAAACCTGGTCTGCAGTCACACCCGTTGGGATAACAGATTGCTATACATGACTTCGGTTCTGTACCAATATCCGAGCAATGTTGGTTGCAGTATAATCCACAACCAGCCCGTTTGTTTTTATCGCCTCCACAGGACGCTGAAATTATAATTTGACTGTACCAATCCTAAGGAGCGAACCGACTGCGATATTTTTCGATACATATACGTGAGCGGTATCTTTAATACTAACGCTAGTGGAGCGAGCGCGATATTTCACAATTCTGATTGGTCAACTAACAATAAATGATCAAATGGAGCACGAGCAAGCGAATATGTACAAAAAAAATTACTCATTATCTCCCCCCTTGTGTACGCTCTTGGTAGGTACGTATATAGTTATTTATAACGTCATTGCCATTGCTGGGATTTTGATGAAACTTTACAATGTTTTTTTACCCATAAGAGAAGCATAACTAAGGCGAACAACGTTGCGGGCAAAGGCAAAAATAAGGAGGTATGAAAGAAAATGGTTTAGTAACTCACGACACTCAGATGAGACACCCTTTATCTGAGTGTCGTGGGTTTCTAAATCATTTTATTTCATACCTGCAACGTCATACCTGCAACCACCGGACAGGCAGTTGAGGATGATACCCTGACCTTGAAATTTGTTTATGTTTTATGAAAAAGTAAGAATACTTACGACACTGAGCTTTCGGTACACAAGTTCCATTGGCATTCCTAAGGTAGCCATCAACACAAATACACCCCTTCTTGCACGCAGCCGGGTCTAACTTGACGCACGGCACGGGTAATCCGAGCTGGCTGCAGTTCCTGGCGTCACAACCGCCGTTGGTACAATTTGAGAACACCTCGTTTTTCTTGCAAGTCGGTGCTGTAAATTAATCGTTATTAAGTATGATTGCTACCTAAAGTATTATTTCACTTTTTGGTATGCTAGGTCATATAGGCCGTTCTGTTATATTTTAAAGGAGACAGATGCAACAAACATTTCTTTAATATACATGAAACAAACACAACATCATCCAAAAAGAGTGAACAATACAAGCAGTATCATCCTTAATATTTAAGCACATATTTTTTCATATGGTATTCAGCTAATACAAAGCTTTATAATTATAACAGCTAACACTGCTTGAATTAGAATCAGCTGAGCGATGCTGTTGTCACTTCCGGTATAAAAAGGAAAAACAAAAACTCAGATGAATCGAAGAAGAAGCGACATAAAGAAGAATTATAATAATGTAAGATACACAGATCCGCACAATCTGTGTTCGAATAATCAACATCGTGTCACAGGTATGATCATATTTTTTAGTCATTATGTGGCCACTGCCTGGCCCTTCCTTTTTCCCTCCACCCATCTATGGTCTTTTCCTTTCAAACCCTCCATCATATACATGGCAAAATACCAAAAACTGACTGCATAATTCTATACTTACTGACATTACACTGGTCGGGTTTGACACAGTCCCCTTTGCTATTCAGATAATAACCTGGTCTGCAGTCACACGCGTTGGCGTAACAGATTGCTATGCATGCCTTTGGTTCTGCACCAATGTCTGAGCAATGTTGGTTGCAGTACACTCCACAACCAGCCCGTTTGTTTTTATCGCCACCACAGGATGCTGAAATCATAATTTGACTGTACCAATCCTGAGGAGTGAAGCAGCTGCGATATTTTGCGATACCCATACGTGAGCAGTATCTTTACCACTAACGCGAGCGGAGCGAGTCCGATATTTCACAATTCTGTAACCTGGTCGAAACGTCTGGAGAAAAACGTTATGTTCGCGCTAATCACCGTTACTGCGTTTAGTAAATATAGCAGCGTGAAAGTTAAAAAGTATTTTTCACAATTCTGATTGGTCAACTAACCTTTCAATAAATTATCAGATGGTGCAGAGCAAGAATACATATTATTGTACAATTTTTTTTACCCATTATCTCCTCCCTTGTGTACGCCCCTGGTAGGTACGTAGATATTTATAACGCCTTGCCATTGCTAGAATTTTGACTCTTCTTTCTTCTTTTCGAGTCGTAATGTATTTTAATAGTTATAGTAATTTTGCCCAATATGTGGTTACGGCCACTGCCCTGTCATTTGCCTCCTCTAGATCCTTTTGTGTGCAGTGAGTGGAGCATTCAGGGCACGTCAAAAGGTGGCTCATTGATTGAACATTGCCGCAAACGCATGTGTTATTGTGTGAGAAATGTCTACAAACAATCAACAGTCCTTTTTAGGGCCTACCTACCAAAAACGGCACTTTTCAGCATTAAATATTCAATCCCTGCTACCACCAGCATTCAATGTAATCTCGACCAAAATAGAAGTGATTTTGATGAAACTTTACAATGTATTTTACCCATTGAGAAGCGTAACTAAGGCGGACAACGTCGCAGGCAGGCGGGACAACTAAGGCGGCAAAAAATAGGAAGTATGAAAGAAAATGATTTAGGAACTCACGACACTCAGATGAAGGGATGCACACATTGTTTTTATCTCTGACGAACCCATCAATGCAAACGCACCCAGGTTTCCCTGGACAACTGCCATTTACAGGTTGATCTGGACAGTTTAAAGGCATTCCCAGTTCAGAGCATTTCCTTGGCACACATTGAGCTTCAGGACATTCTAAGTAGGTTTCGTTGGCTCCACATGTTTCTGTAAAAGAAAATGTTACTGCTAAGTCATCCTATAAAATTTTATGAATGTGAAAGTTGGGTGTTAATTAAATGCAAACACTAAAGCATCACTTCATTGTACATCGTCTTATAATCTTTCATATAAAAAGAAACTACTTCAAACAAACTATTAAACCTACCTATTTTGAAGAAATATAAAGGCGACCAATCTGATACTTTCAAATAAAGATGTTTCAAATTGGTTTATAAATGACGGAGTTATGAGGATGCCATGATGATAACATTTAAAAAAACATGCAACCGAACTAAGCATCTTCTCCTTTTTTTAAATGGTTAAAAATTAACGGTCCTCCACCAACCTATTATGATATTATATTATTAAACATAATTATTTAACCCTCCCTAGGGCGTCATTTGGATTAATGTTACATAAGAATTAGGGACGCTACGAATGTATACGAGAAACTACGACGTAGCAAGCAACCTTGTAGATCATACACGACGTAGATGATCGTAGACATCTAACATTGTAGTTTTTGTATCTTACGGGGAACAAGGAATTCATAATTTAACATAAAAAAATATCAAGTAATTGAGCCAATCCATTGACACATCCTTCCTGTAGCATTTTCGTAACATAATGTTTAAGTCGGTAGACAATACTATAGTAGTTCAAGAATTTGACAAGACTTGTTGGAAAACTAATCGCGAAGACCAATTTGATATGTATTTCTTCTATCAACATACTTTGTATGGAAGCGTTAATGAATTAAAATTTCAGTTTCTGAAGAGTCCCTACAAGCCTTTGTTTGCTTTCACTTGTTTCGGTGTCTATAGCCAAATCTTCGAGCTAATTTTGATCGACTTTCCGGTGTCCAACCGAGCTGAAATGTTGCGTAAATCGGATGACAATATGCTAGTTTCCTAAAAAAATATAATTAGTCCGTCAGTTAGATATTAAAAAAATATAGGACACGTATTTTTTCTTTTGTCGATTAAACAAAAAATGATAAAGATATAGCCCTTTGAAGATCCGTGTGACGTCATAGTTTGCTACAATTTTTAGCAAACTTTGACGTCACGAGCCCCCACTCCTGAACTTTGACGCGCTTTATCTTTATTATTTATTGTTTATTTGACAAAAGAAAAAATACGTGTCCAATAATTTTTGATTTTCTAACTGACGGACTAATTGTTATGTTATTATTACGACCCAGGAAACTAGCCTATTCTATAAAATGATGTCAAGAATACGCATTTTAGACGTGATAACGTCTCATAGATCGACGAACGCCAGATGCACGCACGAAAAAGTATCACGTTCCGCGTGCATGCGAGAGCGCGGCTTAAGCGATAGAGAGGCACGATCGGCCTAAGCGTCTGGCTTGTGACGCATCTATAGGAAGCGTTCGGCTTGTGACGCATCTATTTCTCTTCCACCGTTATCACGTAAAATTATTGTCCGTAAACCGACTTCACAGACATCCTTTTTTTTTTGTAATATGATGTCGACGAGTTGATTTCTCGATCCTTAATTCTGAATGGCTTAGCCACCAAGCAGTACTAACCAAGTACTACTTATCCCCAATAAATATGCCCCAAAAACTAAATTTAAAATTTCTCACTTGTATCCAAACTACCTTCACCATCGTCATTGTCGGAACAGTCACCAGAGTCAGTGTACGTGGATGAGATGCTGGAGCGTGGTGATGACGACTCTAAAAAAATTACATTACATTCTTTGTCACAACGTGCAGATAGAAAGTACTGTCTTCATTAAATAGAACGAACGTATAGTGCAAAACTTCATTGTAAAAACTCATGAAAAATCTCGGTATTTTTTTTCAAAAATAGCGCTAGTTCCTACGTATAAGTGCTAGGACCTAATTGGGTATTAGAAAGAAGTATTTTTGAAAATTTGTATACTAAGACGAAACGGTTTTTTTGACTGATTGTTTTTGTTTTTCGTGTATGTGGTCAACACCGGTGTCAGATTTTTCAAGCTGCCTAAAGGCATCAGACATAGATTAACGATTGCCATCAATGATGACAGCGGGACCAGCGGCTTAACGTGCCTACCGAAGCAAGAAGGCGCACGAGATATTGTTATGCCACTTGCAGTCACCCATCCCAGTGAAGACTGCGCCCAGGGTTGCTTAGCCTGTGTAAGCGCTAATTATGCTCACGCCCACTAGGCCATCGGGCTCCTTTTTTTGACAGAGCGAGTGCGACTCCGTTTCAGCTTAGGCGAAAAGTTGTTCATTGGTATATGATATACAACGACCTTCACCGAGCTGGTTCATGGATGAAAAGTATTTTAAACAATGATACATTTCCATATTCTATTAAGAAATAATAATGGTGAAAAAATTCCATGCGGGCAGGGTCTTTTTTCACCATATTTTATTTCATAATTTAAGTGTATATGTCATTCCACAGGACTAGTAGTTTTGCCGGAAATCGAGATAAACCGTTTTTTTACCCTTAAAAGCTCACCCCTCCCACTTCCCGACCTCAGATCGCCCGTAATTAATTTTTACTTTAATTTTTGGTGTATTCTCTTCCATTTGTAATGGGTTTCATCCTACTATAATTGAATTTGTTTCAAAATCTATCGGCTCTGGTCTATAACCAGACCAGCGCAAATTACTAATATGGATTTATCTGTTTATCAGGTATAAACAGATAAATCTTTCCAAAATTTATGACGGGAGGAAAATTGACAACCATACGTTTGCATAATTTTATAGGCTTCATCATAGAAGTACGAGACGCAATTTTTTTTTTAAATCTATGGGCTTCATACTTTTAATTGGCATGTCATTAGTCAATTCACCGAAACGGAGAATTGTTTAAAAAATAATATTATAAATATAACTCGATAAAATGTTCGATAACAAACAGAAAAAAATAAATATTCGTACCTGAAGCAACGAAGAGGTTCACATTTGCCAAAATGGCTACCAGCAACAATAACTTCGTCATAGCTACACAACGTCTGCCACTTTAATGGTATCTTTACATGTTTTATAGCTAATGCAATTAAATATTTTTGCACCTGTCCCAATAGAGATAATGTGAGACAACAAAGTGTTGAAAACCATTGTTTTTTTTTTTATTTACATTTACTCGGCTCTTTTGCATAATGTTACCTACTATAAAAGCAGCGGACAGATATCGAAGCTAGAGAAATTTAATTCAATTTAATTTGTGTGAATTGAATTGAAAAAATGTAAAGATACTTTCAACTAATAATGGGACATTATAATATGGCTCTTATTTTTTTTATTATATTATGCGGTTCGCTAACTGGTAACACACACACGTTTATATACACATACAAATTGCCAGCCTTATTGTAGCGAATACAGCATGCATATTTGATATGATGTATTAACTTTAATTGGAAAATAATACAATTACTTAAAATAATACGGTACTAAATTAAATTTAATTAAATGATGTTAAATTGAAAATTAGGTACATAAAAACAGCTAAGTATGTCAATGATAATTTATTGATGATTATACATTTAAGTCGTTTTAGTTTTGTTTTATTTTTATCATCACCTCGAAAACGAGTACAAAAATATCACTTTAATGAAACAATTTTCTAGTCAAAATATTAGTGTCACGTATTATTTTATGACATTTCCATTTTACCGGTCTTTTGTGGATCTTTTATGTGTTTTTCCGTCATATGTTACAAAAACAATTTCAAAATGTGTCTTTATTTATTATTCTCTCTTTGTGACATACGAGTAGGCTTCCCTTTTGTGTTTCCAAAGTTTATATGCCTTTGCTTTTTATAATTCATGTTTTACGTATATTATAATAAACTGTCCTTATTAACATTAAAATACCTAGTCAAATATACTGAGAGAGAGAGAGAGAGAGAGAGAGAGAGAGAGAGAGAAACCTCAACATATTATTATGTCTTTATCCCTTACGGGGTAGACAGAGCCCAAAGTCTTAAGACCGAAAGGCCACGTTTAGCGTGTTGGTGGGCGTAAAGGTGGAAAACGGAATCAAAATAGTGATGGGTTGCTAGCCGTATCGCCTATTGTCATGATTCTTTAGATTTTTGCGCATTTCCTTGACCGGCTTCTACGATCTGCGCGGGAAGAGAAGCAGCTGGCACATTTTACATTTTTTCTTTTCTCCCAGACCGGCGTGGAACAGAAACCTCAAATAAACTTATAATCTTATTTTTAAACAAGGAGTTACTTTAGTAATTAATTTAAACTCGACCTTTATGCGAGCTGTCAGGGGTGCTATTCTCAACTGCTTGGCCAGTAGTTACAGGTATGGCACCGGTACGCGCGGCCTCCCGACTTGCTACTTGCTTTTCCCTCATTAATCCGAGGGAGTAGAACCCTAGTAACTTCATTCCCTTCCCGGATCTAACAAATTACTATCCTTCTCCAGCTTTTATATACTTCCGATGGGCAGCAGCCTCGGAAACACAAGAACCCAAGGCTGAAATGATGATGATTATGCGACCAAAATAAGTGTACACTCGTGACTTTGACGTTTCCTCAGCAAATGCCACGTAAGCTTGTGTTTTTTTTATTTTGTGGTTTTATTAAGTACAAGGTATCCGCGTTTTATAAAAAACATGGATACAGTACACATTTATTTGTTTGCGCTGGATATCAAACTCCGATCCTCAAACTGGCGAGAACAAGATATGGGGCAAGTAAAACTGTTCAGCCTTCTTAGATTATTGAGACATTACGTACGACTAGGCAATTAAGTGATATTTTTATAAAAGCTTAAAGTATTTTTTAATTCTAATTATTATTCAACATTTCTGAGACGATTATGTAAAAATAAAATATATAATTATTAAGTGCATACAAAAAATATATCTCTTCATTAACAAATTACATCCCACAAATGTACTAGTCATTCAACGAATCTTCATTAGAAACGAGTTGCTGCCAGAAAAGAAGGTTAGGTTGGGTTAGAACTGCGACCCCACCAGAAAACGAATTGCCATCAGAAACCATTTGTTACCAGAAAATAAGGTTAGATTGGGTTAGAACAGCAACCCTACCAGAAAATTAATCGCCATCAGAAACGAGTTGCTGCGACATTTTGTTTAAAAAAAGAGAGATTTATAGTTATAGGATAGAATTTATTTTGTGTGCATATTTAGAGTGCAAGTTAGTGTTTTTGGTTTGAGACTTGAATATTTATTTTTGCAAAAAAGTTCGTTTTTCTATATGATTACATTAACAGACTTTTGAATTTTTTGTTGGAAATAAGGCAATTTATAGGACTAAATACTACCTAAAAATATTAATAGTACAAAATTTTCTAGCGATTTCGACTTGCACTTGGGCGGTTTTTAATTTACGTATATGCTATTGCAGTTCTACTTAAGTTATTAACTCGCACTACATCAAGGGCTAAAGATTTACGAGTGGGGCTGCCCTCAAACGCTGGTCTAGTGATTTGTCCAAAAAGTTTTCTAATAATGAACACTAACGTCTAAAGTTTCCCACTTTGTTTGCGAAGGACGTCGTATGAAAAGTACGTTAACGTTAGAACTGACTTTCACCAAAACAATACTTACAGGCTATTTCTTAATTCCCAGATGCATGCAACAGTTATGTTGAGCAACCTTACTGAAGATGGAGTCCCAACCCCAGTGGGAGGTAGAGTTGACGAACAGAGAGAGAGATGGAAGAATCAGTAGGGCAAGTGATATTGGCCTACGGGTCAAGTGACTATAAGGGAGGGAAATGTCACTCGGATATGTAGTGGTAAGCCTATTGAAAGGCCAACAGTAACGCCCTGTTATGCTGCATAACCCCTCATTCACCCAGATGCTCTGGACATGCGGGTAAGTTAAATACCTTAACCCTTTGCGAGCCTTTCTTACGGTTTCTACACTCCGCCCTTTCCTTTTCCCTACAGACCTTTTATATAAATCCTGTAAAGCACTTACAGTTAGGCAATTGTTTATATTAAGTACAATTCTTAAACAGCACGCAGCACTGCCATTCAGCACTTGATTTATTGACAATAGACGGAAAGATTATCGTTTGCTCAAATTAATTACAAACAAAACACGCCTTGTTCTCACGATTTTTTCTGTTACTTGGTCCACTCCTCTACAAAAGACTTAATAAAAAACTAAGTTTTTACCCTTTTATTTAAACAAAATCTACAAAAGCCCTATTAAATAAGTCAAACGACGAAACAGAGAAATTACTCATAGTTTTAAAATAATATTATAGTTAAGTGGTTCATTTTATTGTCTCATTATGTATAATAATTGTTTATGGAGTTTCTAGTACTTATCAGTCTTATAACGCCTGAAATACAGGATGATTTTCATCCTAGCTCAGGCACCCTTAGTTCATATATCCCTAAATGTATTTATAATGTAAACTGAGTTTCTATTATTTGAATAAAAAAAATTATAAATAACACACTACTTAACATAGTTCGAGATCCATAGCTTGACAACTGGTATCATTGTTTTCGAGCTCAAATGCAAGCGTACCATTCATTTGATGAGTCATCGACGAGTTGTTTACTTGAAGGTTCAGACATTTACTACTGGTTACTTTTATTATTATTTGTATCTCCTATTGGGTCATGGGTGATATTATTTGTATCTCCTGTTGGGTCATGTGTGGGGATGTAGATCCAACACGGTCCTTTGGAGAAGTTGATGTCATATAGGTCTCCTGCGACAACCTGCTCGTAGATATACTGATGTATTTTGAGTTCACTAGCAATAATAATTTGATGAGAAAATCGCGACTTTGCAACACGCACAAATGTATTTGCTCGTCCCGAAAGGGCTATAAAGTGTAACTGCTCTTCTTATGCTCTTGTTCAATATAAATTTAATTCAGTCATCTTGCAGTGTTATATCATACAAATACAAAAAAAGAAGCCCCAAGACTGGGAGATAATGCTCATAGGATTAAGTCCGCCAATTGTTACAAGTGTACTCTACTTTGGTACAATAAAGTTTATTAAAAAAAAAGCTACCTATATCATGTAGCAGGAATGAGACATGTAACATCATTACAAGCATAAATTAAAAAAAAATACAAGTCTTCACTTTTGGCATATACGAGTGTGTGGTAAAACTGAGCGGAAACAAATAATTTTGACGATGATTTTGAGCAACTTTTCCATTGAGAAAACATGAAAAATCTGAATCTGAAAAACCTACACGAACAACTTGCATGAAATTGTTCAGTGGCAATAGTAGATGCATTAAATATGTATTCATACCTTACATGCGTCGGTTAAAAAGAAATAAATCTCCCTAAGAAAGTTTTTAGGTCAATGCTTCCAATCGATCGAGGTGAATGACTTTGTATAAACCCGGTAATACAAACGACCAACAATTTAATCAAAAAGTAATTTAGAAAGATTAGTGTAAAACTCGCACAATTGACCCTATATTGGAAAGGGAACAATGTTCCTGATTCGAGTACAGGTCTTAGGCAGCAAGAAATATAATCAAAGTGTGTCTAGAAGAGCAAAAAATATTTCAGATATTTTGTGTTGGTACTTACATTCCTTTAGACACACCGTAATATTTAAAACGAGGACTAACTATTATAGTACTTGACTTAAACCATTATCCGCTGAAATCAAATTGTAAATGACCGTTATATTAACAAAACGTCAAAGTAATAAGTGTTGACTTATTTGTAAGATTTCCCTGTGTGCCATGACTTCTTTGGTCCTTCAAAGGGCGTGTTTACAGGTATCTTAAGAGTCGGAAACGCATTAGCACCTCCTCTGGTGTTGCAGATGTCAATGGGCGACGGTTACCACTTTCCATCAGGTGACTCGTCTGCTTGTTTAAAAAAAAACCTTGGCAATTAGCGTGCAACTTACTTCCATGCTGGTCTGGACAAAAGAAAAAACGTAGAATATGCCAGCTGCTTCTCTTCCTGCGCAGATCGTAAAAGCCGATCGAGGGATTGGGATTAAATCTGCGGAATCATGTCAATATGCGATGCGGGTAGCAACCCATCACTATTTGATTCCGTTTTCCATCTACACGCCCTCTAACATGCTAAATGTGGCCATAAGGTCTTATAGACCTTGGCTCTGTCTATCTAGCAAGGGAAAAAGACGTTATACTATGTATGTATATTTTACTTGCATACAAGTGGAGATGTTTACATATGAAAACATCTCCACTTGTATGCAATAAAATCTGCATGCAATTTGTACGCAAATATGAAGACATACTAGACTTACCTAATGGAATCGCGCCTATCCTACTGTTCCGGTTAATTTTATATTACCTTGTAAAATATGTAAACATAACAGCAAAACCTTTTATTTTTACGACAAATTATCATGGGAGAGGTTTGGACCGATCTTTTTTAAGTTCATGTTCCGAGTTGTAATTAATACCAAGTCCGCCGTCAAAATGTGTAGTATTAAAAGTTGACATATCCATAAACCATAAATCTGTGATGCTATTCTTCAACAGGGCGTGGCCACGCGTACAGAAGAGGTAAATGGTACCAGCTCGATGGAGGCACGAAGTTTAAAAATCAATCACTTAAGTAGCTGGCACTGATTGAACCCTCCAACAATGGCCAATATTCGTTTATCATCCGATATCGGCCATTGCCTTAATAACTGCGTAACTTCCTGTAAGTTTATAAATTGCTGGTAGTAATTGAGACCATGAATTTAGTTGCTACAAGCAACTGGAAGGAATATGGCTACGCTATTAGCAATATAGTTTATGTTAGGTGTTATTGCGTTTCTAGCAAAGCGGCTTCTGATGTTCACATGTCTAGTTCTAAGTAGAAAGTTTCAATTGAAATGGGACAGAGAATTATTTATTCACTTACCTATCTTCATTTAATAAGTAATATTGCACATTATATTATTACGAAATAAGCCGATCCCCATAACGCTCTCTCGCAGAATACGAAAAGCTTCGTAGAAAAGCGTTTTGAATAATAATATTGAAGCTTCAGTGCTATATTCCGAGACTTAACTCATAACGCTCAGAGATCACTCATTGTGAAGAGAAATTGAAATAATTCATACACACACTAGTGTACCATTAATATCTGTAAATGGTTGGGATTCTTTGTGTCATTTTTCTTTCATTGCGGCAGTTCTAAGAAAGTACCTATTGTAATATCAGAGTCGACGATTGTTTCACCTACTTCTCTCGTTGAAGCCATTCTATCATAAAGATCAAAGTTCTATCAGGCATTCGTGGGTTTAAAAAATGATTTTATAATATAATAGGGTATTGGCTTTAATTTTATGATTAGATATTCAATTTTTGGTTTATATTTTTAACCGACTTCATTGAAACTTAATGCATTATTAATTTTTACATATTTTTGACTGTATGTATTTTAGAATTATAGATTTTAATGAATTTACGAATTAATGACTAGGGATTTTTCAATGTTGGCATATTCATATATGGATTTAATATAGACCTACATGGGATAACCAACCATTATAGAAACTGTATTAATTCTTAACAATGTGTTTACCACGATGACCTCTTCAGTAGTAAAATCGTGAAGGCGTAAAAATGAAATCAAATAGAATCAATTTCTCATTATGATATACTAGTTTTTACCCGCAGCTCCACGACCATGAGGGTATCAGTAAAAATCATTCGAAAACAGTAAATTGTCCTTTCCAGAAACTATCTGCACGAAATTTAATCTAAATTGGTTCAGTTATTGAAGCGTGAACAAGTACCAATAGACAGCTGTTCAGAGATACTTTCATATTTATAATATTCTACCAAGTTTCTAGTGGAGCTCAATCTATCTGATTAATCCTTATATATTTATTTATCTATCGTCTGTTATTTTTTTTATGATATAGGGCGGCAAACCAGCAAGCAAGTCACCTGATGGTAAGTGATCACCGCTGCCAATGGTCAACTGCAACACCAGGGTGCGACATGTGTGTTGTAGGATTTTCAAGGTAATGGGGGAAGGAAATGGGGAGGGGAGGGGGAAGGATGGGTCTCCGGCTCTCTCACTCACCGAACGAAGCATAGAAGCCGTAAAGCTTCTACTCAGACGTAAATTTTTTGTGAGAGCGTGGTACTTCCCCGGACAAGCCGGTTCATTCTTGCAATTTATTTTGCCGGTAGCGTAGCTCTACCACGACTGTTTATCAGTATCCCTAGGTTTATACCCATTATCGTTATTGTTTTAATGATCTGCGTAGCCTTCTAAGCAGGTCATCAAAACAATAATAAATATTATAATTTAATTAAAGCTATAACTATTGCTACTTTTACTTGATACTAATAGTAGAGTATTACAAATGCTGTAACTACAGGCTATTATAATGGTGTTGAAAATTGTAAAACAAGATGTTAACAATATTGGCTGCATTCACCTATTTTATCGCCATAACACAGGCCAAACAAACATACATAGTATCACGTCTTTTTCCCTTGCGGGGTAGACAGAGCCTATGTATATAAGACCCGAAAGCCACGTTTAGCATGTTGGTGGGTATTGATTAGGTGAAAAACGGAATTAAAATAATGATGGTTGCTAGCCCTGTCGCCTATTAACATGATTCCTCAGATTTTATCCATACGGCTTTTACAATGCGCGGGAAGAGAAGGAGCAGATACATTGTATGTTTTTTCTTTTCTTCCAGACTAGCGTGGAAGACTGACAGGCCATACTTTTTGATTTAAAAGCAGACATCACTTCTTGCACGGTACAGGACCGCAATGAGGCTAGTGATAAGGCAATTATGACAATCTTCAACTGCTTGGCTGGTGGTTGCAGGGACAGTATTAGGTACGCGCCCTACCTTCCAAGCTGCTACTTGCTTTTTCCCCTATTCATCTGAGTGAGTAGTATCCCGTGCTTCGGAAGGCACGTTATGCCGTTGGTCCTGGCTGCCATCTGGTAGTCGTTAAAGGAACCACGTCAGAGGCCGAGAGGCGGTTCCGAAGAACTCTGACACCAGGGTGTGCATGGTCGATTGACCGTGACACCTACACTAAATGATGATGATGAGTATCCCAATACCTTCATTCTCTTCCCAGATCCTACGAATTCTAAACTGGGTAGGCTCATTCTGCACCAGAACGGCAGTGACGCAGCTAGTATTTTCTTTGGCTATTTTTTAACTATACTTTAATTGACTATAGAGTCGCGCACACTTCACCTGTTATTAAGCCCTGACCAATATCGAAATACGATTAGAAATAAGTAGGCCTGGCCCGGGATAAATAATAAATGAATAAGGACAAAGCGCAAGTATTGAACTAGTAACAAACTTAGTTGTGAACATGTGTCATGCGATGTTAAGTCGCTGTGCATCAGAAGAATACCGTGAAACGTCTATTTTTTCGTCGCGCAGTTAAGCTTATTTTTCATGGAATACCAGCATGAAAAAAATGTGAAGTACAGTTCAATTATCAAAATAAAGGGTTAAATCAAAATATTTTCAAAAAAATGTTTAAAACCTAGCTAAATAAAATAGCAAAAAAGCCATATCCAGAAAAAGTTTCGTCCCGAATTACTTGATATTTTCAGTGACAATCATTTGGTTATACTTATTATATTAAAAGTGAAAATTAACACGGAAATGGCAGACACGGGTTTAAACTGAGACTGATGACATGTATGACATGAGTATATAAAATATCTCGCGATGTTCGCTACAAACGGTTAAGGGATACAGCGCTTTAAGTTAACGATGCTATAAAATTCTTTCTTGAACTGGCCGGGGATCGAATTCTGTGATTCAAAGGATCGAGCCACAGAGATCCCCAAAAAAATGGTTGTCTGTAAAGTACGAACGACAATAATTTTACGTGATAACGGTGGAAGAGAGATAGATGCGTCACAAGCCGAACGCTTAGGCCGATCGCGCCTGTCTATCATTTACGCGCTTTTGCTTGCACACGTAACGAGACTTTTTCGTGAGTGCAGCCGGCGTTCATCAATTTATAAGACGTTACCACGTTAAGAGCCCGACATATGCCAGGCGGCGTGGCGATACAAACGCGGATGGTCTAAACGCGTTGGCTACTTTGGATATTTTCGTTTTTTAGGAATATTCAAGGGTTATTCGAAAAAGAAAAACATATGATGGCTGCCTTATCTGTAATGCAATAATAATCAAAAGTTTCAAGGTTAATTTTAATGTATTTGGTGAATAATGCTATATACCGAGTAAATTAGGCGTGATTTGGAGGCAACTTTGCAATTTTTTTCTATCGAGAAAATTTAACGCAATCGTGTTTTTGAGTCAGATAGTTACCAGAGTTAGTCCTGAACTTTGCTGCATTTTTATTTCAACTTGAGTATTTAATTATTATTGATATAACAGTCAATCATGCAAAGCAGTGTGAGGCAGAACTGGCCCTTAAAAAAAATCTCCTTCCGTAGCGTAAATAAAGCAGCTCATTGTAGAATATGATGACATAATAAGGAGTGATAATGTAAACGGTAACTGCGTCATATACCATTTTTACCGTAGAGATTCAAAAGTCTTTATTAAACTCGTAAATTGCGTTGTGACGTTTACGCCGCCGCGCCGTTTAAAAATATCTTACACACCGAGGATTCCGTTTATTTAAAAAAAAAATCAAGAAAATGCAGTTATTATGTTTTGTGAGTATATCACTCACAAAACATAATAACTGCATTTTCTTGATTTTTTCTCTCTCCCTCACACTGGTAACGAAGGAGCTATCTACATTTTCGTTAAACTGTTTGGTTTACTACCTTCCACTCCTTGTAGTTGGTGTGGAGAAAGGAAAGAATGGAAAAGGTTGGAGGAGGCCTTTGCCGACTGGCAAACAGATCTAGGAAACAGCAGACATTAGAATAAATAGTTTATAAGTCCAGTGTTAGTTTTTTTAAGTTTAAATTATTGTAAAGAGATCTGAATAAAAGACTATATTATTATTATTATTATACTCCTTGTGGTTAACCCTTGGACGAATAAACCACGTCCAAGGGTTTACCTTTAGCAACGGCCTGCCAGCGAAATTCGGCTAAATGCTCTTGGCCCAAGGTAAATCAGCAAATCCCCCGGTGCTTCCTCTTTTCGAGTCGAAATGATTCCATTAGATTGTTAGTTTTAACCAGTAATTAGCTACGCTCATCATCTTATCATCATCATCATTTCAGCCGTAAAATGTCCACTGCTGGACTAAGGGATCTCCCAAGGATTATTTGTTGGCATATTTTTTTTTTTTTTATATATCTTGTGATGGCTCGGCCGTCCCGACGCTCAAGCCGAGTTCCACATATAAAGATGGTAGGGAGAGCACAAGACGAACACACAGAACACAGCTAATAACTTTATTAAAATCTTTGCTTTTACAACTTCAATAAATAATTATCAGAGACTTATGCTCCAGAATATGGTAGTAGACTCAATGAGTGATAGACTCAAAGATGTTAACCGATTGAAAGGTGGTAGCAGACTGAAGAATGATCGAAGGATGAGTGATGAGAGAGAGAGAAAGTAATCTAAAAATGGAATGAAATTTGAATTAAAAATGAAATTTGAATTAAAATAAGGAATGAAAAATGGACAGGATGTGAGAAATGAGGTTGGATGAGATGCAGCATGCAGGTGGCATGCTGCAACGTTACAATACCGGGGGGGCCAGGGTAAAAAAAAAAATTTTTTTTTTTTGGACATAATAAAATAAAAATTAATTAAATAATAAATAAAAATAATGATAAATGTGTGATAAATTTAGGTGTAAGAATGGAAATGTATAATGAGTATTTACATAAAAACAGTTTCTCCTTTCATTCATCAATCAATTATTCTCCAAACATTCATCTTCTGACATTGTCTATAAGTCTTTAAGACATGAAACGCATACAAATTTTTTGAGAAAATAAATTAATATAAAAAATATTTTCTCAAGAAACCGTTTTCGATCAGTATAGGCTTATTTTTTTAGTTACCAACCGCTAACTCGATGTAAGCATTAGGCTTATTTAACGTGTTACTACGACCGCACGATGATATTATTTACAAGTTTTTTTAAATGTATTCGCGTATTATCGCGTACACGGTATAGAGAGAGCACGTATTTATGCTAATTAAGATATACGATCAAGGCTTATTTAGAGTGTGATCAACCGCACTTAAGGATATACGATCAAGGCTTATTTAAAGTGTGATCAACCGCACTTAAGGATATACGAAAAATAATTGCAGGTCAACATATGACTGCAAAGAATAAAGAGTGAAGAAGATAAAATAGGTAAGTTATAAGAAAAGATGATCAAAGTTGGAGTTGACGTCCGTCAATAAGTAATGGAACCAAAAAAAAATAATGGAGGTGAATAAAAGAAATTGAGACTATAAAGTGGTAATAAAGTATTATATTATCAAATAAGAAGGTAAAAGAAGAAGTTTTTGAAAGTAAAATAAAAAAAATAATTAAGAAGGGATATTTACAAGGAATGATATAAGATGTTTTATTTTAAAACATCAAAAAAAAGTTAAGTTTTTAATTTGGGAATTGGTTTGATATCTTTAATGTGCCAACGACCTAAATCTTTATTGTTTAAATCAATAAGGTCGTATATTAAAGGAGAGACTTTATTTGCAATGGAACATTTAATAAATTTTGGTGCAAATTTAGCACAAAAGTGTTTGCTTGAAGAACTAATAGGATAATTGCGTTTCCAAACAATATCACCTTTATTAAATTCAATATGTTGGTGATGTTTGTTATAATAAGTGGCATTACTATTATGTGCTTTAAATAAGCGTAATTGTACTTCTGAGAATATTGGGATCAAATTTCCAATATTTTCAGCATAAATATCTCTAGGACTGAAAATCATGTCACTAGATGTATCTTTGTTTGAAAAAATAGAGCCACAAGAAGTAAGTTCTCTTCCGAAAACTAAAAATGCAGGTGTAAACTTAGTTACTTCGTTTACAGCTGTATTCATTGCAAACTGTATTTTGTTTAAGTGACTATCCCAAGTACGATGATCATCATCAACGAAGGAAGCTATTGCTGTAATTATGGTTCTATTATAGCGTTCAACAGTATTTACTTGAGGACAATAACGTGGTGTATAATGTACTTTAGGTATTTTATAGAAATTAAATAAATCTGTAAGTTCTGTGCTTATCATTTGAGGACCGTTATCTAAGATTATAGTTTCAGGTATACCGTAGTTCATGAAAACTAAATTTTCAAGAATATGTTTTATAATTGCTGAAGTAGCTCGTTTAATTGGGAAAAGTAAACAATATTTTGAAAAACAGCAAGTTATTACTAAAATAAATCTGTTAAGTTTACGAGTTATTGGTAAAGGTCCTATCAAATCCATTGATAAACATTGAAATGGACGTGAACAACTTTTAGGTTTTCCCATGAGTCCTATTGTATTTTGATTTTGATGTTTATAAGCTAGACATGTATCACATTTAGAAATAAATGATGCTATGTCTTTATACATTCCAGGCCAGAAGTAATTATTTTTTACGCGGTGGTATGTTTTAAAAGTGCCAAAGTGAGCCGAGGTAGGGTTAGAATGATTTTCTATTATAATTGATTCTCTAAATTCAGATGGGATTACTAATTTCCAACTGAATTCTGAATGTAAAGGTGTATTAGAGCGTGCATATTTAAAAAGTTTGCCGTCTTTAATTAAATAATCAGGAGTAGATTTAGGGTTAGTTTTACATTTATTAAAAATTGAGTTATACCATTCATCTTTAGTTTGGGAAGGAAAATTAATAATATTTATTTGTTTTATACGAGACAACGTGTCTGGAACAACGTGTTCAGAGCCACGTTTATGTTTAATATCGAAATTAAACATCGATAGACGAATACTCCAACGAGCAAGTCTACCGGTAGGGTTGTCAAGGTGTAAAAACCATTGTAAAGCGGAATGATCAGTGTAAATTGTGAACTTTTGGCCATTATCTAGGTAACAACGCCAATATTCTAAAGCTGTTATTACACTGAGAAGTTCGCGTTCTGTAATGGAATAATTTCTTTGGGGGCCTGTAAGTGATTTGCTCATATAAGCTATAGGTTTTTCGATGCCATCGTAATCTTGAGTCAGCATTGCACCAATGCCATACGATGAAGCATCACAATGAACTGCGAATGGTTTTGTAAAATCTGGACAAGCAAGAATGGGAGTACTGACAAGTGCTTGTTTTATAGCATTAAAAGCATTTTCAGCTTCAGAAGTCCATTTAAAAGGGGGAGCTTTTTTACTGGTTGAAGTAAGTTTGGTAAGAGGAGCAGCAAGTGTGCTAAGATTAGGAACGAAGCGCCGGTACCAGCTTGCGGTGCCGAGAAACCTTTTAACTTCCCTAGCTGATTTAGGAGGCTGGATATCAAGTATAGCTTGGACTTTTTTAGTATCCGTATGAAGACCTTGTTCGTCTATAACGTAACCAAGATATCTTAATTCATTACGGAAGAATGAGCATTTAGGAAAGTTAACCGTTATGTTTGCTTGTGTTAACTTTTTATTAATTTTATTGAGGAGTTCGACATGTTTATCAAAAGTTGCTGTAGCAACGATAATGTCATCTAAATAACAGAAAACAGAGTTATCTAACATAACATCAGATAAGAGATTATCTATAAATCTCTGTTGTGTAGCTGGGGCGTTAGTTAAACCGAAGGGCATAACTTTAAATTGAAACATTCCTTTATTTGGGACGTAAAAAGATGATTTAGGGCGATCTTCTTTTCTTAAAGGAATCTCCCAAAAAGCTTTTGCTATGTCAATGGAAGATAAATATTTAGAATCTTTTAAATTATCAAGTATATCTGATATTAAAGGTAATTTGTATGCATCTTTTTTAGTTATATCATTTAATTTACGACTATCAATACAAAATCGCCAAGTGCCATCTTTTTTTGGTGTTATAATTACAGGGTTAAGCCATGGGCTTTCGCAAGGTTCGATAACATCTAGCTTTAGCATCTCGTCAACTTCTTTTTTTAATGCTTGTTGTTTTTCAGGCGATAAACGATAACAGCGTTGACGAATAGGAGCATGATCTCCTGTATCAATATGATGCTCAGCTAGATGTGTCTTTCCTAAGGGTTTAATTTCAGTTGAAATATTTTTAAATTGATTTATTATAGCATCAGCGGTGATCCGTTGTGTTTCGGTTAATGTTTGATAAGTATTTAAATGTGAAATTGAGTCGTTTATCAAGAAAGATGTATTACTGTTATTTTTACAAAAAGTAACGCGTTTAAGTAAGTTTGGAGCAAGGTTAAAAGTTTTCCAAAAATTAATACCCAATATAAAAGGTTCGGTAATCTCAGGTATTACGTGAGCAGTTATTAAAGAAAAAATATTATTATAAATAGTTGGTAGAGAAATAGTACCAATAGATGATATTGATTGGCCATTTGCCACGGAACCACGAATTGTTTGATTTTTATTTATATTAAAACCATGTTTTAATAAAATTCAATGCGAATTATTACCAAGAATAGTTATGGCACTACCACTGTCTAATAATCCGTTTAAATAAAGGTCATTTACCTTAATTTGTAAATAAGGACGTTCTAAGTCTGATTTATTTTCAAAGAGGAGAGTACTAACTTTATAAGAGGTAAAGAAAATTTTTAAAGTTTTTAACCAATTATTCCAATCCTGTTTATCGAAATTTAATTTATTTTTGTCTTTAATATTATTTATATCTTTAGTAAACTCCTCCCTAATTAGTTTTTTGAATTATGTTTTTGACAGTTAGGACAATTTGTAAAAATAAAATCTTTTTTACCACAGCGGAAGCAAACTCTTTGCTTATTTGTACAATCTTTAAGCAAATGTGAATTATTTCTACAACGAGGACAGTTAAAAGTTGTTTGTTTATTTATATTTATTGGATTAATCGAGTTATATGATTGATTATTATAAGGAAAATCAGGAATAGAAGGTAAGCTATTAGCAGAAGTTGAAGGTTGAGAAGTATTATAAGAAGGTTGATTAGTATTAATTTGTAATAATCTTTCTGTAAATTTACACGCTTCGGCAAGTGTCGATAATGATGTAAGATCATTAGGAGAAAGTCTTAAACTGTATTCAGGTTGTAAATTTCGAACTATTGTATTAATTTGTTCTTTTTCAGATAAAGGTTCATTTAGTTTGTTAAATAGAGTTATCATTGATGAAAAATAAATAATTGATCGTTCATTTTTGTTTTGTTTTCTATTATCTATAAGTTTTTTAATTTTATAATCATAATCCGTTATTTCAAAGTCTTTTAAGAAAGATATTTTAAAAGAAGTCCAATCAGTAATAACATTCGTTTTAGTTCGGAACCAGTCAAGAGCTGATCCTTTCAAAATATCATATAAGTGATTATATAACGATTTTTCAGAAATATTTCTGGCTTTAGAAAATTCCTCTAATTTTTGAATGAAATCTTGAGGACATTCATTCCCTTTAAAAGAAAATCTTTTAAAATCATTACTAGTTGTTTTATTAGTTAGTTCTGAAAGTTTGTCTGTTAGAGAATTGAAAAAGGTTTGGGGTTGTAGGTTTAAAAGGGAATCTGTTGAATGGTAAGTTGAGGTAGAACTTATATTATTTTCTAAAGTATTAAAATTATTTTCTAATTCTTTAAACCTATTCCAAGATATTTTAATGTTTTCTAACGAAGCAATGGTATGATCCACCGACATATCGATTAGATTTAACCTTGATCGTACATGAATTAGGTAGGTTTGAGTTTTAGTTTTACGATTTGGATATGACGATAAACAATTTTCTATTAATAATAAACATCTGTTAATATCATCGAGGTCAGTAGCAACATCGTTAAAAGAAACATCGTTTATTTGGTTAGGGTTGGTAGCTATAGCATTAATAAGTATTGTTTTTAATTCCTCCGAAGTCGAGTTATTAGAAAAAAATATATTTCTCAGTTTTAATTCAAAAATGACTTCCGGTTTATTTAATTGATTGATATCCATTGTAAATGGAAAATAAAGAAAAGATAAATAAAATAGTTAAAGCCAAATAAGTGCTAAAAAAAATCTATGTATCTTGGGCAAGATAATTTTTGAATTTAGAAAAAAATAAGACGGGAAAAAGAACCATGAAAAAAATACAGTGTGCGTATAGCCTTAAAAGTAACGTGTGTAAATAGCCTATTGTCTATTGATATTATAAAAGGAACTAATTTAAAATTTTTACAGTGTCAATAAAATAAATGTTGACAGTGTCAAAATATAAATCAAGGAACAATGTAAATAAAGAAAATGTTCAAAGGATAGTAATGAAAATATAATAAAATAAATTAAGTAAATATTTATTCCAGATAACGAGAAAAATAAAATATAACTACGTAAGTATATAATATTATTGTAGTTGGTGAATGTGAAGTGTGTTTCGATATCCTGAAGTCGGCCTCGAAAGCCTAAGGATATCGGACTAACTACGTGAGGCCAATACTATAGGATATTCTCCTATAGCTAGCTGTATAGTATAGGATTCCAAAACAAAGGATAACCAGTTTGGTAAACCCAGAGTTTCAGTCACCTGTGTAACTGCACAAAGGCAGCTTGATTGTATTTATGGCTGTATATGTGTGTTATAATGTGTATGTTAAGTGTACTGTTAGTGTATTTATTGTAAAGAGAATAACGTAAAAGTGTGATAAATTATAATAAATAAACTAAAATAATCTATATATTACAGGAATATCTGGAATAAAATTAAAGATAGAAGAGCTCACCTGGATTGGAGACCGAGAAAGATGAAATGTGGAAATGAAGAGAAGTAGATGAAGTGATGATGGAGCTGTAGGGATATAATTTTTAATAAATTTTATTAAATACAAATGTTTAAAAAATAAATGGTATTTTCTTGAACCGACGCTGGCAGATGGAGACGCTGGCAGATGGAGAGGCTGGCACACGGAGACGCTAGCACAGAGATGCTAGCACGCAGCACTGCAATCCAGGGGCCAGGGTAGTGTAGTAGGCAGGCAGCAGGTAGCACTGGCACGCAGTACTGCAATCCAGTAGCAGTAGTAGCAAGAGGCGGGTACCAGTGTACTCTAGTAGAGTAATCCAGGGCGTAGATAGTACAACACGTAACGGGCGCCAATGTGATGGCTCGGCCGTCCCGACGCTCAAGCCGAGTTCCACATATAAAGATGGTAGGGAGAGCACAAGACGAACACACAGAACACAGCTAATAACTTTATTAAAATCTTTGCTTTTACAACTTCAATAAATAATTATCAGAGACTTATGCTCCAGAATATGGTAGTAGACTCAATGAGTGATAGACTCAAAGATGTTAACCGATTGAAAGGTGGTAGCAGATGATCGAAGGATGAGTGATGAGAGAGAGAGAAAGTAATCTAAAAATGGAATGAAATTTGAATTAAAAATGAAATTTGAATTAAAATAAGGAATGAAAAATGGACAGGATGTGAGAAATGAGGTTGGATGAGATGCAGCATGCAGGTGGCATGCTGCAACGTTACAATCTCATATATATCTTACCATGGATGATATTGCCATACTCAGTACGCTTGGTAGGCGAGTTGGCGAGCGCAGTTTCTTTGGCTCCTTGTGCTTCCGATTTTGCTGCCTATCGGAAGCGTTTTTAGGCTGGAGAAAAATAGGAATTCGTAGGATCTGAGAAGGGAATGAAGGTATTGGGATACTACTTACTCGGGTGAATGGGGATAAGCAAGAAGCAGCTCGGGAGACAGGGCGTGTACCCGTTGCTGTACTTGCATCCACCGGCAAAACAGTTGAGGATGACATCCCTGTCATAATTGCCTCATCTTTAGCCTCACTGAGGTCTTGTACCATGCAAGTAGTGATGCTCTGCCTTAAAATCAAAAAGTATGGCCTGTCACTCTTCCATGCTGGTCTGGGAGAAAAGAAAAAACATAAAATGTCCCAGCTTCTTCTGTTCCCGCGCAGATAGTAAAAGCCGATCGAGGGTATGAATAAAATCTGAGGAATCATGTTAATAGGCGATGGGGCTAGCAACCCATCACTATTTTGATTCCGTTTTCCACCTAATTAATGCCCATCAACATACTAAACGTGGCTTTCGGGTCTGTGTTATGGCAACTGAATGGATGAATGCAACCATTCTTAACACCTTGCTTTACGACTGTCCTGTAGTTACAGCACCTGTTACTCTCCCTGTTCGATTCCCACGTTAATCATACTTTGTTTAGTTGTTTCCAGTTTGGTTAGGACATTACAGGCTTGAATTACCTGATTATCTGATAATAAAGATGATTCCGTGATTCGGAAGGCTGTTGGTTCCGGCTGCCATCTAGTAGTCGTTAAAGGAATCGCGTTAGAGGCCGAGAGGCGGTTCCGAAGAACTCTGACACCAGGGAGAGCATGGTCGATTGACCGTGTCATCTACACGAAATGATGATGATGATGACCTGCCTGTTACTCTACTAATAGTGTCAAGTAAGAGTACCATTAGTGTTGTCAGTTATAATTTAACTAACCGACTTAAAAAAAACCGGCCAAATGCGAGTAGGACTCGCGCACGGAGGGTTCCGTACCGTTATCTATAAAAACGGCAAAAAAACATGTCTGTTGTATGGGGGTCCTATAATATTAATTTTATTTTTATTTAATTATTTATTTTTAAAGTGAATATAAAACTTAATATTCTGTGAATATTTTAAGTGTCTAGCTGTTGTCGTTATCAATATCGAGCAAAAACAAGCAAAAAGTTTGTTGTATGGGAGCCCCCTTAAATATTTGTTTTATTCTGTAACAGAAATACATCATCTGTGAAAATTTCAACTGTCTAACTATCACGGTTCATGAGATAAAGCCTGGTGATAGACGGACAGACAGACAGCGGAGCGAAATTAATAGGGTCCCGTTTTTACCCTTTGGGTACGGAACCCTAAAATAGGAGGAGGTTATTAATTCGATTGTATTTTTTTAAATATTTGTTACATCATACCTCCGTCTATGAACCGATCAAGATCTTTATTTGAAAGGACATACTTTCAAATTGGTGGTCACGTTGGTCCAACATCTAAATTTCATCACAATCGGTTCATTAGTTTAATTGAAAAAAAAAATATATATGGAAGATTATATTTTTATTAATGTATTATAATATTCAAAGCTTTAATATACTTAGAAGTGGTAATATGCGCTGAATCCATTAAAGATAAATAATTTTTAAAAAACGAACATAGGTACGAAATACAGAAGACATTTTGGTCTGATTTTCCAACAAAATGTGGCTGTACAAAGTGTACAAAGTTAGCAGTCCCATGTCAGATTAGCTTTTCTGACGACGGTCACTGCGGGAGTAAACTTTTGACCATCTTAAGTAGCTGTGATTAACACAGACAGAAGACATTGGTATAACGAAAATATATACAATGATACTTGTTGAAGTATCATATAGATATATATGATACTTCAACAAGTATCATTATTATATTATATTATACTTATGTATATACTGCTTGCTATGACTTGGGTCCCTTCAAAAGGCGTGTTTACAGGTATCATAAGAGTCGGCAACGCATCAGCAGCTCTTCTGGTGTTGCAGATTCATTCATTCATTGTCGAGTAGTTGTCGCGGTCAATCGACCATGCACACCCTGCTGTCAGAGTTCTTCGGAACCGCCTCTCGGCCTCTGACGTGGTTCCTTTAACGAATACCAGATGGCAGCCGGGACCACCGGCTTAACGTGCCTTCCGAAGCACGGAAACATCTTTATTATCAGACAATCAGGTGATTCAAGCCTGCACTGTCCTAACCAAACTGGAAATAACTAAACAAAGTATGCTTCCGGTGGGAATAGAACCCACGACCCCCGGGGTCAACAGGCAAACGCCTTAACCACGAAGGCTGGTGTTGCAGATGTCAATGGGCGACGGTGACCTTTTTATTGTCTTAGTAGCTATAGTTAATAAGAAGACAAAGTCAGCAATGCTCGCTTACAAGTCCCTTAATGGACCAGCTGTCTTCTGACGGTCACCGCGGATACAAACTTTTTACTGCCTTAGTAGCTGTAATTAATAAGAAGACAAAGTTAGCAGAGGTCCGTGACAAGTCCCATATAAGACCAGCTGCGCCTTCTGACGACGGTCACCGTGGATATAAACTTTAGTAGAATACAAAAGGCAACGGTCTAGTCAAAATGTATACGATCTTATTCTCTTTTACGTGTTAACGGCAGTTAATGGCTACGTCGACCATATCATCGACCAATTGTGGTCGATGATATGGTCATTTTGATATTTTAACAATCTAAATCTAAATTAAAGCATTTTAACCTTTAAACAACAAACTATGAAGATATAGTTCGTTTAAATTCCGTGTGACAGTGATGTCACACAAACTGAAGTTTGCTACACTTTTTAGCAAACTCATGAACTTTATTAACACGCTTTAGTTTCACCATTTATTGATAACGATTGACAAAAGAAAAAATACGTGTCCAATATTTTTTATTATCTAATGGACGGACGAATTTTAATATTATTATTAGGACCCAGAAAACTAGTCTATTAAATTAAGTTTTTGGGCACTCGGGTCGGGACGTATGAGTAAGTGTGCCATCGTTTGTGGAGAAAACCTTATAGGCATTTTGTAATTTGTTGGTATTTTTTTATCTAGTGATATATTACATGGAAAAGTGTCAAGGAAAAAAGGAACAAATTAATTATATTGAAGAAGATATATTGGTCTCAGTTTTCAACAAATTGTGGCTGTACAAAGTGAAGAAAGTTAGCTTTGTCCGCTGACAAGTCCCATGTCGGACCAGCTGTCTTCTGGCGACGGTGACTGCGGGAACAAACTTATAACTCTAAGTAGCTGTTAATAATACAGAAGACAACTGTCTAGCCAAAAAGTATATACTTAAAGTAAATTTACTTCGGAGGTAACTCAACACGTCAATGTAGGCAACTTTACCTATAAGGCCAAAGTTGGGAAGGAAAAATAAAATCGACATTCGTATACAAAAATGTCCAGCCTATCGGAATTTTTTTATGGAAATGCCGAAAATTTCAACTAGATATAATACTATTGATGTAAAGTTTGAGTGTGACTTTTATCAGCCTCATCTTTACTACATAGTTAAAACAAAGTCGCTACCCACTGTCTGTCTGTCTCCATGTATGCATAGATCTTTAAAACTACGCTACGGATTTTGATATATAGAGTGATTCAAGAGGATGGTTTAGGACATTGCATCTGTGTAAAGCCGGGGTCTGGGTCGCAAGTATTGTATACAATGTGTAAATGTGTGGATGTATGGATGTCATAGAGTAACTACTGGTCGGCTAATGATGAAACCTTACAATGGAGCACATACGTACATCCATACTTATATTATTAATGCGTAAGTTTGTATGTTTGTAGGTCTGGATATTTAAGATGATTGTTTCTCAATCATGCGAAAACTGCTGAACGGATTTTGACAAAATTTGGCACATAGTTAGGCTACTTTTTAACCAAAAAAAAGAAATATTGTTTCCGAAGGATCGATATTAACGTAAGCGAAAGCTAGTAACGTAATAAACAAAAGTTTTATGGCATGTCCCGTCACTATATACCATTATACATACTTACAAAATGATACCACTCCTAAATAAACTCCTTGCCATCCTATCTAAAATAAAAAACTGCATCCATTACGCGACAGAACGATAAATCTAAGTTCCAAGCACATCAGGGCACCCTTCGCGGCGCCTTGTTAAAATCTTGTAGATTGCTATACAGGACAGTGAGGCGGACAACATCAAACTGTTTTCACACAGGAATAGCGAGGGGAATTTTAAGAGACACGACACGATACCGAATTTAGTTAGAATGAATTATCAATCTAGCTGCAAAATGTCTACTGCTGGACAAAGGCCTGTACCAAGGATTTTTCGTTTCATCGTCATCATCATCATCAGGTCTTTATAGTCTTCACTGCAGGAGCATGACCCTCTCTGTACTACCGGAGCCATACTTGGCCAGAGCAGACAAAGGATTTGGCCTACACTCTCCTCACTGGCCAGACGGGTTGGAGAGGTATCATTGATGTTTATGAGCTTTGATTAGCTTGTATTTCCTAAGTCGCCTCTTACGACATCCATGGGATGACTTGGAGTGGTTCTATTCTTTTCTGCCGGAAACCACACGGCTCACTCTGCCGGAAACCACAAGGCTCTTTTCGTTTCATGGTAGGATATTATTATACTTACCATGCTTGAGAGGCCGGTAGGCGATCGCGGTTTTTGTCTTTTTGAACTTCCGATGCTGCTGCCCATCGGCAGTGTATTTCAGATGGGGATCGTTTAAAAATTGTTGGATTTGCGAAGGGAATGAAAGTATTGGGATACTACTCACTCGGATGAATTGGGTAAAAGCAAGTAGCAACTCAAGAAACCGGGCGCGCGTACCCGATACTATACCTGCAACCACCGGGCATGGCACCCTTTACCGTATAATGGAATATAAACATCAAGGTAAAAATAGTTGCACAAGATCGCACGCCTAACACTGTAATCTATTACAACTTCATCATATTCTTTGACTTCACTGATCACATGGTATTATTTATATATGAATAAATAAAGCACACGTATGTATGAACGTATTTTGACAGCTCAGTCGTATCGTGCAGTGGAATGAGGAGCTGTTCTGGTGAGAGATCCCAGCTAGTCGCACAAGATCGCGCGCCTGACACTGTAATCTATTACAACTTCTCTGATCACATGGTATTATTTATGTATGAATAAATATAAATAAAGCATACGTATGAGCGTATTTCGATAGCTCAGTCGTGTCGTGCAGTGAAATGAGGAGCTGGTCTGGTGACAGACCCCAGCTGGCCGGTGACAACGGTCGCGCGTCTGACACTGTAATCTATTACGCGGAACTCACGCCTCCACCTACTCTGTTTATAGAGTTAAATTTGGATGCCATATTCCAAAGTTTTAGCTTTTGTTTTACGGGATTTTTTCGTAAATATTTATTTATTTTGGTTTAGAAAAATAATGATGACGAAGATTACTTTTCTTTCTTTCCTCCAGACCTTCATCCATCTTATTGGGGTCGGCCTTCTTTGTCCTTCTCTTCTACGTTGCACAATCGTGAGCTATATCAAAATAAAATTGTTAAAGCTGGCATTTATGAATAAAGGCCATCCTTTAAATGACTTTTGGTGAATTACAAGATTAATTTTGTTACATCAGGAATTACTGCATTTTTACAACGTCCGTAGCGCAGTAGTTAACACGCCACACACTAGGGCACTGGGTTCGTTTCCCGATGCGAGTAAATATTTGTATTTAATTTTCACAGGTATTTGTCCGCGATCCTGAAGCTTCCCAAGGAGGCTTGGTGTCAAACAGGTCGTAAAAACCTTGCCAAACATGTAAAAGCATGTATGCTATCATAATAGAAGATGAGGCTCCAGGCTTCGACTCTCCCGGTTGCATACCGGGAAAACAACAGCTGAGAGAGGAATCACTACATTTCGTAGCATTTTGTGACCGACAGACTAGTTACTAGACCATTTCATGTGAAAATGTTTGTTGTGAACTTTTCGAAATATTTGAATAGTTTTATATTGTACACGAGAAAGGTACTTTTTTTCGGGATGAAAGTCTGTGTTAATCCAGATAATCTATCTGTCTGTAAAATTTTGTCAAAATCTATTCAACCGTTTTGGCGTGATTGAGAAACAAACGTATGGATGTTTGTTACTTAATCACAATTAACTCAAAACAAACTTTCGCATCACTACATAGTATAAAACAGAGTCGCTGCCCGCTGTCTGTCTGTCCCTATGTAGTAGTATATTTTTTAATAAATAGAGTGATTCAAGATGAAGTTTTATATGTATAATTTACTGCCCCATATTAGTATCTACATTGCACCCGTGCGAAGCCGGGGCGGGTTGCTAGTTTATAATATTAGTAACGATGGAAGGATATGAGGATTTTCCTTCATTTGTCAAGTAAGATCCACTACAATAATCCTAACAAAGTGATAAATATAAAACTTCAAACCTCAAACCCAAAGGTGTGTGGTATTATTGATTTCCGAACACGTAGATTGTCATAAAGGCCCTTCCGCGTCTGATAAAGTTATAGATATTTCCGTCCTTCCCATGTTACGTCCGGTTTACCCAGAAATTTTATTTTGCTTTCGGGTTTTTGTTATTGTTGTTCTTTGAATACACTTTTTACAATACGGGGCGCCATCTTGTCGTATCTTTATGTGCCTCGTGTACTTTTTTGTTTTGTTTCGTGACAAGTTTGAGAAATTTGCTCGTGATAGCTTTAATTTTTTTTGGCGTAGTCATAACGATGGTTTTAATTTTGCCACTTCTTATATTCAGTCTTTTGTCCACTCCTCTACAAAAGATTTAATAAAAAACTAGGCTACTATCCTTTTACTTATACCGCAACGAACAAAATTTACAAGAAGCCTATTAAATATATCCTACGAAGAAACAGAGGAATTACTCATAGTTTTAAAATAATATTATTAAGTGATTAAATTAAAATTATACAATAAAATGTGTATAATTTTAATTTAAGCTTAATGGTTTATTGAAGTTCTAGTACTAATTAGTTTTATTAGGTATAACGCCTAAAATACAGGATGATTCTCATGCTAGCTCGCTCAGGCACCCTTAGTTCATATTTTTCTATATGTATTTATATTATATTGTAAAATGTGTTTCTATTATTTGAATGAATAATTTATTTATCTTTGAATCTACCCAATATAATTTGAATAATTTGACGTTCAAATTATTCAAATCGACGACACCAAGATCAAATCGCTTCTGATTTGATCTTGGTGTCAGCTCTGAGGTGTCCGCTGGTTATATTCTGATGCATGTGACATTATGCTCAAAGTAACTACGTTATACCATAGAGATAGAATATATATCCTCTAGAGCTATGGGTTATACCTGGTTATACACACTAAATTCAGTAGGTATATATATTATCTTGTGGGTAAGAAAATGTAAATAAAAATTTTGAAATTAACCGTGTTAGGAATCAAATGTAAAATATTTTTATGTAATAAATGAAATTTATAGAGATGTATTATATTCCTTATAAAATATTTGACCAATTTCCCGGGAAAGTCCAAAATGGATTCGTAAATATAGTAGTTTGTTTATCTGTAGCATTGTAAATGTCCAAATGGGTAGATAGAATTAAATGTGGTTTTCCTAATTTGAAACTAAATTTTGCGGACTAAGCTTTTGGCTATTATTAGTGGAAATTGGTAAAGGTACTCAAATCAGTCAGGATAGCAGTCTTATTAAATATCTCGTGATTTTGAGCATTTGAATTATATTGAAATCCTGGAATTAGAATCACTAATGGAATACAGAGTTGCAAGAAAAAAAAGATTATTTTTCGTTTTTTTACCTTTTCTTCCATTATGGATTCTGATTCCAAGATTTCAATATAGTTCAGAGGTTCAACATCACGCAACTAGAACTCTGAAAGAGGTCAAGTGGAAGATCATGCCCGATCGTGATTTACGAGTATAAATTTTGACTTGTAATTGTTTTTGATGTTTGAATATCTGATGAAGATGATTGATGCCACCTTTTGCATTATAGTAAGATACATCACTTATTTTGTTTTTGACTATGGGAGCATTTATTGTTTTCATCAGGGCATTCGCAAACTCTTAAACTAAGCCCGGCTTATACCAGGTGCCGATATTGAGCATATCGTCAAGTGTTTAGGAAAAGCTCTACAGATTTAATAAGGTAGATACTGCACGAAGTTGTGGCATTGGACGCATTAGAGATTCTGATTCCAGGATTTCAATATAGTTCAGAGGGCCAATATCACGCTGTATAGCAACTAGAACACAGAAAGAGGTCAAGTGGAAGATCATGCCAGATCGTGATTGGAATTACTAGTATAAATTTTGACTAGTAATTGTTTTTGATGCTTGATTATCTGATGAAGATGACTGATATACATATAATTATTATAAAAAAAAAATGTTACGTGATCTGGCAACCTCTGTGGCCTAGTGATAATCATGCTGTTACACCGGAAGTCCTGGGTTTGATTCCCAGTCAGGTCAAGGTGGAAAAATATCTTTTTTAGATTGATTTGGGTTTTGGATGTTTAAATATGTATTTGTTTTATAAAATATAGTATTGTTATAGTATATATATAGTTAAGTTATCCCACAACACAAGTCTCAAACTTACTTTGGGACTAGCTCAATGTGTGATTCTTATAAAAAAACGTATCTAACTAGAGTTGCATTTACACGGGAAGCATCTTAACTAATATTATAAATGCGAAAGTGAGTTGGTTTGTTTGTTTATTACTAGCTCCTATCGACTAATGGCGCAGCGATCAACACGCCTGCCTGCGACACGGAGTGACCAGGTTCGATCGCCGGCCAGGTCAAGATGGAAAATGATCTTTTTCAGATTGGCCTGGGTCTTTGACGTGTATCTATATATGTATTTGTTTTAAAAAATATTATATTGTTGAGTTAGTATCCCATAACACATGTCTCGAACTTACTTTGGGGCTAGCTCAATCTGTGTGATTTGTCCGTATATATATTTATTTATATATTACGCTTTCACGCCTTTACTACCGAACCGATCATCATTCCGTATTATATACCTTTTGTTTAATGTTCCAATAAACTTTTTAGTCTTATAAAACGTTCTAACAAAAGTTACGAAGCGATACGAAATACAAACTCCATCGCGTTATTTTCTGCGATAGGCTGTCGGCAATATTTCAAAATTAAGTTCCCAAAACTCATCCTACGTAATAAAGCGTCCGATTTGGCGTATTGAACATCGAGCGGCCCGAAATTTATCGCGATGTACCTCAGCAAACACTTCACAAAGTTTTATCTTTACTTAAATCGGGAGACAGTAACGTAATTTATTCGAAGTTGGGTGATATCGCTACAGAAAAAGTTATGGCCGAACAGTTTACCCTTTGCGAGCGTATCAATGGTATCAAGTTAGAGTAGTTTAGTGAAATGTGTTTAAGGCGCGTATTGACTCGATTCGTGTTTTTTAAAGTTTTGGCAGGCATGAATCCTCTTTTAGAAATAGTTTTAAATCATCATCATCAGGTCCTTTTTAGTCTCCACTACAGGAGCACGACCCTGTCTGTACTACGAGGGCCATACTTGGCCAGAGCAGTCAGACGACTTGGCCTACACTCTCCACGCTGGCCAGATGGGTTGGAGAGGTCTCTTAGATGTTTATAAGCTTTATTTAGCTTGTATTTCCTAAGTATTATGTTGTCTCATGCAAATAAATAAATAAAAAATAGAAAATTGTCGCCTTCTAAGACATCAACGGAAAGACTTAGAGTGGTGCTATTTTACTCTGCCGGATACCAACCACACGGCTATAGTTTTAAAGATATACAAATATATTTTTTTATTTCATATTATAAAACTAGCGACCCTCCCCGGCGTGACAGGTGCGATAACGGATATAAAACTTTATCTTGAATCACTCTATCTATTAAAAAAACCGCATCAAAACCCGTTGCGTAGTTTTAAATATATAACCATACATAGGGACAGACAGCAGCCCCCGTAGCATGACACACGCGACAACGTTTATCGACTATCGCCATCTTGTTTTCCGTAATATCAAAGAGCGAGATGTGGATAGCTTATCGCGCGATATAAACGGCGTCGCGGGCGCCATGCTACGGGTGGAAAACGGAATCAAAATAGATGGGTTGCTATCCGCATCGCCTATTAACATGATTTCTCAGATTTTACCCATTCCCTCGATCGGCTTTTACGATCTGCGTGGGAAGAGAAGCAGCTGGTACATTCTACGTTGTTTCTTTTCTCCCAGACCAGCATGGAATAGCTTAATAACAGGCCAAAATTTGTGTATTACTTATGTGACAATTTTACCATAACGTCAGGGGTGGGAAATAAAACAGCAGACAAAAATGCGCGGTCAGCCCTTTACATAAAAACTTAAAAACTGACGATATCCATAAACCAAAATATATATTTTTTTAATGCAATCCCTTATTTCTTGACCCGTTCTAGTATATCAGAAAATCCCCTCTTAGGTTCCCCGACTATCACTGATAGCTTTGTAACAGTTAGGCTTCGCCTAACGGTTTCCGGCACAGTAAATTAGCACCACTCCTAGTCTTCCCATGGAGGTCGTAAGAGGCGACTTAGGAAATACAAGGTAAACAAAGCTCATAAACATCAATGAGACCTCTCCAACCCGTCTGGCCAGCGAGGAGAGTGAAGGCCAAATCGTCTGTCTGCTTTGGCCAAGTATGGCTCCGATAGTACAGAGAGAGTCATGCTCCTATAGTGGAGACTAAAAAGACCTGATGATGATGAGTTTGGCTACGAATAAGTAATTGTACAATACCAATTTGGATAAAATATTCGTTATTCCAGCTACTTCATTAGACTGTCTTATCTAGACTTTCTGGTTTTTATGCTACCTAATTAGTTGCCAGCTCGTATTACAGAAATAAGAGCTAAGATCAGTATACTCAGTTTTTGTGATCCAAATTGACGCAGATTGCTTCATAAGAAGACTTGCAACTTTTTGCTGTGGCTGAGTAACGGTGGATTTCTTAGTGCTGGCTAAGTTATTTTTTTTTTCCTTAGTTGACTACTAATTTCAGGCTATCTGATTTATCACCTAGGCGCCAACTGCCTACTCAAGATTATCTTATGATGACTTATAAATTTCTATGCTACTTTACTTATTTAAGATTTATATGACAAATAAATGTTTAGAGTGTTTAATAATAGATACGAAACACGTGTGAAAGAAGATCACTTTCGAACAAAATCCTCCCCAAAGATTCTTTTTTCCATGGGACGATATACTCGTAGTTCCATACTCACCACTCTTGGCAGGCAGGTTGGTCAAGTCAAGATGGAAAACGATCTTTTTTTGTTGTTGTTTATCTATAGTATTTATTATAAAATATAGTATCGTTGACTAAGTAACCCATAACACAAGTCTTGAACTTACTTATATTCATTTATATAGGCTATATTATATATTTATATAGGTTATATCACTAATTCTAGCTCTCAGTCTATACAGTGCTTTACAAATTCGATGGTGAACCAAACAGTATGCCGTATCGTCTGATCTTGTGTAGCGGACATCACTAAACGGATGTGACGTCAAATCGCCCAAGCATATCGTCTTGGTTGATCTTCAACATTTATAGCGGACGTGAAACTTTATTGATAGATGGTCTCTCCCTCTCATATTTATGAATATTATTAAACTGCAGGGAAAAATCAGCTGAAGAAATGGTTGATAACATAATTTAGTGTACGTCATCGTATAATTAAAAGTAGCTTTAAATATTTGACCCCCATTGTTTGTGGAGTTTAAGTAGTTAAGCTACAATTACTATTTCTCATCCAAATCTGCAGGACTACTAACTTGTGACAACTATGATGTACGACGTTTTGATCGTCACTTCAAAATACATTGCGGCTTTTGTATGATTGACAATTATTTAAGATGTATAAACCGTAATGGATGTTGAAGTGACCATCAACATGTTGTACACTGTAGTTGATAAAAGTAAGCGAGTAGGCCTTTCGTTCTCTGTTGGATACTCAGTAGTTGGGTTTCTGGACTCGGGGTCCGTAATGGATAATACATGTTAAAACATTGTAAGTACATTCATCATCATCATCATCATCATTATTACAGCCGTAAGAAGTTCACTATTAGAAAAAGGCCTCTCCCAAAGATTATTTGTTCCATGGGAGGTTATTGCCATCTCATCACGCTTGGCAGGCGGATTGGCAACTGCAGTTTCTTTAACTTCTTGTGCTTCGACGCTGCTGCCCATCAAATTAATTTCGAAGCTGGGGAAGGACAGGAAATCGTTGGATTTAGGAAGGGAATGATGGTATTGGGACACTACTCGCTTGGATGAATAGGGAAAAGCAGCAGCTCGGTAAGGCCGGGCGCGCGTACCCGATGCCATACCTGCAACCACCGGACAGACAGTTAAGGATGATACCTCTGACCATGTAGGTACATTATAAAATACTAACTAGCTAAATTGAATGTCTGACATCAAACTGAACCCCTACAATAAACGTTAACCTACCTTAAGAGCCCGCCATATGCCAGGCGGCGTGGCGATACAAACGCGGATGGACTAAACGCGTTGGCTACTTTGGATATTTTCGTTTTTTAGGAATATTCAGAGGTTATTCGAAAAAGAAAAACATATGATGGCTGCCTTATCTGTAATGCAATAACAATCAAAAGTTTCAAGGTTAATTTTAATGTATTTGGTGAATAATGCTATATACCGAGTAAATTAGACGTGATTTGGAGGCAACTTTGCAATTTTTTTCTATCGAGAAAATTTAACGCAATCGTGTTTTTGAGTCATATCTATAGTTACCAGAGTTAGTCCTGAACTTTGCTGCATTTTTATTTCAACTTGAGTATTTAATTATTATTGATATAACAGTCAATCATGCAAAGCAGTGTGAGGTAGTACGAGCCCTTAAACTACCTGAGAATGAAGTCGTATTTATAAAGCTAGGTAGGTCTCTAACACAGTGTGTGTACATGCACATGAACAGCACGTACACATTATCGTAGAAGCCTTTAGGCAGCTATAAAATCTGACATCTATTTTGACCACGACACGAACAGGACCAAAAACATTTCAGAAATACTGAAACGATACCTATTTTTTGCGGTTATCACAGTAGTTCGCAAAAAGCATCAGTTAGTCGTCCGACTTCATTTATTTATTGCCATAATCTGCAAAATAAATGGAAGTTTATTTAAAACGATGTGCCCCGTAACGAATTGGGCACATCCGTATCCCGTGAGACTGGGCTCGATATCGGAAAGTGCCGTTGTTTATCTGAAATGGATATTTTATGCACCCAATTGTATGGCCTTTTTGGCTCCTCGTCTAAATACAATAGATAGAACACTCTGTATTGTACCCAGAGTGATATCGTTACTGATAATGGTTTGAGATTAGATATTTAACAATATAAAGGTTTTTTTTTTTTAAATTATACCTGAGTTCTTACAATATTACGATTTGATTTACAACCAACAATATTTTAGGGACAGTCATTAAAAAAACTTCTTCTATCAGATGTGGGGCCCCGCATCTGGTTCGTTAATTGACCGAGTGAGCGTGACGCACAAGAGAAGCTCTCTACTTCAACTTGGGCTTTCCTTGGGCTTACTTGCGGAGTCGCTCATTCCTTAAGACGGCTTTTACGATCTGCGCGGGAAGAGAAGCAGCTTGTTCGTTCTACTTTTTTCTCTACCAAACCAGCATGGAATCTTTGATAAAAAAAAATATATATTATAATACAAGAGTATTATAATATATATATTTTTTTTCTAAGAAGATACACGCCACTTCCAAGAATTCTTCATTTCATAGGAGGATATTGCTATACTTACCAAGCTTGGCAGGCGTGTTGGCGAGCGCAGTTTCTTCGGCTTCGTATGCTTCCGACGCTGCAGTCCATTGAAATGCATTAACCTTGGAAAAGGATATAATTAAATTAAGAAAGGAAGAGAGAGAAAATTTGGGGATATTATGATGAATGAGAAAAAAGCAAGTAGCAGCTGAGGACGGCGGGGCGTGCGTAGCCATAAGATACCATACCTGCTACTACCAACTACCGAACAAGCAGTTGCGGATGGAACCCCCTGACCTAATATACATATATGTATATTTAGATAGGTAATCATCCGAGACCCAGGCCATTGTGAAAAAGATCGTTTTCATGTTAATCGTTTTCTTGGATGATTACCTATCTAAATATACATATATGTATATTTAGATATGTAATCATCCAAGACCCAGGCCATTGTGAAAAAGATCGTTTTCCGTTTTGACCTGACCGGGAATCGAATCCGGGACCCTGCGATTCAAAGGCACTTGCGGTATGACTGAGTCACAGAGGACGTCGATTGAATTTTTAATTACTAGAACGGAATATAGACTTTACACTGCTGACTGTGTAGTTATGTGCAGTTTTCTTTGTTTATCTGTATTAGAGATACTTATCGTAATAATTAAGTGAAGGGCCTAAAAAGAATCTGACCTATGACACCCAAAGATTCAAGACTCAAAGATTGAAGAGCCGACATAGCTTTGTAAAAGAAGTGCCCCCTTTGTCTGCCGAAGTCTCTAAATCAAGGAGAGATATCCAACAGCGTCTTCATCCCGCTGTCAGAGCATCTTCCCCCTGGTTATGATCTACGTTGGGTGACAAAGAAGTCCTTGAACAGACTCCGGACTCAAGTCGGCCGAAGCAAGGAATAGGTGGGGTTACAGATCTGATATTTCCTGTCCATGTAGTACTACTCTTCAGACCATGGCACACCTGGTTATCTTGCCCTGCGTGTCCTACCACCTGTACATGCGAGGACTTATACAATGCCAATGATAACGCTGTGTCAGTGGCAGAGTTCTGGACAACACACATTTAAAGATAAGAAGAAGAAGAAGTAATGACAGCTATATCATAGGAATCAATGTAGGATACTCAAAGTTTCAACTTTTCATTTATCAATCTGACTGATAGTCCTAGCTTTAATCTTCTAGGTAGCTACTAGTTACGAAAATAAAACCTATAGCTGAATTTTCTCCTATATCAGTGTCGCGCGCAGTGTATTTTTTGATGTGTCCGAGTTGATTAATATACCTTTTAGTTTCGAAGACAAATTTTGGCTGTCAAAAGCATTTTTTTCTTTTCTTCAAATAATTAATCTATTTTAATAGTAAGATACAATATCTAAAGAAAACTCTGTCCGATCCTTGAAGGGGTGATTAAGTCCGTCGATATGAACAACTTTTCCTGTGGGACCAATGCTGGGAACTAAAATTTTGACGTTTCCATATAATTAACTTTGGTCCTAAAACTCCTTTTAAGGCTTCTTTCCAACTTCATTACCAGAACAGTTCATTAACTCCATAATATCGTACTGGCATTATCTGCTTTAAATAAATAATTTCAACTCAATCGAACGTCATAATTATTCTAGTACATGTTAGTTCATTAGTTTTTTTTAATCTACTCATATATTAACTGAAAAAATAAATAAATTAAGAACAAATAATATCTTTTAAAATTACAGTGATTATAACTAACTATATACAATATAAATATGAGGTCAAAAATAGTATCGTTCTATTAAATTATTTGGCAAAGTTTTTACGGATTGTGGCCAAAACCCTGCATTCCTTTTGTTTTGACTTGGTTTATTCACTTAATCATTACAAAATGAAAATGGAAGAGGATCCCGGTCTTAGGCATTATTATCACTTACGCATGTTAAGCAACCCCGGGCGTAGTCCCCACTAGGATGGGTGACCGCAAGTGCGGCTTGTAAAATATGACACCAAGTTGTGGTTACTTACACAAAAACAAAATGAAAACGCAAATTACAGTATCAATCGATGAAATATTTTAGTATACCCCAAAACGTAGCCAAAAATGATGTTGACGTCTACAAAAGGTTATTTCAAAGCCAAACGTGGAGCTACTAAGCACACACGTCACGTTTTGCAAAAAGGACATTAATGGCGGCCGAACCCCTTGGACTTGGAGTTAGGGGCGCGACAGTGGTTATTTTATTATGTACGATAGCTGTTGTACTGGTTATATCCTGGACATGTTATTGTGATGAATGTGGCGTTGTGCTGGGTATGAAATATTTGTTTTATTATAAACTAGCTTTGGCCCGCGGCTCCGCCCGCGTCAATGGCGATCCCTCGGGAATAGTACTTTTTCGCGGGATAAAAGGTAAAATAAATAGCCTATGTCCTTCTCCGTATTCCAGAGAACTTGTATGCAAAATTTCATGATGATCGGTTCAGTAGTTACGGCGTGAAGGCGTAACAATCAAACAAACAAACAAACAAACTTACTTTCGCATTTAAAATATTAGTAAGGAAAGGATAAGTATAAGGATCTTATTTAAAAGGTTCCAAGACGGTTAAATTCTTATTTAAATAAGGTTTAGAGCTCTGTTACCAACTCTGATGTTGCAGATGTCCATACTATTGGGTGTTTCGAATAATCGTCTGCCCGTATCCTTACTAATTCTTATCCTTACTAATCCTTACTAATATTATAAATGCGAAAGTGAGTTTGTTTGTTTGTTTATTTGTTTGTTTTTTTGTTTGTTTGTTACGCTTTCACGCCGTAACAACTGAACCGATTATCATGAAATTTTGCATACAAGTTCTCTGGAGTACGGAGAAGGAAATAGGCTACCTTTTATCCCGGAAAAAGTACTATTCCCGCGGGATCGACATTGACGCGGGCGGAGCCGCGGGCGAAAGCTAGTATACTATAAAGATAAGATCTTACTTCTATTACGGAGTCTGAACCAGACACAATAGAGATTTACGACTTTAGCGAGATGCCTCGGGAAGTGTTAAAAATTGTAGCTACTTCTACTCTAATTACTTTTACTATACTAACGTCACTTGGTTCATAGAATTAAGATCACTTTTTTTTATATGGCACACTAGTGGTGCAACTAAGATACAAGGCGAAATTAAGGTTTAACTACACACATGAAACGAAAGCTTTCTTTTATGACTCGAACAGTTCCGTTTGTTTAGTAATAACAGCAACACGTATTGAAAACTACACAATCTCGACAACAATTACTCCACACTCAACTCATTTAATCGTTTAAAATGCCGCAAAACACATTAAGTCGGTCGTGATTTTATAATCGGCGAATGCAGCCGTACTTTGATTCAAAAAGCGCGTGCTTTTTATCAGATACGGAGTCGTACAGAGCGAAGGCGAGGGTTTTTCACTAACTGAACATACGTTCATAGAATTCAAAAGAAAAACTTACAATGGACTATCTCTTCCCACACAGCGACCTGTCACTATTTGCTTTTGTACTTTATGGTACTAGGCTTTGTCCACCGCGTAAAACTAAGATGTGATTGATATGTGTTTATATTTCTACTAGCTGTGAATGCGACTTCGTATTTTGTATGGGGGCATGACTTATGATAACTGGAGAAAACATGTAAGTAGCTTATCCTGTGTCCTGTACATCTACATCTATATCTACCAAGTTTCATAAAATTCAGTTATGTCATTTAAGAGTTATGGAGGAACATACATTAAGAAAAAAAAATGAAAATCTTCAATTTAGTTTCAGTATCATGTAGAGAGCTTATAAACACGATATCTTTGAAAACGATATAACTTAATCCACGACCAACCCTTACATATTTATTATTATTAAGTGGTCAGATCCATGTGGCCAGTTTATGAATAACCCGAAAACGGTCCCCACTATACCACAGCCCTCCATTAACCCATCACGATTGCTCTACAACATAATTCTTCCATTAAATAAATGAACTGCCGGAAATGAAAAAATAAATCAAATTACGTTTGGACAAAGAAATCGTTAGAATCTGATTGCTGCGGTATGATTATGAAGTGGGTTATTATTTTACTTTAGTTATACACCGTTAGTTAAGCTATATTTAACTGAAAAGAAAGGGTTAACATACCCATCAATAACCACTTTTATCATGATAAAACTTAACTTTGAAGATTGTTTTTTTTTGTTTTGTATTTTGAAGATCATCTACTCTATAATACTTCCATGCTGGTCTGGAGAAAAGAAAAAAACCTTACCTAGGATGTACAAAAGTCAAGGGATTTTTTTTTATTTTTTATTTATATTTGACGAGAAACGAGCAGACGACTGCCTGATGGAATGTAGTCACCTTCGCGCATGGACATCTGTAACACCAGAGGAGGTGCTTATGCGTTGCCGACTTCTTTTTTATGTATACAAGTCGATCAAGGGAATGAAACCCATCTATATTTTGATTCCGTTTTCGATTCCGATTCGATAAACACAAAACCATTTATTCTTAAAAATTAACAAACGCTTATTAACTCTGTTTTAGTTAAAATATGTTTTGTGTCGTTTTTTCAATGTCAAAAATTGAAGAAAGGGAAAAAGACGAAACAAAATTGTAACATAAATAGGTTTAACTTATTAAACCTATTTATTTTACAATGTTTTTTATGTTTTTTTTAGTGTTTGTTATTTTTTATGAATGAGAAAGTACCTCATTCATTTCAAGTAGGTGACAAGGTCAATCGACCATGCACACCCTGGTGTCAAGAGTTCTTCGGGACGGACCGCCTCGCGGCCTCTGACGTGGTTCCTTTAACGACTACCAGATGGCAGCCGGGACCAACGGCTTAACGTGCGTTCCGAAGCACGGAATCATCTTTATTATCAGACAATCAGGTGACTTAAGTCTGCAATGTCTTAACCAATCTGGAAACAATTAACCACGGAGGTAACAGAAAGTACCTTTCCAAATATATGAGTCCGATAGTAATACAGCAAGGCAATGCTTGGTTGGACGTGTTTGCTGATACGTGGCTTTATTAAATAAAATTATAAGTATGCACACTATATCCGCTGTAGTTTTATTTCATCAAACGTGCAAGCGACGATCTATATAACACAGCCTGTAAATGTACAAACAACCAACTTAAATAAAACATTGTAATTTTAAGCCTATCTAAAGACGGTTGGCGTCTGGCAGGCTTCCGGCCGTGAAGACTTTTCAAAATCATCTTAAATCTGACATGTTAATGCCTAGGATGCTATAATAATCGCGGTCCACGGCCGTACAGCTGATGATATAGTCAGGAATACAAATATTAAAGGAAAAATTAAAGTGTATAAATTATAGTAAACTAGCTTTCGCCCGCGGCTCCACCCGCGTCAATATCGATCTCTCGGGATAAGTCCTTTTTCCCGGGATAAAAGGTAGCTTATGTCCTTCTCCACACTTCAGAGAACTTGTATGCAAAATTTCATGGTGATCGGTTCAGTAGTTACGGCGTGAAAGCGTAACAAACGAACGAACGAACGAACGAACGAACGAACGAACGAACGAACGAACGAACGAACGAACGAACGAACGAACGAACGAACGAACGAACGAACGAACGAACAAACGAACGAACGAACGAACGAACGAACGAACGAACGAACGAACGAACGAACGAACGAACGAACAAACAAACAAACAAATAACCAAACAAACAAACTCACTTTCGCATTTATAATATTAGTTAGGATTAGGATGAAAATATTTATTTTTAAAATGACAGTGATTAAAACTAAATAAATAAATAAATTAATTATAGTATATTTGGGCATGTTTTTAAGTTTTACGTGAAAATGTTATTATATGATATTATATAAAATGATTGGAACTCCTTGGCAATATTTTAATGAAGGAGTCAGAATCTCCAATAGAATATACATCCGCAATAAAATGGCAAAGCTGATGGATAAATTTGTAAGGATGCAAATTTATTTTTTTTTACCTTTTTTTATTGCAATGTTTGTATTCTATTATGGCTTCTGATTCAATCAAATATCGCCAGGAAATTTAAATTTACTTGTATTTATTATTTTAATCGGGTAAAAACTAAGTAAACTTTACCCACTTTAGACTGAGATATAATAAGTAGATCTGTTAACGCAATGGCAACGCTGCTGCAGTGGGGCGCCCTGACGGCGGGAAACGCACATCATCCGCCCATCATCGTCACGTGACGTTGTTCTGCGTGGGCGGCCAATGGAATGCGCCCAAATTTCCACGTATGTTCGTGCTATAGGTCAAAAAATTGTTCCCATTACCTTTTTCCTGTCTTATATAGATTTTAAACAGAATATACTCGTCTTTCATCGTTTAACTAGATCACTGCTTTTTATTTCGCACCAAGTTATCATTCCTAATAAAAAAAGTATCTATACGCGCCGATACAAGATCCAACTAACGCTGGGGGCAGGTAATTCATCAAACGCGCAAGCAACGATCTATCACGCAGCCTGTTAATGCACCGACAAATTAATGATGCCTTCAAAACACGCCGCCGTTATTTCCTAAATGAAAATCTCCTGCAGGGTGGAGTCCAGTCACGCGATTGCAAATTAGTGCATTTCTGTTCAACTGTTGCATTTTTTAAGTTATAGCTTAGAAAATTACACAAGTCGAAACATATCTTGGTATGATTATACAGTCTTTTTAGTGTTATTAAACTAGTCCTTAAAAAACAATACTATTAAAAAAAACAATAATATTGTATTTTTTTGAGTTTATACATGGTTAAATTTTGATCGTTTTGGGCCCTTAAAGGGGTGACTCAGACCATTAATATGAACAACTTTTTCTACAGGACCAATGCTGGGAAAAAAATTGAGTTCCCAGCATTGTTCCCATAGGAAAAGTTGTTGTTCATTTTGATGGTCTGAGTCACCCCTTTATGGGTCCAAAACGATAAAAATTTCACCATGTTCATGTATGTATGTGAGTTTCTTTATTCTATAAATTAGATGAACTAAAATGTATAGAAAAAAAGATTATTAAAATTTTGTTAAACTAGTCTTTTTACTGCCCAAGGAACTGCCCAAACGAGCGAGTGAGTCACTTGATGGTAAGTGATCAGCGCTGCCCATGGACAACTGCAACACCAGGTTGTAACAGGAGCATTGCTGGCCTTTCTAGGAGTTGGAGAAAGGACATGAGGGGAGGAAATGAGGGAAGAATGGGCCTTCAGCTCTCTCACTCACCGAACGAAGCATAGAAGCGGTAAAGCTTCTACTCAAATGTCGATATTCTGTGAGAATGTGGTACTTCCCCAGAATTACTCGGCCTATTGAGCAAAAATGAATTTTGCCGGTAGCGTAGCTCTTCCACAACAATTTAAAATTGTATTGTATTTTTTTGAGTTCATGTATATACTCGTATGTAGGTATGTTGGTTTATTTATTCCATAAATCCTACACAGATTTGGATGTATGGGGAAATGGTTATTTTTTTTGGCAAGGCAGTCGTAGAATTTATTTTTTGAAAAAAAAAAAACCTTTGTCGTCGTTTTTGGTCCTTTGAGACTTTGTTTAACATGTTTTTACATACAGTAAAAACATGTTAAACAAAGTACAACGAAACAAAATAATAAGAAATGAAAAGATCTGTAATTTATGTTTTGTTAAATCATCCATATAAAAAACAGACTTCTAACTCTAACAAACTAATGATCCGATCCAATCTGAAAAAATATATTTTGAAATCGGTTTATAAATGACTGAGTTATAAGGTAACAAACATTTTAAAAAAGCCGAATTGAAAACCTTCTTCTTTTTTAAGTCGGGGAAAAATCTTGTATAACTTCCATATTCTTTACTCGATAGACATAGTCAAATATCGCAAGATCAATGACTAGCGAGGTGGCGGTTTTGATGACGGAATACAAAAATATGTAAATTGTCATCATCATCAGAGCATTTTCGCCGGTCGCATCCTTAGCTGTCATCATCATCATCAGGTCTTTTTAGTCTCCACTACAGGAGCACGACCCTCTCTGTACTACTAGAGCAGCCAGAGGACTTGGCCTACACTCTCGCCAGACGGGTTGGAGAGGTCTCAGAGATGTTTATAAGCTTTGTTTAGCTTGTATTTCCTAAGTCGCCTTCTACGACATCCACGGGAAGACTTAGAGTGATCCTATTCTACTCTGCCGGATACCACACGGCGTCAGCTGTGGTGCATTGCAACCAGGGGTCTGCTATTATGTCAGAATTCATGCTGTAACATATTATATCCATGACATCTATGATATAAGAATTGGTTCACTAACCTTCTTCGGGTAACTCCAGTACGACGGACAAAAAATCAGTGAAAATTAAGTACGAGAATTTTTCTGTGCCGAGAATCAAACTGCCCCTAGTGAAGCTGGCGTGTTTACCACTGCACAACAGAGACCGTCGTTATATGTAAACATGTAAATTATACATGTACAAAAGATATCTTAAAATTCAGGCTACGTATCGGCAGAAAGAATAAAAAAAATGAAACAATGTTAAGAAAACCTAAAGACAGCTGGGAAACAAACAAGCTCTCGTCGTAACTTTGTTGTACAAAAAGCTAATTGAATGTTATCTAAAATGTCGGTAGTCTTGTAAGAGAAAAAGTTGGTAAGCATCTCCACACTTTTATTATTACGAAAGTTTCCTGACAGGCTCCAACACGGGACAATTACAAAAGTGATGACATTTATATTTGTTTTAGTACAAGTTGACAACTCGTGGTTTGCGGTTTTCGAGCGAGTAGATTGTCTCCGTAAATACTGATGTTTCTTCTACTTTAGTCTGGAAAAAAGATCTTATATTTTTTTCATCGAGACAGCGGATGGACATTACCTGCCACTTGAAAACTAGTACTTCAAGGTACAGGAAACTATTAAAGTAACACTGTAAGATGTATTGATACAGTCAGCTCGGTGCATTCAATCGCTCGTTATACCGGATTCAAAAGACGTTGACGAAACACCACACACAGGCAATAACGACTGAAATTTCGACTGCCCTCCCAGCCATCGTTTCGAGGCGTGCAGCGCGGGCAGAGGCATGGGAGGCGACCCTTAGTGCTTTTAGGGAAGCGAAACTACTGTGTCGCCACCCTTAACACTCGCCCTGATGATCTTCGTAACAAACCGGAACTAGTCCGGTAATGGTACGTCCATTCAGTCGGAATCGCTGACTATCATGGTTATATATATACTAGTATAACCATGTTTCTATAAATAATTTATCATTTATCAGGTGCTTATCTTCTCTCATAGATCATGAAAGCCGTTCAGAAAATAAGCGAGAATTTGAGTAAAAATATCAATAGGCGATGACATGAGACGATCAACCCTATTAAGATTCCATTTTCGTCCTAAAATTCCATTGACACGCTATACGTGTCTTTCAGACCCAATGACATTTAATTCGCAATGGAAAATCACGTAATAGAATAAAAGTGCTGAAACATGGCATGCTTTCTGACATTCATTCTCTTAAGTACATGTAAACACTAATAAAAAGTATCAATAGAGATATAGGTTGGAGTTTTGAATCTGAAAACCCATTATTCGAGTGAAAGTTAATCTGTACACAGAATGAGTAGAGATCGATACGATTAGCTCTTTCCACACACGGGCGCCGTCATCAGACACAGAAGACGAAACGATGAACTTTACGAGTACCGCCATGACGTCAAATCATCCATATCCCCCGCCCAACCAGCTCAATCTCCCCTTTACTAAGGCATAGCGAATACCCATTTATTGCCGCCAAAACATAAAAAAAAAACTAAATAAAATTAAAGGGCGTTTTTATGGCAAAGGTGCTGTTAATTCATTAATGAGATGCTCAGAGATGTCTATCCACAGATAATTACACTTGTGTCCAAGAAAAAGTTTAGTTTACATCACAAGAGAGACATTCTCATGGAAGAGGTTTTATATTAATACCCCAGGTTCCTCATAAAAGAAGTTGATATGGCGTTTCGTAATTGTACAGTGGTACAGAACTCTTGCCTGTGAGAATCTGATTTGCACTTGGCATGGTTTATTGGTTTTACTTTTAACAAAACAGATAAAGTAATAAAGATAAAAAAAAGTTAATTTTGACCTAACAAATTAGCTGCAACGGTCCAATATTAAAACAGTATTTGTTAATAATAAAGCGTTATTTATAATAATAATTAAGCGTTATTTACGAAATAACCGAGCTGATAAACATTAGATAGATATAAATTTTATCCCTAATATCCAATTATTTTGTATCTGTTGCTCTGGCCAATTTTGGTCTAGTCCATGCTTTATACATTATGTCGTCTCCTATGTCCTGCCCTAATGTCCTCCCCAACGCTCGTGTCACACCGTGATGTTGCAGTTGTCTATGGGCAGCGTTGATCGCTTACCATCAGGTGACTCGCTTGCTCGTTTGCCGTCCTATAACATAAAAAACAAACCAACGAAAAATTCATAACAATCCTCTTCAGTGGTAGCTACTAAACTCGAGTAGTCGTTCGAAGCTCATTTGGGAAAAGTTGGATACAAAATCTGGGCAAAGTTTCAAGGCGGGTTGAATCTTCAAAGTTTTTATTAAAAGTTTTAGACAAACCATTTACCTACGGGAAATATTGGTTTCAAAATTATTTGGTAATATTGCTGTTATAATTTTAGATGCGGAGAGATCTTACTAATATTATAAATGTTAAAGTTGCTAGTCGTGATTAATTAAGTCGTGGTTTGGATGTTTGTTACTAAATCAAGCATGACTCACAAGCTGTACAATAGTATTGTACAGTGGTTCAAAACTTTGGTTGGGCGATTATGGTGATAGTAGCTGGGACCAACGGAATAACGTGCCTTCAAAAGGACGTTCGCTTTTACACTAGTGAAAGTAGAACACCTTAAAAAAACACGAAATTGTCCAGCCGCACTTTAGCCCATGTCATTCGGAAGGTTGTAAGATATCTGACAATATGATACATTTAGAAGATATGGTGGAATCAAGATTACATACATAATTACTTTAATGAATCAAAAACTACGAATCTTCAAAAATCAATACCCTCCTTTATTGAGCAATGTAAAAATAGCAGTTTGATGCTGCAATTTATGGTTTCGAAAATGAACGCATAAGAGTCAGATCGATCTACAAAAGTCAGAGTTACATGTCGAGTGGAGAAGGATCGAACATAGAGATACAATAATCCTGGGTACGAACTTATTTCACAGATCATCTGTGTCTGAGACGCAACTGCTATCTTTTTTACAATAAATCGCCAGTTGTGGTCTTGACTATATATAATTTGTCTTTTACTCTAAAGTATTAACTATTTCTATTACTAAAATGTACTATGTAATTAGTAGTACTAATTATTCTTATATTAATTATAGAAAGTTACAAACGTCTGATCCTATAAGTTGTCTTGTACTCTGATGTTACATGTGTCCTTGGGCGACACTTACCGTCAGGTGTTTCGTATGCTAGTCTGCCCATAGAATAAAAAACAAACTATCATATGTCATCATCATCAGGTCTATTTAGTCGCCACTGTAGGAGCATGCCCCTCTCTGTACTACCGGAAATACAATACGTGGGCAGAGCAGACAGAGGATTTGGCCTACACTCTCCTCGCTAGCCAGACGGGTTGGAGAGGTCTCATTGATGATTATGAGTTTTGTTTAGTTAGTGTTTTATTTGCTAAGTCGCCTCTTACGAGCTCCATGGGAAGGAACGGCATGACTAGGAGTGGTCCTATTCTACTCTGCCGGAAACCACACGGCTATCTTTCGGAAACCACACGGCTAAACTATCATATGTGGCCATCGGTAATCCATGCGAATAACAGTAGAATTATTTACATGATAAGAATGTCTTCTTAGAGCAACTTTATTTTCTTACCCAAATGGAGAAAACTCGAAGCTTATGATAAATGTCACGTGTTATTCAAATACAAGGTTTAAAAATGACTAGCTCGGGAGTGCCACATTTCTCATCGAGCTAAATGCAAGCCATCTGTCGCAGCTTGCTACGTGCTTTAAGCTAAAATCTGATAAAGCCTAGCGAAGATAAACTTTAATAGGGAGACACTTGAGTTTGGAATTGCTTGTAAGAAGTTTTAAAGCTGATGTCTTGTTATAACAATCCATCTGATATTTTTTGTTGAATTAGGCATTTTTCTCCCATCTCACCTGATGGTAAGTGACAATGAAGACGAGGATGTTACATGCCTATCCAAGAGATACCTATTTATTCTACTTTTGAATGTCCTGGGACTGTACTTGTCTGGGATTATAGACGCAGGCAGTTCATTCCACACCTTAGCTACTCGAACCAAAAAGAAACTGTCAGAGCGTTTAGTTCGACTCTTTGGTATTCCAACGACGTAAGGGTGAAATTACTGGCTGCGTCTCGTTGTCCGAGGAATGGTGAGGGTTCAACCAGCTCAAAGAGCGCTTTGGCACACTCTCCAAAATGGGTCCTATAAAAAACCGATAGGCAAGCGACTTTTCGGCGATGCTCCAGGGATTGCAACTTCCTGAGTGGTTTGCCATTGCCTTTCCCATTTAACACACTAGCGAACAATCCACTAGTGTGCAGGTTGCCTTACTATATTTTCCTTCACCGGAAGCAGAAAGTGGTCGGTGAAAATGACCGTACTTGATTCGGATTGGACTACGAACTACGAACTCAAAGGTACAGGTCGGGGCGAGCGAGGTAAACGTTTTTCCATCCATTCACACATATTATCACGTTTTTTTCCTTGCCGGGTAGACTGTTAGACATTTAAGCCACATATGATGCCTCAGATTTTCAATCGGCTTTTACGATCTGCGCAGGAATAAGTAGTAGTAGTTGGTATATTGTACATTTTTTCTTTTCTCCCAAATAAGCATGGAAGAACAACTTACTCAAATAAAACGTTTTTTTATTTTTTAACGTAATAGTGCACTTTTATTACACAGCGAGATTTGACGAAACCCCAAAGAAAGCTTGGTCAGTTCACATCTGAATTTCGTGAGATGATTTGATTGTTTCAAGTTTGGTTAGGAAATTGCAGGCATGAATCACCTGATTGTCTGATAATAAAGAGTATTCTGCGCTTCGGAGGCACGTTAAGCCGTTGGTCACGGCTGCCATCTGTGGTAGTCGTTAAAGGAACCACGACAGAGGCCGATAGGCGGTTCCGAAGAACTTTGACACCATTTGTGTAGGTGACATGGTCGTTTAACCGTGTCACCTACACAAAATGATGATGATGATTTGTTCTGGGAATCGATCATTTCCCTGGCTGTGTAGCAGGTGACGCCGTCCTGTTGAAACCACACGTCGTCCGGATCCATACTATAAGGCATCAAGTTGAGACCTTGCGGTCTCAACACCGATATCATATTTCTGTAACGAATGCCGTTCACATTCACTGCAACTCGCAGCGTAACTTTTTCAATGATATCGTTTCACTTTTGTAATGAGTTCTTACAATTTTGTAATGAGGCTAGCTCCGTGGCGCAGCGTTCAACACGCCAGCCTGCGACATGAGAGTGCCCGGGTTCGATCCCCGGCCAGGTCAAGATGAAAAATGATCTTTTTCAGATTGGCCTGGGTCTTGGATGTGTATTTAACCTTTTTTATGTATTTATTATACAATATAGTATCGTTGAGTTAGTATCCCATAACACAAGTCTCGAACTTACTTTGGAGCTAGCTCAATCTGTGTGATTTGTCCTTATTAAAAAAAAAATGTTTTACAATGATAACACATTCTTATTTTCAATAACGTTTCATTTTTACAGAGAGACGCATTTTTTTTTAAATCTATGCATTTTTACATCAGATTTTTACTAAGCAGAACAATCATAGGTTGACAGCTGTCGAATTTTAGACTAGCCACTTTACACGAAAAGTATTTAAATAGTGTGTTCTGTGTGTTCTTATTGATAGAATTGATCTTTTTTTTTTAAACCAATAGGATGGAGCAATAAGAACGAGCTTACAAAACGTAAAACTTTAAATTTGGAACGCTTCCTTTGATTTTACTTTGATTTATTAACATTTTGCTTTTTTATCAACATTGAATAACATATTGGCGGCAGTAAAGTTACACATGGTCTTCATTTTATTAGAAGTATTCAGTAATCGTTTTAATTTAATCTTCAGATATTCCAATGGTAGGTACCACAATTGGGAAAAAGAATCGTTTAATAATTTAAATGAGAATATTTCGATTTTAAAGTTATATTGTCCATATAATATCAAACGCAACAATCTTAGTTTTAGTCTTAATAGTTCGTAGTTTTTCTTCTACAAGACTAGAAGTTAGATTGATGCGTTATTTGAAATTAAGCCAAACTTTCTTTAGAATCGAAATGTGACACAAAAAAGGTTAACCCAACCGCTTTCACGGCGTCACATAGACACGTCAAAATAAAATATAAACAGCAATAGTTTTGACGAAGGATGCTACCGACCCTTCCATTTTGTATACAACTTAGATTACACAACAAGAAAAAGCTATCCGCCTATTTTATGTAAACCGCTATTGGGGATCAATGGTCACTGATAAAATTCGACCTTGGTTTTCAACAAATAAATCTGAATAGTTTATTTTCTTTATCGGGATCTGCTTTGTGTATATTGGAGTAAAAGTATTATGTGCCTATCACAACTTCTTATCATTAAATAGAATATATGTAAGGCCACGTTTACAGAGAAGCGGCGCTTTGAGCGACGCGTGCTGTCAAAATGTCAAACATATCGCGAAGTATGGGGCCGGAGAGGGCGTTTTTCAAACGTTTGCTTAAGATATGATGATTGGTTATAATTATATGACAAACACTGCGTAAGTGCAGGCAGTCAAGTATTGACACAAGTGACAGATGATTTTTTTTTTGTAATATTTGACACTTACCAAAATTAATAAACATAAAACTTTATTAAAATAAGCTACTTTAATTAAGTTTTCTGCATATTACATACATATTATCCCTTACGGGGTAGAAAGAGCCTAAAGTCATAAGACCGAAAGGCCACGTTTAGCGTGTTGGTGGGCGTAAAGGTGGAAAACGGAATCAAAATAGTGATTAGTTGCTAGCCGCATCGCCTTTTGTCATTATTCTTTAGATTTTCACCCATTCCCTTGAGTGGCTTCTACGGTCTGCGCGAGAAGTGAAGCACCTGGCCCTGGCACATTCTACGTTTTATCATTCTCCCAGACCAGCATGGAAGTTTTTGTTTATTTAGTTACCATAATAGTAAAAGTATCTAATACGAAGTGAAAATAAATACAAATAAAATCTATCAAGTTCAAAAATATTCGGCAGGCACTTACGTACTTATAAGTACTTACAATATTAATACCTTGCTTCCACTGCAGCCAAAGCAAGTCGAAAGTAATTTATAATGGGTAAAACACAAACATGCTACACAGTCCTTACCAACCTATGTAACGGCTCATGCAAGATGCATACCGAAAACAAAACTTGCGAAAGACATCGGAGTAAAGGTTGGCTTGAAGTTGAGCGACCGGCGGCAGGACGCGCGACCAGTGCCGCTCGATTGACTTTAGAACATGGCTAAGTCACGCCCGCCGATCGAGAACGACGCCATCGTCGGCCGCCATGACACTTACCCTTGCCGCCGTTCGCTGACCTGGAAAGTAATTCTATCAAAAGTCATCGAATTGGCTCACGTCATCACATGCTATTCCATGCATCTAGAAGCAATAATAATAAAGCTTTTTGGAAATATGTTTGTATACAAAAACGTGTATTCAATATAACAAAACATTTACCTATTTGGGTCCATTACATTTTGCTGCTGTTCATAAAAGGCAACTAAGGTCAACAATTGTTTGTAACAAAATAGCTTAGAAATTATAACTTTTTTCAACTTGCTTTTTTATTATTATTTTATTTTCCTATCACTTTTGTTATTAAATTTTGCTCAAATCCGCAAACAAAAAAATAATTCGCTCAAAACACTTATATTATTACTAGCTGTTGCCAGCGACTTAGTCCGCGAAAGCTATCCTATCTTTCAAGTTGGATCGAACTGCACATGGTGTGCGAAATTTATTATAATCGGTTAAGTGGTTTAGGAGTCCATTGAGGACAAACATTGTGACACGAGATTTATATATATTAAGATTATGTTGAAGTAAGTAATGGAAATTAACTGATCTTTATGCTATAAATTTTATAATGTATGCATTATAAATTATTAGCTTCCCATAAAAATATAAATAATAATAAACAAACAAATCCATAGCAACTAGTAATGACGCCGGCTGCCATGTCGCTGCCGCCGGTCGCTCCCGCCCGACTTTAACGTTTACCTTGCGGCGACCTTCAGACAACCTACACATGTCAATACGTTTGGGCTCAAGGATTTTACGAATTAAGTAACTTGTTTAGAGACGTGTTTTAAAAACAACATATTTTTAGACTTTGAAATAATTGGAGTACTTGACCGACCAGATACCTTATGAAAGACAAACTTTACTACACCTAAAATATTCATGATCGTCTGCCAGAGAAGTGAATTATGTTTTCCATATAGTTTTTACCAAAAGAAATACGAATGAAATATATATTTTTAATCATAGCATTAATTTCATGCGACCGAAAACACTAATCCCCAAGTTCAATGGTGACGTCAGATAGTTGTAAAGCTTTAAGTTCAATTGCACATAAGATGATATCAAACTCAATATTATGACATCAGGAGGGGTTATGTACAATTTAAAACCTGATGTTAGAGAAGGGTCAGTTTTATCTGCTCCCGACTGTACATTTGAAGTTTCTTCGTTTTAGTTCTTTAGACGTCTCGTTTCACAGTAATGGCGATTGACGATTTGGTGCGAACTTTCCTCGTTTAAATTGTAAACATTTTATCCTTGCATATAGTGATATAATTTTAAGGAATTAAAAATATCAGTTGGCTAATGACTTTTGTAAATAAACGCCTCATAAAGATATACATCTGGAGTATCGCACTATACGGTAGTGAAACGTGGACATTGGCTAAAAAGGATAGAGAACGCTTGGAAGCTTTCGAAATACGTCTCCAGCAGGAGACGTATGGAGGGTATTAGTTGGACACAGAAAAAGACGAATGAGGAAGTGTTGGGCCAAGTGAATGAGAAACGAAAACTGCTGAAGACGATTGAAATGAGAAGAGGAAGGATGTTCGGTCACCTTATACGACACGATTTACGAAAAATATTATAGAGGGATAAAAATGAGGCAAGGAGAGGGAAAGGAAAGACCAAGAAGAGCATATTTGATGAAAAGGTGGAGTGTCATATGGAGAGGTGATGAGAATGACTGAGAACCTAGAGAAATGAAGAACCGACAAGAACACAGTTCTTAAATTACGAGTATAGATAGAGGATAGATAGATTGACTCTTTATGACCACTTAAGAACATATTTGGGAAATAAAGGAAGAAGACTGAATGATGAACTTAAACAAATATTTATGATTTTTACAAGCTTTTGCAATTTGCAATTATTTTGTAAGTATATTTGTTTAGGTAAAATCTTGCAACTGAATTATTAAAATATCTTCCTTTTAACATGTATGTTAGGGTAGGGTACGTCAGATTACAATGCAATACAATGGAGACAGTAAGGTATCAGATGATGGAATACTTCTCAATGTCAAGCCCGTTAGACATACAGTATTAGTAATAGCTTATAATAAAAACTAGTCATAAAAAAATACATCTTGAATATTGACATACAACTAAATAGTTCCAAACGTATGCGAGAAAAATAATTTATTTATTTGTAGATTATAACAAACTCGGTTTAACTCACTTTTAATCAGTCGTAATCGCTGACTAGTGAAGGGCTATTACAAAGATCTATGACCAAAAAACGGAAGCCTATGCCCAGTAGTAGGCTGATGTGGGCTGAAAATGAATGAATGAAAACGAAGACCATCATCAGGGCGAGTGTTAGGGGTGGCGACAAAGCGATTTTACTTCCCAAAGTACTAAGCTAAGCGGTTTTACTTTCATTCAGTCGGAATCGCCAACTAGTTTCGATCTTTTACGGATACCTCAAAACACTAAGCTGAACTGTGCTTTGAGGGAAGCGAAACCGCCGTGTCCCTAACACTCGCCCTGACGATGGTCTTCGTAATCCGCAATTAGTCGGTGATTCGGACTAAATATACATGAGTAAAACCGTATTCTATAATGTACAATGAAATAAGTTATCTACGTTTTAGAAGTAACGCAAATTGTTACAGAAGTGTAAAATATATTTCGATTCGAATAAAAACCTTATAGTGGTAAGTTTAAGCTTTAGTGCCTGTTATATCTTGAAATTTGGACTACTAATTAACTAAAGGTACCAAATAGCTTAGGTACCTCATATATATTCCCAGTACAAAAGATATTATTATTTAATCTAGTAATTAGCTGATAAACTTTTATTACTACTGATTACCATTATCACTGTCTAGTTTAATCTCTCGAAAATTAAGTCTATTGTCAACCCTATAACAGCTATCCAACATAGAAACTCATGCATTGTAACAGTAGTACCTATCAAACTCAGAACAAAGCCGACTGAGTCTTGTATTATGCAAACAAGCATCATGTAAGGCGTGGATTTATGCGGGAAGTTGGTAAAATCGCGCGCTTCGCCCGTGGGAGCGCCTCACTACTGCTCCATATATTCATATTTAGGGTTAGACAAAGAGGTTCGCAAGTCCCCGAGGCCCGCGCCGCCAGTGTGCGACAACTTTTATAAATTACACGAGGAAATTATTGTACGATATATTAATATGGATATGCCTAGTAACAAGGCTCGTGACGTCACAACTAGTTAAAAAGGGTCGGTAACTGTGACAACACACAGGAAATCAACGGACTATACCTTTATCATTATGGAAAAGAAAAGCGCAAAACCGAAATGAATGGCGTGCATCAGAGGAGGCCTATATCCTGCAGTGGATTAATTAGGCTGCTAAAGAAGAAGAAGAAGATACCTTTATCATTATATGTTTATTTTTTAAGAATGAAATGAAATTTATTTTGTACATTAAAATTACACAATATAAGGTAAATGTACCAGTCATAGATATTGCCCTAGAAGTTGATAAATTTTGCTTTAACTCATTATAATAAGAATTCCTCCACAGGTATCAATGAAACGTTTATTAATTAAACTAGTAGCAACATCTCTGAATCCAACCTAGAATTACTTTCTTTGTGATTGGCTGTCAAACATTAACATTTTCATTTTGTTTACAATAGTGTCATTACGCGTTGGCCCTCAATGTGTATGTTGACGAATTTGATAAGGACCTTACTTGTTTCGAACTGGGTTACTCAAAATTGAAGCTCATAAAGTGGTAAGTATTTATTTTATTCTATTTGGGATTGTATGTATTATATATATGTTTTCTTTTTATAACAGTTTTATAATAATTAAATGAAATACAAGGGTATCAAATACTAGAACAAAAATCATCTGATTTCTAGTACTTGATACAACTATCATCTACTAGGTAAATTCTCATTTGCTCGATTCGATCGATTTTTTATACTATTACAATAAGCTTAAGGTTGAACTATCTCAGTTTCAAATATAGCTTTTCTAAGTGACTTCTACCTAGTCGTTGATAGGGGGTATCAATTACTGGAACATAAAATATCAAATACTAGGACAGAAGAAAAATTGTCTTTTTTTTGTGCTGGTTCTAATTTAATTAATAAAATATTGTTACCACACCATTAAAAATTCTTTATTTTGGGCCAAAGAAAAGAAAAACAAGGAGAAGAAGAGGAAACCTGAGAAAATCCCCCAGAAGTCACATCAAATAAGTGGCAAGAGTACCATAAAAATAAAGAGAGAAATAAGCATGCACAAGTTGAACAGAAACAGAAAAAAGCTGAAGAAAGAAAAAGAAGAAGCTAACAAAAACAAAAAAGATAAACGCCGCGCAAAGAAACTGAAAGAAAAAAGAATTTACTTATGAAAAAATATGGATTGATTCAAGTAGCGAATCTGAATGTGCAACAATGCAGCGGACGGAAGCCTTCTGGTGGTAGGATAGACAGATGATCTCAATAGCGATGATTCTAATAATTTTAATATTTTTCTGACTATTTAGAAATTTCAAGATGTTTAGCTGTACTTATTATTTTATGGATCTGTATGTATATCTGTATGTCTGTCTGTCCGTCTCTCACCAGGCTGTATCTCATGAACCGTGATAGTTAATTTTCACAGATGATGTATTTCTGTTGCCGTATAACAACAAATACTAAAAAAATTAATAAAATAAATATTTAAGGGGGCTCCTATACAACAAACTTGATTTTTGCTTGTTTCTGCTCGATATTGATAACGGCAACAGGTAGTCGCTTAAAATATATACAGAATATTTATATAAATATTCACTTTAAAATTAAATAACAACAAAATAAATATTAAAGGGGGGCTCCCATACAACAGACATGATTTTTTTGCCCTTTGTGCGCGAGTCTGACTCGCACTTGGCCGGTTGATGTTGATATTACGTAATTTAAAGAAGTTTTGTTAAATTATTATCTACAGTTGCTATTTTTTTTCAGTTAATTGTATTTTTTTGTCAAGTGCGTACTTATCAAGTACTAGTTCACTGGCTTGAAAAAGTCATAGTCAATTACTGGGACAATTGAAAATTTGTTCATCAATTACTGGTACAATTTTAGTCCTCTCGACAAAAATCTATATTAAAATAAACAACACTGATTTTCTTTACTTAAGTTCAATGTAAGAGAAATGAAAGATTGATTAATATTTTTTACTTACTTTGAAAATTCTAACTGAAATAAATACATTGTTATAAAAGAAAATGTGTATTTTTCCCACTATAGTATCAACTACTGGTACATTTACCTTACAATAGTTTACATTGTAGGCCCCACACGCCGAACGACGAAAAAGAAATACCAGACCAATATTTTTTTATTATATAACTGATGGACTAATTGTATGTTTTAGGAAACTAGCCTTTTAGCGCCTTGGCGTGTTAAGCAACGCGCGATCCCTATTGTGATGAGTGATTTATACAATATTTCAAAGACCTCCGTGCTCCGCTCCCTCATAGATCAGATTCCTTTAGGTAGCTTGCAAGTGTCACTTACATACACGAAAAAAAAACCAAAGCGCTCGAAGGGTTCCGTACTGGCTGTATGGGAGCCCCCTTTCAATATTTTTTTTTTTTTCAAAGTGAATATATAACTAAATATTTTGTGAATATTTCAAGCGTCTATCTATAGCCTTTATCAATATCGAGCAAAAACAAGCAAAAAAATCAAGTTTGTTGTGTGGGAGCCCCTTAAATATTTATTCTATTTTTTTGTATTTGTTGTTATAGCGGCAATCTGTAAAAATTTCAACTGTCTAACTATCACGGTTCATGAGACACAGCCTGGTGACAGACAGACAGATAGACAGACAGACAGACGGACAGCGCTGCAATATTAATAGGGTCTCGTTTTTACCCTTTGGGTATGGAACCCTAAAAATCGATATAAAAATACAAGTAAGTTGTACAAATATATTTTACTTAGCTGAAAGAAACTCTTTTCAACATTATTAGGATTGCAACTGGATTTAATTTACCTGTTTCTGTAATATAAACCATGTTTTAACTCTTATTCAACAAGTGAAAATTCTATCTCATACTTCATATCCACAAAACTTTCGCATCTCAAACAGAATATTGAGATATTTACCTTTCAACCGCGGCTCCGCTTGCGTCAATGTCGGCCCCTCGAGAACAGTACTTTTTTCCGGGACAAAATATACCCTATATCCTTCTCCGTATCGCAGACAAGGGGTATGCAAAATTTCATGATAATCGGTTTAGTAATTATGGCGTGAAAGCGTAACATGCAAACTAACAAACAAACGAACTCACTTTTGCATTTATAAAATGAGTATTGAAGTATGGATTTAAATTTTTTTTTCTTCAGCGTATTTAAAAGGTTTCATAATACTCGACAAACTAAGTTATTATACCTATTTTTTGTCCGACTGCGACGAAAGTCAAGAGAAGAGTTACGTACTTCAATCTCCATTTATGTACTTCGTTTCGTATCCTTTGTCCGTTTGTAGCTATTACTTAACTGTAGACACTCGCCAATAACCACAAAAATTATGAGGTATGCTAAAAGGCATTATATGTAGAAGTCTAGCAACTTATATCCAATAATATTCAATTTCAATAATAATAATAATCCTTACTAATATTATAAATGCGAAAGTGAGTTTGTTTATTTGTTTGTTTGTTACGCTTTCACGCCGTAACTACTGAACCGATCATCATGAAATTTTGCATACAAGTTCTCTGGAGTACGGAGAAGGACATAGGCCTACCTTTTATCCCGGGAAAAAGTACTATTACCCGAGGGATCGACATTGACGCGGGCAGAGCCGCGGGCGAAAGCTAGTATTCAATAAAAATAAACAAAAAAATTGTGTCCAAGTGCGTGTCGGACTCGCCCACGAAGTTTTCCGTAGTAGCCAGCCATATATGTATAATTAACTAAATTAGGTACCTATCCACTTAACGTACAGATTACATAAACCTGGCCAAAATACCAGAATGATTAAAATAGGCTTTCGTCAATAGGTCTATTGAATTCAAAAGTAATTTTTGATGCTTAAACTATAGGTAGATTAAAAAAAAAAAGAGTGCGTCACTCAAACATACTGTCAACTCGCGGATTATAAAGTATCTTTAAATGCAATAAAATAACCAGTGATAGACATAAAGGAATAACACCAAATTTGTGTGTAAGAAACGTTTAGTGGAATTTAGCAATGCTTTTAGTGATACGACTTAGAGGGTTGTGACGTGACAAGGGTCGCCCATGATAGTGACGTCACAGTCCCCAGTCATAAGCAAAATGTTTGTCCAAACTTACAAATAATGTTGAATTATTTGTCGTTTTGGAGCAAATTGTTACTCATAGTTCGGCATTGACGACAGATAAAGAACAACATTTTGTTTTATCACTACATAAAACACATTTAACTGCCTCCGTGGTCCAGTGGTTAAAGCGTTTGCCTGTAGACCCAGAGGTCGTGGATTCGATTCCCACGGGAAGCATACATTGTTTAGGTGCTTCCAGTATGGTAAGGACATTGCAGGCTTGAATCACCTGATTGTCTGATAATAAAGATGATTTCGTACTACGGAAGGCACGTTAAGCCGTTGGTCCCGGCTGCCATCTGGTAGTCGTTAAAGGAACCACGTTAGAGGCCGAGAGGCGGTTCCTAAGAACGCTGACACCAGGGCGTGCATGGTCGATTGATCGTGACACCTACTCGAAATTATAATGATGATGATGATGATGAGTATAAAACAATATCCCTATGTATGCTTAGATCTTTAAAACTCCGCAACGGATTTTGATGCGGTTTTTTTAATAGGTAGAGTGATTTAAGAGGAAGGTTTAGGTATATGTACGTACATTGCACACGTACGCCGAGGTCCGGGTCTCTAGTTACGAATATAAAGTATTCGGCGGGGATCTGTAGAGTTCTCAGTAAAAGTTGTTTATATCGACGGATTGTATCACCCCTTTTTTCATCGTGTATACATTACTTTTGAAAAATATTTTATTAATTTACAATAACACCGTCAGCGTTATTGTAACTAACAAGGACTATGTTAGGGAATACGGTTGAGAGGAAGAAATAGGGAAAAGGATGGAATAAGGAAAATCTAAAATCCTCAATTTAGTTTCATTATCATAAATACGATATCCCTAAAAAAACAAAGTAACTTACTCCATGACCAATCCTTATAAATAATTAATTATTAGTATTGATGTATTATATTTGGCTGAACTTTTGCGCGAAGCCTCGTAAGATCTGCGTTTAGAAAAATTTCAAATGAAAAACATTTCATAAATATATCAGCTGTCGTTATCACTACGTTTCTGTTACAAATAAACTAGGTCAGTTAAAAATAAAATTCCTAGCAAAAACACGACCTGTCAGGTGGGCCGGTTATTTTCGTAAAGATGGTCTGATTTCTTTGATATAGCTCTTTTGGCGCTGTCTATTTTTTGTTTTTTTTGTATCTTACTGCTGGAAAAAGGTCTTCTCTTTCTACTTCACTGATCCCTAAATACCTATCTAACCTTTTGAGGTAAAGATGTGATTCTGTTCTGTTGTTATATTTGATAAATTAAGGCTAATTTAAAATATGAAGTAGTTTAACTTTAAATATGTTTAGTTTTTGTTTGAACCAAATTTAAATACCTAAACAAAGTCGTAAATGTAAACTATACACGGTGAAATTTTGATCGTTCTGAACCCTTAAAGAGGTGATTCAGCCCATCGATATGAACAACTTTTTCTATGGGACCAATGCTGGGAACTAAAAAAAATGGGCAGTTGCATACAAAACATTTCGGCCGCCCGGTCAATTTGAAAGGGAACGTCAATTTTATTTTTTAAACCCTTAGCTAAAGTTGTTTATATCAACGGGCTGAATCATTCCTTTAAGGGTCTAGAACGATCAAAATTTCATCGTGTATATTTAGCTTTTGTTTGAAGTAAGCTGAATTTCTCTCAGATTATTAGATTAGTTCCGGCCTTCATCTCCACTTGGCTGCGATTAATTAGTTTATTACCTGATGTTCGTGGTTCATTTAACAGATAACTTGCTGGTTCAAGTAGTTCACGGCGTGATAGACGCCTCATACTATTGTTGCACATTTAGCATGTACAGCGTGTATAATTACCCACTGACATTCTCGCGAAGGGGTGATGCAGCCCGTTACATTGAACAACTTTTCCTATCGGACCAATGCTGGGAACTGCAAAAAAATATTCGATGTTTTTATAAAATTGCCGATCGCCGAAGACTTTTGTATCGAACTGTAAATGTTTTTCGAGTTTCCAGCATTGGTTCCACAGGAACAGTTGATCAGAAGATATTTAAAGTCAGTGGTTAATTTACACACTGTATACGATGTAAGAAGTTTAACAATTTGGTGATCAGGGCTTGATTTTGGAAGTAAATAATATACACGGCTGGAGTGATATACGATACCATTTACCTTAAGGAAACAGCATGACAAAGTATTTTATCATCAGAACAGCTTTTCCGTATACCTTTGTATATTTCATCATTATCATTTCGAGTAGGTGTCACGGTCAATCGACTTTGCACACCCTGGTGTCAGAGTTTTTTGTATATGTAAATTGAAGAGATATTTGTGAAATAAAAATCATTATCATATCAGCCGTAAAAAGTCCACTGCTGGACATAAGCCTCCCCCAAAAATTTCCAATTAACAATTTATATATATACTAGATTTCGCCCGCGGCTCCGCCCGCGTTAATGTTGATCCCTCGGGAATAGTACTTTTTCCCGGGATAAAAGGTAGCCTATGTCCTTCTCCGTACTCCAGAGAACTTGTAAGCAAAATTTCATGATGATCGGTTCAATAGTTACGGCGTGAAAGCGTAACCAACAAACAAACAAATAAACAAACAAACAAACTCACTTTCGCATTTATAATATTAGTAAGGATTAGTAAGGATAAGGATAAAAGAAACATGTCTATTTCTAGCCTTAATTGTTTACAGTAAATGACCCCGAAAATATCATCACATTAGCACCACACGAGTAGGAACGCGACTGTCATCAACCGATTTAAAATAAAATGACCCCATATTTAAACAAATGGCGCTAAAAGGCTAATGGCTCGCGTCACCTTCCCACCGTCACTTCAGCGAAAATAGGTTAATTTTTAAATGGGATAAAAAAGTGGCGTTTCACGTGCTCCACCACCATCAATTATTCAGCATCGGCCAAAGCTTTTGTTGAATATTGTATGCTCAATATCAGAGGTGGTATTTCCAAACCTCAAATCTAATTAGGCCACCGGGCACTTGTTCATTTTTGGTTTATCAGATGGTATTTTTGTACCAACTGTTTTGTTGTAATGTCGTAAATTACTTTATTTTTATTTGAGAACTAAGCTTTCACCCGCGTCTCCGCCCGCGTCGATGTCGATCCCTCGGGAACAGTACTTTTGTACTTTTTCCTGGGATAAAATGTACCTACACTAAGTCCTTATCCGTACCCCAGACAACAGATATGCAAAATTTCATGACGATCGCTTATTGTCGAATGTTAAAAGTCACATAAAAATAATCTTTCAGCCGTGTATGAAAGTCATAAATTCAACCAATTTTCTTTTCGTGCATAAAAATGCCAGCTCAATGCAGATTCATGCGATCTGCATTATTACACTTCGATAATTCGCTGTATGCAAATTAAGAAAGTAAATTATTGTCAGATGTCTAAAAGGACGATTTATACGCCATACCACAGCGGAGTTATTGAAATATATGTCCCCAAAGACAAAGCTCCAATACTCGATCCGGCCTACGAAATCCCGAATATAAGCCTTACTCACCCGGATTAAGGTTTAAATCGAAATGATGCCTGAGTCGAATGGAAAAACAACAAAAATAGATATTACGGTAATATTCAAATAAAACGAAAGCAAAATAGGAATGAGTCGTTTCGCAATGAAGCATAAATCCAGCAAATGGCATTTGCATGCAGAATGGGGACTATTCATTTTGGTATTGGTTTACTGAGAGACATTACTATTAGCGGTTTATTCGTGATACGGATCAAGATCGCTGAAATAGACGTCCACGATACAGATACTCCATTGTATTTGATATTCGTACGTACAGACGGCAGATAAATTTGACCCCCTCTCAATATAGTGTCACTACTGAGAGGGGTTCAGATTTCTCTGCAGCCGTCTGTACCTTAACATCATATAGGGCATCTATATCAAGTAAATGAATATTATGGCGTAATAAGGTTAATAATAATAAGATTGCGCTTGTACCAAAGTAGATTTTTCAAATTCAGAATGAAAAGCTTCTATAAATGAAGAGATTCCATTGATTATTAAGCGAATAAGTATATATATACATCACTGTTTAATGAAAAAAATAAAAATTTATTTATTCAGACAAAAACGTCCATTTTGTTTGTAGCACAGAAACTTACAATCTATGTTAGTATATCCTTTAATTTAAATATTTTCTCGACCCACTGGGCGACCCTGAGACAACCGCGTGAGCATGTATCCAGTGCTGCAAAATGGGACAATCAAATTTAGTACTTATTACCTTCAGAATAGTGTATAGATAGGTAGAGTCATTCCAGAGTGAAGGTTTATATGTATAATTTACTGCATCATATTAGTATCTATCAGCACGTAACAATAATAACAGAAATATTACACGTGCACGGTCAATCATCAATCGGAATTGATGTAAACAAGTAACGTAAGCCTCCCCTCTCCGAGGAATGGCTGTTTGTAATCGGCGTCGCGCATTCATTCTTTCGTCCACTCTTAAAGCGACAACATATTTATTTGTATGTGACCGTTTACATGTTTGGTTATTATGTGAAAGTTAATTAGTTGATTGTTTGAGTGAATATTAATTTGTGTGTTTATTTAAAATTCAATTATTGTTTGTTTGAGTGAATATTAATTTACTTGTGTGATTATTTAAAATTGAATTAGTTGATTTTTTCAGTGAATATTAGTTTACTTGTGTGAATAACGGTTATGATAGTTCATAATGGTTTTAATAGTGATTCAATCCTTCTTCATCCTACATATCTACATTGTACCGTGAAGCCAAGGCGGGTCGCTAGTTATTAAATAAAATGGAAACAGTATTCATATTGTAAAAAGGGAAAAAAATATTTATATGAAAAATAGGTCTGCTTATACGTATTAGAAATTCCAATGCCCAGTAACGTACATAGCCTGTGGTGGAGCTACGTTAAAAGGCAATAAAATTCACAATATTCTAGGCACGCGATCTGAAAATTGCATGAACACTATCACTATTATATTGATTAATGAATTTAACACTAATGAGTTTTTCTTGGTAATAGTCGATCGGTCTAACTCAGGTAAAGTGGCTAATTTGTCGATTGGTATCAAATTTGTTAAATTAATGAACAATTCTTAATAATAAAAGATTTATGCCACTTTATATTATATTGAACGGATTAATGCCACTATTGGCATGATTATTACTATTATAGAAAAACTAACCTTCGCCCGCGGCTCCGCTCTTGTTATATATATGTACTAGCTGTTGCCCGCGACTTCGTCCGCGGCAATTTCTGTTATTATGATTAATTAGTTTTTTATTAGTATATATGAATAATTTCCCCCCGTTTTTAAAACATTTTTCATTGATGCTTTGGTCCCTTTTAATCGCAGCGTGATGTTTTATCCTCAATAAATGGACTATCCAACACATTTTCTAATTTGAACCAGTAGTTCCCGAGATTAGCGCATTCAAACAAAGAAACGAACTCTTCAGCTTTATAATATTAGTATAGGTATAGTTAAATATGTGTTGATTGATTCGTTATGTAAGGCATAAAAGCGTTACTACAAACAAACTCACTTTCATTTTTTTAATTGATTAAAAGGATTATTGAAAGAAGCTATTTTTATATCAAAACAAAAAACTACTTTATTTAAAAAAAAATAGCTGTCTGTAAAGTCAGTTTATGGACGATATTTTTACATACTAACGGTGGAAGGGGATAGATGCGTCACAAGCACATTTTTAATTTTAAAATATTCAATACCATATAATGATCATTAGGTAATAATATTGATTAAAAGGATTATTGAAAGAAGCTATTTTTATATCAAAACAAAAAAAGACTTCCTTATTTAAAAAAAAATGGCTGTCTGTAAAGTCAGTTTATGGACGATATTTTTACATATTAACGGTGGAAACAGGGTTCCCTCGGGAACAGTAGAATGGAAATTCTACTGTTCCCGAGGGACCGACATTAACGTGGGCGGAGCCGCGGGCAATAGCTAGTCTTCTAAATATTTATGCAATATTATATGCAAGGTCTTCAAAAAAGTTAGCATACAACATTATTTATTTTGCTCTGGCTCTATGACTCGACGAGCAAAATAGACTGACAAAGGACATAGAACACGACAAAACACTACTTTTTTCTGAGACTTTAGACATCGAGACATTCCACTACCTATGGCCAGACAAGACGGTCACATAACCAATTGTCAATAATTTTTGCTTTTTTCCTCGCCAAGCCCATTCAATGCACTTCTGATGCATCGATTACTCAGATTTTTAGCCATTCTCTCGATTGGCTTTTACGATCATCACGGAAAGAGAAGCAGCTGGTACATTTTGTGTATTTTCTTTTTTCTATTTTATTTTATCCAATCTCCTCCAGGCCCGATGAAATGTTGAGCTCTTACGGTACCGCATCGAAAGAGTGACAATCCAAACGTAATATCGATCTTCATATACCTGGAGATTTGATGATATGGTCAGAAATATCGTATCAGTTGATACGATATTTCTGACCATATCATCAAATCAGTTGATACGATATTTCTGACCATATCATCATATCTCCAGGTATATGAAGATCGATATTACGTTTGGATTGTCACTCTTTCGATGCGGTACCGTAAGAGCTCAACATTTCATCGGGCCTGGAGGAGATTGGATTGGAATGGGCCCGGTGCCAATGTTGATACTAAAGAGTAATATTTATTGTAGATAGTTCTTGACCTATATTCAGATTTGTGGAAAATAACGCGATTTATGACCATAATTTACAAATATGTAGGTATCTCATTGGTAGGTCTATTATCTGTGTGGCGCAGTTGCACGGCAGTGCCTTTGGATCGTAGGGTCCAGTTCATGTCCGTAAGGATTGAGGAGTCACTTCAGATTTTATAAAAAAGACTCACCTCCCTATTTAGTGCAGTTGCACGGCAGTGCCTTTGGATCGTAGGGTCCAGTTCGATTCCCGGTCAGGTTATAATAAAAAAGATCTTTTTTCAGACTGGATTGAGTTTGGTATGTTTATTTGAATAAGTTTCTATCATAAAATATTGTATTCTTGAGTCGGAATACTACGACTCATATTCACAACTTACTGTGAGGCTAGTTCAATCTGTGTGATTAGTCCGTATACATTAAAAAAATAGTGTTACACCGAGATTGCCTTATTATGTTTAATAAAAGTATATAATATAATTATGTTACTCCCTCATAATAATAAAGGCGTGGGGCGATCCTATGGGAGGCTTGTGTGTGTCGCCGGTTCATCACGTAGGGCGTTTTGGAGAGTTTTGACGTAATGTAGTTCCCGCTGGAAAAGCTCGTTCCCTGATATGAGTTGATAAACCCAGGTGCAGGTCTCGATAAAGGGAGAACTATTGGGAATATATGGAAAAAGAATACCGGGCTATGGTATGATGATAGCATGAACTTGAAATTGGACTATTGTCAAGGGGTGGGACACCTACCATAGTAACAAATTAAAGGATTAATCGTGGCAGGTGGTGACTCGCTACTTACTTTATGGGGCCCCCAAATCAGTCACCGCAATTAGCGACAGAAGGGGAATATTGGTGTGGAGGTCAGGGTTACCTATATTTCTGTCTCTGTAATCGTGCAAGCTCGTATTCCATCACCAGCTGGTTTGTTTCAATTGACGCGAGTTCCATGTGCTGTTAGTATAGTTGTAACAAAGAGCATGATATATGCCAGTACAAATTGGATTTATATCCTGTTTTACCTTTCTATTACAAGACAGAAACTGTTATTGCGTGTATGAATGATTAGGTGCCATGAATACAATATTTTGTATAGAGCGCGTCACGCAACCGGTGCTAGAATTCTAAGCTACTGGATTTATGTTGATCTACGAATAATAAAATGTTGATAAAAATAGCTATGTAATCGCTATATACTCGTATATCAACATATTTACTTATTCTGTCAACAGAAAATGAATCCCTTAGCTCTAACCATGACATACGCCGGTACGAATTGGATTTATTTCCCGCTTTCCTTACTATTGGTATAGAAGAGAAACTGTTATTGAACGTATGAACGATGAGGTGTCATGAATAAAATATTTTGTATGGAGCGCTTCTCGTTCTCGCTCGTTCTGTGAATTCAAAGCGAAACAAGGTTGCTTGATGCTCCTGTTATTTGAGTATATCGATGGCCCATTGGGCTACCAGTTATCTAATATCCATGGTAAATGACCCCAAGCGCTGTTAATTCTTGAGTTTACTGACCATAATTGGCATAATACTATCCTGAGGTTCTCTCAGCTTCGGAAGGGACTTTGAGCTGTTAAGCTCAGCTGTCATCAGTAGATGATAGTGGGTACATCAGAAGACTTAAAGCAGCTTAAAAAAATACACCAATACTGGCCACTGCCACAATTTACTACATAGTATAAAACAAAGTTGCTTCCCGCCTATGTATAATTTGATGCGGTTTATTTAATAGAGAGTGATTCAAGACGAAGCTTTATATGTACAAATAATTTACTGTCCCATATTAGTATCTACATTGCAACCGTTAAGCCGGGGCTGGTCGCTAGTTAATAAAAAAAGATAAGTAAAATATAAGCTAGCGTATATACAAACTAGCGTATATTTTAGTTAGTGCAGACAAGTAAGCTTGCATTTCATCACTCGCTGATATTGGATTGAAGTGCGTGCCGCGTTTAGATACTCGCAGAGAGCAACATATTCTGAATAAATCCCTCACAGGTCTGACCATGATATACGCCGGTATAGATTGGATTTATTTCCCGCTTCCTGTCCCATCGGTGCATAACAGGAATTGTTATTGCGCGTATGAACGATATGGTGTCGTTATTAAAATATTATGTAAGGAGCGCTGAGCTCCTCTCGGCTTCGGAAGGTAGTTTCAGCTGTTAAGCTCGGCTGTCATCAGTAGATGATAGTCCGTAAAAACCGTAAGGCAGCTGAAAAAATACACTAATGTTGGTCACTGCCTCACATTAATAAAAAAACAGAAAATACAAGCTATAGGCTAGCGTGTATTTTATGTTTAACCATATTACCTTGTGCAGCGAAGTAAGCTTGCATTTCATTACTCGCTGATATTGGATTGAAGTGTGTGCCGCGTTTAGATACTCACAGAGAGCAACATATTCTGAATAAATCCCTCACAGGTCTGACCATGATATACACCGGTACAAATTAGATTTATTTCACGCTTTCTTGTCCTATTGGTGTAGAACAGAAACCTGTTATTGAACATATGAACGATATGGTGTCATTAATAAAATATTATGTAAGGCTCCTCTCAGCTTTGGAAGGTAGTTTCAGCTGTTAAGTTCGGGCTTTCATCAGCAGATGATAGTCGGTATGTCAGAAGCCGTAAGGCAGCTGAAAAGATAAACCAATGTTGGTCACTGCCACACATCAATGAAAAAACAGAAAATACAATCTATCGGCTAGCTTGTATTTTATGTTTTACCATGTTTTACCTTGTGCAGAGAAGTAAGCTTGCATTTCATCACTCGCTGATATTGGATTGAAGTGCGTGCCGCGTTTAGATACTCGCAGAGAGCAAGATATTCTAAATAAATCCCTCACAGGTCTGACCATGATATACGCCGGTACAAATTGGATTTATTTCCCGCTTTCCTGTCCCATCGGTGCAGAACAGAAACCTGTTATTGCGCGTATGAACGATATGGTGTCATTAATAAAATATTATGTAAGGAGCGCTGAGCTCCTCTCAGCTTTGGAAGGTAGTTTCAGCTGTTAAGCTCGAGCTGTCATCAGTAGATGATAGTCGGTATGTCAGAAGCTGTAAGGCAGCTGAAAAGATAGACCAATGTTGGTCACTGCCACACATTAATAAAAAAAACAGAAAATACAAGCTATAGGCTAGCTTGTATTTTATGTTTTACCGTATTACCTTGTGCAGCGAAGTAAGCTTGCATTTCATTACTCGCTGATATTGGATTGAAGTGCGTGCGGCGTTTAGATACTCGTACTCGCAGAGAGCAAGATATTCTAAATAAATCCCTTACAGGTCTGACCATGATATACGCCGGTACAAATTGGATTTATTTCCCGCTTTCCTGTCCCATCGGTGCAGAACAGGAACTGTTATTGCGCGTATGAACGATGAGGTGTCATGAATAAAATATTTTGTATGGAGCGCGTCACGCACCCGCTCCAGGATTCCAAGGGATACAAGCTTGATTTATGGCAAATAAATATATCTCTTATTGTCTGTCAATCGCAGTATGTTTTTTTGTTACTTGAGGAGATCGATAGCTCAGTGCGTTATCGCTTCTTCTTTTTTTCGAATCCAAAAGGTTACATTTAATTACATTTCTTTTGACTACATTTCAGTATTCGCATTATAATAAGCCTCATTCATTGAGGTCCTGTACCATGCAAGTTAGCGCTGACGCATGTAAGCACCCTCATACGTAGTTACCATTTGGATTGGCGACAATAAGTGCAAAATTTATGTCTGGAGCTCGTCGAGTGTCCATCAGTTTTTAATTAACCCTTTTTTTATTAATAATACCTACAACATGTATCAGAAATAATTTGAATCTAGATAAGATTTATTATAGATCCATAAAATATGCTACTTTCATAACTATACTCAAGGGATTGCCTCAATTTCTCTTCATTGCAATTCCACCCACGTGACAAGTAGGTTGATATAATATATTTACGCCGTTAATTTCCAAAAATACTTGTTAAATTCTTATATTAGTAGGGCGACTTGTCCATTAACGTCACGAAAGTACGACAAAGTGTCATGTCATTCAAATGGCGCGCATGCCACCATACCTTGAAATCACATGAGTTAATGGCTCGATTAGTTGACATTTTAGTTTGAGGGTCCTAATCCATAATAACATTTAAATCAGCACACGCACACGTCAAGCGTTGATAAATATTATACACTCACACATTAAAAAAAAACATAGTTGGTGGTTTATTTTTAGATTAGACAATTTCTACATAAGTATTAGGTATACCTAGTACCTATATGCTTAAATTATTCCAAATGTTCTTTTAGTTTTTGTCCAAGTAAGTATGATCCGGGCTTGTTATATTTTTGGACGTAAGGAAGAGCTTCCATATATTTGATCCAAGCAGCGTATTTGGGGAATCTGCAAAAGAAAATTATACATTATTACCATCGATTTTCATTACCCCATAAAACCACGTTTAGTGTATGGGTCGAAAACGGAATTAAATAGTGATGGCTTGCTAGCCGCATTATTCCTTAGATTTTCGCACTATTTCCCTCAGCCAAACTCCCAAGTTAATAAAAACCTATAGGGTATTTTCCATTGAGCTAGAATCATGGAATTTGGTTGCAATAGACAAGGAGTATTAAGTTCAAACAAAAGTAAATAACCTAAAACCGTGGTTAAGTCAAAAATATATTTATTTTATGCAGAACCCTCGTGTCCGCAAGTCTGACTCGCACTTGGCCAGTTTTTCTTTTCTACCAGAACGGCAGGCATAGAACTTACAAATTTACCCGACGAAGCCTAAAGGATGATTTTGCCGCTATATATCTATGTATGTTAGGTTGTTACCTCGAATCTCCCAAAGTTACCAACGTAACTTGACATAAGACACATCGTTAGATGCGTCTAAATCATTTGCTGGTTATAGGCCATGTGACACACACCGAATTCAAAATGGCTCCCTCAAGATAACAAAAACTTGCGAATAAAATACAATATTTCAAATGGGCGGTAGCGTTGGCAGCACAAGAATCTGAAGTCAAAGAAGTTTCTTTGACTTCGTGGCGTTTCTAGCGTGGTGAGTATTACAATATCCTCCAAAGGAACGAAGGATCCTCATCATCAATCCAGCCGGAAGAAGGCCAAAGCTGGACAAAGAGGAGGCCTTTGGCCATATGATATATTATATAATTCTCAGAAATATCATTAGCTGCGTTTTGGTTTCAAACTTTATCTTGTTAATAAAACTGTATCGGTCTTATTATAAAACGCGGAAGAATTTTAGTACCTGGTTTAAACCATTATCCGAATAAACAAATTGACAGTGACAGTTGACCAAACGTCAAAATGATAAGTGTCGTCTTATTTTGGCCGGAAAATGGTTTAAACCAGGTACTAAATTTAGTCCGCGTTTTATAATAAGACAGTATGTTATTAAAGACTCACTTCTTCGCATCGAGAGGTACAAGATGTTCCAAGGAAGTGGCATTAGCAATAGCAGCGATGTCAGCAATAGTCATGGAGTCTCCAGCCAGAAACTTGCTTCGTGTCAGGAACTCCTCCATGAAGCCGTATGCATCAACAATGTCCTTACGTTGCCCGTCAGTCATCGTCTTTACCCCCTCTATTAGGACATGGTACTGTAAGCAACAAATAATGTATTTATATCTACTATATTCTCTCATATGTCATTCTATCTTAAATTGATATGAAGAGCTCCATGGCTCAAATATATGTACTATTAGCACTTACGCATTCTCAAGGGCGGATCCAAGGTGGGGGGGGGGGGGGGGGGAGGATGGGGATCAATCCATCCGGCCTCTTGCCATCCTCACGCACCAGGCCATTTGGTTCTAAAACAGCTGGCACGTGTATGGTGACAAGAGCCCTTTGGATGATGTTTCCTAAACGCAGACAATTCGCGAAAAAACGGAATGTATTATCGTCTGACTCGCACTCCGCATCGGCAAGGAGACGAACTCGTTCTGCAGAGTTGCTACAAAAAGATTCAAGTAGGTTACTCTGTACAAGTCTGCAGAGCGGCTCTTCCCAACGCCTCTGAGAAGAAGGGTTATCTGGAAATTCCGAATTTAAACAAAGCTTTAGTATCATGACTGACCAAGCGTGTCTGGCTTCTGTCATATAAGAAGTTTCATAAGAGGGGTTATGTAAAATTTTCTTAAAAAGGTCTTGTATGCTATGGATAGAAGACAAAAACGCTGGCAGAGCAACACTAGAAATTGTTCGTTTTATTATATAAATAATAAATAAATACGAAAGTTACTCTTGTCTGTCTGTCTTTTCTCACGCTTCATCCATTGAACCAATGTGGATGAAATTTAGTATGGGGGCAGTTTGAGGCCCGGGGAAGGACATAGGTTTTTTTATTCCGGGAAATTCTATTTTTCCCGAGGATCGACACTAACGCGGGCGGAGCCGCGGGCAACAGCTGGCTGAATATAAATACAAATAAGGATTCCGTTTGGCACTCGATCATACGGAACCCTAAAAAAACCGAACGGTGAGGGCCGTGCAAAATAATTTAACTGTTATTATTTTTAAATAAAGCTTAGCGAGAGCTGAAATATTCCACAACGGTTTTTATTCATCGAAACATATGGGTTTCTCTAAAAAGCAAACTAGAGCGGTCGGTTTTGGTGACAAATTTTTTGCAGCATTTTGTGAAGTGTTGTTCTGAACTTTTTGTTGACAAAGCTTAAATCATTTACACAATGCTTTTTACTAAACAATAATGAGGTTAAATTCCGAATATTTATGTGTTTATACTTTAAGTTTATCTCTGCAAACAAACCAAATAAACAGTAAAATATTTATGTGTCAGTTACAGATATTAATAATACCTTTTGGTTATTATGGTTAGGTAACATTTATTATTTATTATATTGTGTAATTATTTTAAAGAAAATATGCCTTATTTTCGAAATCCATGTTCTTGAACGTGAATTTATTTCATTCAAATAATCATCATGTTATCCTTACTATATCCTTACTATAATATTATAAATACGAAAGTGATTGTGACGCTTTCACGCCGTAACTACTGAACCGATCATCATGAAATTTTGTATACAAGTTCTCTGGACTACGGAGCGAAGGATCGACATTGACTCGGGCGGAGCCGCGGGTGAAAGCTAGTTTAATATATTCTTTACTAGCTTTTGCCCGCGGATTCACCCACGTAAATACATTGGTAACCAATTTTAATTCTTTAATTGTTTAAATATGTGCTTTGTAAATCGTAGTAATTATAGTAATAGCAGTAAAAATTAACAGTTATAAAAATATTTTTTGTCGTGGTAAAGCCATGCTACCGGCCAATTTATTTTTGCTAGAAGCATGAAATTGATCGGCTCGTCCGGGGAAGTACCATACTCTCCCAGAAAATTGATGTTTGACTAGAAGCTTTAATGCTTTCGTTCGGTGAGTGAGAGAGCCGAAGGTCCATCCTCCCAACCTTTCATCGTCCATCTTTCAAATCCGTAAGGGTTGGTCATGGAGTTACTTTGTGTCCAGAGATAAATATATAAATATAAATATATACGGACAAATCACACAGATTGAGCTAGCCCCAAAGTAAGTTCGAGACTTGCGTTATGGGATACTAACTCAACGATACTATATTTTATAACAAATACATATATAGATACACATCCAAGACCCAGGCCAATCTGAAAAAGATCATTTTCCATCTTGACCTGGCAGGGGATCGAACCCGGTTACTCCGTGTCGCAGGCTGGCGTGTTGACCGCTGCGCCACGGAGCTAGTCAGCTATCATGTTTATAAGCTCTATACATGATATTAGCCATTAGCCGTGTGGTTTCCAGCAGAGTAGAATAGGACCACTCCTAGTCTTCCCATGGAGGTCGTAACAGGCGACTTAGGAAAATACAAGCTAAACAAAGCTCATAAACATCAGTGAGACTTCTCCAACCCGTCTGGCCAGCGAGGAGAGAATAAGCCAAATCCTCTGTCTGCTCTACACAAGTAAGGCTTCGGTAGTACAGAGAGGGTCATTCCCCTGAAGTGGAGACTAAAAAGACCTGATGATGATGATACATGATACTAAAACTAAATTGACGAGTTTTTGATTTTTTTCTGTATGTATGTATGTATGTTTCTCCATAACTCTTAAACGAATTAACTGAAGTTAATAAAAACTTGGTAGATAAACAATTTAGACGTACAGGACACATGATAGGCTACTTAGGTACATTTTGACTCCAGTTATAATAAGACATGGCCCCCATTCGAAGATAATTTGATTTACGCGAAAGGAGTCGCGGGCACAGCTATATTTTTGTTCTAGAATTACAACTGCCGCTTTAAATCAGTGCCTTTAAATCATAAAATTTAAGAGCTGTGCTCTTGTCGGTGGAGCTTTTTCCATTCCTTTCTTTCTTTTAATATGCTGAATTAAACATCTAACTATCTTTAAGTCTGCATGAATTATAATGATCGATTTAATAGATGTTCAGCGCAAGACGCCCATGTCACATTGATATTTAATCTGTGGTTGAGCTTACCCAGACCACTTGAAAATTGGACTAGATTAATCTGGTCGCCTGAATGTCTGAGTGGATTTGAGTTTTAACTAACGAAAGTAGTTAAAACTTAGTTTGGAGAAGGGCATCGTGGAGTGAACTTGGGTTTGTCAAACCTTAATATATATTGTGTTAGAAGTTAATAATGGTTTGACGACATTTAATAACATTATTAAAAGAAAAAAGAATTAATATTATAAATGTGCGAGTTTATAATGGATGAGAAGATATTTATGACGAGCTCTGTGGCCTAGTGTTATTCATGCCAGGCTGCCACGCCGGAGGTCCCGGGTTCAATCCCCGGTCAGGTCAAGATGGACAATGATCTTTTTAACCTTGAACTAAGTCTTTGATGCTTATCTTTATATGATTTGTTATAAAATATAGTATCGTTAAGTTCGTATCCCATTACTAGTGTTGGGCCGTGCTCGAAATTTTCAAGAACGGTGAGAACGGGTCGGAATTTTTCTCGAGAATTTCTTCTTTTTTCTCTCAAGTGTGGGAATTATTGAGACATTCTCGAGAATTTCCCGCAAATTTCCGTGAGAAGGAATTCAGGAGAACAGAGAATTTCTCTCCGGCACATCGCTACCCATTCCACACAAGGATTGCACTGACTTTGGGGCTAACTCAATATGTGTAATTTGTCCTTCAATATTTATTTATTGTTATTCATTTACGGAAAAACTACTTCATAGAGTTTGATAAACTTTTCAATGTTACAAGCTGACACGCCAATATTCGTCATCTTAGCCACACGAAGTCTACTGCTGTACCTACATAGGCTTTCCCCAAGGATTTCCAATACGACCAGCTGGAAGCGGACTGCTTCTAGCGTCTTCCTGCGACCTTAGTCAGGTCGTCTGAACTCCTGATAATACAGATTGATTAGACTTTCGTCTTTAGGCACTGAGGTATTTTGGAGGAGAAGACACTGCGGAGTTTTCCGAACGCTGCCCAGCCGAGTCGGATTCGTCGATACACCTCGTCCTCAAAGCTGGAAGTTCCAACCTGGATCAATTGACCCAGATGATCTACAGCTTCAAGGATGTAGTTCCCAACAGAAACCGGTGACGGCACAATCAATATAATACATCAATATATAATAGAATATGAATTACGTGGATGAAGTCGCGGAAAAAGCTATTCATGAAATATCAGATATAAGGGAAGTAAAGTAACATTATATGGGAAATGTAGTGTTGGACGTCATGTAGCTAGGTGGGTTAAAAGTTATAAAGTGTGTTTCGTATTACAACTACATAACAGATGCAGTTTAGCATGGTCAGGTTAAATGAGTGGATGTAAAATATGTAAATATATTATTCATACCATACACTATATATACTATACTATATCTATAATTTAGTCTACTATATATACTCTGTCACCCTACGCTTCCACCATTGAACCAATTTGGATGAAATTTTGTATAGGGGTTTTTGTGGCCCGGGAAAGGATAGGGTATGTTTCACTTCGGTATAAACTTTTTATAATTACATATGCACTAGTTATTTATCCTATCTATTCAAATATGTCTCCAGTAATAAAAAAAATCTCCGAAATATTGAAACAAAAAATACTTACAGTGACATTACGTAGCCTTCGGAATAATATGGAATCATTGAAAAACAGTTTAGCGTTGACTAGAGCCCTCTTTTTGATTTCCTTAGGGTATAGGGAGTCATCTTTGCCATAGGCATCAGCGAAGTACATCAGGATGGCGTGACTAATAACGAATAGTGATATACTTGATTAGTCTCAAACTGTATTAAAAGCAGTAAAAATATAAATTCTTAAGAATTATCATAAGAAATAAATATAAAAAATATAGAGAAAAAATCAATATACAAAAAATACCTGTCACATATAGTTAAATCTCCATCAGTCATAACAGGTACTGTGTGGAGGGGGTTTAGCTGTAATGAAAAATAGAATATTAATAAAAATTTAAAAAGAATAAAAATACCAGCCAAGTGCGAGTCAGACTCGCGCACAAAGGGAAATCTCTATCATTATCCTTATCCTTACTATATAATATTATAAATGCGAAAGTGAGTTTGTTTGTTTGTTTATTTGTTTGTTTGTTTGTATGTTTGTTTGTTACGCTTTCACGCCGTAACTACTGAACCGATCATCATGAAATTTTGCATACAAGTTCTCTGGAGTGCGGAGAAGGACATAGGCTACCTTTTATCCCGGGAAAAAGTACGATTCCCGAGGGATCGACATTAACGCGGGCGGAGCCGCGGGCGAAAGCTAGTCTATAATATTTTTAAAATTATAAAAAATATTTTTAATATAAGATGCAACTAAAAATGTATGCGCTTCGCAATTTTTCCTTTATCTGTGCTATAAGACGTTGCTTCGTACCAAATTTCAAGATTCTGAGTTCATGGGACCCTGTAGGTTTTGGTCAAAAATTTGCGGCATAAACGGCTGTATCTTTTGATTGCGTTGGCCTTCTCACAGCTCCAAGGGACAGTAAAGTTTGATTTTCTCACAGCTCCAAGAGACCGACCGACAAGGAAAGACCTGAGTATTTCACCGTGATATCTGTACGCGTCCCTGAGAACCTTTTTCTCAGGGACGCGTAGAGACTGTCTTGACAGACGGACAAAAAAGTGATCCCTTATAGGTTCATTATAAAAAACGGAACCCTTATAGGTTCCGTTTCCTTTTGAGTACGAACCTCAAAAGGCACAGGCATATCATCACGGCACAAGAAGCCAAAGAAACTGCCTAGAAGCCTAGCAAAATAAATGGCGAAAGCTATATTATATATGTCCAGAAAAAGTTTCGATACGAATTACTTGATATTTTCAGCGACATTTACCGACTTTTTTACGTTTATATAAAAAGTATAACAAAATAAGCAAAATAGATATCTAAAAAAAATACAATATTTGGTTATAATTATTGTATTATTAAATTAAAAGTAAAAAATAATACGGAAATGGCACACACGGGTTTGAACTGAGACTGGCGACAAGCTAACTGATCACTTTCAACCTTTTCATTACGAGTAGGTACGTAATATATCGCGCAATGTCTGCTACAAACGCCTTTATGGGAAACTAGCTTTCGCCCGCGGCTCCGCCCGCGTTAATATCGATCCCTCGGGAATTGTACTTTATCCCGGGATATAAGGTAGCCTATGTCCTTCTCCGTACTCCAGAGAACTTGTATGCAAAATTTCATGATTATCGGTTCAGTAGTTACGGCGTGAAAGCGTAACAAACAAACAAACAAACAAACAAATAAACAAACAAACAAACTCACTTTCGCATTTATAATATTAGTAAGGATACGATTAGGCTCTGTGTCAGAAAATAACATGTATCTTTCGAAAAGCGAGTTCACACTTAACCGGTTTCTCTGATGATATTCAATGTTGAAACTCTTCAAGCGATATATTTTATTATGAGTCTTGGTTAAGATCTAGGCAAAAAGGAGTAAGAGAAAGAGGAGTACTCCTAAGCGCTACGACTATTCCCATTTGATGATTATGAATAATGCGGATGATTATGAATAATGCGGCCGAAATCGCAGGAAAGACCTAGTTCAATACCTTTAAATACTCAGGTTTCAAGTGATCACCGTTTAATAAGTTGATGTCGACAAACTCTGGGGAGATGTTGAAGATCTCAGCTGCCATCATGGTGGCGCGGGCCGGCGGGCTTAAGTCCAACTTCAAAATCTTAACCACCATCTAAAAGCAATTAAATAATTCAATCAATACTAATCTAATTCAAGAAAAAATTGCGTATTGTCAAAACAAATTCCGTCTTGTTATAAAACGGGGACTAAAATAAGTCAACACTTATCACTTTGACGTTTGGTCAACTGTCACTGTCAATTTATTTTGGACGGATAATGGTTTAAGCCAGGTACTAAAGTTAGTCCTCGTTTTATAATAAGACTGGTTGTGTTTGGAAGTGTTATAAAATATGTTCTATGCCTAATTTTAAGATTGTAACTCCAACGTTATTTCAAAACTCCTAAGTTAGTCCTGTTACATCCAGATGTGAGAGCACTCGATCACTGTTATATTGCCTTTAATAGAGCCCAGTCTCGAACAGTTCATGATCTTGTGTGTACTTTTCATTGTTTTACTTAAATACTTACGGCGAAAATAAATACTTTTTTACTTTTTTTTTTAAATCTCAATTTAGTTGAAAAGTGTATATTAAGTTCAAGAGGATTAATGGTCGATCATACATCATTATCATTCGAGACGTAAGAAGTCCACAGCTGGCCTTAACGGCTGGACATAGGCCTCTCTTGAAAGGATTCTTCGCTCCGTGGGCGGGTATTGCCATACTTACCACGCTTGGCACTTGGCACTTGGCACTTCTTGTGCCTCCGACTAAGTTGCCCATCAAAAGCGTTATTAAGCTGGGGAAGGATAGGAAATTGTTGGATTTGGAACAGGGAATGAAGGTATTGGGATACTACTCATTTGATGATGATGATGATGATGACTGAATAAGGGCAAGCAAATGGCAGGTTTGGATGCCAGGCGTGTGTACGAGTAGGTACTCGGAAATTTACTACGAATAACATGATCAGGTGCTCATGTTTTTGTAGTAATTTCCTTTTCTGCTAGACATACGTACCTTTGCTGATTATAGTTTCCGATGATATAAAAAACGAATAATGTTATCTTATACTAACGGCCCGTCCCGGCTTTGCACGTGTAGATATAGGTGTTTATTCTATGGCATATGTTCATTAGAGAATCATGATCATCAGGTCTTTTTAGTCTCCACTGCAGGAGCATGACCCTCTCTGTACTACCGGATATACCATACTTGGCCAGAGCTGACAGAGGATTTGGCCTACACTCTCCTCGCTGGCCAGACGGGTTGGAGAGGTCTCTTTGATGTTTATGAGCTTTGTTTAGCTTGTATTTCTTAAGTCCATAGGACTCCTAACGACCTCCATAGGAACACTATGAGTGGTCCTATTCTATTCTGCCGGGAACCACACGGCGAATTAGAGATATAAGGCTTCTAATGGTAAGAAATTTTTTAAATTGGTCCAGTACTTTCTGAGCCTATTGAATGCAAACAAACAATTTTTCCTCTTTATAAAATTATTTTAGATTTAGAAGTGTAGATTATTTATTTTTAAGAGGATGTTTTCGTGAAGTGATAGATATTTGTTAGAACATCTTTCACGCACAACCATTCGGTGAATTTCGAATCATTAGGTAAATCTTATTGAAACTTACTAATATTAATTTGTAGAATATCTATACTTATATATTATCCTTATCCTTACTAATATTATAAATGCGAAAGTGAGTTTGTTTGTTTGTTTGTTACGCTTTCACGCCGTAAGTACTGAACCGATCATCATAAAATTTTGCATACAAGTTCTCTGGAGTACGGAGAAGGACATAAGCTACTTTTTATCCCGGGAAAAAGTACTATTCCCGAGGGATCGACATTGACGCGAGCGGAGCCGTGGGCGAAAGCTAGTAGTATTATAAAGCTGAAGAGTTTGTTTGTTTGTTTGTTTGAACGCGCTAATCTCAGGAACTACTGGTTCAAATTAGATTTTGTGTTAGATAGTCCATTTATTTAGGAAGGCTATAAAACATCACTCTGCGACCAATAGGAGCAAAGCATCAATAAAAAATGTTTTGAAATCGGGGAAAAAATTATTCATTTATACTAATTAATCATAATAACAGAAATAGCCGCGGACGAAGTCGCGGGCGTAAGATATATAATAGTATATAGAATAAATAACAAACTACGTCAAAATTGAGAGGTGAGAAAAAAGTAAGTAGTGGAAAAAGTAAATTTAAATTAAATTGTTACTCACATTGTTTTCTTCAAAATCGGCCAGAGAATTAAAACGCGTGATGCTGCCGGTTGCCACGCCAGTCCCTGACTGGCGAGCACAAGGCCAGACATAATTATATGCCCACAGCAATGATATACGTAATTTGATAACAACATGAGTTTGTTATTTTCATGATTAGCCTGTTGACTATTGATAATTCTTTTTTAGGGTACCGTACCGTAAGGTTAAGAACGGGACCCTATTAATATGGCTCCGCTGTTTGTCTGTCACCAGGCTGTATCGCATGAACCGTGATAGTTAGACAGTTGAAATTTTCACAGATGATTTATATCTGGTGCCGCTATAACAACAAATACCAGAATAAAAAGAAAAATATTTAAGTGGGCTCCCATACAACAGACATGTTTTCTTTTGCCGTTTGTATAGATAATGGTACGGGACCCTTTATGCGCGAGTCCGACTCGCACTTGGCCGGTTTTTTTATATTACGATTCCGGAGACAGACACACATACAGAAACGAATGCATCTTATACATCAACCGGCACTGGTCGAAGCGCTGTTACATGAAATCTGTGCATGAAACAAAGAAAATTTTCCTTTTATACAGAAGATACATTACAGTTTAACAAAGTTTACTAACTTTATGTTTTATTTCGCTTTGTACAGTGACATAAAATATAAAGTTTTGTAACAAAGCTCCATGGTTGCTTCATTCAAGTATTGAAAATATATTCAGGTTATTCTAAAAATTCAATATCATCAAAAATTTAAATTTAATAGCGATTCGTTACCATAATAATCCTTTAACGTTGGGTCCCCAAGACAATTTTTTAAAGTATAATAGTTCTAAAATACAGTCATCATTTCGAGTAGGTGTCACGGTCAATCGACAATGTACACCCTGGTGGTAAAATACAGTTATATAAGATAATCCACTGTGTGATCACTACACTATATTAAATGCACAGCAACTTTCATTATGAAGCATACACGGTGAAATTTTGATCGTTCTGGACCCTTAAAGGGGTGATTCAGCCCGTCGATATGAAATGCTGAGACTCAATAAATAATTGGCAGTTCCATACAAAAAATTCGGCCAACCGGTCAGTTTGTACAGGAACGTTAAAAAAAAATTGAGTTCCCAGCATTGGTCCCATAGGGAAAGTTGTTTATATCGACGGGCTGAATCATCCCTTTAAGGGTCCAGAACGATCATAATTTCATATGGTAAATGTATATGGTAAATTTAAATTATGCGCAAATATTTTAAAGGCTGACACTCTTATGCTAGAAAAATGCTTTAGGTAGAAGCACAATAAAAAGAATCGACATGCTAGGTTTTGAGATATCTGGACCTGAACATTTAGAAAAACAGACGAAAAAAACACCCTGTGTACAAAAAGCGCTTTCTTGGCTATCAACTTCTTTATATTATCTATTCTGACGTCAGTGACTTAGTATGCATCACTAAATCACTGACGTCAACAATCAAAACAGCTGATTTATCGATTTGAATAAAAAAATAATATAATTTGGTATGAAAAACTAAAAAATAAAACTAGCGTGTCAATTTCTTAAAATTTGCTACTAAAGCATATTTTTGACCTATTAGACCTAGCCCTTAAAATGTTTACGCTTATTTTAAATGGACTTTGTAGATAACTTTACTATACACTAAGAATTTTTTTAAACCTATATTGTCCCACTGCTGGGCAAAGGTCTTCCCCATTTCCTTCCAAACATCCCTATTTTGTGCCAAAATAGGGATGTTTTTAAAAATGGCGGAAATATGGGGTTCCGAAACTTAAAAAAACTTATAGCACAGCTATTTAAAAAAAATTCGAATATGTCATTAGACTTTTTTATTATTCTCATTAAGACGCAACTTTTTTGTCTGAACAACTTTTTTATACGATGAACTTGAACGTGTTTATAGACGGCAATTTGCCCAAAAGTTTTCTGAAATCGATTTTCTGTATATTTTTTTTTGTATTAGTGCATTCAGTATGATGTCGTAAATACAAATCTATGGTATGATAAGTATGAAAATGGTGCATAGTAACTGTGACGTCACCGACGTCAGAGAAAAAATGTTTTTTATATAAACATATTGTACCATGTGCAGTATCAAATAAAAGGGCTTTATGAGTAGATTACACAGAAATAAACTTCACTCCCATATTGCTCAAACCCACAGACTTTATGTAGTACAAAAGTTATATATTAATTGAAATGAAAGAAGTTGAAGTACGTGAAGTGGGAGAGGGAGTGAAATTGAACAACTTTCCCTAAGGAACATAAATCAAAATATGAAATATATTTTTTGGCTTAAAGCATGATACTGCGAATTACTTTTATGATTGAAAACACAAGATTGAATAAACATAGAATCCTGAAATAAAAATAAATAAAAAAAGATTCACATGCTATCCTGTGACTTGAACCTGGGCCTTATAGGTACCGGCTACTTCTTTACGTAAAATTCGCATGTTTGTCTGCCATAGTAGTTGAAATTAGCGTCCTATTAAAATTTTGACCAATTGGTAACAACTATGAAACCGGGTACTTAAACTTTGCCTCCCATTCACCCATGCCAAGTTCGCTATTCCGATATTTCCGATCACTCCAACTTAGTTAATGTGTACAAAAGCATATTAAACATGGTGCTCAAGGGCCGTGTTTCCATACAAGAGTAGTCCCCTGATTCCTCACCAGATAGTACCAGTAGAGCAATGATCTTGTACTAAAAAAATCCGTACGTTTAATTTTTTTCATAATTGAATTATTTAAGGAGATATGAACCTTCAAAAACATGAAAAATTGGTATGTATTTCCGTTGTGTTCAAACATCAAGAAAACAAATTTGGGCAATTATATAAGAAAAAGAAAACACAGAAACACAGCCATAGCTTATTTTAAATTTTTAATGTAAAAAGAAATTAAATCGGTTAAGTTTTGGAGAAGAAATCAGAGGACTACGAAGCGTTAATTTTGTGTACTTTTTATAGGTATGTATTTTTCGGCCGAGCTGCAGTTATCTTTATCGCACTCAGCGGGGTTTGTTTGGGCACGCGGCTCGACAGCAATAGATATTATAAATACGTATTTTTTAAATTCTCTCGAGCTAAGTGTTTCATCTTAAAAAGGGTCTGGTCGGGTCGTCTGGTAAGAGGAATGTAGGTTTAAATTTCCGTTTCCTCTGGTACCTAATTAAGAGCAACGGGGATTGGGAAATAGTAACTGAAGGAAATCATCCTTTAGTCAATTAGCATATCAGTAACAGATATATTTTAGAGCACTGGAGGGCAAATGTTGATGTTGGTTGTAAGGGCTCGCGAGCTCTACTGTTCTCGCAGAACCACTAGTTTATTTATTATTTAAAACCTAAACCTAGAGTGCCGTCAGCAGAGGGGCCTTAAGCTACCGGCGGTCAGGGCCCCAGAGAAAAAAACCTTCTGACAATTCGTGCCGTATCCAGTAGTACTGCCTTCTGTATCTGGCCCTTGATCCAGCCATCCAGTGAGGGTGTTATTTTAATATCATTACTTTTACCTAGGAAACTAGCCTATTCACTAGAAGGTCAAGTTATATGGTTAAGTATACGATTTTTTTTTTTTAAATCTATGTTACGTATGACATGATTTCAAAATAAACTGGAAATACATGACAGTCGAGATTCAATCAATTCAATGGAGGGAAAGAGGGGAGCTTTGCCTAGCAGCGGGACATAAAAGTATAATAAAAAAAACACTGCGAAAATGTATTAAACTTATAATTCTGACAAAAAATCTAATAGGGAATATATGAACTAACCCACATTTATAAAAGATAAACAAAATAAATATTTAATTAGGACAAATTACACATTTAGCTAGCCCAACTGTAAGTTGTTTACTTGTGTCGGGGAAAACTCAACGATACTATATTTATAATAGCTACATCATATATAGATAAACATCAAAGACCCAGACCATTTTGAAAAATATATTTTTTCATCAGTACTTGACGTCTACATCAAACCTAGGACTCTGAGATTTAAAGGCATTTGCGATACCACTGAGCCACACAAGTCGTATGTGTGTAAGATTGGGAAAAGTTTTTACGTCCTACGAGTATTGTCTACGAGTATTGACCAGCCCTTTTGAGTGATATACAAAAAAGCAGATAAAATTGTGCAAACGTAGAATGTACCACCTGCTTCTCTTCCCGCGCAGATCGTAAAAGCCGATCGAGGAAATGGGCAAAAATCTGAGGAATCATGTTAACAGGCGATGCGGCATCACTATTTTGAATTTAAAGAATTTTATTTCTCAAAAGAATACAAATGATATTCACTTACAGAGAAACATGTAGAATAAAATGTAATATCAAAGTGTAGAGAGTAGAATAAGTAAATTTACATATAAGTAGATAACAAGAAAATCTTGGTTGTTCACAACTCAAACAAGTTAGTACAAGTTAAACAATTTTGATTCCGTTTTCCACCTAATACCCACCAACATGCTAAATGTGTCCTTCAGGACTGGACCTGGGCTCTATCTACCCCGCAAGGGGAAGAAGACGTGATAGTATGTTTGTATGTATGAAGATAAAATTGATCTTCAATATATATTATAACTATTTTTCAAAATGCAAATAGAATTTACGGGGCTATTTTGGTAAGCGTCAGTTTTCAATCATAAATATTTATTTAGTTAGCTTTGGCCTACCCGAAAAGGAAGTTTTATTTTTCGAAGGAAGAGTAAAAGTTTTGCGGAGGCTTAATAGTAAATACCGTGGAAGATCGAGTATTCTTACGCCGATCTATGGAAATAGATATGGCTTCGTAATTTAGAAAGTGACTAACTTTTGCTTTTGTTGCGTCTGCGTGCGCAAATTAATATTATAAAGAGGAAAGATTGAATTTTGTGGTCTGTAGATGTGGCCTTGGTATTGTTGATCGTTGATCGAAGGATGTAGCGTACCAGCGATATCGTGTACCTTCATTATAGTAAACCATCGATGGAACGAGCTCGATGCAACGACCAGCGATGTATTGATTGGCGATACTGAGACCTAGACCCGTTTTTGTAGCTTACAAAATCACTATTTTATTTCCCTATGCACCTATACACCTACCATCGCCAAACGTGGCTTCTGGGTTTTATCGCTCTGTAAGTGATAAAGACATGATAAGTATGTGTATGTGTATATTTTCTGACTAGCTGTTGCCCGCGGCTCCGCCCGCGTTAGTGTCGATCCTCCGGGAACAGTAGAATTTCTCGGAATTAAACATACCAAACCCTATGTCCTTCCCCGGGCCTCAAAATACCTCCATAACAAATTTCATCCAAATCAGTTCAATAGTTGAAGCTTAAAAAAACGACAGACAGAGTTATTTTCGTATTTATAATATTTGTATTAGTATGGAAGTATGGATATTATTTATACTTCTAAGTCCAGAAATATGAAATTTTCCATAAAAACTTAACCCTCCCATTTTTCCATTTAAGGGTTTTCCCCTTTTTTCTTTGTCCTTTTTTTTTGTCCATTTCACAGGTCTTTTTTAATTTTAATCGAGAACTTATATACCAACTTTCAAACTTCTAAGTCCACAAATGAGAAAATTTCCACACGAAGTTTATACCATCCACTCTACCCCATTTTATTACCCCTTAAGGGGGGGATTTTGCAAATTTCATCTAAACCCATCTTTTTATTTTAATCGATAACTTATATACCTACTTTCATACTTATAAGTCCAGAAATGAACAAATTCCATATAAATTTTACCCCTTCAGAAGTTAAACTTCTAAAAATCCTTTCTTAGCGCTCACTCACATTATTAAAAGAACCCCTGTACCAAAATTCAAGTTTCTAGGCGCAGCAGTTTCGGTTGCGTTGATATATAAGTCAGGTTTGCCTTTGGCCCGCGGCTCCGCCTGCGTATGTGTCGATTTCTCAGGAACAGTAGAATTACCCGGAATACATTAGTTCATGATTTTCAATGAAACACCTTTATATTGAATTTCAATTGAATAACTTCAAAAACGGAAAGTTTCATACTAACTTTGCATCCCCGTTATACCCCCTTAAGGGATGATTTTTGAGAAAAATATTTTACTCGTGTTTCATGCCTTTCAGTAAAGAAACTTCATGCTGAATTTCATTCGCCTCACTTCAAAAATGGCAAAGTTTCATGCTTACTTTGCACCCCTATTTTACCCCCTTAAGGGATGATTTTTGGGTAAAATATTTTACTCGTGTTTCATACCTTTCAGTAAAGAACCTTCATGCTGAATTTCATTCTAATAACTTCAAAAACGTAAAGTTTCATACTAACTTTGCAACCCGTTTTACCCCCTTAGGAGATGAATTTCCAAAAATCCTTTTTTAGTGCTCCCTACGTTATAAAAGAAATCCCTGTGCAAAATTTCAAGTTACTAACCCTTATAGTTTAGGCCCTGCGTTGATATGTCAGTCAGTTAGCTTCTCCTTTTTTTTAGTATGGATTACTATGGATAGTATGGATAGGTATAATGCTGTCGTATAATGATGATGATTGACTTTGGATTTTAATTTTCTTATGTCACTTATTATTTTCTTTTATAATTTTGCTATATGTTTGCAGACAAACTCATGCCTTGCGTTCATTCAAATGACGATAACTTTTTTTTGAATGAACCGATTTTGATGAAACAAACTTTAAATGTTTTTCTGAGTTAAAACAAAGCAATTGGTGAAAGTTTGAAGTAAATCGTTCAGTATTTTCGGAGATAATCGTGATCATACATACAGACAGACAGACAGACAGACAGACAGACAGACAGACAGACAGACAAGAAATTCGAAAAAAAATTTTTTGCTTTTTATTATTCTTTTTAAGTGTCCCTCTATCCATTTCAGTCAAAAATTCTAAATGTACAGACAAAATATTTTTACTGTTTTATTATATGTATAGATTAAATATTCACGTTATGCAGTGAGGTCTTCATAAGCATATATATTTAATTGATTTTATATTCTTAGCTACATTTGTGACTAATAAAATAAACTGGTCAGCTCTTGTGTCTAATAAGTTTAAAAGTTCTATAGTAATCTTCGATCAAAAATCTAAAATAAAATCTCTTTACAATGGTAAACTGAATATGGGTCAAAACTCACCAATAGCTGAGTCTATTGTCTACTCGTATTGTAAAGGTTGTACAGGCGAGATATTCCTCGTCTATGAAACATTACTATCTTTGGTTTTTTTGTTATAGACCATACTAGCTGTTGCCCGCAGCTCCGCCCGCGTTAGTGTCGATCCTTCGGGAACAGTAGAATTTCCCAGAATTAAACATACGGGCCTCAAACTACCCCCATACCAAATTTCATCCAAATTGGTTCAATGGTTGAAGCGTGAAAAGAAGACAGACAGAATTACTTTCGCATTTATAATATTAGTATGGATAGGTATAATGCTGTCGTATAATGATGATGAATTGACTCTGGATTTTAATTTTCCAATGTCACTTATATTATGTAAGTGCTAATATATATTTGCAGGCAAACTTAAGTCCATTCAAATGACGATAACTTTTTTTTTAATATACCGATTTTGATGAAACAAACTTTAAATGTTTTGCTGAGTTAAAACAAAGCAATTGGTGAAAGTTTGAAGTAAATCGGTTCAGTATTTTCGGAGATAATCGTGATCATACATACAGACAGACAGACAAGAAATTCGAAAAAAATATTTTGGCTTTCTATTATTATTTCTAAGTATCCCTCTATCCATTTCAGTCAAAAATTCTAAATGTACAGACAAAATATTTTTACTGTTTTATTATATGTATAGATAAATTAATTAGTTGGCTGACACGCATTTAAGGATTAAAAGCTCTTTAAAAATAAAGATAATAAAAATTACATAGTAATGTATAGATCTTACGGATTTCGTACAAAAAATAATTTTGATCTTACTTAAGTTTATATGTTGTTTACGATACTTTTTAAATTGTCAAATCTTTATTGCTTGATTTCTACCTTGTGCTGCTTTGTAGCGTAGGTGCGTTTGTGGCGTAGCGTTTGTGGTTTTTATAGTTTTTCAATTGATATTTAGTAAGATTAGCATTGGATTAGGATTGTTTTAAAATAAATATTATTAAAAATCAAAGAAAACTTAACAATAATACTGCTCTATATTCACTATTTTGATACTCATTATACTAACTATTCCGCAACTTGTAGATAACAGTATTAATTACGAAAACCCATCGCACTTCTAGATTGAGCATTGCTATTTAAATTCATATTTATATTGATTATATTTTTTATCCAACAATACATTTAAAAAAACAACTACGGAGGTTTGTGTTGTATGAAATAAAATTGCATTGGAACAAAATTTTACTTGAAAATAATCCAATGATTTCAATGCAGAACATTCATTGGTTTCTCTTTCATTTCTGTTCTCTTCTACTTGCCAACAGACGCTCATCTAGTACTTTTACATCATTGTGGAGTCGTGTTAGCAAACTTTCCAAGACAAATAGAATATAAAGCAGTATCTCGCGTGTGCGGAGCTTATCAATCATCAGATGATGGTGTTCGCACTGCCCCTATTCAAATAATTTAGTGAGAAGTGAGGAAATTCTCCTTTTTATGTGCGTAGCAGTAGGCGTGAGATATGTCAAGGTTCTACAAGACCATTAGACATGGTACATATCTCTTACGGACGTAATGACAGACGTGTCAACGTTGTTATTACGTGTTTCCTTCCATGCTGTCTGGAAAAAAAAACTGGCCAAGTGCGAGTCCGGTTCAGGTTCCGCACATATACAATAAGTTCGAAATATTTTTATTATATTATGTATCTAAAAACTTATGCTTTTTGCAATTCGCCCTTTATCTGTGTTATAAGACGTTGCTTCGTACCAAAATGCTTCTCGCAATTTTTTCTTTATCTGTATTATAAGAAGTTGTTTGGTACCAAATTTCAAGATTTTGAGTTTATGAGAAGTACCCTGTAGATACAGTCGTTCTCGTACATCCATCCGATCAGAGGCTGGCGTTACCGACGAGTTCGATGTGGCAGTAGGACTGCACCAGGGATCGGCATTAAGCCCGTACCTGTTTCTTATGGTAATGGACGCCTTGACGTCAGACATACAGGACGAAGCACCCTGGTGCATGCTGTTTGCAGATGACATAGTCCTCGTTGGAGAAGATGGGCCTAAGGTAGAAAGCAGACTGGTAAAGTGGCAACAGAGAGTAGAAACCTTTGGTTTGAAGATCAGCAGGACCAAAACCGAACAACTGTTCCTCGATTTTGGTGGTCCATCAATGTTTGCTCCTGTTGCCTTAGATGGTGTACCCCTACCAGTATGCTCCGAATTCCGTTACCTGGGTTCTCTCGTACAGAGCGACGGAGGCATTGACCGAGACGTAAAAAGCCGTATAAATGCAGGATGGTTGAAATGGCGGCAAGTCACTGGAGTTACATGCGACGCTCGAATGCCCCTTAAGCTAAAGGGAAAGATTTACAAAGCCATAATAAGACCTGTCGTATTGTACGGTTCCGAGACTTGGCCCACCAAAGCAGCGGATGAAAGAAGGTTACACATGGCGGAGATGCGGATGTTGAGATGGATGTGTGGTGTAACGCGAAAAGATAAGATCAGGAATGAGTATATTAGGGGAACTGTAAAAGTGGCACCTATAACAGACAAATTAAGAAGTAACAGGTTAGGCTGGTATGGACATATTAAGAGAAGAGAGGAAAGTCATATAACCAGGCAGGTTCTGAATATGCATGTCAAAGGTCATCGAAACAGAGGGAGACCAAGGAAACGTTGGATGGAGTGTGTAAAGGAGGATATGTGTAGAAAGGGAGTGACGGACGAGTTGACTGGAGATAGACAGAAATGGAAAAAGCTTACAAGCTGTGCCGACCCCACATAAATAGTGGGATAAGGATAAGGTAGAAGAAGAAGAGAAGTACCCTGTAGGTTTTGATTCCCTTGCGAATGTCGAAAAAATACGGATTGCGGGGCATAACCAGCTGTATCTTTTGATTGTGTTGGCTTAGAAGTTTGAGTTTTTCACAGCTCCAAGGGACAGTATACCTGAGTATTGATATGAGTTTTAGCTTGTTACCTCTACGCATTCCTGAGAAAAAGGATCTTGACAGACAGACATACAGACGGAGAACTAAGTACCCTACAAGGGTTCCGTTTATTCAGTTTATTTCCTTTCCTAAAAACGTAGCTTCTCTTCTCGCGCAGACCTTAGAAGCCGGTCAAGGGACTAGGCGAAAATCTAAAGAATCATGACAATAGGCGATGCGGCTAGCTATCCCATCACTATTTCGATTCAGTTTTCTACCTTTACGCCCACCAACACGCTAAACGTGGCCTTTCGGTCTTATGGCCTTGAAGGATTAAGACGTGATAATATGAGTATGTATGTACCGACGTTGATGAAAGATATGTGAGTAGCTGAACAAAAGACTGATGCCACATGACAAGACGTGTGAACCTTACTTAACATGCGTAAAATTCAAGGTTACATGGATACACTAGGACTTCGGGCTCGTTAATCCCTCAGCCCCCGAGAGGCCACAACAATTAAAACTCCATTGAGTTTGCGTTTCCGCAATCGATGGGTTAAGTGAGGATATAAGAACCTGCCCTGACACGCCATTTTTTCAATATAATAGCTAACTTCGTATGTTATTTATACAAACTTTCTAAATATATAGCAATAAATTGCGTGTAAAGCGCTTATCAATAATCAGATGATGGCGTTCGCACTTTTATTCAAATAAACTACTGGAAGGTGAGGAAATTTATTTTTTTACGAGTATGTGCGTGACTAGCAATGGGCCAGATAATTCAAGGTCAATGCGATTGATATTACGTACAGCGCAGTTTATCCTAATGGCGCCACTGGGACTAAGAGGCCGGCAACGCTGTTGTAACACCCCGGGTGTTGCAGTTATCCATGGGTAGCTGTGATGACTTACCATCAGGTAAATCACATGCTCGTTTGCCGACCTGTGTCTTAAAAAAATAGCAGACTACGAAAAGTGCTCAATAGCTGTCATTCAACGGCGACAATGGTGACCCACGATCCAATACTTTAAATAGCGGACTCGCCGCCCAGGAGGAAAGTGCATATCGTGAAAGTGTCGGTTCTTTACCCACTTTAATTTTGGTCATAGCGAGGACACGATGACGTCATCAATCTTGCAGTAATGGCCGAACCCGGACGGTATTCACGGGACATTTGGCAAGGCAGGCTACCTTAACAGCTACCTGCATGACAGTGGATTGTACATCCATTAGGTTTATGTGCTGTTGGAGCAGCATACACAAAGTTCTCCTGTCTAGAACCAAAACTGACTTGGCAGCTTTAGAACGTATACTAAAAGCAGATAGAGTTTCAGGGAACTTTCAAAATTATGTATGCAGTTGTTTATTTTTTCGTGTGTGCAAGTGGCTAACACTGGAGTCAGATTTTTGAAGCCGCCTAGATGTATTTGACATAGCTTTTACAACTGCCATCAATGATGCCAACCGGGCCCAACGGCGTAACGTGCCTCACTAAGCACGGAGGAGTTTAAGATATTTTTATGTCACTTGCGGTCACCTATCCAAGCGGTGACCGCACCCATTGTTGCTTAACATGCGTAAGCGTTAAGCTCTCGTCCAATGGCCTATCGGGCTCGTCGAAATAGGCAGTGAAAGGGTGAGGGGTCTAGGCTTTGTTTTTGACGACATTGGGGACGAGGGTATTTACGTGGTGATGATACCTCCTATTTGTATGTAAGCTTAGAGGGGGAAGAGCTTTCTTTACTTTTTCTGACAAGGGGGCTAAAAATGGTATTCTGCTTACATGATACAGATACTTGAATGACCGCCTCATTTTTAAGCCATGGTAGAGAGAACCTAAGGTTTCGGGAAAAAGTTTGTTTGTGTGTGTATAAGTGGCCAATACTGCTGACAGATGTTGCCAACGCTGGTGTCAAAAAGAACTTTGGAACTTTAAGGGTGAGAAATACGTGTCTGGCGAGAGCAGACTAACGGAAATACGAAACAATTTTTTCCCAAATTATCGGAGCCACTTTGCTCGTTTCACGTTTACGTATCTGTAAGTATTAAGTAATTAACTGGATACCTATTTTTTCCAAATAAAAGCTATTGCAATATGCATCGTTGTAAAACAGATTCTCGCGAAAAAGAAATCAATAAAATCGTTCATTGTACTGCCGCCCGGCCTCGCGTCAATTTCATTCAGCGTATGTAACTCTTGCAAAAAATGAAAAAAGCTTAACAAAACTGCGCCCCGGATGCGGAAATAAAATCCATTGTGCTAAGCCATAGGCAATATTTTTTACTCCAATGGAGTTATACAGATTTATTGGTTGTTTAAACAATTACTGGCTGTAAACAAGCGGTGCGCATGATTGCACTTAATTAAAAGTACCAAAAGCAATACATTTGGCTGATTATTGATAAAATAAAGCATTTGTTATTTTATTTGCTCTTGGAGTTGGAATAGCACGAAGATTTACATAATCAGAATTAATAATGAATACCTATATAAGAACAATGGTCAGGGGCGTCATAACAACTGTCTTCCTGATATTTGTTTTCTCGCTATTCACACGAGTGAGTAGTATCAATATCTTAATTCCCTTCCAAATCCAACAAATTTCTATCCTTCCACATGCCAAGCGTGGTGTGTATGGCAATACCTCCCATACGATGGACAATACGAGAGAACGAAGACCCAGGTTAATCTGAAAGGTATTGTTTTCCATTTTGACCTGACCGGAAATCGACCCTGGGACCCTGCAATTCAAAGACACTTGAGGTACCAATGCGCCACAGATGTTATCTATTACAAGTATGATTATTGTATGAGAATGCATTTTAAATTACGATCCTATTCAAAGTAAAGCCATATTGCAAGCTTCATAGGCATATTGCAGTAAGAAAATCAAAATATATAGATAGCTAGAAATTTTTCACACGATTGACCAAAAAAGGTATGTTATGTTTCCAGATAAAAAAATACATACATATGTATGTCTTTTCGCGACTGCGTTTATTCGCGCCTCAACTCTTTACAACTCAGTACAGTCGCGCGTCAGCTTTTCGCACCTCAGTTGATTCGCGCCTTAGCTCTTCACACCTTCGTCTTTAGCACCTAATACTCACTCGTCTTGGGTATTTTCATATTATGTAAGTTTGTATTAGCGTCAGGTATCGTTAGAATCCTCACCAATGACAAAGGTTACAGGTATAACTTTTTTGCCAAAACAGAAGTATCTTTATATTTTTTGTTTTAGTTTTTTATTATGTAAGAAGAATATGGATCGAATAAAATATATTCGTAGAATATGTAAGTATTTAGTAAGTAAGTAAGTATTTATTTGAAGAACACAAAAAAAAATCCAAGTATAAATATGTGAAAAATATAAAAAAAAGAAAAAACGAAAAAACGAAAATATAAAAAAATAAAATACATAATTCCTATATGGTGCTCTCAAAACGTAAGTATAACTTTTTTTTTGCAAATTACCTACTACAAAATAATGATAGAATTTATTGATTCTAAAGTTAATGATAATGTTACAACCGCAGTGATTGTTGAGTTTGAGGTTTTACCTATGATGAGAGCTTGTAACTAATATTATTGTGGTTACCGAAAATAATGCTAGCTCGTAAAAGCTTTATGGAAAACAATGATTGCCAATAAGCAAAACGATTGTATGCAACTGTATGATAATCGTAGAGTCATCATAACTATTAGATTTAAAAAGTGTCCGAATTGTTATTGAACAAAGAGTTCCCAAGATAACAGTACCCATTGTACGTACTACTTTCGCACAACGTCTTCCTCCATTCATTTACCCTTATCTTAACAACCGTGTCTGCCATAATATTCCAAACCTAATGCAATTTACCACACACAGTGCGAAGCGTTTCGTGGTGCAGTGGCTCCTGACTCTTGACTATTCGCAAACTGAGGACCTCTTAAAGACAAGTATATAACGACAATCCCTACCTTCATAATCCCACACACTTACACTCTCGCACTCACATACACCATTTCATAATTTATCACTATCATCCTCATTCACATTCACATGATAATCACCCTCGCGCTTTGTGACAGATTCTAAAGATAATAATTAAACTGTAAATCATTGCTGCGTATTGTTGAACCGATGTAGAATTATGTATAAATATGTTGAAATAAAATATACTAGTAAAAGGTACATATGGAAATATAATAACTTATGGACTTCTGCGATACAAGCTCCGCTTAGTGCAGGGTCCAATGTCCAATAGTGTACAAAAAATGTTATAAACTTTGTTAATTTTATATTGTGTAACAGACTGTTTAATTTTATTGGTCAATCAATATACTATTATTATTATGTTTTGCTACAGCTTCTTATCATCTTCATCTTTCGCGATTTTTTTTAAAAGTGAGATCTTCTTTAGAGGCATTGTGCCCTTTTTGTGATGGGTAAAAAATGTTAAACTCGCGTCAGGATACGTGACCTGATCGTAAATTTGTAAGACGGACACATGCCCTGAAACCGCCGGCGTGACGTAGGAGAGGAAATAATTTCCCCCTCTTTTGCTACCGCGCGGAGTTTTCACTTCTGCCAGCACTTCCGAAGTGTAAACCGTTGTTTTTTAAATTTCCCTTCAACTGCGGAATTTGAAAACAACATGGTATCAACTGTGAACAGCGGTGTTGGATTTCGACTACTTGACTACTCGGGTTACAATAACAAAGATTTCTCAGAAACTTTAAGGGTTGGGCGTAATGTTCAGATTTTGGTTAGAAGGGAGCCGTTAAACTACATAATACCTGTTTTTGTCCATTAATAGTAACAGTGTGACTTGCCATTAATAAACAAGAAAATACATACATACATAGTATTACGTCTTTTACCCTTGCGGCGTAGACAGAGCCTAGGTCTATAAGACCTCATGGCCACATTTAGCATGTTGGAGGGCGTGTAGGTGGAAAACGGAATCAAATAGTGATTGCTAGCCGCATCAACTATTGACATGATTCCGCAGATTTTTACCCGATTCCTCGATCGGCTTTTACGATCTGCGCGGGAAGAGAAGCAGCTGGCACATTCTACGTTTTTTCTTTTCTCCCAGACCAGCATAGAAGAACAAGAACCCAGACCAGTATACAAGAAAAGGAGGTAGGTATTTAAAATTGAGGGTCAGGATTATCAATCATCCTTATCTGTCTGTCCGGTGGTTGCAGGTTTGGGCATCGGGCGCCTGACCTACCCAGCTGGCTACTTGCTTTTCCACCATTCTTCCTCGTAAGTAGTATCCTAATACCTTAATTACCTTCCCAAATACAATTAATTCCTACCCTTTCCCAGCGAAATGCTTCCGATGGGTAGTAGCGTCGAAAGCACAAGAAGCCAAAGAAACTGCGCTCGCCAACCCGCCCGCCAAGCGTGGTGAGTATGGCAATATCCTCTCACGGAAAGAAGAATCCTTGGCTTTTGTCCAGCCGTGGACTTTTACGGCTGAAACGATAATGATTTACAATCTTCCTGTTTTTTTTTAAATCAATCACAACATTTCAATCATCTTAAGCTTTTCAATTTAAATCGATACTTCAAAATACTCGTAGATTTCGTAACAACATCTTGAATACGTACTTAATTTATTACTCTTACTTAGTTTGCGCCTGCACGTAACGCTTTTAGAGAAGTAATGTCTGGAAGGACTCTCATAAAACTTGTGACGTCACTGAAAGCATTTTTGAGTTTCACTTCGCCTTTTAACTTAATTAAATGTTTGAAAGCATAAAGTTTTGCGCAAGGAATATAGAGATTAGCTTTACTTTTCTAATTAATGGACTTAATTGGTGTTAAAATATGGTAAACGACAATGAAATTAAGAATATTTATCATACTCTGAATATCAGTGCCGTAAGTATACTTTTGAAAAGCGTATAAAATATGCTTTTAATGTTTTTTTATAAAAAAACTAGTCCTAGCTTTGACAATAAGCCGGTAATGTATATATTTAGTGACTTGTGTGACACATTAGTGAGACTATTGGCATCAGGAATGATATGCGTGCCAATAAATGGTCTCATTAACAGTCAAGCATGCTGAAAAATCCATGCAAAGTAATGAAGTGAAGAAATGACTGAACAACGAATCCTCGGCTCTTAATCGTCACAGTTTAGGATATATCCTACATGAAGATATATAAGGAGGATATATATTTCTCCGCCGTGTGGTTTCCGGCAGAGAAGAATAGGACCATTCAGCACGCTAAACAAAGCTCAAAAATCAATGAGACCTCTCCAACCCGTCTGGCCAAGAGGAGAGTGTAGGCCAAATACTCTGTCTTCTCTGGCCAAGTATGGTATATCCGGTAGTACAGAGAGGGTCATGCTCCTGCAGTGGAGACTAAAAAGACCTGGTGATGATGATGATATTTCACCGATTATATATTGGCGAGCGCAGTTCTTTTTGCTTCTTGTGTTTCTGACGCTGCTGCCCATTGAAAGCATTTTTAAGCAGGGGAAGGATAGGAATTTGTTAGATTTGGGAAGGGAATAATGGTTTTGGAATACTACTCACTCGAAATGGAAAAGCAAATAGCAGCTCCGGAGGCGCGTGTACCTGATGCCACACCTGCAACTACCGGACAGGCAGTTGAGGATGACACCCCTGACCATAAACCTATAAAATTATTACTACTAACTACTCACGGAGGGTTGGCGTCATACAGGCAGCAGACCGTAAAAAACTTTTCCAAATTTACATCATTACAACATACGTATTATCATGTCTTGATCTCTTACAGAGAGACAGACGCCATAAGACCTAAAGGCCACGTTAAGCATATTGGTTGACGTATAGTGGGAAAAAAGAATCAAAATAGCGATGGGTATAGTTACTAAGTTTTTTCTTTTCTTCAGACCAGCCTGGCATTTATGCTGCCATGCAGGCGCATAGCGGACCGCGGGCTTTGACGCATCATAGCTGATGAAGCATAGAAGATGCTACCGGGATAACACAATCATAAAATGTACAATAACACTAAATAAATAAATATATACGGACAAATCACACAGATTGAGCTAGCCCCAAAGTAAGTTCGAGACTTGTGTTATGGGATACTAACTCAACGATACTATATTTTGTAACAAATATATATATAGATAATCATCCAAGACCAAGGCCCATATGAAAAAGATCATTTTTCATCTTGACCTGAGCGGGGTTCGAACCCGGGGCCATCGTGTCGCAGGCTGGCGTGTTAACCACTGCACACGGAGTTTTTAGATCGGAGGTTTTTAAAAAAGAAATAACATAGAATACTCTTAGACTTAATACTAAATCCAGACCACTTCTCCAGAGTATGAAGTCATAAATAGCGGTACAATTTAAATGGTAAAGTACTTTCAAGTTATTCCCATTTAAATTCCTGAGTCGGCAGTCACGTACGTCTTAACGTTGGCTCTTAGATTTATATGGCTTTAGTATTTATGAAAGTATCCTAAATGTTCAATGGAACCTGGTCTTAAGATTGAAAGGTAAACTTGGTGATTATCGGGATTAATATAATTTTAGGTTTTTATTTGTATTATTGTAGGTCATTTTTCAAATTCAAAAATGTTTTTCTACTCTCTCACATATGTTTATCTTGAATAAAGTTTGGAATCATGTGTGTAGATAGCACGCTGGTGTAAGTTTTTCAAGCTGTCTAAAGGCATCTGATTACTTTAAGCCTGCCATTGATGATGACAGCTAGGACAATGCGCTTAACGTGCTTTCGAAATATTTTTATGCCATTTGTTGGGAGATGGAGGGCACGAAAGTGATATAGAAAAAAAGGTGGCTGCAGGTAATCGAGTGAATGGGGCACTACATTCCTTTATGAACAGCAGAAAGGTGTTTGAGAAGGAACGTCAGGCTGTCCATGACGGAGTGTTGTTGCCAACTCTGATGTATGGTAGTGAAAGTTGGGTATGGCAGAAAAAGAATGAAAGCCGAATAAATGCTGTTGAAATGCGAGCGTTACGAAGTATATGTGGAGTAAGTCTGAAAGATCGTTTAAGAAATGATGTAATAAGGGAACGGTGTGGAGTGAAAGATATAATGACAAAAAAAAATAAAAAAGAGATGTTGAGATGGTTAGAACATGTAGAAAAGATGGATGAAAAGAGAATAACGAAAGGTATAATACAGCACATGTGGTTGGGACAGTCGGTCAAGGCAGGCCTCGACGAACGTATCGTGACCGAAACCGGCAAGCATGCATGAAAAGAGTATTGGATGTAGATGAAGTAAAAGAAGTTTGTAAGGATCGAAGCAAGTGGCGATTCAGTGTCTGTCTACCCCCATGGGAAAAAAGCGTGATAATATGTATGTATATGATTATGTATGTATGTTTATGCCATTTTTGGTTACCCATCCCAGTGCAGTTGGAACCAAGCCCCTGGGTTGTTTGACATGCGTAAACGCTTGATATTATGCTAGCGCCCACCAGGCCATCGATTAGCTAGATCAAAAGCTCAAAGACCAATATATTGCCTACCTCATACAAAAGTATTGGCCCAATTTCATTAATGTCTGTTAAAAGAATGTACAAAGTATCTCTTAAGCATGCTGGTAGGACGTGGCTGTTAGTTCCACTAACTACTAGTAGCAAGGGTGCTGCAGTGTAATAGTTACAGACTTTTCCACCAGTCACTAGATGGCGTTAGCCTAAACTTGGAAAAATAAGAAGTATTAATGATTAAATATCCATATTTTTCGTGAATGTTGATACATGTACTTAACTACATGTAATGTGAATACATAGTTGTAAATAAACATATGGTGCTATTAATGTGATGAGTCAAAACAAATCTTACAAAGGTATATTTTTCTTGTTTTTTCACATCTCAAACTTAATTAGAGTATGTTTTTGCATTTTTTATCAATCACCTTTCATTCTATAAATCATTCATCTTCTTACCCTTTCTCATACCTGTACTACCTATTATATACATACATCTTTTCATGCTTCTCTCTTATACTTTGCGGATTACTAACGCTTGCACACACGTGTTTACACACATAATTTAGATATGAATTTTGTTAAGTTGTTACATTAAGTTAACAATATTCATATCTAAATTAAAATATAATAGCTGACTGAAGTATGAGACAGGCTATATTGAATTAAGATAAACAATGCAGACCCCACATTTTTATCTTGTTGATGGTCTGTAAAGCATAAAACTATACCGTGACCCAAGTTCTTTGAAATCTAGCCCAAAAAATTATAAACGACGTCGCTCACGCAAAACGCAGACTCAATTTTCAGACAAATTAAATTTCTAACTAAAATAGTTCAAGCAAGGTGGACGGACGCAGGCTTCTGTCCCGATTATTTAGTAGACAATCGTTTAGCCTTTGACAATGAAATACAACACAATGAAATACAACAATGATCACACACAAATTTCGACAATGAAACGTTGGCATTTTAGTAAAGGTTTTACAAGTAGGGTTTTTACTAATAGCTTCAGAAGCTTAACTTTTGAATTGGTAGAATCGATCCGCCCCTCGTTACGTTAGGACTCGGTTCGTAATCACATTTGAATAAAATCAACGAGTGGTTCTGTTTTTACGTATTTTTAAACCGTGCGAACTGTTCTACTACTTCTCGGTTGTTTCATGCTATAACATCTTGTAGAGCTTCCGCAATAAGGACTCTGGGAAGATTTTCACTAAAACGTATATTTCAGTTGAAGGAACTGAATGTAAAAAAGAGCTGCTGCACTTGTGGTATACGTCAAAAGATAAGAAGATCCTACTGAAGCTTCTCATAGAAAGATATTATCAAAGAACAAACAGTCAGTTCCTTATATTGCGAGATCAAATGGTTCAAGATGATATGCCTTATCTTACAACGGCATCTTTAATTAACATGTATTACCTAAGTTATAAATGGTTAATAGTGCTTTTTGTTAGGGTTCCGTAGGTACCCAAAACTAAGAACGGTATCCTGTTGCTAGGCCTCCGATATCGGTCCGTCCTTCTATCATAGGGCTGTATTTAACTTTATTGAACCGTAATATGTAGAGACTTATTATTTCAAATTATGTGTATTTCTTTTGCCACTATAACAACAAAAATAATTAAAGGGAGGCCCATTAAATAAACGTATTCTTTTGGCGTTTTTTCGCCATTCTGTCGAAGTTGCTGCTTATTGAAATGTCAAACTATAAATAATTAAGTGGAAATTATTACTATAGCTTCATGGTGGAAATGGTGTTCGTGCATAAGAACAAGGATTGTTCTGAGGTTCGTGCTCAAAAGACACAGACATTTAATTTTTCAGAGATCAAAAGAGAATGGATAACGTCATATGAGAGGACGCTTAGAAGAGATTTCAAGCTTACTTATGCATCACAGCCCCTATACAAGACACGTGGATTTTGATCTTATGTGTTTTACGCTGGCTTTGCAGTTTTTTTAAACATTTTAGTTGTTTACCTCAGTAGCCAAACCCTTTATAAGTTTGACCAAAGATCCTAGAGCCAAGCTTACCCGACACTATACCGAAGATATCCTGGACATCAGCTTGATTAGATTAGAATTGCTCTCAAACAGCTCAAGAATAACAAGTCACCGGGCGAGGACGGAATCACAGTGAGCGGGGCACATAGCGCGCAGAACCGATGGCCGATGGGGCAGAAGGGTTCCCGAATAGCGACCACGTACCGGCAAGCGCAGCGTTGGACACTCACCGAACCAGCAAAGCAATAGAGGATGACACCCCTGACCTACCGTCTCTAGGGGGTAACTTGCAACACTAGGCGTGTTCTAACCACTTTGAAGAATCAAAGTTTAGTTGACCAAGGTGTCCGATGGAATAACACGCTTGGATAAATAAAGGGTAAAGATTCTATTTGTGATTTCAGTATCATCTTCAATTCTGTAACTTACCTAATAACCGAACATTACATTACTCTGTTATGTAACTACATTGTGAAGAGATAATAAAAATGTATTATTATTTATTATTACAAAAATAAACTTATATTTCCAAATACGATCATAATACGTTTCGAGTCTGTATGACCTTTGGGGAATGCCTTTAAACGTGGATACAATGAACATATTGTGCCGACTGTACTAAGGCTAACAACGCCTCAGGATTATTATGTTCATCCGCCGAGTGTACTTGGTACGTACTCGTCTGTCGCAGTATATGTAAAAGTTTAAGAAGTAACTACGAATAGCAGTGAATAGAGTAGGTGGAATGCGATTTTTTTTTAACTTCAAAAATGTTTTTCGTTCGATTTTTCGATAAGAAATTTTCTTCTACATCGTTTTCCAGTAAAAACGAACAATAGCAAAATACGAAATTACATTTTGATCCTAAAACTAATCGAGTTTTTATGAGAGCATTTATAACACATTTCTATTACTTCCATGGATAAAACTGTTCGGTGTCAAAGACTGAGAATAAGGCATTACAAAAGACTTGTTAATATGCTTGTCTAAGAATACCTATTTAATTTAGTTATTATTGTATATGTTATTTAAATTAGTAACTTATCAATATTAAATTAATGAGGCCGTGAATATGCTTCTCTCGTGGGTCTACAAAAATATTTAAATCATTATAAAAAACACGGTTCCACACAATTCAATTCAATTTATTTACTTGCTGTAAAAGTGGTACTAATAGGTGGTAGATACAAAAAAACAGCTCCTCACTCTTAACCAGATACTGGCATGCAAATATTTGGACAATCAATACAGTCAAATTAAATAAAATTATCATTAGGTACAAACAAATCCATATCATATCAAATTTTTCAGGGGTATTACACACGTTTATTCAATTGTAATCGCCAACTAGTTTCGTCGGTCGGTGTTGCCTGTGGTGTTTCATCATCGCCTTCTGACTCCGGTATAACAAGCGCACTTGTATGCACTGACCTGACTGTGTCGATACCTTTTACAGTATTGCTATAAGAGTTGGCGATTCCAACTGAATAAACGTAAGTTTAACCGTTTAATGAATCTTTATATACTCTAATTAAATCTAGAAATATCATTGTGAATGCAAAATAAACTTGTGATTCAAGAGAAAGATTTATATATATAATTTACTGCTCCATATTAGTATCTACATTGCGCCCGTGCGCAGCCTGGGTGAGTCGCTAAAAAGTAAAGTCTGGATGTCGCCTGGTCACAACAGTCACTCAGTAAAATACATTATTCAATGTAATGATAAACGCAACTAATATATATTACCTTCTTAATGATGTCAAAACCAGCCGGCCTATTCTCTACCTCAGTGTACAACGTTTAGAAATACATTGCGGGCTTCGTATGATTGACTATTTTTATTTAAGGGCCCGTACTACCTCACACTGCTTTGCATGATTGACTGTTATATCAATAATAATTAAATACTCAAGTTGAAATAAAAATGCAGCAAAGTTCAGGACTAACTCTGGTAACTATATGACTCAAAAACACGATTGCGTTAAATTTTCTCGATAGAAAAAAATTGCAAAGTTGCCTCCAAATCACGTCTAATTTACTCGGTATATAGCATTATTCACCAAATACATTAAAATTAACCTTGAAACTTTTGATTATTATTGCATTACAGATAAGGCAGCCATCATATGTTTTTCTTTTTCGAATAACCCTTGAATATTCCTAAAAAACGAAAATATCCAAAGTAGCCAACGCGTTTAGACCATCCGCGTTTGTATCGTCACGCCGCCTGGCATATGGCGAGCTCTTAAGATATATAAAACGTAATGTATTTTGAAGCGACTATGAAAACGTTGAACACTAAGTTAGCAAATAGGCCGGCTGATTGATACTCGTACATATAACACAACTGAAGATAATGTATTACAACTTTATACATACAAAATTCGAAAAAATCCCCGAACACTATTAATTATTCGAAGAATATGACGGTATTGCAAGGTAACTCAATGGTAATTTGACACAGCTGTAACCCCGAAGCAGGAATATAAGCCGACTTTCACGCACATTACAAAACTAAATGTAGCCTATGAGTATGTTGTACTAAAATGAGTCACAAACATTAAACTTCTTTTACAATCAAAAATTTACGTCATTTACAAGTGTTATAGAGAACCGAATGGGGTGTTAACGATGAAACTTATCTGATTTTCCGATTATCTGTACATTTGCGGTTTTATCGCGATGGGCTCATAAAGTTTAATAGTATCCTTCTATCATATCGCAGGACATAAAATCTGTAAATTGTCTAGAACTTAAATTGTCCAATCAGGAAGCGTGTATTATTGTGATCAATTTGAATTCAACACTTATGGTAATTTAGAAGATTGTGAATCTTCTAAAATTCGTGGAAGAAAAAGTAATAAGTACATGCATTTAAGAAAAAAAATTTTTTTTTAGAAACATACAGACCAAATATTTCTCCTTCTTTGTCTTTTTATTTCTCGATATGGCCAAGTAACTGAATGGGAAAATCGACAAATAGGCTGCACTCGTCGATTTGCGCGAGTTTGCATTGGGCACATCATGAAATAAATGGGCAAATCAAAATATGGCGCCACATATCGACCTAGCCAGGCTTATCGCGATCGGCCCAATTAAACGATCGGCCTACGACATTATAAAATACAACATTATAATTGTCAACGACAATATTATAAAATTGTGTCTACATATTGAAAAGGCAATTATATTCAAGATTAACTTGTGTAACTGTAAAATTAATTTGAGGTTTGTAATGAGGTTGTAATGTTTTGGGATGGTTTGAGTGTATAGAAGCATAATCCTCCATACACTGAATCCCAATGGATCTTGAGATTTTAAATAATGTAACAAATAAGTTGATATACGAGTACATGGTGTCTCATCTAGGCAGTTCAGTGGGGAGAATTATTTATCTATAGGAGATAGAGAGATATAATAAAAAAATAAAAATATATCGTTTAAAAAAATACAAACTAAATTCATACTTTTCCAAAAACTGCCTTCTATTGAACCGTGTCAATTTCGATATTAAAGGGTCGTTAAGAATAAAATGGAAGACGCTGAATGCAGGCCGCTTCCAACCGGTCATATTAGAAATCCTTGGAGGAGGCCTATGTCCAGCAGTGGACTTCTTGCGGTTGAGATGATGACGATGATGATAAAGACTACAATTAAATACAAAAGTGTAGTCAATTTATTGATTATATTTAACTAGCGACTCAGACCCTGGCTTCGCACGGATGCAATGCAATTCCTCTTGAATCACTCCATCTATTAAAAAAACCGCATCAAAATCTGTTGTGTAGTTTTACAGATCTAAGCATACAGACAGGCAGGCAGCGGAAAGCGATTTTGTTTTATACCTACTATCTAATAATGAAGCTCGGAACGATCAGCATTAAATTTATCAAATCCACATTTTTTTCAAAGAAAAGACTTCTAAATCCCTATTTACATCCTATCAAAGATCTTCTATGTTTTTAAATACTATGAAGATATGTTAGGTTTTCTTTCTGTATTTATTTGTCTAGCGTACAGCTCACTCGGAATTCAGGGCACGCGTCCGTATTGGTGTGTTCAGCCCTTTTAATTTCAAATTGTGCCGCCGACTTATTATGTGTTTCACGTATTATTTCTCAATTGTGTTAGTATTGTGGTGTGTATAGTTTGTAAGATGATTGTGTTTTACACATGTTTATAAGAACTTGCCATTAAGGTCAGTTTAAATCCATACTATCTACTATTCTACTTCTACTATAATATTATAATATCCTAATCCTATCCTAATCCTAACTAATATTATAAATGCGAAAGTGAGTTTGTTTGTTTGTTACGCTTTCACGCCGTAACTACTGAACAGATCATCATGAAATTTTACATACACATTATCTGGGGTACGGAAAAGGACATAGGATACATTTTATCCTGAGAAAAGTTACTGTTCCCGAGGGATCGACATTGACGCGGGCAGAGCCGCGGGCGAAAGCTAGTAATATTAAAAATGCGAAAGTGAGTTTCTTTGTTACGCTTTCACGCCGTAGCATGACCCTCTCTGTACTACCGAAACCATACTTGGTCAAAACAGACAGGGGATTTGGCCTACACTCTCCTCGCTGGCCAGTCGGGTTAGAGAGGTCTCATTGATGTTTATGAGCTTTGTTTACCTTGTATTTCATAAGTCGCCTCTTACGGCATCCATGGGAAGACTTGGAGTGGTCCTATTCTACTCTGCCGGAAACCACACGGCTATTTAAATAATAAAAAAAATCCGTGGAATCATGTTAATAGGCGATGCGGCTAGCAACCCATCACTATTTTGATTCCGTTTTTCACCTAATGCCCACCAACATGCTAAACGTGGCCTTCGGGTCTTATAGACCTAGGCTCTGTCTACCCCGCAAGGAAAAAAAGACGTGATACTAAGTATTATATATGCATGCTATTTTAAATCGTTTTTTGCTAGTTTAAATAATATTATCTATCATTTAAAAACAAACAACCTTAATCAATTTACTGAAAGGATTTTGACCAATTAAAAAGCATACCCTTTTTAATAAAAGGCCAATTGGTTTTCAAATCGGTCCATAAATGACAGAGTTATGAGGTAACAAACATACAAAAAACTGACAACCTAATTGGCAACCTCCTCCTTTTCTTGAAGTCGGTCAAAAATACGTACAAACCCGTTGGTATAAGCTATGTCGTAGAAAATAAATTAAACAAAATATTTACAGAACACTTTAAAAAGGTTTTTTTTAAATAACATCCGTTGTTTTATCTGAAAATCTACAGCAAGCCTGAAGCGGCGGCATGGAAGTATCCTCTATTCTTACTTTGAATAAATAATATGCGTAAAAGCTTCGAAACTGCGCTAATATTTTATCTCGGCGAACAACCACTTCATGGGGATACAACGATGATAATTATTTATCCTGGGTGACATATTTCTTGCAAGTCAAAGGAAATATATGGGATGGGAAGGCAGCTTCTTGCTGACATTAACACTCTGTTTCAGGAATTATTTTTTATTAGTTACCTTTCTAAAGTTATGTAGTCTATATAATATAGTCCGCCACGCTGTTCTAGGATAGAAGAATAATCAATAATAATCAATGTACCAGCTGCCTCTCTTCCTTTAATGATCGTAAAAGCCTGAAGGAATGGACGTATCTGATGAATCATGTCAATAGGCGACGCGGCGAGCAATAATTAGTATGTAACATTTTAAGTCATTTTATAAACTTTTACTAATATTCAAGTATAATTTCATTAAATATTCGAGGCCAAAGTTATTAAATATTCGACATTGATTGAACTTAGTTCAAGTTATTAGAGCTATATAGTCGGATATTTTTTTGCATTTTTATAGGTACTTAAATTACTTTTTATTTCTAATCGAAATTTATTTATTTAAGTTCAAAAAGTAATGATATCCTACCAAAAACATAAATACGCAAAAAGGAGCAAAGTTCAAATGTTATCATATAGTGTGTTTGTCCACTTCACCGACAAAAGAATTGAGATTTAAATGGGTGCCTAATTGTGTAGATGAATATAATCTAAAAATTTTCCTTGGTAGCCTACGTCCTCTTCCGTTCCCCAAAGAACATATTGTATGCAAAATTTCATGATTATCGGTTAAACAGTTGTGGCGTGAAAGGTTACAATTAAACAAATAAAAACAAACAAACTCATTTTTGTATTTATAATATTAGTGAGGACAGTATTATTGCCAATAAAAAACTACTTAATGGTAGCCTGTAAGAGATTGCTTCGGCGATAAGGCCGCCAATTGTACATAAATATTTTTGTTTACTTTTTATTTATTTTGTATTTATTTCTTGGTGCAATAAAGTGTTTTACTTACTTACTTACTTTAACGATTCCGTACACTTAAAAATTCGATCTATTTTGCATAATATCATCTACGTGAACAAAGTACATACACTCTTTCAGTGTAATGGGCCGTAAGGCAGCTTGTGACGAGCTGACGGTGGGTATGCCTTAAGGGTAATATGTGGTAGGGATGCCCTTATCGTTTCATCATAGCCCTATGATATTGGACGCATGGAATAAAAAGAGTGACGAAAAAGACCATTCCTCGATTCTCTGAAATAAATACAATAATAATATCAGTGAACATACATTTCCTTTGTATAAACATTTATATTTATAAATATATATTATTTTTACAAATTGTGTATCAAGTAAGGAGACAACAATAAAAAAAGAATTGTACATCGTAAAAATAATGGAAAGTATCTACTGTCATTAATACAAACTTTGTATTTCATGATTTGTACCTCTTGCTTTGTTGTATTGTAATTTTTATGGTCGGGGATACCTAGGTGTACTCCCGCTGTATTCTCTTACTTGATCCAGGTTGATCACAGTATTAGGAAGTATACATGAACATACATAATTAAACTGCATATTGATTACTTGAATGAAAAAAAAAAAAACTAAAATAATCATAAATCTTTCAGGCGAGCCTGCACAGAGCTGTTGAAAAGAGTTTCTTGCGGCGCGTGGCGTTTTTTTTCTGCGGTGGTCGATTCAAAATCGCTAGTAGTCTGCAGGTTTTAAGCACTAATTAATGATATAATTATGCTATGGTGAATTAAAGAACCTTACCTGCATTCATACACTATATATCCATATACTAGCTCTAGCACGCGATTTCGTCTCTGTTGACTTCTATTTTATTATACAGTTTCATTCCCATGATTGGTTCCAGGAGACTTGTTTAATTTGTAACTAAAAAATTGTGAAAATGCTATATTTTTTTTTAAATGGAGTAGAAAGAAGAAAATAATATGCAAATTACAATAGTGAAAACCATATGCAAATTCGCTTTGTATTTTTGGAGATAATGAAGGTCGATCGATAAACTTATTTGTGTCACTATAGTTACCTCCTTGGTTTGCGAGACATTGGATAAGAGATACAGAACTTGACAGATTTCCAGACCGCTCTGTAGTGTAAAAACCCTTAAAAAGGCTGCTTTCTGGCATCTAAGAAGCCCAGGTTCAATTCCTAGTTTATAAACTGGTTTTAATTAACTTTCAATGACAAAGCCCCACGCAAAGTGCTTATTTTTACGGATTCATTTTGTAAAAATAAGCACTTTGCGTGGGGCTATTCTATCAGTTCAAGAGAGAAGAACTCGATGCCTGCGCTCGCGTGGCCGTGTTGCGTAATCGTATTTTATATCAACAATGGCCCTTATCTGTAAAACGTATTTGAAATTCATGGGTCTGCCTTGTTGAAAAATTGTCTACAGTATTTTTTATGTTAAAAGCTCTCGCGATGATAAAAAGTCAAGCTTACCTACGGACGCACGGAAAGTTTACTGTTCTAATAAATTTATGTAGGCACAAGTTATTTCTGATAAAAGCCATTGTTTTGTTCTTTTTTCTTTATATCAGTCAAATTCTTTAAAACCCATACTTAATTCGTTGGTTAAAACGGTGACAAATCGTAAGCTTGGAAAATACTGTATGAAGACAAGAATATTCAAAGATTTATAAAATAGGCAGAAAATAGCCATTTTTCAGGTACTTTTTTACATCAATTCACATTTTAAATAATAATAATTTACTTATATTCAAATTATTATTTCTTTTTTAAAAGCCACTGACTGCTAACATTTCAGACCGACCACTGCAAAGAAGAAACGCCGAAAGAAGCATTTTCAAATGTGTTCTGGTGCGGAGCTTTAATTTTTTTTCTGTATGTCTGTTTGTCTTTTCTTTTTTTTTTCGTGAGTAGCTAACACTGGTGTTAGATGTTTCAAGATGCCTAACGGCTCACATAGTCTAACAACTGCCATCTAGTGATGACAGCCGAGACCAACGGTTTAACGTCCCTTCCAAAAAACGGAGAAGCCTAAGGAATGTTTGTGTCATTTGTTGTCACCCATTAGAGTGGAGACTACGCCCAGGGTTTCTTTACATGCGTAAGCTCTAAAATACGCACGCAACTTGACCATTGAAGTCATCTTTGTTTTATATGCTTTGTCTTTATTAATTTTCTTTAAAATCCTAAGTAGTTTTTATAGAGCCAACGACGTCGATAGTCTAATAAATAAATATATTGGGACATTACAGCAAAAATATCTCACCAGAGCTACTTTCGGACTTCAAAAGGCAGTTGATAGTTATCGTTGGAATCATAAGATGGCAATCGGTAGGTACGACAAATGCATCTTAAAAATTTTAATCCCAATATTGGCCACCTACATACACAAAACAAACAATAGAACCAAATATGTTTGTATGGAAAGCACTACATTGTGCACATATCTTTTATTTTTTGAACCGACATATTTGCAACTCATACGGACATGTCTGGTATTCTCCATGAACTGCAAAACTCAAAGTTTTCGAATAACAACAGAATTTCCCGAATAAAATTCTTGAGCCCTCGTTCAGATGCACAGCTGTTTTGGACGGCGCGACTACATTTTATGACTTTCTGTAATGTCTACTTTACTTCAGTTATGCTAAAGGCTTATGCTTTCTAGACGTTTTAACTGGGCGCCTGTAGATTGAGCCCCATAATTAGAGAATAATGTGAGTTTTTTCCATTATATTTCATTTGGAAATTATTATTTAATCATCTTCTTCTTTCGAGTCAAATTATTATAATACATATATAATAAATGTTATATGAATTTAGACCAGAATTTAGACGATAATTTGCCTTAATCAAGTCCTCTACAGTACAGGAAGTAGGACAGCTTGGGCAGTTCATTAGATAGTTCATCGTCTGAACAGCGCAGCTGCAAAGGTTATTGCTAGAGAAACCCCACCTAACCCGGTTATCTCGCCATCTTCCAACACTAGCCCGAAGTCTATTTAGCGACTTCCAAACTGGCCTGGAAACTAAATCATAAATAATATTTTTTTCACCATTTTTTTGACGATTTAGTTTTTGACTGACTGACTGAGCACACAGTGCTACTAGTTATATTAGGTTTGTTTACTAGTAGGCATTCTGTCTAGACCTGCATGATATATGAAGCAGGTAAACGTAGTATCAGCCACACTATGCCACCTCTTACTACGTTCACGTACGCGCTCTATCCACCGAACTCGAAAACTTCAATTCACTTAAAATTTTAAAAAAGATTACTAAATAACTAGCGAGATACAACTATTTACACTCTCAAGATAGTTTATCCGGAAACATCTTCTTAACCGGTCAAAAGATTCGCGAAAACGTTTCGGTCGTATGTTTTCCCGCTACGAATAGGGTTGCCGATGCCTGTTAGATTTTCTAAGCGGACTTGCACCCTTTCACCTCTAAGGTTTCATTCTTAAAAACCTAAATATACAAACATATTTTAGGAATATTCCTTTTCCACTTACGAACGTGTTCCTGGTATCCTCATCTTTATTGCATTGGAGATTAAGGTGCTGATATTTACTGCTATTTAATCTGTCTCTTTTTTAGGGTTCAGTACCTTAAAAGGAAAAAAACGAAACCCTTATAGGATCACTTGGTTGTCCGTCTGTCTGTTAAGTTAAGACCCTTTTCTTAGGAACGCGTAGAGGTATCAAGTAAAAAATCATATCAAATACTCAGGTCTACTGTCCCTTAGAGCTGTGAAAAAAAACAAGCCAACACAATCAAAAGATACAGCTGGTTATGCCGCAAGTTTTCATGATTTTTCGACATTCGCTAGAGAATCAAAACCTACAGGGTACTTCCCACTAACTCAGAATCTTGAAATTTGGTACGAAGCAACGTCTTATAGTCACAGACACAGATAAAGGAAAAATTTCGAAATGCATACATATTGAGTTACATCATATAATAAAAATAACAACTCCCATATATATGCCCGAGTCCGACTCGCACTTGGCCGTTTTTTTTTTGTAGTATACATATATGAAGGTATATGTTCTTACATAAAAGATGCTAAATCTTTATTGCTTATACAATGGATGAATGGTACAGTTAAGTCGGATACTAGGCCCACGCCAATAACAATTACTAGCAAATGAGCATCAAGTTTCAAAAACCAGCTGGTTATCGTTCAGCCCAGACGCGCGTTGTAATATCCTTTAGGTTAAGTGGGAAGTGCCGCGACCGAACGGGTGCAAGAACTTCTTGTCGGTACACTAGAAGAGGGTAAACTTTTAAACGTTTTCTTTCTTGCGCCTTTTACGATATTGGTTTGGAGTGAAATATCGGCGCGTTTAACTTATTTATCTCTGGCAGCTAGGCCGCCGACGTGCGGCCAATGCAAAGTATTTGAGAAGTATCCTCTGAATGTAAAACGAGATAATTTAAAAAGAAACCTTGATCAGCCCTAATTTAATAACATCGCAAGAAAAAGCGCTCTCAATTTGAATAGAATTTTGTACACTCTTATCTCTTGAATTATTTAGACAAACAATTTTATGAAAGTCGCGTGCCTAATTTATTTAATTTCTATATTTTGCATTTTTATGTACATTGAAATTGAAGAATACAATGAGGCCATTAAAATGTTGTTAGATTAAGCAAAAAACGTTTTTTTTAAAGTAACTTTCTTTAAAAAAATGTCAAACAATATCTACAGACATGATATATTTTTGGGGTTCTGTACTGAAAGGGAGAAAGGGACACGGAGATTTAATCATTTCAAAATAAAATGTAGTTGTCTATTTTTTTGCAAGAGCCGTATTTCGCCATGGTGTATTGAGCTACCTAATCAAGAGACATCAGAGCTGATACCAGTATTGTCGGTGCATATGCGTATGATATCACTGTTGCTTAATTACTATTATTTATGAAGGAAAAGTGACGCAACTACTGTCAGGGTGAATCAGACGCCATATAGCTTTATTGCTAAATACATATAATCATGTCTCCGTCCCATGGAGGCAGACAGTAAGAAACTCTACTTGCTACGAACCTTACAAACATCTCTCGCTTCATCTACATCCTTCACTCTGTTCATGCATTCTCGCCGGTTTCGGGTACTCCTGACTTGTCCTTTGGCAAGAATGCACATACCGTGACTAGATTGTTTATGTTACATATATTAGGGTTGCGGCACTAGCAGGTGATCCTAGTTGCCACCAAAATTTTATTTGCACACCCAAGCAAATAATAGATAAGAAGGTGGTGACGACCCTGGCGTCCAACTGAGATATGACCCTTACTGTGCTTTTGAACGGTAATAGATGAATGCTTAAAAGTTCATAGAATATTTATTAGTCTACTACTAGAAGGATAATTTTAGTCTGCTAGTCGTGATAAAATCTCATAAAGTAATCATATACTTTTTAAAGTAAGTTCTAGTGGCACTTAGCTAATTTTGTTTTATCAAAGAATGTCAAAGTATGTCTTCGACGATGTATTCAATTTTCGATTTTCAAATTATGTATATAATGGAATTTAACATCGAATAATCTTAATAATTTTAGAATATTTTAGAAAGTTACTGAAATCTTTAAATTCACAAGGGCCATTTTAAAGGTGACGAGAATTTACCCCTGAATAAGAGGGCGACAAATTCAAAAGGGAATTAATTAAGCTGATGTGTTTAAAACTCTGCACACGAGTATCATAAATTTTAGTGGCTGAGTCACGCGCCGCTCTTGTATATTTATATATGTATTCAGAATTTACTGTAGGCACCTCACACACGTAAGGTTGAATGCAAAATGGCATTTGAGTTAAGATTATAGGCTACGAAAGTCGGTCATTATATTTCTGAAGGCTTTTGATTTCCAGCAGCTATTTGCTTTTTTATAGGAAGCAATTTTATGTGGTTAAGTATCCAATACATCCAAAATTTATCACCTTCATTTAACAACTTTTCTTCTAGGACCAATTAAAAGTAAAAATATTTAGTCCAATATTTTTTTATAACAGAGCACCACACAGGCAGACCACTATTGGAGAAAAGACTTTCGCGTCTTAGTAATTGCAAAAAGACTTATTGGAAGCGACCCATGACATGTGTTAAATAGCTTAGTAGCTAGTGCAACCATAGAGATAAGATAGGTATGTCTATGAGTGCAACTGATAATATGTCCGACGATCTGTCTATCAAAAGCTACAATTGGATGTGTGCAAAATGTTGCCACCGTATTTTCAGTAGCAGGTATAAAAAGCATCTATAAATAAATAAATGGTTTGTCCACTCTCCTTGCCACGTCGGACATAATCAACGGATAAATAAGAGTGATTTTTACAGAGATATTTTAGGATTTGGAAATTGCCAGCTCACATGTATGTAAGTCTATTTTTATAGACATTTAAGTAATCTGATATCCGCTCACGTGACAGAGAACGTGCCTATATTTTTGAAATGAAAAAAGTTCTTTAGACGCATTGGGCATTTTTGAAATAAGAAAAACCATTGAACATACGCCACTATTACTGTTACCGACATCTCTAGATTATTTTTAATTATAGCGTTGGGCATTTTTTGAGATAAAATGGTGAGATGCTGTATCTCATGAACTGTGATAGCTAAATAGTTGACATTTTCATAGATAATATATGTATGTTGCCGCTATAGAAATAAATACTAAAAACAGAATAAAATAAATATATAAAGGAGGCTCCCATACAACAACTATGATTTTTTTTGCTCGATATTCGTCTAACGTTGTATTAATGGTACGAATAAACAGATAAATAAATAAAGTCGGCTTTTTCGTTGTACTATAGAAATGCCTTCTTAAAATATGTACACACATCAGTTAAACAATACCTTAAAAGTCAAAAACACGTAGAGATATAAACTTCGCAAAGTAACATTTTAGGACTCGCCATTACAGCGCTTTGATAAGACCAGACAGATGTTACGTCACACATGTCGCTTTTTTACAAGTGATATGAGAATTTGGCAGTTATGTTGATTATTGCGTTTATGGGATGCAGGTTCACTACTCTTCTAGTATGTTAACCTTACACTCAAAAAATAACTTAGCACCTGACACGCGTCACAAACGCCATAACAGTTAAGACATTAAGACAAATCTCGGTAATTACAACTCGTAAGCCAACTTGAGAACATTTGCTAAAGAGAAAGCTTAATACGAAATTTCAGTCTTTATTATTAAGCTAACTGGAATTATGCCGTCTTTGTCCATTTCTGCTTTGTCTGGAGTAATATCTGTAAGAACTAATTTGATGTCCTTTGCTTTCAATTAACGGTAACTTTCATGATTTTGTAGTTGGAATTAAATTAATATTGTTAGTCCTACAAAAAGGTGCATAAATATACAAGCTGATGTTTTTTTCGAACACCATGCGCAGTTCAATCAAATATAAAGTAAAATCTGTAATAAAATAAATAGTAAAATTATATCAAAACATTTTGCATTTTGGTCGAGTCACAAAATCAAGGTTCCATAAATATTATAAAAAACCTAATTTAAAAAGTTCGGTGCATCTGAAATCTAAGCAGTTTGTTTCATAAAACTTGGCAAACTGATAGATCAAGAAGCGCCTTCATCGACTCGTGACATGGGTATTTTGTAAACGAGACTTTAAAATTTACACTTAGATAAAACTAAATGGTTTCTGATGTTTTTGCGATTGTTACACATTTCAATAAAATCACTTTAATACATTATTTTTACACCTAACGTTTTGAAAACTTTACATCATGGTCATCTTCAACGATCTCAATCTCCCAAGAACACATCGCAGAAGCCGCCCAAAGCCTCACACGGTCGTTCGTTTTCCAGCCATCTTACCATATATAAAGAGAGTCACAGACGAATTGGTTTTGTTCTTAACGAGAGAGAAAAATAATGATATATATCTACGTAACACCGTATTAAAGTGATTTTGTTTAAAATATAACACATAAATTTAAAAAAGCAATTATTAATCGTTAAGGCAAAAAATAACATTCAATAATATTTTAATATCAACAATACAAAACTGCAAAAGAAAACCATAATATTTCTCATTTTTGAAACTAAAAAGTATATCCAAACAACCAAATACCTACATAAAAACATTTTAACGAATCACCACATAGTTTTATTTGTCATAGTAACACACAAATTTTAGGTATAAATTTAATTTAAACGTTTTGACTTTAATTTCTTTGCAGTAATAAAATTATAATAGAGAGAGAAATTAATATAGAAATGGCTTTTAATTTTACCATTAAAATGTAATTGGTGTGTTTGAAATGTTTTAAGCTAAGCAAGAATTTAAGCTTTCATATTTTATTTTTCTTTTTAGGTTTAGTTTTTAGGGTTCCGTACCCAAAGGGTAATAACAGGACCCTACTAAGCTAGCTCCGCTGTCCGTCGCTCTGTTTGTCTGTCACCAGGCTGTATTTCATAAACTATGATAGTTAGGCATTGAAATTTTAATGCCGCTATCACAACAAATACTTAAAGCGGAATAATATAAGTTATATTTGATAGTTTTGGCTCGGTATTGATAACTGGTAGACAATTGAAATATTCACAAAATATTCAGTTTTCCACCCGTTTAAAGAAAAGGAGATTATCAATTCGGTTGTTCTTTTTTAACGTTGTTCGTACCTCAGAACTCTGTCATTTATTTGCGTTTCTTTTATGCTCAGAACAATAACTAAAGCTTTTATGGAAATATTATTGGCAACACTGACGTTTTTTTCAGTGTGTCACGCGACTAGAAGCTGTCTATAAGTTGTCAAAGCATTGTTTACAATTATTTTTTTTGGTTGGGACGTAGTTAATTTATATATTCACTTTTAAAATAAATAATTGAATTAAGGTATTTTTATTTATAATTAAATTAAAATATATTATATTAGATTACATTAGATTAGATTAAAAATACACATACAACATACATTATTTTTTTAGCCGTTTTTATAGATAATGATACGGAATCGGATTCGGAAACTCGCTTTTCCTTTAGTTTTAATTAAGATATTAGAGATTAATTTGTCACTAAATTTGGTTTTTAAGAGTAAGTTTATTTTAGTTATAATGTTCTATGTTTACAGTTGATTTATTTATAAATCTAATACTTAAGATTTGTTATAGTGTATCGAAATACCCACTGTATAGAGTAGGATTGGTTTAATCCAATTTCAACAATAAATCAGAAAAACAGCGTTTAATACTCTCCTTTTTCGCAATACACATTATACTATCCTGAGCCAACTCTGACCATTCTTTATTAAATTTCCGCATATCGTCACTCCATCACGTTTGCGGTCTACATCTATTCCGCCTTCCTCCTTCTGGTTCCACCACTTCGTTGCAATGTAAGTCCAGCGGTCCGGGTGTATACGATAAACATGGCCCTCCCAATCCCATTTTAATCATGCAGCTTTGCGGCCCACATTGATAATACATGTCTTTGAGCAACGTGTAGTTTTTCGGATTCTGTCCATCCTTGTCGCTCCTAGGACACTTCGCTCCATCGCTCCCTAGCAAATCTTGAATCTGGACTCAATGGCTTCCGGCAAAGCCATTTGGGTGCCATAACTTAGGACGGGCAGTGAAACGGTGGAGACCTTTGCCCAGGAGTGGAACAATATAGGTAAATATAAAAAAAAAAATATACTACGGTACGATTGATACCTAAATAGTAATCCAGTTACTTTCTAAGATCACCTGTATTGTACCACTTAACAAATTTGTCAGTAAAGAGGTACCAATTGTAAAATCAAAAATCGCGAATTGTACTTTCATATTATGGAATTACAATTTGTTCAATTACTAAAAAATCTTTCTAAAAATCCTCATTACTTCTTTATATGAATAACTTATGTATTAAGAAATTGCTATGCGTAAAGGCCGCCATTTGCGCATTTTCCTATTTCTAAGTTTAGTTTGTAATTTATTGTATTTTTTTGTCTATTTGCAATAAAGGGTTTCTATCTATCTATGTATGTATGTTGTCCATCCATGATAAAAATATAATAATAATAATAAAATGTTTATTTTCTCTTCACAATATAGTTACATAACAGTATTGTATATCAACTGGCTAGTACAGAGTTTTGTCTGCTTAGTGTAACTAGGAAGACTTGTGAAGAGACCAGTCCCTGAATAGGCTCCCGACGGAACCTGTTCTACAGGTAACTGGGCCCCTCCCTGGTAATTCTAGTTTAAGTTGCAGGAGCGAGTAGTTAACTTAGCCAGGAATTTTCTTACTAACTAGTTATAAATTATAGCGCTGAGACAAAAACAAAGAATGGGAAAACAATAATATAAAAATGGAGCGTATTAAAAATCTAGGCAATACATACTATTTGGGAATTTACGGGCTGTGTAACTGAGTGTGCGTGAATGTGTGAATGTGGTGTGATGTGCGCGGTGTGTGCATGTTGTGATGTAGGTGTGTGTGTAGGGCATTAGTGCATGGGTGAGTGGTTGGCTGAGGGGGATCGGGGTATTGTTGGTAAATTTGGTTGAGTAGTCAATGGTGGGTCAAGCGATAGTTATCAGTAGGTTTTCTGTCGAGTCATAGTCCAAAGTTTTTAAGTAAGTCGTGATAGTTTTTTTGCAGCTGTATTTGAGGAGGGGGTATATATCGAGGTGTTTGTTCAGTCTATTGTATAGGCGTGGTCCAAGATAGGGAAAGAAGGAGGAGGCCGTGGAGGTGGTATGGGGGGGGATTTGGCAAACTGTTCTGTTGCGTCGCTTATCTTGTAGTTTTTTGGGGTTATATTGCAATTGGGAGTGTTGTTTCAGAGCGGTGGACAAAATGAAGGATTGTCTGACGGTGAGTACGTCCCAGTGTTTGTATAACTCGACCGTAGGGTAGCGAAACGGCAAGCCCGCAGCCACTTTGAGAATAGATCGCTGGGCTCTCTCTACGTCTATAAGGTATGATTTAGCGGCCCCGCCCCAGGAGGTGATGCAGTAGCTTATTAGTGACTGGCACAGGGCCTTGTATAACATGACGATGATACGCCGGTCTGCTATGTGTCGCATAGTTTTGAATATGTAGATAAGTTTTCGAAGTCTAATTGCCAGGGATTCTAGATGTGCTCTAAAAGAAAGATTTTGGTCTATGGATACGCCGAGATACTTGAGGCTATCAACTCTTTCGAGTCGGGGACAGTCGCAATTTATGGGATAACCAGTACATACATGTGCTGTGATTATCAGCGTAGGGGTGGGTAGAGAATTATATTTGAGAGCAAAGCTAATAAATTTCGTTTTACTAGTGTTAAGCGTTAGTAGGTTATTCGTTAGCCAGCTACTAGTCCGGTCAAAGCCTTTTTGGGCCAAGTTGAATGTATCTTTCCAAGTGTCTCCACTAAAGAAAAGGGCTGTGTCGTCGGCAAAAGTTAGGGCTTTCCCTCCATCGAGTTGAAGCCTGCACAGACTGTCAATGTAGATCAAGAAGAGAGTAGGAGAGATGCAGCTGCCCTGTGGCAGCCCACATGTAAGGACCGTTTCTTCGCTGGTCCAGTCTGCTATTTTAGTGCGCTGTGTCCTGTGAGTCAGGAAGTCCCTGAAGAGGGAGAGGGCTAGTCCTCTGACTCCTACTCTCTCCAGTTTATCTAGTAGCCGCGGGACAGAGACCGTGTCGAAGGCTTTTTTCAGGTCCAGGAATATGGCTAGACATTTCTTCTTATTGTCTAAGGATAAGACAATATCATCAATTAGTTCCTGGACTGCATCTTCGGTAGACCTCCCGGTACGGAAACCATACTGATTTTGTGATAGTAGGTTATTTGTTTCGAGGAATTTGATAAGGCGGTTATTCATTATTTTCTCTAGGATTTTAGATAGAGTTGGTAGGATAGAGATGGGCCTGTAATTGTCGACTTGGTTTCTGTCGCCGCTTTTATGGATGGGTATTATCAGAGCTTTTTTAAAAGCGGAAGGGAAGGTACCCTGTGCCATTGAGAGGTTACAGATGTAGGCGATAGGACCAGCCAGGGTCATGGCGTAGCGCTTTATTATCCTACTTGGTATTTGGTCTAGCCCTACTGCGCTATTCTCTTTTAGGCCCGTGATAATTAGCAGGACATCTGATTCTAGGACCGGTGCCATCATCAGACTGTGGGGTGGGGTGGGTGAGTGGGAGCTTCGGTAAAGGGGCGTGTATTGTACCGGCCTGGAGGTTTGAATTTGTCCTGCCTACGTTCACGAAATATTTATTTATTTTATTAACCTGTTGTTTCGGGCAGCTAGAGTCTAGGAGAGACTGGGAGTAATCCTGGGGTTTTTTAGAACCATTTATCTTTTTGATTACTTCCCAGAGACGTTTTTGATTATTTTTGGCGCCTTCGATTTCCGATCTTTCATAGTTCCTTTTAGCCTTTTTTAGTACCTGAGTGCAGTAATTTCTGTAGCGTTTGTATGTTAGGGATATTACTTCGTTTCCCGGGTTTTATTCTGAATGCAGCGCAGGAGACCTTTAGTTATCCAAGGTTTTATGATGGCCTTTCGTTTTGGTGTCTTTAGTGGTTTAAAAACGTTCACTTCGTTGACAGATACTTTCGATTGGTTTTCATCCGAAGAGACATGGTGTTTATACTTTACCATGCTGTAATACCAGGCAGAAAACTTGTTTCAAAATGATTTGAAACAAGTTTTCTGCCTGCCGGCTGATGAAGATCGCCAAAAATCCTAGTTGCAGCAGTCTCTGTCCAATTTTGGACTTTTTGCCGATGAAATTGTATGAATCTCAACTCTGTTAGATAATGAATAGAATATCAAATGCTATTTTTCATTACTTTGTACTCAATCATTTATAAACCAGATTACTTATTCGTAGGTAGTACACCAGTAAAAAACAATGCCGAATGAAGGCTCGCGATTATATTTCAACATTATTTGAAATTACTAACGTAAAGACTTAATCTAAGACGTTAGTGATAGTTTCTCAGTATAGTGTGCTACATAAATAGATTTCTTCGCCCTTATAAATTAAAATAGCAGTGGATAAAATCGAGAGTGTACAATTTATATTTTTAAGTAATATAACAATCTCAAAATTCGAATTTACGAGAATTACAAAGCAGTTATGGCAAACTGCTTCGAGGGATTGGCAATAATAGTTTATTGACTCAATTACAAGCCACTATATGCACATCTGATGCTCGTTATCAGCTATTATGTTGCGACATGACATTCAGAATACCTACTTGTTGTTTATGTTGTCAAATACAATATAACACGACTATATACATAGATAGACTATCCATTCAACTCATAATCTGATTTTACCTCACCCATAAAGCTTTGTATAGAGTGATATGATTGGTTCCAATATATATCTACCGCTCAGGACGGCAGCATTGTCAGCATTGTGCCTTTGATTGTGCGACAAGTCTGATTTAAAGACCGAGCCAGACTGGATGCGTAGAATGCACCTTGCACGTGGTGAGTGGCACGACGTTCTATTATACACACATATTGTCACGACTTTTTTCGTAGCGGGGTAGACAGACCCCAGGTCTATAAGTCACGTTTAGCATGTTGGTGGGCATTAGGTGGAAAACGGAATCAAAATAGTGGGTTGCTAGCCGCATCGCCTATTAACATGATTCCTCAGATTTTTGTCCGTTTCTCGATAGACTTTTACAATCTGCGCGGGAAAAGAAGCAGCTGGTACATTCTACGTTTTTTCTTTTTCCCCAGACCAGCATGGAAGAGGCGTTATATTATATACTTCAATATGAGATATGGCGGACAGGCTGCGTGGCGTCAACGTGCAAGTAGACGAAATGCAGTACGTAACACGTTGCAACTCTCAAGTACATGTGAGTGGCGTGACCGTAAACATGTTAGTGGTGTGTGTAGAGCTTCGCGGCTTTCGGTATGGTAGGGCGCATGTACACGCCGGCTTTAAAAGTCAAGCCACATTGGATGCTTTTGCAGCACGTATATGTAGAAACGCGCGTGGCGATGGTCACATATTTGTCTCTTGAGAGCTGCAACGCGTTACGTGATGCACTAAGTCTACGTGGACAGCTACGCCGCGCACACGCCACGCAAGCTGTCCGCCATATCTCATATTGGAAGTTTATGATACAACGTCATGTCACGCATACGTGACAACATATTACATACATGTATGTCTCTTGAGAGTTGCAACGTGTTACGTACTGCATTTCGTCTACTTTTTTTTTTCAGCTTTATGCGAATTTCTTTATTCATCACAAAAATTAAAATATTCACATAAAATGCCAGACAATTTAAAACCATAAATATATAATAATTTAACTTAAATAAAATAAATCTTCCAACTCGTCGCATCGAGGCAACGTGCTCAATATACTGGCAGCATTTCCGCGCTGTATAGCAATACTAATTCGCTGAGCGAAATAGCTGCCAGCTCTAGGGTCTCCTGTTGACTCAATGAGACGAGTTGTGATGTCCTTGTAAAAACATTTAGCTTCCGGGCCCCAAGGGCCCATCGTCTCTACTGCGAAGGGAAGGAAAATAAAATTGTCTCCCAGACCCACATATTTTCGCCTCTTACCAGCCTCAGCAACACCGGCAGCCGCCCCACCATGGGTAGACGAAACGTTTAAATGCGAAGGTGCTAACGTATCCACACATGTGGCGTCCCAAACCAGACATTTACCCTGCCTCCATGGAATTAGAGAAAGACCATCTGGACGCTTACCATCAGTGCGGACAATTCCACTTGGTTCTAAAAGTGAAGGAACCCCGACGGTGGCCAGCGATCTTCGAATTATGTCGTTAATCGAGGCATGTCGCGGTATTCGTCCCGCAATTTTGGAGCACGCAAGACCATGATGGCCCATCCCGTTCACGGCCGTCCCGCAGCGGCAGATGTGAGGCTGTGTGATATGCGCACCTAAACGAAGGCCCATGGCGAGTGCAAATGAACAGCTATCAAGTAACGTGCCAACATGTGCGGAAGGAAGTGCCTGCAACCAGTATCCCGATTCCCTCTCTGCCAACGCCAATAATCGGGAGCGGTCCTCCACACTATTACATTGGGCTAATGTTCTCTGTTGGATCTCTCTGCACATAGGATTATCCCACTGCTTCTGTGAACACAGATTTGTTGGTAAGTCATCCGCGACGTTGCACCGCCAAGACTCCCTTGCCTCACTGACACCACACACCTCTGCGGAACCCATAGTTGGGCCAAGAAGTTTACCGCACAACGAGGATGAAGCGTGAGCAGAAGCGAGAAATGCAGGCAATGCAACTGCGGAGACCTTACGCACTCCGATGCCACCGCAACGTACCGGAAGGGAAGCAAATTGCCAGGCCTCATATGTAATTTCACAGTTAAAAATTTTAATTAATGTAATGTAAATTTTAATTAATAAACCCCCTTTATAAGCTCGTCTAATAACTGTAGTTGGTCAATTTGCTTCCACAAGAGCGAGCACCGCAAAACGTAGGTAAACCTAGGCACAAAGAGACAACACTTTACGATGAAAAAAGCCATATGTGCGTTTAATTTAAACAAAAGATGACATGAGGTATTAAACTTTTCTACTTGCTCTTGAACAAATTTGGGAATGGAATCTTCCAACAGTGGAGCACCCAGCAATTTGAATTCCTCCTTAGTCACTATTTTTAACTCTGGAGCCAATGAGTGAAAATCCATATCAATTTCGTCTTTTCGAAATTCATTTATAAATAATTCACATTTCGACAGATTTAAATTCAATCCTATCTCCTCAAACCGGGTAATTATATTCTGTAGGTCTGACTTTACCATCCCTGCACTTCCCCCTAAGGTCCCATCATCCAAGTACCAAGCATTTAAGGTAGAGTTTAGGCTAGATATGACGGGATTTATACCTAGGCTAAATAAGGCTGGTCCTATTGGGTCTCCCTGCTGGCAACCTGTTGATGATGTCAATAATTGGTCTCTCTAAACAAGATCCGAAGAAGAACCGTAGCACTGCCAAAGATAAGCAGACAGTGCCGGAATTTGTTCTCTAGCCTCACTGAGAAAGACTCCCCTATCAATAGTATTAAAGGCGTTTCGGACGTCCACTTTCAGAATAACTTCACAATTAGCATCACTTAGGAAGGTTCTAGTCGTATGTACAATTGCCTCGCAGCCACCCTTCACTGCATAACCCAGCTGTCTGGGTTGGAAGTGGGATGCCAAAGAGGAAGCTATTTTCAAACAAGCAATCTTTGAAACCAGCCTCCTCAAAGTGCAACCAATGGCAATAGGACGTATGCCCCCATCCCTTTTTTTAAGAGCACACAAATTTGCTCCATACGAAATGTTCACTACCTCATCTGGTACCTTACCCGCCAGCATAAGGTTAACAAGCGAAACTATGCTTTGCACTAAAGCTCTTCCGTGATCGCCCATAATACCACATACTGTATCCTTTAGATGCTGGGGTGATAACCCATCTAACCCACTAGCGGAGCCGGTTTTGAATCTATTCAAACTTTCTATTACGTCCTCTGCGGACACCTGTAGCGAAGCGAGTGAATCTGGTGGAGGATCAGGCATAGAGAAAAGATGAGACGGTTGCGGATGTTTCTGCTTTAAAGACGAAAGGGTGTCCTCGGACTCAGGAGCAAGGGTGTCGCATGAGAATATTAACTGAGCGGCTCCCCTCACATCACCGTCACTGACCTTACCCTCAATTCGTTTAATCCGTCTTTCTACGCTATCCACCAAACTTCCGTGGGAGCGGTTCCGATCACAGAAAGTGACGTCTAAACTATTACCGTAGTGGCTACAATTGTTTTTGATCAATTGTGTCAGAGAACTGGGTTTTCCGTCCTTTTTACTGACATGTAACATTCTGTAGGAAAATGTTAGAAGCTGCTTCCAACTATCCCCGTCATTGTCCGAAACTATTTTGTCTATAACTTTTTTTAAAGCTATGGCAACAGACACTCTTGCACCTCTGGGTATCCGCTTGACGACAGGCATATGTCTTTTGCATTTGCTCAATAATTTCCAAAGCGGGTAATCTGAATTTATATCACCAGGCGCATCTGTTTGCAAATTCGATGTCTGAACAATGGGTCGGTCATTTCCTATCGCGGCGGACGATTTATGAACCTTAGTGATGTGAACATTGAGACCCCTCCGACTTTTAAAAAACCTGGGCTGATTACACTGTTCACACCTCTCATACCCATCCAGCGACAGAACAGATGGGGCAGTAGAAGAAGGCGTAACAGAAACTATGGGGTCCGGCAAAGACATTTCAATAAACAATCAAATAATTACACACTTCGCAGCAAAAAATAAAATAAAAATATAGCAACAATAACCTTATTAGCTACTACAGAGACCTATACAATACCAAAATAACAGTAAAAAGAAGCGGCTTTAAAAATAAATAATGAAATGTCATTAAAGCCACAAAATAAATTAAAATTATTATTATTAACTAGACAAAAAAAAAACAAATAGTCCAACAAATGAAATAGTAACCTTGAGTATATATTAAAATAATGTAAACGCAATTAATTAGGACAAATTTAGTAAATTGATACATTATTATACTTATCACAATCAATGTGCAAATTAAAACTTAATTTAATTAATAATTATTATACACAAAAAACTAACAATATATATTTTGAATAAAAAAAAAATTATTACTAATACACTTAATTATATCGAGTCTGAAATGTTCAACAGCCAATTAATGTTTATTTACAAAATTAATTAAATCATATGTTTAAAAGTCAATCAATATTTATTGACAAAATAAAATACATCAAATAATAAAATAATTTTATATCAGAAATGCATGACTGTAAACAATGGATATCATCTAGTCCTTGTTATCAAGTTGGATGCGGTTGCGCCCGCCATCTATCGGTGAATAGGAAAAAAAAATTTGTAGCAAAGTTCTCGGTCGATATCTCACTCACAAAAATGTCTTTCCATGTTGAAATGAAAAAAAAAAAAAAAAAAAAACGAAACAAAAAAAAAATATGTCAGCTGTTGGAGAATCGAACTTGGGCCGCTCAGATTAACTTCGGTTTATCGGCATAAAACGTACCACTGGACCATCGTACAGTGTAATGTTGGTGATGAAATGTTTGTTCACACGCCGCCGCGCCGCGCCGATACCAGCTATTGTAGATCATTATACTGATTCTGCTACACGATTAGATAATGATTCTACCCGACATACATATTTGTGATTCACCGTCACCAATATTTAGTAATTAAGTAGTTGGCAGCCTCAGGCTTTGTCCGTTTCCAGGCACAGAAAAAATATTGTTCCTTGTGGTATCTTAGGCCTGTTCCGCTCTCAGATGTTGTTGCACTGAACCGACACGCAGCGCTGCGGCGCCGTGCATACGAGATCCTACTCACAGTTCTCCAATTGTCCCTGCACTAGCCCTCAGTCCGCAGGCAGAGATAACGCTCCAGCACCACACTGTCACTTGGATCTAAAATACTAGACACTCTTTTTAACATTAGCGACAAGCTATATATTTTTCTCGAATAAAAATACACGCCGACGATGTTATCGGGCACAGCGACGCCCTCCCTCCTTTCTTTCTTTCGTCTACTTGCACATTGACGCCACGCAGGCTGTCCGCCATATCTCATATTGGAAGTTTATGATACAACGTCATGTCACGCATACGTGCATGGTGCCGTCTACGGGTCCAGTCTGGCTCGGCCTTAAGTCGTCACTAGATGGCGTTTTGCAAAACTTGGTAGAAATTGAAAATAAACACAAAACCTCTGCTGTTCCATGCTGGTTGTGTGTAATTGCGTCTCATCAAGTTCGAAATCAATAGCCGTATATAAGACTTGGCGAAAATTTAAGGCATTATGTCAAAGCCGATGTGGCCAGCAACCTCATAACTTTGATCCCGTTTTCCACCGATACTCTAAACGGCGCCCTTGGATCTTTTGTTTTGGATTCTTGGATTTGTTTACCCCGTAAAATATATAAAGACGCAATTTATATAGGTATGTGTGTATGAGAATACAAAAAATGAAAAAGAAGTTCCATCCCTTAAGACCATATTTCCATAAAGCATGTCATCATAGTATGTTTAATATTTAATAATGTACAAAACATAGTCCAAGAGTAGCACTAAGTCAGATTTATGGCTTAACTTAGAGATGTTTGTAACTAACGACACCTTTGGGAATTTTATGAGCCACACACCCAGTTTAAGTGTTTTTAGTTATGCGGATTTCCATAATTTCTGTAAAGTTATGCTTACCACAATAAATAACTAACTATATTATTAATTATTAAAAGATGCCCGTCTGGTATCCGGCAGAGTAGAAAAGGACCACTCCAAGTCTTCCCGTGGATGTCGTAGAAGGCGACTTAGGAAATACAAACTAAACAAAGCTTATAAACATCTGTGAGACCTCTCCAACCCGTCTGGCCATCGTGGAGAGCGTAGGCCAAGTCCTCTGGCTGCTCTGGCCAAGTATGGCTCTAGTAGTACAGAGAGGGTCGTGCTCCTGTAGTAGAGACTAAAAAGGACCTGATGATGATGATTATTATTAAAAGTTATAAATGATCAGGGGTGTCATTCTCAACTAATTCGCTAGTGGTTGCGGGTGGTATCGCGCCCGGCCCCTCGAGCTTTTACTTGCTTTTCTTCCATTCATCCGAGTAAGTAGTATCCCTTCGTTTCCTTTCCAAATGCAACAAAATCCTGTTCTTCCCCAGCTCAAAAATGACGCTTCTGATGAGCAGCAGTGTCGGAAGCACAAGAAGCCAAAGACATTGCGTTCGCCAACCCGTCTGACAAGTATGGTGAGTATGGTAAAATCTTCCCATGGAACTAAGGATCCAAGGAGAGGCCTTTGTCCAGCAGTGGACTCCTTGCGGCTGAAATAATAATGATGATTATTATTATTATAATAATAAACTAATGTTGCCCCTTTGCTGCACATTTTTGCGTCGTGCAGCCGTTTCTGGGGCCCATTGACTGAGTCGGCGAGTCACCACCTGCCTATTTTTCCGTGTGTATCAACATTGGTCAGGCAGGTGCCATAGTTATTCCCATAGCCCAGATACTAACCATTAGCCATTCATCCCAATAGCCCAAGAGTAGTGTTCCTTTATATCAATAGGTTTGCACCTTCTAGGGATTGTCTGTGAGCACATTTCTATAGTGTGTTTACTGTCATGACCTGGATAGTGCCCCACCCCATTTTATAGCAAACGTCTCACAAGGCCTCTACATGTTGGACATGTGTCCCCATGCAAGCCTCAAAAGACCGGGCTTCGGCCCGTGGTTACTTAAGAGACAACATAATAATAATAATAATAATTGCTTTATTGCAGACACAAAGGATCCATAATTTTTTAGTCATATACAAAAAATATATATTAAAACAAAAAATACAAAATATATATTGTAAAAAAATAATTGTCAGCTGGCGACAATAGTCAGCCAGTGTCTGTACGTGTCCGTGGTGACAAGCCTCTCTGCCAGTCCTCTCACGATACTGTTACTGCACATATTTACTTTGGACATGAAGTTCGCTATACGGTGACGGTGTATGGCGTTAAAAGAATTAACCCTAGCCTCCGTAAACATACCAGAAGCACTACACCATGGTTTCAATCCCATCAGTTGCCTAAAAATATTGTTGTAGGCTACTCTTATACCGTCATAGGTTTTAAGCGTATAGTCAGTCCAGAGCTGACAGGTGTAAAAGGACTTGCAGAAGGATCTAAATAGTGTGAGTTTCACGTCATGGGAAGCTTTATAAAATTTTCTGGCGACCATATTGCCAACTACACACAGCGATCTGCGCTGTCTCTCTATGTCGTCATCGTCTTTTAACGACGATGTAACTATATGGCCAAGGTACTTGAACGAGTTTGCGATTTTTACAGGCTGTCCGTTTAGGGTCAAGCTAGGTACGGACTCTGGCCCCTTACCCGATCTAAACACCAACATCTCTATCTTTTTAACATTGTAAATTAAATCATGCTTTTTTGCATATTCTTCACATATGTTTATTAGTTTTTGAAGTCCTTTGATTGAGGGGCTGAGCAGCACCATGTCGTCAGCATAACTTAGGTTGTTGATATATCTATCGTCAAGCCGAAGTCCGACTGGTGTGCTGCTCAACTTCACAATCAGGTCATTTACATAGAGGTTAAATAGATCGGGAGAGGTGAGTCCGCCCTGCCGCACCCCGCAAGTTAACCTATAGGTATCAGACAATTCGTTACCCCATTTAACATTATTTGTTTGATTACGGTACCAGTATACTAAGAGGTCAACGACTTCGGGATCAATACCTGCATTACGCATCTTTTCCCAAAGTAAGCCGTGATTTATTGTGTCAAATGCACTACTTAGATCGAGAAAACATGCGTAAACAGTGGTACCGCGTACTTTGTAGTATTTAACTACTTGTTTAAGCGAAAAAATGGCCGTGTCAGTGGATAGATGCGGCCGAAATCCAAATTGTCCATCGTCAATAGTGAGAGAGCTTATTTTATAATGTATTACTCGATCAAATACCTTGGCCATAATGGTGGCCAGTGAGATGGGTCGGTAGTTAGCCATGCTCGAGATATCGCCCGTCTTGTTCTTGATTATGGGCACAACCAATGTACGGATAAGGTCATTCGGCACGTAACAGTGCTGTATGCATAAACTACAGAAACGCGCTAATATTTCACAGATATGTTGGCCCGCATACAACAAATGTTCAATGCTAAGGCCGTCATGGCCGGGAGACTTGCCCCTCTTCATATATCTCAATATATGAGCAATATGTTCGACCGTCACACGGCAAGTCTCCCCGTCAAGACTGCCCTTTCTATTACTGCTGACTTCGTTCCTATTACATTTATTTACATTAAAATGTTTGCTGAATAGGTTAGCAATACATTTCTTATTTTCTTCACCTTCTATTTTTGTTGGCAGACTGCTTTTATAATTTAACTTCTTGACTTCTTTCCAAAACTTTATGAAATTATTACAAGTAGTATGATGACGGGCCAACATATCCATTTTTATTTTTTCCTGGTTGTTTTGTACATATTTAAGGGCATTTTTGAAATCCCTACGCGCAGCCGTCATCGCATCGTAGTAATATCCCGAGCATGGCCTCCCATATGACACCCAGTCGCCAAAAGTCTGACGGGCCTTTACATGCAGATGTCTCACGTGAAAGTTCCACCCTACCACTTTCTTATTATCCATACGAGACTTGCTATATGTTCGTTCTGCTGAGGATTGCAGTATTTGGATCAGTGTTATCATTTATATAGTTATAATTATTAAAATTTCGTAAAATATTTATTAAACCATTATCACATAAGTTCGAATACATTTCTATTTGACTAGTATTTCTCTTACCCCAAACATATTTAAAATTATTTACAGTGTTATATACATTATAAGTGGTTTTCGGTATAATTGAATTAAAATTGCATTTAATGACTAGAGGCATATGGTCTGACCAAACGCGGTCGTACATAATAAAAACATCGGTTACCAGTCTGTCCGCGGCGGCCGTAGCTGTCACGTGATCGAGCCATGAGCAAGTCCCATGCGCATCGCTAACGAACGTGTATGAGTCAGCCGGTAGACGGTCCATATCGACGCAACGTAAACACTGTTCACTGCAATATTTAATAAGCTCCTTTCCGAATAGTGATCCTGGGTGAGCGTTAAAGTCTCCCAGTATGAAAACACTCTCTATGTTGCAACTTTCAATCACTGCGTTAATTTCTGCAAGGCACTGAGTAAATTCGGGCAGATTATCCTCATGATTACACGGCATGTACACGCTAAAAACTAGCATGCTTCGATCGTCTCGGGACAGTCGCACAGCTATTATACGGTTGCTATTACACTGTATTATCTCTGTGGATGTAAACATGTTTGCACGCCACAACAAGGCATTATTATAAGTTACGCGAGATGCGTATTTTAGTCGGTATTGCCGGCAAGTTTTAGCCTACAGAAGGCCATTTTAATGGCGAGTGTGAAGTGGTGATATGGTGATGGTGATGTAAAACCATTGTTTTAGCCTTAAATAAAAACTAATTCAGATTATGAGATATTGCAATTCTGACCTTATTTATTACGCAGAAATTACGCGTTTAGTTCGGCTTTATTTAAATATCCCGTAACTTCGGTCTTATTTACTTTTAAATAGATTATACACAGTGAAAAAATATATAACTTAGAATCAGTACAGTACATTCACTTGCCATTTGGTGAGATGGGAGACAAATGCCTTCTTCAATACTTAATAAAAAAAAATATTATGCATAAAAACGGTGGATTCCCGGAAGACTTTATGAAGTAACTCCGACATTTGTTTGATCTTCTTTGAGGCAAACGACGCTTCTTTGATGCCAGAACCACAAAAGTTAAAAATAAAGAATTTAAAACAAGAATATATGTATGTAATTTGTTTTAAATTGTTTGAAATAAAGTTCGCCTTCCATTATACGTTTAACAGGACATGTGTTCTGATAAGTATTAATCTTAGTCTAAAGTGTTTGTTTAATATAAAGGAACTATTAATATTCTTATTTCTTACTTTCTACATACATACTATGCCTCTTATTCATAAAAGTTAACAAACGCTTATTAAACCTATTTTAGTTAAAATATGTTTTGTCCTTATCCCTCACTGCAACGATTGACATGGAAAGAACGAGACAAAACATATTTTAACTAAAATATGTTTAATAAGCGTTTGCTAATTTTTATGAAAAAGAGGGTATTACATCTTTTGCCTCTGCGGGGTAAACAGAACCCAGGTTTCTAAGACTATAGGCCACGTTTAGCATGTTGGTGGGCGTGCTGGTCGAAAACGGAGTTAAAATAATGATGGGTTGCTAGTCCCACGTCGCTCTTCTCCTAATATGATTCTTCAGATTTTCGCCCATTCCCTCGATTAGCTGTTACAATCTGCGCGTAAAGAGAAGCAGCTGTACATTCTACGTTTTTTATTTTCTTCAGACCAGCATAGAAAAAATTACTTATTTAGTAAGGGGTGCTAGTTAAACTAACTTCTATTTAAGAGCGTTATTCTCCTTTAAAAATCTACATTGTCCTCTGCCGTAGGAAATAAGTCTTAGAAAATACAAGCTAAACAAAGCTCATAAACATCAATGAGACCTCTCCAACCCGTCTGGCCAGCGAGGAGAGTGTAGGCGAAATCCTCTGTCTGCTCGGGCCAAGTATGGCTCCCGTAGTACAGAGAGGGTCATGCTCCTGCACTGGAGACTAAAAAGACCTGATGATGATGGTGATGATTGTCCTCTGAATTACGAAGTCAGTTACCATAAATGCGCTTTTAATAAATTCTATCTTAGCCACTATATATCGTCAAAGTAAGCTACTGTAACGTGTAAGTTGGGGACGCTCACACGCTTCGCTCGCTTATTTCTGTTTTGCATACATGGATAGTATTACGTCTTTTTCCCTTGCGGGGTAGACAGAGTCTAGGTCTATAAGATCATATGGCGACATTTATCATGTTGGAGTGCGTGTAGATGAAAGACGGAATCAAGCACCAAGATACAGCTTGGTGACAGACGGACTGACAGACAGACGGACAGCGGAGCGATATTAATGGGGTCCCGTTTTTACCCTTTGGGTATAAACTCTAAAAACTGTGGCTTGACTTATATTCCCTTTAGTAAAATGTATTCACTACATACTTTAATCTAATATTGTCTTGATAAGTTTATATTTACTTCGAGTTCAGAGACAACACGTAATAAGTTTCCAAGAAACTAGTATTCTCGGAATCCAAGAATTCCCTAAAGATTATAACATATTAAAACATTAAAAGATACATTAAGTGAACTTAAGTACCCATTATTCAAGTCGAGAGAAGCTCGTAGATCCTAATTTCTTATAATGTCTTTAGAATTTAGTTTTATTGCAAAGCGAAATGAGAAATGTTGAAAGCGATGCGTGATCTTTTTATCAACTATCTCATTTAATTTTTCAATTATCTTGAAGATTACTTTTATAAGTATCTTAATAAAAGTCATATAAGCCAATAAATTTATTTTTATTGGCTGTCTTATTTTAATTTGTTACAAAATTAAAATTGAAAATATGTGATGAAAAAGAACTCGGCCACAGGTAGGATTCGAACCCACGTCCCTTAGGTTTACGTATGTAGTGTTGTTACAATATTATTTATGTAATATGTTTTAGTTGTTCGTTGTTTGTTTTTCTCAAAATTTTGAGCGCAGAGCGTTGACAGCCCGTTGCAATATGCTTGCTCACAGGTTGGCACGGTGTACTAAACAAATAAAACTTACGCTATTTAGAGCATATTGGCAATCATTTTACTCGTGCAGCCTATGGGTGAAGTATTCGCGGGGGGCTTACAATGCTCTGCGCGTCCAGTATAATGATGCATTGAGGATGCTGCTGGGGCTGCCGCGGAAATGTAAGTGCGTCGGGTATGTTCGCCGAAGCACGAATAGATGACTTTTATGCCATAATGAGTAAGCGGGCTGCCTCGGCGCTGCAGCGACTCCGTGGGAGTTCTAACAGCATCCTTAAGAGACCGACATATGCCAGGCGGCGTGGCGATACAAACGCGGATGGTCTAAACGCGTTGGCTACTTTGGATATTTTCGTTTTTTAGGAATATTCAAGGGTTATTCGAAAAAGAAAAACATATGATGGCTGCCTTATCTGTAATGCAATAATAATCAAAAGTTTCAAGGTTAATTTTAATGTATTTGGTGATAATTGCTATATACCGAATAAATTAGACGGGATTTGGAGGCAACTTTGCAATTTTTTTCTATCGAGAAAAATTAACGCAGTCGTGTTTTTGAGTCATATAGTTACCAGAGTTAGTCCTGAACTTTACTGCATTTTTATTTCAACTTGAGTATTTAATTATCATTGATATAACAGTCAATCATGCAAAGCAGTGTGAGGTAGTACGGGCCCTTAATACCCTAGCAGCCAAAATTGATGGGCCTTTTGTGAGGCACTGGGCGGATCTGTTTTCCTGGCTCGCAATTTACTAACATTAGGATAAGTATTTTGTTTTTTACTAATTCTTATTGAGAACTTATTATATTATTATTACCGCCACCATTGATGACAGCCGCGACCAACGGCTTAACGTGCCTTCCAAAGCACGGAGGAGCTCTGCATATTTCTATGCCACTTGCGGTCACCCATCCAAGTGGGGACCGCGCCCAGGGTTGCCTAACATGCGTAAGGGTTGATAATGCTCACGTCCACTGAGACATTTGGCTCATCTATCAGAATGGTCATATCACAGTTTTATTAAATGGTTGTTTTTATCGATCACTCACTACTGATAAAAAGAACTCTCAGCAGCCGTAGCATTAGCATGGCACCCGCGACCACGTGTTTATCGCGCGATAAACTACACAAATCTCGCTCTTTAATATTACGAAAAACAGCGGGCGATAGATGATAAATATTAACACACGTGTCATGCTACGGCAGACAAAATGATTGCGTTTGCCATTCTTATTTTTCTTTTCTCCCAGTAGATAAACTCCTGCACTGCAGAAAAGAAAAAAATAGAAACCAACTGCTTATTTTTCGCGTAGACCTTAAGAACCGGTCAAGGGTATGCGCAAAAATATAATCTCATGTCAATAGGAGATGCGACTAGCAACCATATTTAATAATAACAAAATAAGTAACAAATTCTTGTTCTTTTCGAGTCGAAACTATTGTTTCGACTCGAAAAGAACAAGAACCACTATGTTAGATATTATAGTAACCAATAAAACATCATATTTAATAACAGCAGTAGCATTAACCACAAATAAGAGTACGAGACCACCATTAAGTAATTTAAGGTTACGTTAATAAGAGTGAATGGAAATAAAAAGCTTTCACGTTTCCGATTGACCGCCTAGTTTCAATCATACTTACTTGTATTGTATGTTATTCGAACACGACAAGGACGCGTAATTAATATATTAGTGTAGGGGCTAATGTTGTTTATGAAGTAACTTTGTAAAATGTGCGATCGTCCAGGTATTAACGTAGCTTTCAGGTCTTATAGACCTGGGCTCTGTCTACCCCGCAAGGGCAAAGACGTGATAGTGTGTGTGTGTTTCCAGGTATTTAGCCAAACAAAAATAGAAGTAAATAGATTAAATAAGTAGACATCATAAGAAAGCTCAAGGTCGCTCAAAAAGCAATAGAGAGGGCTATGCTCAGTGTTGCTCTGCCGAAGACAGAATCAGAATTGAGGAGATCCGTAGACGTACAATAGTCACCTATATTATTAGCGGATTGGCTTTTTGAAGTGGCAGTAGGCGGGGCTCATAGCGCGTAGAACCGATGGCCGATGGCTAAAATATCTTGAAAGGTGACCATCTGGTCAGTATCAAGGTGACTACGTACCCTGCGACCTTGAAAACAAGCAAGCAAGCAGCTTCCAACCGGTCATTTTGGAAATCTTTGGGGGAGGCCTATGTCTAGCAGTGGACTGTTTGCTGCTGACGTGATGATGATATCCCGCTTGTAAATACACGACCGCCATTCTCTTGGAACGGAATTGAAGTTTGAACAATAGCACAATTGGCAGAGCGTAGGTCGTACATAGCCCTAAGGTCACTGAATATTTCCATCAGATTTTATTTCTTCATTTAATAAGAGAAAATTCACTTATGTTCGATACACTGGCTCTAACACTATAACATTTTCCTAAGTATTTGACAGGTACATGTAATGTAACAAATGGGCAATAATTCATTGTTTTACGAATACGAATTTAGTTAGCTTTTATTAATATCATGTTTTGGTAAGTCACGCAAGCCCAGTGCTAAGAAATTAGCTAAAGCTGTTTGACCTTTTTTGGTATTTTTTTTCATGTTTAGAAATAAATCAAAATCAAAACGTTAATTAAAAAAATTGGCTTTTACAGGCTTTTCACGTCAAATCACATTTTAATTATCCGATTTAGTAATATTTATACAAATAACAAATAATGTTTAATAGCTATAGATTACCTACTAGCGTTTCGAAACTGACCACTCGACACATAACATAATTTGTATTTCTTTATATTAAAGCATTTTAACGAAACATGTAAGTAGCAAATACTGAATGATGTGAATTATTAAAACAAAGACGTTAGTTTCAATGATATATAGTATTGTGGTACAAACTGGCCAGGCGGCAGAACTCTTTTGTATAAAAATGCCGAAAAGTTTTTTTGATTTCCTAGCATTTGTCCAGTATGAAAAGTTGTTCATATTGATGGGCTGAGTCACGCTTTTAAGAATACGTCGAGGGTACATTCACACTCTGTATATATGTATGAAAATCTTCGCTGTTAGATCTCTCTATAGTATTTATTATATTGAAATGGTTTTGGCAAGTAAAACTATAGCAATGTCAAAGTTCCCACGCTAAGTCCTCATTAGAAACTGTGTAATGAAAAGGCATGTTACGACTACCAAAGATACTCCTAATTTATTGGCGAACTAATGCAGCGGAGCCAGCACTGAACTTACGTAGTATATGAGCGTGTGCATAATACACTTCACTGTGACTTTCGGAGTATGCTGAACTTTAAATGAGATTCTTGGAATGTTTGTAAGGGGACACTTTACGGTTGCTGTCTTCCACTTGCAACTTTGGTCTTCCACGCACGGAGTAAAAAAATAAAAATGCTTGTCTGTTAAATCGATTTACGGATGAAAATTTTATGTGATTACAGTGATAGACAGATGCGCGATAGATAACACTACTACTGCTGCTGCTGCTGCTGCTCCGGAATGCAAAATTCTTCGTGCGTGCAGCCGGTGTTCATATTACGCTATATGAGCGTGTGCATAATAAATACACTTCACTGTGACTTTCGGAGTATGCTGAACTTTAAATGAGATAGTTGGAATGTTTGTAAGGGGACACTTTACGGTTGCTGTCTTCCACTTGCAACTCCTTTGTTCCATTCAAGTCGATTTACGGACGATAATTATACGTGTTAACATTGAGAGATAGATGCGTGATCAGCGGAGCCAGCACTGAACTTATGTAGTATATGAGCTACATAGATACTAGCTACATAGATACTACCTACATAGATACTAGGTACATAGATACTAGCTACATAGATACTAGGTACATAGATACTAGCTACATAGTCAATTAAAAATAAAATAGCATTTAGAAGTTATGGTTGAATAAATAAACTCACAAACTTACATATTTACCTCTACATTCAAGCATTCTTAAACACAGACATAAGCTTGAAATCAATACACTCCTTTCTTGGCAGTTATGTGAAAAGTTACAGACAGAGTAATTATCGCATGAATACTTTAAGTATGTTATTTCCGCCCACTAATTAATTTAGGATCGAAAAGAACAGTGACAAGCTAAACAATTCACCGGCTGCTTCAGTTTGAGAATTTATTCGTACATTTGCTCTCTGCTGTGCAGTGAAGTGCTGTTTCTGATACTTGTTATAACTGAATTCCTTACTCAATAAAGTTATTTTTAAGTAAACCAATATTTGATTTAAAACCGACGGGCTATATATAACTTGAAAAGTTTTGAATAAAGCGAGTTCTTCATTCAGTAAAAATTTAATAAGTAATTTGAGAACAGAGCACTATCCTTCGTTATTAGTTGGAGATTGAATTTAATAATATCTAATGTTAGTAGGAAAAATCGGGAGTAGGTATTATTCGTTTGTGGTATTGTTTGTTTTGTGTGTTTTTTGTAAAACTTTATTGTAACTACATGTAGAAATCAGAGAAAGAGACAAATAAATAAATGTACAACGGCGGACTTATCCCAATAAGGGATCTCTTCCAATCAACTGGCGAGTAATTGAGAGGAATGTTTAATATTTTTAATGTGGAATATTGTCTGTCAAAAGCTACGTCGAAAGTATATAAAAAACTAAAAACGTGCGAAAAACTTCAAAATTTTTTTATCATAGTAAATTTTTATATCTAAAGTTTTATTAATTTAATCAGGCGATTGTAGCATCCATTGCTATGCAGACGACAGTACGGGTGATGCATATTATGCAGGTCGTGCAAATATCCCTCAAACACAGGTGGAGGAGAACAGAAAGAGACTTGTGTCTGACATTGAGACCTCTCTGGAGCAGGTCTCTGAATGGGGTAAACTAAACCTAGTTCAATTCAACCCTACTAAGACACAAGTCTGCGTGTTTTCCGCTAAGAAGACCCCATTTAACATAGCACCGAAGTTCCGGGACACCTCTCTTACCATTTCTAAGAGTATTGGGATCCTTGGCGTCGATATTACGAAGGAGGTCCAATTCCGGAGTCATCTGGAAGGTAAAGCCAAAATGGCTTCTAAAAAACTTGGGGTGCTCAATAGAGCGAGGCAGTACTTCACTCTGGGTCATAGACTTTTGTTATATAAAGCTCAAGTCCGGCCCCACATGGAGTACTGCTCTCATATCTGGTCTGGTGCACCTCAATACCAACTCCTTCCTCTTGATTCCATCCAACGCCGGGCAATTCGTATAATCGACGATCCCACACTCACAGATGATTTAGACACCCTCAGTCTACGGAGAGACGTTGGCTCTCTGTGTGTATTTTACCGTCTATACTATGGGGAGTGTTCCGAAGAACTTTTTGAATTGGTGCCACCGTCACCTTTCTACCACCGCACCGCTCGCCACAGGAGTAAAGTCCATCCCCACATCCTTGACACTTGGGTCTCCAAAAATGTCAGAGCGTCACGTGTTTTTTTTCCTCGTACAGCAAGATTGTGGAATGGACTCCCTCCCGAGGTTTTCCCTGTGTGCTATGACTTGAGGTCCTTCAAAAGGCGTGTTTACAGGTATCTTAAGAGTCGGCAACGCATCAGCAGCTCCTCTGGTGTTGCAGATGTCCATGGGCGACGGTGACCACTTTCCAGCAGGTGGCTCGTCTGCTCGTTCGCCGTCGGATATAGATAAAAAAAAAAGGCGAATAGTATCGCCTGAAATGTGTATATTTTTGACGCTATTACCACAAATAAAAAAAATAAATAAGGAAAAACTGAAGAGTAACCTATACACGAAACTTGTTTTTATGGTGTTTTCTTGATTCTATTTAAATAATAATAATTTACTTAAAACAACTAAGACCTCAAACCATATACAACGTGATTTTGAACCTCCTAGCTATATTGAAATCTGGGAATCAGAATCCTTAATGGAACACAGAATTGCAAGAATTAAGGTGAAAAACGATAAATAAAATTAGGTTTCCCATACAAAGTCGCCGATCAGCTGGACGAATTTCTATGACAGGTTAAATTTATTTTTTCGTTTTTTACGTTTTTTCTTACAATTCTGTATTCCATTAGGGATTCTGATTCCCAGATTTCAATATAGCTAGGGGGTTCAAAATCACACTGTATAATTACGAAACATAGTCAATGCAAGAAAGAGTATGGTTGACCTCACATGAGAAGACGCATGGAAGACGTTTCATGCGTCTATAAACATCAGAATCTACATACAAAAAGTAAGGTTATTGTGGTTAAATATTGTACGGAACTCTTAGTGTGACTCGCACAAGGTCAGTTTTATTCCGTCTGTGTTAAAATGAAGACGCAGTAAGGTACTTAGTCATAGACTTTTCCACATGTTATGCATTTATTTTCCTTTTACGATTCTACTGTACTCATCATCAGTTGATAGCCCAGTCAGCGTACGCATTGTTAGCGCTCTTGCATGTCAAGCAACCATAGATGTCATAATTCGATGGCAGTCTTACACACAAAAAAAAACTACCGATCACTTTTTGATCACTTTTTCTAAAATAAAAATATAGCCCATGTCACTCCCATTTTCTCAAATCACATTAATTGGTGGTGCTCTTGACTTGAGAGGCAGTTAGACGAAACACATCAGTAATGATAGCGAGGATGCTCCCGTCATGCAAAATTTTAGCTAAAATCTCAAATTGCATTGCATGTCTATTTCGGTCTACAACACGGATAGCATATTTGCGAAACATTGCATTATGGAGGTTTTGTAGCAAAAATTCTGGAAGATAAATCGTTGTGGAGCAGCGACCGACGGGCGGCGGCGTATCAATCACACCACGAGCCATTTTCTAAACAACTCACACGAATATAAAACTAATATTTTGAACGATATTTTTGCTGAAAAAATGGTCAATAAGCTATTTTAGAAGGAAATAATGATAGTCACATGCTTGTTAATCCCCTTTTAGGTTTAGGATACCTAATTATTATTAGGTATCCTAAAGGTCATAATTTTTTTAATTAAACAAATACCTAAAGGGTAAGTACCGAAAGGTTATGTATAGTTCGCCCGTTCAAATGGTTTGGACGCTTTGACAAGACGAAGCTCGCAGCCGACAAAAGAAGTATCCTAACCCGAAAAGGCGCTATAGGTAGCTTCATAGACTTGGCACGTGGTTTATTCGTCCAAGCTCGCCACGCGCTGTACAGATGCAGTAGGTACATAATATGTTCATGCGTTGCGCGGAACGGCTATTTAATTTTGTTACGCAGCGATTAAAGTTCACGAATAAACTTTTTTCGTCCTTGGGAAGATCAAGGAGGTTTTAGTAATTTGTCTAATTTTTCATTTGTACTAATAAAAATATTTTCTAAATTATTAATAATATTATTCTCATTTACTTTCCAAAATCTCTTGTAAACCCTACTGCAAACCAATTGCCCCGGTAGACTATAGTCTAAAACGCGAGTTTTGCGTAATGTCCCAGTTTCCACCGTTGAGGTGCCGCTCTTGACGTCTGTCCGAGCACGATAGACCTATATTACGTAAAAGATAAACTTAAAAGGATTTCTCTTTTACGTATACAGGTTTATCTTAGTTATAGTTAGCAAGAAGTCTGAAACAACATGTACGCAAATATTTAATTACTAGCTTTCGTCCGCGGCTCCGCCCGTCAATGTCGATCCCTCGGGAACAGTTCTTTTCTCAGGATAAAATGTACCCTATATCCTTCTCCGTACCCCAGACAACCTGTATGCAAAATGTCATGATGATCCGTTTTGTAGTTACAACGTGAAAGCGTAACAAATGAACAAACTCACTTTCGCATTTATAATATTAGTTATGGATAGGATTATGATAATGGGTCAAGAAGCTTAGGTGTGAAAATGTAAAAATAGGCTCACTTTTGCATTTATAGTATAGACAAGAACTATTTCCTGCTCTTAAAAGAAATAGTGAAAAGCAATAAAAACTTAATTTTACACTTAATTCGAACCTGCATGTTTCAGACTCAGGGCAAGCTCCTTGCCCAACGCAATTTCGTTTACGGTTTAGATATTAACGCGATGTACAAATATAATGAACCATACAAAAACATACACTCAACATTTTACATTTAAACATTGTATGAAAACAACTGATCATCACAAACACAAAGCAACAAATGGCTTAAAACGATTCTTTATTTACATTTATAAAGAAATTTCCTTCATTAGATACATAACAAAAGAATAATGACAAGAGATGCGTGTCTTATTGCACGCGTATAGAATTATTGTTATCTTTACATTGAATGAATAGTTTTAGAATTGACATAATATAACAATAACTCGTATATTTTTAGGCAAAGAATAAAACATTACAAAGGCCCATAAATATACCTACGTACGTATGAAAATATATCTTAAAATCTTTTTGATTTCGAAGTGCTCTTAATAAGGGTCTGAGCAATTTTTTTTTACAACAACTCAAATAAATCTTATCATGCTTTTTTATGACAACAGTTCTTTTCAATAGAAAAAAAAACAAGGCTGTCAATATTGTAGCTCTGAAAAACTTTCGATATACCCATTTAGTATCCCATCACACAAGTTCACAACTAACTGTAGGGCTAGCTCAATCTGTGTAATGCTGCTATACGAATATTTATTATTATTTGGGTCAGCCTATGTCCTACATTACTAGTTGTGGGTACGCGAAAAACAACCAAGTGTCTAGCGCAAATTCTTAGAACATAAATTTTAATTTAAGTTTTTCATGTCGTCTCTAAGCATTTGAACTCAGAATTTTTTCTCCGCGTCTGAATATCAGCTTACGGGAAAGTTAATGGTGTGTGACTGATACCCATTATGGTCGACGCAGCGAAAAATGTCACATATTTTCCTCGGTAAAATTATTTGACCACCTAAAACTTTTCTTCATTTTATTTGTATTTGACCTATATTTCTTATTTTTGGCGTAGAGTAAAATGTGCTTGTTTTATTTATAAAAAGTTTGGCTTAAATATTCTGGCTCATCTTAGTAATAAAATAAAGGTTTTAGTTGTTACTCTTTCACGCAAAAACGAATGAATAGATTTTGTTTTAATTTTACAATATACTTAGTCCGGCCATAAATTCTGTTTGAAATGAAAATGCAATTTCTGTTTTATGAATTAATGTAATATTACTAAAACTTATACGTACATATTTATTAAAGTTTCAGCAATATAATAAAAACAATATATTCTATTCAAAAGGGCCACCTTTGGCTTTTATACAGGTCATGAATCTATGGATTTACGCACTGTTTCCATGGAAAATTTCGCCATTGCTTGCTCATTTGCTACATTGTCATCATCAGCTTTCTACGACCCACTGCTGGGTATAAACCTCTTTTTATCTGTGCTATTCCTCTCTATCTCCAGCAATCCCAATCCAGTTCTTTCTAGCAATTGGCCATATGTCATCATTAAGAGTATGGCCTTATGTCGTCAACCCACCTAGCTACCGGATGTACAACACTATGTAATTTCTAGGCTACCACTCTGTGACAAATGGACAATCCAAAATTTCGACATCGTATCTCAGTGTTGCGAAGTTGGTCTTGCAATTCAATGCCGAGCCGAGCACACACATCCCTGTGCAACTGCAACCTTATACATATGTTTTTACCCTTTTGTAAGAGTCCATGTCTCAGCACCATGGGTAATTGTAGACAGCATACAATCTTTCAAAGGCGTGTCTTTAGGCTGTGGCGTATTGCCGTACATATTATACTTTTTATTGTTTTATATAATTGGTAATTATTTATAATTACATATATAAACTTATATATATAATTATTGTAAACGTTTTAAGTTTATAAACATTTTTGTATTTTGTTACTTTCTATAATTCTATAAAGTATTTATTTGTAATTACATAAACTTGAAATACATAATTGTTGTTAGCGGTAGAATTTAAATACATAAATATCAAACATGCGTTTATTGTAGTAGACTACATTTATACAATATAATAGTTAATAATCTATACATATAATAAAACAGTAAAAATATTTTGTCTGTACATTTAGAATTTTTGACTGAAATGGATAGAGGGACACTTAAAAAGAATAATAGAAAGCAAAAAATTTTTTTTTGAATTTTTTGTCTGTCTGTCTGTCTGTCTGTCTGTCTGTCTGTCTGTCTGTCTGTCTGTCTGTCTGTATGTATGATCACGATTATCTCCGAAAATACTGAACCGATTTGCTTCAAACTTTCCCCAATTGCTTTATTTTAACTCAGTTTAACATTTAAAGTTTATTTCATAAAAATCGGTTAGTTAAAAAAAAAGTAATCGTCATTTGAATGAATTTAAGGCATGAGTTTGCCTTGCCTGCAAATATATAGCACTTACTTATATATATAGTGACATAGGAAAATTACATGCTAAACGTGGCCTTCAGGTCTTATAGACCTAGGCTCTGTCTACCTCGTAAGGAAAAAAAGACGTGATACTATGTATGTATGTACATACATTCGAGCCTGCAATGTCCTAATCAAACTGGAAACAACTTAACAAAATATGCTTCCCGTGGGAATCGAACCCACGACCCCCGGGTCTACAGGCAGACGCCTTAACCACTGGACCGCGGAGGCAGTTAACGTTAAAAAAAGTTACGGAACCCTAAAAAGAACAAACCATAATGGTTGAAGCGTAAAAAGAATAAAAATACATATACATACATATGTATAGTCTTCTTTTCACGCTTCAACCATTAAGCCAATTTGGATGAAATTTGGTATCTTTTATTCCGGGAAATTCTACAGTTCCTGAGGGATGGACACTAACGGCGGCGACGTAGCCGCGGGCAAATCTGACTTATATATCAACGCAACCGAAACTGCTGCGCCTAGAAACTTGAAATTTGGTACAGGGGTTCTTATAATGATGTGAGTGAGCGCTAAGAAAGGAGCGTCTGTTGTCTTTTTACGCTTCAACCATTGAACTGATTTGGATGAAATTTGGTACGGAGGTAGTTTGAGGCCCGGGAAAGAACATAGGGTATGTTTGATTCCGGAAAATTCTCCTGTTCCCGAGGGATCGACACTAACGCGGGCGGAGCCGCGGGCAACAGCTAGTAGTTAATAAAATATAATACGTTTATATATAAATATAGTATTGTATACATATTGTAAATAAAGACGTATAAGATAATAGCTTTGTATAAAATAAATATACATAATAATAGTAAAATTAATTAATGCATTTTTTGGTTGTACGTACAAGCGGACATGCGACGATATTTTATATAGTGAATTCCACGCGCACAACCTACCCGAGACCGGTTTCGTGCGCGAGCGCCGGCCCGCCGCGCCTGCACTGTGTTGCTAGCGGCCGCGGCAGTCCAAAATTGCACTGACACTGATCGCATGTCCGCCGCGCTCGCGACTACCTACCGCTTGTTCAACGCTAACGAACTTTTTTTTCATACTGTTACTACTCTGAACTTTCTTTCTTCTTTCAATCATCATACCCTTCTGTGCTGTAAAACTGTATGTGCTATCTATTGTGCTACGCAATAAACTGTGGTGCTATAAAGCTTGCTTTATTTTCTACGCATCAAATCACCTGCTTCACCTGCACTGCATCTAGTGAGTACTGACCATCTTACCTGCATATACTACAAGGCGTTCTGATCTTTCCCTGTTTTTAAAGACATCCATCAGCTCTCCGAATGCCACCCAATCCAACTGTATCCGCCTATATACCTTGGTTCGAATTTTTTTGTCGGAAGATAAACAATGTCCAAGATAAGTGTATTTATCGATCACCTCCAGCCTCTCGCCACAAACAGTTATGTCAATGCCAGAGAGGCTAGTTATGTCCCCAACAACTTTAGTCTTGGTAATGACATAATGGTTAATGAAGAGTAAAGGTGACTAAAGATGACTAAAGCAGTTCTCAAGGTAGGTCTTGAGAACTACTTTATGTAGTTGATGCAACTTCTCTTGGAGATTGTCCGGTGATTTGGCAAACAAATATAAGGACATCCGCAAAATGTAGGTGAGATATAACACAAAGGCTAGTAATTAACAAAAATTTAAAACTATACCTAATAAAGATTAGCCTTATGTAATAATATTAATATGTCGAATCAGGAGCGCCGACTTCATAGATGCTCGGGGGATCAAGCACCCATGAGAAATAAACAGAAGGTGCCGAGCACCCCTGAGAATCAAGAAATAGATCATTAATCGCCATTTAGGGATGGGCGTTTTTTTACGGGCATTACCAGATATCCTGTTTAGCGCAGTGGTTTAGAGCGCTGGTTAAGATGCAAGAGTTGTGGGTTCGATTCCTGCACCAACACAAATGTTTGTTGATGAAACATATATTTGTGTTGGGTCTGTTCGACCTTCGTTGTTCCTGGTTTCCATAGTACAAGGGAAATCCTTAGTTTGGGACTAGGACAATGTATGTGATGTATGTCTCAATTTATTATTGAATACTCTTACTAACTCTTCTCACACTTTGCCACTTTTTTATGAGTCATCAAATAAGCATGAGCATCTTTGAGAGTTTTCAAAAGCCGGCGCCCCTGTGTCGAAGATATTTTTGACATAAAAGCATTTTTAACTATTAGTTTAAAAAGTTTTTCTATTTGATAATCATATATCACTTCTTTATCTCTTACAGTGTAGACAGAGCCTAAAGCTAAAAGTCCCAAATCCACTGTTAGTATAAAGGTGGAAAACGGAATCATTATAGTGATAGGTAGCTAGCCGTATCGCCTATTTAGAGCAGCAGCTGATACGTTCTACGTTTTTTTTTTTTATTAGACCAGCATGGGAAGACAATTCTCACACATTTAATATACTTATCGCATGGTTTATATAATGTGTTAACAAGTTTCTGTGAAAATACCTGTATTCAATTCAATCTATTTATGCCATCACTTCAGAATCTAGATGGAACACTTCCAAGGATTACCTTATTTCGTATTCAAGAGTAATTCAGACAGGATTTAATTACAGCAAAACCAGCTTGAATTAAAATTAAAATTTTAGTGTTGGTAAATTTATGTTAATTTAGTTATATTGGAGCCTTTGTACTAACGACAAACAGCATCAGTGACAACTGAGAATACAAAGGACGATGTGGACAGAGAGTCGGCATTGTGGCAATAGTTCACCACGACATAAAGTAGCAGTGATGCAGATATCACACATTTTATTATTGAAGTGCAAACTTCTTTAGCGGCGTTGTGCACTTTTTGGAATGGGTAATAGATATTAAACTCGCGTCAGGACACGTGACCTAATCGAAAATTCGTAAAACGGACACGTGACATTCCAAATTATCCAAAAATGGACAACGTTACAAACAAGTTTTGCCGGCACTCCCGAAGTGCAACCCTTTTTTTTTTGGGCTTAAAAGCTCACGATCATTATTCCACCAGACCGTTCTAACAAAACGAAGGTTTTGGATTCAACAAAAGAAAGGAAGATGGAGAGGGAATTAATGTAAAATTATTCTTACGTGTATGAGGGAAGAGCGGCGTGGGCATAATTCAATACAGGTCTGTGATGGAGACATGCCAATGTTAATTACTTTATCTACAGGTAAATGACACCACCACAAATTTGTCTATCTTTATGTTAAGGTAGACCCGGTATCTTCCGCCCAAATGGTTTCCATCTTGTCACGATTGGGGGGCTCAGTAGCCCCGGGATTGCCACCCGCGGTGAAGCCAAGCGGAACCGGGTGGAAGGCGCTCCAAGAGGGTTTGGGCACCCCTCGGAGTTGCCTAACGGAGAGGAAGACATCCTCTATACAAAATTACAGGAGGGGCCGCTCTCTTTGAGTGGCCTGGCTGTGGGTGAAGGGGGTGAACTCTCCCTACACTAACAGCCGTGGTAGGGGTCGCGGGGGAAGAGGAGTGTCGGTGATAAGGTGCGCCGTTCTCCCTGTCCTCCCCGACCAAGCGCGGCCGTGGCGCTTGGCATGGCATCGGTGAGGCCGCAGGGGAAGAGGGGTGTCGGTGATATGGTGCGCCGCTCTTCCTGTCCTCTGCGGCCGACAAATGGTGGGCCTCTGTTGCCTGTGGTTAACACAGGCCAAACTGAGGGCTGATTGAGCGGCGGAAACGGGATTCTGTCATTCGATAGACAGCCCTCCGAATTGAGACGTCGCTGGTGTCAAGACATCTACCGGTTACGGCCAGATTGGCTGGCCAAGGGCCGCTCCGACACCTCTCATTAGAGAGGGTACCGGAGCTAGGTGGGGCTGTTTAATAGCGGCCGCCACGCCGGGGCTGTAAAGCATATAGAAGCACATGGCCCCGGCATCATGCGGAATGGATTATGATACCGTGTGGTTTTAGTGGGTTCGAGTCCCACATACCTGTCCGGCTTCCCGTGGCTGGATAGACGAGACAAGGGTTTGTCCACACAGTAATAAAAAAGAACCGGTATCCGCTGAGACCCGAAAAATGTAGATACATTTACTATTGCAAACAAATCTTTTCCGAATGTCTTTTCCAAATTATTGCCGATGCAACCACTGTTCATAACAATATCGTTGTTCGATTAGTATTCTTTGGATGACCTTATTATTCATCATGTTCTTTCAAGTTATTCTTCTCCATGCTTATGAGTATGAGTCTAACATTTCCTTAATTACATCTATAAGAGGCAAACTATTTAACTAGAGGAATTGTTTCTATATTTATACTCTCTTTAATTTATGTCCACGTTTGTTGGGGACACTTTGATTCGTTCCAGTTGTGTACATGCCCTGCCCCAGGCGTGATCCTAGCTTGTACGCGTACAGTGGAAACATCCCAAACATTTTCATGGCAATCACCTGAAAAAGGACGGAACAGTGGCCATGTTTTCATTTCTTGATGAAACATCTAAGGAAAGTAAAATTGTACTCCTATGCGACATACGGTATGTTTAATTATTTTTTCTACCATAAATTTTATCTTCCATGCTGGTCTGGGAGAAAAGAAAAACGTAGAATGAGCAAGCTGCTTCTCTTCCCACGTAGATCGTAAAAGCTGATCGAAGGAATGGGTAAAATCTAAGGAATCATGTTAAAGGCGATGTGCCTAGCAACCCATGACTATTTTGATTCAGTTTTCCAGCTAATGCCCACCTATATGTTAAACGTGGCCTTCGGGTCTTATAGACCTAGGCTCTGTCTACCCCGCAAAGGAAAAATACGTGGTATTATGTATATATGTATGTTGTAACTCAACATAATTATATTATTTGTACCTACATAAAGTAAAGCTTACCTTTATCACAACCTACCTGTCTGTTCGCTTATATAGATCTAACAAACTACTGAATGGATTTTAATACAGTTTTTAGAAATAAATAGAGTGATTCAAGAGGAAGGTGTCCATGTATATACATTGCACTAGTGCGGAGCTGGTTCCGGTTTGATTATAAAAGCGACACTTTCCTTGCCATTGATACAAACATACTTTCATGGCTTTCACGTTCCCTTGCGGAATGCAGGGTAGGCAGAGCCTAGATCTATAAGACCTATAGCCTAAAGCCTATGCTTTAGCATGTTGGTAAGCCGTGAAGGTAAAAAGCGGCCAAGTGCGAGTAGCTGCAAGTAACATAATATGAAAGTTAGTTCTTATTATATTTGAGTTGATTGAATTAAAGGTAAATTGCGGTTTACGATTTATGACGTATTAAAAAAATGGATATCGTTTAAACTAATTTCCAGTGGAAGTTTGCATGGTAATGTTAATCATATATTTTTTAGTTTTATCATTCTCTTATTTTTTAAGTTACAAGGGGGGGGGGGGGGGGGTTAAATTTTTCCACTTTGGAAGTGTCTTTCGCGCCAACTATTCAGTTTAAATAAAAAAGGACATTACAAACATCAATATCATTTTGAAGACCTATCCCTAGATACCCCACAAGTATGTGTTTGATGAAGAAAAAATTTTGAGCTTCAGTTCTAAGTATAAGGAAACCCCAAATTCTTAGGGTGTGCATGGTCGATTGACCGTGTCACCTACACGAAATGATGATGATTGTTCTTTTTCTATCTTAATGCGGTTTACAGAATTTACCAAGTTTCAACAGTATAGTTCTTATAGTTTTAGCTGGCCGTGACATACAACGGATGAACATGACTAATCCATAAGGGTTCCGTTTTATGCCGTTTGGCTACGGAAACCTAAAAACGGTATCAAAAATAGTGATGGTGATGCGCTGAAAGAGAAGCAGCTGGTACATTCTACATTTATACCAGCATGGAAAAGTGGCATTAACTTTTTTTAAATACGTAGGTACTACCCTGTACTTTGCTTTGTCACCTTATTCCGTTCGTTAGCTTGCATTCCATGATTCCTAGAAGCAAAAACGAGTGTGTGCATACGTTTTTGCTTTATTTCTCGAAACCTGCTTTGAACAAGAACACAAGGAAGCTTTGTGAGTTTCCTGCTGTTTCATTGTGAATAATGGGGGCGAATTTAACTCACAAACATACATATTTCTACTACATATTATACATGAGCTTGAATAACAGTACACTCATTTTTGGCCGTCGTGGGAAAAATTGACCTACTAGGTATTTGTCACTAACACCAAAAGAAGACTACCCAGTTACCTACTCATGTCTAACATTACTCGAAATAGAAAACTGCCGAAAATAAATAATTTATATATATGACGATTACTTCTCGCGGTTCCATTCATAGGTGTATTTAGGATTTATGTGTAATACTTTCGCGATATTACGACTACGCACTGCAATATGTACGAGTATATATCGTACCTAATCTTTGTTGCAGAAGAAAATGACTAGAAGGTCATGTTCTCGGGTAAGATATGTTTGATGTCTTTAGAGATACTTTACATGGGCTTAATCTATATTTATTTGTTTACTGAAAAGGACAGAGTACTCTTTTATATACAGGGTGAAATTTAATTCATTAGCAAACGTTTAAAGAGTATGACTACGAATCTGAACAACTTTCATTATGGGACCAACTCCGAAATAGCAAAAAAAAAAAGATGTTCCATAGATTATAGCGAAGTAGATATTCCACTTTTGTATGAAAGCGCAGATAATTTTTTCATGATGTCGAAGTTGGTTGGGACCAACCACGAATCTGAACAACTTTCACTATGGGTAGTGAAAGTTGTTCAGATTCGTGGTTCGAGTCACTCCTTAAACGTTTGCTAATGAATTTAAGTTCACCCTGTATAAAAGAGTGTGCCTAGAAAATTGACAATACTTCACGGGGCCTACGGGTGAATGTTGAATGAATGAAAACTATATTGCAACAGATTTACACAAATTCCAAGGTTTTAAATAAGGTAATGTTAACGCAGAAATGATGATATGTCAAGCTGTCGATTGAAATGAGACATAATTTAAAAAAAAATCGGTGCTAGTAGAGTCACATATTACTTAATAATGTGTAGAGTGAAGTGACTGCTCATCATCATTTCGAGTAGGTGTCACGGTCAATCGACCATGCACACCCTGGTGTCAGAGTTCTTCGGAACCGCCTCTCGGCCTCTGACGTGGTTCCTTTAACAACTACCAGATGGCAGCCGGGACCAACGGCTTAACGTGCCTTACGAAGCAAGTGACTGCTAAGACTCATTAATTAATAGACCGAAATTCATGTTATCTATGAGCTCACCATAATATTTTTTATTAATATATTATTGCCAATATTATTACCGCAGTGTGAATGGAATATAGCTATTATTAAAAAAGAATAAAGCTATTATAAATAATCCATTCACACTATGACATCAAGATATCATCATCATCATCAAAATTTAAGATCAACGCTCTTGTCGGTGGAGCTCCCTCCATCTTACTCTATTTTCTGCCAGTCTTTTCACATCGTGGTACGAAACCCTTTCCACTTTTTCCTTTATCTTTTTAAAATAAATGTGCATGGGCTTTCCTCACCCTCTCCTTCCCTCTATTTTGCCTTCTATAATAGTTTACATAAACTGATCATGTCGCAACAAATGCCCTATCATATTACCTCTTCGATTTTCTATGGCAGTTAAAATAGATCTTTTTTCTCCTAATGTAATGACAATAAAATGTAAAAGTACCTGAAAGTTTACCTTCTTATCAAATGTATTTACTTATTGTCACTTCGCAAACTATTTCTTGTCACCGCAATAATTCTTATTGGTATTTTATTGCCAACTTCTATTATACTCGGTAAATACGAGTACTACTTTACGGCAATATTCTGAATGTGGTCTCATTATTTTGCAAATGTGTTCCGCGTTCGTGGTTTTCATAAGACGGATTTACGAGTGTAGAGAGCACTTGGCATGTGGGTGTTATTAAGAAACTTCATTACATATAATATAATAAGAGTCGTTAGTAATTAATCACTATGTTTTATTGCAGTTTACATCTTGTACATATTTCTTAATCAGTTAAATTGCAACATTAGTGTTGTTACTAATAAAATCAAGTTGCAAGATTATTCCACTACTAAAACTCATTTCAGATGTAGAAAACATATACCTATATACTCAGATTGATATATATAACACATACGAGGGCGGTCCCAGAAGTAGCCGGCCTAACAAAGATAACACAAAATAATTAGAAAAATCAATATTTATTTCTCAATATAGTTTCTTTTTAACGCAATACACTTTTCCCAGCGATGTTCAATAGCTTCAATACCCTGTTTATAGTGGTCTGTATCAAGTTCCTCAAAATAGCCATCAACAGCACACTCTACCTCTTCATTATTGGCAAATCTTTTACCGGCGAGCCACTTTTTCAAGTTTGAAAACAGTAAATAATCAGAGGGAGCTAGATCTGGCGAATAAGGTGCATGAGGAAGTAATTCGAACTTCAAGTCATTAATTTTAGCCATTGCAATAGTGGACGTGTGAGTTGGTGCATTGTCCTGATGAAACAACACTTTCTTTTTCACTAAATGCGGTCGTTTTATCTTAATTTCATCACTCAAACGCTGCAAAAGTTTCGCGTAATACTCCCCGTTGATGCTATTGCCTTTTTCAAGATAATCAATAAAAATTATACCATGCGCATCCGAGAATACTGACGCTATGACCTTGTCAGCAGATGGAACTGACTTCGCCTTTTTTGGAGCCGGTTCTCCCTTTTCAGTCCATTATTTAGATTGTTCTTTCGTCCTAGGGGTGTATTTGTGGACCCATGTTTCGTCCATCGTTATGAATCGTCGTAAAAATTCGGCTTTATTCCGTTGAAAGTTCTCCAAACACTGGATTGAAACATCCTCACGACGCTGCTTTTGTTCAATGGTGAGCAATCGCGGCACCCATCTTACGCACAGCTTTTTCATGCCTAATTTTTCAGTCAAATTGCGATGTATAGCACTTTTTGAAATGCCTACCATATCTGCTAACTCACGCACTTTTAGTCTACAGTCTTATAATACTATTTTGTGAATTTTTGTCACCATTTCTGGTATAGTCACTTTATTTGGCCGACCGTTGCGATGTTCGTCTTCGCAGCTGGTGCGACCTCTTTAAAACTCAGCAATCCAATATTTTACTATTGTAAATGGAGGAGCAGACTCTCCCAGAGTAGAATCCAGCTCGACTTTAATATCGGTTGGATTTACACCTTTGAAATGAAAGTATTGCATCACATATCGGAGACCAATTTTGTCCATGTTTGCAAAATCACTCAGAGCAATCTCTATTTATTGGTGTGAAATATAAATAAAAGGACGTAGCTTATTCTTTTTTCAAATTAAAGCGCCATAAGATGCAAACTTTAGTTTTCTTTTTTAAATTTTCAGCTAGTGTTGCTATATTTATGCCAGGTCGGCTACTTCTGGGACCACCCTAGTATATATCAATCTGTGTATTTAAGCAATTTATATGTATTTTATGGCGAGCTCCGTGGCGCAGTGGTTAACACGCCAGCCTGCGACACGAGGGCCCCGGGTTCGATCCCCGGTCAGGTCAAGATGGAAAATATCTTTTTCAGATTGGCCCGGTTCTTGGATGTTTATCTATATATGTATTTGTTATAAAATATAGTATCGTTGAGTTAGTATCCATAACACAAGTCTCGAACTTACTTTGGGGCTAGCTCAATCTGTGTGATTTGTCCGTATATATTTATTTATATAACAAGCTTGGCCCAAAAGCGTAAAATGCGTGAATACAAAACTAAAAATTAATGTGTAACTTACTTTTTAACTTAACTTAATTTATATCAAACAGTATAAACTTAGGTGTTGATTCATTCTTGTTTATTGATAATGCATTAACATTTAAGTAAAAAATACAGATCCGTTAACACAAAACTTTTAGACACGGACATGCAATAAAGGGACACAATGTTTTCCTCTCCTAAACAAAATGCCAGTAAGCAGTGGAATAGCCCGCGCTGACCACGTTTGTTGATTCTTGTGAGCGAACTAAGAGACAAACCACCCAGTATAAACAACAAATGTATTGACTTTAACGACGTTTAGAGAATTTAAATTTAAGATAGCAGGTAACATGACTCGCAATAGCTTCAACACGACTATAGGCATCTTTATTTTAAAGTTGCGTAAAGATATGTATTAGCACCAGTTACACTTGGGGATAACAAAAATAACCAATACGCTTGTTTCCTTTAAAAAAAACCATTTAAAATAATAAGTGCGTCTAATAGATTATCGAAAAATATTAGATACGTATTTTTTATTTTGTCAATCTATCAAAAATTGTTCAAGATATAGCTCGTTAAAGTTCCGGGTGACGTCACTGTCCGGTACACTTTTTACCGGCTTGTTGCGTCATGCATGAGCCCCCACTCCTGAACTTTGATGCGCTTTATCTTTATCACCTTTTCTTTGATTGAAAAAAGAAAAAAATACTAAAAGGGACTAATTATTTTAAATGGTTTTTTTAGGACACAAGCCTATTATTGCACGTACTAACATAAATGTATCCATCATCATCAAAAATCATCAAGAGGCAAAGGCCTATACCAAGGATTGTTTGTTCTATTGGAGTATAATACCATACCTACTCAATACGCTTGAGAGGCTGATGGTTGACAAGCGAATTTTCTCTGGCTTCTAATTTTAAGTATCCATATTATCACTAATTAAACATACATACTATAGTGAATATTTGTCTCATGTCATGTCATACGTGTCTCATTTCACTCCTACTAGGAGTACATGAAAAATACATGTATGAAACATGTTAAACAAACCTCAAAACATAGGTAAGCGAAGGTCACACCTTACATTGCTTGACACCATAGATGTTTGCGTATATATTTTTTTATATATGCTTAACGCTAAAGATATAGCTCCTATGCGCAGAAATACATCAAGATAGAACAGCCAAGTGGGCGGTACACGCGTCTCAATCTTGCACGATCGTGCAAGATTCTTTAGCGTTCATTCAGTCCGCGTGCATGTCCCGACTTGTGCACATGGTTCATTCTGCGGTTTTAACTGTAAAAACTGTTTATCGATATGACGCTATTTATTTATGTGCATCTCACATTACTATTTAGCTAGTAATAACGTCAAATTGGGGGCGCGGCTTATGTAAAAACTGACACGCGCGTTTTCTACGCAAAATCCTGGCATCGCCGTTTTATCTGGATATATTTCTGTGGTACTTTGAGCTGGTAATCGGGTCATGCTTCTGCAGTGGAGACTGAAAAGACCTGATGATGATGATGATGAGCTGACCAACTACTTACTTATCTTCTTCTTCTCTCGTCAAAATGGATATTCATCACACGATGAATATCGAGATACGAGAGAAGAAGTACACTAGAAAGAGCATTAATTATGTTTTTATATGTCATAATCTGTTTTGTGTGTCAATAAATAAATGAACTAGATTTGATCTATCTCCTGTAACCAGGGTCGCACATAGCTTTTTGTGATAATTTACAATAACATCAATAAAACTTTAAAGATATATAATATAGGAAAATATATGTATGTAATAAAAAAGCAAAGGAATACCAACGGAAAAATCAAAGGTAAAATAAAATGCCATGTAATACCCAAATCTGGGGTTATAAAAGCAAATTCAGCAGGTTGTAAATAATCACCTTTACGTTCAAATCCAGTTTTAAGGCACCTTTTGAGATTTTCTCCGTTTACGACACGATTCCGATTTTTCCGTTAGTTATAATTAAATCTACCAGGGCTCTTTATCTATAAAATCTAAAATAAAATATAAATCAATGTTTGTATGTTTGAACCTATAATATGCGTTTCGAAACCATTTATCAGGTTGTGATGAAACTTTGGTTGTATTGGAGATGCCTGGTCCGAAAAATCTATTGCCTAAACGATTTTATACGGACGAATAATTAGAGACGGGAAAATGCTAACAGTTTCAGCCTAGTTACTGACTAGGCTGAAATTGTTGGCATTTTTAAGTCTCTAAAAATTCGTCCCTATAAATTCAGCCTCAAGGACGTCCCGGCGCGGCCGTTCGATGATAACTGAGGGTGGCGCTATCGAATAATTTAAGCATTTGTTTTCGTTAAAAATCTAAATAGGTGAGAGCGATTTTTATTTTGTTTCTAATCAAACTTTTTTCTTAATTGATTTTTTGCACTATTATAATTTAATATCGTTTATATGAGCTACTCGTATATAGCCAGTCATTGACTGACTGTCCTGAAAGGATGGGGTTGTGAACTAATGTGACTAAATAGTATTTCTCAAAATCAAAAATGCCTTACAAGTCCAGTTCAAAACATTCCACGTGAGCCCGAAGGTGGCCGAGGCTCCTGTGACGACCAGCCATTATATATGTATATATCTGCCCAGTATTCCTAGTGACTTCATTATGAGCCGCTTAATTATTTTCAAATCGTGTCGGATGAGTAAAAACTTTTAGATTCGGCTGATGTCAAGAAATCGTTCCCTATTCTGCCAACGTGTAGAAATAAATCGAATATAGCTATAGAAATTCGAATAGAAGAATTTTGTTGGCTTTCTTTTGATGATCACCCCTCGTTTCGTATTCGAAACGGATATACTATACTTCTTTCATAACTGGCTAGATTTTCAGTGGGAATATATTTTTTCGACGAATATTTTATTATTAAGACTACGTGCTAAGATTGGTAACAAAAGACATTTAGAATGTTGAAAATGAACTATTTAACATAAGTAAATTGTACCTGGCATGTTGTAATATAATATTTGAACCGTGTTCTAAGTAAACCACTGTTTAGTTATGACATTTGTGCAATGCCATCTGAAAAATAAAACCTCTAATTCTGTTTAATATTATATATATATACCGGGTGTTACAAAACTAAGAAATAATATTTAAGGGGCATGATCAATCCATCTTATTAAATAACTTTCCCCATGGGACAAATTTCGAAACATGAAAAGAAAAATTCAATCTCCGATACAAAATACGCAATCAACTGAACGAATTTCTATGGAAGGTCAAAACTTTTTTTTTGTTGATGTATGATCCCTGGGTATATTTGTTTAATATCATGGACTGATCACGCCTTTAATATTATTTCGTAGTTTTGTAACACCCAGTATAGTTTATTTCTATAATTTCACGGCAAATTACGCTCCGCTACATAGAATGTGGACCAAAAGGTAGGATTTTTCTTTATAGAGTACACATTAATCCCAAGAGAAGCCTAGGGCCATCATATAGGTCTCATAGGCCTAGGCTTCTCAATATCCATCAACAACTAAATTTTGCTGTTTAATAGTGGTCCCGTTTTTACCCTTTGGGTACGGAACCCTAAAAAGGAGACATTTCAGACTTTTTCAAAAAAACCAAAGTAGTAGTCGTTACAAAATGTATTTTACAAAATATTAAGAACATAACCATTATACGATTAAAGCATACCAAAATACGAAACGAACTTGTAAGAAATAAACTGCGCCCGACATGACTTGGCCCTTGTTTTCTCTTTATTTATGCGTGGATTCTAAAGTTGTTAACATTTTTAGGGCTTACGTGACTTGCAAACATAAAGGCGCTGGCCTCGTTGGATGAGTTTACATGCTAATAAATGTTTTTATTTCTGTACCTAAGCAACATCAAAAGATAATAAAAATTCCAACTAATGATAAAAATAACCCAAAATGTTTGTTTATGAAACCTCACGTTTTATTTTTATTATTTGTACAATGTATATTGAACTAACGTATTATTGGAAACCATGTATATATCAAAGGTACTATAGGGAGGGATATAGGGAGCGTAAATTATTTGTTGTTGCATACAACAGTACAGTCAAGGTAAAAAGTGGAGTCGTAATTTTTCAGTTATTAAGGGAAATTATGACTACACTTTTGACGCTTGACTGTACCAACTTACTGGGTCAAAGAATTTGGGGGAGGCTCCCATAACAGGAATTGTTCACTATTATTGTTACATCGGGACTTGCAGTGATTATTTTTAAGATTTGTGAATAGTGATTGTGACCGAAAGCTTAAAATCGCATATCAATTGTTTATATTGGTACGTCGACTTGTATTTAGTAATAATGATATAAGTATAAAGGTCAGGCTTTTCCCCCATTCATTCGAGTGAAAAATATCCCAATACCTTCATTCCTTTCTCAGATCCAACAGACTCTATCTTTTCTGAGCTTCAAAATGCTTCCGATATGCAGCAGTGTTGGAAGCACAATAAGCAAAAGAAACCCGTTTGCCAAGCGTGGTGAGTATGACTGTATCCTGTCATGGAACAAAAAATCTATGAGGAGAGGCCTTATTCCAGTATAAGACATTTTACGGCTGTAATAATAAGGGAAACATACATCAAAATACGATAGTATGATCGTCAGCTGTCAGCTGATCGACTTTCAATGGAAATAAAAAATTATATTTTCGTTGTTGGTTTCCTGGGATTATATTTTTTTTAAGTTTCTTTATCAATCTATCAATATCAGTTACTGTTCTTTGAATAAACATTATTCCTAAAAGAAAGAGATTATATTATTTTATTATGCCATAAAAATTAAATCAAGGCTACATATATATGATTGCATTTTTACAGCTTGTACGCGTAACTAACTACGCAACCAATAGAGTATATTGGAGTGTTAATTAAAATAAATATCTTCGGTTCAATTTGAATACGTCAGCTGAATAAGTTCAGTGGAGTCAGAATTATCGGCTCGTTCCTTCCGTTTTATTTGATGCCGTCTGCATTTTGTCTCTGCTTTTCAATTTACAAATGAAAAATAAAACAAAGAAAAGTTTTTTTTTTATTTGAAACTATTCGTGAGTTAGAATAATTAATCTAGAGCTACACTTTTCATAACTATTATGATCATAGCATATGTTGTCTATATATTAATACGTGAAGCAAAAACTTTGTATTCCTAAAAATTTTATTTTATATTATATAATATTCATAAAAATGAAACTAGCGCGGGCGGAGGAGTTCTTCGCACACTATAGTTAATTTAGAGAAAGAGAGTAAAAAACAGGTTTTTTTAATTTTTTTAAATAATTATGGTTAAATTTCGACCACGGGGCGACCACTAGTAGTTATTGATTGTCATTGTCAGTAGATTAAGAGAGACGCCATTTTTTTTAATCTATGCCGGTCGAACTCAGCGATTGGACCAGGGCAATGAAAGGATATTTGTATATATTTGCTGATTTATACTGTAAATACTTCCTTAAAGAGGTTACTCAGTCCGTCAAAATCAATAACCTTTCCAATGGGACAAATGCAGGGAACCAAAAACTATTTTTGACATTCATACAAATGGCAGGGCTGGCCTAACCCTATACGAAAATTTGTGGCTCTTCCACAACTAGACTAGTTTACATAGGTTCTAATACCCACATTAAAAGTTAAATGCATAGTGTGGGTCGTTAAATGTAGTCAAGTGAAGAAAAGACTGTTTTAGAATTTAATATGACTGTTTGTTGTTAGTTTTACGTACGTTTCGTAAACGTGGCCAACACTGGTGTCAGATTTTTCAATCTGCCTAAACACATGTCACATAGCTTAACGGCTGCTTTCAATAATGACATTAACGTGCCTTCTGTAGCACGAAGGAGTTTGAGATATCTTTATGCCACTTGCGGTCACCCATCACAGTGGGGACTGCGCCAAGGATTGCTTAACATGCGTAAGCGTTTTTAATTCTCACGACTACTAGGCCATCGGGCTCCTCAGTATTCAATATGATAATTGATCCGAATGAGGGTTACTGAAAAATATAGCTGCAGGACTGAGTGATCGGGTCCAGCTGTTTATGGGCAACAATATATCGGTTTTTGCTGATTGTCAATATTTACCCACTGATTTCAGCTTATTATTCCCTATGATTCAGTGCTGCTATCTGGTGGTAATAGTCAGGGGAGTCATCCTCAACTGCCTCTGCCTTTGCTACTTGCTTTTTGCTACTCTTCCCAAACCCAAGAAATTAGTATCCTTCCCAAGCTTAAAAATGCTTTTGGTCTTTTAAGAAAGTGTTTGTTCTTCTACTCCGGCGGAAACCACACGGCAATTCACATGATATATCCTTTCCTAATAACTACCTACCTACCTAATACACAAGATATCCGGCATAACTCCATTAGCCACACTTTCTAGCCGACGTCCTTCTGACTAGTCGTTTAATTAACTTACACCACACTTACTGCTCACAGGGTTAAAGCTAACTTGGTTTAAACTGGGTTTAACTTTATTAAAGAGGATATACGAGTATGCCTTAAAAATACGAAATGGAAGGACGTAGGTACCACTTATGTAAGGATTTTTATACCGTAGAGTTATTTAGAATGTCTGATAATAAAGATGATTCCGTGCTTCGGAAGGCACGTTAAGCCGGTGGTCCCGGCTGCCATCTGGTAGTCGTTAAAGGAACCATGTAAGAGGCCGAGAGGCGGCTCCGAAGAACACTGACACTAGGGTGTGCATGGTCGATTGCCCGTGACACTTACACGAAATGATGATGATGATTTAGAATAACTAAATGGAGTCATATACCAGCTGCTTCTTTTCCCGCACAGGTCGCTAAAGCCGATCGAGGGACTGAGCGAATATCAGGAATCAGCGATTAGCCACCCATCACTATTTTGATTCCGTCTTCCACTAGCAGACCAACATGCTAAACTTGGCTTTTAGGTTTTAAAAAGAGCTATGTCTACCACGCAAGGGAAAAAGACGTGATAGTATATATGTAATGGAGTCGTATGTAAGCGGGTCACCGTATTAATAAATGAGGTTTATCTCAAATCTATACATATAATAGTAGGTATATAAGTTATCGATCAAATTAAAAAAGATGGGTTTAGATGAAATTTGCAAAATTCCCCCCTTAAGGGGTAATAAAAGAGTGGGTGGTATAAACTTTGTGTAGAAATTTTCTTATTTCTGGACTTAGAAGTCTGAAAGTAGGTATATAAGTTTTCGATTAAAATTTTAAAACATCTGTGTAGGTGAACTAGACAAAATTCTCCCCTGAACGAGTGAAATAGGGGGGTAAAGTTTGTACGGAAAATTTCTCATTTCTACATTTAGAAGTATAAAAATAGGTATATAAGATCTTGATTCCAAATAAAAAATATATTTGTGGATAAAATTTGCGAAATTTAAGGGTTAAAATGGGGTGGCTCACCCACCGTATAAACTTTATATATGGTATAAACTTTGTATGGAAAATTTCTCATTTCTCGACTTAGATGTATGAAAATAAGTATATAAGTTCTAGATTACAATTAAAAATATCTGTGTAGGTTTTTACCTACACAGATATTTACACAATTGAAAAATATCTGTGCAGGTCAACTGGAAAAAAATCCCCCAGAAGGGGGGTAAAGTTTTTAAGGAAATTTTCTCATTTCTTGACTTAGAAGTATAAATAATATCTATACTTCCATACTAATAATATTATAAATGCGAAAGTTACTCTGTCTGTCGTCTTTTTAAGCTTCAACCATTGTACTGATTTCAATAAAATTTGGTATGGAGGTAGCTTGAGGCCCGGGGAAGGACATAAGGTATGTTTAATTCCGAGAAATTCTACTGTTCCCGAGGGATCGACACAAACGCGGGCGGAGCCACGGGCGTCAGCTAGTGCTTACTACCAGACTATCATCATTATTATTAACATGAGTATCCCGTCGTTACATATTTTAATAATGTATATCTCCCGTTAGTTTTAATCATAAAAAGGTTTAGGATTCATAAGCCATTCAAGTTTTATTTACTCGTCTAATTCTTGTAACAGCTCTGTATATTACTCGAATCGAAATAGATCACTCCAAGATATTTCACAATACCATGGACCAGCTCGTTACAATTAAAAGGAAAAAGTCCCCATGTCTGAGCCGGCGACGTCAAGAGCCTCTTGGTGCAACGGAGCGTGGTCTATCTTGTTTGTACCAAGCACATCCACCACTTTACCACGCGGCAATTAGCTTGACTTGTATTGCATATGGGATCTTTTGAATAACAAATAATGAAGAACTGAATTTACAATTCTTTGTTGTCTTTATCTAATACTTTTTCTTTCTCTCTTATTAGAAGGATCGTTTGGAACCTCAGTCGTGATGGTGTAGACCCCGGAAATAGCTTTGCGGATAACATTTTATTACTCGTATTTCAATTTATTTCCTACTAGCTTTTACCGGCGACTCCGCCCGTGTTTACGTTGATCCCTCGGGAACCATAGATTTTTCCAGGATGAAAGGTATTTATTGTCCTTCCCCTGGCCTCAAACTACCTCCATATCAAATTTCATCGCTATCAGTTTAATTGGTGAAGCGTGAAATGACCTATTCAACGACACCCCACCCCGTTTTACTTGTATGGTAGGTAACCGGAGAAAAAATTTATTTTTAAGATTTTATTTTATTACTATTTTGGCATGATTAAAATACATATTCATACTAAATTACAGCTCTCTAGTACTTATAAGAGTGTAACCGCGGATGGACAGACATGACGAAACTATAAGGGTTCCTTGTATACTACGGAACCCTAAAAATCACAAATACAAAAATTGTACAGATCTATAAATAGTATCTATACCAACGGACAAAAACAGAACCGATAACCTTCAAACTATTGAATTTACGAAATTCCTCCGCTATTTCTATAGGAAAACTTTCTTGAGTTTGTATCAACAAAAAGGGCAATACTTCAAAACTTTGAACTTATACAAAGGAGCAAGTCTATTGTTTAAAAATACAGTGCATTGCAAACTCTGAGCGAACCAGATTGGTGGCTATTTTACCAAAAATAATGTTTTTTTAAACATATTGTAACAAAATTGATAAACTTTCCAGCCACCGTATGCCTCGTAGAATAAGTACAATACAAAATTTTAGCTAATACCAGGCCTACAAAACATACCTACGCGTGGCAACACCTCCGAAAGTGAAATCCGGTAAGAACGACTTGCGTTTGGCCATATGTGTTCACCGACTGCAAAGAATTATGAATCGTATGTTCAGATCTATAAGTATAGAATTGGCTTGCTGTGTAGGTATCTAAACTAAAAGCAGCTGCGTTCTGACGCTAGCTAATTAATATCGTATCGCTAACTTCATTAAATTGATATTTCTTTGAATACCATACGGATTAACTGTCCTCTTCTATGGGTTCTTCGTTCTAGGATATTGCCATACTCACCATGCTTGGTAGGCGGATTGGTAAGCGCAGTTTCTTTAGCTTACATCGGTTCCGCCGCTTCTACCCATCGAACCGTTTTTAAGTAAGGGAAAGGTAGATATTTTTTAGATTGGGGGGAGGGGGGGGGGGGGTGACAGGATAAAGGTATTTGGTATACCACTCACTCACTCGGATAAATTGGGGATGAGTTAGCAGCAGATCGGGGAGTTGAGAGAGACAGTTGAGAATGTCACCTATACACCCATGACCTGACGAGACCTAATTTTGTAGGTTTCTTTTATATTTTTATCAATTTCGAACGAAATACACTCTGTATTTCGTGAAAAGCCAACCTAAAAATAGTTGAAATATGAGATCAAAGATAAACAATTCCAAATACCTACTCAAATGTAATGGCGTCAATCAATAAATTAATGCGTGGTGTATGTTAGCGGTCAACACGCCTGCCTGCGACACGGAGTGACCGGGTTCGATCCCCGGCCAGGTCAAGATGGAAAATGATCTTTTTCAGATTGGCCTGGGTCTTGGATGTGTATCTATATATGTATTTGTTATAAAATATAGTATCGTTGCATTAGTATCCCATAACACAAGTCTCGAACTTACTTTGGGGCTAGCTCAATCTGTGTGATTTGTCCGTATATATTTATATTTATTTTATAAAAATGTTAGTCTGTGTACCAAAGCTCTGTATGTAGGTAGGACCGTGCCTCATTTGGCGACCACAAATTTGGTTCCGGTCTCTTGAACAGCCATAACAGGTGACATTCACTGCAGCCACGTTTATAAATCTCTGTTACTTATTCAAGAGTTTCTTTTTATCGCGACTTCATCCGCGAAATATTTCGCCTGTTTGCTTTTTTGAGCACTTGTAATTGTAGAAGTATCATCAAAATGTATGCTGTAATTTTTGCATTAAGCGGTTGCTAAAATCTTTACATTTTATTTTGGTATGACATATTTTTTGTGCTATTGATGCCCCAATAATAGTTCCTATTATGGCCTGTTTACCTACTTATGTAGTTGTGTAAAAAAGAACTACGGAAATAATATATCCTTTTCATCTCAAGGGAGTAGGAGGATCGTGTCTGCTACCGAAGTAGCTGATATACAAGTATGCACCCTAAGCTGAGCATTATATATTTATGACATTAAGTGAACTCTGGTGCCCAAGCGCATAGGGGTTTCTGAGAGCTACCTGCTTTTTCACCCTACAGATTATCATTGCTATTCAACGGTGGAACGTAGCAAGCGTTTTTACTATCATGTGATAAGAGCAAGACTTCCAAATTTTTAAAATGATTTATTTTCTGTACATGTAAATAATGTATATTATATTTATCCAGTATAACTAAAAAAATCATACTTACGAGTATCACGGTTCCAAAGATACATAGTTGTAAGTTTCACATTTTTGGATTTTAAAATTACCCTGCAAGATTCTAAAAGAATCTGGAATGCGTTGAAATTACAATATTGTTCTTTCATTTTTGCCCTTTTAACGGATACAAATACTTCTAAAAAGAGTTGATTTTGACGTTGCGGTAACGTGGTTGGACAGTTAACAGCGTTCGTACATTTAGCGAGGTGGCCCGCTGCGTCCCAGACAATCGAGCCAGCTCACTAAGCCGGTAATCCATTTAACCTGTACAATTGCCGTGTGCGTGAGGATTATAATGGATTTAAAATGAGCCCATTTTAAATCCATTTTAATCCTGCTAATCAACCAGATTTTTCTGACTGGAGCTTTTTTTGGGCTTGATGAAATGATGACAAAAACAGTGATTTTTCAAATTTTATATTAATATGACAGTTTTCATATGTGATTTTATTTTTGAGTCTAATTAAATTATGTTAATTACTCAACTAGATTGAGTGTTGGCTTCGCTCGTGTAAGTCCCTTGGCAAAAGTACTAATAATTTTACTTGAATAAAATTTTCGATTGATTCTTTAACTTTTTAGTAACCCTGTTAATGAGTTAAACATCATAATTATTAGTTTGTGCATTCAGCGGCGTGGCCCGTTGCAACGCAGGTAATGGGGCAATTTCACCAAGTCCGGCAATCTACAATGGAATGTTGTGGATGGAATGGAGTAATGATAATAATCATTTATTTCGGTTTCCCATATAATATTAGTAACAGTAATATAATGCTAATTTTTTTACACATTTATTTCTATTTGGAAAGAGACTTTTTGTAATTGTAGTTGGCCAATACTGATGTCACATTTTCAAGTCAAGCTAAATAGAGATCGTGCCTTTGAAAGCACGAGAAACTTTATATATTTTAATAAAATCTATGGTCACCGTAGTTTTTTATTTATTTGCCCGTGATTGCTATCATACTAGAGTGCTAACAATGCGTAAATTTACTACATAGCCATCGAACTTTTCATCGTTGCCATTTGTGCATGGCTCGCTGTGACGTAGACTATCCGGTAAGCCCACCAAGCCTGGTAATCTATTTATGCTGTACAATTACCCTGTGCCGGCCTCATTTTCAATTCATTATAATCCTGCTTATCAACCAAATTTCTCTGGCTGGAAGGTTATTTGGGCGTGATAAAAAGGGCAGTGAGGTTTTTAATGTTGTTTGAATTTTAAGATTTGAATTGTCACTTTTAATAATTTTAGTCATGTTATTTTTAAATCATTTACTTATATGCTCTGTCTCGTGTTGTAGAGAAAAAAATCACGTGAGCGTCTAATTCTTTCTGACATATATTAGTGACAAATTTTTAATAATTACAACTACCAGTTAAAATGCATAAACGAGAAAGTGTTGTTTTGTACATATGATATTTTTTTGCGTCTGATTTTCTACATATTTTTTCAAACACTAACGTGGCGATTTTTTTATTATTTGCTTCTAAAGCATTTTTCTAGCACATGGGTGCCAGCACTTAAAATATTTGCGCTTAATTTAAGTGGACCTTATATATTTTATCTTTTTTATCATCATCATCATCATTTCGAGTAGGTGTCACGGTCAATCGACCATGCACACCCTTATCCTTTTTACCTTAAAATAAATATAAATAATTCTAAGTTAATAGTTTTGACGTCATGAAAAAGGCAGTTTTTGTCATGACGACAAAATGTGTGTAACGTTCGCGGACAGTTGAAAGCGTTCGTGCATTCAGCGGCCGGCGTAGACCGCTGCGTAGGCCAGTTCACCCAAACCCTATCCTTTCCAATTGCTATGTGCTAAGCTTATTTTAAATCCGTTATTAACATGCTGGGATTTTCATTTCCAGTAACCATGCAAGAAAGAGTTTGGTGAAATAACCTCGCAAGAGGGGTTGCATGGAAGACGATTCGTTGCGAGTAGTGATTCATGCGCAAATATTTTTTTTTTCACATCGTTTGAGCTTTCTAAAGATGTCTGTTAAGCCTTCCGTGTTGATTACAAAAACACGGTTTTACTTACGTTTATTCAGTTAGAATCGCCAACTAGTTTTGGTCGTCACGAAGACCACTACTAGAGCGAGTGTTAGGGGTTTAGCAACACGGCGGTTTCGCTTCCCCCAAAGCACTGATTCCAACTAAACATGAGTGAAACCGTGTTTTTATAATGAACTAGCTTTCGCCCGCGGCTCCGCCCGCGTCAATGTCGATACCTCGGGAATAGTACTTTTTCCCGGGATAAAAGGTAGCCTATGTCCTTCTCCGTACTCCAGAGAACTTGTATGCAAAATTTCATGATGATCGGTTCAGTAGTTACGGCGTGAAAGCGTAACAAACAAACAAACAAACAAACTCACTTTCGCATTTATAATATTAGTAAGGATAAGGATATAATGTTGGTTTGGGAGAAAAGAAAAAAAACGTAGAATGTACCATCTATTTTGCTTTCCGCGCAGATCGTAAAAGCCGATTAAATGGGCAAATCTGACGAATCACATTAGTAGGCGATGCCGCTAGCAACCCATCTCTATAATGATTCCATTTTCCACCCAACACCCACCAACATGCTAAACGTGGCTTTTAGGTCTTGAAAACCTAGGCTCTGTTAACCCCGCAAGGGAAATAGCTGTGATACTATGTATGTATGTCTTTTAATCACGTTTTCGACGTTCAGACAAAGACTGAGCCACAAATAACGTTGTCAAACAGTTGACAGTGTTCGTGCATTTAGCGGCGTGCCCCGCAGCAACGCAAACAATCGGGCCAGCTCACCAAGCCCTGTAATCCATTTATCCTGTACAATTGCCCTTTGCCGGGCTCATTTAAAATCCATTATAATCCGGCTAATCAACCAGATTTCTCTGGCCGGAAGGTTACTCGGACTAAATAAAATGGTATTTTAAATTTATAAGTAATTTTTTAGCTTTGTAATTTTATAAAGCTTAGTAACTAATTAGTAAGTGAACGGTACTTTTTTTATCTGTAAAACATAAATGATTTTGTTGTTATGTTGTATTTATGACTTTTTTTTAATGAATTTTGTAGGGATAGCCGTGGGGTTTCCGGCAGAGTAGAATAGGACCACTCTTAGTCTTCGAAGGGAGGTCGTAAGAGGCGACTTAGGAAATACAAGCTAAACAAAGCTCATAAACATCAATGAGACCTCTCCAACCCGTCTGGCCAGCGAGGAGAGTGTAGGCCAAATGCCCTGTCTGCTCTGGCCAAGTACGGCTCCGGTAGTACAAAGACGGTCATGCTTCTGCAGTGGAGACTAAAAAGACCTGATGATGATGATGTAGGGATATTATCTAAACAATAAATATAAACCCTTTACTTCGATCTTTTAACTTGGCTCTGTTTGATGTATTTATAGTAATCAATACATTCTTGATTATGTTATCATCATAATCAACATCATACCAGCCGCAAGAAGTCCACTGCTGGACATAGGCCTCCCCCAATGATTTCCAGAATGACCGGTTGGAAGCGGCCTGCATCCAGCGTCTCCCTGCGACCTTTGTCAGGTCGTCCGACCACCTGGTCGGTGGGTGTCAGACGCTGCGCTTGCCGGTACGTGGTCGCCATTCCAGAACCTTTCTGCCCCATCGGCCATCGGTTCTACGCGCTATGTGCCCCGCCCACTGCCACTTCAATTGACTATGTTCTTTTTCCAATACTAACGACAAATATTGTTATGTAAGACAGGTTCTTAGGATACCTAGTTCAGGCACCAGTCCTCCACAACAACCCTGTACACTATCACCATTGTCACACTTTTGCACAAACCTAAACTAGTTATTAGGTTAACTTTTGTTGTTGTTGTGGATGGAAAATAAACAATTTTTTTTACAATATTTTTTTCTTGGTTTCTTTATCTTTACCTTTTGATAAAAGAATTACTAGTTTATAAGGCACGCATTTTTCTATTTAAACGAGATTCTATTCCTAAATAAGGGTAGTTTTTATTTCTGTAAATCTCACCAGTAAGTTGTTATCACTCAAAAAATCCCTTAAAAATCTTAATGTACTTAAAGTATTATTTGTAAATTCAATAAAATTTAATATTAAATTGAAATCAAAATGTTAAAAGGAATTTGAATCTGAAAGCTACAGAAGAAGCTATTTCTTATCATACTCTGAAATAGTATTGGGAGCAAGGCTGACTCGAAAATTCCTTAGCTCTCAGCTCTCTGCATCTTATACACATAGATATTGCTTATTGTAATATTCTTCACTGCATCTTCTTCATAAAAGCATTTATATATGTATCCACAAAAAAATCTGAATCTTTGGATAGTTTCAGTATATCCGTGATCGATATTTAAGTACTTATAATATTTAATTTCCCTCGCTATAATTAGTTTGCTTCCCGCATCAATCAATTATAATATTAATTTAAAATTGAATTTATTTTTAGCTATTTAGGTCCCATAGCTGGGCAAAAGCCACTCCTTTATTTTCCATTTGCTCTATCTCCTGCCATCTATCTCCAAGTTCCAAATGCAGACAAGTCATCTCATCATCTTGTTTTTGGTTTGCCTCTTGATCCTTTCCCGTCAGTAGGTACCCATTAATTATTATTACACAAATAAAAAATATATAATAGCTTTAAGTAGCTAATCTAAATCCAGATCAGCTACAAAAACATAAAAATCTATTTCTTATCTAAGACCTTAAGAGAAAAATACGCATCCAATTTCCTTCTGGTGGCATCGGAAGCAAAGCTGACTTAATCCGAAACGCCGCAGCTCTCAGCAAAATAAACTACATCTGCATCCGATAGATGCACTTCACAAATTAAATTTATTTTACATGTGCCACTCCGTCTCTTATTTATTTTATTCATTTTTGTAAGGATTTCCTTCCTCGTGCGTGTCTGATCTTAGATTATCTTTTCGTAAAGGATGGACTAAAAATTTAACATCCAAAAGTGCAGGTGAAATTTAAATTACAAAATTTTATTCTTTTGAAAATTAAAGAATTAAAATAACAAATTTTCGGAATGGAAATTCACGGTTAAAGAAACAACTAGATAAAGCATCAAATGTTATATGAATTAAAATGAGTAATGAGAATAGTCGAAAAATATTCTGAAATAAAGCTTGATAAACTCAACAAACTTTGCTAAAGCACCATTTATAAACCGAACGAAAGAGCTTCACAATGCCATTCATGAGGCTTTACTCGCTCATTGCAAATGAGAGCGTGTAAATCGCAAAACAACATCGTCATCACGAAAGATTAGACAGTAGACAAATGGAACACTAGATGTACTAGGCCAGTGACGGATTTACCAAAAGGCTGAGTTGACCTGGGATGGCAGAATTTAGGGGCTGATTTATGAATAATTATTTTTGATTTAAATACCAGAAAATCACGCATTTTATTTTCCATGTAGTTATCCATGAGAAGGTTGACGCACGTACTTTAATTATGCCAATGACTTCGCGGTACATTTATCGTGTGCCAAGTCTAAATTTCAGTAGGCACTGAAACTGCCTCCCTGGTCCGGTGGTTAAGGCGTTTGCCTGTAGACGCGGGGGTCGTGGGTTCAATTCCCACGGGAAGCATACTTTGTTTAGTTGTTTCCAGTTTGGGTAGGACATTACTGACTTGAATCACTTGATTGTCTAATAATAAAGATGGTTGGTCACGCTCGATCGCTAACATAACGTGTTCCACAAAAATATGTAAATTGAAATTGTATATAGGATGACATCAGAAATAAAAAGAAAAGATAAAAATATAAAATATCATACAAAGCCCTTCAGGCAAGTAGGCGACCAATACTGATGAAAAGAGTTTCTTTCGGCGTCTTCTTCTCTGCAGTGGTCGGTTCCGAAACGCTAGTGGTTTGTAGCTTTTGAACAATCATTAATAATTTGAATATAATATATAATAGGTAGTAAGTATTATTTAAAACGTGAATTGACGTGAAAAAGTACCTGAAAAGGCCTATTTTCTAAATAAATCTTTGAAAGCACGTTAAGTCATTGTTCCCGGCTACTATCTGGTAGTCGTTAAAGGAACCACGTCTGACGCCGAGAGGCGGTTCCGAAGAACTCTGACACCAGGGTATGCGTTGGTTCGACTGACCGCCTCACCTACTCGAAATAAATAAGTAGGCACATAGTTCATTAATATGATAGATATACCCAAAAGGCACATAACATAGCTCCTTATGTCTATGGGCCTCATTAGGAAGCTCAAGGTCGGTCAAAGAGCTATGAAGGGGGCCATGCTCGGTGTTTCTTTGACATCGAATCAGAAACGAAGAGATTCGCAGAAAAATAACGTTTACCAACATAGCTCGGTGGATTAGCTCCTTGAACTGGCAGTGAGCCTCACTCACTGCCAGTTCAAGGAGCGCATAGCGCGTCAAACCGATGGCCAATGGGGCAGCAGTATTCAAGAATGGCGACCACATGCCTTTTTGTCCGCAAGCGCAACGACGGACACCCACTGACTAGAAGGTAGGGCGAACTGACTAAATTCGCAGGAATACACTGGATGCAGGCCTCCAATTCTCTCCTTTCAACCAGTCGTATTGGAATCCTTGGGGGAGGCTTATGTCCAGCAGTACGCAGTGGCTGATATGTTGATGACGATGAACCAACAGGCTACAAAGGAGGACATTTCATAATGAGAAGGTTACTGTAGAGTGTAGACGGAACATTAAAAAAATAAAAAATCATGCAAATATAAATTTAATGATTGAAAAATAAAGCAGGTCTATATAATTTAAGGTGAGGTTCGAAGTTGATAAGATCAGAAATCCCGTAAAATTTGAAAAAGTTTTTGATTGTTAAAATAAAATGCTAATAAATTGAAAAAGTGAGGGCGGCAACATTTTTAACAGCCTTTAGTTGTTAAATGTGCAAATCCACCACAAGCCATTGTTCTAAAAATACGAGAGATGTTCATTTTTCTTTTTTCCCTCGTTTTATTGCTCCATTTGCGCCAAGTAAGGCTTGCTGCGTCCCTATAGGGTATAATTAGGGTCGACCACACAACTAATTGAATAAAAACATTGCATAATTAACGAAGGGATGCGGGTATGTCGGGTTGAGGTATGTTTGGTTCATTTGCATTCACCATTGATGTGTTTTGGGTTATACATGCTTAATAATACCTGAAAACCGCATATATTCTTCAGTTTATTGAAATAAAAATAAAATATGGCAGTGATTTTAAGTATTCATCATCATCATTACAGCCACGAAAAGTTCAATGCTGGACATGGGCCTCTCCCAAGGATTTTTCGTTCCATGGGACGATATTGGCCAGCGCAGTTTCTTTGGCTTCTTGTGCTTCCGATGCTGCTACTCCTTGCAAGCATTTTAAAGCTGGGAAAGGATAGGTTTTAGGTATTATAATTAGGTTATTTGCAGAACTTGCTTGCATTTCTGATATACATGGAATAATAACATTGAACTCATCAAGTTGGACATCTGATGAGTTCAAGTTATTAATTTATAGGTACCTATAAATTAATAACTTGAACTCATCAGAACTCATCAGACAGAACTGAGGTATGTACATACCTCAGATCTACTAAAAGTATCTTATCCATTAACTCTAATTATTTACAAAGATTATTTTCTTAAAACAAATATCTATTTGTAACTTTGTCGAGATTATGGCTTTGAAAGGCATCCTTTTTGATGTCAAGAAAAAATTGAACTGAAAAATATATACTTAAATAAACACTGAATATTATTCCTTAGTATCAAAACGCGATTGGCAAAAACAACTTTTAGACCTCAAATACAAATGAAGTTTTTAAATGCATGTCTCTGAACAAAACGACTGATTTACGAAAGCGTCTCCAAAACTATTCGGGCGTTGAACGCCTTTACGTCAAAGTCACTGCCTGCGATTTGATTTGAAACCTATTTGTCATTCCGATCATAGATTTAAAAAAAAAATATGATTCCTATTGAAGCTACACTTTATAACATAGATTTAAAAAAAAAATTGCGTCTCTCTTCATAAACATTTAAATATCTTTGATAACCATAGATACGTTTTAAATATGTACCTATGTGAAAAAACAAGCAGAAAATAAAATATTTTTCATTGAAGGTTGGCTGCACTCAAGCAATAGTTTCAATTATATGACGAAATGGTATTTCGTGGCTTGGAAGACGAGTGTGAATTGTATACGTACGTCTTGCGATTTTGTGACGCGCCGTGTCGGAAATATCCCTCCAGGTCATCCTTGCTTCGGAAAGTACGTTAAGCCGTTGGTCCCAGCTAACACTAATAATGACAGTTGTGAAGTTATATCTAGCTATATCAGATGCTTTAGGCCGCCTATAAAATTAGACATCAGTGTTGGCCACTTACACAAGCGAAACATTTTATAGAAACTGGTCGGTTAATTTGTATATGAGTCATCAATAGATCCCTCTATGCGAATATCTACTGCGACTATTGAAATCAACTAATTGTATATTTTCATCTCAACTATTCGAAAATTAAAGAAAACGGGGTCTAAAATATAATTTAATTCCAGAGAGCCTAAAATAATTGAGTTATAAACTTGTGAACACAAACATTATTCCGAAAATTTCCTTGACCAAAAAGATCGAATCATATTTTCATAGTCACATTGGCCAGTTACATTTATTAAAAATAAAAATCAAGAACTGGGAGTAGGTACTTTATGATGATGCCTGGTTCGTTTTCGCGCTTAAGTTAACTGTGATACAACTGTGTCATGGGAGATATATATATTTTTTTATGTTATAGGGTGGCATGCTCGCTTGCTAAACGAGCAAGCGAGCAAGCCACCCTATAACGCCACCTGATGGTAAGCGATCAACGCTGCCCATGGTCAACTGCAATATCAGAGTGTGACAGGAGCGTTGCCGGCCTTTCAAGGAGTTGGGGGAAGGACATTGGGAGTAGGGAAAAATGGGGGATATGGGGGAAGGGGGAGAAGGATGAGCCTCCGGCTCTCTCACTCACCGAACGAAGCACACCGCATCTATGGTAAAGCTTCTACTCAAACGTCGATTTTCTGTGTGAGTGTGGTACTACCCCGGACGAGCCGGCCCATGCATGCTACTAACAAAAATGAATTTTGCCGGTAGCTGGGCTCTACCACAACAAAAAATATATTTTACCCATGGAGCTACCGGTAGGGTTACGGGAAATAAAAATAACCCATGACACTACTGATAGTGCCACGCAGTAGTGCTACGGACAACGAATTCTGATCCGGCATATTTTTATGTAGGAGAATAATCAAAAAGTATATTTTTATGTAAATCGCGTTTCAACATACATTTCAATTTACCAACCTAAAAATATTTTAAATTTGGTACGGATTCAAACACCGTAATCTCCATTGCATGTTTCGGAATCAACACTAATAAATTATACTTTGCAAAAATGAAAATTCCCCCTGGAACTTTGGTATTTACGGTTGGGCTTCTGGCAGTTACTACTTTACGAGGTCATTATGGGAACCATTAAATGTATGATTACGGGTCCTGTTTTGGCCGGGCATTTGTTTAAGCACATCAACTTTTCGCAAACGACCTGGCCCGAAGTGTTTGAATTCATTACTACATAGAGTTCTGAACAGCTGAACTTTAAACAACTGGTGTTTTATTAGTTCGTAAAATGAACTTCAGTGGTTGTTTTATTGCGAATATGGCTATATTGTTAATCTGCTCTCTCCTTTTTTAACGACATCTGTGGCTCAGTGCTACCGCAAGTGTTTTTGTATCTCAGGGTCCCGGGTTCGATCCTTTGTCGGATCATTATGGAAAACGATCTTTACCAGATTGGCCTCGGTCTTGGATGTTTTTCTATATAAGTATCTATTATAAAATATACTACATAGATTCACAACTTATTTTAGGGCTAGCTTATTCTGTTTGTTTTGTCCCATTCGTTTTAGGGTTCTGTACCTCAAAAGGAAAAAACGGAACCCTTAAAGGATCACTTTGTTGTCTGTATTTTTTTTCTGTCAAGACCCTTTTTCTCAGGATGCGCGCGATCAAGCTGATACTCATATCAAATACTCAGGTCTACTGTCCCTTGGAGATGTGGAAAAATCAAACAAATATACAGTAAACAATCAAAAGACGCAGCCATTTATGCCGCAAATTTTCGACATTCACAAGAAAATCAAAACCTACAGGTCTCGAAAAAACCTGAAATTTGGTACGAAGCAACATCATATAGCACAGATAAAGGGAAAGTTCCAAAAAGCATACATTTTTAAGTACATCATATAATAAAAAAAAATTGAATAACTTCCATGCTGGTCTGGGAGAAAAGAAAAAACGTAGAATGTACCAGCGGCTTCTCTTCACGCGCAGATCGTAAAAGCCGATCGAGGGAATGGGTAAAAGCTGAGGAATCTGGCTAATAGGCGATGCGGCTAGCAACCCATCACTATTTTGATTCCGTTTTCCACCTAATGCCCACCAACATGCTAAATGTGGCCTTCAGGTCTCATAGACCTAGGTTCTGTAGAATAATTTTAAACTTATCATACTATTAGATATATGATAAATGAACGAAGAATAGAAATTTGTAGGATTTGTGAAGGGAATGAAGGTATTGGGGTACTACTTACTCGGATGAAGGGAAAAGCAATTAGCAGCTCGGGACGCTGGACGCGCGTACCCGATGTCATACCTGAAACCACCAGCCTAGCAATTGAGGATGACTACCCTGACCTTTATTATTTCATCATCATCAACATCATCAGGTCCTTTTTAGTCTCCACTACAGGAGCACGACCCTCTCTGTACTACTTGAGCCATACTTGGCCAGAGCAGCCAGAGGACTTGGCCTACGCTCTCCACGCTGGCCAGACGGGTTGGAGAGGTGTCTTAGATGTTTATAAGCTTTGTTTATCTTGTATTTCCTAAGTCGCCTTCTACGACATCCACGGGAAGACTTGGAGTGGTCCTATTCTACTCTGCCGGATGCCACACGGCAAACGGCTTTATTATTTGTTTAGTAGCAATAGATATATATAATCTGTAAAAAATCAACTCTCTACCTTTTACGACTCAAGACACCTGTGACCTTAGATATGAGAATATTATTAGGTTAGATCGGTTGCCGGCCGAAATTAGTTCAAGTACCGATGCTAGTTGAATATCTTTCAAGTTTTTGCTCCAAAATGCCTTATAAGTACAATTTTATGACACTTGCTTATGATAGGTGGTGCCGTGATGTTTCAGACTCATAACGGAGCTTTTATTTTGCACATAATCGCTGCACAACATGGCATTTCAGAAAAATATACAAACGTGTTACGCGCCTGCATATAAACTCCCTACTCTAAAACGCGGTCACGTTTTAGAGAAATATAATCAGTTTGCTCTTAAAGTTTGCACCTGTCACGCCCGCAAGCCCACTCTATACGTCTCTGTGCCTGTGGCAGACGGACGGACGGAAGGATATCGGGTCAATATGGTCCCGTTTTTAACCCTTGAGTACAGAACACTTAAAAGGAGCACTCTTGCTTTTACCACAGTTAAAATAGAAAATCGGTTTATTCTGAGGAGTTTTTCTCAGTACAGGATGTACTTCTTTGGAACTCACTTACACTTAATATCCAGTGTGCTCAAACGCTAGCCAGCTTCAAATCTCAACTTAAGTCACATTTTTTATCCTTATGATGATTTTTTCTCTTCTTTTTTCCTCATCTTGCTAACTTGGCATTGGCTGTTTAGTGTAAGTTTTCAAAATAAGAATAAGAAGGGTATATTGTAATATTTAAGTATGTTTATTGTATATTAAATAATGTAATTTAGTTTGTTTTAGCTATACCGCACAATTTTTTTTTCAATCATTCTGCCTTTTTCTGCAAAGGTTGCCTGGAAGAAATTGCATTGCGATGAGGCCGCCTTTTGCACAATATGTTAATAATTATGTTATTATATGTCATAATCTGTTTTGTGTGTCAATAAATAAATAAATATGTTAGTCCTAGACAAATATACATGAATAACTTGTTATTTTTTGTGCATTAAAGGGTATTGTATTGTACATCATAACTATAGTGACAACATAGGTATTTATGATCAAAATGATGTTTTTCAACCCACTGGAATAAACTATTCATTTTTAGCTGTGAGTTTTATACTCAATATATTTTATACTGTGGTTTCCTGTAAGAAGACGTCCCAAGAGGATCCCAAGAACAAGATGGTTTGCATTCTGATAAAACTTGAGGGTTTATTGCTCAATTTGCACGTGATAGAGATCAGTGGTGTTATAAAATAGCGGAATTTGTGTGCATCAAAAGGGAAGATCTTTTCCCAGCAATAAGGTTCTACAATAATCTGAAAAATGTCTCTTTAGATCATATATACATATGTATTCATTACTAAATAACTAAGTTCTTAAATCAACATTTCTTGCCTACATACAGTGTAGATTAACTACCGAAATTCCCATAGAAGTATTTTAAATCTATGGAAATTCCCTTGAGGGGTTGAATCAGCCTGTCATAATGATCAACTTGCCTTATGGGATCAATGCTGAGAACTCGGCGACAAATTGTCATTTTCATATGACGTAATTTTGAACCTCTGAGCAATATGGACATTCTGAAATCCCTAATGGAATACAGAAATCCAAAAGAAAAGGTAAAAAGCAAAAAAAAAAATAGACCATATAGAAATTATCCAATTTTGTTTCGTTTTAGGGTTCCGTACCTAAAGTGTAAAATCGGGACTCTATTTATATCGCTCCGCTGTCCATCTGTCTGTCTGTCCGTCTGTCACCAGGCTGTATCTCAAGAACCGTGATAGCTAGACAGTTGAAATTTTTACAGATTATGTATTTCTGTTGCCGCTATAACAACAAATACTAAAAAATACAATGAAATAAATATTGAAGGGGGTTCCATACAACAAACGTGATTTTTAGGGTTCCATACTCAAAGGGTAAAAACAGGACCCTATTAATTTCGCTCCGCTGTCCGTCTGTCTGTCTGTCTATCCGTCCGTCACCAGGCTGTATCTCATGAACCGTGATAGTTAGACGGTTGAAATTTACACATATGATATATTTCTGTTGCCGCTAAAACAAAAAATATTAAAAAATAGAATTAAATAAATATTAAAGGGGGCTCCCATACAAAAAACGTGATTTTTTTGAGTGTTTTTGCTCGTTACTGATAACGGCAACAGGTAGACACTTGAAATATTCACAGAATATTTAGTTATATATTCACTTTAAAAATAAATAATTAAATAAAAATAAAATTAATATTAAAGGGGGCTCCTATACAAAAGACAAAATTTTTTTGCCATTTTTTTATATAACGGTACGGAACCCTTCGTGCGCGAGTCCGACTCGCACTTGGCCGGTTTGTTTTTGCTCGATATTGATAACGGCAACAGGTAGACGCTTGAAATACGCACAGAATATATAGTTATATAGTACTTTAAAAATAAATAATTAAATAAAAATAAAATTATTATTAAACAGGGGCTCCCATACAACAGACATAACATTTTTGCCGTTTTTATAGATTACGGTATGTAGACCCTTCGTGCGCGAGTCCGACTCGCACTCGGCCGTTTTTTTTACCTTATTTTCTCGCTGTATTAACCGGCCAGACCAGCAATTTGTATGTAAAAGTAGTTTTTTTTTTCAGAACTTGGACTTTGACAGACCTCATCAAAGGCTGCAACCGCGAACACGGCCGTTTAAGAACTGACCCCCGCCCCGTTCTTCTTTGAGAGGGTACTTCGACTAATACTTTATACAAAAAAATATTTAAACCTCTCGTTACTAAAATAATTATTAAAAAACAACGGTCACCTCTAATCCCAGTCAGCAGTCTACAAAATCAAAAGAAAAATAATGAGATTGATCATTGTTGTCTTAAGTAAAAGTCGGCTAAAACATCAAAGGCGGTTTTATCAAGTCGCCCGTGGCTAAAAAAGCGATAACTTGAGTCTTCATTCTTTTAACCGAATTTAAATCTTTGTTAATTATGAAAGAAGGCATCTAAAATATAATTGATTTGATTGTTGACCTACCTATCTATACTTATATTATAAAGCTAAAGAGTTTGTTTGAAAGCGATAATCTCATGAACTACTTGTTCAAATTGAAAAATTATTATATCCTTACTATCCTTATCTATATACATATAATAAAACAGCAAAAATATTTTGTCTGTACATTTCGAATTTTTGACTTAAATGTATAGGGGGACACTTAAAAAGAATAATAGAAAGCAAAAAAAAAAAATTTTCGAATTTTTTGTCTGTCTGTCTGTCTGTATGTATGATCACAATTATCTCCGAAAATACTGAACTGATTTACTTCAAACTTTCACCAATTGCTTTGTTTTAACTCAGCAAAACATCTAAAGTTTATTTCATCAAAATCGGTTCATTAAAAAAAAGTTATCGTCATTTGAATGAACTCAAGGCATTAGTTTGCCTGCAAATATACACGGTGAATTTTTATCGTTTTGGACCCTTAAAGGGGTGATTCAGACCATCAAAATGTACAAATTTTCCTATGGGAACAATGCTGGGAACTCAAAAAAAAATTCGACATTCCCATACAAACTGGCCGGGCGGCGGGACTCTTTTTTTATGGAAATGACGAATTTTCTTTGAGTTCCCAGCATTGGTCCCATAGAAGTTGTTCATATTGATAACCTGAGTCACCCCTTTAAAGGTCCAAACTGTTCCTGAGGGATGGACACTAACGGCGGCGGCGTAGCCGCGGGGCAAACGGCAAACCAACCGAAACTGCTGCGCCTAGAAACTTGAAATTTGGTAGAGGGGTTCTTATAATGATGTGAGTGAGCGCTAAGAAAGGATTTTTAAGAAATTTAACTTCTAATGGGGTAAAATTAAATGGATTTTTCTCATTTCTGGACTTAGAAGTATGAAAGTAGGTATCATCTCGATTAAAATTAAAAAAGAGGTGTGAAGGTAGATGAAACATTGCAAAATTCCCCCCTTAAGGGGTAAAATGGGGGTGGGTGGGTGGTATAAACTTTGTATGAAAATTTTCTCATTTCTGGACTTAGACGTATGAAAATAAGTATATAAGTTCTAGGTTACAATTAAAAATATCTGTGTAGGTAAAATGGACGATATTTTCCCCTGAAGGGGTAAAATAGCGGGGTAAAGATTGTATAGGAATTTACTTATTCCTAGACTTAGAAGTATGAAAATAGGTAAATAAATTCACGATTACAATTAAAAAAGATCTGTGTAGGTCAACTGGAAAAAAAATCCCCCAGAAGGGGGGTAAAGTTTGTTTGGAAATTGGAAATTTTCTCATTTCTGGACTATGAAGTATGAAAATAAATAGGTATGTAAGTTCTCTATTACAATTAAAAAACATATATGTGGGTGAAATGGACAAAATTCACTCCTAAAGGGGTAAAATGGGAGGGTTAAGGTTATATGGAAATTTTCTCATTTCTGGACTTAGAAGTATAAATAATATCAATACTTCCATACTAATACTAATATTATAAATGCGAAAGTAACTCTGTCTGTGGTTTTTTTACGCTTCAACCATTAAACTGATTTGGATGAAATTTGGTGTGGAGGTGTGAGGCCCGAGGAAGGACATAGGGTATCTTTGATTCCGGGAAATTCTACTGTTCCCGAGGGATCGACACTAACGCGGGCGGAGCCGCGGGCAACAGCTAGTCCTTACTAATATTATAATTATGAATAAAAATAATATAAATGCGAAAGTGAATTTGTTTGTTTATTTGTTTGTTTGTTTGTGTGTTACGCTTTCGCGCCGTAACTACTGAACCGATCATCATGAAATTTTGCATAAAAGTTCTCTGGAGTACGGAGAAGGACATAGGCCTACCTTTTATCCCGGGAAAAAGTACTATTCCTGAGGGACGCGGGCGGAGCCGCGGGCGAAAGCTAGTATATTATTTATATAGGCTATAAAACATCACGCTGCGACCAAAAGGAACGAAGCATCAATAAAAAATGTTTTGAAAACGGGGGAAAATTATTCATCTATACTAATTAATCATAATAACAGAAATTGCCGCGGACGAAGTCGCGGGTAACAGCTAGTTTATATTAAAATTGACATTTGATAACTACTGTAAATACATATTTCATATAAATATAAATAAATAAATATATACGGACAAATCACACAGATTGAGTTAGCCCCAAAGTAAGTTCGAGACTTGTGTTATGGGATTCTAACTCAACGATACTATATTTTATGAAAAATACATATATAGATACACATCCAAGACCCAGGCCAATCTGAAAAAGATCATTTTCCATCTTGACCTGGCCGGGGATCGAACCCGGTCACTCCGTGTCGCAGGCTGGCGTGTTGGCCGCTGCGCCACGATATTGTAAATTTTAATTTTCTGTAATTCATCACAAATGGGTCGAAGACATGTGGGACGAGTGTGTGAATAACTCGACTAAACGTGGGACTTGAGTGCTAGTACGTACGTAACGTGTGCTACTTTGCTATTTGTAAATTTTTACTTCGCCATCAAACAGCCTCCGTGGTCCAGTGGTTAAGGCGTTTGCCTGTTGACCCGGGGGTCGTGGGTTCGATTCCCACCGGAAGCATACTTTGTTTAGTTGTTTCCAGTTTGGTTAGGACATTGCAGGCTTGAATCACCTGATTTTCTGATAATAAAGATGATTCTGTGCTTCGGAAGGCACGTTAAGCCGGTGGTCCCGGCTGCCATCTGGTAGTCGTTAAAGGAACCACGTAAGAGGCCGAGAGGCGGTTCCGAAGAACTCTGACACCAGGGTGTGCATGGTCGATTGACCGTGACACCTACTCGAAATGATGATGATGACTTCGCCATATGACAATGTTTAAGAAATTAATACGTTCATTAATTCTTAATATCAATAAAATATAAATAAATATACCGCGTGATGTTGTACCTCGGAACTATATTGAAATCTTGGAATCAGAATCCCTAATGAAATATAGAATTACCAGAAAAAGCTGAAAATCGAAAAAAAAAAAAAACATTAGGCTTCCCATACAAGGTCACTGATTAGCTGGACGAATTTCTATGAAAGGTAATTTATTTTTTGTTTTGTATCTTTTTTCTTGCAATTCTGTATTGCATTAGGGATTCTGATACCAGGATTTCAATATAGTTCAGAGGTTCAAAATCATGCTGTTTCATTATATAGATAAATACTTTATTATTATTCTGAAAATAAGATGATATACTCTACTCGTAGCACAATTGATTGATGTGCTAAATGAAACAGTCTGAAAGGCTACTATCGGTAAACATTGCCCATCGGATGGTCAGAAACGATTTTCCTCAATAATAGAGGCCGGCAAATCACAGCAAGTCGTGTTTGAGGCCATAGCAATAAGAGGCAGCAGTTAACAGGCGTGGGTCGCCATTACCGGAATTCGCAAAGTTGCTGAACTCGTGTAACCGAATGTGTGTTTTCAACACATTTACATAGCTAGCGACTCGGCGCCATTTTTGCAGATTAATTTTATGATGAGTTCGGGGTGTGCTGCACTTGCAAATTTTCAGCCATTATATAAATTTAAATGGAACGGAGGATGTATCTGAAAAAATGCGTAGTTATATTTCCTAGAATAGTAAACTACGCTATAGCGACGAGTTTTCGCTTCAGTAGTTTTTTTGAAGCAAAAAGTCGGCGCTATGTTTTGGGTTCCGTAGTAAACAAGGAACCCTTATAGTTTCGCCATGTCTGTCTGTCAGAGACTAATCTGTAATTTGGTATGGATATTAATCATGCTGAAAAAGTGGGTAAATCAAATCTTGGCCGGTTGTTTACTTAGTAATTAAGTACTTTAAAAAGTAGAACATTATATCTTTATAATATCTATAATATAAATAAACTATAAAATAGTAAAAATATGTAGATGTTACTTTGCGGTTAAACTCAAAGCTACATTACTTTGAGATAATTTGCTTTGCGTACTTCCGCCACCAGTTAGTTCATGCAAACTATTGCTGACCAGCGTCCACCTACTACTGTTATACTATAAAATATACTATGAACAAAGTGAAGTCATTCATGATTCATAATATACCGAAAGTCTGCGGTAACAAAGCTAAAATCATTAGTTTACCAAAAAATACAATTTGCTTTTAGATCTGAAAGGATGTTTACAAAAAACAAACTAAAGTTGACATGAGTTATACTAAAATTGGTGAGATGAGAGGATGCAACCCAGAAGATGCTCGTTAAGAGACAGAGAGAAAGGAAAACTTACAAAAAACAAACTTCATAGCCCACATAACTAGGTAATTTAAAAATAAAACGAACAGCTCCCAAAATAAACATCATCAAGGGAATTTTGTGTGATATTTTAGTACCATTATTTACGCATTTGAGCATATTATCTCCGCAACGTATGGAAGGTGAATATTAAGATAAAATAAATGAAATGACATGACATTTATCGCTCTTGGCACATTACATCCTCAATTGGAGTATTTTGAGCTACATAATAGACGTAGTCTCCAAGAGTAGGTACCTATTTGATTTTATTAACCATGCACGGCAACAACATTAACTCAGGTATCTTTCGAATACCCAGTATTATTCCTGTTACTTATTTTGGACATGCATGCGACTCAGGCCACCCATATTAACAACTTTTCCTTTGGGAATAAAGATGGCAATTTAAAAAATCGACTTTCCAATCCAAACTGGCCGGGTGGCTGCACTCTTTTGTATGGAAATGCCGAAAATTTCTTTGAGTTTCCAGAATTGGTCCCATAGGAAAAGTTGCTCATATTGATGGGCTGAGTCGCCCCTTTTAAAGAATATAAAGGATACATTTACACGCTGTACAATGTAATAAATGAAAGATAACAGCCTATGGTGGAAAAAATGCTGGATGGAAACAAAGGATTTTCGGCTCGTAGTCCCAGGTTTGTAGATATTTTGACTTTCACCTCATATTCTATATAGACGACCTCTGTAGCTCAGTAGTAAGTACCTCGAGTGTCTTTGGTTGCAGGGTCCCGGGCAAGGTCATTATGGAAAACGATCTATTTCAGATTGGCTTGGGTCTTGGACGTTTGTCTATATATGTATCTAAAATATAGTATGGTACGTAAGTATCCCACGACACAAGTTTAAAAATTACTGTGGGGCTAGCTTAAAATACGGGAATTGTCCCTATATATTTATTTGCTGTCATATCTATTGAGGGCCGTTACGAAATGTACATCAGATTAAAAAAAATCTGACACCAGTTTTGGCCACCTGTAAACAAAGAAGAAAAGTACTTCATTTTTATCCTGTTTTAATTGTTTAAGTTAACAAAAAACATAACACTGAATTAATGGAGCTAAATAAGACCAAAACTTTAACACTAGAGATAGGCGCGCCTTTTTTTGACTCTCAAAACCAGCGTGCGGGTTAAAAGTGTAGCCCTGTTTCGATTTTTGTTTTTCGGCTCACCTAAAAGTAAAACATTGAAAAACTGTCAAAAACAGTTATAAACCTTGGTTTTTTAAAATAAAACATAAAAACAGAAGAAGCATTAAAAAATTGCATTAATAAAATATCAATGAAAATTCAACATTATTTCTATAATACAAGTTATCATCTATTGAAACTAAAGTATTATTTACTAGCTTTCGCCCGCGGCTCCGCTCGCGTCAATATCGATCCCTCGGGAATAGTACTTTTTCCCGGGATAAAAGGTAGCCTGTCCTTCTCCGTACTCCAGAAAACTTGTATGCAAAATTTCATGATGATCGGTTTAGTAGTTACGGCGTGAAAGCGTAACAAACAAACAAACAAACAAACTCACTTTCGCATTTATAATATTAGAAGAAACAAAGAAAGAATTTTTAGACGGAAGAAGTCGACTGCTCGACAAAGGTCTCTCCCAATGTTTTTTTTTTCGTTTCAAAGAAGCATAGCAATATCCTTCTGCAAAGTGTGATGCGTATGAAAATACTCGCCACGCTTGGTAGGCGGGTTGGCGAGGTAAAATAAGGTTATGTTAGTATATCCCACAAACTTTGGAACATAATGGTAACCAAAAGGCCAATACAAATTGGTTTTGAACAGTACAAATTCTACATCAAAAACATCCGCCTTCTTGCTTACTTTTCTAGCGCTGTAGTAAACAGTCAGCTACATTTCTTTCCTTTACTGCTTATTTTATAATTTTCTATAAAATCATAATTGAATTATTGACTTTCTAGCAAGTTTTGCTGTGTTTGCTTTACAGGTGCGGTATGCCGCTATATTTTATGAAAAATATTGAGTACCTACATAGAAAGCAGAAAATATATTAAAAGTTAAATATGAATAGTATTTATATTTAACTATTATATATAGATTTAACACGACAATGGATTATTGATTCAATAAATTTTAACCAAAAAAATCTTACCTAAAACTGGTTTGCAGATTACAGTTGTAGCCTAGCAACTTTACTATACTGCTTTTCTCGACTTTGGTATGGCGCAGCTGGACAATACTCTACTGAAGTACGTAGGGGTTAATTATAGAGGAATACATGAGATATTACGGCGGCACTGTTGCATATTGCATTGAAAAAATAGGACACAAAACGAGATCCTGGGCTACATTTGTAGCCCACGAAACTAGTATAGCGTTAAATGAAAAAAAAAATGGAGCATATTGTTGAATAAGTTCTAGAGAACAAATTGTCACTTTTAATCAACTCCTAAGTTGAGATCTGTTTTTAAACAAAGATATCCAGTTTTAAAGTTGGGAATGTTTTGCTTCCGCTGATTACTTCTCAACTAACCCTGCCAGCCAGCGAACTGTACAAATGTATGGGGATACAAATGTATGGGGATACTTTTGCTGGGTTGCAAACATTTAAGGATAGTTGGTGAAGTCAGTTTAACATATTACGTAACCGCTGAACTTCGTTTAATTTTTAGCCACCCAAATTAGGCATGTTTCTGAACTTTACGGTCTAATAATTTCCTTCAAGTTTTAGTAATTAACAAAAGCATATCATAAATCATGGCTGGATAGTTTTTGTATCAATTTTGAAAAGAAGGAGATTCTAAATTCATTCGTATGTTTTTAATGTTTGTACCGCAAAACCAGTGATCGAAGTAGGTGGAGTTATTTTGGTTCAATGACCGCAAACGTTGATCTTTATATGGATATTTCTCAGGACTCTAAGTTAAACTCAGGTATACAGAAAAAATATATATTTACAAGGATAAAAAAGCTTGTTTTATAAAAGGTCCATTTAAATTAAGCGCAAATTTGAGGGCCTGCACTCACAAGCTAGAAAAATGTTTTAGAAGAAATTTTAAAAATCACCTGTTTTCGATATATCGTTACTTAAATATTTAGAAAAATAGACAGAAAAATCAGCCTGTGTACAAAAAACACTTTTTTGGCGTAAAACTTTTTACTATTGCTTTCTATGGATGCTAAGTCATTAACCTCGACAACTTTAACAGCTAATTTATCGATGATTTTCATAAAAAATTGAATTAATTCGTTGGTAAAAATAAGAACAAAAAAAGAGTTTCGTTTCTTAAAATTTGCTACTAACGCACATCTTTGATTAATGGGAACTAGCCCTTAAAATATTTACGTTATTGGCAGTGAAGTACGACGTTGTCAAACTTACATGTGACGCGTTGCTAATTTCCAATACGTTCAAACGCTACGTTGGCGCTCAGATGTTGTTACAGAAAATTAAATAATATATAGTATTAAAAAAAAAATAAAGCGTTATTTACATTGACCCGAAACTTGTCCGTCTTACAGGTACCTTATACTTACTTGTCGTTGGAGGAGTGGAGAGTGTGTATGTATTCATTCATTATTCCTTAAGACGTGAATTGCTTTTCAGAATGTAATTTTCAACTTATTTAATAATTATATAGTACAAATTCCGGGATTCCGCGAGTTCATATTAAGACAACGTATCATCATCATCAATCATCAATCAGCCTATTGCAGTCCACTGCTGGACGTAGGCCTCCCCAAGGGCACGCCACGAGACAACGTATCGCAAGTAAAAAAAAGGCTCTACTTTCTACAATCACTACTCATAACCTTATAAATCTGTCAATTACGAACTGATATGAAAAAAAACGAGGGTATAAATTTATCCTATTCAAAATCTATTTTGAGGTATGGTCGAAGTTGTTATTTTTTTATTTGAAAGACTTTATCAACATTAATTACAGTATTTTGTTTCACATTACTAAGTAATTGTTTTTGTTTCTGCTTTTGTTTCAGCTGTATTTCAGATCTACAATTCATTTAAGAAGCCTCTTTATTGTCTCGACCACATCTTTAGTTTGCTTCTTTGTTGTCTGTTTGTTTTCAGACTTCATTCCAATTAATCATTTATGTTAAGAGGCTATAGAATTTTGAGCACATTATTTTACACTTACATTGAAAATAAGTACAAAGCAAACTAGTGATGTCACTAGATTAATTGGACATCTCTACTAATTACTCATATGCACACAAATACTTAATATGATTAGTCGCGGTAGAGCCACGCTACTGACAAAATTCATTTTTGCTTGTAGCAATCGGCCGGCTCGCCCGGGGAAGTACCGCATTCACAAACAATCGACATTTGAGTAGAAGCTTTACCGTTTCTATGCTTCGTTCAGTGAGTGAGAGAGCCGGAGGCCCATCCTTCCACCCATTTCCAATGTCTTCCTCCCAACTCCTTGAATGGCCGGCAATGCTCCGGTCACACCCTGGTGTTACAGTTGCTCATAGGCAGTGATGATCGCATAACATCAGGTGACTAGCTTGCTCGTTTGCCGTCCTCTATCATTAAAAGAAAAAGGAAAAAAAAATCTATGTTTATTCTTAATTAAATTCGTGAGGTAATTTTTTCGACAATATTAATTAACTTGATTGTAAGTTTTTAGTATTTTGTACCTCAAAGGCATAAGAAAACCCTCATTGGATCTCTGCCTTGGGCTTAGGTATAAGTCTGTCTAGGCCTTTTTCCCAGAAAAGCGTGAAGATACTAAGACGAAATTAATATCTGCGATCCCTTCAAGCTGTGAAACAACAAACCTAAGTCAACGAAATCAAAAGATATACTCGTTTATAACCTCACTTCTTTGCATTTTATTTTAAAAATTTTAAGGAAAAAAAAACCTATGGAATGATTTCCATAGGTAAACGAGACGACTTATGGAAAGATTTCCATAGGTAAAAGAGAAATAGAAAAACCGAGAGTTCACGGTCTTGCGGTCCTGTGGGTTCCATTACAAATAATTTTATATATTTTTTTATTTTATATATACGGAAAAATCAACACAGATTGAGCTAGCCCCAAACATCCATTGGCCTGTGGCCAATCTAAAAAAGATCATTTTCCCTCTTGACCTGACCGGGGATGGAACCCGGGCACACCCTCGTGTCGCAGGCGGCGCCAAGGAGCGCGCCAAAAGTGACCTTACGAGTACAACTCGAACCTGGCTATTTTTTCATTACCGATTTCTTGTCAGTATTTTTAGCTGACTTCTAAAAAGGGGATGCTTTTTCATCAAAATGTGTTCAAAAATTTTTATTAAGCTTAATTTATACAATTTTAATAGGAAACAAATTAATTTGGTTGGCTGCTGGCGTATTCACAGCAAAAAGGAAATGAAAGATTTAATTAGAAACGAATATTTTATCTCACCAGAACCAACTATTTATTTAAGAACAACAAGTATCAAATAATTATTCTATGATTTGAATTATTTAATTTGAAAAGAAAAATGTGTTCCTTTTATAATTACTACGCCTCAATTCAATGTGCATATTATTATTTGGTATTAACTTATACTTATATCAAACATATGTTTAAGTTAATATGTGAAACATAGATAAAACACGAGTAGCCCATGTGTTGAAACTAAGTTCTATTAATATTTTAAATCTGTATTATTATGTGTCGTCAACATGAATGCAACAATTTACCAAGTAATCTGTGGTAAGTGTGTCTGATTTTAAGAATCAGACACACTTACCATGCCAGGTACAGAAGAAAAAACTATGTTCATTATTTAATTTTATTTGTATTGTGCAACAATTTACCAAGTAATCTGTGGCATCGTAAGTGTGTCTGATTCTTAAAGGTACAGAAAAAAGCCGGACAATGTCACAGTCTTACGAAGAAAGGCGAATTGTTCAGCACATGTTCATTTATTGAAAATTGTGTATGACACTTTTAGGTACATATTGAAAAGTAGGTGAGAAAGAAGGAGCTATGTAAACAAAACACATCTCATTTTTCAAATGTAGAAAAGTAATTAGTTTATACTCTAAGATCAGACAAATAATCAAAAGTTTACTTGAAAATTTTACCCATAATATTTCATCTACTAATTAATATCAAAACCTTAAACCCATTGATGAAGTTGTCAAGTGCTTAGTCTACATAACAACTTCATCAATAGGTTATTTTCTATGTATACAATGTATACAATTAGTTCATTTCCCATGCAAAAGATGGCCATCGAAATAATGTGTATATAAATATATTTTAAATTAATCAGTGACACAAAATTAACTTTTTAAACATAATTAGCTTCTAGAACACTTAATTTGCACGCCAATATTGGCTAAATGTATGAGACTTCGAACCGGTCGTATTGGAAATCCTTTGGGGGAGGCCTATGTCCAGCAGTGGACGTCTTGCGGCTGTTATGATGATGAGACACTCATATAAATACTATCTTTTTGACTACATTTACCACAGATAATTTCTTTGTATAAACATAACATTTTTATTCATGCATAAAACAGCAAAAATCCGAAAATAAGACGTATCATGTTCGTCCACTCATGTATACAATACTTTTGTTCATTTCATTACGCCTCTCACTCAGCCGAGTGTCAAATCCAGCGTTATGTGAAATCAAAATTTGCCAAAGATTAGGATAGCGCAAAGCTAATACAATGAACTCTTACAATTGAATGATTTGAATGATTTCGAAATCCAAGAAACTTTCACCGAGAGCGCTCTCGACTCAATGACTCAGAAATCTGTTTTCCGTCACTGGACCAACCTACAAGGATTTGTTCTCCTTGGTTTTCCATACTTAGTTTGCCCTGCTCTTTCTGTATTATTTTTTTTACTATATGTTGTTTTTACTATATTATTTCTTAACTGGTAGGTTCACTCCTACAGCTCATTGAATCGGTGAAAGTCAATATGCCTGAAAGCCTGTGTGCTATGACTTGGGGTCCTTTAAAAGGCGTGTCTACAGGTATCTTAGGAGTCGGCAACGCATCAGCACCTCTTCTGCTGTTGCAGATGTCCATGGGCGACGGTGAGTACTTTCCATCAGGGGGCTCTTTTGCTGGTTTGCCATCAAACATACATTAAAAAAAAAAGAATTTCAAATGTCGACCGCGTACCCGAAAAGCACAGATTGACATCCTCCTGATTGATGAATTTCGTGTGACTATTTTAATTAGTCACTTCTTCATTATCATCATCATCATCAGGTCTTTTTAGTCACCACTGCAGGAGAATGACCCTCTCTGTACTACCGGAGCCATACTTAGAAAGAGCAGACAGAGGATTTGGCCTACACTCTCCTCGCTGGCCAGACTGGTTGGAAAGGTCTCATTGATGTTTATGAGCTTTGTTTAGCTTGTTTTTCCTAAATCCTTGTCACTTCTTAGATGTTACCTAATCAAACTAGTGTATTTATGGTATTTTCCTGTATATATCTGTTGGAAAACCAACAGAAACCAACATGTCTTTATTTAAAGTTGGTTAAAAAATGTAAACTGGCAAAATGCCTAGAATCCCAAAAATGTATATAATTTTAATTTTAGCCTTATTTATGGCAATACTGTTTTTTGTACTGGCTCTTCTTACGTGTACTTGATTGGGAATAGACGTGTTAAAAGTTGTTCACTGTTTTAATTTGATCAGCCCCTACATCATACATACAGTCCTCTCCAGCTCTGGGCATATCGAGTAGACTAACTACAATTTTCTACAATATCACAATTTATTATACTATTATACTAACATACTATTGAAAAAATCAGGCGGCAAGTTGTTACCTTGCATTAATTCGTTCCTAATGCCCCGATGTATAATATATGCAAAATTTGGGTAATAAGTATCTTCATATTTAGACTTCTTTATATGTCCCAGATTCATATATTAATCATACGATATTACCTTCATTTATTAGTTTCGAAACACGAGTCCAAGGAAAGGAACCAATACATCCGGTACAATAGGAATAGGTTCCGCCGAGAAAGCATTGCTTGGCTTGACAAGGCGTGTTTTTGACACACTATAACATTCCCCGAGTTTACGCGTACCAGTTCCATATGAAATTGATGTTTGAAATATAGAAAATAATGTTCTAGTTCACAACAGATCTATTAAGATGATAAATATGGGTTATTTCTACACAAAACCATGTTTATATAGAGCGGGTATATTTTCTACTGATATTCTCTTAAGATGGTGACAGCCCGCTAAAATAAATAACTTATCCCATGGGACCAATGCTTGGAACTCATGTATTTACATTTTCATATAATATGCCGGGCCTGTCCAACTCTTTTGCAATATTGTTTTTTTTTTTAATTTTCTACTTTGCTCAAAGGAAATTTCATTCATTAAATTAGGGTGCAGTCACCTCTTCAACTTGACTCGACGCAACCTGTAGGTTGCGTCGAGTCATTCTGAATTCGATGAACTGTATATCGATATAACAGTTTTTCAATTGCCGTGATTTAGAAAGCATTCTAATTTCAATCAGGAAAACGGCTTCAAGTTATCGGGTACATGGAATCCAGTGATTGAGTTGTACAAAAGATGTAGACGTGCGCCAGAGTTTCTGAACGGACACCGTCATTGTTGTGTGTAAAAACTTGTGCAATAAAAGACTAAGAAAGAGGGTAGACCGATACGGTTTCCCTTGACAGTTCCAACATCCAGCAGTTCTTCAATCAGTCTGTGAAGATGGCAATGTTGCCGAAATATAACAATAATCTCAAAAATAATCGCGGTAAGTCCCGTGGTGACAATAATAGTCATTGTGTACGCAAAAGCTTAAAATCGTAAAACGTACAGTGGTTTAATGACAGTTATTCAAGTGTATTGTATTATGCGATGCGTAGTGTTTAGCGGCAGGTATGTAAGAAGAACTATTTCTCGGAGTATTCCGAGATATATGCGATAAAGAATGCACAAGGATGCGGTATCCCGACGCAGAGCCAGAGGATCGAGATGGTCGACAAGAATCTCACCGTAGACTAAACGTATCATCTTAGGGTTCCGTAGCCAAATGGAACCCTTATGAATTCTTCACGTCTGTCCGTATGTCCATCCGTATGTCACAGCCACTTTTTTCCGAAACTATAAGAACTATGCTGTTGAAACTTGGTAAGTAGATATTTCTGTGAACTGCATTAAAAGGAAACAACTGTGTTTGAGTGAAAAATTATATTTGTAAAACACAAACAATCCCCGCCGAGTGCGATAGAGAAAAATGCAGCTGGGACGAAAATACCTATGAAAATGTGATTTCTTCTCCAAAAATTAATCGATTTTATTTATCTTTTTTCATTAAAAATTAAAATTAAGCTATGGCTATGTTTCTGTTTTCTTTTTCTAATATAATCGCGTCGAATTTAATTTTTCAGGTTTTTGAAGGTTCATATCTCTTTAAATAATCCAATTATGAAAAAAAATTAACCACGAGGACATGCTACGAGACATGTTAAAGAACCGATTTTTTTGTGAAAAACCATCGCTCTACTGGTACTATCCGGCGAGGAATCAAACAACGCTTCTATGAAAATACGGCCCTACGATTTCCTCTTAAGATTTTCACACAAAAATATAAAAAAAATCTATATATTTTGGGGGTTCCCTATACTTAGAACTGAATTTCAAATATTTCTTCATCAAACCCATACGTATGGGGTGTATAGATAAAAATTATATTAGAAACCTCAATATCCTATACATAGGGATAGGCCTTCACAAATGAAATTGAGCTTTCTATTTTATAGTTTGTGCGAGAGACACTTCCAAAGTGGTAAAATGTATAAAACTAAAAAAATATTTGATGTACATTACCATGCAACCTTCCATCGAAAAATATTTACTAGATGTAGTTGTTAACGTAGATAATGGTATGGATACGGAACCCTTCATGCGAAAGTCCGAAATCGCACTTGGCCGGTTTTTTATAATTCATTTATTTCAGGCAATAGTATTGTACTTACAATTATGTAATTTTGAACTTACAAATATGTTTTTATAAATTAACAGACTTTGTTTAATAAGCATAAAGCGTTGGTACCTGTATTATGTGAAAAAAGTTCGTGCTGCGCCTGGGTGCCGTTAAATAGGTTTTTTTTATTGCAAACCAACGATTACATTTGCGTGATGGGAAATTAAAGTAAATTTTACGATAGTAAACTTAATTCATTATAATAACATAGAAACTTCTATGTCAGACTGTGAGAAGATAAAAACTGTAGAATGTACCAACTAAGTTTCGTAAAAATCGTAAAGCCGGTCAAGGCAATGGGCAGAAGTGTAAGGAATCATGGCAATAGGCAGTGCGGTTAACGATACTTTACTATTTTAATTCCTTTTTACCTATACGCCTACCAACGTACTAATCTTAAGGAGACTCTTATCGACCTGGCCCGATGGTCCATTTGATCTGAACGAATGTTAAACAACCCTGGGCGCGGTCTTCACTACGATGGGTAACCGCAAGTGGCATAAAAATATGTCGAGCTCCTCTGTGCTTCGGAAGGAACGTTAAGCCACGGCGCTTAGCCGTTGATCCCAGCTGTCATCATTGATGGCAATTGTTAAGCTATATCAGATGCCTTTAGGCAGCCTGAAAAATCTGGCACTGGTGTTGGCCACTTACACACATGAAAAGCAGGCAATTGTTCCTGGTCTCAGCCTATCCCATAAAGGAAAAAGACGTGAAAGTATGTAATAAATAAATTTAAATGTAAATTAAATACTGAAACTAATCAAAAGATAGACTTGCAAATATTGTTATTAAAGATTCAATTCATTCAACGCTGATTTAAAATTGCAAATAGCGACAGATACACAAAGTCACTCAGTAATTGAAAAGGCGGCATGTTTACTTCTTTTTCCAGGCGTTTTAATCAACTATTTCTTTAATTTGGTAAAAAGCTTGTAAGAATTTGTTAGAGCAGTGCATGGATTTTAAAAGTACTATCGTTTGGGTAGCTATCGGTGGGTAATTATGTATATAAACGGGACTTAGCACGAACCTCTTTATTATTTGTTTCTGTTGACGTTTCAATGGAGTTACATCCATCGTGTTCGCAACGAGACTGGTCTCGTTGTCTTATATGTGGTTAGGTTAGCGCGAAAGTTTAAAAAAGAATAAGCTATCAGTGGGCTGACATAAAATGACTTATCTCTGATCATCATCATCCTGTGAACGTTTTCCCAGTTGATTCCTCCGCTGTGGTGCGTTGGTGCCCATCATCATCAGGTTTTTTTAGTCTCTCCTGTAGGAGCATGACCCTCTCTGTACTATCGGAGTCATACTTGGCCAGAGCAGACATAGAATTTGGCCTACCTACACTCTCCTCGCTGGCCAGACGGGTTCGAGAGCTCATTGATGTTTATGAGCTTTGTTTAGCTTGTATTTCCTAAGTCGCCACTTACGACATCCATGGGAAGACTTGGAGTGGTTCTATTCTACTCTGCCGTAAACTACACGGCTGGAGCCCAGAGACAGCTATAATTATAGTATGTATGCTGTAATATATGATTTGGCGTAGTTTTTACGGCTAGTTGCCTGCCTGACGCCAGCCCTCCTTGGGTAAAGTACATATGAGTACTAACCGCAATTTATTTTGAACTCATACGTACACATAACTCTCATTTCGCACACAGGTGAAAAACGAGAGTTATGTGACGTATGCCCGTTCCTACGCCCTCTCTTTACTTGTCAATGGATTAACTTATATTGAAAAATGAATGGATGAAAATATAGCAAGAGTCTTGCGTAGGGTATCAAAACAGGGATTATTGAGGTTGCTGTAAAAAATATTCTTTTTTAATAAAAATAAAAAAAATCTAAATGCCGACTTCTAAAACATAAGTATGGTTTAGAAATCGGCATTTTTTTTTTAAACCGGCACCTAATTTTTTTTAAAAAGATTACACTTTAAAAAACCGTCTAAGTGCGAGGAAGATCCGTATCATTATTTACAAAAACGGGCCCGGGTCCCGTTTTTACTCTTTGTGTGCGGAACCCTAAAAATTATAATTTTAACAAGAGGTAGATAATACAAAATAACGAAGAGGCTATCCGAAAAAATGATTTACAAAAAAAAAATGGATACTGAAAGAGTGAGTTTCACATTATTTACAGTCTAGTCCGCTCCCCTAGGAGATAGAAACAGAAGTAAAAGTGTCAACAGATTATAACAAAAAAAAAATTAGAATTACAAATCAAGGTCTGAACTACTAAAGTGTAGTTATTTATAAGAAATACTTGTAAACATTGGGATAATTTATTATCAATACATTTGACTTAGGGCTCTGTTTGCGGCCACGCAGCACTCCCTCGGGAAATTAGGCTTCGATGGATAAGGTGCCGGACTTTGTATTAAGTGCTGGGATTCCTGCCTTCAGATTGTTTGGGTGGAGTGACCTTCGACAATGTATTAAAACAATATTATTGTAAAGTTGTATTAATAAAAGTTACGCGAAATAATATGATTGATTAAATGCTAAACCAACGGTTTCATACTTTTAGCCGGTACGACCGACAAGTTACGATACAGTCCATCTTCAGGGCGAGTGCGAAGTTCGTCACGACCCGGTAGACCTACAGTCACTGAGAATCGCCACCCGCGCCGCTCGCCTCTCCGCGCACCGCGCTTGCGCCGATGCGTCGATCAGGGGGTCCGAATCTCCCGCTTATGCAACCTTCTGATGCAAGCTGATGAAACCTTTCTATTGGGTATCGACACGGTCAGTTTTGTACACACAAGTGTTCCTCGGCTACTAGAAGAAGCAGATGATGAGGAAGCAAGACCTGCCACATCATATGCATATAAAAAAAACGTGATTGAAATCGTTGTTTTTTTTAGTATTTTTTATTCATAAGTATTATGACGGATACAAAGATATACTTTGTATTGAGACAGTGATTGATTATTTAGATTAATTTAGATACTTTATTTAGAGCTGTGTAGTGTTTATCCGACTGGAACAAAGTTCAAAATGAGGGTTATGTCCACTCATCAAAACTCAACGGCTCCACTGATTTTAATATAGACAAGACAAGTATTCGTGTTTCTGGTTTTTTTATAAAATTACATGTTTTTCGTGTTAGCATATTTCCGACTCTTACAAACTCATTACTCCATAAAAAAATAGTTTCTGTTTAAACTGCATTTTATTTCATCAGAAACGGAAAATATATCAAGGAAATAAAAATTACAATTTGCAAAGGTTAGTTTAAATTAATTCAAACTTACAAGAACAAAACATTTACAGAATTAAATTAGTACTAGAAATCACGAAACCAACAAGTAAATGTAACAAGCTAAAAAATATATTTCGGAATAACACAAGACAGTTTGCATCCGAATAAAATCAGTATAAATGTTGTTTAAGTTAGTGAAACGAAAATAAATATGAATTTTCATGGGTTCCGTTGGTCACGCACAGCGTTGGGCGTTCCTTTTTATTGCTAAAGAAATTCCTTCTCCTTTTATGTTAACTGGAGGTTTATCGTGTTGCATGCCGGTCAGTGCGGTCATAAAAATGGCGATTCCCGAATGTTTACAACAGTGGGATTACTGTAACGACGATGGTCTAATTTGTAGAACGCATCTTTTGTAGATACTGTTCAGAACATTTTGGTAATATATAATGAGTGTTATTGCGATGCTTGGAACGCGTAGAGTATATTTTCTTTTTCTTCGAGGAAGCGGATACTAACAGCACCGATGACGCCACTTTGCAGTGGTATTATTCATTCTTGCGATATCTCGCTCAAGATTAAGATTAAGTAAATATACTCCACGCTTTCAGACCAGTGGTTATTAGTTATTGCTCAAGAAAATTATTTTATGTTAACTGAAAGTTTATCGTGTTTCATGTGCCAATGCGCCCATGAAAATGGCGATTGCCGAATGTTCACAGTAGTAGGATTATAAATATAAAGACACGATACTCTTATATAAAGGTCATAAGCTTAATTTTTAATACTTTTTAGTCTTCTAACTTATTGTTTTACTTATTCACGGGACAACAATAGGAGGCTATTCTACAGGCGGGACGTCCCGGAGTTAAGTATAACTAGAACCTTGTAAGGCATAACAAAGAATAGAAAATAGACATGTCATTGGACTTGTAATACCAAAAAAATTTAATAAGTAATCTTTGTAAAACCTTATATCATCAGCATCCTTCTATATTGCACTGCTGAATATAGAAATTGATTTCAGTTTCAAAAAAGCTTTATAAGAGAATATGCATATATTAATTTTCCTTGTGCAAAAATACCTTTAGCACAAAAATTCTTTGAGATATACTTTACTTTTTTTTTTCTCTTTTAAATATAAACGCTGCAAAGTCACATTTTTGGGCGTGGCCTTTCCATCTCCTTGGTAAGACTAGACAGATGTGACATCACACATGTCGATTTTGTATGGTTGATATGAAAAGCGTGTTCGGCTATGTAAATATTGCGTTTGTTAGAATGACCTCATAATGATGCTATTTCTAATGAATATTATCAATTGATTATATAAACTTTAAATTATAAAAATGGATTTAAACTAAACTTAACGTACCAATATCAAATTAAAAGTGTGCTTAATAGGTAGACGCTTACGTAATCAGATTTTTTTTTCAAAGCTCCAAGTCATGCAAGTTTTCTATTGTTCTCAACAATAATTATTGCAAACAAGTAAAGCTTCTATTTTGGACTTATTTTTGTTGTATTGTCCAGTTAATGGGTTTAATCCTGCCTCACTTTACGGCCCCACACTTACAATTACTCTTGGTAGAAGGGCGGTACATATTTATTTGTCAGCGAAATCGCGCTCGCCCATTAGGGCCCGGGAAAGTGAGCACGCAATGAGTTTTTGGAAGTTCCCGCCGCTTTGTTCCTAACGACAGGTTTTCATAGGTCCCCTTTAGAAGCAATTGAATTTAACTTATACTTTTTCTGCTTAGTTTGATTTTTTATACCGTGGTACGTGTAAATTATTATTATTACGTGAAAATGTATAGTGCTTTATTTTATTTCTCTCTGATATTTAAGAGCTAGGCTATAGTCGGTATTATTGAGTGGACTGTTTGTATTTCGTGTGTGTAAGTGGCCAACATTGATGTCAGATTTTTCAAGCTGCTTAAAGGCATCTGAGATAGTTTAACCGGGAACAACGGCTTAGCGTGCCTTCCAGCAGGAGAGGCAGAAATATTTTTATGCCTCTTGCGGTCACCCATCCCATTCGGGACCCCACCCAGGGTTGCTTACCATAAGTAAGTGCTAATAATGCTCACTCACACTGGACCTTCGGGCTCCTCATTGAGTGGAAAGAAACGCAAATAATGACAATTTTTAAGCAGGAAATGATGAAGTGCTTTACCCATTGCCTTTTCAATTTCACACGCGTATGGACTATCCGCTAGTGTGCAGGTTGACGAAAATAACCGTACTTGAATCAGATTGGTCTAAGATTTTGTTTTCTTGAAAGGCCGGCAACGCTCTTGTAACACCCCGGGGGTAGCAGTTGTCCATGGGTAGCGGTGATCATTAACCATCAAGTGACCCGCTAGCTCGTTTGCCGTCAGGGTCAAAAAGGTAGGTACAGGTCAAGCTGGGCGGGTTCTGAATCCGGGACCTGGCACTTTTAGGTCGAGCTCTTAGACCACTGAGCTACTACCGCTTCGTTAACTTTAATATGGTTGTAAAAAGAGAGGATTTATAAGTTTAACACGTTATTCTGTGTGTGTATGTGTCTGGTCTGTCATCATACTCGCCAAAATTGGATTTAATACAGTTATCATCAGTCGAAGTTCTTCCATGCTGGTCTGGAAGAAAAGAAAAAATCAAATCTCGCATGTTGCTCTGGGAGAAAAGAAAAAAAGTTGAATGTGCCAGCTGCTTCACTTTCCGCGTAGATCGTAAAAGCCGATCGAGGAGTTGAGCTAAAATGCGGAATCATGAATAGGCGATGCGGCTAGCAACCCATTACTATTTTGATAACGTTTTCCATCTACGCGCCCTCCTACATACTAAATGTGCCCATAACGTTATGGACCTAGGGTCTGTCTACTCCGCAAGGGAAAAATACGTGATACTATGTATGTATCTTCATTCGAAATAAGACTTAGCAGAATAGGTGCCTGGATATAAGTAGTAAGAGAAAGTTGGAGCACCCTGAGCGGTCATGTTTGAATGCACAGCTAGAATATTGACTTTGGGTTCGAATGATAGGAATAGATTAAGACAAATTATAATTAGTATATCCAGATTAAAGTTGACTGGGTCAGGTCAGGTGTGAAATACATTTTGTTACATTACTTTATATTTAGCTGACTGACCGAGTTGTGGATGAGTCATTTTTGCCAGACTATTCAACGGAAAAAGATTTTTTTAAATAGCTAGATTTTGCCCACTGCTTCCACTCGCGTTAGTATCGATCCCCCCGGAAAAGTACTTTTTTTCAGGGATAAAAGATAATCTATGATCTTTATTATACCCCCTGACAATATGTGTGCAAATTTTCATGATGATCAGTTCAGTACTTCAGGCGTGAAAGCGTTACAATCAACACAATGAATAAATAAACAAACTAATTTTAATTAATCATATTAGTTAGCATTACGGCTTTACTCGTCTTGTATAGCCATGTGGTTTCCGGCAGAGTAGAATAGGATCACTCCTAGTCTTCCCATGGAGGTCGTAAGAGGCGACTTAGAAATACAAACTAAACAAAGCTTATAAACATCAATGAGACCTCTCCAACCCGTCTGGCCAGCGAGGAGAGTGTAGGCCAAATCCTCTGTCTGCTCTGGCTAACTATGGCTCCGGTAGTACAGAGAGGGTAATGCTCCTGCAGTGGAGACTAAAAAGATCTGATGATGATGATGATGATGATTACTCTTAGTTTATTTTGTCCCATCACATCATAATACTAGCAGTTCCGGCGAATAATCGTGACTCGAAATTTTTATATATCCTAACTAATATTATAAATGCAAAAGTGAGTTTGTTTGTTTATTTATTTGTTTGTTACGCTTTCACGCCGTAACTACTGAACCGATCATTATGAAATTTTGCATACAAGGTCTCTAGAGTCCGGAGAAGGATATAATAATTACCTAAAGATATAATAATTGGCTACCTTTTATTGCGGGAAAAAGTACTATTCCCGAGGGATCGACATTAACGCGGGCGGAGCCGCGGGCGAAAGCTAGTGTACATATAAAACAAAGTCGGGTTTTTTCAAAAACTTAGTCATATAACTTGTGGGAGAATGGGAGAACCGATTTTTATAATCTTTGTTTTGATAGTAATGTTGTCACCCGAATAGCAAAATAAGTAATAACATATAAGAAATATTAACGACATAAAATAATAGCTAAACGGAGTACGCCGGGTCAGCTAGTATGTTTAAATATTTGGCTATTAAAAATATGCTCTTAAAATAATCAGTAAATAAGTTTTTGTTTTAACTCTATCTATAATCAAAGTAAGATTATTAACAAATCACGAGTATCTATTAGAAAAAGGTATCAAAGATATAATCCATTCTCGTACTTATGTACTTGTATATAATATTATACGACGTTCCCTGTAAGTAATGCTTGAAAGAGTACAATATGTGATCAAGTTTTGACGTTGCAATCTATCGTTAATTTCCCCAGGGATACCTGCCGCGCAATAAAGAACTATTATTATTGTTACCCATATTGTGCTGGTCTAAAATATTGTACGGCGACATTCTGTAGGTTAGAGATTGATTTTTGTTACGTATAACGTCTCTAAGAATGTAATCTTTGTATTATATTTCACTTACTTTTTTCTGTGGCTTGCTCATATTATGTCAATTGGATTATATGAATTCGAGGAATTAGGTTGTTAGTGAGAATAATAATATTTTTTAGAACAGATCCGTCAGTAACATATAAAAAAATAGTTGTCTGTAAAGTCGTTTTTATATAACACTAGCTTTCGCCCACGGCTCCGCCCGCGTCAATGTCGATCCCTGGGGAATAGTACTTTTTCCCGGGATAAAAGGTAGCCTATGTCCTTGTCCGCACTCCAGAGAACTTGTATGCAAAATTTCATGATGATCGGTTCAGTAATTACGGCGTGAAAGCGTAACAAACAAACAAACAAATAAACAAACAAACTCACTTTCGCATTTATAATATTAGTAAGGATGAACCATTTAAAAAAAACCTTCCAAGTGCGAGTCGGACTCGCGCACGAAGGGTTTCATACATTTTATATAATAAGTTTGAAATTATTAAAAATATTTTTACTATATGATGTAACTCAAATTTGGTAATTTTTCCTTTATTTGTGCTAGAAGACGTTGCTTCGTACCAAATTACAAGATTCGGAGTTCACGGGAAGAGTACCCTGTAGGTTTTGATTCCCTTGCGAGTGTCGTAAAATTATTAAATATATTTTTATTATATGATGTGAGTAAAAATAAATGCTTTTCACAATTTTCTCTTTAACTGTGCTATAAAACGTTGCTTCGTACCAAATTTCAAAATTCCGAGTTCCTGGGAATGTCGAAAAACACGAAAATTGGCTGCATAACCAGCTGTATCTTTTGATTGCGTTCGCTTAGAAGTTTGATTTCTTACAGCTCTTAGGGACAGTAGACCTGAGCATTTGATATTAATTTTAGCTTGATACCTACGCGTTCATAAGAACGAGGATCTTGACAGACAGACAGACAAGCAATCCTATAATGGGTCCGTTTTTCCTTTTGAGATACGGAACCCTAAAAAACGTTAAAGTCTTGACCTATCACGTGAGCTAGCTTGAAGTTGTTGTAGCGGCCCTAGCTACAATTAGCAAGTACAAAGATAATTAAGTTTCCTTTAACATTAAACCCTCTATTACAACGAAAGAAAACACGCCAGCAATGAAATTAGCGTAATTCTGGTGCGCTTTAATGTCTGCTCTAATAATTTTGAGTTGTATTTCTCTTATTTTTAGACTGGTCTGCTCGGCCTCTTTGTTTTTGCATTATTAAAATCCACACTAATATTATAAATGCAAAAGTGAGTGTGTTTGTTTGTCTGTTACACTTTCACGCCGTAAGTACTAAACCTATCGTCATGAAATTTTTCATATCCGTTGTCCGGGGTACTGAGAAGGACGTAGTGTATATTTTATCCCAGGAACTTACTGTTCCCGAGAGATAGAGATTGACGCGAGCGAAATTTAATTTATATATATATATAATATATTTGACGATGGTATATGTTATATTTGACGAAGATATAATGGAATAAAAAAAATATTTTAAATAATATAAGTTAATATTCTGTGACCTCGTCAGGCACCGTCTACCTATTGCCGTTATCCATACCGAGCAAAAAGCTTGTTGTAGCGGTAACAGAAATACATAATCTGTGAAAATTTCATTATGAGATACAGGCTGGTGACAGACGGACAAACAAAGAAAGACAAAGAAATATAATAATAAAATGCCCTCCAAGCTAATAGGCGACCAATACTGTTAAAAAGAGTTTCTTTCGAAGTTTCTTCACGGCAGTGGTCGGTTCCGAAACACTGGTAGTCTGTACCTTTTGAACGCGAGACCTCATTGACAATACCTTGATGAAAGTTTACAACAAAGAAATTACATATAACCTTACTTTAAACGAGACCAATAAATTAAATTAAACACCGTACATTGCTCACCAACCATAAAATTAACTCTGTCTCGTTCACGTCTCGACGGCGTTGTATGCTTACCAATGAAATATTCAATGAAGGGCGATAGTAAAAGGGATAACTGCTTCATAAAAATGCGGTTGAGTTGTAATTGGGTTATGATCGCGTAGTGGCCAGGGGCGGCTCTAGGGACAACCCTTTATTACTCCTGATATATTTTCCCTCCGTACGTGGAGAGTGTATTTTGAAATTGTTAGTAAACAGTAAACCCTTGGGTGCCAGTTGCTTTGTAAACGATTGCTGTGATCGAGTTGGGAAATAATATAAAGGTTTGCTTTATAAATAAAATTACTCTGGAATATTATACCTGTCTGGCCAGCGAGGCCAAATTCTCTGTCTGCTCTGGCTAAGTATGACTCCGGTAGTACAGAGAGGGTCATGCTCCTGCAGTGGAGACTATAAAGACCTGATGATGATGATTATACCTGTACTATTATACTATAACACCATGGAGGCTTCAAGAGAGTAATAAAACCAGCCAAGTGCGAGTCGGAATCGCAACCGAAGGGTTCCTTAAAACCATAAAATAATAATGTACCTACAAAAAAATCGCTCAGAAACACCTTTTCTGTATGGAGTCCTCTAGTTTTCTGGGGGAAACCCAGCCAAATGACAAAAAACGGAACCCTTTAGGATTCGTCATGTCTATCTGTCTTTCCGTCCGTATGTCATAGCCATTTGTATTGAAACTTGGTAAGTAATACATATATTCTGTGAACAGCATTAAGACATTCACACAAAAATAGAAAAGTACAATCAATTTTGGGGGTTCCCCATAGCTAGAACTGAAAATCAAAATGTTTTTTTTATCAAACCCATACGTGCAGGGTATCCATGGATAGGTCTTCAAAAATTATATTGAGGTTTTTACTATAATTTTTTTCTAAACTGGATAGTTTGCGCGAGAGACACTTTCATAATGGTAAAATGTATGTGTCCCCCTGTAACTTCTAAAATAAGAATATACCATTTAAACTAAAAAAAATATATGATGTAGGTACATTACCATTCAAACTTCCACCGAAAATTGGTGTGAATGAAATCTAGTAAAGTAGTTTTTTTAATACGTCATATATCGTTAACCGCAATTTATCTTTCATTCAATCAAAGCTACAACGAACTACAAGAACTTTTATATTATGTTACTTGCTGCTACGGAACCCTTCAGGGGTGAGTCCGACTCGCACTTTGATTGTTATAGCGGCAATAGATATTCTATGAAAATTACAAGTCTCTACATATGACGGTTCAATAGAAACAGCCCTGTGACAGACGGGTGGACAGACAGCTGAGGTTGTTCAACCTGTGGTCTCGTTTTTACCTTTTGACAATTTTAACCTATTTTCTATTGGCCCGATCTTGGTGTATGAGAGGTGAAAAAGCAATTGTCACGGGCAGATATAGATAATTAATATATAGCCAATGTATAAATATATGTAAGGGATAATGTTGGACTCTAATGGTAAAATTTTTTTTAAAAGAGGTCCACTTTTTTTGGAGCCTATTCAATTTAAACATACAAACAATAAAATATTTCCTCTAATATTAATAGAGGACAAAAAGAGGACACACTATGACAGTACGCGGTATTTTAACGGGCTACAGCGTGATTTTGAACCCCCTAGCTATATTAAAATGTTGGAATCAGAATCCCTAATGGAATACAGAATAGCAAGAAAAAAAGGTAAAAACCGAAAAAAAAATTGACTTTCCTTAGAAATTCGTCCAGCTGATCGGCGACTTTGTATGGGAAACCCTAATTTTTTTTTTCGATTTTCTGCTTTTTTTCTTGCAGTTCTATATTTCATTAGGGATTCTGATTCTGAGATTTCAATAAAGCTAGGAGGTTCAAAATCACGTTGTATATCTGTATCATTTTTAGTTATATGTATAGAAGACGACGATTTTTATTGCAAATTAATTTGATAAAAGAAAAAAAGTAGCACTAGAAAGAATTTTTAGTTAAATTGACAAAAGAAAAATTACCTCCTCTGTTTTTGATTATCTTAATGACCGACTTAACATATTTATTCAGGAAACTAGCCAATTATATCAGATATAAGAGAAATTGTATATAGTATAATATGATGTTACACGGATCATAAATACAAAGTAGAGTGGTTTTTGCGTATATGTAATTAGACAAAATGTTTTAATAAGTACTGAACCTACTAACGATGCATTCTCCTTATTTTTATGTGACCGGCATGCAACACGATAAACTTCAAGTTAACATAAAATGAGCAAGAATTTCTTAAGCGTAGTGGTTTTCGTGTGTGCGAGTGGCTAACACCAGTTTCCAATTTTCCACGCTGCCCAAAGGTATCTGACACAGCTTAACAACTTCGATCAACGATCACAGCTAAAATCAACAATTTAACGTGGTTTTTGAACCACGGAGTGCGAAAAAATATTGTGTCATATGTCATGGTCACCCATCCCAGCGGGGACCACGTCTGAGGTTGCTTAACATTCATAAATGCTAATAACGCTCACGCCTTGAACTCTAAGTATTATTAAAAGTGTAAGCAATAAGCTAAAATTTAAAACTAAAACCCGACTACTACTACCTATTTCTTCACATTTACATATAAGTTTTAAGTTTTACGGGAGCATCGATTTATATAATGTAAATAAATTATATATTCTGGTAATCTACTTAAATACCTTTCTTTTAATACCAAACACAATAAGTATATTCTAAAAAACTTTATTTTTAAATATTGCGACTTTTAGTGTTTTAGAAGGAGCCATTTTGAATTTGGTTTGACGTCATAATTACAGCCTATATCTAGTGGACGGTAAAGAGGCTTAAACGTATCAAATGTCATGTTACGTTGGTTGGTGTAGTTTTAGGAGTATCGATAACACAAATTAACATAATACGTTATAAATATATACAATAGCGTCCAAAATCATCTTTATCCTTCACAAAAGTCATGTAAAAATAAATAAATGCACAAACATTTTCTAAAGTTAAAAAAGTGGAGTAGGATTATACTCACAAAGTAACAACCTTCCGTGACAATCTAAAAATACAGTTATAAACTAAACTGTTTATAATTACCAACAAACTACAAAACTACATACTACTTGCAGCAAGAAAGCGTTCTTCGTGTATTTTTCATCGATTTTTAGGGTTGCGTTAAAAGCGCTCATTTGGTTTTATTGTATGAAATGGATGAAAGTATAATTTGCATTGAGTTGGTGGTCACGCACGGTGTGGGTGTTTCCTTTTTATTATTGTACGGATCTTACGCATTTGCCGTACCTTAAATATCACCCCTCGACCCCCTTACCCCCCTTTGCCTACACCTTGTGTAAATAGATACAGTGCTAAAGGGAAATAGATCAAACTGTTTTGGCGTGGGAGCGGTGGAATACATGTTTGTTTTAGGGTTCCGTGCCTAAAGTGTGCCAACGGGACCCTATTATTAAGACTCCGATGTCCATCGGTCCGTCCAGCCAGCTATACTGACCATCTTTTACAGAATATGCATATTTATTGCCGCTGCAGCAAACAATTCAAACTAAATAATATTTAAAAAAAAGGGGATTCCATACAATAAACCTGTGATGCTCAGCGTTTTTTCTCAATGCTTAGTTTCCTCCGTTAATAAAATAACATTAAAATCAGTTAGATAATCAAGAAAATATTTTTAATTTTTTTATATTTTGTCAATTAAACAATAAATTATTAGGTATAATAATAAAGTGTATCATAGTTCATAAGTGGGAGCTCGTGACGTCAAAATTTGCTAAAAGTGTATCTTACTATGACCTCAACGGAATTTCAAAGAGCTATATCTTTATAATTTTTTGTTTAATCGACAAAATAAAAAATACGTATCCAGTATATTTTGATTATGTAACTGACGGACTCATTATATATTTTTGGAAACTAGCATATTGAGTCAAAAGTGCTACTAATTTATTACTGAGAACTGAACTATTTATGAACCACAGATAATTAAGAACAACGTCACGGTAAAGATATGTAACATTACCGTGACAACATATTCGTGACAAAAAGAGTAACAAGAGTGGTCGCTTAAAATAGGTATTACCCTTAATTGAGGTAGCCCCACAGTAAGCTGTGAACTTGTGTCAAAGGATACTAGCTTAACGATACTATATTTTATAATAGATACTTATCTTAGACTCAAATCAATCTGAAAAAGATCGTTTTCCATTTTGACCTGGCCGGGGATCGAACCCGGGAACCCTCGTGTCGCAGGCTGACGTGTTAATCACTGCGCCACGGAGCTCGCCATACAGTATGTACATCATAGTCTCCATATAGTATCTTCTTCGTAGTTTGTACAAGAAACTCCGGTGGTACGGAACATTTAGTGTTCGTAAATCCCACACTTGCCCAGTTTTATTCTTCATATATGTAGCTTTTTTAGGACAGCAAATACTATCTAATATTTTAGTATCAGTAATAATATCTAGTTTTCTTTTATTTCTGTCGCCAAGTTGTTTGCTGATATTTGTATTTGGAATTGGAGCATGTAAATAGTCAGTGAAAGTAATAAGACCTTTCTTTCTCTCTCTCTCACTCTCACTCCTTCTATATTCTGACCGTATACACGGGTGCATCCTCAGCTGGGGTGCTTCGATCATGACATGGCTTATCAAATTGTTTTACAACTTAATGTCACTGGTTAGCAGATTTGTAATAAAAGAGTTTAGACAATTGACACATGAAATTAAAAAACCGGTCAAGTGCGAGTCGGACTCGCGCACGAAGGGTTCCGTACCGTTATGTATAAAAACGGCAACATAATCATGTCTGTTGTATGGGTGCCCCCTTCAACATTAATTTTATTTTTATTAATTTATGAATTTTTAAATTTAATACATAACTAATTATTCTGTAAATATTTCATGCGTCTGCCTGTTGCCGTTATCAATATCGTGCAAAAACAAAAAAACACGTTTGTTGTATGGGCGCCCCCTTACATATTTATTATATTCTATTTTTTTAGTATTTGTTGCTATAGCGGCAACCGGAAATACATTTATGTGAAAATTTTAATTGTCTATCTTTCACGGTTCATGACATATAGCCTGGTGACAGACGGACAGACAGACAGAAAGAAAGACAGACGGACAGCGGAGCGATATTAATCGGGTCCCGTTTCTACCCTTTGGGTACGAAACGCTAAAAAAAGAATGGTCGGTATTTTTCTTGTCTTGAAAATATATTTACCCTACCCATAAGTATTTACCTAACTAGGTATTTGTAAGTTTCATGAATAACTTACAAATATCAGTCAATATAATCTTTGTAAAAATAAGAAAGAATAAAAATATACAGGTATAAAGCCTAAGATAAAGCACACATAGGTACCTATTGAACTAGCCTCACACTACATTGTGGACGTATGTCGTCGAAAACTGAACGATAATATATTATTATAATCCATTTTGGAAGGGAAGATCGAAGTCAGGAGAGGAAAGAAAAGGCCAAGGATCGTTTTGATACAAATAAGTCTTTTCTCTTGCGGGGTAGACAGAGTCTAAGTTTAGAAGACCTAAAAGTCACGTTAAGCATGTTGGTGTACGTGTAGGTGAAAAGTGGAATTAGAATAGGTAGTGATGAGTTGCTAGCCGCATCGCCTTCTTACATGATTCCTCACTTTTATGTCTAATATCTGCGCGGGATGAGAAGCAGCTGGTACATTCTATGTTTTGCCTTTTCTCCCAGAACAGCATGGAAGATAGAGCGCTTTGAAAGACAAAGTAAAAGAGAAGGCCAAAGTTCTGTCCCATAGAGAGGTTAAGGAGATCGAGGGAGGGCAGCGGATCGAGGAAGATGGAAAATACTTCACCCACAACAATATAGTTCATAAAAAAATGATGATATGATGGATAAACTCTCTCATATAAATCTCTCAGATTATCTCAGCATTGTTTCTTATTCTGCAATGTTTGCTTGGAAGAAACTGCATTGCGATACATGGATTGTGTGATCCCAAGTGCCTTTTGCACAATTCTTAATCTTTAAGTTCATATTTATGTAAACTGTTCCTTTTTATGCAATAAAGTGTATTGTATTGTATTTTAACATGAAAGACTCTGGCTTAACTTGAGCAGAGATCGAACCCGGGTCTCTGGGGTTCAAAGGCACTTGCGGTACCACTGAGCCACAGAGGTCATCAATTCAAGTCAAGAAGTACAAAGAGAATTTAAGCTCCTTAGAAGCTCGGAGATTGAATGATTTCTTCTAGCAAAGGAAATCGAAAAGTACATCAGACTGATTACTGAAAGTAAGGATGCCGCAAATAATAAAATCAATCTGTCTTCATGGGCAATAATAGATAATATCTCTGTATTAGCTGCTTATTACGAAGGGTCAGAGTCGGGGGCGTAACTTGTCTTTAGACGAGCCCCAAGTCAACATTGTTGGGGAGGCGGCAAATCTTAATATATACTTTAAGATTTAATCAATAAATACATATAAATATAGAAGGACAAATCAAGTAACTTCGAGACTTGTGTTATGGGATACCAATTCAACGATACTATATTTTATAACAAATGCATATATAGATAAACATCCAAGACCCAGCTTAATCTGAAAAAGATTTTCATCTTGACCTGACCGGGGATCGAATCCGGTTACCCTCGTGTAGCAGGCTGGCGTGTTAACTACTGCGCCACGGAGCTCCCTCGATTTGTTGGTTTTGTTATCACCCCGAATAGAATAATCTATAAAAAGTGTCACGTTCCGTGTGCAAGCGAGAGCGCGGAACAAGCGATAGAGAGAAACGATCGGTGTAAGCGTTAGGGTTGTGACGCATCTATCTCTCTTCGACGGTTATCACGTAAAATTATCTATTTTCCTTCCCGAATAAATGCTTTACATGTAAATCTCATCAAAAAAGGAATCATAATAGTGATGGGTTGCTAGCCGCATCGCCTAACATGATTCCTCAGATTTTTCTCAGTCACTAAGAAATACAAAAAAAAAAATCAAGTTCATGAATTTCAACCCTGTAGACTCGTATTGTTACTACAGCGGTAGTTACGCCTCAAACAGAGTGGCATGGATATCACGATTGCTGGGGGAAAAACTTGGGAGTATCGGAAAAAGAAGCCTCATTAGGGTTAGGAAAAAATATTGTGAGAAGCGGAAATTTGTTATAGCTCAACATCTAGTTCTATTTTTGTTTTGCCTGTACTGGGATTTACCGAAAATGTTTTTGAACTATTTATTAGAACTGATATGTTTTTGTCATGACTTTATGTACAAAGTTAAACCGATTTAATTTTCCTTAACCTTACTAATATTATAAATGCGTGATTGTGTTAAGCTTTAACGCCGTAACTACTGAACCGATCATGATGGAATTTTGCATACAAGTTCTCTGGAGTATGGAAAAGGATAAAGGCTACCTTTTATTCAGAGAAAAAGTACCGTTTCCAAAGGATTGACATTGACGCGAGCTAATAATCCGTAACAAATGTTAATTAAAATTGAAATTGTGAGTTTCTTACAACGAAAACTAAAGCATTGAACAACCTACCTTTTATTCTGAACGAAGCTTTCGCTTACTTCTTTGCTTACGTTAGTGAACATCGCTTGGGAAAAGTAATTTTTAAGGACAAAATATACCTTAAGTTCTTTCACTTGAAAAATTTGACACCAGTGTTGGCCACTTACACACACAAAAAGGGGGGTTAGGTTAGGTAAGCTTCCCCCCGATTGGTTTCTATCTTGTCGCGATGGGGTTTAGTAGCCGCGGCTTTGTCACCCGCGGTGAGACTAAGAGGAACCGTGAGGAAGGCGCTCAAGGAGGGTTTGGGCACCCACCTCGGAGTTGCCTTACAGAGAAGAAGAAAAAAAAATAAAAATCTACGAAAGAGGGGTCGCTCATTTCGTGCGGCCTGACTGTGGGTGAAGGGGGTAAACTCTCCCTACACTCACAGTCGTGGTAGGGTTCGCGGGGGAAGAGGAGTGGCTGTGATAAGGAATTCCGTCGTCCGTTCGATAGACAGCCCTCCGAATTCAGACGTTGCTGGTCAATAAGACGTCTACCCGTTACGGCCAGATAGACTGGCCGAGGTCCGCAGCCCATTCCGATCCCCCTCATCTGAGAGGGTACCGGAGCTAGGTGGCGTTGGGGCTGTGGAGCATTAGGAAGCACATGGTCCCGGCATTATAGGATTGGATTATGACACCGTGTGGTTTTAGTGGGTTCGAGTCCCACATACCTGTCCGGCTTCCCGTGGTCGGATAGACGAGACATACTTAAGTCTTTCCACAGAGAAAAAAGAAAAAAAAGAACGGTTAGTATGTTCAATATTTTGAGAATATATAACGTAACGCAATGGATACATTTTATTTTATTAAAATGAAAAATGTACTGACCATTTTTGTGCGTATTCCCATTCAAAATTAAATCTCTCAGCTCCAATTACCGTAACTAACTTGCTTATCGCCCAATACAATTTCTGTTTCGAAGAATATAATTATCGACAAAAAAGATTATTTAGCGTCGACAAAGCAAAGCTGGGTTAAGCTGATTACTTGTTCAGCGACCTTTACACTGAAATCTGATCCGGGGACAAAAATTAATAAGGTTGGTAATTACGCAGTCGATAAACCTTCTAAGGTCACTATTTCTCAAGCGATTGGACTAAGAATACCTTTTTTTTCTCCAAAGGTTCCCAAAACCATCATCAATACTTTCCTAAACCATCCCCAATACTGCTCAAAACCATAGTTTATAGACCATAGATTTAAAAAAAAAAAATTAGCAAACATCTTAACTAATATTTTAAATGCGAAAGTGAGTTTATTTGTTTATTTGTTTGATAAGATTTCACGCCGTAACTACTGAACAGATCATCATGAAATTTGACATATAAATTATCTAGGGTACGGAGAAGGACATAGGGTACATTTTATCCCGGGAAATAGTACTGTTCCCGAGGGAACGACATTGACGCGGGCGGAGCCGCATGCGATAGCTAGTAGTTACATACATTGCAAGTTAAATAAAAGCGTTTCATAAAATGTGCTGCTGATTTCTTACAAGTACATCAAATACCAAATTATTAAGAACAATTGTTTCTTTTCAAGAAAGATTTTGGTTAATTTCACAAGAGAGGTGGCATTAAAAGGGGTTTTTAAAGCGTAGGTATTATAGGAACAGTCGAGGGCAGATACGAGTAAAACTGAACAGATTTTAAATTGTAGGGGGGTCACATTTGTCTGCCCCCGACTACATCAAGGTCCCTATATAAGAAACGCGTTTTAGTAGTAGTCAAATAGACTACTATACTTTGTACCGTGGTAAAGAAGTCTTAGTTACTGAATACGAATGTTCGCAATTGGCTGTTTTTTTTATTTGAGAAGGAGACCAGGCAAGGCATAAGGCGAAAGCCAACAAACAGTTCTGACATTAATCTCATCCAACAATTTTCTGAAAGCTTCTACTGTGTTCTATCTTGTAAAATATTATAGGAAAGTATAGTTTTTACTAACTGCTGTAAGATCTAGATTCCACAATCAACGCTGACTTATCCAGATTCACAACACTAATACTTCGCCATTTGAATTTTGACTGAGGCTACACATTTTATTGGCACTTACTAGGAATATGAAAAGTAGTTTATTTTTCAAAGTAAAGTAAAACTGCTATTTGCCCTGCTAAAAATGATAGCGTATATCACTGGCAAGAATTATTTTGATACTTTACACATTATTAGGTGTCATACATCCGAAAAAATCACCCGAAGATGAAACGTTACCTTCTTCAAATCATTAGGTATAGAATTATCCGCTGTTAGTGGCGACGTATGGTGTTCATAATGGATTTTTACCCGACTGACGTGCCTGACAGAAGGAGGGTAATGCTTTTTGCGCATATGTCTGTATGTAAGTATGTCTGTTCTATTGTCGTCTCCTGTAGCTTAAACGGCTTGACCGGTTAAGAAGTGCGAGGTATCATTAGATACGTATACTTCCCCGGAGAATCATATGTTATGCGACTTAAGCAAAAAAAAAAAGGCGGGTTTTTATTATTTTAAATACCTAATCAACGTGTTTGTCTATAAACTATGGTTCTGAGTAGTATTGGGGATGGTTTAAGAAAGTATTAGTGATGGTTTTGGGAAATATTGGGGATGGTTTTGGGAACCTTTGGAGATGGGTATAAGTAAATATTGATAATGTTTAGGGTAGCGTAGGGAAATAATATCTAACTCCTAACATCATACATGACAGCTTAAAAACATAACACTTCTTCTTGATAGGTAGTTGTTTTAAAACACTAAGTCTATTCTTCACAAACATCCTAATCCTAATCCTAACTAATATTATAAATGCGAAAGTGAGTTTGTTTGTTTGTTTGTTTGTTTATTTGTTTGTTACGCTTTCACGGCGTAACTACTGAACCGATAATTATGAAATTTTGCATACAAGGTCTCTGGAGTATGGAGAAGGATATAGGCTACCTTTTATTACGGGAAAAAGTACTATTCCCGAGGGATCGACATTGATGCGGGCGGAGCCGCGGGCGAAAGTTAGTACTTTTTATTTCAAAACACTCACAAACAAAGTTTGTTAAGTAATGTAAAAATGAGACACATTTTTTAATAATCTCTAAAAATGTTTGATTGTACGAGCGAGACAACCAACCGAGTGTCAAAAGCCTCTAAAATTATAGATTACTTGTTCAGCGACCTTTAGGAGCCGAAATCTGATCCGTGAACGAAAATTAATAAAGCAGATAATTACGCAGTCAATAAATCAAATGAACTTAAGAAAGATAAAGGTAAATAAACGTAAAAGCGTCCAAGACGCTCAAAGGAATTTTTTCCTCAGAAAATTACAAGGATCTTTACCGATACCATTTCTGGGTTGTACGAGATAATTTTGTTGAATTTGTTTTAAAGAAGGATAGAAAATTGTACTGTTTTGAAGGAATCTGAAATGGAATCTTACTTAAAAATAAATTTTTTAGATCTCTTCAAAGTATTATGATATGAAGTTAAGTTGAAATTGATATTTACGTCGACGTATGTGGTTACGTAGGTGTACGTTTTTAACCGACTTCAAAATGGGAGGAGGTTCTCAATTCGGTTGAAAATATTTTTTTAATGTTTGCTATATAATAACTCCGTTATTACTGAGCCGATTTAAAAATAATTTTTTATATGAAAGGGTATGCTTTCTATTTGGTAGATATTATTTAAATTTAATTATAAAATCTGCTTAGAAGTTTGGTTGAGATTTTTTATAGGAAACATTATTTAAAGACAAATGCTTCGGAAGGAAGATTATGATGACTGTATTATGTACTATTTCATTAGTACTGTGCCACTTTCATGCATTTACATATTGCAATATGACCACAGAGAAAAATACTACCTAGTGCGATTGGCCTGAATTATATGTTTTGCACGGTAATACAGAGAGGGTCATGCTCCTGCAGTGGAGACTAAAAAGACCTGATGATGATATGTTTAGCAATTATATTTTCTGTTGCATAAAATACCTTAATATTAGTTATTTTACATTTGTTTCTTACTCGTATCCGGCAATAACATTACTGAATTAACTTTCTTTCTTGTTGATCAAAAGTTTATCGCCATTTTCAAACGGAACGTACCCATTTTTTAAGCAGCCACAAAATGTACACAACTTTAAGGGTGAGTAAGATAAGTGAATGTTCTAAGACGTTTCTCGTCTCGTATTTCTAGTAGTATTTAATCTCGTAACCCCAAACATTTTATCACGTCACTGAATCTAAGGAGATTCAGCTTAGCCCTAGTTGTGTTAGGAAAATGTAGGCCATTTTAAAGATAGCTTCTAATTTTAATATATTTATTTCCGAATGGATACGACATTGGAACCTTCAAAAAACAAGTCTATGTTTTCTTTAAAGGCCGGCAACGCTCTTTACTAGTCTCACCCCAGGTGTTGCAGTTGTCTTGGAGCAGCGGTGATCGCTTACCATCAGGTGATCCGCGTGCTCGTTTGCCGCCCTATGTCGTAAAAAAGTAATAGAATTGTTTTTACTACCCAGATGCAAAAGATGAACAATTCTGGAAAATTCTAAAATGCTATCATTATTAGCAGATGACCTCTGTTGCCTGTGAATTGCAGAGTCCTAGGTTCGATCTCCGGTCAGGCCAAAATGGAAAACGATTTTTTTCAGATTGCCCTAAGTCTTTGATATATATCTATATGTATATCTCACAGAAAATCGACGTTTGATTGAGTAGAAGTTTTACCGCTTCTATCCTTCGTTCGGTGAGTGAGAGAGCCAGAGACCCATCCTCCCCCAATTCCTCTCTCCACCTTCTTGAAAGGCTGACTTCGCTTCTGGCATGCCCTAGTGTATCAGTCGTCAATGGGCAACGGTGATCGCTTACCACCAATTGACTTGAAAAATAAAAACTATTATAAAATACACTATCGTGGAGTTAGTTTCCCGCAGCCGAAGTTCACAACTTACAGAGGGGCTAGCTCAATTTGTGTGATTTGTGTCTATTTATTTACAAAAACATTTTTTTTTACTTTCCTGGGTAGACAGAGCCTAGGTCTATAAGACCTGAAGGCCACGTTTAACGTGGTTTTTGATGGTCATTAGGTGAAAAACGGAATCGAAATAGTAATGGGTTGCTAGCCGCATCGCCTATTAACATGATTCCTTAGATTTTACCCATTCCCTCGATCGGCTTTTACGTTCTGCATGGGAAGAAAAGTAGCTGGTACATTCTACGTGATTTTTTCCTCCCAGACCAGCATGGAAGAAAACAAAAACAACCGTTCCACATATGCAATATCGCTGGTAAAAATAGATATTCTATGTAAATTTCAAAACTTTAGCTTTTTAAAAATTTTACTCACGTGCCTACCCTAGCTCATAATTAAAACAATCGATATTAAAAAGTAAAGCATCAGAGCCCTGACTTTATTGAAAAATTTCTCGCAAATTAATTGAGTAGCGCCTCATCATCACGTTAACTTGAAAATCTCCGTGTTTTTCGAAAAACTTGCGTAAAAATATAAGCGTCACGTCATTACACAAGTCGTCAGGAATTTTTGATGCCCCGTTAAAAACGTAACAAGTTTATCTGCCGAGTTTAATTGCATGACGGAATTTTCAACTCTTTTTATGCTACCTGGAAATTGGAGGGAAAATAGCGTGCAATAAAAGCTAAGCTATGATAATAACACAGATTTAGACAACTTTATAAAAGTATTATTTTTAAAAAGAGGACACTTGAGTCGGATAAATTAGATTGTTATGTAACTTCCTCTCTAATCGTGTCTAACGTATTGCGGCATCCTTCTCGGCAGTGACTGAATTCAGGACTTTAGGAAGGTTGGCCAAATCTGAAATGAGGATGAGAAGTTACCCAACAAACTAATTTATCCAATCGTGTCTCACGTATTGCGGCGTCTCTCTCATCCTCTCGTTAGTGACTGAATTCAATTTAATAGCCGCTTAAAACTAAATCTATAGACAGTTTAGAAACTCAGACACCAATATTAGGCACTTACATACGCAAAAAACAAGCAACTAGAACTTTTTTAATAGTAACAAGTTTAAACCAATAAATGTCGGAGTGTTCTATCCTTGTCCTATTATAGCAAGTTCTAGATTGATCCAATCAGTGATACGAAGCAACTATCAACAGCTCTATATATGAAAGATATAAAAGGACTATTATTACTAACTGGAACTATTTTCAATGCAAATTAAAGCCGATGTATGACGTATTGTCTACCTCTAATACTACCTAGTAGAAAATAGCACGCTCCGAATAGCGCTAAGCTGTCCACCACCACTGGCAGCTCTATAACATTTGTCTGGACTCTAAAATTGGACAACAAGTCTGATATAAGGCCTAACAAATTCATAACTGTTTTAACACTTAAACTTCGATACAAAGGTATACGAATAGATTTTTTATTTCGAAAGCTTTTTAAGCTTTCCACTTATAATACGCAGATACTTTTAACACCCAGATTTCGTTTGTTGAGCTATGCTCTTGTCAATGTCATTGTGTGGAAAGAATTGCAGGCAGTAACTATTTTTGGTAGGAATATACAATACAAGCTGTTGCCCGCGACTTCGTCCGCGGCAATTTCTGTTATTATGATTAATTAGTTTAGAATAGATGAATGATTTTCAACCGTTTTCAAAACAATTTTTGCTTCTAATGATGCTTCGCTGTGTTGTTTTATACTCTTAAGCCTTCCTCAATAAATGGACCATCAAACACAAAAAGAATTTTCCAATTTGAACCAGTAGTTCCTGAGATTAGCGCATTCAAACAAACAAACAAACTCTCCAGCTTAATAATGTTAGTATAGAAGTATAGATATAGATGTAAAGTAAACTCTGACCGAAGGAGTGATTCAGTCAATCGATGTGAACAACTTTTCCGATGGGATCTAAGCTGGGAACTCAAATAAAATACATTTTCAAATAAAAATGTTCGGCCGCCCGGTCAATTTATATGGGAACGTCAAAAAATCACTGATCAATGCTGGGAGCATTGGTCATATATAGGAAAAGTTGTACATATCGACGAGTTGAATCACCCCTTCAAGGAACGGACAGGTTTTCTTTACGTATTGTAAGTATATGTTCAGACTCGCCATGGATAAGACACGATTTAAAGAGTTGACAGCCAACCTAAGAAGAAGAAGAAGTATATGATAAAGTGGTTTGCCATTGTCTTTTCCATTTTACTCACGAGTGAACAATTCAATAGTTTACAGGTTACGTCATGATGTTTCCTTTCACCGGTATTGGTCGATTAAAATAACCGTATATAGTCAGATTGGGCTACTAACTCGAAGATACAGATCGAGCCTTATAAGGGTTTAAACCCAGGGCCATTTTTGCAATAAATACCATCATGCCATGCAGTGACACATCTAGTTGCCTAGTACGCTTGCGCTTTACATCCGTGGATGCCTATTGAGTACTTGATGTCGTATTGACGTTGTTTTGTGTGATGCGAAATACGTGAATGCGCTGCCGCAGAGCATTTAAAATTGTACCTACATTAACTTACTATTATTTATTTTTATACCGCACGCTCATTGTAATTAAATATTTAGTGTAATCGATCTTTTCTCAGTAAGTGAAATACCGTTGTATTTTTTATGAGAAATAAAGTTTCTATAAACCGAACCCAGGGCCTTTCGCTAATGGTTGCATACACCACTGAGCCACTCGTGATTTATTCGAGGGTAAAAAAAGTAATAACATTATTTTTATTTCCAGCATAGCAACAGAATTTTATAGAACGCGAATGAATGTGACAATTTATCACCGCGTGTTTTTAATTTTATCAAACTTGACTGTGATCCGTATAAATATTTTTACGGCAGCAATTGCGTAAATTTTAATAAAGAGTGATAAATTACACAGCCGCCGTAGTTTGCGGGTACGGACATATAACATGAAATTCATGGAACCGGATATTAAAAAACTGTCATCTCGTGTTTGTGTGTTAATTATGTCAAGCCTTTTGTATGTGTTGTTATATATGATGCACACGTCGAAATGATATATTCCCTAAGTGGTTGGGCGTTAAAAATCTAAATATATTGAACTACCTCTGTGCCTCTGCCTAATTGGTCATCATGCGAAGCTGTCCCACATAGCGGAGGTCTCGGGTTTGATCCTCACTCAGGTCTAGATAGAAAATAATCTTTGTCAGATTGACCTGGTTTTTGGATGTTTATCTATATATGTAATTGTTATAAAATATCGTTGAGTTATTATCCTATGATACTAGTCTCGAACTCACACAACATGTCGTTATATATTTATTTCATGTCCCACTCTGGACTCTCCATCGCTCCGCTTGCCAAATAATGCGTTGAAATCCCCATAACAATCGTATAATAGGTTTTCGAAGCGTGTATGGCCCTACTGATGTCCTCATACACCACTTCCACCTCTTCATTTGAGTGTTTTCCGGTCGGCATATATACCTGTATTACCTTCAACGAGTATCTTTTAGATACCCTGAGTATCAGGTACTCGTATATTACCCTGCTGGAAACACTATCGATGGTTATGACGTTGTTGATGAGAGATTTGTGGACTAGAAATCCGACACCATGGTTCGACTTTTTTAAGTCATAGAGTGCGGTGATAGAGTAGGTTACCAGACTTTAGGGTTGTCGTGCCCTCTTTCTCTCTTCGGATTTCAGACAGACCCACTATGTCCCATCGTAACCTACTCATCTCCTCTTCCACTTCCTCGACCTTCTCGTCTAGACTCATTGTGCGAATGTTGTGTGTTACCAGAGCCAGTCTCTGTTGGAGGTGGTAGCCAGATCTCTCCCGGAGATTCTTCGCACCCCCTGCCTCGCTGCCGCTACCGGAGTAAGGAATAGCGGGGCCGCCGGGGACTGGGGGCCTTGGTGTATTATTCATACTCATGGGGGGTTTTGCCATACTCACCACGCTTGGTAAACGGGTTGGTGAGCATTCTATTTATCACCCTCGTAAAGGATTGGGGACGTAACTTTATTGCTGTCATTAAAAATACACCAAAAAGTACGCATCATTTCAGAATCACGTCCGTTAATTATCCTTAAGGGGATACCCTCATTGTTGTAAGCATACGCGGTGCTTCAGCAGGTGTTATTGCAAAATGATACTAACATTGGAATAACAGGTACATTCTGTCTCCCTCATAAAGGATTGGGGCGTAACTTTATTGCTGTCATTAAAAATACACCAAACAGTACGTGTTATTTCAAAATCACGTCCGTTTATTATCCTTGAGGGGATACCCTTTATTGTTGTAAGCACACGCGGTGCTTCAGCAGGCGTTATTCCAAAATGACACTAATATTGGAATATCAGGTACATTCTGTCTGCCTCATAAAGGATTGGGGCGTAACTTTATTGCTGTCATTAAAAAATACACCAAACAGTACGTGTTATTTCAGAATCACGTCCGTTAATCACCCTTGAGGGGATACCCTTCATTGTTGTAAGCACACGCAGCGCTCCAACGTTATTCCAAAGAGGCACGCACTAACAACTGGTCATCGCGATAATGAATTCACTCCACTCGCTCTTCACTTCGCCGCATGTGCCGCATCATTACAATCTAAAGGGAATTTCTAAATAATTTTCGTGTAGTTGACGCTATCATCAATCATCATCAATACTAATAGTAATCTTTAAGGGTTGGTCATGGAGTAAGTAGTAATTTATTTTCAGAGATATCGTGTTAATAAGCTTTATACATCATACTAAAAGTAAATTGACGTTTTTAGATTTTTTTCTGTATGTATGTATGTAGAATATTCCTCTATAACTCTTAAACGAATTAACTGAATTTTATAAAACTTGGTAGATAAATATTTAGACGTACAGGAAATAGGATTTTTTTCTTGAGTTACTAATGTACGCGAACGGAGTTGCGGGCAGAGCTGGTATAAATATTAAAAGGTTAGCGTCTAGTCCTGAACTATGGGTGTAACAGGCTACTAACTTATATTATTTTATAGGATTATTTTAAACAGTTTATAAATATCTACTAGTTTTTCTCTTGACTTTATTCATGTAAATTATTGCGTATTAGCTTTTGTCCTCAGTTACACTCCCGTGAATGTAGATTTATGACTATGCTCATACTAAATGATCTGTTGTATGCAAAAATCTGTGGTATGCTGTTAAAATACCGAGAATTTGCAGTCTCAGTTTTATAGCATCGACGTTTTTTTGTATATTTTAAGTTAATTACGGCGCCATCGTAAAAAACGAAGGTGAGCACATATACGTATTTACCCAGTGTGGTGGCTTATATGGCTTTTACCGGCCAAGCACTACACATAGAGATAGTGATGCTAAATGAAAAGAGACACTAACGCTATGTAATAACGTTTCAGTTACAAAATTAAGTTGTTATAAAGATGATGATGATGATGAAAATAATATTATATATGGATTGAAATCGTTATATTTCCCACGCCGATAGGGGGCCTTATGGAGTATCAGATTCTTTAATTAGACTTATTATCACATTGAATAATGTAACATTGAATAATCTGAGCGTTCCTTGACCAAAAAAGTTTAAAATGTCATTAGTAGCCGTGGAATGAACTCTTCCTGCAGCGGTGTATCCGAATCGATACGATATTGGAACCTTCAAAACGCGAGACTATGTTTTCTTGAAAGGGTGCTGCATTTGTCTATGGGAAGCGGTGATCACCAACCACCAGGCCCGCATTTTCGATTGCCGTCCTATGGCATTAAAAAAGTTGAAATAGTTTTAAAGACCACCAATATGGTGGTTTCGTCAGGTGTTGCGAGTCTATCTGTAAGTCTATGGCAGTACTCGTAGTATAATTTGCATAAAGCATTTCTCTGGTTTATGGTTTCGCTCACGGCACCCAGTAATGACTAAGGTGGCGTTTCGCGACACCTTCGCCGCTGTAATTAGAGAAGGGAAAAACGGTGTGAAAGCTTTTAAAATATTACGTAAATAGCTTGTCAGCCATAAGTAAGACCTGAGTTTCGAATCATTTAGCAGCAAAAAATACGTTAGTATCAAAATTACAAATTCATGATCATCACCGAAACTTTGAAGTTGAGTGTGAGTTATTTGTTTTTGTTTATGTAAATGGCCAATACTTATCTCAATTTTTAATTCACTGGCCTAAAAAGAGCGTCTCATATTGCTTATCGACTGTCATTTAATGATCATAAAAAGAATAACGGCTTAACGTGCCTTATACGTGAGATTTTTAAACCTTGCCGGAAGTTGCTTTTAACAGGAAAATTCCTCGAAGTATTTTATATCATTTGTAGGTCACACAAGTACACTACAGGAATTACTCCGAATAAACATTTGAAGTCTCTATCTATTAGAAAAAAAAAAAATATTATATTTAAAAAAATTAGGTTTCAATGATAAAGCCCTGTGATACGCGGACATCTGAGTCTCAGAAGTAGAGTTCCGTTTGCATCCATTGGGTACGGAACCCTCAACTTTTAAAATTATAAATAGGACCCGGGCTATGAGCACACAAGGAAAACAGTTAAAATAAGTGATTGACTTAAAATATGTAACAACGGGTTACTCACGTATAAAGTCAGTTACTGGCCGACATGTTGGCTGGTTTCATACGTGAATAACCCGTTGTTATATATTTAACTAGCTTTCGCCCGCGGCTCCGCCCGCATTAATGTCGCTCCCTCGGGAATAGTACTTTTTCCCGGGATAAAAGGTAGCCTATGTCCTTTTTCGTACTCCAGAGAACTTGTATGCAAAATTTCATGATGATCGGTTTAGTAGTTACAACGTGAAAGCGTAACAAACAAACAAATAAACAAACAAACTCACTTTCGCATTTATAATATTAGTTAGGATTAGGCTTAGGATAATGTCTACGTCTTACGTAGTTTTAATCAAAAAATAGCAGACTAGTTATAAAATATAAATATAAAAAGCATTTCGCAAGTACAGTACATAGCTGTATTCTTATTCATGTTTTCAATAAAAAAGAAGTATTATTTTTAAAATTGTTGTAGAGAAAATGAATTCGATATTCCTAAACTAAATTATGGTTTTAATTTAGGAATTGTCATAAGTCTATTTAAAATGCAATTTTGCTTTTAATATATTACTGCATATAAAAATTTTAATAAAAGAAAGAGGTTTTTTAAAATAAAAAATATGGTAAATATTTAAATTTATTTCAACCGCAAAGACCTCTTTAGTAAGTAGGTAGTTACCACAGTACTTTAAATTTCAGGGACACGAAATGAAAGTAGCCCAGTAACCTATTAGGCAACAAACACTAGGAGTTACTGTAGAGCAGTTTGAAATCTACATTAAAAGAATAAAGGTTTATGCTAGTAGTTTTGATGATGGAATTCTCGTAGCGAATATCATTTTCTAATAATTTCAGCATCCACAGTCACTATAGGACTAGCTCCGTGGCGCAGCGGTCAACACGCCTGCCTGCCACACGGAGTGACCGGGTTTGATCCCCGGCCAGGTCAAGATGGAAAATGATCTTTTTCAGATTGGCTTGGGTCTTGGATGTGTATCTATATATGTATTTGTTATAAAATATAGTATCGTTGAGTTAGTATCCCATTACACAAGTCTCGAACTTACTTTGGGGCTAGCTCAATCTGTGTGATTTGTCCGTATATATTTTTTATTTATTTATTTATCTTTTACTATCTGATACAAATGCTACGCACTGACACACAACAAAAGACTCAAATATATTTGAGCTAACGTTTTCAGAACTTTTAAATATTTGGTGGTCTTTTGAAACGATTTACGGGCCGGGCTTCCGGGCTCAACGAACCGGACAAAACCAGATTATTGTTTACCACTTCTGACCTTATTTTATTACTACCCGCAAAGGGTCAAATAAAAGTGGCAGCTTTGTCCATAAAACAATAGGGAGATATTTATAACTCTTATCTTTATAATTTAATCACAATTTAGATTGCCTTATTGATTTATTTTGAAGGAAAATTATGTTAAGATTCAAATACGATTTTATCAAACAATTCTTGCATTTCTGCAAGAAAAATAAGATTAAAGCGACAAGAAAATTAATCCTTTCGGTAAAAAATCGACCAACTGATCGGTGAATTTGTATGAGACGTAGTTTTTTTCGAATCTTATTATTTAATTAGTAAAAGCTAAAACTAAAACTAGGATGTCGATTTCTTAAAATTTGCTACTAAAACATTTCTTTTGACTTTGTGAGCCAGCCCATAAAATACTTGCGCTTAATTTAAATAGACTATATAGTCAGTGTGATTGTGTGGTAAGAAAGTATTATTTTTAGCAGGAATATAATGGAGTTGATTGCCATTGCGTTCTCCATTACACACACTAGTGAACAATCCACTAGTGTTAAAAGCGAAAATACGCAGGATTGACCGACAGCTTTATATTCTTGCCCTTTGCTGTAGAAACGTTGGGACTCTGGGGCACTGAAGCCAAAAAAATCTATAAAGAATTGACAACGCGTCTCATCAAGGTAACCGGTGATCCAAGAGCTGGCAGTTTTTTTGCACAACATATCGGCAACTGGGAAATGCTGCCAGCATTTTGGGTACTTTGCCTCGATGCGGTGCATTGGAAGATTTTTTTTTATTTGTAGTTGTATTTTGTTTATTTTAAGTTTAATTAAACATTATTTGTGACTATCAATAGGAATATTAATTAAAGAATTGAAACATCTACTAGTGTGCAGGTTACCTCACAATATTTTCCTTTTACGGAAGCAGGAAGTGGTTCATGTAAAAACTGTACTTGAGTCAGATTGGTTTAAAAACTGAGTGGTCAAGTGGGGCTTAAATTCCAGACCTCTCGGTTATAGGTCGCGCCCTAAAACCACTGAACTACTACCGCTTTAAAAAGTGACGGATTGCTAGCTATTTAAGGAATATATCAATTTGGTGAGTAAATTGCACGAGAATAACCATTTTTTTCATGATATTCAGCGTAGTACAATTACGTTACTAGTTTAAGAAGTCCAATTTGATACATTGAAACAATCAAAATTACCACAATAAATTATAATAAAGAGCAATTACAAAAAATATATCAGATTTCTGTAATAAACCTACCGCACAGAATAATGGGCTTAGTACTAACGACATTCTGACCCCAATTATTTTTATAACAATACCCGTTTTATTCACCGGATTCTGGGTCCTCCAAAATTTGCATGACAGTACCTTGTACCAAACGCTATTTGTTTTTTGGACGCCCCGGCGAATTAAAGCTTTAGAATGTCGTAATTTTATGTATGAATATTATCCACTTAGTGACCAAGGGCTCTTGACGGAACAAAAAACTGGAAACATTGTGAAGGTTGAAGGCGAAATGAAAAGTTAGTGAAATTGTAGCGGCTGTAGGAAATCATAATTTTCAAACACACTGCATTCGTTAAGATATTCTTAGTCCAATTAAAATGATTGAAGCTATTTTTCAGTAAATGTGATACTGAAATTCATAGTAATATGTGATGGCGCGAATACATTATACATTGTAAATGGTCGCTCAATTGATATCAAGTATAACTGTTTCAAGTTACTTTTCTGTCCTTCATTCGGTGAATGATTCATCATAGTGGGGTAGTGTCATTCTATTAAATATAGTGAATAATCTGATCATTTAGATAAAAGAATAGTAGCTCTTACATAAAATTACAGACACAATGCTCATACCTCTCAAATATTCTTCCTGGCCCACAGCTCGCACTGCTTCCACCAGATTTTGCACTTTCACTGAATGACCAGTTAGATAGACCTCGTGCGGATAAGAAGTGCCTAGTCTAGCAATTTGATTAAGGGAACTGTGGTGTTTATTTATGTAGTGAAATAAATAAATATATACGGACAAATCACACAGATTGAGCTAGCCCCAAAGTAAGTTCGAGACTTGTGTTATGGGATACTAACTCAACGATACTATATTTTATGACAAATACATATATAGATACACATCCAAGACCCAGGCCAATCTGAAAAAGATCATTTTCCATCTTGACCTGGCCGGGGATCGAACCCGGTCACTCCGTGTCGCAGGCTGGCGTGTTGACCGCTGCGCCACGGAACTAGACAAAACTATAAAAGTGACGATTACCGAACGTCAAATGAATAAATAAATATATACGGACAAATCACACAGATTGAGCTTACCCCAAAGTAAGTCCGAGAATTGTGTAATGGGATACTAACTCAACGATACAATATTTTATAACAAATACATATATAGATACACACCCAAGACCCAGGCCAATCTGAAAAAGATCATTTTCCATCTAGACCTGGCCGGGGATCGAACCCGGGCACTCTCGTGTCGCAGGCTGGCGTGTTGACCACTGCGCCACGGAGCTAGCCAAGAATGAAAGATGTATGGTAGGTATTTGTTACGTGACAGAAAATATAATTTATCTATCACTAGCTTTCGCCCGCGGCTCCGCCCGCGTCAATGTCGATCCCTCGGAAATAGTACTTTTTCCCGGGATAAAAGGTAGCCTATGTCCTTCTCCGTACTCCAGAGAACTTGTATGCAAAATTTCATGATAATCGGTTCAGTAGTTATGGCGTGAAACCGTAACAAACAAACAAACAAACTCACTTTCGCATTTATAATATTAGTAAGGATAAGGATAAGGAAGTAAGGATTTATCTTTTACGCTAAGTAGTTTGGTAGAAAATATATGCAGGAAGCCTGGAATACGTTACGGCTTCTTTCGCACAGATCGGTAATTCCGATTCAGGACTTGGACGTAATCTTATAGATTATTATAAATAGGCCATTGCCTGAACTGAAAGGAGGTTAACCTATTGTAGTGCCTCCTCGTTACTGTCTATGATTCCTATGCGATCCTCGACTTTCTCAACCCCGCAAAGGATAAATACAGCCTTAATGATAATGTATATTCATGTTGAAGTGCAAACTTCTTTAGCGGCGTTGAGCAGTAAAAAATGTTAAACTCGCGTCAGAACACGTGACCTGATCGAAAATTCGTAAGACGGTCACGTGATCTGACACAGCCGGCGCGGATTGGAGAGGAAGTAATATCCCTCTCTATTTCTACCGCGCGGGGTTTTTACTTCTGCCGGCACTTCTGGAGTGCAACCCATTGTTTTTTTATTAAATACTTGTCTTAAATTCTATTATTTATAACAAAAATAACTTTACTCATATAACAAACTGTTAGTTACTAAAGCACTCAGAATAGGCGAGTGACAATAAAAAAAAAATATTCGGACGGTAAGGTACTTACAATACTGAACACAACAAATACAAACAAAATTAACGAAAAACTCCATACTGTCTCCAAATAAAATCTGATTGTAACTCAAATATTAAAATCGGGACCAAAGAGTCATCCATCATCTTTTGTCAACATTTCAAGTTCATGCTTGTTTTGGTTTCACTCATTTATCACTGTAGCCAATAGATTCACTCCTGATCCACTGTCAATTACCTGTCAAGGGATTTTCGTTTCGCAATGGGAATCAAGAGAGCTTTCGTTTGAATTACTTTCTCTTAACAAGTTATGATTATGTTGCCTTATAAATAAATATTTCATTTTTGTATCACGAAACCAGAAAAATTATAGGTCTTTTAAAAGGTTTTTGTATCTTATGATAGCTTAAATAACGTTTATTCCAAAGCTAGTAAAACACCTTATGTCGAAAGTATCACGGGTGAGGATGTGACACAAAAAATGCTGTGATGAGACAGACAGCCGCCTGAAGTTCAAGTTGGAGGGATTCCTATAAGGGTCGCATGGGGCATCCAGATTTCCGATCCAGATATCTAATTACCTTTTAATACAAGTATTACTCTGTCAGACCATAAAGAAAAAGATTGGAAAAGGTAGTCTTAATGACGGTACGGTTAAATACTATTTTTACAAGCTTTTATTAAGTTTCACCTGTCCCTAAGTTTGTCTGTAATGAAATCTTGCGAGTTAAATTTGATCCACTTCCCGGTTACCGATTGAGCTGAAATATTGCCTGAAATTGTAAATCAGATCAGAATCAGAGACAATACAATATTATGGAATTGTTGCGCTGGTCCGATGATAGAGTCGAAAGGCCATAGGAACTCTAAAAGTAAACAAGGTACACGAATCGTGACTGGACTTATTTGATTTGCCTTGTAAAACACTTTACAGTGTGGATCCGTTTATAATAAAAGCTTGTCACAAAAAAGTGATTTTTGCAAAAAACCTTGGTGCTGTTTACAGTATTTGATCGCTACCAGAAAACATGAATGCTATCATAATAGCAGATCCCGGACTCCGACGCACCACATTTGAACATGTAACTGGGAAATCGCTTATATGAAGGAGGAGTTGTCTGTTCCAGTAGTATATAGATCTGTAAAGGAAGGCAACTTGAGCTGTTGTTTCTGCTATTACCAAATAGCAGTTAACAACCTACGTTCGAGTTAAGCCTATGAACGGGCAATAAGAGATAGATTTTCTGAAATATTGGACGGCAGCACTAGGCGTCAGGTCCGGTATGCTTTTACTGGTCAAAAACGTGTCAATTGTCTCTGCTTCATCAGATTCGTCCCACTCTCCGTGGTGTCATCTGATGACATGAGTAAGCATTTCAGAAAACCCTCTATTTGAAAGTTTTATTAACTCAGACGAATAATTTCACTCTCCAAAACAGAAAATAAGGGAAGTACCAAAACGTGGACAGATATTAAAGTCAGTATATCCAAAGCGACAGCAATGACATCCTAAATAACGCCTACCTCACAAAACTGCACGCTTCACAATGATATATAATAATAATAGAGCGGACATTGAAACAAAAACCGTAAGCCAATAATGATTCCTTTTAGCTTTCCCCTTGCAATTTTTATTTAATTGCAAATGTGCACCTGATAGGCTAGCATGAAGGCTTAAGTATTTTTCCTATATTTTATTCACTTTAGGTGTCGAAATTACTTTTATCCATTGCTCGCAAGGTCCACGTATGACATAAAATTAAGCAAGTTTTTTTTTTCATTCCTTAAAGTAGGTATTGTAAGATTTTATATAAATATACGCTTTTATAATTAAATAACTGTGTCCCAATTACACAAATCAGTTTAAAACTCAGAAAATGCTTTCGTCCGCGGCTTTACGGGATGAAAAGTTCAGCAGCGTTACAAACAGACTCACATTCACATTTGTAATATTAGAAAATATTAAATTGCAATAATACAAGGATGTGAATAATAACAGAGATTCATATAAACGACACAAAAGTATGTCAAAACAAAATGGAAAGAAATGTATTGAACACCAATTAAGTAACTGTGTCAAGTTATCCGAAAACCAATAGATTAACCAATATCATAAATGCTGTACTGAGACTTTTAACTTTTGACAGCTCCGTGGCGCAGTGGTTATCACGCCAGCCTGCGACACGTTTGGGCAGCATTTTATGAAGTTTTATGATGATTCCTTCGTGCCACACCTTGTCAAAGGCTTGCACTATGTCTAAAAAGACAGGAAAACGACTGCAACACGAGAGTGCCCGGGTTCGATCCCCGGCCAGGTCAAGTTGGAAAATGATCTTTTTCAGATTGGTCTGGGTCTTGGATGTTTACCTATATATGTATTTGTTATAAAATATAGTATCGTTGAGTTAGTATCCCATAACACAAGTCTCGAACTTACCTTGGGGCTAGCTCAATCTGTGTGATTTGTCCGTATATATGTATATTTATATTTTAAACACGTTCCAGATTTATGGAAAATCGCTGAAGTGATCATTATAGCAAAACAGGGAAAATTTTCTTGTTTATGGTTATGTCAATATTATTTGAACCAATATTACTTAAAATCTCAAACTGCCTCCGTGGTCTAGTGGTTAAGGCGTTTGCCTCAGGCCGGTCAACTACCGAACGCCCCAAATGGGCAACATAACAATAGATAATCAATTGTGTCTGCATTCCTCGCGATTGATGAGCTAGACCCGGGAGTCGTGGTTCAATTCTCACGAGAAGCATACTTATATATAAATAATAAATAAATATATACTAACAAATCACACAGATTGAGCTAGCCCCAAAGTAAGTTCGAGACTTGTGTCATGGGATAGTAACTCAACGATACTATGTATATTTTATAACAAATACATATATAGATAAACATCCAAGACCCAGGCCAATCTGAAAAAGATCATTTTCCAGCTTGACCTGGCCGGGGACCGAACCCGGGCACTCTCGTGTCGCAGTCGTTTTCCTGTCTTTTTAGACATAGTGCAAGCCTTTGACAAGGTGTGGCACGAAGGAATCATCATAAAACTTCATAAAATGCTGCCCAAACGCTATTTAGACACTCTGAAATCATACATTACTGATAGAGTTTTTAGAGTTCGAGAAGAAGATGCATATTCTGAACTAAAGGAAATAAAAACTGGAGTACCTCCGGGAAGTAATATGGGTCCGGCCCTTCTATACACCTGCGATATTCCCAATTTAGAATGCGACTGCATTCCGACCTTTGCGGATGATACAGCAATAATCGCTGTCGGAGACACACACGCGGAAACAGCAGAAAAAGTGCAAATAGCTGTAAATATCTAATAACTTTAACTGGACAAGGAGATGGAGAATCAAATTAATTAAAAAAAAACTGTCCACGTTAACTTTACCAACAAACAAGACCAATAACAGTCCTTTATACATAAACGCTAAGCGAATACCATATGAAAATACAGCCAAGTAGATAGGTATGACTTTGGACGCGAAGTTTCGCTGGAAAGCTCACGTCAAAGAGGAAAGACAAGAACTTGAAATAAAATTTCACAAAATGTACTGGTTGCTTGGAAGAAACTCATCTTTGTTAGTACATAATAAATTAGTTCTCTACAAACAAGTCCTTATACCAGTATGGACATATGGTAAACAGCCGTGAGACTCTACTAAAAAGAGCAACATCGAAATGATACAACGGTTTCAAAATAAAGTACTAAGGGCAATTGTAAATGCGCCTTGGTATGTAAGAAATAACGACCTGCATCTGGATAACTTAACATACAGTCTGTCGATAGTATTATTAAAAATAAACCGAAGCACCCGAATAAAAATTGTGCAATCATGTGAACGTCGAAGCAATGGAGCTCCTTGAAAACACACACCTATGCGACGTCTCAAAAGAACGAAACCTTTTGAATTAGTGTAGTGCAAAAAAAGTTATTTGTTAATAAGTTATTTGAGCCAATCGACACGAAAAGAAGAAGTGTAAAAAAAAACAAGTATTGAACTATACGTGTCAGGACGTACGTACGTCCCGGGTTCTTCTATTTCACACGTGGTTTCACAGAATGCAACGCGGTAGGTGCTCAAGCTGTACCAGCGGTAGAAACAGGAGGGTAGAAGTAGATTGTTCAACGAAACGATATTGCAAATTGCCACAAGTATTTAACATAAGGATACTTTTGATTGTGGTTAAGGTTGTCAGTTTTGATGTCCGTTCTATATCATAATATTATAGGTCATTGACCGCTTTAATAGAAAAAAAAACCGCCTACCGACTATAATGTCCTATCTCTTCAGTACATAAATCAAATATAAATAAAGGACCTCATAAGCTGTCAACCTAATGCCATTCAACTGAAGCCAGGGAGCGTAATATAGTAAAATAAATCATATTCTTCTAAAATACGCCTCAATACCCACCGCTGAATAAGAAATCACTTTTACATTAGTTGAAAGGCTACTAATATTTGACTTTAATGTAGTAATGTTTTCTATTTTATTGCGTCTTTTTTATTAAGAGGGCTGTTTCATCGTTAATGTTAGGTTTTTAGTACTCTTATAAATGTCTTTTAATAAGCCCACTCTTTTTTTCTTTTGAAACCACGTAATAAGATTTTTTTGCTGATAAGTGCGTTAGTTAATAATACATACATTATATGTTATCACGCCTGTTTCCCATGGGGGTAGGCAGAGACTATGGATCTCCACTTGCTACGATTCTGACAAATATATCTAACTTCGACTACACTGATTACTCTGCTCATACATGCTCTACGGTTTTGAATGCTTCTAACATCTGCTTGATTAAGAACTCCCTCTCCCCACATGGTGAGATCTTATAGGATTTAACTCTACCACCCCTTCCTCTAAATTTCACGTGCGATTTTTCTGTGCTAAATTACTTTGGAAAGACATTCTTTTTATGCATTAATAAGTTTTTAAAAGAATTTAAAAGTAAAATTTAAATAAATTCGGATAAAAGCAGACTACAAGGACTATGTTTACTATACTGCTCGAATTGATGTGATCTGAAAGATTGGACTTTTAGGTAGAAATAAATGAAAATAAAATTTTGAAGAATCTTGTGCATAGCTAGCGTGAATGAGCTAAAAGATTGTAATTTGAATACCTACCAACCAGCATTCAATAGTAGAGCCTCGTCTTTAGTGATAATATGCTTGCCTCTTTTCAGTTATGTAATTGTTGTTCAAACTCACATATTTGTATTGTATACCTTTTTCCTATAAAGATCTTTTTATGACAAGTTATATGAAATCAAATATGTTAAGAAATCCCCGACACGAAAATCTCTCTATCTTATAACCGGCGATTTTAACTAAACATAGCTAGAAATCATCGTTTGGAAGCACTCCCAGATAGGTTCACCACAAACACTCACGTGTTCACACTTGTAACACCCCTCTTATGCGTCGGAGGTCAAAAACGGATTTGTAAACCGGAGAGAACTCAATTATTCGCATGTGTTGGTAAAAAGGTTGCTTTAATTATGTTAGCATCGACGCCCATAAGCCTCCAGAGGGCTAACCGTTACGTCTAAAAATATGCACACACGCTTTAGCCCGTTTTGTATGTTGCATAAGGCTGTTGAAACATTGCTTATATATTTTTTTGTTTTAGTCTAGATCACACCATTTGCGAGAGCCACTTTTTCGTAATTTTTTTTCACACAGCTACTTAAATATAAATTACAAAACATTTTTTAATTACAAAGTATGTATATTATCTACATTATATTTTAAGCATGGCAGAACCACGCTTTGTGCTAGCATGAATAGGCCGGCTCGTCTGGGGAAGTACTACGCTCTCACAGAACATTGACGATTGAATAGAAGATTTACCGCTTCTATGGTTCGTTCGGTGAGTGAGAGAGCCGGAGGCCCAAACCTAGAAAGGCCAGCAACTCTCCTGTCACACCCTGGTGTAGCAGTTGTCCGTGGGCAGCGGCATCAGGTGATTCGTTTGCCGTCCTATATCAAAATTATACATTATAATATAAAAAATTACGCGAGACATAATTACTAATTTAACAACCGTTTCACTCACGTATCGTTAGTCGGTAACGCCGACAAGTTTCGGCCAATTCAGATGGCCATCTTCAGGGCGAGCGTCAAGGACGTCGCGACGCGCCCTGAAGAAGGCCATCTGAATTAGCTGAAACTTGTCGGCGATACCGACTAACGATACGTGAGTGAAACCGTTTGTTATACTAGTAATACCTATTGTAATTTATTTAACTTTTAAACTTTTTGATGACTTGGTTTTGCCCTCGGATTCGCTTACACGCTTTCTTCCATTCCATTGCACTACGAATTATCTTAGGAAACACGCCAGAATCATTACAAAATAAAGACTGCCGATGACTGTGCCGGATTTATAAAGATGCCTAACATTTGACATAGCTTGGCTACCACCAATGATGACAGTCGGGACCAACGGCTTAGCGTGTCTTCCAAAGCAAGAAGGAGATCAAGATATTTTTATGTCACTTGCCATCTTCACCGTTTGATCATCTTCACCTATTCCCCCTTGCTTAATATGTTAAGGAAACGTATGCGGTAGCGCTTATTTATAACGCTTATGCCAGCAGGGCCATCAGGCTTGCAACTGATCTCAAAAACTACAGAACCAATTTTAATTAGACTTGCATTTTTCCCGTAGTTGGAATAAAATAGAGAACCGTAGAATAAATGGGTATCTCTTGGATAGGCATGTAACATCCTCGTCTTCATCGTCACTTACCATCAGGTGAGATGGGAGACAAATGCCTAATTCAATATTTAGTAAAAAAAAAAAAAAAAAACCTAGTTCAACCAAAATAGAGTTTTTGCAATCCGACTTAAGGTTTCTGAAATATGCGCGAATAAAAACACATACATATACTTATGAAATTTGGCACACATGTTAAGAAACTATTACAGACTAACATATATACAAATCGTGTAATTCTAATCATATGACATATATAAGGAATCGTATTGATAACCTCTTTTTTTGAAGTTGGGTTTAAAAATGCGGAAATGGGTTAAAAAAATACTCAGCTCCCGACTAAAAAAAACTCTATCTGGTAAACTGTTGGAGCGATTTTGATAAAACAAATGTCTAATAAAACATGTCTTCAATTAATAAAAAAAACGCATCTAAATTTAGGAGCTACGATGCCACAGACAGCCACGACATAGCAGTCAATCTTATAACACACCTCTATTTCGGAATCTATAAGTTTCTCTACGTCGGGGTGGGGCTTAAAAATTAATGCTGAGAATTTTTAGATAATTTAAAAACCACAAAGAAAACAAAAAAAGTGCAAAACAAGAAACAGAAAGCCAACAAAATTCTGCAGATCATAAAAAGCATGTGGAATGTTTTCTCGGATATCTCTGAGCCGCAACAGAAGAATGTCAGAAGGTTATCTGTTGGAGTAAATAATTTTCAATGTAAATAAGTACAAAGCAGCGAAGATATTTTTAATAAATATAAATATATATACGGACAAATCACACAGATTGAGCTAACCCCAAAGAAAGTTCGAGACTTGTGTTATGGGATACTAACTCAACGATACTATATTTTATAACAAATATATATATAGACACACATCCAAGACCCAGGCCAATCCGAAAAAGACCATTTTCCATCTTGGCCTGGCCGGGGATCGAACCCGGGCACTCTTGTGTCGCAGGCTAGCGTGTTGACCGCTGCGCCACGGAGCTAGCCTATAAACTAAAGGTGATGATAAACCGCATACTCGCTTGTTGCTATTGGGTAATGCAAGCATGCTTTATAAAAAAATTGTTGTTTATAAAGTCGGATTACGGACGATAATTTTGGGATAATGGTGGAAGAGAGATAGATGCGTCACAACCCGAACGTTTGGGCCGATCGTGCCTCTTTCTTTGTTGTTCTGTGCTCTCGCTCTCACATGGCCAGTGACACTTTTGCGTGCGTGCCGCCGGCATTCATCGATTTATAAGACGTTATCAGGACAAACATAGTATTAATTATATAGCTGTTATGTAAACGTAAATTAAGCTGAATGCCATAGTAGGTAATAAAGAAAACACGCTCTTTTTCCACAGATTTCAAAAAATGAGTATGTTTGTAGCCTCATATGTAACTACGTCAATAAAGAACTGATTTGAAAAAAATATTTTTTATTTATCAGTGTTTACACCACACAATTTAATCAAAGTCAGAATCAGTATTTTAATTTGAAAGATTATTATTAAACGATTGCATAGTATTGTGTTTATTTTTTTACGTCCCTATTTTTCCCAATACGTCTATTTTTAGGGTACCGTACCAAAGGGTAAAATCGAAACCCTATTACTAAGCCTCCGATGTCTTTCCGGCCGTCGGGCGTAAATATCAGTCATAAATTGAATTCAGTGTAGAGTAAACCTGTTTATTTTTGTGTTAGCTAAAAAATAGTAGAAGGTTAGTTACGTTACGAAGGTATCCAACTGGAGAAACATGTAAAAATAAAAGTGTATCTGCGCTAAAGGCACGAAGAAGTAAAAAGTAACCAAAAAATCACAATTTCAACATTTGCTATATAAGCTTGTTAGGGTATAATAAAATATCAATTTAGCTTTCATTCATTTGTTAATGATGTTTCCTTCTGCCTTTAACATGTCTGTACGCAAACTATTTACTTAGTATACTCTCCCTTGTGAAAATCTCTCAGATGCGATCGTAAATCGCTTCGGTTGACATAATAGCATAAAGGGAGCGGTTTGGATTTATGCATGTTTGATTTAGTAGGCGCGTTGTAATTTTGCGCCCGTGGTAAAAATGGAATGATCGCTTCCGAGTAAACGAACAATGCGCGGTAAAAACGAGATAGAATTTGTTTAGTGATTTATTTTTGAGGCCAACTGATTTACCATTCACTTTATCAACCCAATCCCTTTACTTCTTTGTGCCTTTAACGTTTTTCCACTTTGATGCCTTCGTAACGTAACTGATCTTCTAACATTCTTTTAGCTAAGACAAAAAAAACTGTTTTAATCCCTATACCCTTAATTCTATGTGTGACGATACTGATATTAACGACTGGAACGAACATCGGAGGCTTAGTAATAGGGCCCCGATTTTACCCTTTGGTACGGTACCCTAAAATAAATGTAAGTGGAAGTAAAAAATAAACTAAAAGTTAGTAATTTTACGTATTACTGTTGTGACAAATCCGATATGAATAAAATGCAATAAAGTAATACTATTCCCGAAATCACTTTATTGTATTTCGTTTGTAGTTGATACGTTTGAGGATCTTATATTTTGTGTCATTACGATCAGTCAAAAAAGGCTATACAGAGAAGAGTTCATTGATGTTTGACGATGCTAACGACGCAAAAATAAAGGCACTTTACGTAACCGAAGATGAAAAGTATGTGAGCTTATTGATCAAAAGCCATTGGCTTATAATAACTCGGAAATTGTTCCTCCTGCAGCCTATCTGGAGATGAAAATGTTATTTTTTCGTTTTTATTAAATGTTACTCGCGAACGATGCTCGAAAATTTAATAATGGAAAATTGAGGAATCGTAGTCTAACGTTATTTGCTTATATTTTTCATTTACTTAAGATGAAAAGATCTTGATAAGGTGGAAATATATCATCGCACAAACAAAATTCTATAAAAAACAAAATACCATCTAATATTTACTTGATAAAGATTACGATATTTTCTCGATATCACTCTTATCAATAAAGAGAGGAGAGCTTTGAAAAATCGATCGGAGTTTAGAATAGCTTCCCTATCTCTACTGCTAAGAATCCCAAGGTTAGGTACTTTTACAATTGACCTTTTTAGTTTGTAATATTGATTCTCTAAATCATCATACATAGTATAAAACAAAGTCGCTTCCTACCGTCTGTCTGTCCCTATGTATGCTTAAATCTTTGAAACTACGCTACGGGTAATTTCAAAGATTTTTTTCAATAGACAGGGGGATTCAAGAGGAACGTTTATATATATAATTTTCCGCACCCGTGTTAAGTCGGGGCAGGTCGCTGGTTTGTATAATTTGTGTATCATTCCACGAACAAGACCCAGCTACACAACATGAATATTGCCATTGCATCTATTAGAGATACCCAGAAATATGTAGGTACATGGAATTAGCAATTTGGCCCGAAGTAGCGTTGGAGATTCGGGACACGATTCAAATTAAGTGATAAAGCGTCGTAGACGTTGCGAGCGGCTGTCAACTGGTAATGCCGGAACACGTGCCTCCAAGATACACGTTCCGAAGCTATTTAACTGTTGGTTTCTTACACATGAATACTTAGACTTTTTTTTACTTTGTGCCTCAGTAATTGTTTAAATACACGATCGGTCTAAGCGATCGGATTGTGACGCGTATCTCTCTTCCAACGTTATCAAGTAAAATTATCGTCCGTAAACCAACATTACAGACCAATCTTTATTTAAGTTTGTTGCTTAAAACGATTCCATTGACTCGTATGCAGTATGGCATATAACTGCAGCGTATAGCCGAAAAATTGGCTAAATAACTATTTTCTGATATTTTACTTTTAGTTTTGTCATGATCAACGATAAACCTAAAAACTAAATTATGTGACAAACTCAATTATATCCAGCTGTTATTTCTTACACCTAAGTCGTCATTAAAAATGTATAAATGTCAAACACCAGCGAAACCACCCTATTTGAATCGTAAACAATCAAAACATCTCACTAAAAGCGCAAATAAATACGAGACACAATTCATACCATTTGCAGAAGCTTTTCTTGATAAACATTTTAAGAGGCAATAAAAATCAAATAAACGTCTTGAAATATTCCAAAACACACTCAATAGATCGTGTAATAACATGAAATCAACTAAAACGATCACGTAATGCGAACCAAATTCATAATCGACCATTGAGAGGCAGCCCGAAGGAATTTGTAAGGGATAACGCCAATGCTGAAGGTGTTTATGATTTTATGATGCCCTTCATTCTGGAATATGGCACCGTACAATAACGATAAAGTGTTACGAGCAAGCGATCTACGCGAAAAAATGTCATATACACGTTCCCGTTACAAGGATATAGAACTAATGATGGTTTACATCGATGACGTGACGTGAGGACACGTAGGTGAGAAAGTGGGGGAAATGTTTTCATGACGTGTTGAGATTTGATAATATATACTTAGAATCGTGCTTCTATTTCTAACGGCTCTTTTAGCGAGCTTTTTTTACTTTAGAAAGGGTGTCGTGATAATATGAAGTAACTTCCTGGCCTGAAAAAGTACAAATCTATCACTTGTGTGCCAAGCAGCTAACTCTCTTTTTAAAATGTGCTACGGACTACGGAAGACCAGCAGCGTGATGTCAGCTGAATCACTTCTTTTGCTCAGTAGTTTTTGATGCTTCACTTTGTAGGAAAAAGAAGTAACCATGTACATCACTGAATTATGTAATGGTTTTTTGTTTGTACTCGTAGCTCTTGTTGATGTAGCTCTTGTTCAAAAGTCATTAAGATTGCTATACGCTTTCAAATATGTAAAGTATATATTATACAGTAGTTCGATATATCTTGATATTGTAAATAATACACGGGTCAGGCCATCGTGTCATCGTGTCATTTATCCGAGTAAGGAGTATCCCACTACCTTCATTCCGTTCCCAAATCTAACAAATTTCTATCTTTCTCTAAAAAACTGCTTCCGAAAGGCAGTAGCTTTGGATCACAAGAGAATAAAAAAAAACACTGCGCTCGCTAATCTACCTGCCAAGTAGGGAGTATGGCAATATCCTCCCATGGAGCGAAGATTCCTTGGGAAAGGCCTTTGTACAGCAGTGAACTCCTTACGGCTGATTATTATTAATAAAAACAATACATTAATAAGAACAATACACCGACTTTATAAAATAACTTTATAAGAAAATTGCAAACAGTCAGAAGAGAATAAACAAAAAAAAAAAAACAAAATTGAACGTTAATAGAAACAAAAATTTTATTTGTAGTGGAATAATCTTGGATCAAGGATCAAACTGGACAAAAGAGTGCAAAAAGATCTTTGCAATGGATTTAAGTCGATCGAGCGTAATTTCTGACAGGCTCTATAATTAAGAGGTTTCAATTAGTAAGCACACAGAACTGTTACTTAACAAAGAGGAATTTAATTAGACTAAGAAGAAATTGAAGCTGTCGGAGAAACTATACAAAGTAAAGTACAGTCGGCCAAGCAGATACCTGACCCCCTGACTTTTAAAACGTAAATTCACACTTTGCTGTGAAGCGCCACCTACCGTGATTTTTGGCAAGTAGACAGACAACTGCTGGTATAAACTTGTTTCTGATAACCTGCTCGGTTGCAAATTTTGTATTTCTAATAATCTCAGCTAATAATTCAAGTAATCATCAATGGTAAGAACAAGAAAGAATCAAAAACAATCCTACGTAAAGTTCGATTCGAACCATGGACCCACGACTTGAGAAGCTAGCGCTCATCTCAATACGCCAACCGACGATATGACGTCTCGGTCGAAATTGGCTATCTATTTCTACTGCTATGACATCATTGTCACCAACTGCAACGCATTGCTTTAACAAATAAATTGAGGGTAATCTATCAGATTTATTTATACCTGATACCAACTAATCAAAAATATTGTTCACTCGCGTCACAATTAAGATACTGCGATTACTGTGTAGTGATCCAAAACCCCACCAGTTATTGGGCATCCCGTTTCATCTTATATAGCAGATTTTGTGAAAGCTAATATCGTATTGTAAAGACAACCACAGTATTTAAAGTATCTATATCTAGAGAGTTAGGTATCGCGGTAAGTAGAAATTATAAGTATTTAATATACTTACTTAATTGTCACACTATTTTTTGTTCCGTAAAACATAGGGTTTGTGATAAATGTCTAAGATAAATATATCTCTTACAGAGAAACACCGTCCGTTTGTGGATTCGGAGTCAACTGGCGTAACATATACACTACAATATTTCAATTGAAACAGTGAGGAAACATTCAACAAGAACGAGATCGTATTTTATTCTGATGAAAAAAGTTTTAAGTCTGATGATGTTGGCAGAAAAATATTGCGGAGAAGACATGGCCAGCGTATAGCCATCAAAATAATTTGCCTTTGAGAACAGTGGCAGGATAACATTAGGTAAAAATATTCATTAAATAGTGAAGTAAAATAATAATAATATTTAATACCTAGTGTATTACGCAGTGTAGAATAATAGGTAACTGATCGTATTATTGTTTTGCAGGTTATTGGGGACAGATGTCTTCAATGGGCCCAGAGGAGCTGGTAGAATTCGGCGGCCGGATGAATAAAGAAAAATACTTGGAAAATTTATGAGATGTGGTGATTCCAACAGTTTGCAATGTAGAATATATTTTATTTAAGACAATTGTTCTGTGATCTAACTGTTATTGAGTGACCAATTACAATCCCAGATTGTAGGGTCAAATAGTGCTTAACTGGGACACGAGACACGAGTAAAGTTTGATTTAAATCAATTTAGACAAAAAGGTTATACTAAATTAATAAATATGCGCATAAGTGATATGTGATCTGATCTAACATGGTAAGTGAAATGACAAATAGACTTAAACAAAAGCTTCAAAATGGGGGTTACCCTCTTCCATATTAAAATTCATTTAATGCCATAGGTTTATATTCATTCTTATACTATTATCGAAGCAAAGTTATTCACATAGCACTATTTGACCCTACACATTTAAAAAAATATAATACTATGATTAAAAAGAAGTTGAGAGATGTAAATTGTTACTTATTAAGTAACATGTTGGTTCTCTCTACAGAAGATTAATCATAGTTTGAATTAAGTAGGCAGGTATTTATTTCACTGTTACATTTTTTTTGATGTAATAAAGTAATTAAAAATTTTAAATGCTTTTTATTCACAGTAATTAGCTCGGTAACATTATGTTAAAACAACCAAAATTACACCAACATCACAATACGAAGTTGGTGATATTTGTAAAAAAATAAAAAGCTTTGGAGGATTTGAACCTGTTCATTCATAATCACACTAACTATTAAACCATAGTGCCTACCACTTGCGCCACATCTAACTATTGAAGTATCTTTGAAATAAGCGTATCGTATGCTAGGGCTTGTTTTATTTATCAAAAATCGAATAGATGGCATTAGTCGTCAAGGGTATCAGATTTCTGCTTATTAACCTTATTTGTTCATTCACAATTCAATAGATGGCACTAGTCGCAAAGGATATTACACTTGTATATTTTTATCTTTGGGTTTAAACCACGGATGTTTCTTTAGTTTGCGAAAAATGGCGCTGTTGTAGGGGGTCAGATATCTCATTGGCTGACTGTACATCAGTACAGATTTAAAGTATCGTGTCTTTCTTTTCATACGGGGAAGACAGTCGGGGCGCAGAATATAATTATTAATAAGGTACATACCTCTATTTATATCATACATTTTCTTCTATCATCATCATAATCATAGTGACCGGGTTCGATCCCCGGTCAAGATGGTAATTGATCTTTTTCAGATTGGCCTGGGTCTTGGATGTGTATCTATATATGTATTTGTTATAAAATATAGTATTGTTGAGTTAGTATCCTATAACACAAGTCTCGAACTTACTTTGGGGCTAGCTCAATCTGTGTGATTTGCCCGTATATATTTATTTATTTTATGTCGTTTGAGTTCTTGGTTCAAAGGATCACCCGATGAACCCTGGTAGCTGAATATGTATATTCAGAACAAACTCTTAAAATATTTATATTGTTGCTGGTACATACGTCCACTGAGACCGAGATTAAGATAAATTCAATCATACAATCTATAATGCTAGCAACTATAGAATCGCTCTATCATAATAATGGAACACTTAATATCAGAAAATAATTTGTCGGGCCGCTAAATAATCATTGGGGCAGTAAGATTATACAATTAGGGCAGCAGAGAAAACATTTGGATAAGCTTCGGTTTTCCTCCTGGAATGACTGAGGGCATAAAAGAAGTTAGGTGCAAGTTATTTTTTTTATGAGTACCCGGAATTACTGAGGGCAGAAGATAAGTTTTGCTGGCCATAAGTTGCTGCCCAACTAGCTATTTTAGCTGACCAGTTACATTTTTTTGCTAACGAAAATACAAATATTCTGCTAACCGTATATATAACACCCCTTAATATCTAATTAAATATCCTATTCATGATTTATTTTCGTAATCCAACTTTTATTGCTAAACCAGTATTTGATCCACAAAAAGCAATTTGCAGTAAAATTATCAGACCTTACTCTCTAGCCAGGAAATTGAATTCTTCATAAAGATATATTAACTTCTCGAATATTAATAATTTATACGAATGCCAAGTGGTACGTTTAGTGGAACTTATTCCTCTTTCCTTACTATATTATACGTATTTGAGTAATGTTTCATAGTCTGATGAAAATATTTTGTAGATTGTATTTATTAAATATACCTTATCAATGACCCCTGTGGCCTAGTGGTTATCATGGGTGTCACAGCGTAGGTCCTGGGTTCGATCCCCGGTCAGGTCAAAATAGAAAATGATCTTTATCAAATTAACCTGGGTCTTGGTTTATCTGTAAATGTATTTGTTATAATAAAAAATGGTATCGTTTAATAAGTATCCTAAAACACAAGTATCTAACTTACAATCTTTTACTTTACTTTTACTACCATTATTTTACTCCAATAAATAGACAAAAACACTAAATTAACATAAAGTTAAAGAAAACATTTATCAAACATACCAATTATTTAAAAAACACGTTATTAAATTAACTGCTTTTTCGTTAAATAGCGTTCAATTACAAAACGTTTTACATTATAATTGAACATGAACTATTTAACTCTGCCGATGATCCGATTATCCGTAAAGGTATGCACTAACCAGTAAAAGCGATTATCGACTTGTCCCATAAGGTCATGAAAATATAAACGGGTTTGTGTGACCCCGACTGGGTGCGGGGTAGCGAAGTGCCGAACTTAAGCTCAGTTGTGCAGACGCCGGCAAGTGGGATGGACGTGCGTGCCGCCTGGAAAATTTAATAATACGCGCGCGGTCGTAGTCGGAACTCTACTGCCCTGGAACTCGCGAGTGCAACAGTGTTTTCGATGTATGGAATAAGTCTGTGATATGTGATGGAACGGTTTATTTAAAATTTATGAGGATGTACGTCTTATTGGTGGTTCTGAGCTTGCTTGTTAAAGGTAAATGTTTAATTATATTAATTAATTTACTCATAATAATGAGTTTTACAGAATATATTTAGTAACAACCTTTTTTTTTTGTAAAATGTTTTATAGAATAAAAATAAGCGTAGCGCTTTTGTACTTGGGTGTTGGGCGCTAACATGAAGTAGCAAGGGGATTCCTATAAGAAATAATTATTGATTTAATCAAACTAAGTAATTGAAGAGATAAATACGGCTACAGTGACCCAATTTCTATTTTATTATACCCTCTTTATAGAGCTGAGTTTGCGTTTAGTATTCTTGGTTTTCGCCAACGACTTTTTACTAGATGAAAATATATATTTTAGGAAGTTACTCTTAATAAAATGTTGTATGGTATTAAAGGAACTGAATTAACTAATTAAAATAAATCAATTTCTAATAACTAAATCATATTCATATTATAAATTTGTAAGTTGGAATGGATGTGTAGATGTAAGATTCCGTCACGCAAAAACGACGATGAAACTTTACAATGTTATTGCTGACACATCAGAATAGCACATAGGCTATAAATAATGCGGACGAAGTCGCAGGAATAATCTGAAATGTATACAGGATGATTTTTAATTACCTGGCAGTGTTTTAGTGTTGGTATCGGAATCTCTAATAGAATATAGACCTGCAGAAAAAAAGGGAAAAATTATGAATAAAAAATTTAGCTTTCCATACAAATTCACCAATCAGCTGGTGAAATTTCTATGGAAAGTCGTAAGTTTTTTTCATACTTTGTTTTTCTTTTCTCTTCTGTGAAATAATTCTGTATTATTAGTTAGATGCCCTGTGATTGTGACAATTGAAATACTAAAACAAGACTACATATCTTGTTTTTTTTTATCGGAGTAAACATTTATGCCACTTCAATAAAGAAAAAGGTTATCAAAAATACATGTATTATCGAATGAATTACAACGGCATTTAGCATCAAGCTTTATTTCGAAGTAAATATACTTTTAGATTGATCTTCTAGAAATTCTATCTAAATTGATTCTGTAGTTTTGTAGAAGTCTGACAGATTACAATACATACCTATATATTAAATACCTCTGACTACAAATGAGCCAACTTTATATCAAATAACTACAACGATGAACGACATGAAGAATAGACGCTCATCCAAGTCAGCAGTGTGTGAACATGCCTCGGACAAACCCAACCACTATATGCGTTTTGATGATCCTCAAGTCCTTGCAAAAGAAAACAGATACATTCCAAGAACGCGTCGTGAGGCCAATTTAAATTAAAAACATCCTAATTTAGAGATAATACAGAGGATGCTTGGCAGTTACCACCAGCTTGGGATCCTGTCATCAATTTAATAAAATGGTTAGAAGATTATAATTTAAAAATAAACTTATCCAAGACGAAAATTATGCAGTTTAGACCGACTCAAAAAGCCAAATTGAAAATTAATTGTTAAATGCAAATATTATTAATTGCGTTGAATTCTGTATAGAAATTGATACGAATATAACACGAAAACATCATATTCAAAAAATAAAAAGTAAACTCTCTAGTTTTGTGTATGCACTCTCTAGTTTTGTGTAGTCTATACAAGGAAAGCCGAGGCATAGTAAAATATGGTCCCATGTCTAATCTTTGATAACGTAAACTAACTTAGTATCCATCCATACAGGATTAGAATATTTTTTGAACGTATGCATCATTTTTGTTGACGTTCGGATAGGTAATTAAAAAAGCCAACGCTATGCTTCGGCGAAAAACGTAAAGCCTCTATGAAAACGTAGTATGCCGTCGACGAGCGATAAGCCGTTATTTGACTACGTTCATACAATTTTTATTTCCTCATTCATGGCAAAACAAGGTTTCATGTCTAGGTTTTTGGAACGTACAGTTATAAAACTTTTGTTTATGTTGAAAAATAAAGATAAAATACTTTTTCATAATATTAGTAAATGTATTCTCTATCTTAATATTACCTTGCCGAAAAGTCTACAACATAGAATAACTTAAAAAAATAAGAAACACTTGAAAATCCATCTCTAGAATGTTTCATAGAGAATTTATGTAAATTTTTATAATCGTAATTATAATAATAATAGAAGCATATGTATAATAATGGTTTCAATGAAGTTGTGAGATAATCTTACTCTACCATAAGAACAACGTTGGATTTATTCTGTTTTGGAAAAACAGAGGTAGTTTTTCAATGCTTTTTTATACCGACAGATAGGTATTTCAAACACAAAGAACTCAAGGTCGTATAATCTCATAATATAAACTACCTACCGAACCTTTACTATCTTGAGGTTTTTTATGCTAATGGACGGCTAACGAGCAAGCGAGTCACCTAATCCCATGGACAACTGCAACACTAGTGTGTGACAGGAGCGTTTAAAGGAGTTGGGGGAGAATATAGCGAAGAGAGTCTAGGCAAATCCTCTGCCTGCTCTGGCCGAGTATGGCTCCGGTAGTACAGAGAGGGTCATGCTCCTGCAGGGGAGACTAAAAAGACCTGATGATGATGATAGGAGGGAGAAAATGGAAAGGGAGGGGGAGAAGAATGGGCCTCCGGCTCTCTCACTCACCGAAATAAGCTTAAAGGCGGTAAAGCTTCTACTCAAACGTCGATCTGCGAGAGTGTGGTACTTCCCCGGACGAGCCGGCCCATTCATGATACTAGCAAAAATACATTTTGCCGGTAGCGTGGCTCTACCACAACCAAATACTAAGTTCTTAAATCTAAAGTTAGTAACCTACACCCAGGAACTCATTTAATTATTTAGGTAGGTAGACGCTCTAAGTCCAAGACAAAACCCACTATTTCTCACTTGCGTTGAATGTCCGTAGTTTAAACGAACGACCAAAGTTAAACCATTCGGTCTGACTTCGTTTTGCTCATAGAGTTAGTTTAAACACTACAGTGTACTAGTTTTAATACTGATTGAATTCTTTATTCTTGTTTAATTGAATTAATTACTTGAGAAGAGCAAAAGTTTTAATTTTGTGTACTCTACAAAAATAAACTCCACTTTAGAAAAATAAAACACTGATACAAACTTATTGAAGCTCTAGAGAAAACATATGAATAACATAAAAATAATAATAACAACACAAGACACACCACTAATGCTTATGAGTCTTAATCTATAAATACATGTTTTTCGCCTTAAATAAATCTCAGTGGCCAGCAGCTGGTACCATTACTGTTCATACGTGCAATAATATCTTCCCTCAGCTCTTGTCTGAGACTTGAACGTGTAGACAGCATTAAATATTTAGGTGTAGAAATTGACACTGCACTTACGTTCAAAGTCCACCTGCAATCGCAAGATTGCGTAAGCTTATCTACATTTTCAGGAACCTTAGAATTAGATCGAAAACTATTGAGAACTGTTCATCAGTTGCTGTGCCAATCCCTAATCGGTTACGGTATATCCACTTGGGGCGGTGCTGCAAAAACTCACTTCATAGAAGTGGAACGTTCTTAACGTGCAATTTTAAAAGCCGCAGCATCCCTACATTGTCGCCGTCAAACCTTCGACGTCTATGAAAAATGATAGATCTATCTCTTATCTATAGTTCACAAAATGCATTCACATTGCGAATATAACCTACCTATCTATTGTAGTAGAATTACTCCAATATTTTAGAGGTAACCGAGGAATTAACATTAAACCAATAGATACAAATCTTAGTACCTTCAGCTAATTAACTTATTAAGTCAGTATAGAGTTTGGCCTACATTGAATTGGATACTCTAACTGCTTTGTGGCGTGTATGGTATCGCTGCTTTCTGTCTGAGAGGCAGCATCTGCTTTCTGTCGTCTCTCAGACAGAAAGCAGATGCTGCCTCTCAGACCTCAACCCTAATTCGATTCCCGATTTATTAATTAGTTTGGATGACTACTACGACTTGGTTAAAATCTGGGTAAAGTTGAAAAATTAATCAACTACTTCGCAAATGAAAAATGGCCAGGCCAATATCCAATTAGCAGGTGAATATTAACTGCATGTACCTAATGCATTTTTATATTCAAAATAGCCATCACTCATGTCTTATTTCAATAAAGTAATAATTTAATCGCTATGAATTAATGTTTGACAAACTGCAGTTTAATTGCTAGTTTAGCGCTGATCCCGAAATTATGAAGCCATCCCTAGGGACTTGCGATTAACTGAATTCGATGAATTAAGGACCGTTTTAGAAGTTTAGTTAATAGTTAGTAGATCTAGGGTAATCCCGGTTCAATACTTTTCCATGCTGGTCTGAGAAAAAAGAAGAAAACATAGAATTAAACCTTTATCGTGGTAGATTCCCTGATAAGTTAGTTTTGCCTGCTATGACCACGACTCTCTACAATCAAAGCTGTTATCCAATGACTATATGTATTTACAATAAATTGCAAGGAGACTTGAAGACCTTACCGTTGCCATTGTTTAAAGGCAAACTACGTACCTTTCTGGTAGAAAAATGTTTCTACACAGTGGAAGAGTACTTGACGAATTAAATGATTATATTTTGATATTTATTTACAAATAATTGATTTTACTAATACCCCTGAAAAATTTGATATGATATGGATTTGTTTGTACCTAATGAAAATTTTATTTAGTTTATACTGCATTGATTGCCCAAATATTTGCATGCCTGTATCTGGTTAAGAGTGAGGAGCTGTTTTTTTTGTATCTACCAACTATTTGTACCACTTTTACAGCAAATAAATAAATTGAATTGAATTAGCTGCTTCTGTTCCTGGATAGATCGTAAAGGCCGATCGAGGGAATGGACAAAAGTCTGAGGAATCATATGAGTAGGCGACGTGGAAACCCATGATTATTTGGATTCTGTTTTCTACCTAATCCCCAACAGGCTAAACGTGTTGGGGGGATATCTTAAGGACCTAGGCTTTGTCTACCCCATAAGGAAAAAAGAAAAAAGAGAGAAGAGGTAGGTATATAATAACGTTTTAATTAAATGTTGATGATAGGATTACGGATTATTCTCAATTTTATGACAAGCTCTTTCTTTGACTGCGTCCGCGAAATTCTGATGAGTCAGCTCTACCATTTTGAAGCTTTATTCAAATCCATATATCTAGTACTTTTAGCGTAAAGGCCTAACAAATATCCTTACGTCTATACTAACTTTCACATTTATAATATTAGCTCGCCTAACTGTCATTTTGAATATTTTGAAAGAGTTTTCAATTGATTAAAGAGAATGGAAAAATCCTTTACATATAATAATACAATATGTGTTAACAATCGCATTAGTTTCGTTCGGTGACATATTCACTAAACATTTTTTTAATTAGCTATCTAGTTTCTACAGCTGGGCAAAAGCTGTAGTATCGAGACATGTCAATGTCAACAATGTGTCAATGTCACGGCCTTCAGATAAATATGTGTATTCTGTGGATTGTAAGAGCGTCTGTCACATTAACGGAGAGACGGAGCTCATAGGCATCTATTTGTGAAACAATATTAATAAAAGTGTTATCGTGCCATCACTTGGTTTTAATTAAATAAACAACATTACATGGCGCAGTCGTAAAACGAAGAAACGCTCCAAGAATAAAGAATAGAAGAAAGCGAGGATTCACAAGAAAGGTTAGGATTTTTATTTCTTGGAAGTGGTACACGCCGCATGGCGGAAGATCAAGAAATCATGCCAAACATGGTCGAATATAAAATGCCTCAGCCACTGGCGTTGGACTCAATGGATGATCTGTTGCCGAGATGGAAAAAATTTCAACAGCAATTTAAAATTTTTCTTTCTGCGGCTGGTTTCGACAAGCTGTCGGAAACCCGGAAAGCAGCCATCTTGCTGAATGCGATAGGCCCGGACACACAAGATTTGTATTTTAATATATTGAAAAAAGATGAGGACAACCCCAAGTACGAGAGCGTCGTAAAAGCACTGGACGACTACTTTACCCCGAAACAAAACGAGGTCATTAACACCTTGTACTTCAATAACAAGAAACAAGAGGATGGAGAGACTTTCGATGTATTTTTTTCAAGCCTGAGAAAATTAATAAAAAATTGCAATTTTGGAGAACTTGAAGACAGAATGCTGAGGGATCGCATTGTCATGGGCATACATGACAATAAACTACAACAGAAGCTTCTAGAAATAAGCGAGTTAACCCTGGATAAAACAATCAGCATATGCCGTGCAGCTGAGCTGTCTAAACAACATGCAAAGGTCATACAAAAACAACCGGAGTCCCTGTTGGCGGTAGATGCAGTCTCAACACAAAGCGAGCAGCCTAACATTTCAGCAAATCGAGAAGCTAAGTATACCAATAATTTGGGTAGTAAATGGTCTAGTAGAAATAACAATAATATTAATAAGAAATATCATTGTCTTAAATGTAATCGGGAACATGGCCCGAGACAATGTCCGGCATATGGTAAGAGTTGTTTGATTTGTCATAAATTAAATCATTTTGCTTCTGGGTGTAAGAACAAAACAGTACAAAGTATAAATATTAATGACAATATTGATGAGACCGATGAAAGTAATTTAGTGCAGGATTTATGACTAGTTAAGGTGTGCCACTCAATTGGGAATACAATTAACTTAAAAAATAATGAATGGCTTCAACTCTTAAGAGTTGAAAATAAAAAAGTTTCTTTTAAGTGTGACACTGGGTCACAGGTCAACGTAATGTCCTTGAGGGAATTAAGAAAAATAGTCGATGATGATAGTCCTAAGTGGTCTGAGACTAACATTGTGTTGGAAGCCTTTGGAGGAAGTAGGATAAAACCATTGGGCACTAGGACTTTAACATTGTTTCACAATAATATTAAATTCAGTGAAAAATTTATAATTATTAAAGAATTGGTCAGGCCAATTTTGGGTTTAGACACTTTACTAAAATTAAATTTATTAAATAAAAATAATTGTAATTTGGTTTGCAGCATTAAGCACACCAGTAGTAGTATTACAGAAAAAGATAAAATGATTAATGAAAACCTAAAACTTTTCCAGGGAATTGGGGAATTCAGAACACCTTTGGAGCTACACATTCAACCAGGCGCTTAACCAGTTGTAAGGCCACCACGCCGTGTCCCGCTGGCACTGATGGATCGTCTGGCAACTAAATTAAAGAGCCTCGAGAAGCACCAGATTATTGAGAAGGTAGAACATCCCAAGTCTTTTGTAAGTAATCTTGTCATAGTAGAAAAAAGTGATGGAAATTTAAGAATATGTTTAGATCCCAAAGAATTAAATAAAGTTTTGATTAGGGAATATCATCTTATTCCTACCTTAGAGGAGTTGATAGCTAAATTAAGTAATAAGTCTGTATTTTCTGTTGTTGATCTGTCTGATGGGTTTTATAATATCCGACTTGCAAGTAATTCAACAGACCTGTGTACGTTCTCCAGCCCGATCGGCTGTTATAAATTTTTGAGATTGCCCTTTGGATTGTCTGTTGCACCAGAAATTTTTCAAAAATACAGTGAGAGCATATTCGGAGACATTGAAGGCGTTGTAATTTACTGCGATGATTTGTTAATTTGTGCAGAAAACGATTTTGAGCATGATAAGATATTAAAACAAGTTTTTGAACGTGCACAATTACATAATGTCAGATTCAACAAACGAAAATTTCAGTATAAATTAAAGGAAGTCAAATTTTTCGGTCATATCTTTTCTGAGGAAGGAATGAAGATTGATCCAGATCGTATTAAGGCTATTTTGGAAATGAAAAGTCCAAAAAATAAAAAAGAGCTACAAATATTTCTGGGTATGATTAACTATTTAAGAAAATTTATTAGCAAATTAGCTAAAATAAGTGCTCCATTACAATCTCTACTAAAAAAGGATGTAACTTGGTTATGGACTGAAACACATGAAAATTGTTTTTCAAATATTAAAAAATGTATCACGAATGCACCTGTTTTACAGAATTTCAACAGCTCTTTACCTATTTCCATACAGTGTGATGCTAGTCAAAATGGTTTAGGATGTTGTCTAATGCAAAATGGTAAAGTTGTAACATATGCGTCTAGAAGCTTGACAGAGGCGGAGAGAAATTTCTCACAGATTGAAAAAGAATTACTTAGTGTGGTTTGGGCTACTAAAAAATTTCACTACTATGTTTATGGAAAAAAGTGTCTTGTTTTTAATGATCATAAACCATTGGAAACTATATTAAAAAGGGGTCTGCATGAAATTCCCTCCGTCAGGCTGCAAAGACTGAAATTAAAATTGTTAAAATATGACATAGACTTTAAGTACATGAAAGGTAAATCCATGCACATTGCAGATCTATTATCGCGGTCATATCTAGATGAAGTAGATGAAGATGAGTCATATATGTATGAAGTTGTACACTGCATTGGACTTGCCTCTCAATTACAATGTACGGAAGAAAAAAAGAAAAACTTAATAACAGAAACTTTACAAGATGAAGAACTTTGTAAACTGAAAGAATTTATTAACAATAGTTGGCCAGAAAATAAGAATGTACCTGATTATTTAAAAGTTTATTATAAATGTCGTCAAGATTTATCAGTAGATCAAGAATAAATTTTTATGAAGGACAGGCTTGTAATACCTAAATCATTAAGAATAACAATTTTGAATAAATTACATGAGGGTCATTTAGGCATGACAAAAATGAAACAAAAATGTAGAATGTTATATTACTGGCCACAAATTGACTGTCATGTAGAAAATCTAGTTAAAAAATGTATTGTTTGTCAAACTTACCAAAATAACAACATTAAGGAACCTTTAATGCCACATGAGGTACCATCTTTACCTTTTTCCAAATTAGGAATAGATATAATGGATTTCAGAAGGAAAAATTATCTGATAATTTACGACTATATGTCAAAGTGGTTAGATATAAGATTAATTTCTAGTAAGTCATCACAAAGCATTATCAATGTGCTAATAGATATTTTTTCTTGTTTTGTTAAACCATCTGAAATAGTAGCAGATCATGTTCCATTTGACTCATTAGAGTGTAGGAAGTTTGCTTCTGAATGGGGATTTAGGTTCACTTACTCTAGTCCGAGATATGCTCAGTCAAATGGTATGGCAGAACGGGGAGTACAGATTGCTAAAAAAATGATGAATAAATGTTTTGAAGATAAATCTGATTACAGGCTAGCATTACTTCAGTACAGGTCATCACCTGTGTCTGGTACAATATTTTCACCCTCCCAATTGTTAATGAACAGAAATTTAAAAACCAAATTACGGGTAACACACCAGTACCTCAAACCTAAAATGAATGATAATGTAAAGACTGATTTTGCCAAAGTAGTTAATAGAAATGTAAGTAATTACAATAGAACTGCAAGATCTAAGCCCAGTTTTAAGTTAAATGAGTATGTGTGGTTTAAGAAAGAGCCTAATATTAATAAATGGAGTTTAGGTCAAATTGTAAATAATAACAACTATAGATCCTATGACATAAAGGATAATAATGGGAGTATTTATACAAGGACTTCATATCATATGCGTTCTCAATAGTCTGGTGGCTTCAGCATTGAATGTGTAGACTCTAAGGATTATAGGGATTTAAAAAATTGTACTTAGTAAAAATAAGTATTATGTGTGTATGAAAATAATTTGTTATCTTTTGAACATCTCATCTCAGGGACAAATAGGATGTGTTCAAGCTACTTTTAGTGATCTTTCCGAAAGTGGATTAAGTAAACAAATGTTAAAGACTTTGTTAATTTTTAGTTAGTGTTAAAACATTAATTTAACCTAGCTTTATTTACAAAAAGGTTAATATTCTTGTTATTGTTTTTCCCTCATTAAATATCTTTTTGTTTGTTTTGGTTTTGGAAAGGAGGAGGATGTAGTATCGAGACATGTCAATGTCAACAATGTGTCAATGTCACGGCCTTCAGATAAATATGTGTATTCTGTGGATTGTAAGAGCGTCTGTCACATTAACGGAGAGACGGAGCTCATAGGCATCTATTTGTGAAACAATATTAATAAAAGTGTTATCGTGCCATCACTTGGTTTTAATTAAATAAACAACATTACAAAAGCCTTCCCTATATTTTTTACACTGTGTTTTATCTCTCCAGTACCATTTGGGAAACGTAACCCGCCCAGTCCCAGTAACGTATATAAATCGTAACTGACACAAAATCTCTTTGAGTCGCTCAGAGAGTAACATTTTTTGTAAGATTATGTATAGACAAAGCTAATAATACCAATTCTGTCAAAAACGGAGAGCGATAGTGAAACCCTACCTAGAACGAAGTTCCTTACGTAATTCTTGAACTTAATTTTTTTTAAAGTAAAATACATATATTTATGTAGGTATGTGCAAGTGCGTACGTACTGACTAAAGGAATGTTTAGTGACGCTTTGCAGGATTCAATCCTACATGACAAGAGATAAACGAACTTCGTTCTAATTTTAACAATTCTTGTCCACAGAGCCATACAGGTCCGAATGGTCTACATGGATCACAATTTTAGATAACTATTCACAGAAATGAGGAAATAAAAACTCCCAAGCCCAAAAGTTATAGTTCTAAAATACACATAAACTTAATTGGTTTGTATTTGAGACTTTTTTGCCGTTAAAGTTTTAACGTATGAAGTGTAATTTTGTATCCAGTACTTCTGCCATAAACTCTTGTCGAAAGTATTTTCCTAAGCTATAACATGACTATAATTAAAACTTTTTAAATAGCCGAGGATATAATATATTTCACGACATAACCAAATTTTTCACGTTTAAATTTTTAGACTTTCATTTTTATTCTATTCTATTGTTTTCAACGGTGGCCTTTTGACCTTATTCATAAAACAGGCATTTTGTATGGTAGCCCTCTTAAATTTAATTTTGATTTTTATAATTGTTAAATTTAGTGAATTTTGAATCATCTACTTCTTGCCAAAGTCGTGTCGAATAGAGAGGTCAAGAAGATAGCGAAGGAGGGAGAAAGATGGACAATACTCCACCGACAAGAACATATTTCTTTAAATAATGATGGTCTAATGGACTTATATTTAATTTCGGTTTGATTATCTTTTATTATAGTGGCAATATCAATACTCATTCTGTGGTAGCCCTGCGATTGATGGACTAACAACGGAGGCCTGTGCCCTCTTTGGAGGCGGTTCTCTTAAATTCATATATAGAATTCGAATATATATATATATATATAAAAACAAAATAGGTTAAGATCCGAGTATAGAACGACCTTCACTGAACTGGATAATGGATGAAAAGTATTTTATATGAAATTAATTAAGTTAATAATATTGCAAGTGGGTTGACAAAAAATTTTTGTCCAGAATATTTTTTTTAAAAATTCACCGCTTTGGTTAACAGGCAAATGACATACCGATGAAAAGTATGAGGCCTATAGAGCATGCAAACCTTACATTGTCAATTTTTTTTCCGTCATAACTTTTGGGTAGGCAAGTATAAACAAGTAAATCGATAATATATAATTTGCGCAGGTCTGGTTTTTTTTTTACTAATTATTGAAGTAGGCATTTGTCTCCCATCTTACCTTATCGTAAGTGACGGTTAGGTTAGGTTAATGAAGAAAATAAGCTTCATTTCAAAATAACGGTTGCATGTTATATAGGCTACATACTTTTGATTGGTACCTATGTCATTTGTTGTTAAAACGAAACGGTGAAATGGTTAAATAAATGTGTTTTTTAATGATATTGTTAATCTGGACTCAATGTATTTTGTCACACCACTTGCAATATATTTATTAACATATAAAATACTTTTCAACCGCTATACTAAAAACAAAATATATTAAAGCATATATTCAGTTTGCACTGTCGATTACGTATATTCTTTATGTATTTTTTTAATGTAAGATATAGACTTGTAAATTATAATCTGTATAAGGACTAAGCTCAAATAAAGTAAGTACCTTATTCTACGAATAAGGTACTATTTTTTTAATAAAAAATATTCATATCGTTTATTTCTAATTTCTGTGGTTTTCACAAAAAGTTATTTAAACGGATACTAAACCTTCCTCCAAATACATGATCTCAAATAGTTGTAAGTTTCGAAACTAAGTGTCACCTTAAAGTTTTCGGCCTGTTCCACTGTGATACTCCAAGAATTAATACACTTTAAAACTGTTACCTTGACTTTAAGACTCCGAAGATTAGGCAGACCAAGTTTGTTTATAGTTAACAGGGATGTTGCTGTTACAAATGATTGTTCCGAAGTCCAGTTTAGCGAGGCCCAAGGGAAATAATCTCTGATAGAGTAAGTTGTACGGAATTCTCTGTCAGCGTCTCGAAGTGACTGTAACTATTTCATATTTTTTACGACTTGTTGTAGGTTACGATACGAATAGCCGTAGAATTTTGTTTTATGTCTATCGCGAATATGAAATTATAGTTACAACGTTTGAGTTTTATGCTAGAGACACGAGTGTAGCGTGAGGTATCCAAAATAACATTTAATAGAATAAATGCCTGAAAAAGCTTGTTAGAAAGTTTTTAGAAGGTTTCTCTTTGGCGTATAGAGTATAGAGGTCTGTCCATCTCAGACGGAATGTGGCGTGCGGCACCATAATAGTAAAAACCAAGGCTTAAAGGAGAAAATAATAAGCTTAAAGGTTAGTTCAATAGTGACGTAATTTGACTGGCCACCCTAAAATCGATGTCGCTAAGACAACATGCTTACAATCAAAAGCCGGTTACAATTTAACCCTTTGTTGTTGAATTACTATTGACGTGTCAAACAGCCGCTGCCCAATAATAACGACTTGTGTTTTGTGTCGGTAACACATTAATAATACAGGTTCCGTTTTGATTGTGGTCACGACAAATTCATACTAATAGTAGATAGTGACACAAGGGCCTAACTTAATACTTTTTAGTGAGGTCAATATTTAGAATCCAGAGCGGAACGAATGAGTATAGCAAAATATTCTAGCCTCCTGAGTGAAGCGTGGGATTCAGAGTATGTTTCTCGAAGTAAAAGTATTATGTTAGTCCCGAGATGATACATTCTGCTTTTCATCTCCCTCTATGAGTAAAACATTTGTTTTCATTCCCACGGGACTAAAAAAATTTGAATTGTAAATTAAAAAAAACTTTTTAGTCCCTCGGGAATAAAACGTATTTTAGACCCTGTCTAAAATACGTTTTATTCTGACCCGCGCTTTGCTTTTTTAATAGATGAAGTAAAAAATAATATGCGTAGTAGTCCATATTTATATTTAAAATGCGAAAGTAACTCTTGTCTTATTGTTTGTTAGGTATCACTTAAGATAGCAAATATTAAGCCAATTGTGATGAACTAAAATACCTTGCATCCGGGAAAAACGTACTATTCCCAAGGGATATACATTCATGCCAGTGGAGCTGAAGGCGAAAGCTAGTTTCTATTACTTTATTCAATAAAAGCTTCTCTCCTGCTGTGCTGGTCTGGGAGAAAAGAAAAGCATGGAATAACGTTAATTCCCTCGAATGAGTCGGTAGATTATTCGGCAGAATTATATCAACAGGCGATGCAGTTAGCAACCCATCACTTCTAATCTGCTTCTACAGCTAAATGCTTCGATCACGTATAGTGGTAGATACACAGTCTCATATAAAATGAAGCCTTAATAATGTCCCCGAGTCAAAACATCATGCATACTTACAAACAACGATAAAAACGGACATACTGAATATAACTCCATCTTTTTTTTCAGTTTTGATGCGTAGTTTTTGCATCTTTTCACTGTACCTTCGTCAGGGCTAGACGTGTAAGTGCTAGCGCAGTTTATTGAAATAGTGGACAAAACAGCCAAAGCTCTGTCTATCCCATAAGGATAAAGACGTAATTAGTACATACTATTCTAATCAAAAATTCTTCACTACTTCTCCAGCTATTCTTCTAAGCAATTTGTAATTTTTCGAATAAACCGAAACACCACGTAACAAAATAAATTGCTATATTATTTCCGCATCACTGGCAAACTCATCCATCTATTCCCATCCGCGGGACTGTATCATACAAATGGAAAGTTACTGCGGTATGAAATACAACATGGCGAGTAAATATGAATTTTCCGCGCGGTCGCTATTTTGTTCGTACATAAAACAAGGGAAAGTAATTAAGATAATGTGTTCAGCTTAAAGCTTACTTTCAGTAATTTTACATGGGAAATCTGTGAGTTGCATATACCAAAAGACCGCTGGACGTTCTGCGTGTTCAGTACAACAAAGTTTTCAGAATTCTGTTGGTGCTACCTCGCTTCTGTAGTGCATCGGGGATGTTTGCGCACTACCATACTGATGGCTTCTAAGCTATAATTTGCAAAAAAGCCGCATTCTTGATCAATAGAGTGAGCAGAGTGGGGGGTAGTCGGAACAGCATTCTGAAAACAGTGGGTGAAATTTGGACCTCTCCATTATGGAAGTGCTTAGTGAGCAGAGTAATTTAGTAATTGTTAAAAGCATTAAGGAAGAAAATTTAATCGAATTATTATTGACATGAAGTAAAATTATGTTATGTTTATCAATTACTTATATATTTTAAATTAGGTTATGTATACTGTATATTGATTTTTAATTATCTAAAAAATAAACATACTTTTTTAAGTATAGGTACTCATCCTCTAGTATTATAGCGTCTCCCCGATTAGTAATAATACCGTCTATTTTAAAAAAGAACGTCAGTTACATTATAAAAAAAAATGGTAATACTTATTATAATGCTATACTTGTGTGCGTGAAGAGACTTTATTATGAATCTGGATGAATCTGCTAACTTTAATGTTGACTAATCGAGCAATCAATCCATATGCACGTTGTTGATATTATAATGCCTTTGTCTATAAACTGAACTTTATTACTTTATTCAGAGAGACGCAATTGTTTTTTAAATCTATGCTTTATTCAAACGATTCTTGTATAAGTGTAAAGTACCTGGGCGACCGACCGACGGTTATTACTGTTTGTTGTAATATGGTGGTGTTTAGGTGATAATCTATATTTATCAGAAATATATATTGTTAACTCAAACATTAACTACCTATATTTTTGTCTAAAAACAATAACAACAATATAATATATATAACACATAAAAAAAACTGAACGGGATTCGAACCATTAACACTCGTTTCTTGCCGTCACAGTTGCCGGTAGGACGAAATTAGCGACCATAGTCTGCGTGGAAAGAAAAACGCATAAAAAGTCGAAAACACGCGTTTTCCCAAACAAGACTAATCTAAATCTATTGTTTACCACCGTACACCCCCATATACCAAATTTCAGCGAAATCGTTAGAGCCGTTTACGAGACCATAAAAATAAATTTAGATATATACAAGAATTGCTCGTTTACCGAGTATAAACATAATAAAAAGAAAAATGGTTTCAACAATTTCGATAAACATATTTTAGTCCATATGGTGCTCTGCGCCTCTTGCATCTCCTATCTTTTAAGACGGCCTTGGAAAATGCAATTAAATAATGTCAACGAGGTGATCTGTTGATGGATATTATCAACGCTGAACGGCTCAGTCACCAAATGGTGTAATATACACATACTCGTTATAAAAGCTTACCTAAAATGATCGTTTATTTCTAAATCGATTTAAATACTGTTTCAAGGCTGCAAAATAGATATAAAATACTTATCGTTGCTCTACTATTTATAGGTAACTATAAGAACCATACAAAACAGTACAGCAACACACCTCGGCCCCACCTCAACTGCAAACTTCGTTACGAAACTTCGTCCCTAACGTACGTAAACAGTTTCTATTCAGACTTCGCTTCGACACATTTACTTTAAATTGCGTTGATTGGGACAACATTTTGCTGTTTAACACAAGTTAACAATATTTTTTTAATAAAAAATATTCATATCGTTTATTTCTAATTTCTGTGGTTTTCACAAAAAGTTATTTAAACGGATACTAAACCTTCCTCCAAATACATGATCTCAAATAGTTGTAAGTTTCGAAACTAAGTGTCACCTTAAAGTTTTCGGCCTGTTCCACTGTGATACTCCAAGAATTAATACACTTTAAAACTGTTACCTTGACTTTAAGACTCCGAAGATTAGGCAGACCAAGTTTGTTTATAGTTAACAGGGATGTTGCTGTTACAAATGATTGTTCCGAAGTCCAGTTTAGCGAGGCCCAAGGGAAATAATCTCTGATAGAGTAAGTTGTACGGAATTCTCTGTCAGCGTCTCGAAGTGACTGTAACTATTTCATATTTTTTACGACTTGTTGTAGGTTACGATACGAATAGCCGTAGAATTTTGTTTTATGTCTATCGCGAATATGAAATTATAGTTACAACGTTTGAGTTTTATGCTAGAGACACGAGTGTAGCGTGAGGTATCCAAAATAACATTTAATAGAATAAATGCCTGAAAAAGCTTGTTAGAAAGTTTTTAGAAGGTTTCTCTTTGGCGTATAGAGTATAGAGGTCTGTCCATCTCAGACGGAATGTGGCGTGCGGCACCATAATAGTAAAAACCAAGGCTTAAAGGAGAAAATAATAAGCTTAAAGGTTAGTTCAATAGTGACGTAATTTGACTGGCCACCCTAAAATCGATGTCGCTAAGACAACATGCTTACAATCAAAAGCCGGTTACAATTTAACCCTTTGTTGTTGAATTACTATTGACGTGTCAAACAGCCGCTGCCCAATAATAACGACTTGTGTTTTGTGTCGGTAACACATTAATAATACAGGTTCCGTTTTGATTGTGGTCACGACAAATTCATACTAATAGTAGATAGTGACACAAGGGCCTAACTTAATACTTTTTAGTGAGGTCAATATTTAGAATCCAGAGCGGAACGAATGAGTATAGCAAAATATTCTAGCCTCCTGAGTGAAGCGTGGGATTCAGAGTATGTTTCTCGAAGTAAAAGTATTATGTTAGTCCCGAGATGATACATTCTGCTTTTCATCTCCCTCTATGAGTAAAACATTTGTTTTCATTCCCACGGGACTAAAAAAATTTGAATTGTAAATTAAAAAAAACTTTTTAGTCCCTCGGGAATAAAACGTATTTTAGACCCTGTCTAAAATACGTTTTATTCTGACCCGCGCTTTGCTTTTTTAATAGATGAAGTAAAAAATAATATGCGTAGTAGTCCATATTTATATTTAAAATGCGAAAGTAACTCTTGTCTTATTGTTTGTTAGGTATCACTTAAGATAGCAAATATTAAGCCAATTGTGATGAACTAAAATACCTTGCATCCGGGAAAAACGTACTATTCCCAAGGGATATACATTCATGCCAGTGGAGCTGAAGGCGAAAGCTAGTTTCTATTACTTTATTCAATAAAAGCTTCTCTCCTGCTGTGCTGGTCTGGGAGAAAAGAAAAGCATGGAATAACGTTAATTCCCTCGAATGAGTCGGTAGATTATTCGGCAGAATTATATCAACAGGCGATGCAGTTAGCAACCCATCACTTCTAATCTGCTTCTACAGCTAAATGCTTCGATCACGTATAGTGGTAGATACACAGTCTCATATAAAATGAAGCCTTAATAATGTCCCCGAGTCAAAACATCATGCATACTTACAAACAACGATAAAAACGGACATACTGAATATAACTCCATCTTTTTTTTCAGTTTTGATGCGTAGTTTTTGCATCTTTTCACTGTACCTTCGTCAGGGCTAGACGTGTAAGTGCTAGCGCAGTTTATTGAAATAGTGGACAAAACAGCCAAAGCTCTGTCTATCCCATAAGGATAAAGACGTAATTAGTACATACTATTCTAATCAAAAATTCTTCACTACTTCTCCAGCTATTCTTCTAAGCAATTTGTAATTTTTCGAATAAACCGAAACACCACGTAACAAAATAAATTGCTATATTATTTCCGCATCACTGGCAAACTCATCCATCTATTCCCATCCGCGGGACTGTATCATACAAATGGAAAGTTACTGCGGTATGAAATACAACATGGCGAGTAAATATGAATTTTCCGCGCGGTCGCTATTTTGTTCGTACATAAAACAAGGGAAAGTAATTAAGATAATGTGTTCAGCTTAAAGCTTACTTTCAGTAATTTTACATGGGAAATCTGTGAGTTGCATATACCAAAAGACCGCTGGACGTTCTGCGTGTTCAGTACAACAAAGTTTTCAGAATTCTGTTGGTGCTACCTCGCTTCTGTAGTGCATCGGGGATGTTTGCGCACTACCATACTGATGGCTTCTAAGCTATAATTTGCAAAAAAGCCGCATCCTTGATCAATAGAGTGAGCAGAGTGGGGGGTAGTCGGAACAGCATTCTGAAAACAGTGGGTGAAATTTGGACCTCTCCATTATGGAAGTGCTTAGTGAGCAGAGTAATTTAGTAATTGTTAAAAGCATTAAGGAAGAAAATTTAATCGAATTATTATTGACATGAAGTAAAATTATGTTATGTTTATCAATTACTTATATATTTTAAATTAGGTTATGTATACTGTATATTGATTTTTAATTATCTAAAAAATAAACATACTTTTTTAAGTATAGGTACTCATCCTCTAGTATTATAGCGTCTCCCCGATTAGTAATAATACCGTCTATTTTAAAAAAGAACGTCAGTTACATTATAAAAAAAAATGGTAATACTTATTATAATGCTATACTTGTGTGCGTGAAGAGACTTTATTATGAATCTGGATGAATCTGCTAACTTTAATGTTGACTAATCGAGCAATCAATCCATATGCACGTTGTTGATATTATAATGCCTTTGTCTATAAACTGAACTTTATTACTTTATTCAGAGAGACGCAATTGTTTTTTAAATCTATGCTTTATTCAAACGATTCTTGTATAAGTGTAAAGTACCTGGGCGACCGACCGACGGTTATTACTGTTTGTTGTAATATGGTGGTGTTTAGGTGATAATCTATATTTATCAGAAATATATATTGTTAACTCAAACATTAACTACCTATATTTTTGTCTAAAAACAATAACAACAATATAATATATATAACACATAAAAAAAACTGAACGGGATTCGAACCATTAACACTCGTTTCTTGCCGTCACAGTTGCCGGTAGGACGAAATTAGCGACCATAGTCTGCGTGGAAAGAAAAACGCATAAAAAGTCGAAAACACGCGTTTTCCCAAACAAGACTAATCTAAATCTATTGTTTACCACCGTACACCCCCATATACCAAATTTCAGCGAAATCGTTAGAGCCGTTTACGAGACCATAAAAATAAATTTAGATATATACAAGAATTGCTCGTTTACCGAGTATAAACATAATAAAAAGAAAAATGGTTTCAACAATTTCGATAAACATATTTTAGTCCATATGGTGCTCTGCGCCTCTTGCATCTCCTATCTTTTAAGACGGCCTTGGAAAATGCAATTAAATAATGTCAACGAGGTGATCTGTTGATGGATATTATCAACGCTGAACGGCTCAGTCACCAAATGGTGTAATATACACATACTCGTTATAAAAGCTTACCTAAAATGATCGTTTATTTCTAAATCGATTTAAATACTGTTTCAAGGCTGCAAAATAGATATAAAATACTTATCGTTGCTCTACTATTTATAGGTAACTATAAGAACCATACAAAACAGTACAGCAACACACCTCGGCCCCACCTCAACTGCAAACTTCGTTACGAAACTTCGTCCCTAACGTACGTAAACAGTTTCTATTCAGACTTCGCTTCGACACATTTACTTTAAATTGCGTTGATTGGGACAACATTTTGCTGTTTAACACAAGTTATTTTTCTATGTAAAAGAAAGTAGGTATTGTTTTTTTTAATAATCATACATAGAAAATACTTACCCCTATACAAAAATCTATTGCCTTTATCGTCAGTAAGGTAGTACGACCAGGAGTGCTTTTTTGAAATTTCGCTGTTCGTAAACGAGCGATTTTTCCATACAAAAACCGCTTGAAGACGAGTGGTCATTCTTTTAAAAATAGTTTAACCGCCTCCGTGGTCCAGTTGTTAAGGCGTTTGCCTGTAGACCCGGGGGTCGTGGGTTCGATTCCCACGGGAAGCATACTTTGTTTAGTTGCTTCCAGTTTGGTCAGGACATTGCAGGCTTGAATCACCTAATTGTCTGATAATGAAGATGATTCCGTGCTTCGGAAGGCAAGTTAAGCCCGGCTGCCATCTGGTAGTCGTTAAAAGAACCACGTCAGAGGCCGAGAGGCGGTTCCGAAGAACTCTGACACCAGGGTGTGCATGGTTGATTGACCGGGACACCTACTCGAAATGATGATGAGGCCTATTTCACTCCCCGTGTCGGTATCGAAAATATAATTATGTACCTATGCGCGGCGACCATTTCAAAAACTGAAACAAATCCAGTAGGTAGGAACAACGCGCGTTTGGTCTCATCACATGTATTCACCGACTTCAACGAATTATAAATATTTTGTTCAGAGCTATAAGTATACAATTGGCTTGTAAGTATATAAACTAAATGGTGCTGCGTTCTAATGCTAGCTAAATTACACCGTACCGCTAACTATATTGAGTTGATATTTGCAGAGTGCGACTTCTGTACGTAAGTACTAGTAGGTACTTATTATGTGGTAAGACTTTGATGTAGTAGTTACGAGTATTTTTTTTTGCGATAGCTACGTATATTCGGATAGCTCCGTGGTGCAGCGGTCAACACGCCAGCCTGCGACACGAGAGTGCCCCGGTTCGATCCCTGGCCAGGTCAGGCCAATCTGGAAAAGATCTTTTCCAGATTGGCCTGGCCTGGCCAGGGATCGAACCGGTTTCCAATTGGGTACCACTACTACCACCAACAAACTTCAAGAACTACCAAGAATCAGTAACTTTTCTTTACTAGAAGAACAAGACTACAGAAACAAGAAGATGCAATATTACACAAATACAGGACCACTAGTTAATTTTATTCATACACGAATAGAGTGCTGACGTCCCAATTAGTAACGGATCGATTCAACCAGTTTCTAAAATAGAGCTCCAGGCTTTAGACGTTGAATTCATTATAACCATTATACCACCTGGGCCAATTCTGGACCTAAAGTATTCCATGTGGTTCTGAATATAAATATATACGGACAAATCACACAGATTGAGCTTGCCCCGAAGTAAGTTCGAGACTTGTGTTATGGGATACTAACTCAACAATACTATATTTTATAACAAATACATATATAGATAAACATCCAAGAATATTTTTACCTATTTAAGTAAGTAGTTGTTATTTTTAGGCTTCCATACCTCAAAAGGTAAAAATGGAACTCTTATAGGATCACTTGGTTGTCCGTTTGTCTGTCTGTCAGTCTGTCAAAACCGTTTTTTTCAGGTACGCGTAGAGGTATCAAGCTGAAATTCATTCAAATACTCAGGTCTACTGTCCCTTGGAGCTGTAAAAAAAATCAATCTTGTAAACCAACGCAATCAAAAGATACAGCTGGTTATGCCGCAAATTTTCATGTGTTTTCGCAAGGGAATCAAAATCTACAGGGTACTTCCAAGGAAATCAGAATTTTGAAATTTGGTACGAAGCATCGTCTTATAGCACATATAAAGGAAAAATTGCGATAAGCATACATTTTTAGTTACATCATATTATAATAAAAATATTTTTAATAATTTTCCGACACTCGCAGTGGAATCAAAACCTACAAGGTACTTCCCGTGACCTCAGAATCTTGAAATTTGGTACAAAGCAACATCTTATAACACAGATAAAGGAAAAATTGCGAAAAGCATTAATTTTGAGTTACATCATATAATAAAAATATCTTTAATAATTTTAAACTAAGTATTAATACGGAACCCTTGGTGCGCGAGTCCGACTCGCACTTAGCCGGTTTTCAATAATACACAAAACTATTGAGCAGACAATAAACAACCCTCCGTCTTTTTGTATTCAGCTAAATAGCACAATTATTCACTTAGCAAAATAATTATACGGAAAGTTTCGAATTTAATCAGAATGAATCTCGAATGAATGCAGGTGGCTGCAATGCGGTACGAAATTACTCAACTATTTACGAGTTATCTTCAGTTAAACCAAAACATTGTTTGGGTTTGCACGATTCATAATTTTGTCAGTCTTTTGTTTCTGGAAGAATATTTCCTCTTTGAATATTTGTACAATATCTTATGTTGGATAAAATAAACGTGACGCCCGTGGTAAATGGGAACAGACAGAGGGTTCCAACATTACTTATTTAATTGCAGTAGGTAAAGATAATATTTACCAATAGGCCTTAATGTTATCAAATTGAAAAATAAGTAAAAAATACTTCATTTTTAATACTTTTTTTTACAAGCTTTTGTTTAGTTTGACCTGTCCCTGTCTGTAATCAAATCTTGCGAGTTATATTTGATCCACTCCCCCGGTTACCGATTGAGCTGAAATTTTGATTTATCTTGGAAAGATAAATCAAAATTTCAGCTCAATCGGTAACCGGCCTCAAAATTCAAAATTTCAGCTCATTTGATTTATCTTGGAAAGCACTTTATAGCGTGGATTCGTATATAATAAAAGCTTGTCTCTTCCATGCTGGTTCAGGAGAGAAGAAAAAACATAGAATGTGCTAGCTGTTTCTCTTTCCGCGCAGATCGTAAAAGCCGATTGAGAGATTGGGCTAAAATCTGCGGAATCATGTCTATAGGCTATGCGCTAGCAACCCATCACTATTTTGATTCGGTTATCCATCTACATGCCCTTCAATATGCTAAATGTGACCATAAGGTCGTATAGATCAGGCTCTGTCTACCCTCTGTATATGTATGTTGTCACAAAAATGTAATTTTTGTAATTATTTAGTAAATTATTTTATAAAATAAGAAGTGACGACGTACTTATTTATACTGTTTGTTATCATTTATAACAGAGTGAATGAATGAATGAATGAAACTACGAATGAATGATACGTATACAATAGTATATAGCACCAAAAGTAGGATACATTATTTAAAACTATTATATTATATAAAGTAGTTAAAGGGGCGGTTTTATCGCTTAAAGCTCTTCCAGACAACTCTTGAATGGAGATACTTTTATATACAAAAAAGAAAACAGATGGCGTAGAAAGTAACAGAGATCATAGACTTAGTAGTAGAATTCTAAAAATATTATAAATTAAAAAAAATATTTTCTAAAAATATTGTACTTAATAATTTTTTTTGGTTCGATAAAAATCATTGTTGATTATATTATTTTGATTAATTTTTTCCAAACAGATGTTATGAGTTTTGCCAGATGTTTACTGACTAGCTAATGATATTAAGACCAAACAAAACCCGTTACGATTAATTGACTTTATTTGCATCTCACGTATTTTTTTTATATTAAATGGGTTTACTCTTGACCATAATCGAGGCCAAAGGCAAAGATATGGTCTAGGCACACAGCTGGTCTGCGCACAGCTAAGGAATTCCAATCCTTAGCTGTGCGCATATATACGTATATAGTTGTTTTTAACGAAAAGATATGATAGACATCACAGTTTGTTTTGGTAGTCTAGCTAGGAGTTAGCTCTAGGTAGCTAAGGAGACTTCTGTGAAACTCATTTTTAAGTTTTATAGGAGTTAACTTCTTTATGGGCAATAAAAAAATGTAGATAAAGCACGCAACTATTCATTATTTATAGATTTTGGTAAAGCCTAACATGTTGCAGAAAAGGCTATAGAGGAGTTTCTGAAATAGCTTTTTCTGCGCCTTAAGAGATTTACCATATTTAGATAACGTAACCATCAAAGAAATAAGTAGTTTTCATCGAGATTTTAACATAAACATTCAGACTTATTTCGTTTGTTCCAGAATCTTTACTACTAAACATACTTCGAGTATCCATCCCCACCTATCGGGTTCGGGGACAGACGGCCACACTGGAGTGCGATTACGAGCTTGGCTCCGACACTTTGTACTCAGTGAAATGGTACCGAGATAACGAGGAGTTCTACCGCTACATGCCTCAGAATGACCCTGTGAAGCACGCGTACAAACTCGAAGGGATTAAAGTCGATGTGAGTATACTGGGTATTAGACCGGTGGTTCTAGTAAAGCTGTCGTTAAAAATAGGGATAGTACAGAAGTGTCACTTTCTAATTTTATCGTTCCACAATGGAACATCATCATCAGGTTTTTAGTCTTTTTAGTCTCCACTGCAGGAGCATACCCTCTCTGTACTACCGGAGCCATACTTGGCCAGAGCAGACAGAGGATTTGGCCTACACTCCCCTCGCTGGCCAGACGCGTTGGAGAGGTCTCATTGATGTTTATGAGCTTTGTTTAGCTTGTATTTCCTAAGTCGCCTCTAACGATATCCATGGAAAGACTTGGAGTGGTCCTATTCTACTCTGCCGGAACCACACGGCTACTAATATGGAATATACCAGATGCTATTACGAAAAACTTGATCGTATATATGTATTCCATAATTCTGACGTAGGGAGTAAACCTTAATTCTTTATCTGAATCTTGAGCAAAATCTGTTATTTTAACGCGAAATTGCGATTTTCTTACGATCTACGTTTTTAATATTAATATAATCACTGTTCAAATAGGTGTAAAAGTTTAAAGTATAAATTCAAGACTGAATTTCGCTAGTAGTAAGTAGCTATACATTTGTTGATAGTAATGAGAGATGTCCAAACTAAGCTTATTATTTTCGAATACGTTATTTACTGATGCTGGCTTAGTTTTGTATGCTGATGGAATTTTTTTTTAGAACTGCTATTAAGGTTTGTCGCCATATCTCTACTTGTACAATGTATACTTATAAGTGTGGTGTTTGCGTAAAAAAGTATAATATATTAACTAATTATATGTAGTTTATACACAATATTTAATTATTTTACTATATTCATTTATTATTTATTTATCTATATTATTTTTATTTTGCGATAAGACCGTCAGACCTTTTAAAGCTATCGTCGTATTTGGGCAAAGACAAATTCGGGTTATGTCTTGTTCGTGATAAAAAATATTGCTCAGTTATAACTTGTGGTGTTTACGTGAACTAGTGTTACTATATTATACATATGTAGTTTATAAAAAAGTTATTCATCTATATTCTACTTATTTTGCGATTAGACCGTCAGGCTTTGTAAAGCTATAGGGTTTGGGTTAAGTCTTGTTTGCGGTAAAAATATTGCTATTATCCTAAGTTTAGTATTTCTGCGTCTTATTGTAACAGTTTCACAAACAAAATGGTACTTTATTGGGTTAAGTATACTTATTTGGAAAGAAACAAAGTTTATAAACTTGTTGGCAAGATTGAGCGTAGGTAGATACTTAGACTTTGCAGACTTTTTTCAATTTTCCTCTCAAGACAGTGTAGAAAATAATGATTTATGCATTCTTGTTTTGCCTTTACTTTCTAGAGAAATCCGTAAAAGTTAGCTTTTTAATTAAAATGAACAAGTTTTATTCTAAGAATATGTTTATTAATTCTGATTGAAGTTTAATTCATCTTTTAAATTACTATTTATAATAGTTGTTGAGACTTGATTATTCGCATGACCTAAGTGTCTCATTGGTATTGCAAGTGCATTTAAATCGCAGAATCCTCGATTTGATCCCTGGTGAGGTCATGCCACGATCTTTTCAGATTGGCCTGGGTCTTGGGTGTTTATCTATTTAAATGTATTTCATAAAATATAGTCTCGTTGTTTGTCTTTCGTGTGTGTAAGTGACCAACACTGCTGTAAAAAATTCAAGCTGCCTAAATCCATCTGACATAGCTTAACGACTGCTATCAATGATGACAACCGGGACCAGCGGCTTAACGTGCCTTTTCAGCACGATAGAGCTCGAGAATGGTTTGTACCACTTGCGGTCACCCAATACAGTGAGTCCCTCTTTATAATAGTCTCGTTTAGTTAGTATCCCATGACACAAGCTCATAACTTACTCTGGGGCTAGCTCAATCTGTGTGATTTGATATTCGTAATTACATTTTTATTATTTAATCATCATCAGGTCTCTTTAGTCTCCACTGCAGGAGCATGACCCTCTCTGTACTACCGGAGCCACACATAGCCAGAGCAGACAGAGGATTTGGCCTAAACTCTCCTCGCTGGCCAGATGGGTTGGAGAGGTCTCATTGATGTTTATGAGCCTTGTTTAGCTTCTATTTCCTAAGTCGCCTGTTACGACATCCACGGGAAGACTTAGAGTGGTCCTATTCTACTCTGCCGAAAACCCGGCTATCTATATATTTAATGGGAGCTACTAAATTGTACTTCATTTAATAATAGCAGGAAAGCCCAAGAGGGGATTTTGGGAGTGCGTCAGATTAAGATATGACGGATACCTCGGACACAGTATAAGTAATTCACCACATATCCGACTTTAATAAATAAATAAATAAATAAATAAAATTTATTTCAGGTAACTTAAGTAAGACCCATATACATTTCAAATTACTAATTAATACATATAAAAAGAACAATAATACATTAATAATAATAAATAATAAAAGTCAATAAATAATATATATACAATTCAGTTCCTGCCGCTATACCCGGCACTGTATGTGACTTGTCTGTCACAGCAATGCCGGATATAAGGGCAGTCCAGTCTAGATGCGATCATCGCCAGAACAGTGTTGGCGCTAGCCCTCACCCGGCGCACCAGGGACGCGCACCGCTTGCGCATGCTAGTGTGAAAACAGTCTGTCCGCGCGGTCGCAAACATACCAGATGCGCTGCAAAAGCGGGGCAGCCCCAACACTGCTCGGAAAGCATTATTAAATTGGACACGAAGAGCGCTATAGCTTCTTTGCGAATAGTTCGCCCACAGTGAGCACGTGTACAGCGAGGTGCAGTAAGCTTGAAAAAGTCTTACTTTCACCGCGTCTGAGCATCGTGCAAACCTGCGGGCCAACATATTCGCTCTCACCGATAGCGCCCTTCGCTCCCTTTCGATGTCTGCGTGGTCCTTGAGGCCAGCCGTGACTATATGCCCCAAATATTTAAATTGATGCACTTTTTCTAGAGGTGCCCCATTCAGGCAAACATGTGGTATTGTTTGTGGGCATTTAGCACCGCTCGCCTCAAAGACCATGTACTTACTCTTGTTCACATTATATTTTAACCCGTGCCTACAAGCATACTCCTCACAGGTCTGAATCAACCTCTTTAAACCACAGACTGACGCGCTCAGCAGCACCATGTCATCGGCGTAACTGAGATTGTTAACACATACATCATCAACGTGACAGCCAACATGTTGGCTGCTGAGCGCAACAATTAGTCCATCAATGTAGAGGTTAAACAGTGTCGGCGATGTTAACCCACCCTGTCTCACGCCGCACTGCAGCTGATAAGGCTCCGACATTGTTCCCGCCCATACCACACTATTGACCTGGTGCGTGTACCAGTACTGAAACATACTGATCAGTTCTCGCGGCATATTGATATTTTCCAGCTTCTTCCACAAAATATCGTACGCTACCAGGTCAAAAGCCTTGGATAAGTCCAGGAAGCACGCGTATACAGGTGTCTTTCGATCCGTGTAGTATCTGACGGTATGCTTAAGACACAGTATCGCACTTTCAGTAGACAGTTTAGGCCTAAACCCAAACTGATTATCGTGCAGGTGTACGTATTTATTTAACTGTGTATTAAGCAAACCGTCAAACACTTTAGGTATAACTGTGGCTAAAGAAATAGGCCTGTAATTCGTTTTGTCTGAAAAATCTCCCGTTTTATTTTTCACAATAGGTATAACCATGGTTTTTAAAAGGTCTGACGGTAAATAAGAGTGACTCACACAAAGGGAGAAAAACATTGCTAAAACACCGTCTATATGAGGACCAGCGTGTTGCAGGTGTTCGATGCTTAGGCCATCATGGCCCGGGGATTTGCCTCTTGTTATATTTTTAATAGTCAAGGCCACATCTTTGGCTGTAAATCTCACCCCAATCACTCCGTGTGACTTCTCAGCATCAAAACCTCCACTCGCCCGTCCTAGAGGAGACTTTACAGAAAAGTGGTCTTTAAATATATTAGCAATGTCCCTATGGTCACTCATTCCATCGACACTCACAGGAAGCCCTGGCTTTGTATTCGTCTGTTTCGTGCTCTGCCAGAAACCACGAAAGTCTCCTTTAAAATGTTTTTGTGCCAGAGAATCCATTTTTATCTGATCCTGGTGATTTTGGCACCATTTCAATCTTGATCTAAATATTCGTCTCGTTGAACACATTTTATTATACATGAGACCGCATTTCGGTTTACCGCATAAGACCCACTCATTAAATTTAGCCCTGGCATTCCTGTGAGCCTCGCTGACGTGTCTATTCCAGCCCATAATGCGTGTCCCACTCTTACTCACCTGAACTCCTCCCCGGCTCATCGTTGCCGCTTCACGGAGTGCGGTAACAATGTCCAAGTACAACCTGTCAAGAGCATGCCTGTGGCCGTTGTCATTACAGTACATGTCGGCACAGTAAGTGCACTCGTTAGGAAAGCCGATTAATCTAAGTCTTTTATGACATTCAGTGGTATATATTGAGACTTGTTCCGCATTTCTCTCACCCCATTTGACACCTTTATTATTATTCGAAATTGTATAGTAAGGCAGCTTAGGTGTAAGTAAGTCTAGCTTGCATTCTATAATGAGGGGGAAATGATCCGACCACAGAATGTCATAATTGACGTAAACGTTAACGACTGCTTGTTTAGCCGATTGCGTAACAATGCAATGGTCCAACCAACTACATGTCCCGTGGGCATCACTGATAAATGTATATGTATCAGAATCTTTCCCTAGCACGTCTACATCTATACATGACCAGCATTGTTCACCACAATAATTTTCAAGTTTACTGTAAAACAGCTCATTCACATCGGCATTATAGTCTCCTAAAATAAAAACAGATTCAATGCCATATTCGTCGACTATAGCGCTTACCGTACTTAAGCAGTCCGTGAACTCCGGCAAGTTATCCACAGAGCATGTAGGCATATAGAGACTCATAACAATCACAGGTCGCTCACTTGTCGAAATCTTAATAGCACAAATACGCGTATTTTCACACTGCACCACAGACACCTGTTGAAAAATACTGGTTCTCCACAAAAGGGCCACGCCACCGTACGGACGGCCGCGGAGCATGCCTGCAGAGGTGTCTACCGCAGATGTCCCGGTGTATCCGAAGTCATCGTTTACAGCGCTTAAATATGGTACATCATCAGGAAGCAACCACGTTTCTTGCAGTGCAATTATATCACACGAACGACATAATTCTCTCACACTATCTATAGAGCGTTTAACGTTTTTACAATTAAAAGTAGCTAATCTGTATGGGCCTTTATTCATATCTATTTATTTGTGCCGTTAGAGGATAACATTTTGCTGGGCGTCCTGTACTTAAAATTCACAAAACGCCTGAAAACGATATTTTGGGGCCATATGTTCTCGTCCAGATACAAAGATAATTTAGATTCTGGAATAAAAAATTTGTATGCTTTGTGCCCTTTCTCCTTCTTCATTGTTATTTTAAAATGAGTCTTGCTACTCACAAGTGTTCAGTGATCACATTTACTCGCAAAAAAAGCCCAATCACTTTCGAGTATGCAATAAATGGTGTCATCCTCGCTCGTAAAACTGAAATTAAGGATTTAGGGGTAGTTTTTGATAGCAATCTCAGTTTTAATAAGCATTATGCCATGATCGCCGGTAAGTGTAAACAACTCCTGGGTTTCATCATCCGTATTACACGAGATTTTAAAAGTCCTGAAAGCCTAATCCAACTTTTCCGGACTTTAATACTGAGCAGGTTAGAATACGTTTCAATTATTTGGTCACCTCAATATACAGTTTCTATAGATCTTCTTGAGTCAATTCAACGTCGCTTTCTGCGATCGCTTTCTAGACGCTACGGTTTGAAAAGACAACTATGTAGCTATGAAGAACGATTGATTTTCTTCAAAATGTCAAGCTTAGAACAGAGGCGTATGATGCAAAATTTCTCTTATCTATACAAGATAATACATGGTCAATTAGTCACCAACTTATTAACTAGCATTAATTTTAAAGTCCCTACTCGATCTGTCCGCAACATTATTCCCTTCTCCATAAGCTCGTGTAGTAATAATGTATCCTTCCACAACCCAATACTCAGAATATGCCGAGAATACAATCTTTTATACCAAAACTATGATTCGGAACAAGTACCTGACATTTATAGCCTATCCTTGAATAGTTTTAAGTACAAAATTTATAAATTAATTTCCTAGATATGCATAGAAAGTTAAATAAATTATTTGTATTATTATTTGTCTGTATATGTATTTCTGCAGATTATAGATTTACAGATTTATCTATATATTTATTCTATTTATATATATGCTTAAATCATTATCTGGTGCGTCATATTTTATCTTATTATATTTATTTTTATTTTACTATTTATCTCAATGTAACATTTTCTTGTTGAACGATATTTTTAAGCATGCTGTGTGCACTATTTGCTTGGTTCTACAACCTGAAATTGTACCTATAAATTAATCATAGTATATTTAAAATTGTATTAGTTGTAAACTGTTTGTGCACCAATAAATAAATAAATAAATAAATATTTTCTCTAAAGAAATAGTGTCATGCGTTTTCGAGCTGATATAATTAATTATGTCATCCTCTTTCGTATCGTTATGAATATTCGATATAAACATAAGTATTTTCTTATCAGCAGCTTTGAACGTACACTCCATGTCTCTCGCAATGCCCAATTTACCCGAATATCGGTATTTAGGTTTTCTCTTGCGATATGTGACCTCCTGCCATGGTGTTTTATCTAAATCGCTCTTATTTGTAGGGAGCAACGGTTCATTATCGCAAGGTGCATCGCACACCGCATTGTTTACGCTTTTAGTAGTAGTCAGCCGAGATTCTAACGGTAATGTCGGGCTCGATCGTACTGCAGGTCCGGTCTCGTCCACGACGGTTACACTATGAGTCATCGCAGTGTTCGCATAATCGCTGCACCCCACCGCCGATACCGGTGCCTTCTCAGACGACCGATGCGTAGCAGGAGGCGTAGTTATATTTTTATGGGATTGTTTGTCTGCCACCCGCATAATTTCCCTGTACTGGTCTTTGCTACCCTCCCTACTTTGGTTGGCATTGTAGGAGTCGTAGATAGAGGAGTTGTGCGAAAGACCCATGGGACCGCTATCCGACCATGCACAAGCAGCACCTCTTTTCATATTTACGTTACAGGCTGTTGTCTGCGGCAATGAGTCATATCTACTAGCTCTGATCTCGGTTTTCAATTCGTTCAAGTGTTCCATTGTAGCATAAGTAGATCTCACCTCTTCTATGTCGGCCTTCATGCGTAGAAGATCCTTTAAAAGCTTCGTACAATCTAGGTGATCAAAGGTGATAGGCGGCAGTTTCTCTAATTGCCGGGCCACAAAAACAGGGATTTTATCTGAATCCATCGATTTAAAAACATTTATTATATCCGCGAGGTCTCGTTCCTCCTTGCCTTTGTTTTTCCTAAGAATTTTGCGGGTGTTCGTCGGAATGGAGTCGAACAACAACGATTTTGAGTTTTTAATTTCCTCACTTGTGAACGAGGACACACATATACGGAACAACGATTCTTGATCAATCACTGACACTTTGTTTTGTATATACGCCAGCATTTCGTCGATAACTATATTGCAATTATTACACTTTATAACGCTCGTCATTTTTGCTCGTTAGGTTTGGCGCGACCGTACCGGGTAGTTGCGCGCAACGACTGAACTAAAGGGGGTAAAGTTTTATTTACTACAGCATATGCATATCGTCATATTATGTGTTCCCAGTTATTTTTCAAATATTTCCTTCCAAATAAAAAAAAGAGCTGACCACGCACGAGGATACACTGATGATTTTTTGCGACTTTTGTCTCTGCTATTTTGTTACTCTCCCACCCCCTGACATCATGGTGTAAATCGTCTGATTATTGCTATACACACTTTTTGACATTATATTAAGCCACCTTACATTATTTGGATGCGCTCTAGTACTTTCATGGGACTTTTGTATTTTTTGTTTTAAATTTTTGATTTCCCCTAGGTAAAATGGAAAATATATATTTTTTTTCTTCTTAACATTATTTTTAATGTTCAATGGGTCTCTACTACGCTCGAGTAAATACACATTTAGCATCCAGGTCTCCGCTACTATCGGTCCACTCCAGCGTTCCTTTTAGGGATAATACTTGGCAAATAATCGTGTCGAAAAGACCCAGGGTCATTTTAACTTCATAGTATCTTAACAAGTAACGATGACTGACGTAGATAATAAAAAAGATTTTTTTTTCATTAATAAATGTTGGTCGCTACTGTTGTTAGTTTTTCAACCAGTCTTAAGAAGTTATTTGGTTTTTTTCTCTGTATTACTATAATTTCTTACATTTGTATTACGGTAGTGAACTACGTATATTGTTATAGTAAATGCTGTGTACGCTAGTAATTGGCGCTACGATCCCTATTTGTAATATTTTGAGCTTAATTTACTATAAGTAATAGCAGTAAGCGTGCCTTTATAAATAAATAAATAAATTATATGATTGCTAGAGATAAACAGATAACATATCGTGCCGTTGTGTATAGATATAACAGATAAACTTATTTAAAATTTATTAACGTATCGTAAAAAGTTTAAAATAACTTCCAAAGAGTACTGGTTTCAATCGGTGTCATAGTCATAACTGTCATAACGAAAACTTTCAATGTAGACCAAACCCTAAGTACTCTCCATCACGCCATGGAACGTTTCAGAAACGGTGAATAATGTTCTTTGTGTTGATTTTCTACAATGATTTGAAGAGAGACGGAGAAAAATCAATAAGCCACCTAATTTTCGGTCAACTGATGGCGAGCTCCGTGGCGCGGTGGTTGACTTGCCAGCCAAGTATCTATTATAAAATATAGTATCGTTGTGTTAGTATCCTACGACACAAGATTGACAACTTAATGTGGGGCTACTCAATTTGTGTGATATGTCCTTATATAGGTATATATATATATATATTTATATATGATTTTTTTACCGCCCAGATCGTAAAAGTCGAATGTTTATTCCATTTACTTCGGATTCAACAGGGAATGTCACTACTTCCCAATAGCTAAACTTGATTTTTGATCCCTTATGGGATTATGATATGATACATACATACTTATCACGTATTTTTTTTCGGAGTAGACTGAGCCTAAGGTCATCAGTACCAAAGGCCATGTTTGGCGTGTTGGTGGGCGAATAGATGGAAAATCGAAAGTGATGATTTGCTCGCCGCATCGCCTGTCCATGATTTTTATCCATTCCCTCGGCCGGTTCTACTTTTCTCTCTCCCCCTGGTATTTTTCTTTTCTCCCAGACCAGTGTGTAATAGACTGTGTGTGTAAAGTGCATTTTAAAACGGCACACATTGTCAATTTAGTATTTTGACAATTCCTTATATTGCTAATTTCTCGTTAGATAGAAAAGAAAAAGAACAACATAGAAAGTGCCAGCTACTGCTCTTCCCACATAAATTGTAAAAGCCGATCAGTGGAATTAACATTATCTTGGTAATGAAATACAATAGGCGACATTCCAGACAGTCACATGACTCTATTTGCAATTACTGTTCTTAATTTTTAAGGCTCGCCATCTGAACGTACCACGAAGGCCACAAGCTTTCGAAAAAAAAAAAACCACAAAGATGCAACAAGCTTTCGAAAACTTTTTGCTCTGTTTGTGAAGGATAAAAATGTGATACCATGTCTATGTGTGTTTAATTTCGTTAATCTAGTTCAAAGCGAAAGTACCACTAACTATTACGCCATGGGACATTCCAGAAATGGGGAATATTGACGATTCCTTGAGTATTGAGATTCCATTCGGGAGTAGTTCGGTTATCTATCCCGAACACACAATGGGGGATGTCGTTCGCAAAATACTGACAAAAGATTTGAGGACAAAATCGAGAGGGAAGGAGACAATCTACACGGAAGTGGATTCTCCTTGCAACCGTTATATTCACAGTAATTCTAATTTGTGTATCTGTTACTGCAAGATTAAAACAAAAAAATTGTAGAAAAATAACATCTCTTTTTAGATAACCCTGTCTACAGTAATATGAGCTCATGCTTAATATAGATTGATCATGCAAAGGCACTTACTCATTTGGAAGATGAACATATCCTAGTTTTATTAATCATCTTGACATGGAGTCCCCCAAGGATTTCTGATATGATCGGTTGGAGATAGCCTGCATCTAGCGCCTTTCTGCGACCTTGATTAGGTTGTCCGACCACCTTGGAGTGTCACGCTGCACTTGCCGGTAAGGGATTGCCATTCGAGAAATTTTCCGCCCGATCTGTGCGCTATATGCCCCGTCGACTACATTTCAAAGAACTAATCCGCTGTGCTGTCGGTGATCTTTGTTCTTCTACGAATTTTTCCATTTTTGATTCGATCCCGTAGGAAAATACCGAGCATAGCCCTCCGCGTAGCTCTTTCCATACAAAAGAGTTCTGCCGCTCGGCCAGTTTGTATGGGAATGTCAATATTTTTTTTGAGATCCCACCATTGGTCCCATAGCAAAAGTTGTTCATATTGATGGTCTGAGTCACCCCTTTAAAGACAATGTCGAGGGTAAATTTACACGCTGTATAGATACACATCCAAGACCCAGGCCAATCTGAAAAAGATCATTTTCCATCTTGACCTGGCCGGGGATCGAACCCGGGCACTCTCGTGTCGCAGGCTGGCGTGTTGACCGCTGCGCCACGGAGCTAGCCATTATAGAATAATAAAATACAAGAATACATATAATATCATCATCATCATCATCAGGTCCTTTTTAGTCTCCACTACAGGAGCACGACCCTTTCTGTACTACTAGGGCCATACTTGGCCAGAGCAGCCAGAGGACTTGGCCTACACTCTCCACGCTGGCCAGACGGGTTGGACATATAATATATTCCTGTCTAACGCTTCTCCGCAATGGAGCCTTCGTGCTCTGGTCCTGTATTCGGGCTAGGTGTGCGCCAATTATTTTCTTGCATGCCGCGCTGCCTCGCTTTACAATCACAGCACATCCTGGTGTAAAGGCAGCCGAAAAAAGGGGAAGATAAAATAGCGAAAAAGGCAATAAACAGGGCAAAAGGGAACATATTCACACGAGTACTTTGCAGAACTATTGTGTTGGAATAGCATTCATCGGAATTATTTCAAGTAGATATTTGTATTGAATTTATTAAAGACGCTGTACCAGTAAGCTTCCTTGGGACTTAATATGTATTTTCATTGTTACTAGGAATAGCGTAGTATATTATGTTAATATTACCAAGGACATATTGTAGTACAATTTGTGATAATATAAGAAACATTATTAGAAATTGTACATGAAGATACTCTTTTTCCAAACGAGGATCTTTTTTCGCTAGCTTTGTTGGAACGATATTATACACCATTATTACTTTATATTTTTATAACGAGCTAGTAATACTATATATCTGTTAGCTCAAAATGAGATCCTGGGCCTTTCCTGCTATGTATACAAAAATATATATGTATATCTTTAGTAACAGAAGACATGTTCGCAATTTAGTTTGCAGCTAGTTCTGTGCGATTTGTGTTTATATATATTTACTAGCTTTTGCCCGCGGCTTCACCCGCATAGACTACACATTATTTTTTGAACTTTATCTTTAAAATCTAAAAAGATTACTAATAATATTAATTTGCAAATTAGAGTTTGCAAATTAATCCTCATCCTCGGGAGTGCATTAGAATGCACCCCCAAGGATGCATATCCATTGGCTAAGTAGTTTTCAAGATATCGTGATGAGTGAGTGAGTGATTTTCGCTGTATAGATTATTACTTTAAAAATTTATATGTTGTGTCACAATTCTTTAAGAGAATTTGATGTTGAAATGTTATCATCCATAAAAAACTAAATAGAGGCTTACAGGTTAAAGGATTGAGAAGAATCTTGTTCTATTTATCTTTCATAAACCAGCAGTTGTTACCCACTTTCTGGTTGTAAAGTTTATCTACAGAGTGTTACGGAATTTTGGTAAATATTTTAATGGTGCATCAGTCAGCATAAGTCAGTTTTACTTTTTTCTACTTAACCCTTTGACCGCGAACGTCGCATAAATACGACAACGTCGGATAATCCGAAGCGGTCAAAGGGTTAATCTATATTAGCTTTAACTACAATATGTTGATTCTAAAGCTAGTACATGATCCTTGAGGAAATTAGTTCATTATAAATTCAGATAGGTACTATTAAAATTTTCTGGAGCACTTTGTATAATATAATGAATTATTATGATCAATGTCTAATTTTAATGTTACTTTTTGTCTGTACAGCTACAAAAATCGGACGCGAAGAGGGTGGTGCTACATCCACTGATGTTAAAGTCCACCGGCCTCTACCGGTGTGAGGTTTCAGCCGAGGCACCCAGTTTCGCCTCCGTCGCAGGCGAGGGCCGAATGGAGGTCATTTGTAAGTTTGCCAAGAAGCTCCTTGCACAAATTAGAGTGTAATATAGACGAGACACAATTAAAACAATATACACAAAGCATTACAAACACAAACAACAAAACAAACAATCTTATCAAGCCACCAACCTCCCAACTTAGGTGTTAAGCCACTTAAGTTATGGGTTTGACTACAGAACGTACGGCCGCATTAAAAAGCCGTTCTTGCAGTTATTTTGAAGTTCTGAAATGGCGGTACATAGGTACTCAAAAAGTATTAATCGATGCGTTTTAAATTTACATTCAGTGTTTCGATTATTCACAGCTGAAGTTGCAACGGGGAAAATGCTCGGATGAGGAGGATATCACATCTCTCTATCTCATCCGATTGCATCCTCAGCTAGAATGTTTCGGAGACCGGGGTTCGCTTAGAACGGTTATCTATTAATGTGACCGTCGTTATTCTGTGATTTACACTACGCGGTAACTACACGTTATTATAAGTGTCGGCATTACCGCGTAGCTAACGTGAAATGAGAAACGTCAAAAGAGGCTTCTTAGTACGGCTGTACTGTTGTTTCTTTCTTTGTGCTTTGTCCTCAACTACTAATAAACAAATAGTAGTTGAGGATATCTTAAGTTTTTTGTAGCACATACTAGTAGCTTTTATTATTGGTTGAAAAATATGTAATAACATTGTTGTAAGATATACGGCCTGATCAACGGCCCTTAAAATACCATTTTTATTCCAGTGATTCTTCTACATACACATACTTTACAAAATAGTCCGAAAGTCAAAAATGTATAAAGACGGACATAAATTTACTTGACATGCCCGGTGAAGTAGCGAAAGCTCACTTGGAGCTAGCTATATAGTTCTTCGAAAAAAAAAGTACTTGACACAGCAACACACATATTACAAAAATAAAAATCTTTTATGTTTAAAACTGACTTCAAACTACTAAACTGATGTTAATAAAATTTTAATGGGACCAATCTGGATGCATATCCATTCAAATAAAAGAATAATCAAATCGGTTCATGAATAAATGACGAAGTTATGAGTAACAAACATTAAAACAACCGAATTGGTTACCTCCTCTATTTTGTAAAGTCGGTTAAAAAGTAGAAAAAATACTACACACTATATAATAAAACAGGATTATCTTATCTCTATGAAGAAAACAGAATAAAGTTAATATGTAAAATTACATGTGTAATTTTACATAATAACTTTATTCTGTATGTTCACATTATATAAGTGCGTTGCAGTAAACAAAAAGAATGTTACTCATATAATTATAATATGGGTAAAGCTGTCTGTCACTCCTACAAAGTGGGTCCTATGAAATTCGTACATACGAGTACAAAGCGGGTAAAATAATAATATAATGAGTCGTCAGAAAGCGTTGCAATTTTTATTAAGTGCGGCACTAGAGTCACTTCTGTTACTCGCTAATTTCAGCTCCTTGCTAGATTATTTCTTATAGACGATTATCTGTCGGGATGTCCTTTATTGGATGTTTTAGCCGTTGAGTCGGCGTTTTGCTCATTTTGCTCTTCGATATGAGAAAATCTTACTAAATGGATACGAGTATTTTTTGTACAGTAAATGTTCGCTACATTTTCTTTGTAAGGTTATTTGACATATCAAAAATAGTTTCATTGGATATTGTATAGTTGCTGTGAGCATAGTACATCTATTTTCGGTTAGGTAGTATTAGTGTGTTCACTGTAGCTTTGGCTGATGACATTAATTATTAATCATCTCATGTCGTGATCAATGTATTGATATTAGATCGAAATAACTACTCGTTACAGCATATGTTTCCTAAAATCGGTTAAGTGTGAATCGGAATCCGACACGAAGGATTTACTATTTATTTTGACGTGATAACGTCATAAATCGATGAACGCCGGCGGCATACACAAAAAGTATCACGTTCTGTGGGAGCACGATCGGCCGAAGCGTTCGGATTGTGACGCATCTATCTTTCTTCCACCGTTATCACGTAAAATTATGGTCCGTAAACCAATTTTACAGACAAACAATTGCTTTAATTAAATTTCTGTTATTTTTATTATTATTGTTAAAGTGGCAATAGATATTCACATTCTGTTAAAATGTTTGTAGATTTAGCCCTGTTTATGATGATGAATAGACGATGGATGCTTAATACTAGGTTCCCGTTTTTACCCTTGAGGTCTGTACCCTAAGAACAGACGGCAACTGAGATATATATACAGAAATACGTTATCCTTATCAGGGTTTTCATGATCTTAGTTAATTAACTTAGGTCACAAGCATACTGTATAAATAGCACGATTAATTATCAAAAGTTAACATGGATTCTTAAACTAACAGCTTTGCTACTCAGGATGTTAGGATAATCTCTGTTCATTGATTGCTTCAAACCATCAAATCAGCTCGACAAAATGAACAACTTTTCCTATGAGACCAATGCTGGGAATTAGATCTAGGTTCTAGATTTTTGTAGCCGGGGCCCATCGAACGCTTTTAAGTTGCCAGCATTCGTCGCGTAAGATAAGTACTTAGTTCATTTTGGCGGGCTGATTTGATGGTTGGAATGTAACATCCTGTATATACACTTGAAACCGTGTCTCAACTGATTTTTATTTATAAGTCAATCATTAAAATCGAAAATATGTGATGAAAAAATTCGCTACAGGCCGGATTCGAACCAACAACCTTCGACATCTGGCCTGTCGACGCTCTTAACCACTCAGCTGCCCCGTAGCTTCATATTACCGCGGCGAATTTGTTCATTATAGGGGCACGTATTCGAAGCATTCGTTATCTCGATTCCTACTTACTATTTAAAAGTGTGTGGTAAGTCAATCAGTTTAGTTGATTATTTGTCATAGACGGCTATTGCCAAAGTAACAATCTATTGTACAATATTTACTATTGCAACCATCCGATATTAGGTACATGATCCTTCTATGCTGTTAAATACAATTTACAATTGCGAACAATAGATATAAACACGTAAAGTATCCGATTGGGCGGCTGAGAGAGAAAGACGAAGCCATTTTCTCTACCAGTTTCGTAAGCTAAGTACTGGGTCCTTCGACAATTTGTCCCATCCAATATTTCTTTAGATCGAGAGGTAAGAAAAAAACGTAGAATGTGCCAGCTGCTTCTCCATAGAAGCAGAGAAATGAGCGAAAATCTAATGAATTATGACAATAGGCGATGCGGCTAACAACCTATCACTATTTTGATACCGTTTTCCACCTTTACCATGCCTGCCCACCAACACGCTAAACGTGGCCTTTCGGTCTTATGCCCTTAGGCTCTGTCTACCCGTAAGGGATGAAGATATGATAGGCTAGCTCCGTGGCGCGGTGGTTAACACGCCAACACGGGGTGCCCGGGTTCGATCCCCGGCCAGGCCAATCTGAAAAATGATATTTTTCAGTTTGACCTGGGTCTTGGATGTTTATCTATATATGTATTTATTATAAATACGTTGAGTTAGTATCCCATAACACAAATCTCGAACTTACTTTTTTATATATATATTTCTAAAAAAAATTTAATAATATGTACGTTATCCTTATCAACGCAATATCGAGTATAGACAAGAACCCATTTCCTCTTTCCGTTTCTTCAGCTAAATACTGTATACTTTACGAACCCCTTACACCTGGTGCTGGGTTTTAATCGGCTTGAAGGCATTTCCAATATATTGTTAGATCTTTATCTTTATTAACGCAATATCTCAACGATATTTGTCCTTCACTGAATTTTAATATTTCTAAGTGGTGAAACGTCTGGTTAGCCGGATCTGGTTAACCGAACGGTTAACCATCAATGTTAACTTTTAATAATCCGTGGCTTAACGCGGGATGATGGCAAGAGACCAGATGGAATGACTTTGGTGCCCTGATGATTGGGGCAATCGCTTGTGTGGGACGCTACTTGTGTCGACACACTGGCACCCACTTAGACTTGGTGCTCTGCAGAGCACCACGTCTAGTGCTGGTACAGCTGCAGCAGGAGCAGAAACCCTCAAAAGGCGTAAATATGAAGGTATCGGACGTACCTACTTATTTGAGCCGGGTCTTTAGGGCCGTGGGGTCCATCAAGGCATAAGCTTTTAACCTTCATGGCTAAAAATCTTATTGAGATATCCCATGACAAAAGGGCTGGAAGCTAGCTTAGCGTATCAGCATTGCCATTCAACTTGGCAATGCTGCCAGCCTTTTGGGCACGATGCCCAGGGGCGAGCATCTGTAGGGATTGTACGATTTGTAATTTTTTAATTTTTGTATTTTGGATTTTCTTTGTTTTTAGTTAGGATATTTATTTTAAGATATTACCAGATTAATAAATTTCGGATCTGATATTATAATTACATTGATGGTTATACAATTAAAGTCCTTGCTTTAGAACAAAAAAAAATCGCCTGAACTGTTTTTTTAATTCTAAAGTTATGGAAATATTTGTTATAAGAGAGTGAAACGTGTTATTTTTATGTTAGGCAACGTGTGATAATTAAGAGACTTCAATCGGCTTGAAGAACGGCTACTGAGAGATATAGACAAAAATACGCATAGTCAAACCCATTTTCTCTACCCGATTCTTCAGCTAAATACTGGATCCTTTGAGAATCACCCTACCCAATATATCGTTAGATTGTTATCCTTATCAACGCAATATCGGGGTCTCAACGATCTTTGTTCTTCACTGGATTCTAACGTGTCTGAGAAGGCGCAATGTCTCGATATCACGATAATCAAAAGATAACAGACAACCAAAAGACTTGCTACAACAAAATGTCTTCTATGAAAATTATTTTCATATTTTTTAAAAATTATTAAATAGTCTGTAACACGCAATTTTTTTTAAATCTATGGTCAGTCAGATATTCGACTTTTTAACGAATTGGAGATATTTTCAAATGTATTTTGACCAATATCTGGCCACGCTGACCGCCTTGTCATTTGCTTCGTTAAGATCTTCATTTGTACAAGAAGTGGGGCAGTTGAGACACAACAAAAGGTGGGCCATAGACTGAGTGGCACCACAGTCACATAGACTATTGCTGGAGAAGCCCCACCTAACTCGGTTTTCGCGACTATATCCCAACACCAGCCCGGAGCCTGTTCAGAGACTTCCAGAGTGCCCAGGGGAGATCACTACCGGTGGAAGCTTCTCAGCAGGTTGAATATTGGAAGGTGATGTTGGGTACTTGCATTTCCACCATGAGAGTTTAGTCTTATTGGCTTCTTTGGCTAGTATACTAGGTTGTCTGAGAAAGCTATGCCGGCTCTTCAAACGTGATGGTGGAGGGGCCTGTCCGTAAAACAAATGTCTGTTACCTCGGATATGCTTGTATATGCTCTACCCTACAGGCAACGTCACGGCGCACACTGGGTGGGGCGATACCAGACAAAGTAAATAGATGGAGCAGTGGGATAGGTTTTAAAGTACCAGAGACAATTCTGCCGAAAGCATTCAGATGGGATAGTATGTGATTGATAGTGACTATTAAAACAAAGTAATAAAATTTTCACATTCAATACATATTTTTATTTTGTTCATCTTTGCTTACATTATAAACGCAAAAGTATGAGAGTATGTATGGATGTTTGTTACTCTACGCCAAAACAGCTGAACGGATTTTGACGAAATTTTGCACACAGATAGATTATACTCGATTAACACATAGTCTATCTTTCATCTCGGACAAAAGAGTACTTTTGTCCTGTAAAGGTCTCACGAATAGTAATTCGTGAGACCTTTACGTGAACGGGTGACAGCTAGTGGACATATAAGGATAAATGTGCACGAACGGTCGAAACGGTCAAAGAAATAGACGAAAATCTAAGAGATCATATCAATAGATGATGCGGCTAGCAACCCATCACTATTTTGATTCCATTTTAGATAATGTTTATGTATGTATGTGCACAAAGTATCTACAAAGAGATTGCTTTTGTTTAATTTCACATAAGAACAAAGGAATTAAATTTATTTTTATCATATCAAGTTTCTAAACTACGTAAATGGATTTTGCCAAAATAAGAAGGCGTCAATCACATGCTTTTTTATTTTACAGAAACGCTGACTATATTTTTTACAATATGTTTCACTGGGTACAAACCTTTTGAGAAAGTTGGTTAAAAATAACATTTGCTCTTATATCTAAAGCTATGTCCACGGAGTAAAGCTATGTCCCTTTATTTCATCGTATGTTTTTGTAGCTGATGTTTGAATTTCATTTATCAAAGTTTACTTTAGTTACAGGTTGCTTTCGTATCTAGAATGAGAACCTTTTTTGTAATATATCCTTTGAGAATTTATTCAGAGAATAAGAATTAATTGTAATTTAATAAGCTTGCTGTTTAGATACTTTATTTAAGAGACAAATCCTTAAATATTGATCTGAAAGAAAAGAAAAACGTAGAATGTTCCAGCTGCTTATCTTCCCGCGCCGACCGTAGAAGCCGGTTGAGGGAATGAGCTAAAATCTAAGAAGTCCATTTGATGTATCTACCCAACCGACCGAACTGTGAAATAAACTTCCTGCGGCGATACTACCGAATCGATACGACATTGGAGCCATATAAAACGAGTCTATGTTTTCTTAAAATACCGGAAGCGCTCTTGTCACACCCTAGGTGTTGCAGTTTTCTATGGACAGAGGTGATCGCCTACCATCAGGTGACCCGCTTGCTTGTTTCTCGCCCTAAGTCACAAAAAAAACCGTCACTATTATGATTCCTTTTCACTTATACATCCACTTACATGCTAAACATGGCATTTGGATTTAACGATCCTATTCTACCTCGTAATAGACAAAGGCGTGATAATTTGTATGTACAATGTATGCAATATCTCACGGTATTCCTGCATTTCTTTTATTACAAATAATATTTAAAAAAATATCAATATACTGTTAAATTTTCCAGTAAAAATGTGCCGACTCTCTTTTTATGCCTATTTATGGCATAAAAAGAGAGTCGGCACAATTTACAACAATGAATATTGATGATTGAATATTTAGTGACTTTTCTTTCAAAAAAGAAGCGTAGAGTTCTAATTTATCAAATAACTGAAAATTTGTAGAAGAGACCCGAGTTTATGAGAACTAAGAAATGTTTAGTGACTTCCCTACACTTTCTACATTTTACATACTGGACTTAATTTTATAGAATTTAAGTGTATTTTTTTAATTATACCTATTACATAAAATAATGCTAGTGGTTAACTTTATTTTAAAGTACGTTATTATTAATTATAAAATGAAATCCACATAAATACTCTACTATCATTGTTGAATGAAATAAACAAGTCTGTTGTATTTATTAACAGTATTTTATTTAATTATGTTTTTTGTACGCAGATTTACCAAAAGAAGGGCCAAGAATAACGGGCAATGAGCAAGAGAACAGGAGAGGAGACTCACTGTTCCTGAACTGCACATCAAGTCGGTCGTATCCAGCGGCGGTGCTTAGTTGGGACATAGACGGAGAAAAGGTATTTTATAATACATTTTTCTGTTTATGTTTAAATTATGACTAATTGTTACCCTACCTATACGACGCTTGCAAGTTTAATAACCTAATAAGTAAAAACCGACCAAGTGCGAGTCGGACTCGTGCACGAAGGGTTCCATACCATGATCTATAAAAACAGCAATAATATCATGTCTGTTGTATGGGAAATCCCTTAAATATTTGTTTCAATATAATTTTATTATTTATTTTTAGTACCACACTCTTACAGAAAATCGACGTCTGAGTAGAAGCTTTACCGCTTTTATGCTTCGTTCAGTGAGTGAGAGAGCCGGAGGCTCATCTTTCCCCCTCCCTTCCCTATTTCCTTCTCCCAACTCCTTGAAAGGCTGGCAACGCATCTGTCACACCGCGGTGTTGCAGTTGTCCATGGGCAGCGGTGATCACTTATCATCAGGTGCCCGCTGGCTCGTTTGCCGTCCTATAACGTAAAAAAAAAAACAAAAAAAGTGTGTTTTACTTCAATTTAGCGATAGTAGATTTAGATTTATTTTGTGAAAGCTATCAAAGTATCAATCGATCATAAAAAGTACTGCATTGTGGGGTCTGATAAGCTGCTGTTATTGAATAATATTTGACAAGCAGCAACAAACTGATACACATTTAATTAATCAAATTGTATTTACACGTTGTTGTCAATGGCTGAATAGGAGCTATTATAATCGTTTTCCAACTTTGTACACCAGTCAAACACAATACGACTAATAATAAATCTGTAATGGTTGGTCATGGAGTTAGTTAGGTACTTTGTTTTCAGAGATATCGTACAAGCTCTATACATGATACTAAAACTGAATTGACGATTTTTAGATCTTTTTCTGTATGTATGTGTCTCCATATCTCTTAAACGAATTAACTGAAATTTATGAAACTTGGGCAGATATACATTTAGGCGTACAGGATAAGCAATTTTTTTCTCCTCTATAAGACGTGACCTCATACAAACATAGGTAGTAAAATATATTTCTTTCTTATTACCCAGTACAATAACAGCCAACCGGACCCGGCGCCTCAGTGCTGCCACCACTTGTTTCAGAAAACCCTCGTCAAACATTGCTATGCCTACGAGTTACGTGAGTTTCACGTATACGTATACCTATCATTATGTCCTGGGGTGTTTTCTCGACATTACCTTTACACTGAAAGAAACTTAAATTGATCAATTTATTTCTCGATTCTGCGAAAAAATATAGGTATCATAAAAACAGGGATTGAATATAAAACATTTTACCCGCTATGAGGAGGCGTGGGCTGTTCTGAGAATTCTGTTTTTCGAGATTCATGTATAATGCAGGTTGTTTTTCGAAAAAGAAATAAAAAATAAAAAACGTTTCAATAACACCGAATTTGTTAATTTACATTCTTCTTTTCATGGAAACTTCTGTTTCAGTTCAAAGCCATTATTAAATACATAAAAAGAAACCTTCATTTATTGTTAAAAAATTATAGGCGTTAAAATGCGTACAAGTCTTACATTCTACTTGTCTAAATTTAAACACTAACCTTATATTAAAACCTGTAGGGTTATTGCAGTGCAACAATCCTACAGGAAACCTTATTGTTTCAAAAATAGACCATATTTATCTGAATATACTCATATTATGACGTCAATATTGTTGCCTCCAAATATCAAAACCTATGATTATTTCGACAATAATGATAAAATAGCAATTTCCTTTGAACCTTTATTATTAATTGTGCGGAAATTGCCAATGTCCAAAATCCTGCTCTGACTTTGTCCATATACGGACCGTGATTAATCGCCGTATTGTTGAATTTGGGAATAAAGTTTCCTTGCTAGAAAATGAAGAAAGTCTAGATGTGAAGCATATACATATCACTACATAGTATAAAATAAAGTCGCTTCCCGCTTAGATCTTTAAAACTACTTTGATACAGTTTTTTTTAATAGATAGAGTGATTTAAGAGGAAGGTTTATATATACATTACGCCCGTGCGACACCGGGGTTCGGGTCGCTAGTTGTGTATAATAAACATTCGTTGTGTATAAAAAGCTTAGTTTAGTATATTGGTATTGTATAAAAAGCCTTCTTTCTAATTCGTGCGTATTTCCTGGTGGTATCATCAGCTGTGTTTCGTCAAAACCCAGGGTTACTAATAGTTTCAGCCGTTCAGCGTTTCAAAATCACTGTATTACACAAAATTCTTTACGCATGTTTTTTGAATTTGGCCTAATTATACACTTATATTAATACATATTTTAAACCAAGAAAAAAATACGTTCTCTATCTTGGAAAGTTATAAACATAAGCCATAAGTAGTTTGGCTCCCAAAATCCCAATAAATTAATAATTGAGACGACCTTTATGAACTTTTTTTCGTGTTGCTATATTTGTCAGATTGATTTGGGTCTTGATTGTCTATACATGTATCTCTTATCAAATATAGTGTTGCTGAGTTAGTATCACAAGTTTACAACTTAGTCTATACTAAACTTTTGATACTAACTTAGCAGATAGCTCAGTAAATAAAATAAATAAATAAATATAAATATATACGGACAAATCACACAGATTGAGCTAGCCCCAAAGTAAGTTCAAGACTTGTGTTATGGGATACTAACTCAACGATACTATATATGATAACAAATACATATATAGATAAACATCCAAGACCCAGGCCAATCTGAAAATGAGCATTTTCCATCTTGACCTGGCCGGGGATCGAACCCGGTCACTCCGTGTCGCAGGCAGGCGTGTTGACCGCTGCGCCACGGAGCTAGTCAATTAGTCAGCTAGTCAATAGCTAGTCAGTCAGTGTAATTAAAAAAAATAAAATAAAAGAAGCTGCGAGAAAGCAGCTCAAAGCCTACGTTTGAGATATTACTAAAACACATTTTGTAGCAGTTTGAGAGGATATGGGATATTTTATTCTGAAATGCTATCCGAATTTTAGTAAGAATCTAAGGTAGAACTTACAGACGAGATAGGTAATTTATTAATATTAAAGCATGCAACAAATATAAAACGTGTAGTATCGTGGTTGTTCTACGAGCGTATTTAGAGTATCCACTTTACGCTTTAAGCAGTACTTAAATGAAGTTTCTTTTCTATACACTCATTAATTTGCATCAGAGACCTCTTTGGGTTCTCTGAATTCCCTAATAAAGGCTATCTCAACTATATTGGGGAACTTGGACCTTAATTAAACACTAGAACTTGCGAATACAAGATCAATTTATTTAAGACAAGTTCAAGAATAACCTTGTGAAATAGTGGACCGTACCGTAGTTGTTTTATCCTAATAGCTATAGCTAACGGCAAATAGGACCCATTAATAGAGAAAATTATTTTTTATTTTAATATATTAAAACTGGATAATTTGATGATTTAAAAATGTTATTGTATTCAGTGTCTATTAAATAGTATATCTATGAATATTAAAATAATGGAGACACATGTATGTACAGTAACTATAAATGTGAGTAAAAAGCAATGTCGGGTTTGTCCGAACACTTAGAACTAGAGAACGTGTAAACCGATTCCGATCTTTGAGTAATTAGTTTTGTTATCACCCCAAATTGCAGAACAATGATATTTTTTTTATTATTATACTTTGCTGTCGTACATCTGGGCAAAGGCCATAAATATAAAGAAATATTAACGACAAAAAAATAATAGCCAAACAAAGTTCGCCGGGACAGCTAGTTCTATAATAAAAACGAATTATAAACTACTGGGTAAACAAGGACAAAAAAATCTGTATCGTAGTCTTTAACCTGAGGACTGTCAAAATCTTTAATCAAATATAATGGTAGATACACAGCTTCATACAAAATGAAGCCTTAATAATGTCCCAGAGTCAAAACATCATGCTTACTTATAAACAAGACCAAAAACGGTACATACTGTAAGTTTTTGCATCTTATCACTGTACCTTCGTCATCGCGAGACGTGTGAATGCTAGCGCAGTTTATTGAAACTGTGGACAAAACAGCTCCGAAACTGGATTAGTGCGCTGTTTTGCCGGGGCCGTTTTTCGAGCGCGAATCGTGCATCTACCATTATATTTGATCGAAAGTAAAAATGCATCTAATGATATCTCATTTGAGACTCATATAATATCAAGTTATATTGGGTAGTTAAAGAGACGTGAGGAAACAAACAAACATGCATATTAGTATACATACCTTCGCCGTAGTCGGGTAAAAATAAATAACCGTATTTTCGGTCCTAATATAAAAAAATGATATCTATCAAACTTCCTGCATCCTTCATTATATTAATAAATATACCTGCAGTAATAAAAGTAAAAATATTTTAACGGTTCGATACAAAATTCAGATAGTATTAAGAATAAAGTATCCCATATCCTCGCAAACTGTTACATAATAGCGCCATTAGTCTGTGTTCATATTGATATCTTAAGCGCAGACTCTGAACTACTTCCTTACAATTTATTGGCTTTCCCGAGCCAAATAACTAGCGATTTTTCCAAGATTTTGTATAAACAACTATGTGTCTCGAAAACTTTTGTTTGGTTCTGTCGACGAGAAAGACGAAAAACTGCCTCCGTGGTCCAGTGGTTAAGGCGGTTGCCTGTAGACCTGGGGGTCGTGGGTTCGATGCCCACGGGATGCATAGTTTGTTGTTTCCAGTTTGGTTAGGACATTGCAGGCTTGAATCACCTGATTGTCTGATAATAAAGATGATTCCGTGCTTCGGAAGGCACGTTAAGCCGTTGGTCCCGGCTGCCATCTGGTAATCGTTAAAGGAACCACGTCAGAGGCCGAGCGGCGGTTCCGAAGCACTCTGACACCAGGGTGTGCATGGTCGATTGATCGTGACACCTACTCGAAATGATGATGATGATGATGACGAAAAAGTATCAAAGAAATTGACATGTAATTTATAAAAAAAAAATGAATTAAGGTTCGATGAAATTAGTAAAATATGCACCAAATCTCGTATTTTTGAACAAGTATTGTTTAGACTCTAAAACTCTAAACAATAAGTTATAACTTAGATATTGGATAATATTGAGTATTCTCAGAAACTGTAACATAATAAAGCGCATTACTCAAAGTTAAAGTATTGATAACTCAAGCGCATACTTTCTTCTTCTTTTTTCATCATTATCATCATCAGGCCTTTTTTTTAGTCTCCACTGCAGGAGCATGACCCTCTATGTACTACCGGAGCCATACAGACATGGCCATGGCCAGAGCAGACAGAGGATTTGGCCTACACTCTCTTCGTTGGCCAGACGGGTTGGAGAGGTCTCATTGATGTTTATGAGCTATGTTTTGCTTGTATTTCCTAGTCGCCTCTTATGACTTCCATGGGAAGGCCGGAAACCACATGGCTTCTTCTTTTTTATTCGTAATGTATTTTGATTAGGTATAATAATTTTGGCCCAGGCGGCTACTGGCACTGCCCCGTTATTTGCTTTCTCTAGATCCTTTTGTGTGCAGTGAGTGCAGCATAAAGGGTACGGAAACAGATGGCTCATAAACTGATCGCCGCAGTCGCATGCGCTGTTGCCGGAGAAACCCACATAATCCGGTTTTCCTGGCATATCCCTACACCAGATATAAGACAGTGATTGTGAGGAAGCCTCCTCACAATAATTGAATTTCTCGCTAAAGATTTTTTTATGGATATTTACGAATCGATGTGCGTCATAAACTAAATTCTTTCTTCGAACAATGAAGAAAGAAAGCTTTGAATCGTTTCCATTCGAATACTTATACAGAACCTAAATACTGACTAAAAATTAAAGATTCCGTTAGTATGTGACGTATCAATCATATGTCAATGATATATTGAGTGAAAAACTGTGTCAAATTCATTAAATATTTATTTCGATCCGGGTTGTACGGCATGGAGGCTTTGTTAATGCAACGCCAGCTTCAAAATCTGGGGTTCTATCTTGGTACAGGCGACTTCATTAATCGAGCGATTCCGTATAGAAAACGTACGTGTTGATGAAGTCCCATTCCCATTCAAAAATAGTAACCCTATTTTTTATTAGTTCCTGTGATTGCCACTTGACGTCTTTGGAGCCAGCTTGGCGGCTAAAACCAAGCAAAAAGTGCATTCAATACGTCAGCGAGCAGTTTGATAATCAAAAGAATAATATACATAGCAATCACTTACGTAATGCCATCGAAAATTAACAGGTTGCGATATATTAAAAAATAAATCAAATATATTTTTGATAAATTATAAATATTAATATATTAAATTTTATAATTATTATAATAGAAGATATTAAAATTAAAAATAATCTGAGATCGGTTGCGCAGTCTCTGCGCGATTATCGCTGATGTTTTTATTCAAGTAGACACGACTATTGACACTTTTAGGTCTGTATAACCTAAAAGTGTCATATTTATATATAGTGCCTAATATTTGTGATACAATTGCGAGTAAAGCAAATAATCTGGAATCGTTATGGAATCTCGGTTTTACTCACGTTTTATTCGTCGGATTCGCCGACTAGTTTCGGTCTGTTCAGAAAATCATCATCGAAATGTGTAGCCACCCCTAACATCCCGACGATGATGTTGCCTTTACACAAAATTCAGATACATTTAGGGAATATCGTCACGATTTGTTAAAAATTGGCACCATTACCTTGTATTTATATAAATATCTCAAGCTTAGACTTTGAGCGGCTTCCTCACATTTTGCTCGCAATTTGTTGACTTCCCGATCTGAATGACTCGCAATTTTTCCAAACTACATAAATTTACATATTATTCAAAGTTCTGTCAAAGAAAAAGTAACAAGAGATGTTTAGGTATCTAATCTTTAGAATATAAAGGAAGGTTAACTAGTTAAAACTATACCATGTGGTCGATATTTCAGCTCATATTTCAATGATATATTTTAAGTATATAATTGGGCCAAATTCGTTAAAATAAATATGTATTGTGACTATTAAATATTTATTCAGATAATTTGAAGAAAATAATATTAAACTTATCTCAGTCTCTTCCATGCTGATCTGGGAGAAAAGAAAAAGCGTAAAAAGTACCAACTATCTATTATATTGAAACATGTTTTTATTATAAACGAATCCATATTGTAAAGTGCTTGCTAAGACAAATCAAATGAGCCCAAACACGATTGATTTACCTTGTTTATTTTTAGAGTTCCTATGGCCAACTCTTGACTCCATCATCAGACCAGCGCAACGATTCCAAAGTATTGTATTGTGATCAGATTTACACATGAATGTAATATTTCAGCTCAATCGGTAACCGGAAAGATATGATTACAGACCAACAGGGGAAACTAAATAAAAGCTTGTAAAAAATGCAAAAATGTTCTAAAAAACAATCATCTGTCTTAAGTTTGAGGTTTCTAAACGAAATTCAAATAGATTATGGGAATGAAATATCCCATATTTTCGCAAACTATTTCATAATACCGCCATTACTCTGCGTTCATATTGATTTGAACTACTTCCTTACAGTTTATTGGCTTTCCCGAGCCAAATCACTAGCTATATTTTCAAGACACTGTATCAATCCATGTGCAACACCACCAAAATTCCTAATTCCGTAAAAAAAAGGGGTTCAAACACATTCGTACAATTTCCGCATTCGTACAATTCCACATTCGTACAATCCCATATTCGTACAATCCCACATTCGTACAATCCCACATTCGATGGTTGGGGTACTGAAAATATGTTTTGTGTCTATTCTGTAATGCAAAGAGGGCAAATATGTTTTTGATGCATGGCGAAATTTAACTCCTTCTTTACTTCCTATAATATAGGGTACGATTAGATATATAATTGCTTAAATTAAGAGCTTTTTTTGTTTCACTTGGGCTTTGGGAGAATTTCCATACTAAGAGTAATTACTGAACGGAATGTTTTAAGATATTGATTATTCTACAAAAGTAATATCTAATTAATCAGTCAGATCCGAAAACGGCTTCAATCAAACTACCTACTATACTAATTTTGATGCAATTTAAATACTCACGCGGCTGCGATTGGCCGCGTAGCACGAAAGTATATACCAGGATTCTAATGAAATCCTATAGGTACATCCAGGCCTTTACAAGTTACATACTAGATTCATACAAACATGAACTTTTACAAAGTTCATGTTTGTACATATATTATGATATAAATCTAGGCAATTATAACATATAATAGTATAGTTTTTATCACAAAATAATTATATCTCCATATATGCCAACTCAGTCTACCTCCGAACATGAAGTTTTCATAACGTTAGGTAAATAATTAGCCATGTGGTTTCCGGCAGAGTAGAATAGGACCACTCCTAGTCATCCCATGGAGGTCGTAAGAGGCGACTTAGGAAATAAAAGCTAAACAAAGCTCATAAACATAAATGAGAGCTCTCCATCCCGTCTGACCAGCGAGGAGAGTGTAGGCCAAATTCTCTGTTTGCTCTGGCCAAATATGGCTCCGGTAGTACAGAGAGGGTGATGCTCCTGCAGTGGACACTAAAAAGACCTGATGATGATGATGATATGCCAACTCAGTCTACCTGCGAACATGAAGTTTTCATAACTTTAGGTGTAACTAGCTGTTGCCCGCGGCTCCGCCCGCGTTAGTGTCGATCCCTCGGGAACAGTAGAATTTCCCGGAATCAAACATACCCTATGTCCTTCCCCGGGCCTCACACCTCCATACCTAATTTCACCCAAATCAGTTCAATGGTTGAAGCTTAAAAAGACGACAGACAGAGTTACTTTCGCATTTATAATATTAGTATTAGTATGGAAGTATGGATATTATTTATACTTCTAAGTCCGGAAATGAGAATATTTCCATAAAACCTTTACCGTCCCATTTTACCCCTTTAGGAGTGAATTTTGTCCATTTCACCCACATATATGTTTAATTGTAATCTAGCACTTACATACCTATTTATTTTCATACTTCATAGTCCAGAAATGAGAAAATTTCCAATTTCCAAACAAACTTTACCCCCCTTCTGGTGGATTTTTTTCCAGTTGAACTACATAGATCTTTTTCAATTGATATCGTGAATTTATTTACCTATTTTCATACTTCTAAGTCTAGAAATGAGTAAATTCCTATACTATCTTTACCCCGCTATTTTACCCCTTCAGGGAAAAATATCGTCCATTTTACCTACACAGATATTTTAAATTGTAACCTAGAACTTATATACTTATTTCACACGTCTAAGTCCAGAAATGAGAAAATTTCCATACAAAGCTTATATATTTTATCCCTTAATTTTGCAAATATCATCTACCTACACACATCTTTTTTAATTTTAATCGAGGACTTATATACCTACTTTCATACTTCTGAGTCCAGAAAATTCATATAAATTTTACCCCTTTAGAAGTTAAATTTCTTAAAAATACTTTTTACGTTATATGTTTTGCTGAGTTAAAACAAAGCAATTGGTGAAAGTTTGAAGTAAATCGGTTCAGTATTTTCGGAGATAATCGTGATCATACATACAGACAGACAGACAGACAGACAGACAAAAAATTCGAAAAAAAATTTTTTTGCTTTCTATTATTCTTTTTAAGTGTCCCTCTATGCATTTCAGTCAAAAATTCTAAATGTACAGACAAAATATTTTTACTGTTTTATTATATGTATAGATGATAATGTAAAAAACGCCATAAAATCGTAATAAATGATTGAATTTAAATGTGTAACAATCACGAAAAAATTAGTAAACATTATTTGAGATTAAAATTGTAGGTTCAAAGTCCAAAGACCTCTATATGTTGATGAGCAGGATGGTTTCTTCAACAGCTCGTCATTACAGGTGACTGATCCAGAGCTGTTGGTCGAGTATCCACCGATGCAGCACCAACATGGGCTCATGTCTACGGCTCTCGGCTTGCGGGTGCCTGTAGGGAGGACCATGCAAGTGAGGTGTACTGCCAGAGTGGCTCCTGCATGGCGTGAAGGGAGCGAAGCAGTGGTTGGAAATAGCCAACTTGCTGATAGCAAAGAAGCTATGTTACTAGGTGAGTATATCTTCTCCTTTGTCATTTAAAGAGCGGTTATCTTTTTATTAAATTGCTTGAAAAATCTGACAACATTGTTGGCCACTTACATGTAAAGCAAGTAACACCAGAAACTAAATGGTAGTCTTCTTGTTATCTTTTCATTGTTGATTGACTCGACATACTTTATTGTCTTTACTCTATACTAGCTTTCAACTGCTGTTCTGCCCGCGTCAATGTGGATCCCTCGGGAAAGTACTTTTTCCCGGAATAACATATACACAATGTCCCTTCTCTGTACCCCAGACAACAGGTATGCAAAGTTTTATGACTATTGGTTCGGTAGATATGGTGTGAAGGCGTAAACAATTACATATCAGATAAATAAAATACGATAAGAGATTGAAGTAGGACAGGAGTAAGGAATCCAATTGTTTCATAATATGGTTGGATTTTTTTGTATCTCATTTCTGATTAAACGGAATTTCAACAAACAAATGCTTCATTAGTAAACAAGAATCAATATTGTAGCACTGTAAATCTCCAACTGCATAGTATTATATAACTGCATAGTATTATATTATACAGAAATACGTACCTGAATCCGACAATGCAGTGAAAACTAGCTCCAATAACATTGTTATGAATGGTGCCCATAGAGATTCAGGATCTAGGAATAATCTACTATGCAGTTGTGCTCAAGTTACTCAGTATAGTTGCACCTGGAGATAAGTTTAATTAAGTTGGACTACCGAAATTCAGTTGCGGGAAACAATATCATTGTAACGTAAGCTATAGCATTGTTCGTATCTGAAATGGTTACTAGATATATATATATATATATCAGTGTATTTTTTCTTTCTTTTCTTCTATCGAATCATTGAATGGCTATCTTCTTCTTTTATTCCGACGGCGCTACAACCCTTTATGGATCTTGGTTTCTGCCACCTGTAACGTTTCTTTGCCTCTTTCCTCCAATTTTTATATTTGCCCACCTTTTTTAGGCCTTCCACAATGCAACTTTACCATCTTTTCTTAGGCCTCCTTTCCTGCCTCTAGGCCATTCTTTTTGTGGCGTCCATTTCGACACGACTTTGGAAGACCTGTTATCCGGCAAACGGTCCAAGTGACCTGCCCATCTCAACCGTTATGACTAGTGCATCAAGTAGTAAACTGGCTATATGTATGTTAAATATGTTTCGAGTAGTGCTTTGCCACCGTGAATGCCTGTTCGTTTGCCTCATCAGATCTTGTTGAGAGCAAGAAGTTAAACTTTCTGAGTACACCAAGACGTGACCCATAGATTGGATAGCACCACAGCCATCCAATCTTTGTATGCAAAGCCCCACCTGACTCTATTTTCGTGGCATTTATCAACACCAGCCCTTAGTCTATTTAGTATTATATAAACCGGTCAAAAAGAAGGCCTCGTTGCTTTCCATCATCCAATATAGAGGTCAAATGCACTACAAAACAACACGAAAAATCATAAAAACTCGTTTTATAGTACCTATAATCAAGTTATTTATTAAGTAATCACTCAAACGTCAGATTAAACACATCAGTATAAATGAATCGTTATTGTCATTTATGCCAATTGACAGGCGAATCAGAAAATATTAATTGCAAGTAAACTATATCTTATTTTCGTTATTGTCATTTATGGCAATGGACAGGCGAATCAGAAATTGTTAGTTGCAAGTAAACTATATATTTATTTTTTGATTGAAAAATGTTTTCTGCTTATAAAACTATATTTTTCAGTTTTGGTTTTACCATGTTACGGCTACCCTCTAGTGATAAATAGAAAAGTCTGTACGTAACAATTTTTTTGCTGTCTTTAATTATCTGCTATAAGTTACTCTTGATTTTTTTGGTATAGTTTCCATATAAAGGTAAAATACCGAAGAAATTAAGCAAGCCAAACAACATTTAAAACTACGCACATAGTATTGCTTGCTTGCTTTTTGTGTGTGTAAGTGGCCAACATTAGTGCCAGATTTTGCAAGCTGCCTAACGGCATTTGATATAGCTTAACGATCGCCATCTAGTAATCTCAGCCGGGACTAACGGCTAAAGTGCTCTCCAAAGCACGAGCAGTTCGAGAAAATTTTGTGCCATACGTGGCCACCCATCCTTGTGGCGACCACGTCCGGGGTTGCTTAACATGCGTAAGGCTTATAATGCGTACGCCGACTGGGCTGAGCTTCTCCATCGCATTGATTTATCCTTACTAATATTATAAATGTGAAAGTGAGTTTGCTTGTTTGTTACGCTTTCACGTCGTAACTACTGTGCGACCATCATGAAATTTTGCATATTCTTTAGAGTACGGAGAAGGACATAGGCTACCTTTTTTCCCGGGAAAAGTACTATTCCTGAGGGATAGACATTAATGCGGGCGGAGCCGCGGACGAAAGCTAGTCTACAATAAAGCCACAGAAGATTACCCCAACGACTAACAGTGAACTAAATAATATTACTAATAACCTTAAATCCGTTTCCCCCAAATAACGTTTGCGAGACTAACAAGGCTTATTTGTTTCAGTGAGGAGTTCATCCGACGCCTCAACGTTGAGTGTAATGCTGTTAACACTTTCGCTCACGCTATTCTTCAGTGGCGTAACGGTAACGTGATAAATTATCACGACTATTTTCTTAACGGGACGTGATTACGAAGCGCTCTTAGTTTGTTAGAGACTGTTTGGAGATTTCTATACTATTGTTACTGTTTTCTATGTATGTTTTATATTGAATTGCTCTAGCTTTGAAAGTTTTGTCTAAATTATTACAATAATTCCTTTTCATTGCATTCATTTCTATTGCTTCCAAGTTAGACTTATGTTTCTCTTATATTCTCTTGACTTTTAGAATAAAAGGTATTTAGACGTTATCTATGATTTAACTCCAATACTGTGTACAATTAAATTAGGTAGATAATAAATGTTATCATTTCTTTTGATAAAAGAATAATGTCTTCGATACATATCTATAATGGAATAGTTAATGCTAGTGTTTGTAAGACACAGTACAGGGCGCGGTTGTTGAATGTTTTGTCTAAGAAAAATGTTCTTTTGACGATAAACTTTCAGCGGGAGTTATTAGCGGGAATTTCGGCGAACTGCATGATTTTTGTTTTGGATTATTTTTCAAATTGATTCTAGTACTTCATAATGTAAAATTGGTGTAATTTGGTCTTCCAAATGCCTGTGTTTATGAACAATGTGTGGCATAATGAAAATAAACTGTAATGATGCGGCTGTAGGTGTGATTTACTTAGCTGGCTGGTGGTTATCTGCCTCGATGCTCGTCTATGATCAAACTAGTGAATTCTTAGATATTGTCGCCATGGAATCAACGAAATGAATTACATAAACTAATTCGTTGATAAACAAGACTAAGAAAAGGCGCGGGTAACTTCCAATGTACTTGATACTGGTATCTAGCTTTGCTATATCAGGTCACGCGTAAAAGCCAAGTCAAGCATAGCCAGCTCCTTTAACTCTTTACAGTGTACGGCTATAGCCGTTGTAACAATAGAACTTCTATTTTGTCTCGTTTAGTATCCTGTAAAGTATTAAATATGATGCGTTGACTACATCGTGTAGATTGGGCCCTTTTTTAGTATCAATCACCACAGAGCTTTGATCCAGTAAACAAAACTAGATAGGTAGACAATCCTCGATAAAAACTTATTACTTATTCGTAGGATAAAAAGCGTCCTAATAATAGCCAAATAGACGCCCAGTAGACATGGTTGCATATTTTTTGTTATATTTGAATTTTGAATTCCAAAAGCTGAGGGCGCTCAGCTTTCGAAATTGGACTTTATGGCATACTAGTAAGGTTGGCTTAGCATTGATGTAGATTTATTTAAATAATATTTACTTAAAAAGAATTGTGGATATGCTGAAGTGTACATCTAGCTATTTTTTTTTACTTCATCGAAGCCACAGAGGAAATAATATCAAGTTTAATATCACAAAGCATTGTAACCTTTTTACAAAAGAAACAAAACCTATCTATAAAATAAAAATATCCATGGCTCAACAACCGAGTTCTGTATTTAATTAAAATAAAATTTTGTTTATCAAAATTTAAATTAAATATAGAAGTTATTTTTTAGCATGGAGAAATGCGGTATCATTATTTTATAATGTAAAAAGTTTCACATTTTGTAACTTGTAAATAAAATTTAGAAACGCCTTCTTAGATAATACTTTGATCTAATGTACATAAACATTATTAAGACTAGACTTAGTTCAAATAATTTTGTAAATTACTGTAAGAAAATAATGTTTTCACTATTATTTTAAATTATGAAAAAATCATTTATGTTTAAAAAAAAAATGGTTATTGCTAACTTTGTACTTAATGAAACAATCAAATATTTTGGAAATATATGGAACAAAAACGATGAAATGTTAAAATGAACATGTATATAAGTAATAGATTCTGTTTATGCTTAACTTGAATTTTAGCATGGTGATTTAAGACTTATAAAACCCAATGCATATCCTTATAGTATCAAAACTTTGAGAAATACGATTATTGTATTGATCATATTTCACAAAAACGTACCTTTATAATGACCATGTAAAAACAATTATTTGTATGGAAGGTTTCAAACCAATAAGTCATACAAAAGTTGACAAAAAATACCAATAAAAAATAAAAGGCACGTAGCAAACGAAAAATCAAATATTTTTGTTACATTCCATAAATGCATATCGCTAGTATAAGTTGCTGTACCACCATTCCCAATGTAATATATTTATATTAGAACACATCCGCTTTTGTTGTTAATGTGTACTGTAATTAGAATTAACTGGCATTATTTTGTTGAAATATAAAGATTATTTGTTATCCGGCCTTTCATTACTCGATACCTTCAGGGCCTAAAGCTTGAAAAATCTAAAAAACAAAATTAACAACATTACTTATTGATGTTATAGTTCAGAAAGGAAGCTTGTGTTTTGAAAATTACCATTCATCAAGCAATAATAGTATTGAAACTTACGCGAGATAACTTCATTATAAAAACACGGGTAAACTCACGTTTATTCAGTTGAAATCGCCAACTAGTTTCGGTCTGTTACGAAGATCATCATCAGGGCGAGTGTTAGGGGTGGCGACACGGCGGTTCGCTTACCTCATTATGATGAATTTATCAAGCAATAAACGACATAAAAAAATTAACTACATTATATTGCAATTGTAGAGAAGCTATTACCGAGAGGCGGCCTGTTTAGAGATCTACCTATTAATGTGTATGAGTTATCTAGCATGGCTTGAGTTCTGTGGCCTAAGTCGGCCCCCGGGGGTGATTCCCAGTCAAGTCGAGATGGAAAATGATATTTTTCTGCTTGGCCTGGATCTCGGATGTTTATCTATACATGTTTTTGTAGTAAAATATAGTATCGTTAAGTAGTATCCCATAAGACAAGTCTCAATTGTTTTGGGGCTGAATCTGAGTGATTTGTCCATATTTTTATTTAGTAATAAAAGGGATATCTATAGATCTATAGATCTAGAGAAAAGAATATCTATAGATACATGTATCTATAGATATTCTTTTCTGTGTGAACGAGTGTGAGTACCCTCTAGTGTGTCTGACATCCAATACTATCATAAATAGTAGGATGGGAATTTGCTGAGACTTCATAGTGATTAGGTTGGAAAACAATTTCCTTAAAAGATCTGCTTAGAGTTACACACTTAAGAAGAGGGCCCTTTATCATCAGGCTTACCTCTATATTCGTAACCAGGTGCACTGTTTATTTTAGATGACTGAAAATGCCCAACCTATATTTATTACAGACTTAAGTGACAATTTACAAAGACAATTTACAAAAAAACTTAATTTATTAGCTCTAATGAATTAGTTGCCAATGAATCTCATGCCTTACCTACATATATTTTGTGGTAAGTATAGAAACTAGACGGTTAATATCATCTCAGAAGTGAAATATTGCAAGCTCCTTGAATAAAAACAGTATTTTATATGAAAAATGACAAATAAGCTACAGAATATTATGCATTATGCATCAAACGTTGAATTCGCTGAGGCATTCACTAAAGGGCGCTGACGTGAATGCACTAGCTGACTTGGCAGTACCCACTATCTTATAGATACCTATATCAATGCAATGTTCTATTAGGTATGAATGACTTGCCAATACTGAGTTTGTGAAGTTATAGGTATCCTATAGCGTGTAAATTACCCAATGACATTGCTTTAAAGGGGTTACCAAGTCCCGAAATGAATAACTTTCTTTGAGGGACCAATGCTGGGAACTTGAAAGACATTTCCAAACAAAAGTGTTCAACCGAACCGGCAAAATTGAGTTCACAGCATTGATCACATAGAAATAGTATTTCATTTTGACGGGATAAGTCATCCCATTATGAGTCGGTAGGCAAAATATCTTGACGCTGTATGAAGGTATCAAAAAGTTAGCTCTTTCCGTTATTAGGTACTATTAGTATGCTTTTATAATGTCAGAATACAAATATCATATTGTATATGTCTCGAAAATAAACATACACTTATTACGTTTCCATTCCTAACGGGCTAGATTGAGCCAAAGGCCTCAAGACCATGGCAACGCTTTGTTGAAGTAGCGGGCATAAACTCGCAGGTAGAAAAGGTATCAAAATCATGATGTCTGCTAGCCGTATCACCTAATATTTTTTTATTCTATTTTTAATTTCTACCAGACTAGCATGAAAGTTTTAGTCAAAACATGTTAAAGACTTTTTTCGGGAGCATAAAATGAAATTACTGGCCATAGAAACTGAATTTGCTTATCTGTTGATGTTGCTATGAAAAGATTTTGAGGTGAATGCTGTCTAAAAGTTATTCACCGTACGGTCCAAAACTTCCAAATATCATTTTACTTTGTTGGAGATTCATCTGTTAGGATGATAAAAATGTTTTAAAATGTACTTTCTTGCAAAAAATACTTTGTATCTTAGCTTAGAATTATATTCCAGTACAATAAGTTACTGAACAAAGTAATGCCCCAAGGCATCAGTACGAGTACTGTATGGAAACAACGAAAAATTTTGGTTGTGAAAATGTTGACATGGTCCAGTGGGTCTGAGCAATATTAGCGCTTACGTACGCTAAGCATACCCCGGGTACGGTCCCCTCTAGGATGGGTGACCGCAAGTGGCATAAAAATATCTCGAGCTTCTTCTTGCGTTGGAAGGCACGTTAAGCCGCTGGATTGCAATGGATTCCGTAGGTATCTAAACGAAAAGGTGCTGCGTTCTGACGCGAGCTAAATTACACCGTATCACTAACATCATTAGGTTGATATTTCTTTCAATACATTTGCAGAGTGCAACTTGTGTCCGTAATTACTAATACTTATTTTGTGGTCCTGTTTCAGCTTGGGTAAAAAGTACTTTGTATGTACCGCCGTCGGTTGTTCTCCTGCACAAGTCGCACTTCTAAATTTCGCAATCGGTTGACGTGAAATTTTGTGAGACTATTCAATAATACCTTAGAATAAGTTTGTCGATTCATTTGATTTCATTTTTTTTTTCAAAATGGGGTTTTCGGAACAATGAGCCTAACGCCATTTGAATATATGACGCATAGGACGCTGTAATATTGAGTAAGTATCGCGAGGTCTGCACCTCACACAGCTACTAGTTAAATCTACAATGTGTTTCTACAAAAGGTATACAATGATGTATGCGCCACATTCTTCGTCAAAATAATTAAAATCACCGTACTTCTCCATCCCGCTTTACTTACTTACTTTCATCTACTTTACTTTAAGCTTCATTAATCTCACGTAATTTCTGCTGCTACCGAGCGTCGCCATGTTTCCCGGGGCCGACCACGCTATCTGTTTTCTTGTAGGAGTCATCCTAGTGCCTATTTAGGACTTACTTGACTTAAGGTCCTATGGCCCGTATGTGGGCTTCTACAGTATTGCGCCATTGCGATCTATCCTTGGCTACGCGCTTTACTTCAGGCCAGGTTAGCCCGATTGACTTCATCTCCGTGGCCACAGTGCGCCGCCAGGTCTGCTAGAGACGGCCCACCTTCTGCTTTCCCTGGGAGGTCCACTCCAGGGCCTGCCTCAGGATGTGTTTGGGCTCTCTTCTGAGCGTATAGCCTATCCATGTCCATTTGCAGCGCATGGTCTGCTTAAACAAAAGAATGCTGGGAACTCAAAAAAATTCGACATTCCCATACAAACTGGCCGGGCGGCAAAACTCTTTTGTATGGAAATGCCTCATTTTATTTTGAGTTCCCAGCATTGGTCCCATAGGAAAAGTTGTTCATATTGATGGTCTGAGTCACCACGAGGGTACATTTACATATACGCTATAATAGCGTGTAAATGTACCCTCGATGTCCTCTAAAGTGGTGCTATATAGCTCCATATAGTTCCAGAAATACTCACCAAAACCCGAATGAAAACTGTGAAAAATTAATCAAAGCCGATCAAATAAATTCCTTCGCTGTAGAAACATTATTAAATAAACAAAGCACACGACAAGTTATTCCATTAACAATATTTTCCAATAGAATCACTACAATATCATTCGAGCAGCCTGCGGCGTCGATTCCCATCTGTCAATTTACGCAACCGTATTACGTTTCATTTCAATTCGATCGGGTATCCACAATCTAATTCATAAAATGCACTACCAGTATTAGGCCACTGTCCCACTTAGTAATATATCGCCCGATAATATCGCTTAGAGGAAAATCAATCGAGTGTAAATTTAAATTGCCGGATGGCTGAACACTTTTCTATGGGAATGCCGATTTATTTTACAAGTCCAAGGATTAGTCACATAAGAAAATTTCATCTTTTACCGACGTGAGTCATCCCTTTAAGGCGAAGATATATTTACACCAGGTATATAAGAGAAGTAGAGAAGCAGAGTAGAATAGGACCACTCCAAGTCTTCCCGTGGATGTCGTAGAAGGCGACTTAGGAAATACAAGCTAAACAAAGCTTATAAACATCTAAGAGACCTCTCCAACCCGTCTCGCCAGCGTGGAGAGTGTAGGCCAAGTCCTCTGGCTGCTCTGGCCAAGTATGGCCCTAGTAGTACAGAGAGGGTCGTGCTCCTGTAGTGGAGACTAAAAAGGACCTGATGCTGATGCTGATATAAGAGAAAATATCAAGATGCTTTTTCTGTTTGACAAGTCAAATGCAGGCAAAAACAGAGGTGTAAGAAAATGGGAGAAAAACGTGGAGGAGGCCAAAACTACAAAATATTGTAGCAATAAAGGAAGTGAGTAAAGAGACATTTTATTTCCCTTTAAAGCTATTCTGAGAGAAGATATATACCCGCTATATACAATTAAACATCTTGACAAATGCAGGTATAACATTGCAAAAACAGAACAGGAAACAGAAGTAGGCCAAAACCTACAAAGAGTTGAAACAATACAGAAAGTAAGTAAAGTGACATTTTACCATAGTGCATTACCGTTAAAGCTAGTTCGATGGTAGAATTACACCAGCTATATACAATTAAACATCTGGAAATTCAGGATGCAGGTAAAACATGGTAAAATACAGCTTAGAGAAAAGAGAAGAAGTTTATTGCCTTCATCTCCGTGGAGATGAAGGCAATAAGAATTAGAGAAAAGAGAAGAACATTAAACAAAACGTCAAATACGCCATTTTGTTATTTGACGTTTTGTTTTTTAATTTTCTTTAGTTTTTGTTATTGAAGGTTGACTGACGTGGCAAAAGCATGGCACTTGCGTGGCACTATAACCTCTTCTTTGACGTATTGACCGGCAAATTTATTAACCGATTGCGGCGATGTCAAGGGGGGTTGTAGTAATTAGTGCAGGTGGTAGTTTCAAATGTTTATTTATTATTATACTTGTTCTCTCTATTCTATTTATTATTGTATGCGTTTAATCGATATCTTTGTTTTTGTGTACACTTGTTTTGTTTAATTTAGTTTTATATATATTTTTTTTTTTTTTTTTTTTGTGTGTGTGTCGTATAGTGCCTGTTTCCGTGATGCCTCAGAAGGTGACGGCTGAAAATCAGTGCTGGATTAGGGTATCCCTAGTCCAGCGTAACGCTGAGCCGTCACCTTTTGTAACACTGATGGCACTGAACTTTTATTTGTACTTTTCAATAATTTTATTTTATATTGCTTTGTGTGTGTCCAAGTGTTATAATAAAAAAATATTCTATTCTATTCTATTCTATTCTATTCTATAACCCACAAAGAGTAGCAGCAATACAGGAAGTAAGTAAAGCGATCTTTCACTATAGTGCATTACCTTTAAAGCTGTTCCGAGGGTAGATTTACATCCGTTATATACAGTTAAATATTTCACAAGTGCAGGTTAAACCATGGTAAAAACAAAGCTGAAAAAAAGGATACTAAAACCCACTAAGAGTAGCAGCAATAAACGAAGTTTTAGCCGTGTGGTTTCCGGCAGAGTAGAATAGGACCACTCCTAGTCTTCCCATGGAGGTCGTAAGTGGCTACTTAGGAAATCCAAGCTAAACAAAGCTCATAAACATCAATGAGACCTCTCCAACCCGTCTGGCTAGCGAGAAGAGTGTAGGCTAAATCCTCTGTCTGCTCTGGCCAAGTATGGCTCTGGTAGTACAGAGAGGGTCATGCTCCTGCAGTGGAGACTAAAAAAACCTGATGGTGATGATGATAATGATGAATAAACGAAGTAAGTAAAATGAAATTTTACTACAGGGCATTACCTTTAAAAATAGTCTGAGGGTAGATTTACACCAGCTATATACAATTAAACATCTTGACATGCAGGTAAAATATGGTAAAAATAGAGCTGAGAGAAAAGATAGGACGGTTAAAACTTAAAAAGAGTAACAGCAATATAGGAAGTAAATAAAGTGATTTTACTTTTATTATAGTGCATTATGATAAAAGCTGTTTCGAGAGTAGATATATACCAGCTATATACAATTAAACATGTTGAAATGCAGATAAAACATGGTAAAAATAGAGCAGAGAGAAAAGAGAAGGAGGTTAAAACTTACAAAGAGTTGCAGCAATACAGAAAGTGAATTTAGTGGCATTTTGGCTATACCTAGTGCATTGCATGTTGTTTCTTCCTCAGAACTAATACATTCTCAATCAATATTTGACAGTCAGCTGCTCGCTTATAATCTAGATTTAAAAGTTTTGGTAATACAGTGCGCTTTTCGTGAGTATTAAAATAATTCTTAAAAGCATGGGTAGGATTCAAAAGCCGCGTTTAGCTTGTTGGTGGACGTGTAGGTGCAAAACGGAGTTATTAATTATTAATTATTATTACTAATAAATAATATGTCCATGGACATAATTAGTATATTAGGAAATTGTAAATTGATTACAGACTAACATCGTGACAGTTAAAACTAAATAAAAGCTTTTAAAAATAAACGTTCTGATGTTTACATTCGATTATACCTCTTGTGAGATGGAGTCTTTATTACTTAGAAAGTCATTGATAAATCCCTCTTAGGGTAAGATTCTCTTTGAGGACTTTACAAAGCATTTGGAACCCTGACCATTTCGAACAAATCGTCCCAGCTCGTATCTGCTCGCTTCTTTTTGTCAGCTATCTTCCACACTTGTCTACGGACTCTTTGTAGCAGCTCATCCGTAAATTGATCGTCTAAGAAAATGTTCAATTTCAAAACATTATTTTTCTAGTAGTTAACTGCGGCTTTCCAAAATATTCACAGGTACTATTTGTACATTTTGCTACTAAAACATAAAGTAAATGGACGTTGAAATATAAATATTGAAATTAAAATACAAATTACGCTTGTTTCCTAAAATAATAGCTATTATTTAACTGATGGACTCATAAAGTCTGTCTACTCTTATTAAATTAGGAAATAAAATATGGTAAAAATTTTCAAGCGGGCGGGATTTGAACCTGCGACCTTAACTCGTACTATACATGAATATAGGTACTATCACGTCTTTTATTCCCTTACGTTGTAAATAAGACCTAAAAGCCACGTTGAACATGTTGGAGGGTGTTAGATGAAAAACGGAATCATAATACTGATAGTTTGCTAGCCGCATCGCCTACTAACATAATTCGTCAGATTTTCGCGTATTCCCTCGATCGGCTTTTATGATCTGCGCGAGAAGAGAAGCAGTTGGTACATTTGAGGTTTTTTTAGGGTTCCGTACCCAAAGGGTGAAAACAGGACCCTATTAATATCGCTCCGACAGACGATATCTGACAGGCAGACAGACGTCTGCCTGTCTGTCTGTCCATCTCTCACCAGGCTGTATCTTATGAATCGTGATAGTTAGACAGGTGAAATTTTCACAAATGATGTATTTCTGTTGTCGCTATAACAAAAAATAGAATAAAATAAATATTTAAGGGGTCTCCCATACAACAAACGTGGTTTTTTTGCTCGATATTAATAACGGCAACAGGTAGACGCTTAAAATATTCACAGAATATTTAGTTATATAGTCACTTTAAAAATAAATTATTAAACAAAAATAAGATTAATATTAAAGGGGGGCTGCCATACAATGGACATTTTTATTGCCGTTTTTATAGATACGGAACCATTACGTGCGCGAGACCGACTCGCACTTAGCCCGTTTTTTTTTCTTTATGCTGCTTCCAAGAAGAAATACTTATCTTCCATGCTGGTCTCCTAGACCAGCATGGAAGATAAGTATTTCTTCTTTTGTCAATTAAATAAATATTGAAAAAGATATAGCCTCTTTAAATTCCGTGTGATATCTATGTTTGCTCATTTTAAGCAAACTGTGGCATCACAATCCCCCACTCATGAAATTTAATGCGCTTTAACTTTATCATATATTCTCTTATTAAATTAAGAATGAAAATATACTGAAAAATCTCAAGCGGGCGGCATTTGAACCTGCGACCTGAATCCTTGTCTATGTACGGCTTATATACGCTCCTCCCGCCCGCTTGAGATTTTTTCACTATATTTTGTTTCTTAATTTAATAAGAGTATATCAAAATAGCATTGTGAATTCAAAATATAAACACTTAAAAATATTTATCATTTATTGTTTCATTGTTATAAGAAAAAATACGTCTAAAATACGTTATTATTTAACTGACGGGCTAATTTTAATCCCTGGAAACTATCCTATTGTCCGATGACGCTAATGAAGCTATTTCTGTGAATTTTGCATCTATTGTGTGCGACAAAATGTATAATGCCAATAATAATTTCCCAATATTAGTACGTACAGATCCAATTCCGGGAAATCATATTGCTAAATAATTCCAACAACAGAATTTGGGAGTTCGGGACTCAAATTTGTTCGGAACGTCGATATAATGTCACATGCAAAGGCACATTTGCATAAAGCGACCGGTGCCATGAGATTCATCAGAATAATTATCAGGGGACCACCTTTATTTGGTCTCTCGCCTCTATACAAAGATTTCAAATGCAGAGAATTGAAGTAAAAATGGGAGTTCTTATTTGAGTGGTTTGTTACACACGCATGTCGACTTAATAACGAGGTACACGCAAAAGGGCGTAGCCTATTACGTGTTAAATGTGCGAACACTGAGCAAATAATTATGTTTTATGTCGGAGGACGTAATGGCCGAATACGGCGAATTTTAATGGATTTAAATGATCCAATTCGTGTTAATGTTGCTTTTTTCATCTGAAATATGACATGTTTATGTCTATGTATGTATATGTTTCAATTTTTGTTTGTAATCCAAATTTCATATACTTACCCAAATCACACAGATTGAGCTAGTCCCAAAGTAAGTTCGAGACTTGTGTTAACTCAACGATATTATATTTTATAACAAATACATATATAGATAGATATCCAAGACACATACCAATATGAAACAGATCATTTTGATTTTGACCTGACCGGGGATTGAATCCGGGACCACCGATGTGGCAGCCTGGTATAATCAACACTAGGTCACAGAACACGTCATTTATGCCAAAAGGCACGTAGATTTATATCTGGCAATACTTCCCACTTTAAATTGAATTAATTTTGGGAAAACTGTGGCACTTGTGCTATGCTAGGTAATGCGCTTTTTTAATGTATCTAAATTTGTGTGATATGTCACTATATATTTATTTGGAGAAAAATAAATACTTTTTACTTTATATATTATTTTTTATTCAAGGACTTTGCGTTAGAGGTAGATTAATTTATTAACAGAATCGCATTTGCGTTAGAAAAGTGTTCACAACTAGCGTTTAAACATTTATTTTCACGTTATAAAATAGATTTTAAACTATGCCCATCAAATTCTTCGCAGTTTAAATATAAATTTATAACTCCTGAGAACTCTGCGAAACTTTGAATCCGAATCCTTTCTATCCGTTTAATGTCTCCGAGACGTTTATAGAATTAACAAACAATAGCTTTTGACTTTCCGTCAAGTAGATTGACGATAACACTTTAATGAAAACGTCAGTGTCGCCGCCGAGATGCCGAGAAAGTATCTGTGACAGGAGAAATTCATTTAAACGCGAAATAAATATGGCAGGAAGATGAAATGCTCCTTATATTTCCGGTGGTATGCTATAAACGTTTTCGTGATAAAAATAAAATAAATATGCAGAGCGGGACGGTGTTTGCTTATGCATTAATTTATTAAAAAAAAAATCTTGCCCTTTTGCTATTTCTACACGAATGCCAAAACAGGGATTATGTATTCAGAAATCAAAGATTTTATATTAAACCATAACCTCTAAATGTCAATTTGGATGTAATCATTATCATCATCATAACGTAGTATAAAACAAAGTCGCTTCCCGCTGTCTGTCCGTCCCTATGTATGCTTAGATCTTTAAAACTACGCAACGGATTTTGATGCGGTTATTTTAATAGATAGAGTGATTCAAGAGGAGGGTTTATATGTACATTGCACCTGTGCGAAGCCAGGGTACGGGTCGCTAGTAATATATAAATCTTTAGTTTATCTTTAGAATTGGAGTTTAATTCAAGTGTTAGATTCAAGTTTATTTCAAGCTTTTATATTTTGGCATCTAGATTTTATTTTTCTTTCAAAATCTTGATATGGTTATAATTAAAATAATATCTTGCCGTCTTCTTGTATTTTGTCTCTTTTTCCCGTCTTACTTCCAAAAACAACAATATCGTTTTAAACCCACGAATCGTCGTTCTGTGTGAATTATTATATTACTAGCTTTCACCCGCGGCTCCGAACGCGTCAATGTCGATCCCTCGGGAAAAGTATTTTTTCCCGGGATAAAAGGAAGCTTATGTCCTTCTCCGTACTCCAGAGAACTTGTCTGCAAAATTTCATGATGATCGGTTCAGTACTTAGTTACGGCGCGAAAGCGTAACAAACAAACAAACTAACTTTCGCATTTATAATATTAGTAAGGATGTTCGGCGAACCCTTTCATCATATACGAGTATGTCTATGAATTTTGTATTTTATACTTGAAAACCTTTAGGTATACAACAATTATGCCCTTTACTTTTATGATCATTAGAATTATAATCAAGAACATTAGAGTAAATTAAGGTTATGCCTATGAAACCATTATGGCAGAAGAACACTTTGCTTTTCATAATTTATGCGAAACAACTATATGCCAACCCCGTTATGCCGAAATAATTATAAAGTTTATGGATTCCAAGGGCTACCCAACACAAACGACCCATATGTAGCATCACATCTATATAATAATCCATCCTAAACGCATTTAACTACGTATTTTTGGCTAAGGATAGCTTGCTCTATATCAAAATAACCTACTTTAGAAGACCTGTTATCCAATATATTTTTAAGAACTCGTCTCATTAAGTCAACTGGAGACCGAGCTGGCAGCTTTTTCGTTTAACGAAATAGTATTGCTATACAGCGCCGAAATACTGCCTGAATATTGGGCACGTTGCCTCGATGCGATCAGTTGGAAGATTTATTTTCTTCTTCTTCTTCGTCGGTCCCTCAATACTGAGGATCGCGACCACATGAAATATATTTCCATTGAGTGCGGTCATAAGCTGCGTGGACCGCAAGATTTCTTTTATTTAAGTTAAAATAATAAAAAAAACATTAAAAAATCTTCATGTATGTATGTATTCTTCAAACTGATATTTGTTATAGTTGTTGAGAGCTTGATTATTTATGGACGACATATTGACTAAACCATTCGGCTCTAAAGAGCCGAATATGACGGAACCCGGATTTTTTAGTAACCCTTCATATCAGTAACACTAAAGTCTTCTATTCGAAAACTCCACAACCTTATATTTGAAATAACACCACCATTTGAATACGACATTAGTAATAGCCCGCACTTTCCTGGCTTGACAAACACCCATAATATACTCTATTATAAAGGTTCCACTTTTTGTTTGTATGTAATGAGAAAGCTTTCACCAAAAATTAAATTACTTTTGTAAAACCTGCCTATATTTTAAGGTCGAAAAATTTAAAACGTGTACACTTTAATATTGTGTAACATAGTACTGTATATGTATATGAAGGCAGCTGATCGGCGCCGGATTGATGCTTTTGAAATGTGGTGCTGGAGACGCATGTTGCGAATACCCTGGACGGCACGCAGGACAAATGTTTCCATCTTGAAGGAACTTAAAATTGACCAGAGGCTCCTTAGTACTTGCCTCCAGAGAGTACTTCAATACTTTGACCATATAGCCAGAAAACCCCCCGATAACCTGGAGAAACTTATGGTCACCGGAAGGATGGAAGAAAAAAGATCTAGGGGCCGTAGCCCGATACGATGGTCTGACCAGATAGAAGAACACCTGAACACGAAGATCTCCAAGGCACTGGACCAAGCAAAAGATCGCAAAAAATGGAGGGAGATCGTTGGAAAGTTAGGTCGGGCACATCACGACGCTCAGCAGTGAGCAGACGACTGAAGAAGGAACATAGTACTGTCGCGAAGAGTATCAGTCGAGTCCGTGAAAAAAAACTGGTTGTTTGTAAAGTCTATAATTTTACATGTTATCGGTGGACGATAGTTATATGCGTCACAAACCGAACGACTAGGCCGATCGTGCCTCTTTATCGCTTGTTCCACGCTCTCGCTTGCACGTGGAACGTTACATTTTCTCGTGCGTGCAGCTGGCGTTCATCGATTTATAAAACGTTTTCAAGTCAAACATCTGAAAGATTCAATGAACGTTCGTCACGCCTTAACTACTGAACCGAACATCATGAAAATTTTGCTTTCACGTTATCTGGGGTACGGAGAAGGACGTTGGGTTTTATCTCGGAAAAAAGTACTGTTCCCGAGGGATCGACATTGACGCGGGCGGAAAATTTTTGAAAATGAAATAGTGTCTATTTGATTAAACATCATTAAAACGTCATTCGGTGTATAATATAATTATCCAGATTAGAATAAAAAAGACGGCTTTACTTGTGTCTATTGTATATTATCTTCATGATTGTACCAAGGACTTTTAAAGCTGTACAATTAAACACAACAATTATCTTTTTAACTAGTTTGCTAACTTTGAAAACGCTATACAAATGCGGGCAAGCGAGGGTATTCATATTAAGTAAAAACAAAAGGCATTATGGCGTGTTTGCACCCTTAGAATGTCTGAATAGCATAAATTACTGAAACTTTAAATACAAAACCGGCTTTTGCATTTCGTTGTCTTAGGATAAAATGAATGGAAGATACTACATTATTTTAAAACAAGCTTCAGCTATACATAGTATCACGTCTTTTTCCTTGCGAGGTAGACAGAGCCTAGGTCTATAAGATCGGAAGACCACATTTAGCATGTTGGTGGGCATTAGGTGGAAAACGGAATCAAAATAGTAATGGGTTGCTAGCCGCATCGCCTATTAAAATGATTCCTCAGATTTCTGCATTTTCTCGATCAGCATTTTACAATCTGCGCGGGAAGAGAAGCAGCTGGTACATTCTACGTTTTTACATTTTTCCAGACCAGCATGGATGATTCAATTATAGAATAATAAATATCTCTAGTTTATTTTTTTTTAAAGAATTGGGAGTAACTAAATAAGCAAAACGTAAACTACGAAGAAAAATTCGGACCAACATCACTTTTGCTCATAAGAGCTTAGAACCAGCTTGAGCACATAAGTCTCACGTCTTACAACCTAACACTAATTTGTTCGAACAAATTCGAAATTTCGAACATATTGGTCGAGATTTAGTTTGCCAGCACTAAAAGACATGCACTTCTTGCTTATACATATGTGCAGGAGATTACCTCTAACTAGCCAAACGTAAAGAACTTGGATCGTAGGTATAGTTTTTATTTTAAAAGTATTTTAATGATGAAATATTTAAGCTGTTTTGGATTTAATATCTATGGTAGTAATTCTACAATGGAGTATTATGTAGGGTAATTCACTACATACCCATGCGATATGAATAAAAATGTTGTTATTCTAATACTATAGATACAATGAGCTGCTATATACTATCCAATCATTTAAATCTTAGCTACATTTACGAAACAACATTCTATATAAAAATTAAATTCCGGAGTCATTTTAATTGAATACCACATATGCAATGGTTAGGTCTTATGAATTCATATAATCATATCTGGATCGTCGGAAAAAATATACATTAACCGTACTTGAATATTTACATATAATTCCCACCCACACCTCCTTTGTTAACTATCGAACTGTAAGAAGCGTCTACACATTTTTGGGTCCAATTAGGGTGTCCTAGCACCACACTTTTTATTCGCTCTTTATTTTAAGCAGTGATTCCCAAAGTGGTCCATGCTTACGATCGCAAACAGGCCACGTCAGTGGAAATGGAAATCAACTAATGCATTTTGGGATCCACATTTAGAAATATTTGCATGCAGAGAATAGTAATAACTCTTTAGATATCAGATGAGGACATATCGCTTCCCTAGTAATAGAGGGGCACAATTCAAAATTTTGTGTTTTCGATTTTTTGTAATAAATTGGCACAAAACTAACAGTTCTAGGCCCTCGCTTTGAAAAAAATAGGATAAAGGCTCAAATCTAACGAGCGCTATATTTGTGTCTTTTTTACACCGACTCTTTCCTCTCTCACGTCTTCCCGTGACAAAGGCCCATTTAGTAAGACGCCGGTATTTGCAGAAGCAGGACCTTTTGCGTGGAAGCCGAATTCGACTTAGGCCCGAAGATCATTAATTTTCTGGCAAGTACTGCAAATACTGTTTGCATTGAAAAGGCTCAATATGATTTAGACCCGTGTATTACGAAAATGTTTTCTATTAAGTGGTGTTATTTTAAATTAATCCCTTATTATACAAACATATTGAAATATTTTCAGTAGATATATCTAAATGATGCCATATACCATTAAGTTGTAGTAATTGGCCAGGGGGTAGATTTATATTTAAGTCTTTTTATTATATATTTTTTTTATAAATTAATAGATGTGTCTATACTTACAAGTAATTTTTCAACATAATTTCTAGTTTCTATTGAAATATTTTCATTTCACTTTGCAATAAGTAACATTCATAAAACGAATTATTTTTATTGAATTTAGTAAGCAATGATATAATAAATATTGTCAGTATTGTTCAATCCCATTCACATAAAATCTACACGAATAATTAAAATTTAAGTATCTGTTTGTAACAGTTTTTGTATACTAAACGCGTAATGAAAGTAGGGTTTTCGAGGCTTTAGTATTAACCAATGTTTAGTTTTCCCAATATATTCAATAATTTTTAACTATGTAGAACTCTCACTTGCGTGATTTTCTGAAAAGGTTGTTTATATTTTTAGATGTTAACTGACGATATTATTAAAAAGGAGAATATTCCTTCGTGTAATCAGTCAAAAAATGACAACACAATAACTAGAAATATTGAAATGACCTGTGAGACTACAATCAATATTCCCGTAACTGACACCACCTTAACTAATGCAACTGCATCTATACGATCAAGGTATTCTTTCAGTAGTCCCAGTTCCTCGTCCACGACTAACAGCAGCAGTAGTTCTTCTTGCAGCACTTGCAGCAGTTTCTCGTCCCGTACTTGCGAAGTTAAAGAAAACGCATATTCTTGTAAAACATTGTACTACATAAATCACATGAATACGAAAAAAAATGTAGAAATAAAGCAAAAAGATCTTAGAAGCAACTTTAATTTGAACCCAGAGGCTTATACAGCACCATTCGAATTGAGTTTATGTAAACAGAAGGATTTGCAAGAACCAATTTCCAAAAGATTAACTGACCCATCTGGGCGGGGGTGTCACCCTTAACTGCTTGTCCGGTAGTTGCAGGTATGGCATCGGGTACGCTTCCCGAGCTGCTATAGTACATTACTGCAGAGGCCGGGAAGTAAGGGATTGCCGGACGAGTAGAGTTTTCAAGGCCGAACGTTAGCGAGGCCTTGGCAATAAATACGAGTCCGGCAAGCCGATTCCCGGCAAAGGCATATATTGTGCTTTTCTCAATAAATGCGAGGAAATAATGAAAGACGTACTACTGGGAATAAATGAGTATAATATAAAATCGATAAAATTTCATCATATTTGTTTTACGGCATTTGATGTTCTACACCTTTTCCTTCATATTTTTCAACGTTTTATCAAAGAAATGATGGTATAATTAATTTCGTTGATTTGACGGAGTTCCTGGCGACAATTCCCACGAATCCTCTGGTTTGATCATAGACGACGCAGTAACGCGAGCGACCACCAGCCCGCTATGTAAATCTCTAAATCCGCACCATGACACTTTAGTTAGTCCACACATTGTTCATAAACATTTATAACACCAAATTACACCGATTTTACATTATAAAGTCCACTAGAAGTAATCTGCAAAACAATCCAAAACAATAACCTTGCTTGCAGTACGCCGAAAATAAATAATAGTATATTCCTGCGTTATTTTCTTTTTTAATTTCAATTGTCATTTCGTGCGAAGGAAACATAGCCCATACAGTCCAGGCATATTTTACCCAAAAACTGTTATACCGTAAAAATCTGCTTTCCCGCGTTTTGTCTTTTTATTATTGGCATATTTTTGTGTGAATTTACCTGAATTATTTTCATATTCATATACCTATATGCTCGATGAGTGCATTTTTTTATAATGTGGTAGCCATTGGCTGTATGACAAGCTACTAGTACAAGTTACATAGATTAATTAAAAAGTTTTGAGCAGCGGCCAGGAATGAATTTTCATACTTACTTTCCTGGCCTAGGCCGGTTAAGTATTGCAATAGCCAAGAATTACAAACTTCGTGGCTTCATTTTACTACAATAATGCCTACATTTCCGAGCATGTTTGAGAAAATTACTTTTTCCCAATCATTCGAGCCAGTAGTATCCCAATACCTTCCCTAAATCCAACAAATTCCTATCCTCCCCAGCTTGAAATTGCTTAGATGGGCAGCAGTTTCGGAAGCACAGGAAGCCAAAAGATACTGCGCTCGCCAACCCGCTTGCCAAGTGTGGTGAGTATGGCAATATCCACCCATGGAACCAAGAATCCTTGGGAGAGGCCTATGTCCAGTTGTGGACTTCTTATGGCTGTAATGATGAATTGACCCATTCTATGCCACTTATTTTGAAACTATGTTATTGTAACTTTTGTCAATTTCGTATGATACCAAGTTTTTTTGTGTATACTTAAAAAGTATTACCGTGATTTTTAATTGTTGAAGATTCGTAAAGTTTGTTGGACGTTTTGCTACTTAGACTTTATAATCAGGATTCGTTTTGTATTAGTAGAAACCAAACAATAAATGAAAAAGATGGTCTCAAATTTTTAAATTTTAAAGTCTAATTACATAAAGAAAGTGTTCAGTTAGAGAAGTTATTGTTTGAAAAGTTTATGTTTCGTAATCATTGATTTTACTATATAGTTATTTTCAGATTGTAAAATCTAAGAAGTTCCTAACTACATTATGTCCACCTTAGTAATGTCTTAAATTGATTTAATTATATTTTTTAATAAGATTTTAATTTTTTTTCATTATTTTATTCTGAGATTTTATGGCACTTTAACTTGATTCACGTTAGGGTCTACGAGCAGTAAGGGCCTATTTTGAAATAGTACCTTAAAATGTATGCATTTATTATCATAAAGGGGCCTAATTCGAAAACTGCCTTAACATAAATATATATTTTTTGTATAATAAAGGCCTTACTTAAAAAGCTTATTTTGAACTTGTTATTTAATGCTTAAACTAAATTATATTTAAAAAAATTATAAACTATATTGTACTATTCGTACCTGAGATAATGTGTACAAAATTTCAAAACTCTAGCCTATAAAATTACTTAGTTAAAGAGAATTTTAGAAGAAAATCAGATTAACTAAATCTTTATCGCGCTATTCCCAAAAAATATGTTTTTTGAATTGTGCCTCTCTATTACTAGGGAAGCGATATACCGTCTTAATATAAAACGAGGACTAACTTTACTACCTGGTTTAAACCATTACCCGCCCAAAATAAATTGACAATGACACTTGACCAAACGTCAAAGTGAAAAGTGTCGACTTATTTTGGTCGGATAAGAGTTTAAACCAGGTACTAAAGTTAGTCCTCTTTTTATAATAAAACGGATTGTATTTATCAATACAATCATAGCCAATGCGCTATCATACTGTGTAGCATTTGAAAAAACCCATCAAGCGCGAGAAACACAGACGCAATGGATTTTCTATTGTTATGCGGACCGATCTGGCCGCTTATACCTAATATATTTAAAAAAAAGTGAAAACAAACGGTATGAGATCGACTGCCCTATACTTTTAACTCGTCCTTTATTCAAATAGAGCCAACAGCACCTAAGGCCTGAAGAGTGGTTTAGTATGATACCATTGTAAGCGAGTAAATACTATTTCAAATTATTGAATTTCCAATACTTACAAGATGTTCATAAATCTAAAAATACAATAGGTCTAAAAGACAAAACAGTTTGAGTACCACTCACAAAGGATATATGGGTCCACTGCGCTAATTATTACTTGTCTCTTATTCAAATAGACGTGAACCAACGTCACGTAAAGTCCGATAGGTGGGTAGTTTACTGCCACAGTTTAGTAGGCAAGTGAGGTCTCCATAAATACTAAAATTTGTTGAATTTATTCAAAATTACATACACAATAAGCAATTTTTTTTACCATCAATTCTAATAATAAATCTGTAAGGGTTGGTCATGGAGTAATTTACTTTGTTTTCAGAAATATCATGTTTATTAGCTTTATAGCTATACTTATATGATACTGAAACTAAAATAAGGACGTTTTGATTTTTTATTTATGTACATACATAAATACATACATACAGAAATATGTAAATACATATATTCTCGGTATGTATGTCTTATTCATGTGTCATTCAGTATGTATGTATGTATACATACAGAAACATACATATGCTCTTCCATAACTCATAAACGAGTTAACTTAATTTTGTCGACAGGACAGGCTACTTAATATTTCACCAGTTATGATAAGACGTGCCCCCCATACAAATGTACGCGGACGGAGTCGCGGGCACAGCTTGTATATTATAAAATCTAAAATAAATAATATGTCGTCGAAAATACCAGTTTGAAGATCTTTGGTCACCACTTTTTTACTCGCTCTTTATTTAAATAGTCGTGAACCGACAGCGCGTAAAGTCCGATAGGCGAGTGGTTTAGTGCCATAAGATAGTGGGCGAGTGACGGCTTCTAAATGACTAGATAATCTGATTACTGTCCCAGTTGTGTTCTGTCACGCAATATCATGCTTAGATAAATTTTATTGGCCAGGTGACAGAAACAAACTTCTTGTAAGTCGTGACATACATTTTGACTTCGTTTAAAAAGTTTGTTAACAACGTACAAGAGCTCCTCATTAAAGTCCCACTACATACAAATAATGCTTTAGAAAAAGACTGCATAGCAAAAATAATGCACAGCTGAATGCGAAACTAACAAAAGGCTGCAATCCTTGTGACGTGATTACAGGCTAATGACCTCACGTGACGCGTGCGTGTTTGCAAAATAAAGATGTTTTTAATGAGTGCGGGAAGTTAATGCCGTCGCCTACGATGTAGTATTAATACTCGTCGCCGTCATAAATGAGGAAAATTGTGACGCAATGCTCTTTGTGGATGAAACCAGTTCGTGGAATAACAATGTTCAAAAAGCTTATATTTTAATGATAGGACGGCGTGCGTTTCGGCGAAGTGAGTCACGTGATGGAAAGTGATCGGCAATCACTGTGATCACTGTCGGCGATCACTGATCGCCGTTACTCATGGATAACTGTAACACCAGGGTGTGACAGGAGCGTTGCCATTCAAGGAGTTGTAGGAGGAATTCAAAGCATAGAAGCGGAAAAGCTTCAACTCAAACATCGATTTCACGTGTTGTTTTTTTTTTTTAACTTTAGGTATAATAGAAATTATGGGTCTTGACGTAGGATACTATTACTGCCAAAATTAAGGTAAATAAAACGAGCGTGCGTGTGTTGACTGCAGTTTAATAAGGAGACTTGAACAAATTATTGTCAATGTGTCCCTTCCCTACACATAATGCTTCCTTACTAATATTATAAATGCGAAAGTGAGTTTGTTTGTTTATTTGTAACGCTTTCACGACCTATCTACTGAACCGATCGTCACGAAATTATGCATAACCGTTGTCTGGAGTACGGAGAAGGACATAGTGTTCATTTAACCCAGGAAAATGTTCCCGAGGGATCAAAATTGACGCGGGCGGAGCCGCGGGCGACAGCTAGTTCTTTGTATAAAGGGTGGCCAACTTGGAGGTATTCAACTTTCTTTTTTTTGCGGGATTTTATTTTGGCGGTAAATATGACAGTTGATGCATGAAAATTACTTTGTGTAGATACGGCAAATTTGTTATGGAGCGTTTTACGACAGAACAACGTATTTTAACTATTGAAACGATTTTAGATTCATTAAAAATAACATTTCCCGGTCGATTAATTTCGAGAAACGGTGACATTGATTGGCCCCCAAAATGTTTTCTGTGTGGCTAGATAGCCATTTTTAGATAAAAATAAGTGTCTATGATAACAGGCCAATTAATCCTTCAGCAATAAAAACAAAATATTCGAGATACAAGAGTCAATAAAAGAAAATGTGATGAAAAGCGTTCACATCTGCAATGCTTCTCTATTTATTCACAGAGGTGCATTTGTCTGACGTTATTTCCCATGTTTAACTGCCGGCCCTAAACACTATATTTAACAAGGAATACTTAATATTTTTTATATACATCAGAATAAAATTACAAAACTAAAGTTTATGCCTGTTATTTTTAGGCCACCCGGTATAACTGACTTAAAAAAAAAAAACATGAGATCCACAATTAACTTTACAGTATATATGAACTGCGACCGATCTAACATAAAAAACATCCGAGTTGGAGATGATGACAGAATGGAATTTTTTTATGTTATTTGTTTTTAATAATCCAAGTAGTCGTCATCATCATTAGGTCTTTTTAATCTCCACTGCAGGAGCATGACCCTCTCTGTATTACCAGAGCCATACTTGGCCAGAGCAGACAGAGGATTTGGCCTACACTCTCCTCGCTGGCCAGACGGGTTGGAAAGGACTCATTGATGTTTATGAGCTTTGTTTAGCTTGTATTTCCTAAGTCGTCTCTTACGACATCCATGGGAAGACTTGGAGTGGTCCTATTCTACTCTGCCGGAAACCACACGGCTAATCCAAGAAGTCCTAGGTATACGGAACCATATATACATAATATATATGGTTCCGTAATGATAAATCGCCACTTTTTTGCACTTGGACCTAACCCAGTACTTCACAAATATTTTTTTGCAAAAATAACAAATACAAATCCTTTACGCTGGTCTGGGAAAAAACGTTGAATGTATCAGCTGCTTCTCTTCCCACGCAGATGGTAAAAGGTGATCGAGGGAATGGGTAAAATCTGAGGAATCAAGTTAATAGGCGATGCGGTTAGCAACCCATCACTATTTTGATTCCGTTTTCCACCTAATGCCCACCAATATGCTAAAGGTTGCCTGCACGTCTTATAGACCTAGGCTCTGTCTACCCCGCAAGGAAAAAAAGGGGATACAATGTATGTAAAAAAAAAAATATTGCTTATCCACTAGTTAATAGGGAATTTATGCTGTGAAGTGATTACAGACTAATAAAGTCACGTAAAACGAGTAGATATTTGTTTTTATGAAAGCGGGAAGTAAATATCAAATATATTCGTTCCGACATTAAGTTACGAAGAAGGCAATGCTTTGAGAGCCAGACAGGAAAATAACATAAAAATGATGTATATAAAATCCTCACCATAAAACATATAGCTAAGAGTAATTTAACTCACATTTAAATGTGTAAGTTTTCAGAAAGGTACAAACCACAACCTATATTTTAAAACCTAGGAAACCATCCGGACGGATTAGCGCTTGAAAGTTATTGAACCCCTCTTTTTTGTCGGCAGATGAAAAAGGTTACAGGCGTAATATTCTGTACCCTATAGGTAGATACCGTACTTTCCAATAATATTCTCTTCTTAGTGACGCCATCTGCGTCTTTCTGATCAGCCTCATTTTGCGCCAATATAGGAGACATTGCTAACCCTTCTATGTTTACGATGTTTTTACTGACAATAATAATTAAGCTCTCTGTACATCCAAAAGCAATCCGTTGGTCCCGGCTGTCATCAATCATGGCAGTCGTTAAGCTGTCAGATGCCTTTGGGCTGCTAGAAGAATCTGACTCAACTGTTGGCCACATACACACACGAAAAACTAATAAACAATAATAAAGTTTCAAGCAGAACTTCGTACGACGCGACTAAATATCAAACGCAATGAAATCGTGTAAAAGACGTTTTTAATGAGAGCGGAAATACGCTTCGCCGCAATGTAGTTGACATAAGTGAGGTACAACATACGTGAGGGACGCAGTGCTCTTTGTGAATGGTCGAATAACATGAAAAGGGATCTTTGTATTAAACCCACACAATGTGGACTAATATCACTTACATATAAATACGTAAGATTTTAGAAAGGTCAATTTTTACTTGCTATATCTTATAACCCCGTAAATCAATTACCAAATAAAGACGACCGCATTATACCCATACAGCAGTTGCGATGCACACAAACATATAACGTGGGAATTTTATATTATCAGTCTTTATTGTTAAGTTACTAGATCGTGTTCCAAACACCGTAATTCGATAACGTACTAAACTACGGGATATCGGAGAAACGGTCATGAACCTTAAATGGAACTGGGCAGGACACCTGGCCAGACGAAGTGATGGAAGATGGAGCAAGCACGTAACCCAGTGGTGGCCTAGAACCGGGGAAAGAAGCGTCGGACGTCCTCCGATGAGATGGGTTGACGATATGGTCAAAATCGCGGGTCAGTCGTGGATGAGATCAGCACAGGATCGAGACGGATGGCGTAAACGAAGAGAGGCCTATGCTCAGCAGTGGGCGGAAGACGGGCTGAGATGATGATGATGATGATGATGAGTCTTTATTGTAGGATAAAAATATTCTTGAGCTGGGAAAGGATAGGAATTTGTAGGATTTCAGATGGGAATGAAGTCATTAGATGCCGAGCTCCGTGGCGCAGTGGTTAACACGCCAGCCTGCGACACGAGGGCTCCGGGTTCGATCTCCGGTCAGGTCAAGATGGAAAATGATCTTTTTCAGATTGGCCTGGGTCTTGGATATTTATCTATATATGTGTTTGTTATAAAATATAGTATCGTTGAGTTAGTATTCCATAACACAAGTCTCGAACTTACTTTGGGGCTAGCTCAATCTGCGTGTGATTTGTCCGTATATATTTTTTTTATTTATATTTATCATTAGAACTTCTCACTCGGATAAATGGGGGAAAAGCAGTAGATGGGGAGGCAGAGCGCGCATACTCATTTCATCCTGCAGGACCAGGCCAAGTAGTTCAGTGAGGATAACACCCCTGATCGTTCTTTCTAGTTCTGAAGGCCGTAATTTCTACATCTGAAGATGTATAAATAAAATCGTGCTTGGTTGTAGCAGGTAATCCAAATATGCCGAAGATACCAAAAATCACCTAAAATAATAGAAACTGATAGAAACATGTAATGTTCAAGAGTAATATTCTGTGAATCGGATTTATGCGGCGCCATCTTCGCCGAATTACGGGCTTTGTAAACTGCCACATAGTGCGCCACTACAGCGAGACATCCCGAGCCTTTCAATATTTACGATTTATTATTAGCAATCATATTAAGTTTCCAGCAGAATAGGACTCACAATTTTTTTAACCGACTGATCTACCCAGAAGGATGGTTATATGTATTTTCACGCGTATGTATCTGGTAAATTTGTCTGTGTCATTGTAACTTCATGTAACCAATTCCAATTCCAATACCAATTCTAAAGTGTGACATGACATCCTAATCCTTCCTAACTTCCTAATCCTAACTAATATTATAAATGCGTAAGTGAGTTTGTTGGTTTGAATGTTTGTTTGTTTGTTTGTAACGCTTTCACGCTGTAACTACTGAACCGATCATCATGAAATTTTGTATGCACGTTATCTTGGGTACGGAGAAGGAAATAGGGTACACGCGTCTCCGCCCGCGTTAATGTCGATCCCTCGGGAATAGTGTTTTTTCCCGGGATAAAAGGTAGGCCTATGTCCTTCTCCGTACTCCAGAGAACTTGTATGCAAAATTTCATGATGATCGATTCGGTAGAGACGGCGTGAAAGCGTAACAAACAAACAAACAAACTCTCTTTCGCATTTATAATATTAGTAAGGATAAGGATTTTATAGCCACTTTACAAGGTATTGTTTTTAGGTAATATAATCATAAGGGTTTATATTTTTCAATCAGATCTAAGGTAACAGGAGTAAAACCATAGGAATTACCGGAAAAGAGAGACAAAAATCTATTAATAAACATACATTATTTCCTGATTAATAATGACGCCAGCAAACTCGATATTGCGTTTTTGTATTTGGGACAGTGGCGGAGTGCGGGTATTTTCCTTGTATTATTGGGAATACGAGTAAGTCGTATTGCCAAACTCAATTACTGCTTCTTAACTTGTAAACAATCGTAGAGAAATGTGTTATGTGGTCAAATCATAAGTGTTATTTATACAGGTGTATGGATTATCTTATCTAGTCTTATCTCTATGATAACCTCTTCTATGCAAACTCTCTTTTATCTTTTATTTGAAAAGTTTGGTAAATTATTACAAATTTTTGTTTAATACTTTTTTATTATTACGTTGATATTTTTAAAGCATAAACTTTGTTATTGATAAAAAATGTACCCATTAAATTTTAAACACCGCGCTTAAAACACTGTTTCCGCGGTAGCATCGTTCCGGCAGTGACAGCTGTGACATAAACTCAGTGATTTCTTTTACATAAATTTTCATATAAAAACGACTTCAATCAAAATACTAAACTAATTGTGATAAAATTTGAATGGAACCAACTTGAAAGCATACCCTTTAAAACAAGAAAGGTTATTTTTTAATCAGTTTATATATGACGGAGTTCTGAGGTACAAACATTTTAAAAAACATACAACCGCATAGATAACCTACTCCATTTTTTAAAGTCGGTTAAAATATTTGGAATTTAGTACAAAAATTGAGTTCCTAGTATTAGTAACATAGAAAAAGTTGTTTGACGGGCTGAGTCACCCCTTTATATGGGAACGTCGTTGGTTATGTTACAAGCTGTATTTAAGTTGGTATCGCCGACAAGTTTCAGCCAATTCAGATGGCCATCTTCAGGGCAAGTACCAGGCATATACATCGTTTCATTGCGATTGCGGCAAATGCTACATCGGTGAAATAGGACGCAACTTAGCTACAAGACTGACTGAACACATACGCAGTTTGAAGAAATTGGACAAGAATGGTTCTGCGATCGCCGAACATGCCTCGGATTCGGACGTGATTAATATTATTAATTAAAACTAAAAAAATAAAAAATAAATATATACGGACAACCACCGACCAAATAGTCGGATGACCTGATTAAGGTCGCAGGAATAAAATATTGGAGTGGTTTGCCATTGCCTTTACATTTCACACACTAGTGAACAATCCATTAGAATATTTTTCATATACATATCAACATCATCATCAGGTCTTTTTAGTCTCCACTGCATTTTTCATATATAGTCACCGGAATATTATTCACCGGAAGCGGGTAGTGGCCGATGGAAATGACCGTACCTGAGTAAGATTGGTCTACAAACTCAGAGGTACAAGTAGGGCCGAGCCGGGATTTGAACCCAGGACCTTTCTTAGACCACAGGGCCACCACTGCTTCAATCCGCTGTCGCGATTACTTATCCCAGTCCCAAATAGTATTTTTAATTTGTAAGTTACATTGTTATTTAATATGTTATGTTTCTTCTTTTTCTTTTTAAATCGTTGTGGTTATATTGAATATTACCTATGTTTTCACTATATATATACTAAACCCACCATGAAATTTCGCATACTCGGTGTTGAGTATCTATAAGAACATACGGCATGTTAAAAGAACGTAGGATACTTTTTATCTAGACAAAAAGTACAGTTCCCAAGGGTTTCCAATCAACATTGCAGCGAATCGAGCCGCGGGCGAAACATTCTTTGTAATAAAATTGTTATAGTATGTAACACTATACTAACAGGAAGTATTATTTGATTATTAACCCGTATTAAATAATATACGGTTGAAAATACCCGATTTCCCTCCCTTTTTTAAACATCTAAGATCACATGTATTTTTGAGACGAACTCTACGATGTAACGATACGAGTACCTTTTAACTATCGAAATTCGCCCAGCCGTTTGGAAAATTGAATTAAGGTAATAAAGAATTTACAAACATACATGATACGCGCGTAATACATAACTCGCCTTCGCAATCGCAAAGTAAGTGAAGCATCTCTGTTCTATGACATATTGAATATTCAGTTTCTTTTTCATCGTTTAGTTTTAGTTTCAATTTTTCGATAGTTGTAACCTTTATATCGTAATATTTAGTTATTTTAGTATAGAAATAATAGAACTTAAGCAACCTTACTGTCGGAATGGAAAACTTGAACTTGTAACTCTAAACTGGCTACCACAGGACAGACATATTGAATAGTGTGAGGCCACCGCTTACTCACATAGCATATCAAAAAGTTAAATAAATTTATTTCATTTCATACTTCATATTTCACACTGTACTGTATAAATTCCTAATATAAAACAAGACTTCATCTGGATATATTCGGTATATTAGAGCTAGAACATTGCTTGCTACTACACTAGGTACATTATTAATGGGACATTGCATATAGGTACATCGGTCAGAGCTAAACCCAGTTATAAAGGCTATTATTGGCCAATGCAACGCATAGTGCACATGCACATTCGGGCACGACGGCTGCTGAGGAACCTGACCCTTTCGGGAGTGACACTATTTTCGAGAATGGGTCAGATTTCAGTGCAGCCGTCTGATAAAAGCAATGGCAGAAGTCATATTTCATACTGATTAAAGAAAAAAAATCTTTTTTCATTTTAAGGAACCCCCTAACCCCGTACCTCAAAAGGAAAAAAAACGGAACCCTTATTGCATCACTTTGTTGTCTGTCAAGACTCTATAACAAGCTGAAATTCATATCAAATACTTACTGTAGATAATGGTACGAAACCCTTCGTGCGCGAGTCTGACTCGCACCTGCCCGGTTTTTTTTAGTTTTATTTCATTATAAAAAGCTGACACGATTTTTTTGGAGTGAAAACATATTTAGCGGCGTTGTGCACTTTTTGGAATAGGTAAAAAATGTTAAACTTGTGTGAGAAGGCACGTGATCTGATTGAAAATTTGTAAGACGAACACGTGACCTGAGACCGAGGATGTAATATCCCCCTCTCTTTCTACCGCGCGGAGTTTTTACTTCTGCTGGCACTCCCGGAGTGCAACCCGTTGTTTGTTTTAAAATCTAATATTGTATGAAAAATTGCAGATCAAGTTGGAGATTACGATCGAAATGTTCATAGCTCTACATTCTTAGCTTATGTATCTCTAATGTGCTCTGGCTTTAACAGAGTAGCTATTGATATAATTGTCGAATCAGTCAAGAGGTAGTCGAAGCGCCGTCTACTACGGGGGTAGTTCTCCTTTGTTAGAGGGAGTGCTGTGTGTTTGCTGATACATCTTACTCAGTTGTCTCCAATCCCAACTATTGTGTCTAATACCTCCTATATTTTCTATTAGCTTTTACCCCTCCGCCCGCATCAATGTTGATCCCTTGGGAATAGTATTTTTTCCGGTAATGTACACATTACCGGGGAAAAAATACTATTACCTCATCTAATACTAAAACCTCATCCGTATCCCAGACAACCAGTATGCAAAATTTCATGATAATTAGTTCAGTAGATCAGACGTGAAGGCGTAATAAACGAATAAACAAACTCACTTTTGCATTTATAAAATTATTAAGTTAGGATTAGGATAATAAAGTAAAGTAAGGATGGCGTGGACTTTTAACACCTACATACGAACAAAAAAATCTGTTGTTTTCGAAACTGTTGTCGATTTTTTTTTTTTTTTTTATGTATATCCGACGGCAAACGAGCAGACGAGCCACCTGATGGAAAGTGGTCACCGTCGCCCATGGACATCAATACTATTGGAGTAAGTTACTTTGTTTTCAGAGATATTGTGTTTATAAGCTCTATACACACGTTATACTGAAATTGAATGTATGTATGTGTGTATGTATGTACATATGTTTCTCTTAACTCAAAGAATAAGTCATAGTAAAATTGTGTTGAAAGTTATAATTAAAGAAATATAATTAGGGTATTCGAAACTTCCTAGGTTTTTTATCACACTTGCTTTTTATCTTTCTTTCCACGCAAATATGTTTTCACTCTTTGGAGTCCTTTAACATTGTAGTCAATATAAAGTATTTTAAAAACAACTGAAATATACGAATACGCATGAAGAAATGAGTAAACGGTTTTGGTCTCAATGGCTTTAGAACTTCGTTTTATGAAGCTATTGAGTTCCAATTAGATAACAATGTAGAGATGCCGGATAATCCTATTCAGGCACAAACTCAAATATCTACACAAAGAAGTTCTTGTATTATGTTATGAGTTTATACGTCTTTTCCTTTTAAATGCCTCATCAGAGTGATATGAATGAGAAATTGTGAGAAAGATAGATAAAATAATATTGATAGCAAATGCCTAATATTTTTGACGTGATATCTTATTATAAATCGATGAACGCACGGAAAAGTGTGACATTCCGTGTGCGAGCGAAAGCGCTGAACAAGCGATAACGAGGTACGATTAGCCTAAGCATTCGGCTTGTGACGCATCTATCTCTCTTCCACCGTTATCACGTAAAATCGTCCGTAAAACGATTTTACAGACAACCATTTTGTTGTTTTTAGAAATAATTTTCACCACTTTAGTTTGACGGTTGTGATTGCAAATTATGACGGCAAAAAAAATTGTTTAACACATAATTAAATTCGCTAACATTATGATGTGTTACGTGATAGTCTAAAATAAAAAAAACCAACAGTCAAGTGCGAGTCGGGATCGACAATGACGCGTGCGGACCCGCGGGCAAATGCTAGTATTCAATAAATAACAATAAAAAATCCATTGTTATAGTAGGTACGTCTTATAAATTGGATTAGTTTTATTTTTCAAAAGAGATTAATGTTTGAAAAATATAGAATAACGAGGTGTATAGTCTGTGGTCACCAAAAGAAACTAATTTTACTTTTCGAAAATTTCCGATAGCCGTTTTTGGATATTAATTAACTGGTATTAGAACTGGCCCTTAATTAAAACGAGAAAAGTTTGCGTCATAAATATAAAACGCTTTAATAAGGCAACATAATTAAAAGCCGCCAGTATTAAACGCCAGTCAGTCATTATGGTTTTGCTACTGTAATAAAAAATAAAGTTAAAATACGGAAATTTTGTTTTAAAATTGGTCAAACAGCACTTACTTCCTGATCAGTCAATTTTGTTGTGAAACTGGTCATTAAAAATAAATTTGCATAGGCAAAAGCCTCCTATTTAAGCTGTTTGAAGAAGATTAATATACTGGATATGTGGGGTCCATCAGCACAGAAAGTGTTTAAATTATTATGTCAAAAGCTAGTTGAGGAATCGGGTAATCAGAGGACTGGCAATTTCCTAGACCAAAGAATATGTATTGCCATCCAACGTAGCAATTTTATTGTATTTTCGATATTAATGAACTGTTATTAAAGCTGGCGTTAGTTATAATGAGACAAGTTTGCATCATAAATACAAAACGCTTTTATAAGGCAACCTGATTAAAGCTGCTGATATTAAACGCGAGTGATTCTAGTTATGCTTTCGCTACCGACTAAATAGATGAAATAAAAAATACTCAGCCGATATTGGTTCAAAATTGATAAATTTGGTTGCAATACTATATTTTGTGTCAATTATTGCTGGTATATGTTATTGCTAAATAATAAGTTAAGTCATAGTCGTGGTAGAGCCAGGCCACCTGCAAAATGAATTGCTAGTGGCATGAATGGGCCGGCTCGTCCGGGGAAGTACCACACTCTCACAGATAATCGACGTCTGAGTAGAAGCTTTGCCGCTTCTATATGCTTTGCTTGGTGAGTGAGAGAGATAGAGGCCCGTTTATAATATAAGTATGGATATGGAAATATGGAAACTATTGCACTGTCTCTTTCTATTAAATTAATTTTACAGGATTCAAAACAATGAGTGTGATCAAAACCGGTATGTTTAATTCTCGGGAGCAGCATGATATTTTAATTTATGGCAACATAATTGGATATATTGTTGCTCTCAAGGCTGAATCCTTCGTTACACTCTGGATTTACTGACGCATGGTGACACAGATTAAAATATTGCTCTTACCTTAAAAATGCTAAGTTACTCCCTTGCGACACAATCTACTAATAACACTCTCTCCAAAGCAAATTAAACGACTTAAAAGTTTCGTGTTACTTACTTGAAATGAGCATAATTTCCCACTGCATTACTGCCACTTCGGGTATGTCTTCTAATGCACTCACAACTTTTAACTATGCAGGTGGCGTTCTCAGGGGTATAAATTTAACAGCCTTGCAGCTCGTAAGCGACTCACATTGCAAACAAGGAACAATATAAAACCTGCTTACGGCACTCTGAAAAGGTATTTTCACTTAGCATCACACTATTCTATCGTAGGCAAGTTGTAAACTCGCTCGTAAAATATACTACTTTGTTTGGCAGTATAAAATAAATAACGAGGAATAAAGTTGGATTGCGAACGTGAGTTTCAGTGGTAGGGTTATTATAGTATAAGAAGAAAAATAGCTTCGGTATTTAGAGTTTTGTGGGAAAATATATTAGTTCGTAATAGATTTGCTTTTTTAGAAGCAAACTGTAAAACGTAATTAGATATACGAGAAAAGTAAATTTTGACAAGCGATTAGTATTTTAAAAGTTTGTAATTGTTGGCAATTAAATTTGTCGGTAAAAAAAACCTTGTTGTTTAATTTTATAAGCTCTGGGGTGTCACTTTCAACTCTTTGGCTTGTGGTTGCACTAATAGCACCGGGTATGCGCGCCCGGTCTCCCGAGCTGCTACTTGCTTTTCCCCCATTTAGCGTGAGTGAGTAGTATCCCAATACCTTCATTCCCTTTCCAGAGCATACACGTAATCGCGAATCATCACTCATATGAGAGCTTGCTGTCTCTTCAAGCTTTGCGCTCACAGGCAACGGCAACGCCCAAAGCCGAGGTCCGTCTCTTCTCTTACCAAATACATCTACTTTATGTGAGACTCATTCTATTAAAGCCGGGATAGGTGGGACCCGACACCTCTTTCTTATTTCAAAAAGATAAAGATACCCATAATAAACTCATCTACCCGTGCGCTGCTAGTTATTTATAAGCACAATCGGCAGTATTGTTCTGAGCTAATTGGATAATACATCTACTTTATGTGAGACTCATTCTATTAAAGCCGGGATAGGTGGGACCCGACACCTCTTTCTTATTTCAAAAAGATAAAGATACCAAAATAAACTCATCTACCCGTGCGCTGCTAGTTATTTATAAGCACAATAGGCAGTATTGTTCTGAGCTAATTGGATAATACATCTACTTTATGTGAGACTCATTCTATTAAAGCCGGGATAGGTGGGACCCGACACCTCTTTCTTATTTCAAAAAGATAAAGATACCAAAATAAACTCATCTACCCGTGCGCTGCTAGTTATTTATAAGCACAATCGGCAGTATTGTTCTGAGCAGATTGGATCAATTTCTGTGACGGTTTCAGGAAGCACTTGGCATGTGCAAACAAATAGGACATTCATCATGATGATGATGATGATCTTCTCTCATCTGACTCGAAATGATGATTTCGAGTAGGTATCACGGTCAATCGACCATGCACACCCTGGTGTCAGAGTTCTTCGGACATTTATGTTCACCAATGAAGCGATATGTACATATATTATAGTCCCCAAACACTAACTTATATATCAGAAAATCGCGTTGGGACGACGGTTTAATAATACCATAGGCAGGGCAGCTTAATATTTATTAAAAAAAAAATGTTTATCATGTTCTAAAAAAACTTTGCAACAACCCATCAAGTTAATATGTTTATGTATTGATGAACATAACAAAAGCGAACTCAAATAAACTGAAAAGAAAAAAATAGGAACAAATATATTCTACTGCAAATGTGCAGGCCTGCGCCCATTCAATTGGAGCAAGTAGATTATTTCATTAATGCGTTCTATTTCCATTAACCAATACAGCTGTTGCTTTGAAAAAGCTGCGCATGTGTGTTGGTGTTCCCACATCGAACACAGGGTTCTGTAGATTGAAATGGATCACATTTATATAAAAAAAAAAAAAACACGTATCCTAACAGTTAGTATATATAAACTAACTAATATTACTGGAGGATCTGAGAGCTGTTTGTACGTTAATGAAGATATCATCATTAATAATGCCGACTCTATACAACATTTTTCGAAAAAAGATCTGAGTGCGCTGTTTGCAATTTCAAACCTGAAATTTCATTATAAAAGCCATATAATAGGTATTCTCAATCATTTCCAAACAAAAAAACGCGGCTCTTTCCAAACAAAAAATCATGAGAATGTCTATGAAACGCTAAAGTCACTGTGCGCCGCGAGTCTTATCCCAATAAACTCAGAATGGTCCTATGTGCCGTGTATTATTATATTTTTAATAAAGAATAAGCGAGCTAACTAAAAAAATGCGAAGGTAAGTTTGTACATGTGTTTATGTTATTTGTTACGCTATAATGTCAGACTGATGGAAATCATCATGAAATACATAAACTTTTTAAAATTATAAAACGGACAAAGGTTTACGTATGTCTAGCAATAAGTGTTGTTTCCAGAGACGTCATTATGTTGTTGTTACATTATCAGGAGCAGAGTTATTGGCAAAAGCTTTTTTGATTATAAAGTTTACCTTAAGTTTAGATTGATAGCGATACCCTACGCTCTAGAATGTTACGTTAGCGCCATAGAGATAAGATAATCCTGAGTTAGCGCTATGATTAAAATACTACAGTGTTTGTCAGAAAGAGTGTGTTGAGATTATTGAGATGAAATGGAAACATGTCCTCATACTTTGCAAAAATTGTAATACGACTTGACATTTTATTTTTTACGACTCTATGATTGCACTTTTTCCAGATTAAAAAATTCTTTCTGACATCGGGATAGTTCTGATAGGCTTATAATATTTTGTTTTTGGTGCACCAGTTAAGTAATGATGTCGTAAAAAAATACAAAATAGAGCCGACAGTCGTCGACAGGACGGTCCGTGCCGACGCGTGCCGGTATTAGGTTATTTCTTTTTTCTTTTCGCAACGCATTCTTTGCGACCATATAATATTTATTGACATAAATTAGTGCAATGACTCTCTGACTGACAGCTATAAAAAAAGAAATCCTCAAAATCGAATAAGCGCTATTCTACATTTTATTTTTGTACTTATCGTATGGTTTTCTGAAATAACTACAGACCCCTTTAACTAATTTCTGCTTGAGGCGAGCCACTGGTGCAACTATAAGCTGCGCATTTTTTCTATTATTGCCCCTTATTCTATTTGTTGTTACTGCTGGAGCGCGGTCTAACTACTATTTCCCATCAGAATCGTTACAAAGTTCGATGTAAAACCACAATGTTAATTGAAAGTTTACAGCTTCGATTTGTACAATTTTAAAAATAGAACGCTGTGTTTTATTCGATGAAATGAATGTTCGCAAAGTTGTTGTTAACTTTGTAGACTTAAATGCTTTTTCACGTAGGTTTGTTTTATTTTTCAATAAAACAATGTTTAAGTAGAATGGAACAAATTTAAGCTAATACAAAAATATGCCTTATTAATAAAAAACTATTCGATACATCAAGGCAAATATTCCAATCATTATTCGTTTATTTCGAGTACCTAGGTGACACGATCAATCGGCCATTGATATTCTGGAATATATTCCACTATCGCATTACCTTATCACATTGACTCATATACTGTTTACATAGTCATGCCCATGACTGTACAATGAAGCTGCGCAAAAAGTTGCCAGCTTATTGGTTAAGTATCTAAGATTTAATGAATAACGTGGTCATAGATATTAGAATATTAAACCCATTAGGAGCCTAATGAAAACACGTGAAAGGATTTTCAAAATTTCTTTATTTAGTGATGCTTTAGAGATAAAAGAAAACATAAAGTGAAAACGAAAAAAAAAAATTCATGATTTTACAAGGGTGTTCCCAAATTGGCACAGTGGCCGCTTATGAGTAAAATCAGCAAAGTAAGATTTTTCGATGCAAAGTGATTATTTGCATTTTTTAAATCTCCAATGGCCTCTCATACGACAAAGAATACATCTTACACGCTTTGGTAGCTTGTCAGGAACATGATCTTTACCATCTTATTGTAAACCTCCAATATTAGAAGATAAAGGAGCTTTGGATCTTTGCAATGACTGCCTTAGGTAGTATCTGGCTACTCTTCGTCTAAAAAGTAAAGATCCATAGGATCTTCTATCGACATCACATGAAGACGCCATGCATTTGACATAGTCATGTCAATCATGTAAGTAAATAAAACTCACCACCGTCTTTTACCGCGAATTTCGATCCGGTAAATCGATATCGATTGATCCAATTCATCTACTCAACCCATACCTTTATTCTAATTTTGAAATAAATGTGGTGGGAGCAAAAATATTTCCGTCCCCTGAACCCCTCAACAATAATATTGAAACTGTCTATTATTTTACTGGCATATAAATTACTTACTAAAACACGGAGGACAATAATTCCATATGCTTCTTCATCAATTTTTTTTCCAAGAATCTGATTTGGAGTCAATTTATCAATTGCTCTTTTACGCGGTTTTCGCAAAGTAGTCTCTCATCGGTCTCATCATCAGTAGTTGTATAATCTGAAGTACGCTTTCGCCAAACTGGAATATTCACAGTTCGTCGACGAGGCGGGACATTACTACTCAGTTCCTCAGCAGATGACGTTCCAGTTCTTTTTTGGGCAGTTCTCTTTTGTGCCCTTTTGGCAGCCAATAGTTCAGCGTCACTGCTGTCATCAGATTGCGAAAATGTGTAAATAAAAACACCAATGATAGCTGGAATATCTTTGGGCAAGCTAGATTGCATGAGATCATCATCAAATCCCTCTTCGTCATCAGTTAAAATGCTGGGTTCCGGTGAAATTATGGCCAAGTCACACTCCAGACCATCATCACTGTTTTCCACTATAGTGTTGATTGCTTCTTCAAGACCTTTGTAATAATTACTGACGCTAAATGTTTGTTTTTTATTCAGCTTGATTTTCAGAAAAATACGTATAATTTTGACACACTTGTAGCCACTGTGCCAAAATTGGCACAGTAATTTTTAAATAACTATATCTTTGCACACGTTGGATAGAAGTAAGTGTAACTGTGAACATATCTTTATTCATCTTCTTATGAAGTTATATCAATAATAGTTGGTACAATACATTATAAACAACCATCATAAATATACATACAATGTACTCACCTCGACGCTTCGCAAAATGACAAAATTCAATAATGCAAATAATAAATAGATTTTATAATTTTTACAATATAATTTAACAGTAATAAATTCGCACGCACTATCCACTTCTTAAAAAAAACGCAAAATTACTTGCTGTCAATACTTTTTTTTTAAATACCCTCAAAATAAAGTGTTCTAAAATTGGCACAGCGGACGCGAATGGGTTAAACGTAGCAGTAACGTGGTGGTCTAAGAGCACAACCTTTGAGCCAAAGGTCCCGGGTTTGAATCCCTTCGGACCTGACCTTCGGAGTTTGTAGTTCAATCGGACTCGAGTATGGTCATTTACATCGACCACTACTTGCTCCCAGTAAAGGAAAACATCGCGAAATAGCCTGCACTCTTCGATCAAATACAATGATAGATACACAGCCTCATACAAAATGAAGCTTTAATAATGTTCCCGAGTCAAAACATCATGTATACTTACAAACAACGACAAAAACGGTACATACTGAAAGTATAACTCCATCTTTTTCTCTTAATAAATTAAGAAATAAAATATGGTGAAAAAATTCCATGCGGGCGTGGCTTGAACCGGCGAACTAGGTAGTACGACCTATGCTCTGCCATCTGACCTACCGCACAATTCAACCAATCCCGTCGCCGAAATTTTCAACCATATCCCATTTCCCCTTATACGTATTAAGGCTTACGTCACCTACACAACTACCAGACTTTTACAAGTGAGGTATTTGATTCAACTCATTTTACAATGAATTTGAAAATCAAATAATATGTAGAAAGCCTTGCATTGCTTCCTACATATTAGTTGATTTTTAAATTTTGTACTTGTAAAAGTATATCAAAAAAAGCATTGTGAATGCAAAATAAAACACTTAATTCCATCTTTTTCTTCATTTTTGATGCGTAGTTTTTGCATCTTTTCACTGTACCTTCGTCATGACGAGACGTGTGAGTGCTAGCGCGGTTTATTGAAACTGTGGACAAAACGGCTCCGAAACTCGATTAGTGCGCTGTTTTTCGAGAGCGAACGTGTATTTACCATTATATTTGATCGAAGCCTGCACCCGAAAAAATATTGGCAAAATCTATCAATCCTACCAGAATTAGGCTAGTTTCCTGGGTCGTAATAATAACATAACAATTAGTCCGTCAGGTAGATAATCAAAAAATATTGGACACGTATTTTTTCTTTTATCAAATAAACTATAAATAATAAAGATAAAGCGCGTCAAAGATCAGGAGTGGGGGCTCGTGACGTCCAAGTTTGTTAAAAATTGTAGCAAACTATGACGTCACACGGAACTTCAAAGGGCTATATCTTTATCATTTTTTGTTTAATCGACAAAAGAAAAAATACGTGTCCAATATTTTTTGAATATCTAACTGACGGACTAATTATATTTTTTTAGGAAACTAGCCTATTGTCATTGTGTGCGTTTCTTTTACACTCATTATTTACCGCCACCGACAAGAGTATAGACCTGAATTGAGATTTACAAACGGGTAAAGCATGCACAAACTTTTATCTACTATATACTAAAACGTTGTATACGTCTTCATATGTTACCTCCACGTTCGTCGACTAGAAACCCGAGTCAAGCTGCGCACTCACTAGCAACATATTTGCGTCGCCTTGTGTTGACTGACTTTGAAATTTATCCTAAGGCGACACGTGTTTGCATCCTTATGTTAAAGCAGCCAGCTTTTGATTGGTAAGCAGAAATTTAACGCGTGTTTTAATATTTTGTTATTGAAATATATTAAGATGTTATTTTCCTATTAAGAAAAACCACATAAGCAGTTAAATTATTTGAGTGAAGCGTGCTTTAATTTTAACATAATATTTATTATTTGAAAGTATAGCGCCCATCCAAAGTAATTATTTAAGCATTTCAGAAAGATCCATCCATGGCCGCATATTTACTTGTGCAATGACCGACAAACACGTAGTGAAGAATCAAAATTGAAATTACTATTGTTTTTACTAACAATAAATAACAAATAGACCTAACATAATAATCACTTAACTGGTAAGATAAGTAATAAAAAAAAAACACTTACATCTTCTTCCTTATCTGAGCGTTTTCCCGCTGTCGCGCTTCGGATCCCGGGTTCCTCTGTTGTAACCATTAATATGATTTAACAAAGTTTTAAGAAAACGCCTCCCTGACGCCAACCCTCTTTGAAATGCTAGCTTTAAAACCCTAGAGAGCTCCAAAAATACCTGTGAAAAATTAATCTACGTCAAGTAGGTACACTTAATAAATAATAACGAAACTGGTTAGATAAATAACCAGTTCCAACCTTGAAATTTGAAAAACCTGTAATTGTAAAATTCCATTTAGTCAACGAAGTGCCGGGTTTGCCTTTAAACATATTTTAATAAAAGATAATTTATTCAATAAAATCTCTTTGTCGGCATGCCATCATAACGAACGGAAAATGGAATATTGATGGCATCGAAATTGATTTTAATTTTCTCCTTTTAAAATATGCAATTCGGTTTTTAGCGGTGTCCATCATTTTACGATAGTGCTAATGAGGTTATGTGTCGGGTGACGGGTTATAAATAAGTGCCACTTGTGTTACATAAGTGATGGACAAAAAATACACCGGTTTTTTTTCTGGTGACGTATACTTACTCACGTTGTATTTTCTCCCTAGCTGGTTGGTTTTTCTTCCACATTTTTTATGTGGAATGTATCAGCGTTTTCTCCTGCGTTGATCAATTTACAATAAGAGGAATCATGGCAATATGCAGCTAGCAAATATTAACAATTTTCATTCGTTTTTCTACCTACATGCTTAACTGGTTTTACACCTAATGCCGGCCAATATGATAACGTGGCTTTTAGGTCTTAACGACCTAGGCTCTGTCTACCCCGCAAGGGAAAACGACGTGATAGTATGTATGTATGTTTAACTTGACATTTAAATCCAATGGCTCCAGGCTCTGTCTACCCGGTAAAGATTTAAAAATGGTTATTGTGTATAATTCAGAGCGTGAACAACATACTAGGTATTAAAAAAATATCGTTTTAGTTATTCATTGAATAAGACTTTTTTATTTCTAATTCATTGCAGCTTTTATATATAGAAACTGACTGAATTTTCTCTGAAGTGCTTATAAGCATTTTAAAATTCTACATAGAATAAAAAAAAAAAGTCCTATTCCTAATAAATCAGAATAACGATCGCCGTCCGTAGCCAACATTAATCTGCTATACAAACCGATACGGTACAATACGAACCCGAGCCAGCGTCAGGTCACAAAATCGTAAATAGGCGCGGAAAACAATTTCTTGTTGCAACTAGTGATGTTTTACCTTTTAAGCTAAAGTGAGTAAATATCTCGACTAAAACTGTTTACATTGCGCTCACATAAGACCCATGCGATATTCCGAAGACTAAAAACTAGACGCGATTTTCAATGTAATCTTAACAGCTACGCCGAAGATTTGCTTTTATAATAAATGAATATAAGATAAACATCAATATCATCATCATCATCAGGTCTTTTTAGTCTCCCCTACAGGAGCACGACCCTCTCTGTACTACTAGAGCCATACTTGGTCAGAGCAGCCAGAGGACTTGGCTTACATTCTCAACGCTGGCCAGACGGGTTGGAGAGGTCTCTCAGATGTTTATAAGCTTTGTTTAGCTTGTATTTCCTAAGTCGCCTTCTACGACATCCACGGGAAGACTTGGAGTGGTCCTATTCTACTCTGCCGAGTACCCCACGGCGCGAGTATCGTATGTACAGTAAATAGAAGTTATCTTTAAATAAAAAAATGTCACGCAGACCATTGCCTTGCGGTAGGGTGCCTAAATGACCCCCCCGAGGTGGTTCCCGGTTTGTCGTACCGGGGGGGCTCAGTACCCGTGGTTAGCCTCAAGCCACGTGGAAGCGAAGAGGAACCCGCGCAGGGGCGCTCCTGCTGCCTGACACACCAGCAGCGAGCGCCCACATTGGGGCGGCGGGGGAGTGGGAAGTTCTCCCCCCACCCGAGGAGGGGCGCTCCCGCGGGCTCGGCTTCGGCCTTGAGCCTGCTGTGGGATGCGCCTAATGGGGCGGTGGGGGAGTGGGAAGATCTCCCACCACCCGGGGAGGGGCGCTTCTGCAAGGATGCGCCCATTGGGGCGGCGGGGGAGTGGGAAGTTGTCCCCCCATCCGAGGTGGAGCCGCCGGGAGGGGAATATTTTATTGCTCTCCCGGCGCTTCAGACGGGGCCATACCGCCGTGGCTGTGGTTGGAGATCGGTCGCGGAGGAGAGGGAGTTTCGGTGCTGCGTTGCCGATTCCCTTCTTCCCTCTTCCGCGTCCGCTTCAGTCCCTTTCTTCCGCGGCCGAGCGGTGCCGCACCGTGTTTGCGGCGAGAGGCAAGCGGCGGAGCCTGTCATCTTCTCCGCCGCTGGGAGCCAGTTTATCTGGCTCCCATGGGGCCACAGGCGGTGGACTGCGTGGAAGTCTGCCGCCTCTCAATTGGCCCAAGGAGGTACGGCGCGTCCGTGAGTTCCGGACGCGCCTACTTGGTGAGTGGGGGGGGCGCTCAGTCGTCCCCGAGAAGGGGCTGCTTTAGCGGCCAGCCGCGCCGGGGTTCGCGGTCGTATTTCCTTCCCGTGTCCCCGGCAAAAGCGGTTGAGATGGAACTCCGAAGGTAATGGGTAGGCACGTCACTCTGGCGTGGAGTCCCACATAACCCGGCAGCCTCCCCTGCAAGCTGTCGGGTATCTGAAACATGGATATTTCCTTCGTTAAAAAAAAAAAAGGGTGCGTAAATGATAAAAATAAATAAAATCTTTTGTTTCAACTTCCTTATAGGCCATTGCCTAGCAGTGGGATTTCATGGGCTAGTAATAAATAAAATAACTTCAATACTACTTTGTGTACAATCAACGTATAGACTAATAATAATTTAAAATGGTCTTGTGTCACTTGCTTCCGATAAAATAAAATGCTGCCGTAAAAGTTGCATACTAGTGAATTATATACACTGGTGTTTGAAATCGAAAATTCTATATAAACGTAGTATTCTATCACGTTTTATTACTGATGTAAGTTTGGTAGAAACTCGGAGTTAATTACCCGTTTTAAGTACGATAAAAAACGCATTACACACAAGTAAGGTCGAAAGAATGTAAATAGGCATCGAAAGCAATCCATGGCAGCAACAAAAAATGGTAACTGCTTCCGTGGTCCAGTGGTCATTTCGAGTAGGTGACACGGTCAATCGACCACGCACAGCGTGGTGTCAGAGTTCTTCGGAACCGCCTATCGGCCTCTGACGTGGTTCCTTTAACGACTACTAGATGGCAGCCGGGATCAACTGCTTAACGTGCCTTCCGAAGCATAGAATCGTCTTCATTATCAGACAATCAGGATTCAAGCCTGCAATGTCCTAACCAAACTAAATAAAGTATGCTTCCCGTGGTAATCGAACCCACGACCGCCGGGTCTATAGGCAAACGCATTAACCACTGGACCACGGAGGCAGGAGCAGAAAGGAGCAACCACAGAAATACATTTACATAGATGACGCAAGTATCACGATTTATGCGGAAACCAAGCGTGCAGACTTTTTTACACCCACTTTGACGTCACATGTGAAATTTATTGCAGTTAATTATCACTTTCTTGTGCATGAACAATGTTGCCTTTGGAGTTGCTGCGCCCGGGACTGTCAGTAGCCGAAGTCGACCTTGATGCTTGGTCGGAGTTCGGCCACGGAAGTAGGCGCATTTATCTATATACGGATAAAGGCAAAACATCACTATCATAACCTTAACTAGTTGCTACCTAGTGATGTTTTGCCTTTTCAGCTAAAGTGACGAAACATGTCTGCTGCGACTGTTTGCATTGCGCTCACGTAAAACGCCGACCGACGTTGCGATATTCCGTAATATGTAGGCTCGGGGCTAAGCACGACTTGCAATGTTATCTTAACAACTATGAAGAACGTTCTCTTTTTATGATGTTGAGAAAAATAAATTATATTTTGTAGTAGCTTTAGCTGGAGGATGATGCGAGAAAACACTGCATTCTAGTAGTTAATACACTGACGTAAAGAATAGAGAAAAAGTGTACCTAGTATTATAAATTTAGTCCATTGCATGTAGTTACATGTTAATAACATTAATAGCAACGACGCATAAAAGTAAGTAATTGCTAACTTTATCTCTCATAAAATAACAGTGAGAAATTACCCTTTGTTTCTTACTATGGAAATTCTATGAGTCACTTATAGGATCACTAACATCTTGTGCAAGCGGAATGCTAGGCGTCAATATTTTTGTTCATGTCATGTGATAGTGTGAACTTTTTCTTTTCGTCGTGATAGCTCAAGAGATTAAAAGTTGTCTCTCCATTATGTAACAACTCTGACACCGCTCTCGGATGAACAGTACAGATTGTGTGCAGGTGAGGCATAAAGGGCACGAAAGGTGCAACATGAGCTGGTCATCATAACCACATTGACACTACACTTCCACTTGTTGGATAAAGTATTCAGTCACATTGTGCATCGACCTACCTCAGTGCTATAGCCGGGACCATATATACATAAATGGTACCGGCTGCCTACTGGTAGTCGTTAAAGGAACCACGTCGGACACCGAGAGGACTAAGAACTCTGACACCAGGGTGTGCATGGTCGATTGATCGTGTAACCTATACGAAATGATGATGATGATGAGTGCTATAGCACGAACTAACCTGTTATCGTAACAACATACCCGGGTCTCCAAAGCACCACGTCTGAGGATATAACCAGTACTTTCAGATAATAAGGTGGACGCCAACATGATCCTCAAATGTATCTTCTTCTTCTTTCTCAGCCCGTGTTCACCCATTGTTGGGTATAGGCCTCTTCAAAGGCCTCAAATGTATAGGAAAGATTAATTTATTTACAGGGCTCAAGTATATATACTTATTGCGGAGGTTCGCAGCGAACACAAGCCACGAGAGAAAAAGCAGATGTAAATTTTATTCATATAAAGTGCGCTTCACCCCAACTCACTTAGGCATGTACCCCATATTTGCTAATGAATATTACCGAGGAAGACTTTGTAACAATCGCGTGAATAAGTACAGAGTACGAAATTAAAATTCCAGAGAAATTTTCATAATAATTCTGGGGAATCATATTAAAATTGCCAGCTATATTGATGTCGGGCTTAAATGCTTCTTAAATTAATATGCCTCTCAAAATGCTTCTTACATAATTAGTTTTTTTTTTCAACTTGCTCTCTGAGAGAGCAAGTTGAATGATTCGGTAAATTATTTGGTATTAAAATTTGCGTGTCACTTTCTGATACAAACTTACTATCACGTATTTATTCCTTACGGAGCAGAGCCAGCTTTAGGCCACAATACCCATCATCATCATCATTTCGTGTAGGTATCACGGGCAATCGACCATGCTCACCCTGGTGTCAGAGTTCTTCGGAACCGCCTCCCCTCAGCCTCTGACGTGGTTTCTTTAACGACTACCAGATGGCAGCCGGGAACGATGGCTTAACGTGCCTTCCAAAGCACAGAATCATCTTTATTATCAGACAATCAGGTGATGCAAGCCTGCAATGTCCTAACCGAACCTTACTTAACCTACCGGGTCTACAGGCAAACGCCACGGAGGCAGAGAACCACAAGACCCAAAGGCCACCTTAGCGTGTAAGTGAACGTAAAGGTGCAAAACGGAATAAAAATTTGCTATCTGCAACGCCGAATGACATGATTTCTTTCTTTATCAGCTTTTCCCTCGACTGGCTTTTACAGTTTGCGTGGGAATAGAAGCAGCTGGTATATTTTACGATTTTTATTTTCTCCCAGACCAGCATGGACGTATATCGCTCTTTGATGACGAGGATATTCTCAATTTTTAAGGTTCTCTTGTTACTGAAATGAAACAAAAGTGTGTGTGACTAAAGGAGGGGTACTACGGTTTTAAATGAACATTATACAAATTGAAACGTATCGAAACACACCATAAATACATCTTGAATCTATGCTACATTCCAAATCAATGTATCGTCGTCAGTTTTTCAATAAGAAAAAAGTATACTACTGCAATGGATAATTGATTTATATACATCGATATTGGCAGTAGTCAGGAAATCGTGCTTTTTTTATTACATTTATAACGTAATCACTGTAATGTAAGAGAAAGATTGTGTTATACTTTCGATTTTTAATAACATAATTTTCAATCGCTCTTTATACCTACCTAAGGAATGTAAATAATAAAGAATATGTGAACTTTAAGTTAGCCTATAAGTAAAATTAACAATATTTTCTACCTAATTTTCGTGCCCATAAATAGGATAAATACATATTAACATAGGTAGATACATAAAGATAATTAAATTAATGTAAATGGAAAGAGGAATTTCGATTACATTTTGCGAGCATTAATAATGTCAACTACACAAAATGCGCCCAAATAATATCTAATGAAGCTTGTTTACGATCGCCGAGTGGAAAATTTGTATTTTCCAGCTTGTCGAACCCAGTTAAGCAACTTAACTTTAAGTAGAAAGCTTATTTAAAACAAGTTTACGGTTTATTTCTATTGTACTTTATTTACAAAAAAACCTTTTACTTTTCATATGACTCAGAAAATGACTTTTTATGTGTATAATGAGTTTAGATTATTTTCTTATTGATTTAAATGTATACTTATATCAACGAAGAAATATACTTCTCACTTTTGAAGGTACCTTCTTGTCGACTCCAAAATTTACGCTCGCTCTCTTTGCTCTCGATCATCTGACTATCTCAGGGGCTGCTGACCAGATTTCAATTAAATTTTTTAACCATAATATTATATTTATATAAATAAATTATACATTTTGTAGTTTCACATGTTGTTGATTAAAGAAATTTATGAAGACATAATTTTTTTCGGTATGCATAAGTACAACGCCTGCTTTGTATAACTTTTTTACTAAGTATACATAGACATTTAAACTAAGCTTTGTATAATTACTTTTCAGCATTACTCCTATCGAATTCTGTAATTGGCCTTACATATTCTATAAGTTCCTATTGATAAGTACCAACTTGTAACGCTGTAGAATTCAATAAATAAATAAAAAAAAAAATCTCTATACTACAGAGTTTCTTGTAGGGTCGTAATTCCATACAAGCGTAGTCCCCTGATTTTTCGCCGGATAGTACCAGTACACTAGCTCCGTGGCGCAGCGGTCAACACGCCAGCTTGCGACCCGGAGTGACCAGGTTCGATCCCCGGCCAGGTCAAGATGGAAAATGATCTTTTTCAGATTGGCCTGGGTCTTGGATGTGTATCTATATATGTATTTGTTATAAAATATAGTATCGTTGAGTTAGTATCCCATAACACAAGTTTCGAACTTACTTTGGGGCTAGCTCAATCTGTGTGATATGTCCGTATATATTTATATATATTTATTTATTTATTAGTACAGCTAAGTTTTTTTACAAAGAAAAATCTGTGGATATATTAGCATGTCCATATGTTTTAATTTTATTCACAATTGAGTTATTTAAAGAGATATGAACCTTCAACAACCTTAAACATTGGTAAGAATTTTCGTTGTGTTCAAACATCAAGAAAACAAATTTGAAGACATTATATTAGAAAGAGAAAAGATAGAAACACAACCATAGCTTAATTTTAATTATTTTTAATGAAAAAAGAAATTAAGTCTGTTATGTTTTGGTGAATAAAATCAGGGGACTACGTAGCGTTGTTAATTTTGTGTACTTTTTCATAGGTAATTTTGGTCCGAGCTCAGTTGTCTCTATCGTACTCTGCGGGGATTGTTTAGGCACATAGCGCAACAGCAATAGATTTTACAAATACTTATTAACCAATTCTAGCGACCGCAGTATTTCCTCTTAATAGACAGTGTTCAGACAAAGATTCATATAGAATTATCAGAATAGATCAAGTAATTATATAACCTCAATATCAGTTTACAGCCTGCCATTTTTGGTTATAAAATGCATTTGATCCCGCCGATATTTTTTGCGGCACGCTCTCGATTGAGCCTACACAGTGCAAATTGGAAACAAATCAAATATGCATCGCGCACCCGACTGTGAGATGGAATACGCGCATTAGTGGCATACCCGCACATCCAATTTTCAGATACACGTCCCGAATTTCACTTTTTCTACAATTTAATTTTGTTCTGTGAGTCTGTTCTGTGTGATTTATGACGTGTAAGTGCTAGTATACAAATGTTTATTAGATTTTTGTGGAATTTCGTCACTACGCCTGAGTATTGGATTCTACTGCCTCCGTGGTCCAAAGGTTTGCCTGTAGAACCGGGGGTCGTGGGTCGATTCCCACGGCAAGCATACTTTGTTTTCCAGTTTGGTTAGGACATTGCAGGCTTGAATCACCTGTCTGATAATTAAGATGAGTTGTTAAAGGAACCACGTCAGAGCTCGGGAAGCGGTCCCGAAGAACTACCAGGGTGTTCATAGTCGATTGACTGTGACACCTACTCGAAAAGAAGAATATTGGATTTTTGACAACCTTCAATATGTAGAATTTTGGAATGCATCAAATATGAGAATGCAAAATAATAAATTAAATAGACCAAAGAAATTAGATGAATATAAAAAATAGTACTGTTAGTTAAAATATGCGGAACAAATTCAATAAATAAATAAACAAATATGGACAAATCAACACAGATTGAGCTAGCCCCAATGTTATTTCGAGACTTAAATTATGGGATACTAAGACAACGATATTATTATATTATTATAACAAATATATATAAATAAACATCTAAGTCCCAGTCCAATCTGAAATAAATAATTTCCCATCTTGACCTGAAATATTTTTTTATGATTATGATTTAAATTAAGTATTAACAAATCATACGGAATAACAAGATTTTACAAGATATGTCTTTCAAACTTTAAAAGCAATTTTAACTATTAAAAACATTCATGTCTCGAAGAATAAATGAATAGAGCCAACACAGGATTCGAAATAAACCGTAGTAAGGCTACGAACTAAAAAAAGATTTCAAAAGAAAAATGCTGCCACATTTAGCGCAGAAAATTCCAGAGAAAACATCCAGGAATAACAGACTGACTGACTTCTTTGGGACTGCACTTACCGTGATTGTATTTTATTTGCGATTTCTTATATCTATTACTTGGTTCCTCTGCCCGAAAGATCCGAGATTTGATCTTATTTATTTGAAAGCCGTTTCCGACGCAAACAGTTCTGTTTTTATTTGAAGTTAATGAAATAGCTTAAGTGACTTTGTCAGTATATACAACTACAATATTCAAAATGTTTCCAACATGCTTACTATTTAATTATTTTATTTATCATACGCCAAAAATACAAGTAACGTTTTCTGCGGCTCTTCGCATGATTAAACCTACAAGAATTAAGATTTTCCGGAAATACTAATTTATCATTATACATCATATTTTATGTAAATCAGACCAATAGGTTTTTCAAGATATTCGGATACACAAACTGAGACATAGTCAGACACACAAAAAATTCCGCAATAGGCATATTTTTTTACTATATCGTTAGTTATGTCTAAAACATAGTAAAAAAATTGCAAAAATTATATTTCATGTACAAATTCGGTATACATTGCGACATTAGTAAAATAAAGTCGTTCGATTTCTTAATCACAAAAATATAATAAAAATGACACTCATATACACATAATCAACGACGTTCCCGTAAAGGGGTGACTCAGCCCGACAACAACTTCTCCTATGAGACCTATGCTGGGAACTCAATTTTTTTTTACATTTTCATACTAATTGCTGGGCCGGCCGAAAACTTTTGTATGAAAATGTTAATATTGTTTTTGAGTGGTATAGGTTATTTTACACGCTGTATACGCGACATAGATTTTTAAGAAATTGCTGATTTGAGCGACGTCTTCCCACTTCTATTGTAAATAATGTGCTATTGATTGTTGTCACGCTGAAGAGTACCCACCCAGAAGACCGGCAACGTTTTGACGTTGAACGGCATTACTAATTCTTTGTCCAGGGAAATGATACCTCCTCGGGTCATCTGATACCTCATATATACATATTACAGGAACTATGAAGGTGGGTAGATACTAGTATGTAGACGCATGGTTGCGTTCCAAACCAATGACCACCCACATACTCTACCTTGAAGAATGGTGATTCCATCCAGCCTCTTGCCGTCTTCAAATGCCAGGCCATTAGTTTCTATAAATAGCTGGTTGAACTTATTAAGAGAAGATAAAGAAACATCTTATTCCATTTAGTTTGTTTTTAATGCATATATTTTATTACATGCATACATTATTTTTTTTAAACAAAGCTTCTTGTTCTGATAAAAATATTGATATTGATATAAAAATAATACATGTTTTTAAATAAATAATATTTATTTTTATATTAAGTTGCTAATAATTTTTTTAATGTATATTTGACGGCAAACGAGCAGACCACCTGATGGAAAGTGGTCACCGTCGCCCATGGACATCTGCAACACCAGAGGAAGTGCTGATGCGTTGCCGACTTTTAAGATACCTGTAAACACGCCTTTTGAAGGACCTTAAGTCATAGCACACAGGGAAAACCTGGGGTCCCTCCCCAGGTCCATTCCGCAATCTTGCTGTACGAGGAAAAAAATACACGTGAACCAATCATACAAGAATCACATACAGAACCGAAAAATAAACATAATTATAAAACGCACGCTGTGGCTGTCGAAAGCATCTGACCGCACGCAATGCCGACAAAGGACGACGAAAAGTGCCGTAGTCACATTGCAAATTAGTGCATTCGACCAGTCAGCCTGAAAGCTGGTCGGCCGTTGTCCGCCGCGCTATGCGATATCATAAAATAAACAACGACAGAAAGGACATTCCTTTACACTGATATTACTCTTCACGTTACGTGGTGGATGGATATGGTACATCCTCACGATTATATCGTAATGGCTGCGTGAAGAGAAGAATATCGGCTACCGAAGGCGGTTTCATATCACATTACACTGCACCCGCTGCGCACCAACTATGGCACAAATAGATTAGACCGCCGTCCCTACGCGATTTTGTGATGTATGAGATAACGTTTGGGGACTATAATATATGGATGGCCATTTTATTAGTGAACATAATATCTTATTTCTAACATCCGGTTAGGAAGCGTATAGATAGATATGGTTACCTATTTAAAAATTTCAAAAATTGTTAAAAAAATTGTAGCTGTGATTCTGTTAATTTTTTTATAAGCACGGTGGACAGTATTATTGTAAATAGTTTAGAACAAATTTTGTGTCGGTTTCAGGATGCATTTGACCACTGGGTCACGGCTGACGGCCACATATGAAACTTTACATCCAGAGAAATCTCCGTAACAAATGAGAAAAATTGGTTGAAATAACTATATGAAAGGAGTCCTAACTCCTGAACATGGTTTCTTTACAGTATCAAGTACATACATTTTGGAAATAATGACAATTGGTCTAAACTGCTCAGAACAATTCTGCCGATTGTGCTTATAATGAATTTGAACACAAACACACCTACAGTATTTTTTATAAATTTTTGAAATTCTCAAATTCCATAACTCCTATACGCTTCCTAACGGGATGTAAGATATTGGATATTTATATTCACCAATGAAGTGCCCATCCGTATATTTATATCCGTGCCGTATATCCGTATATATTACGGTCCCCAAACACTATCATATAAGATCAAAAAATCGCCTAGGTATGTTTACTTACTTCGCGTTCTAAAACTTAATCCAGCCATTGCACGAGTTGTCAACCTGACGACTGAAGCGACGGGCACTGCGAGTCAGACACACTTGTATCCGCTTCTATCGCTTTATTTATTTTGATCCACGTATTTGAACGCATATAGAGAAAAAGGCGTTCAGCGAGCAATGTAATTTTTAAGCGAATATCAAATTTTCTTTTGAGTTCCCAGCGTAGATCTCATAGAAAAGTTGTTTATAATGATGAGTTTCGCCACCCTTTCAAGGCTATTTCGAGGGTATTTTATCTATGTATATGTAAGTTGATAAGTGCACTTTGTAATGAGTGCATGCGGTTTCTGTAGGCACATAATCTGTGGCGCTATCCAACAATACACCACATGCACAGGGCAGACTAAATTCATTCATTAATCAGTCCGTAAACTGAAAACAAACTGATCGGTTATAAAGCTAGCAAATTTGGTATTGAATTTGCGATGGATTTAAATCTTAACGCCGGCCACACATCACACATGTTTTCCCTAAACGATTTATTTTGTGACCGCGTAAAATAAATAATCAGGTTGGGGTAAGGCTTTTTTGCACACAAGTGATGGCAATTTATCGAAAGAGGGAATGAAAGAGAATACGTTTCCTGAATATTGAATTGTTTTATTCTGTTATTCTATCTGGCCATATTTCGTACGTACTATATAATTGTAAAATACATAAAGTCAAGGCGAATAGACTTTAAACAATATATTTTTTTTAGGCTCTGCTTATAATGCCTTATTAAAAATACATTCAGTATTGACAACAGAGTCTCCAGCGGGTAGCGAGACATTAATTTGCATTCACGACCGAAACGGATCGTGAGGCTATTTCGCCGGCATCTCCTCCATTTCCGGCTTATAGTCGACACGTATAGCGCCGGACGTGGCCGGACGGACAGTAAGGGTGCACTGCAACCTATATCAAAAGCACCAGACTTTTATCTCTCACCTGCCTTAGAGCTTAGGCTCCCATTTTTGAAAATTCATTATAACTGCCCTATACGCTACCCTATATATATATATAGACTTTATTATTTCGTTGATTTACATCGTAAAAATATAATAATTAGTGAAATCTTAAAAATAATTTCAATAGGCAACGGGCTTTTAATTCTCGTTTTTTACCGTATGCTGATTTTCTCGTTATCTTGCAAGAGTCTCTTGTAGTGGCACGATGTGGTGAGCAGTGTACGCAAAATCAACACAGGTCAGCCAGCTACATTTGTCTCGATGACGACCTCACGCAGACACTATCCAGTGCAAAGTTTGTCAACAGAGGTGTGAATGCTAGCATGACTTGCCTAGTCTTATTGCTTCTGAAATCTTCGTAAACAGAGACAAATAACACAAAATGAAGCACATACGTTATTTATACGTACTCGTATTTTTTTTTGAGTCTTTTATTAAAATCATTATTAGTTATTACAATAGCCAATTAGCTATAAGATTCTATCAGATACATTTAAAACCCGCCCTAACATTTCTGGTGCAAAGGTGCCTAAAATGCTGGCTGCATTGCCGCTCTGAATAGCTATGGCCATCCGTTATATGTATTCGTAATTGTTTTAGTCCGGGTTTAAGAAAAAAAACTAACGAAGTTCATAGCGTCACTAAATAAACATCGTACACTAACACTTGGACTAAATAAATATTCTAAAACTTCAACTATAAGTCAGGAGATGGCGCGTTTTACGTTTCCAATTGGTGTTTAGACCAAAATGAAAGGCTAGCCTATTATTTTATAAAGACGAAATGTCGTAAAACACTACAGATTCAAGTACTGACCCAGCGTTTTACTGCCACTGTTCTAGTACAAGTAGGATGATAAACTTTTATGTCAGAAACGAAACAATCCACTTATTCAACGTAAGTTTGAAAAAGATTGAAACAAACGTTTTTTTTTCTTTTGTTTTCAAATACAGCATCATGACATATAAAATTGCAAGTATGTCAAATGCTCATATACGAGTATGTACTTTAATTATGTTAAATTTCAACAAAAATATTTATATATAAATACTGGTGTTTTATATGGAAGTAATAGAGGCCATCTTGGTCACTGTTACTTCCATATATTAGGGTTTTTTTATACGGTCCAAAATGATAACTTATATTCATCAATGCCTTTCTGTATATAGCGTGTTAATTAATCACTTACCGACATTTCCTCGAAGGGGCGACTTAGATCGTCTAAATAAACAACCTATTCTCTCGGACTAGTGCTTGGAACTAGAAAAAAAAATGGCATTTCCATACAAAATCGGCCGGCACGACAATTCATATAAAAATGTAGATTTTTTTAGTTCCTAACTTTAGTCCCTCAAGGGTATGTCAGTGATAAATATACACGCTATAAACCTCGATTTTTTAAATTCACTAAAGCAAATCCACAAATGTATATGTTGACGCTTTGAAAATTCACCAGAGTACTGTAAGTAGGTATAACTAAAACCTTCAAATACAAACAGAACTGTCTGTGTCGGAAACGGATTTCAAATAAATAAGATCAAATGTCGGATCTTTTGGGAAAAGAACCAAGTAATAGATATAAGAAATTGCAAATAAAATACAATCACAGTAAGTGCAGTCCCAAAGAACGCTGTCTGTTATTTCTGGATGTCTTCTCTAGAATTTTTCTACGCTAAATGTGGCAGCATTATTCTTTTGAAAATCTTTTTTCTGAAGTCACGGTTTATTTTGAATCCTATGTTGACTCTATTTATTCATTCTTCAAGATTATGAACTTTTTTATAGTTTAACTTGCTTTAAACTTCGTCTTAAAAACCATATAGAAATAGAAGTGGTAAAATCTTGTAGTTATTTAGCATTTGTGTTAAAATTTCAAAGGTATATGGATTTAGTCATGCTCCAAAAGTTTATTCAAGATCCAATTTTCAAGCGTAGCAACTAAACTCTACAATCAAAACATGTGTATGTTTGATCACTGCCAGTTACAAGTCATAAATCATACAAAAACAGAATCACAGAACAAAATTGAATTGTAGTAAAAGTGAAATTCGGGACGTGTATCTGAAAATTGGATGTGCGGGTGTGCCACTAATGCGCGTATTCCATCTCACAGTCGGGTGCGCGATGCATATTTGATTTGTTTCCAATTTGCACTGTGTAGGCTCAATCGAGAGCGTGCTGCAAAAAATATCGGCGGATCAATTGCATTTTATAACTAAAGATGGCAGGCGGTCATCTGATGTTGGGTTTATTTAATTTGATGTAGCCAAATGCATCAATAAAAACATAGTTCGAATAATTGTTACCATGTTCATATTTGAAAAAATATTTTATATGTAACTCAAAATAGTTACTTTAGTTCACGTCAAAATCGACAAAATGTGAGTCGGACTTTTCCGTAAGACATTGAAAAATCATCATCATCTCAGCCACAGGAAGTCCACTGCTGGACATAAGTCTACCCCAATGATTTCCAATACGACCGGATGGAAGCGGCCTGCATCCTGCGTCTTTCTGCGATCTTAGTCAGGTCCACCTAGTCGGTGGGTGTCCAACGCTGCGCTTGCCGGCACTTGGTCGCCATCCGAGAACCTTTCTGCCCCATAGGCCATAGTTCTACGCGCTATGTGCCCCGCCCACTGCCACTTCAAAGAGCTATGTCGGTAACCTTCGTTCTTCTACGAATCTCCTCGTTTCCAATCTCGCAGAGAAACACATGACCATAGCCCTCTCCATAGAGAACTATCATCTCCATAGAGGGCCTCATAAGAAAGCTCGAGGCCACTCAGAAGAGTGGCCTCGAGCTTTCTTATGAGGCCCATAGTAAGGGACCACGTTTCGTACCTGTAAGTAAGAATGGAGTTCCCAACAGAAACCGGTGAAGGCACAACATGGACATTCGATATTATTTTCGTCTTGTTCATGTTCATTTTACATAGGAAAAGACGTTTCTCATATGGTACGTGCCCTCGTGTACCGTTTTAAAAGAAACAGCCGTGTGACAGATCTGCGGAAGTTTATATATATAAAAGACATTGGATATGAAATATTGTATTGAAAAAAGACATTGGACAAGTGCGGTTCTTTGTTATAAAATATATTAAAAATAAAAAAGTCCGTCATTTACGTAATTTAGCTGTCTTTTATATGTTAGTTATGTAGCTTTCCTGGGTTTGACAAGCTGGAAAATACAAATTTTCCACTGGGCGATCCTCAGACATCTTTTTGGCTTCATTTTGTGTAGTTGACATATTAATGTTCGCAAAATTTAAAGGAAATTCCTTCTAATTTAAGTATATTAATGTATCTAATGGAACACCACATTTGAACCTATTTCATATATTTTGTAAGTAAAATCCCATATCATCATCAGGTCTTTTTAGTCTCTACTACAGGAGCACGACCCTCTCTGTACTACTAGAGCCATACTTGGTCAAAGCAGCCAGAAGGCTTGGTGGTTGGGGTCCCGTAGTAACCCGTCTGGGTTGGAGAGGTCTCATAGATGTTTATAAGCTTTGTTTAGCTTGTATTTCCTAAGTCGCCTTTTACGTTAAAATTCCATATACATCTTAATAAATGGGATAAGCACCAGTCGCATGTTCTGTTCTAGATTACACCGACGCCAGCTATCTTGATCTCACGGAGGATCACCTAGAAAAACTTGAGCGACTTTAAAATTTTTGTATAAGATTCATATTTGCGCAAGCCAAATATGATTATGTTTCGAAATTTAGAATTAAACTTAAGTGGCTTTCCATTAAACTTCGCCGGAATGCACATATTCTCTCTCTTTTGTACAACATTCTTTTTAACCCATTTTCTCTGCGATACCTCAAACAACGATTTGAGTTTCTAGGGGATACCAGTAATCGTGGCTTAAGATTTTCTAATAGCCTCACTTTGAACAAATTGGTACATCATTTTTCTTTCTACTTAAACTCCTTTACTGTCCAAGCTGTGAGATTATGGAACGCGTTACCAGAACCAATCCAAAGAGCGCAGTCACTATCTTCTTAAGGTAAAAGAGTTCTATCTGCAAAAATAGTTCTAGTTGTCCAACATCATTACGTTGCTTCTTTTACATATGCTTACATTAGTAGACAATGTATGTATATTTTTATTTGAATATATTTTTTTTATTTATGTATAAATTATATATTTATGTTTGTGTTTAGTTGAAATGTACACCCCGTTCCGTTAACGTTTTTTAGTACTTACTCTCCGTCCATCGGTGGTCTGGAAGAGATTGCTCTTAGCAATAAGACCGCCCATTGTACATAGATTAATTTATATTTTGTAAATTGCTTCTTATTGTGTACAATAAAGTGTTCATTCATTTACATGCATTGAAGAAGTCCTATATATTTTGAAAGGTAGGCGTCAGGCGTCTTTATAAAATAATGCTGTCGTAATACGCGATGGGTGCATTTAAATGCATCACAGCTTTAAGTTTAATATCCAATATATTTTAACGAACCAATAGCTTTTGGTTTTCAATTATTGTGACTTACCGATTCCAATTAAGTGGCGATAACGTAGGTTTGCAGAAAATGGATTATATCCACCAAACCAATCGTCACGGAACTATCAATCTTCATTGACACGTTTATTCGAATCAATCCCGGGCCCGACCATCAGTATTCGTCATTACAGTTCGTGATTACTCCCACTAAATCCTGGATCAGACAGGCTACACTAAATCGGCTTCTTGCGTGACCGCCCTGGCGTTGCAATTAACAAAATGAATAATTCTACGACAAAGAGACATATTTCAAGATTCATTTACAAAGTGTTTCAATCTTACTAACGTTTTAATTAGTATAATGTGTTTAATTATGTTCTTTTAGCTAATTTATAAAAACATATAGATATGTATTGGATTGTTTTAATGCAAAAAACAAGAGAGTCGATGTAATATTTCACTTTGCTCTTTAGATATACTTACTAATGTGTTACCTAAGATGCCGGTGGATTTTTAACCAAGTATGGCCCTAGTAGTACAGAGAGGGTCGTGCTCCTTTAGTGAAGACTAAAACGGACCTGATGATGATGATGAATATTTAATATCCGAATCAGGATTGCTAATATAATGGAAAAAATTGGTTGTGTAAAGTTGGTTTACAATAGTAGAGAATATAGATAGATGCGTCACGTCACAACACTTGGGCCGATCGTGCCTGTCTATCACTTGTTTCGCGTTCTCGCTTACATACAGAACGTGTCACTTTTTAGTGTGTGCAGACGTCATTCTTATCTCAAAAAATAAAATAAAAATGTATCGTAACCAGGGCAGGAACACCGGGGCGGATGGGAGTTATTCCAACACTTAAATATTGCCAATATCAAGAGTTGATAAAATAAGTAACAATGAGAAGAGAATGTTTATGTAAAGGCACCAATTTTGGATAGGATTTAGGATCTTTGCATGCCTGTAATTAAATTACCGGAAACATAACCTTCTTCTTATCGTGTCGCTGGACTGAGTTTATGTCAAATTTTATTGGCCCAGTATTGGGCCTCTCGTGGAGGCGGAATACAAATCCTCCAAGGTACAGGTTGTTGGGCAGCTAGGACATGTCAAAAGATGCACCATAGTCTGAGAAGAGAAGCCACACTTGCACTGGTTCTGCGAACTGTCGACTATTCCCCACCTGGACAGACTGTCTTTACAGCGACCTACTTGGGTTAAAAAATTAGGCACATTGTGACTTCCCTTCCATAACTTCAATCTTTCTTCTTTAATGCTACCCTCTAAGGGTGTCGTACTTTTTAAAACATAACCTAAAAAATTACTACCAAAATAAACAGAAATACCAGAGCTTTAAATAAAAATGTTGCGCATGTCGTTGTCACAGGTTGCAGAATGGTGTAGATGGCTGGCATGAATCGGTCCGTTCCACGCACATCTATACACTTACACATAGCCGCAAGCTATTTTACGGGCCCACATGCTTAAGTGACGTTTCTTTTCGCGTAGTGTATACTATAACGCTGTTTAATGATAATCAGTCTGCTGTAAAGCTTGCATCTAATCGCAAATTCTCCGAGCACGTGGAAATTACATATCAATAGGGTAGTTTCGTGGGTCGTAATAATAACATAACAATAAGTCCGTCAGTTAGATAATCAAAAAATATTGGACACGTATTTTTTCTTTTGTCAAATAAACAATAAATAATTAAGATAAAGCGCGTCAAAGTTCAGGAGTGGGGGCTCGTGACGTCAAAGTTTGCTAAAAATTGTAGCAAACTATGACGTCACACGGAACTTCAAAGTGCTATATCTTTATCATTTTATGTTTAATCGACAAAAGAAAAAATACGTGTCCAATATTTTTTGAATATCTAACTGACGGACTAATTATATTTTTTCAGGAAACTACCCTATGTATTCTGTAGGCTGTTGAAAATAAGGTAATTGAACTGAGCTAAAATTATGTTGCGTCTAAGAGCTGAGTCTTGGCGGTGTCATTACACGGTGATATGTCATTAGGAGGAAAGCAAAGGAATATATATTTCGTTGTTAAACTTAACGTTTAATAGTAGATTTTTGGCCAGTACTGATTTTTAACCGTCGTTTTTCGTGAAGAAAAAGATTTTTGTACGGAATCATCAAAGTGCAAATCAGTCTCTCACTTGGCCAGTTACAACATTAAAGTTGCTGAAGACGGATGAGCCCTGAAGAATGTGTACTCTGTATTTGGATATCAAACAAAACTTTTGTTCACACAGTGCCTAAATACAAAACAACACGCATCATTTGTGTACAGTTGGCAAATAAATCAGAGGTACAGAGCCCAAATTTCAAAAGTTTGTGATTTATCATAATCCGGATTTCCATTTGGAGAGTGGGTGGTCCATTATTCTATGTCAGCGACACGGTAAGGCTGCGTGCTTCGGAAAAAAGGTCAGAAATTTATAAACATTGAAGAAGTGCTTTCGTTAACTTTTATACGCGTCGTTACTGTAATATATTAGTATTAGATTGACGACACCCCATATCCAAAGCAAGGCCATAATATATTACGACGTCATAAGGTATACATCACGTGATGGAAAATTTAATTTATCATTTAAACAATCCAATACAATCCATATTCCAAAACGAAAAAAAAAAAACAAAATAAAATCGGAACACAAAAACATCGCATATTAAAAAGTAAATATGAAAAGACCCGACAATCTTAAAATAATTTAAAAAAAAACAGTGTCACACAGGTGATTGAATCATCTAACGATACACTGTACAGTAACACACACGCATAATAATATAAATAAACACTAAAAACATTATATTCATAATGGGCAGTCGTGTAAAAATATAGCTTTTACATACAAACATGACATCAAAGTTGAAGAGCCCTGCTTAAAAACAAAACGCCAGGACCCGTTGTTTCTCGGCTCTCACAGTTCCCAATGCTTTATGACGTCTCCCCATGTCAGGAAGATTTCCCGACGGTAACGCATATTTTATGTGAGCTGTAATTTAAGAGGTTTCTGCTTATTGAGTGTGTCTGTGGCCAATACAGGTATAAGATTTTAACTACAGAAGAGAAACTAACAGCTTAGCGATTTTTATCTAATAATAATAGTTCAGTTCAGTCAAAGCAACGGCTGAACGTGCTTTTACCTACCTAGCTTAAGCACCAGTTCTCTCTACTTAAAAGTTCACAACATCCAATAATGTATGTAATTAAGATAAATTTTGTATTTAGAGAGAAAAAAAAACGATTATATTATTTTAAATGTATGACAATCCATATTACAAAACGAAAAAAAAACAAAATAAAATCGGAACACAAAAACATCGCATATTAAAAAGTAAATATGAAAAGACCCGACAATCTTAAAATAATTAAAAAAAACAGTGTCACACATGTGATTGAAACATCTAACGATACACTGTACAGTAACTCACACACATCCTAATCCTAACTATATCCTAACTATCCTTATCCTTACTAATATTATAAATGCGAAAGTGTGTTTAAACGCCGTAACTACTGAACCGATTATTATGAAATTTTGCATACAAGTTCTCTGGAGTACGGAGAAGGACATAGGCTACCTTTTATCCCGGGAAAAAGTACTATTCCCGAGGGATCGACATTGACGCGGGCGGAGCCGCGGGCGAAAGCTAGTAATAATATAAATAAACACTAAAAACATTATATTCATAATGGGCAGTCGTGTAAAAATATAGCTTTTACATACAAACATGACATCAAAGTTGAAGAGCCCTGTTTAAAAACAAAACGCAGGACCCGTTGTTTCTCGGCTCTTACAGTTCCCAATGCTTTATGACGTCTCCCCATGTCAGGAAGATTTTCCGACGGTAACGCATATTTTATGTGAGCTGTAATTTAAGAGGTTTCTGCTTATTGAGTATGTCAGTGGCCAATACAGGTATGAGATTTTAACTACAGAAGAGAAACTAATAGCTTAGCTACTTTTATCTAATAATAATACTTCAGTTCAGTCAAAGCAATGCCTAAACGTGCTTTTAAAGCAAGGAAGAGCTTAAATCATTTTATCTTACTTCATAGTTGATCCAATCCAAATATGACCACGACATAGGACACAAGTTTCGTTTGTTAAGTCAGCGCTAATATTGCGATACTGTAGAAGAGTTACTTTCGGCTTTTCTTCTTTACAGTGGTCGATACTGAAACGCTATGTAGCTGATATAGCGTTTGAACATTAATTAATAATATAAATATAACTTAATTAGATACTTCTTCTTTTAAAATCTTATATAAAATCCTGTAAAATGTGATATTTTTGAAATAAAAGTTTTTATTTTTACTTTCCTTACGCCCATATCATTGAGAGGAAATTGCAGGGCAGTATTTCCATATTTTCTCGCCGCCTTTTATTGATTCCTCGCCGGATAGTACCAGTAGAGCAATAATTTTTTACCAAAAATATCTATGGTAATAGTAGCATGTCATGTTTTAATTTTTTTCATAAATCAATTATTTTAAGAGATATGAACCTTTTGAAATTCTGAAAATTTGATAAGAATTTCCGTTGTGTTCAAACATCAAGAAAACAAATTCGACGCGATCATATTAGAAAAAGAAAACATAGAAACACAGTCATAGCTTATTTTAAATTTTTAATGAAACATTAAATTAAATCGGTTAAGTTTTGCAGAAGATATCAGGGGACGCAGCGTATATTTGTATAAATTTCATAGGTTTTTTCGGTCCGAACTGCAGTTGTCTCTATCACACTCTGCCGGGGTTGTTTGGGCACACAGCGTGACAGCAATCGATTTTACAAATACCTATTCTTCAATACTGTCGAGCGCAGTGTTTCCTTCATTTTTTTATTCTGAAGCAAGAACCGGTCGCTAGTTTTGTTTCCAACTAATTAAAGAAATCGAAATATGTACGTTTCAGCATTATATCCAAACTAGGGATGTACTGTAAAACCTTACACGGTAGATCATACCTAAATAATTTAACATTCAGTATACCTACTTTGAATCCCTAAATTATGGTTCCGGGGAACGGAGTTAACGGAAAGAGCTAATTTTATAAATCAGCCAAGTGCGAGTCGGACTTGCGCACTAATAATAATAAATAAAATATATACGCAACAAGAGTTCCGTACCGTAAAAATCACAGTTTGTTGTGTTGGAGCCCCCCTTGAATATTTATTTTACTTTAATTATTTATTTTGAAAGTGAACATTCACCTATATATTCAGTAAATATATATATATATATATACACAAGCGTCTGAAAAAACGGCAAAGAAAATCACGTTTGTTGTCTATGGGTCCCTTAGGTATGGGTCCCTTAAATATTTAATTTATTCTGTTTTTAGTAATTGTTTTTATAGCAGCAACAAAAATACAATATATGTGAAAATTTCAACTGTCTAGATGACAGACAGGCAGACAGACAGATAGTGGAGCAGAAGTAATAGGGTCCCCAAAGGGTAAACCCTTTGGGTACGGAACGCTAAAAAGTAAAGGAAATAATAAATTCAGAATGTATTTATAAGTTAAATGCCACATCAAAACCAAAACGTGCCTCAACCAACCATTTTAGATATGCAAATTTAAAAAGCAGCTTAGGCGTTTAAATTTTTGTGAAAAAAAAAAGTAAGTACTATAAAATTATGAAGCCAGTAAATTATATAACCACTGAGAGTGGAAGGTAGGCCTCACGCAAATACCTAATAAAACCTAGAACAAACATCTAAATTACGCACGATTGTCGTGACAACAAATATTCAGGGGGCGCGTTACTAGGGTTCTGTACTTCAAATGGAAAAAGATATCCTTTGCAAGGTAATTGCATTGGTATTTGCAAGGTAATTGCATTGGTATGCAAGGTAATCTTGACCTCATGGATCAGGCATTTTTTCGTGTGTCTGCTTGACTTAAGACTTTTATTTGCATGACGCACGCAGCGTTGAATTGCGGCAGTGCACACGGCATTGATGAGAGGGGAGGAAATGGACACTTAATTATAAATTTTACTAAATCAAATTATTCTAATCAACCAAAAACCGACCTTAGGTATATGGTAATAGGATTGCTTTTTAATTATGCTGCATATCATAAAGAACTTGAAGCGTACTTCACGGCGATAAACGGCATGCCCAACGCGCCGCCTAACGCGCCGCATCGCTCCATATGTTTGATGTGATTCAGTGGTGATGTTTGTGCTACCTGCACGAACTGACTTCAGTGCAGTAACAAATATTATGTTCACTGTATATCTGATTCAAAATGTACCTTGAAAAATTCTGGGAAAAGTTTACACCTCTAACACACTTGATATTAAGAAGATTTAAACTGTCTCCCACGGTAATTAACGGCGTGTGAAACGCGTCAACTCCTAGGAGTTCATTTGATTAATCGTAATTTGCGGATCACATGCGGAAGCATGTGTTTCTCCCAAACATGTAAAATTACAATTTAGTGACTTCAGCGCGGTAACAAATATTGTGTTGACTGTATCTCTGATTCAAAAGGTACCTTGAAAAGTTCTGGCAAGAGTGTAACCATTTAACATACTGGATATTAAAGAGATTTAAAATGTGTCCCACGGTAATTAACGGCGTGTGAAACGCATCAACTCCTAGGAGTTCATTTGATTAATCGTAATTAGCGGACCACATGCGGTAATATGCATAAGTTTCTTCCAAACATGTGAACTACAATGGAGTGACTTCAGTGCGATAACAAATATTGTATTGATTGTATCTCTGATTTGAAAGGTCCCTGAATAATTGTGCCAAGAGCATATCTGTTTAACATACTTGATAATAAGGAGATCTAACTGTCTCTCACGATAATTTAACGGCATGTGAAACGCGTCAACTCCTAGGAGTTAATTTGATTAGTCGTAATACTCGTAATCCGCGGATCACAGGCGGTGATAAGCAAGCACGTGTTTCTCTCAAACATGTGAAATACAATCGAGTGATTTCAGTGCGGTAACAAATATTGTATTTACTGTATCTCTGATTCAGACACATTTGATTTACTGGTTGTTTTATTAAATTACTAGCTTTCGCCCGCGGCTCCGCCTGCGTTAATGTCGATCCCTCGGGAATAATACTTTTCCTGGGATAAAAGGCCTATGTCCTTTTCCGTACTCCAGAGAACTTGTATGCAAAATTTCATGATAAACGGTTCAGTAGTTACAGTGTGAAAGCGTAACAAACAAACAAATAAACAAACAAACTCACTTTCGCATTTATAATATTAGTTAGGATATTTAATGTTCAGCATTCCAGCAATTAGAAGTCCACTGCTGGACAAATGCATCTCCCAAGATTTATACGTTCCATGTGAGGATATTACTATACTCATTTCGTAGGTAGGTTGGCGAACCCAGTTTCTTTGGCTTTTTGTGTTTTCGACGCTGCTGCCCATCGGAAGCATTTTGAAGCTGGAGAGGATAGGAATTTGTTGGATTTGGAAAGAGAATAAAGGTATTGGGATACTACTCACTCGATTTAGAGCTGCAACCACCGGACAGGCAATCGAGAATGACACCGCTGATCTAATAAATTAAATGAGTAATATTGAGTACGTACAATACATAATAATATAAAATCCCGAATTCATTCCTGAAAGGAACCAAAAACATTAATGAAAATAAGAGATGTGACTTCACTGGACAAAAAGCTGGCTAGCGTTTGATCAAACCAGATTGACAGCGGTAGTGAGATCCAGAGGCATACAACTTTAATTGTAAAGGAGTGGAGAATGAGCTGGAATTTTTAATTTCAGTTTTACAGAACAACGTAAGTTATTATGACCCTGATTTGTCTCTAAATCACAGTTACAGTAACGCTATTTAAGAAAAGTTTATGATATGTTTATGTTTATAGACCCAGCGGTTTTAGCTGTGGGGTGATCGATCATTCAGTCAGCCAGTCAGTTTCTTCTTTTATAAATAGATAAAGAGTACTTTTATGATTTACACGACTTTTGATCAGTAGTTTTTAAATGACCAAATAGAATAATTTCCAATACGAGAAATGGTCAGTTAGAAAGCCAAAATAGATTCCCATGTATACCTGTGAATGGAGTTCGGCCAAAAGCTCTTATCGTATAATCGTTGCCTGGGTCCTCCCCTCCCCTAAAGCCGAGAAAATTCGCGACACGAATTTAAGACTAACTCAAAAGAGAAATTAATTATTTTATTTGGGCTATAATCCCTTGTTTATGTTTTCAGTTAAGAGTTTTAGCGGAAAGTTGTGCGATAAATTCCAGCAATAAACAGCTGGTGATATTATTCATGACGTTTGTTAAGTTTGTTTACCGGCACCACCTTTTATAATTAGTTGATTAAGGATTCTTTTATTATGCGCAGGGCGTGAAATACTTCTTAAAACTTTCTTTTCAAGTTTTGTGGAAGATTGTAATGATAATTCTATTGTTTGACGATCTATAATTTATGAAATAGCATCATATGCCCACCAATATGCTAAGCGTCGTTTTTAGGTCTTAAAGACCTAAGCTCTGTTTACCTCGCAAGGGAAAAAAACGTGATAGTATTTGTGAAATCAGATGGTTGAATCTAATGTCGGTATTGATTAAACGCATATCGCGGCAACAATGTTAGATTTAGTCCGGATAATTCATGAAATGTCAAGCAAATTAATATCATCCACTTTTTTTAAAGTTGGTTATAAATGTGTAGAAGAAGAGTTTTGATTACGCTATCCTCATGTGGCTATATGACACCTGAAATGTAACATGTATTAAGTAGAAATCTGACTCGTACTACAAATGCGGAAGCGAATGTGTTTAAAAACTGGAGCACAGCAGGCAATGTGACGTGTACAGACGTCATTATATAGCAGCAATTAAATTACGGTAAACTGTAGGCGTGAGTATGCGTGATTTTTTTTTTCTGAAAACGGGAATGCGAGTTTAAATAACCCTTCTTCTAACAACGTAGGGTAAAAAAAGGAATAAGCAGACCTTTGCCTATACCTTAAATCTCTTAAACTATAAATAATATTAACATGAAAAATTATATTAAAAAAGACTTCATGTAAATCTTTCTGTTTATACATTTCCATGTATTTAATAAAAAAAATCAAGATATTGAAAGAGAGCCTGGTCAGGTTTATCTGTCCCTGACTGTACAGTCACTATAAAGCATCAACTTAAATTACAAGGTACTTATGATAAAAGACAAGCGTCACCTTCCTTTTCTGACATAGTAGGACAGACAGCAGACATTGTGACGAGGAACGACGTCATATAGACTAGCCACTTCAATTACAACGCGCATAAAATATGCGTGACCGCCGGGAAATCTTCCTGACGTCATAAAACATCTAGTTGTGAGAACGGAGTATATATACGTTGTTTTCGTCAAATAAATAACTGCAGCAATCGGTGTTAGGTGTAGATGTATTTTTTAAACCTAGGTCTTCTTCTTCTTCTTCTTCTTCAGCCCATTGTCATCTTTTTCCAGCAATTTTGACCAGATCGTCGGTCCACCTAGTAATCGGTTTACCTACACTTCGGCGAGAAAAAAAGTGAAATTGGTATCGATAATCGAGTAAAAATACAACTTTTACACGAACAAGGAAGGTCGCAAAAAGAAATTGCCAAGTTGGTGAAATGTTCGCATTGCATCGTGCAATCTGCCATCAAACGGTTTGCTTAGACTAACACTCACTCTAATAAATTAAAAATAGGCAGAAAACGTATAACTACGAAGCGAGATAGAAAATGAATGCGTGAATTCATTAAAAATTGGTAAAAAAACATTGTCAGAGCATCGGCTGCCTTGTCCGAAGAGGCGGGAAATCCAGTAAGCACTCGGACAGTCAGAAGAAGACTGAAAGAAGCGGGTCTAAAAAGATGCAAAGCGAAGAAGAAGCCATGGCTTTCAGTACCCACTCTACGGCACCATCATTTGACAGAGGAAAATTAGTTGGAAATTTCATAATCTGCTTTCGCGAATGAACGCAAGCAAAGCCACAGGGGAGAATAAGTTATCTATGTATAAATGTTATTAATTTAATTAAATACTATGCAAAATCAGGTTATCGTTTAATGTGAAATAATACTCTGAATTATCGTGTCAAAACGAATAAACCTTAACATGTCGTAACGTTTACTGGTTTATATGAGTTAGTTATTTGATATGTTTACTTATAGTTTGTACAATGGTATGATATATTTCTTTACAAGCTTTTATTTGAACTAGTTTTATGGGAGAGACCACGGGTTCATGCCATAAGATTGTACTGGAGACAAAATGTATTTTAGTGGAGAAAAAACATTAGTTCGGGACTAATGTTGTTTCTCGACTACACGTCAACTGAATCAGTTTTTATTTCAACGTAGATAGGTGGACTGGTGCTTTTTCTCCACAACATGGTGTATTTACATAGCACTTTGGCATCAATAACTCGATTATGTCAAAATTGTCGCATAGGTATTTTCTTTCTCAAATAACCAATTAATTTAATTTAGTGTGTTTCGGGTCACATCTTGTAAGACATTTAAAAACTTATCGTCAACAGTTTGAGCGGAACTTTTGCATGTCAATGCAACTTTATTTTACTTACCATAGAGCTTATCGAAAAAAGTTTTAAAAAACATCTTATTAAATGGTTATGTATTGATTGGAGACGCAGAATTGTTTGAACTGACTGAGTTCAAACAATTATATTACCTTTTGTTCAATCTATCATATTTTTCTATATTCATACAAGAACCATTATCCCAACAATATGTAAATAGGGCTCATCTGTTTTATCGCACACGTCTTCTAAAAGAATATAAAAACTCGCTGGCGCTATGGAAAATGTCACATCATTTCACGTGTTAATCAGTCATCCAGGATTTATTATAGCCACGAAACTTGGTTGACTTTCTACTGTCAAGTGTCTGAAAAATGGAATTTATGATATTGTGGCATGTGGGACTATATGATATGACAATATAATGTACTTTGTTACCACGTGACAATAGCGAAAACAGGTGAGATTGTCTTTTTGTTATAACTAGCTATTTTCAGCGACTTGGTCACTATGACATTTAGTTTCATCACGCATTGGTTAAGCCACAAAGATCGTCAAATTTGATAAACAAGATTAGTAAGGAGAAGAGTTTTTAGATTACCCCTAAAAATTCGACCAACTCATTGCTGGATAAAAGAGCATCTTTTTTTTCTTACTATTTTTTGTTATAATACCTAATATTAATTTATTTCAGAATTATATTTCTTAGTGCGGGTTGGTAACGCAACATAGTAATACTTAAAACTAGGGTTAGAACAAAAATATTTAAATTATTTTACATTCACCAGAGCCGGTTTTGAGCCAACATGTGTTCCAATGTCTTAAGAGCCCGACATATGCCAGGCGGCGTGGCGATACAAACGCGGATGGTCTAAACGCGTTGGCTACTTTGGATATTTTCGTTTTTTAGGAATATTCAAGGGTTATTCGAAAAAGAAAAACATATGATGGCTGCCTTATCTGTAATGCAATAATAATCAAAAGTTTCAAGGTTAATTTTAATGTATTTGGTGAATAATGCTATATACCGAGTAAATTAGACGTGATTTGGAGGCAATTTTGCAATTTTTTTCTATCGAGAAAATTTAACGCAATCGTGTTTTTGAGTCATATAGTTACCAGAGTTAGTCCTGAACTTTGCTGCATTTTTATTTCAACTTGAGTATTTAATTATTATTGATATAACAGTCAATCATGCAAAGCAGTGTGAGGTAGTACAGGCCCTTAAGTTACTTTGACAACTCTGATTTTAAACTTAAAATATAGCTCAGAGCATAGGACGCAAGTTTTTTTTAAAATCTATGGCTCATTGGTTTAGATTTACGCAGTACATGTACATTTGAACAAATGTTGTTTTTTCGTTAATATAAAACTAATGTTCAATGATAAGAATTCAAAAAGATTGGTCTGTGTTGAAAGAAACTGGTTGCGCCGCCTTTATTTATTAAATCTAATTCGCTTCCCTACTTATATCGATTATAATAGATAATAATATTGTTTCGTTCTCATCACTGATTCCCTTCCTAAGCGAATCCCCGCTCGCATCAGTCTCCGCTCCGAGCCGCGCGCGCCGCACGCACAATTGTGCAGTAAGCACATAACCGCTAAACTCGATTCACATCGCGAACGATATACGAGTGATTCGTCGCATAAAACACTAATTATTTGTGCTATTGTGTTTGAGAAAGTTAAGGGGCCCCTTGTAATTGCTGAAAACCAGGATTCTTAGATTCGTGCTCGTCGGAAAGTGCAGCCGCGAGTTGTCACGTGATCGCCAGTTGCAGTTTTTGCGAGGTGGGAAATTCCTTCATTTTTCCTGCATAGTGGTCCCCTTTATCCCGTAATTATTCCCTAAATCCATTATTTTTGGTCATTACGAGCCGGATAAAGCCATTATTTTTGGTCCATTACGATCCGGCTAAATCCAGTAATTTGGTTCCATAACGGGACATCGAACAATCTTTTCCCATAACATTTTTACGAATCAACGTCAGTATTCCAAATTCGGATATTAATATTCGCATTAGTAAATTAATATTGTGTTCATATAGCATACTATTATTGCTTAATTCATGTTTTACTTGAAAATCGAAGTGGAGTGATAATTAATTTCAAATCTACCTCCCACAATTTTCAACATTAATTTCGTTGTCTCATGATCGTTTTATACGATTATCCTACGTAATCAAACCTGATCTAGTGATACTTTGTCTATTTTATTATAATACACCCCCCCGCTCCGCTTAATTCAAAGCTATTCACTAGGTAATGGGTCAGTTACATACTAATGTCATTTTACATAATTGCAGCTATTGTTAATATATACGTATATACACGCCGCACTATACATACCTATATAGGAAGTATAGCTGCTGCAATTTGTAAATGAGCCGCACCGCAAAACTTATGTGTTATATATATAATACAAAATACATAAGTTTAATTCTCTAATAATAAAACTTTGTAATTAAGTTATTAGTTACATAACGAGTTTGGATACACGTATTTGTTTCGTCGTTGTGATCGAGGTTCAAAAACTTTATTTATTTATTTTATTTTATTTACGCAATTACGCTCATTAATTAATAGGGTGTTATTGCGGATTAATATTGCACAGTTTGTCATCAATTCTGAAACTCAAGTCAAAGTATTAACTTATATTAATAAAACCGCGCCGCACCACCGTTATACAGGGTGTTACCGTATACAATATACAGGGTGATCAATCGTAAAAAATTATACAGGCTGACAAACCGGAAAGTGCAATATTAATTCGTTTCTTGTTGTTTATTTCGCGCATAGTTGATCATGGAGAAAGACGAAAGCAAGTTGTCACTTCTTCACGCGAAGCGAGATACAATTTTCACACGCATACAAACTATCGCTAATAGGTCGAAAGATTTATCTGATCCACGCATTAAAGAATCGTTTTTATGTGATATTGAAACCGTAGACAGGTTGCGTACGGACTTTGAAAATATTTTGGATAAAATTAATTCCATTGAATCGAGCTTAAATCCTAAATACATGGTTAACTACCAGCCGCTTCTTACTTTTGAGGATTTATACTGTCGAATTAAACGCGCCGCAAAATCGCTTGAGCCTATGCCTGAATTACAGAATAATTCACTCTTTATCAAGCGTGACAGACCAAAACTGCCACCAATTCAGCTTCCTGAATTTAATGGAGACATTAAGTCATGGCCGCTATTTTATTCTTCATTTAAAACTGTCGTACATAATAACCCGACCCTGTCGGACTCTGAAAAATTACATTATTTGATAGGCAAATTGACAAATAAGGCTCAATCGGTATTCGCAGGTATTACTCCGTGCGCTGAGAACTACAAAATGATTATAGAGACTTTAATAAGTAGATATGAAGATAAAAGGTTGCTTGCAACTTCATATTTAGATCAAATTTTCGAGTTAAAGCCTTGTAATTCCGCTCATGTAAATAATTTACAGATATTTCTTGATAAATTGATCACTTCGGTTTCAGCACTCAAAAACCTGAAGGTTGATGACCTGTCAGACTTAGTATTTTTGTATATCGCTTTGAAGAAGTTGGATCCCGAAACCGCTAGCTCCTTTGATTTAGATAATAGGGGATCTAATATTCCGTCTTTCGACACCCTAGTTACATTTGTTCGCGATCAACTCAAAATTTTGCAACGCACTTCCAAGGAAGTTAAGAAGACTGTCGATCGTCCCACAAACACGACATCAAAACCGCATAAATCAACGCATAGTCATATCAATACGTCTACCGCGCCCTCTCAACCTCGGTGTTCATTATGCAACTCCGCGCATGAACATTTGTATAAATGTTCGAGCTTTCAAAATTTAACTCCTATCGAGCGTTTTAAATTTGTTAAGTCGCAATCATGTTGTGTTAACTGTTTGAGCGCGAAGCACCGTTTATCTAACTGTAAGTCTAATTCGCTTTGCCGTATATGTCAACTTAAGCATCACACGATGTTACATTTCGAAAATAAACCCGCTACGCCTACTATAAATGCCAATGATGTTAGTGGTAGTACAGTATCCGCGGCGCCACCGTCGCATGTGAACAGCCATGCCCATGTCACGGGCACCTGTGACGTCGCCTAGTGGCCACACGGATGATGTCTCGTTGTGTACTTTTTCGGCAAATAACCGACATGTACCTACCACAGTTTTGTTGGCTACCGCGCGCGTTGTGATGGTTGATACTCAGGGTCGTGAACATTACATACGCGCTTTATTAGATAGCGCTTCGCAGAGTAATTTCGTTTCAAGAAAATGTTGCGAACGCCTAGGATTAAATTCACGTCAAAGAGCGACTAACACTATTGTTAAAGGTATAGGAGGTACCACTAAGACTATCCAAGGTTCCGTACACCTGGAATTTTTTCGCGGCTAAATAAAGCCATAAAGTTCAATATGGAATCACTAATCGTCGACAAGGTAACCGAGCGTCTGCCTACCGTCAACGTCAATGTGTCTATGCTCACAAACTTTGAGGGGTTGCCATTGGCTGATGATACATATCACATTCCAGGAGAAATCGACGTTTTAGTCGGTGCATCAATTTTCCCGCTTATTTATATTTCTCCTATTATCTCAAAAGATTCAATGTGAGTCCGCAAATATCGCACCTTTCGCATTACAAACCGTTCTAGGGTACGTAATTATGGGTACCGCTCCCGCTACCGCATCCGCATTTACTACTGTTTCAAATTGTTGTTTCGGCGAGCCCATGGAGGCCGCCATCCGCAAATTCTGGGAACTCGAGGAGGTGGACGTTCCGCCGATTCTGAGCCCAGATGATAAGGAGTGTGAGGATATTTATCGTCGCACTACGTCACGCGATGTCGATGGTCGTTGTACTGTCGCGCTCCCATTTAAGGGCGACCCATCGACTCTCGGTGACTCGCGCCGCTTAGCAGAAAAATGTTTTTTCTGTCTTGAACGCAAAATGCTTGCTTCACCCAAATTGAAACAAGCTTACGATGATATAATTCGAGAATATTTAGAGAAAGGCTACCTCTCACCCGCACCTCCCGAAATGGAGGAACCATCTTACATAATTCCGCATCACGGAGTCATTCGGGAGGATAAGCTCACTTCCAAGCTTCGTATTGTTTTAAACGCGAGTGCTAAAACTAGCACATCCGTTTCGCTTAATGATCTTTTATATAATGGTCAAAATTTACAAGGAAATTTATTTAATATAATCATTAATTTTCGATTGTTTCCTATTGCGCTTTCAGCCGATATTAGGCAAATGTTTTTATGCATTGGAATCCGATCGCGAATGCGATCGTAGATTCCAGCGCATTCTTTACCGCTTTTCGCCTGACGAACCACTTAAGGTTTATCAGTTCAACCGCGTTTGTTTTGGCCTTAAATCAAGTCCCTTTCACGCTCTCCGCACAACAAGACAGTTGGCTTCTGACGAAGCTGAGACCTTCCCCAACGCGAATGAGACGCTTCAAACGGGGATATATATGGACGATTACGTCTATTCCGTAGAAGATGAGGCGAAAGCCATATCTATAGCAGCTGAAGTCATCGCGCTCATGAAGGCTGGTCAATTCGACCTGCAATTCGCAAACTGTCTTGGACTCTATACCTACTTCGCACAGGCTCTCGTCCGTCAAGGAATTTGACGAGTCTGATTCGCATAAGGTACTTGGTTTAAATTGGTCACACAAATCTGACTTGTTCAGTATTACAATTTTTAAACCCGCTGAGAAGTGTACAAAACGCGCCATTTTGTCCTGCGTCGCTAGAATCTGGGATTTAATGGGATTCGTAGCCCCAGTCGTGTTATTTGCAAAGCTACTCATTAAAGAGCTTTGGTTAAACGGTTGCGGTTGGGATGACGTACCTCCTGACAATATTGTTTCCTCATGGAAGCGTTTCAGAGAGGAGCTATCATCATTGGAACGAATTGAAATCCCAAGCCACGTTGGCATTACCAGAGGTAATGAAGTAATCATCGTCGGCTTCGCTGATGCTAGCGAAAAGGCATATGGAGGAGTAGTGTACTTCCTAGTCAAAGTCAATGACGTCCACAAGGTGTATCTTATGGGTGCTAAACCAAAAGTTGCACCTCGCAAAGTAGTCTCTTTGGCTAGGCTCGAGCTCTGCGCAGCACTCTTGCTCGCAAAGTTATTAAATAACATAATAACCGCTTGTAACAACCGTATACCTATTAAGCGCATGCTATCAGAGCTATACGTGTTGTTACAATCTGAACACTTTAATTCAGAATTTGCTCACATGTTGAGCGAAAATCGCATAACATGGTCGCTTAATGTTCCCGCTGCAAGTCACTTTGTAGGCAGCTGGGAGTCGAATATAAAAACACTTAAAATGCACTTATTTCGCGTGATAGGTGAACAAATCTTATCGTTTGAAGAAATGACAACTGTACTCGCACAAATCGAAGCTATAATGAATACTCGACCTCTTTGTAGAACGCTCTCAAGCGATCCTTCTGAACCGCTTGCGCTTACGCCCGCACACTTTTTAAGTTTAACTCCTTTAAAATATTTACCCGCTCGCGACATCGATGAGGATAGACTTCATGTTCTCTCTCGTCATGATTTGTTGGACAAGTTAGTCCAATCGTTTTGGAAGCGTTGGAGGTCCGAGTATTTACATACTTTGCAGTCTCGCGATAAATGGAATACATCTACTAACCCGATCACAACAGGCACTGTCGTAATCCTTATTACAGATAACGCGCCTCCTCTTCATTGGCCTCTAGGGGTTATAGAGGAAGTTTTTCCTGCCACTGATGGCATAGTGCGTGTTGCTCGAGTAAAGACTGCTACTGGCTCGTATTTACGCCCAGTTGTACGTCTGTACCCGCTACCTAGGCAATAGCTTTCATTTCAATTACTTTTGTTTAGGTTTAGTTTATTTTGTCTTACTTCTTTAATTTATTTGTTTCAAAGGCATCTCAGATCCCTTCAAGCCGGGGGGAAATGGTTGCGCCGCCTTTATTTATTAAATCTAATTCGCTTCCCTACTTATATCGATTATAATAGATAATAATATCGATTCGTTCTCATCACTGATTCCCTTCCTAAGCGAATCCCCGCTCGCATCAGTCTCCGCTCCGAGCCGCGCGCGCCGCACGCATAATTGTGCAGTAAGCACATAACCGCTAAACTCGATTCACATCGCGAACGATATACGAGTGATTCGTCGCATAAAACACTAATTATTTGTGCTATTGTGTTTGAGAAGGTTAAGGGGCCCCTCTAAAAGTGTTAAATAAGACGTTTTGAAGATTTGCGCACGTCGGAAAGTGCAGCCACGACGTGACGTGATCGCCAGTTGCAGTTTTGCGAGGTGAGACATTCCTTCATTTTTTCCTACATAGTAGTCCTCTTTTGTCCCGTAATTATTCCCTAAATATACAGTCCATTTAAACCCCATTCGCGCATCCAGAAACCATTTTACAACTATCGACTTTACGATTTTGTTTTATGGCTTAAGTGAGAAAAAGGCAACTCTCGGTGGAAGTTTGCAACTAATTTTGTTTCTTCAGACTTCCTTCGATAAAATAAATTCAAAAAAGTATAACTTGCTCGAAGCGCACTAGTATTTTTCAAAGGCTTTAAGGAAAACTTTATGACTGTTCGATTTTAATAAATGGTAATCTTGTCAGTCTGTTTCTGGGTCAATGGTCTTAAAATATTAGACTAAATTCAAAATGAATCGCGATTAGTCTTGTATTACACCAATTAATATTGGTGTAATACAGTATATTAATCCTCTGTCTGCTCTGGCCAAGTATGGTTCCGGTAGTACAGAGAGGGTCATGCTCCTGCAGTGGAGACTAAAAAGACCTGATGATGATGATGACACTAATTAACAAGACCAAAATTAAAGTTAAATGTACAAAGTCAAAGTCAATGATTTGTCATAAGATACTTCTCATATCATTTGGTGAACGTTAACATTTATTTTCACAACAAAATACTGTTGACGTTGATTTAATTAAAGGTAAGTTTAGAGCCGCTTCCAAAGCGAAGCGAAGTCATCAGGATTACAACCAGTGTACAGGACTGAAATTAATTAATTGTCTTGCCGTGTGGTATCCGGCGGACTAAAATAGGACCACTCCAAGGCAACTTAGGAAATACAAGCTAAACAAAGCTTATAAACATCTAAGAGACCTCTCCAACCCGTTGGCCAGTGGAGACTAAAAAGGACCTGATGATGATGATGATTTTAAGTTTAAAATATTTTTGTAAGTAATGAGTGGGCACAGATGGGCACATAATTCTACTTTCCTCTGAGTGATAGGAGGAATCGTTGATAAAAGTTACAAATTGACCTGCATGATCAGATGGCATTTTACTGATAATAGATTTATCCATTATATTGAACCACCGATCTGACCTATAAAGTATTAAAACTTAAGCAAGATAAAATGATTATAGAAACACGGTTTTACTCACGTTTTTTAGTTGGAATCGCCGACTTGTTTCGGTTTGTTACGAAGAATCATCAGGGCGAGTGTTAGGGGAAGAGGACACGGGAGTATCGCTTCACTCAAAGCACCTGTTTGACCCAGAATCCTTAATCCTTATCCGTATCCTTACTTCCTTATCCTTACTAATATTATAAATGCGAAAGTGAGTTTGTTTGTTTATTTGTTTCTTTGTTTGTTTGTTACGCTTTCACGCCGCGGGCGAAAGCTAGTAATATTAAAAATGCGAAAGTGAATTTGTTTGTTTGTTACGCTTTCACGCTGTAACTACCGAACCTATCATCATGCAATTTTGCATACAAGTTTTCTGGAGTACAGAGAAGGACATCGTCTAATTTTTATCTCGGAAAAGAATACGTTCTCGGGGGAACGATGTCGACGCGAGCGAAGCTGCGGGCGAAAGTTACTTTTAAAGTAACTTTCGCCCGCAGCTTCGCTAATATGCTAATATGGAATTTTCTCACTCAAGTATAATATTAAAACTGAAGATTGTTGTTGTAATCATTTAGCTAGAATATTAAATGAACCAGCTAAAACCAGTTTCAAATAAAAAAATACCGCATTGTATCACCTCTCTTTTTGACTGGGGTTAAAAAATAAAACACATTGTAATAATCTTTCACGAGTATTGGTTTTTGAAGATATATCAGTTTCATTCAATCCTAATCTAAAAAAATATTTTAAATGCGAAAGTAAGTTTGTTTGTTACGTCTTCACGCCCTATCTACTGAACCGATCGTCATGAAATTTTGCATACTCGTTTGTATCACCTCTCTTTTTGGCTGGGGTTAAAAAATAAAACAAATTGTAAAAATCTTTCACGAGTATTGGTTTTTGAAGATATATTGGTTTCATTCAATCCTAATCCAAACTAATATTTTAAATGCAAAAGTAAGTTTGTTTGTTACGCCTTCACGCCCTATCTACTGAACCGATAGTCATAAATTTTTCATTTTTCATGTCTGAGGTACGGAGACGGATATAGTGTACATTTTATCCCGGAAAAAAGTACTTTTCCCGAGGGATCTGTTATAATACAGTTTTGTATATAATAGTGCTGCCCTGCGCTCAATATTGCTGGCTAAGGGTTTTAGGCTTTGAGATCGGGTCATTCAGGAGGGAGAACCCTCAGTCTCTGTCCAACATCCAAATCATAAAGACAAGTGCTCAAAATCCATAAAATATACTATTTTCTATTTTCTATTTTCATAAATAAATCTAGTGTCATAAAATTAGTTTTTTTTTAAAAAGTGATTTCCGCGGAGCCCTCTAACAATTTGGTGGCAGCGTGTTCGGGATACGTGAAAAGTGAAAAGTATCCTCGGGTCGTCTCCGTTTCGATATATCCTGAAAACTTTGTTCCTGAATAGAATTGTGTGCTGTGTTTCTATAATATACAATATACTCCCAAAACTGTGTCTCGAGATTCCTGAAACTTTATAAATTGTGTGCTGTGTTCCAAAACTGTACCAGTGTTTCCGAAAATTTGTTCCAGAACTATTACCTGAAAGAAAACTTTTTGTTTTACGAAACTGTGCTCTGTGTTAATACTGAAATACTTTTCCTGAAGTGTTGATTTCCTAAAAACTTTCCTAAAAACTAAAATTCAGTGCTCCAGATAAACTACAAATTAAAAATCTCATTCAAGTCAATCTAAATACAAACCGAACTTTGTGTTTTACTAACTAACAGTTCATAAATAAATCAAATCCTTATCTACCTTATTATATTCAAATTAATACTAAACATATAAAATAACCGTGTTCCTGCCAACTGGTCGTGATCCTGCCTATTTTCCTGCCTGGGAAAATCATGTTCCTGTTATTTTTCTGCGTGTTCCTGTAAGTGATATCTTTTCCAATTCAGTGATAGTGCAAGGCCATTAAATTCAGTGATTATATATTAGTGAATTCAGTGAAGAAGTAATAACTTAATGAACTTTAAATTTAATTGTTAAATTAACACCATACCTACTCGTAACTTGTCGCAAGTAATTTCTTAGAATTAACCTGGTCGGGCGCCCACCTACGCATTGCACTGGCGCTTATCACGACCACACGTATTCAATGCAGCTGCGTTGATTCTTAGAACTTTGTCGGCCGCCTATTACACCGTTTCATTTTATTTACAGCTTTATTTGTTTTACATATTCTTTATTTTATTTCGTGTGTGATTTTTAATTTTCTCTCACAATGTCTGTTAGGAGTGATGAAATTAAACAAGAAAACAAAGATACAGTACAAATTAGTACCCTATTTAAATTCGTAAAGACTTATGATGGTTCACGGGATAAGCTTAACTCCTTTTTAACTAATTGCGATAATGCCATTAATTTCGCGTCGGAATCTCAGAAATCGATCTTATTTAAATATATCCTGTCACAGCTCGAGGGCAAGGCAGAAATAGCATGCTCTATAAAAGAATTCGAATCTTGGGACCAATTAAGTGAATTCCTAAAAACCCAATTTGGGGAAAGAAAACATTATGCTCATTTACTCACTGATTTGCAAGAATGCCGGCAACAGCCGCAAGAGGCTGTCAATCAGTATGCCTTACGCGTGGAAACTTGTCTCTCAAAATTACTTACTGAAATTACATTATCCGTTAAAAGGAAAACTGAAAAGGCTGGGCGCACAGCAGCTATGGAAGACCTCGCTCTCCATACTTTCCTTATTGGCCTCAAGCCCAACATTTCTAACTTAGTCCGGGGTAAGAACCCCTCCACTCTCAATGAAGCCATTAATTTAGCAGTAGCTGAAGAAAAGATCCTGAACCTATTTTATAAACGTAACTCACATTCTTCCAGCAGCACGTCACAAAGGCCTTCACATAATTCCAATAACACATTTAGGCCAGTTGTACACAATTTCAACATGAGACCACAAAATTCGAGACAATTGGAGCTAAATCAGAACAATTATTGTAGATACTGTAGAAATCAAGGTCATACGATAGACATATGTAAGAAACGCGAATATAATAATAACAAATTCAGGGTTCCGCAATCCAAACAAATAAATGGCACAAATCAACATTCAAATTCGAGACTCACACGTATTAACTGCGTAATAAATGATAACGATACAAATAATGATATATATAATAATACCGAGACACAGGAATTTACCCAAGACTACAATGCTGACAATTGTAATAGCACCCAAATAAATGATGCTCAGTATTTAAACGAATAGCGGGCTCACGGCGGTGTCTCGTGAGACCCAAATCACAGCCTATTACTTTACCTTCAAATTCCAATGACACCTCTTCTAAATCCTCGGGCCTACACAAGGGTAACCAGCCCCAAATACGCGCCCAAACTTCTAATTCCACTGGCTCATACACGGGTAACCAGCCCCAAATAAAAGCCAATAATTCTAAATCTACTGGCTCACACATGGGTAACCAGCCCCGAATAAATGCCAATAATTCTAAATCCAATGTCTCACACACGGGTAATCAGCCCCAAATAAGTGCCAATAGTTCTAAATCCACTGGCTCACACATGGGTAACCAGCCCGGAATAAATGCCAACTCTTCTAAATCCAATGGCTCAAACACGGGTAACCAGCCCCAAATAAATGCCAACTCTTCTAAATCCAATGGCTCAAACACGGGTAACCAGCCCCAAATAAATGCCAATTCTTCTAAATCCACACTTAACAAATCTCAGCCTCAATCCCTGAAATCTCAAAGAATCCATTCAGAATACCTAAATAATAAAATTAATTTGCCTGTTTTAAATGTAAAAGAAGCCCAAGTATATGAAGTATCCTGTAAGCCAACTATAATATCCTTACCTCATATTTTAGTTAAAACCTCTGTTTCCAATAAACCACTTACGCTTCTTGTGGATACGGGTTCTTCAATTTCCCTTATCAGAAAATCCTCTATTCAATCTCCCTCAAACCTGAAATTAAAAAACAATATAATTAAATTAAAAGGTATAGACAATTGTGAAGATGCTGTACCAACTCTTGGTAGTTTTAATATGTACCTCGAGTTTGGCAGAGAATCTATCCCATTCCAGTTCCATTTAGTTGAAAATATTCACCTTACCTATGACGGAATTATAGGTAATGATTTACTTACCCACTTTCAATGTTCCATTGATTACAATCGGCAATTGCTTAACCTAGATAAGAATAAAATAAAACTTAATTTTAATAATCCTATCTACCAAATCCCTGCTCGTTCCGAAATTACCATAGAATGTTCTGTTGCTAATCCTGAATTAAAAGAAGGTCTGGTCCTTGATCAACACATAAGTGAAACATTGTTTGTCTCGAATTGCCTAGTTAAAGTAAAAAATAATAATAGGATTAATGTCACAATTCTAAATAGCGCTGAAAACCCGGTAACCCTAAATTCTAATCTTCTACTTACCTTACAACCAGTTCATAATGCGTCTTTAAAACCCTTCTATAATAATCAACCTTGTTTAAACAGGACCCAAGAAGTTCTTAATCTTCTTCGTACATCGCATTTAAACAACGAAGAATCTAAAGCCCTTTATGAAGCATGTGCTAAATACTCAGACATCTTCCACTTACCTGGTGATCAACTCACATCAACAGATGCTATACAGCATGAAATTCGAACTTCCACTGATCAGCCCATAAATGTTAAGTCCTACCGTTTTCCTGAAATTCATAAACAAGAAGTTAACTCACAAATCCAGAAAATGTTAGACCAAAATATTATTCAACCTTCAATATCTCCCTGGTCTTCCCCTATTTGGATTGTTCCAAAAAAGATGGATGCCTCAGGCCAAAGAAAATGGCGTATCGTTATAGATTACAGAAAATTAAACGATATTACCATTGGAGAAACTTATCCTATCCCCAATATTGTTGAAATTCTAGATCAATTAGGGAAATCCAAATACTTTTCAACCCTCGACCTTGCATCCGGGTTTCATCAGATCCGGGTTTCATCAGATTCGGATGGCTCCGCAAGATTCTAGTAAAACTGCCTTCAGCATTTCTCAAGGTCATTTTGAATTTACAAGGATGCCTTTTGGGCTAAAAAATGCGCCGTCAACATTTCAGCGACTTATGAATAATGTCCTTACTGGCCTCCAAGGAGAGCGCTGTTTTGTTTATCTCGATGATATTGTGATCTATTCCCATGATTTGTCCCGTCATATCGAAAATCTGACCGCAGTCTTCCAAAAACTCCGCTCTTTTAACCTCAAATTACAACCAGATAAGTGTGAGTTCCTCCGGAAGGAAGTAGGTTACCTTGGACATGTCATTACTGAAAACGAAGTGAAACCAGATCCTAATAAAGTAAAATGTGTTGAAGAATTCCCTGTTCCCAAATGTCCCAAGGACATAAAATCATTTTTGGGACTTATATCATATTATAGACGGTTCATACCTGAGTTTTCCAAACTGTCGAAACCCTTAACTTCTCTTCTAAAAAAGGATATTCCCTTTAACTGGACCAACGAACAACAACTAGCTTTCGAAATCCTTAAAAGAAAACTATTAACTGCTCCTGTTTTTATTTATCCTGACTTCACCAAACCTTTTACACTTACCTGTGATGCATCCAATTATGCCATTTCCGCTATACTGTCCCAAGGTCCAGTTGCTAAAGATCAACCTAAAGCCTATGCGTCCAGACCCTAAATAAAAATGAAATTAACTATAGTACTACCAAAAAAGGAGTTACTAGCTATAGTTTGGGGCTTTAAAAGCTTCAGACCTTACCTGTTTGGTCCAAAATTTATAATAATAACTGATCATAGACCCTTAAAATGGCTTTTTAATCACACAGACCCAAGCAGCAAATTGCAACGTTGGCGTCTGCAACTTGAAGAATTCGAGTATGAAATTGTATATAGAAAGGGAAAATTGAATTCAGCAGCAGATGCCCTCTCACGTTACCCAGTAAATCCCGTAAATCCTAAAAGCCCCGAAAGCGAGTTAATTGACCTTGGCCCATTAGACATAAGCCCTTTTAATGAACCAGTGGCTGACTTTAGCCCTCTACCAAGTCCAGAAAATGTAGAAGACCCACTAGCTCTACCTTCATCCGGTCCATCTATCCCTGAAACGCAAAATCTACCTACTCCTGAAATCCAAAGCCAACTTACTCCTAATACACAATGTGAACCTCAACCCTCTACAAGTAGCCAAGCGCCAACCCTTCAATACCCTGATCCTATAATAAACTCTCCAACCCAAAACTTACCTGACGTTAACGATGCATACTCAAAATTCCTTAAAATTCCTTCTACCATGCAATATAACACAACTATAATTGAACATAATGACAGCCTTCTTAAAAGTCCACATAAAAACCTTATTATACCTACATCGCTCGACCTGGATGAATCTAATCCTTACGTTCAGGAAGCACTTTCTAAATCAGAAGATCGCGAGCGTTTCTTAAATTCTGAAATGACATTACACTCATATAAATCTCTTTCAATTAATGATAAAACCTATTACTTCTAATTTATTAAAGTTCATCATTTTGACTTCTGTACTTACAGTGATTTATTCGAATCAATCAAAAATATTAGAAATCTTCTTATATCTTGTAGTGATCCTATAGATAAGATAAGCATAACAGACTTTAGAAACCCTTTTGACAGACATTTATATGTAAAAATTTATAATATGCTGATACACCTATTCCATAATACTGGAATTGAAATTCACGTTTATCGTAATAAAATATATTATCCTAGTCCTAGTGAAGTACAGAAGATCTTAAGAGAAAATCACGATATTCCTGTAGCTGGACATTTAGGTACAAATAGAATGTTTAGTAAAATTAGAGAACAATATTTTTGGAAAAATATGCATAGCGACATAGAAAATTATGTAAAAAATTGCGAATCTTGCCAAACTAATAAAGCCCTTCGAAAAGTAAACAGAGCACCGATGCAAATCACTAGTACATCTACTACTCCTTTTGAAAGACTCTCCCTAGATATCGTAGGTCCTCTTCCGGAATCAGGTCCAGCTAAATTAAAATATATATTAACCCTTCAGGACGCTCTAACGAAATACTCTGTTGCCTATCCCATTAGAAGTACTACTGCTGAAGAGACTAGTGATTGCTTGGTTCATTTTATATCCCTTTTTGGTATTCCCAAGACTATCCTAACGGATCAAGGCACTAATTTCACTGCCGACTTATTCAAGCAAACTTGTTCTTTCCTTAAAATTAAGCAACTGTGGTCTTCTCCTTACCACCCTCAAACACAAGGTGCTTTAGAACGTAGTCATTCAACCTTGAAAGAATACCTGAAATCTTATGTATGTGAAAATCAAGACAACTGGCCCAAGTACGTATATACAGCTATGTTACCCTACAATACAGCTATTCACACTACAACTAATTTCACACCTTACGAACTAGTTTTCGGTCACAAACCATTTATGCCCAACTCCGTTTATGAATCATCCCTAGATGTTACTTACCCGGACTATGTTAAAATGTTACAGCACCGACTTAAGTTTACTAGAGACAAGGCTCTCGAAAGCATAAGAAAATCTAAAGAATCTTCTAAAGCCTATTATGATACCCGTACTCGTCCCGTGAAATATCATATAGGAGATTACGTATACTTAAAAAACCACCTTAGGTTGCGTAAAGCATTATCACCTGTATGGAAAGGACCATACAAGGTTGTTAAAATAAATGGCAGAAATAGCTTAACACTACTTATAAATAGGCGTCATGCGACTCATCACTTTGATGAGGTCAAGCTTGCAAGGCGTCACGACGCTTAATTCTAAGAAATTATATACTACATACTTATGCCTAGGACTAAGACTAATTTTGATTAGTAAAACTTAGATTTAGTATATGCCTATATTGTGAGACTAGTAAGTAGATTAGAATAAGTTTCTTCTTTTTAGAAGAAATTAGGCTAAGAAATATTATACGATAGCAATTAGGAAAGAGCCCAACATATATATAAGGTTAGTTAAATAACGTATAATTAGTATAAATATATAAATTTGTCATTACAGTGTCCCTGCCGAGTCACAAGTACCACAAGGCTTTTATTTACAACCCATCGTGAATAGTACTGGAATATATTTTGATTATATTGGTAATTTAAAAATAAAAAGTAGCTATCTAAGTGTTCTCATACCATTGGATATATCTCATTTTCACCCTCATATAGATAATATTAACATTATATTAAATACAGCTAAGTTCCTTTGCAATCAAGCAGGAATGCTTGAACAGCCTTAGTGCCTGAATATGCTGGCTCCCCTCACTGTAAGATACCATGAGATAGTGACTCAGTTAGGTTCTATTACTCACCTACTAGATAAAAAGGTTAAGCGCGCCTGGATAGGCGGTGTAGGAACTGTATTTAAACATATTTTTGGTACTCTCGATGAGGATGACGCTCTAAAATATAATGAAGCAATAGATTCCTTACGAAATAATTAGATTAAGATAACAACCCTGGTTAAAAATAACATTTTAATAACTAAATCTGTCATTTCAACATATAACGACTCTTTGCGAAAGATTATGCTAAATGAAGCTAATCTTAACCTAGCTATAGATGAACTATCGCAGAATATAAAAAATATATCTATATTGTCAAATAAATTAGAACTTCAGGCTCATATTAACTATATTGTCAATAGCTTAGAGACCTCCCTGCTTGAATTATCATTTCAGTTACAAGGCATTCTCAACGCTATCGTGAGTTGTAGACAAAACATTCTACATCCGAGCGTGATAACACCCATGCAACTATACCGAGAACCAGCAAGTTCTCGGTATAGTTGCCATAGACACCTACCTAACGATTTAGAGTTACCTATAGAATTACACTTAGATGTTATCCACAATATATTAAAGTTGTCGAATGTTATCTGTTATTATACTAAAAATACAATTGTATTTGCACTTAAGATACGACTAGTATATAGTAAAAACTATATTCTACTCCATAGTATAGCTTTGCCTATGCCTTTAGATAGGAACCTTGACAGTTTTAGTTTAATAATTCCAGGAACAAATTATATAGCAATAACTAAGGATAAGGGAAATTATTGCAGCATAGATAGTTTGGATAAATGTATAACATTGAACCCAGAAACATATATGTGTGATATCAGTAATGTATTTATCACGGAAGCTAAACAAACCTGTGAAAGTGAAATTATTTCTAAAGTACTGACTAAGGTACCACCTCAATGTGAAACTAAATTTATACGTGGAAAATTAGATATTTGGAAACCTTTAGGAAATAATAGATGGATATATGTAATTTCAGAAAATACAAGAATTTCTATAGACTGTGTAAATTCAAAATTATATGAATCAAATGTTTTGGGCGTTGGCCTACTCACTATTCCGAGCCATTGCACTGGCTATTGTAAAAGTACAACATTTATACCCCAAAATAATGTTGCTTTTAATATCACATGCCCTATCACTATATCTGATTTTAACTTAATTAATGATAGTTGCTGTAATTACAAAAAATTAAAAGACATAAAGGGAAGTCTGTCTCCTACCCACTTACAAAACCTTGATCTAGAAACTCTTAACTTAAATAACGACATATTAAATAAACTGCATGATGATGCAAACAAGATAACAGACACACACATCGTGAGGTATGGGACACACTACTCTGCTCTTATATATATAATTATATTTGTGTTATTGATTTTTCTTTGTGTTAAATTATATAAGAAATTATATAATAAATCTACTCGTGGCCATAACTTAAATATTGTAAAAACTAAAACACCTTGCCTTCAAAGTAAACAAGATAGTGGAGAAGACTTTGAAATTATAGAGGAAATACCACCCCCTACAATTAAATGTTCAGTATAAATATGTATTAACATTCTGTAAAAAAAAAAATTTAGTTATCAGATAAACATAAATAAATAAATAAAATTAATTAAATGTATGTATTACTCCATATGGCCACTATTGTATTTGTTATGAATAGTTTTAGATGTTATTATAATTTTAAATATAGTATAGGTTTATATACTTGCCTTTGATATTTGAGTATTTGTCTTTAAATTAACCGCGTAATTTACATAAAGAAACAAATAAAATTTAAACTCTAAACCTCCATAACGTAAACTTCACCCTTCAGGTGTAAGTTTAGTCTTAACCCTGGGGGCTGTTATAATACAGTTTTGTATATAATAGTGCTGTGCTGCCCTGCGCTCAATATTGCTGGCTAAGGGTTTTAGGCTTTGAGATCGGGTCATTCAGGAGGGAGAACCCTCAGTCTCTGTCCAACATCCAAATCATAAAGACAAGTGCTCAAAATCCATAAAATATACTATTTTCTATTTTCTATTTTCATAAATAAATCTAGTGTCATAAAATTAGTTTTTTTTTTAAAAGTGATTTCCGCGGAGCCCTCTAACAGATCGACATCGACATTGACAGTATTACTAACTAAATTTATCACTTACCTACTTAGAACCTTGTTATTCAAAATCGAGTGCCTAATCGGATTAAAGATTTTTGAAGGCCAGCGTACAAAAGCTCTCATGAATAAAACACCTGACAGGATATTCAAATTACCGAAATCACACTTAGCCGAAAATCTGTTTTGGGGTATCAAACCTTTTCGAATACTCCGTAAGTGGATTACCGGCGTGTTTTCGCTGGACTGAACTGGATGAAACGGCTCGCACATATCGCTGTGGAAAATCTTCTATCTCGGTTTGCGTTTCTCTCAATTCCGATATCGTGACGTCATTTTGACATGATATCGTCTTATAAATCGATGAACGCCGGCGTACGCTCCGTGTGCAAGCGAAAAGGCGGAACAAGCGATAGAGAGGCACGATCGGCCTAAGCGTTTAGCTTGTGTCGCATCTATCTCTTTTCCACCGTTATCACGTAAAATACTTGTTCGTTAGCCCACTTTAAAAATAATCAATTCTTTCTAAATTTGACGTAGTCGAAATAACTAGTTTATAAAGTTTTCTAAAGTTTAAAAAAATGTGGTTAATGTTTGAGATAACAATATATATTTCTCATAAATATAGATTATTTCTTTTAGGAAAGAAAATCTGTTATTGAAATATTAGAAAACCACAATTTTTAATAGTTTTACAATATATTATGAAAAAATATCGATTCATTGCGCATAGCTCATATTGCCATATTTAGGCTCAATAACAATTAACTTATTTCTGACACTAATTCATACTTTTTGTCACACCCGATTTTGGATATTATTTTCAAAATGTAAAGAAAATACTTAATTTTCAGACTTAAAAAGTCGATGTACAGTCGGCCAAGCAGATACCTGACCCCCTGACTTTTAAAACGTAAATTCACACTTTGCTGTGAAGCGCCACCTACCGTGATTTTTGGCAAGTAGACAGACAACTGCTGGTATAAACTTGTTTCTGATAACCTGCTCAGTTGCAAATTTTGTGTTTCTAATAATCTCAGCTAATAATTCAAGTAATCATCAATGGTAAGAACAAGAAAGAATCAAAAACAATCCTACGTTAAGTTCGATTCGAACCATGGACCCACGACTTGAGAAGCTAGCGCTCATCTCAATACGCCAACCGACGATATGATGTCTCGGGCGAAATTGGCTATCTATTTCTACTGCTATGACATCATTGTCACCAACTGCAACGCATTGCTTTAACAAATAAATTGAGGGTAATCTATCAGATTTATTTATACCTGATACCAACTAATCAAAAATATTGTTCACTCGCGTCACAAATAAGATACTGCGATTACTGTGTAGTGATCCAAAACCCCACCAGTTATTAGGCATCCCGTTTCATCTTATATAGCAGATTTTGTGAAAGCTAATATTGTATTGTAAAGACAACCACAGTATTTAAAATATCTATATCTAGAGAGTTAGGTATCGCGGTAAGTAGAAATTATAAGTATTTAATATACTTACTTAATTGTCACACTATTTTTTGTTCCGTAAAACATAGGGTTTGTGATAAATGTCTAAGATAAATATATCTCTTACAGAGAAACACCGTCCGTTTGTGGATTCGGAGTCAACTGGCGTAACATATACACTACAATATTTCAATTGAAACAGTGAGGAAACATTCAACAAGAACGAGATCGTATTTTATTCTGATGAAAAAAGTTTTAAGTCTGATGATGATGGCAGAAAAATATTGCGGAGAAGACATGGCCAGCGTATAGCCATCAAAATAATTTGCCTTTGAGAACAGTGGCAGGATAACATTAGGTAAAAATATTCATTAAATAGTGAAGTAAAATAATAATAATATTTAATACCTAGTGTATTACGCAGTGTAGAATAATAGGTAACTGATCGTATTATTGTTTTGCAGGTTATTGGGGACAGATGTCTTCAATGGGCCCAGGGGAGCTGGTAGAATTCGGCGGCCGGATGAATAAAGAAAAATACTTGGAAAATTTATGAGATGTGGTGATTCCAACAGTTTGCAATGTAGAATATATTTTATTTAAGACAATTGTTCTGTGATCTAACTGTTATTGAGTGACCAATTAAAATCCCAGATTGTAGGGTCAAATAGTGCTTAACTGGGACACGAGACACGAGTAAAGTTTGATTTAAATCAATTTAGACAAAAAGGTTATACTAAATTAATAAATATGCGCATAAGTGATATGTGATCTGATCTAACATGGTAAGTGAAATGACAAATAGACTTGAACAAAAGCTTCAAAATGGGGGTCACCCTCTCCCATATTAAAATTAATTTAATGCCATAGGTTTATATTCATTCTTATACTATTATCGAAGCAAAGTTATTCACATAGCACTATTTGACCCTACACATTTAAAAAAATATAATACTATGATTAAAAAGAAGTTGAGAGATGTAAATTGTTACTTATTAAGTAACATGTTGGTTCTCTCTACAGAAGATTAATCATAGTTTGAATTAAGTAGGCAGGTATTTATTTCATTGTTACATTTTTTTGATGTAATAAAGTAATTAAAAATTTAAAATGCTTTTTATTCACAGTAATTAGCTCGGTAACATTATGTTAAAACAACCAAAATTACACCAACATCACAATACGAAGTTGGTGATATTTGTAAAAAATAAAAAGCTTTGGAGGATTTGACCCTGTTCATTCATAATCACATTAACTATTAAACCGTAGTGCCTACCACTTGCGCCACATCTAACTATTGAAGTATCTTTGAAATAAGCGTATCGTATGCTAGGGCTTGTTTTATTTATCAAAAATCGAATAGATGGCATTAGTCGTCAAGGGTATCAGATTTCTGCTTATTAACCTTATTTGTTCATTCACAATTCAATAGATGGCACTAGTCGCAAAGGATATTACACTTGTATATTTTTATCTTTGGGTTTAAACCACGGATGTTTCTTTAGTTTGCGAAAAATGGCGCTGTTGTAGGGGGTCAGATATCTCATTGGCTGACTGTACTAAAGTCTAATTTTACAACACCTCTTATAAATTAAATATCTCGCGGGATATTTAATTTACCTAAACCACACTTAGCCTGTTTCAGGATATCAAACCTTTTCAAATACCCTGTAAGTAGATTTCCGGCGTGTTTTCGCTGGACTGAACTGGATGGAACGGCTCTTACATATCGTTGCGGAAAATCTTCAATCACGGTTTGCGTCTCGCTTTCGTTGAGTTTGAGGGGGATAGATAATCTCCTACTGGCTGGAGTATATTAGAAGGTTGGTTGTAACGAAATTCTATGCATTTGTTTTAAGTCATGTTGGGTAAAACTTGTACTCATATTAAAGTAGGTTAGCATCTTTAAAAAATATTTATACTTTCTCGTTTGAAATGAAATGAAATAGAATTTTATTCAAATTACCTTTTATCCCGGGAAAAAGTACTATTCCCCTTAGGGATCGACATTGACGCGGGCGGAGCCGCGGGCGAACGCTAGTGAATTAATAATTAATACCAAACGGTGTAAGATGTTTCATATTTCTATAGGTTATATTTTTATTTGTATACCACACCTTGTCAGTCCGTAAACGGATAACAAGCTTGTTTTTGTTGGAGTGAAACAGCTCAATGCGGAAAGTCTTAAATTACGGTATGAGTCTCGTTTTCATTGAATGAGGCATGGATAATTGTTAGCTGACGTATTAATCAGATGTCATCAATAATAGTTTCAAAGAATGTTTTGTAAAAATTATGTAGTTTCGTATATACCTACACATTTTATTAAAGCTAATTGAGGCTAGACTATAAATGAACAAGTGATTTTTGTTTCAGCCTGTATCTTAATCTTGCTAACTGCACACAAAATGCTTTTGTTTAACGCAGTGTTTTTCAATCTTTTTATCACGGGACCCATTTACAAGTTAAAAATTTTTAGTAGGTAGTCTAAAGCACAAGAAGGTCGCCCTTATGCCATAGAGAGACAAAGAAAAAATTTAAAAGACTATCTACCTACGCTAGTGATTTTTCTATTAGGTTTATTCATTATTAGGTAAGTATATTTTTATTCATTACTACTCGTAAGGCCTAGCTCTCTGGAAGAACCCTCGAAAGTTTTGAAAGTATGTACGAGGTATGTTAGTAAGGCTGCTCTCGCCTTTGACTTGGGGCCCAAATTGTTTTTATTTGTACTTAATCTTTTTGGTAGTGACTCCCGAATAAGGTTTTACGACTCCCCCTATACCTACAGATTGAAAAACACCGATATAACACATTAAAACATCCCAATCTTCAAGAGAAAAGTCTTACTCCATAACAATGCATAAATATCGCACAATTTCTCGCAATATTCAGTTTGATGGCAAATTTAATTCGGATCCGAAGACGTCATTGATGTCTAGTAATAGTGTTCCTGCTCGTTAACGCTCCTTGCAACGGACGCCGTAGTAATCCGATTTCCTTGGCAGTTCCGACAAATTTGCGGTCCGTTGGACCGATGCCTCGAGCCAACAATACGCATAGTACAAATGCTTGGCCTTACAATTGATATTCAGGTTTAAAGTGATTTTACTTCTAATGCCTGCTTTTTTTTACATTAATTGCTGGCCCGGCCAAACACTTTTGTACGAAAATGTTTGTAAGTTTCCAACATTGGTCCCATAAGAAAAGTTGTTCATTTTGACGGGCTAAGTCACCCCTTCACGGGAACGTCGTTGGTAAGTTACACGCGGTTATTACTATTTGTTGTAATATGGTGGTGTTTAGGTTATAATCTATATTTATGAGAAATATATATTGTCATCTCAAACATTAACTACATTTTTTTAAACTTGTCTAAAAACAATTTACATTAAAAAATATCTAATATATAAAAATCTCGTGTCACAGTTTTCGTTGCCATACTCCTCCGAAACGGCTTGACCGATTTTGATGAAATTTTTTGTGCTTATCCGGTATCTATGAGAATCGGCCAACATCTATTTTTCTTCCCCCTAAATGTGAGGGGTAGTCCACCCCTAAATTTTTATTTTTATTTTTTAGACATTATTTATATGGCAAAACAACGTTTGCCGGGTCAGCCAGTATATATATAAAATTGAACATATAAAAAAAGTAAGTCATCGAGCGGGAATCGAACCTGTAACCCGTTTCTTGCCGTCTGCGTCTTAAGCCGCTGGACTAGACGGACAGTGGCCAGCAGGACGAAATTAGCGACCATATTCTACGTGGAAAGAAAACGCATGAAAACTCGAAATGACGCATTTTCCTCAAAAATAAGACTAATCTAGATCGATTGTTTACCCCCGAAAATCGCCATATACCAAATTTCAGCGAAATCGTTAGAGCCGTTTCCGAGATCATAGAAATAAATTTATATACATATACTTAAATACATAAATAAACAAGAATTGCTCGTTTAAAGGTTTATGATTTTGAATTACTTGGCAGTGCATTTCGATTACAACACTATGGTGTTGTAATCGAAATTCCTATCGAAATCCTAATAGAATATAAACCTGCAGGAGAAAAGGGAAATATGATGAAAGAAAATTGAGCCTCCCATACAAATTCACCGATCAGCAAGTCAAATTTATATGGAAAGTCTTAGTTTTTTTTTCATAAATTACGTTCTTTTTCTTACTGATATATATTCTATTAGGGATTCTGATCACAACATTGAAATGTTGCCAGGTAATTCAAAACACTGTTATAGTTTGCGTACTTCTTAAAATAAGCCTACAAAATAAAATGGAAGAGAGTATTCCGAGGGCTTATCAAATAATGGCACCACAATAATATTTTTCATTCTATTTGGAATAAACATTTCTCTACTAAGATACCGCCGTCTAGACTCGAAAAATGTTTTAATAGACGTCTTATTTTAAGCAGGTCTGACCAAACTAGCTTCTTAGGAATTTAATTACAAAATGTCTGTTCTAAGGGAATAGTCATTTTTTATTGCCGTGAACGATGGCATAAACTTTAGGTTTCTGAACATTGAATCGTTGTATGCGCATCTTAAAATATAATCCATTGCTAAGTATTTGGTTTATAAAAAAATAGGCTGAGTACGAGTTGGACAAAAGGTACCGCGTTCAAAAGGCTTCGTACCATCTATACAATATTAGAATAATAATACTTTACCACCTATCTGTTTATCCATTTCGATGTTGACTAGGAAAGAATGCTTTTTAGCAGTAAGTCCTTCCCATATATAAAATACTGTAGCTCTATAGGCTCAAAAAGATTTTTAATGAATAAATAAAGTATAAAGCAAAACTGCAAGAATAGCACGTTTTTTTGTTTGGGAGCCCCTCTTACATATTTATTTAATGTTTTGAAAACATTATTGTTTCTATATTTAGTTTCTAACAAATAGGATACGGTATAACGAATAGATAAACGCATTTTATCTTTTGTCAATTAAACGACAAATTATATATAGCCAGCTTAGAAGAATAATATTGTTCTGAGATAGCCAGTCACAAGCCCGTATGCTGTCACAGTGTGCCACACTTTTTAAAAAAACTGTGCTGTTACGAAGCGTTACGAGCTCATGATCATAAAACTTTGACGCGCTTCATCTTTGACAAAAGAAAAAATACGTGTACAATATTTTATAACATCTTTTTTTTTCTTTTCTTCTATTTGGCCCTCAAACTTCATTTAGAAGCTTATTTTAGCCAGTATCTAGTTATTTTTCGAGTTATTCTTGCTTGTGTATTAACGAAATGATGTTGTAATTCATTTCGCTGACTTCGACGGAGCCCCTGGCAACAATTCCCACGAATCCACTGGCTTGATCATAAACGACGCAACGAGGCGAGGAAACACCAGCCCGCTAAGTAAGTCTCACTACAGTCGCACCATGACACTTTATTTTTGTTATTCCACACTTTGTTCATAAACATGGGTATTTATAATACCAAATTACACCGATTTCACATTATTAAGTCAATTAGAAACAATTTGCAAAACAATCTAAAACAAAAGCCGTGCAGTCCGCCGAAATTCCCGCCAAGAACCTTTATGACATCCTATCTGACATTATTATATTAATTTTTAATATTTCAACTCAGGAAACTAGCCTATTCAATAATATTATATTTGAACGATGGACACCAATTCATTAAATAAGTCACAAGATAAAAGCATCTATCTAATATAATATATAAGTTGAATGACTTATTAGTTGAGTAACATTCAAACAGATTAATCCTCTAAATAAACCGGTATAATACACTTCACACGTAATAACATACCTGAAACGTGCATGACATACTCATAAAGGAAACTGGATTCTAATTAAAAAAGTTTCCGGAAGGTGACGACAATCGTCCCTCCGTAAGCCTAAGATAATGACATCACGTATGAGGGCCCTCAACCTTATCCTGATAACATAAAACAAATTGCAAGGATTACTTACTTTACCGAGAGTGGTAATAAAAACTTCATGTGATAAAGCTTTTGACCGAAAAAATGCGCTCATAACGAAGTATGTAGGTTTGTTAGAGTTCGTGTGGAATTCACATGCTCCAAATATTTTTCACAATTGAAACAGAGAAGCCCTTGAAAGTTCGCTAAACAATTTTTGCTTTCATGCCTCGTGCGAAGTTCAATGCATACGTGTTTCAGTACGTTACGCTTGAAATATTTATACAGGTTTATTACATACAGTTTATTTATTTAGTTAAATCTATACTTGTGTAATGATGAAGCCATTTTAATGTAAAAATATAATCTTTGTGTGGTAATCGTAATTCCGTTTTTCTCATGTTTATGTTTTCGTTTCATAACTTAAAAGCTATGAGCTCAGATTAGTAACATATGCATGTTCATATAAAGTAACGAAGGCGCATGTTAAATAAGGTACATTAAACTTAATAAATCATATTTTAAATGTAAAAAATAGGTAATGAGACGTGTTTGATTTTTTCAGTTTGTGTGTTCCAATTGCACATGTTTCAAATACTTTTTACAAATGTAACAGTGAGCCCGTGTTCATGCCTCATGTGGAATAAATGGAGACTTATTTTGTTGTATCACGCTTAAAATGCTGCATCGTGATCGTCAATGATATTTTAACTTATAGAAAAAAACTATACTTGTAAATAAAAGATACTCGTACTTTGGGTGATACTTTTTGACGCGATCATAAATGTTTTTCTTCTAATTTTAATATATATCAGCTGAATTACACATGTATGTTAATAAAAAGCTTGTAAAATGAAGTACATCAATCTCAATGTAATATATTATATTGTTTGTTTGTTTGTTTTTCGTGCATGTAAGTGGCCATCACTGGTGTCAGATTTTTCAAGCTGCCTAAAGGCATAGCTTAACGACTGCCATCAATGATGACAGCCGGGACCAACGGCTTGACGTACCTACATATTATATTGGTATACAAACTATGTATGTATGTGTCCTGTTGGATTTTTCCAGTTTGAAACTCGCAAGTTAGAGAAACAATTTTTGCTTTCATGCCTCGTATAAAGTTGAATAGTGAGATTTCAGTAACGCTAAAATAGTGTTTTCGGGTAGTGTTGCTACTCGCAACTGAACCTATGGTAACATATGTATGATATAACTGGGCGGGACACTTGGCCAGAAGAAGAGACAGTCGTTGGATCAAAACAGTGACGAAGTGGTGGCTGAGATCGGTGAGAAAACCAGTCGGTAAACCACCAGCCCGCTGGTCAGATGACATTGTTCGGCTGAGTGGATGAGACTAGCACAGGACCGTAGAGAATGGCGTAAAAAAATGGGAGGCCTATGCCCAGCAGTGGGCTGATATGGGCTGAAAATGAATGAATGAAAAAAGAACTGAAAACAGAAAATTCCCATTTAAATGTTCGACATAACTCGGAACTAGCGCATGTTTAAAATATTTTTCATATTTGTAAAAGTGAAAAGCCCGCTAAAGTTCAACAATTTTTTGCAACAACATTTTTAGCTTTTATACCTCGTATAAAGTTAAATAGTGACATGTGGCTATAAGACACGTTTGAAATGGTTTTTTTGAGATGAAGTGTTTACAGCAAATAATACGCACAACATGCCCCACAAATGGGGGTACTAATACTTAACCTTTCAAGACCCACACCCATGGCATTCTGGAATGCCATGTAGTGAAATTTGAGATAATTATGGTATGTAAATATATGCTCATAACGAAACATGTAGGATTATTCGAGCTTCGCTCAGAATTCGCGGATGTTTTAAATATTTATTGTTTACAATCGCAACAATGAGGAGTCCTCGAAACTTCGAGAAACAATTTTTGCTTTCATGCTTGCTATGTGACATGATACAATACGTTACGGTTGGATTGTTTTCAGGTATTTTTATATAAGCAAATAACATGCAGAACAAGGACTTTAGTTGAGATCTAAATATTACGAGTATTTGCTTAATTTGCTATTATGTAGATAGATGTCAATATGTGATAACATTGTTGTAGAGATTCTTTGGAACTGTTCTTATTAATGGTCACTGGCTGTTTATAATTCTGCCTTATAATTTATCCTTGCCTAGTGTGTAGCTAGGATAATCTTCTAAATCGACGCACATTCAGACTTTAATAATGTCAATGCAATTGTATTATGGTATTTGCACTGGTCCGAAGTCAGATAAAATAACGTCAGTATTTTGGGATCCGCATGAAACAAATTAATAGTCTCATGTTGTAAAAAGCGAAAACAAAATTTCTTAGGTACCTTTACAATTCCTTCATTCCTATAAACATTTTGCCATATAATCATTTCGCATAGGATATCTAATCGATGTCTATTAATACAAAACAGAAGTTTCCCAGTAAGCCGTGATTAGTGACAGCTTTGTCTCGAATAGGAAGTTAATCTCTGCGACGAAATTTGGATTTCGTTCGGTCGACGAGACACGATCGAATTTCGTTCGTAATTGTTTCGTTTAAGAAAGTTTGGGTAGGTACCTCTAACTTAGCTGTTCATTGTTAAATCCGATAAGTAGATAAAGTAACTTAATTTAAGTATTGGTGAGTGAAAGGAAAAGGGACATCAAACTGAAACAAGTAAATTAATAAGGATAAACTGATTTTGATGAAAATAAAATGAGACCAAAAACAGAATTGTATACAATATCTGTATCATTGTTATGTATCATTTGTTACTCCAAAACTGATTGTTGGGCATACCCAACAATAAGTTTTGGAGTAACAAATGCACAAAATGAACTCCTTTTTTAAAGTAGTTGAAAACATTTCAAATTATATAAACTCGATATGCAAAAACACAGAATTGAAAAGAGGACCCCACAGTGCTTGAATAATTTTCTATCGATTATTTTTGGCTATTGATACTTAGGAAAAGCCTCTTTTTTATTTCTCCAAGTGTCTCCAGCTATCTCCTGCCCGTTTTTGTCATATACTTTAATCATCCGTTATGGGCCTGCCTTTTCTTATTTTTGTCTGTAGTAGTCTAATCTTTCCTGTTGCATACGGCAGACCGATTAGGTACGTAATACCTACTTTACCAAAATCACTACTTTTTTGTTATGACTACTGCTGTTCCCAAAATGACCACTTTCCTAAAATTACCACTTTTCATAATGACTACTGCTTTGAAATCCGCCCAGTTCCACTTTAGCTTAACTGCCTTTTTGCCAACATTTACTAGATTTGTCATTGAGCATATCGTGGTATTTTTGATCCGACCTGTTAGCGTACTATTTACTACTAGATTAAAATCATGTATTGCTAGGTAGAACCGGTTTATTGGCTGATTCGCAACCGGGGTGATCAAATCGTAAAAAAAAATATAGCGCGTTTCAGTTTCAGCCTTTTTGTACAATGGCATCTATGGAAGCCAATACTAACTAAAAATTATACACGCCATGCAAAAAAAAAACAATGCAATTCAAATATTCAAATCTCATTAAACCCAATCCTAACATACTATGGTCCAAGCTCGGTAGCGAACCAGCAGTTTGAGTCTCTGTTTTTTGATAGGCCAAATTTACAAATCGTGAAGCTTTTCCTTTTATCCTTAAATGAGAAGAATACTCCAAAAGCGTAAATATTCACAATGTTAGTAAAATAGGCATAAACAGCTTCGAGGTATGTAGTAAACTTAATTTTAGTTTTACTGACCAGTAAAAATAGAATTTTCCAGAATCTACAACCTTCTGCTATCTATCTTTTGTCAAATTTAACACATCCGTCTTAGTTACCTCTGCACTGAACAAAACAAGATTTAATAATTTATATTAAACTTGACAGGTAAAAGGTTTTGGCAGATTTTAATATTTTTAAAGTGGAAGGCAATTTATGGAAATTCGTATATTAGACGACATTTTATCACAGATTAAAAAAAAAAAATTCGTGCTTTTTATAGTGTAGTATTTAGTGTAGTGGAAAAATGAATTGCTCAGTTCTTTTGTTCGTTATGCTGTTCCATGCCCGTAAAATTATTGCCAGCTGCTTTTCTTGAACCGCCCAGATATCCCGCGCAGATCGTAAAAGCCTATTGAGGGAATAGGTAAAATCTGAGGAATAAAGTTAATAGGCGATGCTGCTAGCAACCCATCACTTTTTTGGTTCCGTTTGCCACCTAATGCCCACCAACATGCTAAACATGGCCTTCAGGTCTTATAAACCTAACGTAAAAACCGTAAGGGAAAAAGACGTGTTTGTATGTATGTATGTAAAATTATTAAGTCCATTGAAAAGTTACATTTAAAAATATATATAGACAAATCACACAGATTGAGCTAGCCCCAAAGTAAGTTCGAGACTTGTGTTATGGGATACTAACTCAACGATATTATATTTGGGGTTGCGTTTGTCAGAGGATACAACATTTTTTTTTAGATATGAAGCACAAACTTGTATTTAAATTTACACTTACCCCGGTAAGTGTAAATTTAAATCAAGTTTGTGGGGCCGCCATTTTGCCAAACAATATATCAAACCACGAGTCTTACAAAAAAGAAAAACTTTGTTTGCAAATAATATGATCTACAACTTTTGTCTAGTCGTAGTTACCATTAACAACATATTCGCTTTTAAATTATAAGTTAGAAGCTTCTTTTCTATACATTTTACATAAAAATATATTAGACCATTTTTATAGATAGTGTTTTGAGGAACAATTTACATTATAGATATTTTTTAAATTTATTCATTGGTTAATACTTCCAAGTTGGCGGCCGTGGGACAAGAGTTGCTTTTATTGTTGTATTTAACTTTACATTAATACTTTCATATCTAAAAAATAAAATTGCGTCCCTTGACAAACGCACGCAAAGCCCAAAAAAATTTTACATTTCAATACCCTTATTGACAACTTTAGACTTTTATTTTTAACATGTAGAATTGATTCGTCAGATGTTGTCAAGTTTCTCTACGTTGTTCAAAGGTTTATTCAGAAAATAGGCCTTTTCAGGCATTTTTTCACACTAATTCATATTTTAAATAATACTTATTAAATTATACCTACATTATTAATTATTGTTCAAAAACTACACTAGCGACTACTAGCGTTTCGGCACCGACCACTGCAGAGAAGAAGACGCCGAAAGACGTTGTGCTATAAGACGCTTCGTACTAAATTTCAAGATTCTGAGTTCATGGGAAGTACCCTGTAGGTTTTGATTCTCTTTCAAATGTCAAAAGACACGAAAATTTGCGGCATAACCAGCTGTATCTTTTGATTGCATTGGCTTAGAAGTTTCATTTTTTTTCACAGCTTGAAGGGACAGTCGATAAAGATATAGAGGCGTCTCCCCCAAGCTATATCTTTATGCAGTAACATTAAAAAGAAATCGTTACCACTAAGCAACAGGAAAATATAAGAACAACATCACGTACCCGCACATTCTTTCTCCATTTCCTCGATTTCCTCGAAACCCAATAAATACGAATTACGACGACCATTTTCCAATAGGTATACACAATACGTCTGCAAGTGAATAGCGCTTCCGGCTATATTCCAGTCTATTTCCGTTTCCGCAATGTCCGGAAATGAATTCAAAACACCCTGTAGTTGCATCCGATCTTGGTTGTACTATGTAAATAAGGCATCATGATATATTGTGACGAATTTAAACCAATATCCGTATCCATTGTAATAATTTGTGGATTTACTGTTGATCTATTGGTTTATTATAGTTTATTTTCGTATTTGTTAATATTTGATAAAAAGATTTCTATTAAATTAAATAACTGTATGATAATCTACATCGAATACCATACGATGTCTTAGGCAAAACAAGACCCAAAGTTTTTAAGTACACCTAGGTTATAGCAATACATTTCGATTTTGAAACATTCCTTAAAGCGCGGCATTTTTGCATAAACTATGCAAAAATGCCGCGCTTTAAGGAATGTTTCGAAATCGAAATGTATTGTATACATTTCGATTTCGAAATATACTTTTTAGTCTGTGGCTCTTTGGCCCCGCCAAAGATTTACTTAATCTAAGAACAGCACTTGAACTATTTATGTATCTGCGGCACAAAAATAGGATGGTAGACAATTTTAACTATAGTCTGGTGTTCTACTCACGAAAAACAATAATATTTATTATTTTTAAAGTATGCAAGTATAATATATTTTTTTTAAACAAGCTAAGACACAAATACTATGAACATACAAAAGAAAATTAAAACAAGGTAACAAACATATCTAATCTAGTAAAAGTGGTTCTAATTCATAAGTAGATAAGATAATTTTGTCAACAAATAAATTGACAAAATTTAAAAAAATTAAATGTCTTAGATAATTTTGTCAACATGACTATTGACATAATTATCTTATCTACTTATTTATTTTCTTTCTTAGGTTAGGATTTATAATCCTTACTAATATTATAAATGCGAAAGTGAGTTTGTTTGTTTATTTGTTTGTTTGTTACGCTTTCACGCCGTAACTACTGAACCGATCATCATGAAATTTTGCATACAAGTTCTCTGGAGTGCGGAGAAGGACATAGGCTACCTTTATCCCGGGAAAAAGTACTATTCCCGAGGGATCGACATTGACGCGGGCGGAGCCGCGGGCGAAAGCTAGTATTTATATAAAAAGTAAAATATAGTACAAAACATAAAAACATTATAAAATCTAAACCTAGTTTGCCGTCAGCAGCGGGAAAGGGCTCAATCTACCGGCAGTCAGGGCCCTAGAGAGAGAAACCTTCTGACAATTCGTGCCGTAGCCAGGAGTACTGCCTTCTGTATCTGACCCTTGATCCGGCCATCCAGCGAGTCTCTTAAGGTGTTGGTCGAGACTCTTCGCTATAAGGCCGTTTGCAGATACGACTATCGGGACAATGATCATCATCATCTCAGCCGCAAGAAGTCCACTGCTGGACATAGGCCTCCCCCAAGGATTTCCAATATGACCGGTTGGAAGCGGCCTGCATCCAGCGTCTTCCTGCGACCTTGGTTAGGTCGTCCGACCACCTTGTCGGTGGGTGTCCAACGCTGCGCTTGCCGGTACGTGGTCGCCATTCGAGCACCTTTCTGCCCCATCGGCCATCGGTTCTTCGAGCTATGTGCCCCGCCCACTGCCACTTCAAAGAGCTAATCCGCTGAGCTATGTCGGTGACCTTTGTTCTTCTACGGATCTCCTCGTTTCTGATTCGATCTCGCAGAGAAACACCGAGCATAGCCCTCTCCATAGCTCTATGAGCGACCTTGAGCTTTCTTATGAGGCCCATAGTAAACGACCACGTTTCGGACCCGTAAGTCATCACTGGCAACACACATTGGTCGAATACTTTCGACTTGAGGCACTGGGGTATTTTGGACGAGAAGACACTTCGGAGCTTCCTGAACGCTGCCCAGCCGAGTCGGATTCGTCGAAAGAAAAAAATGATCAATGGACAATGATGAATGGACAATGATCGTCGAATCCATACTCCACATCTACTTATTAATAATATTTAATTTATCGCAAAATATTTCAAACATCATTTCGTTCATTACACATAATCATTTATTATTGACTAAACATACTTACAGCTACGTTTAGAGTTGCTTCGAAGAAGGCAACAAACTGCACAGCGCATTTTCTCCACATGACGTCAATTTAAAATCTACGACATACTTAGAACTAAATGTGTGGACTTGAGCTTACATTGTCATGTCATAATTTAATAGTTTTTTGACATTGATGCATATCTGACTACATTGTAAATGCTTAGCTGATAATGAAGATTTTAAAACTATTCGTAATAAAGTCTACTTTATTGATATCTACGTTATTACTCTATACCGACGGCTAAAGTTTAATTTAGAACATTTTCAGAAATCATATATTTCAACGAAACCTAGGCCGAATCCGAAAATCGATCTTGTGGAATACTCTAAACTTCGGCTATACGATTCTGTGTCTATTAGTTTTAGAATTGGCACTGTCACATCGTGCGAAGCCCTGGAAATAGACGAGTAGATCTATTTTGGTCTCAAAACCACACAGTGCAGATTAATTCATATAAGAATATTTACAGAGTTCCATGAGGCTGAAAAATTGGTCAGTCCGTTAGTCTGAATAGCCAGGGTCTCTGCGCTCCAGTCCCCGCGTGAGAAAATACTTGTACTTAATTTTTACAAGTATTTATCCGCGACGAGCATGCATGAAAAGAGTGATGGATGTAGATGAACCAAAAGAGGTTTGTAAGGATCGTAGCAAGTGGAGATCCATAGTCTCCGCCTACCGCCATGGGAAGGAGGCGTGATGATATGTATGTATATATGTTATGGAGTTATCTAATGAGAGCTGGCGTTAGAAAAGTCATAAATACTTTTGCCAAATCATCAATCAGGGAATCGAAAAGAGACCTTTTAGGAAAATTGTAAACGATCGTCAGATTATGAACGCTCGTCACATAATAATCGGCACATTCTTTAATAATATTAAAACTTTTATGAGAAATATTCAATATCGTTTTACTCACGTTTTATTCGTCGGGTTTGCCGACTAGTTTCAGTCTAATACGAAGACCATCATAGAGGCGGTTGTTAGGGATGGCGATATAACGGTTTTGCTTCCCTTAAATCACTGTACTCGTAACAAATCAAATTTTTCGGCAAATCCTACGAATGAAAGGTAATAAGAACCGTGATTCTATAAAGGCTAATTATTTATACGAAAAACTATTAATATTCTTTAAATGGCTATTTTTCTTCACTGATTTCATAAATTATGGGTAAAACATTCATAAGAATTTTGGCCAATCATCGATTAATGATTTTCTTCAATCTTCTAAACTTCTCAAGTGTGTTTTGAATATTAAGTATAAAATAGTAAGTTTTCAGTTTTCTTTATTTAAGAGCCTTGCTCAAAGTAAATTAGTAAGAGTAAATAGCTACTCAATTATAATGAATTAATCAACAAACAGTATTTCCCTATTATCATTTCATTGCGTAGCGTGTTTGCCCTCTATCTACTCTAATAACAACTACAGTCCCTAACGAAAATAAATGTCTCAGTGAGGTGTAACATTTTATATTATTTTAACACGCAATCGCCTTCGATTTATTAGGGTTCCGCGAGTTTACGAGCGGTTAAAGGCGAATCTATGTATTGCAAGTATTTACGCTGTCACTACAGTAGGTTTATTGTTGTACTAGCTGTTGCCTGCGACTTCGTCCGCGGCAATTTCTGTTATTATGATTAATTGTTTTTTTTTAAAGTATAGATGAATAATTTTCCCCCATTTTTAAAACATTTTTTATTGATGCTTCGCTTCTATTGGTCGCAGCGTGATGTTTTATAGTCTAAAGCCTTCCTCAATAAATGGACTATCCAACACAAAAATAATTTTCCAATTTGAACCAGTAGCTCCTGAGATTAGTGCGTTCAAACAAACAAACAAACTCTTCAGCTTTATAACATTATTAGTATAGATTTGCTTTTCAGCCAGAAACCACTTTATAATCTAAAAGGTTTACATTTGTGACAAACATAATATATGGATAGGAAAAGTCGATATTGACCCAAAGGAGCTACTCCTTTGGGTCAATATCGACTAATACTTTTTAGATTAGGGGACTATTTTGAAACTAGATTAAAACGTTCTCTAACGTTCCATTCTAAAATAGTTTAAAAAATAAAAATTATGCATGGAATCGTGAGTTGAGTTAAGCGAGGGATTCAAAGTATGTTGTCCGAGGTAAATAGTAGGTTATGATACAAGGGGCTAACATAGTACTTTTTGGTGAGAGAATTATTTTGAATCCAGAGCGGAACGAAGGTGTACAGCATGCAGGAGTCTACTCCTGAGTGAAGCGAAGGATTCAGAATATGTTACCCAAAGCAAAAGTATTATATTAGTCCCGAGACATTCTGCTTTTCATCTCCCTTTATGATAAAAACAAATTAAATTCTGTGATAACTTATTTTACCTCTAACACTGAAAAAATTTAACAAAAATTAAAAAAAAAAAATTAATTGAATTGGTAAAATAAACTTAATTATTATAGTTAACTTTATTTAACTATATCTTTTCATATGGATATGTCTTAAGAATGTAGAGTGCGATACTTATTTCTTGTCAAGCTGTACCAATTTTAAAACATTTTTATATTATTTATTGTATTGTGACTTATATGTAATAAAAATGACATGAACATATTTTAAAATTGTATGCCTGAATGGCGAATCGCAGCTTATACTTATTCCAATTAAGAACCATGTAACCATGGATCTAAGATGTAACCTGTGGTATACAAATAAATATTTTGAAGTTTAAAGTTTAGTAGGTTGGTAATTTGAAATGTAGGTAAGATCACGATAAAACCAGCAGGTATTAGATATATTTTTTTTTCTCCAAAAGAAATATGCTTGATAAAAGCACTTTCACAAGCATGCATCATAAAATACTACCCGTGATATTTGATTTTCTATTTGCTAATAATGTAACTGGCCAGTGAAACTGTTTAAAAATATGATTCAACCATTTTGATCATGTATATTTTCGGAACAATATTTATGTTTGCAGTTCAAAATCTACTCCCTTGGAAATTAAACGTATTTTAGACCTTGTTCTCGGGGAACCGTTTTTTGTTTTCTGAATAGAGGAAATGAAAAATGTATATCAGTAAAAAAAAAAACACATTCAGTTTTTCATTTCCGCCAATGAGAAAAAAAAAGAAAAAGAAAAAATTAGAAAAAGTTTTTCATTTACTTGTCTACGGCAACTGCCTTATTTAGGTAATTTACTTGTACTTTATTTTCACAGACATTTCTGTGTCTGCGGCTCAGAAACTACCTAAGGAGAAGAAGAAGGCTACCTAAGGAGGAGGAGAAGTTGGATTCAGGCAGGTTGCCGGCCGCAAAAACTTTCGCCAAAACATGTTTCAGCATGATTACTGTTAGTATATACTGTTGGTATTGAGGTGCACCAGACCAGATATGAGAGCAGTACTCCATGTGAGGCCGGACTTGAGCTTTATATAATAAAAGTCTATGACCCGGAGTGAAGTACTGCCTCGCTCTATTGAGCACCCCAAGTTTTTTAGAAGCCATTTTGGCTTTACCTTCCAGATGACTCCGGAATTGGACCTCCTTCGTAATATCGACGCCAAGGATCCCAATACTCTTAGAAATGGTAAGAGAGGTGTCCCGAAACTTCGGTGCTATGTTAAATGGGGTCTTCTTAGCGGAAAACACGCAGACTTGTGTCTTAGTAGGGTTGAATTGAACTAGGTTTAGTTTACCCCATTCAGAGACCTGCTCCAGAGAGGTCTCAATGTCAGACACAAGTCTCTTTCTGTTCTCCTCCACCTGTGTTTGAGGGATATTTGCACGACCTGCATAATATGCATCACCCGTACTGTCGTCTGCATAGCAATGGATGCTACTAGTGTTAAGCATGTCGTTGATGTGCAGAAGAAACAGCGTAGGTGATAAAACAGATCCTTGGGGGACGCCAGCATTGATGGGCATGATATCGGAGCATAATCCGTCTACAACGACCTGAATGCTTCGCCCGGATAAGAAACTAGCGACCCACAAGCATAGTCCCTCAGGAAGCCCGAAAGATGGTAACTTCGCGAGAAGAGCCTTATGCCAGACCCGGTCAAAAGCCTTTGTGACATCTAGACTAAATGCCAGTGCTTCTCCCTTGCTCTCGATGGCGGCTGCCCATCGGTGCGTTAAGTACACAAGAAGATCACCAGCACTACGCCCGTGGCGGAACCCGTATTGACGGTCACTAATTAGCTGATGATCTTCAAGGTAACCAAGGAGCTGGATGTTTATCACACGCTCCATCACCTTAGAGAGCAGGGAGGTTATCGCAATAGGCCGATAGTTAGACGGGTCTGTGCGGTCACCCTTTTTAGGAATAGGGTGAACGTAGGCTACTTTCCACGAAGACGGGACTTTTCTTGAGGTGTAAGACAGCGAGAATAGGCGTGCTAACACCGGAGCCAACTCAGGGGCGCATGTTTTGAGCACAATTGCTGGAATGCCATCAGGCCCGCTGGACTTCCTGACGTCGAGGGAAAACAGAGCACGTCGCACTGCACTTTGAGTAAACCGAATTTCCCGCATTGAGTGCTCGCATCGCGGTAAAAAGGGCGGCGATGCTCCTCCGTCGTCAAGGGTAGAATTTGACGCAAAGAGAGTAGCCAAGAGATCGGCCTTCTCTTTTGCGGAGTGAGCCAGCGAGTCCTGACGATTGTGCAGAGATGGAAGTGAAGGGCGACAGAAATTCCCCTGCGCTGCCTTAGCAAGAGACCAGAATGCTCTACTCCCGGAGGGATAGCCAACCAGTCTCCTACCAATGCGCGCAGTGTGCGCAAACTTTGCTGCAGTGATCTGCTTCTTGTAGGCTCTTGAAGCTGCGTTGAACCGCTTCTTCAAATCAGAAGTATTACGATCCTTGACATTTCGCGCAGCAACCCAGGCTTCGTAGGCTTCGCGCTTGAGGTGGGCGGCATGCAAAGACGAGCAACGAAACCAAGGTTGAGACCGCCCTCCGATACGAACCGCCGAGCTGGGAATGTAGCACTCCATGCCCAGCAGTATCGCTTCGGCGACAGCTTTCGCACAAATGTCAGGATTTTCTGATGAGAAGCACAACCGTCTCCAATGGTAGGATGCATAAAACTCTCGCAATCCATCCCAATCTGCTGACCTATAATGCCACACACGACGCATACCAGGTGGTCTGGATTGCGTGGTCTGACCGGATGGAACCACAGCACGTACCAGGCAATGATCCGAGGTTCCTAGAGGGGCATCACGGAATACCTGGTAATCGTTTGGATGTGAGGTCAGCAGAAGATCCAACAAAGCAGGGTTGTGTCCTTCAATATCATGTATTCTGGCAGGACCATCAACTAACTGGTTGAGGTCATTTGTTACAGCAAAGTTGTATGCAGCCTTCCCAGCGTAGTCGGTCTTCAGTGATCCTAGCCACTCAAAGTGGTGAGCGTTGAAGTCCCCTAGGATCACTACCTCCGCCGATGGGTGCTGCTGGAGAATTTCGTCTATGCCCTTCTGTACATGCCCGAGAAGTCGGTCTGTTTCGGCATCACCGCTATGGGACCTGTAAAGGCACGCATAGAACCGGATGCGGTCACCGTGATCTACGCGCGCCCATAACAATGACAGGTTTCTGTCTTCAAGGCTGCTGAGACGTCGACAACATACATCCTCCCGTACGTACATACACACCCCAGCATTGGGCATAAACTTGTGCTCCAAGCTGAAACCGGGATACAAGAGATATGTGACGTCGGTAGGAGAGGAAATTTGTGTCTCAGTCAGGAAAAATAGAGCCGGCTTAGTCGTCTCCAAGTGATGATGGACGACATTGAGGTTGGAATGCATTCCTCTGACGTTGAAGAAGTCCACATTGAATGTGGAAGGGGGTGCCGCTGTAGAAACATGTTTTCTATTTTTCGATCTTGCCATAAAAAAGGTGGTTAACAGGGAAAAAATTGAGGATTGCCGTAGTTACGACAGTTACATAGGCAAAGTTAAGGAATGATGGCCCGCAATGAATGACCAGTGAAGTGCGCTGCTGGCACGGGGGACGGAAGGGCCCCCGATCCAACACAATGATCAGCCGCCGTGTTCCACTCCGGTCTCCCAGGCCGGCACGACGACCAATCACGAGCTTTTGACACTGGCGGCAGGACAGCCTCCCTAGCCGGGACAGCCAGGGTTCGGGTCCTCTACGTACCAGCGGGCGGCCAGCGGACAACCGTTTCATCGGGTCTCCCTGGCCCCCGCGCCAACGTCGCACCCCCAATCAGACAGTGCAAGACTCCAGCCCCTAAGGGACCATAAACTGTCGAAACTACGGGAGTCGGGAATGGGGATTGGCTCTCACGCGCAACCGTCGAAACACACCCAACGGTGCTTTACGATAGATTTCGGCATGAGGGTGGTCGCCAGCCAGTCGGACCCTCGAGGTCCTACCACCGAGCATGTCGGGTATTTTACTCGCCTCTTACGAGATGCCAACCTGACGGGCAGTGGGGAATTGTATTCTACTCCGTCCCCACACGGAGAAAAATAATAGCCGTTGCGTCAACAATCCCATCACTATTTTGATTCTGTTTTCCACCTAATGCCCACCAACATGCTAAACGTGGCCTTCAGGTCTTATAGACCTAGGCTCTGTCTACCCCGCAAGGGAAAAAAAACGTGATGCTTTGTATGTAAAAAGTCCAAAGTAATCGTTTTTTAAACTTAAAATTAATATGTAAACTTAACACTTAGTATTTTGTAAAAGTATTTCAATTTATCAAAATCTTAAAAACTCATTCATAACATTATGTATATTGTATATTCATTAGTTGACATAAAACTTTTTAACCACAAAACTTGAGGCAAATGAAAAAACTTTTCTCATAATCTCTACTAGTAAAAAAACACGCTCCGCAATGTTTTTCGCTCTAAATAATGATACACAATTTTTTAAAAGCCTTATATAAAAATCTACCTTCTATAATTTCAACGATCCCAACTAATATAAATACGAAAATGAGTTTATCATCAGCATCATCGTTTCAGGTGTAACAAGGCTGGATAAAGGCCTCTTCCAAGGATTTTTCGTTTCATAGGAAGATATTGCCAAACTAATCACACTTAGCAGGCGGGTAAGCAGTTTCCTTGACTCCTTGTACTTGCAACGCTGCTATCTATCGGAAGCATTTTTGGCTGGGGAGGGATGACAATTTTTCGGATTTGGGGAGGAAATGTAGATAATGGATACTAATAAAGCTATGGAGGCCGGGCGCGTACTCGATGCCATACCTGAAACTACCAGCCAAGTAGTTGAAGGTGACCCTCCTGACCATAGTTTGTTTGTTAGCTTCCATCTACTAACGTCTTAACCGATTGTTATGGAATTTTCCATACACGTTGTCTGTGTTACGGTAAAAGTTATTGTCACCGGAAAATCTATAACATCGTTGACGCAGCCGCGGGCGAAAGCTAATAGTTACATAAAGGACTCTTAACAGTCCGCATTAATCACGAAATTATCGTGGGTCGATGAACACAAACTTGCTACTGAAATCAACTTACAAAACTCATCTAAAATAGTAAACAAATATCTACCAGCTTTTACCGTGACTTCATACGCTTAATTTATCTAGTTGTTTGTTCTAAAGAGTATAACATTGAAAAAAAGTTCGAAAAATTTACCAACTGACAAAAACAATTAAATCCGTCTTTTTTTAACTAACTTTGAACATACTCAAGATGGTTAACCAGCTCCGTCAAAAATTTCATGAAAATTTTAATCAATATTAAACAACAAACAACACAAAGCCAAATCTCTAAAAAGGTACACTTTCTTAATTGTTTGTATCTGTACTAGATCTGAACACGCATACTGTTCAATACATCTGCAAATAATATTTGTGTGGGTAGGTCTGTATTTGTGTAGTCAATATTGTGTTAAGAAAGGCGAGAGAATCTTCCGAGCTTTGTGTGTTTTGTCGACCAAATCCATATTTTTGGTTTGATTTTCCTATACTCAAAGCTTGTTATTATTATGTTGTCCTTTATTTATAGCATACACAAATTAATACCTATAAACAATACCTATATTCAATTATTTTTGACTAATAATATATAACCCAATAAAACTTAATAGGTAAGTTTTCTTATTAAACCTGTGCGTGCGTGTGTGTATTTAATTTTAAGTAATCAACATATCTTGATAAACCGCATTTTTTCGTTCAGCAGACATTTTAGTACCTATAATGTCTGCTTTGCAAATATTAAAAATCTAAGAAGCAGTGTGATTGAAAATTTAAGTTTTTCCTTCCTCGTAAGCCCCACACGAGGAAAGTACGTGTCCATTGTAATGTACATACGATTTGTTGACATGAGAAAACCCATTAACGTAGCGGCGCATCAGATTTACGACTGTTTGACTGGGGTACTGGGAGGCTGCTAGTGTAGGGACGTGCACCATTTTCGATTGGGACTTATGAAGATATATGTAAATTATAAGAGCTATATATTTGTAACGCTTATAAGCGTAAACAAACGTGAGATATAGACATTATTAGAATTTGTAACTACATGTTACTCACGTACGAGGTCAGCTACTGGCAGAAATGTTTCGACCTCATCCGGAGGTCTTCCTCAGGGCGAATGTGGATTGAGACGCGCGTCCGACTGATACTAGCAATCGGAAGCGAGGGCAGCGCGGGCGCTGTGACAGTGTGGAGGTTGGTTGCGATTGCTGATTTTTAGCTTTAGTGATTCCCATGGATGTACTAGGAACCATTTTATCTTGAACATCGTCTACGGTTACTGGTGATGGTGCCGGTGGTACTGGTGGTATGTGAAAAGAGCTCACTGTGTCGAGCTCTGTTAGCTGAACATGGCCTCTACTGTCCATCTCTTGAAGTACCAGTTTCCAGGTTGTGGGTAAACTCCAACCTACATCGCGATTAAATTGAGATGTCTTCTTATTTCCATAGCTTCTCGTATTTAACGAGGGACAAATCTTTTCTCTCTGGCTAAGACTTTGGCCTTGTCAAAGCGGATATAGTGTGTGACATCCGACTCTAATGCGTGCTCAGCGATGGCTGACCCGCTAATGTCCAGTTTTTTGAGACTTAGTATGTGTTAATGGAGCCTAGTGGACACATTTCTCTCACCTCCGACCTCTAATGGTCAGGAAGACCTCCGGATGAGGTCGAAACATGTCGGTCAGTAGCTAACTCCATAAGCGAGTAACCCGTTGTTACATATTTTAATGATGTGCTGGCTTGATGTTGTTGGGGAGAATATGTGTGCCAATGGTCTCATAATCAAAGATGCCGAAGATTGTGCAAAGCGAATGCGGTCCCTGGACTCCAAAGCACCCCAGCCGAGGATGCAACCGAGAATACGCTCAGTTATGAGAGAGAGGATATATACTCTATGTTTCATCAAGAAAAATTATACAGTACTCGGATTTACAACCACGCGAGCCGCGAACATAAGCTCCAGTTTATTTTTAAAATCAACCATACAGTTTGTACTAAAAATAATTGGTAAAATATTTGCAAGAAAACGGTTGGAAACCGTGATCAATTGCGATTTCCATAATCGCTGTATTACAACAGTCAGATTACGACCTGCATGCTAAAGACAGGCGTGTGGACAACTTATATGACAAGCACGTACTGGAACATGGGCATTAATGTTTACACGACACTGAAAGTAATAATATTTATTACTAGCTATTACCTTAATTCGGTAACCATCGAGAGCCCCGTTCAATACGTCAGACACGTGTGTGATCTCCAATCGTCTAACCTTCGATCAATTATAATAGTAGATACACGATTCACGCTCGAAAAGTGGCACCGGCAAAACAGCGCACTAATCTAGTTTCGGAGTTGTTTTGTCCTCAGTTTCAATAAGCTGCGTTAGCAGTCACACGTCTCGCGATGACGAAGGTACAATGAAAAGATGCAAAAACTACGCATCAAAAGTGAAAAAATATGGATATATGCTTTCAGTATGTACCGTTTTTGTCGTCGTTTGTAAGTATGCATGATGTTTTGACTCGGGGACATTATTAAGGCGTCATTTTGTATAATACTGTATTATCTACCATTATACACAAGGTCTAACGTTATAGGCTTTTAAGCCTGTGAATTTGTCTGCATTTGGTTAATTTTAAATTATTTACTTGAGAATTCCCATCTAATAATTCCATCCATTTTCTCCCTCTTGAATATGTTGAATATGCATCTGAATAATATCTAGCCTATATCTTTTCTAGGGTCTCAAACTTTCAATAAACCGTTTTTAATCCTAATCGATTCAACGGTTTAAGCGTGAAAATATCATCAGATAGTCACACAGAGTTACTTCAGTACTATAATTTATGGATAGTATGTAAAGGGAAAATAAAGCCCGTTTTTTCACAATTTATATATTTAAATAATAACAACGGCAAACAGAGAAATCAACATCCTGTCTCAAAAACGGTCCCGTAGCTCCAACGCTTCACGGCTGAGGATGCAACCGTAAATTTTCAGATAACGATGATGATGCTGTATCAGGCCGGATGCAACCGGAACATGCTCCTAAGCGTAGAAGGTGAGTTAACATTTTCTCCCAGATATACATGAAGGGAATCTAAAATACAGGAACATTAATTTCAATTAAGCATTATACTCACAACCCAGCCCTAAGCCTAACCGCAACTTGTTTTTCCTTTATAATGTGATTTCAGCTTTTTAATTAAGGATTGGTGTCGTGTTTTATGTACTCAGGGGAGCCGTAACACTCGTAACACTTCATTTGAGTCTTTTACGTGGTTTTTGTAGATTTATAATGTGGATATAACGCGTAATCAGTCAAATATAGTGTATGAACTTCTGTTTAGAATTACGGGCGTAATAAAAATTAAATACTCAGATATACTACTTTGTCAAGAAAGTACCGGGAAAAGATCAATAATATACAAAATGTTAATTATTCATCTAAATTTATTTTATCACCTTCAAAGTTTGCTCTTTCAAAAGCGACACTTACGCTAGCAATCATCAAAACATTTTTAAACACTTTTTCCAAAATTGAGTGCAGTTCTCGCCGCGAATTCTTCTTTATATCTTCTACCGAATGGAAACGGGTGAGTTTAGAGTTTAAAAAAAAAAAAAAATGTCGCATGGTGCCATATTTGGTGAATAAGGTGGTTACTCGATGATATTTGTAAAGTTTTTGGCTAGAAATTCGTTCACAATGATAGTCTTGTGCGAAGGCGCAATATTGCTGTGAAACATACAAGACGTTTCTTTTCACAAATCTGGCCTTTTTCGTTGAAGTTGCTCAAATAATATTCTTAATTTGTTGTTTGACCTTCCGGCAAGAGTGCATAGTCAAAGTAAACAATCAGCATGATTTTGACTTTAGCGTGGTTTTTCGGTTCCGGTTCAGTTGGAAGGCGCCACTCTGAAGCTTGTTTACTAGATTGCATGTCAAACTCGTAAACCCACGTCTCGTCTCCAGTAACAATGCGTTTCATGAATGTTGGGTCGGAATTGACTCGTTCTAATATGTCCCCAGTGACTCCTTTGCGATTGAGTTTTTGTAGAAAATTCAGGTCTTTAGGGACTAGCCGAGCGGCAAAATGTCTCATACCCAAGTGATTATTTAAAATGGTGCGGATCGATTTGTGAGATACAGAAAGTTAGTTGGCTTTCACTCTCAAAGTTGAATGAGGATTCTCTGTCACTATTCCTTCATTCTTGCGATGTTAACTTCAGTTTTCTTAAAAATTTCATCAAGCGAGTCCTCTCTCGTCTGAGATTGATATTCACGATGCCTTTTACAATTTGGTGATCACTTCCGATTTTAATCTTATTGATCACAGAGACATCGTTTAATATCTCTCTACTCGTCGACAAGATGAAGTCTAAAACGAGATGTTTTTGACAGGGGGTTGGTCCTTTTGCTAGGACGCATCCAGGTCACTTTTCTATTAGGCAGTTTTTTTTAAGAAAGAGACCACTTTCACGTCTTCATCTGAGTGTTTCCTGGTCGACATGTATACCTGTATTACCTTCAACGAATATATTTTAGATACTCTGAATATCAGGTATATCCCTGCTGGAAACACTTTCGATGGTTATGACGTTGTTGATGAGGGACCCGTGGACGAGAAACCCGACATCATGTTGTGACTTCTTAAAGTCACCCCATGTAATAGGCAGTATGTATGTTAGTGCAACATTATTAAATATTGGGAAAATACGTTGATTTGTAAATGGTTGATTTCAGTTCATAAATTCTTGCCATTTTTTTAAATCTATGTAACTATCGTTAGTTCACAATTATATGGGGAAAATTATGTCCCCATATAATTGTGAACATCGTCAGTTACATAGATTTAAAAAAATGGCAAAAATTGCTAGCAGGACTAATAAATACCTACATAAAAATAGAGTACGTATAATACTTAATTCATTTACTTGACAAGAAGTAAAATAAAATAAACGATCTTTTTACGAAATTCTACGGAAACCATTTTCTTATTATTTCATCCGTATCCCTTTAGATGTCCCAGCAAATTTGCTACAAAGCCCTCGAATATAACAATGGAGATCTACGGTAGTAGATAACGGCAGTCTACTACCTCTTGACTGATTCGACAATTATATCAATAATCTACTGCGTAAAGCCTAGAACACATATGAAGACGAAATTGTTTGACTTGCTTTTCGTGTGTGTATGTGGCCATCATTGCAGATTTCTATCTGCCAAAAGTCATCTGACATAGCTTAACGACTGCCATCAATGATGACACCCACGGCTTAACTTGCCTTCCAAGTCACTGTGGAGCTCAAGGTATTTTAAGTTTCTGGCGGTCACCCATCTCTGTGGGAACTGCGCCCGGAGTTGATTAACATGCGTGAGCGCTATCAATACGTCCACTAGGCCATTAGGCTCTTGTGTTTATATAACATTTTATAAGAATCTGAAGGTCTTAATATCATTGGGGTATAAATATCTCACCTACGTTTTGCGAATGATCTGATGATGACCAACTCTATAATGGAACTGGGCAGGACACTTATCTAGAAGGAATGATGGTAGGTAAGGATTTCACTGAGTGGTATTCCAGAAATGGGAAATGTAGAGTTGACGACATAAGCCAAATTGCTGGAAATAACTGGATTGCAATGTTGGAGATAGAGATATGGTATGTATAAGTGTATAAGAATTTATGTTTGTTTTGAATTTGGCAAGTTTGGAGAAATTAGTATATTGTCAGGGATACAGAAAATTACACTAGGTATTAATTAATTCAGATAAAAGTAATGTTCCCGAGAGGGATCGACCATATCATCAATATATTTATAAGAAAGTTGTGTTAGTTATACTATTATAACTCAAGAACGGTTAAATCGATATTTGCTAAAAATTGGTGGGGAGGTAGCTTAGAACCAGGAGACGGACATAGCTTTTTATCCGACTACTGGGTTAGGTAGTGAATAATAAATATAGTTATATTAGGTAAATTGGAAATTTTGCTAACTATTTTCTATAGAGTTTAAATAATTCATGTTCATATTAATGCAATATTGTAAAAAAAGTAGGTAAACAAACTATTTATATTGACATTCTCGTAATAAACTATTTCATAGCGTAGATCATAATTTTTCCGCAAGCTATATTGGTACGACAGCTATAAAATACGATAAATCTGTCATAATTCTCTGGCTACATGAATATGCACTATGCCTTGCACTGGCCAATAATAGCCTTCATAACTGGGTTTAGCTCAGATCGTAGCTATATGCATCGCTCCATTAATACTGCAGTGATGGCTTACTGTATTATTAACCAGCAGTATGTTATAAGATTTTTGATAGTGTACTATTAGGAACAAAATGTCTTACTAATACCACTGAGATTAATAAATATAAAGGGTGGTACTGTAGACGATGAAATTTCCCTGATAGAAATAAATGGAATATTGACGACCTTACTACGGATGACTTTGATCATTACTTAGAATCGCCGTGTGGTTTCCGGCAGAGTAGAATAGAACCACTCCAAGTCTTCTCATGGAGGTCGTAAGAGGGAACAAAATATCTTACTAATACCACTGAGATTAATTAGTATAAAGAGTGGTACTGTAGACGATGAAATTTCCCTAATAGAAATAAATGGAATATTGACGACCTTACTACGAATGACTTTGATCATTACTTAGAATCGCCGTGTGGTTTCCGCAGAGTAGAATAGAACCACTCCAAGTCTTCTCATGGGGTCGTAAGAGACTTAGGAAATACAAGCCAAAACAAAGCTCATAAACATCGATGAGACCTCTCAAACCCGTCTGGCCAGTGAGTAGAGTGTAGGCCAATTCCTCTGTCTGCTCTAACCAAGTATGGCTCCGGTAGTACAGAGAGGGTCTTGCTCCTGCAGTGGAAATTAAAACGACCTGATGATGATGAATACTTAGAAAGACCGAGCTTCTTTACATGGGAGTATTATGTTATTTCGGAAGTTATAATTATGTCTAAAGGCAACCTTTAGACATAAGTACAACTTACTATAGTCATTTTCTTGTTGGACAATCCAGAAGTGAGAGGACTGGAAATCTGTGCCACAGGCCTAGCCTTCTTCAGGCTCCATTCTTCATCACTCTGATTTTATACCACCATGTTACCTTGTTATACTTGTTTGTAATTTTTTTGGGTTATTGGAGACAAATAAATATATTTTTATCTTTTTTTTTTTTTTTTTGAATTCAGCGACAGCGACCGACGACAGCAACACGTGGCGCGGGACCCCTGTTTTGGCGGCCAGCGACAGTTTTAGGGGTTCGTATGGAATGATTAAGTTCAGCGACCGCTCATAGCGACAGGTGTTACTGCCATTTCATGCAAGCTAGTGTCGATGGACGTCGTAATATTAAGGCAATTCGTCTATATATAGGTATTGAAACGAATGTATGTATTTATGTTGGTATATATGGTTGGCGCATATCTAAAAAATATACATGAAATTGCAAAAGACTTTTGTAAGTGGACTGAGCAAAGACTAATTTTTACGGAATAAAGCAAGTTTCATCGACATGAGACAAAGAGAATTAAAAAATCAAACCTAATTCAAGTAGGTTTGATATTTTAATTTTTCTTGTTCTTATACGAGGTCTTTTTAAATTAAGCGCTAATATTTTACGGGCTGGGTTTCATAGGTCAAAGAAATACAAAGGTATCAAATTAAAAAAATCAACACGCTTTTTATTACTGTGATTTCATACAAATTTTTTTTTTTAATTAACATCAATAAATCAGCTATTTTGATTGTCGACGTCACTGACTTATATAGTATCCATAATAAATAATAGTAAAAAGTTGTTCGCCAAAAAATTGTATTTAATTTTTTTTGTATACATGGAGTTTTATTCGCCTGTTTTTCTAAATGTTCTGGTCTAGATATCTCGAAAACTAGCGTATCAATTTTTTTATTTTGCTTCTAAACCATTTTTGTAGCTTATAAAAATTAAAATATTTGCGCTTAAATTTAAATTGACCTAGTTACCAGCCAACTGTGCTCATTGTAACTTTACTTATCGTAAACGTGAAGAGAAAGTATGCTCCTAATCTATGGTTAGTGTAAAAAAATGTCGTTCATCTATCTATCTCTTAAAAAGTGATCAATGGGGGTTGGTCACGCAGTACTAGCACGCAACAATGGGCTAGCCACCTGACCTTATTTCCCATTCCCGTTTTCTGTCTTTAGGCCCACAATATTGCTAAACGTGGCCTTTGATATTGCGTCTTTTGGCTCTGTCTACCCCGAAAAATACTACAAACATGTGACATAATTTACAGTCAGGGACCAAAATACCTGACCAAGCCCTCTACCTTTATCTTGAATTTTCTCTTAAACTATAAATAATATTAACATTAAAATTTATATTTTTATGTGTTTTATTTTTCATTCACAATGCTACTTTGATATACTCTTAATAACTTAAGAAATAAAATATGGTGAAAAAATTTCATGCGGGGGGGGGGACTTGAACCTCGGAAGAATTTCGGCGCCGAGATTGAATTGTGCAGTAGCTCAGATGGCAGAGCATAGATTACGATCTATATATATAGTCTATGTACGCATAGACCTAGGTCGTCGGTTCAAGTCCCACCCGCATGAAATTTTTTCACCATATTTTATTTCTAAATTTATTAAATGAAAATTAATATTAACAAAGACTTCATCAAAATCTTTCCGTATATACATTTTAATGTTATTATTGAGGAAATTCAAGATAAAGGTAGAGGGCCTGGTCAGATATTTCTGTCCCTGACAAGTCAAGCAAATAAAATTAATAGGTAAATAATATACATGTATCTTTATAATCTTATTATTCTTACTTATCACAAGAGTCGTATAATAATAAAGTAAGTGTCAACCTAATCCTACTTACTTCACTATTTTCCTCATACGCTAAGGACGTCTTAGCTAAGATAATTTCGTCAACTCAGCAAATCCCGCAAAATGTGATCACGTGATCATTAAGATCTCCTGTCAACGCTTACTCCGGACTCCAAGGATCTTTTGTGATCCCTATAATTAATAGGCTTAATATTTCATACACTTCCTGAGGATTTTCGCTAATTTTCTCCGCGATGCGTAGGTATTCGGAGATTAATTTGTGCTTAGCCGCTTGGAGACCATAAACTTTGAAACCAGCTAAGAGTGAGTCGCATTAACGCACACTTTAATTTTAAACACCTTTCAATATTTTATTTACAAGCCTTCCCCAAAACATGCTTTTTTTTGGGAACCTTGATGCAAAAGTACGCACGAAACCGCTTCCATGCGAACCTACTTGAAAGTATACCATCTTCTTTTTTGCATTTTCTTTCATATTTGATTCAAAAGATACTTGTGACAGATGGACGGAGAACTGTAGCTTAGTAACATAGTCCTGGAAGCATGCTTTAATTGTATAATCATAAAAAGACTCGCAATACCACAGATTACTTACTAAATAGTTACTACTCCTACTTCAATTAGTTCAATATAACTTCGGCCGTTTGTACTAGCGTTGAAAAAAGCGGGAAAATTCCCCGTTTTTTTTAAAGTCCTTCGTTTTTTCCCAGTTACACTCGAAAGTTTCAAGAAAAATATATATGGAATTTTTCATGTTTTTTATCAATAAAACGGAAAAAAACAGGAAACTGAAAGAAACGGAAAAGTATTGATGTTTTTTTCACGTAATATTTTTATTATGTTTTGAAGTGTACAATGATTTGTTTTTGTATTTCATTGTATTTCATTCATTTAGTTCATATCACGCACGCGTAACTACTATACTGTATGTAACTATACATATAGTAATAAAAACTTGATTATTTCAATCGTTTCTTTCAAACTGTCTGATATTTTCTGAAAAATTCCGATTGTATTTTCCCGCAATATTTCAATGCAACAAACGAATAAAACGGTAAAAAACCAAATATGGTTTCTTTCACTGAAAAAAACAATTTGTTTTTTTCGGAATTTTCAACGCTAGTTTGTACGTCACGGTGCACAACACGGTCTGTAAGCTTAAGTAACGTGATGGCGTGTAAAAAATAAACTAGGTATTAATAAAATCATCATCATGATATCAGCCGCAAGAAGTCCACTGCTGGACATAGGCCTCTACCAAAGATTTCCAAAATGACTAGTTGGAAGCGGACTGCAACCAGCGTTTCCCTGCGACCTTGGTCAGATCGTCCGAGCACCTGGTAGGTGGGTGTCCGACGCTGCGCTTGCCCATACGTGGTCGCCATTCAAGAACCTTTTTGCCCCAACGGCCATCGGTTCTTCGCGCTAAGTACCCCACCAACTGCCACTTCAAAGAGCGAAACCGCTGAGCTATGTCGGTGACTTTCGTTCTTCTACACATCTCCTCATTTCTGATTCGATCACGCAGAGAAACACCGAGCGTAACCCTCTCCATTGTTCTTTGAGCGACCTTATGAGGCCCATAGTAAGAGACCACGTTTCTGAGCCGCAAGTCATTAATAAAATGATTTTTATAAACTTACCTATTCATTTTGACAATAATACAAGTACATACGCCCAGGGCCACTGAGCTCCTTGTAAAATATTTGAACCTCCTCTGTATTTTAGAAGGCAATAATGTTGTTGGTCACGAGTATTATCATGAGATGGCAGTAGGTCATATGCATCTAAGGCTCTTTGAAAAATTTGATGCCGTGTTGGCCACTTACACATAACGCGAAAAACGAAAATCAAAGAGACTATCATTCGGAGTTGAAACCGCACCTTTTTTAAGACATGAAATGGTGGCTTCGTTAACATAAAAGTCATGTTAATGTTAACTTCGCTTTATTTAAGACCACAAATGAGGAACTAATTGCTTAATTCGTACCCCTAAAGCAATTTATGGTGTAATGTGCAATTAGGGATAGATTACCTTGAAAATAACGTGTCTTTAATGTCAATTGTAAAGAGGATGCTATTAGAAGCATGCTATTATTAAATACAATACAAACATTTTTGTTTCACGTATTAATATGCAAACGGCGAAAGGGAACTGTGGCAATATTTAATTATGTTGGCGTAAATTTGAGCAATAATTTAATTTATCTCATCATCATATACGTACCGTCTTATACAGATTGGTTAAAAATCAATAGTTGAAAGTAGGTATTTTAGGATAATTTGTCATCCTACTTTGGAGACAAATAATTGCCATTCTAAACTTAAATTTTCAATATTTTTCACTTGTGTACATAGTTTTGTTACTCATCATTTCAAATAACCAAATTTTCTGTTAGTATTTTTTTTTCAGAAACCTTTAATTCCTAACGTCTGAAGGCACGTTGAATACACGCTTCGGATTTAGGTATAATCGTCGTCTCATATTGCTCGCTGGTTTAGCGCCCCCGACTCATGTAGGTGAAATAGCAATAACTCGGAAATGTGTCTGTCGTGGGCTGATCGTGGGATTGGCCACATCGTGATATGCCCGGGCAGATTATGATACGCCGGCACTTCATGATTTGGCCGGCCATATCGCGATGTGCCCATAGTGAAAAGTTAGGCAGATCGACGAGAACAACGTATTTGACGATATTCCCAGCTAAACACTGGGCGGATCGTGAAGGTAAATGCATTTCGTGCTGATGGTAACGCTGTCTTTGCGTGCTTCGGCTTTGTTAACGCAAGTAGAAGATACCACCGTCAACCTGATCTGACCCAAATATCAAAAATATTGATATGTATGGTGGCTGCATCGTCACCTAACGCGCAGTATCCTTTTGTTTGTACAAGAGAAACTAGTGCAGCTCATAGTTTTTTGTCGTGCTCTAAACCAGTTCACGTTATATCTTCACTGAAGGTGAAGAAGAATATCATGAGAAAGAAGAAAGAAGGTCCTCAGATTGTACGTTTCATATGCAATAGAGAAAAAATATATCGCAAAAGAAACAGAGCAAACTCTCAAAGGTGCCAAGTAACCCGCAAAAAAAAAATATTCACCAAATAGCCAAAAAAAATTCGCTTTGGAAATTGGTATAAAACGATATGCCCAAGTATCGCTGGCCAAGTTGTTGAACGTTCGCTGTATGATATGACGGATGTAAGATAGCCAGATCATGAAGTGCCGGCGTATTTACCATGTAACTATTCAAAATTACTCAAAACAAGAAGTGATTCCGTATCATTCTTAAAAAAAAAATATTATTTATCTTGCCGTTAAATATTTCTTATCTATCTCTATATCGTATATATCTTTTATAAACCTAACTCTCATTACTGTATTATTCTCTTCTTATCCCTTAGCCCACTTTCTATGTGGGATTTGAGTTATAAAACTATTGAGTTCAAACATTCAGTTAATAACTATTTTATCCGTCAATTTGTATCAAATAACAAATCTAAAATAAAACAGTTATTGTTTCATTCATTTATTGAAAGTATAAGAATGGCGGCCCAAGTAAAAATCTACTTTTTATAAATATGAAATGTGTTTACTCTTGACCATAATCTAGGCCAAAGGCAAAGATATGGTCTAAGATCGAGCGAGCTCTCCCAGAAGAAGCCTATTCACTCTTAATAGAGATTCAGGTTATATGTTGTATGATCAATATTTAATACCTATCGGAACTACATATTTGGTACTTTTGTTTAATATTCGATACCACACCATTCAATTTTGAAGCTTTGTTCGGTACATGGTCCGTTTTTATCTTATCATGTTTCCTCAAATCGCCATCGTCGCGTGTCGCCTGGATTTGATACGGTCAACTGTTTTATAGCACCCCAGATAAATCTATTGGGGGGGCTAGATAAAGCGCTCCTGAATCCGGAAGCGTTTAGTTGTTTGTTTTATTGGTTTGTTTAGTTTAATTTGGCCGAAAACCGTAGCGTAAAACGTTAGTCGAAAACAGTGTCAACAAAAAAGGATAAGAATAAATATATTTATATTTATGTGTTCTTATGACTTCTATTCTTCCATTTAATTATTTGTTGAGCTTACTAAATAATTAAATGGATTATTAACTACTGCGCCACGGAACTCCTTGGCGCAGGGGTTAATAAGCCAACCTGTGACATAGGGATTCCCGGGTTCGAGCACCGGTCAGGTCATGATGGAAAACGATCTTTTTCAGATTGACCTGGGTCTTGGATGTTTATCTATTATAAAATTTATTATCGTTGAGTTAGTATCCTACGATACAAGCTCAATTTGTGTGATATGTCTCTTTATATATTTATTTCATATTATGTTTACTCTACATTAATATTGATGTAATACTAGCTGTATCCCGCAACATTGTACTGTTCCGTTTTGGTTTTTTTCGCAGTCTAATTTTACATGATATTATTTAGTTTCACTTGGCCCAATGTTTGTCTTGCAAGTGATCGAATCTTGCAAGTTAAATTTGATCCACTTCCCGATTACTGATTAAGCTGAAATTTTGCATGCATATGTAAATAAGATGACAATACAATATTATGGAATCCAAATCCGAATCTAATGATGGAGTCGTAAGGTAGCCGTAGGAACCCTTAAACTAAACAAGGTACACCAATCGTGTTTGAGCTCATTAGATTTGTCTTGGAAAGCATTTTACAGTGTGAATCCGTTTATAATAAAAGCTTGTCACAAAAATGAAATATATGCAAAAAAAAATATTGTTTATCGATATATCCAATATATTGATATATTGTGAATAATTAATAAAGCTCCTAAAAAATAAAATTAGTCCGTCAGTCAGGTAATCAAAAAATATTGAACACGGATTTTTTAATTGGTCAATCAAATAAAACATGACATCGATATTGCCTGTTAAAGTACCGTGTGACGTCACAACTTGCTAAACTTTTTATCAAACTCTCACGTCATAAGTCTTCAATCATGAATATTGATGCGCTTTATTTTCATCAGTTTTTATTTAATTAAGAGAAGAATAAATACGTTTCCAATTTCTTTTTTCTTAGGTAACGGATGGCTCATTTTAATGTTATTATTTTGCCATAGGATACACTAATTCTATATAAAAACCATAAGAGAATGATAAAATATGTAAATAAATAATAATCTTTATGTAACTAAGCGGGCCTCGGCTCAGAAGCATCTAAAGCTGCAACCGAGAACTTGCTCAGGTGTAGTATCATCAATGGTTTTCGCAGCACATATACAATAATTTACGTTTATACATACATACATATTATCACGTCTTTTTCCCTTCTTGCCCTGAGCCTAGGCTCTGTCTACTCTGCAAGGGAAAAAGACTAAAGGTGGCATATCGAAAACCTAGACTAGGTCTATGAGAGGAGAGTGTAGGCCAAATCCTCTGTCTGATCAGGCCAGGTATGGCTCCGGTAGTACAGAGAGGATCTAAAAAGACCTGATGGAGAAGAAGAAGGTCTATGAGACCTAAAAGCCACCTTTAGCATGTTGATGGGTGTGTAGGTAGAAAACGGAATAAAATAGTTATAGGTTGCTAGCCGCATATTAACGCCTATTAACAACATGATCATCAGATTTTCGCCCATTCCATCGATCGGCTTTTATGATCTGCGCAGGAAGAAAAGCAACTGGTACTTTTTTTTCTTTTGTCCTAGACCAGCATGAAGGTTAGAGTTGGAAAACGTTTAAAGGCAAAGTTTTGATACTTTGGGTTTGATTAATGGATATTTAAAACGGTTTTCGATTTACTTTGAGACAATTTACTTTGCGTGCTTCCGCCACCAGTTAGCTCATGCAAACTATTTTTCCCGGTGGTAGAGCCTACTTACTCTTAGCTACAGCATCATCTTTAGCTCATAAATCGGGCTGGCTCGAACCGGCTAGCAACCACCCTCTCACAGAATACCAGCGTCAAATAGGAGCATGTAAATGCTGCTGTGTTTCGCCTGGTGAGTGAGAGTTCCGGTAGCCCAATACCCCTACAGATCTTCTCCAATATGATAGCGGCAATTAAAGAGAAAATTACCCCAGGAGGGTACCTGCGTTCATGCGCAGGAGAATCCCTCCCTGGGCAACAATGCTCAGGCTGCCCTACGTATTCTGGGGAGGGCAAAATTCCGCTTTTGAAGGTTGAGAATCCAAATTACAACCAACATAGCAAGCGCTCTCCGGCCGAGCCCCCTAAGCTTTTAGTCGATTTCTGTAACATTAGGGGGATACATTCCAATCTTGATGCAGTCCATTACCACCTCGAGACTGCCAAGCCGGCCTTGCTATTTCTGACCGAGACGCAGATCAGTAATCCATCAGACCTGTCATACCTGTATTACCCAGGCTATGTCCTGGAGGCCAAATTCCACCCCCACGCGGGCGTGTGCATGTATGTCAGGGATGAGATCTGTTGTCGGCGTCTCCATGACTTGGAAGTTCCGCATTTTTCTGTTTTGTGGGTTCATGTAGATACTGGCCTTGATCATATTGTTTACGCCAGTGTCTACCGTTCGCATAGCGGAGACTCTGAGACAACTCGGCTCATGGAATATCTCAGCGATGCTGCAGATAAGGTCCAGCAACGTTTTCCATCTGCGCAGTTGGTGTTTCTGGGGGATTTTAACGCCCACCACGGAGAGTGGCTGTACCCGTACCGGGACACCGACCATGCTGGGAGAGAAACCTATAAGTTTGCATTGACTTACGGTCTCTCCCAACTTGTCAACGAATCGACGCGCATTCCTGACGTTGCTGGCCACACTGCGTATTGCCTGGACCTTCTGCTGACAACCGATCCTGACAGGCATTCGGTGTCCGTATCACCACCGCTCGGGACATCGGATCACTGTGTGGTGAAATCTGTATCGCACTACTCGCTTCCTGACACCAGCCCCAAAGGCACCAGGCGAGTATGGCGATACAAGTCGGCAGATTGGGATGAGATGCGACATTTTTTCGCATCTTATCCTTGGCGGCAGGTTTGCTTCTCTTCTAGGGATCCATCATGCTGCGCTGATGCTCTCTCGAGTGTGATATGTAAGGCAATGGAGTATTTTATTCCTTTTGCTGACGTATCCCTTGAAAACAAAGCTCGCCCATGGTTCAATGCTCAGTGCCTCTTAGCTGAAAGGCGTAAGCGGGAAGCATATTTGTCCTGGGCTGATGCCCGCAGAATCAAAGCTGATGATCTTCAAGACAGAAAGAGAGTGTATAACGCTGCTGCCAAGTCCTGCAAAAAGGTGTTCAGAAGAGCTCGTTTCGACCACGTTGGCCGTATTGGAGACAAGATAGCTTCCTGTCCCTCAGGAAGTAAAGCCTTCTGGTCTCTAGCCAAGTCAGTGGAGATGAACTTCTGTCGCCCATCGCTGCCACCATTGCAGAAACCTGACGGTTCTCTGGCCCATGGTGCAAAAGAGAAAGCAGACTTGTTTGCCAATCTATTTGCAGATAATTCGCGTCTAGATAGTAGCAATAAAAGCCCACCCCAGTTACCTTCGTTCGGCCCCAAGATGCGGGCCGCTCAAATCCACCAAAAAGAGGTACTTAAATGCATGCTAAACCTAGACGTGAATAAGGCTAGTGGACCCGATGGTATTCCAGCAGTGGTTCTGAAGCGCTGCGCACCCGAGTTGTCCCCTGTACTGACACGCCTCTATAGACTTTCTCTAGAGACTGGCAAAGTCCCAAGATCTTGGAAGCTTGCCAATGTACAACCAGTACCTAAAAAGGGAAGTCGCTCCGACCCGGCCAATTATCGACCTGTTGCGATCACCTCCATATTGTGCAGGATTATGGAGCGTGTATTGAACAATCGTCTCCTGGCATACCTGGAAACCAACGAGCTCCTTAGTGACAACCAATATGGTTTTCGCAAGGGTCGCTCAACCGGTGACCTACTGGTATATGCCACTCACTTATGGAGCGAAGCCTTGGAGGGTCACGGTGAGGCAATTGCTGTTTCACTAGATATATCCAAGGCTTTTGACCGGGTCTGGCACGAAGCTATCCTCAGTAAGCTTCCAGCGTATGGTTTACCAGAGGACCTTTGCAACTGGATATCCGATTTCCTGAGGGAACGGTCGATTCGAGTGGTTATGGATGGCTGCTCTTCCGACCTAATGGCTATTAATGCCGGGGTACCTCAGGGATCTGTTCTCTCTGCAACCTTGTTCCTGCTGCACATTAATGACCTTCTTAAATCTGGCATTATTGGCTATGCTGATGACAGCACCGTTGTAGAGAGTTATACATCTAGTGCCAGTGCAAGTCCACAAGAAGTCCAGTCTCTTAGAGAATTTATGATTGAACGGGTTAACTCGAAATTACAGAGGGTGTCCGATTGGGGAGACGCCAATCTTGTTAAGTTTAACCCGTCCAAAACACAGGCGTGTCTCTTTTCTGCAAAAAAGAGTGCTTTCCCACTTGCACCCACTTTCCAGGGTGTTTCCTTGCCGTTAGTTGACCACCTTGGGCTTTTAGGCATGACAGTCACGTCCAAACTAAGCTTCGGCCAACAGATTGAGTCGATGGCACTAACTGCTTCCAAGAAGTTGGGCATCATCTCAAAGGTTCGGCGGTACTTCAGCTCTGAACGGCTGCTCAATCTCTATACAGCCCAGGTTCGCTCTTGCATGGAGTACTGCAGTCACCTTTGGGATGGCTCAGCGAAATACCAACTTGAAGCATTGGACTCTGTTGACCGAAGAGCCCGCAGGCTCATAAACAACGACGTGGTCTCAAATAGGAAATTGCAATCCCTGGAGCATCGCCGTAAAGTCGCTTGCCTATCGGTATTTTATAGGATCCATTTTGGAGAGTGTGCGAAAGCGCTCTTTGAGCTAGTTGAACCCTCACCATTCCTCCATCGGACTACGAGGCGCAGACTGAAATTTCACCCTTTTATCGTTGGAATACCAAAGAGTCGAACTAAACGCTTTGACAGTTCCTTTTTGGTTCGAGTAGCTAAGGTGTGGAATGAACTGCCTGCGTCTATATTCCCAAACAAGTACAGTCCCGGGACATTCAAAAGTAGAATAAATGGGTATCTCTTGGATAGGCATGTAACATCCTCGTCTTCATCGTCACTTACCATCAGGTGAGATGGGAGACAAATGCCTAATTCAAATTTTGTAAAAAAAAAAAAAAAAAAAAAAAAAAAAAACTATTGCTGGCCAGCGCCCACCCAATACTGTTAGTCCCTTCATGCTCGCCACCAATAATTCTCTCTATTGGTGGAAACGTATTTAAGAATCAGACAAGTCTTTTAAGTTTATCCATTAGAAAATAAACGCACCTTCAAGGTTTTCTCTTTTAGTATCTTATCTTTAAAGGGGACCAATTCAGAATCGGAAGCACGTCTAACCTTCACCATCAGGTTATTTTATTCTTACCCTATGTCCTTCTCATCCACATGGTGATTTCCGAAGATGACTGTTATTTTCTGTTTAAGCAAGTACTAGCTGTCCCGGCGAACTTAATTTCGCTTTCTTGCAGTAAATTCTCACCGTTTAAGCCTTTGGACTACGACAAACATTTCAAAACCAAAATGAGCTAAGCTAAATCAGCGGAATAGAAATAAGTGTAAAGAAAATGATCTTAGATTTATTTTTGTCAGTCTATTTTAAAAGCCTGTTCACGTTTTGACTTTAATCTTCGATATTTTATACCCCTGCAAACCGCTAGCCGCTGGTGTACAATAAAATAAGATATCGAGTTCGTATTCCACAACTATTCAAGCAGGCTTCTTTTCTAGCCCCTCATATAATATTGAGCATCAGCAAGGCACGTATTTTTCGAGTAGCTCCAGTCCGCTTTTGCTTATGAATAAATGAAGAAGAAAATGTCCGTAGCAATTGTGAGGGAGTTCGCACAAGAATAAATTTCTTTAAATTTTATGACAACGTATGTGGAAAGAATGATGGCTCTTCCGTGAAATATTGCGGGTTATTTGATACACCTTGCGTAGATAAGTGATACGAGTATATTTTAACTTCGTAATAAGACATGTTCTTTCCTTTTGTCGAGTGACTTGTATCACATTTTTCATAGACTCATCTAAAAGAGGTTTATAATTGAAGGTTTTTTTAATTTAATTCTTTTTGTAGGTTTTTTACCTCATAACTCCGTCATTTATCAATAGATTTGACAAAATGTTATTTATGTGAAACGGTATTAACCCAAATAGGACCCCATTAAATTTCATTAATACTTTGGTATAATTATAGGTTATTAACTAAAGGATTAGAATAATTAATCTGCCTGAATACATACCGAGACTATCATCAAGTGTTAGTACTTGGATCTTTAGCTTGTGTCCCTCCCAAAGACACAATTGTCAACATACATGTTGCAGTTGTCCATGGGCAGCGGTGATCACTTACCATCAGGTGACTCGCTTGCTCGTTTGCCGTCCTATATCTTAAAAAACTTCAAGTGGTAAACTCCACTTATCTTAAAAAAGTTCAAGTGGAGTTTACCACTTGAACTTTTTTAAAGATATAGGACGGCAAACGAGCAAGCGCGTCACCTGATGGTAAGTGATCACCGCTGCCCATGGACAATTGCATCACCAGGGTGTGACAGGACAGGAGCGTATGCGAGCAATTTACGGTAAGTACCTTTTTTTCCCTTAAAATAAAAACTGATTAAGATTGATGAAAACAAAGTGTAACAGACACAGTCATTTACAGAATTTTCGACGTATATTTTTTTATTTATATACTTATATAATAATACTGTACTTTACAATTATCAAATAAAACTCGCTTTGACTCAATGTTCTAAGGAGGGGCATTTATCAATAAAAGAAAAGGATAGCTATATTTGCCTTAGCCATTCAGGGTGATTTAAGTAAAATTCGGAGAATTTAGGGGTGTGGCTAAGACAGGGAGATTGGCAGTGACGGGGGTGGAAGGGATCAGGTAGTCGGGCTTGGGTTGCGTGTACGCATAGTCGTAGCAAAGATTAATTATTAGAGTTTCGTGTACGGATTGATTTTTGAGTTAGTCGGGAGTGTCTCAAAGAAAATTAATTAAAACAACGTATAAAAATTAGAAAATCACACTTAATTCGATAATTACGGGAGACAAGCTTGTTGTTCCGAGTCTTTAAAATAATTTGTATTAAATCTCGCGTAAAATTAATATTAAAATCAAAAATCTGCTGTAAATTTTAAATATATAATTAAGTGATTAGTGAAGTAGGGGCGAATCTTCACAAGACTGCGCAGATATCTCCTGGTAAATTTAACATCACGCTACAAAGGTTGTATGAAATTTATATTTTATTATTTTATAAACCTTATTATTCTTTTATATTTCTTCATATATTTGCATGACAATTAACATTGTGTGATAATGTCAGAAGGCGAGGTTGTACAGTCCAGTCTACGTTGAAAAGTGAGATTATGAGTCGCTGCATTATACATATTTGTTTAAGTATTATTTCTTGTGAATGTCTTGATGTCTAGCTGGAGATCATGTCAATATAGTAATGGATCTGAAATAGTACTAGGTGTTTGCTTTTTGTAACATTTCTTAAATTATCAGAAGCTATTACTAAATTTATTTTATTAGTTAGAACGTCTGGTGACTTTTGTAGACTCCACCATATCACTATTACTCAATGAATTTAATCATAATTATTTTGCAGTCATAAGACATAGTAGCTACAATTTTCCACTCAAAGCTTAGGGCTTTCGTCTAGATACGGCAGTAGCCGCAGCGAGGGAAGCTAACTGTAGATAGCCGCAGTTCTAGGGAATATTGTCGAAAGAATGAGGTTTTGAGCCTGGAATTGATAGCTGTAATTATAAATCTAGAGCTAGGTGATCTGGAAGAGTCACTGGCGTAGCGTAGGCTTAGGAAAAGTAGGTTAAAGACGTCTGCAGACGAAGTAGGATAGGAAATAGGGTCTAGGGAATCTAGGTTAGAAGGTCGATCAGCCAGGTCGCAGGACACTTATAGCCAGGTGCACGTGGAACATCAGCACCCTCCAATTCTGTCTTGGAACTGGCTATAGTGTGGGCGGGTTGCTAGGATGGATGGGAGACCCGCATATATCCATTTTTTTATAGGAATTCTACAGGTCTTATGGCCTGCCTCAATACATTTTCTTCTAGATGGAGTATTGGAGAGTAATTGGTTATTAGGTCTTAGTTTTAGTTGAATATTATAATTATGTATATCTTATTTACCCTGTATAGCTCTATCATATTTCTATTATATGAATATAAACTTGTGGGAAAACCTGTTTCATGCGTGAACGAGAATCGAGACACTCCCGATGTGGCAGATGATAGAAATCACGAGGCGAAATTATCATACGGGACATGATGAGGGCTACATCACTGAGGCGACGCAGTATCGACATCGGCAGTAATTCAAAGCTAAGTGATAGTTTTAGTCCTGCTTTTATTTCTATGCGTGCACTCCTTTAATCAAATGTATTTTATGTACCAAACAATTACTACGTAACCGATTTAAATAAAACACAACGTATAGGTCCTTGTAAGACAAATAGACGATCACATTTTCTGGCCATGACGACGATTACGCTTGTTTAAATAATGAAAATTAGTTTTCATATATGTTACATGGGATAAAGGGTGATAGGAAAATTAAAGAAAGGGTAGGAATGTTACAAAAGGTAAGCAGATACGTTAGATTTTATAAATTCTCACATATATTAAACTAATATTATACGCGAAAGTTTATTGTTTAACATTGTCTGTCTGTTACCTCCTCGCGTTTCAACTACAGCACCGATTTAGATGAATCACTACATAGTATAAAATGAAGTCGCTTCCCCCTATGTATGCTTAGATCTTTAAAACTACGCAACTGATTTTGATGCGGTTTTTTTAATAGGTAGAGTGATTCAAGAGGATGGTTTATATGTATTATTTGTCACACCCAAGCAAAGCCGGTCGGGTAACTAGTTATGTATAAAAACGGTTCACTCACGTACTATTTTGTCGGGATTGCAGTGATATTATTTAGATGAAACTTTGTACATAGGTAGGTGTTGTGGTTGGCAGATATTAAATAACAAAAGTTTCCGTGTAAGAAAGAGTTTGGATTCCGTGCATGAAAGGTTAACCAAAGTCTTGTATGGTTACAAGACTTTGTACTCTCTTCTGTGCGTGTTGGTTGCATCCTCAGCTGGGGTGCTTCGGAGCCCGGGGTCCGTTTTCGGGTTTTTTTTCTTCACTTCGCACGATCTTCGGCATCCTTGGTACCAGCGTACCAGCGTAGGCGGCTCTCCTGCAGCTTGTCTACTGTATCCCGGACATGGAGGCTGCCGCAAATGCGGGAATTCCTTATGCGGTCCTTCCGCGAAATTCCACACATCCAACGCAGCATATTCATCTCCGTGACACGCAGCTCTCCCTTGTGCCGCTCAAGCATAGGCCACGCGGGTTAACCACTTTGGTTAACCTTACATGAAAGGGGATTTATACAACAGGGTTCCGAATATACGAAATGTGTTTTTTGTGTTATTAAATATTGTACGGTGGTATGTGAAAATCCGACTAGCGCTTGGTTTCATCCTTTTATAAAATGAAAATATTTTTAACCAGATTTTGTAGAGATACAATTTGGCAAAATATCCCATTCATTTGAACTTGAATAACTTATGACGCAGACACGATATGTAATATGTGACTCTTGAGTCAACTTTAAGAACAAGAACACTTATATGTGTGGGTATATACGTGTTTTTAGCTTATTATCTCTCATTCAGGTGAAAGCTCTAATATGACTGGACTGTATTGTAAGAAAACACTTACTTAAAAGCAAAGTTCAGCGGTCCAGTCATTTATTTGGCTCTACGAAAAACTGAACCCATAAATAATCCCCTCCCCTTCCTTATGTAAATCGTCATGACACCTGAGGTGGTAATAAATTATTTAGATATTGCCCGAGATTGTACACTCGGCTTCATTAATATACAGCGAGAAAAAGTGTCCCATTCAAAACTGGGCCATGCTAACAGTAATTTATTACGTAAGGAAAGCAATGTTTTAAAAAAAATTTGTCCTATCTCATGGACATCCAATCTTCGCAGAAGCTCTAAAGTCCAAATTGGTCGCAGAGCAATGAAGCGTGTAATAAATATATAAACATAAAGGGACATAGGTATTACACAGATTGGGATAGCCCCACTGTAAGTTGTAAACTTGTGTCGTGGGATACTAACTAAAGTGAATGACTTGAGCATTAATTAACTATTAACCTCTTAACTACGGATGACATCATATGATGTCGTCCCCACTACTGCACCAACAACGGATGACATCAAATTATGTCATTCTCCCTCTGGCGATTATAATTGTTATATCTTCACAGCTAAGGTTCTGTTTGGTCTGCATTTATTTTGACGGCAAGAATATTAAATTCACCATTCAATCGTTCCATAAACAATCATTCTTTCACTCAAAAATTAGCAGTAATTTCGTTCAACACGTCAGTCACAAATCTTCGACAGCTCATTGTGAACCGCGTGTGCAAAGTTCCGTGTTTTTGGTGATTTGAGGATTATTATCGCATAATAGGTGAGTAAGCTATAAAAATATCTCTTGTGTATAGTTTTATTAGTTACTAGCTTTCGCCCGCGGCTCCGCCCGCGTCAATGTCGATCCCTCGGGAATAGTACTTTTTCCCGGGATAGAAGGTAGCCTATGTCCTTCTCCGCACTCCAGAGAACTTGTATGCAAAATTTCATGATGATCGGTTCAGTAGTTACGGCGTGAAAGCGTAACAAACAAACAAACAAACAAACGAACGAACGAACGAACGAACGAACGAACGAACGAACGAACGAACGAACGAACGAACGAACGAACGAACGAACGAACGAACGAACGAACGAACGAACGAACGAACGAACGAACGAACGAACGAACGAACGAACGAACGAACGAACGAACGAACGAACGAACGAACGAACGAACGAACGAACGAACGAACGAACGAACGAACGAACGAACGAACGAACGAACGAACGAACGAACGAACGAACGAACGAACGAACGAACGAACGAACGAACGAACGAACGAACGAACGAACGAACGAACGAACGAACGAACGAACGAACGAACGAACGAACGAACGAACGAACGAACGAACGAACGAACGAACGAACGAACGAACGCACGAACGAACGAACGAACGAACGAACGAACGAACGAACGAACGAACGAACGAACGAACGAACGAACGAACGAACGAACGAACGAACGAACGAACGAACGAACGAACGAACGAACGAACGAACGAACGAACGAACGAACGAACGAACGAACGAACGAACGAACGAACGAACGAACGAACGAACGAACGAACGAACGAACGAACGAACGAACGAACGAACGAACGAACGAACGAACGAACGAACGAACGAACGAACGAACGAACGAACGAACGAACGAACGAACGAACGAACGAACGAACGAACGAACGAACGAACGAACGAACGAACGAACGAACGAACGAACGAACGAACGAACGAACGAACGAACGAACGAACGAACGAACGAACGAACGAACGAACGAACGAACGAACGAACGAACGAACGAACGAACGAACGAACGAACGAACAAACAAACAAACAAACAAACTCCCTTTCGCATTTATAATATTAGTAAGGATATGTTTGCAGGCAAACTTATGCCTTGAGTTCATTCAAATGACGATAACTTTTTTTTAATGAACTGATTTTGATGAAACAAACTTTAAATGTTAAACTGAGTTAAAACAAAGCAATTGGTGAAAGTTTGAAGTAAATCGGTTCAGTATTTTCGGAGATAATCGTGATCATACATACAGACAGACAGACAAGAAATTCCAAAAAATTTTTTTTGCTTTCTATTATTCTTTTTAAGTGTCCCTCTATCCATTTCAGTCAAAAATTCGAAATGTACAGACAAAATAATTTTACTGTTTTATTATATGTATAGAAGATAACAAGCATCAACAATTGCATTTTACGGTAAATTGAGTGTATAAATCAACTTTCAAAGCGAAGAGTGCCGCGTACCTACCATTTTTTCGCGCGCAATGATGAAGTTTGTTAGTGATTTTATGCATATAAACTACAAACAACTAATGAAATAGCTTATAAATACACCGATCATTCATATAGAAGTACATTCATGACTATAAAAACTGATTTTAGATATTTTTTTATCAAAAACAATGGTCAACGAATTCGTTTTTGATGAAAGAGCGGGAACGAGATCTTTGTCATCACTATAACCTTAGAAAACAGCTTCAATACTATTTATATCGTGCACTATTACTATGCTTATTTATATAAGAAAGAAGTTATCTAATTATTTTACATTTAAAAAAAGTCGGCCAATTGCGAGTCGGACTCGCGCACGAAGAGTTCCTTACTGCTGTCTATAAAAACGGCAAAAAATCATGTATGTTGTATGTGAGCCCATAATATTATAAGCCCTTTAATTTTAATTTATTTTTAAAGTGAATATATACATAAATATTCTGTGAATATTTAAACCTTTACCTGTTGCCGTTATAAATATCTAGCAAAAACAACCAAAAAGGTCACGTTTGTTGTATGGGTGCCCCCTAAATATAATATTAATATAATATATAATAAATATATAATTTTATTCCATATTTTAGTATTTATTGTTATAGCGCCAATAGAAATACATCAGCTGGGAAAATTTCAACTGTCTAACTATAATTTTATTGAAATGGTTCATGAGATACAGCCTAATGACCGACGGACAGATAGACAGACATACAGACGGACAGCGGAGCGATATTAATAGGGTCCCGTTTTTACCCTTTGGGTATGGAACCCTAAAATACCAGCCAAATGCGAGTCGAAATTACATTATTACTATACGTTCCTTTAATGGAGCCCCTTAATTGTTAATTGTTCAATTATCGGAGATCGGAGATATAATTAGCCTACATTTTACCCTATATAGTTTTAATATTATATATTAAAACAGTATCATAAGTTTTTATTTCAACGATTCTTTTCCTATGTTACGATTAAAGTAGTTAAGCAATACCGCGTTTGAGTACATTTCAAACAATCTTGTTCACGTATTTGGTGAACTTCAGTTGTAAGAGATATCTTCCAGCCTTTTTCAAAGTGCAATCCATGAACAAAGAGCCGAGGACGACATATGTCGGATAGATAGGTTTAGATGGAGCCTTCAGACTCAAGTTTATTGCGACTTTGTTTGCTTCACAGGCAATAGTCTGCCTCTCAGTCGCTTCCGATTGGTATTACACCGCCCAGTATAAAAAAGATTGATGTAGGTACTTGTACCGCTAACTACTTTTCAATTTTTGAAGTGATAACTTCTTTAACGGAGTTGTACACTTTTTGGGATAGGTAAAAAATGTTAAACTCGCGTCAGGACACGTGACCTGATCGAAAATTCGTAAGACGGACACGTGACCGCGTCGTAGTAAAGGAAGTAATATCCCCCTCTCTTTCTACCGCGCGGAATTTTCAGTTCTGCCGGCACTCCCGGAATGCAACCCGTTGTTTTTTAAATGAAATTAGAGTATCTCTTGTTTTTGTTTTTTACCATTGTTCCTATGATAAAAACCTTGAAATAAATGTTATATTAGAATCTCTTTAAATACTATAATTACACAATATTTCTCAGATTACTGATTATAGATCTTCGGCATCTTGTACAACAAGTTAGGTTACCTAAGTTTTATATTTATATGAAACCATTGAAATCATACCTGTATTATGTGTAAAAACGTGTGCAATAGAAACAGTTTGTTAAGATAGCAGTTGCAAAGTTGTCAAAATATCAGACAAATCCAAAAATAATCGTTGTAGATCCCGTAGTGATAATATAAGTCACTGAAACAATGTTACAAAACCAAATAATTGGTGAAAATAAGGGTATTGTGAATATAAATCGTAACAGTAATTTTATCCTTACTAATATTATAAATGCGATCTTAATAAGGCAAACGACAAAGGAGTCGCTGTGGCCACCTACTGGTCAAAGACTGTATAGGAATCAGTTTCAATTATAACCATTTTGACTCGAAAAGAAGAAGAAGAATGCGAAAGTGAGTTAGTTTGTTTGTTTGTTTGTTACGCTTTCACGCCGTAACTACTGAACCGATCATCATGAAATTTTGTATACAAGTTCTCTGGAGTACAGAGAAGGACATAGGCTACCTTTTATGCCGGGAAAAAGTACTATTCCCGAGGGATCGACATTAACGCGGGCGGAGCCGCGGGCGAAAGCTAGTATTCCATATTTTTCTCATGTTTCATAATAAAAATCGTCTTATAATAGCGATATACTCGTTTAATTAGAAAAACTATGGAAGCAGCATTGCGCTCTAAAACTGACACCATGCAAAGTAGATCAAAGCGGGCGGGGCTTAAAAAGTATGTCTTTTCGCGAACTAATCTGCCACGCGCTCCGTGACGGAAGGACGCGTCGATAAAAGCATTTAACGACATGTTTTTTGCGAACATCGGCATCTTAACGAATAAAGAAAAAAATTACTTCTTGTGTAGTAAAGTGGTGCAGGAAACGCAAGGAAAGACTAAAAAAAGACACTGAAGTAACTTAACATTGGTGAGTAAAAAATTTTTGCGACTGTTAGCCTGCCTACCTCCGCTATGTTGACACCACAGCTGAACGCTGTGGTGTCAACATAGAACTTCAGACCTGGTAGTAGAGTAGCGGGGCTAAACAAACCCAAATTTTTTACGGCCTGGCTGGTAGAAAGTTCCACCATGATCTGTCTTTTTAAAGAATCTTATGTTTTAGTTATAAATAATACTCTATTAAAATTTCAAGTTGCCCTATATACAATTTTATATATTTTGCACGCGTCTGGTAATGTTAAAATCCCGACTAGATCGTCTGGTTTAATTTTTTTTTTGTATTCTTTAAACATTAAACTACAACATCTAAATATTGCCTCAAATATCTATATTTTAAAAAATTGGTACCATCTCTTCTACTATAAACAAAACAATTAACAGATCGTATCAAATTGAATATGATTTACTATCCAGTGCCATAAATTATTTAGTGTGTAATAGCCGACAGTGTTTTCGGCTCGCATGTTTAAAATAGTGCTCTCCGGGGATGGCTCAGCTAAAATATAGCTGTGTCAACGATACATTTTGTTTATGGTTGTTTTTGTTAGATATTTATTTCGCCAGTTTTTGTTTGGTGTAAGCCAAGTATGCTCCGTTTCATAGCCCATTTGCAAACAGTGAGGCTAAGCGTTGGCTTAGCTTTTGAAATCCCTTCCGTTCTATAATTATTTTAAGTGAAACAGAATGTTGTAAACTCCAAATGGTTGATGTGCTGAGACAGCTGCTGTGGGCGTAGGCTAGCAATGTTATTCGCATGCAACTTACATAATAGTCATAATTATTAATCTTACAGATCTTGCCCTTTTTTTGTCGATGATCTTTTGTTTATATATTTAACACTAGAGTGTACGCGCCCCATTTTTTTGCTAGTATGCTCGCGTGCTCTACTATAGTAGAACATCTTAAAATTGAAATATTTTCAATAATATGGCAATTTTTGATAAAAATAAGCATTTTTACTAAAGAAGATTTATTTTAGAAAATGAAAGTTTTAAAATTTTTGTTTACATTGTTAAATTTAGTTAATTAGGAAAATTTTTAAGAGATCACATAAAACTTTACATATTTGGCAAGTTATAAATCAAAACACACCTTTTTTAGTTTTTTGTTTTTTTTTTTTTAAATTTAAACACCGTTTTTGTTACATTCAATGCACAATATAACTTGATGTTCAGGACATATCCACCTACCACAACCTTTACACCATTTTTTCGTAGACCTATTTCGAGCCCTTGAGCAGAGGTTGCATTTACCTATTCTGCCCATCTTTGATTGACTGGTATCTCGACTGTTACCCCTGCAAGTATTTTGATTTGTAATTTCAACTCTCGAGGAAAGTTTTCCAGTGCCATTCTTCTCAACATGAGAAGTTTGGCCATCTTCTGGAGTTTCGCAGAACACTATATTGTTTGCACATTTTATCCACAACGTCAACACCATACTTAGTGTGATTGCAGCCATTTTGATACACGACTTTCCCATTCTGAGGCCATAATGATAACTTTTGGTGTTAAAAAAAAAACAAAGTACAACATAAAATATAATACATAAATAAAAATGTTATAAAACATAAAAGAAAAACAACAAACTATAAGTAACTGACTTCGTATATTAATTACACATGTGGTCGCGCGTACTACTCAGGTAGAATAAGGATTTTGTCGCGAAATTATATCAACGTGCGGCCTCTTTTTATACGTGCGGCATACTAAACTGAACCGGAGTTTAGTAGTTGAGGCTTATCTAGGAGTGGGAGGGTATATATGAAAAAATGAGATGACACGACTCAAAAATTTGACCCTGTTCTACTATAGTAGAGCGCGCGTGTGCTCTAGTGTTAATTTAATGTGTTAATGTTATGTATTATATTCTCTCGTGCCCTTCATGTCCCACTACCTGCACAAAAGCTGACCTCTGTAGAGCTTCAGAGAGAGCAATCAGGGTGGCGTCCTATTGGAAGGACAAAATATAGTTTTGAGCCAGCGACACGAAAAGAAGAAGATGTTATGTATTTAATGTTTTTAACCTAATAATGAGCCACTGAGATTTCAACCAATGTACTAAACCCGTTTGATATAATATATGAGAGGAAATGGCCTAATAAAAAAATATATTTTTCATAATGACGCTATTAAGAGGTATCATACATAAAAAAAAATCCGGTTTAGGAGTAAGTTTACAGACGATAATTTTACTTGTTAACGGTAGAAGAGTGTGTCACAAGCCAAACGCTTCCGATAGATGCGTCACAAGCCGAACGCTTAGGCCGAACGTGCCTCTCTAAATCTTGCTCTACGCTCTCGCTTGCTCGTGAAACGAGACACTTTGTCGTGCATGTATCAAACGTTCATCGATTCATAAGTCGTGTCAAAAATAAAAGATTCATCGGAGAATTGAGACGACGCGCATCGGTCAACTTACGTGTTGGGGATTGTACATGCATTAATGGGAATTAGCGCGAGCATACCTGAAGCGACAAAAGCGCGAAACAAGATACCGCCAGGCGATGCCAATACCCTAAGATAGTCGTCTAAGAGCGTCGAGCGAGATAATTCGGATATTTTAGTACTTAAGATCGATAGGGGAAATGCCACCGTAGTAATGAATACGGTTGATTACAAGAATAAAATGGAGCACATTTATGTGACGAAATGGTACCTTTATATCATACAGAATCCGATAGCCAGAATGTCATGTAGGATACGATCTCTGACCCAGGACCATCAAGACTTATTCACAGAAGACGAGTACGAGAAATTGTATAGACCAAAATCACACCAACCGCCGAAACAGCCAGGAAAACGTTGAGAGGTTGAATACTACGCAGATATTTTTTTACAATCCAGCTGGTAAATAATGTTACATATTGAGATATGGCACTCAGAACTCGATTCTCATTCCAAATATAAATAAATAAATATATACGGACAAATCACACAGACTGAGCTAGCCCCAAGGTAAGTTCGAGACTTGTGTTATGGGATACTAACTCAACGATACTATATTTTATAACAAATACATAGTTATATACATAAACATCCAAGACCCAGGCCAATCTGAAAAAGATCATTTTCCATCTTGACCTGGCCGGGGATTGAACCTGGGCACTCCGTGTCGCAAACTGGCGTGTTAACCACTGCACCACGGAGCTGTTGATATAAAACAAATAGTGGCTTAACAAACTAAGTTAATAAATTATCCAATAAAAACAAGAAGTGTAGACACTTGCGCTAATCAATGCGACCGTACCTGTTTCCATGCCTGTTTACTTGTCGGCTACACGGGCCGTCGATCTGAATGCGCGTAGCGAGCACTCGGTATCCAAACATTCTGAGACTTAACGGAATTTTTTGATTATTTTTTTCTGTGTAATAATAATATGTATTTTGTTGTTTTCAATTTTTTATGTTACGTGTGTTCATTATTATTTTCCTTAATGACACATGATTAACCAGTCAGCCTGTATATTGTTACACTAAGTGCTATTATATATTTAAGACAAAAATGTGAAACATTATATTCTCAGAATTCGCTTCTTTTTAAAATAACACGAAATAAGAATACCTTTAAGCAATAAAACGTAATCTAATACTTCCCAGATGAAAGGCAACTTCCTTCTCTGATTTAATTAACTCCTAACTGACATCGCTATTTCAGGGTTACGAACTGCCTCAGAGTCTTTTATCAAATATTTTTGACCTTTTAATTTACTAAGTCTGAAAAGTTTGCCGACTTGGCGATGTCTGATTTACACCATAATACGCTGGGGGATTTGATTAGATTTTTATCTTTCTTTTTTAATATCTCTTGTATTTAGCACTGGGTAAATACCTTTGTTACATAAAGGGATTTTTATACACGTTATTTTGTTTTGTAAAAATCCTTTTTACGTTTTTTTCTTTTTGCGTTTACTTAACATTAATAAAACTACATTACGATTTAGTGTTGTGTATTGCTCGAAATTTACAAAACTGAGAAAACGAGACGGAAATTTTTCCCGAGAATTTCTTCTTCTTTCTCTCAAGTGCGGGAATTATTGAGAAATTCTCGAGAATTATTGGAAATTTCCCGCAAATTTCCGTAAAAAGGAATTTATGAGAATAGAAAATTTCTCTCCGGCACATCACTAATTACAATCTGTATCTGTATCTGTATCTGTATCTGATGGTTTCCCGGCTGCATCCTCAGTTGTGATGCAACGGAGCCTGGGGCACAGAATAAGAACTTACTAGTACTTACGTACAGAAGTCGCACTCTGCAAAGGTATTCAAAGAAATATCAACTCAATGTAGTAAGCGTTACTATGTAATTTAGCTTGCATCAGAATCCAGCCTTTATTTAGATACCTACAGCATACTCCATTGCAAGCCCACTTTATTCTTATAGCTCTGAACAAACGTTTCTAATTCGATGAAGTCGGTGAACACATGTGACTAAACGCGAGCAAGCGATTTACTAGATTTGCCCGGTTTTACCGCTGTACTAGATTTGCCCAGTTTTACCGCTTCGAAGTGGTCGCCGCGCGTAGGTAGGTTTTCGATACCAACACGGGGAGTGAGACTGGCCTGCACAGGGTCTGATATTATGACAGCATTATAATATTGTTGATAGTATTCCATGATCCAAATCTCTATCCCTATCGACCAGCTTGATCTTTGTGATTTGTCTGTATGCATTTATTTAATACTATGTGTTGTCCGTGACTTGACCATATAGTGTGGAGTTAAATATATGTTTCATGAGTCAATGTCAACTAAAGACTTATTGAATTTTTAGGCAAAATACACAGTTTTAGTTCTCTAACTTTTCTTTTAGAAAATATAAAGAGGAGGAAGGAAAGAATATCCAAAAAGTAACAATCCGTATTTAAAGTCAGTCGGTATTTTTGGAGAAAATGAAGGGATACACAAATCAGAGCAACCAAAGAGCAACAGCAACAATTCGTCCCATAAAATTATAACGTCAATATAATGACCTAGTTGTCAGCTGTCACTGTCAATTTGTATAAGGAGTATAATGGTTTAAACCAGTTACTAAAGTTAGAGCTTGTTTTATAATAAGACAGATTATGTCTTAATATTCTATAATTATACCTATCTCTGTACGTAAGTGTTATATAAAGGTCCATTTAAATAAAGCGCAAATATTTTAAAGGCTTACAGGCTAGATTGTTTTTTTTAAAGCCAATTCAAAAAAGGAAACGACGCATCTGTTTTATAATTAGAAAAACAGACACAAAAAGCACCATATGCACAAAAAAACACTCTTGGGGTACAACTCTTTATTATTACCTACTATGGATACCAATTAACTGACGTCCATAACAATACGACTGATTTATAGATTAATCTTTCCTCCTATTTTACCTCTGCAACCCTATTAATAGCAGCTTATTTAGAGCCGACCCTGCGTCAAACTATTCCGCTCTGGGACTGGAATAGCGTAGTGCAAAACAATAGTGTTATAGGGTATTGTAACGTGATAAACGGGTGTTTTTATCTTATATTTATAAAAAAGTGGTCGAATGGGAGTCAAAATCAGGCCATCGTACAAAAATTACTCGCATCAGTTTAAGTTTATTTTTCTAAACAACATTCATAATCTTATTTCAACAAACAAATAAATTATAAAAGCATTTAATTAATTTCTCTCTTAGAGAGAGATTATTAGATTTGTTTTTATTATAAAAATGCTCTTAATTAATAAAATACAATAAATATGAATATAAAACCATTTTCACAAATAAATAAATATATACGGACAAATCACACAGATTGAGCTAGCCCCAAAGTAAGTTCGAGACTTGTGTTATGGGATACTAACTCAACGATACTATATTTTATAACAAATACATATATAGATACACATCCAAGACCCAGGCCAATCTGAAAAAGATCATTTTCCATCTTGACCTGGCCGGGGATCAAACCCGGTCACTCCGTGTCGCAGGCAGGCATGTTGACCGCTAAGCCACGGAGAGCTAGTCAACTATTTAAATGTTTCATGTACTATTTAAATGACCTAGTATACATACGACCGGATTTCTGAACAAACCATTCAGGAATCCGGTTATATTGTGTCGATTAGTTTAGTATTATTTTAAAGTAAATGTTGTATTTGCAGTTGTATATACTAAATAGTGTTATGAAATGTAATTTGTTTAATACTCGTATGTTTATGTAAATTCCATTTTTATTTTTAGATATCGCTCATGCAGTTGTGTATGTCCATGATGCCACAAAAGGCAAATGTCTGAAAATCAGTGCTGACGTATTGGCAAAGTTTGTCTATAGCGTAATACTGAACTGTCACCTTTTTTATTTCTAGTTTTAGGTATTTAATATCCTACTTTTTTTGTATGTGTGCTATATACGAGGTGAAAAAAATGGGGGTAACAATACTTGATGATCAGCCTATGATATTGCTTTCCTCAGGGGATACATAAACATGTCGAAAAATAATTTATACGACTTCCCAAAATTAGCAATTAGCTGATCGACTTTCTATGAAAGCATATTTTTCGTATTTTGATGAAAGTGTTTTTTGAACAACTCATTTACTGATCATGCCTCTTAAGTATGGTCACTCCCGTTTTCTTTCAAATTCTAATAAATAAGGTAATTAAGATTTATAATAATTAATAATGTTATATAAAAACACTCATATTAGGTGAAGTCTCCTTAATAGATGGACACATTCTGATTCTATACTTAATAAAGGTCAACTTAAAATTATACTCATTAGCCAGCGTAAAGGCTAGATTGTAATAATATTCGCGTATTTAAATACAAATACCAAGGAAAAAAGAAAAAAAAGGTGAAGTATACTTTGATATTGAGGGTCGTGCTCCTGTAGTGGAGACTAAAAAGGACCTGATGATGATGATACTTTGATAAAAGTATATAATACAATCATAATATAAAGCTACTCGTACATTTGTTTCATACGTCAATGTCCATTAGATATCAGATTAATATGTTTTCATAACAAATTGCTTTCGGTTCCCGGCATTAAAGACTCGCATATAAATCCTCCAAGTAATCATTCCGTTATGTTAAACGACCTTGTAGTGTATGGGGGCCTTAATTTGTAATATCGCTGAAAATTTATGGGAGAATTAACTTGTGTACGTGGTTCCACCCGTGAGGGTATTTAATTATTCTATCATGAACATATATATGAGGTAAGGTGATTCATAGAGATCGGGATATGGGTCATAGGGGTCAAGTGAAATCTAAAAGTATTATGCTGCAGTATAATTTTTTATTTTATTTATATGCAACTATATTTAGCCTGTAGCCTTGTTCACGTTAATTATAGCATAATAATAATTATTTATATTAATAGCATAGCCTGTGTGCTATAATATATCTGTCTAAATATGTAGGATGACTAAGGATTGAATCATCAATAATCTTTCATATTAAAAACCAACTCTAACAAATCTACTTATCCAATTATAAAAACAAATTTAAATTTAAATTAATTTTAAAATTTAAATTTGACTAATTGAAAAGCATACCCTGATAAAAGAGATTTTTTCATTGAGATTAAGGAGTAGTAAAAAAATACACCCAATTGAAAACCTCCATTTTTTAAGCCGGATAAAAATGAATGATCCCGTTTATTCCATTACCCCACAATAATATTGTCTTGCACTACGATATTCCAGTCCCATAGCGGGATAGTTCAACGCAGGGTCAGTTCTGAATAAACTGCTATAGGGTTGCAGAGGGCGCGGCCGCACCCGCTGGGAAATTATCCTGTCATTGTATAGTACGCATCAGTCTGGACTGAACGCGGCAGACTGTTACAGGAACTAAACGTCTGCAACCTGTTTTTATAACTCTACGTTGTAAGATTACATATAATAATACCAATTTTAACAAAACTACTTGACAGGTTTAGATAAAATTTTAATAGGACCAGATAAAAACATACCTTTTTAAAAAAAAATATTTTTTTAAATCGTTTCATAAATGATGGTATAATGACGTAACAAATAAAGAAATCCAATTGAAAACTCCTTTTTTTAAAGTTGATTAAAATGAATTTTTCTGTTTATCACATTACCCCACAATAATATTATTTTGCACTTTGATATTTCTGACCCAGGGATAGTTCGACGCAGGGTCGGTTCTGAAGTAACTGCTACATTAGGGTTGCAGAGGGCGTGGCCGCATATTTGATGTATGTAGGATGGTAGGTATAATATCAGATTATTATTCCATCATAACATCTAAATGTTTAGACTGATTTAAATGTTTGAGATATCTTTAGAATCCTTACACCTTCCTGAGTAACATTGACTTAATCTTGCTAGGCATGTTGGTGCTATTTTTATTATTTTTTTGTCATATTATAATTTTACACTCTTGTGAACAATTTAAAGATGGCCGGGGGCATTTGACTAAACTTAAGAATTGCGTGGCAGTTAAAATCATTATCTTTTCCGTAATGCTTCGTAAGAAATAATTATGGAAGTTTGAGATATACTTTATCAATCTTTCTCTCTCCGCAAGTCCCCCCACCCACCTCTCTTTCTCTTTAGATCATCTAACAAATGCATGTGTCATTGTATCACGTAATACCATAATTGGCATACCGATATTCCTGTTAGTTGGTGTGAAAAGTATAGTGTAGCGAGATAGTATAGTATAGATATAGTAGTTCGACGCCGGGCTGTCTCTAGATAAACAGGTACAACAAGGTTGCTGTGGCTTCGGCCCCTCCCGCTGTTTGGGAAATTATTCTGTCACTAAATGCTAAGCTATTAAGGGAAATAGGACCAAAAATAGGGTATCTTAGTTGCGCTTGTTCTTCTTGTATTCGTTTTTTTTTACTTCCACTAGTATCAACATTTTCTAGCTGTATAATGCCATTTCAATAGCTTGACTGAGATATCAGCTGAAATTAATCAAGCTTATGGCGTAAGATTACACTATTGTTTAAATCGTAAGATTATTTTATTCAAAATATGGAATCTCAAGATATTTTATGACCACTCTTGGGCCACTAATCATATTACTAATAACATTAGTAATCGCTTGCTTGCTAACTAAAAAAATGTTTAAATCTTCATTTGAATTCGTGTCCCATAGCGGGATAGTTCGACGTAGGGTTGGCGCTAAATAAACGGCTACAATAGGGTTGCAGCGGTTGCGGCCACACCCGCTGGGAAATTATCCTGTCGTTGGATAGTAACGCTGTTAAACTTTTCTTAAAGGAACTTAAATCGTTCAAGAAGTATTTATGATAAATAGTGTAAGTTCTAATATTTTCATGTTTAGTCAACAACACACGAAAAATGTTGGCCACTTATGCACACGAGAAGCAACAACAACATAGGCACGTACGTATTATGGTGAGTAATTTCAAGATGCCTGGTGGGTGACTGGCGGCATTTGATGTAACAATTACGATGACAGCTGTTATCATTCTCCTACACTTACTGTTTTCTAAGAAATATAGAAGCTTAAGATATATCAATTATTTTCTATGTCCCTCTTTCTAGTTTATGTATAACGTTCAGTTTCATTGCTGTTATTTTTAATTTAGTTTTTCTGACATATTTTATCAAACTATTGTATATGAGTAGCAAACAAGAGTAGCAAATAAACGGCATTATCTATCTGTCTAATTGTATCACTTTATACTATTGCTTAGCATACTGATATTTCTGTCCCATAGCAGGATAGTTCGATGCATGGTTGTCTCTAAATAAACGACTACAATAAGGTTGCAGTGGTTCGAGCCCCTCCCGCTGGGAAATTATCCTGTCGCTGGATGGCAAACTGTCAGTCTGGATGCAACCGTTTGTTACAAGAACTAACACAAGACGCTTTACACAACATTTTCACGTTGTAATATTAGGCAAAACAGTACTTAAAATGCAGATTTCTGTTTTACTATTTACATTATGTTAACAGTTTCCCCGTCCCGTGAATTAAATTTGTAATATGATTTGCTTTACCATTGTGTCTTATTTGTAGACAAGGAAAACGTTGAAAAAAGAGGTTAACCAATCGTTATAACATGCTAAGTGAAAAAAAAAGTTTTGAGATTTGCGCATAAAGTGGATATTTCTTTAAAACCTAATTATTAATTAAATTTCGCTCGTTTGACAGAGTCCGCCGATTACTATTTAAACCAGGATTATCTATGATTTAAACGTGGCGTGGAACATGACATTATCTGTCGGTCAGCTCGTTGTAATAAATATGCTTCAGTTTATTGTTTATTGTCAATGTAATTGTGTTATTTAACTCATTCTTTTTAACATCGATAAATGTGTTGTAATTACAGAAAAATATAGTCTTACAGTATCGAAATATATCGTATTATATATATATATTATTTTTAAAAGTTACGCGGTAACATTAATAAGTATATCGTTCAATATAATTAGTATTACAACGCCGTATTAAGTCGGTCATTTAACGTTTACTTTATTTATATATCATCATTACATTATAATATCATTACAAAAAAAGGTTGTATATTTTTGAGGGAAAGGACAAAAGCATTTTCATCCATTAGAACTAGTAAAAAGCAAATTAGATAGTGATTATGTATTATTCTACTATTATTAGCTTTTCGTATGTTTTTAGACTTTTTTTGTCTACGTACGAATTTAAATGTTCACGTGAGAAACACGTGTAATTATTATATACATTTTCATAATTTAAACTAACTGATGCTTTCTTAATGACGCTACGTAAAGCATTTGTCACGCTGCCTGTCTACGTTGCGTATTCCTAGATACAAACCGTAGACAGCAATGTGTATCCAAGACCAAGCCAATTCTATATGACCCTTTTATTTTGGCTCATTCAATGGAGGATAGACGAGATTTTTTTATTTTAGTCTGCAGTATGGCCTTCTTTGAACACTAGAACGTGTATATACACCGTGACTAACATAAAGTTGTTTACTCTCGTTATTTTTTTACGTAAACACATATTTAAAGTGAAAATTAAATGCTTTCACAGCGCCGTAAACCTCTGTCAACGCAACCCCGGCAACCTGTTTTACAGAATTGTATACAATTTAATTAACCTCTAGAAGGGAAGGCTCTAACTCGGTAAGTGTTTAAAAATGTCAGGCAAATTGTTGATTAAACCGTGATAAAACTTTGCGTAGATTATTTAAGTAGCCCATTATTATCACTGGAAGCTGTAATTAAGACCTATCTAGCTATAATCTCTATATTTCACATCTGTTATGTGGCAAGTAACTTAATAGTAAGTAAACGGGCTTTCTTTGACACTTACAATGACCTACGTTGTTTACAGTGTGAGACTACCATAATTTAATATGTTATTAGTGCATTCTTCCAACAATAACTCCAATTAAACGTGCTATATGAGAATAAATAATGAGTTCTACTATCGTGACTTCTGGGAACGATATAGACCAAGAGCGATTCGATAAAACATTAGGAGCTCTATTATAGTCAGGTTACCAAAAATATTTCAAAAGCAATTAATCTTTTCACACAATTTTTTTTAAATATATCGCTATATGATTGCTTTCACTACCCATTTTTTGTCTTGTAAGTGAGCAAATTAAACGATATGCTGAGGCATAATATTTTACAGCGTGTAAGTAAAACCTCTGTCAACGCAACCCTCGCAAGCGTTGCTTGCTTAAGAGCCCGACATATGCCAGGCGGCGTGGCCATACAAATGCGGATGGTCTAAACGCGTTGGCTACTTTAAATATTTTCGTTTTTTAGGAATATTCAAGGGTTTTTCGAAAAACCAAAACATATGATGGCTGCCTTATCTGTAATGCAATAATAATCAAAAGTTTCAAGGTTAATTTCAATGTATTTGGTGAATAATGCTATATACCGAGTAAATTAGACGTGATTTGGAGGCAACTTTGCAATTTTTTTCTATCGAGAAAATTTAACGCAATCGTGTTTTTGAGTCATATAGTTACCAGAGTTAGTCCTGAACTTTGCTGCATTTTTATTTCAACTTGAGTATTTAATTATTATTGATATAACAGTAAATCTTGCAAAGCAGTGTGAGGTAGTATGGACCCTTAACGGAATTATTCACAAATTAATTAACTCCTAGAAGGGACGGCTTTAAACCCGGTAAGTGTTGTTCAAATCTTCAGGCAAATGATTGAACCTTGATAAAATTTGCCCAGATTTTTACGTCGGCCAATTTAATAAACTACCAGCTCATGTTATACTATCATGTATCATAATTACAATTTCAGTCGCAAGAAGTCCACTGCTGGACAGACGCCTCTAGCAAGGCTTCTTCATTCCATGGGAGGGTATTCCTATACTTAGTACAGGGGAGGGTATTCATATACTTGGTAGGCGGGTTGGCGAGTGCAGTTTAAGAGAGGTTGGCGAGATGCTGCTCATCGGAAGCATTTTTAAGCTGGGGAAGAATAGGAATTTGTTGGATTTGGGAAGAGAATGAAGGTATCGGTATACTATTCACTCGGATAAATAGGGGAAAAGTAAGTAGCTACTCGGGATGCTAGGTATACATACCCGTTGGCATTCCAGCAACGACCAGCCAAGTAGTTGAGGGTGGAACCGCTAACCTCATCTTATTTTAATACAGCTATTCTACTACCTATAACATCCATAGTAATAAATCTAAGATTAATAAAATTGCTCAAGATCAAGAAGAATAAATGGGTATCTCTTGAATAGGCATCCTCGTCTTCATCGTCACTTACCATCAGGTCAGATGGGAGACAAATGCCTAATTCTATAATTAGTAAAAAATATCTATATGTATGTAGTTAGTAAATTTTATCAGACAATATTTAAAGAGACAACACCTTGCCTAACATCGCCGTAAGCCTCTGTCAACGGAACCCTTGCAACCTGCTTCACGGAATTGTACACAATTTAATTAACCTCTAGAAGGGACGGCTCTAAACCCGGTTAGTGTTTCAAAACGTCACGCAAATTGTTGATTGGACCGTGATAAAACTTTGCCCAGATTATTACGTCGGCCCATTCAATTGAGTTAGTTCCCGAATGGATTTCCGCTCGCGAACGAGCTCTATAAATCTTGGAATAAAAGCCACTCACGGTAATTACCTAATTTCCTCATTAATGGGACTGTTTTTATGTTAGGAATTTTATACAAATAAACTTATATTTTTGAGATGTTGAAGGTTATTGAAATTGAAAAATATGTACCTCGATTCACAGGCTGTTTTGTATACCAGGCTAACAAATATCATTCGTGGTCTTCGCTTAAAAGCATTATTTCATGCTCTGGTCTAGATACCAGGCTAGGGCTCTGTGTTTTTCGGGATTTTTGTTGTTTTTCGTGTGTGTTAGTGTCCAACACTGGTGTCAGATTTTTCAAGCTGCATAAAGGAATCTGACATAACTTAACGACTGCTATCAATGATGACAGCCGGGACCTACAGAAACGATCTTTCAGATGCACAGAGGAGCTCGAGATATTGTTATGCCACTTGCGGTCACCCATCCTAGTGGGGACGGCTTTTAAGGTTGCTTAACCTGCGTTAGCGCTAATTAAGCAACCCTAGCTGCAGTCCCCACTGCGATGGGGAGGACAATAACATCGTATAATGGGCAGAGAAAATGCTAATTTTAACTACTATCCTAATCCTAACTAATATTATAAATGCGAAAGTGAGTATATTACTATTCCCAAGGGATAGACAAAAAACGCGGGCGGAGCCGCGGGCGAAAGCTAGTAAAACAATATTTTTCATTTGTTACATGTACCAGTTAAAAAATATATAAAATGTTTTACTAAATACTCCAAGAAAGAAAATACAGTATTATAAGAGTAGGCTAATCGTTTTTATATTATCTCACAACAAAAGAATCGCCGCTGCCAAGTTTCGCTGTACATTTTGGTGTCTTCAAAGATTCAACGAACATGGATACTTGTTCCACTTTTCTTGTTATCTCCCGTTTATTCGAGCTTATTGTTATTGTATCCTGAATGTTACGATATACTTCTAATATATCTGCAGTATTTTACTGAGCAGCAATAATGTATTGTCTACTTTTTAGAGTTCCGTGTCTCAGCTACTGAAACTCAAATATTTTTTTTAAATTATACCCATACGTGTGGGATATCCATGACTTCAAAAATGATATTGAGGTTTCTAATATATTATTTTTCTAAACTGAATAGTTTGCGCGATATACAATTCCAATGTGGTTAAATGTGTGCCCCCCCCCCCCCCCCCCGTAACTTCTAAAATAAGAGAATGATAAAACTAAAAAAAAAGATGTACATTACCATTCAAACTTCCACCGGGAATTGGATTGAACGAGATCTTGTAAGTAGTTTTTTTAATACGTCATAAATCCGCACCTACCATTCATTCAATCAACTCAAATATTTATTTATTTCTTTCTTTAACCTATAACAAGAACTTTTATATTATGGCACTTGCTGCTACGAAACCCCTCATGGGCGAATCTGACTCGCACTTGGCCGCTTTTTATATTTTTTTTTATTATAGATACCTGGGTGTTCTTTACTCAATAAGGTAGATTCAAGAAGGCCAACACTGGTGCCAGATTTAACAAGCTGCCTGGCATCTGACAAACCTTAACCACCGCCATCTAGTGATGACAGCCGGGATCGACGGCTTTTCATACCCACCGAAGCGGGAAGGTGGTGAAAGGTTTTTGTGTGCCACTTGTGGTTACCCATCCCAGTTAGAACAATGCCAGGGGTTGCTTTACATACGTAAGTGCTTATAATGCGCTCGCTTACCCTAAGACGAAGAAATTTGTGTTTATCTGTGATACCGAGACCGCTATAGTTTTAATTGAAAGTACATACTTTGAGGTATATACCACATTTTTTTCAGAATTATTTTAGTAATATTTCAAAAGTTACGGTGGGGGGACACCTCAAATTTTAACTTTGTATTAGACTATCTCAAGACTGGGGGGTTTGATATACATAGTTTCAAAGCAGTTTTTGTTGCATGCAAAGACCTTTTCAACAATACACCACACGTTGGGGTTAGTTCAATTTATTTGAAATTCACTTCACGTTGTATGGGGCTGGAAAAAAAATTATTTTTTTATAATTTAAAAATCCAGCTTTTGGAACTTCAATATCTATCTCTCCACCGATTTCCTGACAATCGGTGCAGTAGCGGCGGAGTATGAGCCCGGACGGACAGACAGACGGACGGACGGAACTACACGAAACTATACTATAGGGTTCCTTGTAGGCAACGGGCAGCACATCACAAGTTCATTCCATTAGCATTTTTCAATAATTACATTCATAAAAACAAAAAAATTATGCATGCAGAATATTAATAATGTAGTCCACTTTTAAGTTTATATATAAAAGTGTTTAACTGAAAATCAGTAGTCTAATTTCATAGGTAAAGAGCCACTAAATGTGTTAAAAAGTTAATATTTTGGGTTTGATGTTATAGTAAAAGTTAACGTTTTTATTAACTCTACTCGGCATTAGAACCTTTTACTACTTGCGTGACGTAACTATATTACCTAAGTAGTTTTACCTTAAAATAGCGGATATTTGAGTGCAAGAGGTAAGCACTGAACGCTAATATGTTTGCGGACTATCATCGCGTCAGGAGTGAGGCAATGTTTGCTGCTCCCTGCCGTGGGTGCAGGTATTTATGTGACGCCTCTACTATTTCCACCTCTGAGTTCGTGTAGTAAGTCTTTGAACCTCTATTAAACGGAAATTTTAGCGAGTGTACTTGTACTGTCACATTCGAGTTTAACGGGACAATATTATGTCTTTCTTTTATTCATGTTTTAGAAAAGTAAAGTTTTAGAATCATGCTCTTGAGTTCATTAGAAACAAGTGCAGTTTCAGAACTAACAACTACTAGTCTTGAGATGAAACGTTTTATAACGCACTTAAAGTCTGAGCCTCACTCTTTAACTTAATTTAAAGTTTTGAAAAACAGTCAATACTGCGTTCATCCAGAATGATATTATATATAAGTATTGTAGGCAGTAGTTTTAGCATAGTCCATAGAACTCAATATACAAATGTCGACTTAGTCCACATGTGACCATGAAAACTGCAAAGTTTTCGAAGCATTCGATGTAAAAATTATGTACTTAACGCGATAAAACCTGTGATTTAATTTAAACGTGTAACAATCGCGAAAACATTTTTAAAAAGATTTAAATTAATAATACTATTTAAACTTATTGATAAAGCTTTGTCGGAAACAAAACCGCTGTGTCACCACCCCTTATAGTCGCCCTGATAATGGTTTTTGTAACAGACCAAAACTAGACTGAATAACCGTGAAATAAAACCATAGTTCTATGTCACAATCAAGTGTTACCTACTAACTTACTAGCTTTGCACACAGACTCGGAACCTGAACCCTGTACGTTGTATGCAAATGTTAATGTTTTCAAGCTGGAAGTTCTAAACGAAATCATCCTAACTAATATTAAAAATGCGTTGTTTGTTTGTTACGCCTTTACGCCCTATCTACTAAACGACCCGACAACGAAATGTTGCGTACCCATTGTTTGAGGTACGGAGAAGGACATTTTATCCCGCGGAAAAAGTACTGTTCCTGAGGAATCGACAATGATGCGGGTGGAGCCGCGAGTGAAAGCTAGTTGCAAATAAATTCAATTTAAGAACATCGTGCATTTGATTATGAGGAATTCTTACTCTATGATTAAGATGTTTAAACTCCAACTGCTCTTGATTTGTCACACTTAACAACGATAGAAGCCAAATTAACGGTTATCACGAAGAAAATAAAAATGCTCAAGCGGGGTTTCTTAGAAAACACTTGGTATTCACATTAAAGTTTCACGAGATAAACGAAACAGTCCCCGAGAAAATAGCGTTTAAGGAATACGGCCCCACCTCCTGTTTCTTATAAGAACGTCGGCTCTGGTGCTTTCGCGTCCGGCATCCAATTTTAAGATATCCTACTTGCTATCCTAATACTATTCTGAATGTTAACGATGTGACAGGAAACCCATCACTTTATCGCAATTTAATTCAACGTTTTTAATTTCCCATAAAACTATTCGCAGAAATGTTAAAACAATATTTAACAAATCCTAAAATCTGTTTACACCCAAATTTCATTATCACGATTATTCATAACTTAGAAAAACAGTCTTTTGTTTTTTCTATTCTTATTTTATGTATGTTATTGAAATAATAAAACATCAAAGTTTTGTTACCTATCATTTTATATCCATGTAATTTTCAGTTCGCAATGGAAATATATGGTTGTCGTAATGAGCGATAACTAAACGATAATCAAACAATAAAAATTGTCAATTGATTTTATTAGTACTAAGTTTGATTGTAAAGCGGGGGGGCGAACGGCCGTGACGTCACTGACGTCACGTGGGCAGAGTCGTGAGGCGGAACGGCAGTCTCATTTGAATCGTTGAGCCGTCAACAACCGCCTAGCGAAACTGTCGATTCGTCTACCGATTATTAAAAACGGAAATTGTTATTATTCTAAATTAAGAATAAACTCAGTTTAATTACCTGACTCTTTAAATCTCGAGTACCTACGCCATGGATCCTGTACCACCAAACCGCGAGGACGACGCAGTGATCGCTCACGTGTCGTTTACGCCGACATCAGAAGTGAGATTAAATCAAGCAGTACCGGCGAGAAGAGAAAAAGAGATTGATGAATCCAATACGCGAGAACAAGTAATCTTTTCATATGGTCTGCTTGATGGACCCATATTCGCCCAGAATTAACGTCGATCACCCCAGATGGATCAGGATTGGAATCCTAATCTCTTTTGCACGTCCAGTTCCGTTTTACTTTGCCTTTCTGAAAAAAAAAGGCAATTCGACATTAGTTATAGTTGTGTGAAAATTCACAAAGTAACGGTTTTTTTTGTGTTTGTATCAGTTTTACAGTGATTATAGTGGTAAGCTTGGTGGTAAGGATGGTATACCAATCCTAAACTGTTGATTTTGGTGAGTACGTTCCAATTTGATTATTAAAAAAAGTGAACGATATTATAATGGGCTGGTACAGCTATTTTTTATTTTATTATTCGTAATACGATTTTAAGAGTTTGTTTAAGTAATTGACTTGTTTACTTGATTACAAAATTTTGGTTTTGCCTTACGTTTATTTGCCCTGGTGATATAATAAAAAAAAAAATGCCGAATAAAGCGTAAAAGTAGAAGTCCTTCTAGAAATCGCCATCAGCGTCCTTGTAGTCGTGTTTCTCGCTCTTGTAGCCGCGACACCCGATCAAGGAATCATGATTCCCGATCAAGGGATCGTCCCACTCGTTATAATCAACGAAAGTCTCCTTGTAATACACTAACCGAAACAATTAATCACATTTTAGGAAGTCTCCAGCCATCTCCAACGCTGAGCCTGCGGCTAAGTGTAGGATGCGACACTTGGCGACAGAGCGTCGCGATTCGCCGGCAGAACACCGCAATTCAGCGATTGATTCAGTGGCTGAGCCTTATTGTCGACAGCGCGCTTTGTGAGTGCTGTTATGGACAGCAAAACACTGCGGTGAGATCCAACCAAACTTACTTTATTTTAAATTATGATCGTAGCATCACGGATATGGAGTGGCGTAGAAGACCGTGCTAAGTAGTTATATCTTAGGAACGTTATTGAGTGACTTTCCCGCATTGTTTGTCTTAAGGTGAAACCATCATAGTTGGGTCAATTTTAAGCAAAAACCACTGTGCCCTAAAAGGCAATATTGCGAACACTGTACGAAATTTTAGAGCGACAACTTTGATAAATACCTGACATTTGCTGATTATACTCACAGATTATTGAAGCTGGATTACTAATGCTAAATGATTTGGTCGAATTCATTTTCAATTAAAGTATTGTGAGTCAGAAAATCGAGTCCACCTATTTTTCATAACATTGCTGATAGAATTTGGCGAAGTTACTCTGGAAGTGGACTTGCGTGCGATGTACCCTGAGTTCATTAGTGCTCTCATTGTTGTTGGAACCAATGTGTTGAACAGAGAGTCTTACTTATGTACGTACGCGTCAACATCAGTCTTCTTTCCTTTTCTGCCCTGTAGGCCTCGTATGGTCCTTTAAACTCCTTGAGTAGGCGAATACGTTTTAATTGAGAATAAGGAACTTAAACCAAACCAAGTTAGATGTAAAGTGTAGGGATTCGTTCCAAATTACAGAAGTTCTTGATGGAGACCGATATGTTTTGAGGTCATTGGTTAACAAGCGTACTTATAAGTACGCCCACGAACGTATTAGGAAGATGCCTGAAGGCCACGTACCTATTGAGATGGTAGAAGATGTGTTATAGATGACGATGAAGCGTCAAATTGATTTCTTTATCTGGTCATCGATTCGGGGGTCAGAGACTGTACCAATATATCGTAGCCGTAGCCTGGTAGAAATCGGTATCATCTCCTTGAGATGTCCGTAGGTAAGCGGTAGGCGGTAGTACTGGGTAGTACAGTCGGATCTTGCCTAGTAGCATAGATTATAGAGTCATGGTCTGACTCGGGATTTCCGCGGGGAAGTCCACAGAAATGCGTTGGAGCTATGATGCTAGCTATGGACCACGGATGCGATGCCAGGTGTTGAAGTGTGTTTGCGACTATAGTAAATTTTAGTCGGTTAAAATTATTCTTTGAGAATATTCAATGCGTCTCAATGGTACGGGGTCTCGGTAGTCTTTGATACTAGGTTTGAAATGGATTGATGATGACCAAGAAGGTTGAACAAAAATGCATTGATCTCGCTAAACTTGCTCAGAAATGGCTATTGGCTGAGCAGTTACGAGATCGAAGTACTTAAACGTGACCGATATGTTTTGAAATCATTGACCGGTAATAGAACGTACAAGTACGCTCACGACCGTATTAGAAAAATGCCTCTCAGTCAAGCCCCTACAGAGTTAGAATTTTCTAGTGATAATGAGGAGGATTCCGATCCGTCAGCTAGTACAAGCAGTGTACAGCAGGCATCTTGATTTAATTGGCTATACCACATTTGCCACGCTGTAGTCGTAACTGCGACCAGCTGGTCGTTCAGGGCGCGGTGGGCAGCTGGCAATGTGGTAAAAGCCCGGGTCTCTTATGAGACTAGTGGTTGAAGCATGGCTGACTTGGTTGGCCCGGGAGTCCAGGGGACTCTAGCTTGTAATGATTGGGTTAGTCACATGGTGTGACGATGCCCCGGGTGACAGTGTACACTATGTGGTGTTAATTGGGCTGGTTACTTGGTGTAACGGAGCCCCGGGTGTCACTGTTCACTATTTTTTTTGGTGACAGTGTTCACTATGAGTTTATTGGGCTAGTTACTTGGTGTAACGGAGCCCCGGGTGTCACTGTTCACTATTTGTTTAGGTGACAGTGTTCACTATGTGTTAATTGGGCTAGTTACTTGGTGTAACGGCGCCCCGGGTGTTACTGTTTACTATTTGTTGATTTGAGCTAGTTACTGAGTGTGATGATGCTCCGGGTGACATTGTTCACTAGTAAAATAAAACCTTGATGCCGGCTGTTAACTTCTTTTAGTTTTATGTATGGTGGCTTGACTTGAGACTAACTTAGCTAAACTTAACGTCAGGTAGTCCGAGCCTAGCCTTGTTGCAGTTAACTCCATATTTTGTTGAATTGTTTCAGGTACATACGAGGGCGTATGATCAGTCAGTATGGCCGTGTCGTAATGAGCGATAACTAAACAATAATCAAACAATAAAAATTGTCAATTGATTTTATTAGTACTAAGTTCGATTGTAAAGCGGGGGGCGAACGGTTGTGACGTCACTGACGTCACGTGGGCAGAGTCGTGAGGCGGAACGACAGTCTCATCTGAATCGTTGAGCCGTCAACAACCGCCTAGCAAAACTGTCGGTTCGTCTACCGATTATTAAAAACGAAAATTGTTATTATTCTAAATTAAGAATAAACTCAGTTTAATTACCTGACTCTTTAAATCTCGAGTACCTACGCCATGGATCCTGTACCACCAAACCGCGAGGACGACGCAGCGATCGCTCACGTGTCGTTTACGCCGACATGGTATTTTATTGATCAAAAAATGTATTAAAAAACGTGGAATAGTTTTCTGAGAAATGAAAATCGATGTCATAAAAATCTGTATTTTAATAGACACCCGATGTGATAATATTTCCACTACCAGTAGATTGAGAGACTGCCTGTATGAGAGTATTCTTTTTATTTATTAATTCATAAAAAACAATGTTACAAAAACTTTATAAAAAACGGTGTTACAAAAACAATAAATTAAATTTTCACGTACCCTGGCATTCAACATCGAACGTCTTTATTAGTTGTACGAGTATGTTAGTAATGCCACACACGCGGGTGCCCATCTGAAATATTTTTAAGATAGGGAAGAATATAAATTAAATGCATTTAGGAAGGGAATGAAGGTGTTGGCTACTTACTCGAATGAAAAGGGGAAAAGTAAGTAGCAGCTCAGGAGGCCGGGCGCGCGTACCCGATAGTATACTTGTAACCACCAGGCAGGTAGTTGAGGAAAATATCTCTGACCTTCTGAGTTTAGTATAAATCCTTATCCTTATCCTTACTAATATTATAAATGCGAAAGTGAGTGAGTTTGTTTGTTTGTTTATTTGTTTGTTTGTTTGTTTGTTACGCTTTCACGCCGTAACTACTGAACCGATCATCATGAAATTTTGCATACAAGTTCTCTATAGTACGGAGAAGGACATAGGCTACCTTTTATCCCGGGAAAAAGTTACTATTCCCGAGGGATCGACATTGAAGCGGGCGGAGCCGCGGGCGAAAGCTAGTAAACTATAAATACCAAAGGCCTTCCTAATGTGAACAGATATTCTCAGAAAACTAATTTAAATGTTAAAGTCCCAATAGATAAACGGAGTGGTCCTTAGCTGGAAACTATACGGGACATATAAGTAGTGCACATTAGGAAGAAGCTATAAATACTCAAGTTGGAATTCTTGGAAAATACTTGCTAGTCACGTTAAAGATTCACGAGATAAATCGTGTAAGGAATAAGGCTGCGCCTCCTCTTCGTGACATGTTCCTTGTTGGAAAATCTACTGTGGTACTTTGACGCCAAGCATCCTATGATAGAATACTTGTTACTTTAATACAAGTCTGTTAAAGGATATGACAATATTTCCACCACCAGCGAACTGAAAGACTCTTTCTATATGAGTATTCTTTTGCTTAACATAATACTGCACTTAACCTTTAATCGGTTCATACTACTTTCACCCTAAGCACCTGAGGAGTGGTCCTTTACTAGACCTTAAGGGCACATCCTTAATTCCACTAAGTAACATTATGAGGCATAATTAATTAATGCTCATTACCAAGAAACTATAAATATCAAGCGCCTTGCTAATGTTAACAGGCATTCTGAGGAAACACTTAGTTTTCTAATTAAAGTCTCACGAGATAGACGAATCAGTCCTCGAGTTAATAGCTTTTTGGAACAAGGCAACTCTTATTTTAGAGATCTTCAACTAGAGAGCATTTGAGCCCGGGGTCCACTATTTTAACAGCGTGTTAACTTCTCCCTATCTTATATCCCTAGCCGTAAAAGATTGAGATGTGATTATTATATTTATACTATTCATGCTGTAAAACAGCATAGCAAAGTTAAATGTTTAGTAGACGGCCGTTAAAAAAGGGTTAGTGTATGGTAATACGTTACCATTTTTTTTTGGGATGGGAAAAAATGCCTTCTCATCATCCACCCTGCCACGGGAGAGCAGGGTGGGTATGTGGTGCTAGAACCCATTGAAAACCCCCCGGTGCCAAATGTCACTGCCGCTTTTGCAGGGACTATGTGTTACTCTCGCTACACAACTCGGCGCGGCGGCCACTTTATTTGTGGCCTCGGCTCGGCTCGCTCTCGGTGCTTCTCTAGCAAGCAGGTTGCGAAATGCGTACTAAAATGTGTCAATCTCAAAACCAGTAGTTGTTTGAGATTGACACACTTTAGTACGCATTTCAAGTCTGGACCTCGCTTTTATTACTGCGGTTCGGAGGCGGCTATCTCTAGTACTATCTTTAAAACAATGAGGAGAAATTGGATATTTTCGATATGCTGATATGCACGTAGGGTTATATGTGCCAGATAGGTATTTATGGCGTCGTCGCTAACCGCAGCTGCTGCAAGTACATCGTATGTGAACTTATCTGTTCCAGGTGGCCCCGCAGACACGGGCACTGCGTAGTCTAAATCAGGCACCTAATGAGTTTAGATAATTATAAGACTATTTTATGTCAGTAATGATAATTTGCTATAGATTGTAATAGCTACACAATCGCATTGGGTTTTAAATCCTGAAATGAATGCTGTAAGATGAATACAAAAAAAACACTTAGTTCTTTTGATATAGTAAAAGAAATACGCTTTTGTATAATTTTATATATACGAATAGAATGAATCTCTATCACATTAACTTAACTTTAACTTATATTCGCTCACGTCTGTGATTATTCCCGGTTGCGCATTCAGTTGAGTTGCTTCGGCGTCCATGGTCCGCATTTCGAGGCTTTTCTCCTCTTCGCATGGCATTTGGCATCCTTGATTGTAAGACCACGCATACCATAATACTTACAATATCAAGCATGCACTTCTTGGGTTCTGTGTCTGGGCTTCCCTAGGTAATAATTCGCAAGACATGTGACAATAATATTATAACTTGCGCGATATATTATTTTTATATTAAAAAACACGGTTTCTCACGTATTTTTAATTGGAAAAATACCGACAGTTCATCAGGGCGGCTTCAGAGCGAGTGTTAAGGACGCGCGGCCATCAGATGATCACTGAAGATGGACGCCGCCCGCGCGCTCGTGACGAATCGTTGGGTAGGGGGTCGGACGCCTTCGAAGACGTCGGGGCTTCCATCGTCATTATCAGGTTCTGGTAGACCAGGGACGCTTGCGTGTCACGAGCTGACTGGGTTGATACCTCGTAACTGGATGTAATCCATCTTTCGTCACGCTTGAAGAATTGGTTTCCAAGTAGGAGGTAATGTCCAACCGCCATCCCGGTTGAAATATGGACGTCAAAAATGTATATTGCCACTCTTACTTTGCGCATATATATGTTCATATCTCCCTCTTCTTTTTTTATCAAAACTGTCATAAATTATCAATTTGAAAATTAAATGTACTAGTGTCTAACCTGTACCCCGCCTATTTTCGATGTCACTATATGATTGACGTCACCAAATCTCAGCGCACCACAATCAATAATACTCCTACTCATTGACCTCAGTAGTAATATTCTCCAATTTCACATATCAGTTCAATTCCCTGCAGTGTCTACCCTTTCTGCGCTATGATGTAAATTAAGAAGTGTAACAGATGATCAACATTTTTTTTATATCCGATGTATTTTGCAGGTACTTTTTGACCAGTGCAGCACGCTTTATAATACCTAACAACAGTTAGGTTAAGCAAACATGCTTACGAATTCTACCAGCTAAGTAACTTAAGAACCTAATGTGCAATGTAATATTTATTATATTGGTATGAACTTCCTTTAAAATGAAAGAATATTTCGTTTAAAGTGTAAGCATATATCGGTTACACAAACGCCATTTGCAAGATTCGCCATTTTACAATTCTCATTTCTTTAGATAAAAGAATATGTAACTTGAAAACTAAATGATGTAAGTCTACGTGCATTTTTAATTTTAATGGGTTTGAAAGTCACAATCACAACCCTTAAAAATGTGCTTCATCGTACTTATCAAGTTCAATGTCAAACAAATTCACCGCAACGCATTTCTATCGTGCTGAGCTCTGAATATCGTACATTATCCTTCTGCTACCCTTTTCAATTTGTATCTATAATTACGGCCACACTTTGATTGTATGACACAAGCTACAAAATGACAATGGTAATCACTCACATGGCGTCCCTAGTTAATACCGCTGGAACATAGTAATTACAGCGGGATTTAGCTTTAGCCTGTCGACTTGTGTTTATTGTTTATATAAAAAAGCTATTTGTATATCAAAAACGTACAAATACATAATAGGTATATGTATAACTGGCTTTAAAATCCAGATAGGTAGTTTATTGTACAATATTGAATAAAGTGATTGTTGTTTGAAAAGAGATAGATGCTTCACAAGCCGATCGCTTAAGCCGATCGTGCCCCTCTATCGCTTGTTTCATGCTCTCGTTTGCATACGGAACCTGATACCTAGCTGGTGTTCATCCACCAGATAGATAGTTTATTGTACAATAATATTGAATAAAGTGATTGTTATTACAAAGCCAATAATTAAACTAATAATGGCTTGTAAGCTGTCAGACTTCGCGAGTCTGTCTTTGCACAGCTTTAAACGGAGTGTTACATAACCTTTTACTTTATACCATTTTTAGCCATAAAATAATAAATAATAGGATCGACGAAATAATTATATGCAAGTAACGAACTTGGTCTTAAAATTTTACGAGAATCGGTTGAGAAAGATAACTAGAACAGTCGGGCAGATAGTCGGACATACGAAAGCATTTTTCTCACGGGACGACTAATGAGGGTATAGAATGGTAGCTGTCTTGCGTGATCTCTCTTTCACTCTCACTCCCACCTTTGCAAACCGCACTAGCTTAGTTACAAGGCAATCGATTTGTCATCGATGAAGGTGAAGCGACCATGTACCAAACGCGACCTTTTTTTTTACCTGTAAACATAATCCAATTTAATAAACTACCAGCTTCAGCCACAAGAAGTTCACTGCTGGACATAGAACTCTCCCATGGGACCTTCCATGGTAGGATATGGCTTAATCACCACACTTGACAGGCAAAAAGCGAGCGCAGGTTTCTTTGGCTTCTTATGCTTCCGACGCTGCTGTCCTTTTTAATTGGAAGCTTTTTAATGCAGGAGAAGGCACTGGGACTGGGACGAAAACGGAAATAGCAAGTAGCAGATCGGAAGACCGAACACGCGTATTCAATGCCTGTAATATGACCTGTAAATAAAACCAAATAGTTGAGGATGATATCCTGGACCACTTTAATACGGTATTTCCGAATATATAACATTATTATTACGTATATAATGTATTTTATTTTTCCGGCGTCCGGAAGACTGAAGGACAGAGAGGGCTCCAGCCTCTTCCCGTATAGACGTATCATTCTAAGGATATGTCGTGTATCGTGTGTGCCTACGTAATAATAATTTTATTTAAATATGTAACAATCGCAAAAACATTAGAAACCACCACAATAATCCCACTAAATTCTACTTTCTTTTTCAATACATTTATTTATTTTCAGAACTTCTAGAAACTTTACAAAATCAATTTGTAAGTACTTATTTTATATTCCATACCTTAACTTTGTCCAATCAAAACAGATACAAAATATGTACATCTGAATAATGAATAAAATTCGTAACATCAAAGAAACTCTGATCCTTTGTAAAGGTTAAATGTAAAGCCAAAGAAAACACCAACAACGGTCTATTCCCTCACCAAATCCGTCGAAGTTCCTAAGATCAAACAATTACCTGTGATAGTACTTTATCCCTCATCCCATCTTAATTGAAGTCGGGATGGTATCTTGGTCCTAAGAGGCAAAATAATTACAAGATTTCGACACATTACAGTGTTACTCAAAGGATGTTATTAATATTGCCTTATCAGTATGTCAATAAGGGACTTCTTGGAAAGCTTTATGTATAACATTTGTAGCGAAATGCGCGATGAAAAAACCATTTGGTAATTATACCAAGTTGTTTTATCCATCGCGTTTTTATTGGAAAATATTTCTTAGAAGCCGGCTACGATCTCAAATAATGTCGTAGCCTTTGCTACGATATATCTACGAGTTATCTGTATGTATTTTTAACAAAATGTATTCATGTAGAGATAAAAGATAATAAACGTGTGTTACTAACAGTGCTATTATTTTCTTGGACCTTGCGATAAATCCTAACTAATATTATAAATGCGAAAGTAAGTTTGTTTGTGACGCTTTCACGCCTTTACTCATGAACCGATCATCATGAAATTTTGCATACACGTTATCTGGAGTACGGGGAAGGACATACATTTTATCTCGGGAAAAAATACGGTCCCCGAGGGATCAACATTGACGCGAGCGAAGCTGCGGGCGAAAGCTAGTATTTCATAAGTAATTGATAGCCAATGAAATTGGAGCTTGGATTTCGACGATAGGCCAGACAAAACCTTACACATGACCCCCATTACACAATACACATTCATATTAAGCCTACCTATATTGTATTTATTTTTCTATATTTTGTTTAACTTTAATCATGTGCTACCATACAGTCATCGTTATTATTGTTACTGAAGAGCGGGATATCCAAACACAGGTCATTAATTAAATAAATGGAGATCCCAATCTCTAGTTGTTACTGTATTGAGTAAAAGAAAAAAAAAATGTTGTCTGTAAAGTCGGTTACGGACAATCATTTTACGTGTTAACAGAGGAAAAGAGAGATGTGTAACAAGCCGAACGCTTCCGATAGATGCGTCACAAACCGATCGCTAAATCCCTCTAATGCTTCGGAATTACAATTTTATATCGAAGCGATATAGCAGTATCACAAAAAGGTTAAGCTAATTCATTACCGTACCAAAAAAATAACAAACAGAAGAAAAATCTAGTATTAAAAAAGAAGGCAGAAAATTCGATAAAGACGATTAACATGTACAAATTAAGTAAGTACCTTATCTACAAAAGAAACTCCGCCCGTTCGCACAGTTTTAAAGCATTTACATAATTTACACGCTTTTTAACGATTCTCTGCAGAATTTTTATACTGAAAGAATATCCTTGTAGTACTTGCAGTACGGGCTTAGCTGGAAAAGTTGTAACTTCTAATTAAAACTAATTCAAGTTAGAATGTTCGGTATTATTCAAAAGGTTTTACTGAACTTTCACGTTTGTTCCTCAATTTGCTGAGAGAGACTGTTCTCCGATTTATTTCATTATGAAAATTAAAATTATGAAAATTGAAGTATATTTTATTTATTTTTTCGGGACATTGGTACAAAATTTTCTTTTAACTTTGAAATATTGTATCATACCTACAGATTTTTGTTATTATACTTTATCAAGAAACTCTACAATTGATAATAAAGTTGCTAACGTATTTATTTAGTTAATGCAACTTGTTATACGTATTTCAATTATTTAAATCGTTTGAGCACATTTTTAATTGAGACTGATAGTAAAACAGTTTTATATAAAACCAATAGATTAACCAGAGAGGGTCGTGCTCCTGTAGTGGAGACTAAAAATGACCTGATGATGATGATGATGATGAATAGATTAACCTGTCAAATACTCAAAAGTCTGTGTACCATGTACATAACAAGTTATTAATAACTTCCATGCTGGTCTGGGAGAAAAAAACGAATATATAGAAAATACCAGCTGCTTCTCTTCCCACGCAGATCGTAAAAGCAGATCGAGGGAATGGGTAAAATCTGAGGAATAGGCGATGCGGCAAACCATCACTATTATGATTCCGTTTTCCACCTAATGCCTATCAACAAGCTAAACGTAGCTTTCAGGTCGTATAGACCTAGGCTCTGTCTACCCCGCAAGGGAAAAAGATGTGATACTATGTACTATGTATATTTTAATAAAATATTAAATTTTAAACTTTCCGGGACACTTCCGCCTATACACGGAATTCTATTGATATGTTTAATTGTGTCTGGTTCAGTGTCCGTGACTGAGTTAAGCAAGCCATGTAAATAGCTGGATAGATTTTGATAAGACGTGTCTAAAAATCATTGCTAAAAAAAACAATTAAAAAATCTTGTTTAAATCGGTTAACCCGTTTAAGAGCTATGATGCCATAGACAGACACAAGCACACGGCGGTTATACTTATAACGCCCCTTTTTTGCGCCGGGAGTTAAATAGGGGACTATTACGACTATGACGCCTTGTTGCAGGTACAATACATGCTTGAGGCTCGTGTCCTCAAGACATGCTCAGCGCTGAGTGCTGACTTAATTACTTTTCGCTCGGGTATAACTTTTCCTGCGAGTGTAGGAAGTATTTACAGCCGGTGAGGTACATTTTACTGCTAATTGCTGCTGACATACACGAAATAGCGTATTACAATCTAATATTTAGGGCTCTGTACCCATTTTGTAAAAATTGGACTCTATTAGCCACTGATGTCCATTCGTGCATTTGTCTGTCACCGAGCTGTGTCTTTTAAACCGAAATAGCATATTTTTACAAAATGTGTACTAATTTTGCCGCTTTAAAAAGTAAATAATAAAATTTTAAAAAATTAGGGGTTTTTTATAGCGTCCTTCTAGATTCTTTTAAATTTATTACTAAGACGTCAAATCACAGATGTTTCTGTTAGTTTTACCTTTTTACCGTATCTGCACACCTAAATCACCTAAAAAATAAAACGTTATTTACAGATAATTAAGAGCAATCGTGTCTTTACTCAGAACAAGGACTTTACAAGAAAGCTTTATAGTTTTGGCTAACCCCGCAAAAGAGGTCGCATGTTGTTTATAATGTTATGTTATTTATAAATCTGGGTCCCCAATATAAAGGTGATTGTTGTAGTTGATTATTGTACGGTAGTACATAACCCTTTAGTGTGTGTCTGTAAATCCGTCTCGCACTAGACCAATTTTACTATGGTACGCTATGTCCAAGTTAAAAAAAAAATGTTTAAACTGGACGCCTAATGGTCAGTCAAAAATATATCTGGAACTTCTTCGTGTTTTAGAAGGTACGTTATACCGATGGACCCAGGTATCCTCATTAGATGGCACTCATTAAACTATCATAGAAAAATTCCTTAAGGTAGCTTGATAATCTGGCAATGCACAAGAAAAAGTAACACTGAGTTAGTTTTTGTATATTTGCAACGTTAATTGATAAAAATTTACAAAATCGTCATAAAATAGGCGAGTAATGCGACAATGACACTTATTAAAAGTAGCAGGAACAAAACATACTCGAGGCTCGCATGTCCTCAGGACGTGCTCGGTGCTGAGTGTCGACTTAATTTCTTTTGATCTCGGTGACGTTTTTCCCTCAAGTGCAGAAAGTATTTACAGCTGTTGTGAAATTTCTGGGTGCTTATTGCTCTGGATATACACGAAGTAATGTGAACTGATTTTATCGCACGTTTTGTCTAAGTAATAGATAAATATATATATATATATATATGTCAAATTCTAGGCACCTAGTTAATATTAATACTTCGTTTTAATAGAGGTCTGGCAAGCTTTATTTAAGTCCGTCAAATAGTTTTCACGTGACTGGTAACAAATATTCACCTATCTTAATATATATAAATCTCGTGTCACAATGTTTGTCCTCAATGGACTCCTAAACCACTTAACCGATTATAATAAAATTCGCACACCATGTGCAGTTCGATCCAACTTGAGAGATAGGATAGTTTTTAACTTATGGCGAAACGAAGTTCGCCGGGGCAGCTAGTAACTTTTATAATTTTATTCTCTTTACCTGTCAAATCCACAAAAAGTCACAACCATCTACGTAAAATAAGGGAGTATTACGACGATGACACTTATTGAAAGTTGCAGGAACAATACATTCTCGAGGCTCGCGTCCTCAAGACGTCATGATCGGCGCTGAGTGCCGACTTAATTACTTTTCATCCTGGTGACGCTTATCCCGCGAGTACAGGAAGTATTTATAGCTATTGAGGTATTTTTGGATGCTAATTGCACGATGCTAAATACACGGAGTGCGTAATATATAATGAACTGACATTTATTATACGACTGCTTAAAAAAGCATGTATCATTTTCGAGTTAATGTATGTACCCGTAAGTATCTATAAATGTGAGTCTCTTTAATCTACCATAATTTCTAAATGCCTCAATGGATTCGGACGTGTGGGTATCATTAAAATCAATAAATTCCGAGTGACTTAGGTAATTTTTTTTTGCAACCGTGTTTTTTTAAGGCTTATATGAAAATCCTATTCAGCGCATTTTTGGGTATGCTGGATCTAGCAATGTGGATCTGCAATTAATTAAACGTAACGAATGATTTTCTTTTTGCGCAAAAAAACACGAAACAGCAGAGGGACTTTGAAGATATTTGAAAAACACAAATAACATACATCAGAGATCAAAACAGATTTCTGATTTATATCTTCTACATATATAATGTAATCCCTATTTCCCTTGGTCACAGCATCAAGTGTAAACGGCACCACCTAATATATATCTCGGATTGGTCTAAAGGTTTGACTGGCAAATAATGCCTTAAGTTAAGGCATTAAGTCCACCATATGTACGTATTTTGTGCAATAAAGTTTAAATAAATAAAAAAATGGTTGGACCGATTTGGCTAATTCTTTTATTATCGTGTTTATTTTTCTCAAGAAAAGGTTCTAATGAAATGAAATGTTAAGAAAGTTGCGCGAAAAATTAATTAAGACAGGAAAACGACTTTCAGGTTAGCTGTTAGTTGATAAAGATGTTCTGGCACACAATTCAGTGTGCCATAAAATAATAATAAGACGTAGACTTAATAGATCGATTCTTAGACCGGGTCGGTTTAATTTCATTAACTTATATTTACCTGAACGCCTGATTGACTTACAATACCACTGTATTCATTGATATTCCACGTTAAAAATAATATATGCGGATAACATACATACCTAATTTTGTTATTCTACATTAACTTGTTATTGTTAATTCCTATTATTTGGGGTCGGCTCTCCTCGTTTTGCGGCACCAGGACAGTTTGTTCTGAGTTGTCGAAACATTTGTTTGGGCAAGCTTTAATTCTTTGGCTACCGTGGACCACCAGGTGCCTAGTGGGCGTCCGTCCTCTTCTTTTCTTATTATTTGGCAGTGCTAAGGCCTGCTGTTATACGACATGGTCATTGGGGCGTCTCATGACGTGGCCGAACCATCGTAGCCACAACCTTGAAATTTCCTCTGATTTACTCGTTTCGCACTTTAAGTCGGATCACACTTGCTGCCCATCCAAGCCTCTCCATCTTACTTTGTAATTTCTGTACGTGGGCTTTCTTTATGGCCCAGCATTCGGCACCATACGTCATGGCTGATTATATCGCATCGATATATGCATACCAAATTACAATATGTACCTTTCGATTTTGCATAATAAATAGTGCCTTAAGGGCAAAGGAACAATACTCCAAGTAAAGCGGCAAACATATGGAATTTTAAATAAGTCTCCTAAACTTGGTCGGTTACTTCGAGATAACAAAGAGTACCAAAGTTTGCCTGGAGGTTGCTGCAATGCCTACTGATTTATTTGAAAAGTTATCTGTGAAAAGTACCGTGAAGGAAGAAACCATATTCGGACAGGCGCAAAATGTGCGATTTAGAGTGAGTACAAAAGTTATGAGATGACAATTTTTGAACGGAAGAGTTATGAGAAGCTCTTTGAGTTTTGAACATTTATTTTACATACCATATAGAATTTCTTATTGATCACATCTCTTTTAAACATCTAGACATTGCATCTAAAATAAATTTAGTTTATCTTGGATCCTAGCTCTCAAATACCAGAAAAAATCTCGGAGAATATAGAGCATATTCAGAATAAAACTCTCATATTAAAAAAAAAACTTTTTTATAAATGACTGTTTTTTATTAATATATTGTTTTAATACATTTAATTATGGGTTAGTGACGTACGAAGTCAGCTATAGGCTGACATTTTTCAACCTCATCGGAGGTCTTCGTCAGGGCGAATGTGAACAGAGACGCGCGCACGCGAAGTTGTCCCGTCGACTCGTACGTGAGTAACCCGTAATTCGCATATTAATTATGTTTATATCTCGTGTAAGTTTTAATCATGAAATGATTGTTCTTGTGTGCACCAATTCTTATGTGCAAGATTAGTCTCTCTTCCACTATTTCCATATCCTGCTTTATGTGGGATAGGGACAGCATGGAAGTCTTTTATCGAGATCATTTGAACCTCTTCCATGCTGGTCTTGGAGAAAAGGAAAAACATAGAATGTACCAGCTGCTTCTTTTCACACGCAGATCGTCGATCGAGGGATTGGGCTAACATCTGCGGAATCATGCCAATAGGCGATGCGGCTAGTAACCTATCACTATTTTGATTCCGGTTTCCTTCTACACGCCCTTCCAACATGCCAAATGTGGCCATAAGGTATCTCTCTACCTCGCAAGGAAAAAAGACGTGATACTATGATACATTAGAAGTTAAGGTCAGTATGATACTAAAATACTTTTCTTCAAGAAATATATTACGAGATATAAAAATATAATCACCTCTTTGTCTCTTACGGAGTGGACAAAGCATAGAGCCAACCAACCAAAGTTCACGTTTAACATATTGGTAGGTAGAAAATGGACTCAAAATAGCGATGGCTTGCCAAACGCATCTCCATCGACATGTTATCTCAGATTTTTGACATTTCCTTAATCGATTTTTACGATCTTTGCACAAGGACAAGAAGTCGGTTCATTCGACGTTCTTTCTTTTCTCTAAAGAATATAACGTTTGTGATAGAATTGGAGCATGAGGTTCACTATTGTGACATATATACTGTACTAGCTGTTACCCGCGACTTCGTCCGCGGCAATTTCTGTTATTATGATAAATTAGTTTTTTATTAGTATAGATGAATAATTTTCCCCCGTTTTCAAAACATTTTTTATTGATGCTTCGCTCCTATTGGTCGCAGCGTGATGTCTTATAGCCTAAAGCCTTCCTCAATTCATGAACTATCCAACACAGAATTTTCCAATTTGAACCAGTAGTTCCTGAGATAAGTGTGTTCAAACAAACAAACAAACTCTCAGCTTTATAATATTAGTATAGAAGTATAGATAATATTGGTTATATCGTAAAAGCATACCACCTGCCTTACACCAACTCTCCTTGGCTAACTCCAGCGCCAGAACAATGAATCATTGAAGTCCTTGGAGGTTAATAACCGAAATTGTCCCTTCTACCTGTGTCATCAATAAACCACAGTTTGCTATCCAAGTTTAGCCGATCTAAGCCAGATCCTAAGTTAATATGGAAATATTGATTTTATAAACACTGTTCAAGCACTTTGTGGACGTTTAGTTCATTGCTTACCTACGTACATCATGCAAATGAGCAGTATTATAAGTAGCATTATGATAGATTTTCATTATGGGTTTGATTCCCACGGGAAGCATCTTTGTTTAGTTGTTTCCAGTTTGGTTAGGACATTGCAGGCTTGAATCACCTGATTGTCTGATAATAAAAATATGCCGTGCTTCGGAAGGCACGTTAAACCATTGGTCCCGGCTGCCATCTGGTAGTCGTTAAAGGAACCACGTCAGAGGCCGAGAGGCGGTTCCGAAGAACTCTGAGACCAGGGTGTGCATGGTCGAGTGACCGTGACACCTACACGAAATGATGATGATGATAGATTTTATCTAAGCTTTATGCATTAGAAATCCTTGGGGGAGGCCTATATCCAGCAGTGGACTTCTTGCGGCTGATATGATGATGATGACAAGCTGAGGCATTCGTTTGTCAAATAATTAGGTTTATATTAATTTTTCATTTTTATGCGAATTTAGAGTAGCCCCTTACTCGAGTCTTTAGTTGTTTTGCACCGTGAACGATTACTTGGTTTTGTAATCTTTGTGTTTGGTGCAATAATGCAACCAAACACTTTTGTTATTTTACCTAATTCGCACACCGCGAGCCTTTGTAATTGATAGACAGTGCACAACTAAACGTCGGCCGGTCCGGGTGCATTCTAACAATCAACATAACATTTTAACATTTCTTTAACAACCTAATATTAACAACATTAACATTCTGACTTGGGAAAACTACTTGTGAACTTTTTAACTACTATTTTACGCACCGTAGTGGAACTTTAAATAATATCATTTTTTTAACTTACATTTCGGCATTTTCCTTCCACTGCAACCTTGCACCCCAAACACTTTGATTTGTTGCTTTTTTAATTAACCCAAACAGCAGAATAACTATTTAATATAAGAAATATTTACGACAATAAATTAAAGAGAAGCAAAGATCACCGGATAGTAATATACGAAAATCAATGGTTTAGTAATATATAAGTCAATGATGAAAATAGGAGAACCCTGGAGGATTGGCAGGTGCTTCAATGCTCTGTGGTCCGAATCGACCCATTCCTAAAGATACCATCCCATTCATGCTCTTCCAAACTGATCTGTGTGAAAAGAAAAAACGTAGATTTTACCAGCTGCTTCTCTTCCCGCGCAGACTGTAAAAGCCGATCGAAGGAATGGGCAAAAAACTGAGGAATCATGTTAATAGGCGATGCGGCTAGCAACCTATTGCGGCTTTAGGAATACGAACGTGACGTGCCTGTGCCTTTCGCCATACAACCCATCACTATTTTGATTCCGTTTTCCACTTAATGCCCGCCCACCACCATGTTATACGTGGCATTAGGTATTATACACCTAGGCTCTGTCTACCCCGCAAGGGAAGAAGACTTGATAATATGTATGTATGTAGTAGTCCCATTCAGAAACAGCACTTGCGCGATTCGCACCGCGGTTTTAATATCTTTTATTGCGAAACGACTAAATACCACGTAGCCTACTATAAAAACGTCATACAGTCAGTGCATATTGCAACACATTAACACACTTCACTTTATTTGAATGATTATATATTTTGTAAGCTCTGAAAGACATTGCATACGAACCTTTTTTTTTTTTTTCGAGAGACAAACCTAAAAAAAGAAATTCATCTATTTTGAGATGTATCTTATTTTTTTTGCTTACGCACGTTTATTAGGTGACTATGGTACGTGATGAGATTACCAGCTTTTAGAAAGTATAGATAGCACTCAAGCCCCGCCCACTTGATAAGCCAAAAATATTATAATTCATGTCCCAAGGCTAAACTCATCAATAGCATTGTGAATGCAAAATAAAAGACATCAAAATATAAACTTATCCTAAAGAGTAATCAGTCGATAAGCGTCATGTTTTTTTTCCTTGCAGAGTAGCCAAAGCCCAGATCTTTAAGATCTAAAAGCCACTTTTAGCATATTAGTGGGCGTTAGGTGGAAAAAGGAATTAAATAATTATGGGTTGCTAGCTCCCTCACCTACTAACATGATTCGTCATATTTTCACCTATTCACTCGATCGGCTTTTACGATTTGCGCAGAAACTGAAGCAGCTGGTCCATTCTACGTATTTTCTTTTCTCCCAGACCAGAATGGCAGCGTCTAAATTATCCAATATAGTTAAAAACCGGTACTTTGTTGATTGTTTATTTCATAAGTTCCTAAAATAGACACCTACAGGAGTTTAAATTAAATTTAGTAAGTTTCTAAAGATAATAAATGACTAGCTCCGTGGAGCAGCGGTCAACATGCCTGCCTGCAACACGGAGTGACCGGGTTCGATCCCCGGCCAGGTCAAGATGGAAAATGATCTTTTTCAGATTGGCCTGGGTCTTGGATGTGTATCTATATATGTATTTGTTATAAAATATAGTATCGTTGAGTTAGTATCCCATAACACAAGTCTCGAACTTACTTTGGGGCTAGCTCAATCTGTGTGATTTGTCCGTATATATTTATTTATTTAATAATTTTCTTTTGGATTATTCGCAACTAATGATATATTCGTGAACGAAGATTAAAATGTTGTTTTTCTGAGTTAAATTATAAATAAATCGCCTTAATGTCGTCTTTTAGTTCTAAAAATATACTTTCTTTAACCCACCGTTTGTTCCGTTTTATTAAAATGTGAAAATCTCATTGTCGAATAAGATATTGTAATTTTCGAGCAAGCCTGACAGTTGCTATTACATTCAATGGGATTCCAGCGATTCAATACAGAATAAGGGGACGGAGTTGGCAGCTTTTATTGAATAAATTAACTTTTATTAAAATCCTGTTTGTGGCCTCGGATCTGGCCACTATCTGCGAAGCCGATGCAAATCATAATCGCAAATATTGGACGACGGAAATATTTTCGGAACCAATTAGTAAGCGGAATATTTTCTATCTACCTGATAGTCTTCCTAAAATAAAATACTAACTTGATGATACTATATCTATGTTACTGGATCAACAATCTACGAGTAGATATCCATCAATCTTAAACAAATCATTTTCTATCCTGGCCTGACCGGGAATCGAACCTGGGACCTCCGGTGTAGCAACCTGGCATGATGACAACTAGGCCACAGAGCTCGTAAAACTTTAACTTAGATCAGTTCATAGCTGTTAAGCTTTGATTTCATATACTATTAATCGAGCAATTCCTGTATAGTTTTATATAAATATATAGGTACTCAGGATCTTGGAAATGGCTCCAACAATTTCGATGAAAATGTGTTGGTTGAGGTATAGGGGCTTGTTGACATGAAAAATCAATCTAATATTGACTGCCACTGATATCTCGACCGGTATGTAAAAGCGGATTGCCATATCTATTAGTTCTGACTTTAGTAGGAACCTAAAAAAAATCGTCAATTAATTCCTTTCACCCAAAGGTAGCCTGGAAGAGATTGCCTTTGCGACAAGGATATTAATTGGAAAGCATACCTCCCAATTAAAAATAATTGTATCAGTTCATATCATTTACGGAGACAGGTGTTTAAAAAGAGGTAACAGGTATTAACAAACTAAAACCGAATTGAGAATTTCTTTTTATGCAGTCGGTTAAAATTTCATGGCCTACCTAATGTCACATAGAAATACTTCATATAAGCGAATCTCTTATAATCCAAGTAGCTTTAAATCCAATCTCAACTGCTGATATTGGATTGCAGTGCAGTTCCCAAGCCCCCGAAGCACGTCAGATTAATTTGTTGGAGATGTTGACAGCCGCATATATCTCGAGCGATAACGTCACTCGGTCTGCAAGTTCTATTAGTTTTGATGTCAACGTGAAGATACTAACGTCTTTTTGTTTAAATATTAATTTGAAAATGAATCTAGTAACATTAGTTACAAATCATGTAAGTTAGTCAAGAAACCTAAAGAAATTCCCTTCGAAAAAGGTAGATTTCATATAAGGCTAAGAAAGGCTACTTATTAATTAATGACGCTTCACTTTTTAAAATCCACACAGCTTAAAATCCAATCTCAACTGCTGATATTGGATTGCAGTGCAGTTCCCAAGCTCCCGAAGCACGTTAGATTAATTTGTTCGAGATGTTGACAGCCGCATATATCTCGAGCGAAGACGTCACTCGACTTGCTATGTCTATTAGCTTTGACGTAGACAGGAATTTAATGATATCTTAATGTTCCAACTGTTCTATCTTGATGCTGATTATTTGGTGCCGCAGACAAATAACTGTGAAGATGAAAAAGAAGTATTTTTATCAGCCCCGGGAATTGAACCTGGTACATCTCATGTCGTACAGCTGGTGTGTTCACCACTGCGCTACGGAGGTCGTCATCAGGTATCATATAAAAAAAGTATTATGCCAAAAGTTAAAAGAAGTGAAGCGAAATGTCGAGGACGTAGAGAATAAATCTAAAAATATAGTAGTTAACTTATTACTTGTTTTATTATTCTTTAAGCTTTTATAATAATAATAATAATTTATTTCAGATATCACATCCATACATTTTTAACTTAAAAATCAGTCGGGTGATCAGAGGGCTGGCAATTTTCTAGGACAAAGAATAAGCATTGCCATCCAACGTGGCAATGCTGTCAGCCTTCTAGGTACCCTTCCGCGTGACAACGAACTGCGGGACATTTTTTATTTATAATGGTTATTTTTAATTATGTAGGTTAGGCTATTTTATTTTAGTTAGTTTTCGTTTAAATAATTTTATAGTTTCAAAGTTGTACACAAAATATCTTATCTTATTTTATGCTAGAAAATATTTTATTTTAATTATTGATTTTCAGGCTTGAATTTTTAAGCCTTACAACTATTGCAATCGTTAATTATTAATGAAGACTCAACAATAATTTATATTTTTTCAGTTATTGTTAAAACTGCAGTAGAAACAATTGTCAATAAGATATATACCGTAACTAAATGAACAACAATTATTAACTTGTTCAGAAGTTAGTCTAAGCTATCAAACTAGCGTAGTTATGTTATCTCCAGCCCTTCCAAATGACTTAATGGCGACCCACGCACTCCGCGGGACGTTTATGGCTTGCTCATAATTGTAAAGGTGCCAACCCTGATTTCATGTTTATTCATAAACCGTATTGTTGATTTGGGTGTGATAGCAAATAATAAAAGAAAAGATTTTTAAGTATACTTGTTTGCAATGGACAAACTAGAGTAACATTAGTAATAATTTACACGAACAAAGTCGAGGAAAGTGGCCACTTCTTTATAAATTAAAATTACGTGAACAAGATCGTGCAAAACAAAAGCTAGTTCTTTATATTTTTTCACAACTAAGGTTGAAAACAAACATACTAGGCACCGCAGATAATATCTGATTTTACTAAATTAATAAACAACAATTATTTACAGTTCAAAAGTTAGTTCAAACTATCAAACTAGCAAATTTATGTTATCTCTAGCCCTTCCAAATGACTTGACGGAAGCCCACGCACTCCGCGGGACGTTTATGGCTTGCTCATAATTGTAAAAGTGCGAACCCTGATTTCATGTTTATTCATATTCCGTATTGTTTATTTGGGTGTGATAATGAATGATAAGAGAAAAGGAAAGATTTGTAAGTGTGCTTATTTGTAACGGATAAACTTAAGTAGCTAAAGCTATAGTTTACGCAAAAAAAGTCTAGGAAAGGGGCCACTTCTTTATAAATTAAAATTACGTAAATAAAATCGTGCAAAACAAAAGCTAGTTCTTTATAATTTGTCACAACTACAGTTGAAAACAAAGGTACAGATGATAAGATCTGCCGTTACTTAATTAATACACAACAATTATTTACAGTTTAAAAGTTAGTCTAAACTATCAAACTAGCGTAGTTATGTTATCTTCAGCCCTTCCAAATGACTTAACGGCGGCGACCCACTGTGTAAGACATTTATGGCTTGCTCATAATTGTAAAGGTGCCAACCCTGATTTCATGTTTATTCATATTCCGTATTGTTGATTTGGGTGTGATAGCATTAAATGTAACTATATACTTACCTGAATATACCTGAGTAACGTAATGCGAGTGGAAATTTAATTTACATATAGAGGAAGCCACTGTTAATGCGTTCATAAACTTAACTTGTAAAACAGACCTTCCGTTTGGTTTCCAAGTTTCCAGAACGGTAGTTTAATAAACTAGTAGTATAGTCTACTGAATTATCTATTTGATATTGTTTGGTTTAATTTAGCCCCGTGTAGTTTTTACTTAGCAATAAACAACATTGTAGTACACTATTAGGACAATTTTTTTGGAACACTGACTTAGACATGGGGACTATGCTACCCCTGTACATTGATAAGTGATTTTTTTTTCGATTAGTTGTCACGGTCTATCGACCATGCTCAGGTTTCAGAGTTCTTCGGAATCGCCTCTCGGCCTCTGACGTGGTTCCTTTACCGACTACCAGATGGCAGCTGGGACCAACGGCTTAACGTCCGTCCTAAGCACGGAATCATCTTCATTATCAGACAATCAGGTGATACAAACCTGCAATGTCTTAACCAAACTGGAAGCAACTAAACAAAGTATGCTTTCCGTGGGAATCGAACCCACGACCCCCGGGTCTACAAGCAAACGCCTTAACCATTGGACCACGGAGGCAGTTATGATATGAGATAAAATGTATGATTTTATATCATTAATCAATCCTAATTGTAACAAAATAAACTTTTACAAATATAGTAGTATACAGTAAATACACGTAATATATATTTTAGTAACATATACTTCATATTTGTTAACCTGTATCGTACCGCAGCTGGGCAAAGGACATTTGTACTTAGTTGGAAAGTGTGGACTGTAACACACTGCGTTGGTCCAGCGCTTGGGTATTTGTGAGTTGCTAGAGTTTCATCCGTTAATGCCAGCAGGGTGCACCACAGGCAAGTGAGGTTGGCATGAGTTGTTGGTGTTAAGATGGTAGACGGGTTACTCCCTGATTATACCTGCTTAAAGATAAAGATTGCATAAACTTGTTTGAATTACATGAAATAGATATGTCACAACTAACAAATTATAGAGTGACATGTTTATTATTACTAGTGTGTATATTCATATGAGTTCAGTTGGCTTGGTATTAAATCAAAAAGTTAAATTTTATCATCACAAAATAAAATAAAATAAACATTCAATCACTTCTTTTTTTTTTCAAAAATATTTAGGTAGAAACATAATGTAAAACTGAAAAATGTCGTTTATATGCAGCATAAAAAATGTACATGAATTAAATATAGGGCAGATTTTCGCAACCGCTACATAATAAATTTGAGCACTATAATCAACTCTGTATTCATGAAGGACACATGTTTTGGTTTTTTATAAGATAAAAACACTGGTAGCTCTGTGAACCTAATCAGATTGTACTTACCATCTAACGTCGTAAGATATCTTTCTCGAAATCACAGAATCAGTAACTCCCAGATTTCACTAATCACCTAACTATTGCAAAGAATCAAAATTAAAGTCTACTCTTAACGCTTAAGTAAGTGCCTCCGTGGTCCAGTGATTAAGGCGGTTGCTTGTAGACCCGGGAGTCATGGGTTCCCACGGGAAGCATACTTTGTTTAGTTGCTTCCAGTTTGGTTAGGACATTGCAGGCTTTCATCAACTGATTGTCTGATATTAAATATGATTCCGTGCTTCAGAAGGCGCGTGAAGCCGTTAAAGGAACCACGTGAGAGACCGAGAGGCGGTTCCGAAGAACTCTAACACCAGGGTGTGCATGGTCAATTGACCGTGTCACCTACACGAAATGATGATGACGACGCTGAAGTAAATAACAAAACAAAGTCCATTTCTTACAGTTACAAAAATAAATATCCAATTACTAAATCATGATATTAGGTTTATTACATCCTTAAGCCTAAATCAAAATGAACGAAATGAATAAATCTGATCGACCGAAGGACTATTAGGTATGATTTACTGTGCACCACAAATACACCGTTCCTTTCTGTGAGAAATTACTTAGCAGGCTATTACTTCACTACACTTCTCTTTCCTCCAGTAACTTTTATTAATTCGACACAATAAGGACGTTCAATAAAATCTTATTGAGGGGAATCTGACAAATGTTCGAAGTTTGTGGTGAGGTCGTCGAGATGGACTCATTCAATAGGTTGCTATGGAGTAATATTTTTAGACCACAAATAAAGTTAAGTATAATAGCCGTCTTAGTTACAATTTCTATGTTTTCGCGATTGTTACACATTTAAATAAAATCACTTTAATACAGTATTATCGCGTATATTACATTACTTTTACACATTTCGAAAACTTTACAGTTTCATGGTCGCAGGTAGACTAAGTTGACATTTGTCTTTGTGTTATAAGAACTATACAAAACTACCGCCTACAATATTTATTGATAACGTTCCGGAGGTACGCAGTATTGACTCACGGTGTCTGAAGGTCTTGAAGTCTTCTGATGAGCTTGAGATTTTATTAAATTGATGACAGAATCCCAAGCTAGTGGTAACTGCCAACCATCCTCTCTATTGAAATTAGGATCTTTTTATAATTTCGATAGACATACGAAGCATTCTTGGAATGTATCTGTTTTCTTTTGCAAGGACTTGAGGATTATCAAAACGCATGTAGTGGTTGGGTTTGTCTAAGGCATGTTCACACTATTTTGACAATTTCTATGTCAAAATTTGTACCTAATGCTAGTCTACAAGGTGACAGTTATACAGGTTTTTGGAGAAACAACTCCTTAAGAAAACCGGTGTGAAGTTGAGTTTTAGTAGGTATTTGGGAATGGAAAGTAATTATTCGGGCCGCTAAATAATTATTTATTTATTTCCCAATTTTAAAATCAGCAAGATTTTAAAATTGGGGCAGCAGAGAAAACATTTCAATTAGCTTTGGCTTTCCATCTGGAACGACTGAGAGCAGAAAAGAAGTTAGGTTCAGGTTATTTTTTTATGACCACCGGGAACGACTGAGGGCAGAAAAGAATTACATTTTTTTGCTAACAAAAATACGAATATTCTGCTAACCGTTTAAATAACACACTTGAGGAATTAAATATACATTAAGCTGAGCCCGGGTTTGAATCCGAAGTTCCACAGCAATAAATATATCTGGGAGCATAATATAATAAAATAGTAGAAGTATATCAAAATAGCATTGTGAATGCACAATAAAACACTTATACAAATAATATAGTAAAAGATAAGAGAGAGTTAGTGAGTGAGGACCAACTTTTAAAACTCTATGACCAATACAGAAGTTCGTGAAACTTTTTCATTTAAAATTGTAGAACTATCGCTCTTTTCTGCCCGTTCTACAAAATACCGCAGATACCTGTGTTCCGCGGCTAAATCCAGGTATTTGTAAAAGCCTGGATTGAAATTTCTTTGCAGATTGTTTTTTCAAAGAGCTTGTATCAATAAAAGTTCATATTTCGCCGTTTCTGTTGATACTGCAACGCAACAATAATATTCTTTATTATGTACGTATTCTAATATAACAATATATTAGAACACGTAAAATATATCGTGTGTCTAATCCATATTATTTTGCGCAAGCTGACCTCTTAATTTTTACGGCTACTAGAAACTAAAAGACTCAACCAAGCACTAATAGAGCGTGTAAATTGACCTTCGACGTTTCCTTAACGGGGTGACTCAGCCCATCAAAATGAACAACTTTTCCTATAGGAATAGAGCAGGGAACTCAAAAAAAATTCTTCGACCTTCCCATACAAACTGGCCAGGCGGCAGAACTATTTTGTATGGAAATACCGATTTTCTTTTTTTAGTTTACAGCATTGGTACCATAGCAAATGTTGTTCATATTGATAGTCTGAGTTACCACTTTGAGGGGACGTTGAGGGTACATTTACACACTGTATATGTATGTTTGTTACTTTGAGATTTGGAATTATCATTCTAAAGTAACAAATATAAGGGATAAAGCTAGCCAGTCGGTAGATTGCCGACGGAAGTGAAAACTCAATACAATGAAGCTTCGCGTCACAAAAATTTCGTGGATTTGTTGACGAGGACCCATTTTCCCGTACCAATAATCTATACTAATATTATAAAGCTGAAGAGTTTGTTTTTTGAACGCACTAATCTCAGGAACTACTGCTTCAAATAAAAAAATATTTTTGTGTTGGATAGTCCATTTATTGAGGAAGGCTTTAAGCTATATAACATCACGCTGCGACCAATAGGAGCGAAGCATCAATAAAAAATGTTTTGAAAACGGGGGAAAATTATTCATTAATCATAATAACAGAAATTTCCGCGGACGAAGTCGCGGGCAACAGCTAGTCGCTTATACACGGGTAAAGAAGTACCCACGCTTAAGAATTCAAAGCTTATAATCTAAAAAAAATATATCAGTAATACTGATAGATTTCCAAAAATATCTTGGATAAACTGGATCATTTACTTTTGCCCGTGACTGGATTCTCTTGTGTACTTCACAAAACTTTATTGTTATAGATCCAAACATCTAAATTTAGAAAGCTTCGCAAGTATAACATTTGTAAGAAAATACGATGAAATTATTATTATCAATCACTTGAGTTAATCTTAAACCGCAAAGTTTTCTGTTATGATGAATTTAAACTAATATTATAAATTCGAAAGTGAGTTTGTTTGTAACGCTACGCCACGCTTTACTTCTAAACCGATGATCATGAAATTTTGCATACATATTATCTGGGATACGGAGAAGGACATAGGGTACACTTTATCCCGGGAAAAATACTGTTCCCGAAAGATCGACATAGACACGGGCGGAGCCGCGAGCAAAAGCTATTTTTATTCATCAATACAACAAAATAAATTACCTACATCCTCAACAAAATTATTTCATCGAATAACGATCAGGAGAAAATTGAAAATGAGGCTCATTAAACAATGATTATGTTACCTATGGTGTGTTTACAGATTAGCCTATAATTACTATTAACGATCAGAAAATAGAATTTAATTAGTTTAGTATGCACACCAGCAATTATGGGCTTGAAAGCCACTGCAAACTGCAATATGAGCGGAGTTGGAAGCAGATAAAATTTAATTGAACACGTGCGCCGGTTCCCAGCAGTTTTCGTCGGTTCATACCGCTTCAAACCGGATCGTGGCAGTTCTGCGGCGCTCAGATTAGGCGACGTGATCGCTAGTTGCCACTTTAGGTTACTTTCTGATAAGTAAATTAATTCTAATTTTACTAGCGAAATGATTCTCATTATTTGAAAACCACAATATCTTCTAAAATCGTTTTAAGATTTAATTTTAATGAGAAAACGAATAGTGTACTTGTAACTATTGTTTAAAATTCGTACTAGCTGTTTTCTGCGACTTAGTCCGTGTAAATTTTGGTTATATTACGCTATCTATTACGGGCCCGGATAGTTGGGGACAATGCTTCGAGGGACCCTAGACTCCGAACCATCTCAGGTATATATTACCCAAAATACGCTCAGATGACAGAGAGATTAAATATCATATATTTGAACTTTTAAAAAGTAGAAGTTAGCTTACATAACATATAGGGTATATGTGATGTAAGCTATATTCTTAAAAGATTATTTATTTCTTTTAAATATTTAATGACATGTTTACTTTTATTTTATCATGAAATCTTGTAAGTAAATAAAAACGAATAACACTGTCAAACTGAAAATCTTAAGATTGATGTTTGATGTTTCGAAGACTTTAACTGAAATCGAAACTTCCGCATATAAAATCAGCTTTTGAACTTGATAATAGGGATATATGCAAACCGATCGTATTTCTTGTACGTCCTCTTAGAGTGCAAGGTCCATTATATTGCTATTAGACCAATGCAGTGGCTTCCATAGTGATATGAGGTGAGGATACCATGATCATTCAGCTAGATAACATTGCATTGTAATTCAAATTTTATGAGAATTTAGAATTCCAACTCAATTGAACGTTTAAAACCAAACAATGTTAACCATCCGAATTGCAAGGACCAAACAATTGTTATCTATACACGAGCGGACTGTAAACATTCCGAATAGGTCCTGTAGGCGACGAACTGGGGCAGCAACCCTGAAAATGGTTGTCCAGTAAAACGCGCGCTAATTCCGTTATCTTGATTTTATTGGCTTCCACTTTTCTTCTGAGGTGCTCTTGACTGATCGACGGCATCGTTACTAATCCTGTATACTTTGTAACAAATGAAGTTCCTTTAAACTTACATACAAGCGCAAAGCTAAAAAAAACTCAAAGAAGCTACTCAAAAACTTTTCCGTACCAACCGAACAAATATCATCAGTGAGTCACTTGAATGAAGTTGCTACAGATGTTTGTGCTAAATTTTATTTGACTTCGAAATCAAAACGAAAGTTAGTAATAAACACAATCACACACTCTGGTGTGTGAATTTATATTGTGTGTGTTCCTGATTCCCCATTGCTTCATTGATAAAGGATAGTAAAATATGCGGTTAAACTCTATCGGTGGCGTGAAAGTTTAATTTTTCTTGTAATGGAATTTAATAGTACTGTTGTGTACAAATATGTGTTATATTATGTTCATTCCAAACAAAGAGTCTTTAAAAAAACATTTTAGAGGCAGGCAGTAAGTGCCATAGTGACTGAATCATATTTCAGTCGTTTTTCAGGACATGGTTCCAAATAAGATTCCAAATTAGACGAAATATTTATTTTACAAAGCGGTTACTGGAGCAGGGCAGGACCTTGCCTAAAGAAATGTTATCACGCCATATTTGAAAAACCTCATACTTTAGTCTCTCAGTAAAACCACAGAGATTGTTCGTAAGGTTATGTACGTACTAATATGGTAAGGTGAACAAACAGCAAGAGTATTTTGAAGTTGTGCTGAAAATACAACATATCCATATATTAAAAAATCTGTAAAAATTTAGTTTCAAGCTTACGACTATAAACGCAGCAAGTATAGCAACACGTGTCCACGAGGCAAGTAACTCGCAAAGAAGCTACTCACAAACTTTTCCTTGACGTGGAATTCGAATGTCGAATGTCACTAGAGAGTCGTTTGAATAAAGTTAGCCGCTGATTTATGTTGTTACTTTTAGTTATGCGGCCGCGGATATGTGGACTGTGTTGTTATTTCTGTTTATTCTGTGTGTTACTAATTCCCTGTGGTGCGGCCGTCGGCGGATAGTATATATTGTGGGCTAGCTTTACAACTGGTGTTAACGTGGACGTTTCATTCCTTTGGGTAACGAATGCAATTATTAAGAATAAAATTTTGTAGAATTTTGGCGAATAAATCAGCAATGGAACTGTAAACTAACAGAGACGCATACAAGTAACAAATTTATAAGTTTTAAAATTAAAATATGAAAGTTAACTAACTTACTTTATTAACTTTCAGTAACTTTTATTTCCACTTCTTAAGTTACTATTGTCAATAGACATCTTATCATAATATATAAGACAAAAAGATTATTTTATTGGGTAAAAAATATACTGGGTAACAACACTTAGACGATGAATGTAGTTTCTGAAGCCTCCTTTTAAGCAAATCATAGAACCAGGAGCTTCCGCTCTTCTAATTGCTATAACTTGATATAAAGACAATTTTTTTTATATATTTTAAATTTTTTGTCGTCTCTAAAATATCCAGTTGCCTTGGCATTGTTTGTTACTTGGGATTCTATTGATACCCAATACGTCCAAAATGCATTGAGGTATTTAGAAGTTATGGTGTAATAATATTAATAATAATAATAATAATGCCGTCTGCCCAGTCACCAGACGTGGAGCGGATGGGCCCTGTGGCTGATGATCACGACAGTGCGAACATAAGCGTAAGTACCCAGGCCCATGAGCACTTGAGGAGGACTTTGGAGGCGACGATAGCGCAGTATCGCGCCACACCAGAATCTAGGCCGCGTATACCTCGTCTGCCTACGAATAGGCGTAATTTGGCGCTAATGGGAGCCCTGAATGATCTGCTAGCCCCGTATTTAGAGGCTAGTGAGGATCTTGTTGATACGCACTCAATCTTATATTGCGGGGCCATTGCGGCGTGTCGGGTTGCACGAGTCAAGTTTCCTGACGTTGACTATGCAGCTCGGCCCGTCGGCGGGGTCCCTGCATGGCAAAAGCGGATTGAGCGACGTATCAGCATATTCAGGACTCTCATTGCAAAGCTAATTTGCTTCAGGGAGGGCAACAATCGCCCCCGTGTCATGCGTTTCGTGAACCAGGCATACGCGGGTACTGGTATTAGACCCAGCGAATATATTGCCTGTATTACGGAACGCATTGACTTCCTGAAGCAGAAAGTCTATGCGTGGGCGGGACGTATTCGCCGCTACAGAGAGCGTGTGGAACGATTCCAGCTAAATCGGCTCTTCCAAAGTGACCAAAGGAAGGTGTACAGAAAATGGGAGGGAACTGAACAATGTGTGATCGACGGGCAGCTGCCGGATGCTACTGCTATGAATAATTTCTGGCGTAGTATTTGGTCGGTGCCAGTTGAACACACCGAGGGTGATTGGATGACAGTGGTTGAATGTGAGCCCATCGAGTCCATGGGGGCTGTAACTATCAGCCCCGATGATATAAGTTGTGCGATTCGTACGGCGCATAACTGGAAAAGTCCTGGGCCGGATGGATTGCACAACTTCTGGATAAAGTGGATTCGAAGCTCACATGAACGTTTGGCCACACAATTCCAACAAGCCCTCGTGCTTGGTTCTCTACCTTCTTTCCTTACGACAGGACTCACCTTCCTGCTCTATAAATCCGGTAGTACCATGGATCCCAAGAATTTTAGACCTATCACATGCTTGCCAACTCTTTACAAGCTCCTTACATCCATCTTGAGAGCAAAAATTAACCAGCACATTGTTGTGAACAAAATCATGGCTTCCTCTCAAAATGGATGTAGGGTTGGGTCCCGTGGTACCAAAGAGCTCCTCCTCATGGACATGACCATCTGCAGGCAAGTTCAACGGAGAAAGGCAGCCCTCTCAACTGCCTGGATTGACTATAAGAAGGCCTATGATTCAGTGCCTCATTCATGGCTAGTGAGGGTCTTAGAGTTGTATAAAGTTAATACAACTTTAAGATCCTTTCTTGGCACGTGTATGAGACAATGGACCACAGTCCTTTGTCAGCCAGGTAGAGGAAATGGCTCCTCGGACCCGATGGACTTGATAAGGATCGAGCGAGGCATTTTCCAGGGCGACAGTTTGAGTCCATTGTGGTTTTGTCTGGCTTTGAACCCCCTCAGCACCCTACTGAGGGATTCAAGACTAGGCTGCCGCCTCCGAAGTGATGGGGAGATTGTTTCTCACCTGTTATACATGGATGACTTAAAATTATTTGCACCAAATCCCTCTGACCTGGTGAAGCTATTGAAAATCACAGAAGATTTCAGTAGTTCTATCAGGATGGAGTTTGGTGTAGATAAATGTGCTGTCATGTATGTCCAACGGGGAAAAGTTGTAAATTCAATAAATTTACAACTTTCTGAGACAATGTCCGTCAGATCTCTCGCGGAAACGGAAACTTACAAATATCTTGGTATGTCACAGTCTTTGAGTATTGTGGATGGGGACATAAAGCAGGCGGTGAAAGAGCGTTTCTTTTGTCGACTGACAAAAGTACTTAAAAGTCTTTTGTCAGGTGGTAATAAGGCGCGCGCTTTCAATGCTTGGGTAATGCCCCTACTCACTTACTCCTTTGGCATACTAAGATGGACCCAAACTGAGTTATATGCCCTGGATAGGAAGGTCCGTCAACAGCTGACAGCGCATCGCATGCTTCACCCACGCTCGTCTGTTATGAGACTGTACATCCCACGTAAGTGTGGAGGTCGTGGTTTTTTGAACGCCAAGACTCTCCATAACCGTGAGGTGTGCAGTCTTAGGGATTATTTCCTTAATAATGAGTGTGGGATGCATCGCGACGTTGTAGCAGTAGATAGGAGCTTCACGCCGCTCTCCTTAGCAAACGAGAATTGGCGCAGACCAACGGTGTTAAGCATCGAAGACCGCAAAAACATATGGAAGAGCAAGGAGCTGCATGGGCGGTTCTACCGGGCCTTAACTGGGCCCGATGTAGATCTGCTCGCGTCGGTAAACTGGCTACGATTCGGTGACCTCTTTGGAGAAACCGAAGGTTTTGTTTGTGCAATTGCAGACGAGGTCATGATGACGAACAACTATCGGAGATATATCCTGAAGGACGGTACGCCAGCAAGAATTATCCACCAGCAACTTGCTCTTCGATATGAGCTTGTGGAATCAGAGGTGCCGTACTATAAGTACACACCAGCGCCGGTTCTCGAAAATGGTCGTGCCACGCTGTATTGGGATCGATCTGTTATCACAGACAGGACTATTGTCGCAAATAAGCCTGACATCGTGCTAACAGATCGATCGACACGCCAAGCAGTGCTCGTTGACATCACCATTCCACATGACGATAACCTCGTGAAGGCCGAGAAGGACAAGCTTAGCAAGTACCTTGACTTGGCTCACGAGGTGACTGCCATGTGGGATGTAGATTCGACGGTCATTGTCCCTATAGTCGTGTCTGCAAACGGTCTTATAGCAAAGAGTCTCGACCAACATCTCAAGAGGCTCTCGCTAGATGGTTGGATTAAGGGCCAGATACAGAAGGCAGTACTCCTGGATACGGCACGAATAGTCAGAAGGTTTTCGTTCTCTGGGGCCCTGACTGCCGGTACCTTGAGCCCTGCCTCGCTGCTGACGGCACTCTAGGTTTAGGTTTTTATAATGTTTTTATGTTTTGTAATTTATTTTTATATTTTACTTTTATATAAATATTGTAAAAACCTAAAACTAAGAAATAAATAATATAAAGAGATAATAATAATAATATATTTATTTAGCCAAAATTGTTACAGTAGGTAGTCTCTTGTACCATCTAGTAACAGATCAACTCCGAACTAGACGTCAGTCTGTATCTCGGAGGTAGCCTGCTAGCAGAGTGGTGTAAGAGCTAGTAATAATAACATTTGTGTTTACAAAATGGCAGTAAAGTGTTACATCACGACTTAGATTTCCCAAACTAGAACTATCTGAAATTTTGGGAAATCTGTTTTAATATTAAATAATAAAATAAAAATAAATAGACTTATGGCCAGGTAGGTACATACATTAATATTAAAATTGCACTATAGGTAGTGGCGAGTGAAATGCTCTTATAAGCAGAGGTTTATTGGAGATTATTGAATGATTAAGAGGAATACAAACTTGAGTGCATTGCATGCAATGTGTGTGGAGGTGATAACAACAATAGATTTTCTGTTTCAGAATAATTAAGCTTTTTTAAGTTTATTTGGACGCGTCTTTTGCACAGAAATTTTGTGCATGCATAAATATTTATGTCTTTATTTATACGGTTATATAGTTTTGGGCTTAGTATTTTGAAATGCCGATTAGCCAATGAAGTTCTGTGTGGTAATATAGGACATACCTTGTAACAAAAATGTTTTCGTCTATGTAAATTTAGGTTAGTTTTAAATACTATAAGAGAATGTTTTCTTATTACCGTCTGAAGCACGAAGAGCTGCCTCACCGTTAGCACTCCGGTGTCGGTATAGAGCTGATTGGTAGGGTACTGATATGGTTTTCGTGTGATAACTTTGAGAATTGCTCTCTACGCTCTTGCTATTTGCAGCATAGTGGTCTTTGTGGCTGCTCCCCAGACTCCAACACAGTACATCACAATAGACTGGCATAGAGCAAAGTATGTAAGTCTTAATGTGTCAAAATCCGCTACATCTCTGAGATGTCTGAAAAGATAAATAAGTTTCCTGATGCGCGATGTTAGAGCTTTTATGTGCGCTTTCCAGTTTAGTGCTCGATCAAGAATGATGCCGAGATATTTGATATTAACGGCTTGAGTGATAACAGTGCAGGTGCAGTTTGAAGTAGGGTGCTGACATGTATGGGCTTTGATTATGAATTCGTTAGCAGCTGGAAGAGATGCAGATTTCAGTCCGAACAACATGTAATTTGTTTTCGACAGATTTATGGTAAGTAGGTTGTCTGATAACCATGTCATTACGAAAGAGAAAGCTGATTCTGCATGTGCCTGAACCTCCTTCCACGTCTTACCATGTATAACGAGTGCAGTGTCATCCGCGTATGTGAAAATGTTACAGTGAGGAAGGTTTATTTTGCAGAGATCATTTATGTATACTAAAAATAACGTAGGACCAAGGATGCTTCTCTGTGGGACACCTGTTGTAATGGATTCTTCCTCACTGAGATAATCCTCAATTTTAACCATTTGCACTCGGTTAGACAGATAATCGCGGAAAAGCTCAAGCGCTACCCCTCGAATGCCAACTGCCTCCAATTTGGTGATAAGTTTAGGGATAGAAACCGTGTCAAAGGCTTTTGACAGATCCAGGAAAAGCCCCAGACACTTCCTCTTTTCCTCCAAACAACCTACAATGCTATCAACTAGATCCAATACAGCGTCTTCTGTAGACTTGCCTTCTCTAAATCCATACTGTATATTGGAGATTGTGCCGTTGGTGTTTAAGAAGTTGTAGAAGTTGTTGAACAAGTCGATTATTGAGCACTTTTTCCAGTATTTTTGACATGGCTGGAAGCACCGAAATTGGCCAATAGTTTGTGACATCGCTTCTTTCACCGCTTTTGTAAATAGGATGTACGATGGCTTTTTTAAAGGCATTTGGAAAAAGTCCGAAGGAAAGAGACAGTTGACAAATATGTTTAAGTATGGGAACAAATATTTCTCGTGATGATTGGAGAATGCGGGTAGAGATGTTGTCCCAGCCGACAGCGCAGTCTGTCCGAAGATTCATTATCAGGGATTCTATTTCATCATTTTCGACGTCAAAAAGCACAAAAGAATCTTTGGGAGACGATTTTGGGGCCGATGTGTAAGAATTTTTGTTACTTCTTGGTATTTTGTCTGACAAAGTTTTACCAATACCAACGAAAAACCGATTTACCTCATTTACAGAATTCGTGGGGTCTGGCGAAGATTTCAGTAGCGCTCTTGAGGTTTCACGTGAAGGTGCAATATTAGTGATGTTTTTGATTGCCTTCCATTTATATTTTGTATTTTTTGCACTCAAGAGACTATTTTTGTTGTATTCGTTCTTCATTTTTCTTAAAAGTTTATTAATAAAATTTCTATATCTCGAATATGTAACTTTTAGCGTCATATTGCTTGGATCTCTTTTTAATTTTTTGTGCATTCTGTCCCGATTTCGTATGCAGCGGAGAAGACTTGGAGTAACCCAGGGTTTGAGATTTCTTTTACTACGAGATATATAATAATAAATAAAACATATTAATTTGTTAAGCTATTTTGAATTTAACTTTTTATTACGGATGTGGAGTCTCAGAGATTCCCCCATGTACATGTAATTTTTTCGAAAATATATCTTGCCCTCTATAGAAAAAATCAAAACAACTAAGAAACAAAATGTGTAAAAATGCCATGCATGGAAAACATGGATGTGGCAAACCACGACAAAACCATGTTTCCAAGTCCATCTCCACGCAGGAATAAGGTATTACCTTAGAAAAGTTATCTATTGAAGTTATCTTCAAATTAAAATTGAATTAAACATTCATGGCTCTTGTTTCTGGTTATATTCATACTTTTATACTAATATTATAAAATAAAAAGTGAGATTTTTTGTTACGATTTCACGCCGTAATTACTAAACCGATCATCATATAATTTTGCATACCCGTTGTCTGGTGTACGGAGAAGGGCATAGAGTTTTTTCTGTCCTGGGAAAAAGTACTGTTCCCGAGGGATCGACCTTGACACTAGCGGAGCCGCGGGCGAATCAGATTTCTTTATAATTTTTTTTTTTTATATCCAGCCTTAGATTATTTTGTACTTTTTGCCATTAATCAATTTTAATTGAAAAAAAGATACACGTTTAAATTTTTTGTTTTTATATAAAATATACTGATTAGAATAAATTAAATATATAAATCCTCTACCAGGTCAGGTATCTCTGTCCCTGACTGTACATACGTCAGCACATACTTCTTCTTCTTCTCAAAATCACTATTCTTTACACTAGTATTGACCAGAATTTGGCGACATACTTATAGTGTAAGTCATTGTGTAGCGAGTGCGAAGAGAACAAGTAAACCTCTGACTTTTGCCATTTTTTTATGCTGCCATACAATATTTTCTTTTCAGTTCTAAAATACGCCTTTAGAAAAATCGTCGAAGACTGATAGTATTTTAAATATTTAACTATTCTAATGCGTATATTAAAAAAAAAATTAAACTTTTTTTTTGTTTTTATTAATTTTGTTTAATGACAAAATGTACAAAATGATCTAAGGCTGGTATAGAAAAAAATATTATAAAGAAATCAGATTTATATACTAGTAAGGCTGGTTTTTACCGCCAGTTTCCGAGTGTATTTTGTAAGTTTATAATATGTTTTTTTTAATTACGGAGAAAAATTCAACTTTCACGCCATTGAAACAGGAGAGCCTACACTTAATAACTTAAGGATATTTTCCGCTAACGCTGTTACCAAGAACATCACATACAGTATAAATAAACGCCGACCACACTCACGGTCACAAGTAAAAGTAAGCACATAAATCAGTGGCTAATTTAATTCAAGCCTTTCTGGCGACATTTGTTTCAGTTAATTTACTTTCTGCGTTAACTTTGCTTTTAACATACAAAAACGTCTATAATTCAATAAGTAAATAAAATATACCGCGTGATTTGTACCTATGAACTATATTAAAATTCTGGAATCAAAATCCCTAATTGAGTACAAAATTGTAACAAAAAAAGGTAAAAAACGAAAATCAAAATTCACTTCTTATATAAATTCGCCCAACTAATCGGTTTTCAATTTTATATTTCGTTTTATACCTTTTTTCTTTTTCCTAATTAAAACTTGGACAGATACCTATTTACTTTTTACAACAATGCTCTAAACTACAGGTTATAATTACCTACTTATAAATAAATAAATTAAAACTAATAAAACGAAAAAAAAATTTTTTTTCTTAAAATTCTGTATTCAATTACGGATTCTCATTCCAGGAATTTATTATAGTTCATATAGGTACAAAATCACGCGGTATATAGGGATTAATTGAACAATAACATTACCATGCAGAACAACGGAAATGTCGATTGAGACGTCACCAAACGAATAACCAGCGGATGGCTTGAGTTGAGACAGGTAACAGGGATGACGTGCGACAAACGGCTCCCACTTAAACTATAAGGCACAATATATAAAACCATCATAAGACCTGGCTTACTGTATGGAGCAAAGCTGGGCGACGAAGAAGAAAGAGGAACATCGGATTTACGTGGCGGAAATGCATATGCTTAGGTGGATGTGTGGAGTTACAAAGATGGATAAGATTCTGAACCAGTATCTACATAAGAGGAAGCCTGAAAGTTACACCGATAGCTGATAAACTGAAAAGCCAACGTCTAACATGGTGTGGACATGTAGAAAGAAGAGATCCAAACATTAGGCAAAGATAATGATCCATTTAGAGGTAGACGGACGTAGGGGACGAGGGAAGCCAAGAAAGACGTGGATGTGAGAGGGAATATGAGGGAATGGGGGGTACATTTTGATATGGTTAAGGATAGAAAATTACGAAAAGAGTCGACATACAGAGCCGACCCCAAATAGGGGTATAACATATTATTCTTAGTAAATAGTATTTTACCTCTATTCAGTAACAAAAAATAAGCGTTCACACCACCGATAGAGCTGGTCCGCGATATTTTAGTATTCGCTGCCGGTGATATCAAGGGGAATTAGAAACGCACATAGTACAAATAAACGCAGTCTACACACTCACGGTCACAGCTAAAAGTTAGAACATAAATCAGTGGCTAACTTTATTCAAACGACTCTCTGGCGACATTCGTTCAGAATTTCACGTAAAGAAAAAGTTTATGCTGAGTAGCTTCTTTGAGACACTCTTTGAGTTGCCCGTGTGTGGGTGGACACATGTTGATATACTTATTTTCTTGCTGCGGTTGCATTTAGTTTTTTACTTTTTAGGCTGTAAAAAATGGCTTCCATAGCGCGGGTTTGATTCCCAGTGAAGTAATTGTATTTCCTTGGTTTTTTTTTGTGAAACCGATTGATCTGCCGAGCTTGTGTTCTCGTCGAGTGACCAGTGTCACGTGTACGGTACTTTGGTGTCTCAGAGACATGAGAGATTATTTTTGTTTTTTGTATGTTGATATTTGTTTTTTTTTTAAGAAAGATTTACTAAATTCCATTAAAGTAGTTGTAAAAGAAGAAAGATGGCCCTGTTACATATAACAGGGCTCTAGATTACAACGAAGTAAATAAAGTAAGAGGAAGAAATAGAGATTGATGCGATGTTGAATGGAAATTCATAAAATAGCCCATTATAGTGCTAATCACATGCCTATCTGACTCAAATGTAACCAAGTTGTACTTAGCCAGTTTTATTTTATCAAACTTCCTAACATTAGTTCTTTCTGGTACACAAAGTAATTAAGGTCACTGTGCAAGTGTTAATTTCTATAATCAATTTTAATATTTTTAAATACGGTACAAATAAATAAATATGTGCATTAAAAATATAATATTTGTAGCAGTGACTCATCGTTTCATACTCGTATATAATAACGTACTAGATTAATCTGTTTTAAAAAAAATTACGGTCGGGTTAAAATATGCGCATTTAAATTATTTTATTTGTATCAATGACTCATCGTTTAAGCGGGTGCCGCACGAACGCAAAACGTCGCGACTACGCAAGCCATTAGGTTGCGCAAAACGTAAAATGATTTAAGTCTTAATATTTACATATTTATATATTTCTTTTAAATTTAAGATAGGGGGCGACCTCCGAGATGTAAATATAAATGTTGTCATGTGAGAATTATTGTTTTAGACTTAAAATTTACAAACTTTTCGAAGTAAAATGTTTTTAGATATCATAAATTATATTATATATATATATCGCTTTTAAATGTCATATCAATCTGTTTCAAAATTCCAACAAGGGGCGATCTTGTGCAAGGATCGACCTAAATTATACAAACACTTTTGTTGTATTTATTTAGCTCATAGTACTAGTGATTTGAAAACACGTCAATTTCCACAATTTCGTGCAGTACCATCTTAATACTATATAATGCATCATTATGACGAAACAGCACTATTGTTTCATAACTTTCTTCCTATAGGAAGAGTTGGGACCACTGAGTTTAGTAAAATATTCAGAGCAAGTTAAGTTAAAAATTTAAGCTAGATTTCAACATGTTCCGCTGAGTTTGAAGTGCCCATATTTTCAGACGAACTTAAGTTTAAGTTGGGATGAAACCTTATAATTTAACTAGGCGCTACGGCTGGCGTCGCTCGTGTACGTTCCTATTTAAGTTTCCGAAACTTTCACTCCTTTTTCGTTTCAAGATAGAATTTGTAGAACTTAGCTGACTAGGAGTTTCTGTCTTCACAAGGCTTTCATCTGGACTGCGTAAGTTATCTTAGCTTTAGAATGAAAATATGGTGAGAGGTTTGATCCTTAACTGCTTGGCAAGCGAATGCTTGTCGCTGCATCGGGTGCGCCTAGCCTCCCGAGCTGTTACTTGCTTTTTCCTCATTAATCCAAGTGATTAGTATACCAATACCTTCATTCCCTTTCCAAATACAACATATTTATATCCTTCTCCAGCCTTCAAAATGCTTTCGATGGGATTTGGACGTACGGGGATCGTTAGAATCCTTAACCTCTCGAGTGACATTTTTATTGCACAGACAGTAGAGTTCTTTTATTCGATAATATAATTATGAAAACTTACGTAATTTTCTGACCCAAAGACAAAACAAATATATTTAATAGGCTTACAGGTGGTAATCAGGAATCAAAAACGACAATCGGGTTTCTAGCCCATTTCCAAATGGAAAATTTGTTTTTAATGTTATTCATCGTCTTTTTAACTTTTTCTTAAATGATACGCTTTTATAATCTCACCATGAGAGAATAATGATCATTCATATTCGAACATTTGTGTTATTAGCAAAAGGTATGTTGCAGTCAATCAATCGGTCAAAAGATGATCCATCAGAATTGTCGACAATTACAACATTACTAACGGTATCGAGCCACTGAATCTAATGAGATATTTTGCTTCTATCTGTTTTTTCGTTTGTACAATAGGCTGTACTTAGTTGGAAAAATTGTCTGACATGATGCCTTTGGTAACTTTCTATCATCGTACCTCAAGTCATTGACAGAGAACTTGTCCTCAGTTTTGAAAAGAATTCCTTGCCATGGTTTTTCCATCTAGGGTTCTTCAACAAGGACGTGAAGAGATCTCTTCAAGGTCGGCAACATGTGAGTGGTATTGCAATTGTACAAAGGCTACGGTCACCGCTTGCCATCAGGTGGGCCGTATGCCTCTTTGCCAATTTAGTGGTATAATTAGATAAATTATATCACCTTTTAGATATAAGACTGACTTAAACTAAATTGCTGAACCAAATTGAATAAAATTTAAATAGGACCAATTTAAAATAAACCCTAAATAAAACTTTTTAAATCGGTTTATGAGTCTTTAGTAATCGGGGTGTATGTTACATAAAAAAAAATATTCTGGAGACTTGAGAACCTCTTCCTAATTGAAAAGTCGGTTGAAAAGTGATTGTGGAATCTCAAAAGTCACATTGAACCAAACTTGGATTAAATTTGTCACCGAAAATCTTTCATTTAAATAAATACATTTTCCACACAAAATGACAGAATAATTTCAAAGTTTATCCTCAATTTCTTAACAGTTACAAAGATAAGAGACTGTGTCGAGAGATGAGTAAGGCACTGCGCATAGACAAACGGGTCTCGTGGGACTTGAACTGGGGCCAAAATGGGCTTAGGTCTGCCATTCTAGGTCAGATGTTGCTATCAAATCGGGTTACGTTGCATTAGTAAGTCAACAGAGATTTTCAAGAGCAGAATACATTAATGTTGAAGTGTCTAAGCCGTAAACTTATTTTAAATTATTCTTGTGAATTCTGTCTACATAACGTCTAATAAATATTAATGAATAACAACAATTTGTAAGTATTTGGAGCAAACAAATTATAAAACAAACTAGTTTTGCAAATTCTACGTACTCATCGTTCTTTTATATACAATTTGCAAACGAATACATTTTATTGTGTTTTGGCCAACAGGGATAAAGTATTTGATTTTATGACAAAGAAAATTATTATATGCAGTATAAGGGGTACTAGATCTTTATAAAGATGCTACATGTGCGTTATAAAAATAATAAAACTGGCTGAACGCGAGTTTGATTCACAGACACACACTAAGTGTTCCGTACTATCATTCAATCATCATAATCATCATCATTATCAGGTCTTTTTAGTCTTCAATGCAGGAGCATGACCCTCTCTGTACTACCGGAGCCAAATTTGGCTAGAGCAGATAGAGGATTTGGCCTACACTTTCCTCGCTGGCCGTCTGGCAACCCGTCTGGGTTGGAGAGGTTTCATTGAAGATTATGAGCATTGTTTAGCTTGTATTTCCTATGTCGCCTCTTACGACATCCATGGGAAGACCTGTAGTGGTCCTATTTTACTCTGCCGGAAACCACACGGCTATCATACAATAATCATGTAGTATGCCATTCTCAACTGCCTGTGCAGTGGTTGAAGATATGGCTACGAGTACGTGCACCCGGCTCCCTGAGCAGCTACTTGCTTTTCTCCCATTTGTCCGAGTGATTAGTATCCCAATAACTTCATTCCCTCCCAAAATCCACCAAATTCCTATCCTTCTCCGTCTTCAAAATTCTTCCGATGGGCAACAGCGTCGAAAACTCAAGAAGCCAAAGAAAATGCGCTCGCCAACCCGCCTGCCAAGCGTGATGAGTATAGTAATATCCTCCCATGGATCGAAGAATACTTGGGAGAGACTTTTGTCAAGTAGTGGACTTGTAACGGCTGAAGTGAGTGAGTAAGTTATTATCATAAAGCTCTACTTACTAATATTAAAAATGTATAATTTGTTTGTTTGTTAGGATATTTGTTATTGACTCACTCTGTCGTTGAACAGATCTGTATTAAATTTTAAAAATCGGACAAGCGGTTTAAGATGGATGATGAAAGATCATAACTAATCCAAAAATTATAAATCGACATTATTTTTCTATTTTTATTGACGAGGAGCACTAGGGTGGAGCAAATTTGTTATGATAACCAGAGAAATATTAACCTGATACATACATTTAAATTACAGAGAGGGAAACTCCGCACACCGCACAATCTTTCGGGTCCCACAAAAATCTGGCATGTCAGGATAACCTCAATATTTCAGGTCGTATGAAATCGTCCACTATCAAAGGCATTTTATACGAAACCTTTACCTCAAAAGCATTCACGCGTAGCCCAATAAGAAATACGGTCAATGCCACTCACGGCGAAATCCACAAAAGCTCTTAAAACGTCTTAGGTGAGGGTAACTTGCCATATTCTAGCCACAACGTAGGTAAATGGTCGTAGAATTGTAAATAAATATCTTACAGAAGGCGCCAAGACCCAAGTCTAAGCAAGTTTCTTTTTCTTATTGATCACTGGTAATTTAAACGTTGTAAACTTGTTTTTCTGATTTTTTTGATTAATTTTAAAGATTATCTACAAGTTACTAGTAAGATATATGTTTACTTTTATTCTTGTGTATTCGTATAAGAGGTCTAATCAAGTGTAATGTATCAGATACAATATTTAATGAGATCACTTCTCTATGTCACAAAAAACATAGATTGATAATATTATTACGTGAGTTTCTTCGACTTTTTTTATTAGAAGTTAGCTAATTTTGACTACAATACAACGACAACAGTTAATAAGAAAAAGTAACTTAGTTAGACTCTGAGTAGGAAAAGAATAAAAGTAGGATATTGGGGTGCTGCTGTCGAATGCAAAAAATGTTTTTGTCGTGATGGGATGGAAAGACCTTAAAAATATATATATACATTGGTGTACATTTTAAGACAGTATTTTTAGACGTTTCCCGAAATTCCAATAAATTCGTGATGTCACGAGCTAGCTGTTTGTACAGGCAGCGTGAGAACTTTGTTTCGTGGCTATATTAAATATAAAGTGTATGGTAATGGCTTCCCAATTAAGTTGCTATAAATTTAGCTGATTATCGTATCACGAAATTGTATTTTATAATTTTCATAGTTTTAAAAATAGTTTTGGCTACCCACCTTTAAAGCATCATTAAAGTAACTAAATACTAGTCAAATAATAGTGTTCCTAACAGTATCTTTAGTAAGATGTCGGTGACATTTGAAACATGTTTTGTGTACATTTTTACCTTATACGATACATGGAATTTATAAAGAAGTATTCTACAATCAAGAGAATAAACGCGTAAGGAGTTTAAAACTAGTATACTTGTACGAGAATAAGTGGTGAGATTCAAATTATTTAAGAGTTTGCTTAGTTGTGTTTTATTTAAATGACTTTAATAAAAAATAAGTAAGGTGTAATGGCTTCATATACAAACACAGTATACAAAGAATATTCTTATGTAGTTCATGATTAGGGGTAAAGTTCTAATAATTATTACATTTACAAGTTTATTACATCCACTGTTTATTTAGGCGTACCTAGGTATATACTGGATAGATTAGGTACTCTCTACTATTAAAAGTAATTAATCACTTAAGTCACAGTGATTACGAATTGATATATATGATCGCAAAAGATTAGATACATTAAAAGTCCTTAGAAAGTATGAAAGACAAAATTTTATATTAAACCTTAAAAATTGGAACTCAATAGTATTATTCAAAAATTTGTCACAATATGCGTTTTCGGAATCGATATAAACAAGGCATCATCTGATTCGCATTCTGTCCTTTACATTTGATTTATCTTTACAGCGGGATCAACTTGAGTGGTAATTTATAGCCGGCGGCCTGGCGCCGTTAATTCTGCTCACCAGATAACACCCCTAGCACCTCTATTTAGGACCAGTAAACTACTACACTATTAACTACTCAATTGTTGTTTAATCTGTATAAGGTTCACTTATAAACTTTTGTGTTGCATATAAATAAAAAAATAGCACCTCAATTACTCTTATTTACAAATCTCCACAATACTTATTCATTATCCGGATCAGAATAAACAAGGCATCATCGGATTCGCATTCTATCCTACATTTGATTTATGTTTACAGCGGGATCAACTTGAGTGATAATTTATAGCCGGCGGCCTGGCGCCGTTAATTCTGCTCACTAGATAACACCCCTAGCACCTCTATTTAAGACAGGTAGGGTATATTTATTTAAAGTTTCATTAATATTCATTTAGTTGTTATGCGTGAAAGAAATATGAGCATGTTTGCATTCATACAGAATATCACATTCATTATACCAAAAATAGAACCAAGTCTCTGAACGTATTTACAACTTATATAACTTAGCAGGAATCGTTATTACTGTGATTTCATCGTGAGCGTGACGGCAAATAGCGACTACGCAATCTAGAAAAACTATTTAGTCATCTATGACAACGACATAATAGCTTAGTTAGATGGATGAAGGCATTCTATCAAGAAGGCCGAATGTTCGAAACCCTTTTTAACCATTGTGATTGTGAATTCGCTTTTTTTTTCTATTAACTTTTTCTTTATTTAGTTGTTCAATTTGTTTCTTATTTGGAATATGATACATAGTGGAACGACTGATAATATTCAGATTTTTAATAGTAATATGAATATTAAAATTCTAAATTAAACAAGCATCATCGGATTCGTATTCTGTCCTTTACATTAAATATATTTTTACATCAGGATCAACTGGTAATTTATAGCCGTCGTTAATTCTGTCCATCAAATAAAACCCCAAGTACATTTATTTAGCCAATACAAGTGAACTATTACTTCACTATTTGCTCAACTACAGAAAACTCGTTCTTTGTATCGGGCACCCCCTTAGTTTTTGATTTAGTTAATTTTTATTATTTGTTGTTAAAGCGGCAACAAATGTTGTAAAAAAAAATAAGTCTACCTATTTCAATTCAAATGATTCATTTGTTCATGAAGTGTTATTATTTATTTATTTTTATTTCGTAACAGACAATTTTGTATTTTTTAAATTAATGACTAAGCCAAATATAAAATATACCAGTTTCCTTTTACCTCGTATTCTTCAATTGCATATAAACGGCTGATAAGATTTAACATAAGCTCAAAGAGACCTTATTTCACAAAGCTTCTTTTGAAAATTATCTTTTGCGATCGAACTCACTTCAAAGGAAACTGGGCTAATTTTAGCAGACGTATTAAGCAACTGATTTCACCACTGTCCCGGGAATAATTTATCAGCCCGGATTCCGGCATTCATAAATTTTACGCCGAGTTTGAGAATCAACAAATTCGAGAAATCAATTCCAACATCTATAGTAGACGAGATAACGAATTGCTTTGTTTATTATTCAACTAAAGTTGCGAGAATTTGGAATTGTGGTCTATTTTGAAAGTTTGTGAAATAAAAGATGAAGTAGAGATGTCGGCTTGGCTTTTTATGCGCTAATAAAGCGAGCAATTATTGTAAAAAATACTTTTATACAATAGGTACTTTGTCGTAGGGTTTTCGCCTAAGTAGTGTTTTCCCGCTTTGATAGTATTATTAAAAAAATCTCTTACATCTCTTGCAAAACCATATCCATCGGTCGGCCTCAAACGCAACACTCACAAAAACTTTGACGAATTATATGACATAATATCTATCTATCGATAAGGTAACGTGCCAGTTAATAATACCCTAGGCTCCAAAGCACCTAATGTAATCTGTACGAATTTGGCCCTAATTAAGACTGATATGTCCGTCCAGACGTTCGTATCGGGTTTTTCCCAAATGCCACATAAGTAGGTATCAGCTCCGGCGAACAAACCTTGCGACAGGAGCACGGATTTTCCCATAAATAGTGGCTACGTGTGTCTTTCCTGCATCTTTTACGGGGAGACTGAAGTTCTTAATAGTAGTATTTTTTTTAACTCGCCATGTCACACTGCTGGGAACAGGAAGGGTTCCCAGCAGTGTGACATGGCTTTTTTGCCGTTTTGTTTTTTGTTTGCAAGAAATTTAGTAAGTAGTAGCATTGAAAACAGAATTGTTAAAAGAACTATGTCTTAAATGACATGTCCAATACATAAATAATATAAACTAAAATTTTACACGTAAAAAAATATTTGCTACATCTTTTGTGGTTATAGATTCTTACATTAAGAAATAACTGAATGGCCTATACTCTGATTCTAAAATCATATTTATGAGATGATACAAAGCCTCTGACATATACAAACAAATACATATAACTGCAGTAACTGGAGCTATCAAATGATAACATGATTTCCGAAGCAAATAGAATACTCGTAACTTAACTACCACTATAAAATAAACACATACCGTCAGCACATATACAACGAAGACAATATACGAGTACATAAAAATTTGTCTCAAATAAAGATAAATATATTTGTTGGGCCTTCGTATCGAGCTTTTCCCAAATGCCACATAAGTGCGTGGTTTTTGTCCGGCGCCGGAGGTTTGATTAAAGCAATAAATTGGCCGGTTATCAGCTCCGGTGGAATTAAACCGGCGACAGGAACACGGATCTACCCGAAAATAGTGGCTACATATGTATTTGCTACATCTTTTGGAGTCATGGATTGATGTTTTAAGAAATATCTATTTTACAATGACTAAACAGCCTACACTCTAACCCTTAAATTATATTTTAAAGTTTCTAATACGGCTTCTGAAATAAACAAACAAATACATATAATCGCAGTAACTGGAACCATCAGGTGATAACATACCTTCCCAAGCACATAGAATACTCGTCATTGAACTAGCACCATAAAATATACACATAACATCAACGCATATACAACGAAGCCAAAATACGAGTACATAAAAATTTGTCTCAAATAAAGATAGATTATGCTTGTTGAGCCTTCGTATCAGTTTTCCCAAATGCCACATAAGTGCGTGGTTTTTGTCCGGCGCCGGAGGTTTGATTAAAGCAATAAATTGGCCGGTTATCAGCTCCGGTGGAATTAAACCGGCGACAGGAACACGGATCTACCCGAAAATTGTGGCTACATATGTATTTGCTACATCTTTTGGGGTCATGGATTGATGTTTAAAGAAATATCTATTTTACAATGACTAAATAGCCTACACTCTAACCCTTCAATTATATTTTAGAGTTTCTAATACGGCCTCTGACATAAACAAACAAATACATATAATCGCAGTAACTGGAACCATCATGTTTTAAGAAATACCTATTTTCTTGTGTTTCTGAAGCCAACATACGAGTACATAAAAAATTGTCTCAAATAAAGATAGATTATGTTTGTGGGCCTTCGTATCAGTTTTCCTAAATGCCACATAAGTGCGTGGTTTTTGTCCGGCGCCGGAGGTTTGATTTAAGCAATAAATTGGCCGGTTATCAGCTCCGGTGGAATTAAACCGGCGACAGGAACACGGATCTACCCGAAAATTGTGGCTAAATACGTCTGTGCTACATCTTTACGGGGAAAATTGTAGTCTTTACTTATATTGTAACTACACGGAGAAAAATAATTTTAACAATACTACCAGAACGTATTGTAAATATCATTCTAGTATAAAGAAACAGAATAAAGTTATTTTCACCGGATTAACATTTAACATCAAATAATCATATTGTAGGGTATGCCAGAATATTATAGTAATCGTATTTTTCGTAAACAATACTTAAACCTATTTACAAGTACATTTTATTACTGTAAAGAGAAAATTGTAATAATTATAAAGTCTACCTGTATAATTTGTTTGTTGTTACTAGCTGTCTATTGAAAACTACAATATTTTTGTAATCTCTAAGAAAATGCAAGTAACGTTTACTAAGCTAGAATATGTTGTATTCTTATAGTACTATTAACCAGGTTATTTTTCACTGTGCCTATCAATGTATTTTGTATTAACCAGCAGTATGGTTCTAACTATTAAATGAGGCGTATTATGTTAACCATTGTACTAAAAGTTGGAACTACTATTTACGTTAATAAAGGTTATCATATAATGGTTTTGTGTAACATAAATACCGTGCATCAAACGAAACGTTGTTTACGTTTGTCAAAAAGATTGTAGCGTGCTTTTCGAGCCATTTTTTATTTATCGTGTGTCGTGTGTGCAGGCGGGCCATTTTTGTGCACATATTCTTTCTAATTTGTGGTTTTTGTGCCGTTCGTGTAAAATTGACACTGCAACTTAGTAAAATTGAACTCATTTCGTAAATATATATAACTTTATGTGCTTCTTATCTACGTCCAGCAAATCAACACAAAAAGGAAGCGTAACTCCAGAATATAGTATTGTTGGGTCACCTGAAGTACTTCAACCTCAGACTCGCCTACCAGTACCAAAATGCTTCAAACCCAGCAGTTAATGGGTCTTTTTTATACACTGTAAGTTTTTAAATAGGCACTTTATAACAATGATATAAATTAGTAAGCTTTTTTTAATAAGATGTTGTACAATACAATTATTTTTATTTCTAGGGACTAAAAGAGTTATATTCTGAAAGTGGACTGCTATCAAGTAATAGTCGTAGAAAGATATGCAACATTATTGTAAAAGACATCCAGTTCAACACTACTGCAGTACGCTCAAGATACTACAACCATTTTCAGCAAGGAGAATGTTTGAATAAATAATATATAAATAACATAATAATAATTGAATTTATTTCAGGCATCCCACCCATAAGTACACCTTACAGAATAACATTGTAAACATAAAAAAAACAGCTTGTTTTTTGTGCACTACATACACCAGCATTTAAAACCAGCATTGTGCCATGAATCCAGTTCACTCTCTGAACACCCAAAGGGACGTTGGTCTTGTTTTTAATATATGTGTGTTGAAGTGATAGATTTGTTCGGCTCGTATGATGGCTTAGGTGCCAATTCACCTCTATAAAAGCCGCCCGCGGGTAAGCTTCCTCCTTCATTCATTTTAAGTCGTACACTTACATCATTTTAGAAGAACCTTATCCTAGTCCAATGTTGGGCGATTGTACCACTTAAAATTGTTGAAGTTGGAGACTTACCCGTGGGCGGGTTGTTTTATAGTGGGCGAATAGGCATCTAAGTCGTCATAAGAGCCCGAGTCGTACAAATTTGTCACGTCTTTACTACTTCCACAAGCCTGTTGCAATTACCTACTTAACATAGGTAAAGTTAAAAAATAAAGTATTGCTATAATAAAAAAAAAAATAGTAAACTGCACAATATACTCATTCTGTTATATTTAAAATAAAAATAATGTAATTAAAACAAATAAATGCAATGTGCACGATACCAAAATGTTATTGATGTGTACCAGCATTATCTTTAACTGAGCTAGATATTTTGGTAAGCTATTACCAGATTTTTCTAGTAAAGTGAACAAAACAGTTAGCTGTCATATATATTACAATAAAATCTAGTAAAATTAACTATATTCTAGTTAACTAAACGAGAATTTTCTCTCAGTGTAGCTTTCGCCCGCGGCTCCGCCCGCGTCAATGTCGATCCCTCGGGAATATTACTTTTTCTCGGGATAAAAGGTAGCCTATGTCCTTCTCCGTACTCCAGAGAACTTGTATGCAAAATTTCATGATGATCGGTTCAGTAGTTACGGCGTGAAAGCGTAACAAACAAACAAACAAACTCACTTTCGCATTTATAATATTAGTTAGGATTAGGATTAGTTAGGATGTATACGAACTCATGACAATATAAGAAAAAACTATATAATATATATAATATGTTTATGAATAAATTTATTTGATTTACATTGTATTTGAATGTCATATTTTTTTTTTATTTTTTTAAGTAAAAACTACAATTTTCCCCTTAAAGATGTAGCAAAGATACATATAGCCACAATATACAAGCAAATCCAGGCTCCTGTCACCGGTATTATTCATCCGAAGCGGATAACCAGCCGATTTATTGCTTTAATCAAACCTCTGGTGTCTGACAAAAACTACGCAATTATATGCCATTTGGGAAGATTTACTAATCCCGAGGGATCGACATTGACGCGGGCGGAGCCGCGGGCGAAAGCTAGTAAGTTAATAATGTTTGTTAGGGACCCCGGAAAGGAGAATAGTGCGGGAGGGGGAACCCACACTCTCATGGGCCCCATTGAATAAGGTTGCCTGGAAATCCAGGTGGTTTAAGACGGTACTGCACGAAATTGTGAAAATTGACGTGTTTTTAAATCACTAGTACTATGCGCTAAATTAATTTATTACATCAAAAGTATTTATATAATTTAGATCAATACTTGAACAAGATCGCCCCCTTGTTGGAATTTGAAATAGGTACATATTATGGAATTTAAAAATGAGTTATATATATGGTATGATATCTAAAAGCATTTTTATTCGAAATCTTTGTAATTTTTACATCTAAAACAATAATTCTCACATGACAATATTTATATGTACGTCTCGGAGGTCGCCCCCTTTCTTTTTTTTTTTATAAAGATAAAAATATGAAAATATTAAGACTTTTAATTTTTTTTTCCTAATCACCGAAGGGTTCTGCACAGCCTAATGGCTTGCACAGTAGCGACGTATTTCGTTCGCGCGGCACCCGCTTAATTACGCCACTGCCACGTTGTCACAAGTCCCGAAAAAAATACCGATAATTTTTCATTCCAATAAGAGTATTGTTGACGGTTTCAAATACATTTTTAGTTGTTCGTTCTTCTTTTCTTGTTCGTACATAAGTCATCAATATCATCGAATGATGCCAGCTGGAATCGATGTGTAGTGACTATCGTAGGTAGGTGTTAAACTAATTATGTATATTTAATCTCAACAGTTGTCGAACTAAAATCCTTACTTCCTTATCCTTACTTATATTATAAATGCGAAAGTGAGTTTGTTTGTTTGCTTTCACGCCGTAACTACCGAACCGATCATCATGAAATTTTGCATACAAGTTCTCTGGAGTACGGAGAAGGACATAGGCTACCTCTCATCCCGGGAAAAAGTACTATTCCCGAGGGATCGACCTTTACGCGGGCGGAGCCGCGGGCGCAAGCTAGTAAAATATAAAATAGAAGAAGAAAAGTACATTTTCCCGTAACAGCAATACCAACAAACTTCTGTAACCTGAAAAGACAGAAAAGCAAATAATAGCGGCTACTTCAGCTGCACTAATGACGCCCAACTTTACAACTTTCCGCTGCAATTATGTGCATTTCATTTCTCTAGGTGATTTTCTAGGGTTCCGTATCCAAAAAGTGAAAACGGGGCCAATATACAAGCCTTTTTTATCCGTTTGTCCGTCTGCCTGTCACAAGGCTGTTTCTATTGAAGCATTATAGGCTTGATTTTAATAATCTAATGTATCTATCCTTTTGCCGCTTTATCAACATATAATAAAATAAAATTAAAAATTATTTTGAAATATATATAAGTAACATGCTTTTTTGGCGTTACCGATTCTAACAAAGTTGCTATATTATTGTTAATTTTTAGTTGTTTATTAGTTGTTATTAACAGAATCATCAAACCACACATAATTAAGAACAATAGTGTCCATCCAAGGAAGACTGAATCCGACTCTCACTTGACCGATTTTATTGTGACCTGCTGTAATTTTCAATTTTGGAAAGTTTTCTTAAATAAACTCAAATTCAATTCAAAACGTTTATTTAATATAGGTCACTTAGACACTTTTTAATTGTCATTCATTTTCAACTAAATGAAAAATGAAAATGAAAATGAATAATTTTTATTCAAAGTAGGATACATGTATCGCTTTTTGAACGTCATATGTTTCTGTTGTTTATTTTTCTTTCTTTTGTTTGTAAAATCGAAAAACTACTAGCGTTTCGGAATGACCACTGCTGAGAAGAATACGCCGAAAGAAACTCAGTCCAGTCTTGGTCTCTATGTGCCTGAAGGGCTCGAATATAACAATATATTTTACAAAAATTAAATTTAACTACATTAAAAAGAATGAACTAAGGAATGTTGACGTCAGTAATATTTATGAAATTTCCAATAAATTTATGAATTCAAAATAAAAACGTCGACATATATTTGATGTTCCGACAGCGCGCGTTCTGGATGCAACGCGCTGCCCTTCCGATTTCGACGAAACCTTAGCCTGAACATCCAAGGCGAATGCTAGTACTTCATTCTGTGACGACAGCGATCTAGGGTCCATTTTCTATTTAGTTAACCTTTTCTACTTCCTTTTCTAACATAGTTCTCAATTCATTTTAGTTGAAATAGTTAATGAAAAACTGAAATGACTAGCTAAGTACACCATTTTTAACAAGATCTAACATCAATTCTTTCTTATAATTGCCAATGTAACCATAAATAAATAATGGATTGTCCATATCTAAATCGTATTCAATCAATTTCGCTTATATCGCGTTTTCAGCAACGTTTGAACAATCACTCGCCATTTATTGTCAGCCACCGAGCTGAGCTCGCATCAAATATTCAAATTGTTTACGTACATTCGCTTTTGGTTAAAACCATATATGTGCAGATATTTTATCTGTTCATTCTGTTTAGCTTGGTTTGATTCTGTTCAATTCTAATTTAGTCAGGGATTTAACTGGAAATGAAAGAGGCGCAGTTATCAATAATATTTGCATTTGCATCCCAAGTTGTAAAGTCTTTAGGACTTAAAAATAAGTTTTATATTTATCATCATCATCATCATCATCAGGTTTTTTTATTCTCCACTACAGGAGCACAACCCTCTCTGTATTACTAGAGCCATACTTGGCCAGAGCAGTCAGAGGACTTGGCCTACACTTTCCACGCTGCCAGACGGGTTGTAGAGGTTTCATATATGTTCATAAGCTTTGTTTTGCTTGTATTTCCTAATTCGCCTTCTACGACATCCACGTGAAGATTTGGAGTGGTCCTATTCTACTCTACCTCTATATAAATGCCGTGTGGTTTCCGGCATATTAGAATAGGACTACTCCAAGTCTTCCCATGAAGGTCGTAAGAGGCGACTTAGGAAATACTTACAAGCTAAACAAAGCTCATAAACATCAATGAGAGCTCTCTAACCCGTCTGGCCAGCAAGTGAGTTTAGGCCAAATCCTCTGTCTGCTCTGGCCAAGTATGGCTCCGGTAGTACAGAGAGGGTCATGCTCCTGCAATGGAGACTAAAAAGACCTGATTATGATGATGATGATATTTATAAGCAATGGAGGCAGAGTTTTTTTTTTTTTTTTTATATTAATTATTCTAGTAGGCATTTGTCTCCCATCTCACCTGATGGTAAGTAATTTCGTCGTCAATCATCGCAATATGGTTTATTTCCTGGCTTGTCCTAAGTAGGGTCAGCCCTCCTGATAGATTTCCTCTAAACTTGACGGTTTTGTGCCAATTCTGGTGTTATCTCCAATATCTGAATGTAAGTCCTTATCCAGGTGGTTGGCGATCGTCCTCTGTTCGCTTTCCCTCGTCAAGCAATTTAGGGACAATAAATCACACAGATTAAGCTAGCGCCACTGTAAGTGGTTTAATTGTGTTATGATTATTCCACACTATGAGCGCCAATGTAAGTTGTAAAGTTGTTTTTGATAAAAATACCCTGTAGTAGTCAAGAAAAATCAACACAAAGCTTTTTAAACCTTACGGGTGAAATATATACGATTTTATGTTGTTCCCATAGCAAAATAGTTAACACGGTTTTCGTTTTGAATTTAAATCAAACAATATTTTATTAAGTAAACATTTATTTATAGGAAAGTATTTAATTAGTCAATAACTATGAATACTTTGTGGTAGATAAGTACCTACTGGATTTGCGCATTAGGATTAATTTGCTTATTCGAGGTAAACGCGGGCAGTTGTTGAATGGTCTTGTGTGGAATTTAATTAGTTCATAGCAACACAGGCACTATTAATACATAATCAATATAAATAACTTTTGCTATGGCAACAACATCATAAATACAATCATACATAAATTTCATGCCTAATTGCTACTAATTATGTATTTTCAGACAATCAAAATAATCTAACACCTGTGACAAGCTTCAATCTGCTAGATATTAGATGACTTGATTAATTCAACAATTCCGCGGTATGTCATAGTATTTATAATTAATATCTGCCTAAATAAAGATAATATTACTTTTTGATTTGAATTCGAAAATACAGCAAAAATTAATTTGATTGTTAGATTCCTACTTTAACGCTACGTTACTTGTAAACTACTCCGTTAACACGCTGCTCTCATACATCATTCTACTTCATTATAACTCTACTATTTCATTACTCTATAGTGAATTGTGTTCTCGTAGTATATATTAAAGGTATATTAAATACTAGGATAACACTATGCTACTCCGACTCTTTGGTATACTTTCGCCACTATTCAACATGTTATTCCGATTTTTAATTAAGGTCCTCCTCCAAACTAATATACCGTCAACACGCTGCGCTAATAAAAAAAACTTTCTTATCAAACATTATTAACAGGCACTAATTAATTAACGCTAGATAGCAGTTGAGCTTCTTAATTCAAATCCACAAATCCATGGATTTACATAATGTATTAATTACTAATAGCTGCCAAAATAATGTAAAGATTACTTTGTGAAACTACCCCAAAAACTTCGCTACACCAAAGACACTATAATACTAACTTATAGACTGCCAACCTCATATAAAAATATTGACCCCGATAATACTAAAAGAAAAGACTTTGTGACGCAAAACTTAGGTAGTTAGAAAATTTTGACGCAAGTAACGGTGAACTACATATACAGTGGGTGCTAGATAGTAAAAAAGCGAATTAATTCAAATGCAAAATCTACGGTTTTTCTTAATATATTCATCATTAATCGCTTCCTAATTAAAATAAGGTTAATTCATGAAATATCGTTTCATTAGTGGCTGGTTAAAGCGCGCGTACTTAACTCTAACGAAGTGTGACAGCAGGCTATTCCAATACTTTGCTACATCGATACTATACTCCTCCATCGATATACTCCTCCGACACTGTGCGACCCCAAAATTATCATTTTGTCTAATTTCTCTGAAATTATACTTTGTGACGCAAAACTTAGGTAGTTAGAAAATTTTAACGCCAGTAACGGCCAACTACATATACAGTGGTAGATAGTAAAATAGCAAATTAATTCAAATGCAAATTCCACGGCCTTTCTTCATAATTAATTACAGCCTAAACAAAAATAAGGTTATTTTATGAAATATCGTTTCGTTAGTGGCTGATTATAGCGCGCATACTTAACTCTAACGAAGTGTGACAAAAGGGCTATTCCAATACTTTGCTATACCGATACAATGTTACTTCAACACTATTCTACTCCGACACTATGCGTCCCCAACATTACCATTTTACGACGCAAAATATAGAAAAATTTGACGCAAGTGACGGCCAACTACATTTATAGTTGGTGGTAGATAGTGAAATAGCAAATTAATTCTAATGCAAAATCCACGGCTTTTCATAATGTATTCATCATTAATCGCTGCCTAAATAAAGAGGTTACTCCATGAAATATCGTTTCATTAGACTCCGAAAATACCGCACGAACTAAATTCGACGGAGTTTCATGCAGATGCGATGACTTTGCATGTGTCTGCATTTAATGGGGTTTAAATCTCTCACTTTGGCTGTTTTTATTACCATAGATAGTGGTTTTACCTTTAATTTAGTTGCATTAAATTTTAGAACGTGGGTCATGACTAGGCTATGACCTACAAGTGATTGATATATAAATTTTGCATGTTTTTAGACCAAATTCGTACTGCATTGTTTAGTTACATCTCTATAGCACAGATGCTAAACATCCATACATAATACAGTCAAAACAAAAATAAAATTAAATGATACTTAATAATAAAATTTAGTTGTGGTAGAGCCACGCTACCGGAAAAAATCATTTTTGCTAGTGGCATGAATGAGCCGGCTTGTCCGGGAAAGTAGAACACTCTCACAGAAAAGTGTTGCAGTTGTCCATGCGTAGCGGTGATAGCTTACCATCAGGTGATTCGCTTGCTTGTTTGCCGTCCTCTATACCATAAAAAAAATGTCACATACCATAGTAAGTTGCAACCTGTGTGGTGGGTTACTAACTCAATCATTCTATATTTTATAATAGATACTTATATTAGAAAATCATACATGACCGTTCCAAAAAGACCATTTTTTATCACGTCCTGGCCGGGAATTAATCCCTAGACCCTGCGATTCAAAGGCACATAAACCACTGACGCAGGAACACTCAAAACCATCCTAAGAGTATCTTAACTAAATTCGATCTCAAATCTCGTTCTGTCTCTGTCTTGACAATTACCTAGCAAGACAAAGACAGTACAAGAATTTGAGTCCTGATTAGTTAAGAGTTTTTTGAGAATTCGGAGGTGAGCCATAGAGGTTGTCAAATAACACACACTTTAGAACATAAATATCACAAACGAATCGCGACAAAAACCTAAATTTGTATATTTGAATACGATTTGTAACATACAAGCAGTATACTGCAGCTTCGTTGGGAAACCTCCATTGAGCGCGAGCAGTTCATTACTGGCATTCAGCCGACAACTGCCGACGCCGTGATTCCTTTACTGTTCACCTAAATTTCACTAGCTGTGAACCCATTTTCTGAAAACTTTAATTCTATATAGATTTCAGTAGCTCAATGGCCCAGTTGGCGTGCGCATTAAGTGCTTACTCATGTAAAGCAACTCCGAGTACGGTCTCCATTGGGATGGGTACGCAAGTAACACAAAATTTCAAATTTCTTTAGATAGAAACAGCTGGTAATAAGGTTAATGTATTTGATTTAATTAATTACACATATACATTTACATATTTAATAAATAAAAACCGACGAAGTGCAAGTCGGACTCGCACACTCAGGATTCCGTGCATTATATATTATAAGTTTGAAATATTTTTATTATATGACTAGCTTTCGCCCGCGGCTCCGCCCGCGGCTGCGCCCGCGTCAATGTCGATCCCTCGGGAATAGTACTTTTTCCCGGGATAAAAGGTAGCCTATGTCCTTTTCCGCACTCCAGAGAACTTGTATGCAAAATTTCATGATGATCGGTTCAGTAGTTACGATGTGAAAGCGTAACAAACAAACAAATAAACAAACAAACAAACTCACTTTCGCATTTATAATATTAAGTTAGGATTAGGATTAGGATGTAGCTAAAAATTTATGCTTTTCGCAATTTTTACTTTATTTGTGCTATAAGATGTTGCTTGGTACCAAATTTCAAGATTCTGCGTTACCTGTAGGTTTTGATTCCCTTATGAATGTCGAAAAACACGAAAATATGCTGCATAACCAGCTGTATCTTTTGATTGCGTTGGCTTAGAAGTTTGATTTTTTTTACAACTCTAAGAGACAGTAGACTTGAGTATTTGATATGAATGTCAGCTTGATGCCTCTACGCGTTCATGAGAAAAAGGATCTTGACAGACAGACAGACAACCAAGTGATCCTATAAGGAATCCATTTTTCCTTTTGAGTTACGAAACCCTAAAAAAATACTGAAATGAAATTGCCAATTTCAAAACTATTGTTAAAAATTTTAAATTCTGACAGACTCGTTTTTCTTTTAAACGGGTACGCCCCAAACCGTCATTTGTCCGTCAAAATCGATGTGAAACAACAATAAAAGAAAGTTTCTGTTTGCCCTGAGATCCGTTTTGATCCATCCGATACGTGATCTAATCAAGAAAGGGTCCCTTGAATGTAGTTAATTAGGTAAATACAAAGTTTTAGACTGGTTCTTCAGTGTCCTGTTCGCCCTCCATTTATTTGTTGTTGACATTATAAAATTATTGTCTGATTCAAGAACGGAAGACCAGCGGCATGATGTTACTCAGGTACATCATCGCCTAATGCTCAGTGACCCCTTATGTGCCTTGTTTTGTAAACTGTTAGAAATAAGTAATGTTTGTTGTATTTGGCTCCAAATAAATTATTTTCTTTCTTTCAAAAGCCCCTTTTTAGGGTTCCGTAGTCCACAAGGAACCCTTATAGTTTCGTCATGTCCGTCCGTCCGTCTGTCTGTCTGTCCGGGCTCGTACTCCGTCGCTACTGCACCGATTGTCACGAAAATTGAAGAGATAGATATTGAAGTTACAAAAGTTGGTTTGTAAATTATGAAAAATGGTTTTTTTTTTCAACCCCATACAAGAGAAGAAAATTTAAAAATTAAATTGGACTAACCCCAACGTGTGGGGTATCGTTGAAAAGATCTATTAAAATGCAACGAAAATTGCTTTGAAACAACCGAGAAACTAAAAGGAAAAATAATAATAATAAGGCCGCAGAGCAGCTTGTGGCGAGCTGTTGGTGAGTAACGACACCACGGACCCGAGTGCTCCAGAGAGTCGGTCAGAGCCCTCGCCCCCGACGTGTCTTCATCGGTCGGGGTGGAAACCCAAGAGGGCTCGCAGGGCTCTCGACTCTGGCTTGCCTTAGTTGGCCGTCCAGAGAGGAGTCGTGAGAGCTGTTGCTCCAGGGGTGGAAGTGTTAAAGGGCATAACGCCGCGAGTAACTTCAGAGTAAGCGCAGCACACCTCTCGACACCCCGCGTGAGTCGCCCGCACCGGTGTTGCCCCTTTTGCCGGCATTAATCGTTGGCTATTTTGAGGGGCCCATCTAGTGGGCGGCAAGCCACCACCTGCCAATTGTAGTCAGTTATCATGATTATGGCAGGTGCACGTCCCTTTGCAATAACCCAGCATAAGTCCACCCAAATCTCAATCCAATAAACCCATTAATTTCCTTTTTAAAATGCAATAGTTCCTCCTCCGGCCAAGACTTGTTCAAGGGCATATCACACATTGGTATTTCTAGGAACGAGTTCTGGCTAGAGACCAACATTACATCTACTTCTCCAAAGGGCCTCTACGTGTTGGATCTATATCCCCACGCAAGCCTCTCAAAGAACCGGGGTAACACCCGTGAAATAAGAGAGATACAAATAATAATAATAATAATAATCATTTAATTCAGGCAACTACAATTTTTTTACAAAAATATAGCCCATATAATATATACCTTAAAGACTAACATATATATATATATATATATAATATAAAAAATTCTTATTTCACTACATCGTACGTATTGTCTGTGACGCACTACACAGTGATGGGGTGTCGGGTAGCCTCCCGCGAAAACGCCGAAAGACGACACCCTTCGGCCAGAAATCTTCTTTAGTGAAGGTCTCCATCTGAGCAGTTGGAACTCGCACCACATAATATGAGTTGAAATTCACGTTGTGACGCGATTTCAACTTTACGACCCTCAAGGTTAACTTCGTCTTCACTTTTATGTACTCCACCAGATCTTCACTCTTTGTAGAGTAATGGAGGCGGGACACGTAGAGTAAAGTCGTCGGTACGGCTGCACACAGCAACATGTTGGAACCGCTGAGTGCGGTACCGCACTTATTTCTACTTTGGGGCTTCTTCCGCTTCCGTATTACTTTGGTGAAGCCCTCATTGTCCACAACTCCCTTAGGAGCTGGTTCTAGAGCCACCACCTTTGCCGGGTGCGACTCTTCAAGTTGAGATGACCGCTGAATTTAGGGAGGTGCTTATGTGGAGGATGGTGCTTACATTCGTCACCGCGGGGGCTGTTCGAGGTGCGGGGCGGGGTGACGCAAGTCGTTCGACGGCGATGACCGGCGATGAATCCAATTTCGCAGACGCGAAACTTGACTGCGATGCATCGAGTGCACCGCGACACGTGTTAACGTTTGAGGCATCGGGTGACCTACTTACAGACTTGTTGGTTTTTAATTCAACTAATTCCGCTCGTAAATCATCGATGGTAGTTTTTGATGCCTCGAACTTCAACTGCAAATCGGCCAGGTTGGACTTCAACGTTGTAATATCTTTTAACAACCTAGTGACGTCGACATGGTCAAATGTAACCAGCGGAAGGCGGTGTAGGTCCTTACATACGAACGCCACGGGCCACTCTTCCGGATCAGTCGACTTGAACAGGTTTATCATGTCCTGAAGACTTTTCTCTCCCTTCTCATCTCTACGTCGAGACGGCATACGTTCGCTCATTTCAAGCGACTCATAAAGAAGCACCTTCGCACTTCGTATCTCTTCCTCTCGCCAATTACTGGTACAGATCTGAATTACACTGACTTCGTCCATGCAATCCAGCTGCTTATCCAGGAACGCCAGAAGTTCGCTCACCACGAGTTTTTTAGAGCCCATAGTGTCGACGGGCGGCGGCAGTGCCGCGCAAATCGCGAATTACAATTATAATTCGGAAGCGGAGTAATGCGCGTGTGGTTTCAAAGGCGCATAGCACTGCACTTGTACAACGTTAAAATTTGAGGTGTCCCCCTACCGTAACTTTTGAAATATTACTAAAATATTTCTGAAAAAAAAATGTATTAAATTATGTAGTTTCAATTAAAACTATAGCGATATCGGTATCATAGATAGTTATTTTTAAACTACTCGACCAACTTATGTAGTTACAGTCGGCCGAACAAAATGTATGAAGTCAACCGCAAAATGAAATTTGTATGTACAACATTCGACTTTTTTGCCGTTTTTATAGATAATGGTACGGAACCCTTCGTGCGCGAGACCGACTCGCACTTGGGCGGTTTTTTTTACCTTACTCTTTCCTTTTAAAATATGCCATTTATTAAATACGAGCGGTCCGCCCGGGCTTCGCGCGGCTAAATCTAGCACTGGTAAGTACCTATAGGTATAGATATATCTATAGCTTTTGTTCATCACGGATAATGTAGGATCTTAATGATGAAAGCATTTTTCAAATAGGTCTACAAGTTTCAGAACCTATATTGAAAAGGTTCTAAAACTAGTACACTTGTGGTGTAGTGTGCCTATTTCATAACTTTATAATTATTTTTTTGTAGTGATCCTGTTCATATAGTGTACATTTAATTACTGATGAAATAAAGAAAAAAACGTGCGTTTTTGCTTAATATGAGAACTAAAGCAAATATCTAAATATTGTAAAAATAACACTAAAATATAACTTGATCTAAAATATATGTCAAGTTTGTTAATATTGTTGTAAACTTAGTTATTTTCTTGCATAACTTCATGTTACTTGAATAGCCAGACATATAAACCATATAACTATACATTCTTCTTCTTCTTCATCCTTTACCTTATCCCATTTTTTCATTAATGGTCGGCACAGTATCTCAGTTCTCTTCATTTTGTTCTGTCGCCTACCATAGCCTTTGTCACTCCTTTCTTATTCATATTCTCCATGACACAATTCATCCATATTTGTTTAGGTTGACCTCGGTTTCGAGTTTCTTATTCTTTTAAATTCAATGCCTTCCTTGTGCTATGACTTTCTTCTTGCCTCATAACATGCCCAAACCAACTCAGCATATGGCTAGACATTACGTAGTGTTAAACTTTTTTTTCTAACACAACATAAAGTCATACCTGAAATATGTTACTCGTCACTCATCAGCCTAGAGTTAAATCGAGTACGAAACGCGCGATGGAGGCTCCTGGCATTGTTAATGTTTTCCTATCAAATGATATATATCATATTTTTTTTCGAAAAAAATCTTCTAACTACTTAAACTGAAAAAAAAATTACGGCAGGAGACCGGATGGAATGACACTTGTACCCTGGACCCTGAGGCTGGGACGACCGTTAGTGTGGGACGCGTTTTAACTTTTTTTATAGTTAGGTTTAGTTTTTAATTTTTTCTATTTATTGACATAACATAACAATAAAAAAAATATTACCTATCATTTGTCGAACCTACGCTATAGTTGAGTGTGTGAAGTAACAACTTAAATTCTAAATTCCAGCTTTGGTCTGACACGCATGATCGGCAGCTTCGTTTTACGAATACTCGTCTTCTATTTATGAGTTTGTTTGAGAAGTTTTCAGAGAATTGTCCAACAAACAAGAGTTTGTTTGTTGGACAATTTTTATGTCAAATAATTTCAGTCTCCAAGCTTTACGGCTCTGGAATGCTATGTGGAAAGCATTTTTTTCTGTGAATGGCTATCAGATTTTACTATGCACCTAGGATGCTTGAGTTATCTTATTCGCATTTTGATTTTATGTACATTCATTACGTAATTTTTATATTTTACTAGCTTTCGCCCGCGGCTCCACCCGCGTCAATGTCGATCCCACGGGAATAGTACTTTTTCCCGGGATAAAAGGTAGCCTATGTCCTTCTCCGTACTCTAGAGAACTTATATGCAAAATTTCATGATGATCGGTTCAGTAGTTACGGCGTGAAAGCGTAACAAACAAACAAACAAATAAACAAACAAACAAACTCACTTTCGCATTTTAGTTAGGATAGGATTAGGATAGGATTATTCACATTATGATCAGGGGAGTCATCCTCGCCTTATCTGCCTATCCGGTGGTTGCAGGTATGACATCGGGTACACACGCCTGGACTCCTAATCCGCTACTTACTCATTCCAATTCGTCTGAGCTAGTAGTATCCAAATATCTTCATTCCCTTCCAAAATAAAAAAAATCCTATACATCTCCAGCTTGAAAATGCTTTGGATGAATGTAAGCGTGGTGAGAATGGCAATGTCTTCCCATGGAATTTAAAATCCTTGGGAGAGAGGCATTTGTCCAGCAGTGGCAGGCCACTGCTGCAACGGCTGAAATTATATATCTTACCTTATAAAAAGAATCAAAATATATTTTGCATCATGATTTTTTTAGCCGTTCTCATTTCTATTTAGGTTCAATACTCTATTAAATATTATTGAGTACTGCTGGCAAAGCAGCTGGTTCTGTTTTGCCCAATACAGACTTCTTCTCAGACGTACACTTCTGACGGAGTGGTCGTGGTCATGGATCGTCTGTTAAGTTGGTTGCGGCTTTTGCGCGGCTACTGTCCACCCATAGCGACAAGATGGAAACCATTTGGGTCCTTGTTTGTACCAATGCCAACTGGTTTAAGCATGAGAAGATAGCAGACAGACAAAACTTTTGGTTTTATTATAATATGAGTACCGTTATCGTTTGCCTCAAGTTGGCCGTTACCTCCCGCCCCGCGCTACTTATATATTACTACTTTTATTACTTGAAATATGTATTTGTTATATTTTAAAAAATATTGTACGAAATAACGAAGTTATTTGATCGAGTGGTACTATTAATTATTGTACCTGTGACGTAATTTGCCGGCGGCCAACTCGCAGCGAACACGTAGTACAGATATGTAATTTTTTTTTCAATGGATTTATATATTATTTTAATAAGTGAAAATATTTCCAGTACTCCATGGATGTATTGTTCAACTAGATTATAAAAAATTTATATATTATATTAAATTCGATATGAATCTTGTACAGAGAGTTTTCTCTTTAAATATTTAACTTTTACATACAAGAGTATCTTTTACAAAAGCTCAAAGATTCACGTGTAAGTAAAGTTCATTTATAATAACGTATTTGCCTTACATCTAAGAATAATTCCTTCAAAGGAGCTATGAAGCGTTTATAAAGTTTCTGTTACCGTGTACCAAAGACGAAATTTTAATTAAGCGTTCCCCGATATATTATATTAATTAGATACTTAATTAATTAACGAATATCCGTTTTGTTAATTAACACAAAGAACACAATTACCTGGCCGATATCTTAAGCTTATTAGAAGGGTATAATATTGCAGCGAAGTACCTTCTCATTTTAATGAAAAGAACCTGGAGCTCAATTTTTGAACTGGTAGACACGATTTGCCACTTGTTGTAAAGTCAGCAATCGGTTCGCATTAACATGTGGATAAAATCAACAAGTTGTTGTGTAATAGTATTAAATGAAAACTTACGCGAGACATATTCTCGCCAAAGAATCGCCAACTAGTTTCGGTCTGTCACGAAGACTATTAACAGGGCGAGTGTTAAGGGTGGCAAAACGGCAGCTAAGGATCGTGACCCGCTGAATATGCCAGGCGTATACGAGGTTCCCTGTGAGTATGGCAAGAGCTAAATGGGACGTAATGTTTCAACTAGGCTGACTGAGCATATAAGACGTATGAAAAAACTGGACAAGGATGATTCCGCAATCACCGAGCATTTATTGGATTCGCTCGTCAAACATATCATAAGATTTGATAAGGCTAAAGTTCTAGTAAGAGAGAAATCTTTTGGCCCGCGTAAAATATGCGAAGCAATTTGATTATGAGACTGAATTACCTTGAGTGAAACCGTGGTTTAATAATGAAGTTATTCTGTTTTTAAACCATGCGAAATCTAATTATTTAAAGTTACCAGCAAAAAAACATTATTTATCGTCGCCAGAATAATGAAAAGCAAAGATTCGAATTATTAACAACTGGTATGTATTACAGAGACAATTATGGCAGAAATATAAAAAATTTTAAACAAAACAATAAAAAAAAACTATGACATGTTTTTGTCGTTGTTTACCAATTCGTAGTATCGATATCGATTCGACTTGCGTAACGTTTTCTATTACTCTTTTTGTGACATACGTTGTATATTGGGTACCATTATTACCGATACAAATTTGATTTTTTCTTAAATGTCTGTATGAATCTTCTATGAACTTTGAGCAACAAAGTATTCAAATTAAATGAAGAATAATATGTCAAACAAAGTCATGTTTGACATTTCGTATATGTGTTTGGTATCGTGCCAATATTCGGAAAACCCATTCAAATAATGGATCAAAATTTTGATTCGCATACTTAAGGTTGGAAATTATTGGCGGATCTTATTTTACTTATTCAAAAATTAAGCTCCTGCCGTGCTATAATTGAACGTACGACTTTATCAAACGAGTGATGTTTTTGATTTAAAAAACATAACATTTAGCAAATCACATATATTTATTTATTCGCGTAGAATGTAGAAATATAGCATTTAAAAAAAATGCTACGAGTAAACCAAAGTTATTGTTGAAACTATCATTTTCAAAACATTTTTACATACACATTACGTTTCTGTACGCAAAGCACTAACTAATACAACTCATCAAATTAAAACACGGTTTGAACATAGTCACATTAAATAATGGGAAGACTGAAGACACAGCTTTTGTCTCGCACAATACGTGATGAAAATTTTAGTTTTACTGGTATAAAATTACCTGTGAGACTTTCCACCGACGGATTCAAAAATATGTTTTATTAAATAACACGAAATGTCATTCACATTGAAATAAATTAAATATATTTATATACTGAGTTAATTATAAAGCTTTCTATAGATATTTTACGCTTAAAACTAATTCGTGAAAATTATATGTAAAATCCCTACACATATTACTTATTCACAATAATGTTATGATGTTCATTCCTGGACAGTAAACAACTATAGCGTATATAATAATTAAACTTACTTTTATATGTTTCGTTAAGTATCCAACAATGAGTTGAGTAAAGTTCGTTTTAAAGAAATATATAAAATCTAATAAATAAAAATATCAATTTATATTTTAAGAAATAAAATACCTTTAAATCACTATCAATCATGCCACTTTTTATCTATCCAATATAAAACCTCTGATTATTCGTTTCTTTGTGCAAGTTGACATATTTATCGCAAGAAACCGAAGCTCCATGGACGCATGTTTCATCATAAATACCCGTTAGGCTGCGTTTTCACCAAGGTTCTGCGAGATAGCGAAGCGGAATGCAAAGAAAACACCGCGAATGGTATCGCTTTGTTTTCTTACATCAATACTAAATCTTCTCATCAAGGCTTTCTCAACTCGACTCAGTCGACGTCAATCATTCATTTTCATTTATTCGAAACAACGACTCGACTTATAAAATTTCCTTATTCGTAATATTAGTCCTATTCTAGTCTTCCCATGGACAAATATGACGTTCAAAAAGAGATACATGTATATTATATTGACAACGTTACACACCCTCGCAACGCAACTTATTACCGTTCTTCTACTTTTACAGTGAAAACGCAGCTTTACTTTAGGACATGAAAAAGCTTACTAGATAAAATTGAAAAATGGCACCTGCATGCTAATATTTTGCCTTTACGGCTTTTTCTTTAGAGGCCGTTTGAACGGGGCATTTAGTTTTTGAAGAACAATACTCAATGAAATATGTAGATATTATTTTCAGTTTATTTTTGACACAATATATATTTACAAATAAAAAGACCGGGTAGATTGGCATGGATTTAGCTTTAGGCCCGGGTAGAACGTAAAGTACAATTTGTCTTATAAAAAGTCAGTGTTGACGTATTAATTTAGTACAGTGTTTGAATATTTTACCCACCACCTCTTAGAGACGGTAGTAGGATTAAAATATCGTGCCCTCGCCGCCCACCGCTCACAAAAACCACACCTCCTTTGTTGTGCAAAGAAGGCAAAGGAAAAACGACGCGGTAGCTTGTAGCAGAAAATCTGGGGAATTGATGAATTTGTTGACTTGTATTATTAAAGTACCTGGGCGACCGAGCTTTGCTCGGTTATTACTATTTATTGTAATATGATTGTGTTTAGGTAATAATCTACATAAACTTAAAAAGTAATTATTATTATTTATAATCGATTTCTATGTAGATCAGGTGTTCGATTTCAGTGATCCTAATGAGATATATATATTGATATCTCAACTTTAACGAGCGGGATTCGAACCCACTAATTTCTTGCCGTCCGCGTCTTAACCCGCTGGACCAGACGGACAGTGGCCGGCAGGACGAAATTAGCGACCATATTCTACGTGGAAAGAAAAACGCATAAAAACTCGAAAACACGCGTTTTCCCAAACATAGGACTAATCTAGATCGATTGTTTACCCCGAAAACCCCCACATATCAAATTACAGTGAAATCGTTAGATCGTTTCCGAGATCATAGAAATAAATTTATATACAAATGAATAAATAAATATACAAGAATTGCGCCTTTAAAGGATAAGATATGGTCCAGCCATATTATGGATATTATTACTAAGTTCAACAGACTGATATTGTTACCCAGTAGGTACTACCATTACTAACTTAGAGTTCACCGCATCTGGGTGAACTCCAAGTTGGTTCCATTTTTCCGGAATTGGATGATAACTTGATGCATAACATACATAGGTATGAGTTTACATTCAACGGAATTTTTGTCAAATGTAGAACCGCTCTTTTAAGAAAACATCATATTTATAATGTTTAAAAATAACTGAAAACTCTAGCTTATATTATTTACCCGTTGATTTCCTTTTGTAAACGCATTGTCCAAGTAGCAAGCCTTGTAGTAATACTATTCTTAACAAAATGTAATATAGCGCCAATTGTTTCGCTTGTAATATTTTTGAAAAGTATGACATCTATTCTGTGTTTTTTACTTTATATAATTGCATTATTATTTCAATATTTAGTTAGTGGTTAATACGCTATTTTATGAGTAATAATATATGACATAGTGTGTTTACAATATCATCATCATCATACTTCGAGTGTATACTTGGACTTCTTGTCTGACAAAACCTTCATATCAATAGTTTTTGCGTGGTTTATTATCATACCGCATTTGTAACTTTAGTGAGACTGACGATGACGAGATGGTGTCATAATGCCGGGCTGTCACAGCGTAGGTCATAGGTTCGATCCCTGGTCATGTCAAGTTTTAAAATTAAATTTGATTAATTAATTATTTATAATTAGTTTTTACTTCTTTTATATTTAAGGTTTTTTATTAGTATGAATATATGTTAGGTTTATTCAAGTTCAAATAAAATCAGATGAAACATTATCTTTTCCAGATTAACCAAGGTCTTCAATGTTATTTCTTATAGGCATTTATTATACAATTTAGTATCTTTAAGATTTCCTAGTCAGTAACTCATAACACAAGTCCCGAATAAATTTTGGGGCTAGCTCAATCTGTGTGATTTGTCCGTATATTACTTCCAAGTTAATATTTCTCAAGTAACAGTCAACATAAAATTTGCAAATAACCTAAAACTCCTAGTAACCACACATTGACATAAGAATCACGTAGAGGCGGCAGTGGGATTAAAACGTTGCGTCCTCGCCGCCGCTCACAAAACCCGTGCCTCCTTTGTTGTGCAAAGAAGGCAAAGGAAAAACGTCGCGGCAACTTGCAGGGGACAATCAGCGGAATTGTGCGATTTGTCGTCGAGAATTAATAGGTGTGGCACAAATTCTTGTTCGAATTGATTAGTAGTACCTATTTGTTCGAATATGTAATGCTGCAAACCTTCTAAAGTCACTAAAAGCAAGTAGGACTCGCTTATGAAGGCCCCGTAACCTTTTTTTATGTTTGTTTAAAAATCGTAAAGCAATTGACAGAAAACATCTACCTACCAAGTTGTGACTGTGTAGTCCTAATAGACTTAGAAAAAAGCGGCTGTCACATACGAACGGACAGACATCACAAAACTATAAGGGTTTCGTATTTTGATATTCGGCTATAGACAACGTTAATCAACAATCAAGCATTATTAGATAGCGGCAGGTCTTCTATTAAATGTGATACGTTGACTCATTCGGACAAACCGGTTAAAACTATTAAATTAACGAACATACTTACATATCATCACGTCTTTATTCAGACCATAAAGCTAGGATTCCACGCTATTAGACCTATTTGTGAGGAGTAGTTGAGCGTTTAGTCCTATCAATTTTTCGTCCCATTGAGAGGAAGAAAACTACTGTCAAAAAGTTTAAAATATGCGTTATGCGTTTCTTTCTTTCCCAATATTTTTAATTAATTAAGTACATGCATAGTGCAATGCATGCATAGTGTAAATTAAAAAATAAAAGATTAATGTCGATATTATCGGCATGGAAAAACTCTGGGACAACACCTAGAAAGCAATGATATGTTACTCATTTGACATTATTGCTGATATTAATTCAAAAAATCAATGCGACGAAATCAGAATTCTAAAATACTTTTTTGTTTGTGTTTCGTCCCATTGTGATTAGGACGAAGACTTCATGGGACAAAACGCTCAATTAAAGATTCAAAGTAATCTACGCGGGTCAATCAAAGTCAATACACGTAAAACAAATTACAAATTTATATAATTGTAACTAAATGAGTAATAAGCTATTTAATTTTCAATAAGTTTAATGTTTAACATCTTTATGCTCGCCATCTTATTAGACGTCGCCGTTAGTGTTAGAATCTTATGAATTTGCCGTAAAAAATATAAAAGTCACTAAACGCAAGTAGGACTCACTTATGAAGGCCCCTTAACCTTTTTTATGTTTGTTTAAAAATCGTAAAGCAATTGACAGAAAACGTCTACCTACCAAGTTTTAACTGTGTAGTCCTAATAGACTTAGAAAAACGGCTATGACATACGGACATGACAAATCTATAAGGGTTTTTGATATTCAGCTACGGAACCCTAAAAAATAATGCGTCCACACCTGTACATACAGAATTATAAAATGAATACTCATAATAAATTAAAAAACTAAGAATTCAATTGTAACTAACAAAATAATTTTACCTACTTCCAGAATGTATTGCCAATGACATAAATGAGCTGATAATTGTATTCATTCCTGTTCCAGCATTAATATCTCCTGTGTTTAATTGCCCGTGAAATATATATAACGAAGTAATTTCCCAATCGTTAATCCCGTATTCCTGTTATAATTTTCAGGACTACAATCATACCGCGTACGAAACATTATGAATTCTTTATGAGCTACAGAATATCTGGCCGTAGAGACAAACGACGTTACAATGAGTCCTCCCCTCACTGCTTTATGCAATATAAATATATATTTGACGAAGATAGAGATTTGACAAAGCATGTTGCGGATAATTTATATTTTATCTTGAATTAACAATGCTCTAAATTATATGTATAAATATACCAATGTCCTAGTTGTTGGATTTTACATGTAGCTTAGATTTTTTTTAAATATTAAGGTGTTAAGGCGATACCACTGTAAATAAGGTCGTTCTGAACCTTATTTATCTCGCAAAATACTTAAATTAGGAGTTTCAAATCTAAGTAATATGATTTTTGACTATTTCATCTCCAAAAGTGTAAGATGAAAACACGTTTTGATAAAATTTTCTCGATAGAAATATTTTTTGAAAAATGGTCTTCGTTCGCAGAGTTTTTGTTATTGTAGCTCAAATGCGACGAATGAAATAATGATTTATAGACTAAAAGATAGGTTATTAGTAATTCATCAAAATGTAAATATGAAAATACAATTAACCGGTCTGATTTTATATAAAATAGAAATAACGAATTTGGCGCTTACGTTTTTTTCTTTGAGCGACTCGCGACTATCTCCTATCTCATCATTCACGGGCTAAACCGCCAAGCGCTATCCCTTGCGCGCACTTGATCAGTCTGCGTACGCCTTTGCCGAGCGATGGTACCAAACATTTGAGGCCTCGTCTTAAAGCACCGTACGTACGGAATAAGGACGCTGTCAGTGTTGTGAGCTGAGGTTATGAGCACCCACTTTGGTTGTGAAAAAAACGCACTATTCCATAGGATTGTCGTTTCCTTTCCCATCCCCAACCCACTCTCGTGACAATATTAATATTATACTCACAAACAAAATAATCCTTTCTATCTATCTATTAATATTATAAATGCGAAAGTGAGTTTGTTTGTTATGCGTTCACGCCGTAACTATTGAACCGATCATCGTATAATTTTGCATAAAAGTTCACTGGAGTACAGAGAAGGACATAGGCTACCTTTTATCCCGGGAATAAGTACTATTCCCGAGGGATCGACATTATCGCGGGCGAAGCCGCAGGCGAAAGCTAGTATTAATTATAAATAAAACATATTTATTTGTAAGCAGCCAGTTCGAATTTTACCTTTTTTACGCCATGTCCGTAGTCTCATAGATGCCATATATGTAAATTTTACGAAAAAGTATCTTTCCTATCTTACACACCACGGAACTGCTCAATTGTTTTTTTTTTGCATCAGGGTCGTAAAATTCTGATCAGTATGAAAATATCTTGTAGAAGACATAAATAAATAATTATATACTCACACAGATTTAGCTACTGTAAGTTGTTAACCTGTGTTACATACAGGCTAAACTGAAAAATATATTTTTTCATCTTGACTTGACCGGGGATCGAACCCTGTTGTTGAAAGGCACTTGCGGTACCTCTGCGCCACGAAGTTCATAAGGAAAGGAAGGCTGTAATCAGGAACTTAAAATGTAAGACAATTATATTTATCTCTATATTTCAAATATATTAAAAAGTTGCAGCTACAGTACCACTCTTATCTTATAACAGTATTGTAACTATAAAAATTAAAAGCTTAGCAAGTTTAGTAATCCCTCACGATTCAACCAAATTTACTAGCGTTAATTTGACATCAATTTCATTTCACATGACAATATTTTGGCTTGCATTTGACAGTTTAGAAGTCAGTGCAGCCCATGTTACGATGGTCGATCTCCACCGTTGCATGCAATTTCGGCGCGCGTCAGAATATCTTGCACATTTGTTGTATATTGTGTGAGTGTTGTGTGGACCACACATAATTCGTCACGTCTCCCCGGTGTTACGAGGCCCGCAGCCTCCGATATTACGCCAGGAGAATCGCTTGGCTGGAAATGACATGAATGTTAAATTGCCTGTAACGATTTTGTTTGTTTCCCAGAGAAGATTTTCGTCATTCATGATGTTTGAGCAGCCAATTTTGACACAAGCCTATGTTTGACGATATATTCATGTATAAGCTCCTGTACTGTAAAATATATTGTACTATATTGTTTTTGTCAAAAGTTCATTATGTGTTGGAGAAACTAATACTTTTTATCAGTATAATAGAAATGAAAAAATACCAAGTATATAAGACAGACAGGTAACAATAAGAAAACATTCATTAATTTTTAACCGACTTAAAAAAGGAGGCGTTTATGAATTCGGTTGTATTTTTTTAACGTTTGTTACCTCAGAACTCCGTCCGTTTATGAACAGATTTTTTTTTCTTTGAAAGGTATGCTTACCATTTGGTCCCATTTAAAGTTCATCAAAATCGGTTGAGTTGTTTGACTGAAGTCGATTTTTTGATAAGAAAGATTATCTAAGATAGAATGGATTAAGGCGAAGTCTCGTACTCAAGTAGTGTTATGTATATGGTAAATAATTAGTAATTAATACCGATAAATCACACAGATTGAGCAAGTATTTTATTCTTCAACTTGATATTCTTCCTATCTTTTCATTTCTCGAGCCACTGAATTTTTAAACTACCCTTGTTAAGAGCTAGGCGTGATGTAATTTGTATAAAGTCAGCACCTTTCGTCGCTCTATTTCCATGGCTGCGGTACCAGCAGGTCTATTCTGTAACATCTCACTTACTATGCCTATTTGTTTCACATGTATTTTAAATGATCTTTGTGTATCCTGTCATTACATAGTAAGCCGTTTCTCGCTCTCTATCTGTTCCTATGTATGCTTAGATCTTTTAAACTATGCAACGGATTTTGATGCTTTTTTTAATAGATAGATTCAAGAGGAAGGTTTAATATATACATTGAACCCGTGCGAAGCCGGGGTCCGGGTCGCTAGTAATATTATAAATGCGCAAATGAGTTTGTTTATTTGTGATGCTTTTACACCCTTTCTACTGAACAGATCGTCATGAAATTTGGCATATCCGTCTGGAGTACGGAGAAGGATAGAGGGTACACATATCCTTCTGAGTAAAAGTACTGTTCCCGAGGAATCAACATTGATGAGGACAAAGACGCGGGCTGAAAGTTAGTATACAATATGTCCATTATTTGAACTTTTGCCATCTTATTATAAAAATCCTGTCTAGTGACTAGTTATGGTTCAACCTTGATTAAAGACCTAGTCAAGACTGACATAGATCTGAGACGATCTCTGGATGTTCTACCCTGGAAACAGTATTCATTCATTCATTCGTTTATTATACCACTCCACCGTTCCGATTTTCACAATATTATTCTTAAAAGTTGTTGTTTAAAAAAGTAAAAAACAAAAAATAATAATGTTGTAAACGATATCCTCAGATGTCTAATTATATAAATACTATTTAAAGTAATCTTAAAATTTATATATGTTTATAATTATAAACAATTTTTTCCTAATTTTATGAAGTGCAGGGCCAAAGTAATTGTGTTATGGTCCTTAATGATAGTTTTACTAATTTGATCGCATTTTCGAGAACTTGCTCATTGTGGACATAGATTTAAGTATAAAAATACATGTTTCTGGTTAACATGACCTATTTGTACGTAACAAATAAGTGCTACTTAAGTTAAACAAAGGAATTTGGTTTTTCTTTAGATCTAAAATTATCTTAGATTCAAACAATAAATCTTGTTTTATAATACATTATTTTCCTTAGTACTTGACTTGAAACCCAGTTAAATCCCCCATTACCCTTAACTGAAGTCAGTCACTGACAGGGACTCCGCAGTAAATTAGACACGTATTGAGATATCTCTATCTCACTCCAACGTATAGCTGCATCCCTCATTTAGGATACAGATTCAGCTAAGTGTTTTAAAATAAGATTTATTATTAGTCCGTGTTTTAAAACAAGATGAATTGTTTCTTAAAAAGCAGTTGTTTCAAAGACTGGTTAAATACTACATGAATATTCGCAAAACTTAACCACAATAATGAATCCCTTTTAGATACATTTTAGTTTTATTTTTATTTTTATGTGTGCCTAGCCTAAAAAATGAAGATCTCTTGTTGTTATTGTTTTCGTGTATGTGTAGTGTAATCTCTCTAAATCGATTCTTTGTCAGTTCTCTTTGCACTGTAATATTATTTTTTTAAATAAATTATATTCTTTCTTATTATTTTAAGAAATAAAAAGAGGTTGTGGACTCCGGCATCATTACATAAATTGAATCAGTTCGACCAGCCGGCCTATTTGCTAACTCAGTGCACAACGTTTTGACAATCACTACAAAATACATTGCGGCTTTCGTATGACTTACTTTTTTTATTCAAGATATACAACGCAATCTGTTTTGAAGTGACTATCAAACGTTGTACACTAAGTTATCAAATAGGCCGGCTGATCACAGGTGAATTTATATGTATAAGAGGTAGATGTTTTTAGGGTTATGTGCCCAAATGCCCAATGGACCTTATTACTTAGCCTTCGCTGTCCTTTCATCCACCCGGCTGTCACAAGGCTGTATCTTTTGAACCGTAATAAATATATAGGTACTTGAAATCATTTCAGAATGTATTTATACATAATAATGTAATGTTTACATCTATTTCTGTTATACCATAAAAATAAAGCAAATTTAATAGTGTACATACAAAATATATGTTTTAGGCATAATTTCTCGTTTATAATAATTGAATGCTGAGGTGGATGTGCGGAGTGACGCGGATGGATAGGATCAGAAATGTTTATGTAAGAGGAAGTTTGAAAGTAGCGCCGGTAAACGAAAAATTAAGGAGTGGTAGATTAGGTTGGTATGGTCATGTAATGAGGCGAGAAGGTAATCATATTATAAGAAAAGCGCTAGAGATGGAGGTTAGTGGATACCGGGGAAGGGGAAGACCAAAAAAGGAATGGATGGAATGCGTAAGGCAGGATATGAGGGCGGTGGGAGTGGATAAAGGCATGACGGGAAACGGAGTTGTGGAAGGAAAAGACATACTGCGCCGACCCCAGATAATGGGATAAGGTAAGGACGATGATGAATAATTTGTTGCTGCTAATTTGTTACTGATACGTCAAACAACAATAACAATTTGGGTCACTGCATAAGAGTGGTCGCACGGAAGAGGTCGCATATGTGTGATTTATCCCTATAATATGTATACAATATACATTCATATGTATATTATGTATTCATAGGTACTTATATATTAGGTGCCTCATACAAGAAACTTTTTTGTAAGACGTTAAATTTTCTACTAAGTTTTTCCAAAGTGTAAACTCCGACACACACTTAGCCAGTTTTGTTTCTGAGGATTTTGTATTTATTTATATGGTTCACCAACAGGTTACATGTACACCACTAATATATAACATTCCACTTCTATGCTAACATGCAACTGCATTCTAATAATACTGCAGATTTTAAGAATAAACATTGGATAGGGGTATATTTACCTGCACAGGCTTCTTAAAATAGAATACGAGTAGTTTCAGAATCGGACGCCAGGCAGTCGTCGTTGGCACGTGCCGTTGCTTGAATGTTTATTGCATTGAGATTGCGGCATAACTTGCTGGCTTATAATAAGGGTGAGTTTGAACGTCTTCAGAGATTTACCAGGCTGAGGTACAGATATCACCAATGGTTTTGATTGTCTCGTCATTTTATTATCCAATCATCGTCATTTCGAGTAGGTGTCACAAGCAATCGACCATGCACACCCTGGTGTCAGAGTTCTTCGGAACCGCCTCTCGGCCTTTGACGTGGTTTCTTTAACGACTACCAGATGGCAGCCGGGACCACCGGCTTAACGTGCCTTCCGAAGCACGGAATCATCTTTATTATCAGACAATCAGGTGATTCACGCCTGCAATGTCCTAACCAAACTGAAAACAACTAAACAAAGTATGCTTCCGGTGGGAATCGAACCCACGACCCCCGGGTCAACAGGCAAACGCCTTAACCACTGGACCACGGAGGCTGTTGCCTATTATTGTCCAATGCTGTGTTTGATTGATTAATAAAGGGATACAACGTATCAAAACAGCTCTGATGCACCATAGTTATCATAGGGGCGTGTTTGTACGTCTTCTCACGGTTACTAGATTGAGATTCATCGAAAAAAGTTATCAAAAGCCATGGTAGTTTTACATTTTCATTTTATTTGGGATAATTTGTTGTTATTTTCATGATGTCATATCTGGCTTTTAATAGTGCGATGGTGACACCTATGTAATATACTACTATTACTGCAAACTACTACCTAATATACAACAAACAAAAGATAACATTCATACATGGCACACATACTTACATGTCTTTGCATTCTTACAATGTGTCAATGAAGCATACATTTTTTTATAGTTCAGGGCCATAATGGCCAAGAGTAAGGTGCGAGGATTCCATATTGCGTATACTGACATAATAAAAGGAAGCTCATAGTTAAATCATAGTTCAAGCAAGAGATACTTGATGCAGTGAAGAGCAACATAGGTAAAATTTTATTCTTTATACAAGAACAAAACCGATTAAAATCTGGTCTATGCTTCGGAACCCGGGGTTGTGTGATAAAATCGAAACCCACGCGGACGAAGTCGCGGAAAATAGCTAATACTAACTTTATAAATATGAACGAAACTCTGTATTATGTTTTCACACATAAACCATTGAATCAAAATAGTTTTGTCAAATCAGGGATAAAAAACTCATCTTACGCAGACGTTTATGAAGGAAATACCTAGTCCACATAATCGTCAGCCCAACAAAAGAATGCCTTTGAAATTTCTAAGATTAGTGGTATTTTTATAAAACTGAGCTTCAGCAAGTTTGATGAGAACCATCTCTAATGAGGCTCTGCGGCAACTATTTAAAAGTGAAATGAAAAGCATTCGTAATTTGAAACTTAGCGTCCGCTAATGATGTTGATTCAGCACGCAGCAAAATTGCTACCTATCACTCGACAGGAATTTGTAATGTTTGTTGTTTGTTGCTTTTAGTCACATTTTACATAAAAGTTTAGAAGAGTACCTTAGTGAGAGAGGTAATACTTTGCGAAAGAAAAAACCTACGCGCTAGTACGCGTGCCGTAATTATTAGCTTTGTTTAGCTTGTATTTCCGAAGTCCCTCTTACGACATCCATAGGAAGACTTGGAGTGGTTCTATTCTACCTTGCCGGAAACCACACGGCTAATTTAGGTAAATTCACTCTATATTGCGTAGAATATTAAACTTATCTTGGAAATTAATTCACAAGGGTATACTAAAAATTATTATTCAATACCTTATTTTATTCTGTTTTCCTTAAAAAATTGAGGTGTATATCATTAACTTGGGAGTTGAAATCACAATGGTATATAATCTATATAACCTTGTGATTCAGATAAACACGGAGTCAAAGTTTGATTTACATAAACTTTATATAATCATAATCATCATCATCACAGCTGTAACAAGTCCACTGCTGTAAAAAGGCCTTACGCAACGATCTTTTGTTCTATGGGCGGATATTGCTGTACTCACCACTCTTGGTTGGCGGGTTTGGCGAGCGTAGCTTTCGGCTTCTTGTGATATCAATACTGCTGGCTTTTTTGTTTCTTTTTTTGTGATATCAAGCATTTTTAAATAGGGGAAGGAAAGGAATTGGTTGGATTTGAAAAGGGAAAGAAGTTATTGGGATACTACTTACTTGGATGAATGGGGGAAACGCAAGTAGCAGCGCGGGAAGCCGGGCTCGCGTACCCGATGATGGTATCGCGTATAAGGTATGGAACTTCCACCACCGGCCAAGCAGTTCAGAATGACATGTCTGACCATTATATACGATTCACACTTCATATGAACTTCAATCTAATACCACAGTAATAGAAAGTGAAAGAGTGAACTTATTCTAGGCCAAAAACCTCACCGCACTATAAATGTAAAATCAGGTCTGTCTTACTCCCCGTGTCTGTATCGAAAACATACCTACACACGGCGACCACTTCAATGCGGTAAAGCCGGGCAAATCCAGTAGGTACGACGTGCGTTTGTTTACATGTGTTCCTCGACTTCAACGAAATATGAATAATTATGTAGGTATCTAAACGAAAAGGTGCCGCGTTTTGACGCATGCTAAATTACACCGTATCGTTAACTACATTGAGTTGATATTTCTTTGAATATCTTTGCAGAGTGTGACTTCTGTAGGTAAGTGCTTGTTCTTATTCTGTGGTAAAGTTTATTTTACGTATAACACTGACAAACGAAACGTAGGTCGTCCTAGAGCTAGATGGCTCGACGATAATAGAAAAATCGTGGGTCAAAACTGTTTTCGTTGATATACTGAGATGGATGGCATGCGTTAAGAGGCCAGCCATGTGATTTAGAAGGCTGTAGATGATAATAATGATAACATTGTTTTGTGATCTTGGTTAGTTTTTGTATTACCACCAAGTCATCATCATTTCGTGTAGGTGTCACGGTCAATCGACCATGCACACCCTGGTGTCAGAGTTCTTCGGAACCGCCTCTCGGCCTCTGACATGGTTCCTTTGACGACTACCAGATGGCAGCCGGGACCACCAGCTTAACGTGCCTTCCGGAGCACGGAATCATCTTTATTATCAGACAATCAGGTGATTCAAGCCTGCAATGACCTAACCAAACTGGAAACAACTATACAAAGTATGCTTCCGGTGGGAATCGAACCCACGACCCCCGGGTCAACAGGCAAACGCCTTAACCACTAGACCACGAAGGCTACTGGACCACCAAGTTATATCAATGTCTTTTCGTAACTTCATGCAGATTTTGCGCGCATTAGCACGTTTTGTTTTCTCCTAGATTTCAGGAAAAAAAAACAACGGGTTGCACTCGGGGAGTGCCGGCAGCAGTGAAACTCCACGCGATAGAAAGAGAGGGAAATATAACTGCCTCTCCTACGCCACGCCGGCAGTCTCAGGTCACGTGTCCGTCTTACGAATTTCCAATCAGGTCACGTGTAAAAACGTAGGACGTTTCACCTGTTTCGCTTTTCGCGCACATTGCAATAGCGGATTAAAGCAAAATTATGTGTCAATAAGAGGTGGCTACCCCCATCACTTTTACGATTCATTATTTCATCTGCACCATCACGCTATTTGTGGGCTTTTGAAGTCAATACCAAAAGTTCTGTCTAATCCATCAAAGATTCATAAATATGTACCTATTTACGCAGCTTGAAAAACATGACGATCACATTACATGCCTACCAGGAAAATAGATGCACACTCTCTTTGTGTTTAACCGCTATTATGTGGGAGTGTGTATTTATGTGTGTTGGTCTGTGGCTCTTAAACGCACATATTTGTATGTATTTTTTATTTAACAGCGCTTTTTCTAGATCTTCTTAGAATATTATTTATCAAACTCGATCCACTCGTTTCAAAGATAGAAGGATTTTCGTATAAGTAGATTGCTTAGAATTTTAATTTTATAGAACTTGCAAAAGAACTTTTGTTTTTGATATATGTGGTACATATATAGTCTTTACATTTTTAATCCCCTCCACTGAGAATGCGTGTAAATGCGTTTCCAGCTATATGGAATTGTATAAGAAGATTTTAGGTGAACCTCCATTACCAGCGGCTTTGAGCTCTCTCTAATTTAGCCAACCCTCATATAAAAAGAAAGTTAGTAGCGCAGTCTAAATCCTTTTATTACAATATGAAGATTTTCTCTGCAATGCTAAGAAATGAACGTTTTTATAAGCCAGTAGTACATTTATTCATTTATTACAAAGTAACCTCAACCGTAAGAAATGAAATGAAATGAAATAAAATTAAATGAAATTAAATGAAATTAAATGAAATTAAATGAAATTAAATGAAATTAAATGAAATGAAATTAAATGAAAGTAAATGAAATGAAATGAACCTAAATATCATTAGGTAAGAAAACGGGCTACTTCAGTGTTTGTTTAAATTATATATTCAGTAATAACGTAGTATTTTCGATACACGGTGTGTTAAGTTCATGCATATACTCGTATTAACCAAATAATTTTTTGAAAAAATGAACTAGGATAGGTTGCTATTGAATGTTTGTACTCAGTTCACAAACCTAGATTTTAAGGTAAACTAAAATGTGAGTTAGTCAAAGGTAGAAGTAGACTGAAAAAATGCACTGTACAGTTTATTGCCGCTTCTTCTGTACTCCGATTTGGAAGTGGCTCTAAACTAAGCTATGATTAAATATCTGACGTCAATAATTCTCAATTATGAATCAAATATGACAAATAATAAACGTCTTAATAACCTATATTAAATAAAGGTTTTGATTCTTGATTCTTTTTGATTCTATGGCGTTGTGAAGCAAAGCTGAAACTGTGTGAGTGTTTCCACTAATAGATGAAGATAAATAGTGCGTAGGCGGTTGTTTTATTTTGCTAACCAGTAATATATCGACTAAATAATGACAAACAGGCCTCCTAGGAGTAACAGAATGTCAATTATTGTGTTTTTTTATATGTATTTTAATAAACTAAGGCTTGGAAATAAAGATTTCAATTATTACAATCTAGCCACCCAGACACCGACTTTGCATGGGTGCCATCTTCCTATTGAATCACTCTCTCTCTCTATTAAAAAAACGTATCAATATCCGTTGCGTAGTTTTAAAACTTATGATAGGTACATAAGGACAGACAGCGAAAAGCGAGTTTGTTTTATACTATGTAGAGATTTAGTTCAACAATCATCATCATCATCAGGTCTTTATAATAGTCTCCACTACAGGAACATGACCCTCTCTGGACTACTAGAGCCATACTTGGCCAGAGCAGCCAGAGGACTTGGCCTACACTCTCCACGCTGGCCAAACGGGTTGGAGAGGTCTCAGAGATGTTTATAAGCTTTGTTTAGCTTGTATTTCCTAAGTCGCCTTCTACGACAGCCACGGGAAGTCTTGGAGTGGTCCTATTCTACTCTGCCGGATACCACACGGCGCTCAACAATACTCATTATTTTAGGTAATTTATATTAGTGTCTAAATACATTTAACTTGCGGATAGTTAACAGTTTTTTTTTTATATGAAAACTTTTTTTTAAATATGATAAAGTTAAAATCTTCAAGTATTTACAGCAGTTGATACGGTAATCGTGATGGTATGCATTCTCGAGGGTTATGACCCAGAATAAATGGGTCGATATTGGTGCACTGCTATCTGAGCCTACTATCAAAAATGTGGCGGTTCTTAAGCTTTTAATACTTTTTTACAGCGACTACGCTCAGGTTTTTGTTATAAAGTAGGTTAATATGAAATGTCAAATTAAATAAAGTATTCTGAATGATCGAACTAGTTTTACAAGATAGTAACAGAAATCTACTATATTGTAAATATATATTGTTGGGATCCTTTTTTTCGTTTTTAATCAGTACATTTATTAAAACGTTTGCTTTCGCTTCCATCAATTAACGTGAAATGGGTTGTTATGTTATTAAAATGAAGAGATAACTTAATCAATAGATACGTTAGTGAAACCATTCTAGTACCATACATTAGTGAACAGTTTAACCATCGTTCTTCTTTCCTTAGCTTATTTTCAGCCAGAGATACAAGAAAAGTTAGAAAAATGAAGTCATACTCACATAGGTTCATTTTTCTAACATTTATATATAAATTGTGAAATTTTGATCGTTTTGGACCCATAAAGGGGTGACTCAGACCATCAATATGAACAAATTTTTCTATGACCAATGCTGGGAACTCAAAAAAAAAAATCATCATTTCCATACAAAAGAGTTCCGCCGCCCGGCCAGTTTGTATGGAAATGTCGATTTTTTTTGAGTTCCCAGCATTGTTCCCATAGGAAAAGTTATTTATTTTGATAGTCTGAGTCACCCCTTTCAGGATCCAAAACGATAAAAATTTCACCGTGTATGTATATCGTCACATTTTTTTAATTTTCTATTCTTAACTCATTCACAGACACTAAACCAGACACGATAGATATAACAATAGAAATTTACGTCTACAGGCGGGATGTCCCGGAAAATGAATTTTCTTTTTTATCACAGCTACTATATCTAAGTAAAAGTAAGTATACCCAGCAAAGTAAACGAAGACCTCGTACGACTAACTTAATTACACTTAAATTCTAAAAATACCGCTAGTTACTCCACGCCGCGCTCTACACGAGTTTAAATCGATTATCTAGCCCTGAGATTCATCATCAGGTCCTTTTTAGTCTCCACTACAGGAGCACGACCCTCTCTGTACTACTAGGGCCATACTTGGCCAGAGCAGCCAGAGGACTTGGCCTACACTCTCCACGCTGGCCAGACGGGTTGGAGAGGTCTCTTAGATGTTTATAAGCTTTGTTTAGCTTGTATTTCCTAAGTCGCCTTCTACGACATCCACGGGAAGACTTGGAGTGGTCCTATTCTACTCTGCCGGATACCACACGGCTAGAAAAATAAAACAAGCCCTGAGATTAGTTCTCGCAAATACATTTAGTCCAAAATAAGCCAGAATTTTTCTAAAACGCCTCTACGCCACGTCGGTTTGGGCTGTAAGCTAGAACAGTACTACTGGAAATTATGGCTATGAGATACCTGCGGTCGAAATAAAACTCATTACGGACATCAAGACGTATTGGTAATGATAACTGTGCTGAGCTACTCTTTGGATAAAAGTGTGATTGGGCAAATAGTGTTATTCTCACTTAAAATAAAAAAAAAATCGTTGGTTCTAGGTGCAATATGTATACTAGTACTTTTTATTAAAGAAGATTTTTAATTTTAATATTTAAATCTCTACATGCTACTAATTTAAAAGTTTTCACAGAAATATGAAACGAATAACTCGTACAACTTATTCAATATCCGCAGCAACTTGATCCATATCCCGATTTACATGAGTTTAAAACAGCGATTATCCGGTTCTCGCAAATGTATTTAGTCCAAAAATAAGCCAGACTTTTTCTAAAATGCCTCTGTGTAGTATGTATTCCAGTATTTTTTTTTAAGAAAGGTTAGTTATTTTATCTTTATTTGCCTCTATTTTAAAAGTTCTCACAGAAAAATAAAACAAATAAGTTGTACAACTAACTCAATACACAAAAATTCCAAATTTTTCGTAGCAACTAACTTCAGACACCAATTCAGAATAAAACAGCGATTATCCGGTTCTGTAATTAGTTTCGCAAATACATTTAGTACAAACACAAACCAGTATTTTTCTAAAATGCTTCTGACCTACATCCTACAACCATGCCTTAAGCCATCTTGGCTGTGAGCCAAACAGTACATCCTGTTGGAAATCAGGGCTTTGAAAGAACTCATGACAGATATCTGTGAGGTATCAAAAACAATATCGTTTTTGTGGTTTTATATTGAGAAAAATATTTTATGTTGCTCGGCGATACTACACATGTTATTCTGTTTTTGTAATCAATAGATGCTCAACACTAACACATTCCTTATTATACATGTTCATAATAATTATAAAATAAATACTTCTTGCGGCTGATATGATGATGATGATCTCACATCATCATCATATCAGCCGCAAGAAGTCCACTGCTGGACATAGGCCTTCCTCAAGGATTTCCAATACGACCGGTTGGAAGCGTCCTGCATCCAGCGTCTTCCTAGTGAGATAAATGTGTTTTATAATTATAAAAAAAATCTTGTGTTATATTTGAACTTTCATTTAGTGGATATTTAATTATACACCAGTTTATGTCTATAAGTAAATTTCGATGTTAGGCATTTCTACTCATTTTAATTACAATGCGCTGAGTCCACATGGAAATTAAGATCTAATCAAAGTGAATAAAACCATTAAAGTATATCTTAGTTAAACTAAAATTCATTATTTTTAAATACCGCTGACCTACCAGCCATTTTGGCTGCAAGCCAGAATTGTATATAAAAAATTACGCTTTGCATTGTCTTGTATATGACATTGCTACAAAAGAAAAAAACGTTTTCACGCGTTATTCAATTAATCTCAAGAAATTAATCATAATTATTAATATGTCAAAAGTATAAAATAATACAAAAATAAAAAACTTAAATTTAAATGATTAGTCAAAAAGACCGCCCCGCATTGCACCTGACGCAAATGTACCCATAACGCTTGCGGCGTTCCCTCGCTGTATTGCAAGGGAAATGCGTTGTACCAGGTACGATTCGGCGCGGAGGTCAGCATTATTTGTTCTTAGGCGTCTTCCTAGCTCTCGCACAAAACCCCTGGCCTCAGAACACCATACCCCGCTCACCTCTACCGCAAAGGGGATAAACAAATATGCATTCAGAGGCGCATATTTGGCATGCTTCTGGGTGGCTGCCCATTCAGCAGCTGCACCAGCCGTACGTATAGTTCGCGCCAGATGTGAGGCCGCATAGGTGCTGACACATGTCGCGTCCCACACCAGGCAACGCCCCCTTTCCCACGGTATTAAAGTTAAGCCGTCTGGCCTCTTTCCATCCGAGCGGCTCAAACCTGGGGGCTCGAGGGCACACGGTACACCAGCGGACACCAAAGCTCTCCGGATCACCTCATTGAGCATGTAGTGACGGAGAAATCGGCCTGCCGATTTACTACAGCTCAGCCCATGGTGACCGCTGGAGTCCACCCACGCACCACATACACAAGTGTGGGGTTCACACACGTCACACCCAAGTCTGAAGGCTACAGCCACCCTCAACGATCCGTCATCTAGAGCAGTACCCACATGAGGCGATGGAAGCGCATGGAGCCAAGCTCCAGACTCCGGAGACACTACTGCCCTGAGTCGAGCAACGTCGACTCCTACGGCAGCTCCAAGTAGCTGCTTATATCTAGCCCCACACAACTGGTCGTCCCACCCGCGTTGGATGCATCTATCCTTGGGGAGCTCAGTAAAAGGACAGACCAAAGACCAGGCGCTCAAGGCCTCCTCCGTATAAGGGACGCAGATATTATCGCCATGCACATGGAGAATGTTAGCGACCAATCCACGAACCCCGTGAGAGGATGCCAAGAAAGCCGATAAATTGGTGTCCTGCATACGTCTGATACCTATTCCACCATGGCGAATTGGAAGCGATGCCTGCGACCATTGTGTCACATTAAGACGTACATTGAGTCTTAATGTGACAACGTTACCTTCAAATCATCATCCAACTGTGAAATTTCGTTTGGAAATAGCATTTTTTTATTCAATTATTAATTAATTTTATTCAATTAATTAATAATTGGCTAATGGAAATATCACTGGAATATAAAAAGTAATTTAAAACTGTATCAACTTGCTGTGTTTTTAGACATTCAGTGCAATTGAGAAGGTTAACTCATGCACGTGCTTACCAGTTATTTTACTCAATAATTCTAAAACTAAAAACTTAAGTAACATACAAACTGCATGAAAAGCAAATAAAATTCCTACAAACAAATTAGTAATGTAATTAGTAGTGTACGAAGTAACTTAATCACGCTGCACTCTACACTAGTTAGAGTCGATTATCCAATTACTAAAATTTGATCCTCACAAATTATCTGGGCCCGAGATAAATTCTCGCAAGACCGTTAAGTCTAACCATAAGCTAAACATTTTTCTAAAACGCTTCTGATCTACAGACGTTTTGGTTTCAGTGCATCCTGTTGGAAATCAGGACTATCGAAGAACTCATTACGGACATCAGTGAGGTATCAGATACGATTGCTGCGTTGTGGTTTACTGTAATATGAACACAATATTTTTACAGAATATTTTTAAGAAAAAGATAGGGTATATCACACATTGGTATTTCAAACGTTACTGGTTTTGGCTAGAGACCAACCTTACATCAACTTCTCCAAAGGGTCTCTACGTGCTGGACCTATATCCCCACGCAAGCCTCTCAACCGGGATAACACACGTGAAATAAGAGAGATACAAGCAAAAATACTAAAGTCTTAAATATCCCGCAGCAACTTACACCACGCCGCACTCTAGACGAGTTTAAATCGATTATCCGGCTCTGAGATTAGTTCTCGCAAATACATTTAGTCTATTACAAGCCACCCTTTTTTCAAAATGCCTGTGTCTTGGCTGCTAGCCAGCAAATAGTGTATTTTGTAGGAAAAATCAACCAATTCGGACTCACACATATAACATTCTCCGACTTTGGTACATATAAGTAATAATACGCCTAAAGAACCTATACACTAGTGTCAGTATGAAGTATTTATGTTTTTCTGAAGGCACGCTAAAAGAGAAGATGTTGACTGGTTTTCGAATTACACTATCAGATCAAAAATATGAAATTAGGTAAAACATACAACAAGCGTTGCTGTATTGTTTCGAGATTAGTTCTCGCAAATATTAACTCTAAGCACTAGCATATTTTTACAAAACGCCTCTGACCTACAGCCAAAATGCTGCATCCTGTTGGAATTCGAGTTTATAAGATACAATCATTATTGTGCCGTGGTTTGTTGGTATATGAAAGAATATTTTATTAAACTTTGCACCTTTTTACCTATATGTTTTGCTATTACAAAAAGTTACAGCTTGTCAACGCGCTTTCTGATGAAATGAGTACTTGAGTAATAACAATATTACAGACATTTTAAAAGTGATTTTAAACTTTACGATTGGAAGGGAGGTTGACTGGAAGGCATTTATATATTTTAATCATTTATAATATGTAGGATTTTAACTTTAACATCTTCCACATACGTTCCTTCAGTGCTCTTTAACATAGAGTTGCTTCAGCTTCAAATTACCGCTACAAATTAAATCAAAAATTTACAACTGCAGGATTTTTAAATTTTGTATAAAAATCTTGCAGTAATAAAATTAACTTACTTGTAGACCAACTACATGAGTTTAAATCGATTATCCGGCTTCCGAGATTAGTTCTCGCAAATACATTTAGTCCAAACACAAGCCAGGCTTTTTCTGAAACGCCTCTGAACTACAGCTGTCTTGGCTGCGAGCCAGAACAGTGTACTCTGCAGGTAATCGGTGCTATGAGAGACAGTCGCCAAGATAGAACTCATTACGGGCTTCAGCGTGATATCAGACTCGTTAACAACAATATAATCATTTTCACATATTAAATATTCCTTAAGATATAGGAATAATCTGCTAACATAGCTACGAAAAGCTAAACTATTTTCAAAACGCTTCTGTTACAGCCGCTTTATCTGCGTTTCAGCGTACTAATGGAAATTGAGACTATGAGACGCAGTCACCGAGATATTAAACTCATTACGGTCTTTAGTGAGTCAGTTATTGTTCACTGTAAAATAATAAAAAAACCTTGTAAGGTATGTTTTTTTTTAACAGTTTCATTTATGTTTATGAATATCTCATATTCTGGGCAAAAAATAGTTTATGAAAGATTGAAACTGGTGAAATTGAGATTATATATTTGATTGTTTTTTTTTATGCAATTTTTAAATAAAAAAAGAAGAGATTCTTTTCTTATTTAAAAAATGCATACATATTTTCAAGGTTTTTTAAATATATGTTTTCAATATTTTGAGTTGAACAAAAGAGAAAAAGAATAATAATTACGTCTCTGGTTAATCCATGAACGCGTAACAACAAATATATAATCTCACTTTTGCCAGTTTCAATATTTCTTATACCTACATAAATGTATAATATAGCAAGAGTAAAAAAAACTTTTTCAAAACGCTTCTGAGTCACAGCCGTTATCTGCGAACCAGCGTACTACGAATTGGGTATATGAGACACAGTCGCCGAGATAAAGTTAATTACAGCTCTGATACCTCACTCACCATCAGTATACTTTCAGACCTGATTAAAAGAAGCAGCACCATAGTGCAGGAAACTTTACTAGTGATTACTAATTGTTTAATAACTAAAAGTTATGGTCGTATTTTAAAATAACAGAATTTAAAATTTTATTGTATTAAGCTTAAACATCATTCATCATCACATCATTAGGGTAGCAGGCACGGTAAACCCGCCACATTCATTGGAATATTCAAATAATATTATACTGTGCTCTTCTCAGGTAGTAACTTGAGGGCGAAAGTTGTAAGCGCAAAAAAACTGAGGCTAGAAAGAACGAAGAGCTCTTCGCGTCTTTGTCTTACTTGTTTTAAAAATATTTTTCTAGGTTTTTGTGTCTGTTTACCACAAAATAAATCATTTCTTTAAAGCAAAAATCTGATATTTGATATACTTGTCACTTATTTTTAATCCCATGACTGCGTTTGAGATGTACCAAAACAAATACGTGTGCGATAGTTAAATATTGCTCCTTCTTTTTTTTTATATTCGAACGTAGAACTTAGTACCTACCTATTTGCGAAGAATAAAGTTTTACGCCGTGTGGTAACCGACAGAGTAGAATAGGACCACTCCAAGTCTTTCCGTGGATGTCGTAAAAGGCGACTTAGGAAATACAAGCTAAACAAAGCTTATAAACATCTGAGGGACCTTTCCAATCCGTCTGGCCAGCGTGGAGAGTGTAGGCCAAGTCCTCTAGCTGCTCTGGCCAAGTATGGCTCTAGTAGTACAGAGAGGGTCGTGCTCCTGTAGTGGAGACTAAAAATACTGATGATGATGAAAGTTTTACGGACAATTGTCAAAACCAATTCCCAAACGGCAAGAAAGAACCGATGAACACAAAATTCAAATGAAATTCCATCGAACACATTCAATTTAGGGCATAATGTAACTTTTTGCAAAAAAGCTCATAGTGGCGGTTTTTCCCGGCGAACGTTCTAGAAGGGCGTCGGGAGTGTTTTCGTTTAATTTCCCAGTAAAACGGTCTGCGCTCCTCAACATAATTACCAGCGACTAATTCAATGTATCGTTTCATCACCGTCTCCTTTTCACGCTGTATTTTTGCATTTAAAAAGGTTCACTCATTTTCCTTGGTCTGCGTTGTAATTGAAAATTATATCAGCGGATTGAACGGTCCTTAGTTTCTATGATTTTTCAAAAAAAGTTTAGTGTAATTCCTAAAATATAAATTTAGTTTTCGTAATAGGTTTCCAATATTCGTTTCAGTGACATACAAATTAAGTAAACATTGTCGGAAAATATTTTTGTTTTTCTCAGGGTCACTCAACTGGGCTTCCGATACAAATTACTATAATATTCTAGTAGAGATTAAGAAGATAATAGATTAAGCGCCAAGGAAGTTATCACTTCAATAATGGGCAGGTTTTGCAAAATAACATATATATATATATATAAGTTAACGATTTTGGTGCGCATCTTACTTGTTCACGTAGTATTTTTTCCTCTATGCTTGTACATAGTAAACAAATTGTTATCTGTTCTTTATATCTGAATATAAGACCCATAGGTGGCCAGACCAGCTCTGGTTCAGATGAATAGTAAGGATGAAAGTTTGTAAACACAAATGAAAATAGTGATAAGATCTCTAGGTTTATTCCTTCATCAGTTTTTAAGATTTGCGAGGGTAAGGTAGTTTTTGTCATGGTGGTGGTAGTCATCCTCGACTGCCTGTCCAGTGGTTGCAGATGGCATCGGGTACGCGCGCCCGGCCTCCCGAGCTGCTACTTGCTTTTCGCCCATTCAATCGAGTGGGAAGTATCCCAATACCTTTTATTTCCTTTACAAATCCACTAAATTTCTTTTCTTACCCAGTTTAAAAATGCTTGCGATGGGCAGCAGCATCCGAAGCACAGAAAGCCGGGGAGACTGCGCTCACCAACCCGCCTGCTAAGCATGGTGAGTATGGCAATATCGCTCATGTCCTGTGTCTTTTGGTAGCTGTAATGATGATGATGATGAAGGTGGTTTTTATAAACTCCAGATTATGGAATGTCTGAGAAGTATGAGACCCCTTTTGGCCGTGTGGTTTCGGCAGAGTAGAATAGGACCAATCCTAGTCTTTCCATGGAGGTCGTTAGAGGCGACTTAGGAAATACAAGCTAAACAACGTTCATAAACATCAATGAGACCTCTTCAACACGTCTGGCCAGCGAGGAGAGTGTAGGCCAAATCCTTTGTCTGCTCTGGCCAAGTATGGCTCCGATAGTACAAAGAGGGTCATACTCCTGCAATGGAGACTAAAAAGACCTGATGATAATGATGATGATGACGAGAACTCGTAATAAAAAACGTTTAGCACGTAACAGAAAATCATAATATATATTGTTTTTGAACTAAATCATGTTAATTACTTACTGAACCCTAGGTAAAGTTATTACCTACTCATTTCATTTACAAAGCTTTTAAAATATCCTTCTCCTAAATGAATATTTTGGTGAGAATGGCCTATAAAAACTTTTATTAAATAATAAGACTTTATATTTAATTAAATGGACGTTCATGATTACAAAATATGAAATTATAGCGATCACCCGTCTAATCCTTATTTATTAATGTTTTATATTAAAAGATTCCATGATGGAATCTTTTAATATAAAACAATGGGGGCTGACCGCCAACCCCCTTAAGTCTCCCCTTAAGCATTTAAGGGGGATGGGACGTGAACTCGGCAGTTGATCAAATTTTTGCTCGAGGTTCGGATGACTTGGATACCGTGTTGGTTTAGGATATTTTGCATTTCTCAAACATAAATATAAATGCGCCTTTTTTGTTTAGATTAACAATAATACTAATTAGCAAATGCCAAAATAAGTAAAGGGTAGAGTATGACTTAGACAGCCAGTATTTTAACCGACTTCAAAAAAAAGGAGGTAGTCAACCCGGTTGTACCTTTTTTAATGTTTCTTACCGCATAACTCCATCATTTATGTACCTATTTTGAAAATATTTTTTTGGAGGAATATGCTTTTAAATTGGCCCTATTTAAATTCGTCAAAATTAATTGTAGTTTTATTTAGTTCGGCTTTTTTTATATTTAATGTTCCGGATTTCAAAAGATAGAACCCTTAATGTTCGGTATCTCAAAAGGTAAAATGGAACCATCATAGGACATAATTGTCCATTTATCCGTCTGTCTGTCAAGACCATTTTTTCTCAGGAATACGTGGAAGATTTAGTTGAAGTTAATATCAAATATTGTAATAACTATACGATCCATTGAAGTTGTGAAAAAATTTAACAAAAATAAAATAAAAAAATACCAAATAAGTATGTCGTATTTTTTGCCAATTTGCTCGGGAATCAAAACCTATAGGGTACTTCTTGAAGACTCAAGATCATGAAATTTGCCATGAAGTTTGGTTTTATACCGAAAATCGTTAATTTGTAGTCGAAACTAAAAAACAAAATGTTTATATTATTTATATACTATTAACACTTGGCCTGTTTTTAGGGTTCCGTAGTCCACAAGGAACCCTTATAGTTTCGTCATGTCCGTCCGTCCGTCCGTCCGTTCGTCTGTCTGTCCGTCCGGGCTCGTACTCCGCCGCTACTGCACCGATTGTCACGAAAATTGGTGGAGAGATAGATATTGAAATTCCAAATGTTATTTTTTAACTTTTTTTTTTTAGCGGTATCGGTATCATAGATAGTTATTTTTATACAACTCGACCAACTTATGTGGTTACAGTCGGCCGAACAAAATTTATGGAGTCAACCGCAAAATGAAATTTGTATATACAACTTTTGACTTTTTTGCCGTTTTTATAGATAACGGTACGGAACCCTTCGTGCGTGAGTCTGACTCATACAATGGTAAATTGAAGACAAAAATCAAACAATAGAATAAAATAGTGAAAACAAAAACGCCAACTCATAGGTACCATTATTTAATATTCAAGTTCAAGTCGTCCCATTGTGACAAATGGGATAAAAGTAATATTTACTCGCGAAACTTTGTAGTCTCGAAAAAAGGTGGAATACAAAATTTGTTATTATTCATATGAACATAAAGGGGAATTCGATATGCGCGAAACGTCTGAGGGGTCCTACTCATCTTTATTTGTTTTAGATTACTTTGGGTTGGGAAAGTTGGTAGTACTCGTACGAGTATTGGGCTACCCCCGTGAACACATCCGAGGATTTGGGGATTTGTAAACTTATGCGGCTGCGTGGAAAAAAATAATCACTAAGTTTTTCAATTCGAATTTGGAACTTCTCAGACGTTTGGTGCACGGTGTAAACTTTTTGCTTTTTGTGTATGTTTTCTGTATTCATATGATAGACCGGGAGCCGGCGGCGTGATTTCCTAACTCATGAGATAAAAGAGTCTAGTATGTAATAGAAGTAGGACTTAGTAGGTGTAGGGTTGCTAATCCTTAACTTGGAAGAAATATGAAGAAAATGTGTTAAAATTGACATTTTGGCCAAAAATTATCTCATGACATACACCAACGGGACTTTGACACAGCGAAGAAATCCTTATTGAGACCTTAACCAGCTATAGTTGCAACTGAAAACCATGGAAGATATCCAATACTAGCTGTTGCCCGCGACTTCGTCCGCGGCAATTTCTGTTATTATGATTACTCGTAATTAGTTTTTTATTAGTAAAGATGAATAATTTTCCTCCTTTTTCAAAACATTTTTTATAGATGCTTCGCTCCTATCGGTCGCAGCGTGATGTTTTATGACCTAAAGCTTTCCTCAATAAATGGACTATCCAACACAAAAATAATTTTCCAATTTGAACCAGTAGTTCCTGAGATTAGCGCGTTCAAACAAACAAACTCTTCAGCTTTATATATTAGTATAGATGGGCCACGTTTTAGATTAAAGCATTTAATAAATATGATAATAAAATCCAAAAGTACTTACTCTAAATACCTGAATAGATTTGGATATATGAGGTATTATTAGAATCCTCCCGAACAAATATTTTTTTTTTTCAGAGCAGTCGTATTATTTATTTTTTGAATTGAAATATTACTGTATTATTCAAAAAGGCTAATCCGTATGAAAATTATGTTTGTAATTATGGATGTATGTTAATCAAATAAAGCAATTAGAAAAGGACAGGTAACAACGACAGAAAACATTCTCGACAAAACTCATTAAAATTATGTTGTAATTCGTTTTCGTGTACAATATGACAAGTATGTATATTGCTCGTATTATGAGATAACTTATAAACTTATTTTTAGCTATTTTCAAAACAAAACACATTATAAAATTGTAACCAAGTTTTTGTAGCTCACAGGACATTTTATTTTTTGTAAAAAAGGCTATCGCAGGCTACGTAAATCGTGTAATGCGATAGCAGAGGCTGTCAGCGCATTTGGTTTGAATATTTCATAGGTTTGTGGTTCTGTAGTTCGGTTTTAGGCACAAGAGGCGAGCGTTTACAAATCTTCGATTATGCTAGAAGCAGCAGATATTCAGTACTAGCATAATTTATTTATTTATTTATTTATTTATTTATTTATTTATTTATTTATTTATTTATTTATTTATTTATTTATTTATTTATTTATTTATTTATTTATTTATTTATTTATTTATTTATTTATTTATTTATTTATTTATTTATTTATTTATTTATTTATTTATTTATTTATTTATTTATTTATTTATTTATTTATTTATTTATTTATTTATTTATTTATTTATTTATTTATTTATTTATTTATTTATTTATTTATTTATTTATTTATTTATTTATTTATTTATTTATTTATTTATTTATTTATTTATTTATTTATTTATTTATTTATTTATTTATTTATTTATTTATTTATTTATTTAATCTTAGGGAGTCTTACAGCATCACTGAACATATAATAATTCTTATATAATATCTATGTGCTATTAACAAGTCTCCGCCTATTAAAATGCCACAATCTAGCCTAATAGGAGACTATATTGATCTGCGTCAAGTAAGGTGTCATTAGTCATGACGGCCAAATCATGTCGCATCTTCGTTTATGTAGAGTAGAAAAAAAAGCTAGATCTAGTTTAAACCAATTTTCGGTCGAAGTTTGCATGGTAGTGTACATCATAATATATTTTTAGTTTTATCTTTCTCTTAATTTAAAAGTTACAGGGGGCACACATTCTACCACTTTGGAAGTGTCTAATTAACGCGCAAATTATTAAGTTTAGAAAAAAAAAATATATTAGAAACCTCAATATCATTTTTGAAGACCTATCCATCCTATTTTTGAGTTTTAGTTCTAAGTAAACCCCCAAAATTTATTGTTTTTTTTTCTATTTTTGTGTAAAAATCTTAAAGCGGTTCACAAAATAACCACTACTTACCAAGTTTCAACAGTATAGTATAGTATAGTTAAATTTAAAGTGGCTGTGACATACGGAAGGACAGAGAGACATGACGAATCCGAAAAGGGTTCCGTTTTTTGCCATTTGGGTACGGAACCCTAAAAAATATGTAGGTAGATCAGGGGTGTCATCCTCAACTGCTTTGACGGCGGTTGTAGGTATGGCATCGGGTTTGCACGCCCTACCCTAGCTTAAAAATGCTACCGATGGGCAGCAGATTCGGAAGCACAATAAGCTAAGAAACTGCGCTCGCCAATCCGCCTAACAAGCGTGGTGAGTATGGTAATATCATGCCCTAGAATCCTTGTGAGAGGCCTTTGTTCAGCAGTGGACTTCTTACGGCTGAAATGATGATACTCGGACACATACGTAGATTCGGTTTGGCCACAAAGAAATGGAATACCTCGTAGCAAAATCAGTTTGGCTCAAGGAAATGGAATTCCTCGTAGCCAAATCAGTTTGGCCACAAGGAAATGGAATTCCTCGTAGCCAAATCAGTAAGGCAAATTGTTTGGTCACGAGGAAGTACCTGGTCCTAGAGCCTATTTTGAATGTCGTAAAAACCAAGTAAGTAATCAATGAATATTTTCTAAATCTGCTACAGTGTTTTAACTTGAATCCCATCACGTTTAAAAATATATCTACTTTATATGGTTTTAGGCGGATTTTTTTAATATTCCTGTATTTTTTGCAGTATTTAATTTTAAATCTATGCAATCAATACATTTTTAACAATGTTGTCGTTGTTTTTGGTCCTAATACATTTATATTGGTCCTAATATTCTTCCATGATGACCTGAGAGAAAAGAAAAAACCGGCCAAGTGCGAGTCTGACTCGCGCACGAAGGGTTCTGTACCATTATCTATAATAACGACAAAAAGCATGTCTGTTATATGGGAGCCTCCTCAAAGGGGCAACGACTTCAAAATTATAAAATACTTATTGATTTTTTTTTCTTATTGAATTATTTCTGAATAAACAATCTTGGTGATCCGTAATGCGATGCAAACTGCTGAAACCCACTAATATTAGAAATGCGAAAGTATCGTCGAACCAATTTCGATGATATTTGGCACGAAGATGTTACTGACTCTTAAGAAAAGTAAAGATAAGTTTTAACTCGAAAAATATTTTAAAAGAGAATGAAAAGTATAAGTTTGTTTTGCACATTCCTTCACTGCAGCAAAAACTACTTTAAAATAAAACAATAGAACTACTTTGGATTACGGGCACGTGCTTCTTCGCTCGTGGTTCTAATTGACCCATTCCAAAAATACCTTGGGCCATTCGCACCACTCCACCACTGTAGTGCGCATAGCTCGATTTAGATAAAGTGCTTGGCTTGGCGATTCGTACCATAGTTTGAATTGTTCATTATCGTGACGACTAAAGGCCTAAATTAACGCAAACTCAAATATTTTCCAATTTAAATGCAGTTAACCAGCAATTATTTTTCAGTATAACCTTTCAAAAATCCCCCTTCCGTAACCTAATAGACGCTCGTCCGCTCAAAACCGAAAACAGTTTTGCAGCATAATTTCCGCAGGCTATACAAAATCGATACGACCCAATCGAACCCTAATCGGTTTTTGAGATCGCAATAGTACGTCTTAATTCGATGTCGCCTCGAGTGCCCTTAGAAAGGGAAATACATTTATGTAAATATAGACCGCACCTAGGTCGGGTTGTACGGGGTACCGCTTAATCTTGCAAATTTATGCAACTCGGCGACAACACGTCAAACTGTCTTCGCTCGAGGACGTGATCCAAATCCGATTCAGGGCGTCATTTCGGCCGTAAAACGCTTAGCAGTTGGCACATTTGTCGTATAATTCCGACCTCCTTGGAGGCCAATTCTGGGCATGTCCTTATTATTCAAAGCCGTTAAGGCTCCATGTGCACATTTGTGGCCAAACTGTTTGATGGCTGGTAAATGTTTCGTGATCGCGCTACTTGGCTTTTGGTTTAGACATCGATAGGTAGTTGTAAGTTTACAACTTTGTTAATTTCAAATTCCTAGAAGGAGGAGGTGCCCTGCCTTAGACATATTATAAATATCCTTAGCATACATGAAACCGTTTTTGTTTTAGAGCACTAAAAGTGTGATAAAATATGCACATACGACAGAAGCTTTGATCGTTTTTGTTATTTTTGTAACCTACTCGATTAGGCAAGCGACGCAAGCAGTACGTTTTCCTACTAACTTACAAATTTTAGTGACAGGCCAAAATAACCTATTACAAAACCCTCTTGTTTTAGGTTAACAGTAATTTAAGTTCATGTTACTATGGCATCTATAAAAATATATGTTTAAATAAACACAGCTTGGTCTTGGATCTTAAATCTAACTCTATTGTCAGATATGCCCAACTGTCTGAAGGTATCTGGCGTAGGTATTCCGCATCAGAAATGAATTACATACAAGTGCATCAAAATAATAGAATCAAAATTCATATCAAACCACGTTTGTGTTCAACCTACCTACAACTCTGTTAAAGTTAATATCGTTGGCCCTTAGCCGTATTTTTAACCGAGTTCAAAAAAAGAAAAAGGCTATCAATTCGGTTGAATCTTATTAATGTTTGTTACTATATAACATCTGGAGATGGAAGTATCCGACTGGTCAGAGGTGGCACAGAATAGGGAAGAATGACGCACTTTAATGTCGGAGGCCAAGATCCACTTCGGGTCGCTGATGATGACTTCAATATAGTGCGATTGAAGTCAGATTTTTTAAATATAAACCAGTTTTAAAGTAAATATATAGGTGTAATATTGCAGAACTGGTAAACAGCAAAAGCAGTATGATCCGAAATAAACCGGATTATTTTCACCTCAGCAATCCGATGTTGGGCTTTGGAAGTCTATATTTCAATATAGATAGTTTTAAGTAGAATCAGATTATCGGCGTCTACCATAGGTTTGTACATATCATTTACAATATTAGAAAGTGTAACTTTTTAAAACCGTAATAGTTTACTTACTAGGAAATAACGCAGGTCGGGATTAAATTAAAAAAGTGGAAGGAGGCCTTTGCCCAGCAGTGGGACACATGATGGCTCGATAAAAGTAGCTAGTGTACTAGGGATTAACCGCGCTTTTGAAGGCACGTTAAACCGTTAAGCTGTGTCGGATGCCTTAAGAAAGCTTGAAAAGTATGACATCAGTGGTGGCCACTTATACACTCGAAAAACAACAAAAAAATAGATGTATAGTAACTATCATGAGTCTTATATATCAGTTTTAATAAAATCCTTTTCATGCTGGTCTGGGAGAAAAGAAAAAACGTAGAATACACCAGCTGTAGGCGATGCGGCTAGCAACGTATCACTATTTTGATTCAGTTTTCCACCTAGATGCCCACTAACATGCTAAACGTTGTGAAGGCTCGGCCGTCCCGACGCTCAAGCCGAGTTCCACATATAAAGATGGTAGGGAGAGCACAAGACGAACACACAGAACACAGCTAATAACTTTATTAAAATCTTTGCTTTTACAACTTCAATAAATATTTTTTTTTTTTTTTTTTTTTTTACAAAATTTGAATTAGGCATTTGTCTCCCATCTCACCTGATGGTAAGTGACGATGAAGACGAGGATGTTACATGCCTATCCAAGAGATACCCATTTATTCTACTTTATAATTATCAGAGACTTATGCTCCAGGATATGGTAGTAGACTCAATGAGTGATAGACTGAAAGATGTTAACCGATTGAAAGGTGGTAGCAGACTGAAGAATGATCGAAGAATGAGTCATGAGAGAGAGAGAAAGTAATCTAAAAATGGAATGAAATTTGAATTAAAAATGAAATTTGAATTAAAATAAGGAATGAAAAATGGACAGGATGTGAGAAATGAGGTTGGATGAGATGCAGCATGCAGGTGGCATGCTGCAACGTTACAACGTGACTTTTAGGTCTTAGGGACATAGGCTCTTTCTACCCAGTTCGAGGAAAAAACGTGATATTATATGTGTGTTAAATTAAATCACTTAATAAGGTACCAACAGAAAACTAAAATTTTCGAAACGTTATGTGTCAAAATATGTAATAATGTAATATGTAATAATGATATACGCGGTCAAACCATATTAAGTGATTTTATTTAAATTTACTATGATCGGGAAATCATTATAAAACCAATAGACCAGAATAAAACAGTCATAATTATTTCGAGTAGGTGCTACGGTCAATCGACCATGCACGCCCTGGTGTCAGAGTTCTTCGGAATCGCCTCTCGGGCTCTGACGAGGTTCCATTAACAACTGCCAGATGGCAGCCGGGACCAACAGCTTAACGTGCCTTTCGAAGCACGGGAACATCTTCATCATCAGACAATCAGGTGTTTCAAGCCTGCAATGTCCTAACCAAACTGGGAACAACGTGGGAATCGAACCCATGACTCCCGGGTCTATAGGCAAACGCCTTAACCACTGCACCGCGGAGGCAGTTACTCTCGTAATCGAAGACGACTCTGAAAGTAAACAAATATAAAGGAATATTTTTTGCACTATGAATTAAAAATTTTACCTTCATCTACTATCGAGTAAAACGACAGTTTGCTATCCCGAAACATCGAATAGTAAACGATAGATCGAATCGTTTATTATTCACGTTTATAAACTCATGGTAGGCGCTTCGGAGAGGAATTTTACGAGAAGCCAGGTAAGCCAGATATGTACGTATATTTAAAGCTGAGCTACATGCGGTAGATTTGCTCACTCGGACGAAAGCAACCTGCATTATAATACTGTCGAAGGTTTTTTATCCATTTTTGGCGTACCCTACATACCTATATTTTGTTACCAAAATACAAAATATTAAATATAAAATGCAAAAGGTTTTTGGTTTGATGTTTATAGTCAGGATAATACAGCATGTAAATTTGCCATTGACCATGAAGAGGCCAATCAGCTCGTCAAAATATACAGCTTTTTATATGAGACTAATGCCGGGAACTCAAAAAATATCGTCGTTTTCATACAAATCGCTGGACGGCTGAACATTTTGTGTAGGTATCGTAATGTCCAATTTTTTTCGATTTTCCAGCAATGTTCACCCTCCAAAGGAATCGTTATCATCTTTGTCATTTCAGTCGTAAGAACAGTTCATTTTTTAGTTCCAGTAGCTACTATAATTATATAGTTTCAAAAAATAAATCAGGCCTGTGTATAAATTCCTATACAAGTACAGTCCCGGGACATTTAAAAGTAGAATTAATGGGTATCTGTTGGATAGACATGTAACATCCTCGTTGTTAGCGATGGCTCAAATTAAAAGTATCTTATGTATTAGTTTAAAAGTTAACTGCATAATCTATTTGTCAATGTCAGTTTTGAAGTATGAAAGTATCATAGCGAACGCCTATCGTCCCCACCATTGTCAGTCCAATCCCATACGTGGGCCACATCGCACGGCTCCATGCTATTGTACGCGATTCACGTGAATAATAAGTTGGTGGTCAAACTTGTGTCTTTTCTTGCTGCCTCGAGCTCGTCACCCTTTACAAAGTGGTCTTCGAAGCCGGATCATGTTCCATACACCGCGCGCGACGAAGCGACAGCAAGATGAAACGGAAAAAATGGCATCCGCCATTTTGCGTTCCGCTGCCGCCTGTGAGAAAAATGGCAATGTCGGTAGCATAAAATCGGAGCCCGTGGCGCAGAATGCCCACACTTTCGTTAGAAAACCCACTGTATCCTGCATTTCAAAAGCTTCCGGGAGCAAGGGCTTACAAAGGTCATCGGCCTCTAAAGAAGCAAAACGGAAACAATTGGTTTTAGAAGCAGCTAAACAGAAAGCTCTTATTAAGATGGACCTTATAGATAAAACCCTGGAAGCGAACCTGGTGGCACTCAGCGACGAGGAAGACCCAGATGCATACAGTTCACAAGTCGGAAGGGATGATGAACTTTCTCGAAGCCAAGTAGCGGACTGGGTAGATCAACAAATCAACCACATTGAACCACCAGAAGAGCAGCGAGCCCCCAAGTATGGCATCCCCACGGGCAAGCTACGTCCCGCTGAGCCAGCGTCAACCCCTGTGCATCACCGCTTCGTTGCTGCCACCGCCGTCCCGGCGCATCCCGCACCCGACGGCACCGTCGAGACGCTCAACAGCACGGTTCAACTATTGGCTGGTGCACTCAAAGATCTCTCCACCGCCAGTGCTAACAATGTACCAAACGCCAGCTTACTCAGCCGCATCAGCACGCCGAAGGATCTACCAGAATTTGCTGGTGATCAGTTAGAGTGGCTTCAATTTAAGCAGGCGTATGTGGAGTCTACAGAAATATGCAAATTCTCTGACAAGGAAAACCTGTGGAGGCTGCGTAAGTGCCTCCGAGGAGTTGCTAAGGATGCTGTCTCCGCTTTGTTCATCAGCGCCACGTCCCCTGATAAAGTTATGTCGACGTTGGAGCTACGTTTTGGAAACCCAGACAGCATCATTTCTCGTATCCTTCAAGATATAAAGAAACTTCAACCGTTACAAATTGAATACCACAGAGATATCGTTACCTTTGCAGTAAAAATACAGAATTTTGTGGAAGCAGTGAAGGCAGTCGGTCGTAATGAATACTTGCAGGGCGTAAACATAGTTTCGATAATATTGAGTAAGCTACCTACTGTACTGATTTCTAAATGGTCGGACTACAGTTACAGCCTTATTAAAGAAGGACAGAAAGCGAGATTACTTATCCTGTCGGATTTCTTAAACGATGAAGCGGTAAAGATCTCAACGACAGCAAACACATTGTTTACTACAGCGCGACAGGATCCCCACAAAAATAAGCCTGGTGACTATACTGCCACGCGATCTCATACAGTTTTAGTTCAAGCCGAAGGTGGAGAAGCCAAGTGCCAATTCTGCAAAAAGGCTGTGCATAAGTTACCAGACTGTAAACAATTCAAAAAATCACTGCGAAAAACCAGATGGCAATACATAAAAAATAGTGGCTTGTGCTTTAAATGTTTGCTGTGTAAACATGAGAGAAACTCGTGCGCAGCCCCTGCGTGTGACAAGGACGGCTGCGGCCAGGCGCATCACAGCTTACTGCATTATGTAACAAGGACACCAACAACGCCCGCGCCGGCTCCCGCGCTTAGTACACCTGCACCGGGTAATGCGATCGCTACGACGAACGGACAGTTGAAGTGCAACCCCGACGTGACGAGTGCTCAAGAAACATTAACATTTATAAACTCAAGTGATCGAGTGTTGTTAAAGGTGGTTTCAGTGCGTGTACATGGACCTAACGGTATCATAAATAGTACAGCAATGCTTGACGATGGTTCGTCCGTAAGTTTATTGTCAAAATCACTGGCCGCGCGCGCGGGCCTCGGTGGCCGCCACTGCACGCTGCGAGTGCGTGGCGCGTTCGATAACGGCGAGATGGTATGTGACTCCACTATCGTAAACGTAAACATTGCAGGTTTGGACAATAAGGAATACAATATAAACATGCGTTGTGTAGACAATTTTAACTTACCATTGCAAACTTTATCTGTTTTGAATTGTGTAAATTATTCCCACTTAAAAGATATTAATGATTACCTATGTAAATCAGATATTAAACCCGAAATATTGATCGGGCAGGACAATCATCATTTATTGTTACCTTCTCAAATAAAATTAGGTAATTTTAATGAGCCCTCCGCTGCACTTACCCCCCTAGGCTGGTGTGTTCAAGGTAGAATGTGCGTACCGCGAGGCGCCCGTCCGCCTGATGTCGAAGCTAACTTGTTTATTGATGGCAATGCCGAAGATATCTTACGGGAAATCCACGAGGAAGTTCGGCGCTCTGTGATTGTTGATACGTTAGGAGTGTCGTGTAGACCGCGTCCGAACGCTGACGAGGCGCGCGCCACCGCGCTGCTGGAGGCGTCCGCCGCGCTGGTGCAGGGCCGCTGGCACGTGCGCCTGCCGTGGAGGGACGAGGGCTGCCGTCTGCCGGACTCCTATCCCAGCGCGCGTACCCGGATGGAAGGCATTGAGAGGAAAATGGGTAAGAATGTTGGATTTGCTAATAGGTACAGGGAACGAGTAAAGCATTTGTTAGACAATGATTACGCAAAGGAGCTTTCAGTACCGGAAACCACGCCGAGGACATGGTACTTGCCACACTTTGGCGTAGACAACCCCTACAAGGAGAAGCTTCGCCTGGTATTTGATTCCGCTTGTAAAGTAAATGGTTACTCACTTAATGACTATTTACTAACGGGGCCAGACCTACTATCGTCGCTATTTGGTATATTACTGCGCTTTAGGGAAAACAAAATAGCAGTAACAGGCGATATAAGGGATATGTTTTTGAGGATCAAAATTCATGAAGAAGACCAGGATACACTTCGATTCTTATGGAGAAACAGTCCTACTGAGGACATGAAAACGTACGTAATGACGTCACTAATATTTGGGGCCAATTGTTCGCCGTTTATAGCCCAGTTCATAAAAAATAAAAATGCTCTGCGGTTATCCTCACAGTATCCAGCAGCTGCCATAGACGCGGTTTGTAAATCGCACTACTGTGATGATTACATCGACAGCATAGACGATGAGGAGGCGGCTGTGGACATGGTAAGTCACGTCAGTGCTATCCACAAAAGCGGCGGCTTTGAAATACGAAACTGGACCAGCAATAGCGTTGCAGTTCTCAATAGCCTGCCAAAGGAATCCCTTGGCAGTGCTGCTGTAAAGTTCAAAGTCGGCCAGCAGTTTGAAAGTGAGAGAACTTTAGGTATGAAGTGGTATCCCGCGGACGATACTTTAGGCTTTGATATGTCGTTAAAGCGCATTCCAGAAGGTATTCTTAATGGTGATGAGAGGCCGTCAAAACGCATTATGCTCAAGGTAATTATGTCAGTGTTTGACGTCTTAGGTTTTCTATCACCTTTCACCATTCAAGGAAGGCTCATGCTGCAGGATACTTGGCGGCTAAATATTGGTTGGGATCAGCAGATTCCCGATGGTATTTTTAATAAGTGGCGTAAGTGGATTGATCTTCTTAAGGTAATTAGTGATATACGCATTCCTAGGTGCTACAAATCTGCCAAATCAGCAAGGTCAGCGAGTGGCATACAAAATGAGTCTAAAGTGGAGCGAGTGCACAGAACCTCGGACCCACGCGGTGACTTGCCGTCCACTACGCCTGTGTCGCCCCTCCCCGTTCCCAGCAGCGCTGCACTAGCGGCTAATCGAACGGCTACGCAGAATGCTACGCTCGCCTACGATTTCGTAGCGGATGCTACGAACGCAATCAGTGCTACGACGCCGATTACATCGGGTTATAGCAACTTACAGTTACATATGTTTTGTGACGCTAGTATGCAGGCAATGTGTACTTGTTCATTTTGGCGCTGGGAAAATAATAACGATATCCACGTTAGTTTTATCGCCAGTAAGTGCAAGGTCATGCCTGTGAAAGCCTATACAATGCCTAGGGCCAATGCCTTGCAGCTAGCAAGCACGCCTGCAGTTCGCAGGCGTGCTTGCTAGCTGCAAGGTTGGCTAGTACTATTGAAAAGGAACATCGTCTTACTCCCGCGCGTAGGTATTTTTGGTGCGATTCCACAACCGCTCTTCATTGGATTCGCAACAACACGCGCACGTACAAGGCGTTTGAGGCGAACCGCTTGGGTGAGATCGATGAGTTAACCCGAGTAGAAGACTGGAGATATATTCCCACAAAATTAAACATTGCTGATTTAGCCACGCGAGATAATTTGGATGGGCCAATAAAAGAAGAATGGTTTTCGGGTCCACGTTTTTTATACTACGATGAGACCGAGTGGCCGTCAGACATAATTCAGCCGAACCCTGATATGAAGAGGCCTGTTATATTGGATGGCCGACATCATATTGCAAGGCTTATCGTACGGCACTATCATATAAAGGCAGCCCACGGTAACCAAGAGACCGTGGTGAATGAGCTAAGACAGCGTTTTTGGTTGTTGAGACTTAGACCTACTGTTAAGTCTGTCGTTTCCAGGTGTATGCTGTGCAGGATTCGCAAAAGCAAGCCACAAGTCCCTCGGATGGGTGATTTGCCGAAGGCTCGCATTGCTCACCATCAGCGTCCGTTCTCCCATTGTGGATTAGATTTGTTTGGACCAATGGAGGTTACTGTTTGTCGGCGAAGGGAAAAAAGGTATGGCGTATTATTTACCTGCTTGACAGTGCGCGCAATTCATATAGAAGTGGTTCCTTCTCTCACGTCGGATTCCTTAATAATGGCCCTTAGAAGAATGGCAGCAAGGCGCGGCTGGCCACGCCGCCTTTATTCTGATAACGGGACAAACCTCAGAGGCGCTGACACGGAATTGCGGAGGTCTATGCAACTACTGGACATGGAAAAATTAAAAAATAGAAGGCGTGAGCAATGCTATGGAATGGATTTTCATTCCCCCCGCTAGCCCTCACTGGGCGGGTGCCTGGGAAAGGCTTATTCGCAGTGTCAAAACTTCTTTAAAGGTCATCTTGACTGAGCGGGCACCCCGAGACGAGGTTCTGAACACGTTATTAGCTGAGGTCGAAAACATCGTAAACAGCCGTCCCTTAATGCACGTCTCGGTTGAGCCCGGAGAAATTGAGTCCCTAACACCAAATCATTTTCTTCTAGGTACCTCGTCAAATCTGCCAGTCATAGGAGAGTTTGATGACTCAGATTTATATCTGCGCAAGCATTGGCGCACTGCGCAGAGACTAACCGACATGTATTGGCAGAGATGGGTGAAGGAAATTTTGCCTGATCTCATACCTAGAGCGAAATGGCGCGATGAACAGAAATCTCTGCAGGTAGGCAGCCTTGTCCTTGTGGTTGACCCTAACTCTCCGCGGAATGCTTGGTCGAAGGGTCTAGTTACTCGTGTTTTCCCAGGTAAGGACGGTCGCACTAGGTTGGTTGAAGTACGCACGGCGGCAGGAACGTTACGGCGGTCGGCGGCTCGCGTCGCACCTATTCTCTTAAGTGATGAGTGCTGCGTCAGCACTAAGGAGGGGAGTGTTAGCGATGGCTCAAATTAAAAGTATCTTATGTATTAGTTTAAAAGTTAACTGCATAATCTATTTGTCAATGTCAGTTTTGAAGTATGAAAGTATCATAGCGAACGCCTATCGTCCCCACCATTGTCAGTCCAATCCCATACGTGGGCCACATCGCACGGCTCCATGCTATTGTACGCGATTCACGTGAATAATAAGTTGGTGGTCAAACTTGTGTCTTTTCTTGCTGCCTCGAGCTCGTCACCCTTTACACTCGTCTTTATCGTCACTTTCAATCAGGTGAGATAGGAGACAAATGCCTAATCCAATATGTAGTAAAAAAAAGTGAATGGGAGAAAAATGTCTACTTAATTTTTTTCAGGACGCTTCCAACCAGTCATATTGTAAGTCCTTGGGGAGGCCTATGTCCAGCAACGAGATGAGATGATGATGAGACAGAGAACCTAACGACGGCTGTGGCAAACTATGTATTATAGGTAAGTATGGCAGCAGAGTTTGTAAGAAAGACAAAATCAACTAATCCGAAACACGAACCATAAGAAGAATACTTAACCAATAACCCGTCAATTATTATTACTAAATTAGGAAGGACCGTTTCATGACGATCTATTGAGTGACAATCTTGTATGTAAATCTGATGACAACGCAATGATATGGAGGTATAGAGCTGGTCTGATGATACTGACATACGGTGGACTTAGGAACTCCTAAACTAAGGAAACTGTGACTAAAGGAAATAATCTTAAAATGCGGCGTATTATTAACCGTGAACTAAAGTTAGTACTAGGTTTCTGTCAGCCAGCCAAAATAAATTGACAATGACAGCTGCCCAAATTTCAAACTTTTAAGTGTTGACTTATTTTGGTCAGATATTAGCAACCAGCAACTAAAATTAGTCCTCGTTTATTATAAGACGAATCGTGTTTAGGCTCAGAAAGGTAAGGAATTTCCAGTTGGAACCGTTCATTCTAAAAGATTGTCACAAAATGTGTTTTTTTTTGTAAATATTATTTTGGTAAATACAATGGTAGGGGCTTGAGCTGTAGGCTACCTACGGGGTCCACAGTTGGCGGATAGTGGAGTGGCCTTGAGATATCAAGGTTAGCTGCGTATGCAGTCCCCGACCATAACAGCGACAGAACCAGAAGAATGCGGCGGGATGACTGTGGGAAGGTCATACCTACAAAATGTATGCAACATTCGATGACGGTTCTGTGACATGGCGAGCTAGCGCCGCCATTAAATAAGCGCTCCTCCCCCGTAGATGGGCAGCTGCATCATCGGTACCTTCGTGGGTGGAGATCAAGGAGATCGAAACAGCCGCGAAGGATTAGCGTAGACAACATCTTACGTACAGCGATGTGGAAAGCAAATGAAAAACTACCACATTATTATTTCCAAAAAAATCATCATGGTTGAAAACTCAAAAAATATGGCCCTCAGTCCCCGGCAGGTCTTAAGTGACCAGAGGGTGCTAAGAATCTCCGGGTCAACCGTGAAGATCAGCACATGGAATGTTGAAAGCATTTACGACGAGGGAAGGTTTATAAATCTTCAACGAGAAAGGAAACGACTGGATATCAGCATACTTGGGCTTAGTGACATTCGATGGAAAGGTACAGGTATTCACCGTTCAGAAAAAGATGTTGTTTTGTACTACTCGGGAACCAACGACTCTAGACATATGTATGGAGTGGGTGTTATGGTAACAAAGGAAGTGGACACATCAGTAAAGAATTTTATACCAATATCAAACCGTGTGATGCTTCTTAAACTCAGAGGCAAACCTACAAATATTAACATTATTCAGGTTTATGATGACGAGCTTATTGAAAAGTTTTATGAGGAGATCAACGAGGCACTCAAATTAACCAAAAAACATGACCTAAATTTGGTGATGGGTGATTTCGATGCACAGGTAGGCCAAGGGTCAGTTGGTAAACACATTGGAGCATTTGGACTTGGAGAAAGGAACGACCGAGGAGACAGATTGGTGGAGTTCTGCCAGGCGAATGACTATGTAGCTATGAATACTATCTTCAAGCTTCCATCAAGAAGACTGTATACCTGGAGACATCCCAAGGACGGCCAAGACAATAAAGTCCGCAGAGGTCAAATTGACTATATACTTACTAACTGTAGATTCAAAAACAGCATAAAATGAACTAAAACATACCCTGGTGCGGATATTGCCTCTGACCATAACCCTGTAGTTGCCCAAGTCAAGCTTAATCTTAAAAAGGTGCCTAGGAAACAACAAAGGAAGCGTTTTGACCCTAAATATCTTCAAGTGCCAGAAAAAACTGTCGTAGTGAACACTCTTCATCAAGAACTTCAAAATCTAATATATGAAAACCTCGAAGACATAAACGCAACGTGTAACTCAGTTACATCTGCAGTTGTTAAAGCTTCGGATAGTGTTAAAAATGCTAGAACTAAAAACCAATTATGGATGACAGAAGAAATTTTAGATCTGTTTGAAGAAAGAAGAAAGTGGAAAGGCGTGGATTTACATAGATATAGGCTGACTCATATAATTATCAAAAGCAAAATTAGAGAAGCCAAAAGCAACTGGTGGATAGCAAGATGCAATGAATTAGAGGCAGCGATACAAAGACATGATTCCTTTACGTTACACAAGAAAGTAAAACACATCTGTGGAATGAAGCGTCAACAACAACCTCCCACGCTAATAAATAATAATAATGAACCAGTTTGGGACATAAAGGAGCAACTTGAAATCTGGGCTGAATACATTGAGAAACTATTTGCTGCCACAAGATCTAATCAACCTCACTCGCCTGTCGAGTCAGAAGCTGGCCCAGATATAAAGAAATCCGAAGTGATTGCAGCAATAAATAACTCCAAGAGTGGCAAAGCCCCTGGTCCAGACCACATTCAAGCAGATGTAATCAAACTCATCTCAGAAGAAGACCTAGACATACTAGTGGCATTTTTTAATAAAATATACGATTCAGGCATTATACCTGAACAGTGGCTTGAATCAACATTCATAACTCTGCCCAAGAAAACTAGACCCAAAACATGCGGCGACTATAGAACGATTAGCCTTATGAGTCATCTACTGAAAATCTTCCTTAAAATTATACATGGTAGAATATACCGCAAATGTGAAGAGGATTTAAGTGATACTCAATTTGGATTCAGGAACGGTTTTGGGACTAGAGATGCTCTATTTTGTGTACGTGTACTGGGTGAACGATGCTTGGACATGAACCAGGACATGTTCATATGTTACATAGATTTTAAAAAAGCCTTCGATATGGTGCAGCATGGAAAGTTACTGCAAATACTTGTAGAGAAAGGTTTGGATTCTAGGGACATAAGAATCATAGCAAATTTGTACTGGAACCAAGTAACCAAAGTCAGAATTGCTGGAGAGCTTTCAAGGTCTGCACGCGTATGTCGAGGTGTCCGACAGGGGTGCATTTTGTCCCCACTCTTATTCAATTTGTATGCAGAAGAAATCTTCAGAGACACAACATCTGGTTTGAAGGCTGGTATTGTAGTAAACGGTTATCCCATAACGGATATACGATACGCAGACGATACTGCATTAATAAGTTGTGATATGGACACATTACAAGACTTACTTAATAAGGTAAATAAATTTAGCAATGACATGGGTCTGAAGATAAATGTCTGCAAGACCAAATTTATGGTTATATCGAAAAATCCTGTAGAATATGGTAAATTACTGGTGAATAATGATGAAGTCGAAAAAGTCACTAAGTTCAAATATTTAGGCAGCTGGCTAAATGAAAATGGCGACCACGAACAAGAAATTCGTGTTCGCATTGAGATGGCTCGCGCCAACTTTTTTAAAATGTCTAAGGTGATGTGTAATAAAGACCTTAGCCTAGATCTCCGTATGCGCATGGTTCGTTGTTACATCTTCTCAGTCCTGCTGTACGGAGTGGAGTCTTGGACCTTGACGCAAATAACCACAAAAAAGTTGGAGGCCTTCGAAATGTGGATATATCGCCGCATTCTTAAAATATCTTGGCGTGACAAAGTATCCAATCATAAAGTACTTCTTAGAATGAAGAAACACGTGGAGCTTATTAACACCATTAAGCGAAGGAAGCTGGAATACTTTGGACACGTGATGCGAAATACCAAATACAGGATTTTGCAACTTATCATCCAAGGCAAAATTCAAGGAAAACGTAGCGTAGGAAAGAGGCGCCACTCATGGCTGAAAAACCTGCGTGACTGGTTCGGCCGCAGTACAACCTCGCTGTTCCGTGCAGCGGGTTCAAAAGTAAAAATCGCCATGATGCTGTCCAACCTCCGATAGGAGAGGAACGCGAAGAAGAAGAAGGTAAATACACGGTGAAATTTTGATCGTCCTGGACCCTTAAAGGAGTGGTTGAACAACTTTCCCTATGGGACCAATGCTGGGAACACAAAAATAAAAATGGGCAGTTCCATACAAAAAAAAATTGGCAGCCCGGTCAATTTGTATGGGAACGACAAATAAATTTTTGAGTTCCCAGCATTTGTCCCATAGGAAAAGTTGTTTATATCGACGGGCTGAGTCATCCTTTTAAGGGTCCCGAACGATCAAAATTTCGCCGTGTATATTATTATATAGTTGGCTTCTCATTTCTATATTTTAATGTACCTAAATAGTTTCAAGTAAAATTCGTAGAGGAATTTAGGGAAGAGTTGGGTTAGCCAGATATTTATATTTAAGCTGGGCCTGAAAGGCTAAAAGCGGCAGACTTGCTCACTCGGTCGAACGCAATCTGGATTTTAATACTACAGTATCTTATTTTGCTCTTTTTGTAGTACATACATTGATATGTAACGGTAATACAACTTGTTTTGGTTAGAAATAGAGTATGTTGTATGAATTTATATTCTTGTACCTCATATAGCTTTTTAAACTTTTACGGTTATTAAAATTAGCATGAAACATGTCGGGATATTTACAGATAATAATGGCAGCTCCGTGGCGCAGTTGTATCCCGTTTTGTTTGTGTTGGGATCCCGGGTTTGATTCCCGGCCAGGTCAAGATGGAAAACGATCTTTGTCAGATTGACCTAGGTTTTGGGTGTTTATCTATATAAGTATCTATTATAAAATATAGAAACGTTGAGTTAGTATCCTACAACACAAGTTCACAACTCACTGGGGGCTAGCTCAAGATATGTGATATGTCGAGATTTCGATATTTTGCTAGAGACATGGACCATGATCTCGAAGAAACTGAAGATTTTGCGGGTAAGACTTTTAGGTCTACTAGCCGCCTTATCCTACGTTAAATAATCCGATATATTTCATACTAACATACCACATGGCCGGGCCGAGGGACCAAGGACCATACGACAAGTACCTGCGCCGTGTTTCAGTCAGTGATTGTGCCAAACAACTGGTTGAAACTACTTTAAATATAAATAAATTTATACAGAGAAATCACACAGATTATACATAGCATGATTGCCATAAAAAGTTGCAAACTTGTGTCGTAGGATACTAACTAAACAATTATTTTTAGTATGAATATAGTTAGGTTTATGGTTTATTTGTAAGAAGTTTAATTTAAATTAGTTTATATTATTCGTAGGTAAATGTAAGAATTGTTGAAGTTCCTTTTAAATAAAGAATATAATAAAATTACAAAAAAGAAACCAAACGATGATATATTTTAACTTTTTCCTTTATGACCTGACTGGGGATCAAACCCGGGACCCTGAAATTCAAAGGCATTACCATTGAGCTACAGAGGACGTCAAAATAAAATTGTATAGTAGGACTAAGTCGATATTATGACATTGTTAGTTAATTTCCGACATTGGAAACTAAAGAGAACAAAAATAATTTAAGTTAAATTTATGTCTGTACGGACGGGCATCTCATACCGAAGACGAAACATCTCTTCAGGTCTTATCCCAAGTCTATTTGGCAGTGACTCAAAATCAAAACGTGTATTATTATTGCGTTTAATAACGAGGAGCCTGATGGTCTAGTGGTCGTGAGCATTGAATCGCTTACGCATGTTAAGCAACCCTATTGTGATGGGTGACCGCAAGTGGTATAAAAATATGTCGAGCTCCTCCGTGCTTTGGAAAGCACGTTAAGCCGTTGGTCCCGGCTGTTGCCATCTTTGATGGCAGTCGTTAAGCTATGTCAGATGTCTTTAATCAGCTTGAAAAATCTTACACAAGTGTTGGCCACTTACACACACGAAAAACAAAAACAAACAAACAAATCAAAACGTAATATCTTGAAAACGGGTCACTCACGTGCTATTTTGTCGGGATTGCCGACTATAGCTTAGGACTCGTCAGGCAGGAGTCCATTTTCAAGTCCCGAACTCGCCTTGAAAATGGACTCCTGACGAGTCCAAAACTATAGTCGGCAATCCAGACAAAATAGCACGTGGGTGACCCGTTTTCAAAATATAAATCAAAACGTTTAGAAATTAAACATTAATGTGCAATTTTCACGATATTTTCATCATTTAATATATCCTGGCAAGCACATTATAGTCTGAATTCGTTATTTTTCTGTTGTAGGCTTTGGGATAAGTCAGATATGTATATTTAAAGCTGGGCTGCGAGCGGCTGAATGCGGCAGATTTGCTTACTCGGACGAAAGCAATCGGGATTGTAAAACTTCCGTTTGTTTTTATTCTTTTTTGGCGTACATATATAAGGTCAATTTAAATTAAGCGCAAATATTTTAAAGGCTGACTCCCATAAGCTAGAAAAATGCTTTAGAAGCAAAATAAAAAAAATCGGCACGCTAGTTTTTGAGATATCTGGACCTGAACATTTAAGATAAAAAATGAATAAAACACCCTGTGTACAAATAAACACTTCCTTGGCCAAAAACTTTATAATATTATGTACTATGGATACTAGGTCACTGACCTCGACGATCAAAACAGCTGATTTATCGATTTTAATAAATTCAACAATTACTTTGAATGAAAAATAAAAAAAAAAACTAGCGTTCGATATCTTAAAATTTGCTATTAAAGCATTTCTTTGACCTATCATTAAAATATTTGCGCTTAATTTAAATGGACCTTGTATATAAACTCGTATTCGATAGCGTCGCAGCAGCATATTTTTATGTAGGTATAGGTACGTTTTACTCAAAAATATACTGTAACATCTTACAAGTAGAGGTAGACTGAGAAAGAGGTGGAGAGATGATCTCGACAAGTTTATGAATGGATGGGCGGAGGTTGCGATGGACTTACACCAATGGAAAAACAAGGGGGAGGCCTTTGCCCAGCAGTGGGACATAACATCTACAGACTAGGAAAAAAACATCTTTTGCCTTGCGGGGTAAACAGAGTTCATAAAAATCTATAAGACCTAGAGGCCGTATGTTCATAAGTGTTTAATTTTGCATTCACAATGCTATTTTGATGTCTTACTGTTAAAATTAACAATTAAAATATGGTGAAAAAAAAAACAATTTTTTTTACTTTATTTTATTTCTTAATTTATTAAGAGTAAACCTAGAGGCCATGTTTTACATGTTAGTGGGCGTGCAGGTCGAAATGGAATTAAAGTATTAATTGCTAGCGGCATCGGCCATTGTTATCTTATTTTAAAACAATCTGATTTGGTTTGACGTATTTAGAATTTGTTAAATATAGGTATATATTGAGTAATATAACGACAGAGGACAGAATAGAATTACTGTGACAAACTACTGGCCAGAGGTTTTTTTTTAAAGCAGAAAATAATACAGATATAGTTTAAAATAATAATTTAAATTAACAGAATGAAATATCAACTTAAATCGGCAAAGGTAAAAAGAAGTTAGAGACCGCGAGTGTCACACTCAATCTCAAGAGATCTTTTTATTATGGGACAATTTTTGCATCAACTTCCAAATACTTCTTATGTTATGTGATAGTAGACTCTGAGATACGGGCACAAAGCGCGTAGAACCGATGGCCGATGGGGCAGAAGGGTTCTCGAATGGCGACTGCGTACCGGCAAGCGCATCGTCGTCGGACACCCACCGACCAGATGGTCGGATACCCTGACTAAGGTAGTAGGAAAACGCTGGATACAGGCCGCTTCTAACCGGTCGTATTGGAAATCCTTGGGGAAGCCCTATGTCCAGCAGTGGACTTCTTGCTGCTAATATGATAATGATGAGACACAGATAAATCAAGGCTAAACAACTATGTATGTGTGTTATTTCTACCAGAAATATTTATAATAGTAATTTCATTCCACACAAATATCATTATTAAGCTTTTAACAAAGAGGTGAAATTCAAACAAAAACACTGTTATGTCCTGTATATTTTAGTTGAGTTTTTCGAGTTACAAACTCAACAAATTATGTGCTTCTTAAAATTTTAGCTATAATTAGCTAAAATTTATAATAAATATTTTAAAAAATATCCGGCCATGGAATAACTAAATATGGAATTTCCTACACCTATCTAAGTATTCTATGTAGTTGCAATATATAAGTTATCTTCGATTGTTGATGTTCTGGGTTATCTAATTTCCACCAACGTAAGCTAAAACTTATTCCGCTAAATATTATATAGAATATTCACTTTTCGTGATCTTAGTCAGATTGGCGATCACGATATTGATAATTACGACCGACAGACTGACGGACCCAGCTACACGCATTAATCCTATAGTAGGCCCTTTTATTTGATCAGGGGTAGAAAACTTACAGATATAGCCTTCAACGTAATATAACCCAAGTTTACTCATAATATTTAAAAAAGTTGAAGTCGCAACCAACATTACATTCTGCTCCGAAAACAAGTCGTATCTAAAATATTGTGACAGTTTGTTTAAAAGTTTCACACGTAAAGTTGTACGGTACGAGTGGTGGGACATAACATAAATGTACAAACTGTATTTTTATGCAAACATTCTCAACATGGTCAGGGCCGGGCCGTTCATATTTGATACCCAGAGCGTTTGTATCTGGGGGCGATAGGTCTGCGTTTCTACCAAACATTGGATAATATGAACAGTCAAGAGCATTCCAGTGTGAGGGATGACTCAGCCCGTCAATATGACAAATTTTTCTTTTGGACCAATGAAGGGATCTACAAAAAATCACTATTTTATACAAAAGTGTGCAGCCGCCCGGGTCATTTTTGTGGAAATGTCAAAATTATATTTGAGTTCCCTGTTCTGAGTATTGTTCACATAGAGAAAGTTGTATACATTGACGAGTTGTGTGTGTCACCCCTTTAGTTAATGATGAGTATAAATAAATGTATTCCAATTTAAACCTTATCTTATTGACTTAAAAACCGATGTGTATACATATTTATGCTTCTGAATTTATTTTTTTCTTTCTTTCTCACCCCGTGTTTAACCATTGTTGGCTATAGGCCTCTTCATGGCTTTTCCACTTGACCCGGTCTTTTGCGTTGCGCATCCAGGTCTTCCCCAATATTTTTGTTATGTTGAATTTATACATCAAAAATAAAAATTTCACCCAGATACTTCTATATCTGAAATACTACTTCTGTATATATTTTTTATATTCCGTTGATCTGGGTTGCCTTAGGATGATCTTCAGCTGTAGGAGCTTCAGCCTAATATCGCAAACAAAAAGTTAAGTATAGGATCAAATAAATATTACCGCAATCATTCCTCTACATGTTCGGCTAATTCGATACCACCAACACACGCACAGATAGACTGTCTCGTGAAACATGTAAAACTTACTTAAACTTACTTTTTAGTCGGGGTGAAAAAAACATGGTACGTTCAAGTCATTCTGATACTCACTATAAGGTCAAGGGCCCTATTAAAGACATGGCCGTGGCCGTGACAGTATCATGTTAGTCAGCCAATAAAACGCGTGAGCGCAATGGGCGAAAAGGGGCGCCGTTCCGTTCTGTCGCATGAGCACTAAGTGTACTCGGACCGGCGTTAAACACAGTCAGTGTAATAGGTCTACTAAAAGCTACGGCCATCGTTTTTGAGTCTTATCGCAATACCAAAAAAAAACATATTCATTTAATAGGTGATACCTTTTGTCGGATTTTTAAAACGAACCACGTGCAACAGACGTTGGATAAGGGTTCTGTACAATTTTTGGTCAAAACCATTTTAATCGTTTATTATTAGCCAATAACCTTGCAAGACGTAGAGTATATATTGCATAGGAATCTTAATTTGGTGAGGATTAACCATCTTGTCAATTATGTACAAGAGTTCATTTGTATTCTAGCAACTTTAACAATTGAACTAGGTAGCACTCTAAAATATTTTAAAGCGGAGAAAGGTTTTAAGCTGGCTGGTATAACTGTTTTAATTGTATAAATTAAGTAATCTGCCTCCGTGGTCCAGTGGTTAAGGCGTCGGGGGTCGTGGGTTCAATTCCCGCGGGAAGCATACTTTGTTTAGTTTTTTCCAGTTTGGTTAGGACATTGCAGGCTTAAAACACCTGATTGTCTGATAATAAGGAACGTTAAGCCGTTGGTCCAGGCGGCCATCACAGAGGCCGAGAGGCGGTTCCGAATAACTTTGACACCAGGGTGTGCATGGTCGTTTGACGTGACACCTTCTTGAAATGATGATTATGATTAAGTAATCTGTATAAATAATAAACAACTGTATTAAAATCAGTTGAGTAGTTAAAAAGATCTAAGCGCACAGACAGCGGAAGCATATTAATAATTTTATATACTACCTATGTTATGATAATGATATAAAAAATTATATAATTACTCACATTTGCAGTATGACTGTTATATTTCGCGTTTTGGAAACGAGGTGTGACCTTAATTTGTTTTTTTTTTTCATCTTTACTTTACCACTTATGCGAATAAATGAGTTGTATTTGATTTGTATTGTATTGTAATCATACAGTGTCAAATATAAAGTGCTTGTTTTTACACGACTGTCTAAAAGAGAAGTGTAATATTTCAGCATTGTTATTGACCAAGCTAGTGGTTTATTCGTCCAAGCCAAGCTAGCACGAACTTTCTCATTCCTGAAACTTTTCTTGTGAAATTATGTCAGTTCCGTTTTTTTAATTTCATAGAAATTTCTTTCTATTCATTGATCGGAAAATTTTCTATAATGTAAAAATTTTACAAAGGACCTAAGTGCCATTTTGGTCTATGGTGCTTATTTTGAAATCGCCGTGGTGAGACTCGTGAGGTCTATTGCTCACAGAGCCACTAGTATTTGTAGTTTTAGTACTCCATCTTTCATCAAGATACCTGTATTGATTTGATAATTTTTTTTTACTAAATGTTGGATTATGGTAAGTGATGATGAAGATAATAGTATAATTATATGATAATATAATTGGAGTATCAGTATAAACTATACATCATCGAAAGTGACCTGTAGGTATATATAATTCTATATGTTTTTGCTGTTCATGCTTGTTCATTGTTCAATACCAATGGAACCTTAAAAAGCGATACCTCTTCAAATTGTAGCTGATACAAAGGATTTGTGCATTTTTCATTTTCCTACACAAACACTCGTGCAGTTTGGCTGCACAAATATTGAGTCAGCTAGCTCGCTTTGTATTTTTTTTTTTGTTGAATCAATCGGCGTTTGACTTTTATCTCGTAAATCCGAATGTCGCGAAGGGTTTTGAACTTATTGGAGGATTTATTATAAAAGAGACAAGGTAATTTATTTTTCATGCTGTCGTTGGAGGATAAAAAAACTCTTCACGCGCTGAATATAGAAGCCAGTAGAGAGAATGGGTGAAAATATAAGGAGTCTTGTCAATAGGCGACACGGCTAGCAACTTATCTCTAATTTGATTCTGTTTTCCTCATGCAAGACGTGACTTTACTAACGTCAACGTTGAAGCAAAATATTTGCTTCTAAACACAGTAAAAACGAAAAACAATTGTTATAATTTTATGAGTACACCGTTAAACTATTAAGCGCAAGCTGAAGCCAGTTGCATAATGAGTTAGCAGGTCGTGGCCTCGATATCAAGCAACTAATACGCCCCTGTGGGACACGCCGGATTGCGGCTAGAATAACAATAACAACGTTTTGTTGCCCAGCACGACGGTACATGATGGCAACTTTATATGATGTTTAGATTTTGATTTCCATAGATAGCTGCCCATTTCTAAAACTGAGGTAAGATTCTTCGAGCTCCTAATAACATCGAGTTGAAGTCTTCTAGAATAGTAATATTGGGTGCCTGTTTGACACAAAGTTACGATAAAATATTTGCTTCTCACCTCGCCGAAAATGTAAATTATTGTAATTATTTTATACTCTTTAGCAACTAAGCGCCAGCTGAACTTAGCTATATTATGGGTAGGCAGGTTACAGCCACGAAATCAAGCAACTAACTAATAAGCCCCTGTGGGACGTGCCGGATTACTTCCAGAATAACAAAACAACGTTTTGGTACCCACCACGACGGCTCATGTTGTTAATTTTTCTAGATACTTGGACTTTGGTTTCCATAGATTGCTGCCCCTTTCTTAAACTTGTCTGAGCTGAGGAAAGATTCTTTGAGTTTCTAACCGCATCGATTCAGTCTACTAGACTAGTACACTTAGGTGCCTGCCTGACACGATAAATATTTGCTTTTCTCTTCAGCAAAGTGTGAAATCATTGTAATTATTCTATGCAATTATGAGATTAAGCGTAAGCTGAAGCCAGCTACATAGCGAGGTCGCGGCCTTGATATCCAAGCAACTAAAACAACCGCGGGGGATGCGCCAGACTGCTGCTAGAATAAAAAAAACAACATTTGGACAGCAACTTTCATGATGTGTCATTTTGGTTTTTATAGATAGTAGATTATTACAGTTTTCTAATACAGAGGTAAGATTCTTCAAGCATGTTTCTTCGAAAATCGAATTTTTCGATTTGGTGACGGCTTGACACAAAGTTACGAAACAACATTTTCTCCATACATCAACAAAATCAAATAGCCACGTAATTATTGTATGTCATTAAGCAACTAAGCGCTACCTAAAATAGGTACTTAATAAGTAAGCAAGTCGCGACATCGATATCAAGCAATTAACTAAAACGTCCATGTGGGACGCGCCGGATTGCTGCTAAAATTACAAAAACAACGTTTTGTTTCCGATGCGACGGAACGTGATGTTTTCTTACCAAGATGTTTATTTTAAATTCTATAGATTTCTGTCCATTTTCAAAAGTCATGTAAGCGTTTTCAAGCACCTAATAGCCGCGACGTTAGAACCAGCGCAGGTTTTTAATGGTCCCAAAATACTGTACAAGGTTATCTGTACAATATCACGAGTATTCCCTTAATGGGGATACAGGGCCTAAATTGCAGAACTGAAAGCCACATTCAAATAAAGCAAATCTTAAGATGAAAAATAGAATCGGAAATAGGGACAGATAAAATGTCAAAAAGTAAAAAATATTTATTCATTGTAAAATAATATATCATACTATTTGGTTTAATATCATTTGGTTAACGTTGAGTTAAATTACACATTATTATTGTTGACGTCAATAACTTACTTACAGCTAAGTTTACGCCACTTCCAAAGCGGAGTGCAGAAGAAGCGGCAACAAATTGCACAACACATTTTCTCCAAACGACGACAACTTACAATTTTCGACATACTTAGAACTCAATAAGTAATATGAAATAATAGTATTGAAAAAATGTTTATTTAAATTATTAATTTATTGTGAAATCACAATACGTACAAATTATACCAATCACGTCATTGGTCCGGCACCAAACTTTGAATGGAATTCAGTATTTGCAAGGATTATACATAAAATGAATTCCCGCCTTTTTAACAATCGGCAAGCAAAAACGTGTCAATTTTGTATACCCGCTGTATACAAAATTAACACGTTTTTGCATGCCAAGTATGTCAAGTAAAAAAAAAACAGCTGAAAATATTCTTACAATGTGAATATTATTAATAATGGAAATTTTATTTATAAAAATAATTATATTATTAAATAAATTTTATTTTGATGTGAATTTTTTTTAAGGTTTAAGTATAAAATACAACTTTATGAATATAGGTCTGCATGATTGTAAATTGCTAGCTAAACGCCTAATTCTCCTTTAGTTAACCCCGTTTCCCTAGAATGACTTAGCATAGGAAGAAAACAAGTTGGCATATTCTATGTTTCTTATTATTTCCCAGGCAAGCGTTTTTCCTAAGACTAACAAAACCTCAAATGTTAGTCAATAAATGCTCTCGAAAAAGAAACAAACGGTTCCTTCACGTTTTCTTAGACATAAATGCAAGTTGAAATTGTTTTACTTGTTTTTTTCTCTCTATCATTCTCCTCCGAGCGTTCTCCCATTGCAACTTCAGCCGTTACCTTCGGAGCTCATCGAGGTACACTTTTCGACTAATTTTTCTCCAATTTCCTCGGAAGGTACTCGGTAGTTGCGATACTATACGTACTCAATTCTTGACGACATCAAGCCAGCATTGCTTGGGTTTGTCCTCCCCTCCTTTTTCTCTAGGTTGACCTAGCATAGAAAGAAAACAAGTTGACATATTTTATATATTTGTTAGCTCTCAGACAAGCGTGGTGTCTTTTCTATTAGATCGACTTTTTCGAAAGATCAGTCGTTACTCAAAAATGCTCTCAATAAGGAATGAACGATTCTTTCACGTCCTCTTAGACATAATGCAATTTATTCAATTAAAAAAAAGAATTCTTTCAGAATATGAATCAACTCACGAATTTCGCTTTATCGGACTCTGTCTGCGAGCGACACGGCTTTTGATACGTGATCGGAATGGTATCCAATTATGGCGCTTTAAGGAGTGACGCCCGCGCGATTCAGGATACGGGTTAAAGTGTAAGAAACAGCGAGTTTGGCGATAAAGGTTACTGCTGTGCCATAAGTTTGTATCGTGTTTCTTTTTGAAATAAAAAAAATAGGTATAATATTATGGTACAACTACGAATTTCAACTATTCAGACATGAAATAGAAATGCGAACCATGACAAGATTTATCTCTCCCTTTTTCTCAACTGAGTGATTCCGGATTTTACTAGCATTATTTTTTGAGGTTTGTTCTTTGTTTTTTTTATTCTTTTTTCTTATCTACCCGCAACTGCCAATATTTTATATATATAGAAAAAAGATGAACATACTATAATTTTTTGAAATCACATGACATATCATGATAATAACATATGATGTCTCCTTACCTGTGTATGTTTTGTCCATTAATGCTATCAATTTATTTAGCTTTTAGCAAGAACATGAATGCCCCAATGTACGATCCCATTATTATAGTACTTTATGTACACATAGGTACTAAAGCAATCTCGGACTACATTTGGATTTGAAAAGTCCAAATTGTGAATGCTTACAAGACTCTTACGTACCTACCTACACTTACCTACGTTTTCCGAGCTTTAAATAGCAGGCACACTCAGTGATGGTTTTCGGTTCTCTAGTAAGATGTCCATCTTAGGCAGCTTTAATATTTTGACACCAGCAAATTTGACGAGCATAGTCCGACCCCAAAATTAGCCAGTAACATAGACGAGTATAAAAATATATGTATATTGTAACTTCGAAAGATACCATCCGCTTCATCTTACACTTTACACCACCACATAAAGTATGAAAATGTATTCAGTTCGCTACAGTAACAGTCGGTGACAGCTGCATTAGCGTCGGCTAGCGATTTATCGGTCACATTCATATCGCATTTGTTTGTTAAACACTCGTTACTAGGCGCGAACATCATCCTGATTCCTGAAACGTACACCATAATTATACATGATTTATCTCATTCTATCTTCATCTGAATTAATTTATTTTTAGCTAAGATACTTAGGCATAGCACAGAATAAAGAGCCGCTGTGGCGTCGAGGCACAGACGTGCCTCTTCTAACTTTTCTATACAATTATATTGCCCTTACGCCGCCGCGACCGCACCGTGACACCGTGGCAGTGTGCGTTGTTAAGTAAAGAAAAGTTAGAAGAGGCACGCCTGCGCCTCGACGTCGCCGCGTCTCTTTATTCTGTGTGCTATATGCCTAACGTGGAGTCAAGGAACTGCTCCTATGTTAGAATGCTTCTATAGTAATCTAGTTTTACGGCTGTTATTAGCAAGAATTTTGACCATCTCCCCCTGATTTTATTGCACCGTCAGAAAAGCTTCCTGGCCATGGTTTACTCTGGGCAATCTGGAAGTTCCTCAGCAGGTGGACACACAAGTACACAAGTCTAAAGGTGTAAAGGGAACCGGGCTAGATGGGGTTTCACAAATGATATTCAGTACTCTACAAACAATGTCGCATCTGCGCAAATGCCTATTTTGCACTGAATCTTGTATACTAGAGGATCTCATAATATGTACCTCTAATACAAGGGTTACTGGCAGAGCTGGTCAGTGACATCCCTTAAATTATTACTCAAATACTCAAAAATAATTTTATTACACAAAATTAAATAAAAAAGGATGGTTGTTAGCGCCATGACAGTTAACACTCCATAGAGTTGATGATGGTTCGATTCCGTTTTCTCGTGAATAAGATTAAGTATCTCTATTTCGGATTCCATTACTTTGTCTGATCACATCTTAAGGTCAATGCGGACAAAATCGCGGTTTTAAGCAAGTAACTTTAATAATCTTGACGATGTAGAACAACACTAAAGAAACATAAAGATATTTATTACAGAGACCTGTTGCGTTCTTAATTAAAATGAGAATTAATATTCCCAATTTAATAACTGCCAAATTATATTAAATCGAATGAGAGTTTTAAGCCCGCTTAAAAGATTTACATTAACTAGCTTCGCTTAATGAAATCTTGGGAATTAAAATGCTGGTTCCAAGCTGTTTCTCACAGTCTACACAATGTTAAAAATTGTATAAGTAATGTTTTTTTTTCTAATGTTTTCGCGATTGTTATACATTAATAGCTTAACATACCAGACAAATTTCGACTTAGTCATCTTTCGTCATAAAAACTGTAAAGTTTTCGAAACGTCAAGTGTAAAATAAAGCAATAAACGCGATGGAAACCGTATTAGATGATTTCATTACATATACAATATATATATTTTTTTAAAAGAAAAATCTCTATTTTAAGCCACAAGTATGGGAGCTATAAACATAGTGCACGCGCATTACCATTAATATAAACTACACAGGGTAAAATAAATAATTAATATTTTAACTTCTTTCGACGTAATTATTAAATTCAGACAATCTGATAAAATAGGTACATTTAGGGTGCAAGAAGGAAAACAAACTCACATGCACCAGAAGTACCTGCCGTTTAGGGCGTCATGCTAGCCTTAAAAATAAAAAATCAACGCTTACCAGCATCTACGTTCCTGCCATTTTAGAACCAGCCTTGGCTGGGGATGATGGGAAGAAACTGGGCGGAATGACACTAGTGCTATGAAGATTAGGGCAACCGCTGGTATCGCACGCTACTTAAGTAGCGTCGTAATTACGACGTCGATACACTAATGTTGGTACACTGGAGATGGGATACCAGTGTGATCCGAAAACCGGTACAGCCGCAGCAGAAGCAGAGACCCTTAAAAGACCTTTTGGGTTAATAACATTGGGTTTGTGAGGTCCATCAGAATATATTAATCTTTTTAGTTTTTTGGCTAAAAAATTAAAGCTTTAAAGGGCCAGAAACTACCTAGCTCGGCGTATCAATATTGCCATTCAATTCGGCGATACTGCCAATAACAAATTTGAAAGAAATGTAGGATTTGTAATATACAGATTGATTCTGAAGCCTCTGGCAATATTTTGTTACTAATAAATTTAGTACTCGTATCAGCCCAGTCAGCTTTAAAAGTGGAGTCATAATTTTTCATACTAATTGTACGACAAATAAAAGATTACACTTTTGAAGCCTGGGTGTACATTTATAACAAGGGTATTTTAAGTTTATTTATTATTAACAGTTTGAGAAAAAAGTTACGATTAGAAAAGTCAAGTTGTATCGAAGTTTTTTTTTTTTTTATAAGAACATTATTTTTATTTTTATTGGGCCCGATACAATCTAGCGCCCGCGTTGTCAGACATACAAGATCAGTTGCGTTTACATCAAGGGTTTATCATTTTCAACCTTCTTGCAAGGAAAATAAAATAATAATAAAAATAAAATATGACGTTGAGAAAAAGATACATGTGAACGAAATAAAAAAAAAGTTTAATTACACGTCTTATTTATGCCAATCCAGTACAATTAGCAACTGATTGCGATGTTCAACTTTTTTATTGGGCCCATTTGCCTCAGCTGTAAAGTATTGCAAATTTTATCGTTTTGTAAAAATATAATCCATCACAATTTTTTTTTTTAAAGATAACATTTATACATTATTTTCGCTTTGTTATAGAAAGGCCTCCCAAGAACCTATTCTTGGGTCATTAGTCACATCAGTGAAAATATATATTTAAAATGTAATCGTAGTTTTTGAAATATAAAGGTAACATTCACATTTTTGGGCGAGTCCATTACACCCCTTTGTTAGGACCAGGCAGAAGTGACGTCACACATGTCACTTTTGTACGGGTGATAATAAGTTTGTTCGGTGGCTGTGTTTAATATTGAGTTTACGGGAATGGCCTTATAATAAAATTTTCTATAAATGTTAAGGGATATCTATGGTAATATCATTTATGTATTTAATATTTTATTTTTATCTATTCATACTACTGAATTGGCTTGCCCAATCAGCTCTAACTTAACTTTCATACCAATATCAAATTAAAAGCGTCCTGAACAGTAATATTAGGTAGATACTTATGTAAGCATAAATATTTTTCAAAATCTCCGCATCAGGTTCCCAATTACTGAATTCATTTATTCATTAAATTTGGATTCACTAACAAATTTTAGATTTAATCTAGAATATAATATGTAGATCCAAATAGAATATAAAGTTTCATAGCGAATTTAAAAATGTTGGTTCTCTTTTGTGCAATGAATACCTACAATTCTTGAATGCATAATGAAGTTGATAAAAATAGAAATGTTTAATTAAAACTGACTTCCAGCAGACATTTTAAACGAAGTCTTTGAGGGACATGAATCGGGTGTTTTATTATAACACCTGAAAAAAGTGAGGTTTAATTAGAGAGAGAGAGAGGGGTGGCTATGATACAAAAACAACGGGTTGCACTCCAGAAGTGCTGGCAGAGGTGATAACTCCGCGCGGTAGAAAGAAACTTACGTTATTACTTCCTCTCATAAGCTGCGCCGGCGGTTTAAGGTCACGTGTCCGTCTTACGAATTTTCAATCAGGTCGCGTGTCCTGACGCGAGATTAACACTTTTACCCATCCCAAAAAGTGCACAACGCCGCTAAAGAAGGTTTCACTTCAAAAATCCATCAGAACAAAATTTAACGAGAGATAGTATTAATAAGATGTCATGTCGATTGACGTATTTAAATTTTCCTTTCATTGAGCATCAGCATATACCTAAAATAAACACCCAGATTATATAAAAAAGCTACTAAATATATTTAAAAAAAGCTTTTTACTATACAGTATATTTTACTCAAAAATTTACTTCCTGACACAGCACTAAATAAATAATCCATTTTTAAGGTCATTAATTTATATCATAAGTAAAAATAAATTGTACAATTCTACAATGGATGTGGGTAAGAAATGAGTACTAATAATTAGTCGATAATGAAAAAATAAAAATATTTTGCATACTGCTTTCAACAGTTAATAGGCTTGCTCTATTATTTATGTAATCACTCACTTTCAGCAAATAATCCTTTTTTTTAATTTGTATTTTCTATCTTTTTATTTACATAACAACAAAGACTTGGCTACTTGATGGTGAAAGCTGAAGTTGTCTCAAAGATCAAACCCCACCTGGCCCGACCTGTGCCTCTGAGCCTCTGACTGATCTGACTCAAGTCCGGTCATTTTCATCTAAAACTACCTGCTTCCAGTGAAGGAAAACATTATAAGGCAACCTGCACACTACAGGATTGTTCACTAGTGTGTGAAATAAAACGGAGAAGGCAAAAGAAAACTACTCCATTATTTCCTTCACGACACCGATAAACGCCTAGCTCTTCTAAATATCAGAGAGAAATTTGGTGATCTGAAATATTTAATCATATCCAGAGATCCTTCTATCTTGGCTCTCACTCTTTCATTCTGGTTGATCCTCATCCATAAACTTTAGCTTCTCGTAAGAACTTATTTAGACCACTAAGGAATCTTAAGCATTCTGATAAAGTTATCAGATAGGTTTAGATTTCTCAGATTGTTTCAGTAAGTATATTCATAACGTAGTTAAAGTGTAATGAATCCTCTATGACTTTGTAAGCTTTCGTACTTTAAACATATAATCATATTTTATTAAATTAAAAGTAACGTACGGATACCAATATTTTTAACACGTGCGATACGGGATACTCACGTATGAAGACATGTCGGGCTATAACTGACTTTATACGTGAGTAACTCGTATCTAACATATCAATTTAGAGGAATTATTAATAGCATCTTAGTATGGATGTAAAAATTTGCAGACCAATAGCAGCTTATTTCTTATAGCCGACTTATTTAGTAGTTACTATTATTCAAAAATATTAATGAAGTCTTTACACTCGCTCACGAAGTAGGTGGAGCTTAAAGCAGTAAGACTACGTTTAGGTGCTGGTCATCATCATTTCAAGTAGATGACACGGTCATTAGACTATGCACACCCTGGTGTCAGAGTTCTTCGGAACCGCCTCTCGGCCTCTGACGTGGTTCCTTTAACGACTACCAGATGGCAGCTGGAACCAACGAATTAACGTGCCTTCTGAAGCACAGAATCATCTTAATTATCAGATAATCAGGAGATTCAAGCCTGCATTGTCCTAACCAAACTGGAAACAACTAAACAAAGTATGTTTCCCTGGGGAATCGAACCCACGATACCCGGGTCTACAGGCAAATGCCTTAATTACTGGACCACGTAGGTATGTAATTATATAGGTGCTGGTGATTATAGGTAAGAAATGGAATCAAGATTCTGATAAGTGCTAGCCTTTTCGTCTATACGCATGATTCATCAGCTTTTATGATCGATGGCAAAGTTATTTTATTATTTTTATTTTATTTATTGGGAACAACAAACAGCTACATTATAAATACTTATAAGATTTAGAATTTGTATATAAAAAAAATATTAATAATGTAGCCCACAACGTTATTCACAGAATAACAAATGGTTTTCTAGGCTGCTAGCTACAAAATACTTACAAGATAATTTAAGAAATACATTACATAGAAATAATTCGTTTTTGTGACACAAGAAAATACGTAAAAGTCCAACAAACAAATATAGTAAGAATAAAATAAATAAATAAACTAACGCACACTAAAGGGGGAGAGGTTTTACGAAAGAGCTAACTTTTGAACAACCAATTTCTTAAATGTAAACACATTGCATGCAAAAATATCAACGTCCACGAAGTCACCATTGTAAGATTTCATCATACGATGAAGAGGGGCTATCAGTCCACTGTTCGTGCGACATGTATTAATTGCAAACAGGGGACGAGAACGAACCGAAAAGTTGTCATACTTTAGTGGAAGAAGACCTGTAATCGGCCTCTTTTTATTGCCGCACTCATTTAAAAGCTGCATTTTATCTCGGCAGTATACATTCATACTTATAAGTCAAATAGGACTTTTTAATTATTTATTTTCAAAACAGAACATTTTACACGTAATAATATCAATTTAAGTTTAATATAGAAAAAATCCTCCAACGCTTCACATCGAGGTAACGTTACCAGAATACTGGCAGTGTTTACTTGTTGAATTGCAAGACTTATCTGCTGAGCAAAATAAATGCCAGCTCTTGAGTCTCCCGTTGCCTCGATGTGACGCCTTGTGATGTCCAATAACACTTGATTTATATGTACGAATGTTTATTATATAGATACAAAAACAGAACAGAGATATGTATATGCGCCTTTAATCTTATATATAATGTCTTCTTTACGTAAATATAGTTTTAATAAGCTTCTTAAACCTTTATAAATAAGAAAAAGTTAGTAAAGTAACTCCAGCACACCGAACTTTCTGCAGCAAGTACCAACTTTTGAAAGTTTCCTCTGTGGAGCCTTATTGACTCTCTTATAGTATAAGTACTATCATATTAATTGCAAAATATTTAAAATAGATCAAGTTCCCTTGCCCTATTGTTACCTTAAAATTGGCAAGGTATTAAATTAAATTAGACAAATCATAATAATTCAAGTAGTTAAAAATTTACGTCAGGCATTATTATGCCTGACGTAAATTTTATTTACGTAATTTTTAATTACGTAAATTAATTTTTATTTACGTAATTAACCATAGATATAAAAAAAAATTCGTCTCATGATAATAACTGTGTATAATATGTTTAATACTATGAACGGTTTCACTCACTTTTTAGGATTCCGTACCCAAAGGGTAAAAACGGAACCCTATAAGTATGGCTCCGCTGTCCGTCTGTCTGTCGGTTCATCTGTCACCAGGCTGTTTCTTATGACCGTGACGGTAAGGCAGTTGAAATTTTATAGATGATGTATTTTATTTGCCGCTATAACAGCAAATACTGAAACACAGTATAAAATAAATATTTAAGGGGGCTCCCATACAACAAACGTTATTTTTTTACTTGTTTTTGCTCGTTATTGATAACCTCAACAGGTAGACTTGTAATATTCACATAATATTTAATTATATATTTACCTTAAAAATAAATAGTTAAATAAAAATGAAAATTTAAGGTGGGCTCCCATACAACTGACATGATTTTTTGCAGTTTTTATAGCTACGGAACCCTTCTTGTGCGAATCCGACTCGCACTTGGCCGTTTTTTTATTCTGACATTTTAACGCATCGGCTCAAGCGCTTCGCGCGGAGAAGCTGGCTAGAATAAGGTTGCAGTTTGTTCGTGTGTACCGCCAGGTGAAATGACGTACAAGCACAAAGTGCAACTTTTTTTCAGTACTAATAAAATTGCTCTCGCAAGCGCGTATATACGCGTACGAGGTATATACGTGAAATCATTACAATTCTATGCCGACGTCAATGAAATTTTGTATTTACATAGAGAAGTAAAGTAATGTGGGCAATAATATCTTGGTCAAAGGCATACCTAAATGCCGTTGGGCCGATAGCTTATTCATAATCAAATATAGTTTATAGCTTCATCAGCATTTTCATTGCCATTGAGTCAGAGCTCTAATTCCTGCCCGGCCGCATATTCTTAACCCTCTTTTAGTATCAGTTTCACGTTGACGAACCGAATTAGGATAACCCCTACGTTGAGGCGCGTTATAACACTTGAAATCCTTCTGCAGTACGTCACCTTTTGGGATGTATTGGAGCAGCATTTATGCGTGTTAATCGTTAGAAGAGCTAGGAAATGCTAATTCAGTTCATCTTAGGCGGAAGGGACGTATAGAATGAGCTTTTCTATATACGCTGCGCAATCTTTCTCTACCCCTAGCCAGATGTTACCAGAAATCTGCTGTATGTCGTCAGTTTTAATAGCACATTCCTTAATTCAAAGAACAACAGCTGCTGCAGATGTAACAAGGAATTTGTTAAGGAGAGATTCAATATAAGGCATTCTCCTCACATTTGTGAAATCAGCGCCATGTCAAAGGCAATCAGCTAGCATGTCGTGCAGCAATGGAAATGAGACGAGCTCATCCGAGCGCCTCTGTGGCCAAATAACACGTAATTACGCCGTATTTAATGAATGTTTAGCTCAGTACAATACAAACGACGCATTCTACGCTTAATCATTGCAATTTAGTACTGATATCAATAAATTTTGTTTAATTAATTAGTTAAGTTAGGCCTGTCATGCACAGACGGAAAGCGTCCTGATGGGAGCAAAGAGGACGAAGTTTGTTATGGGAAGCGACGTCTGTCAGTATGTAGGTACTTACGCGGCGTCATATCTCCCCAACATCATAACATCATTTGAAGCAGCAGTGAAAGTGGCAGCTAGATACACGTCATCTAATTATTCAGTTCTGTCTATCAGTGGCATTTTTTATTTTTTTATAAATAGTATGTATAATTTGAATTTTATAGCTGTAATAAAATTCACCTATTTAAAACTTCTGTTAAGATCCTTAGTATTTTTAAACGGTGAAGTGATATCATTTTATGTCTTATATAGGTTCTTGATTTTCTTTTTGTAAAATTTTTATAGTAAATAAATTTTAGTAGTGGAGAAAATATATTTACTAGCAAAATTTACACAAATTCAGCCTATTCGTCATATTTCCTGTACTTGCAATTTTGGATCATATTAATCAAAAACTGTCTTTAGCGATGCCAGCTGACCCTTTATCCCCTTCTCCTTGTCCTCCTCTGTAACTCAGTGGTAACGTAAGTGCCTCTGAATTGCAGGGTCCTGAGTTCGGTCTTCGGTCAGGTCAAGAAAGAAACAATTTTTTTTTTTCAGTTTAACCTGGGTTTATTTATTATAGGTATGTTTATTTATAGTATCTATGGTAACATATAGTATCGTTGAGTTAGTATCCACGACACAAGTTCACAACTTATTATGGGGCGAGCTATGTGTGTGATTGGCCTTATATTATTAATCGAGTATTTATTCAATATCTGTGCGTTTCCGCGGCAGCATCGTTAGCTGCAAGCGACAAGGGACAGTAGACCTGACTATTTGATATGAATTTCAGCTTGATACCTCTACGCGTTCCAGAGAAAAAGAGTCTTGACAAACAGACAGACAGACAGACAGACGGACAACATAGTAATCCTGTAAGGGTTCCGTTTTTTTTTCCTTTTGAGGTACGGAATCCTTAAAAGATTACTACACAATAAAGGGCAGGTAAAATATATATCCCGAAAATTCAGTAATACGAGCTCGTACGTCAATTAGGCGGTATCAATATAATTTTGGAAACAAAACCCGTCTGCGAATTACCCAATACGTCAATAGAGACTTGAATTGATACAATCAAAAGGGATCGCTATACACGAATATTATTAGTTGCGAGTATCTGTCTGCTGTCAATATGACGAGGGGTAATAGGGACGTAATCAGAACTGTCTTATATCTAATTAAACAAAAGATGTATTAGCGGATTTGGTAATAATTTATTTATTTTCAAGGTATTGCTATGATAATCGTATGGAGGTGTATGGCAAAGCTGTAAAAATGCATGTTCTCGTAGTAGCCTTTAAATATCATGCCAAAAAGGACTATTCTGATTCCCACTTGCACTCTATCTCTACGGATCTCCAAGTACTGATAGGGCAACAAAAAAAAAAAACACTGAAAATAATAATATTAACTTAGAAAATAAACGTAAGACCTACTTTGTCTCTTTGTAGTAGCCACCAAACCCCTTTTTTATATCTGGATAAATGCGTTTTGCATCCCGGATATGCGGGACTCACACCCGCTAAAAAACCACATGATCTCTCCGCTTCCGCTTATACCAGGAAGGTGGGAACGGTGGAGTTATCACCAATCTTTCACCATCGGCCACCAAACGCCTAGATTTTAATACAATTTTGGAAACAAATTCCGTATGCGAGTAACTCAATATGTCAATAAAGTCTTGTCTTGATACAACCAAAAGGGACCGCGATCAAGTGATAACAGCCAGGATCCACCTCAAAACCTACAGGGTATTTTTCGTGAACTCAGAATCTTGGAATTTGGTATGACGAAAAGCATACATTTTTAGTTAAATCATATACCTAGTTAAAAAAAAAAGCTGATTATAGGCCATTGCCCATAATCAGTTTTTTTTTTTTTTACCATTGCCATTGCCAACCCTTTGTGCGCGAGTCCGTCTCGCACTTGGCCGGTTTTTTTTTAGATTCTATGGATTACTGGACACTTGAATACCTGACGTCCACAATCAAACGGTTGATGTATTAATTTTCATAAATAAAATATTTTTATTTTCTCCAAAACATATGAATTACAAAACAAATCAGACAATTTCAAAACACACTAAAGATGAAGTAGGTACTTTAGGTACCTACAAAAGTGATGTATGTAGAGAGATCTAATGCCCGTGTAAGGTTTCCAAAGAACTTGTGTTACGGGTCATCAGGACTCTTCATCTGCATACTGACTGGACTTGAAAGAAGTTGGTACAAAAAAAAAATTAATAGAAAGCTAAAACAAAAACTAGCGAGTCGAATTCTTTAAATTGACCTCGCCAAACCCAACCCTTACATAAAATGTGCTTAGTTTTTATGGATATTATATCGTATCGTTGATTTAGTAGGTACCTTTACTAAGACACAAGTTTGGAAACTTACTATGGAGCTAGCTCAATATGTGTGATATATTTATTTATATATAACTAGCGACCCTGACCCCGTCTTCACACGGGTGCAATGTACAGTCAGCCAATGAGATATCTGACCCCCTACAACAGCGCCATTTTTCGCAAACTAAAGAAACATCCGTGGTTTAAACCCAAAGATAAAAATATACAAGTGTAATATCCTTTGCGACTAGTGCCATCTATTGAATTGTGAATGAACAAATAAGGTTAATAAGCAGAAATCTGATACCCTTGACGACTAATGCCATCTATTCGATTTTTGATAAATAAAACAAGCCCTAGCATACGATACGCTTATTTCAAAGATACTTCAATAGTTAGATGTGGCGCAAGTGGTAGGCACTACGGTTTAATAGTTAATGTGATTATGAATGAACAGGGTCAAATCCTCCAAAGCTTTTTATTTTTTACAAATATCACCAACTTCGTATTGTGATGTTGGTGTAATTTTGGTTGTTTTAACATAATGTTACCGAGCTAATTACTGTGAATAAAAAGCATTTTAAATTTTTAATTACTTTATTACATCAAAAAAATGTAACAGTGAAATAAATACCTGCCTACTTAATTCAAACTATGATTAATCTTCTGTAGAGAGAACCAACATGTTACTTAATAAGTAACAATTTACATCTCTCAACTTCTTTTTAATCATAGTATTATATTTTTTTAAATGTGTAGGGTCAAATAGTGCTATGTGAATAACTTTGCTTCGATAATAGTATAAGAATGAATATAAACCTATGGCATTAAATGAATTTTAATATGGGAGAGGGTGACCCCCATTTTGAAGCTTTTGTTCAAGTCTATTTGTCATTTCACTTACCATGTTAGATCAGATCACATATCACTTATGCGCATATTTATTAATTTAGTATAACCTTTTTGTCTAAATTGATTTAAATCAAACTTTACTCGTGTCTCGTGTCCCAGTTAAGCACTATTTGACCCTACAATCTGGGATTTTAATTGGTCACTCAATAACAGTTAGATCACAGAACAATTGTCTTAAATAAAATATATTCTACATTGCAAACTGTTGGAATCACCACATCTCATAAATTTTCCAAGTATTTTTCTTTATTTATCCGGCCGCCGAATTCTACCAGCTCCCCTGGGCCCATTGAAGACATCTGTCCCCAATAACCTGCAAAACAATAATACGATCAGTTACCTATTATTCTACACTGCGTAATACACTAGGTATTAAATATTATTATTATTTTACTTCACTATTTAATGAATATTTTTACCTAATGTTATCCTGCCACTGTTCTCAAAGGCAAATTATTTTGATGGCTATACGCTGGCCATGTCTTCTCCGCAATATTTTTCTGCCATCATCATCAGACTTAAAACTTTTTTCAATCAATCAATCAATCAATCAATCAATATATTTATTTGTTAAACATAGGTACATTGATACAGATGACAGAAAAAAAAGTAGATCGCTATGTTTTGCTATAAATAGCATACAAATATTATGATAATCACAGAAAATTATATTACAATTTATAACATTGACATTCTAATTGTTTTAAATATGAAGCCCATTTAAATTATGAGTAATCAATTTGGATCATAAGTAATAAATAATGTCAAAGGATTATAAGTAAAAAATAATGTCAAAGAAAAAAAATTAAATAAAAAGTATGTCAAAATTTACAATCGGTCATTTAAAAAATCATTTACAGAATAATAACATTTAGAAATTAAGAATTCAAATAGTCGTTTTTTAAACATATTTATATTCAAGTCTTTTAAATCATTTGGCAATTTATTGTATACTTTAGTGGCCATACCTAAAACATTTTTTCGGACTAAAGTTAATCTAAAATTTTGAGTAGGTAAAGCATGTCTGTGTAGCATTCGTGTTGGATTCCGTTTGACTTCTGATAGCTTTGCAAATAACACCAAATTCATTTTTACAAACAGAGCCATTTCAAATATATACAGAGAAGGATATGTCAGTAGTTTTAGCTGTTTGAACAAAGGCATGCAACTTTCTCTTATGTTTAGGCCACACATAGCACGTATGCATTGTTTCTGTGCTTTGAATATTTTTTGCCAATTACTACAATTACCCCAAAAGATGATCCCATATCTGAGTACTGATGCGACAAGCCCATGATAGGCTGACAGTGTTGCGTCTAGTTTTGCAATTTTTCGTAACTTATATAAGACAAATGCAGATTTGCTTAGTTTTTTGCATATATCATCTGCTTGTTCCTTCCATGTCAGCTGGCCATCTATTGTTAGTCCTAAAAATTTAGCTTTTTTCACAACGTCAAGTTTGACATCACCGTATTTTATATCCATTTCTGGTGTCAGTGATCCCGGTTTAAAGTGCATAATGCTAGTTTTTTTTAGATTAATTATTAAGTTATTGATGTCAAGCCATTGTATTGTATTATTTAGAGCGTCATTAATATTTTTTTCATGGTCATTTAGGTTATTGCTTTTTACACATATGGTACTGTCATCGGCAAAAAGTATAATTGGTTGGGTTATGACACTAGGCATATCGTTGATATAAAGTATAAAAAGTAATGGCCCCAATACGCTACCTTGGGGAACTCCACATATTACATTTCTAATGTCCGATGAATATTTAATTTCTAATTTTCTCCTAGGACAAATTCTTGTTATTTCAGTTATTTGTTGCCTGTCACTTAAATATGATTTAATGAGATTTAGCACGTTACCTCTTATACCATAAGCTTCAAGTTTGCTAAGAAGTTTAGTATGATTTACGTGGTCAAAAGCTTTGGTCATATCAGCAAAGATTGCACTTACTGGTTTTTTATTATCTATGTTTGTCAAAACTATATTTAATAAGTCAAATATTGCCATATTTATTGACTTATTTTTCCTAAACCCTTTTTGCTCGTTGCTAAGGATATTGTATCGAGTTATAAAACTTGTTATAGCTTCATGGACGCATTTTTCAAATATTTTTGAAAATATAGGTATAAGAGCAATGGGTCTATAATTAGTAACGTCTTTTTGATTTATTTTTTTGAAGATAGGTTTAATAATAGTCTTCTTTAATGCATCAGGATAAATTCCTTGTTCTATACATAAGTTTAGTATATGGCTGAGGGGTCCCGCTATAGTAATTCCTACAAATTTTACAATTTTTGTTGAAATATCGTCATATCCTACACTATTCGTGTTTTTTAAGGATTTTATATACTTCTGTATGTCAATTTGAGTAACGGGTTGCATGAACATAGAATGCAAATTATAATTTTTAGGTGTGTCTGAATGCTTATTAGCCGTATTATTGGTAGGGTTTTTTATTTGATCTACGAAATGGTCATTAAAAATGTTCGCAATTTTTTGCGGGTCTGTAATAATTTCATCATCGTGTTTTATTTCTAGTATTTGATTTTTTGGCAATTTGGCTTTACATTTATTAATAACTTGCCAAGTAGCTTTATTTTTATTCATTGCATTTTTTATGTAATAGCTATTTTGGGAAGTTTCAGTCATCCTAATAATCTTTTTAAAAAGCTTTGAATAAGTTTTTAACTTATTTTTATTAAAAGTTGTAGGAGCATGTCTATACTGCCACAAAAGGTGTCTTTGTTTTTTTCTACATATTTTTACACCGCGTGACAGCCATCTGACTTTCTGGTTGGTCTTAAATATTATATATTTGAAGGGAAAACACAAATCATATAGTAAGCGGAAGTAATGAATGAAATAATTGTAAGCATCATTGGCGTCCTTCAATGAATATAGTTCCAAGAAAGTTAGACTTTCGATGTGCTTTTTGAATTTCAGCATATTTTCTTTTGAAAAGTCACGCATCTTTGTTCGCCATGATTTTATTAGGCATACTCTTTTTACTGGGATTTTTATAAGTTGTGCTGTGTGGTCTGACATACCAAAATCAAGCACTTCATGCTCACATTTTTTGTTCATATTATGTGCAAAGTTATCAATGCAAGTCTTACTAATTAACCGAGTTGGTTGGTTTACAACTAATTTCAAATTATAATTCAATAAAAAGTATTCAAAATCTAATGCTAAGTTATTTCTTTTCAATCTGTCAATATTAAAGTCTCCACAAATAAGAATATTTTTATATTGGTTATTATGTATTTTCTTGAGCACTATTTCTAATTTTTCATAAAATGTATTTAAGTTGCCAGAGACAGGCGTTCTATAAATGCATAAAATTACAACATCATGTGAAATTAACTTGATTCCGCAACATTCAAAGCATTTTGGCATCGAATACTTTGAAAATTCTGGTAACTCTTGATATTGTATGCCATTCCTTACAAGGATACAGGATCCGCCTCTTCTTTTTGCGTCTCGACAGTAGGATGCGGCAAGATGGTAGTTCGGGACAGTAACGAGGTCTTCTTCTCCCCTTAGTACATTATGTTCTGTTATGCAGAGAACCGCCGGTGTTATGTTTTTACACGACAAATAATTTAAATGTACTGTAAGTATATTTGTCTTATTTATTAAACCAGATATGTTTTGGTGTAGGATGTCAACATTGCTAGTCGAGAAAAAAATGGTTCTTTGTAGCATTTTTGTTCGGTTCTTGCTGTAATGTTTGTGTGGGGCGTGTGTCCTCCGGACGAGCATGGGAGTAATATGATATGTAATCATCCATACTGCAGTCAATCTCTCTTATAGTTTGTTTCACTAGGTCAAAAATTTTATTCATTCCGAAATTATTTACAATACCTTTCTGTCTGGTAAACATGTCATAATCATATGATAACACCGAGTTTGAGTCAAGTATATAGGCGTATTGTAATGTGTCTGTGTCCAGGTAGAGTAAATTATTAAATGTTTCCACTCTCCAATTAAACATTGTGGCATAGTCATTACACCTATACGTCGGAAGGCATATAATAATATTTGTGTGATTAAATGATTGCAGATTATTTCTAATTTCAAATATGATACTGTGGTAGTTTTTAGTTTTTTTAAAATCCTCTTCGCCAACCATGAGCACACAGTAGTCTTTTTTTGTGTAATTCTGTATTTTTTTATTTAATTCTTTTATGAGGTAAGTAAATTCCGTATTTGGTGTGAGATAATGACAGATTTCAAATTCATTTTGCATTTTATTTTGTGCAATTTTCAAGATTCGATTTGTCCTATTGTTGCTTATTAAACATAACTTATTTTTATTCGTATTTATATTTTGTTGTGGTGTATGTGTCGTAATTCGATCTGCCTTGGAGTTTATAGTTTGCGGCTTTATTGATTGGAAAGACGATCCTTCCTTTTGAGGCATCGTTTTGTTTTTATAGCATGGACTCTTATTAGGTGTCGATGATTTTACATCGTTTTCGAATGATGTTACGGATCTATTTACCCTATTTTGCACTTCTAATTCCTGTTTCAGCTCATAGATAATTCTCTCGAGACTTTTATTCTTTTGGTTTGCGGTATATAAATCGAGAGTTAGTCTCTCGATCCGTTGTTTCAATTCTAATGTTTCATCACTATTACTCAGCGATGCATCTTCATTAATAATATCATGCGATACGTCGGGCAAACTACAGGTGGTGCCATCTGGCGTGTGTTCTTTGGACATATTATTTACTTCGTTTAGGCTATTCTGTGCTGACTCCGATAGCGCTCGCTGGCGTCTAAACGTGATATTTTCGAAGAAATTCATTTCTGTGGCACAAAAAACTTTTAAGGTTGGTGAGATTTGAACCTGCGTGCTTGAATTCAAAGCCGGTTGCGTAGACCACGACGCCAAGTTTACTCTACTAAAGCGAACGAAATTATGTATTGGTATCTCACATTTGCAAACGTATGAGAGCGTTAAACGATGAGTCGCATAAATTTGAATTCATTGGTTGATGATTTGTAAACAAGTAAAGATTTTGCTTTGGATTGTTTGTATCACTTTTCGTTTTACACTGATAGTTCACACTTTTTAAATGTTATTGTTTGTTTATTTTGGGCACTATAATGTCAAATGGTTTATTTGCAGAGTTATTGGTAATTTGTTTAACGTGGCACTTTAAATCCTATTTTTTTTAATACTTTCTCGTGTCAATTTTAGTCACAAACACTATCACTTATGAGTCATGATATTGTCTTTACTTTTTAGTCACATTTAACGTAATCTAATAACTTTATCAACTTATAGAAATTATTTAGTACAGAGCCAATGTTTACAGTGTCACGCCCTCTGGCGGTCATCAGAATAAAATACGATCTCGTTCTTGTTGAATGTTTCCTCACTGTTTCAATTGAAATATTGTAGTGTATATGTTACGCCAGTTGACTCCGAATCCACAAACGGACGGTGTTTCTCTGTAAAAGATATATTTATCTTAGACATTTATCACAAACCCTATGTTTTACGGAACAAAAAATAGTGTGACAATTAAGTAAGTATATTAAATACTTATAATTTCTACTTACCGCGATACCTAACTCTCTAGATATAGATATTTTAAATACTGTGGTTGTCTTTACAATACAATATTAGCTTTCACAAAATCTGCTATATAAGATGAAACGGGATGCCTAATAACTGGTGGGGTTTTGGATCACTACACAGTAATCGCAGTATCTTATTTGTGACGCGAGTGAACAATATTTTTGATTAGTTGGTATCAGGTATAAATAAATCTGATAGATTACCCTCAATTTATTTGTTAAAGCAATGCGTTGCAGTTGGTGACAATGATGTCATAGCAGTAGAAATAGATAGCCAATTTCGCCCGAGACGTCATATCGTCGGTTGGCGTATTGAGATGAGCGCTAGCTTCTCAAGTCGTGGGTCCATGGTTCGAATCGAACTTTACGTAGGATTGTTTTTGATTCTTTCTTGTTCTTACCATTGATGATTACTTGAATTATTAGCTGAGATTATTAGAAACACAAAATTTGCAACTGAGCAGGTTATCAGAAACAAGTTTATACCAGCAGTTGTCTGTCTACTTGCCAAAAATCACGGTAGGTGGCGCTTCACAGCAAAGTGTGAATTTACGTTTTAAAAGTCAGGGGGTCAGGTATCTGCTTGGCCGACTGTACATACCAAACCTTTCTCTTGAATCATTCTATCTATTTAAAAAAAAACGCATCAATATCCGTTGCGTAGTTTTAAAGATCTAAGCATACATATGGACAGACAGACAGCGGTAAGCGACTTTGTTTTATACTATGTAGTGACAAACAAACATCTTTACCTATAGCATAGTTTGAGGGGTGATTGAGGTACTAGGTAATTCATTCACTTTCGCCTCTATTTTAAATGTGTATGTACAGTAGCCCACTAGCGTCACGCGAATCGTCGATCAAGCCAACAGCCGCCACCTCGGCCGAAGTCAATCGAATTTATTCAGTAATTTCCGACATGGCAACCTTCTCAGAAATAGGCAACTTGTCCAATGTCGTTTGTCAAATGGATGTATATTTGTGCTTTCTATATTCAGGTCTACTGTCCCTTGGAGCTGTCAAAAAAATCAAACTTATAAGCCAAGGCAATAAAAAGATACAGCTAGATAACTAAGATACAGTTTTTTCGACATTCGCAAGGGAATCAAAACCTACAGGGTACTTGCCATAAACTCAGAATCTTGAAATTTCGTACGAAGCAACGTCTTATATAGTACTAATAGCACAGATAAAGAAAAATTGCGAAAAGGATAAATTTTTAGTTACATAATATAATAAAAATATTTTGAATAATTTCTTGGCTGCCTTATCTGTAATGCAATAATAATCAAAAGTTTCAAGGTTAATTTTAATGTATTTGGTGAATAATGTTATATACCGAGTAAATAATTAGACGTGATTTGGAGGCAACTTTGCAATTTTTTTCTATCGAGAAAATATAACGCAGTCGTCTTTTTGAGTCAGATTATTAGATTTACCAGAGTTAGCCCTGAACTTTGCTGCATTTTTATTTCAACTTGAGTATTTAATTATTATTGATATAACAGTCAATCATGCAAAGCAGTGTGAGGTAGTACGGGCCCTTAACGTGGCTATGGGTTTTTATGACTTTAAGCTCTGTATCCCATAGGTGATAAAGAAGTGATAATTGTATAAGTTTATATGTCTTTATTGAGTTTAGTGATGGTTAACAATATGATGAAGTTTTATAATAATCCAATAAAAAGTAAGTTGCTTATAAAATTTTTGCGAGGTACTTCTGAGTTTAGAATCTCAGTAAGTAGATTTTTTTTTCTAAAATTATTAGTTCCTCCGTGCTTCGGAAGGTACGGTTTAACAATGGCTTCTGATGAAACAGACAACAAGTTGCCTCTTCTGTGTCTGTGCTCTAAACCAGTAGCAACAGTGTGATATTCCTCCTCATTTATAAAACTTATTATCTTAGATAAACATTATATTATATACAGCGTGATATTATTCCTCCTAGCTATATTGAAATCTGGGAATCAGAATCCCTAATGGAATACAGAATTGCAAAAAAGAGGTACAAAACGAAAAAAAATATTTGACGTTCCATAGAAATTCGTCTAGCCTTTTTCACTTTCACCTTTTACCACCTATGGGAAATTTAACCTAATTTTTGTTTCGATTTTCAGCTTTTTTTCTGAAAATCCGGAAATCGGAATCGGAATCCCTAATGAAATATATTTCATAAGGGATTCTGATTCCGAGAGTCCAATATAGCTAGGAGGATTTACACATTCTTAGAGAAAAACATATCTTTATGTATTACGGTGAATGACCAAAACATGACTGATCAGATCAAAACATTGAAAAGAAATCTTTATGTCTCAATTTTTGACGTCATGCCTGTGTTAAATAGAATACGAGCAAAAATCCTAATTTTATTTTTGCGTGGCATTCGAGCCTAAAATTACACCCTATTAAAATGTCACAATTCTTTCAACCGCTTTCACAGTGCCTTTGTTTCAAAAGGAATTTGTCAAAGAAAAAGCCTTACACAATTTGGTACTGAGTAAATAATTATAAAAACCTATGTTTTAGAATGGAATATCTTTAATCGTCGGATCGCGTGATCCGAGTACACCGTTGTGCTCTTTGCCTATTCGATAAGAAAGTATGCGAGTGGTTACCTCATGAAAGTAGTATTTATGTTTTTAATCTACACTAAGAGTCCCGATGACTGTATACGAAACATTGATCGCGATAGTGGCCTTTTTGAGGCCAAATGACGTAATTGCATAAGAATTAAGAACTTTCCATGAAATTGTTTCGTAATTTTTAAACGATGGCTATTTTCAGAACAAGGAGCGTTTGTAAAACTTTTATCGGGGCTTGTTAATTTTCAAAGGTACTACGAAACTTGTTAAATCAACTTGACCTGATCAACTGAGAAATCTATCAATGTTTGCTTATTAATTTTGATACAAGTGATATGAAAGTAAAGTGATATGAGTATGAAATACGAAAAATACATACTGTTTCATCTTTTTTCCTATGCGGAGGAGACAAAACCCAGATCTAGAAGACCTAGAGGCCACGTTTATATTGGTAGGTGACGGGTTGCTAGCCGCGTCGCCTGCTTACATACGTACTCAGATAATCGCTCATACTCTAGATCGGCTTTAACGATCTGGCAGGAGGAGAAGTAGCTGGCACATTCTACGTTTTTCTCCTTTTTCCAGAACAGCACGTAAATAGATATCGGTATCAAACACGATAACATCGTTGATTAATTCAATAACGTCTTTCTAGGATCTCAAATGTATAAGAAAATATTTGGCAGCAGGAGTTTATTAGTAGTCACTGTCACATACGGTAAAGTGGTTTTCTCCACTCATCTGACTTAACTCTTTTTATAAGTGTGCAAAGTTTGCTACTCATCCGTGCGCGGTTTCAATTGCACCCATTCCCAATTGCTGTATTGTATCAAGCCCAAGATCCGGTAGTTTAATAGCATGTTTCTTTTAATAAATCACCTTGCAATACGATTGGGCAAAGTTTGTACAGCTGGCCATCTGCTTCTGATTTGGGTTAAACTTGGTAAGCTCCTAAACCGCAGTCAAGTACCTGTGAAATTAAAGAATGAATAGTGTATATAGAATCAAACCTAGGGTGGCTCCGTTAGTGAGTTAGGTTCAGTACCGCTAGTTTACCATGGGCCTTGGACGATGTCGGTTAAATAACGTGTATGTTTCGGGCTATTACATTTGGAGTTCAAGAAAACTACAAGGAAGGCTGACTCTCGACCATCCATTTTTACAGATTATTATGATATGATATTACAGAACATTGATGTGTGCAGTTTATGCTAGTTTTTTTACTCTACCATAACTTTTTAATGCCTGGACAGACTTAAGTGTGTAGATATCGTAAAAATCTCTCACATCATTTCAAGTAAAATAGGGTATAAAGTTATGGCAGAGCAGCACCGCTTGCTGAGAAATTAACACCGGGTGGCAATCTGCCCTGGCCAGTCTGGAAGTATTTAAATAAGATGCGAGCTGGTGTTGGAAGATGGCATGAAATAAAGTCAGTTAGGGTTTCTCCAGCAAAAGTGAGTACGACTATGTGATTTTAAGCTTTTGCGGTCACAATCACTATTATCTTTAGAGGACTTAAACGACACTCAAATATTTTAATAGCGCTACTATTTCGTCTGATATTTCAGTAACGTTGCAGCTGTCATTTTCATTCAATCGGAAATACCAGAAGAAACTCAAATTCAATCGCGGTAAGTCCCGTTGTGGAGATAACAGCGAGTGCGACGGTGGTGCTATCCTATCTATGGCTTACCTCTTGATGTGTCCAGAAAGCACAACTTTTTGGTTCCAACAACAACAAGATCATAACGATGGCCTCATTGATAACAAAATATTTGTTACCAAAAGTCGGTTAGTTCTGTCTCTTAGAGCTGTTAAAAAATCAAACTTCTAAGCCAACGCAATCAAAAGATACAACTGGTTATGTCGCAAATTTTTGTTTTTCGACATTCGCAAGGGAATCAAAACCTACTGGGTACTTCCCATGAACTCAGAATCTTGAAATTTGGTACGAAGTAACGTCTTATAGCACAGATAAAGGAAAAATTGCAAAAAGCATACATTTTTAGTAACATCATATAATAAAAATATATTTAATATTTTTTCGACTCTCGCAAGGGAATCAAAACTTACAGGGTACTTCTAGTGAACTCAGAATCTTGAAAATTGATACGAAGCATCGTATTATAGCACATATAAAGAAAAAAATGCGAAAAGCATTCATTTTGAGTTACATCATATAATACAAATATTTTAAATAATTCCAATCTTATTATATATAATGTACGTAACCCTTAGTGCGCGAGTCCGACTCGCTCTTGGCCAGTTTTCTTTCTACTTGTTTTTACTCATGTTTAATCACATCAGACGTGTGCTCAAAGAAAGCTTATGGTAATTGGAGCGTGTAAATATAACTAATTTTTCAGTCAACTCAGCGCGAATGGTCGTCATAGTTGAGTAGCCAGATAGCCGACACGGAATATTTAATTACGTTTACCGCCACACACGCTAGCCTTCGCCATGTATTAAAACTACATATTTTTGTTCGTAATCACAGGAGGAAATGTTACTTTTGAATCGTGTGCATTATAGGCCAGTTTTTAAACAATTTGATCATATTCGTCTTTTGGCTTAAGTGTATGGAGTAGTCTGCGAATGTTCACAGTTAGTTAACATCTACAGTCACTGAGCTGACAGCCCATAAGGAACTTGAATCTTTTATTTTTGTGCTAAAATTTAATCGATTATCTTCGGAAGCTATTTTCCTATCAAAACACAAGATAGTTCACAATAATATTTCTATAAAGTATAGTGTTGTGTGAAGAATATCAGAAATATCTCATTAAACTATATGCGCAAATAATGTAGATATAACATCGATTAGTTTCAAAATAACCCCATATTAGGTCACGTAAACAAATAAAGTGACGGCTAATGAAGAAAGTTTGCTAATATGTCGTATATTAAATACTCGAATCAATATACTATATCTAATAACTATACGAAACATATGAGTTTCCAAATTCATTGGTAGCCAATTATCGTTGATCGAATATGGAATCAAGCCATTAAGTTTTAACTATTTTTGTCGTTCTGATTTTCGGTCTCGCCGTTTCTGCGAGCTAATTTATTTTAAATATATCAATCTACATCTTTTACGTCAAAATTAAGTTTCGACTTTAGTTTGTCAAATACCGTTTATATATCGTTCAAATCCAGCCAGTCGTTTTGATGTTATCGGGAGCTGTACGGTGCCTGCGCGAGACCTCATTTTCGTGCTCACTTCCGCGGTCATATATTTTTGTGTTGCCATCGTATTCGGCCTATGAAATGACTTTCTAACTTTGGGGTTATGGAACTTTTATCAACATCATCATTATCATGTCAGCCGCAAGAAGTTCACTGCTGTACACAGATCTCTCTCAAAAATTTCCAAAAGGTCTACTTGGAAGCGGCTTACATTTAGCGTTTCCCTGCTACCTTGGTCAGGTCGTCCGACCACGTGATCGATGGGTGTCCGACGCTTCGCTTACCGGTAGAGTTAAGGAGCTGGAAGGGCATTTAGTTCAGATAAGTCCTCATAACTATATAAAACGTAGAGATACTTTTTCGGTACCACCAGAGGTCTAGGTTAGTTTTGTTAGGTTTATTTGTTTGTTGTATGGTCAATGTCTTCAACTACTTAAGATGAAGGAAAACATTTCGAGTCATTCTCGTTTCCTTTAAAATATTCGGATCTTTGAAATATGGCTGTCACAAAAGGTACGTCGTCTGATGTAATCTCAAATTAACTACATGGTCCTTGTCAGAAGCACATATACTATTATATATTCGAATTACATAACTTTGAGTATATAATATACCGAAAGAAATTAAACAACTAAATGAACACAATCAATTAAAAACTGCTTTAAAATGGTTGATAGAAAATGTTAATAAAATATATAAATATATACGGACAAATCACACAGATTGAGCTAGCCCCAAAGTAAGTTCGACATTTGTGTTATCGGATACTAGGTAGCTAAACGATACTATAATTTATTACAAATACATATATAGATAAACATCCAAGACCCAGGCCAATCTGAAAAATATCATTTTTACATCTTTACCTGACCGGAAGTCGAACCCGGACACCGTCGTGTCGCAGGCTGGCGTGTTAACCACTACGCCACGAAGCTCTCCATGTTGTATTAACAATATTAATTTCCTAGTTATTATTTAAATTTAATCATTACAATCTGATATATATTGATTACTAGCGACCCACTCCGGCTTCACACGGGTGCGATTAATTATACGTATAAACCTTCTTTAGAAATCACTCTATTTATTATTAAAAAAACCGTATCAAAATCCGTTGCGCAATCATAAAGATCTAAGCATACATAAGGACAGACAGCGAGAAGCGACTATGTTTTATACTATGTTGTGATAGTGATGATATAAAATGTACGAGTATACTATTTCAATAATCGCTTAAAATATTATTTTTTATATTGTATGCATTACTTATAGGTAAAACTGTAGACATTATATTTTAAAATCTGAAAATCTTGTATACCAGTTAGACAATCATCATCATCATCAGGTCTTTTCAGTCTCCACTACAGGAGCACGAACCTCTATGTACTACTAGAGCCATACTTGGCCAGAGCAGCCAGAGGACTTGGCCTACACTCTCCTCGCTAGTCAGACGGGTTGGAGAGGTCTCTTAGATGTTAATAAGCTTTGTTTAGCTTGTATTTCCTGAGTCGCCTTACTACAACATCCACGGGAAGATTTGGCGAGGTCCTATTCTACTCTGCCGGATACCATACAGCACTCCATATCTTAATAGTTTGACAATAAATTATTATTTCTTATTCGAAAACGTACGTAACAAAATCGATGAAAACGACCCGTATAGAATGAAGTACAGTTGGGGGCATATAAATGATCCCGTCTACAATTTAAAATCTGTTGACTGTACGTTGTTATATTGTGTATACGTGTAAGTGTAACTTTAAACCGTTTCAACCACTAAACGGATTTAGAAATTTCAGTTATAGGATTATTTTTATCCCGATATTAAGTTCCCGCGGGATTTACGCGAACGAAGTCGCAAGCAAAAGCTAAATATAATTAGGCGATTTGCGAATTAAATTGCCCAACACATGCCTCGCCAACTTCCTTATTAGTTATCAAACTTCGGTTCGCATCCGAAAGTTAAATTGAAAACCATTAAAAGGCAATGATTGACAAACTTCGTGGCCTCTAAATTTCTTCCAATCCATATCCTAATAGTTTAATTTAGTCAGAAATAATTTAATATATATTTTTTTGACAAGTACTTCAGTTTTTAGCATAATGTTCATGCAAGTCACAATGCACCGGGATTTACTTGTCGTAAATATGTAGATGTTTGTCATTATATGTCATTACAGTACGCGTGACAGTAAGAGGGTAATATAGATTAACAATTTATCATTGGTATCGCCATCACTTTGATGTCGAAATCACATATTGAAAATAAGCGATAAAAATAACTCGCCACAGATAGGATTTGAAACCTCGTCTCTTAGGTAAACCTTATTGTGATACCAACTACACCACCATACTGTCAAGTTACCCCTCGGGAACAGTAGAATGTGCCGGGATGAAACGTACCCTATATCCTTTCCCGGGCCTCAAACTACCTCCATACCAAATTTTATCCAAATTGATTCAATGTTTGAAGCATGAAAAGAAGTCAGACAGAGTTTCTTTCGCATTTATAATACTAGTATGGAAGTATGGATTTTACATAGTTTAAAATGAAGTCGCTTTGGCTGTCTTCTCGGTTAGATCATTTAAAGTACTCAACGGATTTTAATGCAGTTTTAGCAATAGATAGAGTGATTTACGAGGATGGTTTATACAATCTACTGCCCTGCACTATCTACATTGCACGCGTGCAACTCGGGGCGGGTCACAGGTATACTATGAAGTGCTTTTAAATACGAGTGTTTACTAACACAGTTGGTTTATTGATTTATTTAGGAATTCCTATGGCTATCTTACGACTCCATCATTGGAAAAGCTATATACTTCGTGATATTGTATTGTCATCCGACTTCCGCAAGTGTAACTACTTTTACCTCAAACATTTATCAAAATAATTTTTAAAAATAGTTTTAAAAGTATATATATATATTATAAATATATATTCAGTATTATAACACACTTTTAAGTTTCACGACAATTTTGTTAATTTTAAAGATTATAATATAATCAAACATTTAAACTACGAATTTAAATCGTACATAGATTTGGTCGCAGGTTCAAATCCCGCCCGCTTGAAATGTTTTCACCATATTTTATTTCTTAATTTAATAAGAGTATATCAAAATAGCATTGTGAATGCAAAATATAAACACTTATTTTAAAATATCAAACATTTAAATTGCACCCCGCGCAAGCAGTGTCAATGAGGCAACATAGTGGCAGGGTCGCCATAAGGGCACACTAAATTAAACACGTTGTTAAGATTCGATATACGGCTTTATACTCTTATTAGATATAACTTATATATGTTTATATAGGTGAAATCTGCTTTAAATTCAGTTGCAGGATTTGCTCCGAACAAAAGATATAGATAAATGCTGCATTTTAAGTAAAATTCAAGCTTGTAAAAAATAAAACTGTGGTTACGTACACAATACTTTTTTTGCGTGCGTATGAAGCGATCCCTGCGTAATAAGCACGGAGGTAAATAATGCAAAGTAAATATCAAATAAAGATGAACTACACGGCGGGCACTAGATTCAATTCCCAACGTGGCAAAATATTTATTTATTTGTCTATAGTCATGGTGCTTCCCTGGAAGTATTGGCATCAGTCAAGGCTTGAAATCTTAAAACCTTGCCAAATAATATTTCAAATTATATTTTTAGCTAGGCTATTTTTTTATTATTATTTTAGTTTCGTCTTTTTAATTTGTATTAAATAATATATATGTTGTCAAAACAAATATTATGTAGTCAAAATAGCGGGCTACGAGATCTGGGAACCACGGATAAAGATGCAACCGCAAAACGCACAATTGAAGAAAAAAAATATATTTATCTCAAAAAAAAATTATTATAACTTTTTGACTACAACAACAATTTATAACAACAAATCAAACCCTAACTTTTTATTATAAGTAATGGCGTTTACAAAAAACGTCAAGGAGGTAAAACCCGGTCGATAAATCAGGCCGGTGAGGCCACGTCCCTCTTTGACTGATGTCCAGCACTCATTTATAAATTGACCCCACTTTACTTCGACAGCAGGATCGAAAGCTATCCGTTTTTCCATCTCGCGTATAACAACTGTTTATTTTGAGGGACTCCGAGTAAATAGCCTTCGTCCTACTTTTTGTATGAGTGGCCTGCCCTGATGGTTTTTTAAAGTACTATTTCAAAAAGGACTGTTATTTATTCAGAGTTTATCAAGTTTATTAATTCCACCGTAATTTCTAAATACTTTATGAGGTTTAGATGAGCGAAGTTATAGCTACCTGTAATTTAATTTTTTTATTCCTAAATCACATCAAATTAAATAAATTTTAATTTGTACTTCTGTAGTAAATGACTTGTGGTATTTTTAGTATTACTTTTTTTATTATTTCTTATTTGATAAATTAAGAGAATTGTTGATTACTGTCTGTTAGCGATGATCAACAATTTTATCAACAATCAACAATGAATCAACAAATACTACAAAGTAATTGACCTCTCAACCACCAAGCGGGTCGATCGGGCCACGTAACAACAGAAAATCCATTGTGTCTGCGCTTCTCGTGCTTGATGGGTTAACTAACAAAGCTGCCGTCCTATTACTAAAAGGCCGTTAAGTGACATTTAGGCGATTTTGACTTTTATACACAGCGTGAAAGAGCAAATTTTTCTCTATCGACTGATCTATGCCACGATTTTCTATCATAAATAGTCATGGAGATACGGTCATCGAGTACACCGTTAAGTAGACAATATTTTTGATGTTCCAATACTTAAAAACAGCAAACTGACTCTACAACACTATAACAAGTATAAAGGCCTATAACCTGTGTTGACCAAACCCGAAAACTTAGTTTTTTTTACTGGCTACTACGCTTAAAAACGGTTTTATTTGCAGTAACTATCCTAAAAACGGTCAAAGGCTTTTAAACGATACGCTATTGGAAGTAATCTTAAAATTATAAAAATATATTTTTCTATAAAACAGTCACCGTCTTTTTATAAGGACAAACCGAAAAAAATAATTGAGTAAGACAATACAATAAAACGGCTAAGTGGTATTACTATACTTAAAAACGGCTAACTTCAGCGGCTCCTGCACCGAACCGCGCCCCGGCCGCCCGCCGCTATGTTTACCAAATATAAGTTAGGATGTGCTGTCGGATCATCGTGGGTCAGATGTAATAAAAAACAACCGACAAACGTCCATCCTACCACCCAACAAACAGAACTAGCTATAACAGACTTCAAGACCTTAGTATTTAATATTTTTCTCGCCCAAACAACAACCATCTAATGATTGCTGCATCTTACAAACATATTTATTAGGTATGATTTTATATATAAAATGTGTATTTATATATGTATTTTTTTATTGTTTAAGTATATTTATATGTATGTACTTGTATTAATGTTACTATGTTAGAATCTTTAATTTTACACCCACATTAAATTCTCTGCATAACCCAAAGGTTGACTATCAGACTTTTAGCATTAAGTTCACCTATGGTGCATTTACATTGTATTTGTATAATAAAGATTAAATAAATAAATTAATAAAGACACAGAACAGCCACAAGTTTCTGCATCTTCATTAGAAATTACTAGGTAATAGAGAAAAACAAGTCGTTAATGTAATAATTACTAAATTGTAAAGAGAAAAAAAACAACAGAAGAGATTGACATATAATTTTAAACCTGGATGTAACATTAAATGTTCTAAAAAATGTTCAACTTAATGTTCACAAAATACTCGTAATAATAATGTTATTACGAGTATCTTCTGAAAACTTAGTTCAGATATAAATAAATATAATAGTCCTTACATATTATGAAATTGACGATTTAACGAACTGGCCACTCTGATTTCTAAAATCCTACTTATGTTTAGGAAATCCAAATTCAAAATTATTTCAATTTTAAGCTTGTCTTTTTGTGTTCAAATGTGCCAATTCATTTGTTATTGCGCCTTTTAATTTTGCTATACTTAAAATATCGCATTATTTTCGAATAAGAGTTTCATTATAGCGCTAACGCAGCTGAAACAACTCCAAACATGTGTACGGAGAAGCCACCGAAAAAGAAAACACAGTTTGCATTCAGGAAATTTGCTTCACCACCAGAACAAACCTCGTGTATGGCCGTTGAAAGTGATCGTGGAAGCGTATCCAACTTAAACCACGTCAGAGATAACTGCAGGGTTCGATGTAAGATTAAACTATTTGAAACAAATTGGAAAAGTGAAAATGGTGTAGAAATGGTGGCCGCATGAACTAAGTGAAGCAAATCAACAAACACGCGTCGCCTGCTGCGTCACGATACTCAACCGTCAAAATAATGAGGGGATTTTGAATCGTATCATTATTTGTGATGAAAAGTGGATCCTATACGATAATCGGAAATGTTCATCACAGTGGTTAAACCCAGGAGAACTGGCCAAATCCTGCCCCAAGCGAAAGTTTACTCAAAAAAGGTACTGGTTAATGTCTGGTAGACCAGCGTTGGTTTCAACTACTTCAGTTTCCTAAGATCTGGTCAGACGATTACGGCAGATCTGTATATCCTTCAATTGAAAACGATGATGGAAAAAGCTAGCCGGTAAACAACAGAAATTGTCACCAATTTCGGTGCAGCAGTAGTGGGCTATACCAGTTCTCACTGGTATAGCCCACTGCTGCTTTAGGACAACGCTAGACACTAACGTTGTCCTGCACTGCACAACAGACGGTGGCGAAACTAGAGGAGCTAGGACTAGAATGTCTTCGTCACCCATTGTACTCCTCGGACCTTGCTCCTACCGATTATAGGAGATAAGGTGCTACACCTTTCGTAATTTGGATAATTTCTTAACTGTAAAAAATCTATTCAGATGAGGCAGACTAAAACGCCTTCAGAGATTTTATTGATTCTCGCTCCCGCAATTTTTTTCAGCTAAGGAATAAATGAACTGCCTATAAAATGGCAAAAATAAAAACTGTTAAAAATAGTTTTTCTTTTTCCTTATAAAACATCAATTTCATATGTAAGGACTTAATATTATTCATATTATATTAATTTATTACACAATTGTGAAAAAAGTAGAAAAAAATAATTATAATTGTCATTTTAATCAATAAAACTCGTTTTTAAATTACTTTTGTTAAGAAATCACAATATACCAAGTTTTGAGTGGGCCGTCTATTTAACTTAATGCATTTACATTTCGGCTTTATATTGCTACTCTAAAACACAGTTAATTTGGATTAGATTTCAAAAAGTATTTTCTAATTTAGTAAAATATAGTATTTCTCATTGGATAAAAAATAAGTAAAGCAGTTAAAGTTTGTTAACGTTTAATTTTGAAGTTGTTCTACTATCAAATTTTACAAGTTACATTTCAAAAAAACGGTTAAGTAGCTTAGCCGTTGTTTAGTTTTGTTATTTTACCTAACTGCTGTTAGTAAGACTACATACATACAGTTATAATAATATCCAAATCTAAAACACAGTTACGCTTCAGCTAGCCGTCTTTTACTGTTGTAGAATTATTAGTTATTATTTTTATTTACGGCGCTAAAAAACAAAAAGGTTAATAAAAAAAATACTAGATAACGTACTAAAAAATGTCTACAGATATTAAAAGTGCCAATTATGTTTGTTTATTATCAGCTGAAAACATCACGCTATGTTGTCAAAATATGTAGAAATTCGAGTTTCCCGCTTTTTTGTCCATAACTCAAAAAGTTGTTTTATCACTTAACGGCCTTTTATTGATAGTACGGCAGAAAGATCAATTCAGAAGTAGTAGAATGAAATTTAACAGACATAAAGATAAAAAGTGTAGTTTAAGAATCTTGGCATGTTAATCACTTTTAATTTAATAAGAGGTTATTAAAGTTTAACGTCAAATATTTTTTTTAGATGATTTTTTAAGGCTTTTGTGTAAAGTCGCGTGAAGCTGTTAAGTAAACGGGTCGCCGCTGTTAGTACCTATCGTTGTACGACAGGGTAAATAAATACTACGTACACGTACATAGCCATTATTTAAAAACAATTAAAAAGAAATACGAACAGAAATTAACGAAAACTGATAAATAAAAACTGATAAATAAAAAATCTTAAGGGATACTTTTTTGGTAGCATAACAATAGATTACAGTAAACAATCTGTTATTTTTGGTCACATCACTAAGATCTGACGTAACTTTGTAACAGCGTAGCATAGATTTGAAAAAATATTGTTTTCTTGTTTATTTAAAAAAAAAATAACACGTAATTATGATATTTATATTCTGGTTACATAATAATTTTGTTTTATACTTATTATTTTTTACTACGAAAAACAAAACACGTGACATACATACCATATCTATCCATATATGTCTAGTTCATTGCAGGCGATCGAAAGACAATACTAAAGACTAAAGACCAAGAGAACAGTGTTCTTCAAAAGAACTGACCAAATTTTAACTATATCATCGATGGCGAAGTGTAGTGATTACCGTGCTTGTTCTTCTGCTCAGAAAGTCCAGGGTAAGAGTTTCCTATTTATAACGTGTCCAAAAGTACAAAGCTTGCAGTATAGAAATAGTAATTAGCATTTTAAGGTGACGGCGTAACTCGCAAACTCCTGCAGTTTGGATACAAGCTATAAATTGTCTGAATTTATAACCTAAAAGTTTAAGCTCCGAAGCAGCCTTAACTAGAGCTTCAACTCTTCAAACTGATATTATGGTAAAGAACGAGAAGGTTTATAAAATTAAGCAAGCTTCAGCTGTGTACATTTTGAAATTCATGTACCTTATAATTTTTGGTGAAGTCGTTTCAGACACTTTACGTGATTTTATTATATGTTGATACTTAATAGCAATAGAAAGTTCGCGATTTCGACTGTAAAATTTAAAAATAATAATTTAATAAACTAAGTATGTATAGGTAGAGGTTTCAATTGATCCAACATCTCAGTTTTCTCTATCACTAAGTCCACTATATTAATCTTTTTATAAAAAATAAGTTAATGTGGATTACCTACAACTGACTGCTTTGGAAAACTTTTACCACTTATTTATCTATTTACATAAAATAATAATAATAATTAAAATAGGGTCGCAAGGCTGTGGTGAGCTGTTACTGAGTAGCGACACCACGGACCCGAGTTCTCCATAGAGTCGGTCAGAGCCCTCGCCCCCAACGTGTCTTCATCGGTCGGGGTGGAAACCCAAGAGAACTCGCAAGTCTCTTGGCTTTGGCTTAAAGTATTGAAGGGTAACGCCGCGAAAACCTTCAAAGAAAGCGCAGCACAACTCTCGACTCCCCTGAGTCGTCCGCACAGGTGTTGACCATTGCCAGCAATAATCGTCGGCTAGTTGAGGGGCCCATCGATGGCGGCAAGCCACCACCTGCCAGTTGTAGTTGGTTATCAAGATAATGGCAGGTGTCCAACCCTTAGCAATAACCCAGCACAAGTCCAGCAACATTACAATCCCATAATCCACTAGTTTCTCTTTTAAAACGAAATAGTTCCACGTCCGGCCAAGACTTGTTCAAAGGCAGCTTATATAGGTCTGAAATATGTTATGTTGTATGTAAAGAATAAAATAATGATATAGAACAATCAAAGTGATTAATTTTATATTTAATCTCCTTAATAAAAGTGCAGAGATAAATGCATAACTTAGGACAGCCGTGTGGTTTCCGGCAGAGTAGAAACGACTTCTATCCTTCCCATGGAGGTCGTAAGAGGCGTAGGAAATACAAGCTAAACAATAAGCACATAAAGACCTCTTCTCCAACCCGTTTGGTCTGCGAGGAGAGTGTAGGCCAAATCCTCTGGCCAAATATGGTTACGGTAGTACAGAGAGGGTCATGCCCCTGTAGTGGAGACTAAAAAAACCTGATGATGATGATTAAAGGACATACAGATATAATAAAATATCACGTATTTCAGAAAACAAACATTATTGTTAGCACGTTACAACTCAGTGAGCCTTATAACCCACCTTTTGAAATATCTCTAGTCGTGCTTCCTCGAAGATACCTACTTCAACCAAATCGTGCGTACAGTACGCTTATAAATTGCTATTACATCGTAGACGACAAAGCATTGAAATTCCGCCAATAAACTTGACTGAACGGGATCTCCTGCCAAGTCCCCTGTCGATATGTCGATAGATCCCTTGGGAGAGAAAGATGTGTTCCACTTATTTCAGAATCGGCTCGTTTTATTTTATTTCACTCCTTTCTGCTTCCCACGGTAGCTCACGGCAATGTTTTACGCTGAATGTGCCCATTTTAATAATTTAAAATTTGAATATTGTCGCAATACGCCTTATGGTGTCGCAAGATTTACATTTATACCTAGCCGTTTTATCAATGCTACTTACCCGATTTATTATTCACGCTTACAATCCTTTTGTTCCTATACATCTGTCTAATATTATTTGACGATACTATTTTATAGATTTCATCGAGATGATTAGTGATTAATTCCGCTAAAACTTCTTACTGTTACTATTTAGACTCAAGAATCCACCGCATTATTTTAGTCTTGCGTCTAGCCAATTGTTGCCAGTGAACTTTATTATGAAAAATAGGTATATTTGCTTACATTAATGGATATGATTTGTAAAATTACTTATGTACTTGAAGGATTATCTTTGTAATTAAAAAAACATCGTTATGGACCGCTCACATCATAAGGTTGGCTGGGACGAGCTTGTTTGATTCGGACACTAGGAGCATACATTTATGTATTTTTCGATAGTTAAATGTAATCTGTCGACCTCCATCATATACCATCCGATACAAAATGTATTTAAAAAATAATTGGCATAGCGTCACTCTTGTGACCGCATCGGGGACCTCACCGTCACATTCAGAAGTAGATAATATAACTTTCCCCCGTTTCTTCGACGTTGGTACCCAGCGTAGATCGCCTATGCTACCATCGTTAACTAAATGCACACCTTAATTTGTAGGTAAGCTTGTGAAGGAATTAGAATTCCAATTGAAGTCACATGAATATCCTCTACGACATCATCATTCTCGTTAAATAATCTGAGAAGATCTACGTTTGACGGTGTATAGGTGATCTCGTGGTAGTATTGAGATGATGACCATTTTCTCGCAAATTGCTGAACTCCTTACCGAATCACAGTGATGGACAATCACCTGAGTCGATATTTCCTAGTTAATGTACTGCTGAGGTGACTTTGATGATTAGCTACAGTGTTATTCTTCGACACCTAGGCCTTCAAGTGTTACTAGAGAATTACTAGGTAAAGAAGATTTCTGTGATGCACAATTAACCCTATCCCCGATTAAGCAACCCGGTTGTACCACTAAACTTTAGATTTTTAGTCCCTGTCCCTTATTCTTATATTGTTGAAAATATCTTTTGCATATTAAGAATGTTTTTGCGTAAATAACGATAGCGAAATTGCAAATGTCTCGTTAAAAATGTTATTATTTACGCGCTAAATGCATAAATCGTACTAATAATTTGTTCTTGACCGAGATCACAACAAGAGGCTTTATTCACCTGTTTTACTCCCGCATCATACTGTGACCTATTGCGCTTTCACTCTAATTATGATACATAAGAAAATTACCTTATTATACAATAGGTCTCATAAATAAATGAAGAATTAAGTGATTTACAGTATAACGTGACACACATAAGAGTTATTATCTACAATATTTTTCAAACATTTGTCGTACAAAATCTCTTAAGTGACGATATTGCACATAAGAGATTTTGATTTTCAACGGAATACGCCGAAATACATAAGACATATTCATTTTGACTTGTAAATTTGATTAATTTATTTAATTTAAAGTTTGATCTGATTATCTGATTATTTTACAACCAAATTAACTTTTATGAAACCATAACATAGTAATAAATATTAATAGTAAAAAAATTGACAATAAAAGGAACCACCTCTGCCTCTGACGTGGTTCCTTTATCGACTACCAGATTGCAGCCGCGACCAACGGCTTAACGTGCCTTCCGAAGCATGGAATCATCTTTATTATTAGACAATCAGATGATTCAAGCCTGCAATGTCCTAACCAAACTGGAAACAACTTAACAAAGTATGCTTCCCGTGGGAATCGAACCCACGACCCCCGGGTCTACAGGCAAATCCACTGGACCACGGAGGCAGTTAGTATGTCAATGAATATATACACTAAAATGCTTCACAAAACATTATTAGGAGAAATTAGAAATAAATAGGAAAAAGAATCCTTTGTACTTGTTGTCTCATAATAAAGTTATTTTCTGTATGTTTTATTTAAGTGTACATAAACTGTTAAATAAATAAAAAATTAAATTTATCCAGTATATACATACATATACATATCTAGATAATAAGTATAAGGCCTGTTTCTTAGTCAAAGTCTCGAATTGAATGTTTGCTTCACAAAAAATAACACACAAATTTATTTGAGTAAAAAGTCAAAGAAGGTAACCTCGTAGATAATGTAAAATCCCGGGTCTTGCTCTCTTTGAAATTGATAAAATCAATAGGACTAAAATATTTGAAGCCGTTAAAACCTAGCTACAGATACGGCTACTAGCAAAAATGAATGCGCCTCTGGGGAGCACAAAGTTGGAATTGTCCAAAAGTTTGCGGGGGAATTTGGTAAAATACATTTTGCGAATGTTAGTCGAGTTAACAATTTCAACTCTCGTAGGGAAAGAAATCACCTGAGTACGCGGTTTTATTTTGCATTTTCTATGTCCCAGGAAAGTTTAAGGCGTAAGTTAAGGTATGATCTGATCAACGACTGCTTCACAGTTGCCACCTGCGGAGAAACTGCCACCGGGTCACTCCTTGCCCTGGAGTACGTGGAAGTCTCTCAACAGATTGCGAGTAGGTGTGGGCAGATGCAAAGAGAACCGCAAAAAGTGGGGCTTTTCTACTAATGATAGATGAGAGTTTTTTCTTCTTTCTCAAAAGTGCGGGAATTAATGGAATTTTCCCATAAATTTCCATAAGAGCACATCACTTAACTGATTGATTTATTGCGACAACGTCACCTAGATGCATTGAAAATATCCACTAACAGCGCAAAGCTCATAGTAAGTTTCGTAAAAGCACATGCATTTAGACACTTTCTTCACAGCTATTCTAGAAAGTTAAGGTAAATAATACTTAGCCTTGAATAATACTTTAATATTCACACCTCAACAGCAAAGGGGACGAAGCAAAATTCATAGGCAACATTTACAATACTTGAACTGGTGTTGGTTACTGATTTTTTGTCTATGAATAACAAACCGCCAGTCCTTCCACTGATAACACTCAAACCCATCACGTAAAGGTGTGTAAAACTGCAATTTAAAGATAATTTGAATATAACCAGCGAATTTAGAATATGTGATTTTAAAATCACATGGTGTAGAATTTCCAAATTCTACTTTTTAAGTTTGAGCAGGACGTAACAAGTGCAAGTGTTTCTGCAAAATCACATTGGATACCAAATAACTATTCGAAAAAATGATTTACATGGTTTTTTATATTCGTATTTTATTACTGAACAATTAAAAACAAATATTTTTATCTGAGTTTTTGTATGTTCCCAAACAAAGGTAACTTAACGAGGATAAAAATACTAGTTATTTTGTGGATATAATGAAATTTCTCTGATATTTTTACTAATTTTTCGCCTTAGTGTTAAACTGGCCGTGTTTGCAACATATCTTTTCAATTTGAATCAGATGACTTCTGCCTTCTTCCAACCAAAAAGGATTGAAAATGATATGAAACTTACCAAAGCTATAGCTATAAGTATAACAATCTATTAATAACCATTAGCGATCCATTTGAGGATGAAATATTATACGCATCTACCCTTACCTGAGGGCTCTCATTAGTATCCCGCCTCATTTCTGGTATCAAGTGTATATCGACCATTTTGCGAATAGAGCTCGGATTATGTGAAAGGATTATCTGTTATTATGAGGAACTATTTATTCCTACCTGCCGGCCTATTTGCTAACGTAGTGTACGTTTTGATAGTTATTTCAAAATACATTGCGGCTTTCGTATGATTGACTATTTTTATTTATGATATATAAAACGCAATGTATTTTGAAGTGGTCATCTAAACGTTGTACGGTCGCCTGCAAAAGTCCATATAGAAGTTGCGTAAAAAGTCGTGTGTAGCTACGGATACTATTTAAAAATAACAGCAATATCAACCTTATACATGTGGCATGAGGTTCACGATATTGTTAAATATATATGCCTTTCTAAATAGTGCAATGGATTTTCACCTTAAGACTATGTATGGACTTTTGCAGGTGACCGTACACTAAGTTAGCAAATAGGCCGGCTGGGCGCTCGAGCTTCGCTCGGAAGACTGCCTTTTCCCATCGATGATAGCTAGATCAATTTTTCTGCACATAAAGTCACTTGTCGCATTTTTTTTTAAATCTATGCTTGTACTTATAAATTTTGAAATTGTTGAAGCGGTTTCCGAGATTCATATTATAAGAACAAGAATTGGCCGTTTAATACATAGAATGAACATGAATTATATTTTAGATAGTCTGCATGTCTCGAAGTTAACTATCATGAGTAGGTAGATATACGAGTACCTTGAGTCTCTGAAGGGTTATAAATACTATTATGATGCCTTGCCATAAATGGTCAATTCCCAGCGCTCCAAAATTTCGATACCAGCGACTCCAAGACCATTAATAAAATTCCATACAAGTGTTCCCAGCAGCTCCACGAAAATCAAGATGATGATACCGTGGTCAACAGATTAAAGTTGCGAAAGTAAGTACCTCTACTGTTACCTCTTTATGCTAAACCACCAAATCGATTTAGATATAATTTAGTATGGACATAGTTAAACGCCTGGGGGTGGACAAAAAGTATCTTTTATCCCCGAAAAGAGTACTGTTCCCGACAGGACATTCACGCAAACGGAACCCTGGGAAAAGGTAGTAGCCAAAATATTTTTGGATACTATTCAGTAAATCCAGTGATTCGGAATACCACATTAATACAGATAATGAGATTTGACGACGTGGAAAATGGTATTTCTTTGGTAAAAAAAACTTAGTTTTTAATTTATTTCCATGCTATCGTTTCCGTTGACTTCGAATATTTGAACCACATAATATGAGAACTACTTAATTTAGAACTACCCGTTTTCTCGCGGCTTCATCTGTGTATATATATATATAGCGTATGTCAACTGCTAATAATGTAGTTTTTGATAAGAGAAATATATTTTTAATGTATACAGTAGCTTTTGAGCTGATCCATTACAAACTAACACAAATTTTTCCTCTAATTTAAGTAAATTCCAGACTCTATAGATCGTGACACAGAAGTAGAAAAAGATTTTTTGTATTTCATACACAAATTTAAACCATTTTTTACTTTATATTTTACTAGCTTTCGGCAGCGGCTCCGCCCGCGTCAATGTCGATCCCTCGGGAACAGTCCTTTTTCCCGGGATAAAAGTAGCCTATGCCCTTCTCCATACTCCAGAGAACTTGTATGCAAAATTTCATGATGATCGGTTCAGTAGTTACAGCGTGAAAGCGTAACAAACAAACAAACAACTCACTTTCGCATTTATAATATTAGTAAGGATACACTCTTACTCACATAGTATAAATAGTCGCTTCCAGCTGTCTATCCCTATGTATGCTTAGATCTTTAAAACTACGCAACGGATTTTGATGCGATTTTTAGTAGATACATAGAGTGATTCAAGAGGAAAGTTTATATATGTATAATTTATCGCACCAGTGCAAAGCCGGGGCCAATCGCTAGTTATAATATACATGTACCATATTAGTGTTCCATAACTTGTTGCCATCTTGAAGACAGTAACATGATCCCATTGCTGTAATAATTTTGGGCCTGCTGATTAAAAAACTGTGACAAGAACTTTTTACAGTCCTCTCTTGATGTTAACGTTGTGCTATCTAAGGAATTTCTACCTAAGATAATTGAAGAGCTTGAAACAGATGATAATCTAAGAGTGCAAGATCAGGGCTATATGGTGGATGCACTTCCCAGCCTAGCTTTTTTAATTTTAGCTGGGTGATTAAAGATTAGTGTGACCTGGGGTTGTCGCGATGGAAGACTACAGCTTTTCTGTTAATCAACTCTGGTCTTTTTTCTGTATTTCTTGCCTGAGTTTCATCAGTTGATGGCGATAGAACTCAGAATCGATGGTTTTGTCCATCGGTAAAAGCTTACCATCCCACCACACAGGATCACCTTATTTCGGGTAAACCTCGCCACTGTCTGCGGGGCTTGACCGACCTTTGACCGTGATCTTTTTCACATGTAATGTCGTAAATAATCCATTTTTCATCGCCAGTGATCAATCTCATTTTTCGTTACTTTTTAAAAAGAAATCACAAATGAAAATACATTTCAATTCGATTTCTCTTAGTAAATTCATTTGGAATCCTTATATCGAGCTTTTCAAATAAGTCAAAACTGTTTTGTGATCAATTCCTAGCTCTTGTTCTACCGATTGCTGAGCTTACACCACTTTTTAAAATTAGCTTCCACTTTATTAGTAGTAGGCGGGCAAAACAAGCTGTATCTTTGACACCAAAATGTTCTCTAAACGCTTATATCAATTTACATCACAATTTTACTTTTTTGTAATCAAACTTCAAAATATACCGAATTTCTTCATTACACTCATTTATTTGAATAGACCGCAAAGTAATTAAAAAATGGCGAAAAGCTTTTGTTTATTTTTTTTTATCTATTTTTAATGGAACCTTCTGAATGATTTCAAACAGTGTAACGGAAGTGATTTCAATACAACTTTATACATGCAAAATACGAAAAAACTGTATCTCTCGAGGTATTTTTTATTTAGATCTCGTATTTTTTTAGCTGACTATAGCTATCGCTCAAACCTTAAGGCGGATTGAAAAATATCTCTTACAGATTTAAGCCAATATATGACATATTCATTTACCTATTCTAGAAAATGAAAATGGTCACTGAGAAACTACTCCCGTTTTTAGTTTCACGTTCATGTTTTAGAAAGCATTTTATTTACTCTAATAAAATAAAAGTGCAGAAATGGAGACTGGTTATTCAATACTCTTTCACTATTTCATTTCATTTTAGGGTACCGTACTATGGAGTGAAGAGCTGTCACAGCAGAGATCCGGACCTAGTTGACTAATTAACTTAAAATTTGGTACATAATAAACGACAAAAATTTAATTGGTGCGTACCTAAATAAATGTTGAGTTTATAGCACTTTTGGGTGTCGCAAATCATAAGAAATAAGAACCTTTAAAATAACAAAACTGACTACAATTAAACTACTAGACCGATTTAGATGATATTTAAATAGGAAATATATAAGCAGCATGCAAGCAAACATGCAGCATACAGCTAGCATGCAGCAGGCATGCAGCAGGCATGCAGCAGGCATGCAGCAGGCATGCAGCAGGCATGCAGCAGGCATGCAACAGGCATACACCAGGCATACGGCCAGGTATGCATGCAAGCAAGAATGCAGCAAACATTTCTGCGTGGCTCCACCAGAAGACTTAGCCTTCTGGTTCCGCGCTAGTATAGGACAAAGTTGATCCACGTGGAGTCAAGGTGCTCTAAGTCAGATTAGTAATCCATTTATAACTAATGGGCTAGTTTAACTACTTATAGCTTATAAATAATGTTATGAAAATCAATATACATTTTTAAAACAAAAAATTTTTTGCCGACATCTTATTTTTTCGGACTAAAATTCATTATAGAATACGAGACCTAAAACGTTTGACTTTATATCATTCAAATCAAAATTAAGGATATTTGAACATTATAGATTTTGATGGTTATAGCAAACTTGTTATGGATTATAACATGCGGACAAAAATGTTTAGGAGACGTAATGGAGTGCCGCCTGTAACCTGTAACTTATAAAGCAGAGAAAAATACACATATTAATTCTTAGTATTTGCATGATACTACCATAAATAGAAAAATGGTTAATTTGTACAAAACCCAAGTAACTATTACTGCAACAACTTAATAATAATACCGAAGAATACGAACCTTGTACCTTATGATAATCGAATCGCATGCGGTCTTCCCAGATTAAAATCCAAGTTTTTTTTATACATAAAAAAGAACCTATTTGACGGCGAATGATCAAACAGGATGACGCATTGTTCCATCCTCCAATACGATATCCAAGTAATCAATACGAATAATAAATCTGTAAGGGTTGGTCATGGAGTAAGGTACTTTGTTTTCAGAGATATCGTGTTTATAAGCTCTATTTTCTTAAACTAAATTGAGAATTTTTAGATTTTTTTCTGTATGTATGTAATATGTATGTATGTTTGTATAAATACTCGTATATGTATGTTCCTCCATAACTCTTAACCGACTTAACTGATTTATATGTAATTTGGTAGATAAACATTTAGATGTACATGACACAGGATAGGCTACTCAATTAAATACAAATGTATACAAATGTACGCGAACGTAGTCGCGGGCACTGCAAGTCTCTTATAAATCGTTACGGCCCAACACGTACTGTTGTTCTATACAAAATCGTTAAGAAAGTGTCGCCAGATATCGCTTACATACTATTTTGATTTCAATTTATTACTTTAATTAAAAAAGTAATAAAAGCTGCCACCTTTCCCTTCCATTCCAGTCGTAATACCCCATCAAGTGAATCGAAAACATGGAGATTTTTCTCTTGGATCTGTTCGCTAGTATTTTTACCGGACTGACCTACCCAGAAGGAGGGTATCGTTTATAGCGTATGTATGTAAGTATGTTCCATTGTCGTGTTTTGTAGCCTACGCGACTTGACCGATTTCGGAATATGGCGAGCTCCGTAGCGCAGTGGTTAACACGCCAGCCTGCGACGCGAGGGCCCCGGGTTCGATCCCCGGTCAGGTCAAGATGGAAAATGATCTTGTTCGTCCGTTACATATTTATGGTATGTTACAGAACAATACTTTAGTTTTCATGTGTGTAAGTGGCCAACTGAATTGTTGTCAGAGTTTTCATTGACGGTAGTGGTTAAGCTACCTAAAGGCATCTGTTATAGCTTAACCACTACCGTCAATGGTGAGAGCCGGGGCCAATGGTTAAAGTTGCCTTCCAAAACACGGAGGAGCTCGAGATATTTTTTGCCAGTTGCGGTCATTCGATCCAGTGGGAACTGGGGATGTCGCTCACTGGGCCATCGAACTCCATATTTGTAATAAAATCGTGATACATACTATCACGTCTGTTGGTAAGCGTTGGACTGTAAGAATGGAGATAAAGAAAATACGTGTTTGGAAGTATATAAATATACCTAATAAGATTAGTAATTTGAATAAATGGCAAATCGGACAAGGAAAACACCAAGAGCCTAAAGACAACTCCAATATTACGCAACCAAGCAACTGCCTAACATTAGACAAGACAGGAGAAATCTATTTTATATATAGCAGTCAGTCATCAACAACGTCTTTATCCCTTACGGGGTAGACAGAGCCTTACGCCAAAGTCCCGTAGACCACGTTAAGAGTGTGTGAGTGGGCGTTTAGGTAGAAAATAGAATCTTAATAGTGATGGGTTGCAAGCCGCATCGCCTATTGACACGATTCCTTAGATTTTAGCTTACTACCTTAGCCATCTTTTCCGGTCTGCACGGGAAGGGAAGCAGCTGGTTTTCTTTTCTCTAAGACCAGCATGGATTCAATGGATGCCGTCAAATATCTGTGAAGTTAGAAAAATGCCGAATAAAAGAGAGGGCAATGTGAAAATAGGTAATCAAATTGGTAATAATAGTTTAAATGCTCACCAAGATAATTCTAATAAACCCAAATACAAACCGTCTTTATGTAAATTACTGTGAATCTAGCTCCAACTGAGCTTTCGCTTCTATACCTGGCGTCTGAGGCGAGGGCAGAGTGCCCTCAACACGTATAGGCAACATCACCAAAAGGCTCCAAGGGGGATGGAGTTCAGCTTTGGGCGTTGCCTGTGTTCATAAGGTTTGCAGAATTAGCAAACTCTCATATTGCCTGATGAGCCGCGAATGCATAGGCCGATCTAAGAATCAATGGTAAAGCCTTTGGTAAACAGCCTTGTCAAGGACAAAAATTTTGCCTTGAATATTTAAACCACACACGCAGACAACAGGGCTGTAAATTAAAGCTTATAACTAAGCTTCTTTCTTAGAGCATAAAATATACATTTCATTGAGTTTGTACAATGGCTCATTATATGAAAGACGTCAAAAGCTAAAAACTATCAGAAACACAGCACAAGGTAGGTAATTTATTTAGGATCACAACAACATACAAAAGGAATTATCGCCATTCTACACAGATCATCTGCAAGGAAGGACTCCTTACGACTTCAACTAATGAATAGGATATAGAGAAAAGAGAAAGCATCATATTATTTGCGGACAAAGAAATAAATTAATTATGAAAATTTACTAAGTGTAAAATGTCACAAGCGCCAATGAGAATTTATGTTTTGTATAAAAGAAACCAACCTTATTTTCGTGTGATTAATTATTTGTATCACCATTTTCTAAATACGAGTAGCAGACATTACAAGTATATTATGATAAATATTTTTTGAATATTGTGGAAGCACACAGATCGTAAAAGCAAATGTAATATGAGTGAGTAATCAGTGTAAGTATTTTATAATATAAAAACATACAAATAATCCTTTTTGCTACGACGTCGCTTTTCCAATATGGTCAACCAAGTCTGTGAACATGATCTGGGCAAACCCAACTACTATATGCGTTGCAAAAAAATATAGATAGGTTGGTACAACAAGAATACGTATGCGTTTTTTTATTTCAATAAAGAAAACATTGAAATAAAAAAATACTAATTTCAATAGAAAGGATGGTTGACACTAATAGAAAGGATGTTATCACCAGCTTTCCGAAGAACTCTGACACCAGGGTGTGCATGGTCGATTGACCGTGTCACTTACACGAAATGATGATGATGACCACCAGCTTGGGATCCTTTCGTCAATTTAATAAAATCTCAAGTTCAGCACAACTTTGCAAGACCTTTTGACACCGTGAGCGTACATCCGGAACGTTATCATAAATATTGCAGGCGGTAGTATTGCATAGTTCTTATAATAGACAAATATCAACTTAGTCTACATACGACCATGAATACTGTAATGTTTTCGAATCGTGTATGCTATAAATACGCAAGATAATTAAACTCTAAAACAACGTTTTACTTACGAATTATTAGTAGGTATTACCGACTACAGAGAATACATATTGTGTCAGTAATACCAATATTTATGGTATTACTGACACAAATGGTTTCTCATCGTTAGCTGACCACATTGGCAATTGACATTGTTCTTCACATTTTTCCCCATTCTCTCAATCGGTAAATTTGCCAGCCATCAAATATTGCAAATTTGGTAAAAGTCTGCATTTACATTAGCTTCACTTCTATAATATCATAAATTTGTACTAATCGCTTCTAGTTAAACATAGCTCAAGCGTTAAGTCCCCACACGTCGGATACGATGTCTTCTTGATCCCCTGTGATTGGATCACGATGATCAACTATCCGAAGATATATTTGTCACTATCCGGTACCCGGCTTTAAGCAAATTCAAAGGGAAAAGCAATTTCCGAACGATGAGTTGAATGAAACGATCGGGAAAGGTCGTTTGCCTAGGATGCTTTAGTTCCTCTTAACAATTATACGAGTATGTATCCTTGTCAGCTTAGCAAACTTTCATTAATATGCCGACATTGAGAGCTCGTCAAATTTTACCGTTCATTTCGGGGTGTCACTGTAGTGTACAACCAGGCATATGAATTTTTTTTTCTACACTTCTTAAATAATATTATATAGAGGAAATTTGATTTTTTGTTTGCATTGAATAGGATCTGAAACTACTGGATCTATTTAAAAAATATATATATTATCCTTGATCAAATCAGGATATAAAATTAAATACATCTATCTACCCGGGGAGGAAGAGGGGAGGCGCTAGTATTATATAATTTGAATTTCAAGTAACTATCAGTGCGTTTCTTGTTTTCTGATGTGACTATACCCGTACTTACTAAGATTAGCCTGTAATACTAAATTTTGTAAATACGAACCAAATATGAGTAAACCGAAATAAATCAATCGGGTGTTACCCCGATCCTCTGGAAGTTTTGTGTTTGGATAGGCCCTTTGGAGAAGATGATGTCATGTAAGCTCCTACTAGTACCCATTCAGATGACGCCCTTGAACAGATCTCGGCCGGGGGAAACTTTTTTTATTTAAAGAGAATAAGTGGCTTGCTGGCCACTAGGTGGTTCCCTCAAACTAGTCGTCGATTATTGCCGGAATTAGGGGCACCACCGGTGCCGGCGACTCAGGGGCTTTGAGAGGTGTGCTGGGCTTCCTTCAAAGTTACTCGCGGCGTTATGCCCCTTAACACTGTCACCCCTGGACCAACAGCTCTCACAACTTCTCTCTGGACTGCCAACTAAGGCAACCTCCTTATTATTTTTGACTGTTGTGATGTCGGCTTTATACTTTTACTGTATATCGAGTTTTAGACAATGAAAGTAGCTCAATTAATCCTTGCTTAATATTAATACTCAAGTTTGTTTGTTGGTTGGTGGGGCTTTCTCGCTTGAAATAATGGACTTTTATGTTACAAAATTAGGCACACACACTGCCTAGGTTATTTTACTCAGAAAAGGACATGAAATACCACACCCAATTCAAGGAAGAATTAAAACACTGCCTTGCCAATAAAATTATAGGCTTTGTCAATCCTTGTATTATCCTGAGTGCAGAATAATACAAGGGTTCCAATACCGCTTACATTCAAATCTGTTCAGTAATTTAGAATTGCTTTTTAAATAGCATTACAATGCTCGGTATATTATTAAAATTAAAAATATGTGATGGAAAAAATTCGGCCACAGGTAGGATTCGAACCCACGTCCATTAGGTTTACGCCATAAAGTGTGATATCATTACACCACCGATTACGAAAATCCTCTGATTTCTTCTCCAAAACTCAACCGATTTAATTTATTTTTACATTACAATTTAATATAAGCTATGGCTGTGTTTCTGCGTTTCTTTTTCTTATACTAGTAAGTAGTTCACTGCGAACGTGGACCTCGCGATTGTTTAATTTTCCTTATAATTTCGTGAGCTAGCCACTATTATACTGATTTTGATAAGCATGTTGTCATAGTGCTATTGTTTAGATGACTTCAAAAGCACTCTTTTATTTTACTCACCACGACTTATTTCAAATTAACATACAATGAGCACGATGTCCTTACTTTCTTGTACTAATAGTTAACATTCATTTCTATCCAAACAAATAAACTACCATACAATGTTAAACCCTTTTTTATTACTGTTGCACGAATAGTTGAAATAGTTTTTCCCTTTCAATCCCTAAATGTACGAGTAGAATTTCATCTAATTAATATGACAAAATGAAAACCGGGTTTCAATACAATATCTGTGAGGCGTTAAGCTCTCGATAGTGCAACGTGTAGCTGAAGAGCTGCGTTGCACTATCGAGCAAAATTTGAGTAGGTCCTCACAGAAAAATAAATATAATTTCACTAAGGGACAAATAAATGTAAATGTTTCGTCATATCTGAAAGACTATGGTTAATAACGGAATCACAACATTAGACATTTTATAAAAATAATTTTCGTACCAAATACTCCACAGGCGTTTTTGAGTGTTTGAAAATGTCAATAGGCGACTTACAATTCAGGGAAAAGAAATATAAAATGCCAGGTCATTTAATAGGTTAGTATCCGGGTGACTGAGCTTCGGTCGGCATGATAATAATGATTAAGGTTCTAAAAACGAGACATATGTGTTTTGCTTTCTAAACGGTTTTAATGTGTACCCGTCAATGTTTAAATTTTTTAGCCCCGATAGACATATTACTCCCGATTCTTCGCTTGAGCTTTATACTTATAAAACTTTTAGTTTTCGTATGTACCTATCAATTTTCTGACTTGTTTTGTCCGGACAACCGCCCAGCTCCTTTTTCATTTGGCTTTTGTTTTTGTTTCTCTCGCAGAGTGCGGCACTCCCTTACTCCTCTTTCTATGCTTCGGCATTACCTTCCAAATATGGTTTTCGTACGTTTGGATTCTACATCTGTAATTATCTTTCGCCCACCGAACCCCATTTCTTTGTTTTTGTGTCTGTTCTGCGGAATTATTTGTTTCTTCTTACACTACTTTTTAAATTCATTTTTATTGTTTCGTACATAAAGGGTAAAAACGGGACCCTATATTAATAGGGTCCCGTATATAGACAGACAGACGGACAGCGGAGCGATATTAATCGCTCCGCTGTCCGTCTGTCTGTCTGTCCGTTTTTTCATATTTATATATATATTTATATATATTAATTCATATATATATAGAAAGAAACAATTAACTTAGAACCCCTCTTTGGGTAAAGGCATCCTCCATAGAGTGCCACTTGTCTCTATCTTGGGCTATTTGCATCCAATTTTTTCCCGCAACTTGCACAATATCGTCTTCCCATCTTTGCCTCGGGTGTCCTTGCCTTCTTTTACCTTGTGGACTTTTCCATGTAGTGACTCTTTGTGTCCATCGTCCGTCTTTTAAGCGTTTTTATAGATAACGGTACGCAAACCTTCGTGCGCGAGTCCGACTTGCACTTGGCCGGTTTTCTTTACCAGCTTTTATTGTGAAAGGATTGAAACTGTAAAATGTTGTAAACGGGATGTTCATCATTAAAAAGCTCGTCATCTTCAAATCCGATCAGTGATTTTTTATAATTATCTTCCTCCACCATAAAGTTAAGTACAATGCGAAATTGCAGTTAAATTTGTTGTAAATAACGGCTTTAATTTTTGGTTGCAGGCTTAAACCCGAACATACATATACATACTTAAAATTAAAGATAAATAAAAAATTATTAAAATATCCCTACGCATTTTTGGACCTCTAACTCCATCTGTTGGAGAAATTTGGAACTAATGAGAATTTATTATGGAAATTTTCATGGACTGGTATTTTTTGTGTTCTAAAGGAACGAAATATTGTAAATAAAAAATAATAAAGTCATTTGGAATTTAACTTGACAGATGAACAGCTATTTGGAAAAAAAATGTTCAGACAAAAAAGTTGCGCCTTAATGAGAATAACAAAAAAGTCTAATGACATTTTTGATTTTTTTTCCAAATAGCTGTGCTATGAGTTTTTTTAAGTTCCGGACCCCCATAAATCCGCCATTTTTTAAAATTTCGAAAAACTGGCACCACAAAAAAATTCTATATAATTACCGAACCCGCTCACAAAATTTCATGAGAATCGGTTGAGAAATGCGACCTGTAGGCGAGAACAGACAGACAGACGGACGGACAAAAGAATTTTGGGCCAGTGGAAACTGAGACGCTTCGCTCGCTTCGCTCGCTCGGTCAATTATATTATACTTACATATAGGTATGATAACTAATCTGAAATATAAATATTTACAAATTATACCGTCACTTTGAGGGAGTGTGCCTAAAAGAGTGGGAGCATCATCACGTTGAATGGTAATGCATGTTCATTTTTATATAATTGCTAAACATGTAGTCATTGAATATCACGATCGTCAGTCGCAGAAATAAACCCAATGAATACAAAGCTTCCAACTTATCTCAATCTAAAATCAAACAAATAACTGTTGCCGGAAGATAGTCCTGTACTATTTATTCCGGGAATAACACCTGGATTTCCCGAACTCTGATTGATGTGTCCTATTTGCAGTTTATCTAGCAGATATCGATAGACGGCAACTGTATATTACAGCTTTCCCATGCCGGCTTTGATATCTAATACAGTCTATCAACCTCATGTTTTGTGTGTTTCCAATAACAGAGTTTAAATAGAATAGGATTGTTCCTTTAAATGTAATAGGTAAGTTAGTTAGGTAATGATTTATTATTTATTTGTTTATTTTGATTTTAATTTATTTGAGCCAATCGACACGAAAAGAAGATGAAGAAAAAGTTAGGTAATCAAAAAATAATGAAGAGTATTATGCCTATCAATAAAACAATGATAAAGATATAGCCTGTTAAAATTAGTTTTAGTAAATTGCGACGTCACGAACCCTTCCTCATGAACTTTTATACGCTTTATCTTTGTCATTTATGATATGATTGAATTATTTTCCTTCTATTTCATATGAATTTCCTACTTTACCACCATATTTTTTAGTCTGTTTATCCTTCTCGGGGTTGAAAGAGAGAGAATGCTTTTAGCATTAATAGTAAAAATAACAGTGTTTCTAGCATTTGTTGATAAATAATTTGTAGTTTCAATTAATTTATCTTCTTTAGGACCTTCCAATAATCAAGATTGTTAGCAATATGAAAAGGTTTACAAGCCTTTTCATAATTTTTACTCTTATCGTCGTTTATCTCATAGGACTTTTACTCTTATCTTTCTTCTAGTAACTGACTATAAAACTAATAATAAAAATAAATCTTATATTTTTTTAGTTTTATTATGTACAGCCCATTTTCGAATTGCAGTGTACATTTAATTTTTGGATAAATTCTTTCTTCCATTTTAAAGGACTCCAAAATCAAAGGCATAAATCAACGCAAGAGTAATGAAACAAAAGCAATCTGTTCGTGTGTCCAGGCGAAATAAATAAGTATCAACAATAGACAGGTAATTATGTGTCAGGCGACGGGCAGCGACGTTTGTAGGCAGCACAGCATAGTATTGCTACAAATCGAATTACAATTTCTGTTATAATTTACAACGATATCTATAAAAAATATAAACTTAGTTTAGTCCTTCATCGCATATTTTCGATTTTAATATTAAACCGAGCATTGTTATGCTATTAATATAATAAATTAGTTTAGTCTAGTTTAGTTAAAACACGATTTGTCTCGTTCTTTAGAAGAAGAAGACAATGAGAACAAAGCATGTTTTAACTTTAATTGGTTTCATAAGTGTTAGGCATTTTATGAATAAAAGATATGTATGTTATTTAGCACATTTTACAATGTCTAGGACACACGGGCCTGTAGTAATAAAAATATTGTGATTTCTATCGTGTCTGGATTAGTGATGTGCCGAAGAGAAATTCTCTGTTCTCGTGAATTCCTTCTCACGGAAATTTGCGGGAAATTTCCAATAATTCTTGAGAATTTCTCAATACAGCCTGCACTTGAGAGAAAGAATAAGAAATTCTTGGGAAAAATTTCGATACGTTCTCACCCTTCTCAAAAACTTCGAGCACGGCACAAAACTAGTCTGGTTGTATGTCTTTTAATGAATAAAAAGTTCATAAGACTTGCAACAAAAGAGTATTGATCTGGATCGTATGTAAAATATTTGGTACTTTCTACATACATAATCCAAAGGTGATTTAACAAACAATTGCACTGATTAGGAAGGCAATACATATATGCATAAATATTAAGCAATATCATAAACCTTATGCAACAAACATAATATTGAACTTACTGTGATTTTAAATACTATTTGTAGCCATACACGTTTTGTACAACTTCTATATGGACTTTTGCAGGTGACCGTACCTTAAACAACGCAATGGAATAAATGAAAATGGGAACAAAAAATAATATGCGACAAGGACAAAATTGGCTCATGATTACCTGAATACTTATCGAATTTTCTAGATAGTGACGACATAGGAAGGCATTAAATGATAAGGACTTGACTATAGCTTTAATTTTACGTCCGTCCAGTGATATTACGTAATCGGGAATGTAAATACTGAGTATCGAATTTCGATTTGTTTGTACAACGGAGCGCTGAAGAGGCTTTCATCGTGACCTTTTGTGCAGGGTGTTTTGTTACAAGCACCGTAATCGGACGGTTATTTTCGTCTAAATTCTTGATAACTCTGAAGGTAGAATAAATTATCTTATCTGATGTTACATTAACAATAATGCCTTTTTACAACCTTTTACTTAACTTGCAATGTATGTATGTAACTATATTTGTTCGGTTGGAAGTTGGAATCTTGCAACTCAATTTTGAAACTTCCATCGATTGAGCTCAAATTTCTCGTTTAGTTTGGATGATAATGCAGCTGTATAACGTCATTCTAAATCCAACATGACGGAACACCCAAGATGGCGGGCTAGCTTTTTTTTGATGCAGTCCGAAAAATTGGATATCGGATACGATTCCGCGTTTTACAGACGGCGTCGTCTGTTTACAAACGCTCGCTCTTTTCATACATAAAAGCTTGTTTTAAAAAGTTTTCTACTTTTTATTTATTAAGTTGCAAAACGTGAATTACTACCAACCTTGAAATTCAAACAAGTATTACAATTTGTTTGCTACATAATATTACAAGTCCTAATTAATTGTTTTTCAATTAAAGTAAAAAAAAATATTAAATAAACAACTTTGTCTTGGCAAAGACAAATGCATGAGTCCAGCCGGCCTATTTGCTAACTCACTACAACCACAAACTACTAAGAGATACTACAACGTTTTGATAGTCAGTTCAAAATACATTGCGGCTTTCGTATGATTGACTGTTGTTATTTATGATATATAAAACATTATGTTCTTTGAAGTGACTATCAAAGCGTTGTACACTAAGTTAGCAAATAGGCCGGCTGGCCATTATTCCGCAACCCTCTGGCCGACCATAAAAATCTGAAAGGTCTTTTCGCTGATGAATATTTGTTTAGAACTTCCAATCGTTGTCTCGACTACGCTCGATTAATTTAATTTTACTTAGTCTTTTCTTTTTCTTACTTTGAATTATTATCCATTTAGAATAGATACTTCCGTTACTACGCTCTAGATTGGTAACAACACCAGTTGGCGTTACTTGGCAACGGTCCAGCTTACGTTACGTCCCAATCAGCGGATAACCATCTACGGTTGCATATCGGATGGTATACAACCAAATAATTCTTAGCCCGAAATTCTGACGTTGATTTTCTATCAGATTCGCAGTAATATTGACGCGATAGTGGTTAGAGAAGGTAGTCTGTAATTAACCGAATATTTAACGGATTCAAAACCCGTGTTTGACTGAAACCGTTCTCTAGTTACTTGTTAATATCTTAATAAAGTATAGATATGACGGTGCAAATACATTAAACATTGTAATCGGACGTTCAATTGATATCCAGAAATCGGTCTTAAGTTGTTTATCTCTCATTCATTTTATTTATTTTTATTTATTTATTTAACTTCATACACAGTTACAAGTGTAATGGCGGACTTAAAGCCTATGGCTTTTTCTACCAGTCAACCAAGCAAGTGGTGTAGAGAATGCGAGGGTAGTGCAAGAACAATCATAAACAGAATAAAACAATGTATCTAAATACTAAAATAGAAAATAAACTACACAAAAAAAAAATACATACTATAACGTAATAATAAAATAAACCATACATACATATACTACACAAATATCTAGGAACTATTTCACAGACTTTGAAGAAACAGTGCTTTCACTCTGTTTTTGAAGGAGAAGCGGGTTTGAGCCTTCCGGATATCCACTGGGAGAGCATTCCATAGCTGAATTGCTTGAACGATAAATGAATATTTAAAGAACCCACTCTGATGAACTGGTGTATGTAGTAGAAGATTATTTGAAGAGCGGAGTTCAATGGCATGTGTATTAGCCAGAAATTGAAATTTTGACTTGAGATACGACGGTGTTACGGGTTCAAAAAGAATGGAAAACAGGGTAGTGAGGGTATGCAAGTAGCGACGTTGTCGAATAGGTAACCAACGAAGTTGGGAACGGTAATCAGACACGTGGTCATACTTACGGAGACCAAAGATGAAACGGAGGCAGTTATTTAGCAAACGTTCAAGTTTATTGAGCAACGTACAACTCAGGCCCGAGTAGCAAACATCAGCGTAATCAATTATTGGTAGAACCAGAGTGTATATCAACATAGCTTTTGTTTCACTAGGAAGGAAATGTTTTAGTTTGTACAAAGAGCGGAGAACACCAGTGACCTTCCTAGAGACTTCGGTAACTTGTTCATTCCAGACTAAACAAGAGTCGATATAAAGTCCTAAATCTTTGACACTACTACTATAAGGAATGATGGTGCCATCAAAAGAAAGGGCCGGAAGACAATCAATGTTACTACGCCTAATGTAATACATACTACCCACCAATATCCCCTGACATTTTTTAGGGTTGACTTTTACTCCGAAACGGCGTGTCCAATCACCTATCATCTTTAAGTCATTATTATCCATGTTAATGGCTGAATCTAAATTATCTAAATCGGTTTGAGCATAAAGTTGCAAGTCATCGGCGTAAAGGTGATACGAGCATTTTAGATCCTTTGTAATTAAGTCAATAAAAATAGAAAATAAAAGGGGAGAAAGAATGCCACCCTGAGGAACCCCAATGTCTACTGCGCGCCAATCAGATACATTTCCATCAATCTGTACCGCCTGCATACGCCCTCTGAGATATGAAGACAGCCAATCCACAACAGAGGAAGAAAACTTTAAATGGGACAGAATAGTTAATAAAATATCGTGATCGACTGTGTTAAATGCATTAGAGAAGTCAACTAATGCTAGAACTGTAACCTTTTTGCTTTCCATACCAGCCCTGATATCGTCGGTTACTTTTAGAAGAGCTGATACCGTGCTATGCCCAGGACGAAAACCAGATTGGAAGGGATTTAGAAGCCGGTTACGGTAAATATATTGCGTGAGTTGTTTATGGGCGCACGCTTCGAGTATCTTCATTCACTTATTTTTATCGTGTCGAGTCGGCCAAATTATATTTGTGTAGACCAAAACTCTGCCATTGACACAGCGTTATCAGTGGCATTGTATGGATCCTCGCGTCTGCAGGTGGTAGGATACGCAGGGCAAGACAACAGGTGTGTCATGGTCTGAAGAGTAGCACTACATGGACAAGAAATTTCAGAGCTGTAACCGCACCTATTCATGTTCTCCCTGCTTCGGCCGACTTGAGTCCGTAGTCTGTTCAAGGACTTCCATGTCGCCCAAGGTAGATCATGACCAGGGGGAGACATGACAGCGGGATAACAGTCGCTGTTGGATATCTCTCCTTCCAGATTGCTTCCAGAGGCCTGGATTTAGAGACTTCGGCAGATAAAGGGCTTCTCTATTACAAAGCTATGCCGGCTCCTCAATCTTTGAGGAACAGACACGTGATGGCCCTTTCAAGGGAGCTGGCCACGTCTCTGCGACTGTCAGGAGGCGTAATACCAGCCAGTGGATACAACTTTCCCACTGGTGTTGGTTTCAGACAACCAGTTATGATACGACATGTGTCATTTAGAGCTGTATCCATTAGTTGTGTATGTGCCGATTGGCCCCAAACTGTGCTAATGTTTTCGCCTGCCGAAAACGAAAGAGCTAGGAGCTGGTCGTCCGCAGAACTTGTGGTGATGCCCCCCAATTGGTGGACGTAAGGCGCCGCTAAGATTCCTTTCAACCACTTCAAAGGACGGTGCTTGGGACATTAAAGCCAGATCGTCGTCGTAAATGAACCGGTTTGTGTTAGGTGGTAAAGGCTGGTCGTTTGTATATATGTTGAATAATATAGGGGCAAGCACGCTACCCTGGGGAAGGTCGTTCTTGAGTGATCTCCAGCGACTCTTTTCGGATAAAAGATGGACCTGAAAGCGCTTGTTATGAAGTAGTTCACTCAAGATTTTTGTGATGGCGTGATCATCTGTTATCTCAGTCACCTTCTACAAAAGCCGTTTCATGTTCACTGTGTTATACGCAACAAAGATCAAGAAATACTGCTCTTGTTACGTGACTCAGCTAAAACCTTGCCTCAATGTGTTGTGTGAGGTTTAAAATCTGACTACAGCACGATTTTCCTGGTCGGAAACCAGCTAGTTCGCTTTGGATCAACGATAATGACTAGGCGATTCAATAGCATTAAAGATATCGGCCTATAGATCTTAGGATCATCTTCGAACAATTCTTCGTTGGGGGGTATTTGCATTTCTATTCTAACATAGTTTGTCACAAGTTTGACTTTGACTTTGTTAGTTTGAGTGTTTGTGATCAGTGTTGTTATGCATAATGATGGAACTGGGCTTATTATTAGTGTATCGAAAGATTATTATTTACGAGTCTTGGCGGTTATGTTATTTCGTAATGTATAATCATAATAATAATGTCGTTAGAGAGTCGTTTTGTAGTATGTGATTATTCTGGCTACTGTGACTTAGGTACACAAGATATTTGGTCACTGCATCAATGCGGATATGTTGCAACATATCCGCGATTGTCTGTGTATCCTGATTTGACTATGACTAAGTGACTCCTCCTCTAATGGTTAGTCGGGGTAAGTATAAGTAATAAAAGCTGTATTCTTATAGGTGCAAGCGGAGCCAGGGATGCACATTACCATCAGAGACAACCCCTTTTTTGTTCCGACAGTATAATATAATAGATCAACATAACACACTACAAAAAGATTAAAAACGAAATGCAGTTTATCAAAACATAATTAAATTGATAAGTTATTGTTTCCAATTACTGTTTTTCACGACTTTTTCTTGGGACATACATGATGACTGGGCAAAGCTGTAGATATAATTACCGAAGATTGAGAGATTATTATATTCATCAAAAACTAAGGAAAAGGTAAAACATGTGCTGAAAGATATTAAAAAAAAAACACTTATTTTGGTCTGAAATAAGCTCTTTGGTTCTTACTCTGAAATCTGTATAAAACGGAAATTCTCTTTGTATACGATCACGATGAAAATAAAATCACCAGGATCAGGATCCGATTCCGGTTCTTGTTGATTGATGTTTCCAATCTGTAGTTCCATGTCAAGCGCCTATATGTTACTGCTGACCCGCGTCACGAGGTCACAGATGTTTAACATACAGATATACAATGTCGTCACTTTTAAGAAAAAGAGCATACCTACATGAGATATAATACAGGTAGATATTTGAAAAAGATAATTATTAAATTACCTGCTGTCGTAAAATTAAAACAACAACATACTTTCTCCTAAGAGGTTGACTAGACAATTCTGGCTTGACAAAAAATAAAGCCAGTCGGAATGTATTAAGGATTCTAATGATATCCTATTCATCCTTATCTGTTAAGGCACTAAAAACTTCTGTTAAAGTAAGTATTTCTAATACTTCTACCCATATATGAACTTTAAAAGACCACATTAAAAGCAATACATTCCTCGGAAAGTTGTATAAAATAGTGATAAATTATTAACTTTTGGCCATCAACAAGGTAAATGAATTTCAATTCACAATGCAAAATACTTCTAACTACTACGAAAATGTTTCAGTTTTGTTTCTGTAACGGTTTCCGCGTTTCCATTTCAATAATACATATACGAAGCCATATTGTTCTACAAACGTGGGATACAGATTTAATCTCACCATTTTATGAGCGTAAAAATACTGCGTTTATTTTACATACTCGAAAATAACTTTTGTATTGATATCAGATTATTTTAAATACAAATAGTTTATATGTTGAGATAGCGTCAATAACAGATGTTACATTAATAATTGAGCCAATTCCACTTAATATAAATATTGTCCGTATAGTCATACTTTAATATATTTTTATTCATTCAGTAGAACATTAAGGAAGTTATTATGTATCCCGAAGATTATAGTGTTTGACTTTTATACCTTTTTTTGTGAATAAAGTTTGTTACGGCCACTGGCAACACCGGAAGTGGCGGGGCGATGCGGCGCGGGGCCGCGGATTTACTACTACAAAAAGGACCTTTGAACCTAGCCATCGACACGGCAAGATACCATTTTGTCTATTATATTTTTCTAATATATCTGGTATCAAACACAGCGCCTTCTAATTGATACAGTCCAAACCCCAGGTAGACCCACAGTAGCTGCTTCTACAAGTTAAACATGAATTTGAAAAGACATGTATCAAGTATAAAAGGTATTTTCAAAAATAAAATGATACCTTCCTAAACAATTTATGTTGCAACTTTAAAATTGTGTAAACAACACTTATTTCGAGTATAATACGTATCATCATTAACGTCAAAATATATCATAATCAGAGTCTAAATTCGGGCAATTAATAATTGTTTTCAGTGCAAAGCTGCCGACGATTTAACGACGTCCCGGATTAACTAGAATAACGCTTTTATTTACAGACAAACATGATGTGTAATGCGAACCCATTTGACGTGCATACAATGAAAGTAATGTACCAGAAATTAATTAATAATAGATATTTAGAACTTGTTTTCATTGCGTGTAACTGGTTTTCATTAGGCTGATCAAATTGTAGCAAACAAATAAAGTTTATAGCAAAGCCAATTTTAAGCTTCTTACCATTAGTTTTTGCCCGCATTTGACTTGGCTGAGCTTTATATCCCTAGCCTGAGAAATGGTTATTTTCTTATAAAATCTTTATCCACTTTTTACCTCTTAAGTGGTTGATTTCTGAAATGCAGACTCCTATGTCTAACCTAAAGGCCAAGTACTCAGGGTTAGGGGTGTCATCCTCAACTGCTTGTCCGGTGATTGCAGGTATGGCACCGGGTACGCGCACCCGGCCTCCCGAGCTACTACCCCCATTCATCTGAGTGAGTAGTATCCCAATACCTTCATTCCCTTGCCAATGTCAACAAATTCCTATCCTTCTCCAGCTAAAAAACATTTCCAATGGGCAGCAGCGTCGGAAGCACAAGAAGCCAAAGAAACTGCGCTCGCCAACCCGCCTGTCAAGGGTGGTGAGCATGGCAATATCCTCCCATGGAACGAGCGATCCTTGGGAGAGGCATTCGTCCAGCAGTAGACTTCTTGCGGCTAGAATGATGATGATGATGATGTCTTACCTAGGGCCTCAAAATATCTTTATAACATATTTAATTAATATGTTACTATATTTATTTTATAAATGAAAATGATACATTCATACAGAAGGGTCAACTTTTGTACCTATTTTCTGATCATGGTAAACTGGAATTACGCCTATAAATTAAAATAAACCTCGTCATCGTCATCAAGTCTTTTTAGTCTCCACTGTAGGAGCATGACCCTCTCTGTACTACCGAAGCATTACTTGCCTAGAGCAGACGGAGGATTTAGCCTACACTCTGGCCAGACGGGTTGGAGAGGTCTCATTAATGTATATGAGCTTTGTTTAGCTTGTATTTCCTAAGTCGCTTCTTACGACATCCATGGGAAGACTTGGAGTGGTCCTATTCTACACTACCCTAAACCACACGGCTAAAATAAACCTAACATACTGCTATCATTAACTAGATTGTTACATTATATGCTAATACATTCGACAACACACAACGAAAACAATTTACGATAAATATATTAATATTGCATGAGTAGAGGCATTATTTATTTTCAATCTCGAATGCTAGAAATCCAACATTTGAATTCAGGTGTAAATAGAATTGGAATAAATAGCCAAATACATTTGGCTGATGAAATTGCGAATTGAGTGTATAAATAATTAAACTTTATATTCAAGTGAAATGTTTTTAGATACTATTAAGCGTGTTGTAGTTCTTACCTTACATCTAATTGATTGTGATGGACTGCTATTATACCAAACTTAGCTATGCACTAGAACCTTACTATCCTAAACATAACTAATTTTATAAAGGCCTGAACAAACTGAAGAGTTGTTGTGAAATAGAGAAGTTCACATACATAAATATTTTATGAGCTTCGAAATGCGAGCTTCAAGGATAACTCGTGGATTAGCCAATAGGTTTATTATTTTACAACGTGTATTCTACAAGATAGCGGGCGAGAATGACGTTGATGCTCCTAAACACGCGACACTATATCCGATCCAAGAAGGGACATGGCCCCGCCTATTGCTAAACTTTTGGGTGAGCTAATTAGAACCCGCCCCCTGGCCATGCATGGCTCACAAATCTCTAAGTGCATTACAATATTATGATGTTTAATAACTATTACCGATGTAATCATTACTAATGAAATAACACTTGTAACAAATACTTACTAACATTTTTAACTTACATACATTTATACATGAACTCTATTTTTTTTGGGCAGTCCTGTAAAATGCAATGTTATTTCCATTGAACGTAGTGTATTTTAAATACAGTCTGTTGTTCTGAAGCAATCGTGCGAATAGACAGATGGTTCAAAAGACAATAACAGACATTTCGTGCTGCAATATTTTAAATTGCATTGTCTCAGTTGGTAACGATTAAGCTCACCTTGTGAAATGCGCAGCGGCTCCGTACTAAATTAGAAAATATGTACTGGTTCTTTCATGGTTTCATTGGATATGTTTTCCTCCACTATAATAACACTCCATATAACCCGCATATATCTTGAAAGAACTGGGTTCCTTCTCACTTGGTTTTGGCTATCATCATTGATGACAGTCGAAGCATCCATTATAAAAATAAATCATGCTTTACACATGGTCAATTCAAATTAAGCGCAAATATTTTTAAAATGTTTAAGAAGCAAAATAAAAAACAACACATTAGTTTGCGAGATATCTAGACGTAAACATTTAGAAAAGCAGAAGAAAAAGAACACCATGTGGAGTAAAAAATAATGTCTTGGCCAACAACTTTTTACTATTATCTACTATGGATACTACTAAGTCACTGGTGTCGATAATCAAAACAGATGATTTATTGATTTAAATAAAAAAATAATTATTTTGTATGTAACAAAAAAAACTATCATGTCTATTTCTAAAAATTTGCTACTAACGCATTTCTTTGACCTATGAGTTGTAGCCCTTTAAATATTTTTATATATTAGCGCTTAGTTGAAATGGACCTTATATTTAATTCTAACTTTCATTTCCGTGACACAAGGTAAAGTCGTGTGAATACTCAGATGGTTCAAAGTCAGTTAACTCGCAAAATATATAGCAGACGTGTGCTGCAATATATTTTAAATGCATTTACTTAGTTATTTATTGCAGACTGACATCATATTTACTTAGAGGGCGAGCCCGCCTAACTTACGTGGGCTTACGTATGGTAATGTATGCTTACTTAATATGCACTACCTATTAGATTTATATGCTTAAGGTTCTTTGTGCGAGCTTCGCTGTAATATACCGTACAGTTCAAGTAAAATGTAAGTTATATTAAATTATACGTACATTCTTACTTATTTTATTTACACACATGAACTTTGTCACTTATTTTCTTGGGTGTAATGTTCTTTTCTTTTTGCCATGCTGGTCTTCGGGGAAAGATAAACGTAGAATGTGACAGTTGCTTCTCATTCCGCGAAGTTCGTAAAAGCCGATTGAAGGAATTGCGGCAATAATCGATGCGGAAAACCATAATTATTTTGATTCCGTTTTCCGTCTACATGCCCGCCATACAAACATACTAATTGGTCTACCCAGGCCCTGGCTACCCTGCAAGGGAAAAAATACATGATAGAATTTCTTTTTGTATGTAAATCTTTTTTAACTAACATGAATGAAATAAGCTGTTGTCGATATCAGTTCGTGAAAGAAATGAACAATTTTGTTTTTGCCAGAGTTCAGGAAATGTTTGCCGGTTCCTTCTCTATATTTTATCACAGGATACGTCGGAGCCCGAGGTCCAATAATATGACAATCATGCTACAATATAATACGGCCAGCTTCCTGCCTGACGCCAACTTTCATTAGATAGCTCAAGAGCCGCAGACAAAAATCTCTGAAAATTAAGAACTATTTTCTAGCTTTCGGAATCGAACCCTGACGCTCTCATTTACCAGTCTGGCATGTAAACCACTGCGTCGTGGAGGCTGGTCTATTGCTTTCTCTATCTTATACCCTAATAGAATAAGGGTTTTCAAAGCAGCATTGAATCTTAGGTTCCCGTAGGCCTCTGTCACTGGATAATTTTTGACTTTCATTGTTGACTAATCAGAGCTAACCGGATCAGAAGTCTTACTGCCACCGTTTATTTTAAAAAAACCCTCATTGTATTTTCAAGATCTCAAAATGTTCTATTTTGTAGAGTAATTCAAGAGGTACGACAATCGATCCCGAATCCCGAAGCATCGTGCCCGCGACGCCAATTATGTCGCACGAAATACTATCTCTATCTCGCTTTTAAATATTACGGAAAGCAAGACGGCGATAGTCGATAGACTTGTCGATTTAAATTAAAAATCGCTTTTATGATCCATTGACCCCATTTTTATCCAATTGAAAATTTATAATGACGTATGTTACGAGTATTAGCATATTCTTAAACCAACTTACAATACTTTAACAGATAAAGTATTTTAACAGACTAATTAAGTTTAATCTATTCAAGCCGTGAATGCAGCTTTGAATGTAGCTTAATTTGTGTGATCGAAGAGATACTGCACTTTACCGCAGCAAACGAGGGCTCCGCACGCCGCAATCTGGTTCAGGTAAAAAAGATAAAGAAATTAGAATTTAAATTATTTGGAAACATAAAATATTAGGTAAAAAATAATATACATTCAACCGGAATATTAAATTAATATTTATTTTTGTAGGATGAAAAATCTAACATATTATCAGAATTCTTAGAAAAAAGTTGTTTATGATGTTAACAATCAAAGGTATTTAGTTTTTTCAAGTAACCCTGTCTAGTTTTAAAGTTAGACAAAAAATATAAGAAAATTTACTATTCCACCATATCTCTGAAAACACTGGTTCAATGACTTATATAAGTTTTTACTTACAGATTACTGAAAAGAAAAATTTGTGTTACGGACGATTATTTTACGTGAACGGTGAAAGAGAGATAGATGCGTCACAAGCCGAACGCTTAGGCCGATCCTGTATAACGCTTGTTCTGCGCTCTTGCTTGCACACGGAACGTGACACTCTTTCGTGAGCGCAGCTGGCGTTTATAGATACATACATACATAGGAGAACGTTGACCCCAAGCTCCTGTATTCAGAGAGCCCAAGTTAGCATGCAATGTTAAAGTTCTCTGGATGTCCTTCTTAGGATATTCAGTAAGTCAACTACCAAAACAATGCAAATCTTTAAACAAACGACAACATTCACTCAGAGCCCGTCAATATTAAAATCACTTGGAACCAATAGTGCTTTGTCGACAAAACAATAATGCTCTCAAACTATTCAATGGACTATTGCCAACTTTTATTCGTAGTTTTCATTTTGCAAAGTTCACTTGCAAAATGAAAACTTGTAGTAACTATTTCCATCACATTTGTTGCATTTAGCAAACTGAGAGTAACTTTGCGTTTATTCAAAGTTGGGCTTGTTTACAATTCTAAGCGGGATGACGGAACACGTGTCTGTATTAAAATTATTTTAGTGGTGCAGAATGTGCTCTCAATTAAGATCTATTATAATTTGAGTGCACACGCACTCGAACAATCTTTTTACAGGACATAGCAGTTCACATGTACACGTATGTGATTTTGTTCCGGAATGGTTTGAAGGTATGTGTGGGTCTAGAAACCACTTTATGACATCTGACAGTGTTATGTTATTCCAAGCGAAATAAATACATGATTGTGCGTTATTTTGACCCTCTAAACTGTATTCTGGAATCAGAATCTTCAATGGAATACAGAAGTTGCAAGAAAAAAAGGTAAAAAAGGAAAAAATAAATTAAAACTACATAGAAATTAGCCCAGCTGATTGGTGACTTTGTACACTACAACTAAATATCTGAAGCTTAAGGGATTCCTTTAGGCTTGGGCCCCCATTCGAGCCAAAAAATTAAGCAGAAGCGGTCTTAGTGAAAACTAAATGCCACACACATGAAATGAACCCTCCTTGAGTATGCTCTAAGCATACTCAAGGAGGTGTGAGGCAGACAACCAGTAATAATGTTCATGCCAAATGATTTTTACCATAAATAGCTAGTATAAGCTCTTTGAATCAGTCTCCGGGACCTCAAGGATCACTCAGGATGCAATCGGAAACATTCTCGGATGAGACGAAATACCAAATATCTGTAGCTCGAGGGCTATTCCTTCAGAACTGGCCGACCTCAATCGACCCAAGCAATGAAGCACAAGTGGTCTTAGTGAAAACTAAGCGCCACGGACGTGAGATGAATCTAATCATACCTTGACGTTGAATTGATACGTGAATATTTGCGGTATTTTTCTAACTTCGCTATTTACAGATCTTCATAACCTAAATTAAAGTTTTTGATATGTAACGACTTTTCTCTCGCTTTTATGCATTCTGTGGGAGTGATTTTGTGAAATAGGATGGAAGTGTGTAACAGGAAGCCGAGGCAGCGCGCGATATTTGATTGGACCAATGAGCGAGCGCAGTGTTTGTTGCTGCAAAAGTTGGCTCTCAGATTACCATCTGAGACGACAACTACGTCCGTGGTCCAGTGGTTAAAGCATTTGCCTGTAGACCCGGGGGTCGTGGGTTCGATTCCCACGGGAAGCATACTTTGTTTAGTTGTTTTCAGTTTGGTTAGGACCATTGCAGACTTGAATCACCTGATTGTCTGTTAATAAAGATGATTCCGTGCTTCGGAAAGCACGTTAAGCCGTTGGTCCCAGCTGCCATCTGGTAGTCGTTTAAGGAACCACGTCAGATTCGTCGATTGACCTTACTGGATTTTAATTGATTTTACCCGAAATTAATGAATCTGAGACGACTGACGTTGTAGCATCTTCTCACCTGCACGGCACGAGTTCCAAGGCCGGTGAGCCTGGAGCGGTCGCCGAGTTCCTCAAACGGCGCAAATATGCATGCCTCGGACATGGCTACATATTCAAGCCTGGTGTGAAAATCTTGATGCCGTAGGGACGCTCAGCTCACGAAATATACAATTTTGTGAGCTAGAGGCTGATAGAGGTATCCAATGACCAGAGGGCTTGCAATTTCTTTGAACAGAAAATGACCATTGCCATGTCATACAATGTTTCAATTCTACCTAGCTTCTAGACATACTTTTGCAGGGAAGTGATTTGCGGAATATTTTTTATCTTTAGGTTTTTAATTTGTTAAGTTAGGTTTTTTTTACCTATACAAAACCCTAACTTAACAAACTAAAGACCTAAATTTTAATTTTTTGTTAGGTTAAATTTTAGATTTTAATTTCTATTATTTGTTGTGTAGAAATTGGAATAAAATTTCAGATAGCCCCATCGGATGATTGTTTTTAATCAATAAATGTATAATTCTGAGTTTTTTATCCATTTTTACAACATATCATATGGAAACGAAAATCAGACTTGCCTTAATAAATCTTAAAAAATTTGAATACCTATATTTTATTAAATGACTCTTCAGCTCATATTCGCGTACTCCAATTATAGGGCGCACTATAAGTTTCCGGAATGAATATGAAAAAATACTATTAAAGGTACAAAATTAATTTATTGTTTTTCAAAATAATCTCCCTTGGCGTCTATGAACTTTTTCATTCGATGAAACCAGTTTTGAAAACTTTTGTGCCACTCCTCTGTGGTGATCTCTGAAACGTGTTTTTCATACTCCTCGACAGCCTCTTCTGGTGATGAAAATCGTTGACCGCGTAATTGGTTCTTAATTTTTGGGAACAGAAAAAAGTCACAAGGTGCCAGGTCAGGACTGTATGCAGGATGACTCATGAGTTCTACATTTTTCGCCTTCAAAAAGTCGTTTGTCTGTCTGGCCGTGTGAGAACTAGCATTGTCGTGGTGCAGGATGATACGGCGTTTACGGTTATTTTTACGGAGTTCGTCAAGAACTTCCGGCAAACAAATGGTCGTGTACCAGTCACTATTCACTGTACGACGATTCTCTAAAGCAACAGTAGCCACGTGTCCAGTTTTATTAAAAAAAGAAGCAATCATCCGCTTAGATGCACTTTTCACGCGCGCCACTTTGGTTGGTTTCGGCTCATCTTGAAAGACCCATACGCTCGATTGCTGCTTTGTTTTGGGATCGTAACAATAAATCCATGTTTCTTCACCTGTTACTATGTCCCACACCAAATTTGACGCACCTTCGTTGAATCTGGTAAGTATGGCACTGCACCAAGTGACGCGGTCCGTTTTTTGAGCCTCGGTCAAGTTGTGTGGGATCCACCGCGAGCACAGCTTTCTCACACCCAAATGTTTGTGTAGGATTAATTGTATTTGACTCATGCCTATTTCTAAGGATGCGCGAATTTCATGGTAGGTCACATGCCTGTCTGTTTCAATCATACAGCGCACAGCATCGATGTTTTTGTTGGTCACAGCGGTGGACGGCCGACCATCGCGAGATTCGTCACTGAGATTGATACGACCACGCTTGACTTCTGCAAACCAGCTATAAACAGTTGTCTTGCATGGTGCTTCATTGCCAAAAGCTGTTTCAAGCCGAGCGATGCTCTGTTGAGCTGTCAAATTACACTTAAAATCGTAGAAAATCATACTACGAAAATTTTCCCGAGTTAAATCCATGTTGATGCAGACACACAATTTTTTAAATGGCGCCACAAGGTAAAAACAAAAGACAGTCAAATGAAACAAACTGCATTCTACAGCCAAAGAGTTCTATTTTCAAATGTAGCAATAAATTTTTAGATATTGTTTATGTAAGTGGCCAGTTCCGGAAACTTACAGTGCGCCCTATGTACTTCTGAGATACTTCTAAGGCCTCGTTTACGGAGACGCGGGCGGCGACTCATACGATGCGTGCAGCGGCACAGCCTGTCAAATCTCAAACAGATGGCGAAGTATGAGGCGGTTATTTTCATACGTTTGCTTGAGAATTTGATTGTGTACAGTAACACACGCCGCGGGCATTGTGGCATTGGAGTCCAATGCCACGTTGGACACGGACAGTGTACGCAGCATTGATGACATGTGTCAAATGATACAAATTTACCAATCGAACTAAAATCGACCTGAGACTAGTAATCGTATTGCTTTTTCTTTACACTGCATACCATATAAGTGGAATTTGACGCGTGCTCCGGAGAACGGCACGCTACACGCACTGCCTGACGCACCGACGTCCTGTAAACGAGACTAGGGAGCTACATATTTAAAATTGAGCGTATGGAAGTCGCACGCTACGATTGCCACTGCATGTTACGCCGCGTTGGATGCGCACGCTCCGCCGCGCCGCCCGGCGCCGTAAACATGAAATGCTTTACGCGCCACACAACTAGTGTTTTGCCGTTCTCGAAATTTTTGAGAACTGTGAGAACGGGTCGCAAATTTTTCCCGAGAGTTTCTTCTTTTTTCTTTCAAGTGTGGGAATTATTGAGAAATTCTCGAGAATTATTGGAATTTTCCCGCAAATTTCCGTGATAAGGAATTCATGAGAACAGAGAAGTTTTCTCCGGCACATCACTACACACAACATGCCGCACAACATGATGCGCCGCGCAACAAACCTCTCCGTAAACGAGCCCTAGGAATTGGATATCATATTTGACATGAAATCTAACAAATTTAATACTTCCAAGAAGTATCAAAGCTATCTAACAGTGTAAACGTATCCAAGAAACCGGAATAAAATATTTATACGAATCGGTCGCTTTTGGTCGGTCTAAAAATTATTAGGAAGAATATTATATAAGAAAATGTCCAAAGTAGGCCTTTCGTAGAAATCCGCTTCATATTTTATTTCGATTGTTCACTTGTATGACGGCACGCGTGAAGTTGTTGACAGTTCGCGAGGAAATCTGTCCGTTGAAGAGTCGACGTGTGGCCTCATAAAGTTTGCATTATCCAGTCTAGAAATGGATCCAAGGCGGGGTAAGGGGCTATTCAAGTCTCTTTTACTACAAACACAGATAAAGTAGGTTAATATAGTAATATCAATAACCGAAGATAGCTTTCTGAATAACCTAAAACACGATGGCGTTACCTTAAGATTTATATATAAAAGATTTATATAATTGCCTCCGTGGTTCAGTGGTTAAGGCGTTTTCCTGATGACCCGGGGGTCGTGGGTTCGATTCCCACGGGAAGAATAGTTTGTTATTTCCAGTTTGGTTAGGTAGGACATTGCAGGCTTGAATCACCTGATTGTCTGATAATAAAGATGATTCCATGCTTCGGAAGGCACGTTAAGCCGTTGATTCCGGCTGCCATCTAGTGGTCGCTAAAGGAACCACGTCAGAGGCCGAGAGGCGGTTCCGAAGAACTCTGACACCAGGGTGTGCATGGTCGATTGACCGTGTCACCCACACGAATGGATGATGAAGATTTTTAAAAACACTTTTTGGTCTAACTCTCGTCTGATCACGATGAAACTTGTTAGGCCGTGCGATTGTCCTAGTGGACCTCGCCAACCAGGCGAGCGACTGTGCCACTATTTTTAAAGATCTAGATACTATTCTATTTTAATAATTCATTGCACACAGTTGCTTGTAATTAGGCGGTATAGTACATTCGCTACAGTAAACGATAAATCGACGATGTAGTGGTGATATTATGCCTTAGACTCGTAGCATCTGGGCCAGGAGTAGTTGAGCGTTTCATCCTATATCACTCAGTCACGCGGATGCATACAATTCAATCCATAATTATGTTATATAATACTAACTTTTTATAATATAACCCAGATGATAATTTGATTTTTCAGGTGCTAGGTAAAAACGGCAAACGCAGAGCCTATTTCCTATATCTGACAACTATTTCCAGCTTTCATCGAAAATAAATGGCGTTGTCAAACTGCTCATTAAAACAGTAAATAATAATTCGACCAACTTCAATCAACTACTGAACCGATTGTGATGAAATTTAAATAAAACCAACTTGAAAGCACACCGTTTCAAATAAAAAATACTTTTTAAAATCAGTTCATAAATGACGGAGTAATGAGGTGGCAAAGATTAAAATAAAATACAACCGAATTGCTAACCTCCTCCTTTTTTGCAGTCGGTTAAAAAGGATTATATTTAATGTTGGTACTTCATTCGCTTGTTTGTTGACACATTTATGATGATATATCAAGTTTCTTCCCAACAGCAGATATATACGCCACCCTTCCCCAGTTCCATAAAAACACGTCTCTTGAAAGTTTTGCTACGAGTATACGTACGAGTAGCGGGTGCAGTGTTTATCCCGAACTTGGTTTGTTTATTTTAATGTTGTTTTCATGTTTAAATACTAGTATGTAATTTGGCGGAGTGCAGTGCTTTGTCTTTAGAAGCAAATGTGGTTGTTTATTCTACAAAATGCGGTCTAGAAATATAGAAGATCTTGTTCATAAGTTACAATGCAATATTATACGATATTTTCTGGTTTGACATAGATGCGTGATATTTCGTTATTCAGTTGTTAGATTTTGTCATTTTTGTTATATTTACTTTAACACCTTTTTGTTATTTCGCCTGCAAATGCTTAGAAATAAATTGAATATTAAAAGGTTCTTCTTTTTGAGCCGGTGGCAAACCGTAAAATAGTAATATTAAATGATATCCTAACAATACATAATATGTATTTGATGGGTCCTTAATCATCATAGTATGCCTCATATTAGTAAGGAGGTATTGAACTATTCGTGCGCGAGTCCGACTCGCACTTGCTCGGCTGGTTTAATTTTTAATTTAATTCTTTTTACACTAAGTATAATTTAACAATATTCAAAGCACAGCCTACCTAATAGATGTCTTAAAAAATTAGAAATTATTCATGTTTCAAATTATCATGCATTTCAGAACGACTGCAATAGTCGTTAGAAGAAACGTCAGAAGAAACCTTAAAAAGCTTGTTAAAAGGCAATATGAATTTCTAAAATACTTAAAATACATCGATAAACCAAAAGTTGGAAAAATAAGGTACCGAAGCAACAAAAAACCTTTCGAAGTATCGAGACATCGCACAATGAAGGCTGCGGTGTAAGTTTAGCGATGTATCAATTTTCGAAGAAAAGTGTTTCGCATACCTACACGTAGGGAACCCAATGGCAAGCGGAAAAGAACGTCAATTTCATCAGAAAAGACCCATTATAAACAAACCTTTTAATTAATTAAGAGACAATGTGGAGACATTCAAACAATGAGCCACTTGTTATCTTGCTCTAAATGCCCGAGCACCTGCACAATGGGTGATCGGCTGCTATGGCAAGCGCCATTCAGATGGGTTCCCTACTTGTATGCGAAACACTTACTTTTCTTCGAAAATTAATACATCGCTAACCTTACAGCAAGATAACAAGTGGCTCATTGTTTGAATGTCTTCACATTGTCTCCAAATTAACTAAAAGTTTTGTTTATAATGGATCTTTTCTTATTAAATTGACGTTCTTTTCCACTTGCCATTTTGTTCCTAATGACTATGAATTTCCCCAATAAATGGTACTGTTTTACTGAAAATAATTGAATTGGCCAAGACAATTATTAGTAGTCAATAATACTGTTTAAGTTAAATGCATAGTTTGACAGAACTTGATTCTATTCTTCTATAAAATAAAATTCGTTATTTCCTGCTTGCTTTGCCTGCTAGCTTGCTTTGCGTAAAAGTGGCTAACACTGATACTATTTTATTCAAGCTATTATTTATCAGTACATATATATATTTAGTGATAATAAGTTGCATATATATCATCATCATCATCAGGGCATTTTAGTCTCCACTGCAGGAGCATGACCCTCTCCTATAGAGTGGCCAAGTATGGCTCCGGTAGTACACTACCGGAGCCATACTTGGCTGAAACAGACAGAGGATTTGGCCTACACTCTCCTCGCTTGCCAGACGGGTTGGAGAGGTCTCATTGATGTTTATGAGCTTTGTTTATCTTGTATTTCTTAAGTCGCCTCTTACGACCTCCATGGGAAGACTAGGAGTGGTCCTATTCTACTCTGCCGGAAACCACACGGCTAATGCATATATATTAATTTAATATATTATTTAAATATTTATTAAATTGCATATACAATGTGCTAATATACCGGGTGTTACAAAACTATGAAATAATATTTGAGGGGCATGATCAGTCCATAATATTAAATAACTTTCTCCATGGGATAAACTTCAAAACATGAAAAGAAAATTCGATCTCCGATACAAAACAAGCAATCAGCTAAACGACTTTCTATCGAGGGCCAAATCTTTTTTTTGTCTTTCGATATATGTTCCCAAGGGATAGTTGTTTAATACATGATAACATGACTGATCATGCCTCTGAAATATTATTTCGTAGTTTTGTAACACCCGGTATATGCAACAATGCGCAACGTCTATATGCATATTAGCGTGTACTATACACACTGATATGCATATTAGGTACATAGACACACAACACGTACGAGTACGTCAAGCGATGTATTTCATCCCTTGAACACCTGCTGTATATCACAAAATACAAATACGTACCCGGACGTTAAAGCGCAATAACAGCTCTGTTTCAAATTTATGCACGCATAATAAATCATCCCGTATTCATGGTAGCATAAAGCACTTTGAGAGCTCAAAACATAAAAAATGACTCAAATGACCGCTTAAACTGTAGCAGAAAAAGGTTATTTCCCTCACTTAGCATCCAAAACAATTGTGAGCAATTTATAGTACGCATTAATTAAAATTTTAATAAGATTCGCCGGAAAGCGTATTGTACAACAAAGGGGACTACCTCACAATATGATGAAATAAGTTAAACAATAATTTCGTAACGAAATGTGGCTGGCTTCTTTGTTTTGATAAAATTTAATTAAGCGTAATTAGATTTGATGCTTTATTACAAGATAATAGATCTAACTTATGGTGCATTATGTTTGAATGAAAACTTTACATTTTCGCCCACTCACAACACGACAAATTGTTTCTCATAAAATGTATTTAGAAACTTACTAGCTTACACACGCAGCTCCGCCCGCGTCACTGTCGTTTCCTCAAGATAAGTACTTATTACTGGGATAAAATGTATTACCATATGTTCTTCTCCGTACTCCAGACAACAGGTAAGCGAAATTTCAAGACGATCGGTTCAGTAGATAAGTCGTGAAGGCGTCACAAACAAACAAATTAATTTTCGTATTTATTATATTACTAGCTTTCGCCAACGGCTCCACCCGCGTCAATGTCGATCCCTTGGGAATAATACTTTTTCCCGGAATAAAAGGAAGCCTATGCCCTTCTCCGTACTCCTGAGAACTTGTATGCAAAATTTCATGATGAACAAACAAACAAACTCGCTTTCGCATTTATAATATTAGTAAGGATGACTAGGATAAAAAACAACCTACGCTCAAAACTATTGGAAACTTAACGCCACCTACTAATATACTATAGCAACCTCTAAGCGGAATTCGCTAGGGATTTTTTTCCTTTGACAGGCCGAATCCAAAGAGAAAATGAAAATCAGATTTGTATTTGAAAGATTCCGTACTTATGGAATCTATAATTTGATTACGGTTACATTTTTTTTGTGATAGCTATATTAGACATACGTAACCAGCTGAGAATACTCATTGCAAGTTTGTACGTTACAAAACATAAAAGATACAGCCATTTGGTATATGGTACTTACATACACAGACGCCTAAGCGTCCGCTGGCTTAGTAATAGGGTCCCGATGGAACATCTAGAGCCGTCCAAAACAAACAATGGTATCCAATTAAAACTCAATCAGAGAATCGTTGATACCTGATTGATGACACACGATGGCAACCGATATTACGCGATGGTACGCAATTGTACCCAATGGAACGCAAAGGTTCCGATGGAACGCAAAGATACCCGGTAATAGAAATGATATAAACTGATTATTCATCATCATCATCTCAGCCGCAAGAAGTCCATTGCTGGATATAGGCCTCCCCCAAAGATTTCCAATATGACCGATTGGAAGCGGCCTGCATCCAGCGTCTTCATACGACCTTGATTAGGTCGTCCGATTACCTGGTCGGTGGGTGTCCAACGCTGCGCTTATTATTTATGGGCTGCTTATTGACCGAGCGAGCGAAGCGAGCAAAGCGTCTCAGTCTCCACTGGCCCAAAATTCTTTTGTCTGTCTGTCCGTCTGTCTATCTGTCTGTCTGTTCTCGCCTACAGGTCGCATTTCTAAACCGATTGTCATGAAATTTTGTAAGCAGGTTCGGTAAATATATAGAATTTTATCGTCGTGCCAGTTTTTCGAAATTTTAAAAAATGGCGGAGATATCGGGGTGTGAAACTTAAAAAAACTTATAGCACAGCTATTTGAAAAAAAAAGTCAAAAATGTCATTAGACTTTTTTGTTATTCTTATTAAGACGCAACTTTTGTCTGAACAACTTTTTATATGATAAACTTGAACGTGTTTATAGTCGGCAATTTGCCTAAAAGTTGTCTGAAATCGATTTTCTGTATATTTTTTTTGTATTAGTGCATTCAGTATGATGTCGTAAATACAAATCTATGGTATGATAAGTATGAAAATGGTGCGTAGTAACTGTGACGTCGCCGACGTCAGAGAAAAAATGTTTTTTATATAAACATATTGTACCATGTGCAGTATTAAATAAAAGGGCTTTATGAGTAGATTACGCATAAATAAACTTCACTCCCATATTGCTCAAACCCACAGACTATATGTACTACAAAAGTCAAATATAAATTGAAATGAAAGAAGTTGAAGTACGTGAAGTGGGAGAGGGAGTGAAATTGAACAACTTTCCTTAAGGAACATATATCATAATATGAAAAATATTTTTTGGCTTAAAGCGTGATACTGCGAATTACTTTTATGATTGAAAACACTGAATAACTATAGAATCCTGAAATAAAAATAAATAAAAAAGATTCACATGCTATCCTGTGACTTGAACCTGGGCCTTATAGGTGCCGCCGGCCACTTCTTTACGTAAAATTCGCATGTTTGTCTGCCATAGTAGTTGAAATTAGCGTCCTATTAAAATTTTGACCAATTGGTAACAACTATGAAATCGGGTACTTAAACTTTGCCTCCTATTCACCTATGCCAAGTTCGCTATTCCGATATTTCCGATCTTGATGAGGATCACTCCAACTTAGTAAATGTGTACAAAAGCATACTAAACAAGCTCAAGGGCCGTGTTTCCATACAAGAGTAGTCCCCTGATTCCTCGCCGGATAGTACCAATAGAGCAATGATTTAGTACTAAAAAAATCCGTACGTTTAAATTTTTTCATAATTAAATTATTTAAAGAGATATGAACCTTCAAAAACATAAAAAAATTGGTATGAATTTTCGTTGTGTTCAAACATCAAGAAAACAAATCTGGGCAATTATATAAGAAAAAGAAAACACAGAAACACAGCCATAGCTTATTTTAAATTTTTAATGTAAAAAGAAATTAAATCGGTTAAGTTTTGGAGGAGAAATCAGAGGACTACGAATCGTTAATTTTGTGTACTTTTTATAGGTATTTTCCGGCCGAGCTGCAGTTAACTATCGCACTCTGCGGGGTTTGTTTAGACACGCGGCTCGACAGCAATAGATATTATAAATACCTATTTTTTCAATTCTCTCGAGCTTAGTGTTTCCTCTTAAAAAAGGGTCTGGTCGGGTCTTCTGGTAAGAGGAATGTAGGTTTAAATTTCCGTTACCTCCGGTACCTAATTAAGAGCAGCGGGGATTGGGAAATAGTAACTGAAGGAAATCAATCATCCTTTAGTCAATTAGCATATCAGTAACAGATATGTTTTAGAGCACTGGAGGGCAAATGTTTATGTTGGTTGTAAGGGCTCGCGAGGTCTACTGTTCTCGCAGAACCACTAGTAATATAGAGATTCAATCTAGACTTTTTCTACCCTTTAAAAGGATAATAGATATATTTTAATCCAAGTAGTAAACTATTTATATGCAAAGACGTCGCCAAGAGTAGGACAGGAGGTAGGGAATGCTGTCTCTACCTAGGGGCTCAAATCCCTAAACCACATGCAGACCTGAGATATATATCTCAGATCTGCAATTCGACAACTATTGCTGAATTAAGGTTTCTTCTCAATCTTTTTCTTCGGTCCATCCTTCCCCCCATTTCGTTCTCCATGTCCGTCCCCTAACTCCTTAAAAGGCCGGCGACGCTCCTGTCACAAAAAAAAAAAAAAATAGCGGGATTCACAACCACAATGAAACGTTGTAATTTCATACAAACTAAAAATATCACCCATCTCTCCTGGGCTTTTAACCCTTATTTCCCACGTCTCGTTGAGTTTTTCCCCCCTGTATGCCAAACAAAACAAATCCATTCACCCCGTTTTAAGTGATTGGCAACCGACATCCAATATATCTTTCATCAATCATACAAGCTTAAAAAAAATAGGAAACAAACTAGAATGTAGGTTCGAGTTGTATTATGTTTGATAAAATTTTGCTAGAAGCAGTAGAGGCTTTTTGGTCTAAGAGCGCGACCTATGAGCGAAAGGTCCCGGGTTCAAACCCCACAAGGCCCGACCTGTACAATCAGAGTTTGTATACCAATCTGACTTAAGGACGGTGGTTTTATCGACCACTACCTACATCGTTAGAGAGTATTAGTATTTTTGGAAAATTTTAAAACATATCAAGGTAACAGCAATAATCTTAACTAGGTCGTCCCAGAAACGTATAACGTCAGTAAAGCTCAGTTAAACTACTTCAATGGTTAAATTGACGTTTTATTAGATACCTACGTAGTTTTGTCAAATTACGTAATTTCTCTTTCTAGCACCTGAGAAACCTGGGTTCAATTCCCGATTTATCAATTGGTTTAACTTCACGAAATGTTTCAAAATCATGGAAATACCTGGGTTTTATTTCCCAATCAAATTCCCTATCATACTTGTACAAAAAGGAATATAGAATAAAACAGATCTCGAAATAAACAATCTCCAGGCTAATACGAAACGTTTTAACGGATAAATTGCTTTAATGCAAGCACTTTCATGTTTCCAGGAAGAAATCCGGTCGAAAAAAATAAAAAGAAAGTAATTAGAGTGAGTTGAAATTACTTGGTGCATTAATGCTTTTATTTCTCTCTGCTTTTGTCATGAACTCTGTATTTTACCATCATAATATAATATTATTTTATTTGCTGCTGGACAAAGTTTTCACACAACGAGTACAATTTGCTAACGTTACTCGTCACTAATTTTCAAAGCACCGGTTTAGGTGAGTCGAAAAATTTTTACTTTTTAATCCTTATGAGATTTTTAGTTGACAAGGTATTATTTTTTAAATTAATGCGATTTTTTGGATATTAATGAAATTTTTGGATGATTTCCCATGACACAGCGAAAAGAAAATTGCGTATGTTAGCCATTTCTTTATTTGAAAATATATTTAGCAGATTAGGTTCTTACCACGAAATTAAAAGATCCTTAAGATTGAGTTTGAGGTTCGGCATCCGTCAGTCTCAAGATTTTCAAGCCATCAGAATCGCCGTTAATTGTACTACACAATGGAACAACTTATCCGGCAGGCGTTCGTTGCGACATCATCGCGCGACAAGTGTCGCTGTCGGTCAAATTCAAAGTTAACTTTCTTAATTCGATGGAATCACACTATTCTGCGAAGCCAAAGGCAAATATAATAGACAAACTATACCTAATAGACAAACTGTACCTAATGATAATTGGTCAAAACAAGTAGTTTATTAAAACAGCAATAAGCCGCCAGCTATAAATCATGGCGCCACCTGCTTACTATGAAGCTGGTGACTGTAATTAATAGTCACCCGTCAAAGATGGCAGCTTGTTGCAGTGACGTCATATAACACATCTTCATAACTAATAACAGCACAAGACAAGGTCCTCCGTGCCATATTTCAAATTGATTACTAAATTACGACTATACATAGCAAAACATGTCAGACACTAAAAAAGTTGATTTTTCTCAATTTTAATACCAAAATGTAATGATATAGTACATTGCTGCAGAGGCCGGGAAGTTAGGGATTGCCGGATGAGCTTGACAACAACTACGAGTCCGGAAGCCGATTCCTGCCCAGGCAAGTATAGTGATTTCTCAATAAATGTGAGGAATGATGAAACATGTCATACTGGAAACAAATGAGTATAATATAAAAAAAAAAAACAAATAAAGCTATTAATTATTATTATGCAAAAAATATAATACAGAAATTTCTGCTTTCCCGCGTTTTTTTATTTTCAATTGTCACTATGTGATAAGGAAACATAGCTTAATCAACTTAGTCATATTTTACACACAAAAAAATATACCATAGAATAATGTTTTGGTCTTTCGCAGCGAAAATTAAGCTTATTTTTATGTGATTTTATATCAGCATTTTAATAAAATTATTGTCATATTCATATAGTTATATGCTATTTATGTGGCAGTTATTGGCTGTGTGACAAGATACATAGCTGAATTAAAATTTTGAGCAGCGTCAGGAATTAATTTTTATACTTACTTTCCTGGCCTAGGCCGGTGAAGTAATGCACGAGCCAAGAATTACAGAAGTTCATGTCTTCTTTTTACTACAATATGGCCAACATTTCTGAGCATGTTTAAGATTTTTTTTAAATCTATCATCATCATCATCGTCAGGTCTTTTTAGTCTCAACTGCAGGAGCATGACCCTCTCTGTACTCTTTAATCTATATCACTAACTTAATCCTATATTATTGAAAGTTCCTGCAAACTAGGTTCAAGCCGGGACTTAAAGCGGTAGACGCCACATCATTAATCTATCCTAATGGCGAGCGACGTATTTTTAATGGACGGTGACAAAAATACCACCGTTATTAATGACCCACCGCTTGAAAAACGTAAACATAGCCTGCATGTACAGTACGTATTAATTTTTTTTTATTTATTTTATTGCACACAATCTTCATGATTTTGTACAAAAGGCAATAACTTAATGCTAAGCATTGTCTACCAGTTTTACCTTAAGGATGTGGTGAAAATTTTATGGTCGGGGTGCAAGATAATAATGAGTGTTATATTATAACGTAGGATATAATATGTGTAAATAGACTGAATTAATAAATATCATAGACAGTAAAAGATAAATTGACAAAATTATCAGTCCTTAGTTTTGCTATCATAAATGATATATATATATATATATATATTGTCCTCCTTTCGGCCGTTGTTGATCAGGCCGAAATCCGATATAATTATTGATCCACCTTTACCCGCCTCTAACTCTGAAAGTTTTGGGTCTATCGTGCTCTTTCTGCTATATATGAATTCTCCTCGTTACGAAACTTTGCTTAATTGTGCCGTAAAGTCTTATACTCGTCATAAATTATCACGACAATTATTGATCGATTAACCGCCTTTTTTCATGCACTGAGGATACTTTTGTTGATCGAATATATACCGCGTTTGATCAATATTTGCTGCGAATTATTGCTTTCGAGCAACGTGGCGGCAGAGCGGCAACGTCGCAAAAAACGAAATGGAAGTATGTTAAAGTGAGATAGAAAGTGTGCCCGTGCAGTCGGTGTATTTCGTTCGTTGGATGACGTGTTTCTAAGGAAATAATATTCCGTAGTTTTGTTTAGGAGACGGACGACATAAGTATGTAAGAACTTATTTTACTTTTATATTCCATACTACCAGTATCCATATCCATAATAATATTAAAATGCGAAAGTAACTCTGACATTTTGTCTATCTGTCTGTCTTCATAGACACTTCATCTGTCTTCATTTAGAAAATTTCCATACAAACTTCCCCCTGAACGGGTAAAACAGGGGGGAAAGTTTGTATGGAAATTTTCTCATTTCTATTTATTTATTTAATAACGCTACAGCAGTACTCTCTACACTTGGAAGTATACAAATAGGTGTATAAGTTCTCGATTACAATTAAAAAAGATTATGTAGGGGAAACTGGGCCAAATTCACCCCTAAAGCCACGAAGGGGAAAGGTTTGAAGGCGAGGGCAAAGGCCGAGCCGTTGAGGATTCAGCACGACCCCCCCTTCTACCCCAAGTGTGCTGCAGTGCCGCCGCAGGCCGAACTGCTGAACACTAGGGCCGCGAGGCCGTAGACCGAGCCCCAAGGCAAATGCGAAGCCCGAGCCGTCGAGGATTCAGCAACCCCCCGCCTAAGTGTGCTGAGGCTGCAAGCCGAACTGCCGAACACTTGGGCCGCGAGTCTGTAGGCCAAGCTCCAAGGTGAGAGTGAACCCCGAGCCGTTGAGAATTCAGCACGATCCACGACCCCCCCCTCCCCTAAGTGTGCTGCAGTGAGGTCACAGGCCGAACTGCCTAACACTAGGGCCGCCAGGCCGCAGGCCGAGCTCCAAGGTGAATGCGAAGACCGAGCCGTTGAGGATTCAGCACGACCCCTTCCTCCTAACTCCCCACCCCCCACGACCAAGTGAGCTGCAGTGAGGCCGCAGGCCGAACTGCCGGTCACTTGGGACTGAAGGCCGAGCTCCAAGGTGAGGGTGAACCCCGAGCCGTTGAGGATTCAGTATGACTCCCCTCCCGGTGAAGTGAGTGAGGCGAAGACTATATGAATAATACGTTTATTATTGCACATTGCACAGGTAAACAAAGTTGCAGCAATGTCGGTTCTGTGAAAGCTGACTACCTGGTGATAGTATAGAAACATCAAATACATTGTCATTTGTTATAATATCTGTATGACTATAGAAAGAAACCGGCCAAGTGCGAGTCGGACTCGTGCACTAAGGGTTCCGTACCATTATCTATAAAAACGGTAAAAAAAATGTCTGTTGTTTGGGAGCCCCCCTTAAATATTAAGTTTATATTAATTTAATTATTTATTTTTGAAGTGAATATATAACTTAATATTCCGTAAATATTTCAAGCCTCTACATATTGCCGTTATCAATATCAAGCAAAACCGAGCAAAAAAAATACCGTTTGTTGTATGGGAGCCACCTTAAATATTTATTTTATTCTGATTTTAGTATTATAGGGTTCCGTACCTCAAAAGGTTAAAAGGAACCCTTATAGGATCACTAGGTTGTCCGTCTGTCTGTCGCTCTGTCAAGACCCTTTTTCTCACGAACGCGTTGAGGTATCAAGATAAAATTCATACCAAATACTCAAGTCTACTGCCCCTTGAAGCTGTAAAAAAAATCTAACTTCTAAGCCAACGCAATCAAAAGATACAGCCGCTTATGCCGCAAATTTTCGTGTTTTTCGAACTCGCAAGGGAATCAAAACCTACAGGGTACTTCCCGTGAACTCAGAATCTTGTAATTTGGTATGAAGCAACATCATAAGGCACAGATAAAGAAAAAAATTGCGAAAAGTATACATTGTTTGTAACATCATGTAATCATAATATTATAAAATTTTAATGCCGCAAATTTTCAACATTCGTAAGGGAATCAAAACCTATAGGGTACTTCCCGTGAACTCAGAATCTTAAAATTTGGTGCGAAGCAAAGTCGTAAAGCACAAGTAAAAAAAAAAATTGCAAAAAGTGTTCATATTTATTTACAACATATAATAATATAATTTTAAATTATTAAATTTTAGCTTATTATAAATAACGGTACGGAACCCTACGTGTGCGAGTCCGACTCGCACTTGATAGGTTTTTTTTTTTGTTATAGCGGCAACAGATATACATCGTCTGTAAAAATTTCACACTGGCTAACTATCACGGTTCATGAGATTCAGTCTGGTAACAGACGGACGGACGACAGACAGACAGACGGGCAACGGAGCCATATTAATTGGGTCCTGTTTTTACTCTTTGGGTACGGAACCCTTAAAAGGGTACATATCAATAACATCATATTAGGACCGACTGTTCAATTCTGCCATTTGAAAAAGTCATCAGAGAGATGTGATGACGCATTGATGTATCCTTATCTATACATATAATAAAACAGTAAAAATATTTTGTCTGTACATTTAGAATTTTTGACTGAAATGGATAGAGGGACACTTAAAAAGAATAACAGAAAGCAAAAAAAAATTTTTCGAATTTTTTCTCTGTCTGTCTGTCTGTATGTATGATCACGATTATCTCCGAAAATACTGAACCGATTTACTTCAAACTTTAACCAATTGCTTTGTTTTAACTCAGCAAAACATCTAAAGTATGTTTCATCAAAATCGGTTCATTAAAAAAAAAGTTATCATCATTTGAATGAACTCAAGGCATTAGTTTGCCTGTAAATACACACGGTGAATTTTTTATCGTTTTGGACCCTTAAAGGGGTGACAGACCATCAAAATGAACAACTTTTCCTATGGGAACAATGCTGGGTACTCAAAAAAAATTCGACATTCCCATACGAGCTGGCCGGGCGGCGGGACTTTTTTATGGAAATGACGAATTTTTTTTTTTAAATTCCCAGCATTGGTCCCATAGAAAAAGTTGCTCATATTGATGACCTGAGTCACCCCTTTAAGGGTCCAATCTGTTCTTGAGGGATGGACACTAACGGCGGCGGCGCGGCATAGCCGCGGGCAAACGGCAAACCAACCGAAACTGCTGCGCCTAGAAACTTGAAATTTGGTACAGGGGTTCTTTTAATGATGTGAGTAAGCGCTAAGAAAGGATTTTTAAGAAATTTAACTTCTAAAGGGGTAAAATATATATGAAATTTTCTCATTTCTGGACTTAGAAGTATAAATAATATCCATACTTCCATACTAATACTAATATTATAAATGCGAAAGTAACTCTGTCTGTCGTTTTTTTTACGCTTCAACCATTGAACTGATTTGGATGAAATTTGGTATGGAGGTGTGAGGCCCGAGGAAGGACATAGGGTATGTTTGATTCCGGGAAATTCTACTGTTCCCGAGGGATCGACACTAACGCGGGCGGAGCCGCGGGCAACAGCTAGTCCTTACTAATATTATAAATGCGAAAGTGGGTTTATTTGTTTGTTATGCTTTCACGCCGTGACTACTGAACCGATCATCATGAAATTTTGCATACAAGTTCTCTGGAGTACGGAGAAGGATAAAGGCTACCTTTTATCCCGGGAAAAAGTACTATTCCCGAGGGATTGACATTCACGCGGGCGGAGCCGCGGGCGATAGCTAGTTTTCTATAAACTTGCGTCTGCGACAGGTACCTGACTGTACGTCAAAATATTTATCTACCAATATTCATATAATGAACTGAATTCGTTAAAGAGTTATGGAGGAACATACATATATGCATACTAAAAAATCTGAAAATAGTCAATTTAGTTTCAGTGTCATGTATAGAGCTTATAAACACATTATCTCTGAAAACAAAGTAACTTACTTCATGTCCGACCCTTACAGGTTATTTATTAGTAGTGATATAATAGTTATAGGATTATAGGAAGGTACTTTAATCTTACCACAAAAAGGTATTAAAGTGACGTCATTACTTCGTAATTGTAGTAAATAATGTGTTTTACTTCGTTAATTAAGTAATTGTTATGACCTACCTGTCTTAGGTAGCTTGTTTTAGATTTCCCTTTAATTAAATGATTGATTACTCGTGTTATCTATCATTCATCCTTCGTACCATAGGTAGGAAGGTAGTATTGATACCCAATCGTCATAGAAAAAAAAAACACTTGCATACTTTGTAAATAGTTGTATATCAATACATACAATATGTAAAGAAAACCCTGTCCGATCCTTGAAGGGATTCTCGATCCTAATTCAGCCCGTTGATATGAACAACTTTTCAACTATGGGGCTAATGAATGCCGAGACAGTCGTTGGCGAGTTACATACTTTACTCCAAATTAAACATAGCATCGTTAGGACACTGTTGTAACACTGGTAAAGCAAGACGCAGGTCGGGCGGCCGGGTGCGCGTACCCAATGCCATTACTTCGACTACCGGATAGGCAGTTGAGGATGACACCTCTTACCTCCATTGTTTATCAGGCTAAAAACCGCATTAATTGTTGATCTACCTTTACCGGCCTCTCTCTTAGGAAGTGTTAAGTTTAATGCAAAGAGAATTCATATGTTGCATCAGTCCTCGACGGGTCGGGCCCCCCTTGGGGGGGGAGCGGGGGTCGTTCTGAATCCTAAACGGCTCAGGCTATGCCCTCGCCTTGGAACTCGGTCGGTCTCGGCCACGCGGCCCAAGTCTTTGGCAGTTCGGCCTGCGGCCTCAATGCATCACACTTGGGGGAGTGGGGGGAGGGGGGGGGGGGTCGTGCTGAATCCTCAGCGGCTCGGGCTCCGCCCTGAGCTCGGCCTGCGGGCTCGCGGCCCAAGTCTTTGGCAGTTCGGCCTGCGGCCTCACTGCAGCTCACTTGGGGGTTGGGGGAGGGGGGGGGGGGGGGTCGTGCTGAATCCTCAACGGCTCAGGCTATGCCCTCGCCTTGGAACTCGGTCTGCGGCCACGCGGCCCAAGTCTTTGGCAGTTCGGCCGCATTCCAAAACCGGCCGAACTGCCAAACTGCCAAAGACTTGGGCCGCGAGCCCGCAGGCCGAGCTCAGAGCGGAGCCCGAGCCGCTGAGGATTCAGCACGACCCCCCCCCCCTCCCCCCACTCCCCCAAGTGTGGTGCATTGAGGCCGCAGGCCGAACTGCCAAAGACTTGGGCCGCGTGGCCGCAGACCGAGTTCCAAGGCGAGGGCATAGCCTGAGCCGTTGAGGATTCAGAACGACCCCCGCTCCCCCCCCCCCCCCCCCAAGGGGGGCCCGACCCGTCGAGGACTGATGCAACATATGAATTCTCTTTGCATTAAACTTAACACTTCCTAAGAGAGAGGCCGGTAAAGGTACATCAACAATTAATGCGGTTTCAACAAAAAATGGTATGAACAATTCAGAAGACGAGAGAGTGTGTTGATGAATATTGAAAAAAGAATAGGAGAAAGAACGCCACCTTGTGGGACACCAGCAGTAACATTCTTCCATTCTGAATCAGATTGACCGGAACGCACGCGCTGCCGGCGCCCACGAAGATATGAAGAAAACCACTCGATCACTGAGGGCGATATATTTAAATGAGACAAAACAGTTAGAAGAATATCCGTATTAACTGTGTTAAAAGCATTAGAATAGTCAATTAACACAATAACCGTTACCAGTGTGTTCTCCATTCCAGTTCTGATATCTTCGGTTACTTTGAGTAAGGTAGTGGTCGTACTATGACCCTGCCTGAAGCCAGATTGGAAAGTATCAAATAGATTATGTTTGTGCATATGGTCCGAAAGTTGTCTATGAACAGAAGCTTCTAAGATTTTAGAAAGAAAGGGCAAAATAGAAATGGGACGGATGTCATTCAAACATTTAGGAACTGTAGCTTTAGGTAGCGGACGCACAAAGGCATTACGCCAAATTGAAGGAAAAACGTATTGGGATAAGCTCGAGTTGACAATGTGCGTGATAATTGGCAAAGCATAGTTTAGTATATGCATAATCATAACTCTGCTTATATTATCATACCCAACTGCGTTAGAATGAATTGAGTTAATAATTTTTTTCATATAGTCCTCAGTGACGGGTACGAAATCAAAATAATCTATATCAAGAGGAGGTAAGGCAGATAAATTTGAAATTGTGTCAGTTTTCACCCCGTTGTCCACCGTGACAACTGAAGTAAAATGTTGATTTAACTCATTTAGAGTAAATGGAAAGCCAGTGTCTGTGTTCTGCACTTTACCTATGCCAACAGAATTAAGAAATTTCCAAATATTGGATGGTGAAGAATGTTCTATATTTTCAATGAAGTATTGGCGTTTAGCTTTAAGGCACATTTGATTACACCGATTCCTTGCAACCTTATATTCATTCCACTTTTCATCGGAACGATCTCTTTTAAAAATTCGAAAAGAACGATCCCTTTTCCTCATCGCCATACGAACGCCATCAGTAATCCAGGGTGCAGGAGGACGCCTAACTTTGATTCTACGAACTGGTGCATGTGTATCATACAGTGTCAATACAATTTTATTAAAACATGAGAGCTTGTCATCAACTGAAGAGGCACTGTAGACAGGCGACCAATCTTTTTTAGAGGCGTCGTCCTGTAATGCAGAGATGTCATTCTTGCGAAGCTGCGGACATTAATTACTACGGGCTTGTTTTTTGGAGTCTTTAATTTATAGGACGCGTATATAAGGTCATGATGAGAGAAACCAGGAGCAGGATATTGACCATGGCTGGCTATAAAGTTTTCCGGAGAAGCAAATATCAAGTCAATTAAGGTGTCACCGAAGCTAGTATGATGCGTTGGCCCAGACGGGAGAATAGAAAGATTGACAGACTTGATAATGTTGAGAAGTTTGGAGGCACGACTATCGTTCTTTAAAAGACAGGTGTTTATATCACCCATGATTAACTGATGTGTGTAATCTGCACAAACTATATCAAGGACTTTTTCTAGATCCGCAAAATAATTTACATCCGGAGGGCAATATACTACTCCTAACAGAACTTTGGCGCCATTCACTGTTATCTCCAAAAATATATATTCAGCAGAAGCTGAGTACTGCGAAGGCGATTAAGCTAATAACTTATATGGAATGGCGCTTCGTAGGTAGATAGCAACACCACCTGAACCTTTAAGAGTCAGATCATTTCGTATTAATACGAAACCTGGGAGAGAAACACTGGTTGAAGGATGACTTGGTTTTAGCCAACTCTCTGACACCAAGACCACACTCACGAGATCACTTGAAAACGCCTCTAGAAGTTGTGTATAGTGCGCTGGGAAACTTTGTGCATTTATATGGCAAACGTTTAAATTTTTCCCCAGATTTGCAAAAGTGTCATACACAAAATCACCAAGTGTTAACGGAATGTCAAGTGTTGAGCAAGATTCAAAACTAGTATCAGACGCCTCAGAAGCTGTTACAAACGATTGATTGTTATCATTGTGCTGCATTAATATGATAAATATAATATATAATTAACCTTAACCATTTTATAGGTACCTCACAGGGAAAACAGAGCCAAACATCACAACAAATGCTCGATAATTATTTACAAATAACTACAAATGTTTTCTTTTTTAAAAATTGCGATACTAATAATGAGCTTGCTGTCTTAGTGGACACATGTATTATGAGATGTTATGCATGCTTATTTACCTGGGGAACTGACTGACTGACAAACTCAGTAATATCGTTTTCTCTCATGACCTGACTGGGGATTAAACCCACTGAGCCGCAGAGGATAAATACTTTTTATTCGATAGCTGATAGATTACGGTAAGTTCCCGCAACCTAGATTTAAGCCGGGATTATTCAAAATAGCATCATTAAATCTATCGTAAAGGTGAGTGACGTATCTTAATAATGGACAGCGAGAAAAATACTAGAAATATTAATAATATAATAATAATAACGTCAGAGGCCGAGAGGCGGTTCCGAAGAACTCTGACACCAGGGTGTGCATGGTCGATTGACCGTGTCACCTACTCGAAATGATGATGATGAATAATAATAACTTTCTTTCAGACCTGATCCATATAACACATTTCACAATTTATCCCATTATATCTGCTATAAGTCTCAGGTAGCTGTTGAGACTGTCCCGAATCCGCCACATCGGGGACGCAGTTCTTTTTCTAATGATGGCTGCAAAACCGTCAGCCTCATCAGTGCTTTGAAAGAGTTATTGTATTGGACCCGCAAGGCATTGTAAGCTCGCTGCCTTTATTAATCAATACTGATCGTTATTAATGACCAGCCGCTTGGAAAAATAAAAAAATATCACGGCTATTTCCTCATATGTAAACCATATGAGGATAGGCAAACATCACAACCGTCTTTTTTCGAGCCAAAATGGTTATTTATGCTTTTTTTTATACAATTTTTGACTAGTAGGTAGCTAAAGCGACTCCTTCCTTGTCGATTGCCTTGTTAAGGTCTTCGATTGTGCACGTGGAGGGACAATTGGTGCACAGCATAGAATAGTTTTAAATAATGTATCCTAATTTTGGTGCAATAAAGAATATTTCATTCATTCATTCATGAGGTGAGTCATCGATTGCGTGATACCACAATAAAATTCTTGGCCCACACCAGGTCGGAGTCTTTTGAGGGATTTCCAAACCACCCAGAGCAGATCACTGCATGGTGTCATACTGGAAAAAAAAAATAAGTAGCCTATCCTATGTCCTGTACGCCTAACTGTTTATTTACCACGTTTCATAAAATTCAATTAATTCATTTAAGAGCTATGGAATATACATACATACGTACAAAAAATCGACATTTTTGTTTCAGTATCATGTATAAAGCTTAGTTATAAACACGATATCTCTGAAAACAAAGTAACTTACTCCATAACGAACCCTTTCAGATTTATTATTAGTATTGATGATAAAAGTTTGTCTGTTTGTTACGCTAACACATTATCTACTAAAGCGATCATCATGAAACTTAGCATACACTTTAACTGGGGCACAGAAAAGTATATAAGTTATCTTTCATCTCGTTAAAACGTACTATTTTAGAGGGATTGACCTTAACGCTAGCAGAGACTTTCATGACGAGCTATATCTGGTATATTGTTAAATATGTTTTTTTACACACACGGACATCACGGACTGTCAAGCTAAAAAAGTGCAGGCCCCTTCTCAAGACATGCCGCACTTAACGATATCATACGCCGGTCCCTTGCCACCGTCAACGTGCCAAGTCTACTTGTGCCGTTTAGTATTGCAAGAGACGATGGCAAGAGACCGGACAGTATGAGTTTGATTGCATGGAAGATGGGCCGGGTGCTGGTATGGGATGCAACCTGTTCAGACACGCTGGCCCCTTCCCATGTACATGGACCAACAACAGAGCTGGTGCGGCTTGTGAAGCGGCTGAAAAAGGTAAAGCATGCAAATACAGGGGTCTAGGCTCCGAATATGATTTTGTCCCATTCGGTGTCGAGACCCTTGGTTCGTGGGGTCCTAGCGCTATAAGGTTATTTAAGGAAATAGCAAAAAGGTTAGTCGACATCACAAGAGACCGAAAACACGGTCAATCGACCATGCACACCCTGGTGTCAGAGTTATTCGGAACTGCCTCTCGGCCTGTAGGCCTCGTGGTTGCTTGGACGAATACTGGCAGCCGGGACCAACGTGATACTTAACTTAATGCGTGCAACTTAACGTGCCTTCCGAAGCACGGAATCATCTTTATTATCAGACAATCAGGTGATTCAAGTATGCAATGTCCTAACCAAACTGAAAACAACGAAACAAAGTATCCTTCCCGTGGGAATCGAACCCACGATCCCCGGGTCTACAGGCAAACGACTTAACCACTGGACCATGGAGGCAGTTACTAAGATTGGAAAATACAAATGTCGTTAAATATCTCAAATAATTTTGCTTTTTTTTTCACTTTTGATTTTTGAAACTTTACACAGCAAATAAATATAGTGATCTTCATCAATTTTTGTCGCTAAACTAATCAGAAGTAAAGTAAAGTAGCGAAAAATAAAGTGATTATTTTTCGCTTACTTATGAAATTGAAAGTTCCACAAACTAGGTTTAAGCCGGGTTTATTCAAAGCGGCATCATTAATCTGTCCTAATGGCGAGCGACGTATCTTTAATGGACAGCGACAAAAATACCACGTTATTAATGACTTGCGCTTGAAAAAACGAAAACATCGTAACTTCCCCACAGTTAATGAATAGTTACTTTTTGCGACGTGCGCTATCTGGTAATCCTAGGATCAAGGCCGGACCTGCCGTTTAATTGTGGGTGAAGTGACGGTATCGTGGCGCCAGTGTATCTAGAAATAAAAAAAAAACCTACTTATAGTAATAATAAATATAGGAAGGCATAACATGCGATGCTAGAATGCTCCTTAAGCTTAAGGGAAAATATAGAGGTACAAACTTGTAATAAGACCTGCCGTAGTCTACTCAGAATCGTGGCATAAAGATTGCACGTTTTGGTAAGATTGCGAAATTGAGAATGTTGGTATATCGCGTAAGAGGAAGTACGAAAGCCTGTGACTGGAAACCTAGGAAACCTGGGACTGGAAGATTGAAAAGTAATAGGTCACGAAAAGTGTACAGGTAATGACCGTACAATAAAGGAGTTTGCCAACACAGCGTGTTTGATCGGCCGCGCCGCATATAAACAATTATTTTGTATTTATTTAGTCACTTACCAACAACCTTTCCAACTTAATTACTTTATTAACTTTAAACTTTATATTGTATATTTATCTTAACTTAACTAATATAAATATATATGAATAAATAATAATTATGTGTGATGTGCGTTTAACTCAACATCAAATTTTCAATCTTGACATCAACTATGTAACCTCAAGTTCCCCTCAAGACATCAATCTCAAACTGTCCTCAACTTACAGATTTTTATCATCATACAACTTAACAACAACCCCAGTTTTTTGGTCCTTAGCTTCAAGATCAGGATGCCAGAAAAAAACATGTTTGTTCTTTTTAGGTAAACGTGAGTACTTACTTGGTACCAATTGTCCTGTACAGCTAGCGAACTTTCACTCACAAGCCCCCATAAGCGGGTCTCACGGGCCCGTACTACCTCACACTGCTTTGCATGATTGACTGATAAATCAATAATAATTTAATACTCAAGTTGAAATAAAAATGCAGCAAAGTTCAGGACTAACTCTGGTAACTATCTGACTCAAAAACACGATTGCGTTAAATTTTTTCGATAGAAAAAAATTGCAAAGTTGCCTCCAAATCACGTCTAATTTACTCGGTATGTAGCATTATTCACCAAATACATTAAAATTAACCTTGAAACTTTTGATTATTATTGCATTACAGATAAGGCAGCCATCATATGTTTTTCTTTTTCGAATAACCCTTGAATATTCCTAAAAAACGAAAATATATAAAGTAGCCAACGCGTTTAGACCATCCGCGTTTGTACCGCCACGCCGCCTGGCATATGGCGGGCTCTTTAAAAGGCGTATATAGAGGTCGTAGAAATACAGGAAGACTTAAAAAAAAGGCGGATGGAATGCGAAAGGGACGACATAGGTGGGTAAGAAGTTTGACCAGAGATTGAAGTAAAAGAAACTGACATGCTGTCCCGATCCCACATAATAGTGGGAAAAGGTAAAGAAAAAAAAGAAGAATTATTTTAGGTACATGTACGGTTTAACCGCACATAGCACTATCAGCATTTTCGTGTATTGCGTATTTTGTGTAACTAAGTAAAATCAATCAGTTCACGTTCATGACTCACCGTCACATCATCGCCGCGCATTACGTTCGTGTACTCATTTTAGCTTCGATTAAGTTATTCTGAATACATCTACTTTTACCTCCAGCAGCATCTATCATTTATCTCTAGCATATCAGCAGCATCCTCAGGTGTCACGTACATCTTTTTGGTCCTTCGAGCTAAACGTAGCGGGACCTTTTCGCGAGTGTTGACCTACATTCAACTAAGAGCGCGCCAGGGACCGCCACGTAAGTCAACCAGCAGCAGCTTTGGTGAGTCCACTACTCTCCTTATACTATCATATCAGCAGCGTATTATCAGCAAAATGGAAGCCCTACTAACGACCCAAAACCAAATCATGGGAGCTATGGATCAGCTATTGACAAATTTTAAGAAAGACGGTGCCGACCGCAGGACACCGTCTCATATTAAAAAACGTCTTAGCACCCTGGAGGGTTATTGGCAGGAATTCCAAAATAATCACATTAAGCTTTGTGAATTTGACGATAAATCTCATGAATATTTCACAGGCAATTATTATCAAAAAACTTCCGATTTTTATAACGAAATTCGTAACTATTTATTAGGTTATTTACCAGCTGAACCTAAAGTAAGCATCCTAAAACCCGCAACTGCTATGCATATGCCAGTCTTTTTAACTCAACCGTCTGGCAGCAATAGCTCTCGTCCCGTCTCTCCATCTGAGACTCGTCCTGTCTCTCCGTCTGATGCAGAAATGACTCGAACTCATGATACCAGCAGCAAATTAGAAGACATGTTGAGGAAGCAGAAAAGTAATTTCAAGGCGTTTCAGCGAACAATCAGCAGCATCAATCTCGACAACGTGTCTGAAAAGTGGAAGTTCGAGGACATCTTGAAGTCTGTGCAGGCCCGGTGGACAGTCATCGACACTTTACAGTGGGAAATAGACAGCGAGCTCTACGAAGAAAACCCGGAGTATGACCCGGAGTATAACCCGGAGTATGACGAAGTTTTTAGCAGCTACGAGCGTCAATTTAATGACATTAAAGAATTAATCAACAGCAAGATGCATTCAGAATGTTATCGCGAGAAGACAACCCCGACACTGGACATCATGAATTTTAGCGGCAGCTACCATCAATGGGTGTCGTTTAAAGCTGTGCGTTCACTGGACCGGAATCGGAGCGGACGGAGCGGCCGGAGCGGCCGGATTTTCAAAATGCCGGTGGGGTGCGTTCACTGCATTCGGATTCCGGACCGGCATTTTTACAGTGTTGCCAGGGCCCTTGAGTCATAAGTTACGTTTCGTTTCCTGAAATGTTACATTTTTGCAGCAAAAGTTACAATTTTGTATTTTTTTTAATTTACGTGTTTTTGGGGTCGGAGTGTAACCCTCCACACAGCGCTATCCTATAAAGTGGTCACTAACATATAGCATAACGCTTTGCTTTATTTACCGGCGGTGACTTTTGTTTATAATAATAGAGATAGAGAAGATACCACCTAAACCTGTACCAACCTGCCCTGTCCCATTATTATGTCTGTGTCATATTTAAGTCTGTCTTTACCAAAACACAAAAAAAAAAAATCTAAGATCTAGATCATCACGATGTCTATACCTTACTGGGTAATCATTACTCTGGCTGGAGTGAGAAAGATATGGGTGCATAATATGAACTCTAAAAGACTCCTCTATGGAGAGTTTCATACATTATATGCTGATTTATTAAAAGATGAAGATAGATTCTTTGGGAATTGAAGAAACATTTTTTTGAACTTCACTATATTCTTGAACCTTATATTTTATTTTACTACTTTTTCGGCATGATTATCCGTACCAAATTACAGCTTTTTAGTACTTATAGTCTATGAGTAAAACCACGGACGGACAGACATGGCGAAACTGTAAGGGTTCACTATTTACTACGGAACTCTGAAAATTGGTTGACTCTAAAGTCAGTTTACGGCCAATAATTTTACGTGATAACGGGGAGAGATAGATGCGTGATAGATACTACTACTACTCCTGCTGCTGCTGCTGTTGCTGGTCTGGAACGTGACATTTTTCGTGCGTGCAGCCAATGTTCATTGATTTATATCTTTGTTTTTAATGTCAGTATTTTCATCACTCTGTATTTTCGTCTTACTCATTCACGACATATGTAATTGAGGAAGAGTACAATGAATGACTGGCTAATGAATTTAAAAGTTATGGATGATCTAAATCGAATTCCTACGCAATAAGGTTTCTACCATTATCTGTTATTCATAATAATATTCCAATATAAAAAGTTCTACCATAAGGGGTAAGTATCTTCTTATGAACGGCAACACTGACGACTGCCGATGCCGGTGACGTCACCGGCAGAAATTCCGGTCTCCGGCACGGAAATGCCGATGCAGTGCACGCAGCGCCATACAAATCCATACAAAGCAACAAATCCGTCCGCTCCGTCCGCTTCGATTCCGGTCCAGTGCACGCACAGCTTTAGGATTTGTTTGTTGAGACAATCCACAGTAATCGAGCTTTGTCAAATGGTCAGAAGATGCAGTTTTTGAAAAGCAAACGAAAAGGCGAAGCCGAGAAACTTGTTTCACACCTGCACATCAGCACAGACAACTATGAGGTTTGTTGGGATCTCCTAAACAATCGGTACGATAACAAGAAGCTCATTTTCAATTCCCATATGAGTATGCTTCTTAATCAGGCCGTCATACAACAGCAATCATCAGCAGCCATTAAGAAGATCCACGACACGACCAACGAGTGTCTGAACGCCATAAAAAACCTAGGTGTGAATATAGATAACTGGGACCCCATCATAGTTTACATCATATCCCAGAAACTAGATGTCGATACGCACAATGACTACATTTAGTCATTGAAACATCCAAGGGAATGGCCTACATTAAAAGAATTTCTCCAATTTTTAGAGGCAAAGTTTACTGCTCTTGAATCGTCGAAACGTAAGCAAGATCCCCATAAGTCAAATCAGCAGCAGCCGCAATCTTTTCAACCATCTAACTTCAAAAAATCTTTCAATTTTAAATCATTTACAAGCAATCAAAACTCGTCTAAAACTCATAATCACAATAATAAAACTAGGTCACTTGCCCCGAGGCACAAATGCCCCGTTTGCAGTAAAGATCACGCCATACAATCTTGCGAAATATTTTTATCGTATAAACCTGATGTCAAACGACAAACTATTTCTAAATTATCGTTTTGCCAAAATTGTCTTTATAATCACGACGGTAATGTATGTTTTTCGACAAAAAGATGCCATAAGTGCAATTCAAATCATCATACATTATTGCACGAAGCCTTTGCTGTATCATCAAATGTCGCTACCGCACCGAGTGCATCGACCGACGCCACGAGGTCAAACTCACACGTGTCCCTTGATGACACTCAGGAGATTCTTCTTGCAACTGCTTTGGTCTACGTCACAGGAATCGACGGAACTCTTCACACGCTCCGCGCTTTAATTGATCAATGTTCCCAGACTTCCATCCTGACTGAAAACGCAGCCCAAAGGCTTAGGTTGCCTCGCAAGCAGTGTAAGGGAGTTATAATTGGTGTAGGCGCAAAGGAAAACAGCTGTAAAGGTGTTATGAACATAATGCTATCGTCTCGTTATAGTGGGTATCGCCTTAATCTTGACGTCTTTATTATGAATCACGCTGTAAACAACCTACCGAACCGATCTTTCGGAAAACCGTCTTGGCCTTTTATAGAAAACATTCAGCTTGCGGATCCTGAATTCTACCATAGCAGGGAGATAGATCTACTCCTCGGCGCAGATGTTTACGCGGAAATCATCATGGGTGGAATCATCAAGGAAAATAAAGGAATACCTATAGCACAGCAGACACGTCTAGGTTGGATTTTATGTGAAAACCTTCAGTCCTATTATTGTAATGTACTCACGGTTGACTTAGAAGCTCTCCATAAATTTTGGTCAATTGAAGATATCAGCGAAAACGAAGAAAATATGTCGTCAGAAGATTATCAATGTGTTGAGAAATACAAAACAACAACCTCCCGTCGGTCTGATGGAAAATATGTAGTGCGTCTTGCATTGCATCCAGACGCCGACGAGAAATTAGGATTATCTGAGCCTACAGCGCGTGCTCAGTTTTACCAATTAGAACGCAAATTCAAAAGAGACCCCAATTTGGCTAATAACTACAAGAAATTCATAAATGAATATATCGAAATGGGTCATATGCACTTATCAACTGCAAGCAATCCGACACCTAAGTATTTTTTGCCTCATCATTCTATAGTGCGCGCGGACTCAACGACTACGTCACTTCGGGTCGTATTTAATGCATCAGGAAAAACATCGTCTGGTGTGAGTCTGAATGACGTATTGTATCTATACAATGCTGCAGATTTGGACCTCTAGGTCCAAATCTGTAGCAGGAGCTTTTGGTCCTAATATTACAATGGAGACAGTACCCGTATTCATTCACTGCTGATCTAGAAAAAATGTTCCGAAACATTTTAGTACATGCAGATGATCAACCCTACCAGTGTATGGTTTGGCGGGAAAATCTAAATCAAACCCTAGATCAATACCAACTTGATACCGTCACCTATGGTACGAAACCCGCTCCATTTTTAGCGATGATGACTCTGAAGCAGCTAGCAATCCATGAACGTCATCGTTATCCTACAGCAGCAAAGGTTCTGGAGCAACATTTCTATATGGATGACGCCATCTGCGGAGAATTTGATCTGATTTCCACGAAACAATTACAGAAAGATCTTATCGATCTTTTAAAAGCGGGCGGATTTAATCTTCGCAAATTTTCATCGAACGATGAAGCTCTACTGGAAGGGGTGCATAGAGCACAAAGTTCACCTAACACGTACGACTTTAAATATCAAGAGTCTACGAAAGCACTAGGACTTACCTGGATTGCGAAAGATGACAACTTCACATTCCAATGCAAAATGTCAGCACTACCTACCTCGAAACCGACAAAAAGAGTTTTATTAGGTGAAATCTCAAAAATTTTCGATCCTCTCGGTTGGTTAGCGCCAGCTGTAGTACAACTAAAGATGTTATTCCAAAACGTATGGTTAAAAAATTTGAAATGGGATGACGTCATACCAGATGACGTATACTCGCGGTGGTTAGTGCTAAGAGAAGATATAGAAAATATCAGTAACATCCAAATTCCGAGGTGGATAGGAAGCAGGAAGGACAGTCTTATTCAGTTGCACGGTTTCTGCGATGCATCAACCAAAGCATACGCTTGCGTGGTATATGCTTGTGTCCAGCAGCAAAACACAACATCAATCACAATCTTAGCAGCCAAAACGAAACTCGTGCCAGCAAGCAAGCCAGCGACAAAGCCTGAGGTTTCCCTACCCAGGCTGGAATTAACCAGCGCCCTTTTTCTTTCTAAGTTGATTGTAAAAATTAAGCAGAGTTTAACTTCAGTAAATATCGAGATTTACGGATGGTGTGACTTCACAGCTGCACTTGGATGGATCCAAGGGGAGCCAAACCGTTGGAAACCTTTTGTAGCCAATAGAGTTAGAAAGATCACCGAAGTAATGCCTTCCGACAGCTGGCGTCATGTGAAAACGGCTGAGAACCCGGCAGACTGTACTAGCCGTGGCATGAAAGTTGAGCAATTACAGCAGCATACTTTATGGTGGAAAGGGCCTTCCTGGTTATCCTCATTCGATCCAAAAGAGCATCCCAAAATTTATCAGACGGACTTAGAAAGCAAAGAAAAGTCATCAAATATTGTACAAACGCTTTGCAACACGGAAGATATCATTTCAAAGATATTAAATAAACATAGTAGCTTTACGCGCGCGTCACGTGTACTCGCGTGGGCATTGCGAGCGATAGCACGCGACCGTGTAAAGGTATCGTATTTAACAACAGCAGAGTTACGGAATGCGTCACAAAGACTCGTAAAAGCCGTTCAGGGAATAGAATTTTCTGAAGAGATTAGCGATCTCTGTAGTCAAGGCAAGATCAACTCGAAAAGTAAACTTCTCTGCTTAAATCCTTACTTAGACGAGAATGGGTTATTAAGAGTCGGTGGTAGGCTTAGAAAGAGTAACCTGCCACATGATATGAAGCATCCACTCATCATTCCGCATAGCAGCCATCTCACTAACTTGCTTATCGACCTTGGACATAAATCCACCTTCCATGGAGGAGCACGGTTGACTCACGCCTGGCTAAGACAGCAATATTGGATATTAAAGGGAAATAGAGCAGTTCGAAATCGTCTTAGGCACTGTGTTATATGTAAGCGTCATAATCCAAATAAACATGAACAGTTGATGGGTGAGCTTTCGGAAGCAAGAACGAATCAAACGAAGCCCTATTTTCATACCGGCGTAGATTATACCGGGTATTACGAAATAAAAGCCAACAAAGGTCGTGGTATCAAGACCTCCAAGGGTTACGTGGCTGTGTTTATATGCATGGTCACAAAAGCAGTCCATTTAGAGTTAGTTTCGGACTTATCATCGTCGGCGTTCTTAGCAGCACTCCGCCGGCTATCAGCAAGGAAAGGTGCTCCGCGTCACTTATACAGTGACAACGGAACTAATTTTGTCGGAGCCAATAATATCTTAGTGAAAGAGCACTTTGATCTAACGTCGATCACATCTGAAGAATTTTATACGGAACTCAGTGAGATGAAGATAGATTGGCACTTCAATTACCCTCTATTACTTAGTGCGGGGGGTATTTGGGAAGCGGCGGTAAAAAGCTTAAAACACCATCTTCGTAGGGTCGTTGGCGAGCAGAAACTGACGTTTGAGGAGTTCTCCACACTACTAGCGCAGCTGGAAGCTTGTCTAAACTCGAGACCATTGTGTGCCTTATCGGAAGATCCAGACGACATAGATTTTTTAACACCAGCTCATTTCTTGTCGAGTGGACCGATTCTTTCTATTATTGAGACGGAGAGAGACGAAAGAACTAGATGGCAACTCACACAAAAAATATTCAATGACATCTGGAAACGGTGGCGAGCCGAATATTTGGTTCAGTTATCCGCGAGGAGCAAATGGCGTGAGCAGCAAGCAAATATCAAACTTGACGACATTGTCCTCATTCACGACGCCAACCTGCCCCCTGGAAAATGGGCATTAGGCCGAGTGATTAAACTTCATCCCGGTGCCGACAATCTGGTTCGAGTGGTCACCGTGAAGACTAGAAATGGCGCTATCATTAAAAGGCCTATTATCAAACCGTCCATCTTACCAGTTAATGTTGAGCAGCCAACTCAAAACAACGATGCAACATCATTAGAAGAGCCTAAAAAGATAAAGCCATCAAGAAAAGGATTTCACATCAACTTTATGTCCATCTTGATGACACTTCTTCTTTTTATGACAACAGCCGTCCATTCCAGCTACAACATTACTAAACTAAGCGATAGCAAATTCATATTTTTCGATAGGTTAGGAAGTATTTTTTTTTTTTTTTTTTTACAAAATTTGAATTAGGCATTTGTCTCCCATCTCACCTGATGGTAAGTGACGATGAAGACGAGGATGTTACATGCCTATCCAAGAGATACCCATTTATTCTACTTTTGAATGTCCCGGGACTGTACTTGTTTGGGAATATAGACGCAGGCAGTTCATTCCACACCTTAGCTACTCGAACCAAAAAGGAACTGTCAAAGCGTTTAGTTCGACTCTTTGGTATTCCAACGATAAAAGGGTGAAATTTCAGTCTGCGCCTCGTAGTCCGATGGAGGAATGGTGAGGGTTCAACTAGTTCAAGTATGCGTCTTATTCAAGATCATTGGAAACTCGTAGCTTATTATGATATAGAGCCTTATTGAAACGGAGCAATTATATTTAACACCTATTTAAATCATCTCAGTGGTTTGTGTTCCAAATCTGAAAAGAACGCACATTGTGACATAATTTTACAACAACTGCATCACGGGTTCGCGGAAATGGAGTACTATGACCGCATGCTGCTCGATCAGCGTTTTGGTAGTCGGAAGCGCTCGCGTCGAGGTCTTATCAACGGTGTCGGCTACGTCGCGAATACACTGTTCGGCGTCCTAGACGAGCGGTTTGCAGCACAGTACGAGCAAGATATCAACCTAGTACGGGATAACCAGAAACATTTAGCACTACTTTGGAGAAATCAAACATCAGTTATAGAAGCGGAGAGCAACATATTGAAGAGGATTGAGAGTACAATGGAAAGGCAGTATAAAACATTCAATCAGCATCTAAATACATTACAAAAGGCAGCAAACATCGTAAAGTCAGAAGTAGAAAAAGCGGAAATTACTAATGATTTTATCATGTCCAGTTTCATCGCAAACAATGTGTTAGCCAATCTTCGCAATATACAAGAAACTCTCTTAGACACGATCACCAGCCTGCAACAATTTAATATCCACCTGCTATCGCCAGCCCAGCTACAAGACGAACTTAGCCTAATATCTAGCCAGTTACCAAAGGAGTTATCGTTACCCATTGACAACATCCAAAGAGATCTATCCAGCCTTTACAAGATTTTAAAGGTCAAAGCTAGAATGACGAAACAGTATTTTATATTCGAGATCCAAATACCTCTTGCAAATAGAGACGATTATGAGATCTATAATGCTGTACCACTTTACCATCAAACTACTAACTCGTCCATGGTGAATATCATTCCTGTGTCTGATCGTATAGCAATAAACCTGAAAAAGGATACATTCATCCCTGTAACATACAACGATTTTCAAAATTGTATAGACTACATCTTCGGTGGTTTTACATCGTACCTATGCCAGCTTCAAACGCCCGTCTACGAGCGACAGACGGACGAGAGCTTGTGTGTAAAAAATAATCTAATCAACAGCTGTAATATCGTCACTACGGAGTGTCATACTACGTGGAGAAAGCTTACAAAGGCAAATTCATATATTATCAATTGTTGCGGTCAGTGTACTTTACGATTCATATGTTCGGATCGTGTTACCGTCGAACAGCTGACTGGAGTTCGCATTATTATTCTTGGGAATGACTGCGTGGTTCGAGGGAATTCTTTCGTTATTACACCTCATAAATTATTCCAAAATGAAATAAAGATTGAGCCGGTAGTCTTTGCACCAGAAATCGCGCCTGTCAATAACATCATAAACATATCCATACCGATTAGCCCCATGAATTCAACCGATACTGATCGTCCATTATTAGCAGCAGTAGACGAACAGATTAAGCTACTGAAAATAGCCTCGCAGAACATAGACAGCGAGGCGGACAGCATCAGCTATCACGACGTGCATCACTACGTCGCCATCTACTGCGTGGTGGCGGCAGGGCTGGCCGCCGCCGTGTTAGTGTGCGTGCGCGCGCGATGTCGCCGCGACGTACCCCCCTCTTCAGCCGGGGACCAGCAGCCTGCCGGTACTGTACAGTGTGTGACTTTGCAAAATGTGAAGTGTGTGAGTGAGAGTGTCAAAGCAGAGCAAAGTGTTAGTGTGGCCAATCAAAACGGTCAAAGTGTTATCGATCAAAACGATAAAACTGAGCATAGTCAATCGGTAAACAAAAACACTTCTTCGGTTTTAATTCGGTGTAATTTTAAAAGCGATTAATAGGTTGTCGTGTTTATCTTATTATATTTCTTAAGCGTTGTTCTGTCGGTATCATCCTTGTTATTATGTTAGCTCACTTCATACACGCATCATACATTATCTCTCGCTCATCTTCTCGTCCGGGAGCATGTACGGTTTAACCGCACATAGCACTATCAGCATTTTCGTGTATTGCGTATTTTGTGTAACTAAGTAAAATCAATCAGTTCACGTTCATGACTCACCGTCACATCATCGCCGCGCATTACGTTCGTGTACTCATTTTAGCTTCGATTAAGTTATTCTGAATACATCTACTTTTACCTCCAGCAGCATCTATCATTTATCTCTAGCATATCAGCAGCATCCTCAGGTGTCACGTACAGTACACTAACTGTTGCCCGCGACATACTCTTGAATATCAATTTTAATAATAAATGCTTTTTATTAGCTTCACCTGTATGTTTGCTTGTTTATAACCAACTTCTTTGAACTCGATTTTGACCTACCTTAAACGCTCAGATTTAATTAAAATTTTATAGACTTATCAAGGATCAATGACAATACAATAATTGGATAAAAGTGTTTTTTTTTTTGTTAACTTTATATTATGCAGTCTTTTTACCCGATATCGGGAGCCTTGTTTAATTTTAAAGCAAAAAAAAGGTTAAAATTCTAGATTATCTTAGTGTATTTTTAAACGGGAAGATTTTTATTTTTTTTTACCGGAAGAATATGTAGTTTAAAACTGTACTCAAATGCACTCAGTACGAGTATTTTGGAGAAATTGAACAACAACATAGGCGACAGAAACAATTAGCTGGTCGGCCTTATTTGGTAGACATTGAATTAGATGATTTGGTCAGATTTCCTAACTTCTCAGTATCGTAATGCGGCTATGTGCCGCATGAGAGATCCGGGAGCGATTTGCGCTTTATTAATATTGGATAAGTACTGCAACTTCTGCAATATATTGATTAATTTATATTATAATACTGGATATATTTCAGTAGCAGAACGATATACGAAAGGGATTTTAAAATATTACGTTTTTGTTCGATCTATGGTCTATGACTAAATATGCCTATACACCCCGGTAAAACTGCATACAAACAGCTTTGCAGCGGAGATGCTCAGCGCGTCAAAATCGACCAACTTGTTCGTGCCGCGACGGGAATCTCCGCTTCAGCGCAGTACGTTATAGCATAGCTCATATAATTTAAATATATATAATTTATAAAAATAATAAATTTATAAAAATATACTTTGGCGAATCGTGCGCTGCCCATCCGCTGCCCATCCGCTGCAGCGCTTTCGGCGCAGCATGTCTGAAGACAGTCCATTTGATTTATGGTATTGCCACAGCTTGCATAGTATAGCCCACTGTGAACATTTACTTCATCATTAAGCATACGATTATTATATAATTAGTAGAATAATAATATGTTTCTGTATGTATAGTAAATTACTAACTAACGAGCGCAATATTCCCAGAACATAAATAATGTCATTAAAATAAACAATTCCTAATATTGCTGGCAATTTCCGGAAATTGCATTGGAGCGTATTTATCTTTATTTTGTTTGCCAATTATTGTTTTACTTTATCATTAAACAATTACGGATTTTGCTAAATTGTATTGGTAATTGGAAATCCCTGTAGGCGTCAAAATCACTGTGTATTAATATGTATAATATTTAAAAGTTTATTTTTAAAAATTGTATAAAAAAAGTTCATAGTAAATAGTTAGAAATTTTACATATTTAGAATGTACCTAGTTAGTGCATTATGGCTGACAAACTGCCTTATAAATGTAAAACAAGGACTACAAGTGTGATCTATAGACCACGCAAGACTAATCAGCGATCTCACAATGGTCCTCATCGCCTACGCCTACGAATAAGTAATTACTTATTCGTAGGTTCATTCTAAATATGTTAAATTAATAATGAAACACGGACAAATTACACAGAATAAGCTAGCTCACACTTCACACTAAGTTGTGAACTTGTGAAACAATGATTTCACTCATTATTATTATTTGATATCGCCGAAAAGTCCAGCCTGTGAAGAAGGTCATCTTTAGAGCTAGTGGAAAAATCGTCATGGCCCGGTCGATCTTCATTCAGCGAGAATCGACGCCGCCCGCGCCGCTCGCCTCTCCGCGCATTACGCTCGCTCCAATGCGCTTGGCAGGGCTCAACGATACTTTATTTTATAAAATATATTTACATTTAATATAATACAATATATAGATAAACATCTAAGACCCAGATCAATCTTAAAAAATCGTTTTCCATCTTGAAAGGATTTCAGTTATTAACACACAGGGCAAGTAGAGAAGTAATTAGGTATGTCATTATTATTCTTCATTCAATTGCCTAGCTACTATTATAAATATTTGCTATATAAACAAATCATTGATTAAGCGGCCGAAGCGCGAGCGAAACGTCTCCAGTTCAGCTTGTATAAAAAAATATTTCATATGTCCAGTTGTCCGATTGTTTCTCCCTAACATGGTTTATTTCTACAAATAAGTTTCGTAGGTTTATTGAACGAAGCGTCTCAGTTTCAGCTTGGACAAAAATTATTTCATATGTCCCATTGTCCGGCCATTCTCCACTTCCAGATCGCATTTTTCAACCAATATCCGTAATTTTTTGTGAGCATAATTTTTTTTTGTTGATTCTCTTTTTGGAAATTTTAAAGCGGCAAAATGGCACGAAGGACCTAAGTGTCATTTGGGTCTATGGCGATGTGGACCGTTGTGAGATCATTGAATAGGCTCGCGTGGTCACAGAGCCACTTGTAGTCCTTGTTTTACATTTATTGGGCAGTTTGTCAGTCATAATGCTGTAACTAACTGGGCCTGTTGTTATTAAAATCAAATTTAAAAGCTTAATCCAACCATTTAATCATGAGATTTCAAAAGGTTTACGGCATATAGGTAATAAACTAAAAACAAAGAAGTCGCTAAAAAACTAAAAAAAAAAAACAGTTTTTAAATGTCATAGGAATGTTTTTAGCATTGTGACATTAATAAAAAAGCAAAGCGGCCATGTGATACTGCGAAAGCTTAATGGATACAGATTAAATAAGTCAGATAGTCGATCCAATAGTACAGCAAACAGACCAACGACCATGCCCAATGGATATAGCATTGATATTCAGTGTTGTATTCCAATATTTATTCCAATTGCAGCTTTTTATGTAACGGTTTATTTACGACAGTACCAATTGGTTTTTTGTCTATTGTAATACAAAGTTTTATAAGTATTAACAAAAAAAATAAAGTACCGACATCAGCGTTGGCAACATGCACACAAAAAAATTTTATTATCAAATTTTGTGTCCGATTGTTTAGCTTTTGGTTAATATTTAGAACTTTCGACTGCTACGTAGTACGCTGCGTCAACGAATGAAGAAGCCTTTGCCTAGCAGTGCTAGTTCTTCTACTTGCAGCTGAAAGGATACATTAATTAATACAATACACTCCTTTTTTGGGCGGTCGTGTAAAAGCAGATGAGTTATCTTTCCATCAGAATATTCAATTCCCTTTTAAGAAAATCGTAAAAGAAATGGTCTAACTCGTTAGGAACAAATATGTAATTCGAAGTACTTTCCGATATAAAAATGTAATCGTAGCAATACACTTGAATTAAAGAAGCCTACTCGACTGGGTGCAATTCATACTCTTGTAATACGAATACAAGGGCTCTCAGAGGTAAGTACGTGATAACCCCTCTCGTGATTCGATCCCTACGCTGCTCAGCTACTTGATGAGGGCTTATGTAGATTGGGGTATCGATCTGCATTGTGATAAGACTACAAATATGAGGCTTTTCTTTTTTTTTAAAACCTTCCTGTTGTTGGAGCTAATTTTCAACCAATTTCAAAAAAAGGAGGTGGTTATCAATTTTGTTATAGGCTTTTTTAAATGTTTGTTACCGCCGTCCATCATTTAAAAACCGATTTTACAAATTCGCTCACAGTAAAAACTCGTCTCAGAACTTCTCTTATAAGAAGCCTCACTAACTACTTAAATACATATATACAACGTGTTTTTGAACCTCCTAGCTATATTAGAATCTCGGAATCACAATCCCTAATGGAATACAGAATTGCATGAAAAAAAGGTTTCCCATAAAAAGTCGTCGATCAGTGGACGAATTTCTATGGAACGAAAGTTTCTTTTTTTACCTTTGGTCCTGGCAATTCTGTATTCCATTAGGGATTCTGATTCCCAGATTTCAATATAGCTAGGAAGTTCAAACTCACGCTGTATAACAAAGTTTGTTTACACCACAAAAGTCGGAACAATCGATATCCTCTCAAATATGAACGCTAATAAAATAGTTTTAAAAAATATACGCCGCTCCGAAAGCGGTCCTTAACATTTTATTGAATCGTAACCCCGCGACGAATGGACTTACATAAATAAAACTATGAAAAATGAATGGGTCGATTCCTTTATCCCTATTTTTTCCTCGATCGGAGTCCAAATAACGCGCTCGTTTGCCATCCGGGGTCATAAATTCGACGTCTCCCGGCCGCGCGACCATTTGCAATTGAAAGCGTTCTTTATAACCGGATCTGTCGAAGCTCTTTTACGGGCGAGTGTACAATGTATATGCAACCTTTGAGTTCCATGCTCAATGAGGATATAATTATAACAGAAGAACAGAGGTGTGCGAAGTTCGCACGCTTGCCACCACTGTCCTTCTGTAAGACTGTTCTGATAAACAAGGTTCATTTAAATTAAGTGCAAATATTTTAAGTACATAAGTTCAAAGAAATGTTTTAGAAGGAAAATTTAAGTAATCGACACGTGAGTTTTTGTATGATTTCATGCTAAATATTTTTTTTTTTAAATCGATAAATAAGATCAAAACATCTGACTTTTCGACTTAAATAAAAAAAAAATATTGTCGACGTCAGTGATTTAGTTTCGATTTTTCGATAATTAAAAAATAGTATAGATAATTGTCAAAAGTTGTTCGCCAAGATTTTTTTTTTCACAGGCTGTTTTTTTCGTCTGGTTTTCTAAATGTCCAGACCCATTATCTAAAGAACTAGCGTGTCGACTTTTTTTATATTGCTTTAAGGGTGGGCCTTTAAAATATTTGCACTTAATTTAAATTTACCTTATCTTATCATCCTATATCCTTATTGAGTATCGAACTCAAAGGTTGCAATGTATGCACTGCGAAGTACGTGAACTGGTTTTAGGGGTAGCCCATAAATTCCAGGTTTAAATGCTGCGTAGCTCGTGTCAAGCATCTAATTGGTTCTTTTCCATAAGTTGATTGTCGGCTCCTAATAAGTAAACTTTTTGGCAAACAAGGCTACGCATGGGTAGGCATGATAAAGACACATGCTCATCAGTGCTGACATACATACATAGTATCACGTCTTTTTCCCTTACGGCGTAGACTGAGCCTAGGTATATAAGACCTTATGGCCAATTTTAGCATTTTGGAGGGCGTGTAGATGGAAAACGGAATCAAATAGTGACGGGTTGCCAATACCTCGATCGGCTTTCACGATCTGCGCGGGAAGAGAAGCAGCTGGCACATTCTACGTTTTTTATTTTCTCCCAGACCAGCATGGAAGGCTGGCATACAGTTTGTATTATAGTCTTACTATTTCACAATTATTTTAATGGCCCTTTCGAAACTCCGTTAAAAGATCTGAATAACAGCTTTTATGTGGAAAATGTGTGAAAGCGATAACAGACGCGTCACAGTACAAATAACGCTCTTGTTTGCTACCCAGCATCATGAATTTCAAAGACTATTTGCAATTGAAGCGTTCTTTATAACAGGATCTGTCCAAGCGCTTTTACGAGCGAGTGTACATGCAACCTCTCGGTTCGGTGCGCGCAAACCCCCATTATACACAGGATGTCGACTTTGTAAATGTATTTTATTAGCTAGTTCTTGTTAGTTGTTGCGCACCCTGTAAACTAGACAGCTGAGGGTTTAATTTAAAACAGACTTGACTACACAACTCCGTGCGTGGGTGAAGTAAGTTGCTTCCTTGGAACGCTGTGATTACGTGTACCGCTTTGTTTAAAACTAACTGGGTAATAAAGTTTTTAGTCTATGGAAACTGGGACATGAACTCTATTTTATATTCAAATAGTAACTAAGAACTGATAATTTTTTCAATTCTTTTACTGTCTATAATATTTATTAATTCAGTCTAAATACCTACTTATACCATTTTAATTCAGTCTATACCATATCCTACGTTATATAATACTTATTGTTATCTTGCGCCCCGTCCATAAATTTTTAACCACATCCTTAAGGTAAAACTGGTAAACAATGCTTAGCATTAAGTTATTGCCTTTTGCACCAAATCCATAAATTTTTAACCACATCCTTATGGTAAAACTGGTAAACAATGCTTAGCATTAAGTTATTGCCTTTTGCACAAAATCCATAAATTTTTAACCACATCCTTAAGGTAAAACTGGTAAATAATGCTTAGCATTAAGTTATTGCCTTTTGCACAAAATCCATAAATTTTTAACCACATACTTTAAGGTAAAACTGGTAAACAATGCTTAGCATTTAGTTATTGGCTTTTGCACAAAATTCATAAATTTTTAACCACATCCTTATGGTAAAACTGGTAAACAATGCTTAGCATTAAGTTATTGCCTTTTGCACAAAATCCATAAATTTTTAACCACATCCTTAAGGTAAAACTGGTAAACAATGCTTAGCATTAAGTTATTGCCTTTTGCACAAAATCCATAAATTTTTAACCACATCCTTAAGGTAAAACTGGTAAATAATGCTTAGCATTAAGTTATTGCCTTTTGCAAAAAATCCATAAATTTTTAACCACATCCTTTAAGGTAAAACTGGTAAACAATGCTTAGCATTTAGTTATTGCCTTTTGCACAAAATTCATAAATTTTTAACCACATCCTTATGGTAAAACTGATAAACAATGCTTAGCATTAAGTAATTGCCTTTTGCACAAAATCCATAAATTTTTAACCACATCCTTAAGGTAAAACTGGTTAATAATGCTTAGCATTAAGTTATTGTCTTTTGCACAAAATCCATAAATTTTTAACCACATCCTTAAGGTAAAACTGGTAAACAATGCTTAGCATTAAGTTATTGCCTTTTGCACAAAATCATGACATGAAGATTGTGTGCAACAAATTAAATAAATAAAAACCGGCCAAGTGCGATTCGGGCTCGCGCACTAAGGGTTCCGTACATTATATATAATAAGTTTGAAATTATTAAAATATTTTTTTTATATGATGTAACTCAAAATTTATGCTTTTCGGAATTTTTCCTTTATCTGTGCTATAAGACGTTGCTTCGTACCAAATTTCAAGAAGGTCACGGGAAGTACCCTGTAGGTTTTAATTCCCTTGCAAATGTCGAAAAAACACGAAAAATTGCGATATAACCAGCTGTATCTTTTGATTGCGTTCGCTCAGAAGCTTAATTTTTTCACAACTGCAAGGGACAGCAGACCTGAGTATTTGATATGAATTTCAGCTTGATGTCTCTACGCGTTCCTGAAAAAAAGGCTCTTGACAGACGGACAGACAGACGGACAACCGAGTGATCCTTTAAGGTCCGTTCCGTTTTTTCCTTTTGAGGTACGGAATCCTAAAAAATAATAATAACATCGTCATCCTAGTTAAATAAATCATATATATGAACAATGTAAAAAAAAAATGATTTTTTTATATAATATATAATATAGTAAATAATAAAAAAATAAAAAATAAGTAAATAAAAATAATGATATATGTGATAAATTTTGGTGTAAGAATGGAAATGTATAATGAGTATTTACATAAAAACAGTTTCTCCTTTCATTCATCGATCAATTATTCTCCAAACATTCATCTTCTGACATAGTCTTTATGTCTTTAAGACATAAAAACGCTTACACTTGAGAAAAAAAATATACAATTTTTTTCTCCAGAAACTGCTTTAAAATAGTATAGGCTTATTTAACGTGTTACTACACCCGCACGATGATGTGAGCATTTGGCTTATTTAACGTGTTACTACGACCGCACGATGATATTATTTACAAGTTTTAACGTATTCGCGTATTATCGCGTACACGATATAGAAAGAGCACGTATTAATGCTAATTAGGATATACGATCAAGGCTTATTTAGAGTGTTATCAACCGCACTTAAGGACATACGATCAAGGCTTATTTAGAGTGTGATCAACCGCACTTAAGGATATACGATCAAGGCTTATTTAGAGTGTGATCAACCGCACTTAAGGATATACGATCAAGGCTTATTTAAAGTGTGATCAACCGCACTTAAGGATATACGATCAAGGCTTATTTAAAGTGTAATCAACCGCACTTAAGGATATATGGAAAATAATTGCAGGTCAACATATGACTGCAAAGAATAGAGATAGAAGTTAAAAGAAAAGATGATCAAAGTTGGAGTTGACGTCCGTCAATAAGTAATGGAACCAAAAAAAAATAATGAAGGTGAATAAAAGAAATTGAGACTATAAAGTGGTAATAAAGTATTATATTATCAAATAAGAAAGTAAAAGAAAGAGTTTTTGAAAGTAAAATAAAAAATAGTAAAGAAAGGATATTTATAGAACCATCTTTTATTTGGTAAGGGTTGGTATCTATAGCATAATAAGTATTGTTTTTAATTCTTCCGAAGTCGAGTTATTAGAAAAAAATATATTTCTTAGTTTTAATTCAAAAATTACTTCTGGTTTATTTAATTGATTGATATCCATCGTTTAACTAAATGGAAAATAAAGAAGAGAAAAATAAAATAGATAAAGCCAAATGAGTGCTAAAAGAGAATCTATGTATCTTGAGCAAGATAATTTTTGAATTTAGAAAAAAATAAGACGGGAAAAAGAACCATGAAAAAAAACAGTGTGCGCATAGCCTTAAAAAGTAATGTGTGTGAATAGCCTATTGTCTACTGATATTATGAAAAAAGAAACTAATTTAAAATTTTGACAGTGTCAAAAATAAAATATAACTACGTAAGTAACTACGTAAGTATATTATTGTAGTTTATGAATGTGAAGTGTGTTTCGATATCCTGAAGTCGGCCTCGAAAGCCTAAGGATATCGGACTAACTACGTGTGGCCTATACTATAGGATATTCTCCTATAGCTAGCTGTATAGTATAGGATTCCGAAACAAAGGATAACCAGTTTGGTTTAAACCCAGAGTTTCAGTCACCTGTGTAACTGCACAAAGGCAGCTTGATTGTATTTATGGCTGACTATGTGTGTTATAATATGTTAAGTGTACTGTTAGTGTATTTATTGTAAAGAGAATAACGTAAAAGTGTGATAAGTAATTGTAATAAATTATAATAATAAACTAAAATAATCTATATATTACAGGAATATCTGGAATAAAATTAAAGATAGAAGAGCTCACCTGGATTGGAGACCGAGAAAGATGAAATGTGGAAATGAAGAGAAGTAGTAATGAAGTGATGATGGAGCTGTAGGGATATAATTTTTAATAATTTTATTAAATACAAATGTTTAAAAAAAATAAATGGTATTTTCTTGAACCGTTGATGGAGTGACGGAGACGCTGGCAGATGGAGAGGCTGGCACACGGAGATGCTAGCACACAGAGATGCTAGCACGCAGCACTGCAATCCAGGGGCCAGGCAGCGTAGTAGGCAGGCAGAAGGTAGCACTGGCACGCAGTACTGCAATCCAGCAGCAGTAGCAGTAAGAGGCGGGTACCAGTGTACTCTAGTAGAGTAATCCAGGGCGTAGATGAGTGCCCCACGTTGGGCGCCAATGTGAAGGCTCGGCCGTCCCGACGCTCTAGCCGAGTTCCACATATAAAGATGTTAGGGAGAGCACAAGACGACACACAGAACACAGCTAATAACTTTATTATATCTTTGCTTTACAACTTCAATAAATTATGAACAGAGACTTATGCTCCAAGATATGGTAATAGACTCAAAGATATTAGTAGACTGAAAGATGTTAACAGACTGAAAGGTGGTAGCAGACTGAAGGATAGTAGCAGACTGAAGAATGAGTGACGAGAGAGAGAGAAAGTAATCTAAAAATGGAATGGAATGGAATGAAATTTGAATTAAAAATGAAATTTGAATTAAAATAAGGAATGAAAATGGACAGGATGAGAGAAATGAGGTTGGATGAGATGCAGTATGCAGGTGGCATGCTGCAACGTTACAACCTGACCGGGAATCGACCCCGGGCACTCTTTTGTGGCAGGCTGGCGTGTTAACCACTGCGCCACGGAGCTCGCCGTATATTTCCGCTATCAGCTCCAAATATTTAAATCAGCCGTGAAATTCTCCAATTATTCCTAGGACGAAGTTGTTACCAAAATGTTGAATATTCAATTCAGTTAACCGATAATGAAGGCAATCTCCCTCACTTGCCAGTGGAAAGAGCAATAAACAATTGTATTTCGATTGCCATTATGGCATAATTATCGGAATCAAATTGCCTAAAACGTTATAAATATAGGCGATTATTCCGAAATCTGCCGTAGTTTAGGACACTGCAATTTTAAACCTTATATATTTTATTTTAATTACTAGAATTGAACTGCTCGGTTGTTAAAGCACTAGAGGTACGTAATACATATGTCATCGCAAGTTTAAGTCCTACTCGCGTAGACTTTTTACTTTATTAATATATTTGTTGGCAACGCAACAGAGCTCTTTTGCCTTCTACTCGGCCCTGGATCACAAGTCTCTCCATCGACGACTCATTTCTACTAATGTGTCCAAAGAACTTAAGTATTCGTAGCTGAACAATCGACGAAAGTCTTTCTTTTATATTAAGTTCCTTGAGGATAGAAATATTTGTGCAAAAAGCGGTCCATGGAATCTTTAGTAACCGTCTCCAGCACCACATCTCTAGAGCGTCGATTTTTCTGCGATCTTGTAGTTTAAGTGACCAGGTTTCGGCGCCGTATAATAGAATTGGAAAGACTAGGCATTTCATGATATAGCAGCAAGTATTAACTCCTTTTCAGTGATCCGTCGGCAGACTGACAAACAAAACCATCAATCGACTGACTAGGCTTCTTATGTTGAATCCTTATGGAATCAGGAACACGCCAATACGAGTAGCTATAAAGGAAACCGTATCTATTCCATTTGCATACTAATATTAACTAAGACATTTCGTTACAATGTAACGCTGAAAACAAGTTAAATCAACCCTAACAGCTTGTCTAATTACGTACTATTACCCTTAAAATATGGTTAATTTTATATCTTCCCGTCTCGTAAAATAGGTAACTAATACACTTTTACAGTTATTTGTAGGCTGGTCTCAAAACAAACTATTAGTCCAGGGTATAAGCAGCTTATATGCACTTTCAAACTTAATACCTTCTTTGAGATTTGACTTTCTTCTCTCTTCGTCAGATGCTCATACCAACTCTATGACTATGGGACTTTTCTGTTACTGCCGCAACTTTCATACCTTTGTACTTATTTTCATACTTATGTAGTTATTCCGTATTTTAGCCATTATTATCACTACACACATCCATCTCAACATTCGCATCTTTGTAACATGCAGTTTTCTTCCTTCCATCCCTTTTATGGCCTAACATTCCGATCCATACATCAGGTCCGATTACAGTTTTGTATTTTTTACCCGTAACTATCCCGAGGCAAACTCATTCAAGAGAGTGTGAGTTCAGCGAATGGGTTGTTGGTCTTAGCTAACTTAAACTTAGCTAACATTTACCCCCCCCCCCCCCCCTCGCTCTTTTCCTCCTAGCCGGAGCCCCCTAGGACCCTGTGGGGGCCTGTGGCATTTTGCCAGCATGCCCTGTAGTTACGCCACTGATCACAAGTTACTCTCGTGACCTGTCTTGACTATTCTCACCCTACGCTAATACGGTTATCATTATTATTATAATAACAGAATACTTTTTTCTTTCACTAAATGTTGAAGTAAGCATTTGTCTCCCATCTCACCTGATGGTAAGTGATGATGAAGACGAGGATCATACATGCCTAACCAAGAGATACCCATTTATTCTACTTCTGAATTTAATTTAATAATTTACTTTATTCTACTTTAAAAGTTAATAATATAAAGCCTAGCAATACTCTCCTGTCAACTGACAGCCGTTGTTCAATAAAAGCTTTATTCAGTCATCTTGCAGTGTTATTTCATACCAATGTGTAGATAGTCGCGCCAAGAACCCTTCAAAAAAAACTAACTTTGCGAACCAAAAACGAATCACTAATTTCATAACATAACGGTCCTGTTCATTAAGTATTTTTAATTACAAGTGCCTTGAATTAGAGTGAGGTGTCAATCCCGGAAAAGCAATTTAATTCTATACATACATTTAATTGGTGGCTTATCCGACAGAAAATCCAATCTAAGAGCCAATGAAGATATCATAATAGCAACAATAATGAAATCATGTAAATACCTGAAATGCAATCGACTCGCAGTTTACGTTGTTTAACTTGAAAATATTCTCTCAACATATTGATTACTACTGTATTTCAATTACGTTTACATAATGTAGTTCTGAGAACAATATCTACAACTGACTGCAGCCACATCCAGAGGCATATCATGGTATGCCTCTGGATATTTTTAATAATCATGTCACTGTGTCATTAATTACAGAATATACATGGTGAAATTTTGATCGTTTCGGACTCTTAAAGGGGTGACTCAGACCATCAATATGAACAACTTTTTCTATGGGGTCAATACTGGGAACTCAAAAAAAAATTCGTTATTTCTATACAAAAGAGTTCCGCAGGGCAGTTTGTATGGGAATGTCGAATGTTTTTTGAGTTCCCAACATTGTTCTCATAGGAAAAGTTATTCATTTTGGTGGTCACTCCACAGTCAAGTTTAAGGGTCCAAAACGATAAAAATTTACCATGTATAGATAGCGCTATGTTATTTTTATTTTAGGTACTTTAAAATCATAAATATATTAAATAATAACTCTATATTAAAGCAACGCTGTATTTTTATATGTATTAGTGCTAAACCAATTATTTACCATCAGAATTTACCAAACATGTAACACTCAAAGTCTGGCTCGGAAATTTCCTGTTTTGTAAAACTGCTTCATGTCATCTTTAGGAGATCAATTATCGAAATTGCTACTAATGATGATTGCTTCTTATGGTGATTGCTTCTTAATGTGTTAGGATAACTATAAAAGGCCAATTCCAATTAATTTCCATACAGTCGCTAATTGGCTGCTAATCCGTTAAAAAGCCCCACGGGCGGTGCAAATAAATGCTCAGTCCATGATGTAATGAAACCATTATCAGAATCATTGAAATACCTGCGATGCAACCATCGTGTTGTTTTCGTTATTTTACCTGGAAACATTCCACTCCGAATTGGTGCTCTATGTAAATATTCTACTTTCGTGTTACAATCACGTTTATACAATTAAATTCAGAAGCAACAAAAGCATGGTACTAATTGTAGGTAGGCATAGACACATACTACGCCTATATGAATGTAATGTTTTTGTTTGTAGTAAAGTATTACCTGAACAAATCGTATTGTATATCGAAATATACTTTACCTATATTAATTATCTGCGATGACCTATTACCATCAAATTTATACAAGTGTTTTATAAAAATATTGTCTGTTAACTTGTAGAAGTTATTCTAAATTCAAGTACAAGATGACACTATTTACCACTCCATAACTCTCATTTTACGAGCAACGATCCTAATTAATGCCATGTTAAGTCTCTATACGTCCATTGGGAGATTGCTTTGCAATCTGTAAGGATTAGCACTAAGGTATCAATTCCGAAAAGCAATCCAATTTCATGCAAGCATTCTAATTGGTTACTAATCCGTCATAAAAGCCGAGCAGTCACAGAGCCAATAGAGGTTTTAACATAGCAGCAATAATGAAATCATTTACATGCCTGAAAAGCAGCCTTCGGTCACGGTATTAGGCCTGCAATCATTCCTTTCCAAATTCATACTTTACGTGAATGAATTACCATTGTGATTTAATCACGTTTATACAATTTGATGACTTTAGTATTTAGCAAGGCTACCTACATAATTGACCGAGCGAGCGCAAAGCGTGAGTGAAACGTCCCTGTTTCAACTTTGGCAAAAACCAAACGTATATCCCGCTGTGCAACTATTGGGGTAATTCGCAGGAAAATGACAAAGTTTTCAAAAATTTTAAGTATTATATTTTGTATTATCAATGCTATTTTGATATGCTCTTATTAAATTAAGAAATAAAATTTATTCAAAAAAAAATTTTAAGCAAAACTTAAAAAAAATCACCAAAGTTTTCAAAGCTAGGTTCAAAGAAGGTGTATACGGCCAATGTGTAGTTTAAAATTGAGAGATAGCTGTTTTTCTATACTTAAATCCCTTAAAATTTTGACATTGCCATGTAATTATAAACGACTGTCTGTTTTTGTTAAATCAAATCCAAAGTTATTCACTACATTAATCACAACAAGAAATAAATCAAATCTACTGAGGTCAGTACAGACAGAAATTAGTCACTGGTGGTTACAAAACTGCGATGTTAATGTGATCGGTATAGCACCCATTATTTTTAATAAATTACCAGGGTAACCTATAATACACACGATTTTTTTCTTTTCGAATTTCATTTGTTCGAAAACGGTACGCCAAAGTTTTAAATGCCAAATGGCTTGTTTACCATATTTTCTGCTTCAATAAACTTAATAAACATATTTTCTTCTTCTAGAACAACTGTCGACCGAATATCAATACATATAATTTTATTTTGATAGATGTTTTCGTAAGCATAATTTCATTTTCTAGAAGTATTAACGATAGAAGTAACTTTTTCCATATTATTATTTACACAGATTTTCAATAACTACTAACTGACGACAAATTGAAAAACTTTAGAAGAAAATAAAAGGAATTGGTACCAAATAAAAAAGTACAAGGGGGCCACAATAAAACAACTTGTCCACGATGGGTAGTTTAGGTTCGTTAGGTTATCTTGTGACCAAAACATCACTTAAGCTTAGAGCGAAAATAATAAAGACCCAAAAACAACTTTTGAAAATAAAACGCCAACTATACAACTAACTACAAATAAAAAGGTAGGCATTCAACATTAAGATTTAATATTTTTATCATTTGAAATGCTTTTTTTTAATAATATGGAAATAACTTTTTTGTTAAATAAAACATATAGCAATAGCTTTGTATTGCAACCCAACGTTAAGAGCCCGCCATATGCCAGGCGGCGTGGCGATACAAACGCGGATGGTCTAAACGCGTTGGCTACTTTGGATATTTTCGTTTTTTAGGAATATTCAAGGGTTATTCGAAAAAGAAAAACATATGATGGCTGCCTTATCTGTAATGCAATAATAATCAAAAGTTTCAAGGTTAATTTTAATGTATTTGGTGAATAACGCTATATACCGAGTAAATTAGACGTGATTTGGAGGCAACTTTGTAATTTTTTTCTATCGAGGAAATTTAACGCAATCGTGTTTTTGAGTCAGATAGTTACCAGAGTTAGTCCTGAACTTTGCTGCATTTTTATTTCAACTTGAGTATTTAATTATTATTGATTTAACAGTCAATCATGCAAAGCAGTGCGAGGTAGTACGGGCCCTTAATCCGCAGATAGGATTGACGTTGGGTTGCAATACAAAGCGTACAGCTTTTAAGAAAAATAACAATCAAAAATCTGAATTTCAACAATATGGCAATTTAATTTTTGGTCAAATGAACTATAGAAAATTAAAAATTACGTATCGTTTTTGGTGTTTTAAAATTCGTACATAACCTATTCTTGTGTATGATAGGTAACCTTTACCAGATAGTTTTAAGCATTTAGACATTATGACATTTAAACTAAATTAAAATTATTATTGACAGAAAGGTGCTATTACAGTGTTACAGAATATTTAAATGACATTTTAATATATAATCTTTTTATATAGCAATTGATATTTATTTGACATTATTATTTTTTTATTGCGTTATGGAAATTTATATTTTTTGACATTATATATGAATTGGATACATTTAACACTCTCACAGGAAATCGACGTCTGAGTAGAAGCTTTACTGCTTCTATGCTTCGTTCGGTGAGTGAGAGAGCCGAAGGCCCATCCTTCCCCTGCCCCTCTCCATTTTCTTCAAAATGTGGCCTTTAAGCATTATAGCCTTAAGCTCTGTCCACCTCGTATGTATTTATTAAACTAGATTACATAACTAAAGTGCTCATATTGGCGATTGCTTTAGAATCCGATAGATATTTGACTGATCGATAACCACAAAGGTATACATGTCCGAAAAGCTATGCATTTTACTAATAAATAAATAAATATATACGGACAAATCATACAGATTGAGCTAGCCCCAAAGTAAGTTCGAGACTTGTGTTATGGGATACTAACTCAACGATACTATATTTTATAACAAATACATATATGGATACACATCCAAGACCCAGGCCAATCTGAAAAAGATCCTTTTCCATCTTGACCTGGCCGGGGATCGAACCCGGTCACTCCGTGTCGCAGGCTGGCGTGTTGACCGCTGCGCCACGGAGCTAGTCAAAACTGCATACAGATAATATAATTGTTTCCTAATCCGTCAGGAAACCCGCGCGGTCAAAGTAGAATGCCAGTGTACGTTACAATACGAAACAATGAAATGAATCGTTGAAATACTTGATACCTGCATAGTTTTCGCGCAACGTACAGATATTTAACCTGGAAACATTCCACTATGAGCCAGAATATTGTTCTGCTCAATATTCTACCATTGTGTTGTAATTGGGTATTCTAACTTTTTTGACATTTTCACGACCGCTTTATAGGGTTCTGTACTAAACAAGGACTCCTTACAGTTTCGTCATGTCTGTCCGTTCGCGGTTTTTAAATGGATTAATCACCGGATTGGTCCGAAGAATACTGTGTCTTTGGTAATCCAAATAAGTGTCAATCTATCATTATCGTGCGTTCAACGATGTGTGATATTGATTTTGATACTGTTGCTCGTGTTCGCTAAAATGATGATATGGCCCCTTTTTGCACGAGTGTAAAAGATCTTGGCCGGCACATCGACTCCTCCTTTAGTTGGACTACTCAAGTAACAGAGCTAAGTTGTAAAGTTACTGGTACTTTACGCTCCTTATACAGACTTATAAACTTTCTTTCCCGTGAATAAAAAAAAATATTTATTCAGGCCCTAATTTTCCCAACACTTGATTACGCAAACGCCTGTTACTGCGATCTAAATCAGACGCTCTTACTAAAACTAGACAGGCTTACTAATAATTGCATACATTTCATTTTAATTCTTCATATCACATTTCCTCTTTTCCTTAAAGTAAGCTAAAATGTTAACTATGCTCTATTCCATACTTCATGACTCTTTTTTCCCAATCATCTTAAATAAAAATTCTGTCTTCTCAGTTCTACGCACTCTCGTTCTCTCCGCTCTTCTAATAGCCTCAGTCTTGCTACTCCTGCTCATCACTCTAGTTTTATGTCCAACTCGTTTCAGTTGCATGACTGTGAAATACAATCTTCCAGAATCCATCAGAAGGGCTCCCAACAGATTTGCGTTCAAGGAGGCAGTGCACAAAGATTTTTTTGATAAATCTTCTGCTTCTTAAATTTTAACTTATATTTTTTATAATATGTAGTTAGAAATAATATTTATTGTGTATTTTTGCATGTTTATTGTAAAAAATACTACGGAACCCACCAAAAAGTGGCCAAGTGCGAGTCGGACTCACCCATGAAGGCTGAGTCCGACTCGCACTTGGCCGCTTTTTTATTTTATTGGAATAAGACAGATAAACAAAACAAAGTACTTAATGTCATAGAGATATTTGTCTATAATTAAGAAACGAAATATTATACAAAAAGAAAATCTAAATAAATCGGGGTTAAGGTAGACTTCCGTGCATTTCGGATTGCGGCCGACCACAGCCGCACGCGATCTAACGCGCGCCGCTGATGCGACAGTAGTCATTGTATGAAAATATATGGCGCCACTTCCAAAGTCTGCGACAGAAGCGTGCCGCCTACGACAGTCGTCAGCCGCACGCGGCTCTCTGTCTCGAGATCTCCAGTCAGTGTTGTTAGTTTTTTCATTGACTAATGTCGCACGGAAGTCTTCCTTTGGCAACAATGCGTCCACGAATGACGTCACAAAACGCGATCAGGTAACTACCATCAAGTTGTGGAACAAAGTAGTACATATAATTATAATTCTTTTTTTTTATGAAATACGAAGAAACTTTTTCCCCAACTTATTATTCTTGTTCTCATTTTCATGATAACGAAGAAAATAATACACGACAAGTACTACATAGCTGTATATTTGTACAGCTATGTAGTAAACCAGGGTAAACTACGATACCACAACCTTAATTACTTTATTACTTACCTCACTGACTCATAGCACGAAGAAGGGTAATGTTTTCGATCGAAAAACTTAATTCCTAACTTCACCTAAAAATCTTTAAGACCCAACTATTAACTACTCTATCTTCCATCCATCATACGTCTTCCACAGCACTTAGAGGGCGTAACGGCTTACAAAATGGCTTTTTAGGCGCGTTCCTTTATATTTTCTTAGCTTTTACTTCGAAGGTAATTACAGTACCGATAAGGGCAAATTCTACTCACCGTAAGGTAATTTCCTGCGTCGTTCGGCAACAACGACCTTTGAGAATATCTAAGGTATAATTAAATTATTAATTAATTAACGGAACGTTATTTTACACCGTTTTATATAAGAGACGACTTTCGAGGTACTATATTATAGGTTTGCATAAATTATAGGGTTGGGCTTGGCTTTCTTTCCCTTTTTGTATGTTTTTTCTAACCTATATTTTCCCACTGCTGGGCAAAGGTCTCTCCACTTGCTATCAGTACTGGATTAGGGTAACCCTAGTCCAGCGTAACGCTGAGCCGTCACCTTTGTAACACTGTTGGCACAGATGTGTTAGATATTTTCAATTTTCTTTGTGTATTTTTTTTGTTATAGTTTTATATTGTGTTGTGTGTCAATGTGTTACAATAAACATTATTCTATTCTATTCCAATGCAGTTTCGAACCAACTACGACTAGTGGTTCTGCGAGAACAGTAGACCTCGCGAGCCCTTACAACCATCATCCACATTTGCCCTCCAGTGCTCTAAAATATATCTGTTACTGATATGCTAATTGACTAAAGGATGATTTCCTTCAGTTACTATTTCCCAATCTCCGCTGCTCTTAATTAGGTACCAGAGGAAACGGAAATTTAAACCTACATTCCCTTTACCAAAAGACCCGACCAGACCCTTTTTTAAGAGGAAACACTAAGCTCGAGAGAATTGAAAAATAGATATTTATAATATCTATTGCTGTAGCGCCGCGTGCCCAAACAAACCCCGCAGAGTGCGATAGAGATAACTGCAGCTCGGCCGGAAAATACTTATAAAAATTACACAAAATTAACGCTTCGTAGTCTGATTTCTTCTCCAAAACTTTTTACATTAAAAATTTAAAATATTCTAAGGCTGTGTTTCTGCGTTTCTTTTTCTTATATAATTGCCCAAATTTGTTTTCTTGACGTTTGAACACAACGGAAATTCGCAACACACACTAAATTTTAACATACGGATTTTTTTTAGTAAAAAATCATTACTCTATTGGTACTACCCGGCGAGGAATCAGGGGACTACTCTTGTATGGAAACACGGCCCTTGAGCACCATGTTTAGTATGTTTTTTTTTACACATTAACTAAGTTGGAGTGATCCTCTTTAAGATCGGAAATATCGGAATAGCGAACTTTGCATGGGTGAATAGGAGGCAAAGTTTAAGTACCCGGTTTCATAGTTGTTATGTTACCAATTGGTCAAAATTTTAATATCAAAATTTTTATAGGACGCTAATTTTCAACTATTATGGCAGACAAACATGCGAACTCTACGTTAAGAAGTGGCCGGCATCTATAAGCCCCGGGTTCAAGTCACAGGATAGCATGTGAATCGTTTTTTATTTATTTTTAATGTTTATTTCAGGATTCTAAGTTTATTCAGTGTTTTCAATTATAAAAGTAATACGCAGTATCATGCTTTAAGCCAAAAAATATTTTTCATATTTTGATTTTTGTTCCTTAGGGAAATTTGTTCAATTTCATTCCCTCTTAACTTCACGTACTTCAACTTCTTTCATAAATATACAGAAAATCGATTTCAGACAACTTTTGGGAAAATTGCCGGCTATAAACACGTTCAAGTTTATCATATAAAAAAGTTGTTCAGACAAAAAAGTTGCGTCTTAATGAGAATAATAAAAAAGTCTAATGACATTTTTGATTTTTTTTTCCAAATAGCTGTGCTATGAGTTTTTTTAAGTTTCGGACCTCCATATATCCGCCATTTTTTAAAATTTCGAAAAACTAGCACGACAAAAAAATTCTATATAATTACCGAACCTGCTCACAAAATTTCATGAGAATCGGTTGAGAAATGCGACCTGTAGGCGAGAACAGACAGACAGACAAAAGAATTTTGGGCCAGTGGAAACTGAGACGCTTCGCTCGCTTCGCACGCTCGGTCAATAAAAACGTCTATGTCATCGCGCCATCGTTTTCTATAGGCCTTCCCCTGTTATTATTATTAAAAATATATAAAGTTTGTGTAATTAGTGTAATGAAGGAAAATTTATTATTTAAAATGTGCCCCACAAAAGCACAAAATATGTATTGATGATTTTGTCTGAAATAGTTTAAGATTAGACATTAGACTTTTGAAATAGTTTAAGATTAGACATAGAACCCGGAAGTTTTTAAATAAGTTTTTATACAGAATACTTAAGTGTTCTGTATAAAAACTTGTTTCCTTACAAATAATATAAACGTGAATGTTGGATGTTTGTTTCTCTTTCACGTTAAAATGACTGAACAGATTTTGACAAAATTTTGCACACAGTTTGATTATTACCTGGATCAACACATAGGCTATTCCATTTCATCCCGGAAGAAGGTACAGTTTCCGCGGGAACGACATTAACGTAGCGGAGCCGCGACAGTTAGTATAACTATAAATTCAAATTTACCATACATTTATTTTGATCTTGATTGTGTCACAAAACGTGGTAGGTTTTTGTGATGTATGGATTATTTTATTAGTTATCTGTGGGTATTCAAAATTTGTAATCTGTGGCCGAGCAGCCGGCTTTCTTTGTCTGTGATTATACATGTTACTGAATGGAAGTGTTTTATTGTGATCCGCCTAAAGTAAACCCTAGACAGTGCAGTACCTAGATATTTCTCAGTGGCGACGAGCGAATTACGCGCGTGTGTCTCGAAGGTGTTATTTTACGTATAATTACTTACGTGGAAAAGTTAAAATGACTGTGGGCAAGATCGGGCCGTTTGACCTTGACAAGGACAGTTGGGAGAATTACGTGGACCGATTAGAACAATATTTTGTTGCCAATGAAGTGAAACCGGAGTTAAAAGTGGCTACGTTAATAACTGTGGTTGGCAATGACGCGTATGAACTTATGGTTAGCCTGTGTACGCCGGCGAAACCCGCCTCGAAAACATATGCTGAGTTAGTAAAGGTCGTTAAAGGTCATTTGAACCCGAAACCTAGTATGTTAGCAGAACGTTTCAAATTTAGACAACGTATACAAAAGACGGGTGAAAGTGTAGCGTGCTACGTGAAGGAGCTCAAAAAGTTAAGCAAAGACTGTGGGTTTACGGCGGACAGTTTAAAAGAAAATTTACGAGACCAGTTTGTGTGCGGTATTGTAAACGACAATATTAGAGAAAAAATATTCACAGAAGAGGACACGATATCATTCGACAGGGCGTACAAGCTGGCAGTGTCGATGGAGGCGGCCGAAACGAACGCGGCGTTGGTAGAAGGTTGTGTCAGGAACCAGACCGCAGATAGTAAGCCAAGCAACATCGCAGAGTCTGTGCATCGGGTGGCGGTCAGCGGTGCGAGCGGAGGCTCACGGCCGGCCGGGCCGGCGCGCGGGAACAGCGCTCGCGCACACCGCGGCGCCTCAACTGGCGGCAGCAGCGGCGGCCGGGAAGCGAGCCGCGGCAGGGCGCGAGGTGGCTCCCGGTACGAACAGCATGGCAGTGGCAGTACCGAGTGCGCGGTCTGTGGCGGCAATCACCCAGCGGAGACGTGCAAGTTCAAGATGTATGTGTGTCGAGTCTGCAACCGTGCAGGACATTTAAAGAAAATGTGTCCACAACTAAGGAGGGCCCCGGTGCATTTTTTGGAAGAAAAAATGGGGTATGACAGCGACGATGGTGTAAACAGTGACGAGGTAAATAACTATTCATTAAGAGTTAGTGACTGTCAAAGTGTTAGACCGTATACGATAGATATTTACATTGAAGGTGTTATGTTAAATATGGAAATAGATACGGGGAGCGCTATTTCATGCATAAGTCTAGATTGTTATGAAAAATGTTTTGCCCATTGTAAGCTGCTAGATAGTAACTTGATTTTACGATACTATACTGGAGAAAGTATTAAACCGATAGGAAAAATTACTCCGACGGTCAAGTATAAATCTACATGTAAACAATTAGATTTGTATGTTATTGAAAACGGAAAGACTAACTTACTGGGGAGGTCGTGGCTTAATAAATTAGAAATCAAAATACCAGTTTTCGATTGTCTTAAAGTAAATAGCTGTGAAAGTTCTTTCAATATCGATAAATTCAGTTCCAGATATTGTGAGGTATTCGCAGACGGCCTCGGACGCTTCACCGGCGGGACAGTGGGCTTCCACTTGCGGGAGGGAGCGCGGCCGGTGTTCTTGCGCGCGCGGCCCCTCGCTTACGCGCTGCGCGAGCCTGTGGAGCGCGCGCTCGACCAGATGGTGCGGGACGGAATCATCACGCCGGTGACCACGTCTGACTGGGCCACGCCGATCGTGCCGGTCATGAAAAAAGATGGCACAATACGGGTATGCGCGGATTTTAAGTTAACTTTAAATAAATGTCTGGAGGTGGACCATTACCCTTTGCCAAAAGTTGAAGATTTGCTCACCAAGTTGCACGGGGGAGATAAATTCACGGAGCTGGATTTGTCTCAAGCGTACGCCCAATTTGAACTCGATGAGTCAAAGAAATTTACCGTTATAAATTCACATAAGGGCCTTTTCATGTACAATAGGCTCATATACGGTCTGGCTTCGAGTCCAGGCATTTTCCAAAGGAAACTTGAGCAACTATTTGCTGATATGCCGCGTGTAGGGGTATTTTTGGATGACCTGATAATAACTGGGGTTGATGATAGTTCGCATTTAGCAACATTACATGAAGTATTTGATAGGTTAAAAAAATATGGACTGAAAATAAAAAAAGAGAAGTGCACCTTCTTTGCCGAGTCGGTATCATACTTAGGATTCGTAATTAGTAAGCACGGTGTCCATACATGTCCGGAAAAAATTGAGGCAATAAATAAAGCGCCGACACCGACGAATATCACAGAATTGAGGTCGTTTCTAGGCTTAGTGATGTACTATGCCAAATTTGTTCCTAATTTAAGTACACTCTTGGCACCCCTATATATGTTGTTAAGGAAAGATGTTAAGTTTGAGTGGAGTGAACACTGTACACAGGCATTTAACAAAATTAAGCGTGTGTTGGTGTCCAGTGAAATCTTGGCACATTACTCGCCCGACTTACCACTGGTCCTGACGACAGACGCCAGTGGGGTGGGCGTCGGTGCAGTCATCTCCCACCTCATGCCCGGGGGAGAGGAGAGGCCGATCGCATACGCTTCCCGTGTTCTGAACGTAGCTGAGAAGTCATATTCACAAATAGAACGAGAAGCACTGGCGATTATATACGGTGTTCGAAAATTTCACCAGTACTTGTATGGTAGGAAATTTATTTTGAGAACAGACCATAAACCATTGGTAACAATTTTTGGTGATAAGACGGGTATCCCCGTGATGGCGGCGAGTCGAATGCAACGCTGGGCGGTCATCTTAGCCGGGTATCACTATAGTATTGAGTACGTGCGCAGTGAAAACAATGCCGCCGACGCCCTGTCGCGGTTGCCTACGGCAGGAGAAAACGACCGCCAGCGTGCACAGACAGAGGTCACCTACCTACATTTTATTCAGAATTTCTTACCAATAACTAGGAAGACCGTTCAGAGTCACGTTAATAAGGATGACATTTTAAAAAAAGTATTCCTTTTCTTGCAGTCAGGGTGGCCGAATGAGTGCAATGATGTAAATTTAAAACCATATTTCGTTCGCAGAAATGAATTATATTTAGATAGGGATTGCATAGTATGGGGTTATCGATTAGTTATACCGGAAGCTTTACGAGGTTATTTGTTAAAAGAATTACACACAGGGCACTTGGGCATTGTCAAGATGAAAAGTATTGCCCGCAGTATAATGTGGTGGCCGGGCATAGACGCCGACATAGAGGGCGCGTGCCGGCGCTGCGACACGTGTGCGCGCGAGAGCAGCGCGCCGCCGCACGCGCCGCCGCAGCCCTGGCCCTACGTCACGGAGCCCTGGTCCAGGCTGCATGTCGATTTTTTGGGACCGATGCACGGTAAAACATTTTTAGTACTTATCGACTCGACTTCTAAATGGATAGAGGCATTCGATATGCAGCGGACTACGGCCGGTGCAGTGATAAAAGTTTTACGTGAAACATTTGCCCGTTTCGGACTACCGAAAGAAATAGTATCCGATAATGGGCCACCTTTTTCGAGTAAGGAGTACGCAGAGTTTATGACTAAAAATGGAATTAAGGTCACTTTTAGTCCAGTGTACCATCCAGCGTCTAACGGGGCGGCAGAGGGCGCTGTTAAACTGTGTAAACGGGCTATTAAGAAATCAATACGTGATAACTGTGACTTAGACGCAGCCTTACAGAGTTACCTCATGATGTACAGGAACGTGGTGCATAGTACGACTGGTGTATCACCGGCTATGATGTTATTACGTAGGAATTTACAAACCAGACTCGATTTGTTAAGGAGTGATAGGCAATTAGATACTAAGGTAAATGAAGTACAACAGAAACAAATTTGTAGTGCAGGAGGAATTTTGAGAGATTTTAACGTTGGTGATAAGGTCTGGGCTCGGGATTATGCAGGGGGAAAGTGGTTTGGAGGTCGAGTAGAAGAAAAGGTGGGTTCACGAAACTACGTAATTGGTAAAGAGGGTGGTCCATCTGTTAAAAGGCATATCGATCAGTTAAGAAAAAAACGCTGTAGTTACGGTGTGCCATCTTTAGACCCGGAGACTACTTCACCCGGAGTTACAGAATTTAAGGATGATTCCGTGTCGCACCCTGTTACGTTACAAACCGATGTAAGCCAAAGCGATGTCGAGGGGCCGGGCTCGTCTGCCCAACAGGTAACTTCTGGATCGTCAGTGAAAGTCACTGAGGCGCCAGAGGGACTTGTGCAAGAACCAGTAGTTCAGGGCGGAGTCAGTGCTGACGCCTCGCCTGGGGCCCGCGCAAAAAGAGTTAGAAAACCGGTGAAACGTTTTGGGTTGGACTTAGAATTTGATTGAGTCTCTTTAACTGTATGTTTTTTTTTTGTGTGTACTTAGATGTAATTTGTTTGTTAGATTTACTTTGTTAAATAAGGGTGAGGGTGTGATGTATGGATTATTTTATTAGTTATCTGTGGGTATTCAAAATTTGTAATCTGTGGCCGAGCAGCCGGCTTTCTTTGTCTGTGATTATACATGTTACTGAATGGAAGTGTTTTATTGTGATCCGCCTAAAGTAAACCCTAGACAGTGCAGTACCTAGATATTTCTCAGTTTTAACAAACACTTCTTTTAACATTTGACATCTTTATTTATCTGTTACATGTTTAATTGATGAGAACTGTGTGCGTATGTACTCGTACAGAAAAAAAAAGTAAATTAAAGAATAATATTCATAGAATCATAATTTTAACAAAGAGTGCTTAACTGAAATGAAAATACTTTGAGCTCAGCAATTATACCATAAAGAAGATTTGAAACAAATGAAACAGAACAAAACTCGTATTTTATTACAAATGCAAAGCCGTAGTTCCAAACAAGTTGGAGTTACTCCGAAGCATCTGGAATCCATAAGCTTTAGCAAAATTTAACTACTTGAGCACTTTGTTTTTTAATGACTGCGTTTAATTCAAAATTTTCAACTTCAGCAATTTAGTCGATTAACTTTGTGTTAATGACTCTGATGAATTGTAAAATTTTGGTGGGTACTTATTTTCAACTCTTGATGCAAATAAGGTATGTAAGGGCTAAGAATAAATGCAGGCATAATTATTACGCCTTGTGTTTAGAACACTGCGCTGCCCTAACTGCTACTTGCTTTTCCCCCATTCATCCGTATTAGTTGTATCCTAAGAACTATCATTATCTTCCCAAATCCAACAAATTCCTATCCTTCCCTAGCTGAAAATGCTTTGATGTGCAACAGCGTCGCAAGTACAAGAAGCCAAAGAAACTGCGCTTGTCAACCCGGCTGCCAAGCGTGGTAAGTATGGCAATATCCTCCCATGGAACGAAGAATCCTTGGGAGAGGGCTCTTGGACAGCAGTGGAATTTGCGGCTGTAAGGACGATGATGATTATAGAATATTTGATATTTCCCACGACTTCATCCGCATGGGTTTTGATTTTGGCCGGAACCCGGGTCCCGAAACATCTCGGGGGAGGATGTAATACTACCTTTTTATGACTTTTATGACATAGGATAGCAAACGAGCAAGCGGGTCACCTAATGGTAAGCGATCACCGCCGCCCATAGACAACTGCCATTCCAGGGGTGTGACAAGAGCGTTGCCGGCATTTTTGCAGTATCATCCAAAACCGCTTACTATATAGATGGTATCATCCAATAATGACATTAAAAAGACTTATTTTTGAAACCTTGTGCCATTATCGGTAACTATACTTATTTTTTTTTTAAATAAAATATAGTCTTTGTTACACGCTGATAATGTAGCTCTATATTGACGAAAGATTTTTTTAATCGGTAGAAATGTCTTCTTAATATATCTACTTATATTTATCCCTACGTATAACGAAACATTGTATGTTTAAGACAAGTGCTTGGAATAGAGCTTCCACTTTTACGAGTATCTTTATGAAAAGTAATATTTTAAGGAACAAATAATTTTTCCATAAATGTTAATGATCTACTCATGTTTCTGCGGCTATAATTTATCGTTATAATGATAAAAACGTTATTTTGCACACCTGTAAAAATTGGCTTAGGGCAGCCAAACTCGTTACTTCTACTAGTATCTTGACGTCAAGATTTATTTTTTAATTTAAAATCCTTTGTGTAACATGGAAATAAAATACGGTTTTGATAAAGATTTAAATATTATGTTAACTTTTATTTTAGTTTAAGTTAAGAATATCTAGGCAAATATAATACCTATCCAAATACGCATAAAGCTATTGTAAGCTACAAGCTAAGCTAACATAGTATACCTCAACTGCAGAACTAGGTGAAATATCCCCACACCCGACACCAAGGTATCTGTTACTCTTAAAGTAGGGCGCTGGTAATATTGTTGTTTCGCGGAAAAGAATATAATAATGTTCATTTGGAAATGACAAGGTAATATTTTTACGTGAAACTTTTGATAACAAAAGAAATCGTCATGTTACTTGAGTAATATGGAATATCTTTTTGTAATAATAAAATTTACCTTTATCAATATGTAGTGTAGAGTCCTAAATGTTAGTATCGCTAGATGAACAAAAGAAATTGTCATGTTATATATTTTGTATACATATATTAAGTTTTAAGGTCGTAAATGTTAGAAACGCCTACAGGTATTTTTATGTCACGGACAACAAGCTACACTAAAATTAAGGAACAGTCCCTTCATTTGTTTAAAAGGTACAGTATGTCCTTTTTAGGGTTCCGAAGTAGGAACCTTTATAGTTCCGTCTGTCCGTCCGCGGTTTTACTCAGAGATTATAAGTACTAGAGAGCTGTGATTTGGTATGGATATGTATATTAATCATGCGGGAAAACAGTAAAATAAAATTTTGAAAAAATTTTTTTAGGCTAACTCCCTTACTACTAAAAAGGGGAGTCCAATATTTAATTTGTTTTTAAATGTCATGAAGTTTAAAATTTTAAACCTAGAGCTCTTTGTGTAATACGTGTAATACACCGTCATGTTAACAACTGCGTCATTAAGGCAGCCATGGACGACTGACACCAGTGTTGGCCACTTACACACACGAAAAACAAACAAACAATGGACGACTACCTCTCTTATACTTATTTCTTCTTACTCACTATCAAGAAGGGTTGTGTTTCGCGTGTATCTTGTAATGTTTGTAAATTTCTTTATTACTTACCTTCCAGATATCATTATCATTATCTCATAATTTGTGTTATCTCATAAGTTGTGTGGCCGTAATAAGCCACACAACGCCACGCTTGGTATAAAAATTGGTGATATCCTAGTTCCAATGCTGCTGCTCAAAAATCACTTTTTGAATGTGGAAAAGCTGTTGGAATTAGTTATTTGTCAACTGGCGAGTGTGAAACTCGCGACTGCCTACGAGTTGACACTTTCCTGATTTACCCATTTTTTTTTCGTCAACTCGTTTGTAAATATAAAGTACAGTCAAATAAAAAGGATTACTTGCCCGTTAGAATTAGTGATTAGAAAGTAGCAGCTAGGGAAGGCCGGGCGCGCATAGCGATGCCATACCCGCAACCACCGGACAGGCAGATAACGATGACACCCTTGACCTGTTTTTTTAATTGTTAAAAAGGATTATTCCGAACCTGACCCGAAATCCTAACCCGGTCGCGGGTTAGGTTAGGAACTTCAAAAAATATATAATACTAGCTGTTGCCCGCGGCTCCGCCCGCGTTAGTGTCGATCCCTCGGGAACAGTAGAATTTCCCGGAATCAAACATACCCTATGTCCTTCCTCGGGCCTCACACCTCCATACCAAATTTCATCCAAATCAGTTCAATGGTTGAAGCGTAAAGAAACGACAGACAGAGTTACTTTCGCATTTATAATATTAGTATTAGTATGGAAGTATGGATATTATTTATACTTCTTAGTCCAGAAATGAGAAAATTTCCATAAAACCTTCACCCTCCCATTTTACCCCTTTAGGGGTGAATTTTGTCCATTTCACCCACATATATATTTTTTTATTGTAATCGAGAACATACCTATTTATTTTCATACTTCATAGTCCAGAAATGAGAAAATTTCCAATTTCCAAACAAACTTTACCCCCCCTTCTGGGGGATTTTTTTTTCCAGTTGACCTACACAGATCTTTTTCAATTGTAATCGTGAATTTATTTACCTATTTTCATACTTCTAAGTCTAGAAATAAGTAAATTCCTATACAATATTTACCCCGCTATTTTAACCCTTCAGGAGAAAATATCGTCCATTTTACCTACACAGATATTTTTATTAGTAACCTAGAACTTATATATTTAAATTCATACGTCTAAGTCCAGAAATGAGAAAATTTCGATACAAAGTTTATACCACCCACCCACCCCCATTTTACTCCTTAAGGGGAATTTTGCAAATTTCATCTACCCACACACATCTTTTTTAATTTTAATCGAGAACTTATATACATACTTTCATACTTCTAAGTCTAAAAATGAGAAAATTCCATATAAATTTTACCCCGTTAGAAGTAAAATTTCTTAAAAATCCTTTCTTAGCGCTCACTCACATCATTAAAAGAACCCCTGTACCAAATTTCAAGTTTCTAGGCGCAGCAGTTTCGGTTGGTTTGCCGTTTGCCCGCGGCTACGCCGCCGCCGTTAGTGTCCATCCCTCAGGAACAGTTTGGTCCCTTAAAGGGGTGACTCAGGTCATCAATATGAACAACTTTTTATACGGGACCAATGCTGGGAACTCAAAAAAAAATTCGTCATTTCCATAAAAAAAAATCCCGCCGCCCGGTCAGTTTGTATGGGAATGGCGAATTTTTTTTGAGTTCCCAGCATTGTTCCCGTTGGAAAAGTTGTTCATTTTGATGGTCTGAGTCACCCCTTTAAGGGTCCAAAACGATAACAAATTGACCGTGTATATTTGCAGGCAAACTAATGCTGAGTTCATTCAAATGACGATAACTGTTTTTTTAATGAACCGATTTTGATGAAACAAACTTTAGATGTTTTGCTGAGTTAAAACAAAGCAATTGGTGAAAGTTTGAAGTAAATCGGTTCAGTATTTTCGGAGATAATCGTGATCATACATACAGACAGACAGACAGACAGACAGACAGACAGACAAAAAATTCGAAAAAAAATTTATTTGCTTTCTATTATTCTTTTTAAGTGCCCCTCTATCCATTTCAGTCAAAATTTTTAAATGTACAGACAAAATATTTTTACTGTTTTATTATATGTATAGATTTATTACGAACCTAACCCGCTTCCTAACCTGACCCGACAGATAATTCCTATCGTAACCCGAATTTGAATATAAGTAAGATTATAATATAATCTCCTCTCTCGTAAAATAAAAGATATAAATATGTGTCAAATTAAAGTTTAATAATCACAAAAATTATAATATCACAGAATCAACATTATTAAAAATAATATAATCATTTAACATAGGTAGGGTAGGGTTTATAATCTCCTCTTTCTTAAAATAAAAGCTATATGTACGTGTAAAATTTAAGTTTGATAATCACAAAAATTATAATATCACAGAATCATCTAAATAAACGATTAACACGCGCTAAACTGTTTAATGTAAAAATCACTTTAGCATTTCTAAAGAGTGCCCTACAGTAATCTTTCCTTTCTTAACTTGTCCAACAACATACAGAATCAGGGGGTCAGTTGAGTTTTTGATTTTTCAAATAACACTACTTGAATAAGATAAATGAGCTTCGTTCCTACCCCCTATATTCATCAAAGTTTATACTGCTGGTTGTGATAGCGTACGTGATATTAGCCTGGCTTAAGTTTTAAGACTCTGCTCTGACTTCCTAACTAGTTGCGGCATGACTTTACAATAACTGGAATGAAGACATCCGTGTGTGATGGAGGCACATTTATAACTTAGCCCTCATATATTGTATGAACGGATAAAATCTTCATACAAAATTCGAAAAGACTTTTTCCCGACCTGATACCTTATTCTTTAGTTATAGCCTATAGTTATAGCGTATTATAGCGAAAAAACCGGCCAAATGCGAGTCGGACTCGCGCATAAAGGGTTCCGTACCGTTATCTTAATATATATATAAAAACGGCAAAAAATGATGTCTGTTGTATGGGTACGGGGCCCTAAAAAAACCAAACCATAGTATGTATTATTGTTTAAACTTTCACGCTTTAAACACATAATTATGTATATCAACGGGTTTTAGAAGAACCTTTTTATAATTAGTTTTCGTTGACGTTTCAATAGAGTTATAATCAACGTATATACACACGATAAATGTAACTCCATTGAAACGTATATAACGATGTATATCCTGGAATTAGCCGTGTGATTTCCAGCAAAGTAGAATAGGACCACTCCACGTCTTCCCATGGATGTCATAAGAGCGACTTAGGAAATACAAGCTAAACAAAGCTCATAAACACCAATGCGACCTCTCCAACCCGTCTGGACAGCGAGGAGAGTGTAGGCCAAATCCTCTATCTGCTCTGGCCAAGTATGGCTCCGGTAGTACAGAGAGGGTCATGCTCCTGCAGTAGAGAGTAAAAAGACCTGATGATAGGTAGATATCCTGGAAGAAAAATAATATTAATTTACTTTAATTGATGTATTCATTAAACTTAGTACGTTTATTAGACATATTTATTTTGTACTATTTAAAATAAAACATAAAAATATTTTTTTAAAAATAACTCCATGACGGGTGAGTCCACCAGAATCCCCCAGCCCGATCCTCCAGGGGATCCCCGTAAACTCACCAGGATCCTCTAGGCAAGAAAAAGTCTGAAGATTGTTTTACACAGAGTACGGTTTGTACTGACCCAACAAAGACGACATTATTACTTACCATCAGGTGAGATGGGAGACAAAAGCCTAATCCAACATTTAGTAAAAAAAAATGGGCATGAACATGTTAGAAATAGAAGTCTTTGTAAACGCAAAATATCTAATATGCTTCGTAAATGCTCTTATGACTCAAAGATTCAAAGATTCAAAGATTCAAAGATTTATTCAGAAAATAGGCCTTTTCAGGCACTTTTTCACATCAATTCACATTTAAAATTAAATAATACTTATTATATTATATTCAAATTATTAATTATTGTTTAAAAGCTACAAACTACTAGCGTTTCGGAACCCACCACTGCAGAGAAGAAGACGCCGAAAGAAACTCTTCAACAGTATTGGTCGCCTACTTGCCTGAAGGGCTTTGTATGATATTTAATATTTTTCTTTTCTTTTTTTTTTGATGTCATGTTATATACAATTTTAATTAACATATTTTTGTGGAACACGTTATGTTAGCGATCGAGCGTGCAAAAACAACAGATATGATAAACAACAGATATGATAAAAGTGTCAAAGAGGCCGAGCAGACCTGTCCCCCCTGGCAGCACCCGTTCACGAGTTGACGCATGGATCAGCCATCGCTGAGCTCAACCATATTAGAGGGAACTCGACGACCCGACACACAACGCCGCCACCAGTTTGAACATTTTAGTGAGCATGACTTACTCGATCTCAAGCACAAAACTCGAAAACTAATTGTCGACACTCGTTGACCGCAAACATATACATGTTTTACAATTGAGAGTTTATTTTAGACAATTATACAAAATAAAATAGCAGCAACAAAAAAAAGAAAACAATTATAAGTAAAATTAAAATAAAAGCGTTTAGAGAAGTCCTGCATATCACTCGAGGTCTCGACTCCAAGCATTCTTATCAACGAAATAATCATTAATGCCATAATAAGCTCTTTTCAATAATATATTTTTTGTAACGTCTTTAAACTTCGGAAATGGCAAAGCTGTAATATTGTCAGGAATTTTATTATACAAACGAATACTAAGCCCTAAGAATGTACTCATAGTTTTCTGTAGTCTAAAAGCTTCATTAACTAGTTTATTTTTGTTTCTAGTATTGTATGTATGAACATGACAATTCTTAACATATTTGTGAATATTTTGATGTACGTGCAGTATATTAGCAAGAATGTATTGTGACGCAACCGTTAAAATTCCAGTTTCCTTAAATAACTCTCAAAGAGAATCCCTAGCCCCTAGTTTATAAATTGATCGAATAGCACGCTTTTGCAGAACGAAAATGCTGTTGACGTTTGCACCATTTCCCCAAAGCAATATCCCGTAAGACATTATACTATGGAAATAGCTAAAGTAAACAAGACGTGCTGTTTCGACATCTGTCAGTTGTCTTATTCGCCAAACGGCGTATGCCGCGGAGCTTAGTCTACCAGCAAGAGCTGTAATATGTGGACCCCATTGTAACTTTGAGTCGAGAGTTATTCCTAGAAATTTTGTCGAGTCAACAAATTCTACCACTTCATCATTAACAACTATTTTTGTGGGCACATGCCTAACCTTAGGGGTACAAAATTTGACACATTTAGTTTTTTTAGCATTTAGCAGGAGATTATTAGCTGTAAAACAATCTAATACCTGAGCGAGAGTGTCATTTACATCGTCAAAATTTGTCTTCTGTCTATCAACTTGAAAAACAAGTGATGTGTCATCAGCAAATAACACAGCTTTACAGGCACAGGCGTAGAATGGCAAATCATTAATATAAATGAGAAATAATAAGGGCCCCAAGATAGATCCCTGAGGAACTCCCATTTTGACAGACATCCCACTTGATTTAACTCCATTAAAACTAACTTTTTGTATTCTATTTACCAAGTATGATTTAATTAGCCTCAAAGATTCATTTTTCACCCCATAATAACTTAATTTATTTAATAGCGTTTCATGGTCTACACAGTCGAATGCTTTAGTAAGATCACAAAAAACTCCTATTGCATTTTGCGACTTTTCCCATGCCTCTAGGATATGCGTGAGCAAAGCAACTCCTGCATCTGTGGTGGAACGACCTTTAGTGAAACCATATTGTTCACTATGGAAAAGTTTATTTTTATTAAAGAAAGAAAGTAACTGTTTGAATATTAACTTTTCAAAAATTTTACTTAGTGACATCTGTCAAAATGTAACTTCCTTCTTCTTGCTTGATGGCCGGTCCTGTGCGAACGTATCTATTAAATAAATCCAAGTTTTTTACGGAAATATATGTTTATTATTTGCCATAATCCTTCAGGTTATGGCCCAGACACAATTCTGGACTGCGCTAGCCATTTATTTTTCGTATTTTACATTGAATACATCGCATCCGGCAGAAAACCTAACCTCGCCTCGGACGCCGGCAACCCATCGTCATGGCAGCAGGTAATCCAGCATCGTCTGTTCTGATAGAAAAATTGAAGGGTGTTGAAAACTACAAGACCTGGAAGTTCGTCATGAAGATGGTTCTAATACCTGAGGAACTTTGGGACCTCGTGGAAAATGAAGTTGACTCCACCAAACCGGAGGACATCAAAAAAGGTCAAAAAGCGCTCGCGCGTATCGCGCTCTCCGTGCAGCCCACGGCGTTCAGTCACATAAGGAACGCCAGCTCGGCGCATGCGGCGTGGGTCAACCTCCAGAACGCGTACGAGGACAAGGGGCTGTGTCGACGGCTAGGTTTACTGAGAACCTTGTTCAGCACTAAGCTGCAGGACTGCGGGGACATGCAGAAATACATAAACAAGATCATGGATCTGGCACAACAATTACCTGATATCGGAGCGGGCTTAGATGATGACTTCATTGCTGTACTCATGCTCAGCGGGCTAAGTGAGGATTATGATCCACTAATAATGGCCATGGAAAACTTTAATATCAAGCTATCCAGCGAGATTGTGTCTGCCAAATTACTTCAGGAAAGATTGCGTCGAGATGATAAGAATGAAAATGTCACTGCACTCTCATCCGTGAAGAAGGCACCCAAATGTTTTGGCTGCAAGAAAACAGGCCATTTTCTGAAGAATTGTCCTACCAAGCAGGCAAGGAAGAAGAAGAAGACACCAGCTGATACATCAAAGGCGCTGCTAACTGCACTATCTGTCAACTTGGAAAGCAACTCATGGTATGTGGATAGAGGTGCGACTAGTCACATGTGCAAAGAGAGGCACATGCTAGAGGACTTTGTGGAAGACAAATATCTTCGAGTGACAGTGGCAAATGGTGAAACATTGACTACGGCAGGATATGTAACTGCAAAAGTGTACTTGAAAAACGGTGTCACAAGAACAATTAGTGATGTTCATTATGTACCTAAATTAACAGTTAACCTTTTATCTGTGAGTAGCATGGTGAGCAAAGGGTTCGATGTGATATTCAGCTCCAGTACTTGTCATATTAAGGACAATGGGGTAGTTGTGGCCAGTGCCCATCTTAAAAAATGGTGCTTATGCCCTCGACACTGTCGAGGCTGTATTATTTAAGTGTAAAGTTAATTCACAGAATGCAGGGGTCGAGCGTCCACAGAATGCAGGGGTCGAGCGTCCACAGAATGCAGCTAACTCAGTGGTCGAGTATGAGGCTGGTTCACAACAGGTATGGCACAGGCGACTGGCACACCTCAACCAACGAAGCATGGAACTATTAAGAAAAGGTATGGCTACTGATATTAATTACAATAATAAATATGTACCATGTATATCTTGTATTGAGGTAAGCAGCATAGATTGCCTTTTCCCAAAAAATCTTTCAACAGGGCAACTGAAGTGCTAGGGCTTGTCCACAGTGACGTCTGCGGACCGCTGCCTTGTCAGTCCTTTAGTGGGGCAAGATATTTCCTACTATTTATCGATGATTTCTCCAGAAAGATATTTGTATATTTCTTAAGACATAAAAGTGAGGTTTTTGAGAAATTTAAGCAGTTCAAAGCATTGGTGGAGAACCAGATGAGTAAAAAAATTAAAATCCTCAGAAGTGATAACGGCGGAGAATACACTAGTTCTGTTTTCCAGGATTTTCTGAGAACTCATGGCATCCGGCATCAGCTGACCGTCCCAAGGACTCCGGAACAAAATGGTGAGGCGGAACGAGCCAACCGGACCATTATGGAGGCAGCAAGGTGTATGCTGAAGGATGCAGGCCTGAAAAATGAGTTCTGGGCTGAGGCGGTCAACACGGCTGTCTACATAAAGAACCGGTGTCCAACCAAGGCTGTCCTGGGATGCACCCCGGAGGAAAAATGGAGTGGCAAAAAGGTATCTCTGAAACACTTACGTATTTTTGGTACTGTAGCCTATGTATTGAATCCAAAACGTACAAAACTAGATTCAAAATGCAAGAGTTACATATTTGTGGGATATTGCAATGATACCAAAGGATATCGGTTAATTGATCCTGATTGTCTAACAAACTGCATAAAGGCCAGAGATGTAACCTTTTTAGAAAACAAGTTAATAGACAATGTATCGCATGATGATAGTAAGTCACTTATTGACGTATTTACAGAAAATTTATGTGTAAATATGAGTGATAAGATTCAGCAAACAGAATCATCTGTTGTGAACGCTGATATGTCTGATGATACAACAAACTTGGTACCAAATCAGAGATACAGTTCGTCCACAACAGAGGATTCGGCAAGCTCGGTTGAGAGCGATGGTCCTGCCGATGAAACTTACATTCCAGAGAACGAGAGTGAGGATTCATCTGAGTATGAAGAATCAACCATGACTGAGACATCGTTCATGGTCAGGACATCTGATGCCGATGCCCCGCTAAGTGTGCAGGAAGCTCTTGAAGGGCCAGATGCGAAGAATTGGAAAGAAGCTATGTCAAGTGAGTATAACTCATTTATTAAAAATGAATGCTGGACTTTGACTGAAAGGCAGGAGTCTTTGAAGCCCGTCAAATGTAAATGGGTATTTAAAGTAAAGCGTGGTTTAAATGGGCAAGTACTGAGACATAAGGCTCGCTTAGTAGCCAAAGGATGTACCCAAAAGTATGGCATAGACTATGAGGAAACCTTCGCTCCTGTTGTCCGATATTCAACGATACGTACTATGTTAGCTTTAGCAGCGGAATATGATATGGAAATTGAACATCTCGATGTTCAGACAGCTTTTCTTAATGGAGATTTGAAAGAAACTGTTTTTATGGAACAGCCAGAGGGTTTTTTAGTCAAAGGTCAGGAAGACAAAGTATACAAACTTAACAAAGCCATTTACGGCTTGAAACAGGCCTCGAAAGCCTGGTATGAAAAAATTGACTCTGTTCTATGTGAAAAGTTGAAACTAACCAAATCTTCATTGGAACCATGTGTTTATATAAAATGCAATAAAGATTCACTCATCATTATTGCGCTATATGTAGATGATATTATACTATTTTCTAGATGTAGTAACACTGAGAAATCAGATATATAAAAAAAAATAATGAAAGAATTTAACATTTCAGATTTAGGGCCAGAACATCAGGTGCTAGGTATGAGATTGTGTAGAGAGAAAAATATAATTACTCTCGACCAATCTAACTACATTAAATTGGTTCTAAATAAATTTAAGATGGAAGATTGCAAATCTTCCAACACTCCCATGGAGATGGGACTTAAATTACCAAGAGGTAATCAGCGAGATGATACATATGATTATAGAGGTCTAATAGGCTGTCTCATGTACCTAGCTGTCTGCACTCGGCCTGACATAGCCTTTGCAGTCAGCTATCTAAGTCAATTTAATGAGTCTTTTACAGAAGTCCACTGGAAAGCGGCAAAGAGAGTTCTTCGCTACTTAAAAGGTACAGCAAACCTTCGTTTAACATTTATGAAAGGCGGACTGGAGGTTACGGCATATGCTGATCATGGATCTAAGAATAATCAGGATAGGACCTTGAGAATGTGGCATTGAAGCAAATCACAATGTATGCAGACGTGTCGTGACACGAAACTCACGCACACATCGGCACTCAAATGGATGCAGGTTTTCCCCGGTCGAAATGTCAAACTCACGAAATGTCAAACTTGTACTTACCGCGAATTTGGTGTGCCTTTTGAAACTCGTTGAAAATAAGCATAAAAACTGAGCTGTGTGGTAAAAGAGTGTAAAAATTATAGTAAACTACACAAAAAGTCCGACGGTATCACGTATCATAGGTAAGTACAAACTTCTTGTTGTTTTCGAGACTATGTAAGTATTACACTCAATCGCATATTTTCTTGGTTTAATTATACTATTTACACACACAACACCACAGTTACTCGTATGTACGAATTGGTTGGTAACCTAAACACACGTTTCAACTACAATTTTAAATTAAACTAATATGATTTTGTAATTTTCTTTGCGCCGCAAAAGTCAATGACCCGGTGACAGCGCAGCGCAAAGTCGGACTGTCGGTGTTGCCAGAATATGATTTCAGGATTCCTGTTCTTTATTTTAAATATAAAATTTTAGTTTGTTTATTTTTTTTAAGGTTCCCCATTCGTGATGCTTATGTAAAAAAATAATGGATCGATATTATTAGAAGAAATAGAAAGGATGCATCATGGGTACCATCAAATTTGTTTTTTCCGAACATTTTAAAAATTGCAATTTTTATATGACAAAAGGAGCATATCGCCGGTTGATTAAGTTCGCGTGCCCAGAAAAGGAATGTTTCTTATTAATACTTTTACTCGACTTCAAAAAAAGGAGCAGTTCCAGTTGTATTTAATTTTACATATTTTTACGTCATAACTCCATCACTTATGAACTAAATTTGGAAAATCGATGTATGTGTTGATGATAAATGTATGAAGTAAGATGACTTTGGAATCCAAGATGGCTGACATTACTTTTCATTTAAAGTCAACTTTAGTGGCGTTTTTGGAATTTTTGGGATATCAACAAAAATGAAGTCATTTTCAGTTTTCAAGATGGCCATCACCATTATTTATGGAAATTCGACTTTGGTGACGTTTTCGGAGTATTTCGGGGTAAAACTGACGTCAATTTTGTGTTGGGATTCAATATGACTGTCACAATTTTTTGAAAATATGACTTATGTGTCGCTTTTGAGTTATTTTTTGCTGCATCACAAACAACACTTATGGGATGCAAAACAGGGGTGATATTTTCGAGGTATTTTGGCGTGCAGATCACAAAAGTGGCGTCAATTTCGGGATCATACTATAAAACAAAGTCGCTTCCCGCTGTGTCCGTCTGTCCCTATGTATGCTTAGATTTTTAAAACTACGCAAAGGACTTTGATGCGGTTTTTTTTATAGATAGAGATATTCAATGTTTATATTTTATACTAATATGTAAATGTGAAAGTATTTTATTCTCATTTATCGACGTCAGAATAAAAGATTTTAACTTTGAACAATTCTGAATTTGATATTGTTGATTTATTGATGACACTAATAATCTATAGAACTACTGAATCTATATATCTGCAAAATTATAAAAAAGTAATTTTAAAATTTACCACCAATATAAGGCCTCGAGGGTTTGTTTTTCTGTAAGTAAAATTATATGTATTGTTATTTATTAACTTAAAACACAGTAAAATAAAAATGTTATCTATAATTTCGTTCTTTTATTCCTTTTATCGAGTTCCCCAAAACGTCTAAGGTCACTCAAAGATGAGATTGATTCACAGTTGCCCTTCTGGATCATTATGTCTAAATTCATAATACTTCTCTGATACAGATGTTACGTTTTGTAAAAAAAATATAAATAATATAAGTGCTACTAGGCATCAGTACCACTCACAATTTATTTACTCTAATTATTGGGTAATTTTTGATGACAATGGTCACCCTATACTGCACACATGTAACCAAAGTTTGCTTCACTTTGACGTTCCTCACGCCCGGTCCATATTATTCTTAGGTCCATGATGCTGATGCTGATTGGGCACGACACAACGTCGACAACGTCGATCGCAAGTCTTATACTGGTTATATTTATAAGATTGGTAAGTCGGTTGTATCATGGGAAAGCCGCAAACAAAAGACGGTCGCTTTGTCAAGTACTGAAGCTGAGTACATGTCGATATCCGACTCATATAAAGAAGGCTTGCTTATTCGAGAATTTTTAAAGGAAATTGTTCATAAGGACTTGGTCATTACAATTTTCAACGACAACCAGTCTGCTATAAAGTTATGTAAAAATGGGTTATACCATTCACGTACCAAACACATTGATGTTAGACATCACTTTATTAGACAATAAGTCAAAAATAAATCTGTTGTAATAGAATATCTTTGTACTAATGATATGTTGGCTGACATGTTAACCAAGCCTTTAAGTAAAGATAAATATAGGATATTCCTGGAACAACTGATGTTATTAAATTATTACTTGTAACCTGGAACAACTAATGTTATTAAATTGTTACTTGTAATTCATTTGTGTATTGAGTCAGTGCATGTAATGTAACTACTGAGCTAACGTTAACATAATACATTATGCTAATTATCTAATGTTTCCTATTTTTTGTGATATAGGTTTATAAGTATTGTTATTCATGAGTGCTGAATCTCGATTACGGTGATGTTAAGCCCAAGTGAAATAATTGTAGTTTGTTTTTTTTTTTTACATTGCAGGACTGTGCCATGATTGTAATAAAAAAGACAAGTTTTTTTTTTATAGTTCATTGTTTGCTATGTATAATTTTTTTTTACTAAGTAGTGAACAGATATTATTGGTTTAAGGGCCAGTGTTAGAAATAGAAGTCTTTGTAAACGCAAAATATCTAATATGCTTCGTAAATGCTCTTATGACGTAGTGACATCTGTCAAAATGTAACTTCCTTCTTCTTGCTTGATGGCCGGTCCTGTGCGAACGTATCTATTAAATAAATCCAAGTTTTTTACGGAAATATATGTTTATTATTTGCCATAATCCTTCAGAACATGGCTGCATGGATGTACAGATAGATGCCTTCACCGTTCCATTTTCAAAAACATATTTTTTATAATCTGTATCCTATTACCAATTTAACGCTCGTAACTTTATTCTTTATTTGTCGCACTCAAAATTCAATGTGCTTATTTGTTCGGGTGAGTTTCCCCACATATTACTTTATAGAATAAGGTGCTATAAAAATTATAGAAAGCTTATAGAAAACAATAATATCAAACTCTTAGTTTTCAAACATCGTAATAGTCTTGTTACTCTTTTTGTTTGCTTCGGTTAAGTCATCAATTAAATTTAGAGGGGCGAGTGCCGCCTTTTCTCTGTCAATTAGTGACGCAGCCTCCCTGGATTAATTGCTAGGTGGCGGGATAAAAGGCCCCGACTTTCAATATTCGATCTAGGGTTTAAGTCTGTTTGTACTAGAAAGCGTCAACAATTTGTTCGTTTCATTTTATACTAACAAGTTGTTTGTAAATATTTTTGCAGAATTGTTTTGCTTGGATATTATGTTTTTTTAAACGAATAATGTTTTTTGTTGTTTTTTTATTAATATTATAAAGGGGATGGATTTGATTTTGTGATTGTATGTTTTAATGGATAAACTCAAAACGTCTAAACTAGTTTTAAAAATTGTTTCACGTGTATAAAGCTGCGTTATTATTTAAGAAACACAACTCAGAACCTATTTTAAAAATAATTATAAGCATCTAATATGCCACCAAAACATGTTCATGTGAAGTAAAGCTAAGACGAGTACATACATAGCCTTGGCAACATAGTGGGTGGTGCGGTCCATCCACGTATTCCTATAACGTAATTCGTATTCCTATTGTCAAAAGTTCCATATACATTTTCGTCCTCTTATTTTAAGGGATAGGGGGGAGGCAAATTTTTATGTATCTTTGTGCTAATCCTAGCTTTTCAGCTTTCTATCACATCAGAAAATACAATAAATTTTTATTGAGCATCGGTCTATGATTCAATGAGTAAGTAACGAAATCTGGGCATTTTAGATATTAAAAATCTAAAAAGTACAAAAGCAAATCTTAGCTTAATATATTTTTTAACTTGATATCACAATCACATGTAGCTTTGTCTATGAAATAGTGAAAGTGTTTCGTTGTAATTTCTGTTCGTTCGTTTGTGTAAATGGAATTGGAATTATTATTCGTAGCCCTAGGCACATGTAGAACTTACACGTGCAACCCATGCATCCACACACGTGTTGCACGTGTGGGATCTACATGTGCCTAGGGCTACAAATAATAATTCCTATATACCTATATAGTCAAATATTTTATATATCGTATAATATTTTAAATACCATTTGTAAACGTTATCTTAAATTACACATTATTATTTACAACATTATTATTGTTGACGTAAATAACTTACTTAAAGCTAAGTTTACGCCGCTTCCAAGGCGGAGTGCAGAAGAAGCAGCAGCAAACTGCACAGCGCATTTTCTCCAAATGACATCAACTTACAATCTACGATATACTTAGAACTAAATGTGTGGACTTGAGCTTACATTGTCATGTCATAAAATAATATTCAATTTGATAATAAATATTCCTATACACGGTGAAATTTGATCGATCTGAATCCTTAAAGGGATGATTCAGCCCGTCGATATAATCATTTTTTCCTATGGAATCAATGCCGGGAACTCAAAAATTTTTTGACCTTCCCATACAAAATGACCTGACGGCCAAAATTTTTTGTATGGTACTGCCCATTTTTTTTTAATTTTCATTTCCAGCATTGGTCCGATATGAAAAGTTGTTCATATCGACGGACTTATCACCACTTTAAAGGTCCAGAACGATCAAAATTTCACCGTGTATAATAGTTCTAGGGCATATCATTCATTGGTATTCCAGGACTGGGTTCTAGCAGAAGACCTACATTACATCTACTTCCCCAAAGGGCCGGAGAAGCACGCCTGAACCAAAATAGAGTTAAGAATAATAAAATACTATTCGATAATAATAAGAAGAAAATGTTGTTAGTATTCTTTTTCAATAAAAAAAAATTAAGATTTTTATTGGCAATGTACTAACAGCCAATTATTGTAATCTCGTGAACATTAATTAAAGAATTCCTTTTAATAAAAATGAACGTGTACAAAGATAGAGCTTACCAAGAATTTGCATATATGCAAATATATTTTAATCTCTATGAATGCTCCGGAAGACCGATTTAAAGTTTAGCCACAAATATTTGTGGCTTTGAAATCCTATAAAGGAACTAGCTTTTAAAATAATGATGTGAATTTATCTAAAATTAATGGGCAATTTGTCTCAGAAATATATGGGCATCTGATTTGTATATGACAAATTTTACTACATACCAATCAAACCGGCCGAAGGTGAGACACACTTACTTACGTACTTCATCGCCATTGGTGTAGGTTAGGACCATTGTGAGTTCACTGTGATACGAGTAAGTCTCGCACGGTTTGCTTCTCGCAGAGCTACTATAAGTAAGGTGATTCTGGTACGATTTAGGTACCTGTGAGTATATTATTCGGCATTTGTTGCTTACGTTTTCACTCGGGTTCATTCGCTTCTATTCTTTTCGCGTTTTTTACACCTTTGACTTTCGCATCTGACAGAAACCCTGAAGAAACACAAACACTGATGAAACCTGAGAAACTCTCTTTTGGTTTAGAGAGTAAGGTACTTTTATTTACATACAAAGCGTTTTTATGTGTATACGGTGACATAGTTTGTACAAAATATAATTTTTTAAATGTCATATCTTAATACACAGTGTTCAAATAACTACACAGGTTTAAACCCTTTATCGTGCGCGGACAGCAGCATCCTAAATATATGCGGCGCCTATCGCGCCACACATCCGTGCTGCCCAAACACGGAATTACTAGTTTTATTTTTGTTGCAAACGTGGAATTGAATATGAGACTTCTGAATCACTTTTGTATTTGTACACGGTTGCACATAAAAGAAGCGTAATTATTTACTGAAACACGGTATATTAACAATACGAGTTGCTTTTTTCCACTAGAAATTCAAAATCAATAAGCCAATTATGATTATTTCAGCTGTTAAAAGTACACTGTTTAACAAAAGCTTTTCCCAAGGATTCTTTGTTCTATGGAATAGAATAGAATTTTATTTGAAAATGCTAAAACACACACAAAACAACAAATAGGACAAATCCAACAATAAAGATTATAATCATTATAGCTTGTGAGTGTTGCAGAATTTCAAAAAGTTTGTAGGCTATGGGAGGATATTGCTATACTCACCACGCTTGGCAGGCGGGTTAGCGATCGTAGTTTTGTCTTCTTGTGCTTCCGACTCTGCTGCCCATCAAAAGCATATTAAAGCTTAGAAAGGATATGAATTTACATAGATATTTGATGCCATACCTACAACCAGTGGACTGGCAGTTGATAATGACACCCCTGACCATATTGAATGTAAAGGGTACGTACGCATTTGAAAGTATAGAGTACAGTTACAATAACGTGTCATCATCATCATACTACGACCCACAGCTGTGTATAAGCCTCCTTTTGTATGCACCGTTCATCTCTCTCTAACTCCAGCCATCCAATCTAGTTCTTTTCAGCGATTTCACTTATGTTTTTAATAAAGTACCGTTTCTTAAAATCTTGATCTATTCTCGAATGAAATTAAATTATATATAATGCAATAATTTTCTCTCAAAAAGTCTCATTACGTATTTAAAGTAATCATCTTATTTTTATTTGAAAAGATATAACAATATCACTAGCCAAATTATTTATGATTCTTCAAACGATTTTTGTTGTTAATTTGCTTATCAATTTAACTCATTTCATTTTCATGAGAGTCAGAGGCGAGCCCCTTGAGACGTACCTAAAACCCATCTGTTAATAAATGCAAATGCAAGGCTGAAATAATTTAAACAAACTTGTAACGAGCGTCTCTGATCTTGAATAACGTCGTTTTAAAGGAAAATAATGCAAATATCGCGAGAAATTGAATTTAGCGCCACGGCTGAAATTACGAATAGCGATGTTTGCTCGGTCAGCTTGGTATCGTAGTTATGGAGTGATAGCAGCATAAACTAATAAACTCGTACTTTGAGATAAGCAGTTTACAAATAACAATTCTGATATGTTTATTCAAATACAAAAATAGTTTGTTTAAATTATACTAACAGTATAATTTAAACAAACTATTTCAAACTTTTATAGTTCTGACTAACGTCGATCTGAAAGGAAAATAATGCAAATATCGCAAGAAATTGAATTTAACGCTACGGCTGAAATTACGACTAGCAATGTCTGCTCGGTCAGCTTGGTTACTTACGGCATGATAACATTATAAACCACAAACATATTTTGAGATAGGCAGCATACTAACAACAAATAAATTTAAATGCAGCGTTGAAATATTGTAAACACGCTATATCATACGTCTGTGTTTTGAATAATATTTGTTTGAAAAGAGAATAATGCACTTACTACGTACTTGCCACGAAAAAAAATAATTTTACGCTACGAATTACATACGCTTAGCAATGTTCGTTCGGTCCTTACTAGCTTGTATCTACGAGTAGTCAGGCATAACCGGTGGAAAATCAAGTAAAATTTATCTTGTTATGTTATCCTAATCCTAACTAATATTATCAATGCGAAAGTAAGTTTGTTTGTTTGTTTACTTGTGACGCTTTGATGCCGTTACTACTGAACCGATCATAATGAAATTTTGCAAACACGATATTTGGGCTCCGTACCCCAAATATCGTGTTTCTATCGTGCTTCGTAGAAGGATATAAATTTTATCTCAAAAAAAAAATACTGTTCCTGAGGGATCGACATTAACGGGGCTGCGGGCGAAAAATAATTCCTACATAGGTATTTTTGATGATTGCTAACTCACAATAAATGTTACGCTTATGTTTATTGTGCATTATTCCATTATAGTTTATATTTTCCTTTCACTAATACCAGCTTTTATTTTATTACGCTGGATAAATAAGAAGGTTGGTTCCATTGTTAAAGTACCAATGCGTAATAATGAAATTAATACACATTTTATAAAGCAAAAAAAAATATAAAAAAATAGTTACATTTTTGTAAATAATCAATTTAAATGCAATGCTGAAATAATTTAAACAAACGACTATGTTATTGAATATCGTTGGGTTGAAAGGAAAGTAGTACAAATATTGTGAGAATTGAATTTAGCACAACGACTGAAATTACGCCTATCTAGGTCCTCTCGGTCTGCTTGTTATCCAGACAAGCACAGTCTTTGGAAAATCTAATTAAATTAATCTTCATCATAATCAATTTTAATAATATACCGAGCATTGTAATGCTCTTCAAAAACAATTTAAGTAAATTCTCGAAACAATTTAAAAAAATTAATCTTGTTTCGTTATTTCTATATATTTTTGCAGATTTCACAAAAACAACTTATTCTTACAACCTACACTTACGTCGTTTTTTTAAACAGCTTTTGCCTATCGTTTTGTTTACACTATTTGTATGAAAGATGTAGTTTTCGGCATTCTTGAAAACGTGATTAAAAACTATGAGTGATAGTGCAAAAACATCCTAACTAATATTATAAATGCGAAAGTGAGTTTGAATGTTACGCCTTCACGCCGTACTACTGAACCGATCATCATGAAATTTTGCATACAAGTTCTCTGGAGTACCGAGAATTATACTATTCCCGAGGGATCGACATTGACGCGGGTGGAGCCGCGGGTGAAAGCTAGTAATTAATAAACAAATGTAATAATAAAATATAACCAAACTTTTTAATAATCTTTGAGAGATAAACCCCACAGACGAGCGGCAACCAGCCAATGTATTTAAATGAAATACTTAAATAATTTTAAAGAAACTTGCTGCGAGCTTCTCTAATCAAGGAGAATAATATAAATATTGCGAGAAATAAAATTTTGCGCTACGGCTGATGCACCGGTTAACAATATCCGCTCGGTCAGCTTTTTGAATTGTCTGGCAAACTCGTAGGATAATGAAATGAAATTTATTGTTATTTATTTATTTATTTATTTATTTAAAAACTTCATTACAAACAAGTAATTGGCGGACTTAAAGCCGTAGGCTTTATCTACCAGTCAACCAACAGGTGATGCCGAGAACAAAATGTAGAAGTAAGTGCAAAACAAAAGCTGAAGAATCCATATAGTTAAATAAAATCATAATAAACTTACATACCAAAATACATAAATACCAAATATTGATACATATATATTAATACTATTTACATAAATACTTTTTCAAATACTCTTCGTAATGTCATTAAGATAATATGCGCGTACTGCATTTTTAAAAGTCAGACGACTGCGTGCCTTGCGAATACTGACTGGGAGGGAGTTCCAAAGCTGCACGGCCTGTACTGTAAAAGAATGTTCGAAAAACCCACTCCGATGACGAGGCGTATGTAGAAGGAGATTGCTTGAAGAGCGAAGTTCTCTGACATGGGTGTCACCCAGAAAAGTAAAGTTGGACTTCAAGTACGATGGAGTTTTCGGGTCGAAAAGGATGGAGAATAAAGTTGTAAGAATATGCAACTTGCGACGTTGGCGAATGGGTAACCATTTGAGTTGATTGCGACAAGCCGACACATGGTCGTACTTGCGTAGCCCAAAAATGAAGCGTAAACAGTTATTTTGAAGCCGATCGAGTTTATTGAGGAAATTACAATTCAGATCTGAGTAACATACATCAGCATAGTCCAAAATCGGAAAAATCAGGGTGTACACTAACATGGTTTTAATATGCACGGGGAGAAAGTTTTTCAACTTATACAAGGCACGGAGAGCACCGGTAACCTTACCAGAAACCTCAGACACATGTGCATGCCAACAAAGGTTTGAGTCGATGTGTAGTCCAAGATCTTTGACACTCTGGCAATACGGAACAGTTTTGCTGTCAAAACAAACCAAAGGCAATGAGCTAGTGTCGATACGACTTAAAAGATGGGGGCTACCGACTATAATAGCCTAGCATTTATTTGGGTTGATAGTGACACCAAAGCGTCGTGACCAGTCAGATATAGCCAGCAGATCTGAATTAATTAGGTCAATGGTCTGATCTATATTCCCTACTTCCGTTTGCTTATAAAGTTGCAAGTCATCTGCGTAAAGGTGATACGGACACTGAAGTTCTTTGGTTATAAAATCGATAAAGATGGAAAATAATAGGGGGGAGAGGATTCCGCCCTGTGGAACGCCGGTGTCTAAGTTGCACCAATTCGATGAGAAATCACCGGAGCGTACTGACTGCTGACGTCCACGAAGATAAGATGAAAACCACTCCACAGCCGAGGAAGAAACCGAGTGATGGGAGAGGATAGCAAGAAGGAGGTCGTGATCGACGGTATTAAAAGCATTAGAAAAGTCCACTAAAACCAAAACAGTGATTTTAGTGTCCTCCATTCCTGCTCTAATATCGTCTGTCACTTTAAGGAGTGCGGTAACCGTACTATGTCCAGGTCGGAAACCGGATTGTAATGGGTTTAATAACCCATTAGTAGTAAAGTACGAAGTGAGTTGCTTATGAGCGCAAGCTTCGAGTACCTTGGACAATAGCGGGAGAATAGAGATGGGGCGAAAATGATTAGGAACTTTAGGTAATGGGCAAACAAAGGCTTTTCGCCAGAGAGAAGGGAACTGAGAAGAAGAAAGGGAAGAGTTGATGATGTGAGTGATAACAGGTAAGATAATGTCGAGTATACATTCGATCATATGACGACTTATTTGGTCATACCCCACAGCCCTTGTTTTAATGGCTAAAAAAGTCTTCTTGACTTCTTCCTGGCTAACTGGGGAAAAAATAAATTTTGATTGTGTATTGGGAGGAAGAGAAGCTATTCTAGAGATAGTATCAAGTTTTGTTAGACGATCCAATCTAGAGGTAGTGGAGAAATGTTGATTTATATCGTCCAACGAAATTGACGAAGGGATAACAGAATTGATCGATTTGCCAATACCTAGCGTCTTAAGAAACTTCCAAATATCGGCAGAAGATGAATTAGAGACCGTGTTGAGAATTAAGCGGCGTTTAGCGTCTCGTATCATCCTGTTACACCGATTTCTCGCAACCTTAAAAGACTCCCACTTTTCCTCGGAACGATCCCTCCTAAATTGTCGAAACGCCCGGTCCCTACGTCTCATAGCCATTCGAACCCCAGAGGTTATCCACGGCGCGGGAGGGCGCTTTACTCTAACCTTTCGTACCGGCGCATGTTTGTCATACAATTCAGTGAGGGCGTCATTGAAAATTACCAATTTTTGATCTACGTCGTTTGCTGCCCAAACTTTCTCCCAAATTATGTTTGCAGCGTCAGAAGCCAGCTTTTCATAATTGACTTTAGCAAAGCTACGCCTAAAAAGTATTTTTGGGGCAATCTTAGGAGGCCTGAGGTTGTAGGAGCAGTGTATAAGATCATGGCGAGAGAACGCCGGGGCAGGATATTGGCCATGTGAGGACATGAGCTCAACGGACGACGTAACAATGAGATCCAGCCAAGTATCTTCGACCTCTTTATTATGATGGGTCGCATTCAACGGGAGCACTTGAAGACTGACTGATTCCAATATACGCAATAAATTGAGAGCTCGCGGTGAGTCACTGGCGATTAGATTTGTGTTAAAGTCCCCAAGAATAATGTGATGTATGTACTCAGAACCAAAGGAATCAAGGGCGATTTCGAGGTCCGAAAAATAATTGGTTGAAGGTGGACAATATACAACACCAAGAACAGCCTTGGAACCCCCTACCACAATTTCAAGAAATATAAATTCCGCAGATGCGGAATATTGGGATGGGGAAACTGACAGTAATTTATAGGCAATTTCAGAACGAAGATAGATTGCCACACCACCGCAATCCTTGCCTAGTCGGTCATTGCGGATCAGTACAAAGCCTGGTAATGGATAAGAGGTTGAAGACACCTCAGGTTTCAACCAAGTCTCTGAAATAAGAATGGCGTGTACGTTCAAATTAGAAAAAGTTTCTACAAATTCAGGGTAATGACCAGGGAGGCTTTGAGCATTAATATGGCAAACATTAAAGTCGGTGGCGTGATCCTTAAACGCTGCACAAACGTAATCTCCGACCGAAACAACAGAACTATCCGCGCTACTCTCACAGGAGTGAAACTCCTCGTTTGAGTCACTGTCAGACATCACAAGAGTAAATGTAACAATAATATATAATATAATAGTATATAGTATATAATATAAAAATATAAAATTAATGGGGGAATAATAATACAAAATATGGAAAACGACTGCGGGAAGTAGTTACCTCGAATCTCAGCACCACCCGCCAGTCAACCTACTTCACACAGAAACATAATGAAAAGTTACAAAAAAAAAATATATAAAATAAGAGAAACAACATTTTACAGGATAAAGAAAACAGTAAGGGAATGAAGAGAAAGAAAAGATGCATTCGGTCCGGGAGTGCCACTTCCGAAACGACGCCGTTCGTAAACGAGCGATTCTTCATACAAAAATCACTCGAAGACGAGCGCCTTCAAAAATTGCACCCCAGCAAAAGAAAAGAAAATACAAATGAATAGGTACAAAATTTCTGAACTGAAATGACTACTTGACGTCTATTCAAACAAATGTCAATGTCAAATTTAAGAAGGCCTCCAACAAGGTTTTGAAGACAACCTTCATTCTTCATTAAACTTATTATAAAGAAAGCAAAAAGTTAAGGTAAAATGACGGTATTTAGTGAGAAGAGATTTAGTACTAAGAACCGATGCTAAAATAACACTGAAGAAATACTTACTATACACTAAAAACAAATTATACAGTTCACAATGAATGCCCACATAGTCACAAACCCGGAGCCGAACAGACTACGAAGATCCCTTCTTGGACGACTGCTTTCCCTCAGTTCTAACAGACGCCTGGGGGAACTTCCCCGCCAGTCCCTTCAACTCATCTTCCGAGTAGATTTTTACCCTTTTGCCGTCAAGAGTCTTGACCACGACGACACCGTCCTGTGACCAGCAATTCCGCATTCCAAAGTGCTGACGAGCCTTCCCGAAGACAGCCAACCTCAACTTCGTCAGAAATTCCTTCACCGAAATCATGGTTCCCTTGAGGGCTGACTTTTTATTCCAGACTATGGACTTGAGAGAATAGTCACAAAATCTTACAAGAAGAGGACGATGACTTCCTTCCTTTTGCTGTCCCAGCCGGTGACATATTGCTATAGACTTGGTATCAATCTCAGCAATGCCCATTCTCTTCTGAATCACCTCCAGAATGATGTTTTTGCAGTCCTCATTGCACTGCTCAGGAATCCCGGAGAAGACAAGAACTTTTTGCCTATGCCGTGCTTCAATTGCATCGATGGAGAGTACACAATCAACAATCTGTTTCCGGACAATAGCCAACATGGAAAAGATGATTTCTCTAAAGGCCCTAAATTCCTCCGCAACCCTTGAAACTGTGTCCTTGGATGGGGCAGCTGACTGTAGCTGTGATTCAAGTTCTGTCATTTTCTTGCTGAATTTGGCCTCCAAGTCCTGTTGAGCTTTCAATACTTCATTCAGTTGTGCCATGGTGTCGAAGTTGTGATCAGTGTTGTTATAAACAGTGAATAAATTTATCTGTGTGTAAGTGGTGAGCTGGCAGGTAGTGCAAGGGACACAAAAGGACTTAAATCTTGGTGATCTCAGCCCACAAACGTGAGTTACACTGTATTGGCCTCAATTTATTTAAAATATAAGGAAAAACTTAATGAAACTTGTATTAATTAATAATTAAATGCAAAATTATATGGAGAGATGTATTTACTTTTTTGCACCTACCGCCCAAAAAAAAAAAACCTATTTCTCTAAGTTATTCCTATAAGTTATAAAGTTTAACTAGTCGTTTGATTTCCGGCAGAGTAAAATAGGAGTACTCCTAGTCTTCCCATGGAGGTCGTAACAGGCGACTTAGGAAATTAAAGCTAAACAAAGGTCATAAACATCAATGAGACCTCTCCAACCCGTCTGGTCAGGGAGGAGAGTGTAGGCCAAATCCTCTGTCTGCTCTGGCCAAATATGGTTAGGTAGTTCAGAGAGGGTCATGCTCCTACAGTGGAGACTAAACAGACATGTTGCCGTTATTAATATCGAGATCAAAAACAAGCAAAAGAGCAGGTTATCGGAGAAATATTTATTTTATTCTATTTTTTAATATTTGTTATATCGGCAATAGAAATACATAAATTGTGAAAATTTTAACTGTCTAACTATCGCGGTTCATGAGATACAGCCTGGTGACAGACAGACGGACTGTGGAGCCATATGAATAGGGTTCCGTTTCTACCTTTTGGGTACAGAACCCTAAAAATAAATCATAATGAGCGTCTCTTATCTTGATAGATGCGGTCTGACAGGAAAATAATGCGAATATTGCTAGAAATTGAATTTAGCGCTGACGTTAGGCTTAACGAGTACTGCAACGAGTACCGCTCGATCTGCTTATTGTCTTGTGTAACACAAGCATCGGCAAATTAAATTAAATTGAGGCTATTCTGTTATTTCTGAAATCCGTTTATCCGCATCCGCAACTTATTCTCACAATTATCTTTCTGCCCGATATAATTGAAGGTGGTATCAAGAAGATTCACGAGGCTACCCCCATAGCATGGCACGCGCGACAACTTTTATCGACTATCGCCATCTTGTTTTCCGTAATATCAAAGAGCGAGATGTGGTTAGTTTATCGCGCGATATAAACAACGTCGTAGTCGCCATGGTACGGGTGCTGAAGAAAGGTTTCAAAATGGGTAGGCAGCCTTCCATTCACCCTACGATGCTTATTGCATTAAATGGGAGTACCGCAGATAATAATAATAAATTGGTAATATTCAACGAGTTTCCCCATTTTGCTTGCTCTATCTGGATGAAAGGTGAGGTATGCCTAATTTTTTTATCATCTAGAGAACATTAAATTGAAATTTCGACGAGGTTCGAATGGTTACTATAGTCAAGTTACTAACTACAATATTTATGGCTACAATTTGAAAATATTATTAATAAGGAAAAACAGAAGCCGTGTGGTTTCCGGCAGAGTAGAATAGGACCACTCCAAGTCTTTCCATTGAGGGCGTAAGAGGCGACTTAGGAAATAAAAGCTAAACAAAGCTCATAAACATCAATGAGACCTCCAATCCGTCTGGCCAGCGAGAAGAGTGTAGGCCAAACCCTTAATCTGCTCTGGCCAAGTATGGCTCCGGTAGTACAGAGAAGATCATGCTCTGCAGTGCAGACTAAAAAGACCTGATGATGATGATGATGAAGGAAAAACACATTCACATCCTAATATTGTCCATAAATATCCTACAAAAATTCCAATGCAATGCAGAAATTATTTAAAAAAAACTAGTCGTTACAAGTTTTTTAATAATTTCTGCTAATCTAATCTTAAATAAAGTCGGTCTGAAACAAAAATAAAACAAATCGCAAGAAATTTAATATAGCGCTACGACTATACGCATAGCGAGTTCCACTTGGTCTGCTTATTATCTAGACTGGGAAAATTGCTAGAAAACCAAATTCAACAGATCCTTTTTTGTTTTCTCAATATATTTTTGCTGATTGCACAACCTATTCTAATAATATTATAAAGCTGAAGAGTTTCTTTGTTTGTTTAAACGCGGTAATCTCAGGAATTACTGGTTCAAATTGTAAAATTCTTTTTGTGTTGGATAGACACATTTTTTTTTGATTTTGATTGAGGAAGTCTTTAGGCTATGAAACATCACGCTGTGACCAGTAGGAGCGAAGCATGAATTAAAAATGTTTTTAAAACGGGGGAATTCATCTATACTAATTATAACACTAATTAATCATAATACTTACTCGAAATGATGATCATAATGACAGAAATTGCCGCGGACAAAGTCGCGGGCAACAGCTAGTAACAACATATTCTTACACTTTTGTCATAATTATATATTCATACTAATATTATACCTAAATGCGTAAGTAACTCTGTCTGTCTGGTTACCTCTACACGCTTTAACCACTGAGCTGATTTACATGAACTTTGGTATGGTGATAGTTTGGGACCTGGGGAAGGACATAGGATCTTTTCTACTTTTATCCCGGATAATATAAGTACTGTTCCGAATGGATTGCGATCGAAGCTGGTAAGCAACAGCTATTAATGAATGAATGGAATGAATTAATGAAATACTCTTTATTGCACCATTACATTAATAAAACAAAGCATATACATTATCTTTACACAAAAATAGGTACAAAGGCGGACTTATCGCTATGCAATTTCTTCCAGTCAACCTTTACCTTAGGGTAAGAAAAAATAAACAAAAATATTGAAACATAGCTATTTATTATAAGTTAATAATCTTTACAATAATTGAGGTAAAGATTACTAACTTATAATAAATTAACCCTTAAGAGATGAAACCCACGAGAATATCCCATCTATTAATAAAATCAAAACCAATGTTGAAATAATTTTAAACAAAGTTGTGATGCCAGCGTCTAGCTGATTTTGAATAACGTCGGTCTAAAAGGACTTTAATGCAAATATTACGAGTAATTGAATTTAGCGAAATTACGCTTAGTGAGGTCAGCTGGGTAAGCTGTTATCCAAAGAGGCACAAAAGGAGCCTGTGCCGTTATTGTTATAGGACTAAAATTGTTCTAATGTTCTAGTTTAAGTGAGCAATATTAAGGCTTGGCTTAGATTCTGTCAAGATGACAAAGTGAAAGCTGGACTGAGTTTTACACGATTTAATATTTGTCGTACAAAATAAATGAGTTTGTACCGTACAAGTCGAAGTTTATAAAGTTGAAACAGATATGAATAGGTACAATTCAATCAGTGGATAAGAGAAATTAAATGGTTACGATGGAAAATCACAAAAATCAGCCAACTTATGTAAATATTAATTATTACCATAAACTTAAAATAAATCAATAAAAGTTATGTAATCAGAAAAATGTTTGTAAATCCCATGACAGCATGCAATCCTTTGTCTGCTCTGGTCAAGTATGGTTTCGGTAGTACAGAGAGGGTCATGCTCCTGCAGTGAAGACTAAAACGACCTGATGATGATGATGACATGACAGTATGTTATGCTAACTGCGGATCCTTCACGCCAGGATGTTGAGGATGCACTCAGCTGAACCATCCTGATGAAAAACTATACTGATATCACATTCATCAAAGCAATGTCCTTCAACCTTTACACACATAAGGGAAAGAGTAAATAATAAATAAATAAATACATACGGACAAATCACAGAGATTGAGCTAGCCCCAAAGTAAGTTCGAGACTTGTGTTATGGGATTCTAACTCAACGATACTATATTTTATAACAAATACATATATAGATACACATCCAAGACCCAGGCCATTCTGAAAAAGATCATATTCCATCTTGACCTGGCCGGGGATCGAACCCGGTCACTCCGTGTCGCAGGCTGGCGTGTTGACCGCTGCGCTACGGAGCTAGTCTATTGCTGACGCCGACGTTTACTATTGCCGACGTTTTGATTTTGAATTTGAAAATATGAAGGCGCCATGACGCATATTGTTAAAAATAACAATCGCTTTAATCTAGTATACAAGATATAAACAAAGTCTATTCAATTGGTAAGAAGACGTTGAAGAACTGCGTAAGAAGTATTTTATCGTCTGATCCTATCCTATTAACCGTCAGCCAATCAAAAGCCAGAGGCTATTATAAAACATCCTCTTAACATGGTTGACTTCGCCACTAATGAAATTGTAGTGTTACGAGTTACTTAATACTGACGAACGGTGAGCTGTCTCGTTTACTTGGCTTGGAACCACAGAAAACAAAATTATTTTACCCAACTGCTAAAGCAGGGTTATGATTTTCCCGTGTAGGTATATTTCTCTGAGACTAACACACGACGGTAGCTTAAAATCTTCGATTTTTTTTAACTAAGTTCATTAAATTAACAATAATAAGTTTCCGATGCACCCGTCGAATACCATTCATAATTAAATCCCTCGATCCATTTAAATCCATTGATGGATCTTTTTGCACTTTTATGTCCACTTTAATCCTTTATTCAGGACTTTTTGCAATTCATAAAATGGAATGGGTTGTTGTAAAATTGCCACAAAGTAAATTCGTCTCTGAAAAAAGTATGTCAGTAAATATGCCACACCTCTATTTTTTTAAAGTAGGTAAATTCCTCACATTATCGACTAATTGACAAATATTAACGGCTTGAGAAATAAACCATTTTAGAAGCGGTTAAAAAACGCTTGACCAGTTGATAAAATTTTCTCGCTTGACCAATTTTCCCCTACATCACATGTAGAGTATTGTAAATTCGAGTTACAATGAGTAATCTTGGAGGCGTTATTATGCTATCATCATCATCAGGTCATTTTAGTCTCCACTGCAGGAGCATGACCCTCTCTGCACTACCGGAGCCATACTTGGCCAGAGCAGACAGCTATAAGCGTTTAAAATAACGTGAAGTGGTGACTCAGCCCGTCAAAATGAACAACTTTTCCTATGGGACCAATGCTGGGAAATCAAAAAATATTTTTACTTTTTCATACAAAAGTGTTCGGCCGGCCCGGCAATTAGTAAGAGAAACTAAAAAAAAAGAGTTCCTAGCATTGGTCCCATAGGAAAAGTTATTCATTTTGACGGGCTGAGTCACCCCTTCTCGGGAACGTCGGAGGTTATGTTACACGGTGTATAGATCGTCCTTTTTGTCCGAGCGTCCTGCCGGTCGCATCTTCATTGTGACCCATGAGACATTAAGAGATCGGGTTCACCTATTGTGCCATTACCTATAACAACATTTTTTTTTATTAATTATTGAAGTAGGCATTTGTCTCCCATCTCACCTGATGACGATGAAGACGAGGATGTTACAAGCCTATTGAAGTGATACCCATTTATTCTACTTTTGAATATCCCGGGATTGTACTTGTCTGGGAATATAAACGCAGGCAATTCATTCCACACCTTACCGTTACAGCCGTAAACAGTCCACTGCTGGAAAAAGACCTCTTCCATCTTCGGGTCTTCAACTTCGCTCCATGGAAGGATATTGCCATAAGCTACCATATCCTGTAATACTTTTTTCCTTTACTTTTTCATACGGCCAACTATTGCCTGACATAAGTATACATTTGCGTGAAATGCAAGTGCTTTTCTACTTTCTACCTCAGTCCTCTATTGAAAAAAACAAGTTATTGAATTATACCTATTATCCCGAAAGATATAAGCATACAAAGACGTATGAATTTGGGACCCCCTGGCAAACACTGATACAGACTAACAAGGACTAACATTATACAAAAACCATAGATTTAAAAAATATATTGCGTCATATTGACACAAACGGGTAGAATTCATTATCTCCTTTTATTGCGGTCTATTGAAATAAAAAATTCTTCTCATTTTGTCACATTTGACGTACATCAACCTCTGTAACATTCACTTCTATAATATCATGTTCTGAGAACATTCATTTTTCTTGGTTATAGTTTTGCACGAAATGTCAGTGATTTTATCCTTGATTAAATAAATAAATGTTTATGGACATATCACATAAATTGAGCTAACCCCACAGTAAGTTGTAAACTTGCATTGTAGGATACAAACTCAACGATTATATTATATTTTATAATAGATACTTATATAGATAAATATCCAAGAGCCACTCAATCTGAAAAAGATCGTTTTCCATCATGACCTGAGGGGGATCGAACCCAAGCACCCTCGTGTCGCAGGCTGACGTGTTGACCACTGCGCCACGGAGCTCACCAATTGATTCACCTTATAAAATAAAAACAAAGCCAGGGGGTGTCATTCTCTACTGCCTGTCAGGTAGTTGAAGATATGACTAAAGGTACGCGTGCCCGGCTCCCCGAGCTGCTACTTACACATCTCTAATTTATCCGAGTGAGTAGTATTCCAAATACCTTTATCCCATTCCCCAACCCAATAAACTCCTACCCTATCCTCGCTTAAGAACGGTTTCGATGAGCAGCAGCGTCGGAACCGATATAAGCCAAATAAATTACGCTCGCCAACCAGCCTGCCAAGCGTGGTGAGTATGGCAATATCCTCCCATGGAACGAAGATTCCGTGGGAGAGGCCTTTGTCCAGCAGTGGACATTTGCGGCTGGAATGATGATACAATAAGAACATAAATAGATTATCAAATACTTCCCCTAAATACACAGAAGGCGTAATAGATCTTTGCGTAGAACACTCGTATATTTTCTCAGGAAAATATATCACATGGAACATTTACGAGGCGCTGCGTAATGATTTATTTGTGTTAGATAAAGTGTTGTTTTTATGGGTTATGTAGAATGGTTAACAATAGCTTGTTTTGATATATTGGCTGTGCGTTATGCCGGCATAAAAATAACAAAGTACTGTTATATTGACTAATAGGTACTGCCTGAATTAAAATGTAATAAATACTTATGTTCTAATAATACAGGGTTAATTATTCGAGCTAATTGCGGAACATGGGTGTTAGGAAAACTTTTTTTTAGTAGTTTCTATACTTCGCAAACTGGATTGTAATATTTAATATCACTTAATGCAATATTTAAAAAGATCTGAGTGCAAAATGACAAAAGGAGAATGTTGATACAATTAAATTAATATCTCGAAATCACATTCTTTCACATACCTTTGTAATGTTTGCAATGAATTTCGTAAATATCAAATTCTAAGCCCTTTATTTATTTATCATTTGTGCAATTATAATGCTTCTACAAATATATATTTTTATGAACAGTCCCAGTATTTAAACGCATCACGCAAAAACTTACTTCGTGATATTTTCTTTCATTACTTCGAAAAGCAATATCCGGATGCAACGTTCCCAATTATCGAAGTCAAAAATATTTTACACCTCAGTTGAACTCACTGATAAATCAGAGTTTAATTTATGTTTTACTAGTTTTTGCCCGCGGTGTCATTTGCGATATGCATTCTTACCACAGTGAGTACTTTTTTAGAATGTAAAGAATTTTTATTCTTCTCCGTTCCCCAGACAAAGCGTATTCAAAATTTTATGATGATTGTTTCGTCGTCAGTAGTTACGTCGCAATAGCATAAAAAACTTATTTTCGCATAACGATCAACTAGCAACATTGTTTCCGAATGACCAGAGGGTGCGTAACTGCCTTGCGCAAAAGCCTTGCTATTATAATTGGTTTGTTACCAATCTTCTAGATACATAAACGCAAGGCAAACACAAACTTAATACAATTTGATTGTTGTATTAAAAGATTGTACCTACGTAGTTTTATAAATATTTAACACTCGATGACGAATTTTATTAATATACAAGTAAGATTTAAAATATAATAAAAAAAGCCCTGTAGCAAATTCAAATGTGAAAATTGACAAATCATTTGTATAAAGTTGTTTCGCAACATCGGAAAGCAATATCCGGGTTCAGTGCCCCAATTATCAGGAATTGTGGCTGAACTCAGTAACTGCCGTGCTACAAACACATCCATAAATATTGAAACAGACACTCATTTTAATTTATTTTTAATATTATTTACTCCTATTTCATGCCACCTGGTCATTTAATTTCTTGGCATTTGATGTAGACTTCATGTATTATTTCATTTATTTAATATTTATTTATCTCCTTATCTATTTTTTTTCTAAATTGATACTCTGTCAGTATAATTTATTGTATGGCCAATATGTATTTCAATATAAATGTACACAATTTCCGGAAATGGGCACAAACAAATGCAACACAGTTCTATACTGTCGCAGTTGTTTACGATCCAGATTGTTATTTGTATATTATGTTATTTTGGTTTCTAATAAACTCTTTAAACTTGCAAATAAACACAATGGCAAGAGTGGTGGGGATAACAAGGCAATGTTAAGTCATTCCATTATTTCTGCGACCGTTATGATACCGATTAAAGCTTCAATATCAGAGAGAGTCATATTCAAAAATAATATAATATGAAGGTCAACATTGACGAATCGTGTATTTTATATGTATAAAGTTGCTTCATACAAGGAAAAGCAATATCCGGGTGCAATGTTCCCAATTATCGGAGTTCGCGGCTGTGCTCAGTCAGTGCAGTATTGGAGATAAAATTGTACCCACCAATTTTTACTAGTAGTTTTTAAGTTATTGAATATCATCATCATCAATACTAATAATAAAACTGTAAGATTTGATCATTGAGTACGTAACTTTGTTTTCAGATATATCGTGTTTATAAGCTCTATACATATTGAAATTAAATTAAGGATATATTTCTGTATGTACTCGTATGTTATGATAAGACGTAGCCCATATACAAATGTAAGCGAACGGAGTCCCGGGAACAGCTAGTTATTGAATACACCTTAATGTGATTCAAATTAAAAATTTCATATATAAATATATTACAGTAGATTTCCATGCAATTTCGTAATTTCCATGCCTTTAACCAAATTAAAAAAAAAAAAAAAAATATTTCGTATTTTTCTGAGGTAAAACTGCCTACACCATTCTATAAATTCATTTTTCAATGAAATTATGTCAATGGCCTAAAATAACTCTATCAAAATTTGTGTAACATCGAAAAGCAATAACCAAACATAACCCATCCAATTATCGATTTTGTGGCTTCACCCCGTCACTGCTGTGTTGGAGATGGAATTCCACTCTGATAGTAAACACACTAAATATGCGCAGAAATGCTCGTGCGATTTTGGTTTACATAATTGTCTCTTACACGGCACGTCCAAATTTGTATACAATGATGGAATTGGTTGGTAGAGCAGGCAAAGGCTAGCCATTTCATTGTTCCTGCCAAACATGAATTCGACTGAGTCTAGCTCTTAAATATCAGAGAAAGAGTAAAATTCAAAAAAAAAAAACTTAAAAAGGCTAAATGGCCTGGCGCGAGATGATGGCAAGAGACCAGATGGCATGACTCTTGTGCCTTGAGATTGGGGAGGCCATTAGTTTGGGACGCCACGTGTGTTGTCACACTCGCGCCTTTCCACCTCCATGGCACTAGCCATAAGGCTGGCGCAGCTGCGGCCACCGCCGAGTCCCTCAAACGTCGCAAATATGCATGCCTTGGCAATGGCTACATTTGGGGTAGAGACTACGGGTCCATGGAGCCCTTCAGCTCATAAATTATTTATAACTATAAACAAGCGACTGATCGAGGTATCTGGTGACCAAAAGGGCTGGCAATTTTTTTGCATAACGCATTAGTGCCATCCAACGTGGCAATGCTGCCAGCCTTTTAGCCTGGCAGCATTGCCACGCAAAGCAATGATTTTTTATTCATTGATAACTTTTATTTAGTGTACATATTATATAGTTATACTTAGTTCTAGTTGTTAGTATTATATTGTTAAAGCTTAAAAATATGAATCTTAGTTATACAGTTGTTGCGTAACATGGAAAAGCAATATCCGAGAGCATTGTTCCCAATTATTGGAGTTCGCGGCTGTACTCAGTCACTGCAGGGTTAGAGACGGAATTGCACTCACCTAACTACACAAATAAATGTGCAAGCAAACTTCGTGTAATTTCGTAACTGAAATGCTTTCAGTTATTGGTATGTTACTCTTTAGTTAAAGCAGGTCTACACCCCTTCTTGGTGGATATTCCACCCATTTGCACGAACCGTTTTCAAGGTCTTTTATTAATGCGCACCGCCAATGAGTGGAATTCATTGTCCGCGTCAGTTTTTTCATATAACCCGACAGCCTTTAAGACTAACGTGGATCATGTCTTTACCTTCTGAGTTAGTCTAAGGTCAAGAGTAAGCCTATTCAAAATAAAAAAAAGCTAGTAGAGCTAACATATGTAAAGCAACTTTGCTTGGTGGTAACTGGTAACTGATATAAAGTATATTATTTATGGTCAGGGGTGTCATTCTAAACTGCATGTCCGGTTGTTGCAGGAATGGCATCGGGTACACGCACCCGGCCTCCCAAACTGTTACTTGCCTTTCCCCTATTCATCCAAGTGAGTAATAATCTAATAAGGTATTAGAATATTACTCACTTGGATGAATAGGGGAAATTCTCAAGCAATTGTGTTCCATTTTAGACCATATCGTATTTAGTAAAGAAGCGATATGTGTACATATTGTACATATATTCACTACGATTTAATGTTTCATAATATTAACAAGCAATCTCCAGGTACAATGTTACCAATTAACGGAATTCGCAGTTATGCCTAGTCGCTGCAATGTTGGGGATGGAAATACCTCACCAAAATACACACATACACATCGCGTACAATATAGTCCCGTTTTTATATAAGTTTGCGTGTACCATCCTAGATGTTATGAAAAAACCTCATCGTTGCTTCCCTCCAGGCAAGATAGAGGTCAAATGCACTCAAATTATTCATTAAAAAAAAAACACTCGATTAATTTTTTTTCTTCAGTCATCTTAATAGTGAAATAGTTATCGCTTTCGTTAAAAAAGTTGAGTCGTGTAATAAAAATTATTGCATTTGTTTTTTCATAACTTGGCAAAGCAGTATCCTGGAGCGATGTCCTTAATTATCAATGTTTGTGGCTGTGCTCAATACCTACTGCAATCACTCACCTATCAACACACATAAATAAATATGCAAGCAAAAGCTCCTGCAATTTCGCAACTCGCTTCGCAATTTCGTAATGTTCCCAATTAATTGGTGTGTTACTATTTAGTTAGCTAGGTAGTAGAGCTAACATATGTTAAGCAACTCTGGGTTTATTGCTATAGATAAATGATATAGATTATAAAAAACTAGTACGACTACGAGGAAAAACCCTCTAGGTGGATTGGAAGGTACGTCTAATTAACGGTTAATAAGTAAAATTGCTATTGGTCATCATCATTATAATAAATCTGTAAGGGTTAGCCATGGAGTAAGTTTCTTTATTTTCAGAGATATCGTGTTTATAAGCTCTATACATGATACTGTAACTATATTGACGATTATTAGATAATTTTCTGTATGTATGTTCCTTTATAACTTTTATGAAACTTGGTAGATAAATATTTACATACAGGGCACAGGAAAGGCTACTTAAATTTCTTTGTATATATAAAACGTAAAGTCGTGGCCTCCATACAAACACAATTTGCGAATGTACACGAAGTGAGTCACGGGCACAACTAGTCCTTTATAAAATAAATAATTAATTAACATCAAAAAGCAATATCCGGGTGCAATGTTCCCAATTATCGGATTTTGTGGCTATGTGCAGCCACTGCAGCGCTGGAGATGGAACTGCACTTACTCTACACATAAATATGCGCGCAAACGCTCGTGCAATTTCGTTTTACATAATTTTCACTCACACCTCACGCCGCTGAATATTTGCATTTAATGAATTAATTAGTGATACACAATTTGTTCTAGTAAATTACTTGTGTGAGTGTTGATTAGCATTATGAATGCTGGAAAATTTATTTGTGTTGGTAGGAAACGGAACGACAAAGGTGGTTTTGAGTATTATCCTACGTATTATCTCATGCAAATATGTGTTTGTATTATTTTTAAAATGCTGGTTTAGAAGAAATATGGCTAAAAAGCTTAAAAAGTACCGTTTGTACATCTGACTAGCGTATTCTCGCGTATTTGTTTACATTACTATTTATAAACCGCTGCTATTCTGGTATATAATTTAACATTGTTAAATTTCATGTTTGTTGTTCATCATATCAGCCGCAAGATGTCCACTGCTGGACATAGGCCTCTCCCAAAGATTTCCAAAATTACCGGTTGAAAGCGGTCTGCACCCAGCGTTGTTGTTCATATCATCGTAATTAATATAATAAATGCGAAAGTGAGTTTGTTTATTGGTTTGTTGTTTATTTATTTGTTTGTTACGCATTCATGCTTAAACTACTGAACCGATCATTATGAAACTTTGCATACGCATTGTATACCTTTACCTATACCTTTTGTACCGGAAAAAGTATTGTTCCCGAAACATTGACATCGCGATGGGCGCCGTAGTTGAAAGCTAGTAAATAGTTATAATAAATTCTTCATTGACATATTATACCACGCAATATATTTAACGTCTATGACATCAGCTTAATTGCTTCGACATACAAGGTCTAAAAATACACCATTTCGAGATTCTTACATACATACTCGTATATACAATAAATAAAAAAACCCTGTCCGATTTTTGAAGGGATGGTTCAACCCGTCGATATGAACAACTATGAACAACTTTTCCTATGGGATTAAAGCCAGGAACTAAAAAAAATGGACGTTTTCAAACAAGCGTTCGGCCACCCGGTCAATTTGTATGGAAATGTCAAAACAAATTTCGAGTTTCCAGCATTGGTCTCGTAGAAAAAGTTGTTCACATAGACGGGCTGAATAACCCCTTCAAAGATCGGATAGGGTTTTCTTTACATATTGAATACTAGCTTTCGCCCGCGGCTCCGCTCGCGTCAATGTCGATCCCTCGGGAATAGTACTTTTTCCAGGGATAAAAGGTAGCCTTTGTCCTTCTCCGTACTTCAGAGAACTTGTATGCAAAATTTCATTATGATCGGTTCAGTAGTTACAATGTGAAAGCGTAACAAACAAACAAACTCACTTTTGGATTTATAATATTAGTTAGGATTAGGATAAGTAACAAACTAAAAAAATCGAGCCCTCAACTAACCAAAATTCAAGAACGGAAGGCAACCTAGACTCGCACGTAGGATATATCTGGCTCGCTAGTCCAATTTCCTCAGATTTAATTCCCGGAACTCTGTCTACCCCGTAAGAGAGAGTGAAGGAAAATTGCAAAACCGCGAGGTACTTATCCCATATTTTTTATTGCATCTTCTACTTTACTTGAAATGATGGCTGTTATAAGATTCACCTGTTAGTTTGTCTGTAGGTATGTGTGTGTGTGTGTGTGTGTGCTTGTGTATCTATCTGCGCTATATTTGCCTCCAAACAGACGATAAGAACATGGGTTTCCTTACTATCTCATACTGAAATAAAAGAAAAAAACATAACATAACATTCTGTTTATTTCGTTAGTCAAATATATAAAAACACGCGATACATTTAACGAAAATAATATAAGCCTCAACATATAAGTTCTCAAATATCTTCGAGATTTATAAATAACAAACTAGAAATCTCGAGCACGTGTAGAGCTAATAACACAAAGGCGGGAACGGAAGGCAACCCACACTCGTACGTTACGTACCGTACATATCTCTGCCTCGCCCGTCCAATTACCTCGGATTTACTTCCCTGCCTATCCGCTAATTTATTATCATTCCAAAGTGAATATTTAGAAGTCACTCCTGGAGATTAAAGCGAATAAAACATTAGGCCTGAACTCGAGCCGTACAAGATATTCTGCTGATGTACTCAACGGGCAAGTCAGTTCGTGTGCTTTGAATATATTATTTCGGTGACTCGCTTTACTAACAGTAATTTTTGGCTCATCAGGTATTATAGCTAGAGATAAACATTGAGAAATGTAACAAAAAGTCCAGATAATTGTAAAAAGGATAAAAAAACGGTTGTCCCATTTTTAGGGTTCTGCACCTCAAAAAGGAACCCTTATAGGATCACTTGGTCTGTCTGTCTGTCGGTATGTCAAGATCCTTTTTCTCAGGAACGTGTATAGGTATCGAGCTGAAATTTATATCAAATACTCAGGTCTACTGACCCTTGGAGCTGTGAAAAAATCAAACTTCTAAGCCAACGTAATCAAAAGATACAGCTAGTTAGGCCGCAAATTTTCGTGTTTTTTTACACTCGCAGGGGGATTCCCTATGCAATAGGCAATTTTTCTATGCCTTTATCTGTGGTATGAGACGTTGCCCTGTATGATTTACAGGGCAACGTCTCATACCACAGATAAAGGCATAGAAAAATTGCAAAAAGCATTAATTTTGAGTTACAAAATTAATATATATTTATTAGACGGAATCATTCTTGCGCGAGTCCAACTCGCACTTGGCCGGTTTTTTTTATCCTTTTTCCTTCTTTTGTAATCACTAATTGGTTCAACAATGGATGCTGCAAAATTTGGTGAGCATTGATTGAAGAGCTTTCCTTCAACGGGATAGCTGGTTGACAATTTTTTTTCCGCATTGTCATCCGTTTGACAAGATGGGTGTGAAAAATTCCAGGAGGGCTATTTTAGATATGGCGAGTTACTAAAACGTATACAAGTCACACTCGAGACGAGTGTGACTTGTATACGTCCATGTCACGAAATACCATTTTGCCATATTTTCGAAACCGTCGCTTGAGTTGTAGTGCAGCCAACATTTAGAGAAACCTTAGAAACCTTTAGTTTTTTCTCGTTTCACACAGAAAATACTCTAAACGTTTCTATAATTTATAAAAGATTATTAAAATGTGTTTAAGGTGTAGTATCAAACGGAACATTAAATAGAGATAAGTGACCTTCAAATGGTAGTAGGTGTCTTTGACATAAAGGCGGACGCCTTTTTATGTCGCTCGTGAAAACGTGCGGTCTAACGAAAAAATAGTTTTTTGGAAACGCTTAGTCACGCATTCAACAATAGTACCCCAGTTCATCGGGGACACCGAAAAATTCGCCAAATTTAATTTGTATGAATTATTTATTATACCTGGGGCACTTGCTGAACAACCACAATCTACGAAATAAACTAAATAAAATTGAAGAACCGGCTTTCTAATTTATGCTAGTTATATCAAGTTTGAGTCATGCTCCTGCAGTGGAGACTAAAAAGACCTGAGGATGATGATGGTGATATCAAGTTAACGATTAAAAATGTACCTATGTCCGCATTTTTTTTTTTTTTTTTTTTTTTTATATTAAATGAGTTTACTCTTGACCATAATCTAGGCCAAAGGCAAAGATATGATCTAGGATCGAGCGAGTTCACCCAGAAGAAGCCTATTCACTCTAACTTTAAAAAGATTCAGGTTATATGCGCTCGGAAACACAGACGCAGGCAATGAATTCCAATCCTTAGCTGTGCGCATAATAAAAGAAGATGAAAAGCGCTTGGTACGAATGTTAGGAATTTTAACCAGGTAAGGATGGTACCCAGCAGTGCGTCTGACCGTCCGATAGAAGAAAGGAGAAGGTGGTATGAGTTCGTGCAGTTCTTGAGCACCTTCCGAAGAATATTCTGTAAAAGACACATAAGCTGGCGACTTTGCGTCTATGGCTAAGACTTTGCAGTTTATTTTTTATGAGTCTTTGGTCGCCTATTAATTTCCTGGCCCTGCGGTCCACCGAATCCAATGCGGCAAGTTGATATTTGGCTGAGCCATCCCAAAGGTGGCTGCAATACTCCATGCATGACCGGACTTGCGCCGTATAAAGTGTAAGGAGCTGTCCTGGAGTGAAGTATCGTCTAACCTTGTTCAGGATGGCTAGCTTTTTGGCCGCTGTTTGAGCTTTGGTTTCGATGGAAGTGCCGAAGTTAAGGTCAGAAGACAACTTCATGCCGAGGAGTTCAAGCTCATTTGCCAAAGGTAGAGAAATACCACGGAAAGTAGGAGACAAGTTAAAAGGACTACTTTTTGCGGAAAACAAACACGCCTGTGTTTTGGTAGCATTGAAACTAACCAAATTTCTGTCACCCCATTGGGACACTGAGCTTAAGGTCGAGTTTACACGCTCTACCATGGCCTCTCTCTCTGAACAAACTTCTGCTCCGCTAGCCCCAGCGCTGGTCAAATATCTCTCCATGACTGTACTATCATCTGCGTAAGCGACTACGCCAGGTGACAGCATGTCGTTGATGTGTAGCAGGAAAAGAGTCGCGGAGAGAACAGACCCTTGAGGAACACCGGCATCAATAGCCATGAGGTCTGAGGAGCAGCCGTCAATGACTACTCGGATCAACCGTTCACTCAAGAAGTCAGATATCCAGCTACAAAAGCCTGCAGGGATACCGTATGCAGGAAGCTTGCTTAGCAGACTTGCATGCCAAACCCTATCATAGGCCTTCGAGATGTCGAGTGACACTACGAGAGCTTCGCCGTGTTTCTCAATGGCCTCACCCCAACAGTGCGTGACATACACTAGAAGGTCGCCAGTCGATCGTCCCCGGCGAAAGCCGTATTGACGATCACTGAGCAGATCATTAGTTTCTAAGTACGTCAGCAGCTTGTTGTTGAGTACTCTCTCCATACCCTTACAAAGTATGGAGGTGATGGCAATTGGTCGATAATTACAGGGGTCAGCGCGACTACCTTTTTTGGGGACCGGCTGCACGTTGGCAAGCTTCCAGGATTTAGGTACGGTGTTTGTTTCAACGGAAAGGCGGAACAATCGTGTTAGTATAGGAGACAACTCTGGACCACAGTACCTAAGGACTCTAGCTGGTATGCCATCTGGACCACTAGCTTTATTCACGTCAAGACTCTGTAACGCTCTTCGTACCTCTTTATTGTGTATGGTGACCTCCGGCATCGTAGAATCACAGCGAGGAATTGAAGGTGGTTGTTTGGAGCCAGTGTCGAGACGAGAATTGCTCGCAAATAGAGAGGCAAAAAGGTTAGCCTTATCTACAGCGGAGTGAGCCAGAGAACCGTCAGGTTTCTGTAGGGGAGGCAACATAGGACGGCAGAAGTTGGTTTCGACAGATTTCGATAAGGACCAGAACTGCTTACTTCCCGGTGGGTAAGATGCTAATCTGGATCCCACGCGACTGATATGGTCGAAACGAGCCTTGCGGATCACCCGCTTGCAAGACCTGGCGGCTTTATTAAATGCTCTTTTCTTCGATCGAACCCTCCTAGCACGAATCCCGCGATCACGAGCTTGGACCCCGGCCTGGTAGGCAGATTCTTTTTGTGCTTCTGCACGTGCGCATTCCGCATTGTACCAAGGCCGGGCTCTGTAACCGAGCGGAATGTCGGAGAACGGAATAAAATATTCCATTCCCTGCCGAATCACGTCCGTAATCGTATCAGCCGCAATGGAGGGGTCGCTCGATGCAAAGCACATTTGACGCCAGGGATAAGACGCAAAGAAATGCCGCATCTCATCCCAGTCTGCTGACTCATAACGCCAGACTCTTCTTGTGCCTCTAGGGCTTTCATCTGGAGAAGAGCTGGTCGATATGGACTTAACAAGACAGTGGTCAGACGTGCCCAATGGGGCAGAGACCACTATTGAGTGTGTGTGTCTGGGTTTGTTGTCAGCAGCAGGTCAAGACAGTTGGGTGTATGTCCAACAACATCAGGTATTCTCGTCGGCACCTGCACCAGCTGGGAGAGATCAAGCGATAATGCAAACTTGCGTGCCTCTCTTCCAGCATGGTCAGTTTTCTGGAACGGGAACAACCATTCTTTATGATGGGCATTAAAGTCCCCCAGAAAAATTAATTCCGCCGTAGGAAACCTTTGTTGGGCCTTATCTGCCATTTCCATGAGGTGGTCAAATAGCTTACTTGTCTCCTGGTCACCAGAGTGTGAACGATAGACACAAGCGTATATGGTTTTATCTACTCCTGTATCTACCAGAAGCCAGATTGCAGAAAAACCAGAAACTTCAAAGCAACGGAGACGCCGATAGCAAATGTCATCGCGGACATACACACAGACCCCAGCATACTTCTTGAATTTATATTCAAGGGAGTATCCCGGGTAGTTGAGGTACGCCACGTCCGATGGTGTAGCAATCTGCGTCTCCGTGAGAAAAAATAGGTGCGGCTTCTCGGTCTCGAGGTGGTGGTGGACTGGATCAAGGTTTGAGTGCAATCCTCGGATGTTAGTGAGGTGCACCTTTTTTGGGAGGAAGTGCAGCCGTTTTTTAACCTTATTTTTCTTTCTCTTATTTTGCATTTTTTGGAGTGTTTTGGGGAAGAAGAAGAAAAAGACGAGGCGCTGCTAGGTAAACCAAAACAACTCAACAGTTGGGCTAGGCTGCTCGGTGGGGAACCCAATCTGGTGGCTGCGGTGACGCCCCAACCCCCCCGAGTATGACCACCGGGTCCTCCCTTCCAGTCGCCAACTGGCACGATGGACCATATCGGGATTATGCACCGTTGTGTGGGGCAGCCTTTTGCGCATGGCTAGTGCGCTACTTGGGCCCCCTACTACCGGCGGTCGGCCTACGGCTAAAGACCGTGCTTGGGATCCCGCTAGCATCCAGGTTGAGTTACCCGATACAACATCGCCCAATGTCTGACTGGTTCCGGGCTGCGCAACTGACCCTTTTCCCTTCTCCAATGGCACTGGCACTCCTGCGCGCCACCGGAACGCTAAATCGCTTGGCGGTGGTCTTCGGCAGGAGGGTGGTCGCAAGCCAGGCGACTCATTGCGATTGCATATAGAGCCTACCACCTGCTTCGAGGGATCTTCAGCCGCTGTCGCTGTAGAAACAGAGACAACGTTGCCCGGGGTGGACCACTAGGAGGTAGATCCCTACCACCGCATCTTTGTCTAGATTTTTTTTAAGTTATGAAATACAATAATTCAAGTTCCAACTAACGAGGTCTCCAGGACGCGAGCGATAACAAAGTGACCGCGATACTTCGAATGTAATTTGAAGCGCTTCGGCAAATTCAATTTGTAATCCTTTTTATGAATGCGGAAAACGAAAAGTACCGGAAGATATTTTTACCCCTTTCGGACCAATTGCTGTTAATATAAATATATAAGGACATATCACACAAATTGAGCTAGCTATACAGTAAGAAGTGAACTTGTGTCGTAGGATACTAACTCAACGATACTATATTTTATAATAGATACTTATATAGGTAAACATGCAGGACCCAAGTCAATCTGAAAATTATCGTTTTCCGGGTCTTTTCGGTGACCGGGGAATCGAACCCGAGCACCCTCGTGTAGCAAGCTGGCTTGTTAACCTCTGCACCACGGAGCTCGCCAGTAGTGTCATTTATCTATTGTTAGAAGGTTTAACGAAAGGCCTATTCCAATATTTAGATTTACTTAAAAGTTTCGGTAAATAAATCACGTACATTATTACGACTAGGTCAGGGGTGTCTGCTTGGCCGGTGGTTGCAGGACTTGCAGATGTAGCATCGGGTACCCGCGCCCGGTCTCCCAAGCTGTTAAATAATTTTACTACATTCATCCAAGTGAATAGTATCCCAATACCTTATTTGTCTTCCCAGAAGCCAACAAATACTTCGCCTTCCCCAGCGTAAAAATGCTTGCGATGGGCCGCAGCGTCGGAAGATTATGATGAATTATTAAGACTTCAGACACATACAATACAAATCCTATGATCTATGGGGCATAGATCATGGGATTTGTAAAACATTTGTTTCCCGATAAAGATCACGAGACTCCAGCGGCCAGGTGGTCGGACGTCCTGACCAAAATCGCTTATGTGAATAAGGTATCGACGTTAGATGATATCTTATTTTCAGCAGTAGACTTCTTGTGTGTAACTGTGTTGCCACTACTGTCCTTCAGTCTGCATCTTTTGGTATACTAAAAAATGCAGATATTATATAAAGTCACTATAGAGGATTACTATACTCTTTAAAATATCAAATAATAAAATTAAGATAAAAATAAAAGAGAGTTCTCATACGACTTGATGTACAAGAAACCGTGACTACACCATCATGAGCTAACTTACGCACGCTCAGTTGTGGACCAAACTCCTACGCTCTTGAAACTTAACAGCTGACTGTACGGGAACAGAAGAGAGTTCCCATACGAGTAAAATGAACTTGTGTGAATATGTGACGTCATCACATCACACAGCCGCACAAGTTCCTTAACATGTAGAACTTATAAATAAATTTTAATATCAATACAACTACTTTTTAAGTAATTTTCCTACTATTGGATAGCTTAATACAAATTTGGATACATACACACATATTATAACGTTTTTATCTCTTACAAACCCCGGATAGACAGAGCCTAAAGCCAAAAGACCTACTGCTTAGCACATTCGTGGGCGTAAGGTTTAAAATAAAATCTTTTGCTAGCCGCATCCTTATTTTTTTCGCCCATTCCTTTTTATGTCTGCGCGGGAAGAGAAACAGCTGGTATATTCTACTTTTTTTTCAGACCAGCTTAGAACATATTTGGATGACGTAGTTTTACTTATGCCTCCTCAATTATTGTTTTGCAATTATATTTTTTTATGAATTTAATTTTAAGTTTCCAGCAAAGAGCTTTTACTTAGCTCTTAACATCTAAAGTTCAGGCAAAACAAACACCGCCAACCTGCCATTAGAACGCTAAATTATCACTTGATTGTACAACAAACTGTTCTCTCTGTTTTTTTAGCACGACGTAAAATGGACTGTGTGTATAACTTTGCTATTTCAGTTCTAAAGTACTTCAGCTCAGTCCCCCTGTTAGCCGCAGTTCTGCCAAAGAATCTCCTCAATCAATTTGAAATAACTCCGTGCCCGATATATCGGAACTGTGCCGGATTAAGTTATCAGAGCGAAAACTTCAACAGGCGTGCAATCGGCCAAGTTGCTACAAAAATTGTTGTAGCCAGTGAACTTTGCTGTGAACCTGAAAAGTTGTAAAGGCGGTAAAAACTCGTTACGCCAAATCGGCCACTAAAACTCGTGAAGCGAAAATTCTATCCAACTTCAATTTACTTTTATTGTTCTTACTCTTCCTATTCTTCGGAGTAAAAGTTTTTTTCTTACGTTTTACAGACCATCTAAGCATTTTTTATACTCATTCAAACGAACGAACCGTCAAAATTTCACGTTTGAATTTTTCCTTGTTTCACTGTATCAAAGGAAAAGCGGAGGATTTCGTTCCCACTGTAATGTAAATAATCTTTATTTGGATTCCCTTTTTGCGCTTTACTCGCTTAATTTTGTACAGGACGAGCCCCGGTCTCATGATGAGAATCGCTTTATTGTTATTTGCTTGTCGATGGTTTTTGATAAATTTGAAAACCTTATTAGCTGGGGTTTAGTCAGTAAATTTTAATCATGTTTGATTTCAAAAGAAATAAATGAGTTTGAATAATAATTTAAAATAATAATGACCAAGGATTTAAATTATTTGTAGAAAATTTAAATATAACTGAGTATCTTTTTCTTATAGTCATAAATGTGTAAGAGAATTCAATTGCAGTTACATTACATCTATTATTTCATTAAACAGTTTGAGCTTATAGTTTTTGAGCCACTTTTCATTTTTTTTTAAATCCATTCTTTGATGACGGAAATACGGAGGTAAGAAACTTAAAAACCGGCCAAGTGGAAGTCGTATTCGCGCATGAGTGGTTCCGTACCATTTTTTAAAAACATCATGTCATCCTCTCTTTAAATATTTTAATATAATTATTTATTTTTCAAAGTCATCATCATCATTTCGAGTAGGTGTCACGGTCAATCGACCATGCACACCCTGGTGTCAGAGTTCTTCGGAACCGCCTCGGCCTCTGACGTGGTTCCTTTAACGACTACCAGAAGGCAGCCGGGACCCACGGCTTAACGTGCCTTCCGAAACACGGAATCATCTTTATTATCAGACAATCAGGTGATTCAAGCCTGCAATGTCCTAACCAAACTGGAAACAACTAAACAAAGTATGCTTCCGGTGGGAATCGAACCCACGACCCCCAGGTCAACAGGCAAACGCCTTAACCACTGGACCACGGAGGCTGTATTTTTCAAAGTGATAATATAGCTTAATATTCTGTGCATATTTCTACCCGTTGCCGTTATCAATATCAAGCAAAAACGAGCAAAAAAATCACATTTCCATGAGCCCATTTAAATATTTTTTTTTTCTGTATATACTAAAAAAGAGATGATAAATTTATATTGCCGGTATAATATTATAGCGGCAATAGAAATACATCATTTGTGAAAATTCAACTGTCTAGCTATCACGGTTCATGAGATACAGCCAGGCAGACAGGCAGACAGACTGACGGACTGTAAAGCCATATTAATAGGGTCCCGTTTTTACCCTTTAGGTACGGAACAAAAAAATATACACATCCAAAATCGATTTGACTAAATCTACGGCAAACAGGCATTGCAGCGTGTTTCGCCTGTTTTCATTGAGCATTTGAGTGAAATATGAGCCGCTTTGGACACAAATCGCCGCTCGCATCTAATCAATCAAGCGTCCACGGCGAATAAATAACAAAATGAGCTTGCTATGTTTTCACACACTTCCAATTTTCAATGTAATTGATAACCATTGTGATGCTTTCTAATAAATAAAAATAATTAGCTTTTTTACCCGACTGACCCACCCAGAGAGAGGGTAACGATTTTCGCGCGTATGTATATATGTACGTATGTAAGTAAGTATGTCTCTACTATTGTTCATTCCTGTAGCCTAAACGGCTTGACTGATTTTAAATTGTAAGGTGTCATATGATTTGTATTCTTCCCTGGTGTTTCATAGGCTTGGACGAATAAACCACTAGACTATGTGACGTCAGTAAAATATCGATATAGATAAACTGGCAAAAACTTGCAAAGAGTTGTTACTTCTTAGAGCCCTAATGGCTTGACCAATTTTAAAGAATGAGACCTCATTAGATTTGTATTCTTCCCAATAGTCTTATGAGCAATGTGACGTCAGCTAAAACATCAATTTTACGGACATAAATACAACAATTTATAAATATCAAATTGATAAACTTAGTTCCTAATTCGCAAAAGAGATGGCGCAGGGTAGATGGTTAGACGGGTTTTTTTAGATTTTTAAAACTAGTGGTTCTGCGAGAACAGTAGACCTCGCGAGCCCTTACAACCAACATCCACATTTGCCCTCCAGTGCTCTAAAATATATCTGTTACTGATATGCTAATTGATTAAAGGATGATTTCCTTCAGTTACTATTCCCCAATCCCCGCTGCTCTTAATTACGTACCAGAGGAAACGGAAATTTAAACCTACATTCCCTTTACCAGAAGACCCGACCAGACCCTTTTTTAAGAGGAAACACTAAGCTCGAGAGAATTGAAAAATAGATATTTATAATATCTATTGCTGTCGCGCCGCGTGTCCAAACAAACCCCGCAGAGTGCAATAGAGATAACTGCAGCTCGGCCGGAAAATACTTACTTATAAAAATTACACAAAATTAACGCTTCGTACTCTGACTTCTTCTCCAAACCTTAACCGATTTAATTTCTTTTTACATTAAAAATTTAAAATAAGCTATGGCTGTTTTTCTGCGTTTCTTTTTCTTATATAATTGCCCAAATTTGTTTTCTTGATGTTTGAACACAACGGAAATTCGCAAAACACAAAATTTTAACATTTGGATTTTTTTAGTAAAAAATCATTACTCCGGATAGTACCAACAGTACTATCCGGCGAGGAATCAGGGGACTACTCTTGTATGGAAACACGACCCTTGAGCACCATGTTTAGTATGATTTTTTTTACACATTAGCTAAGGTGGAGTGATACTCTTCAAGATCGGAAATATCGGAATAGCGAACTTGGCATGGGTGAATAGGAGGCAAAGTTTAAGTACCCGGTTTCATAGTTGTTATGTTACCAATTGGTCAAAATTATAATACCAAAATTTTATTAGGACGCTAATTTTCAACTATTATGGCAGACAAACAAGCGAACTTTACGTTAAGGAGTGGCCGACACCTATAAGCCCCGGGTTCAAGTCACAGGATAGCATGTGGATCTTTTTTTATTTATTTTTAATTTTTATTTCAGGATTCTAAGTTTATTCAGTGTTTTCAATTATAAAAGTAATACGCAGTATCATGCTTTAAGCCAAAAAATATTTTTCATATTTTGATTTTCGTTCCTTAGGGAAAGTTGTTCAATTTCACTCCCTCTCCACTTCACGTACTTTAATTTCTTTCATAAATATACAGAAAATCGATTTCAGACAACTTTTGGGCAAATTGCCGACTATAAACACGTTCAAGTTTATCGTATAAAAAAGTTGTTCAGACAAAAAAGTTGCGTCTTAATGAGAATAACAAAAAAGTCTAATGACATTTTTGATTTTTTTTCCAAATAGCTGTGCTATGAGTTTTTTTAAGTTTGGGACCCCCATATATCCGCCATTTTTTTAAATTTCGAAAAACTGGCACGACAAAAAAAATCTATATAATTTTCGGTAATTAGCGGCCTGCTTACAAAATTTCATGAGAATCAGTTGAGAAATGCGACCTGTAGGCGAGAACAGACAGACAGACGGACAAAAGAATTTTGGGCCAGTGGAAACTGAGACGCTTCGCTCGCTTCGCTCGCTAAATAAAAAAAGATTCACATGCTATCCTGTGACTTGAACCCGGGGCTTATAGGTGTCGGCCACTCCTTAACGTAAAGTTCGCTTGTTTGTCTGCCATAATAGTTGAAAATTAGCGTCCTAATAAAATTTTGGTATTATAATTTTGACCAATTGGTAACATAACAACTATGAAACCGGGTACTTAAACTTTGCCTCCTATTCACCCATGCCAAGTTCGCTATTCCGATATTTCCGATCTTGAAGAGTATCACTCCAACTTAGCTAATGTGTAAAAAAAATTATACTAAACATGGTGCTCAAGGGTCGTGTTTTTCCATACAAGAGTAGTCCCCTGATTCCTCGCCGGATAGTACTGTTGGTACTATCCGGAGTAATGATTTTTTACTAAAAAAATCCGAATGTTAAAATTTTGTGTGTTACGAATTTCCGTTGTGTTCAAACATCAAGAAAACAAATTTGGGCAATTATATAAGAAAAAGAAACGCAGAAAAACAGCCATAGCTTATTTTAAATTTTTAATGTAAAAAGAAATTAAATCGGTTAAGGTTTGGAGAAGAAATCAGAGTACGAAGCGTTAATTTTGTGTAATTTTTATAAGTAAGTATTTTCCGGCCGAGCTGCAGTTATCTCTATCGCACTCTGCGGGGTTTGTTTGGACACGCGGCGCGACAGCAATAGATATTATAAATATCTATTTTTCAATTCTCTTGAGCTTAGTGTTTCCTCTTAAAAAAGGGTCTGGTCGGGTCTTCTGGTAAAGGGAATGTAGGTTTAAATTTCCGTTTCCCCTGGTACGTAATTAAGAGCAGCGGGGATTGGGGAATAGTAACGGAAGGAAATCATCCTTTAATCAATTAGCATATCAGTAACAGATATATTTTAGAGCACTGGAGGGCAAATGTGGATGTTGGTTGTAAGGGCTTGCGAGGTCTACTGTTCTCGCAGAACCACTAGTATACTAGCTTTCGCCCATGGCTCCGCCCGCGTCAATGTCGATCCCTCGGGAACAGTACTTTTCCCGGGAAAAAAGGTGGCCTATGTCCTTCGCCGTACCTACTTCAGAGAACTTGTATGCAAAATTTCATGATGATCGGTTCAGTAGTTACGGCGTGAAAGCGTAACAAACAAACAAACAAACAAACGAACGAACGAACTTCAACCAAATTACTTGTAGTGCATAAAACTTAACATTTGCACATTCTAGGAAGCTATTTAAAATACTCCAACTGCTTTTCGTTCATCAAAACTGTAAAAAGCAGAACGAAATCCGCCATTTTACAAAACATAACTGTAAGTCCTACAATCTCCGACTCTATCTACTCTGTAACGATGAAGACATCTAGCTTTACGAATTTTAAGAAAAACTTATTTATAAATATCAGTTAGAAAGAATTTTCGCAGTAATACTTACAAGACAGCCCCAAATATCTCAATTTTTATCCTAGGCTCTCTGAAAACACTTCCAGACAACAGCTGCGGCTGATAGCTAATGTGCGGAAACTTACAGTGCACACAGCTAGTCTCAATGATACGAACTAGCTGGAGCTAGGCTTTAACATTTTACTCTTTTGGATATAGTTAGTATACACGACTATAAGTTTCCGGAATGAATATGAAAAAATACTATTAAAGGTACAAAATTAATTTATTGTTTTTCAAAATAATCTCCCTTGGCGTCTATGCACTTTTTCATTCGATGAAACCAGTTTTGAAAACTTTTGTGCCACTCCTCTGTGGTGACCTCTGAAACGTGTTTTTCATACTCCTCGACAGCCTCTTCTGGTAATGAAAATCGTTGACCGCGTAATTGGTTCTTAATTTTTGGGAACAGAAAAAAGTCACAAGGTGCCAGGTCGGGACTGTATGCAGGATGACTTATGAGTTCTACATTTTTCGCCTTCAAAAAGTCGTTTGTCTGTCTGGCCGTGTGAGAACTGGCATTGTCGTGGTGCAGGATGATACGGCGTTTACGGTTATTTTTACGGAGTTCGTCAATAACTTCCGGCAAACAAATGGTCGTGTATCAGTCACTATTCACTGTACGACGATTCTCTAAAGCAACAGTAGCCACGTGTCCAGTTTTATTAAAAAAAGAAGCAATCATCCGCTTAGATGCACTTTTCACGCGCGCCACTTTGGTTGGTTTCGGCTCATCTTGAAAGACCCATACGCTCGATTGCTGCTTTGTTTTGGGATCGTAGCAATAAATCCATGTTTCGTCACCTGTTACTATGTCCCACACCAAATTTGACGCACCTTCGTTGAATCTGGTAAGCATGGCACGGCACCAAGTGACGCGGTCCGTTTTTTGAGCCTCGGTCAAGTTGTGTGGGATCCACCGCGAGCACAGCTTTCTCACACCCAAATGTTTGTGTAGGATTAATTGTATTTGACTCATGCCTATTTCTAAGGATGTGCGAATTTCATGGTAGGTCACATGCCTGTCTGTTTCAATCATACGGCGCACAGCATCGATGTTTTTGTTGGTCACAGCGGTGGACGGCCGACCATCGCGAGATTCGTCACTGAGATTGATACGACCACGCTTGAATTCTGTAAACCAGCTATAAACAGTTCATCTTGCATGGTGCTTCATTGCCAAAAGCTGTTTCAAGCCGAGCGATGCTCTGTTGAGCTGTCAAATTACACTTAAAATCGTAGAAAATCATACTACGAAAATTTTCCCGAGTTAAATCCATGTTGATGCAGACACACGATTTTTTAAATGGCGCCACAAGGTAAAAACAAATGAAACAAACTGCATTCTACAGCCAAAGAGTTCTATTTTCAAATGTTGCAATAAATTTTTAAATATTGTTTATGTAAGTGGCCAGTTCCGGAAACTTACAGTGCGCCCTATGTATACTATACATAATCAGACTAGCTTATAAAAAAAATCATATGTTAAGGATTTTTCTCAGTGATACACAATCCAGAAAGTTATGGAAATATTCAAAGCTTGTTTGACTTAATTAACCAACTAAGGAACCTTGTATATATTTTAAATAACATGGAAATTTAACGTCTTAAGCCTAAACTTTGCTATACTTAGAATAATATGAGAATCTATCTGATGTTACAAACAAAATATACAAAATTATTCAGGGTATCCTAATTTTGAAAAAAAAACATATATTTTCTTTTGTTATTCATGTGTGTAAGTCGCCAACACTAGTGACAGATTATTCAAGCTGATTATTTTGATTTATTTTGTTTGATAGATATGCTTACACTATAAAATATAACGGTTTTTATAATGCATTCGGTTTAAATACATCACAATATACAATTATTTGAAATCCATCAACAATATTTCCGTAATGGCTACATTATGAAATTATTTATTGAAATCGCATAATACATTAAATCACAATTTTGTTCACAAAAATAACATTCCTTATGCGCTAAAAGATTATTTTAAATTATATTAAGTCAAATAGCAATTCTATTTAAAAATTGAACCCGCCTCTCAGTGATTTTGGTGCAAAGGTTTAAAGGAAGGCCCGCCCATAACACTAGCGGCATTACCACGCTGAATTGCACCAGAAACGCGGTAGATAGCAAGAAATTAAAATAATTGATTTAACCGTGATGTTATCAATCACTTTGATCGATAGACATACATGCACTTGAAAAATATAACCTTTACAGTCACCAGTACAGTCAGTTAAAATACTTCCTATTTACTTCCTTACTAACTGTCCCAGCGATCATCGTTTTGCTATAATTTTTATGACGGAAATATTTCTTATATTTTAATAGTTATTCTGCTATTTAGGGTGATAACAAAACCAACAAAATAAAGATTATAAAATTCGGTTCGAAGCAGCATTGCGCTCAAAAACTGACACCACGCAAAGTAGATCAAAGCGGGCGGGGCTTAAAAAGTATATCTTTTCGAGAACTAGTAAGCGCTCCGTGACGGAAGGACGCGTCGATAAAAGCATTTAATGACATATTTTTTGTGAACATCGGCATAAAAAATTACTTCTTGTGTAGTAAAGTGGTGCAGGAAACGCAAGGAAAGACGCACTGGAAAGTGCACTGGAGTAACTTATCATAGCAAGCGAGGCGAGCTGCTGTCGCGAGCGGTGTCTACCTACCTCCGCTATGTAGACACGGCTAATAGGCGAAGTGCGGATCTAGCCAATGTTAAATAGGTTGCACCTAAGATTAACCACTGATGTGCGGCTGCACCTACTTCTAGCCGCTATGATGAAGGTTTTACATAGTTCTAACCGAAGATAAGCAGGACACCTAAGTTTAACCGCATATGCCCGGCTGCACCTAGTTGTACCCGGCTAGAACTAGCTGTAGCCGCACTTCGCTTATTAGCCGTAACATATATAGTAAGATTTCCTACAAAAGCGAGATTTTTCCAACACCTTTATCAAATTTAAATAACTTATTTTTTCCGTGATCTACTGTCATTAATCATTTTGATCGACATCCATCGATTACACATTAAGCATGCTTTTAATGATCGCTTAATTGCTCGGTCGCGTGTTCGCTCACTAACAGTTCATGTTGATTTTGTAACGTCGTTCGTTATTTAGAGTCGGCGTCAATGCATGGTATGATAAGAATGGTCTTATCAAACTTCTAAGCGGGCTCAATAAGTTACAGAGTACAACAATATGGGAAATTATTCTAAACTAGACACAATAAACCAAGTGTCTTTTTACTTGCTACACTATGTCATTTTTAATAAGATTTTTTTTTATTAATATAATAATAAATATTAGATTTAAATGAATAAGGGTTCTGTGGAGGGTCCCATGTAATGCACTCAACGATTCATGTTGATTTTGTAATCATATAATCATCATATCAGCCGCAAGAAGTCCACTGCTGGACATAGGCCTCCCCCACGGATTTCCAATACGACCGGTTGGAAGCGGCCTTCATCCAGCGTCTTTTTGCGACCTTGGTCAGGTCATCCGACCATCTGGTCGGTGGATGTCCGACGCTACGCTTCCCGGTACGTAGACGCCATTCGAGAACCCTTCTGCCCCATCGGCCATCAGTTCTTCTACGCGCTATATGCCCCGCCCACTGCCACTTTAAATAGCTAATCCGCTGAGCTATGTCGGTGGCATTTGTTCTCTTATGAATTTCTTTTTCGTTCGTGGCCAAGTACGAGTCAGACTCGCGCACAAAGGGTGCCGTACCATTATCTATAAAAACAGCAAAATATTATGGTTGTTGTATGGGAGCCCCCCTAAAAAAATATAATTAATTTATTTTTTATTTCGTAAATTGGATACCTGTTGCTGTTATCAATATCGAGCAAAACCAAGCAAAAAAATCACGTTTATTGTATTGGATCTGTTTAGTACTTGTTGTTATAGCGGCAACAGAAATACGTCATCTGTAAAAATTACAGCTGTCCAACTGTCAAGATTCATTAGATACAGCCTGGTGACAGACGGACAGACAGACACATACAGATAGACAGACTACGGAGCCATATAATTATAAGATAGGGTTCCGTTTTTACCCTGTACTATACGGAACCCTAGAAATGGCTTACCGCCTAGTATGATGAGCTCTGTGGCCCAGTGGTCATCAAGCCAAAATAATCCTTTGCAGCATATGTATTGCATATGTATTTGTTATAAAACAAAGTTTCGTTGTGAGTATCCCATCATAACACAAGTCTCAAATTTTCTTCGGCGATTTATCCGTAGGCATTTATATATTATTATTTATTTACCTAGTGGGCGAGTGTTCAAAAGTCTGGCTGGCTCATCTGATTTTGTAAATAATCGCAAACCAAATCTAAGAAGGAATTATTTCTTTCCCAAAAGAAAAAAATAACCATATTGAATCAACACAAATTTTTTGTAATCCAAATACATACATTAGATGGTTCAAAAACACTATCAGCGGTTTTCCCAGGTAAAGTATTTATTTATACCAAGCCTAAATTATGCCATTACATGATTCATTAAGATTATTAATTACACTAGCGCCAACTAATGCGTTTATTACCTGATAATCGTCTTCAATTTGTTAAGTTAAAGACTCTCTTGAAACTAAGAGCGTTATTATAACTATGCATTGATTCAATGTAATCATATAGCATGCCTATGTTTCCACATTGTGGAAGTAAGAGTGGTGAATGTTCACCAATAGTATTACTATATAACATTTCTAATGGCCCGCCCCTATGTAATTCTATAGCCTATGTTTATCAGGGATAATGTATGTAAGATTCTAATGGTGAATATTTTTTCAAATCAGTCCTGTGTTTCGGAGCCTATTCATGCAAACAAACAATCAAACTTTTCCTCTTTATAATATTATTATAGTGTCGAAGTGTAGATAAGTCACAGAATACTTATTCTGTACAGTCGAGCTCAAAAGTGCATGGTTGCCTTTGAACCGTATTGCATTGGCATAAAGTTCAAATTAATTAAATAACTTCCTTTACTTATTGCCAAATTTCACAATTCTAGGCCAACGGGAAGTGTGTGAATTTAAGACAAATTTTAGAAATAAATTCCATAAACGTTCATATTTTGGTTGCGTGAACTTAGAAGTTTAAAAAGAACCTGGACCTCCTATGAAAATTCTTCGATCGGATTCGGTCGAATTTATTTGGTACTCGTAAGTCCAAAACTGTTTGTTTAAAAAAAAATCTCGAATATGTTTTTATTAAGATGTTAATTACTACATTTGATCATTCAAGAGACAATCCAGAGCTCAAATCAATATGATGATCAGAAACTTTATGCTCTTTAATATTTAATTGAGATAACACTAACCAAATAGATTCATGCAAGTGGAATCAGTTTTCTAAAAACTAAATGCATATTTTATACTTACAGGTGAAAAAAGTGAAATAAATATGCATTTCCACCGAGAAAACAGTAATTCGCAAAATGTAACCGAGACAAAGAAATAAGCCAGCTTTGCAACGATAAAAAGGCAATAAATGGAGCAACGAGTAAGATTTGTAAATATGCAAAGTGTTCGAGCAAAACTAATTTGTTTTTCTTGGGATGAAATTAAAAAGTATGACAAGAGATACAAATTGCTTCGCCCTCAATTTGCTCGTGTCCCGACAGTATCATTTGTTTATTTTTATAAAAGCTCATTTATTAGGAAAACCGCGGGATATTACGCTTTATGAAATTTTATGATTTCCCTGAGATAAAACTGATGAATAATAAACATGAATTTCGTTTATTATAGGAACAGATGTAATAATAGGGTTTACTGCGCGGGGATAAGAGTCTTTTCTTCCACTAAATGAATTTTCTTAATAAATATTTCATGGTTGGTTTGAGCAGGCCAGTGCTTAGCTTGCCTTTGATGGCCCCTGTATTGATATATGTTGGGGCTCTCCTATTCGTCGTTAGTAAATTATAGATGTTGTTTTTAACTGCAAATAATCCTAAAGCATTCAGTTTCAGACGTCATTTTTGGTTGCAACTTGATGCACTTTATATTGTGTAAGGGGGTAAAACTCGCGAAGCTTCAGTAAAAGGCTGAGTATTCTTTCTAATATTATACATAAGTGCAAAAGTTTGTATATTTAGATATTTGTTACTCAATCACGTCAAAGTCGCTAAACGAAGTTTGGCGAAATTTTGCAATACTGTTCCCACGGGCTAGACATTAACGCGAGCGAAACCGCGCGCGATAACTAGTCGAATAATATTATTGTACTTAAGTAATTACTATTTTTCCAATTGGTTCACTATCGATCTGTAACTAATGTCAATTACCTAGGATTTCGAAATATTTTGCATATTTAAACTACGTTTTCTTGCCATGTGTTAGAGACGTTATATCTAAACGCGTTCGAATACTCATTTTAGTTTAAAATAAATTCTGGGGGTCTGATATAGCAGATGCTACGGTAGCTTCGTTGTTAGATATTTATTCGTCCCCTAACGCCCGCCTCGATAAATCTGTGTCGTCTTGAATATAGTTTGCATTATTATGCAAAGTCAAGTGCCGGAGTCTGCGGTATGTGAATGAGGAACTCCTTTGAACTGTCAGAAACTTTTAAGGACTATCGCTACGAATAAGTACTATCGGCACTATCTTTTTTAAGTCAAAGTAGATCGATATGTGCCTACGATACTTGTTACGGTACCTGGACGGTATGTTATTCCGCTATTGTAGGTTTAAGCGCTTTCAATTACTTTTGAACATGGTATTGGAATTGGTAAAGTTGAAAGAACTGATGGCCGATGGGACGGAAAAGTGCTCAAATGGCGACCACGTACCGGCAAGCGGAGTTTTGTTTGTTGTCCACCCACCGACCAGGTGGTCGGACGGCCTAACCAAGGTCGCAGAAAGACGCTGTATGTAAGCCGCTTCCAACCGGTCATATTGGGGATACTAGGGAAGGCCTAATGAAATGAAATGAAATGAAATGAAATAGAATTTTATTCAAATTTGGATATCATGTATCTCTTTCTGAACGTCATATTATTATTTTTAATATTTGCAAAATCGATAAGCTACTAGCGTTTCGAAACGACCACTGCTGAGAAGAATACGCCGAAAGAAACTCAGTCCAGTATTGGTCCCTACGTGCCTGAAGGGCTACACTTTCACATATTTATAACAAATTGAATTATTTTACATTAAGTAATCACCGATGTACAATTTATTGAATATGTTACTTCCATGGAGTTTTATCTGATAAATAGTCATTAATACAATAATAGGCATTTTTAAGCAATTGATTTTTAACAGCAGTCTTAAACTTACCTAATGACAGAGCCAATATTTCTTCAGGAATTCTATTATAGAAGCGTATACTAAGTCCCAAAAATGAATTCATTGTTTTCTGTAATCGCGAAGTTGGTGTCGCTAATTTATTTTTATTTCTCGTATTCCTGTTGTGGATATCACTATTTTTCGCGTAAAGATGAAGATTATTACGAACAAACATAATATTTGCAAATATGTATTGCGCGGGGAATGTCAAAATATTTATATTTTTAAACAATTCTCTAAGAGATTCTCTAGTACCTAGTTTATATATAGATCTGATAGCGCGTTTTTGAAGGACGAATATGGTATTAACTTCTGCTGCGTTACCCCATAGTAATATCCCATACGACATGACACTATGAAAGTAGCTGAAGTATACCAAACGCGCAGTATCAACGTCAGTCAACTGTCTTATTCTTCTAACAGCGTAAGCAGCAGAACTATGTTTACCCGCTAAGGATGTGATATGGGCACCCCATTGAAGTCCCGAGTCAACTGTCATCCCAAGAAATACTGTTTTATCTACCAAATCTATCGTTTCGTTTTCGACTACTATGCGTGTTGGTACTTTTGTAACATTCGGTAAACAAAATTTAATACACTTCGTCTTTTTAGCGTTCAACAGCAAATTGTTTGCTGTAAACCACTCTAATACTTGAGCTAATGTACTATTGACCTCGTCAAAATTGTCTGTTGTCCTATCAACAGGGAAAATAAGAGAAGTATCATCGGCAAATAGTACAGCTTTACATGTGTGAACATAGTATGGCAGATCATAAGAAACAACAAGGGGCCTAGTATAGAGCCCTGGGGTACGCCCATCTTAACAGATGATCCCGAGGATTGAACTCTATCAACGCTAACTTTTTGAATTCGGCTACTCAAATAAGATTTGATTAATGCAATAGATTTACCGTTAATCCCATAGTGTTCCAATTTGGACAGCAGGGTATCGTGGTCTACACAATCAAATGCTTTGGAGAGATCACAAAAAACACCAATAGCATTTTGTTTTCTCTCCCAAGCACAATATATATGTTTTAAAAGCGCAACACCCGCATCCGTAGTTGATCGACCCTTCGTAAATCCGTATTGTTCACTATGAAATAGACCATTTAGATTAAAAAAAGAAAGTAACTGATTAAAAATTAACTTTTCAAATATTTTACTTAACGCTGGCAGAATAGAAATTGGACGGTAATTTGTTGGATCATTTTTATCACCCGATTTGTACAACGGTATAACTTTACTTAATTTCATTAGATCAGGAAAAGTCCCTGTATCTACACATTTATTAAAAATAGACGCTAAATAAGGAGCAATTATTTCTATAATATTACTTATGACTGATACTGAGATGTCCCACAGGTCTCTAGTTTTTTTATTATTCAAAGTCTTAAACGTATCAATGATTTTTTGAGGGGTTACATGTTCAAATATTAGAAGACTGTTACATTCCGGTATACAACTAGTTAATAACTTTTTAGATTCCACAGATGATGAAAGTAAGGAGGCAGTAGTATTCACGGGAATATTTGTAAAGAAGTCTTCAAAATATTGAGTAATCTCCTTGCTAGTACTGAGGACCTTGTTATCTATTTTTAATTCAATTGAAATGGCGCGTTTTTTCATTTTTCCTGTTTCTGTATTAATAATTTTCCACGTTGTTTTTACTTTGTCACTAGAATTTAAAATAGTCTGTCTGGTATATAAAGATTTTGCACACGCACATACCCTTTTAAAATTTTTTGAATAATTTCTAACAAATTTAACAAAATCAGGATTCTGATTATAGGCTTTCATGGCTAGTAATTCATATAATCTATTTCTACTGACGTAAATACCTGGAGCCATTCACTAAACCTTTTACGATTACGTTTAATGTTTGTTTTAATTTTAAACGTATTGTTAAATTCCGATTCAATAACATTAAACATTTTGTTATACAGTATATCTGGATCATCTCTAGTTTCCTCAATAAGGGGCATTATTTTTGATAAATTATCTTTAAAAACTTTGATTTTGTCTTTTGTAATAGATCTAAAGGTGATCTGTTGTAAATCTACTTCGACGTGGTTTGCGAATTGTACGAACTGACCAAAGTGATCAGAGGTAAGGTTTTTAATAATAACTTTGTCAACAGGAGTGCAATTACAGAAAACATTATCTATGCACGTTGCAGAATTACCTTGTACTCTGGTTGGCTCCAAAAATAAATTAAATAAATCAAAAGACTTAAATAAATTTAAAAATCTTATACTTTCAGTAGTAGTTACTAGTAAGTCTACATTAAAGTCGCCACAAACTATGACGTTTTTACGACTACAGCATAATTTCCTTAAAACATCTTCAATCACAAGTTCTAATGTATTATAATCTGAATCAGGTGGACTGTATACACATACTATAATAGAATTCTCTAACTCGATACATGCTAATTCAACACTACACTCTATAGAAAGACTTACAACATCCTTACGTTCTTTGTATTTCAAGTCATTTTGCGTTAGAATTAAACTGCCTCCTTTCTCTTTTGTCCTTCTGGTATATGAGCTAGCCCTAGAGTAGTTTTCAATATTAAATTGTAGTTGATGTGACTGCATAAAATGTTCGGTTAGACAAACTACATGTAAATCTTTACTATTTATAAATAACTCTAATTCTAATAATTTGCTAGTCAGGCCTTGGATATTCTGGTGAATAATATTTAATTCTTTGGCTTTGACTGTTGTCTTATTTCTTAGTTTAAATTACACTTACTATTATTAACTACTACATTTTTAGAAATACAGTTTTCTATGTCACAATTGGAGATTGCAGTTGTACTCGTACAATTTGCAACACAATGTTGTATATTATAAGCTACAACTGTAGCAATTTGTCGCCTAAAACTAAATGGAAGATACATAGTATCCTGTGTCAACTTAAATTTATATATAAATTTATTAATATCTAAATAAAAAATAAAGTCGCTATGACGACAAGTCATATTGTACAAATGTACATTCAAGTCATGTATATGTCTATTTTTAAAGTTGTCTAACGATTCCGAATACGGAAAGGTACTTATCATAAATTTACAACGAGTTTTTAAATTTAAACTAATCAATTTGTCAACATTTTGCTTCAAGTTCCTTTTTGTAACAGAGGAACTGTCACCACATAAAATTAGTATTGTTGTGTCCTCATTTATAGTATCAGTATTGATACTGCTAATTAGGTGTGAAAAAGAGGCACCGGGTGTACAAGAGTTTAAAACCGTACAGTCATTGTTTAAATGATTAGAGATTATGCTACTAAAGCCTTGACCCAGTTCATCAGAATAAACTAACAATTTATTACAAATTACTTTTTTATTTAAATTACTATTGACAGTACTTATTTTTGTGAGCATATTTCTATCACACTCTCTTGTGGGGCCTGGTGAGAGATTTTACCCATGGGGGTCACACAACCTAACTGATGTTTGTGTGCGAGAGTGTCATGCTGATCATTGTCATGGTGGACTAACTCGACTACTGTTTTAGCTGACAAAGTATATTCACTTAGTTGTTTCTGAGATGTTTTATAATTTTTAGACAAAGTTTTTAAGGACTGATGTAATTCAGATATTTGTGATTGTAATTCATGTATCTCAGTGTCATAAATGCGGCTAGCCATGTGAAGATCATCTTCACATGATTTAAATTGCTTAAAAAGACATAATTTTTCTTTACGTAACTGAGTCAGGCTTTTACATTTTTTTTGCTTAGAAATAATTTTTTGTGTACGCTTGATCATTTTGTTAATTTTGACATATTTTTTTATTTTAATATGAGAGTTTAATATAAAATATTGTGACTGTGGAGTAGTCGCAGGTATCTCCACGACCGGACCCGGGCCACATTCCATGAGTTCATTGTAAAGATGCAGGGTGTTGTTGCATAATTCATCCTCTTTTTGTTTCTGTATTTCTAGAGCAGATTTCTGTGCCTCATACAAGCTATGTTCTAACTCTGAAATGCGACTAAGGGCCCGTTCATGTACCATACTGCACTCCGTGGTTTGTGCTAAACATTCCTTTAATTTATTATTGTATACCCTATGTCTAACAGTGGACTTCTAGCGGCCGAGATGATGACATATATGTGTAGTGAAAGAAGCTATTAATTATATGATAAAATTAACGCTAGTACGCCAACATTGATGAAGAAAAATTAAACATAGCTTAAATCGTAGATTCGTAGGAAAGGAAAGGAAGAATGGAAGTTTGTTGAACAGTAAAGCAGAGGATAGAGAATTATGACACACGCTCCACGCAAAAATTAATCAAACAAATCGACACAAAGTTTTGCTTAAGGGCATGAGGTAGAGTAACAACAGCATCCTAAAAACCGTGGCAGATAGAATTACTCACATATAATGAAGCACGCTATATAGAGAACCAGGCCAGAAGCCAGTAGCTTAGTGGCAATATTTGAAGGGACCGAAGCGGCACCTTCTGCTTTCAAGCCTTGATGATGATGATGATGTGTTCCTGTGATCCCTTGTCAGGGACATAGGGCTCGCAGAAGAATTCTCCACTTCTCATGGTCCTGGGCTGTGACTTGTCCTTGACTGCTTTCAAGCCTTACAAATACTAATCTGATATAGATAGATAGACACTACCTTCGTGGTCCAGTGGTTAAAGCGTTTGCCTGTAGACCCGGGGGTCGCGGGTTCGATTCCCACGGGAAGCATACGTTTAGTTGTTTCCAGTTTGGTTAGGACATTTCAGGCTTGAATCACCTGATTGTCCGATAGTAAAGATGATTCCGTGCTTCGGAAGCCACGTTAAGCCGTTGGTCCCGGCTGACATCTGGTAGTCGTTAAAGGAACCACGTCAGAGGCCGAAAGGCGGTTCCGAAGACACCAGGGTTTGCATGGTCGATTGACCGTGACACCTACACGAAATGATAACAGAACCCTATATATCACTACTGAAAGTATAACAGAACCCTATTTATCACTTTGAGTATGTCTATCCGGCTGTTTAGATAACCCGACGCGTAACCTTGACAGCACTCGGGACCCTGAATTGACACAACGTTGCGCAACCGAATTTCTGGCGCATACTTTCGGCGCTTATGGTGTATCATATTAGCCGAATACGTCAAAACGTAAAATCAGCCGCGGAATTTCGGACGCGTATCTTCAATATAGTTTATTCAGACACAAAAAATTAAAAGAACGCTACAAATCACTGCGCTTTTCAAAATCTGTATCCATTCAGCATAGTTGCCTCAATGATGATGAAGTATAACAAAGTAGCAGATGTATTCTTTAGAAAATTTGCATGACACAGTAGGAAGAAAATATGTAACGAATTCCAAATCACTAATATGTTCAGCAAAAATCTATATCCATTTGGCAGTCGTTATGTCGGAATCTAGACATCCGTATGCGCGACGCGCGTCCTATTATTCTTAATGGCAAATTGTTTCAGCAAACGACCCTCCGGATTTCGGGCGGTTAAATTATATAATTTTTATTTGCTACCAGATTTAGGAGGCTTGACATCCCACATAAATCTCTTTAAACACCGATGCCCTTAAAACTTAATTAAAGCGCATTAACACGACTGCCTTTTAGCGATTTCACTGGTGACGTTAATTTAAACCCACTTTAAGGGGTACCGTCTGAATTTTTGAAAAAGTAAACAGTGCATTAATGGTTGAAAGGCAGGTCATTCATCTCTAGTAACGGTGGAGTGACGTCCTTCTAATGGACGGGAACAAAGACCCGTGCTTGTAGGTAATTATTAATGCATTTAATGCCAGACTTGTCGACAAAGCGCAGGCTTGTGTTGATGAATAAAAAGCCGATAACACTTCACCTTCAAGGAAGTTGATGGGAAATGTTTAACGTTGTATTTGTGATGCTTGTAAGACGAGGAAAAACGTTGGCATTATGTAATTATTTTACCAAAAAAATTGAGAGTTATGCTCGCTTTTCCTCTGCGAGATCGAATCAGAAACGAAGAGATCCGTAAGAGAACGAAGGTAACCGACATACTGACATAGTTTAGCGGATAAGCTTTTTGAAGTGGCAGTGGGCGGGGCACATAGCGCGTAGAACCTATGGCCGATGGGGCAGAAGGGTTTTCGAATGGCGACCACGTATCGTCAAGCGCACCGTCGGACATCCAACGACCGGTCGGATGACCTGACTAAGGTCGCAGGAAGACGCTGGATGCAGGCCGCTTCCAAACGGTCGTATTGGAAATCCTTGGGGGAGGCCTATGTCCAGCTGAAGATATTCAGTGGACTTCTTGCAGCTGACATGAAAGTTGTTGAATTAGAGTCTTATAGAATTATTAGCTTTTGCTCGCAGCTTCGCTCGCGTTAAGAAGTATAGTAAGTCTCAACCCGATCGGTTTAAAATTGACAAAGTTTCATACAAACTTTCATCCCCTATGTTATCCCCTTGGGTATAGAATTGACCAAAATCCTTTCTTAGCTAATGCCTACGTTATAACATCTACTTGCATGCCAAATTTCAGCCCGATCCGTCTAGTGGTTTGGGCGCGTTGATAGATCACTATATCAGTCACTCGCCTTTGACTTATATATATTTAGATATTGTCCGGTGGTAATTGGCAGTGCCTACTCAACAATCATTATATTTTTTCTTAGCTTTTTAATAAAAAAATCACATAAAAAAATAGATATATAAAAGATTAACATAATAAAATTAATTGACAAAAAGAAAGCTAGCGGTATAGATTAATACCTAGACGAAATTCCACCATTCATATGAAAGCCATTAACCTATTCAAGAACGCACTTAAGTGCCAATAGATTAAACTATAATCTCGCAATCGATATGTAATATTATTAGTTTATATTAGTGCCCATTAATGGTATTAATTGATGTTATGCTATTACGGATAGCGTTAAATCCGCAGTCAATAATAGGATTACTGTTTTGTCTATCGGTGGTTTCCATTACGGTGAGAGACTTGCTTTATTTGTATTTTAAAAGCTTAAATTTACGTTCACCTGTCCTCGTGTACGTTTGTCTGTCTCTCATGTAAGCACCTACTCGTAAAATTTCATCAACTTCCTACGTAATCGGCAACGGTTTCATTTTTGAGCCGTTTGGGGTGGAGTCACTTGGTCCGTGGGGCCCGTCGGCTCATAAAATATTTAAGTCATTAAGCCGAAAGCTGGTTGAGGTATCGGGTGACCAGAGAGCTGGCAATTTTCTAGGACAAAGAATAAGCATTGCCATTCAACGTAGCAATGCTGTCAGCCATCTAGGTACCCTTCCGCGTGACAACGAACTGCGGGACATTTTTTATTTATAATGGTTGTTTAAGTTAAGTTCATCATCATCAGGTCTTTTTGGTCTCCACTGCTGGAGTATGACCCTCTCTGTACTACCGGAGCAATACTTGGTCAGAGCAGATACAGGATTTGGCCTACACTCTCTTCGCTGGCCTATTTCCTAACTCGCCTCTTAAGACCTCCATGGGAACACTTGGAATGGTCCTATTCAACTCTGCCGGAAACCACAAGGCATTTTAGTTAAGTTAGTTAGGTTATTTTATTTTTAGTTAGGTTTATTTATAAGTAGTATTATATAGATTGCAATATTATATTTCATACAAAGATATTCAATAAAAGCAACTTCCTCATGTCGACACCATCGAGCTCGAATTTAGCATACGCCAAGGTATCATGCTCTACTGCTAGTCCGGTGGTTGCAGGTATAGCATCGCGTACGAGCCCAGCCTCCCAATCTGCTGCTTGCATTTCCTCTAAGTGAATAGTATACCAATACTTTCATTACCCTTTTCAAATATAACAAATTCCTATCCTTCTCCAGCTATAAAATGCTTCCAACTGGCAACAGCGTCGGAAGCACAAGGATCCAAGCAAACTGCGTTTGCCAACCTGCCTGCCAAGCGTAGTAAGTATGCCAATATCTTGCCATGGAACAAAGTAGGTATCTTTTGGAGAGGCCATTGTGCAATAGTGGACTTTTGCGGCTGTGACATTAGCATGCCTATTTTAATTGACAACAATATAGTAAAGTGATGTAAACGAGCTGATCTGATGACGGAGATCTCCTCAAGTGATAGCTCACTCACCTGATTTTGCAGTACTATGAGTTATTGGCTCACATTTAATCTTATATTCTAACTCTTATCAAACATTGGACTAAATTAGTGGCTCTGTGTAAATTCACAGTAGTCCTCAGTACCATAAACCCCAATGGCGCGTTGCTTAGAGATGGACGAGGTGCGTGGCCTAGTGGTCATCACGCCATGCTCAAGCCGGTCACGTCAAGATGGAAAATAATCTTTTTAAATTGGCCTGGATCGTGGATGTATTAAAAATAAATATATAGGGACATATCACACAAATTGAGCTAGCCCCACAGAAAGTTGTGAACTTGTTTCGTAGGATACTAAGTCAACGATACTATTTTATATAATAGATACTTATTAAGATAAACATCCAAGACCCGAAGAATCCTTGGGTTAGGGGTCTTGGATAAGGGAATGAAGGTATTGAGCTTCATTCCTTTATCTTTCCCCAGCTTAAAAATGTTGCCAATGGGCAGCAGCATCGGAAGTACTAGAAGCCAAAGAAACTGCGCTCACCTACCCGCCTGCCAAGTGTGATGAGCGTGGCACTATCCTCCCATGAAACGAAGAATCCTTGGGTTCGGGGTCTTGGATAAGGGAATGAAGGTATTGAGCTTTATTCCCTTATCTTTCCCCAGCTTAAAAATGTTGCCAATGGGCAGCAGCATCGGAAGCACTAGAAGCCAAAGAAACTGCGCTCACCTACCCGCCTGCCAAGTGTGATGAGCGTGGCACTATCCTCCCATGAAACGAAGAATCCTTGGGTTAGGGGTCTTGGATAAGGGAATGAAGGTATTGAGCTTCATTCCTTTATCTTTCCCCAGCTTAAAAATGTTGCCAATGGGCAGCAGCATCGGAAGCACTAGAAGCCAAAGAAACTGCGCTCACCTACCCGCCTGCCAAGTGTGATGAGCGTGGCACTATCCTCCCATGAAACGAAGAATCTTGGGTTAGGGGTCTTGTTCAGCAATGGACTTTATGCGGCTGTAATGATGATATAAATTTACCACCGATATGACCTTAAAGGGGAGACCATACAATATTCTCGTATGGGATCAAATATGGGTACACAAAGAAAAAATCGACATTTTGATACAAATTTACACGCTGTATACAGGGTATACAGGTGCTGATTATAAACTCCCATACAATATTGCTATGATGGAATCAGTATCTCTAATCACTACAAAGTATAAAATAAAGTCGCTTCCTGCTGTCTGACTGTCCCTATGTATGCATCTATCTTTAAAACTACGCAAAGGATTTTCAGACGGTTTTTAAGGTTCCGTACCCAAAGGGTAACAGCCTCCGTGGTCCAGTGGTTAAGGCGTTTGCCTGTTGACCCGGGGGTCGTGGGTTCGATTCCCACTGGAAGCATACTTTGTTTAGTTGTTTCCAGTTTGGTTAGGACATTGCAGGCTTAAATCACCTGATTGTCTGATAATAAAGATGATTCCGTGCTTCGGAAGGCACGTTAACCCGGTGGTCCCGGCTGCCATCTGGTTGTCGTAAAAGGAACCACGTCAGAGGCCGTGTAACATATAAAATTATTTTATAATTCTTTAGTCATTGTAGATTACTTGTTGCCTTAGCATCGTTATTATAACAAACAAATTGACCTTCCACTACAATATACTCGCGCGCAGGTGACGACTGTTCCGAGCCTAGCCGAGTTTTAACGATGTGTCCCGAACCTCCGGTCGCATCACTGTGAGAGGTCTCCCATTGCGACACTTCGCGGCGAGCCCGGCTGCGGGTCGCCCGCGCCTAGAATTCTTATAATTTAATTCGGAACGCTTTGAGTCCCGTGTGGACGCGTTTCCTTTTACTTAATATACATAGTTCTCGTGTAGTGTTTATCCCGTTGATGGGTAAGTGTTGCACAATTATCATTAGTTAAGTGGCCTTATTGGTAAACGGTGAATACCGGGTGTTATTGTGTAGTATCTGTTAATTCGCCACGCTGGTGGTCGTTTTCTTTGTCCGGTTTGGGAACATTCTCGAACATTCCTTTGTTCTACACAGTAACACGTTGTATTGTAATTTATTTTGCGAATAGTTATGCCTCCTAATGCGTTCATTGGCCACTACTCGATAAGTAAATCATAATGTATGCAGTTCTAGAATCATGGTTCCTTGCTGGCTGATTTTGCCTGCCAACATATACGCCCTTACTTATGAATCTTTGCTTTAAACAAGCCAGTGTATTAAATTTAGTAGATATTTATTTACGCTCACGTATTAAATTTCGAATAAATAAATTAGTAAATTGCTTAAACCCTTTGTCAGTAACGTTAATTATTTAAACGTGGTTTCTTACCCTCCCGTTCGTAATGTTGAGTACGTTTTATAAGAAAAGATGTACAATTAGACGCAAAACATACGAATGCGCATAATCATTGTATCTTAATTCCATTGTAATGAAGCTAGAATCACTTACCGTTGCTTCCTGTTATATAACATGTCGATAAAGTTAATAAATTATCGCCTACTACTGCTGCCTTTCCGAACTGTCTGTGCTTACGTGGAATTATAATTTTATATAGCCTTACTATTCTTATCTTTCGCTTGGTATGTGATTCTCGCCTCACCGCTTGGCTTCTCATGTACCTGGACTGCCCATCATACACGAATCACCGCTTCCTTGTAGATACCCACCCCTTGGTGCACGCGTGTGATATTCTACAGTCCAGGGCAGAATAAGGGCACCTTTCTAAATATATCAATTGGACGCGTTCCAGGAACACCGTACGGGTTCAACCCGTAGCGATTGACGACGGACTTGATTGCGTCTATTATCTGTTGGCGCTTGATCCTCTACGGGCCGCAGAGGAGGCCTGAGTCATCCACATCCCTGTTGGACATAAGCTGAGCTGCCGTCAACCGCCTGAGCTACCACGCGGTCGCATCCAAGGGGCGTGAGGTTTTTTCCTGAAGAACCGACCCAACTCTCAGCTTAATACCCAGAATCTAGGCTTCGGACCCACGTTTAACTTCTTGTACTTTTATACATCCATATTAAAATAATTGCTTTAAACTTAACTTAACCTAACCTTAACTTAACTTAATCTAAATCTTAATCTTAATTGTAGTACATATTAATAAATTGTATCTTTGATAAATAATTTGTATTCTTTTATTGTCCGCATAGGTTACCCTATAGATAGGTTAATTTATACGTGACAGCCGAGAGGCGGTTCCGAAGAACTCTGACACCAGGGTGTGCATGGTCGATTGACCGTGACACCTACTCGAAATGATGAGGGTAATAGCTGTCCGTCTGTCTGTCTGTCTGTCTGCCTGTCTGTCCGTCTATCGTCTATCATGTATTTCATGAACCGTGATAGTTAGACAGTTGAATTTTTCACAGATGATGGATTTCTGTTGTCGCTTTAACAGCAAATACTAAAAAATAGAATAAAATAAATATTTAAAGGGGTAAATATTTAAGAACTTCCCTGTCCATAAAATGAGACACAATAGTAAAACAATTGAAATGAATCATATATGACTCATTGGACAGGGAAGTTGCTTATTTTTGCTCGATATTGATAACAGCAACAGGTAGACGCTTTAAATATTTACAGAATATATAATTTTAAGATTAAATAAAATTAATATTAAAGGAGGGCTCCCCATACAACAGACATGATTTTTTTCACCGTTTTTATAGATAACTGTACGGACTTCGTGCGCGAGTCCAACTCGCACTTTGCCGGTTTTTTTAAATAGATAGATTGATTTAAGAGGAAGGTTTATATGTATAATTCATCGCACCCATGCGAAGCCGGGGTGGGTCGCTAGTAGAGTATACAACTACAAGAAAAGAAGTATAAGAAAAACTTAATATAGAAATTTTCCCAGCTGATCAGTGAATTTGTATGAAAGGTCCAATTTTTCTTCAACCATTTATCGGTGAACGTAAATTTATCTTTTTTCTTGCGTATGTAAAACAAAAATATATTCCCAGCGAGTCTGAAACCATCCTGTATATGACTGAAAAAGTAAAAGATTAAAGCATTAGCATAAAGAAAAGCAGTTATTTTTTATACTAATTGTACAACAGGAAGCATTCAGCCAAACGTTTCAAGCCTGTTCTGCAGTGCAAATCGCCAGCTGCATATTTTTATTTATTTGAGCTGCATCAGCAGGTGTTCGTGCCGCGAATGCAGATCTGTTTATGATAAGTGCCACATCTTTATCTTATTAACAGTGCCAAGTATAGCAGGATTTAGCAAGTGCCTCTAGAGCGCACTTACTTTAATAATTCCGTTTTTTATATTAAGGGCCCATACTACCTCACACTGCTTTGCATGATTGACTGTTATATCAATAATAATTAAATACTCAAGTTGAAATAAAAATGCAGCAAAGTTCAGGACTAACTCTGGTAACTATATGATTCAAAAACACGATTGCGTTAAATTTTCTCGATAGAAAAAAATTGCAAAGTTGCCTCCAAATCACGTATAATTTACTCGGTATATAGCATTATTCACCAAATACTTTAAAATTAACCTTGAAACTTTTGATTATTATTGCATTACAGATAAGGCAGCCATCATATGTTTTTCTTTTTCGAATAACCCTTGAATATTCCTAAAAAACGAAAATATCCAAAGTAGCCAACCCGTTTAGACCATCCGCGTTTGTATGGCCACGCCGCCTGGCATATGTCGGACTCTTAAAGCTATAAAATATAATAAAACTGAGTCAACTAAAAATAATTTTCTAGCGATATTTTATCTATAGATACCTCATTAAAAACATACTTGAGGCCATCTTGAATATAAGCCTTGACGAAAATCAGTGGCGACAGGCATCGCTACCGGTCAGGCATGTGGGTTTGGGCGCTCGTCGGGTACAAGACACTTGCCTGCCGGCTTTTTTAGCTTCTTCACACGGGGTGATTGAGCTCGTCACTCATGTTTTGTCTCTTCACGGTGACGGCTTTACTTTGCCCTTTATGAATGAGGCTCTTGCTGAATGGCAAGCTAGATTAGGTCAAAATATACCCGACCAGACCAGGATTCAGAGGAAGTGGGACGATATTCTTGCCAAAGCCGTTATCGACGATATGCTATCGAAGAGTTCGGGAGTGGAATTGGCCAGAATTAAATCTGTTTTATTGCCAGAATCTGGTGCCTGGCTCCACGCGTTGCCATCTCCTCAACTAGGTACTTTAATGGACAACAATTCTATATGAATAGCGGCAGCTCTCAGGATTGGCTGTAACCTTTGCGAGCAGCATCAGTGTATTTGCGGAGCCTTGGTAGATATCAAGGGTCATCATGGCCTTAGCTGCTTAAGGTGTGCCGGGAGGTTCCCTAGACGTCATGCGCTTAACGATATTATCCGAAGAGCCATGGTAAGCGCTAACATTCCTTGTGTATTGGAACCCCCCGGATTAAGTCGCTCTGATGGGAAAAGGCCTGATGGCTTAACATTAATACCTTGGAAAAAGGGTCGTTGCTTGATCTGGGATGCCACCTGTGTGAGCACATTTGCGTCGTCACATTTAAAAGACACCACGAGAATAGCAGGCTCAGCTGCCGAAAATGCAGCTAAACAAAAACATGTAAAGTACGCTTGCTTAGAGTCGGCCTATATATTTGTACCAGTAGCTTTTGAGACCACGGGTGCTTGGGGTTCAGAAACTAAAGTTTTTGTCAAAGAATTGGGTCGCCGTATTGCTGAACAATAATCGCTCCGTATCGTATCTTGCTCAAAGGCTGTCCATTGCAATTCAGCGAGGTAATGCGGCCAGTGTAATGGGAACCTTTGGGTAAGGAACGACCCGGGGCGGCCTTTTAGACTAAAAATTTTGACGAAGCATGTGGCGGATATATATTTATCTACGCACCTTTTGACGAAACGTTCCGTGGATATGTTCTCTATGTTTTTGACAAAGCATATTGCTGATGATTGATTGTGTACACTTGACGAAGCATGTTGCTGATGACTCTCTGTAACCATTTGACGAAGCATGCTGCTGATGATCCTCTGTGACATTTTGACGAAGCCTGTTGCGGATAACCGTATGTATATTTTACTTTTATGGTGCATGAATAAATTCTTTATTAAAAATAATTAATCCTATCTAAAATAAAACTATTTGAACGTGGATAACTCGATAAGTTTTGAGATAAGAAAAAAATATACAAGATATTCACAATATTTATTTTACATCTTTTCGAAATACTCTCCTTCATTATCTATGCAAAGTTCCATTCGCCTAAACCAACTATTAAAACACTTTTGCCAGTCTTGATCAGATAGGTCCGAAATTGCGACTTCGTAGGCGGCCACGGCCGCTTCGGAGCACGAAAAAAATTTCCCTTTTATTTTTTCTTTGATTATGGGAAACAAAAAGAAATCGCAGAGAGCCAAATCAGGACTGTACGGTGGATGGGGCAAGGTTTCAACACTGGATTCTGCAAGAAACGCCTTTGTTCTGAGGGACGTATGTGACGAAGCGTTGTCGTGATGCAGCATGATTCCCCGAAGCCCGGTCCTTGGTCTCCTCTCTCGCAGAGCTTGGAAAACTTTTGGCAATGCTACTGTTGTATACCATTCCGAGTTACAGTTCTATGATTTTCCAACATTATTGTCGACACATGCCCGCTGCGAGAAAAAAAACTGGCCACCATTTTTTTACCAACGTTACGAGGTCTTTGCAGTTTTAACGGCAACATTCGTTCTGAAAAGACCCATACTGACGACTGTCTCGTATTTTCTGGGTCATAATGGTAAATCCACGTTTCGTCGCCTGTGACGATTTCCGAAACACGTCTTGATGATCCATTTTTAAAACGTAGACACGTTTCGAGGCACCAATCCACACGGGCATGTTTTTCAGTGTCTGAGAGCAAACGCGGAATCCAACGACAACAAAGCTTCCCTACTCCTAAATGCTGATGTAAAATAAAACTAATACTCCCCGAACTAACGCCAAGAATCTTCTCGCTGTCCAAGTATGTAATTCGTGGGTCTTCTCGCACCATCATTTCGGTGGTCCACCCATTTTCTGCAGTTACTGCCGTTTGATGGCGACCACTTCTAGGATCATCTTCGAGGCTTATTTTACCCCTTTTAAATTCACTGAACCATCTAAAAACTGTTGCTCGAGATGGAGCAGACTCCCCTAACGCTGCGTGTAATCGTTGAAGGCTAAGTTGTTCAGTTAAACCAAATTTATAATCATAAAAGATCATAGCGCGCAGATGTTCGCGGTAAAGCTCCATCGTTGCAAAGAAAAACGCGGGAAGCGTCGTAGTAAAATGACTGGCACATCCTTCTTTTTTTTTACCAGCCATCTGGCTACATGAGAGACGAATTTTTTTTTAAAATTATGGGCTACATGCATTCTATTTCTTAATAAATTCGCTTTTTAAAAATATATAATGCAGATGCGTTCCATTTTTAAATTACGAGCATCTCAAAACCAAGGACGTTATAGTAGAAGGACTGAGCTCTCATAGTAATAATTGGAGCAGAAAGCAAAGACAAACTTCGGAATTCTATCTCGCTCTAAAGTAGGGTGACCAACTATAGAATAGATTTCTCGGACATGAAGTACTTAGGTAGGTACCACAGAAATATATCAAGATAGAACGGCTAAGTGGGTGGTATACGCGTTTCTCAATCTTGTACGATCGTACGAGATTCGTTAAACGTTCATTCAGTCAGCGCGCACGTCCCAACTTGAACGTATGCTTTATTAAGCGGTATTTAATTATAAAAACAAAAGTATGAAAGTAAATAGGGCGAAACAAGGTATTTTTTTCATGGATCAATACTTTTTTAACTAAAATCGTGATTAACAACAAAAAAAGATAAAATAAAAGACCTATCACGATTTTCAATATAAAACGACAATACAACTAATTCACATCCAATACGCGTTCTAAAAACATTTTATAAAGCTCGTGCCAAGGAGAACGCGCAATGTAAATTCAATTGTGTGAAAGCAACACGAAAGCTGCATTAGCATTGCGTTGTTGCACTCGAACTGATATTATCGATAATATTTAATCATCATCATCATCAGGTGTTGCATGTTACGAAAAGAATTCGAACTTTGGCATACAAAAAGTTAAAATACATCAAAAGTCGCGTTTTGATGTACATTAATGAAAGGAAAGCCAATCGACAAATACAAATGACTGTTTATCGAAATGACGCGATTTATTTCTGAGGATGTCACATTACTATTTCGCTCATCATCATCATAATTTCGAGTAGGTGTCACGGTCAATCTACCATGCCCACCCTGGTGTCAGAGTTCTTCGAAACCGCCTCTCAGCCTCTGACGTGGCTCCTTTAACGACTACCAGATGGCAGCCGGAACCAACGACTTAACGTGCCTTCCGAAGCACGGAATCATCTTTATTATCAGACAATCCGGTGATTCAAGCCTGCAATGTCCTAACCAACTAGAAATAACTAAACAAAGTATGCTTCCCGTAGGAATCGAACCCATGACCTCCGGGTCTACAGGTAAACGCCTTAACCACTGGACCACGAAGGCAGTTACTACACACTTCACTAGTAATGACGTAATGGTGGTGGCGTAGTTTATGCAAAAACTGACAAACGCGTTCCCTTTGCAAAGTCCACGCGTAGCCATTCTATCCTTATATATTTCTGTGGTAGGTACCTATGTCGGTGTCATTGATAAGACCCTATGCTATTATCATTTATTGACAAATAGCAACTGTAGAAGGGAAAAGCAACAGTAGAGATGTTCGTAGTACGCCTTTGAAACTTTATTCTATAACTAGCTGTTACCCGCGGCTCCACCAGCATTAATGTCGATCCCTCGGGAACAGTCGAATTTCCCGGAATGAAAGGTAACCTGTGTTCTTCCTCGGGCCCCAAACTACTTCCATATCAAATTTCATCCAAATCGGTTCTATGGTTGAAGAGTGAAAATGCGAAAGACAGACAGACAGAGTTCACCTACACAGATCTTTTTTTAATGTAATCGTGAACTTATGTATCTATTTTTATACTTCTAAGTCTAGAAATGAGAAAAATTCCATACAAACTTTACCCCGCTTATTTTACCCTTTCAAGGGGAGTTTAGTCACGATCGCTCGGGAACAGTAGAATTTCTTCCCCTGGCCTGCAACTACTCCGATACTAAAATTCTTCCAAATAGGTTTAATGGTTGAAGCGTGAAAAGGGGACAGACAGACAGACAGAGTTACTCTCGCATTTATAATATTAGTATGGAAATATGGATTTTATGTACGAAGTACCTATAAGTACACATTACTGATAAATCAGATTCAACTAACTCGGCAGATAAGATGGACACCCTAGCCAAGGCACAACATTTACTAACTGAAAACTGTTATGTTATTTAGCTGAGAAAGGATAATGCACAATGCACTGCACTGTCGCTTCGAGATCTCTTGAAACAACAAGTTATATTATTTTACTATTTCAGTCTGCTTAAAAAATTCGAAGGCTGCGGGATTTTTTATTAATAATATGGCGGCAATGTTGAGATCGTACTAGGGTTGCTAGAGTAAATTTAAATTTAATACTATATTAAGATTGCTCTTTTATTTTCGATAAGAAAAAATTCAAAATTAACTGTAAACATTCAGTTTAGTTAATAAATTAATTATTCCATGTAAAATAAAACAGGAATTATTTCATTTGCTGTTTTGCTTTACTACCATTTTCTTCCATTATTTACATTTTTATGCAATGGCAAGGGTGCGAGAGGGAAAAAATGCCGAGGTATTTCCGTCTCACTTTACCCTAGAATTTTTTGTACAGTATTATGCTCTCTATTCTTGAAGCGTTAAGGGTTAATATCGTATATCACAATCTGAAACAGTTCTATCAGGGTACTAAGGAACCGCTTACTAAATAGATGCTCAAAACTTACCGAGTGACCTACGTAAATAAAAACCTACATATAATAGAATTCAAACTATAAATAAAAAATGTCACGCAGGTCATTGCTCTGCGATAATGTGCCTAGAAAACTGGCAGCATTGCCAAGTTGAATGGCAATGCTGCCATTAAACGTGTCAAATTAATATCAAATTAATTGTCCGAAATTAAAGTTATTTAAAATGTAAAAATTACAAATTTTTTTTTCATTATTTTACCTGAATGCACAATGTATTTGCCTGTTAGAGTTTATGAATAACTCCATATTTTTATTCCTTTTTTACCTAAATGCCTTACCATAGTCTTAGTAATTGTATCATACGGGTTCTACTATCCATCACACCGACTGCTAGATACTTACTATTTGAATATGCTGTGTACATAAAATCTAATTAGCACGAAAAACATAAGGTAATTGAACACCAGAAAATTTTCAGCAAAGTATTTGAAGCCTTGTTTAGTGCAGTGCAAATCGCCAGTTGCATATTTTTATTCGTTTGAGCTGCATCAGCAGGTGTACGTGCCGCGAATTTAGACCTGCTTTTGATTAGTGCTCCAGCTTCAATACTATATAAGCCAGTTAGGTAATCTCGAAATGGAAAATCAGTCTTATCAAGATACTAGTGGCAATAACATCCAAGGCGTACAACCGGAAGTATTTTCAGCCCGTCCTTTGCAGTGCAAATCGCCAGTTGCATATTTTTATTCGTTTGAGCTGAATCAGCGGGTGTACGTGACGCAAATGCAGACCTGCTGCTTATGATTAGTACTCTAGCTCCCTTCCTAATAAACAAGTAATGTAATTCTGAAATGGAAAATATTTTTTATCAATATAATAGTGGCAATACTAACAAAGACATAAGGTAATAGTACAACAGACAGTATTTGCAGCCCGTTCTGTGCAGCGCAAATCGCCAGTTGCATATTTTTATTCGTTTGAGCTGCATCAGCGGGTGTACGTGCTGCGAATTCAGACCTGCTTATGATTAGTGCTCCAGCTTCAATACTATATAAGCCAGTTATGTAATCTCGAAATGGAAAATCAGTCTTATCAAGATAATAGTGGCAATAACATCGAAGGCGTACAACAGAAAGTATTTTCAGCCCGCCCTGTGCAGTGCAAATCGCCAGTTGCATATTTTTATTCGTTTGAGCTGCATCAGCGAGTGTACATGCCGCGAATGCCGAACTGCTTATGATTAGTGCTCCAGCTTCAATACTATATTACCAGTAAGGTAATTTTTAAATGGAAAATAAGTTTTATCAATATAATAGTGTTAAATAATACCGAAGATATAAGGTAATTCTACAACAGAAAGTATTTGCAGCCCGTTCTGTGCAGCGCAAATCGCCAGTTGCATATTTTTATTCGTTTGAGCTGTATCAGCGGGTGTACGTGCCGCGAATTCAGACCTGCTTATGATTAGTGCTCCAGCTGTAATACTATATAAGCTAGTTAAGTAATCTCGAAATGGAAAATCAGTCTTATCAAGATAATATTGGCAATAACATCGAAGGCGTACAACAGAAAGCATTTTCAGCCCATCCTGTGCAGTGCAAATCGCCTGTTGCATATTTTATTCGTTTGAGCTGCATCAGCAGGTGTACGTGCCGCGAATTAAAACCTGCTTATGATTAGTGCTCCAGTTTTTTATGATTAGTGGTCTAGCTTCCATACTAAAACCAGTTAGGTAATTTGGAAATGGAAAATAGTTTTATTAATATACTAGTGGCAATACTACCGAAGACATTAGGTAATTGTACAACAGAAAGTATTTGCAGTCGGTTCTGTGCAGTGCAAATCGCCAGTTGCATATTTTTATTCGTTTGAGCTGCATCAGCGGATATACGTGCCGCGAATTCAGACAGAATACTTCTTATGATAAGTGGGGTTATTCCGTACTCATTCCAAAAATTATCATCCCATGTATTTTTTGAATTATTTTTTTCCTCACTTATCCTATTTCTATTCTCAACTCATCCCGAGCATTTTTTTTAATAAATTAAATAATATTTTTTTCTTACCTCAACCCATTTCTATTCCTCATGCTCTTGCTCTCCTACTATATAAACCATTAGGTAATCTTGAAATGGAAAATAAGTTTTATCAATATAATATATAGTTCAATATCTTATTGAAATACAGTATTGTTTTCAATGTAACCCAATTAATCAGCATAGCGTAGGTAACTTTATATTTTTGCGTTATACACCGTGTAAATAGACCCTCGACATTCCCTTAACGGGGAGACTCAGCCCACCAATATGAACAACTTTTCCTATGGGAACAATGCTGGGAACTCAAAAAACAATTCGACCTTCCCATACAAACTGGCCGGGCGGCGGAACTCTTTTGTATGGAAATGACGAAATTTTTTTTGAGTTCCCAGCATTGGTCCCATAGGAAAAGTTGTTCATATTGATGGGCTGAGTCACCCCTTTAAGTAAATGTCGAGGGTACATTTACACGCTGTATATTAAAAATAAATACAAGTAACTAATTTAAATGAGACATCATCTGTCTAATTTTGGACTGTCGTCGCCCCTAAAGTATACAAAGCAAATAAATCATGATTTTTTTACCCAGGGCATTTTTAAGATGATCGATCATTATTATCTGTCAATGATCATTATCCGATATTGTTTATGGGTGGCTCGAGTTCAGATGATTTATATGTTCGAGTTTGACAGCAGCTAATTGAGTATTGTTTTTATAGGTTTCGTTTAAGGATTCGAGGTATATGTTATGGCACAACAATTAATTAATAACGATTAGATAGAAGGAAATATCAATCATAATTACAAAACTTGTAACACCGTTACGGAAATAATGTTAAGGAGGGCATGATCAGTCATGATTTCAATCAACATGTAGATGAGTTCCGCTTTGAAGTGTGTACTTTAGTCATTTGAATTGTCAAGTAATCTTTCTTATAAAAAAATACCAACTTGAATCAAACCAAAAGATAAAATTAAAATGGGGCCAGTTGTAAAAGATATATATTAATAGATTTAAATATTTTTTTTAAGTTATATGGTAACAAACGTTAAAAAAACCGGCCAAGTGCGAGTCGAATTCTCGCACGAAGGGTACCTATCATTATTATCTATAATAAGTTTAAAATTATTAAATATATTTTTTATTATTATGATGTAACTAAAAAGTTATACTCTTCGTATGTTATATATTTTTTATTATTATGATGTAACTAAAAAGTTATATTTTTCCTTTATCTGTGCTAGAAGACGTTTCTTCGTACCAAATTTCAAGATTCTGAGTTCACGGGAAGTACCCTGTAGGTTTTGATAGGTTTTGATTGCCTTTCGAGTGTCGAAAATTTGCGGCACAAACGGCTGTATCTTTTGATTGCGTTGGCTTAGAAGTTTGATTTTTTCACAGCTCCAAGGCACAGTAGACTTGAGTATTTAATATGAATTTCAGCTTGACACCTCCACGCGTTCCTGAGAAAAAGGTTTTGACAGATAGACAGACAGACGGACAACAAAGGGTATCGTTTTTTCCTTTTCAGGTACAAAACCCTAAAAAATACAATCGAATTGACAACCTCCTCATTTTTTAAAGTCGGTTAAAAACATACTTTATTCTCTTTCAACGCGTTTGGGAAAAAACCAAGGAATGCGTCTTACAAATTGGAAACCAATTGTCTTAAATTAAATACAATGGTGTTAATACGTTTATCTTAATTAAGCTCAAACGTATACATCAAAATTATAAGATGGCAGCTACACCATTGTCAGTATCGCGTTCTCTCAGCCATTACTGACCACACAAATCATGAATTGATCGGACACATTTGTCATGTGTTAATGATGCGAAACTGGAAACTCATCATAGAGAAACAACCAAGATAGAACATAAATAAAAAACCGGCCAAGTGCGAGTCGGATTCGCGCGCGAATGGTTCTGTACCATTGTCTATAATAAGCTTAAAATTATTAAAAATGTTTTTATTTTATCATGTAACTAAATATTTATATTTTTTCTTTATTTGTGCTATAAGACGTTGCTTCATACCAAATTTCAAGATTCTGAGTTCACGGGAAGTACCTTATAGGTTTTGATTCTCTTGGAAATGTCGAAAATTTGCGGCATTAACTACTGTATCTTTTCATTGAGTTGACTTGGAAGTTTGATTTTTTCATAGCTCCAAGGCACAGTAGAACTGAGTATTTGGTATTAATTTCAGCTTGATATCTCCACTACACACGAAAACTGATCTTGACAGACAGACAGACAACAAAGTGATCCTATAAGGGTTCCATTTTCCTTTTGAGGTAAGAACCCTAAAAAGGAAGTTAATATGAAGATCTTGTTATAAAAACTGTATCATTATCATTTCAGCCGTATGAAGTCTATTGCTAGATAAACACCTATCCGCCAAGGACTCTTTGGTCCTTGGATGTTGTCATACTCACCGCGCTTGCGGCAGGTGTGTTGGTAAGCGCAATTCTATAGCTACTTGTGCTTCCAACGCTGCTGCCCCTCGGAAGTATTTAGAAATTGAGAAAATATAGGAATTTGTTGAATTTGAGAAGGGAATGAAGGTATTGTGATTTTACTCACTCGGATGAACGGGGTAAAAGCAAGTAGCAGGTCGGGAGCCCGGGTGCACGTACACCAATGGTTGTTGTCATACTTAAAAGATAGAAAGCAATGTGTTGTAATTAGGAAAATTGACAGTAATAAAGAAATGAAATAATATCCATCTAAATACAAAAGTAAAAAATATGGCGTCCCACAGGGAAGTATTCTAGGACCAATACTTTTTTAATTTATATAAACAACATCAGTAACATTATAAATGTATATTATATGCTGATGATATATCAATTATTGTGACAAGCAAAAAATCAGTTGACTCGAACATCAATAATACTGTTGACAAAATCACACAATGGCTAAATATTAACAATCTGCAAATCAATTTAAATAAATCGTACTATATACAATTTAAAAAGTCCTCTAATATCATACATAATTTAAAATTAGACATACCTAAATTAAAAGAAGTAACTTGTACAAAATTTTTAGGTGTAAACATTGACCAAAATTTAAATTGGAAATCTCAGATAGACAGCATATGCACTAGAGTAAATAAATTTGTATACGCTCTTAGACAAGTTAGAAATGTAACTAATATACAGACGGCAATCACTACTTATCGTGCTTATATCGAGTCTATTTTACGCTACGGGATTATTGTATGGGGTAATAGTACCGATATACAAAGGGTATTTGTTGCACAAAAAAAATGTATTCGTGCAATATGTGGATTACAGCCGCGTGAATCATGTATACCATTCTTTAAAACCCTTGGTTTGTTACCTCTACCTTCACTTTATGTTTATGAAATATGTATGTTTGTGCATAAGCATAAAACACTATTTAAAACAGCTAAAGATTTATATCCACGTAACACGAGAAATACGACTAGGCTGGTGTTAGATATTACTCCTAAATTTGAAAAATTTAAAACTAGTTGTTTATATATGTGTATACAAATATTTAATAAATTGCCAGAAGAATTAAAGATGTTAAATGTTGTGCTCTTTAAAAAATATGTATATAAATGGCTTATTGACAAAAACTTTTATAGCCTAAGAGATTTCTTGGACCACTAATATTTGCATGCTATTTACTTTTAGCAAAACATGTCTGTTCCTTAAATATTTGTTACATCTTATAATACCATGTTTTTGAGCAAATAAAAATATGATTATGATTATGATTATGATGATGCCATACCTGCATCCACCGGACAAGTAGTTGAGAATAACACTCCTGGCCTAATTAAAACTGTTTACTTGTTTGTTTGTTTTCGTGTGTGCAAGTGGCCAACACTGGTGTCAGATTTTTCGAACTGCCTAAAGGCATCTGACATAGCTTAACCACTGCCAGTAATGATGACAGCTAAGACCATGAGCATAACGTGCCTTCCGAAGCACGGAGCAGCTTGAGATATTTTATGCAACTTGCGGTCACCCATCCAAGTACGGACCGCGCCCGGGATTGCTTAACATGCTTAATCGCTAATAATGCTCACGCCCACTGGGCCATCGGGCTCCTGTTTACTAAAAGCATTTCATTATTTTGAATTTAATAAAAGCTTTGTGTAATTTTAAATGGCTTCTTCTAGGAGGCTTACGAAAATCGATGCAAGTTCGTTCGCGACCGCTTTTTGCTTTGTTGGCTGTTCAAGTTCAGGTCTTGGTTCATTTATTCATCGTTTGTTTGAACAAACGATGAATAGATGTTCCCTTAATGATCTATTTGCTATCGTTTATTTGCTTTTATACATTGAACCAATATAACAGACTGTGAGAAGTCTTTTATACACAGTGTTGACAATTTAATCTAGAGATTTAATAAACACCATAAATATTTTTCTCTAAATTAATTAGCATGCACTAACTTTATTTAATTCTTTCTATTTGATTTGATTTATTTTTTAATTTAATTTATTTTGTTTATAAATATTTAAGTTTCAGTGTATAATTTTACCTATTAAATTTTATAATTTAATAGGTAAAATTATACACCTATTAAATTATAATAGTCAAATATAATATAACAAATCAAAGGTTTATACCTTTGATTTGTTATATTATATTTGACTATTTAATTTATATATTTTTATATAACAAATTATTAGTATATTGCCTCATGGCAATATACTAAATATAATATAATAAAATCAATATTACCTTAATACTTATAATTATATATTAATATTAATAAAAATTTTTTTTTTGTGAATGACTTTTTAATGGATTACATAATTAATTCCCTAGAAATATAACAACCTGTGTCTAAGTTAACGGTCTTGATCTTCATCCCCGTGTGAAGATACAACAATCGCTGCGTATTTTACCATTTTGAACTGAATGAATTCATTTGAGTCCATTACTCCAATTCAACTTACCTTGAGTAATGAACCTTGGTATAATACCAAAATTTTTAACGCACGACCAAAAATTGGTTTAAAATAGCTTAAAATTTTCTCGGTAACTACTGGATGAATTTTAATGATTTTTTGCATATTATTTACACAAATTTTGTTAACGCAGAACACGGAACAAAAAAAAGAACGTGTAAAGTACTTTCTTGTACAGTATAAATAAAATAACATATGATTTTATTTATACTGTACAAGAAAGTACTTCAGACGAATGGTACGTAATTATCCGATGTAGGTCTAATAACTAATACATTATTGATAAAATAAAAATGACCAATAAGGCTCATTGTTTATCTGTAGTATACTTTATGACTGTCAACTTAAATGTGTGAGTTTGGCGACACTTAATTTGGTTCACTTAATATTTTTGACAAATACAACTTCCACTCTTTTTGTTGTTCCGTGATGCAGAACATATGTTTTTGCCACATCTTTATATAATCTTTAGTCCATCTTTAACCATGTCTCTGGACAGCGTAATCGAACGCAGACCAATGAATGGGATCGACAGGAGACGTTCAATTCTGGATGCTTGCTGCAGACCATACTTTATTGAACGACCACAAGCATCATAAACGTAAATTTCTACTAGCCTTCGCCCGTGGCTCCGCCCTTAAATATAGATCCTTCGGGAATAGTTTAGCTGTAAGTCTTCCTAAAATGTAACAAATAAGTAAATTTCCCGGGATGATTGGTAGTCTACGTTCTACTCCGAGCCTCAAAACTATGCCCATATCAATTTTCATCCAAATTGGTTTACAGGTTAAAGAGTGAAGAGGTAAAAGACACAAGCAGAGTTAATTTTGCATTTATAATATTAGTATGGATAGAAGAGATTCATCATCCGAAACTCTACATGGATACATAAATATCTCGTAATCTCCTTACGACCTAGAATTTGCTATTAAAACAACATAATTTTATTTTATATTGTTTTGTGTGTGTCTAAGTGTTACAATACAGGTTATATTCTATTCTATGTTAGTGGGTACATACTAAGATACATTTACATATAATATACACCTTTTAACGGGGTAAACAGAGCCCAACCCGTCTTGCTTTCAAAATGGGTGTAAGCTATTGCCATAATTCTATAGACTGGTTTGCGCGGGAAGCTATTCCATGGTTTTTTATTTCTTCCAGAACAGTATCAAAGAGTTAAAATGATTTGATATTTTTTTTACAGCTAGCATGCCTGTTGGATAAATATTCGCACGTCGCATGAAGCAGGCAGCCAGCTGTAAAACTTTCGCCAAATTATATCATACAGCATGATTGCTGTCATTATAGCGGACCCCGGGCTTCCATGTATCACAGAGAAGGACGCAACCGGGAAAACACTCGGGGGAGAAGAAAGAGATGGAGAGTTTAAATACTATGTCGAAAACTATATGTATGAAACACAAGTATAGTCACGACTATTAGTATGAAAACACAGTTCCTAAGTAACGTATTTTAAGGTCTAAAATCGAATACAATAAAATACTTAACGCTCTTGACTGTCCTAAACCCACACTTAGAAATAAATACTCAGCTGTATCATAGTACTTAAAATATTAACTTTATTTTAAGTGCTCGTCATTGAATTGGATACACGATTTCCTTACCATTTTACATATAATTTTCACATCCCATTCATCACAATTTAAAGCGACAGTGAAAGAGGGGTCGCGGCATTGGAATTCCGTATTTAAGGTTAAACAATGGGGTCCCGCACAATAGAATATAATAGCTCTGTTACATAATGATAGGCATAGCTGTACGGATGCTGCTGCTACTCTGTGTTTTATTAAAACAGAGGAATGAAGGCTCACATATCTTTTTATGATTTAAAGCTGACCGTGTGACTTGGTATCCACCAAGTATTCTCATGCTTAAAGATTACGATTTTGGATTCCTTGACCAAGTTTTTGCCTTTAGACGACTAAGGACCATCAGGAAAAATTACTAAGTTTAAAAATGACTGTAACGTGATATTGTCAAGTAAGAAATTTGGTGAGATGTATTATTAACTAAGTATAAAAATGCCGACTTTTTAAAAAAGACAAAGAACAACACTTATGTTTTTAACCCTTTGGCAATATTTAAGTTTTTTAAGTGTTAATTTTGCATTCACAATGCTATTTTTAATAAGAGAATATTTAAGTTTCTGAATCGGAATCACTAAGTGAAGAAAACGAAAACTATCTTTTGCTGCATTGGCCCCATACGAAAAGTTGTTCATTTTGTCGGGCTGAGTCACCCCTTCACGGAAAAGTCGTTGGTTATGTTATACGTTGTATGCTATACGATTACATTTTGTAAAAAAAAATGATATTCAGGTAATTTGCATTCTTAGCTGTGATACGTCGGAGTCCGCTATTATGACAACATTCATTCGGCCAACCATCCACACTAGACTAGTTTCCTGGGTGGTTCAAAATAATAATAATAGACACGTAGTTCTTTTATCAATTATACAATAAATGATTAATCGCGTCAAAGTTCATGACTGAGGTGTCGTGACATCACAGTTTGCTTAATTGTATAGCAAACTATGACGTCACACAACACGGTATTTTAACGGACGAATCTTAATCGGATTTTGTTTCACAAAAAAATACGAGTCCAATACTTTTTGATTATATAACTGACAGACTGATTATATCTGGCATATTTACCATAGCTATGGAGACCGTGAACCCTTCTTATGCTTCGTATGCTTTGCTTATGCGTGCATTTGTCCTTTTGTCGCCTTATACGACATCCTAGAGAACCAAAGTAACTCTAAAAAAAAAATATATATATATACACACGGTGAAATTTTTATCGTTTTGGTCCCTTAAAGGGGTAACTCAGACCATCAAAAGGAATAACTTTTCCAATCCTGGGAACTCAAAAAATATTCGACATTTCCATACAAACTGGCCGGGCGGCGGGACTCTTTTGTATGGAAATGACGAATGTTTTTTTTGAGTTTCCAGCATTGGTCCCATAGAAAAAGTTGTTCATATTGATGGTCTGAGTCGCCCCTTTAAGGGTCCAAAACGATCAAAATTTCACCATGTATAGTAGAGATATCTAAAATGTACAATACAGTACGTTAACTTCAAAGTAGATAAATTGTACTAATGTGAAAGGCTTGTAAAGAATCCTTAAGTATCTCATTAAACTATTAACTTTTTTTTAATTTGTATGCCATAAGAGTCTACTGTAAAACGTCTCTTTAAAAACCCTTTTAATCTACTTAGGGTCTAATGTATTACTTACTTGAAGAAAATTTAATGCGAATCCTTAGAGTTTTTCTAAAGATTTTAAAGTACTCGTGCTATTGAAATAATTTCTTAGCAAGTTAGTGTTTCTGTGCCAAAGAAAAGTTTTAACGAGAAAGCTTTCAATAGTCTTTTTATATCTTTTAAAGTAAATACGAGTAGATACTTGCATTAAAATAAAAAGGCATAAGGTATTGAAAAATAATGAACAATAAATTAAGGGTATTTTACTTTTTTTATTCTAAATTCGTTTCTTATATAATAAATTAGTAGCTAAATACAAGAATCACCATCATCAGGCCTTTTCAGTCTCCACTACAGGAGCACGACCCTCTCTGTACTATCAGAGCATATTTGGCCAGAACAGACAGAGATTTTTTTTTTTTTATTCTAAGTCGCCTTCTACGACATCCACGGAAAGACTTGGAGTGGTCCTATTCTACTCTGCCGGAAACCACACAATATGGAAATACAAGAGCGCAGGGCAGCAAGGAGCATATTTTTTTTCCAAAAAGTTAAGACTTTACCACCCTGCCCTGTCAAATATGTTTATAGCCTATGCCACTAGGAATAAGGCAAGCACTCAAACGCATTCACATCTGTTCAAGCATTTATAAGTAACGCTGAAATAAACTCACATACATACCTACTTACATACATTATAGAACCATGCTCGTTTATGGTGTGACCATTTGTTTTTTCGATTTTAGGGTTCCGTACCTCAAAAGGAAAACAGGACTCTTACAGGATAATTTGGTTGTCCGTTTGTCTGTCTGTCGGTCTGTCAAGACCCTTTTTCTCAGGAACGCGAAGAGGTATCAAGCTGAAATTCATATCAAATACTCAAGTCTACTGTCTCTTGGAGCTGTGAAAAAATCCAACTTTTAAGTCAACGCAATCAAGAGAGAGAGCTGGTTATGCCGCAAATTTACATGTTTTCTCGACATTCGCAAGGGAATCAAAACCTACAGGGTACTTGCCGTGAACTCTGTATCTTGAAATTTGGTACGAAGCAACGTGTGCTATAAGATAAAGAAAAAATGCGAAAAATGTAAATTTTGAGTCACATCATAAAATAAAATATTTTTTACAATTTCAAATATGTATAATGTACGGAACCCTTAGTGCGCGTGTCCGACTCGCACTTGGCTGGTTTATTTTTCTTTTTTATATAGCCAACAACTTTTCCTATGGGACCAATGCTGGGAACTCAAAAAAAATTTCGTCCTTTCCATACAAAAGAGTTCCGCCGCCCGGCCAGTTTGTATGGGAAGGTCGAATTTTTTTTTGAGTTCCCAGCATTGTTCCCATAGGAAAAGTTGTTCATATTGGTGGGCTGAGCCACCCCGTTAAGGGAATGTCGAGGGTCTATTTACACGGTGTATAGATTGAGTTGGAAAAACCTGATTATTAATGTCATAATTATGTAATCGTACCAATTACAGACCGAGTACATCTAAAAACATGAAAGGAAGCCGTAGTTCTTAGTTATAAATTTATCTTATCTATGGCTCATGTTTATGAGCCAATCAGTGAGCGAGGAGAGTGTAGGCCAAATCCTCTGTTTGTCCTGACCAAGTATGGTATATCCGGTAGTACAGAGAGGGTCATGCTTCTGCAGTGAAGTCTCAAAAGACCAGATGAGGATGGTACTTGATATAAATAAGGCATAAGTAAATTAAGGCCTATATTGCCGAAAAGTCGACTAAAATATATTTATATCAAAAATACTTCACATGCATTAGACGATAACTCCACGGATAGGCAAACAGTGTGCAAGCGGCCCGCTTGCGCTCATAGCGACGATGGCGGCCGGTTGTTAGTAAAGATGGTCGTTTTCATAGCGCGATATTAATTTGTCGTAATTTCTAACAACTTTTAAAACGTTAATTTTTTATTTTAAGTTTTATTTCAAACAATATAGCACACTACCAGTTTTAAAGTAACTATGAATCTGATTTTTCGTTTTTTTTTTCATTTGCTCCTTCCAAAACGAAATGAGCAGCAGTTAGTAGTATTATTATACTTATTTAATCAGTTTACTTTTTGCGCCGCACAACTTTCTCTGTTTTATCCTCTTGGTTGACTGGGAGAGAATTTTCATAGCATTAAGTCCGCCAGTTGTAACAATTTTACTTGGGTACAATAAAGTTTTAATAAATAAATAACTAAACTTGATTCCAACACGAACCTTAAAGTATTAAGATAGCTAATGTAATACCCTCACATTTAAATAATGAGGTACTAACTAAAGCGCGAGCTTAAAATTTCACGAGTGGGTTCAAGCGTTCTTAATTCATTCGGCTTGCATAGATAAAAAGCGAACCAAAATTTATCATTCAGGGAGGCACGTGTAAAAATATACTTAGTCCTTACGTTATGCGGATACAGCAAAAATTAATTGCCTAAAAATACAGCACTTCCGGTTTTAACTCGGAATATTATTTTTGAAGAGTCCCGTTTGGGCTTGGCTTTTGTGTTATTAAATTTTTTAGAGAGGGAATTGTTATCAAAAAAACGGCCAAGTGCGAGTCGGACTCGCCCATGAAGGGTTCCGTAGCAGAAAAAAAGATAGTATAAATATTCATGTTATATTTGAGTTGATTGAATGAAAGGTAAAATGCGGATTACGATTTATGGCGTATTAAAAAAAACTAAGTAGATCTCGTTCAAACCAATTTTCGATGGAAGTTTGCATGGTAATATGTATATGTACATCATATATTTTTTTTGTTTTATCTTTCTTTTATTTTAGAAGTTACAGGGAACTATTCAGATTAGAAAAAAAATATCTTAGAAACCTCAATCTCATTTTTAAAGAATTATCCATAGATGATACGAATGGGTTTGATGAAAAAAAAAATGAGTTTATTTCTAAGTACGGGGAACCCCCCAGAATTTATTATTATTTTTCTATTTAAGTGTGAAAATCTTGATGCGGTTCACAGAATACATCTACTTACCAAGTTTTGACAGTACAGTTCTTATAGTTTCGGAAATAGTTCTTATAGTTGGCTGTAACATAACGGACGGACAGACAGACATGACGAATCCATAAGGGTACCGTTTTTGCCATTTGGCTACGGAGCCCTAATAAAAATGAAAATGACGATATTTGTAATGCTGAGTTTGAATGATTGTTGTTAAGGTTAATCTCTCTGCAGATTTGGAATAAGTTTGTCCTATAAATAGACCACGCCTTGATGTTCTATAACTTATTAAAGCTTTTAGTTTCGAGAATGGGTTTCTGAGCTATTGCCTTATTGACATATTTAGACCCAAATAGAAATTAATAGTAGAACTTTTAAAATAACTGTATTAAAGTCACTACTCTTAGTAAAACTATGTAATAAGCTGTCTTAGTAAGAATAGTGACTTTAAAACAGACATAAATTAAAATAAATACAATTCCTTACGTATGAAAAACACCGTCCTCAAATAAGGTCAATGGGTGTTCAAGGTGATAAGGTCGACTTTTGCTTGTGGGGATTATTTTAAAGTAAATAGACGTGTGATCTCAATGCTTGTTTATTTGCGACTAATTTCACACCTTCAATGTTCTTAGGACTGTATTCACACATAGCTAGGTATACTCTCTCATACAACTCGCGGTTCTAAACTGGACATCCCGCCCACCAAGAACCCTAGTTCTTTATAACAATCTCAAAGAAAATAAATTTCTAGTGTAAACAACACTTAGTAACCTATTAACACTCAAAAGCAATTATCTCACTTAACTATAAAAGAAAATTATTATAGCAAAAAAATTTAAACAAGAAACTGAAAATAAATTCTCAGCAAATTAACAAAGACGTGGACGACTTAAGTACCTAAATTAGAATAGCCGCCCACCGTGACATATTAGACTCGAAGACACAAACTAAAACAAACTTATAGCATAAATCTCAGTAAACTCTTACATCTACTCAACAATATAACTTACTCTCTTAAGAATAAAAATATACTAAGTTATATAAATCTACTCATGCTCAGAAAAACTTATGCTCGAAACAATAATTTTAATAGAATTTCTTAACAAAATAATTTTAATCAAGACTTAATGATTCACTTTGTTATGACACAAAGTTTACTCACTGGACGCTTAAAAATGCCTGATTTACATTTAACAGAAACAACTCGTGTAATCTTATCAGGACCAGGATATTTTTCGACAATCCTACCTAAAATCCATTTAGCAGGAGGAATATTGTCTTCCTTTAATAACACAATATCTCCTATCTCAAATTCAGTACAATTTTTGTTCCACTTATATCTTTGATTAAGGTTAACCAAATATTCTTTGTACCACCTATTCCAGAAGTCAGATACAATTTTTTGCGTTAAGCGCCATCTGTCCAAACCAACTACATTATACTTAGTATAATCCTCATCTGCGATATTTAACAATGGCTCGCCTACCAAGAAGTGGCCTGGTGTCAGGGGTAAAGGATCGTTTGGATCGTCGCTTAGTAAACTAATAGGACGCGAATTTAAACACGCTTCCACTTGCGCTAGAACCGTCGCCATCTCCTCATATGTAAGAGTGCTATTACCAACAACTTTTCGCAGATGGCCTTTAGTGCTACGCACGCATGCCTCCCACAGACCTCCGAAATTAGGGCTATGGGGTGGCTGGAAATGCCAAGTCGTCCTTTCCAGCGTAAGCTGAGCCGCTATCTCCTCAGGTAATTGTGACTTAGCACTGTGAAACATCTCTCTAATCTCTCTCTCCGCACCTACAAAATTAGTGCCATTGTCACTGTACAGATCTTGACAATGACCTCTGCGAGCAGTGAAACGTCTGAACGCTGCAATGAATCCCTTTGAGGTCAAGTCCGACACTGCCTCTAAGTGGACTGCTCGGGTTACCATACACACGAACACACAGATGTAGCCCTTATATGATTTTGCTCCTCGACCAGGTGAAAATCTTAACTGTATAGGACCGCAAAAATACAATCCAGTGGATTTGAATGGTTTACTCGGTTTCAATCTCGCCTCCGGCAATAAGCCCATCAATGGAATACTCTTTCTGGTCGAGTACCTTGCACAAATGACACACTCCCTGTAAACCTTCTTGACTCGTTCCTTACTGCTTAAAATCCAGTACTTTGCTCTCAGAAAATTAAGCATGATTTGTGGACCGCCATGCTTCGTTTGATAATGGGCATCGACAATTAACAGCTTGGTAAAATGATTTTTACCAGGCATAATTATTGGATGTCGCGTATCATAACATGCGTCCGATTGAGTTATACGTCCAGATACTCTTAAGACCCCTCTTTCGTCCAAAAAAGGGCAAAGAGTACGGAGTTTACTCTTTTTAGCTACACAACCTACAGCCTTTAACTGTTTTATCTCCTTTTGAAACTCAAACTCCTGTACTTGTCTTATGCATACTAATAATGCCATATTCATTTCCTCGACAGTAACATATTTTGAAAAGTTAACTCTATCATTTTTCGGAACCTTAAAATTCAATACTCTTCTGCAATATGACATTACTCTCAACAATCTCGTCAAAGATGAAAATTTTAACCAAATGAACTCATTTTCATCAGGACCCGAAAAAACAGTAAAAGACTGTACTCTCTCCTCTTCATGTGTATCTACTACTCTCGTCTCAATATTTATGTGACTATCTGCAAGCCACTCTGGCCCTCTTAGCCACAGTGGGTGATCTATCAACTCTTTAGGCGACACACCTCGCGAAGCACAGTCCGCGGGATTTGACTCTGTAGGTACGTGACTCCACTGCTCAAACTCCATAATATTTAGAATGGTGGAAACTCTATTACTCACAAAAGTAGTCCAACGTGATGAACCACCTTTGAGCCACGCCAAGACGACTGTGGAGTCCGTCCAACCGCGTAAATCCTCTCTAGGTATGTCCATTACCTGTGAAACCTCCAGTATAAGCTTTGCTGCTAGAGCTGCCGCTGACAATTCAAGTCTCGGGATCGATATCTCTTTCTGAACTGGCGCCACTTTGGTTTTGGCTGTCACAAGGTGCACGTGTACTATATTTGACTCGTCTATTACTCGTGCATACACTGCCGCCGCAAAAGCTGACCTCGACGCATCTGAGAATACGTGCAGTTCAGTCTTGGAGCCTCGTGTGACATTCAACCATCTCGGTAATGTAAATTGTTTTAAATCAATTAGGCTACTCCTATAACCTAGCCACTGATTTAGCAACTCCTCTGTCAAACAATCGTCCCACTGCAGACCTGACTGCCACAAGCGTTGAATGAACATTTTAGCAACAACTACTACTGGTGCGATCCAACCTAACGGGTCGTATAATTTTGCAACATCAGAAAGGACTTGCCTCTTAGTGACGGGATTCTTGAAATCTGGTAAATTTAACACATATTCAAAGTTATCAGTTTCTCTGCACCAACTCACTCCAAGAATTTTAATTGATTTATTTAATTTAATAGGATCTGATCTTTCCTCCTCATTTAAACCTCTCATTTTCTCTAACAAACTCTCACAATTACTGTTCCATTTTTGAAGTTCAAACCCACCTGACTTCAATAACTCCGTCATCTCCTCGTAAATGCTTAAAGCTGAAGCTTCATCCTCTGCTCCGCTGATTAGATCGTCCATAAAATAGTCCTCTTTGGTTACCCTCGCCGCTAATGGGTACCTATGTTGCTCCAACTCTGCAAGTCTTTGTAGAGACTTGACGGCCAAGTATGGCGCACAAGCTGTCCCGAACGTCAGTCTCAAAAGTTTGTAGTCTCTTATAGGCTCTGATCCGTCAGAAGTAAATCTCCACACGACTCTCTGAAATTCAGTGTCCTCCTCAGCCACGCGAACCATCCTATACATTTTAACTATGTCCGCGACGATACATATCTTGTGTTTTCTCCATCTCATTAAAATGTGCCGAAGATCCTGCTGCAATTTCGGTCCGACCAGTAAGTCATCATTTAGTGACACATTGTTTGTGCCCTTGCTCGACGCATCAAAAACTACACGAACCTTCGTAGTCTCCTTATCCTCTCTAACCACTGCATGGTGTGGTAGATAAACGGCATTGTAATTCTCTCGCTCACTCTCAGTAATTAGTCTCATGTGATTCAAACTCAAATACTCACTTATCACTTTGTTGTACTCATCTCTCAGTGTAGGATTTTTATTTAATTTTCTCTCTAAGAACTCTAATCTCTTAACGCATATATCTCTCGAGTTGCCATATTGGCACTGAGGATCCTCCGATGAAAATGGTAATCTCACTACTAGCCTTCCATGACCATCCCTAACAGTAGTCTCATCATAATACTTCTCACATAATTTCTCCTCTCTTGTCATATCCTTTTGCAACATATTAGGCTCATCCTCCATCTCCCAAAATCTTTTAAGCAACTCATCTTCTCTTATTTGTATATGCATGCTTTTTACCTTTACCTTCTCCTGTTGCTCCTGCTCTCGTGATGCTCTTCCTGACAAAATCCATCCAAAAATGGTATTCTGCGCAATTAAACTTCTTTCAGGATTTTTCATTACGCCCTCCAACAATATTTCTCCATAAACGTCAGCTCCTAGAAGAATATCAATTTTACCTGGTGTGGTGTATGAGGGATCAGCTAAAGGCAAGTCTCCAATATCCGCCCACTCAGGCACACTAATTTTGCAGGCTGGAAGTAAAGAAGTTAGAGAATGTAACACATATGCATTTACAAATATAGTACTCTTAGGATTATGACAAGATTCAACGCGTAGTGAAACCGCGTATTTTATGCTCATACGACCATCTCCTAGTCCAGACACCCAACCACTTACTGGTTTGCGTTTAAGACCTAGTAATTGTACAGTGGCCTCAGAGACAAAGGAAGCCTGGGACCCTTGGTCCAGTAAACTACGTATAATTTGTTTACAACCAAATTTATTAACTACCTTAATTTTAGCGGTCGCTAGCAGCACGCTGTCAGGTTGAAGCCCTTTGGAAAATGCTACAGTAATTGGCGGGTCACCTCGTGATATACCAGTTGACGTCGCCTGCGCCACAGTCTCGCTCGCCGGTGCCGCTGCCACCTCCTGGCTAGTACCTCGATCCTCTTTCTCAAAATGCAACATCGTATGATGTCGTCTCCCGCATTTTCTGCAACTCGATTGTCGACACTTAATTGCTGTATGTGTGGGCGACAGGCAATTAAAACATAGTCGACTATTTTGCACGAAGTCTTGTCTGTCTCGCGGAGTCATCAGCTCGAATTGTTTGCAGTGATAAACGAAATGGTTTTCACGACACTTGGCACACTCGATATCTTTGTCCTTCGGTTTGTTTGCAATTGATGTATGAAACGATTTAGCCTTCGCTACAGTTTTGACTGGTGGTGATGGGCGTGTCAAAGTAGTATCAATCATCTCCAATGCTCTGAATCGAGACTCCAAATACTCACGAAGTTGGTCCCAGGTAGGTAATTCATCGCCGATCATGTTCAGATGCTGTTCCCACAACTTCACCGAATCAGAGTCCAATTTGGAAACCACTAAAAACACAACTATTGCATCCCATGTACTCGTAGAAATACCCATATTCTCTAAAGACTTCAAACATGTCGATGTGTTGTCCACTAACTGCTTAATGGCTTGGGCCGACTCAGTATTAATTTTCTTCGGTGCAAACAAACTCCTCAAAACAGCATTACAATTGTATCTCTTATTATTATAACGCCGAACTAATTGTTTCCATGCCTCCTCATAATTAGCGTCGGTGGTTGAAAAGTTACGTAACAACTCGAGTGCTTCTCCAGAAAGATTTCCCTTTAAATAATGAAGCTTTTGTACAGGCGTAACACTCTTATTATTATGTATCAGGGATAAAAACATATCATAAAAGGATTGCCACTCTTGGTACTTTCCGGAAAAAATTGGCAAATTCAGACGTGGTAGTTTAATAACATTTTGACTATCACCAGCCGCCGCGGAGCCGGGCGCCGAGGGTACAAGTGATTGCAACGTGTCTCGCAGCAACGTTTTGTATTGCACGTACAACTCCTCGAAAATCTCATAAACACCTTCCTTAAAATATGCTTCACTTCTTTCCATAGATGCTGATATGACCGCCTTATGTCCTTGTTTGAACTCCTTATATTGCTCATCTAACATTTCTAATTTCGTTTCTACGTAAGGCCGTTTAAGTCTTTCTTTAGGTGTTTTCTTAAAGTTTTTCTCTGTCCTCCGCAAGTTGTTCAATGACTCCTCTTGAATAGCTACAAGTTTCTCCATAGTGTAAGTTACGTAATAACTCGCTCACTCGATAATCCTCACAAGCAACGTAGGTCACTTAGGTACCCTAAGTTAATGTCCGTAGTAACTCACAGAATACTATACGAAATCACACAATACGTATAAAGTTTTGTTGCTCAACTCACTCACTCAAAGTTTAGTTCTCAAAATCTCGTACAGAAGTTCCGTAAATCACATAAAACAACAAAGTTTTAACACTCGCACTCAATGTCATAAACAACTCATCATTAAGTTATTGCAAAAAATGCACTACGCCGGCCGGTTCCTTATCTCTCCGCAGGTAGCTACCGATCCTTTTGTTCTCGCGGTCGGGTCGCCTGGCTCAATTATCCGGTTCGTTATGGACCAAATGTTCAAGGTGATAAGGTCGACTTTTGCTTGTGGGGATTATTTTAAAGTAAATAGACGTGTGATCTCAATGCTTGTTTATTTGCGACTAATTTCACACCTTCAATGTTCTTAGGACTGTATTCACACATAGCTAGGTATACTCTCTCATACAACTCGCGGTTCTAAACTGGACAATGGGCTCATGGGTAGTTTTGGTCAGGACATTATGTTTCTCCATAATTATTATCTATTCATTCATTATTAATAGGATATTACCTACATATTACAAAGCTTTTATCATTAGAATGTTAATTCAAGGCAAAACAAATATGTAATTTAAAAATCAAAATCTAAAGTATACCAAATAAAAGTCGTTTTACTTATTTCACATTTTCACTTCTGGTCAGTATCAGTGACCTTGATATACATATTACCTTAATATTAACTAAGGGAACAAAAAGCCCAAACAAAGTTACAACTTGGCTAGTCATCTATGAACCATAAATAATAGATGGATAGTTGGCAGTCTGAACTATATAATACAATTAACAAACTTTGTTAATACCGTGGAAATTTTCGGGGAATCCGCTGTTAAAGTATTCGGGTTTGGGTAATACACTATGTGAGAGCGAACTATCTGAGTTCATAAAACGTTGAATATGAAATTTCCCCACTTTTCAAATAAAAAGCCGAGAGAGAAGCGATTACGTCATACCGTTGAAAAATGACTTTTAAAACCGCGCACTCCACCCCATTTAAGATGAATTGTTAAAATTGACGTCAAGATTAGCTAATTTCAAACCAAACGGTACTTTTGAAAATAGCCACTTCGCTGAATTGCCATTGTGATTCTTCGATAACATTGTGAGATATTCGTAAATATATTTTGAGGGTCTGTTGTTAGGATTTGAAGAGTCATCTTGTGAGATCATTGGTTTGGAAAATGAAAATAAAAAAAATATATTATATACGGACAAATCACACAAATTGAGCTAGCCCCAAAGTAAGTTCGAGACTTGTGTTATGGGATACTAACTCAACGATGCTATATTTTATAACAAATGCATATATAGATACACATCCAAGAACCAGGCCAATCTGAAAAAGATCATTTTCCATCTTGACCTGGCCGGGGATCGAACCCGGTCACTCCGTGTCGCAGGCTGGCGTGTTGACCGCTGCGCCACGGAGCTAGTCAAATTCTGAACGACATGACGCTACTTAGGCTTTATATAAGTATTGGACTTTTTCATCACATTATTACTTTATATCTAATAGCTTGGTTTTAATAGAACAAACCCAAACGCTGGAAGAAACTTGCTTTAAAAAAATTATTACCAAGTTAGCAGGAAATTCTTGGCTTTTCCAAGTATCATTAGTTTACCAGGAACTTATTTGGGTTAACATGATGATCATGTCAACATCATTCAAAATGTAAAAAGACTTACACAAAAATCCGGTCAAGTGCTAGTCGGAATCACGCTCAGAGGGTCCGTAGAAAAACGTTTTATATTTTGTGATGTAATTTTTATTCATTTTATAGTTTTCGGATATTAATGTTATGTTTTTGCTTCAATACATTTCATGAAGACAATGTTAAATGTGTCTGTAAATGGGAAATGCAAGTGAATTTGCAAAACATGCTTAATAATCGGCGATATCTTTTGATTGCGTGATATTTTTTACGGCTAGAAGAACAGAACGGAATAATTGATATTACGCTAGCCAGCGCTCACCCATTGGATAAACGCAGAAGTGAGTGAGTCAGAATCAAATATTTTATTTGCGTAAAATATGGTACTGTGATATTATACAGTTAACAGAAGGTCAATATATCTTACCAAGTCTGGCATGCACATTTTAAATACATTTTAAAGTAAAAAAGAAATTTAAACTACAATAATTTAGGTGTTCATATTAATTGATAGGGCAAAGATTTTATCTCACACGGTAGTACTATTACCACTACGCGGGTGAGCACTCCACCACTTCCCTTGTGTAGAGTGGGAGCTGGCCAGCAATATAATTTGTATGATCTACCCTCGAACTCTCAAAAAAATCTCGTGCTCTCTTTGTCTTGCTAGGTAATTGTCACGACAGTGACAAAACGAGATTTGAGATCGATTTTATCTAAGATTTGACTTTTCGGGCGCTAGTGTCGGAAGCACATAAACTGAATCAACTCAAAGAGCACGTATTTCATATTAATTTTAAGTTAGTAGTTAAGTAGTAGAAGCTACTTTCATGCGTTTCTGAGAAAAGGGTCTTGACAGATTGTTGTGCAACGACATGATTATGGCTTTATTTTGAGACTATGCTGGACCGTAGAAGCGGGCTGATGGAATGGGTGCAAATCTAAGGAATCGTGTCAATAAGCGATCCTAGCAACCCATCAATATTTTAATCCCATTACTCAGCTACCTAAAGGCCCCACTAATACGCTAAACGTGGCCTTTCGTCGCGGGCGCATGTGACGAAGTTGCTGTGGTTCCACGTGTTGGTTTCTTCGGTCGTCGTGTTCTGCGATGTGGTCGCGGTGGCATCGTCGCTCGATGCGATGTTGCCGCTTGCTGCAGGCGCTATTGTCTCCGACGGACGCTCGGAGACCCCATGCTGAGAAACGGCGGCTGTGGGCGCGACGGTGTCACCGCTGGCTGGCTGAACGGGCGTGGCGGCAGGTAGTTCCGGCGCTTGGACGACGTGTGTGTCAGCTTCTGGCGCTGTCCTCGATATACATTCGTCCCGACCGGACCTGGATCTTGTTACTGGCATCTTCTATGTTTACGACGACGACGAAGGCTAAACGTGGATCCCACGATGTTATCCGGCTGAGATGGACTAGGCTCTGTCTACCCCATAAGAGATATAGACGTGATTATCATCATGATCATTTCGTGTAGGTGACACGGTCAGTCGACCACGCACACCCGGGTGTCAGAATTCTTCGGAACCGTCTCTCGGCCTCTGACGTGGTTCATTTAATTACTACCAGATGATAGCCAGGACTAACGGCTTAACGTGCCTTCCGAAGCACGAAATCATCTTTATTATTGGACAATCAGGTGATTCAAGCCTTCAATGTCCTAGTAAAACTGGAAACAACTAAACAAGTATGCTTCCCGTGGGATTCGAACCCACGACTCCCGGATCTACAGGCAGACGCCTTAACCACTGGACCACGGAGGTAGTTGATATACGTGATAATATGTATGTATGTATCTTTTAAGGTATCTTAAAATACAATAGAATCTGAATACGGAATAAACAGTGTGCAAGTTTTAAATTTTCAATCATTAAAATAAATGAGCAAGTTCAACATTCCTGCGATCCCTGACCGAGCACTAACTCCGCTGGAACCTGATATCAATTTATCTGCAAAGAAACCGCATCGTTAGCTCAAACTTTGTGGATTCACTGTACCTATCCTATATATAAATGTGCAGCGCACGACTACATTTCTACGAACTGTACTCGTAGAGATTAATGTAAGATTTGTTAGTAGCATTGGGTAATAATGGCAAAAAAAATCATCATCATCATCAGGTCCTTTTTAGTCTCCACTAAAGGAGCACGACTCTCTCTGTACTACTAGAGCCATACCTGGCCAAAGCAGCCAGAGGACTTGGCCTACACTCTCCACGCTGGCCAGACGGGTTGGAGAGGTCTCACAGATGTTTAAAAGCTTTGTTTAGCTTGTATTTCCTAAGTCGCCTTCTACGACATCCACGGGAAGTTTGGAGTGGTCCTATTCTACTCTGCCGGATAGCACACGGCTGCAAAAAAAAAATAGCTGTCAAAAAAAAATATTCGGCTTCAAAAAAAGGAGGAGGTTATCAATTTGATTGTACGTGGTGTTGTTTTCATCTGTTTTTCTAAATGTTCAGGTCAAGATATCTCGAAAACTAGCGATTTTTTCTATTTTGATTCTAAAGCATTTTTCTAGCTTGTGGGCGCAAGTCCTTAAAATATTGACCTTATATAAATAAGATGATACAAATATGCTGGCACCAAAACTCAGTATCGTATTAAAATGCGAGGGTTTGTACTGGTTACTTCGTGAAGAGTCGTAAACTGCAGACATGGTGCATCTGTTGTAGACAGACGGGCGACTACACAGCGTCTGCGTCACTGTCATTTGTTACACTTCACTCTGAGCACAAAGATCCTTGTTCTGAATGAGTTGCGTTGTTCTGAAGGAGCTACATGAATGTTTACCTACAGTAAGCTAAAAAAAAGTGTACCTGAGTAAAGCTTGGTGGAGGTTCTCTGGAGGTTGTAACGTAAATAAGCTTTTGTTAAGTTCGGTTAGTTGAAATTCCTTAAAAACTAAATTGAGTGCACTAAGATATAATTTTGTTGTCAAGATGCTTCCGATGGGCAGCAGCGTCGGAAGCACAAGAAGTTAAGGAAACTGAACTGCAGCCAAGCGTTGTGAGCATGGTAAATTGTTCCCATGGAATAAAAAATCCTTGAGAGAGGCCTTTGTCCAGCAGTGGAATTCTTATGGCTAAAATGATGACGATGATATCATTTTCTAAATTACCCTATATGAAATCGCAGGTTCCTGATTTATTCTCAAAAGCAAAAACTATTTCAGACTTAATTCAAACTTAACTACTTTTGCTTTAGCAAAGGTAGTTTATAAAGTCAGAAATAGTTATAGTAAGTTAAGATCGAATTTAAGGTCAGTAGTAGTTTTTGCTTCAAAGAAAACATCAGGAGTCTGCGATTTCATTCTATACTATTTAATCTACGAAGAAATTTGTCTAAACTTCTTCCCAGTTATGTTAATACCAGCTTTCGCCCGCGGCTCCGTCCGCGTTAATGTCGATCCCTCGGAAATAGTACTTTTACCCGAGATAAAAGGTAGCCTATGTCCTTCCATGTACTCCAGAGAAACATCCCATAATTTCATGATGATCGGTTTAGTAGTTAAGGAGTGAAAGCTAACAAACAAACAAACTCACTTTCGCATTTATAATATTAGTAAGGATTTGAATCAATATTTATAAAATTTAAGCTAATGTACCTAACTGTACGCCAATGTGATGGACAAGGCAATATAACACTTGCACATGTTCACAGTAAATCTTAGAACATTTGGCTTTCAGTGATAAATCTAGCGGCAAGCCTCTGGACAAACTCATCACATGTTAGGAGGAACACAACGACAACGCGTCACTGCCATGTGTTCACACTGTTACTAACATAAACTAGGAAGATTGAATTTCAAATTAGGGTCCTGTTGCAGAAATGTATTAGTGCCCTGCAGCCGAGTAAATCGGGCGGGACACATTTTCACAGTCGAGTGTTTGACCGACACCAGATATTTGGGATATGCATTGGCACGACATGGGATTTGCATTGGTACGACATGTAAATTCTTTTGTTCTGGCGAGTTTTATCACAAGTTTTCCGTCATTTATAAAAATATCCAAGAACTAAATCGGCAAAAGAATTCCTAGATCTTGCTTACAAAATTTCACGAGAATCTATTGATCAATGCGACGTGTAAAGAAAAACAGTGTGGGAAATTTTTGCCCAAAACTAAAGCAGACGTTTCGCTGGTGCTTTGCGCTTTTGCGGTCAAAGAAATCTTGCGACGAGAGTTAAATTTTACCTGCTTCCTTCCCGGTGATAACCGGGAAGGAAGGTGGGAAGGGATTCCCTTGAGTTAAACTTTGGATATCCGTGTAAATGGGATGATGATGAAATAAAATTATATCAATGCGGGAGAAAAGAAAAAACATATAATGTACCAGTTGCTTCTCTTCTCACGCAGATCGTACAAGCCGATCGAGGGAATGGGCGAAATTCTGAGGAATCTTGTTAGTAGGCGATGCGGCTAGCAACCCATCACTATTTTGATTCCGTCTTCCACCTAACGCCTATCAACGTGCTAAATGTGGCTTTACGGTCACAAAGGCCTGGGCCCTGTCAACCCCGCAAGGGAAAAGACGTGATACTATGTATGCAATGTTTCGGTCTGATGATGGAGAACACAAAACTATTTGGCTTCCCGGCGCGCGGCGCGGGTTAATACTTGTACTCGATTTCAGGGGCGTAGCTACCCGTGGTAGCTACCGCCGATACGGGCCCCCGAGCATGGCCCCTGAACGTGTTTTGTTTACTAACATATTGTAACCTACCTAATTAGTTTAAATTATTATTTTTTTATTTTTTTTCACTAGCCTATCCTTACTATAAATTCCTAACTGCACCAAATACTAGCTGTATTACTCTTAATCTACTTTATCAACCTACATACCCTATTCATGTTTTGTTTCTTTGTTCAATTCTATATGGCGTGATCGTACATCTAGTGGAGTAACCCTTGTTTTATCATAGTAACCCCTGGACCTTCTTAAATGAAGTGATTTTGAAACTAACCTATGGTGATGAAGCCTAGCCCTATCTTATGCTATGTCTAAAGTTGCTATCGGCCTTGTGTATGACTAATTTCTACTTATAAATAAGAATAACTTTATCCTAAGATGCGCTTATGTTTTTCCTAATAAATATTGTTTAAGATGCACTTTGTGTTATTTTATGTTGCCTGCTATTTCACATTAATAGAATTGCCTTATTTTATGAAGGGTTGATTAATTATTTATCATAAATGAGCATACTGCTTATCTAGCATGGTTCATTCTACAGAAATATGTTCCTCTACCAGCGGCTTATGGATATAGTATTAAATTTCGGATATGTACAGTAAGTATTAGAATGTAAGTAGCCATATTGGCCTATAATGAGATATAGATTACTACAACTGTAGGTAATGAATAGAAGTTTAAGGTAATAGTTTAATATTGTCATTGTATGTGTTAGTCAGTGGTGGTAGATATATATTATAGTGAATATACCCAGCGTTTTTGGTGTTACGGTTTACTAGTCGAGCCCCGCCTTCCGCCCGCCAGAGTACCACTCGTCATCCAGACTTGGACGTGATTCCTCCGTATGCTAATTTCTTTTGGAAAGCAAAAGGGATACCCATTAAAGAGTAAATAGTACCTGTTCCCACCTAATAGTAGGATAGGCAATTTGTCAGTAAAATTATGTCTGACTATTAAATTCAGGGACAAGAGGGTAGACTAAATGTCTTCAAGCGTATTACCTGCTACACAAGCATTATGCTCCCATTGTGTTCGCTGGGATGAGTTCAGACTTATTTACTTTGAATTAACACCACGGAGGTGTAAAAGCAAAGAACTCAAATTATGAATTTACAACAAGCAGGTAGTACTAGGTACTCAGATGGAGTTTTATAGCAAGGGTTTGTTTGTCAGTCAAACTATTCCTTCACTGTAGAAAAGGCATCCTTACATGATAATACTCCCTGTGTCAATTGTCACTCATTATCCTATTATTTTCAGGAAATATGTAGTTATGTATGTAAGCATGTAAATGTTATACCATGCTGTTATGTATAAGCACTATTATGCACCAACTCTAGATCTTAGGGATAGATTGAGATGAAATGTCTATTAGTATTTAAATACATTACATCAGACCTATTTGTCTCAGTGATTCAACAAATATAAGTGTGAGGATTGTAATATTCCTAGATTTCAATATATAGGGGTTTGAGTCAATCTTACACTCGCCCTTGGTAGTATATAAGGAACATTACTCTCCCAGAATTCATTATTCCAGAATTAGATGAATCATATGGTATATATGTGGATTGTCAATATCTCAACCTTACAGAATTTACATGACTTCCATGGAACCAACAGACCATCTCCTTCAGAGAATGATTATCATGATAATATATTGTCAGAGAGTTATTAGATCTCACTGGACTAAACAAATCTGAATTTTCCAACAAAATAGGTAGATCAAGAAGATATTTATTTAGTAATTAAATAGACAACTCAGACTCAATCCATTGTCAGATAACTATGATATTATGCCACAAGTTATGATATTAATTGTTCATGGCCAATCTATGTGATTTTACAATATGAAAATCCCCAAATCATTCAGGTAGATACTCTACACACTATTATAGTCTCAGGGCCTTGTACATAAAGATTTAAGGTTAGGAATTTCATACCTTTGTTAGAAACAGATTCCCTGAATCTTTCACAATTAGAATACGCATATTTTTTCAGCATTATCACTTGTCACAATCACAGAACCGGCTTATGCCATTTTGTTATCATATTTTCACATTCAACTCCACTTTCATATTAGATACCACTATTTACCTTAAAATTACGGTCGAAAATTAATTGTTTGAGTAACGTCCTACCCACCAGCAGCTTGGATGGTTATATTGCTACCACCGGATTTACCGTGAAAACGAATGGAATTTTATCTCCTATACCCCTCTTTTCCTTAACCTGACGCAATCGTTAATGGGCCTAATCTAGTCCCTATCAGTCCCTAATTTCTAGTCTAAAGGTGTTAAGTTACTGTCCCCCCATCCCCAAAGTGTGTGTGTGTGTAGAACGAACTCCGGTGTAAGAGATCGCTCCCTAATCTAGCTAAAAAGATTTGAGGAAGCTTCCCTCGCCCTATTTTAATGATTCTACCTGCCTGACTGCTCCTAAAATCAGATTTCCTACTCTGGTAAATAGATTAGGTTCCTAGCAAGGATCCGTCATCTCTAAGCTGTAAAAGGGAGCCAGAGTTTGGGCCCACGAACCTATTATTCCTATCACTCTTGGGTTGTGGTCATCTCTTGTGGTCAGGATCGAGACTTACACGCCCTAACAAGGGTTTGAGGTCCCAGACGTGTCCCCAAGTGGCTAGGGCGCCGAAAACCAGCTCACCGTTCGGAACGTAGGTTACCGTAGGCACAGAGGCCGTCTGGACTCCCCAAGTAGCATAGCTAGGCTGGAAATTGCAGCCCATTCGACCAGCTACAATGTCGAATTATTTTTACTCCTACTTAGCCGCTACCCTCATAAAGAACAATCGCTCTCATAAGGAATAGAGGTCCAGCGCTGATCTTGGCCATGTATTCCCCAATTCGACACAAAACTCTATTAAACTTTCATTAAAATCAAACAAATAGGAACTAGATATCTCGGATTTGACACGGAGAAGATTTCGAAGACATCAAAGATCTCCCCAACATCATTTCCTCAATATCATTCAAAACTTTACAGTATATGAAACTATTATAGTGAATTTACTCTGGACAAGCTAATATTCATATATTTCAAAAGAATCTACAATATTTTAACTTCAGAACACGATACCAATGTGCTTCTTAGCTAATATATTTTTGCAAGGGACATCGCGGGATTTTTCGATCCTAATTTGCCAAGATAACGCAATAACCCACACTTTAAACTACTTCTTTCTTGATTTAAAATAAAACTTGCAGTGGCGTTCTGGCAGCAATTCTTCTTGACTCTTCAAATTCCCCGATGCGTAATCCCCAGACTAATGGCGCCATAGCCTTTTATACTCGCTACCGTGCGGTTCTCAGAAATCAGCCACTTTGAGTGAAAAACCGTTGGCCAAACTTTTTTCTAAAATCCTCATGCAAATATCTAACTAATATGCCTACATTTAATAACTAATCTGCCTTGCTCTTTCCTGTCGATAAGACCTTTTTCATTTAATTCTCAATTGAATAAAGTTTTCCCATTGGTTAGGTTCAAAACTTTCTAGACCGTTCTAAGGCTACCTGTCTCTTTCTCCCTTTCACCCACATTGAATGCTCACCCCTACTCGTAATGAAATAAAGGTCAGCGTGCCTTGTAACAAATTCAATTCCATAGACAATTTCATAGCTTTCTTTTAATTATTAGTGTTCCCTGTGCTATCTATAGGATCCCTTGAATCGACCTATTAGGATAATCTAATATCACGAGATATTATAATAAATTTTACCATTTAAATTCCTTTTACGCTGAGTATTAATTTATTTTAATATTTATTTAATTTTGATTGAATCGATTCTCTCGATTATCCGTAAAATGCTTACCTTTTTCAACTAGACAAAAAAATAAACTAATTATCAATTTTTTTGATCAAATTTTGTTATCATCATGATTATTTATTTCCTTGTTCTTACTTAAAGATATAAGGTCAGTCAAACTATACTTTTAATTTCATATTTTTTTACATTTCCCTGCCTTCGTTCTAAGTTTTATTTTTCATAGATCATAGATCGATTTTCTTCCTCGCGTCAATTATTGACAAGACAAACTGTCAATGTCATTCTGCTTCATAACAAACAAAATAAGATGGATATAATGAATTATTGTGAAACAATTTACAAAAGACTGTATTTTATGATTGAATTTCAGTTTTCCAGTTAATATTTGAGAATTGTGAACGAGAACATAAGTGTTCCGTTACAGCCGACCCTTCAAATTTAGACGAAAGCGACTTTCTCAAAGGACCTGGAGTTTAAATTTTAACAAATTTAAATTTTAAATTAAATTCTCAAATATTTCTCTATATGTTATTTATTCACATTTTAGCAAAACAACCCCTTTTTTTTCAATTCCCCCCCTTTTTCCAAAATATTATTCTCCCAAAACCTTCGAATGGTGTAGCCCTAATCTGTGTGTGTGTGTCCCTAAGCTAGTGTATAGTGTATTTAAACCAAGGACATGTTTTTCATTGCTAAACTACAGTTTTGAGCTAATACCCCCTTCTATATCCAACAATAATCTTCCCCAGGGTTCATCATAGCCCAAGACGGAGTAATTTTAAACTACTGATCCTAATGATCCTATAGTGAAGATATGAACGGATTCAACCTTACAATCGGAACTATAACGTCACCATACCCTTCCTATGACCGATCTTCCCCACGGAGTAATAAATTATTGAAGTCGATATCCAGAAGCAATACCCAAAAACCTTGCTTAAACAAATCTTAACATCGCCTTGGAGCATGGTGTGGTAACCGAAGAATATCAGTGTGTAGTGCGGAGTTTCATACAGGTGTAGTATCACATGGGATATTGGATATATTTATCCTTAACTAAACCTAACATCAAATTCCCCCTGTATAAAGCTCATGTTTGTGGTGTGTAAATTCTAAGTCTTGGGTAAATAATATTGGTAATTCGGTTTCACATCTGGCATAAACCAAGGCCCTTCCTAGACGCTATTCCCTTATCCCCAACCCTGTTCTAATCAAAGTGTACATTCCTCCTCAATCACACAACCACGCTTGCCAAAGAATATATCAGAGCTTTACCGAATCACATTAAAATTAATGGAACTAATAATTATTCTTATTTTAAATGTCTACTAAAATAATTTTACATGTGATGTGACCATAGGTCAACTTATCATAGTAAAGAAGGACGGACAAAACAAGCCTTTTTTTATATTTTAAATTAATTATTAATCTGCATCCACAATAATTCTCAAATATCAACGTTAAGTCTTCGAAATCGACACCCGATTTTAATTAAGTAACTTAAAAGCTTTGGATTGAATTGATTTTACTTATCCAGGATTATAGAACAATTTATTAAAATTAATTTTAATTTACGTGAACTTATTTGAATTTATCTGATTTTATTTGAATTTATTTGAATTTATTTTAAATTTTTAGAATTTATTTTGAATTTATTTGAATTTATTTGAATTAGTTTGAATTTATTCGAACCTATTTTAAATTTTTAGAATTTTTTTGGATTTGTTTTGAATTTATTTGAATTTATTTGAATTTATTTTAAATTTTTAGAATTAATTTTGAATTTATTTGAATTTATCTTAATTTATTTTTATTTTTTTGAACCTATTTAAAATTTTTAGAATTTATTTGGATTTGTTTTGAATTTATTTGAATTTATTTGAATTTATTTGAATTTATTTGAATTTATTTGAATTTATTTGAATTTATTTAAATTTATTTGAATTTATTTGAATTTATTTGAATTTATTTATATTTAGTTGAATTTATTTTAAATTTTTAGAATTTAATTTGAATTTATTTAGACTTATTTTAAATTTATTTGAATTTATTTAGGTTTATTTAAACCCATTTTAAATTTATTTGAATTTATTCGAATTTATTTAGATTTATCTTTAATTTATTTTGATTTAAATATTTTTTTAATAATCTAATGAACCCGGCGAATCTCACACCGCCCCTTAAGTAGTCGGGTAAAAGTAATATGCCAATCTAGGGCGTCAACACCTTAACAACAAATTCCATCAAAATGTGTACAGCCATTCTCGAGCTAATCATATATAATATACAGTCAAACATAGAACCCCTCTTTTTTTTTAGTCGGTTGAAAATTATCATTTCTCTATGGTTGAAGACCTCTAATTAATCATAAGTTAAATTATTACCTACTATCCGCTATTACCATAGAGTATGCTATTACGGTGTTTTCGAGATTTTAAATATCCCGCCTAACATTTATGCACGCGAAGTATGTATAAAGCATAGAGATAAGATAATGGTATAGAGCCACATTAACAATTGATAACGACAACCAATCAAGAGTGTTACTTCCACTTGACGAACGATGCCATTCGTAAACGAGCGTTACACTTTCAAGAATAGCACCCCAAGAAGCGTTTTAAGTATCGATCAATTATCGATTTCCGAACGAACTCACTAAACGTCATGTCATAATCTACTAATGTCATAATAAACATGGCGTCGGCAATCGAATAAACAAAACATCGTTTATTTATTAATAATTATCTGATTATTCAAGGAATTAACGCATGTACGACCTATAAATAATCTACAATGTGTTAATATAATATACTATGTCGCGTCAAAAGTTACAAAATGGGAAAGCAATATCCAATGTATTCACGGACATTCCGCTTCGACAGTCGTAAGTATTTATGGAGATTTAAAGTTAAATCTTCTCAATAAACAGCAAGAATAGCAGTAAGAAAAGCTACGATGAGCCTATAAATGTGTCCTGTCTATAAACTCGTGAAAATAACAATTTACAATGCTATTGTGGTATAACCTAGAAGTAACTTATTCATACTATCTAATCAACCTAATCTCTACATAAAAGTACATAAAACTACCCAATGACTCGTCATAAAGGTACATCCTTCAATAATGCGACTCATATAATGATTTACATTAAGTTTTCTATCAAATTGTTGCAAAAATATATAACATAACCTTACTTCTATTGTTTCAGATAAACTGAATAAGCATCCTTATAAAAGTCTATGGCATCTACCTGTGTAGATCTATGTAATGCTAAGAGAAAACTAATCAAGCCCTACATTCATCGAAGTTTTGAAGAAACTGTAAGAAGTCATCGACGGAATGTGACTAAGTGTGAAATGCAACAGTGTTATAGCCTAACTTATAATAGTGAATCTATTTGAATAAAAAAAATGTTTTACTCTGCCTAAAAGATTTACTATGCCATACCTTATAAACATTTAGGGTACTATGTAAGTAAGAGAACTATTATGTACAACCCGTTTTATTATATAAACTATAATTTCTATTTCTATCTTTACATAGTTCAAAACGAAGATGATTCCGCTATGTGTTTGTGCATACCTCACAAACGACTGAACCATATTTGATGCAGTTTCCAACAACAGATAGATTGATTCAAAAAAGGAAAATCTATATGAAAAATACATACATATTATGAGACTAACTAATCTATAACTTCTATCTAGGAAATTATAAGTAAATATTGGACTAGGTACTGATTTGGTACATTACTAACTAGTTGTAGGTTACAAATTATGCTTTGAGTTAGCGATCAGGTATAGTCCATTCTTCAGAATATGGGTGTTACTGAACCGACCCTACGACTTGTTACAACTTTATATATTACATAATTTATATTACCCTGACCTGAACTAACACTTTATTTGTATGTATCTAAAAAATTGAACCGTTAGATATATTTTTATCTAGATGTTTTATTTTTTTTTCTCTGACGGCATGAAGTTATACTTTTTATTATTTTGATGACAAGCTAGGAACATTTTTATTTACGATGGATTATATAATTATTTAGCTTAGCTTAGATTTTGAAAATCACTAGATTTTGAGAATGATCCTACACAACCGTTATGGAGTATGCTACAAATATGTAAACTAGATTTTATTGTGAACCACCGAATTGGATGCTGATGGAAACTAAATTATTAAATTTATATTAAAGAAATACTTTAGCAACATACATGGTTTGTTTTAGTTTTATATCCTAACCCTTTTTTTTATATATAACGAGTGGTACTATACATAGCTATCTGTGTATTATTTCAACCGAACACTTCACTTTAACTTGTGCACTATCACCTTAACTATAGCACTTTCACTACTTATTGTTTATTGAATCTATTAATTTTATGTATTTAACTTATTATATTAAAATTCCCCCCCAGAAAAGCCGCCACAACTCCCCTCTATCTGACGCTACGTTCAACTCGAGAGTATGTGTAATGTTGTTTAATTTTAATTAATATAAATAATGGTATTGTAACAATGTTCCATGTTTTCCCTATAGAAAAATTGTATGTATGAAAAATTGTATGTATGACTTTTCTTATACATTGCAAATGTTAAAACTCAAACGAGTTGGTTATTGTAAAGTCAGATAGGCTTTTCCCTGTGTCCACCAGATTCTACACAAATCTACCCCTGAACTTTATTTATTAATTCTTATTCAAATTACAAGGTTCTTTTCCTTTTTTTTTAAATTAGATAAAAAAAAAAAAACAATATGATTATCTATCTATCTTTTATATAAATCAATCACTTCACTTGTAATACTTAGACAGTTGTTTAATGTTATACATCCCCTTTTCTTTATTTGTCACCGGATCAACTAATAGATAGGAATTTTTATATGGATTAGCCGCTATCACATAAGGACCTTCATATAATAGCTCAAATTTCTTAGTAGCACTTAATTTATCATCTGACTTTTCTTGCCTCCCTATCTTAACTAAATGTCCTATCTGATTTTGTGTAGATTTTTGTCTTTTAATAAAATTATACTCTAGCACCGGGCCTACTCTGTGTAAATTTTCCCTAACCTTTTCCCTAATGGATACTTTGGTTTGAATACCTAAGTCAGTATTATGTACATCAGAATTCTGTTTAGTAGATCCACCATACAAGATGTCGCTTGGTGTAAATCCTGTACTTTCATGAAGAGTATTGTTATATAAGATTTCTAATTTTGATAATATGTCCCAACTTTGATGTTCTGTCCTGCAATACATTTCAAGTAAACTGCCTAATTGTTTATTTATTCTTTTAGTTGTTTTAAAATGAGTGTTAGCTACTGTAGTATAAATAATTTGAATACTTTGCTGACTCATCATTTCAGTCCATGCTTTGCTAGTAAACTGAGAACATTTTTCAGAGACAATTACTTTTGGTTTTATTATTTTAAAGAATGGTTTTGTATTTGTTATAACCGATGAGACCGTCGGCTTCTCGAGATTAAATAATTTAATAAATTTACTAAAATAATCTTGAATTACTAAAATATAGTGCATACCAGATTTACTACTAGGAAATGGCCCATATATATCAAACATGGCTAAATCCCCTACATCTTCAGAAATTAATAATTGGCAAGGTCCTACAAGCTTTATAGTATCACCCTTTATGAACTGACAATCATGACATCCCTTTAATACCCTTTTGACCTGCTTAGTAAGTCCCTTCCAATAATATCTATCCCGTATGTACTTAATGACCTTATATACCCCTACATGTCCCTTATCAAAATGAATCCTCCATATCATTTCCTCCCTAAGTACTTTTGGTAAGCAAATAACTTTATTCCCTACTTTATCTGGAGAAAAATATAACAACTGATCTTTGATAGTATATCTTTTAAGTAATTGTTTTGAATGATTATTTATTTCTTGATTCTCTAATTCTGACATTATCATACTCATTTCTGAATCTTCTCGTTGGTATCTAGGCAATTCGTTTAGTGCAATTGTTAAATCCTTATCTAATCTAATCTCTCCCCATAATGTGTTAAGGAAATCATTTTTACCTGGATCTGGAGTTTCCTTAATCTCTTCTAATACCATACTGTTCACTTGCACACTCTCATGAAACTTAAAAAGGTGACTTTCCTGTCCTATAGCAATTTCAACTCCATTTCCATCTCTTTTTAACATAATAGAGGTTTCATTTTCCTTCATCCAGTCAAAACCCAGTATAAGCTTTCTTACGGTAAATCCTGGCACTATAAATACAGAAAGATGTCTTTCATATGGTCCTATTCTCAACGTAACTAATCCTATCTTACGTATTTCTACATTTTTTTGTCCTACTGCAGTCTTAATAAAGAAGGGTTTAACAGCAAAGGAAGTTATATTTGGTCTCTTATCAAGTAATGTTTTCCAAAATTCTTCAGATATATAAGTTAAATCGCTACCGGTATCTAAGAGAGTAACTATTTCTTCATCGAATACGCTTACCAACAACTCAGATTTGAAATTACGCTTTTCCGTTGATTTTCTATCCCTTATATTGTAATTAACTAACACTTCACAGCCCTTAGTATCCATAAATGAATTTTCGCAATTTAATTTTAACACATCTACCATTTGACTGATATTATGCAACGGCCTCAAATCTAAATCTCGACATCCCAAACCATGTCTATTATTATAATATTTTATTTGCGAACATATTGGAAATTTTAACCCACTACTAATTTTTCCCAGAGCTTGACCTGGCTTCCATTTCATTTGAACCATCATATAATATGCCTTATTATTATTATCTTTTGTTAAAGTTGATCCGGAGACTACAGTTTTATTTTTAACTACCTTTTTTACTAAGTTATTATTTTTATTTTGCTTAGGCTGCGATTTCTTCTGACTGTTTCGCCACTGACGATACATTTTTATAACATTATTCTTCTTAGACTTTCGACATTCAAAATTCTTCGCTACTCCGACATAGTTTTGACACTCCTTCCTCTGTATGATATCGTCCATTCTTTCCAGAAATTCTAAAGTTTCTATTATTGTTCCTATGTTTTTTGAAATCCACATTTGTCTCACGTATCTAGGATAATGCCGCATTATGTCAGTTATGAGATGTTTTTCAGTCATATTGATACTAAGCCTCTGAGCTTTACCCGTCAACTCCAGAAAATGCTGAGTCATCGAGGGAGTAATTGACCTATCCCAAGATCCTTGAAGTATTTTCCGTCGCAAATCATTCTGCTCGCTTTCCCCCCAATAAGTTTTAAGGAAATCCCTCTTAAAATCCTCTAATGTATTCCAGCGACCCTTATAGATTCTTGCCCAGTCTCTGGCATGACCTACAAGACACTCTTGGATCATATCCAACTCATTCTCCGAATTATCCATCCTTTTCAAATAAACCTCTAGGTCCTCTACAAACGTTACCGGATGTATGGCTACCTTTCCAAATATCGGTTTTTCTAATTTAATAATATTAATATTACATTCTATATATTTCTTGCTGTCTGTGGGAATCCGCTCTTTCTCCCGCGATGAGTCTATATCTACTTCTATATTTATTAAATCTCGAGGTACTGAGTTGTTATAGATTTCTGTACTATCAGATAAGGCCATTCTAATTTGTTTAACATTTTTTTCCGATTCATTCATCTTCTTTGTTAAACATCCCATTGATAACTGCGACAGCGACTGCATTGTGGTTACGCCTAATCTTCCCTCTTTACTATAAAATATTCGCTCTTGTTTGCGGTGTTTGTTTTAGCACTGATTTCACTAAGTTTTGGTTTATCACAAGGTTTCTTCCGGTTGCAGGTAGCGTCAGATCTACCAACCAAACATTTGTTCTAAATTAACTTTCCGCATTAGAATCATAGATCTCAAGGAGTAAAATGTGTATATATATAGTAGGACAATACTATATGTATGCAATTAAGTGATCATTTGCTTTATTTTAGTTTATCATTTTATTTTTTAACCCAAAATTGTTAGTTTATATTTCAAAAATATTAAATATTTTGCCAGTAATTGGTATCAGGAGTTATTCCTGCTATTACAACCACTGTACCGCTCCGGAATTACATTATTTTAAACTAATATTTAACTAATTTTAATCCAATAAGTTATGTCTAGGTATAGCTGAGAGGTATATGCTTTCGCATTAATAGTACCACGCAAACATAATTATTTTTATTCCCTATTCATATGAGTCGGTTAAATTAATGAAGCTTTTATTAGTTTATAATCTATACTGATACTGATAAGTGGAATTGATAAGTTCAAAATACATTTTTTTATTATTGTTTAACTAATTACGTTTATTATTTGTTATATATCTGTACAAACAAGAAAACAGGAAACTAATCTACCATTTATTTTATATAATGAGGTAAGTAAGTATTTGTGTAAAATATTCTCGCATAGTGTAGAGCCTCCCTCGTATGACTGTATAACATTATTTATCTTGGCATAATATGTCAACGACAACGACTACTATCAAACGTGAAAATAATGGCAGATTCACAATATCAAAATGCGTAGTAGCAGAATTAAGCATTTATTTCCTTTTTATTTAGTTATTTTATTTGTTCCAGGTATTCAAACTGATATATAATACAACTCATAGAAAACACGACCCTACTACTTTGCCTACGAGTTCGAGTGATGTGAAATATAGCTCAAACAACGAGATCAAAGTACATGAAACTATCTCAACAAAATCACGACATCTTTTCCATGTCTCGGCATCAAAATGTGACCAAACCAAGCCATCCTCATGGAGAATCAGCCTGTCTAGTCACTAAGCAGATTTGAACAGTGAAACAAAACATTGAATCGAACATTTCTACTATCAAATTAACCTATGTATGTATACAATGCTATGCTAACAATTTGGATTAAAACGCACCCGATATGCTACCTTATTGGGGCTGTAATCAATCAAGCTACTATTCTTAGTAATACAGCTATCCTGGTCATGGAACACTAAAATGTAACCTATTTAATTAGATTTAATTATTATTTTTTATTTTTTTTTCACTAGCCTATCCTTACTATAAATTCCTAACTGCACCAAATACTAGCTGTATTACTCTTAATCTACTTTATCAACCTACATACCCTATTCATGTTTTGTTTCTTTGTTCAATTCTATATGGCGTGATCGTACATCTAGTGGAGTAACCCTTGTTTTATCATAGTAACTGGACCTTCTTAAATGAAGTGATTTTGAAACTAACCTATGGTGATGAAGCCTAGCCCTATCTTATGCTATGTCTAAAGTTGCTATCGGCCTTGTGTATGACTAATTTCTACTTATAAATAAGAATAACTTTATCCTAAGATGCGCTTATGTTTTTCCTAATAAATATTGTTTAAGATGCACTTTGTGTTATTTTATGTTGCCTGCTATTTCACATTAATAGAATTGCCTTATTTTATGAAGGGTTGATTAATTATTTATCATAAATGAGCATACTGCTTATCTAGCATGGTTCATTCTACAGAAATATGTTCCTCTACCAGCGGCTTATGGATATAGTATTGAATTTCGGATATGTACAGTAAGTATTAGAATGTAAGTAGCCATATTGGCCTATAATGAGATATAGATTACTACAACTGTAGGTAATGAATAGAAGTTTAAGGTAATAGTTTAATATTGTCATTGTATGTGTTAGTCAGTGGTGGTAGATATATATTATAGTGAATATACCCAGCGTTTTTGGTGTTACGGTTTACTAGTCGAGCCCCGCCTTCCGCCCGCCAGAGTACCACTCGTCATCCAGACTTGGACGTGATTCCTCCGTATGCTAATTTCTTTTGGAAAGCAAAAGGGATACCCATTAAAGAGTAAATAGTACCTGTTCCCACCTAATAGTAGGATAGGCAATTTGTCAGTAAAATTATGTCTGACTATTAAATTCAGGGACAAGAGGGTAGACTAAATGTCTTCAAGCGTATTACCTGCTACACAAGCATTATGCTCCCATTGTGTTCGCTGGGATGAGTTCAGACTTATTTACTTTGAATTAACACCACGGAGGTGTAAAAGCAAAGAACTCAAATTATGAATTTACAACAAGCAGGTAGTACTAGGTACTCAGATGGAGTTTTATAGCAAGGGTTTGTTTGTCAGTCAAACTATACCTCAACCTTCACTGTAGAAAAGGCATCCTTACATGATAATACTCCCTGTGTCAATTGTCACTCATTATCCTATTATTTTCAGGAAATATGTAGTTATGTATGTAAGCATGTAAATGTTATACCATGCTGTTATGTATAAGCACTATTATGCACCAACTCTAGATCTTAGGGATAGATTGAGATGAAATGTCTATTAGTATTTAAATACATTACATCAGACCTATTTGTCTCAGTGATTCAACAAATATAAGTGTGAGGATTGTAATATTCCTAGATTTCAATATATAGGGGTTTGAGTCAATCTTACACTCGCCCTTGGTAGTATATAAGGAACATTACTCTCCCAGAATTCATTATTCCAGAATTAGATGAATCATATGGTATATATGTGGATTGTCAATATCTCAACCTTACAGAATTTACATGACTTCCATGGAACCAACAGACCATCTCCTTCAGAGAATGATTATCATGATAATATATTGTCAGAGAGTTATTAGATCTCACTGGACTAACGAATCTGAATTTTCCAACAAAATAGGTAGATCAAGAAGATATTTATTTAGTAATTAAATAGACAACTCAGACTCAATCCATTGTCAGATAACTATGATATTATGCCACAAGTTATGATATTAATTGTTCATGGCCAATCTATGTGATTTTACAATATGAAAATCCCCAAATCATTCAGGTAGATACTCTACACACTATTATAGTCTCAGGGCCTTGTACATAAAGATTTAAGGTTAGGAATTTCATACCTTTGTTAGAAACAGATTCCCTGAATCTTTCACAATTAGAATACGCATATTTTTTCAGCATTATCACTTGTCACAATCACAGAACCAGCTTATGCCATTTTGTTATCATATTTTCACATTCAACTCCACTTTCATATTAGATACCACTATTTACCTTAAAATTACGGTCGAAAATTAATTGTTTGAGTAACGTCCTACCCACCAGCAGCTTGGATGGTTATATTGCTACCACCGGATTTACCGTGAAAACGAATGGAATTTTATCTCCTATACCCCTCTTTTCCTTAACCTGACGCAATCGTTAATGGGCCTAATCTAGTCCCTATCAGTCCCTAATTTCTAGTCTAAAGGTGTTAAGTTACTGTCCCCCCATCCCCAAAGTGTGTGTGTGTGTAGAACGAACTCCGGTGTAAGAGATCGCTCCCTAATCTAGCTAAAAAGATTTGAGGAAGCTTCCCTCGCCCTATTTTAATGATTCTACCTGCCTGACTGCTCCTAAAATCAGATTTCCTACTCTGGTAAATAGATTAGGTTCCTAGCAAGGATCCGTCATCTCTAAGCTGTAAAAGGGAGCCAGAGTTTGGGCCCACGAACCTATTATTCCTATCACTCTTGGGTTGTGGTCATCTCTTGTGGTCAGGATCGAGACTTACACGCCCTAACAAGGGTTTGAGGTCCCAGACGTGTCCCCAAGTGGCTAGGGCGCCGAAAACCAGCTCACCGTTCGGAACGTAGGTTACCGTAGGCACAGAGGCCGTCTGGACTCCCCAAGTAGCATAGCTAGGCTGGAAATTGCAGCCCATTCGACCAGCTACAATGTCGAATTATTTTTACTCCTACTTAGCCGCTACCCTCATAAAGAACAATCGCTCTCATAAGGAATAGAGGTCCAGCGCTGATCTTGGCCATGTATTCCCCAATTCGACACAAAACTCTATTAAACTTTCATTAAAATCAAACAAATAGGAACTAGATATCTCGGATTTGACACGGAGAAGATTTCGAAGACATCAAAGATCTCCCCAACATCATTTCCTCAATATCATTCAAAACTTTACAGTATATGAAACTATTATAGTGAATTTACTCTGGACAAGCTAATATTCATATATTTCAAAAGAATCTACAATATTTTAACTTCAGAACACGATACCAATGTGCTTCTTAGCTAATATATTTTTGCAAGGGACATCGCGGGATTTTTCGATCCTAATTTGCCAAGATAACGCAATAACCCACACTTTAAACTACTTCTTTCTTGATTTAAAATAAAACTTGCAGTGGCGTTCTGGCAGCAATTCTCCTTGACTCTTCAAATTCCCCGATGCGTAATCCCCAGACTAATGGCGCCATAGCCTTTTATACTCGCTACCGTGCGGTTCTCAGAAATCAGCCACTTTGAGTGAAAAACCGTTGGCCAAACTTTTTTCTAAAATCCTCATGCAAATATCTAACTAATATGCCTACATTTAATAACTAATCTGCCTTGCTCTTTCCTGTCGATAAGACCTTTTTCATTTAATTCTCAATTGAATAAAGTTTTCCCATTGGTTAGGTTCAAAACTTTCTAGACCGTTCTAAGGCTACCTGTCTCTTTCTCCCTTTCACCCACATTGAATGCTCACCCCTACTCGTAATGAAATAAAGGTCAGCGTGCCTTGTAACAAATTCAATTCCATAGACAATTTCATAGCTTTCTTTTAATTATTAGTGTTCCCTGTGCTATCTATAGGATCCCTTGAATCGACCTATTAGGATAATCTAATATCACGAGATATTATAATAAATTTTACCATTTAAATTCCTTTTACGCTGAGTATTAATTTATTTTAATATTTATTTAATTTTGATTGAATCGATTCTCTCGATTATCCGTAAAATGCTTACCTTTTTCAACTAGACAAAAAAATAAACTAATTATCAATTTTTTTGATCAAATTTTGTTATCATCATGATTATTTATTTCCTTGTTCTTACTTAAAGATATAAGGTCAGTCAAACTATACTTTTAATTTCATATTTTTTTACATTTCCCTGCCTTCGTTCTAAGTTTTATTTTTCATAGATCATAGATCGATTTTCTTCCTCGCGTCAATTATTGACAAGACAAACTGTCAATGTCATTCTGCTTCATAACAAACAAAATAAGATGGATATAATGAATTATTGTGAAACAATTTACAAAAGACTGTATTTTATGATTGAATTTCAGTTTTCCAGTTAATATTTGAGAATTGTGAACGAGAACATAAGTGTTCCGTTACAATATGCTGCTAGATCTTTCCTATTTCTTTATTACTTGTAGTTAATAGAAACAGCAGATTTTACACATAATGTCTATTTAAAAAATCTTCCAACGCTTTACATCGAGGCAACGTTCCCAGAATACTGACAGCTTGTTTCCTCGTTGAATTGCTAGACTTAACTGCCAGCTCTTGAGTGTCCCGATGCTCCTAATGAGTCGTGTTGTAATGTCTTTTAAAAATAATTTTGCCTCTGGACCCTAAGGGCCATAGTAGACCATCAGTGAATTAGGATTTAATTATTTTCTTAATATTATACTTATGTTGCCAGATTGAAGGGCCCCAGACATAATTAGGTATATCGATATAGGGCCCCACTATAGCAAGCTACGCCACTGGTCGATTCTCACAGGTCACCTGCCAGCGGTTCTGTAACTTACCAAGGAAGGTTAACAGGCAGGCGGCTGCATGAATGCTGTCATATTAGTGAAACCTGGATGCAACAAGAAGACGCTCAGAAGACAGAGAGATATATATATTTGAAACTGATTGGTTTGCAACAAAAGCCATAGATCTCAATAAAACCAAGCAAGTGCGAGTCACATAGTAAATTTCGCACAATATTTGAATACAAAAATCACGCTTCTTGTATGTATAGGATGCCTGAAATTTCTTCCATGACCTCTCTTCTGAGGTTCACTAAAATCTTTATTGCATGGACACTTTTTTCGAGCCATCATGTTTCCCCTCAGAACAATAACGTTTTGAGTGTTTCCCACAGGTGGGCAGGGCCTCCCTCCACCATTTTTTCCTAATTATCTGTGGTATGACGTCTCAGTTACAAATGAGTAGCAACTTTGACAGAATCGTAAAACAAAAAGTTTCTTGTATTCCAGGCCGTTTTGTTTTTAATTTTATTCTGTTTGTGTTATTTGTGAATGATAGACAAAGTAAAAGATTATATACACCTTCCATATACACATACACACAGTATATTGTATTGTATCATTCCGCGAAAATGTCAAGTATCTATCTACTACGGTTCAATAGACACAGCTCTGTGATGGACTGCCCGGCCGCACGGAAACCAGAAGCTTAGTAATAGGATTCCGTTTCACTCTTTGGGTACAGAAACCTGAAAAGAAAGTACCGTATTTTGTTTACTAATTTTTTAATAACTTCTTTCAACGACCATATCAATTCGTCAGTCCACAAATATCTGTTAATCCGGCAAGTCTAACGTAAGTTCCATAATCCCTCCAAGTTTGAAGGTCAGATCTAAATCCGAGCAGCGAAAGGGTCAGTTCACCAAAAACTTCGTCATAATGTCTTATCTAATTTAGTTAACAAAAGGATTAATTAAATTTTAAACTCCGTTAATTAAGTAGATCGAAGATGATACAAAATTAATTTATTGTTTTTCAAAATAATCTCCCTTGGCGTCTATGCACTTTTTCATTCGATGAAACCAGTTTTGAAAACTTTTGTGCTACTCCTCTATGGTGACCTCTGAAACGTGTTTTTCATACTCCTCGACAGCCTCTTCTGGTGATGAAAATCGTTGACCGCGTAATTGGTTCTTAATTTTTGGGAACAGAAAAAAGTCACAAGGTGCCAGGTCGGGACTGTATGCAGGATTACTCATGAGTTCTACATTTTTCGCCTTCAAAAAGTCGTTTGTCTGTCTGGCCGTGTGAGAACTAGCATTGTCGTGGTGCAGGATGAATCGGCGTTTACGGTTATTTTTACGGAGTTCGTCAAAAACTTCCGGCAAACAAATGGTCGTGTACCAGTCACTATTCACTGTACGACGATTCTCTAAAGCAACAGTAGCCACGTGTCCAGTTTTATTAAAAAAAGAAGCAATCATCCGCTTAGATGCACTTTTCACGCGCGCCACTTTGGTTGGTTTTGGCTCATCTTGAAAGACCCATACGCTCGATTGCTGCTTTGTTTTGGGATCGTAGCAATAAATCCATGTTTCGTCACCTATTACTATGTCCCACACCAAATTTGACGCACCTTTGTTGAATCTGGTAAGCATGGCACTGCACCAAGTGACGCGGTCCGTTTTTTGAGCCTCGGTCAAGTTGTGTGGGATCCACCGCGAGCACAGCTTTCTCACACCCAAATGTTTGTGTAGGATTCATTGTATTTGACTTATGCCTATTTCTAAGGATGCGCGAATTTCATGGTAGGTCACATGCCTGTCTGTTTCAATCATACGGCGCACAGCATCGATGTTTTTGTTGGTCACAGCGGTGGACGGCCGACCATCGCGAGATTCGTCACTGAGATTGATACGACCACGCTTGAATTCTGCAAACCAGCTATAAACAGTTGTCTTGCATGGTGCTTCATTGCCAAAAGCTGTTTCAAGCCGAGCGATGCTCTGTTGAGCTGTCAAATTACACTTAAAATCGTAGAAAATCATACTACGAAAATTTTCCCGAGTTAAATCCATGTTGATGCAGACACACAATTTTTTAAATGGCGCCACAAGGTAAAAACAAAAGACAGTCAAATGAAACAAACTGCATTCTACAGCCAAAGAGTTCTATTTTCAAATGTTGCAATAAATTTTTAAATATTGTTTATGTAAGTGGCCAGTTCCGGAAACTTACAGTGCACCCTATGTATATTTGATGTGCAAGAGATATAAAAGGTCCTTTAAAGGTGTGTTTACAGATATCTTAACGGTCGGCAACGAATCAGCAGCTACTCTGGTGTTGTAGATGTCCATTAGCGTTTTCCATCACGTGGCTCGTCTGCTCGTTTGCCGTCAAATATACATACACAAATATACAGGGTCCATTTAAATAAAGCGCAAATATTTTAAGGGCTGGGTCCCAAAGAAATGCTTTTGTAGCAAATTTTAAGGAATCGACACGCTAGATTTTTTCATAAAACGTAAATCGCAATTTACCTTTCATCAAATCTAAGTTATAACGAACTACAAGAACTTTTTTATCATGTTACTTTCTGCTACGGAACCTTTCATGGGCGAGTCCGACTCGCACTTGGCCGCTTTTTTACACAATCGCCTAATGGTTTTGCGCAGTCGCGAAGTTTTTCGTTCGCGCGGCATCCGTTTAATGATTTTGTTTATGTGTAGTAAGATTTCTGACCACTGACCACAGACAATTTGCAAGAATGTTTTTTTTTATGTATATTTGACGGCAAACGAGCAAACGAGCCACCTGATGGGAAGTGGTCACCGTCGCCCATGGATATCTGCAACATCAGAGGAGGTGCTGATGCGTTGCCGACTCTTAAGATACCTGTAAAAACGCTTTTTGAAGGACCTCAAGTCATAGCCGAATTATTAACTTTGAAAAGTGGTGATTCGGTAAGTAGGTCGCCTGAGACCGCTAACGAAAACACGCGACGAGGTGGCGCGCAAAATGTCTCCATCAGCAGTTTGCCGTCGCCGCCTGTTGTTGTGCGCGCTACACAGCCCGCCGCCCGCTCCCCCGTACCCGCCCCGGTGACGTCGAGTCCGAGTGCGCCGCCGCCACGTGCCTATGCCGCGGCAGCCGATGCGCCCGCGCCCGCCGCCACCCCCGCCGAGACCACGAAGCGGCCTTCGGCACAGGGGAAAACAGGGAGACGGCGTAAGCCAGCTCCCACCAAGTCGTTGCCACCACCGGGTCCCGAGAGGAACCAGCGCGACGAAGAGGGCTTCATTAAGGTGGAAAGGAAGAAGAGGAAGCCCGCGAGCCGCAACCACTGCGGAACCGCGCCGACCGGACCGGATTCTCCGCTGCGTCCTGCCGTACCATCGACGCAGCTGTACGTGTCCCGCCTGCACTGGTCCACGAGGGTAGAGGAGGTCGTGGACTACGTCCGAAAGAAGTCCACCTTCACCTTGAGGGTTGAACGTCTGCAGTCTCGCCACAAAGCGAACTTCAATTCTTATGTGGTGAGAGTGCCGACGCATCATCTGCCAACCTTCATGAAGGAGGACTTTTGGCCGCAGGGAGTCGTGTTTCGGAGGTTCCGAGGTCGGCTGCCTGACGTCACCGCGCTTTACACGTCGCCGGCACTACGTGTGATATAGCATAGGATATATATTATTTATGTTAGTTATAAGGTATTTATAATATGGGCCTCTGGTATTGTACATAATTGTAAGTACAATACTATTGCCTGAAATAAATGAGTTATTATTATATTATATATTATTATTATAGCACACAGAGAAAACCTCGGGAGGGAGTCCATTCCACAATCTTGCTGTACGAGGAAAAAAAACCACGTGACGCTCTGACATTTTTGGAGACCCAAGTGTCAAGGATGTGGGGATGGACTTAACTCCTGTGGCGAGCAGTGCGGTGGTAGAAAGGTGACGGTGGCATCAATTCAAAAAGTTCTTCAGAATACTCTTCATAGTATAGACGGTAAAATACACACAGAGAGCCAACGTCTCTTCGTAGACTGAGGGTGTCAAAATCGTCTGTGAGTGTGGGATCATCGATAATACGAATTGTCCGGTGTTGGATGGAATCAAGAGGAAGGAGTTGGTATTGAGGTGCACTAGACCAGTTAATATAGATATATTAAAACCGGCCAAGTGCGAGTCAGACTCGCGCACGAAGGGTTCGGTGCCGTTATTTATAAACGCGGCAAAAAATCATGTCTGTTGTATTGGAGTCCCCCTTTAATATTAATTTTATTTTTATTTAATTATTTATTTTTAAAGTGAATATTAATCTAAATATTCTGTGAATATTTCAAGCGTCTACCTGGTGCCGTTATAAATATCGAACAAAAACAAGCAACTGTCTAACTATCACGTTTCATGAGATACAGCCTGGTGACAAACAGACAGACAAACAGACAGACGGAGAGCGGAGCGATATTAATAGGTCCCGCTTTTACCCTTTGGGTACGGAGCCCCAAAAAATATATGGCTAATATTATAAAACCGGTTATGACCATGCCATGTTTAAAAGATTTAAGCGGAATATGTTTAGCCAAGATTTTAATAGCTATATAAATAAAGTATGCATTTCATGAAATACTTGAGAACAGGTTATTAGTTTTTTTATATTAACTTAACCTTGATTGAGGAAATACTCGTAAAAATACGACATGTTAAAAAATGATGATGTTATCGAGAATCGGAAAGAAGTGACTCATTGCAAGATGAAGGTTGCATAAAATCTATATAAGGAGAAGCTGACTGACTGATTGAATGACTGACTGACATATCAACGCATGGCCTAAACTGTATTATAAGGTATAGAAACTTGAAAATTTACACAGGAGTTTCTTTTATAACTTAGGAGAGCACTAAGAAAGGATTTTTGGAAATTCATCCCCTAAGGGGGTTAAACGGGGGCGCAGTTTGTATGAAACTTTGCCGTTTTTGAAGTTATTCGAATGAAATTCAGCATGAAGGTTCTTTATTGAAAGGCGTGAAACACGAGTAAAATATTTTTCTTATAAATCATCCCTTAAGGGGGTAAAACGGGGATGCAAAGTTAGTATGAAACTTGCCGTTTTTGAAGTTATTCGATTAAAATTTCATTGAAAGTCATGAACCAAATGTAAAATATTTTTTTTAAACTAGGGTGGGTGTGCCAGTAGTGCACCATGTACCAGTACTTGACCAGTTAATAGGCAAATCAATGTATGAAGATTGTCTGTGTTATTATTATTATTCATACCAATATGGTACACTACTAGTCCTAACTTGTCATATTATAAATGAGAAAGTAACTCTGTCTGTCTGTCTTCTTTTCACGCTTCAACTATTGAACCAATTTGGATGAAATTTGGTATCCAGTAGTTTGAAGCCCAGGGTAAAAAGGTAACATAGGTTACCTTTTTTCCTGAGGGACCGACATTAACGCGGGCGAAACCGCGGAGATCAGATAGTTAAAAATAATAACCAATAAGACATTAAAATCCATCTATCTTATATCCCAAATTTCAGGAGTTCACGGGAAGTACCCTGTAGGTTTTGATTCCCTTGCGAATGTCGAAAATTTGCAGCACACACGGCTGTATCTTCTGATTGCGTTGACCTAGAAGTTTGATTTTTTCACAGCTCCAAGAGAACTGTCCCTTGACCTGAGACCTGAGTATTAGATATGAAATTCAGCTTGATACCTCCACGCGTTCCTGAGAAAAAGGATCTGGAAAGATAGACAGACGGACAACAAGTGATCCTATATGTGTGACGTTTTCTTCCTTTTAAGGTACGGAACCCGAAAAATAGTGACTGACTACAGGATAAAGTTTTAAGCATACAATTTTATTCACAAATATCCCTCTAAAAGTAAAATAAAAATATTTAATTTAGGTTCCTAACATTAGGTTCTATATGTGATAACTGACATGAATTCCAAACAAAAAAAAAAAAAAATCAGTTCAGTCGTTAGGGACACAACGCGGCTACAGACTGTGAAAAATCTAACCACGAAATATGAACCTCTAATTTAAAACACTGTTCAGTAGGTCGAATGTTCTATGGGAGGCCTAAAGCTTTATATTTTCTTCCAGCCCCCGTAGCATGGCACGCGCGACAACGTTTATCGACTATCGCCGTCTTGTTTTCCGTAATATCAAAGAGCAAGATGTGAATAGTTTATCGTGCGATATAAACGGCGTCGCGGGCGCCATGCTACGGGTACAGGACGCTGATAGGGCTATCTCGGTGCTGTAGTGCATCTGGTATGTTCGCGGAGGCACATACAGATGGCTTTCACGATATTATTCGCAATGTGCTTCCATGCTCAGGCTGCGTGTCAGCTCCAATAGCATCCTGAAGATGATTGTAGGTAGATGGAGCAGTCCACTGCTGATGCACTGGAATAGTTTGGATTGCGGTTTGATGGGCAGCTTCACTACTATATTGTCATTTTATAGCCTACATAAATATCATTTAGTTCTAACCTTAGATGTAAGCAAATTGTTACTAACACTATGGAGAAATGTCTGAAATTAAGATAATATTATTATTATTTTGTTTTCTGGGGGCTCCAAATCAAACCTATATTTTACAAACAAAAGTTATTAATTCAAGCAGCCATAAGCAAAAATCCCAACAAACTTCAAGTTCAACTTAACACCTAATTCGATTAAGTACAGTTAAACAACATTTTAAAACAATACGGACTAAGTTATAAGTTTATAACTCACTTTAAAATTTTACGTAATAATCGAAGATGTAAAATTTTAAAGTGAGTTATAAACTTATAACTTAGTCCGTATTGTTTTAAAATGTTGTTTAACTGTACTTAATCGAATTAGGTGTTAAGTTGAACTTGAAGTTTGTTGGGATTTTTGCTTATGGCTGCTTGAATTAATAACTTTTGTTTGTAAAATATAGGTTTGATTTGGAGCCCCCAGAAAACAAAATAATAATAATATTATCTTAATTTCAGACATTTCTCCATAGTGTTAGTAACAATTTGCTTACATCTAAGGTTAGAACTAAATGATATTTATGTAGGCTATAAAATGACAATATAGTAGTGAAGCTGCCCATCAAACCGCAATCCAAACTATTCCAGTGCATCAGCAGTGGACTGCTCCATCTACCTACAATCATCTTCAGGATGCTATTGGAGCTGACACGCAGCCTGAGCATGGAAGCACATTGCGAATAATATCGTGAAAGCCATCTGTATGTGCCTCCGCGAACATACCAGATGCACTACAGCACCGAGATAGCCCTATCAGCGTCCTGTACCCGTAGCATGGCGCCCGCGACGCCGTTTATATCGCACGATAAACTATTCACATCTTGCTCTTTGATATTACGGAAAACAAGACGGCGATAGTCGATAAACGTTGTCGCGCGTGCCATGCTACGGGGGCTGGAAGAAAATATAAAGCTTTAGGCCTCCCATAGAACATTCGACCTACTGAACAGTGTTTTAAATTAGAGGTTCATATTTCGTGGTTAGATTTTTCACAGTCTGTAGCCGCGTTGTGTCCCTAACGACTGAACTGATTTTTTTTTTTTTTGTTTGGAATTCATGTCAGTTATCACATATAGAACCTAATGTTAGGAACCTAAATTAAATATTTTTATTTTACTTTTAGAGGGATATTTGTGAATAAAATTGTATGCTTAAAACTTTATCCTGTAGTCAGTCACTATTTTTCGGGTTCCGTACCTTAAAAGGAAGAAAACGTCACACATATAGGATCACTTGTTGTCCGTCTGTCTATCTTTCCAGATCCTTTTTCTCAGGAACGCGTGGAGGTATCAAGCTGAATTTCATATCTAATACTCAGGTCTCAGGTCAAGGGACAGTTCTCTTGGAGCTGTGAAAAAATCAAACTTCTAGGTCAACGCAATCAGAAGATACAGCCGTGTGTGCTGCAAATTTTCGACATTCGCAAGGGAATCAAAACCTACAGGGTACTTCCCGTGAACTCCTGAAATTTGGGATATAAGATAGATGGATTTTAATGTCTTATTGGTTATTATTTTTAACTATCTGATCTCCGCGGTTTCGCCCGCGTTAATGTCGGTCCCTCAGGAAAAAAGGTAACCTATGTTACCTTTTTACCCTGGGCTTCAAACTACTGGATACCAAATTTCATCCAAATTGGTTCAATAGTTGAAGCGTGAAAAGAAGACAGACAGACAGAGTTACTTTCTCATTTATAATATGACAAGTTAGGACTAGTAGTGTACCATATTGGTATGAATAATAATAATAACACAGACAATCTTCATACATTGATTTGCCTATTAACTGGTCAAGTACTGGTACATGGTGCACTACTGGCACACCCACCCTAGTTTAAAAAAAATATTTTACATTTGGTTCATGACTTTCAATGAAATTTTAATCGAATAACTTCAAAAACGGCAAGTTTCATACTAACTTTGCATCCCCGTTTTACCCCCTTAAGGGATGATTTATAAGAAAAATATTTTACTCGTGTTTCACGCCTTTCAATAAAGAACCTTCATGCTGAATTTCATTCGAATAACTTCAAAAACGGCAAAGTTTCATACAAACTGCGCCCCCGTTTAACCCCCTTAGGGGATGAATTTCCAAAAATCCTTTCTTAGTGCTCTCCTAAGTTATAAAAGAAACTCCTGTGTAAATTTTCAAGTTTCTATACCTTATAATACAGTTTAGGCCATGCGTTGATATGTCAGTCAGTCATTCAATCAGTCAGTCAGCTTCTCCTTATATAGATTTTATGCAACCTTCATCTTGCAATGAGTCACTTCTTTCCGATTCTCGATAACATCATCATTTTTTAACATGTCGTATTTTTACGAGTATTTCCTCAATCAAGGTTAAGTTAATATAAAAAAACTAATAACCTGTTCTCAAGTATTTCATGAAATGCATACTTTATTTATATAGCTATTAAAATCTTGGCTAAACATATTCCGCTTAAATCTTTTAAACATGGCATGGTCATAACCGGTTTTATAATATTAGCCATATATTTTTTGGGGCTCCGTACCCAAAGGGTAAAAGCGGGACCTATTAATATCGCTCCGCTCTCCGTCTGTCTGTTTGTCTGTCTGTTTGTCACCAGGCTGTATCTCATGAAACGTGATAGTTAGACAGTTGCTTGTTTTTGTTCGATATTTATAACGGCACCAGGTAGACGCTTGAAATATTCACAGAATATTTAGATTAATATTCACTTTAAAAATAAATAATTAAATAAAAATAAAATTAATATTAAAGGGGGACTCCAATACAACAGACATGATTTTTTGCCGCGTTTATAAATAACGGCACCGAACCCTTCGTGCGCGAGTCTGACTCGCACTTGGCCGGTTTTAATATATCTATATTAACTGGTCTAGTGCACCTCAATACCAACTCCTTCCTCTTGATTCCATCCAACACCGGACAATTCGTATTATTGATGATCCCACACTCACAGACGATTTTGACACCCTCAGTCTACGAAGAGACGTTGGCTCTCTGTGTGTATTTTACCGTCTATACTATGAAGAGTATTCTGAAGAACTTTTTGAATTGATGCCACCGTCACCTTTCTACCACCGCACTGCTCGCCACAGGAGTTAAGTCCATCCCCACATCCTTGACACTTGGGTCTCCAAAAATGTCAGAGCGTCACGTGGTTTTTTTTCCTCGTACAGCAAGATTGTGGAATGGACTCCCTCCCGAGGTTTTCTCTGTGTGCTATAATAATAATATATAATATAATAATAACTCATTTATTTCAGGCAATAGTATTGTACTTACAATTATGTACAATACCAGAGGCCCATATTATAAATACCTTATAACTAACATAAATAATATATATCCTATGCTATATCACACGTAGTGCCGGCGACGTGTAAAGCGCGGTGACGTCAGGCAGCCGACCTCGGAACCTCCGAAACACGACTCCCTGCGGCCAAAAGTCCTCCTTCATGAAGGTTGGCAGATGATGCGTCGGCACTCTCACCACATAAGAATTGAAGTTCGCTTTGTGGCGAGACTGCAGACGTTCAACCCTCAAGGTGAAGGTGGACTTCTTTCGGACGTAGTCCACGACCTCCTCTACCCTCGTGGACCAGTGCAGGCGGGACACGTACAGCTGCGTCGATGGTACGGCAGGACGCAGCGGAGAATCCGGTCCGGTCGGCGCGGTTCCGCAGTGGTTGCGGCTCGCGGGCTTCCTCTTCTTCCTTTCCACCTTAATGAAGCCCTCTTCGTCGCGCTGGTTCCTCTCGGGACCCGGTGGTGGCAACGACTTGGTGGGAGCTGGCTTACGCCGTCTCCCTGTTTTCCCCTGTGCCGAAGGCCGCTTCGTGGTCTCGGCGGGGGTGGCGGCGGGCGCGGGCGCATCGGCTGCCGCGGCATAGGCACGTGGCGGCGGCGCACTCGGACTCGACGTCACCGGGGCGGGTACGGGGGAGCGGGCGGCGGGCTGTGTAGCGCGCACAACAACAGGCGGCGACGGCAAACTGCTGATGGAGACATTTTGCGCGCCACCTCGTCGCGTGTTTTCGTTAGCGGTCTCAGGCGACCTACTTACCGAATCACCACTTTTCAAAGTTAATAATTCGGCTATGACTTGAGGTCCTTCAAAAAGCGTTTTTACAGGTATCTTAAGAGTCGGCAACGCATCAGCACCTCCTCTGATGTTGCAGATATCCATGGGCGACGGTGACCACTTCCCATCAGGTGGCTCGTTTGCTCGTTTGCCGTCAAATATACATAAAAAAAAACATTCTTGCAAATTGTCTGTGGTCAGTGGTCAGAAATCTTACTACACATAAACAAAATCATTAAACGGATGCCGCGCGAACGAAAAACTTCGCGACTGCGCAAAACCATTAGGCGATTGTGTAAAAAAGCGGCCAAGTGCGAGTCGGACTCGCCCATGAAAGGTTCCGTAGCAGAAAGTAACATGATAAAAAAGTTCTTGTAGTTCGTTATAACTTAGATTTGATGAAAGGTAAATTGCGATTTACGTTTTATGAAAAAATCTAGCGTGTCGATTCCTTAAAATTTGCTACAAAAGCATTTCTTTGGGACCCAGCCCTTAAAATATTTGCGCTTTATTTAAATGGACCCTGTATATTTGTGTATGTATATTTGACGGCAAACGAGCAGACGAGCCACGTGATGGAAAACGCTAATGGACATCTACAACACCAGAGTAGCTGCTGATTCGTTGCCGACCGTTAAGATATCTGTAAACACACCTTTAAAGGACCTTTTATATCTCTTGCACATCAAATATACATAGGGTGCACTGTAAGTTTCCGGAACTGGCCACTTACATAAACAATATTTAAAAATTTATTGCAACATTTGAAAATAGAACTCTTTGGCTGTAGAATGCAGTTTGTTTCATTTGACTGTCTTTTGTTTTTACCTTGTGGCGCCATTTAAAAAATTGTGTGTCTGCATCAACATGGATTTAACTCGGGAAAATTTTCGTAGTATGATTTTCTACGATTTTAAGTGTAATTTGACAGCTCAACAGAGCATCGCTCGGCTTGAAACAGCTTTTGGCAATGAAGCACCATGCAAGACAACTGTTTATAGCTGGTTTGCAGAATTCAAGCGTGGTCGTATCAATCTCAGTGACGAATCTCGCGATGGTCGGCCGTCCACCGCTGTGACCAACAAAAACATCGATGCTGTGCGCCGTATGATTGAAACAGACAGGCATGTGACCTACCATGAAATTCGCGCATCCTTAGAAATAGGCATAAGTCAAATACAATGAATCCTACACAAACATTTGGGTGTGAGAAAGCTGTGCTCGCGGTGGATCCCACACAACTTGACCGAGGCTCAAAAAACGGACCGCGTCACTTGGTGCAGTGCCATGCTTACCAGATTCAACAAAGGTGCGTCAAATTTGGTGTGGGACATAGTAATAGGTGACGAAACATGGATTTATTGCTACGATCCCAAAACAAAGCAGCAATCGAGCGTATGGGTCTTTCAAGATGAGCCAAAACCAACCAAAGTGGCGCGCGTGAAAAGTGCATCTAAGCGGATGATTGCTTCTTTTTTTAATAAAACTGGACACGTGGCTACTGTTGCTTTAGAGAATCGTCGTACAGTGAATAGTGACTGGTACACGACCATTTGTTTGCCGGAAGTTTTTGACGAACTCCGTAAAAATAACCGTAAACGCCGATTCATCCTGCACCACGACAATGCTAGTTCTCACACGGCCAGACAGACAAACGACTTTTTGAAGGCGAAAAATGTAGAACTCATGAGTAATCCTGCATACAGTCCCGACCTGGCACCTTGTGACTTTTTTCTGTTCCCAAAAATTAAGAACCAATTACGCGGTCAACGATTTTCATCACCAGAAGAGGCTGTCGAGGAGTATGAAAAACACGTTTCAGAGGTCACCATAGAGGAGTAGCACAAAAGTTTTCAAAACTGGTTTCATCGAATGAAAAAGTGCATAGACGCCAAGGGAGATTATTTTGAAAAACAATAAATTAATTTTGTACCTTTAATAGTATTTTTTCATATTCATTCCGGAAACTTATAGTGCGCCCCACGTATACCTCAATTCTTCTATATTTATAACTAGCTTTTGCCAGCGGCTCCGCCCGCATCAATGTCGATCCCTCGGGAATAGTACTTTTTCACGGGTTAAAAGGTAGCCTATGTCCTTCTCCGTACTCCAGAGAACTTGTATGCAAACTTTCATGGTGATCAATTCAATAGTTACAGCGTGAAAGCGTAACAAACAAACAAACTCACTTTCGCATTTATAATATTACTAGCTTTCGCCCGCGGCTCCGCCCGCGGCTCCGCCCGCGTCAATGCTGATCCCTCGGGAATAGTACTTTATCCCGGGATAAAAGGTAGCCTATGTCCTTCTCCGTACTCCAGAGAACTTGTATGCAAAAATTCATGATGATAGTAGCTACGGCGTGAAAGCTTAACAAACAAACAAACTCACTTTCGCATTTATAATATTAGTAAGGATTAATAAGGATAATACCAATATTACCAATAAACTAAATAGTTTAAGAAGTAACTCTATATACTCGTCCTAGTTTAATTTGAACAAGATATTTATAATTAATTAATTCAATCATCCAATTGAAACCCAATATGTCTTCGTAAGTCTTCAATCGCTTGACTTACGTTCTTGTTCTTGGTTTTAATTACGCATTTTGGTGGGGGATTTTCCTGGGCTTCTTATACTTCTTCAGTGTTTGGAGAAATATCTGCTTATATACATTGATGTTATATTGAGTTATTATAAAACTACATTTAAATAAAGGTAAAGATTTATTGAAGTTATTGATATCAACATACCAAATTCGAAAAAGAATGTCATTTCCTACACAAATTGCCCGGACGTCTGAACACTCATTTTGTTATAAAGTTTCTCACATTGGTCCAATTGAAGATTGTAGATATAAATACAGGATAGACAAAACAATAGAGACAGCAAAAATAAAAATTAAGAAATAAAATAAGCCAAGAAATAAAATAAAAATATTCTTTTTATCTGCTTGCTATCTAGCCTGCCTGATACAACTGAAACAGCAAATACAATCTTTTGATTGATTTAGCGCCATCAAAAGAAACAAATTTTTAGCCCACTTCAAAAATAAGGAGGAGTTCTGTTACCTCAGAATGTCTGTCATTTATAAACCGATTAAAAAAATCTTTACTTATTTGAAAGGGTATGCTTTCAAGTCCTGTTTAAATTTTATCATAATCGGGTCAGTAGATTGATTGAAGTCTTTTTTTTTTCACATGGAAGATTCAAGTATGCTCTGAGCACTGTTTTCTAATGAGAACCTGCAAACATGAGAACTGTATTTTTTTTTAAACTTTATCTGTAAAATTAGAACCTGCAAACATGAAAAGTATAAAGTTTTTGAAACGTTATGTGTAAAAATAGAACCTGCAAATATGATAAATGTAAAATTTTCCAAACATTATCTGTAAAAATAGAACTGGCAAACATGAAAACTGTAAAGTTTTCGACAAGTTAGGTGTAAAAATAATGCGTGATAAAACCGTATTAAGTGATTTAATTTAAATGATATAAAGTTGATTTTTTCAGATTACACTTAACTAAAAAATTCCCTAGCCGCAGAGGCTTTTAAGTTACAAAATCATTTAAATATCCTGCAGATTAAATCAAATCCATCCGCATTAAAGCTAAAGCTCATTGAATCTTGCAAATGTCCTAAAGAGGTTCTTTTCACTGGCCCGGCTTTTTAATTACCGTAAAACGAGGCGTCAGTTTTAGTAGTTAAAATCACGGAGGTTAAAATAATTTTGCCTGAGGCAGAACAAATTTTCTCATTTTATCTGTAAGTATACTATAAATGACGTAATGTGATTGGTGTTAACTAGTAAAAAGATTTAAACCTACTACAGAGTTAATAAGGAAAATAAGAAACAATAAATATTTATTACATAGTGTCGCGTAGTACAAAGAAGAACAATGTTTGGCCTGGTGGTCTATATGTTGGACTGTGAATCGAGAAACCCCAGGTTCAAATCACAGTCACGTATACTGTTTTTTAATGTTTATAAAAGTTTCTAGATCATTCTAGGCTAAATGGAAAAGAAAATGCGTGAGAGAGAAGGCGATAGAAAATTGAATTTGGAACATTGATGCGATTTTGTTTGAATTTAAGCAGTACAAGGCGTGGCCTAAGGCAGTTTAGTTTGGAAAGTGACATCAGAAGGAAGAAAAAAAGAAAAAGAGTAACCTAGCAGTGAGTAAAGTGAAGAAGTAGTATTGAATAAAGTGTTCAGTGCAATGGAAATCCGCATTTGAAACAACGTTTGGCTTACTGGTAAAAGAAAGCCACTTTCATACAAAAATGTTACATATAATAACTCAACGATACTTTATTTTATAACAATTACATATATAGATAAACATCTGAGACCCAGGCCAATCTGAAAAAGATCATTTTCCACCTTGACCTGACGGGGAATCGAACCCGGGCACCTCGTGTCGCAGGCTGGCGTGTTGACCACTGCGCCACGGAGCTCGCTATTGTATTTTTATTTTCCGTGCCCAAGACAACATGTATGGAAAAATGATGAAGATCAATTATGTTGTTGAGGCGTAACAAAAAGAAAAACAGAAACTCATTTTTGCATTTATAATGAGTTGTAGATAAGAAGGATTGTAAGAAATCGCTTAATTAACTAGCCGATGCGGACTTGATAAGTCAATCCTAACTAATATTATAAATGCGAAAGTGAGTTTGTTTGTTACGCTTTTACGCCGTAGCTACTAAACCGATCATCATGAAATTTTGCACACAAGTTCTCTAGAGTACGGAGAAGGACATAGGCCCTTTTATCCCGGAAAAAAGTACTATTCCCGAGGGATCGACATTGACGCGGGCGGAGCCGCGGGAGAAAGCTAGTTAAATTATATTTGGAAACACAAGCTTTCCAAAGAAATATGCAAAAAACATCTTATAGTGACTGAAGTTCGGCGACATTAATAGAGTCCCGTTTTTACCCTTTGGGTACGGAACCATAAAAACAATAGCTTGTAGTAAAAAGCGACTTAAAATCCGGCCAAGTGCGAGTCGTACTCGCGCACAAAGGGTTCAGTACCATTATTTATAAAAATAGCTAGATTTTTAGTTAGATATTAAATTTATATTAATTTAATAATTTACTATCAAAGTGAATATATAACTACTAGGTAGGTATTCGTTATAAATATCGAGCAAAAACTATTTAAAAAAATCAAGTTTGCTGTATGGCAGCAGCCTTAAATATTTATTTCATTCTGTTTTTTTAGTATCTGTTGTTATAGCGGCAACAGAAATACATCGTCTGTGAAAATTTCAACTATCATGATTTCGTGACATGAGATACAGCCTGGTGATAGACGGACAGACAGAGGTACAGCGGAGCCATATTAATCCCGTCCCGTTTTTACCCTTTGGGTACGGAACCCTAAAAAAATGAGAAAAAGAAGTTTATGAGCTTTGTTTAGCTTGTATTTCCTAAGTCGCCTCTTACGACATCCATGGGAAGACTTGGAGTGGTCCTATTCTTGCCGGAAACCACACGGCTAACTCTCTTTAACGGCACAATTTCCTCACCTAATCTGTATAAGTATATTATAAAACTCCTAACTTTGATCGGGAACTGGCCATTTAATTAGAATCCGATGGAGATTAAATATTGACTTAAGAGATCACTAAAAGTTGTATTTGACTTTACCAGTGTTTCGTAATTTCAGTCTCCAAGGCATTGGGATTCGATCATTATTTAATCTGTGCCTTATCGTGGCTTAGTGGTTTGTAAATTGGAATACAGATTTTGAGCATTTCATTACGTCCCCTAGGCGATTTGATGTACGAAAGGTGGTTTCATTTAGAAGTAGATATTGTTTGCTGGGAACCAATATTAGCGGTGAAACTTGTTATTTAGATAAAAAATCGGCCAGACATGTTGCAAAAGACCAATTGTTTGTTTTTCGTGTGTGTAAGTGGCCAACACTGGTGTCAGATTTTTCAAGCTGCCTAAAGGTATCTGATATAGCTTAACGACTGCCATCAAAGATGACAACAGCCGGGCCCAACGGCTTAACATGCCTTTAAAGACGAATTATGTGAATAAGATACGTATTAATTACTACTTCAAACACATCATCTTCGTATGAACCAGATGAGATCAGAAGCATCACAGATTTATGTATATAAATCTGTGATGCTTCTGATCTCATCGTTCGGTATTATAATAGAAGATATTAAGCAACGCAGGGCGCGGTCCTAACTAGGATAGGTGACCTTAAGAAGCTCAAAATATTCTCCAAGCTCCTCCGTGCTTTGGAAATTATCTATAAGAGTCCCGGCTGTCATCAAACTTCGATGGCATCAAACTATATAAAAAAAACTATGGAAAAATCTGACACTATGTTGTCCACTTACATAGGAAATGTAGCAGTAGCATAGTAAATACAATCATGGACGGTATGTTAGTCAATAGCGTGTCAATTAACGCTGGACATTCCCTGAAAGAGATGACTAGCCTATCTGCCCAACTTTTCCTATGAGACCAATGCTGGCAACACAACATTTCTTTGACATTCCCATGCAAATTTCCCTGCTTTAAAATGACGGCAAATATATGGCCTGGACGCAGAAATATAAGATTTTTTTATACTTTAGTAGAGAGAGGAAATCCAGTTTCTATTCAACAGCCTCCGTGGTGCAGTGGTTAAGGCGTTTGCCTGTTGACCCGGGGGTCATGGGCTCGATTCCCACCGGAAGCATACTTTGTTTAGTTGTTTCCAGTTTGGTTAGGACATTGCAGGCTTGAATCACCTGATTGTCTGATAATAGAGATAATTCCGTGCTTCGGAAGGCACCTTAAGCCGGTGGTCCCGGCTGCCATCTGGTAGTCGTTAAAGGAACCAAGTCAGTGGCCGAGAGGCGGTTCCGAAGAACTCTGACACCAGGGTGTGCGTGGTCGATTGACCGTGTCACCTACTCGAAATGATGATGAGCGAGATACTTAAATAGACAAATATTACGCTTCTTATGCAGGCGGGTAAAATAAAAAATACGTGTATGAGCGAAAATAATTATACACACTAAGTAATTCCAAGTAACACAAAACACCAATGAAGACACATGTAAGTCATGAGTTAGTAAGTCATGTTTTTTCTATTGTTATGCGGACCGATTGGCCCGCTTGGTGGTTGAGAGGTCAATGCGTTTACAACTCATCCATACCTACATACTATTCTTCGTTTTGTGAGTCAGTCGAGCATAAGTCAGATGAAAAGGGCTGACTGCTTACCGAGGTTTGAAATTGGAGCGCGTTCGTCAGCTCCGGAAATTGTTGTCTGCCTGCCGCTGGCAGGTCACGTGAGCTCATTATCCACACGTGGCGGGACGGGGGTGGGGATGTCTCGTGTTGTTCGGAGATATACGCAAAAGCACGCAGACGAAACACTAGGTACCTACTCAAATTTACGTCATTTCGTGTATTTACGTCAGATTTTTAAGAGATAGTCTCTTTTCGGTGTCATCGTGTGGAAAGAAACTCGCACAATTACTATATTGGCAAGTTCAATGGAGTGGTTGTACCATTTGACACATTTGTGAATAAACAACTAGTGTGAAGGTTGCCTCACAATGTTTTACTTTACTCAAAACAAGTAATGGCCAATAATTACCTTTAAATTATAGATAGATAATTTGTTTATTTGGTTTGCCACAAACACACAAAGCATTAAAATGCAACAATCTTACATCTAAACACCATCAAATATTGTCTTTGTGTGCTGCAGCAAGGCAAAAAGGCCATAACTCAGCGATTTTTCTGCACCGAGGTACAAAACACTGATTTTCAGTTATCGCCGTCTGGTTGCGCCGTTCTTATTTATTAAACCGCTTCACTACTTTCGCTTCACTAGTATAGTATCGATTCCTTCGATCCGCATATCCCAGCCCTAATCTCAACTGACTCGCATTAGCCGGCCTATTTTGTGAGGTCAGTCTCCGCTCAGAGACCGCCGCGCGCGCCGCACGTATCAAAAATACCGCCGCAAAACTCGATTCACAACGCGAACGACGTTAGATTGATTTGTCGCATAAACTAATTATTTGTGCTATTGTGTTTGAGAAAGTTAAGGGGCCCCTCGTAATTGCTGAAAACCAGGATTTGAAGATTCGTGCTCGTCGGGAAAGTGCAGCCACGGGTTGTGACGTGGTCGCCTGTTGCAGTATTGCGAGGTGAGAGATTCCTTCATTTTTCCTACATAATAGCCCCCTTTATCCCGTAGTTATTCCCTAAAATATACAGTCCATTGAAACCCATTCGCGCAACTATTATTTTTGGTCCATTACGATCCGGATAAATCCAGTAATTTGGTTCCATAACGGGATATCGAACAATCTTTTCCCATAACATTTTTACGAATCAACGTCAGTATTCCAAATTCGGATATTAATATTCGCATTAGTAAATTAATATTGTGTTCATATAGCATACTATTATTGCTTAATTCATGTTTTACTTGAAAATCGAAGTGGAGTGATAATTAATTTCAAATCTACCTCCCACAATTTTCAACATTAATTTCGTTGTCTCATGATCGTTTTATACGATTATCCTACGTAATCAAACCTGATCTAGTGATACTTTGTCTATTTTATTATAATTCACCCCCCCGCTCCGCTTAATTCAAAGCTATTCACTAGGTAATGGGTCAGTTACATACTAATGTCATTTTACATAATTGCAGCTATTGTTAATATATACGTATATACGCGCCGCACTATACATACCTAAATAGGAAGTATAGCTGCTGCAATTTGTAAATGAGCCGCACCGCAAAACTTATGTGTTATATATATAATACAAAATACATAAGTTTAATTTTCTAATAATAAAACTTTGTAATTAAGTTATTAGTTACATAACGAGTTTGGATACACGTATTTGTTTCGTCGTTGTGATCGAGGTTAAAAAACTTATATATTTCTTTACGCAATTACGCTCATTAATTAATAGGGTGTTATTGCGGATTAATATTGCACAGTTTGTCATCAATTCTAAAACTCAAGTCAAAGTACTAACTTATATTAATAAAACCGCGCCGCACCACCGTTATACAGGGTGTTACCGTATACAATATACAGGGTGATCAATCGTATAAATTATACAGGCTGACAAACCGGAAAGTGCAATATTAATTCGTTTCTTGTTGTTTATTTCGCGCATAGTTGATCATGGAGAAAGACGAAAGCAAGTTGTCACTTCTTCACGCGAAGCGAGATACAATTTTCACACGCATACAAACTATCGCTAATAGGTCGAAAGATTTATCTGATCCACGCATTAAAGAATCGTTTTTATGTCATATTGAAACCGTAGACAGGTTGCGTACGGACTTTGAAAATATTTTGGATAAAATTAATTCTATTGAATCGACCTTAAATCCTAAATACATGGTTAACTACCAGCCGCTTCTTACTTTTGAGGATTTATACTGTCGAATTAAATGCGCCGCAAAATCGCTTGAGCCTATGCCTGAATTACAGAATAATTCACTCTTTATCAAGCGTGACAGACCAAAACTGCCACCAATTCAGCTTCCTGAATTTAATGGAGACATTAAGTCATGGCCGCTATTTTATTCTGCATTTAAAACTATCATGCATGATAACCCGACCCTGTCGGACTCTGAAAAATTACATTATTTGATAGGCAAATTGACAAATAAGGCTCAATCGGTATTCGCAGGTATTACTCCGTGCGCTGAGAACTACAAAATTATTTTAGAGACTTTAATAAATAGATATGAAGATAAAAGGTTGCTTGCAACTTCGTATTTAGATCAAATTTTCGAGTTAAAGCCTTCTAATTCCGCTCATGTAAATAATTTACAGATATTTCTTGATAAATTGGTCACTTCGGTTTCAGCACTCAAAAACCTAAAGGTTGATGACCTGTCAGACTTAGTATTTTTATATATCGCTTTGAAGAAGTTAGATCCCGAAACCGCTCGCTCCTTTGAATTAGATAATAGGGGATCTAATATTCCGTCTTTCGACAACCTAGTTACATTTGTCCGCGATCAACTTAAAATTTTGCAACGCACTTCCAAGGAAGTTAAGAAGATTGTCGATCGTCCCACAGACACGACATCAAAATCGCATAAATCAACGCATAGCTATATCAATACGTCTACCGCGCCCTCTCAACCTCGGTGTTCATTATGCAACTCCGCGCATGAACATTTGTATAAATGTTCGAGCTTTCAAAATATAACTCCTATCGAGCGTTTTAAATTTGTTAAGTCGCAATCGTGTTGTGTTAACTGTTTGAGCGCAAAGCACCGTGTATCTGACTGTAAGTCTAATTCGCTTTGCCGTAAATGTCAGCTTAAGCATCACACAATGTTACATTTCGGAAATAAACCCGCTACTTCTACTATAAATGCCAATGATGTTAGTGGTAGTTTAGTATCCGCGGCGCCACCGTCGCATGTGAGCAGCCCATGCTCACGGGCACCTGTGACGTCGCCTGCTAGTGGCCACACGGATGATGTCTCGTTGTGTACTTTTTCGGCAAATAACCGACATGTACCTACCACAGTTTTGTTGGCTACCGCGCGCGTTGTGATGGTTGACACTCAGGGTCGTGAACATTACATACGCGCTTTATTAGACAGCGCGTCGCAGAGTAATTTCGTTTCAAGAAAATGTTGCGAACGCCTAGGATTAAATTCACGTCAAAGAGAAACTAACACTATTGTTAAAGGTATAGGAGGTACCACTAAGACTATCCAAGGTTCCGTACACCTGGAATTTTATTCGCGGCTAAATAAAGCCATAAAGTTCAATATGGAATCACTAATCGTCGATAAGGTAACCGAGCGTCTGCCTACCGTCAACGTCAATGTGTCTATGCTCACAAACTTTGAGGGGTTGCCATTGGCCGATGATACATATCACATTCCAGGAGAAATCGACGTTTTAGTCGGTCCATCAATTTTCCCGCACCTCCTATTATCTCAAAAGATTCAATGTGAGTCCGCAAATATCGCACCTTTCGCATTACAAACCGTTCTAGGGTACGTAATTATGGGTACCGCTCCCGCTACCGCACCCGCATCCACTACTGTTTCAAATTGTTGTTTCGGCGAGCCCATGGAGGCCGCCATCCGCAAATTCTGGGAACTCGAGGAGGTGGACGTGCCGCCGAGTCTGAGCCCAGATGATAAGGAGTGTGAGGATATTTATCGTCGCACTACGTCACGCGATGTCGATGGTCGTTATACTGTCGCGCTCCCATTTAAGGGCGACCCATCGACTCTCGGTGACTCGCGCCGCTTAGCAGAAAAATGTTTTTTCTGTCTTGAACGCAAAATGCTTGCTTCACCTAAATTGAAACAAGCCTACGACAATATAATTCGAGAATATTTAGAGAAGGGCTACCTCTCACCCGCACCTCCCGAAGTGGAGGAACCATCTAACATAATTCCGCATCACGGAGTCATTCGGGAGGATAAACTCACTTCCAAGCTTCGTATTGTTTTGAACGCGAGTGCTAAAACTAGCACATCCGTTTCGCTTAATGATCTTTTGTATAATGGTCAAAATTTACAAGGAAATTTATTCAATATAATCATTAATTTTCGATTTTTTCCTATTGCGCTTTCAGCCGATATTAGGCAAATGTTTTTATGCATCGGAATACGCGAATGCGATCGTAGATTCCAGCGCATTCTTTACCGCTTTTCGCCTGACGAACCACTTAAGGTTTATCAGTTCAACCGCATTTGTTTTGGCCTTAAATCAAGTCCCTTTCACGCTCTCCGCACAACAAGACAGTTGGCTTCTGACGAAGCTGAGACCTTCCCCAACGCAAATGAGACGCTTCAAACGGGGATATATATGGACGATTACGTCTATTCTGTAGAAGATGAGGCGAAAGCCATATCTATAGCAGCTGAAGTCATCGCGCTTATGAAGGCTGGTCAATTCGACCTCGTGAAGTGGACCAGCAATTCGCAAACTGTCTTGGACTCTATACCTACTTCGCACAGGCTCTAGTCCGTCAAGGAATTTGACGAGTCTGATTCGCATAAGGTTCTCGGTTTAAATTGGTCACACAAATCTGACTTGTTCAGTATTACAATTTTTAAACCCGCTGAGAAGTGTACAAAACGCGCCATTTTGTCCTGCGTCGCTAGAATCTGGGATTTAATGGGATTCGTAGCCCCAGTCGTGTTTTTTGCAAAGCTACTCATTAAAGAGCTTTGGTTAAACGGTTGCGGTTGGGATGACGTACCTCCTGACAATATTGTTTCCTCATGGAAGCGCTTCAAAGAGGAGCTATCATCATTGGAACGAATTGAAATCCCACGCCACGTTGGCATTACCAGAGGTAATGAAGTAATCATCGTCGGCTTCGCTGATGCTAGCGAAAAGGCATATGGAGGAGTAGTGTACTTCCTAGTCAAAGTCAGTGACGTCCGCAAGGTGTATCTTATGGGTGCTAAATCAAAAGTTGCACCTCGCAAAGTAGTCCTTTGGCTAGGCTCGAGCTCTGCGCAGCACTCTTGCTCGCAAAGTTATTAAATAACATAATAACCGCTTGTAACAACCGTATACCTATTAAGAGCGTGTACGCGTTTTCTGACTCAACGGTCGCTCTATGTTGGATCCATGGATCCCCACATAGGTGGGATACCTTTGTCGCTAACCGAGTCTCGAAGATTCAGTCATTAATATCTTCTCAATCGTTTTATCATGTATCCGGCATAGAGAACCCTGCCGATTGTCTGTCACGTGGACTCAGTCCCGCGCAGATCATCGATCATCCGCTTTGGTTTCATGGCCCGCTTTGGATCACTTCGGATCCGTCGGAGTGGCCAGTGATCGCTTTTGACCCTTCAAGGGTTTCTAATCCACCTGAAGAAAAGAAACATGCATTAGTTTCCAGCAGCCCGCTGGAGGAAACTCCTATTATTGCTCTGGCAAATCGTTGCTCCTCATGGTCTAAACTACTGCGTTGTGTAGTATATATTTATCGATTTCTGGGATTGTTGCCTCGACGTGAGTTTGTAGCAGCTGCAGACTTGGAATTCGCTAAACATAAAGTCATTCGCGAGTTGCAGATTTTATATTTTTCGAATGAGTTTTCTAATCTTCAGGCTGGGAAACCTTGTGGGCGCATACTTCAAAGATTGAAGCCGTTTCTAAAAGATAATCTTATCAGAGTTGGCGGTCGTTTGTCAAACTCAGATTTGAGTTTCGACCAGAAACACCCCATAGTTCTACCGCGTAAACATCATATACTAAATTTGATAGTTGACTATAATCATAAAGTAAATTGTCACGCAGGGCCAGATTTACTGATGTCAATCTTGCGCCTTATAATTGTAAAGTGTATTGTTGTTAAAATATTAAAATACTTATGTATTGGATTTTATCCGCACGCAACTTGATACGCAACAGGATACAGAAATGTATTCCTTGTTTCCGGCTTCGCCCTAAGCCAACGTTCCCTGAAATGTCAGACCACAAATCATTTCGTGTCCTACAATCAGCAAAACCTTTCATTAATGTCGGAACTGATTACGCCGGTCCATTTTGGGTAACCATTGCGCGTGGGCATGGCATGCGAGCAGTTAAAGCATACGTCTGCTTATTTGTCTGTATGACAACTCGCGCTGTCCATATAGAACTAGCAGGTGATTTGAGTACTGCTAGCTTTATGTTGGCTTTTAAACGCTTTTTATCGCGACGTGGGCCTGTGGGATGCGTTTACTCCGATAACGGAACGAACTTCGTTGGGGCTAAGCGCATGCTATCAGAGCTATACGTATTATTACAATCTAAACACTTTAATTCAGAATTTGCTCACATGTTGAGCGAAAATCGCATAACCTGGTCGCTCAATTTTCCCGCTGCAAGTCACTTTGGAGGCAGCTAGGAGTCGAATATAAAAACACTTAAAATGCACTTATTTCGCGTGATAGGTGAACAAATCTTATCGTTTGAAGAACTGTACTCGCACAAATCGAAGCTATAATGAATACTCGACCTCTTTGTAGAACGCTCTCAAGCGATCCTTCTGAACCGCTTGCGCTGACGCCCGCACACTTTTTAAGTTTAACTCCTTTAATATATTTACCCGCTCGCGACATCGATGAGGATAGACTTCATGTTCTCTCTCGTCATGATTTGTTGGACAAGTTAGTCCAATCGTTTTGGAAACGTTGGAGGTCCGAGTATTTACATACTTTGCAGTCTCGCGATAAATGGAATACACCTACTAACCCGATCACAACAGGCACTATCGTAATCCTTATTACAGATAACGCGCCTCCTCTTCATTGGCCTCTAAGGGTTATAGAGGAAGTTTTTCCTGCCACTGATGGCATAGTGCGTGTTGCTCGAGTAAAGACTGCTACTAGCTCGTATTTACGCCCAGTTGTACGTCTGTGCCCGCTACCTAGGCAATAGCTTTCATTTCAATTACTTTTGTTTAGGTTTAGTTTATTTAGTCTTACTTCTTTAATTTATTTGTTTCGAAGGCATCTCAGATCCCTTCAAGCCGGGGGGAAATGGTTGCGCCGTTCTTATTTATTAAACCGCTTCACTACTTTCGCTTCACTAGTATAGTATCGATTCCTTCGATCCGCATATCCCAGCCCTAATCTCTACTGACTCGCATTAGCCGGCCTATTTTGTAAGGGTCAGTCTCCACTCAGAGATCGCCGCGCGCGCCGCACGTATCAAAAATACCGCCGCAAAACTCGATTCACAACGCGAACGACGTTAGATTGATTTGTCGCATAAACTAATTATTTGTGCTATTGTGTTTGAGAAAGTTAAGGGGCCCCTCGTTCCTAATTGCTGAAAACCAGGATTTGAAGATTCGTGCTCGTCGGGAAAGTGCAGCCACGGGTTGTGACGTGGTCGCCTGTTGCAGTATTGCGAGGTGAGAGATTCCTTCATTTTTCCTACATAATAGCCCCCTTTATCCCGTAGTTATTCCCTAAAATTTACAGTCCATTGAAACCCATTCGCGCAACCACCGTCAAAGTATTTGCAGGCGCAGAAAGTTAAATAATTAAATTAAATACGTAAACATTTATAAATATAGTGAAATTTATAGTAGAAACGTGACTTCCGAAGCACGGGTACAGATTGCACTAGATCTGCCTGAGAAGAAGAAAGGTAGAGTCCGCCCGCCATTAACCTGGTGGTCTAAAATACAAACAGACCTCAAAAAAGCCCATTTGCCTAAAAAGACAATCCAGGATATATTAACCTTGCGAAACCTAGACCATCCTGGCGCTCTAACCGAGTTCCCACTTAAAAGAAGTAGGGAGAACAGAGACTCGACACACAATAGTAAATTTATTTATAACATCACTAAAAATTATAATGTATTATAGATCAGATAGTACATTGAACGCTGGACAGAAGTGAACAGTCCAAGAGATGATGGTAGACTGAAGAATGAGTGATGAGAGAGAGAGAAAGTAATCTAAAAATGGAATGGAATGAAATTTGAAATAAAATGAGGAATGTAAAATGGACAGGATGAGAAAGAAATGAGGTTGGGCGAGATGCAGTATGCAGGTGGGGCATGCTGCAACGTTACAACCTGGCGCAGGAGAGTGAGGAGACCCGACCCCGAATAATGGGAAAAGGGCAGAACAAAGAAGAAGAAGAAGACAACTACATATATAATACGTACTCTACAGATACCTTAGATTAGATATATGTTCATGTCTACTCTCCCCTCCAATACCTACCTTTATACCATCATAAATACTCGATTAGCCATTAAACTATTGAGATTGCAACTTTCCAATGGCATTATCTCTTTAATTGCTCTGATGTCGTCATTCATCTGCCCAACCAATTTACTGGCAAACTTGGACAATTTTGCCTGTAGACAATTTAATTTAGATCTGATATGAAGTTCGCAATACCTACTTAGTAAACTGATTGTAGTTGTAGAACTACATAATTGTAGGCGATCCATACTGTTTACCAAAGTTTTTTTTCATGTGTTCAGATACTAAGATTTGTATGCTTATCTAACCTATCTGATCTAACTATTATAAAGATTAAAAAGAAAATATTTGATTGTTTGAATTTTAATAGAATCCGATACTACAGAACCGATTTAAAACATTTTTACACCATTTTAATCCTACATTTTCCCTGATAACTATAGGCTATTTAAAGAATTGATTACGTATTCCTACCCGTGCGAAGCCGGGGCGGGCCGCTAGAGTAAAAATAAATCTCTATCCTTCTCCATCCATCATCTCTATTATATCTTCCAACCCCGTTTAAATTTATCCAGATCGTGGCGAACCCAGGAGGAGGATGTTACCCAGCAATGGGATACAACATCGAAAGACTATAAAAAAATTAGAAATAAAACTTGAGTGTGACGAGTCACTAGAAATGGGAATAGTTATTAGGCTGGATGCTATTTGTTAAATTAATATAAAAACCGAGCATGCATTTTTTCCCTATAGTCCAATAATTAATTGAAATGAAAGATATTACAATCTAGTTTTAACCTTGCATACTGCGCAAAACACAAGCAAGCAAATGTTCTCAAACCGATTCAACGTTTCCGTGACAGAGTAATGAGCTGACGCGAGCCTCGGCTGCAGCCGTTGGCCAATAATTTCCTGGATTGCCGAACCTTTAATTAAGCTGAGTAAGCGATAAATAATTGTAGGCAGTGTGGTCTAAGCATTGTTATTCAGAGCGGACCATCATCAAAATGCGAATTTAAGTCGTGCTCAACTTATACCAAAGATTTTTAGATCAATCTGACTCACGTTCAGTCATTTTGAAACAAGTAGGTATTATTCCTACTGGTGTCAAAAACATCGTGAGGAAACCTACACACTAGTTGACTATTTTACTAGTGTATAAGGATGCTTTGAAAGGCACGTAAAGCCGGGAGTTCAAATTTCTATGATTTGCAGAATCGATGCAATCGTACTTTGACGTGCGGTAGCTTAATTGGTAAAGCACTGGCCGTACAAAGACCAAGTCACAGTTCGAATCCTCTCGCTTGGAATTTTTCACCATATCTTAATTTAATAAGATGATGATAAAACTCTATATAAAAAAGTGTATGGCTTCTCAGTTTAACAGTTAAATCAAATACCATACTTATCTTACTTATAGTGACGGAAACCCTAATGCGTATAAGATAAAAAGGATACAGTGGAGAAATTCGACATAGAGTGATCCGGTATAACGTTAGGAGCTCCAGAATCGAAGCGCGGTAACCAATCAAATTTTTAGCGAATATTATTTATTTATTTGCAATGTACATATAAACCTTCCGAATCACTCTATTAAATAAAAAAAACCCCATAAAATTCCATTGCGTAGTTTTAAAGATCTAAACATACATAGGGACGGACACACAGGGAAGCGACTTTGTTGAGTTATACTATGTAATGATAATGAAGATGGTCGTTTATGCAGGTTAAAATATCTGTCACCAGTATTAGATGAAGAAGTAATATAGTTTGATCCATTATACCGAAAAGAAACATATATGTTGTACAAGTTTAACGCAATCTTACTTCCGTATTGGGTGATATTTTACATATCACCAAATACGGAAGATTGCCACGTATATATTTTTCGGAATATAAGACAAGAATTACGATCTTATTAGAATCTAGTTTGATAATTGCAAAACACAAACAAGCAAATATTCTCAAACCAATTCAAAGTTCACCGTGACAGCGTAATGAGCTGACTGCAGCCGTCAGCCAATTATTTCCTGGATAGACGCGCCTTCAATTAAGCTAAGTAAGCAATACTCACTTCTAGTTTTATTCGTTTTACCACAGGGAAAAAATACATACATAGGTACAAACTTTATTACAATAATCAATCAATTAATCAAATCATTTAATTCAGGCAAAACATGGAATGAAAATCACAAAACATGTCCCATATCAATATATACCTTAAAACTAACATAGTTTAAAAAAATAACTAATTATATTCACTAATTGGTGCGTTTAGTCTGTGACGCAGAACACTGTAACGGCGTGTCTTGTAGCCTCCCGCGATAACGCCAAAAGACGACACCCTTCGGCCAGAAATCTTCACGAGTGAAGTTCTCCAGCTGTGCTATTGGAACTTATATAATTGTTTAACTCTTTTTTATGTGTATTTGTCGGCAAACGAGCAGACGAGTCACCTGATGGAAAGTGGTCACCGTAGGCCATGGACATCTGCAACACCAGAGGAGCTGCTGATGCGTTGCCGACTCTTAAGATACCTGTAAGCACGCCTTTGAAGGACCCCAAGTCATAGCACACAGGGAAAACCTCGGGAGGAAGCACATTCCACAATCCTGCTGAACGATGAAAAAGAAACACGTGACGCTCTGACATTTTTGGAGAACCAAGTGTCATGGATGTGGGGATGAACTTTACTCCTGTGACGGGCGGTACGATATTTGATGATTAAATTTCATATAGCGGTACGGAACACTTCTTACGTACTTACGTTACTTACTTCGTACGTACGATTCTTACTAGCACTATGCCGGTTTTACTAAAGCAGTTTTCAAGTTTAATGATTATGAACAAACACAGAAATGTTTCTTCCTCATTATATTACTAAAAAGCATAGGTATGTACGGTCACCTGCAAAAGCTGACAATCGATTGCAGTGAAAATATCATGAACCTTATCCCACATGTTTAAGGTTGAAATTGCTATTATTTTTAAATATTATCTGTAGCTGCACACGACTTTTTACGCAACTTCTTTATGTACTTTTGCAGGCGACCGTACATATATACGAGAATTAGTATAGATTGGAATAAGCTAGTTTCCTTGGTCAAAATAATAATATCATAATTAATCAGTCCCTTAAATAAAAAAGAAATAAATATTGGACACGTATTTTTTCTTTTGTCAATCTACCAATTAATTATAAAGATAAAGCGCGTCAAAGTTCGATAAAAAGTGTAGCGAACTGTGACGTCATACGGAATTTTAACGGGCTGTATCTTTTAAATTTCTTGTTTAATTTACAAAAGAAATTATACGTGTCCAATATTTTTTGATTATTAATCACCGGACTTATTATATTTTTTTGGCTAGCCTATTGTTTTTACAAACTCAAATACTCTGCCGTATCAACGGGAGTTTCCTTAAGATAAAACAATGACATTCCTATCATATGACATAAAAATAACATGTCGATTCTTATTGTTCAGGTTCCAGTTCTTTGAACTTTTCAAATATCCATTCAACCGGCCTTTGTTCATGGGTAAAAATGTATATTCTTGTTTCTAACAACCGATAAACAGATACAATAAGTTATATAAATAAAACTACAGTTGGTACGTAACATGGTAACGTAGAATGTACCAGCGGCTTCTCTTCTCGCACACATCGTAAAAGCCAATCGAGGGCCAACCACTCGATCGGTCGCTAAAATCTTCGGAATCATGTCAATAGGCGATGCGTCTATTTTGATTCCGTTTTCCATCTACACGCCCTCAAACATGCAAAATGTGGCTATAAGCTCTCACAGACCCAGGCTCTATCTAGCCCGCAAGGGAAAAAGACGTGATACTTTGTATGTATGTACAACTACTAGTTTTTTCTCGCAACTCCACTCGCGTCAATGTCGATCTTTCGGGAACAATACTCTTTTTCGGAATGAAATATCATCCCATCCTATGTCCTTCCTAAGGCCTGAAACTAAATTCAGCTCCTCGAATCAGCTCAGTAGTTGTTCACGCTATCAGACAGACAGAGTTACCATTTCATTTATAGTATTTCTCAGTTCGTCTGTCGTCGGTCGGTCTGTCCGTCAAGATTCTTTCCTCGGGAACGCGTGAACGAATCAAGCTGTAATTAATCCTTATCCTTAACCTTACTAATATTATAAATGCGAAAGTGAGTTTGTTTGTTTGTTTGTTTGTTACGCTTTTACGCCGTAACTACTGAACCGATCATCATGAAATTTTGCATACAAGTTCTCTGGAGTACGGAGAAGGACATAGGCTACCATTTATCCCGGGAAAAAGTACTATTCCCGAGGGATCGACATTGACGCGGGCGGAGCCGCGGGCGAAAGCTAGTATCATATAAACATTAAATATTCTAAGTTTTTTTTCTTTTACTTTACTACCCGGATTACAAAAATTATTAACGGCTAATATAATTTTGCTGCAATCCTTTGCTTACACATCACTTTGCTAAATCCGCGCTATTTCACCGCGCCGCAACCCGCTGTAAATCAGACTTATTCGCGGCAACCAGTCACTATGTAAGTGAAAATATTTAAATACTAGCTATTTCTCCGCGACTCTGCTCGCGTATATTTGTATATCGTTTATTTATTTATTTAATAATCCTAAGCTTACACACCACTGCTAAAATGCAACCAGCCACTTTGTAGATGAAAATATTTGAATACATCCGCGTATATTATGTGGGTTATGTCGTTTTTAAGTTTATCATTTTCAAATTACTAAATACATGATCGAATTATTCCTCGCTATAACAGCTATTTCGCTGTAATCGTTTGCTTACATGCCACTTTGCTAAAGCCGCGCTAGTTCACAACGCCGCAAGCCGTCGTATGTCAGACTTGTTCGCGGCAACCAGCCACTATGTAAGTGAAAATATTTGCATACGTATATTATATCGGTTAAGTAGTGTTTATGTTTATCAATTACCAAGAAATAACCACGTACTCGAATTCTTCCTCTTTAAAATAGCTTAACATTATGAATGACCCTAATATAATTTAGCTGTAATCGTTTGCTTACACACCACTTTGCTAAATCCGCGCTATTTCACCGCGCCACAAGCCATCGTACATCAGACTTGTTCGCGGCAACTAACCACTATGTGATGAAAATATTTGGATACCTATATTATACCCGTTAGGGCGTGTTTAAGTTTATCAATTAACACAAAATCAAATCTTTCCTTCATATAACATCTTTATGTTATTAACGTCTCTAATATATAATTTCGCTGAAATTGTTTGCTTACATATCACTTTTCTAAATCAACGCTATTCCACCGCAAGCCATCGTAAATCAGACATTTGTTCGCGGCTAAGAGCCACTATGTAAGTAAAAATATTGAATACATCCGCGTATACTAGGTTAGGTAGTTTTTAATTATATCAATTACGAACAAATAAACACACAACAATCAAATCCTTTCTCTGTTTTTTTTTTACTAAATATTGAAGTCGGCATTTGTCGCCCATCTCACTATATAATAGATTTACGTGGAAATCGTTGGCTTACAATATAGCTTTGCTAATTCCGCGCTATTTAATCGTCACTGCAAGCCACCTTAGAGTTTTGTTCGCGGCAACCTGCCATTATGTAAGTGGAAAATTATTTGTTTTCTATAAAATAATATTTAAATCATGCATTTAAGTTTGTTTTTTTGTTATATTTTCTTAACGACTGAGAAATACATCAGTGCTAATGGTAAAGTGGTTTTAAAGCATTACTGTACACTATGAAAAGTACTTTTTTAAAACTTATCCTTATTTTAGTCTTATATTATAACAATGACACCATACCAAGAATATCTCAACATAAACAAATATTCACGTAAACAATGACCAATGGGGAATTCACCACATTTTCCTACTGAACATTTCGTAGTAAAAAAAAATTACGATCCGGTTGATAAGAAATGACTCGTACCTATGTATTGTATATTACTTATATTTCTTCTGCGATTCATATAGTATATTACTTATATTTTGCGATATCTTAATTAAATTTCTACGACTTGTTGACAAATTGTGGATATTTTTAAACGACTTAAAAAAAAGAAGATGGTTCGGTTGTTAGTATTTTTTTATGTTTGTTATACAACGTCACCGTCATTTATGAACCGATTTAAAAAAAAAAAAATTGAAAGCATATGCATCCAAATTAGTCCCATTTAAATTTCATCAAAATCTGTTCAGTAGTTTGCGTGAAGTAGGTAGGTTTTTTATATGAAAGATTATTTACATCTATTTTTTGCAGGTTAACTAAGTGTAAGTACCCTATTCTTCCGAATTCAAAGATATTTTTGTAAGAACATATGAAATTATCAATATGAATATCTGACATTATGTTATGGTCAGTGCCATCGCCCGTAGAAACAACAGTAATAATGAACACAAAACTTATTTCCGGAAATAATTGGCTTTTTATTTCACTGATATCAAAACATAGGAAGGAAGCATGTTGAACTTGTAAGTAATTCATTCATTCATTCATTCATGTATTACATTGCATTACAAATGATCTAACACATAAATATGAATATATTCATCAGGTCATCATGGTGATACACATTGGTATTTCGACTTTAGGCACTAAGGTTTTTGGCCGAGAAGACACTGTGGAGCTTCTCGAACTCTACCCAGGCTAGTCGGCCTTGAAGCTGGATTTTACAAACTGGATTAAATGACCAAAGGTAGATATTGTAAGGGTGGAGTTCCTGATATGAACCGGTGATGGCGCAACATGGGTATTCGACATAACTTCTTTTATCCATGTCCCACTATGTTACCGTTTTGTTTTATCCATGTTAATTTCAGGCTAGCGCGAGCTCCGTGGAGCAGTTGTTAACACGCCAGCCTGCGACACGAGGGTTCGATCTACAGCCAGGTCAAGCTCGAAAATGATCTTTTTCAGATTCACATGGGTCTTGGATGTTTATCTTATAAGTATATATAATAAAATTTAGTATACTTTAGTTAGTATCCTACGACACAAGTTCACAACTTACTGTGGGGCTACCTCAATTATTATTTCAAATCCCACCCGTTGAAAATCTTTCTTGAAGTAATTGAGGATGTTACTTAAATTCTTCAACGGTTCCACAATGAAAATGATGTCATCGGTAAATCAAAGATTAGTGATAAACTCGTAATTAATAATATCGCCAAATCATTTCTTTTCAAAAAAAATCCTTTCTTTTGAAAGCTTCAAAAGTGTATATTTTATTTGCAAGGTGGGTCAATCATATCGATTATGATAAATATTTGGATTCACATGTAAATTAACAAAATAATTATATCAATAAACCAGCTATTACTTTGATGATGACTCCTCAATGCTGAATTGCTCGATCAAAAATGTTTAATTACTACATACGTTGGGTATAGTAGAGCTTAATATCACACAACAAAAGCCTATGAAATTTTAAAAGGCCATCATCAGTCAATGTCTTTTTCTGGCATATCCACATCTCAACGTAGTATGTTATATTCTGTGGTCTAAACTAGATGATATCTTAACGACAATGAATCATAAAAACAAGGAAAATATTAGTTTTCATCTCCCAAAAATGTTAGTCAGAGTTAATGAGAAATGATCGATTTTGTTTCCTTTTTTAAGAGATAACTCGCTATAGACTACCGAAAAACTAGCTACACGTAGAAATAACATCGTTAATTTATGGAACAAACGTATTAACGAGAATTCTTAATTATTGCACTTCGTGTGGAGCATCTATTTTTATTAGCCCCTGAAGGGAAAGCTAATAATGTCGTATATAAAAAAATTCTTTGAGACCTCAAATAATTGCTTTACTGAAGTAAGTATGTCAAAGTCATTTAAGTAATATTTCATATATTAATATGATTTGTATATTGATTTAGGTATTTCACATTATTATACATTCAATTTAAAATTGACGCGGACGAAGTCGCGCTAAGAGTGGATTTTCGACCGTAATCTATACATATACATATAATAGCTTTATATTATTATTATAATAAAACAGTAAAAATATTTCGTCTGTACATTTAGAAATTTCGACTGAAATTGATAGAGGGACACTTAAAAAGAATAATAGAAAGCAAAAAAATTTTTTCGAATTTCTTGTCTGTCTGTCTGTCTGTCTGTCTGTATGTATGATCACGATTATCTCCGAAAATACTGAACCGATTTACTTCAAACTTTCACCAATTGCTTTGTTTTAACTCAGTTTAACATTTAAAGTTTGTTTTATCAAAATCGGTTCATTAACAAAAAAAGTTATCGTCATTTGAATGAATTCAAGGCTAGAGTTTGCCTTGCCTGCAAATACTCGTATATAGCATTACTGACACAGGAAAATTAAAATCCAAAGTCATCATTATATGACAGCATACTAATACCTATGCATACTAATATTATAAATGAGAAAGTAACTCTGTCTCTCTGTCTGTCTTCTTTCACGCTTCAACCATTAAACCAATTTGGATGAAATTTGGTATGGGGGTAGTTTGAGACTCGGGGAAAGACATAGGGTATCTTTTATTCCGGGAAATTCTACAGTTCCTGAGGGATGTACAATAACGGCGGCGGCGTAGCCGCGGGCGAATCTGACTTACATATCAACGCAACCGAAACTGCTGCGCCTAGAAACCTGAAATTTGGTACAGGGGTTCTCATAATGAAGTGAGTGAGCGCTAAGAAAGGAGCGTCTGTCGTCTTTTTACGCTTCAACCATTAAACTGATTTGGATGAAATTTGGTATGGGGGTAGTTTGAGGCCTGGGAAATTGTACTGTTCCCGAGGGATCGACACTAACGCGGGCGGAGCCGTGGGCAACAGCTAGTAAGGTCATATTTGGTTTATGATATTACGGTAAGTAATTCATATTTTTATTTAATAAATCATCATCAGGCATTATTAGTAAATAAATCACCTACTTAAAATATTTTAAGAAGCTATTGCCTGATCGATGAATTTGTATTGGCGGTCAAAAACGGATTTACCTTTTTTAAAAGATAAAAACGTATTCATACATGTCATTGAAATTCTACCAGCTAATCGACGAATTTGTATTAGAGGTCCAAAATTTTACCTTTTTTTTCTTATGAATTTGTATCTCATGAATAATTTATAGCCAATAAACTCATTCTATTTTTATAAAAATCCTTTAGTACCTATACATCTATTCCTTTGACTTACTTTTACGATCAACATGCAAGAAAAAGCGGCCACATGCAAAGTTTTCTTTTTTATTTGCCCTCAGGCATACGTATTACCTATTTTTTCTTGTGTAATGTATTCCCGCTATCCTTTCCACAAAGTTGAATGTTTTTGACTAAATGCTAATGATAGCGGGACAATGACAATGACGAAGCTAATCGGCAATTGGCGACAACGTTTATCCCTTGAGACACACTCGTACACTTGATATTCGAATATATCTACCGGCATCTTGAGCGGTATATTTATTTACCAACCAACCGGCTGGCCATCAGTGTGAATCAGACAACCGGTAAGCGAACACGTCAATCAAATCACAACAACATGAAGCTCCTATTATGTTGTGAGTATTTTTTTTATTTACATAGTGTTTACTTTCGCAATTTGTTTAATTATTTAAAAACTAGCATTATGTATTCGAATTATAAACGTATCCATTTTTTTTTTGTTTACTACCTTCGAAACTTATGGCTTTAATTTTTTGTTTTTAAATCATCGGTGTAACATTGTACATTCAATTCCAAGTGCATGATGATGTGTTTAACCTTTATTTTCACGAGTAAACAATCATTATCTACACAATTATATGTTAAATAGGTGCGCGTGAGTGCCAAGTGGTCTAGCGGATACAAAAGTAACAATGCGCAGGCCATAAAACCGATTATAAAAAGTGTGTTTTGTAATAAAAAAAGTGTAAAAAAATATATATATATAAGTTCTGATTTTTTTTCGATAGATCAAATTGTGATTTTTTTTAATTAACAATTTCTACCCGCCGTTTTCTAAATGTGGTCTTGGGTTTTGCTGCCCTTGACCTTGCCCTCTGTATGCCTCGAAAGAAAAGAAGTCATCCTAACTTAATATTACTCGTATAAATGTGAAAGTAAGTTTGTTTGTTTGTTACGTTTTCATGCCGTAACTACCGAACCGATCATCATGAAAGTTCTCTGGAGTACGGAGAAGGACATAGGCTACCTTTTATCCCAGGAAAAATTACTATTCCCGAGGGATCAACATTGACGCGGTCGGAGACGCGGGCGGAGCCGCGGGCGAAAGCTAGTTTTTATATAAAAGCAAAGGGACCCGTAAAAGGTTACGAAGAGATTAATCTCAATCGATTTATAACGAAGAATGTCTAGTACCTACTTTTTTATCGGCTTCAACCTCTTGTGATCCGCTGCGCATGAGTTTACACCTCATGCATGAAACCTTTCAATTGTTACGTGGAATAATCCTTCCGTGATATTCATCATAAATCGATGATCATTTCATATTTAGTAAGGTTTTCCATAATTCTTATTACGATTTTGAAAGTAGGTAGATACACATAACCTATAAAATTGATTCTATCTATAGCTCATTAAGATTAAGACTATAAAAGTACTTCTCGTGATATAAATCTTCTGTTTCAAAAGTAACTACATTTAATTACCCGTCTAACATAATAAAATAAATAAAATCCTTTGATACTATCCTAAAATTAATCCTTTACCAATTCGATCACCATAAAATTTGTCAGGGATACCTCCAATAACGTGCGAAACCGCGGGCAGTAACACATTAGATAAGACAGATCTGCATTTTGAAATCTTAACTGAGTCCTGGACAGTGAACTTCTATAGCATAGGGACATAACTATAAAACTTGTATTGTGTCTCGTTCAGTGTCCGTCAAAGTGTTAATGTTTGAAAAAAATCTAAAACTCAACCTTGTGTTAGTATACTCGTACCTTACATATAGGCACTTGTACCTATGAACAAGTACCCACATTTGTAAGTTATACCAAAGACAAATTATATTGCCTTTGGTTATACTAAACTAGCTTTGGTCCGCGGTCCCCCGGTGGTACCCTATGTCCTTTCCCGGGCCACAAACTACGTCCATATCAAATTTCATCGCAATTGGTTTAATAGTTTAAGCGTGAAATAAATAATAATAATAATAATAAGTAGCCAATAAATTAAGACTCATCCTTTATTTACAAAAATCCTTAAGTACCTATACGTCTATTCCTTTGACTCACTTTTACGAGAGTTAAAGGAATAGACGTATTGCTTGCAAGAAAAAGCAGATGCCACATTGTTTTCTTTTTTATTTTCCCTCAGGCATACAGTATTACCTATTTTTTTATTGTGTAATGAAGTTGAAGCGTGAATTAGTAACAGATAGACAAAGTCCTTTCGGATTTATAATATTAGTATAGATGAAAAAAATACAAGTAGTAAATTACGATAATAGATTGTATAACAATTTCTACTACAAGTATTATTTTAATTTACTACTCCATTAAATACGTTTAAATATTTCCTTATATACCTGTTCGTAATTAACTTCAAACCATTTTTCAAACGTGATGTATTAAATTGTCTAGGTCAGATTCTGCCACAAAAAGCAGTAGCTCATCTACTCTATAACATACCTATTAAAACCGTCTAATAAACAACTTAGAGTACGTGGAATATTCAAATGCATTCAAGTAAACCATTGTCCAGTTTAAAACCATTAAAAGATTATGCATTTGTATCGACATAACGGCCTTAGTATAAAGATACAGATGTAGTCACTGCATGACGTCACAATATTTACGATGCACCGGGATTCCCACTTGGCAACAAGGTTGACTGGTTTTCCTATATTTTAATAGCAATCACCTTCCATTTAATAAGTTATTGCTTTTTAATTACAAACCATTATTGAATTTTAACGTATTATTATATCGAAGATTGATTTATAGTTTTGTAATTAGAGGGCAAGTTAGTTGGTCCGTTGTTTTGAAATATCATACGGTATCTAGCTACTTTTATAGATTTTTTTCTCGTCATGTCGACAGTTGGATCCCAGCTTTAGTGCGTAGTAAAACCGGGCTTCACTCTAGAGGTCATCATAATCATTTCTTGTAGGTGACACGGTCAATCGACCATGCACACCCTAGTGGCAGAGGTCTTCGGAACCGCCTCTCGGCCCTGACGTGGTTCCTTTAACTACTACCAGATGGCAGCAGGGACCAACGGCTTAACGTGCCTTCTGAAGCACTGAATCATCTTTATTATCAGACAGTCAGGTAATTCAAGCCTGCAATGTCCTAACCAAACTGTTAACCAATGTGCTACAAATATATCAGAAGCGATATCGGTAACATAATATTAGCGCTGAAAAACATATAAGGTTATTCGATATACGAGTAATATGTTACTGGTAACGTTAACATAACGGTACCTTAGTGGCTACATTATCAGAACTGTAAGAGTATGCATGGCATAAATATCAGTATTTATTTATAGAAGTTTTACTTTTTATAAGTGGTTATTGTGCATTGATATACTCTTATTAAATTAATAAATAAAATATGATGAAAAGGTTTCACTCGGGCGGGGTTTAAACCAGCGACCTTAGGTCTGTGTTTTTTACACCATATTTTAATTCTTAATTTATTAAATAAGTTTTCACTTATTTATTTGGCTAATAAAGCAAAAAGAACTGATATTGTTTACTGTTATTACCTGTTACTTGATAACATTTAAGACAACGAACACTGATAACGTTATCGGACCCTAATATAACACCACTATCCCGCTCTTAGGTATATGTATGTCCGCATGTGAATTTGTAAATAGCACGTAGTTTGCCTCGTATTAGGACTTTAGGACCTCTCAAACATTATAAGTCCTTATCCTTACTAATATTATAAATGTTAAAGTGAGTTTGTTTGTTTGTTTGTTACGCTTTCACGACGTAACTACTGAACCGATCCTCATGAAATTTTGCATACAAGTTCTCTGGAGTGCGGAGAAGGACATCATCATCATCATCAGGTCCTTTTTAGTCTCCACTACAGGAGCACTACCCTCTCTGTACTACTAGGGCCATACTTAGCCAGAGCAGCCAGAGGACTTGGCCTACACTCTCCACGCTGGCTAGACGGGTTGGAGGTTGGAAACTTGAAAATTTAACTAATAATAATCATTTTATTTTCAAGTAACACACTCATATTGTTAGTAGTGCTTATAAACTATGTAAGTACTAGATTGCGCCCGCGTCTCCGCCCGCATCAATGTCGATCCCTCTGAAATAGTACTTTTTCCTAGGATAAAATGTACCCTACTCGTATGTCCTTCTTCTCCTTACCCCAGATAACGTGTATGCAAAATATCATGATGACCGGTTCAGTAGTTACAACGTACGAAAACGTAACAAACTCACTTTTGCATTTATAATATTATTATGGATTGTTTATTAATATTACTTATGGTACATAGGTACCAAATAGCGCTTGTTTGAGAGATATCACGGAACATACATACAAAAAAGTATTTTCGTTTGGTCTAGCAGTTTTAACAGCAAGCCGGACTGAATGACAAAATTTTTAAGTTCATACCTTGACATTTTCCCGAAAACAAGCAAAACGGTTCACAAGCTTTCGGCCCCGGTTTCTCACGATAATACGCATCCTTGAACATATCTTTCTTACTTGATGTCCTTCTCAATACATCTAACAATGATCAATTATACAAAATAATCAGTTAAGTAGAATATGAAAGCGTGATAAACAAATGTACAAACGTAATTATGAAATTAGTTCGTATATTTTCTATTCTAATACTCATGCTTACAAAGTTTATTAAATATTGTCTTTGGTTCCGATGACCCCGAATATTATTACATGTACCGTCGACATTTGCGTTTAGCATAAAAACGCCCAGCAGCGCAAGCCCCAAACCTGTTTCATAGAAATATATACATGCCTTAACTAACAAGGATAAAAATAGATATTATTAAGTTTTCTTGGAAGTCTATTCTGACATTACTTAGTATTGAGTATTTACGTTTCGTAAAATCACGAATATCGGAGGTCAGTTTATTTTCCTAGATCAATATAAATATTTTATTTCAAAATATTTACACACAAACACACTACTAAATTACCTTCATTGAAATGACAACATTAGGCGTGTGGTTTCCGGCAGAGTAGAATAGGACCACTCCTAGTCTTCCCATGGAGGTCATAAGAGGCGACTTAGGAAATACAAGCTAAACAAAGCTGATAAACATCAATGAGACTTCTCCAACCCGTCTGGCCAGCGAGGAGAGTGTAGGCCAAATTCTCTGTCTGCTCTGGCCAAGTATGGCTCCGGTAGTACAGATTCATACTCCTGCAGTGGTGACTAAAAAGTCCAGGGGGTCATGATCCTGCAGTGGAGACAAAAAAGACATGATGATGATGATGAATGATAACATACCAAGTACTGGATGTTAGGGTAAACACCGTTGTCCTTCAAACCAGCAAATCAGCTCGAGAAAATGAACAACTTTTCCTATGCGACCAATGCTGTACAATTTGTTACTTTGATTAGGTGTTTAGTTAGGACATTGCAGGCTTAAATCACCTGATTGTCTGATAATAAAGATGATTCCGTGCTTCGGAAGGCACGTTAAGCCGTTGGTCCCGGCTGCCATATGGTAGTCGTGACAGGAAACTCTGACACCAGGGTGTGCATCAGTGCATGGTCTATTGACCGTTTCACCTACACGAAATGATGATGAGTACATTAAATTTATTTTTTAAATATTGAAGAACAAATATCCTTTCTTCAATATTTTATTAAAAATAAATGTATCTACAATTTTATATTACCGTTTTCGCAAAATATTAAGAAATTGATATGCTAGTTTTTGTTATAGTAGTTAAAAATACTAGAGTGCTAGCCCTTAAAATATTTGCACTTAATTTAAATGGACCTTATTCTATCTATGGGCCTTTGTTAATGTTTATATTTTACATAATAAACAAACTAGATTTTTCGAATGTATTAATTATTGTTATTTAATGTTATTCTTATAAAGATATTTCATCTTTATTAGAATAACAATAATACATTTCTTAATGTTTGCAGAGGAAATCGCGAGAAAAATCTAGTTTGTTTATTAAGTAAAATATAAACATTAACAAAGGCCCATAGATATAATAAGGTCCATTTAAATTAAGTGCAAATATTTTAAGGGCTAGCACTCTAGTATTTTTAACTTCTTACCCTCTTATTCATAAAAATTAACTAACGTTTATTAAATCTTTTTTAGTTAAAATATGTTTTGTCTTTATCCCTCTTTGCAACGATTGGCATGGAAAGAACGAGACAAAACGTATTTTTAACTAAAATAGGTTTAATAAGCGTTTGTTAATTTTTATGAATAAGAAGGTATATATTTAACTACAAAGGCATTTCTTTGACGTTTGAGAAAATATTTGCGCTTAATTTAAGTGAACCTAATACGCGTTATAGACGAGCAGAAATATGTCATAATAACAATATATTTTGACTTACATAGATACGAAATAATAATATGTTTATATGCCAACTTATTTGATAATGCACACCCCGGGTCCTCTAATGTAACTGACATTGAACTTTACCTTTTATGATAATGAGTGTGACAATCACTAGCCGGCATTTTTAATTAAGTAACTGAATGGTTAAATTTCTTTTTTATTGGCTACGCGATAAGCATGTTATTCAATTGAAAATTATACTAGCAATAAGCGATGCTTTATAGACTTGCTATTTTATGATGGATATTAATTGAAATTACTATGTTAAAGACCAAACCTAATGATTGAAATTATTCTCAGTAAAGTGTACCTACAAAAAAAATTCAAATAGATTACAGGATGGTGTAAAGACTAGCTTCGCTCGCCCTGCATATCAGTTCTACCTTGACATTGAAGTACTTTTATTTACCGTACAACGAAACTGGAAAACCGATACTTTATTAGATTTTTTGTTTAATTATATACCCTTTTTTGTACACATAAAAAAGATACAATTTGAGAACTACAGACAGATTTAAGGTATGTACAGTGGCGGACTTATCCCTGAAGGGATTTCTTCCAGTCAACCAAGTAGCTTAAATATGAGACAATAATAACGGGTACCACGAGGTCATATGTACAAAAACTTTAATATATTTAATCAATCAAGCCGTGTGGTACCCGGCAGAGTAGAATAGGACCACTCCAAGTCTTCCCGTGGATGTCGTAGAATGCGACTTAGGAAATACAAGCTAAACAAAGCTTATAAACATCTGAGAGACCTCTCCAACCCGTCTGGCCAGCGTGGAGAGTGTAGGCTAAGTCCTCTGGCTGATCTGGCCAAGTATGGCTCTAGTAGTACAGAGAGGATCGTGATCCTGTAGTGGAGACTAGAGGGACCTGATGATGATGATAAATCAATTTATTTAAATTAAAGTAATGTAATAATATTAGAAATATCAGTTTTATATGAAATAATCCTATTTCCTTCCTATTGACGGTTATGTAATTTACGGTGCCACTGAGACCGTAGTCTCAACTTTGATAGATTTTTAACCCTGTCCTTTGACAGGCTTGCATAGGGATATAGATCTAACCAGGGCTTGTTACCGGTACCAAATTCCCATTATAAGTACCGGTAAGTAACGGTATTACTATTCTGTTAAAATTTTAACGGTAATATGAGGTACCGGTAATCTAGTATTTAACGGTAATAATATTGTTAACAGTTAACGGTAATTTTACCGCTACTTGTTACCGGTACCAAATTCACATTATAAGTACCGGTAAGTACCGGTACCTCTATTCTGTCAAATTTTAACGGTATTAAAATTGCGTTAATTTTACCGGTACCTACGCATCGTTGCCGTCTACCGCATGGGACTCGCTCGACTGTAAAAGTGCCGCCCTATTGTGGGCCCCCGCCTCACGCCGCACATGCACAACACGGCAACGACACACATTAACGAAATGATAATTCCCAATACGAGTACCGGTACTAAGTACCGGTACTGTTTACCGGTATTTGGTACAGGTACTTCTTTCAATTACCGGTACCGTCGTTTTATTGAGGTACCGGTACCAATCCAATTACCGGTACCGTTGTATTATAGAGGTACCGGTACTTGATTTTTACCGTTACCAAATGTACCGGTACCAAACCAATTACCGGTACTGTCGTTTCATAGAGGTACCGGTAATGGATTTTTACCGGTATTCCAACCCCTGTATCTAACACTTACAGGCCCTTTGGAGAAAATACCAATGTATAATATGCCCATGAACATGTCTTGGCCGGAGGAGGAACTAAAGCATTTTAACTTGTGCTCTGCTGGGTTATTTCAAAGGGTCCTCGCAAGAGTCTGACACCTGCCATAATCCTGCCTGACACATTATGACACCACCTAATTATATATCTCGGATTGGTCTAAAGGTTTGACAGGCAGAAACTCCCTTATGGCAGTAAGTCCACCGATTTCTACGTTTTTTGTGCAATAAAGTTAAATTAATTAAATATATAATCAAGATAACTTACTACAATTAGCAGAGTACGACTTGCTGCCACTAGATGCCTTAAACTAGACGGCGAGTTTTAACTAAAAAATATATAACCATATTTCTAATTTCTTCGCTAAATATAATAATTATACTATGAATATCTATGTTACGAAGTACATAAATCATTTATGTAATATTTGGAATATTTATGTTATCTTCTATTATTGTTACCAAAATAAGCTCTGACTGAGAATTTTTTTTTTTTTTTTTTTTTTTGAAAGGACTATGTAGCTAGCTCCAAGTGAGCTTTCGCTACTTCACCGGGCGTTTGAGGTGAGGGCAGAGTGCCCTCAACCTTTATAGACAACATCACCAAAGGGCCCCCAGGAGGGACGGACCTCGGCTTTGGGCGTTGCCTGTGTGCGCAAGGCTTGGAGAGACAGCAAACTCTCGTATTGCCTGATGGGCCGCGTATGCGTGCATGCAAGCCTGAAGGGCCAATCTGAGAAACAATGGCAAAAGCCTTTAGAGAGCAGCAACTCTCATCTTTTGCCTTATGGGCCGAAAGCTACGTTGCCAGAAGGGCCTATCCTGGGTGCAAGTCACCCGGGACCGCCGGGCGGTCACCAGTAATCGGAGCTAATCCTACTCTACGCACTCTATTCCGGTGGCGAGTGCGACGGGGTCGGATAGTGGGATTCCTCTGGCTGTTCGGAGCCGAAGAGGGGTCGGGGCGGGCTTGTGCGATGTCAATAGGATCATCGGGATCGTCTAGTACGTTCCTAGGACGTCTACGACGTAAGGTCGTATCGTGTAAGTTGGGGGTGTAGTTAGCAGCTTGCACTACTAACGGGTTGGGGTGGCGTGCGGCTTTCTCAAAGTAACGCTTGGAGGCGTTTTTGAGATAGCCGCGAATGGATGGGAGATCTAGGTCACGGTGTAAGTCTGTCATGCGCAAGTACCGGTGGTGACTCGTATTCGTGGCACGGGTGACGAAACGGTTCTGCAATCGTTGCAGCCGATCGATGTGGGAGGGCGCGATATGGGAGAAGACTACGCCGGCGTAGGTCATGATAGGGCGGACGCAAAGCTTATAGAGTGTCAACTTATTTCTAAGTGACATCTTAGCATTGCCTATCATGGGGTGGAGACGGCCTAATACGAAGGCGGCATGGTTGCGGACTTTGGTGATGTGGGGGCCGAAGGTCATCGCGCTATCGAGTACGACTCCAAGGTATTTAGCCTTGCCTGCCCACTGAATGGGCTTTCCGTACAACGATACTGATCCTAACGAGGGGAGTTCTGCTCCGGACATGGTGATTTTTCGACGTGTCACAGCTTGGTTATCCTTTGAGAAAAACACAGCTGTGCTTTTCTCCGGATTAACTTCGATGCGCCACCTCTTGAACCACCCGCCGAGAGCGTCCACGGCGGACTGAAGACGATTCACGATGACCGTTTTAAGGTGATGGGACGTGTAGAGGGCCGTATCGTCGGCGAATAGTGCCACTTCTACATCTGGGGTCTTTGGGATATCGCTTGTGTACAGCGAATAAAGGAGGGACGAGAGAACAGCGCCTTGCGGGACGCCGGCTCTAATGGGACGGGGCCTCGAGAGGCATCCCTCTACTCTGTACCGAAAAGACCGATTCGACAAAAAGTCTCGTATGATGTGCACGAGACTATCCGGCAGGCCCAAGTTGGTCAACTTGGATATCAAGCCCGAATGCCAGACTTTGTCGAAGGCTTTCGCTACATCGAAGAAGAGTGCTCCCGTAGGACGTCCCCAATTTCTCAACTTGAGAATATGCTCCGTGAGGCGGTGCAGTTGGTGGTGACACGCGTGTTTGGCCCGGAATCCAAACTGTTCGTCGGGGATGAGACTTTTGGACTCTACGTAGTCCTTGAGTCTTTTGAGGATGATCCGTTCGTAGATCTTGCCTATACAGTTCAAAAGACTGATAGGCCGGTAGGAGGAGGGGTTCTTCAGGTCTTTGCCTGGTTTAGGGATCCCGATCACGATTGCTTCTTTCCAGGCGGCTGGAAAAGTGCAATTTGCAAGACAAGCATTGAAGATGCTTACGAGCAGGAGGAGGAGGGTCTGTGGGAGGCATTTGAGCACTCCGTTCGAGAGTCCGTCAGCGCCGGGCGCTTTCCGGGGTTTGAGATCGCGGATGATTGACTTCACTTCGTCAAGTGTCGTCGGGGCAAGGGGGGTATTCGGTGGGATCGTCTTAGAAGCCACGAAGCGTTCTACGTGCGATTCCACCTCGCGAAGGTGATCGGGGTCTACTGGCTCACGACTAGGGGAGCATTGGCTCTCCAGGCTGTCTGCTAGGCATTCAGCTTTTTCATCATCATCGAAGGCGATGGAGCCGTCTGGACGTGTGAGGGGGGGAGTGGCCGCAACCGTGTCGGTCTTGATGACTGAGAATTCTAGTGTTAATGTCTTTATATGTAACTAGCTTTCGCCCGCGGCTCCGCCCGCGTCAATGTCGATCCCTCGGGAATAGTACTTTTTCCCGGGATAAAAAGTAGCCTATTCTCGGAACTCCAGAGAACTTATTTGCAAAATTTCATGATGATCGGTTCAGTAGTTACGGCGTGAAAGCGTAACAAACAAACAAACAAACTCACATTCGCATTTATAATATTAGTAAGGATTAGGATTATTTCTGGCTTCCTGGAAGGCTTGCCTAGTGAGAAAACCATAGGATAAGTTTCTTGTAAATAATTCTGCAATATATGTTCGAATATAAATAGTATTAAGTCATCCTGTACTATGACTATGTTGCTGTTAATAAAAATATTTTATTTTATTTTTTATTTTACATCATTTTAGACCTTAGTAGAATTATATTAGAAAGCGCATCAATGTACGCATTTTTCTTTATCTGCTTATACAGCATGGTATGGAAAGGAAATTTTACCCATATACTCGTATTGTAAATTCTTACCAGCAGAACAATTTTTCTAAAAGCTATAGATAAAACTCATTCAATGCGCAGTTACGCCGATGCATTCGAACAATGAAGTAAGTAAGCGTTGTTATGAAATCTAGACAGTGAATGATCAAGATAATGTAGGTCGTAAAGGTGCAATGGCGAATTTAAGGGAGGGGAGGGACGTGTCATCCTCTCCGCCTACCTGTGGTGATTCCATAACAGTACATACTTAGAAGCAAATCAAATTATCAGAGTTGTTAAAATATACACGGTGAAATTTTGATCGTTCTGAACCCATAAAGGGGTGATTCAGCCCATCGATATGAACAACTTTTACTATGGGATCAATGCTGGGAACTCAAAAAAAAAATGGGTTTCGGCCGCCCGTTTAAGTTCATTTCTTTCATTCAAAGTTATTGTTGATTTGTTTGCCCGTCCGCCTCATGTGCCCCTCCCAGAAAAAAATCCTGGATCCGCCCTTGTGTTAGGTGTTATGTATAATAATGCTAACATCCATACAGTGTATAAATTTACCCTTGACATTCTCTTAAAGATGTGACTCCCTTTAATATGAACAACTACAACAAAGATTTTGAGTTTCTAGCCCCCTTATTAATAAATGTTCATTGTAATAATAAAGAGTATTGACGGTCTGTGTCACCCGTTTATGAGAATGCCGAGTGTAAACAAAACCCGAAGGCCACGTATAACATGTTGGTCGACGAGTAGATGTAAGGTTATCAAATTGGTTACTAGCCTAGAGATGTATGCGTCATGATAACAAGTTTTTATTTTTTACTAGCTTTTGCCCGCGGCTCCGCCCGCGTCAATGTCGATCCCTCGGGATAAGTACTTTTTCCCGGGATAAAAGGTAGCCTATGTCCTTCTCCACACTCCAGAGAACTTGTATGCAAAATTTCATGATGATCGGTTCAGTAGTTACGGCGTGAAAGCGTAACAAACAAACAAACAAACAAACAAACAAAGTCACTTTCGCATTTATAATATTATTATTATTATGAATTATTAATTATTAATATTATTATATTATTATTCACTTTATTTAACTTTAATCTTAGGTCTAAGTTTTATAATATTTGTATAAAAAGTAAAATATAAAAATATGATACAAAACATAAAAACATTATAAAACCTAAACCTAGCTCGTCGCCAGCAGCGGGGCAAGGCTCAAGCTACCGGCGGTTAAGGCTGCAGAGAAAGAAACCTCCTGACTATGCGTGACGTGTCCAGGAGTGCTGCCTTCTGTATCTGGCCCTTGATCCAGCCATCCAGCGAGAGTCTCTTAAGGTGTTGGTCGAGACTCTTCGCTATAAGGCCGTTTGCAGATACAACTATCGGGACAATGATCGTCGAATCCACATCCCACATAGCGGTCACCTCGTGAGCTAAGTCAAGGTACTTGCTGGGTTTTTCCTTCTCGGCTTTCACGAGGTTCTCGTCATGCGGGATGGTGATATCGATGAGCATTGCCTGGCGCGTCGATCGATCTGTCAACACGATATCAGGCTTATTGGCAACAATAGTCCTGTCCGTAATAACAGATCGATCCCAGTAGAGCGTGGCATGACCATTTTCGAGAACTGGCGCCGGCGTGTACTTATAGTACGGTACCTCGGATTCCACAAGACCATATCGAAGAGCGAGTTGCTGATGGATAATTCTGGCTACAAGGTTATGTCTGTGCAAGTACTCACCGTTGGCCAGATGAGAACAACCGGAAATAATATGTCTGAGTGACTCACCGGGACGGCGGCATGCCCGACAGATGTCGACCGTACCGTCCTTCAGGATATATTTCCGGTAATTGTTCGTCATCATGACTTCGTCTGCAATTGCACAAACAAAACCCTCGGTTTCCCCGAAGAGGTCGCCGAACCGTAGCCAGTTTACCGACGCGAGCAGATCTACATCAGGCCCTGTTAAGGCCCGGTAAAACCGCCCGTGGAGCTCCTTACTCTTCCATATGTTCTTGCGGTCTTCGGTGCTCAGCACGGATGGTCTACGCCAGTTCTCGTTTGCCAAGGAGAGCGGCGTGAGACTCCTATCTACAACTACAATGTCGCGGTGCAACCCACACTCATTGTTAAGGAAGTAATCCCTAAGACTGCACACCTCACGGTTATGAAGAGTCTTGGCGTTTAAAAAGCCACGACCTCCACACTTACGTGGAATGTACAGTCTCATAACTGATGAGCGTGGGTGAAGCATGCGATGCATTGTGAGCTGTTGACGGACTCTATTATTATTATTTTTATTTTTTTTTATTTGCAGTATTTGCCGTGATGGCAGCAGCCATGGCTGACGAAGCAACTCCCAACGATATATTAAAACAAGCCAACCAAAAGTTCACCGCAAGGATGTTCACAGTAAGTTGCAAATTTCTTCATGTGTTGACATATATACATACATAATCATGTCTTTTTCCATTGCGGGGTAGACAGAGCCTAGGTCTATAAAACCTGAAGGCAACGTTTAGCATGTTGGTGGGCATTAGGTGGAAAACGGAAACAAAATAGTGATTGGTTGCTAGCAGCATCGCCTATTACCTAACATGATTCCTCAGATTTTACCCATTCCCTCCATCGATTGCGGGAAGAGAAGCAGCTGGTACATTCTACGTTTTTTCTTTTCTTCCAGACCACTGGAAAGAAAATGTGTTGAATGAATCCCTTCTGGATCCATGTACAATCACTGTATAGTAATAAGAATCTCAAATACGTCTCAAACGATTTTGATGAAATATGTAGAGTGCCTCGGATGCGTAATAGTTTGAGATGGTATACTATCTTGAGAAAACCTCTACGCGGAAATCTCGTATCTACTGTATACTTGTAAAGTACATTTCACTAGTTCGAAAAATAAATAATAGGGGTCCTAGAAAAACTAAATTTATAAGAAAATATACTAACTCAGTGTTATCCTCGACTCATTTTATTTATATTCTTATTATACTTATAAATTGTAAAGTAAAAGTAAAAATGCATCTAAAAGAATTGAATTAATTTAAATCAATTGGAATCTACTCCTAATCTACCAGTCAAGCGAAAAAAGGTGTCCATTTGCAGCACAAAATCTGAGATCAGTTCGAGCTTTCACGTACAGACGGGAGACAAGCTTTCAAGTCCATTCTGAGAGAATTCAATTTATACGCGGTCTAAATTCTTCTGTGTTTAACGTGAATTGAATAACCCTGAAATCGAACTTCTTTGGAAATTGTTGTTTAATGTTGAACATTTGTACAATTTCGATTAAATAAAAAATTAGTTACTGTTTAAATACATTGAACTGTTTTATTTATTGTTTTATTTTGAACTGTATAATTAACTGAATTAACCCCAAAATAGGTCATCATAATGTGTAATATTGATATGATAGTAAATTAATCCTCTAATTTTATTTATAACAAGATTTCAAAGAATCTTTTGGTAATAATATTAGTTTTAGAGTTCTGTCCCATAAGGGTAAAAACAGGCTCTATTAATAAGCCTCCGATGTCCGTTCGTCAGTCCGTCAGTGTCACACTCAGGGTTCTATTAACGAGACTTGTAATTTTTCACATAACGTGTATATATTTTGCCGCTTTAATCTACACATATAATAAAACATCTATACATATAATAAAACAGTAAAAATATTTTGTCTGTACATTTAGAATTTTTGACTGAAATGGATCGAGGGAGACTTTAATAGAATTATAGAAATCTATATATACATATAATAAAACAGTAAAAATATTTTGTCTGTACATTTAGAATTTTTTACTGAAATGGATAGAGGGACACTTTAATAGAATAATAGAAAGCAATAAAAAAAAAAAATCGAATTTTTTGTCTGTCTGTCTGTCTGTATGTATGATCACGATTATCTCCGAAAATACTGAACTGATTTACTTCAAACTTTCACCAATTGCTTTGTATTAACTCAGCAAAACATCTAAAGTTTGTTTCATCAAAATCGGTTCATTAAAAAAAAAGTTATCGTCATTTGAATGAACTCAAGGCATTAGTTTGCCTGCAAATATACACGGTGAATTTTTATCGTTTTGGGGTTAAAGAGGTGACTCAGACCATCAAAATGAACATCTTATCCTATGGGAACAATGCTGGGAACACAAAAAAAATTCGACATTCCCATACAGACTGGCCGGGCGGCGGGACTCTTTTTTATGGAAATTACGAATTTTGTTGAGTTCCCAGCATTGGTCCCATAGAAAAAGTTGTTCATATTGATGACCTGAGTCACCCCTTCAAGGGTCCAAACTGTTCCTGAGGGATGGACACTAACGGCGGTGGTGTAGCCGCGGGCAAACGGCAAACCAACCGAAACTGCTGCGCCTAGAAACTTGAAATTTGGTACAGGGGTTCTTTTAATGATGTGAGTAAGCGCTAAGAAAGGATATTAAGAAATTTAACTTCTAAAGGGGTAAAATTTATATGGAATTTTCTCATTTCTGAACTTAGAAGTATGAAAGTAGGTATATAAGTTCTCAATTAAAATTAAAAAAAGATTTGTGTAGGTAGATGAAATTTGCAAAATTCCCCCCTTAAAAATGGGCGTGGGTGGGTGGTATAAACTTTGTATGGAAATTTTCTCATTTCTGGACTTAGACGTATGAAAATAATATAAGTTCTAGGTTACAATTAAAAATATCTTTGTAGGTAAAATGGACGATATTTTCCCCTGAAGGGGTAAAATAGCGGGGTAAAGATTGTATAGGAATTTACTTATTTCTAGACTTAGAAGTATGAAAATAGGTAAATAAATTCACGATTACAATTGAAAAAGATCTGTGTAGGTCAGCTGGAAAAAAATCCCTCCGAAGGGGGGGTAAAGTTTGTTTGGAAATTTTCTCATTTCTGGACTATGAAGTATGAAAATAAATAGGTATGTAAGTTCTCGATTACAATTAAAAAACATATATGTGGGTGAAATGGACAAAATTTACTCCTAAAGGGGTAAAATGGGAGGGAAAAGGTTTTATGGAAATTTTCTCATTTCTGGACTTAGAAGCATAAATAATATCCATACTTTCAAACTAATACTAATATTATAAATGCGAAAGTAACTCTGTCTGTCGTTTTTTTACGCTTCAACCATTGAACTGATTTGGATGAAATTTGGTATGGAGGTGTGTGCCCCGAGGAAGGACAAGAATTTCCCGGAATCAAACATACCCTGTTTGATTCCGGGGAATTCTACTGTTCCCGAGGGATCGACACTAACGCGGGCGGAGCCGCGGGCAACAGCTAGTAAAAAATAAAAACAAGTAAATAACATTGAAAACCAAAGCGGGGTACAATACAATACAAGTACGTTGTTATTTTTTTGCATTATATCTTGATTCTGACAAACGTTGACAGAATCATTTTTACTGTGAGTCCATGCAATAAAAAATTTGGTTAACCTTACAAGAGAGATCAGAGTCTACATACAAGGAGCGTGGTTTATAAAGTTCAATTTTGTGCGGAACCCTTGGCGTATTCTTCTTGCACTTGGCCGGTTTTATTTTAATTTATTCATAATGCCTAAAAAAGCATCTACCTCTTTCGATTGACTTGCTCAATCAATTTTTAACTTGACGTACCAATGTCAAATTTAAAAGTGTAAACTTTTTAGGTAGATGCTTACGTAATCATATCTACATATTTTTCAGTATCTATACATCATGCATGTTTCTATTAGGTTTAACCATAGATTTAAAAAAAAAAAAATTCTTCTATGGGTTTAACCAATACGTGCATGACAATTACAGCCATAATATTTATTCTTCTTTCCGCCTTCATCATTAGTAGGTAAATCGTGACTAGAGCTAATATATATAAGAAAATAGCTCCAGTAATTCTTGTGATAAACTTACGAGTACCTTTGAAACAAATAGCATATCGATAATTTGAGTTTACTAGAGGAAACGCAGCCAGCGTTCTTGGCACCATACCTCAGGGTCATAACTTCTTAAATTTAGGATTTATTTTTAGGTATAGTTTAGTTAGTTTTTTTTTCTTTTTTTTTTAGTAACAATTATTTTTTTAGTAATAAAGTATTATAATAAAAACTGATTATTTCCAGGAAGTAGTAAAGAAGCATCCTAAGGAGAGCGTGGTTCTCTCAGCATTCTCCGTCCTGACACCCCTCGCCCAGCTGAGTTTGGCTTCAGAGGGAGAGTCTCATGATGAACTCCTTAAAGCTATCGGCATGCCAAATGACAACTCTGTAAGTAGAAAATCACGAGTAGTTTGCTTGCTTTGCTTTTCGTGTATGTAAGTGGCCAACATTTAGATTTTCACACAGAATATAGCTTAACGACTGCCATCAATTATAGCAGTTTTGACCAACGGCATAACGTGCTTTCCGAAGCACGGAAAAATACGAGTAGCTATTTTTTATATAAAACTAAGTAGGCAAACAGGATATATTTATAGGTTAACTTTTTGTCTATTGTAGACGGTAGTTTATAGTTTTGCATAGTTTATATAATATAGTTTTATAACACATTAAACAAATGTGAACTCAGTCTACTTACGAACATGAAAACTTACAATTTACAAAGTTTTCGAAGAATAATGTTTTACATATCATAACATATATATATCGTTTTTAAATTTCATATGTATTTGTTTCAAATTCCAACAAGGGGGTGATCTTGTGCAAGGATCGACCTAAATTATACAAATATAATGCTGGGAACTCTTTTTTTTTTTTTACTTTTACTAAATGCCGTGCCGGCCGAACCCTTTCGTGAGAAAATTTTTTTGTTTTTGTATTCCCAGCATTCATCCCATAGGAAAAGTTGTTTATTTTGATGGGCTGAGTCACCCCTTCACAGGAACATCGGAGGTTCAGTTACAAGCTGTATGTTGAAAAAGTTCTGTACAACTTATTTGCCGATAATGTCTGAAAAATTTTTTTTTTTTATTTTTGGTTACTCGCACCACAAAGTGTCACGTTCCGTGTGCAAGCGAGAGCGAGAAACAAGCGATAGAGAAGCACGATCGACCTAAGCGTAAGGCTTGTGCGTGACCCATCTACCTATCTAAACCGACTTTACAGACAACCATTTTTTTTATCAGAAAACAATATTTGATTTCTTTGCAGACAAAAGAAGTGTTCACCAGCCTGACAAAATCTGTACGAAGCATTAAGGGCGTGGAACTGAAGATGGCTAACAAAGTGTACATCCCTCTTTCCTATGAGCTAAATGACCAATATGCTGTTATAGCCAAAGAGGTATTTGACTCTGAAGTTCAGAAACTGGATTTCGTGAAGAACGTGGAGGCTGCCAGTGCTATTAACTCATGGGTATGTAATTAAACGATGTTTTTAAAATTACTAACTAGCTTTTGCCTGCAACTCCGATCGCGTAGTCCTTTCTAACGGGACAAAAGTTATCCTTCTCCTTCAAACACTCTCCACAATAATTTTATCACAATTGGTTGTGTTGTAGTAGAGTGAAAAGGAAACAGACAATTAGTAAGAGTTACTTAGGCATTTATAATTTTGCTTTGGATATTTTAACTTTGGGCTAAAAATAGGTTATTGGAACGAAATTAAACTAAATAGGTAACTGAGAAAATCTTAACTAGGACATCATACACATGAAGGAATAATACCAGGAATGTGCGATTTTGACTCGCATTTGGCTAGTTTATTATTTAATAACACAGTTCACAGGTGCAAAAATAGGTAGATGAAATCTGTTTGTATGTCTGTAGCACCGTAGGTCTTTAACGGGATGATTGAGATGCGGTTTTCTTATTAAAAAAAAAAAAACAATCTAGCCATTATTATAAAAAAGTTTAATCAAAATAGGTTGTTACCAAGATAAAATATTTCGTGTCGGGTAACGTATTTTTTTTTTACATAACTTGTTTATGCTTAGTAATAAATTTATGTCAATTTGAGCTCTTATTAATCTTATTTATTTATTGTTCGTGACAGGTTGAAGATCACACCAACAAACGCATCAAGGATTTAGTGGACGCAGATTCTCTGGGTTCCGACACCAGGGCTGTTCTGGTCAACGCTATCTACTTCAAGGTATCACTTTCTTTAAATTTTTCCCCTTATAAATAATAGTTTTCTCAAAAATTTTAGAACTTCTGAGTTTTTTTTTCTGTACTTTATCGGTTAGGTGGGACATGAAGTTATATATTTTTTATCAAACTAGGAAACACTTACATGGAACTAGCTTTTGCCCGCGGCTCCGCCCGCGCCAATGTCGATCCCTCGAGAACAGTAGAATATTCCGGAATGAAATGTACCCTGTGTCCTTCTCCGAGCTTCAAACAACCTCCAAACCAAATTTTATCGTAATTGGTTTAATATTTTAAACGTCAAGTCGTAACAAACTGACAAACAATTACTTACGCATTTATAATAAGTACCTATGGATATGGATAATGTTTTATTTTGAAAATATTCACTGTATAAACTTTTTTTGTAAAATTAATATTAACACCAACTTTACATAGTGCTACGCATAATTATACTAATTAAATGTTTATTTTAGGGAAGCTGGAAGGAAAAATTCGACAAGGGAGCGACAAAGGACAAGCCATTCCACATTTCCAAGGACAAAACGGTTGACATCCCGTTCATGTACAAGCAAAGTGACTTTTTATATGGATACAGTAAAGAACTTAATGCCGAGGTAAATTTGACTCGCTATTTATTTAGAACAAAATATCAAGACTTGCCCTTCCGAAAACATAGTCAATGTGTCTTGAAGTAAGACGAGGATATACCGCTTGATTTTGAACCTCTGAACTACTTACATTGAAATCCTGGAATCAGAATCCCTAATGAAGTATAGAATTGCAAGAAAAAAGCTGAAAATCGAAAAACAATAATTAGGCTTCCCATACAAAGCCGCCAATCAGCTGGATGAATTTCTATGGAAGGTCAATTTTTTCTTTTTTAACTTTTTTCTTGTAATTCTGTATTCCATTAGGAATACTGATTCCAGGATTTCAGTATAGTTCAGAGGTTCAAAATCACGCAGTATATGTTATAAACTAGTACTTAATAAAGATATAATATTATAGTGAACAACATCGATGTGGGCAGGACTTGAACCGGCTATCATAGATCAGTGTGCACACAACCCACAAACTCCGGTTCTAGTCCTGCCCCCGTGGATTTTTATCATCTTAAAGCATAGCCAACTGCATCCGTGGTCCAGTGGTTAAGGCGTTTGCCTATTGTCCCAGGGGTCGTGGGTTCGATTCCCACGGGAAGCATACTTTGTTTAGTTGTTTCCAGTTTGGTTAGGATATTGCAGGCTTGAATCACCTGATTGTCTGATAATAAAGATAATTCCGTGCTTCGGAAGTCACGCTAAGCCGTTGGTCCCCGCTGCCATCTGGTAGTCGTTAAAGGAACCACGTCAGAGGCCGAGAGGCGGTTCCGAAGAACTCGTGACACCAGGGTGTGCATGGTCGACACCTACACGAAATGATGATGATGATAATGACCTTAAAGCATTTTAAATGCTTAAAAACATTTATAATCTTAAAACTTTAGTTCGTAAAATATTAGTGTTGTTATTGTAAGTAATAGTCCATAAAATAGCTAACATAAATACATACATTGTTTTAATGATTTACATACATGCACTTTTAAAACACTTCTTTGGGCAATCTTGACCTATGGCCATTATGGAAAGATGTTAAGCGCCCACAATGATGATCTGATAGCTTATTTCTCATTCATTTGTATTGATATTGCACCCTTTTACTTAATTAAATTGTAATGAATCCGTTTCTTAAATAGATATTTTGGATTTGAACTTCTACAATCCTTTGCAAATATTATTGTAGTTAAATAAATACTGTATTTATTATCTTTGTCTAATCAATTACATTCAATTGCATAGCTCCTGCAACTGCCATATGAGGGCGATGAAGCTTCATTCCTTATCGTCCTCCCGAAAGAAATTGACGGTCTGGCAGCTTTGGAAGAGAAACTGAAGGTCCCGGCTGTCCTCCAAGACGCTGTCGATACAATGAGGACTGTAGAAGTCTCCGTTTTCTTGCCAAAATTCAAGATCGAAACCAAGACCAATCTCAAAGAAACTCTGGAAAACGTAAGTAATTTTGTACAAACTTTTCAGTATTACTTTTTATGTATTTTTTTGTTCATTGTGCTAATGAAAGACCTCCCAAAAAATAGGCAAAATATCTTTGAGATACAAGCGTTGCTAAGTCACATCACCGGTAAGATCCTCTTAAATTAGATGAACAGGTCGCGACCAACTCAGGGTTATAAGTTTTTAATATGTAAAACCTTCGAATAATAAGCTTTAAGTAGTAAACAATTCAACTCACGGCTGTAGACTTAACAAGTGTCTATGGAAATGTTAAATAACGATGAGTACAAATTTTCTAAATAGTGTTTTATTTGTGTTTTAGATGGACGTGACAAAAATATTTCAACCAGGCAAAGCTAGACTGAACGGCCTTCTGAAAGGAACAGAAGACTTGTATGTGAGCCACGCCACACAGAAAGCTTTCATTGAAGTCAACGAAGAAGGAGCCGAAGCTGCTGCTGCAAATGGTAAGCCTAAATTGTATACTCTTAGGCTATATGGTTACTCAAAAAGAATTGGAGACAGAGCGTTGAAGAATTTTACGAGGCCTTTTAACTAAATATCAATTAGTTTCTTATACTACTAAGCTAAACATATTACGCCAAAGTTTTTGTAGCAAGATGCTTTTCTGACACCTCAATTAGTATAATAAAAGTAAGTAAGTAGCGAAAATTAAAATCATGGCTATTTTTTCTAAAAAGATCTTATTACTATTTTGGAAAATTTATACAATTATACATATTCAAAGTAATATATTATGAACAATATTGCTTTGTAAATTGCCTTTTATTGGAATATTATACGTTGTTTTAAAGTTCTTTATCTTTTATAAGACAAGGCAATGAGATAAATATAGGTAACAGATAGATCCCAATTCTTTTTGAGTGATTTTGTAGCTAACGCCCTTCATAATAAGATTTATTTCCATAGGTTCTAGATGACATCGTAGATTTTATCCATTTTGTTTTTAGCTATTTTTTAATTGAAGTTGTAAATTACCTATTGCATTTTTTATCCTTTTATCGATCTAAGTATACAAAGAATTCACAAACTTATCTGAAAACGAACTACATAATTAAGTTAATCACAATAAGATCGAAATCTGTTATGTTTAAAAACAAAAATACAGGTTCATCAATACTTTGCAAGCAAAAAAAATATAAATTTACTTTAAAATAAATTGATTTTGTAGTTAAATAATTTTAATCTCTTTCTTTGCATTAAACTATTTTTTAATAAAATTGCTTCCTTTTCATTCGTTTTTTTAACTATTGCATATCGCAGTATATCTAATGAGACCATTCTCAGTCACATAAATGTAAATCATTCATTTCACTTGAACTATTATGGTAAAAAAATTTATCGGTTCAGTGTAGTCTTTACGCAATCTTAAAAACATAGTTATTTTAAAATGAACAACAATTTGTGTAGAAACCGGTTTCCCTTTCATTTTTTATTTAATATTTTGCTCCATTGAAAAAAGTAACGTTTGACCAAAAATATATTCATAAATACGACCGTAACAATAACCTCAAAACTATTAATAAATTATATATTACAAAAGGGTAATAAAATTATTTTTACGGGTTATAATATAATTTAAACGTTTCCACAGTAATTAAGAATATTTATTTAAAAAATATTTAAAACATGCAAAAAAATACTTCAAATTTTTGATTTTAAAGCTCCAGAAGTCCACTGCTGAATATAAGCTTGCCCAAGGATTTCCAATATTATGAGCAGTTTTACGCAACATACGTCCATTACATTAAATCATAATTATTATTCAAATACCGTCCATTATGTTTTCATCTATTTATTAACTATTTCAGATTTCGGCATAGTTCTCATGAGCTTGCCACGTCAGGTCGAAATAAATCACCCGTTTTACTTCGAACTGCGGCATAAAAATGTCATTACGTTCAGTGGAGCATTTGTGCAACCTTAGTACCTAAAGTAAATATTATTATATCATAGATATGGGTCAGCATGGGCATCGGGCAATATAAATTCCGCAAAATCTATTTTATTTAAATTCAAAATTTACAAAAAATTTCGATATTTGAAAAAAAAATCTGTTTTTATCTAAACCGGTTTCCTTTTGGCGTTTTTGTGGGTTTATGTAAATTCAGTACTCGTGTTAATATAATTGCATGCCAATGACCTAAGAATTAAATGATGTTATACGTCCATTACATTAAATAAAAAATATTATTCAAATACCGTCCATTATGTTTTCATCTATTTATTAACTATTTCAGATTTCGGCATAGTTTTTATAAGCTTGCCACCTCAGGTCGAAATAAATCATCCCTTTTACTTCGAACTGCGGCATAAAAATGTCATTATGTTCAGTGGAGCATTTGTGCAACCTTAGTACCTAAAGTAAATATTATAATATCATAAACATGGGTCAGCATGGGCATTGGGGAATATAAATGCACGAGAAAATAATTTTATTTATATTCAGAATGAACAAAAAAAAATTTCAATTAAAAAAAAACCTTTTTGTTTCTAAACCGGTTTCCTTTTGGCGTTTTTTATGCAATTATGTACATTCAGTACTCGTCTTTATATAATTGCATGCCAATGACCTAATAATTAAAATTATGTATATAAAACTGTAAACAATAGCAAAGTGATGTTAAAAAGTAATTAATCATTTGTACAAAAAAATATTGATATGTATGTTTAAAAAACACTCCAATTGAAATATAAGAATTTAAAACTCTTTAAAGACGTGTCTTGACGTTATATCAAATCTGTTTCTTTATTGGTCCATTTAAATTAAGCGTAATATATTTTAAGGGCTGGCCTGGCACCAATAGGTCAAAGGAATGCTTTAGTAATTCTTAGAAATCGACACGCTAGTTTTTGTTTTGGATTTTTTGATACAACATAATTATTAGGGTTCCGTACCTCAAAAGGAAATAAACGGAATCCTTATAAGAGCATTTGTTGTCTGTCTGTCTGTCGGTCTGTCAAGACCCTTTTTCTTACAAACGCGTGGAGGTATCAAGCTGACATTGATATCAAATACTCAGGTCTACTGTTAGAGCCGTGAAAAAATCAAACTTCTAAGCCACTTATGCCGCAAATTTTTGACATTCGCAAGGGAACCAATACTTACAATTGAACTCGAAATCTTGAAATTTGGCACGAAGCAACGTCTTATAATAGAAATAAAGGAGAAAACGCGAAACGCATACATTTTTAGTTACATCATATGATAAAAATAATATTAAACTCATTATAAATTAATGGTACCGAACCCTGCGTACGCGAGTCTGACTAGCACTTGGCCGTTTTTTTCCTCCGTCCATAGTAGGGAATAGAAAAAAGTTGTTCGTCAAAAAAAGTAATTTTTTTTTGTATACATGGTAAATTTTTTGTCTGTTTTTCTAAATGTTCAGGTCCAATTATCTCGAAAACTAGCACGTCGATGTTCTTTATTTTGCTCCTAAAGCAGCTTTTAGCTTATAGGTGCCAGCGCTTAAAATTTTTGTGCTTAATTTAAATTGACCTTATATATTTCCTAACTATTTCAGGAATCCCTGCAATTGCGATGAGCATGCCCATTAGGATGCAAATAGACCGTCCTTTTTACTTCGAACTGCGGTATAAAACTGAAACTCTGTTCAGTGGGGTTCTCGTACAACCTTAGAAGCCAAAAGTAAATAAGATTATCCTATGGTCAGAGGCCTTTTCATGGAAAAGTTTTAAAATATTAACAATTTGTGTGTCACCTTTTTTACATATAATAATTAAATTTTAAGATGTGACCGCGATGGTTGGTGCAATATAAAACACATGAAATATGCCATTATCTTTGGAGATTACGCTATGGCACTATTCGTGGTGACCACTGATAGTGACTATTATTTAATATTGCACGCTACTGACCTACAACAAAATTATGTAAATATATAATGGCCGCGATACGGAGCCTCTTCTGACACTTGTGTAGCGGTGGTTACATGTTCCAAAAAACCCGCCAAGTGAGAATCAAACTCGTGTGAAGAGGATTCCGTACTATAAATGTTATACTAATGTTTGTTTTTCTTTGTTTTTTTTTTTGTGTGTGTTTTAATTAATATGGCACCCAATTAAACATCATTGTTCTGAGTGTTTATTAATTGAGGGGGTGGGGAAGGGAGTTGAAGAGTATAATAAATGACTGGTTGTGCAGTGACTGACAGTGACGGTCCTTTTTCACTTGAACGTTGATCAATTATTCGATATGCAATTCATACGTGTCACATCTCAGGATTCTTTAGCTTGGCTGCGCTCCGAAACCTTCTTTGTTTGATGTTGTTTTTTTAAGGTTCGGGTCTCTGAACCCTCCCTCCCTGAAACCCCACCCCTTATCACATAAACGTTGTGTTCGATACATATTTTTCATGCACATTAGCTCTTCGATTTCTGTTTAACTGTGGGGGACTGGCGCCTCTGGTGGCCCCTTATCCTTCTGTAAATTTTTGCGTTTATTACTTATTCTTAGGTGATTCTTGAATCAAGCCCTTTCATTTGACACGTCACAAGGTACAGTTTCCACATTTAAAATTAAGTCTATTGTGACCACCAAAAGTGTATTAAATTTTCCCCCCAATCTCAAAATGTATTTAATTTTGGAACAAGGAGATTTATCATGAATGTACTAAATTTCAACATAATCGATCCAGTAGTGTAGATTTGGGGTATATTGGCTATGTTACTGTCACAACAGACGGACAGTCAGACACACGAGTGATCTTATAAGGGTTCCGTGTTGTCACTAAATCGTGCGAAATCCTAAAATATTGATGGTCGCGGTGTTCGAATAATATTATATCAAAAAATGAATTTTTCAAAAACATCTTAATGCACACACAGATTTCGAACAAATAGAACATCTTTAAATAATATGTAAAGGTATACTCCAAAATTTAAAAAAGAACTTACTAGTGCATAAAAATTATAAAAAATAAAAAAGAATGGAAATTTTATCTAGTTACATTTTATATTTATATTATTATCCTGAAATGAGTAGGATGTTTAAAATATACGGTTCTTATTTCACATTTTCTTTTTATAATCCATAAAAGCCTTTGTTAAATAGAAATATAGTTATGATGCGTTTTTTCACAGCGAGGAAAGCTCGCATCACAGGCTCAAATTATTTAATTAGCATTATTTATTTTAAAGAATATTTACTTGAAAATAATACTTTTTATACTGATATGTCTATGTGCCGCGTACTGTGAAACAATTTTCGAATACACCGCTAAGCAATAAATAATATACTTACTTATCTACTTAATAAATAAATTATTTATTTATTTAAAAACTTTTTGAGCCTATGGAGCTACAGTAGGTGGACTTAATGCTAAGAGCATTCTGTTCCAGTCAACCTTGAGAAGAAAAACAAATAAAAAGTAGGTGGTAAAGTGAGACACAAAAATATTATTAAAAATATACTTTTATAATAAAAATAATCTTACTACATAAATTGTGATATAGAAAAAAACAAATGATTTTCTCTTGAACTCCACACATTTTATTATTATTTAAAATATTTTCAGAATTCGCAGTGGTTGGCTATAGCTTGGTAATAAAAGAGAATGTTCAGTTTATTGCGGACAGGCCATTTTACTTCGAAATAAGGCAAACTGACATTCCTCTTTTTAGTGGCGTTATGACATCCACTGGTGCTTAAAAGTAATGATTTATTATTTATAATAAATAAATGTTGCATGATTCTGTCCTGCTGCACGACACACGTTCAACTAAATGTCCTTAGGTATACTCGAAATCAGGATCACCATTAGATAGCAAAATAAAATAAAAAAGTGTGATTCGCATTACCACACTTCAAGGGTTCCGTACTATATAATATTTAACAACAAAATCCACGTATCATATACGAGTGCAACTCAAAACTCTTCTAAGCGACCCCTCTCATGAGGTTAACCAAAGTCTTTCGAGCACAATTATCTGTGGTTTTACGTCTCGATAATAAATAGGCAGTAGGTTAACAGAATAAAAAAAAACTCCAAGGTACACTTTTTTGTATGAGACCTCCCTTAATTATTTTGCTTTTTATAATTTTTTTTCTGTATAGTGGCAATAGACAATATATTTTGTGATCTGGTTTAATAAATGGACATAGGGGCTTAGTAAAAGGATTCCTTTTAGGACCCTTGCGGTACGGAAACCTAAGAAGTCATAACTATTAAAAATGTAGAGCTCGAAATTCAACCAAGTTCAACCAACTGATTGGTGAATTGATATGGGTGATCCAAAACTTTTCTCTTGAGTTTGTATTCTAATTTTGATCCTGATTCTCAGATTAAAATATTTTTAAGGGGTGCAACATCAACCTGTTTGTCTAACTCCGTGTCCGTCTGCTTACAAGTGTACGACTACTTACATTAACAATTAACATCGTGTCCGTCTTACATTAACATAAATCACTTGTGCACAATACAAACTGTAGACAGGCAATTTTTGTATTTTTTTTTTAATTAAACGAAAGCAGATTTCTTTTTTCCTTCAAAGCTTAGTTTTTGAGGATCATTTTTATCTCGGAAAACTAAGTCACTCTGTTTATCACATTTTTACTGAAAAAAATACTTAAATTTCGAAAAACAGTGTCAATTTGTTTCAAAATATCTAATACAATTTAAAAAAACTTGATTCACCATCCCCAGCAGTATTTTTTCGATACAAAATGATTGAGTTAGACTCTATCGGATATACGATGGGATAAAGGAAAATGAACCTTATCCATAGTAGATACATTTCAAATTGGATAGTCTGACGGCTGCAGCTGACGACCGCCGTTAACAAACTCTGTTTTATTTATTCGTTTTAAATATATAATTTAAATGCCGCGTAAAAATATCAATTTTCTTTATGTTGCGTGTAACTGCTATTAAGCAGTTACACGCAACATTTTACACATATAGTTACATTGCGTGTAACTGCTATTAAGCAGTTACACGCAATGTATTAGCAAAATGTATAAATATATTAGCAAATTTAAAAACATCTCCAACACAAGATCTACCGCAGCTTTTTTCCCTTAGAAGAACCTCGTATGGCTTATTTTATCTATTAGCTAAATTATTATATACGGTAAACGTCTTTTATAAAAAAAATATGTGGCAGACTATAAAATACATTTAAGTACAGATACATACAATAACATAAGACTGAAAATCCACAAAAACAAATACATTCATACAATCACGGTTACTTTATAAACGCACCATACAGAGTTTTGTAGTAAGAAGCTACTCTGTACTCAGACATGAGGAAATTACCAAGTTTTTTTAGATATTCAAGATTAAGATATTCTACAAATATCATAATAATGAGTTTGTTTACAGTAAATGTAATGGTATTATCCCCGAAGGTCAAGATCATTATAGACTTTGAAGCAGATAGACCATTTTACTTCGAACTAAGAATTAATCAAACAGCCTTGTTTAACGGCATCTTAGTAATACCGTAACTCACACGCAAAATAAGGTACGTTTATTGGTAATATTAAAGTAAGTTGTCAATCAAATAATATTGTGATTTAAATTAAATATGTAACGTAAACATAAAAAAAAACATTTTTTTGTTTTATTTTCTTACTTTTATGTTGGTTTGCGAAACAACAATTGTACGTTAAATACTAACTGTTTATTTTGCCGCGTAGGCCGTAGAGAGCCGCCGAGCGAATGGCTGAAAATCTAATAACCATGTCAATAGGCGATGCGGCTAGCAACACGCCACTATTTGATTCCATTATCCACCTATTTGCCCACCGACACGCTTCTTCTTATCGTGTCGATAGCTCAAGGGATCACCTTTACACGCTAACGTGAACATTTTGTTATGCCTATGCCTGTAGCCTTAGCTAGTGTTGTAAAAACTCGAGTTCGGGAGTCTACATTTGCAAAACTTGGTAGGCTAACCCCCGAATACTCAAAAAATCTTAACTAATGACGACTCAAATTCTCGTGCTATCTGTATCTTGCTAGGTAATGTCTAGACAATGACAGAACATGATTTGAGAACGATTTTAGTTAAGATGCTCTTTAGATTGTTTTGACTACTCCGGCGTAAGACATTTATAAGTCAGAATAGAGTCGAGCACGAGTCGTCAGAACACGGACTCAAGTCGACTAATAACTTAAGTAGCAGAACCAACTTTTGTTCAAATACCAAACTCAAAACAACTTCTAATCAACAAACTGTCCAGTACAATAAGATAAACAAAGTATATAAAAATAACATTACAGTAATTAAAAGTTTATTTGATATTTATGATAGGTACACTACAAAAACTACATTTCCTTACCAGACTTACACGACTTAGTCCATAATCAGACTCGAGCATTTATACCGAACTCGAGTCTATTACGGGAGCTTGAGTATAACTAACACATCGATTTCTCTCTGTGACTCTATTTATGAGTCGAGTCTTGTGACTTACAGTCGAGTCAGAATATTTAGACTCCCATACTCGAGTTTTTTACAACACTAGCCTTAGCATCTTAACTTCTACCCAAAAAATACAAATTATCACGAATTTGTATGTATAAACAGTAGGCACAAAAGGCGTTTTACCTTTAATTCTTTCTTTTCCTTTGTGTGTGTTGTTTATGTTGGATTTTTAAGTTTTGCCTTAGCTTCTGCCACAATCTTTTATTTTCCTAACTATTCCTCTGGATCTTGTAAAAATTTCAAGACTCGCTTATAATAGGTACCTAATTTTTTTTGGTGTAAATTAGTAATAGTGTAAATCAAGCAACGCATTGGGGGGTCAGGGGGAAATGGGGGAAATGGAACCTAGGCTTAGCTTATTTTTGATTTTATGTGTGACGGGGTACCACACCTAGTTTACGAGTGATAATGACAGACAACTTGTGACAATAATAACAATTTTAAATACAATTAAAAAAAACACACTTCCACAACTTAAAAATATCAGCGACTGAACCCTGCTAGGAGAAGTTTCTTAGGGATGATTGATTTTTTACTCCAACAAGCCCTACAGACTAAATTTTATAAATATCGTTGAAAGCTTTTTTAATCCTGATTATATTTCAGAAAAATTTATACTTATAATAATTGCTCGTAGGTATAGGACATAAATGTGAAAATTATATTTATCTGTCTGAATTGAACAGAACCAAAAAGGAAGAGGTTATCAATTCGGTTGTATTTTATTTTTAATGTTTGTAGCCACAGAAATCCGTCAAGTTTTAAAAATTGTATGATAGTAAAAAGGAAATTTAAATTGATGAAATTTTAATGGACCAATTTGAAAGTATGCTTTATAATAATCTATTTAAATTTCATCAATATGGATTTAGTTTTATTGATTGAAGTCGGTTTTTTTATATGAAGATTATTTCTAAAAATACCTCGATTACGTCTACTTTCCGTAATATGTAATAGATTAATGATTTTCTCATCATGATGTCCCACTTTAAAGGCAGACCTGTTGACGGAGTAATAGTATCAAGTCATGTGTCCTTTGACTTCTGATAAAGGTGCATAAGTTTATCTTATCGGTTTTAGATTTAAAACGTTTATCAAGCAATTACTTTGCTTGCGAAGCTCGGAGAGCTCAAAATATATAGCACTAAGTAGTCATTTCCAGATTGAAAAAGACCGCCTTTGTCATTATATGCTCTTAAGATTTAAAAAAGCCAATGAAATCACCAATGTCCAAATAATTTTTACTTTCAGCATTCTTCATTGTAGGGGAGAGCGCCATCATAAGCGATCCACTTTCCTTCATAGCCGACAAGCCCTTCTATTTTGAACTGAGGCACTCCGACAAACCTCTCTTTAACGGAGTATTTGTCCAATAAATACGTAGGAATAGGTATCTATCATATTTTAGTTAGCGCATGCCTTTTATACAGGTTGACTGGTTAAACACAACACACTCAAGGACATAATGATTTATGGTTACATTAGGATCACATGTAATGTATAAAAAAGATAATTAATTTAAAAAATCATAAGTCACGAAAAGTGTGGACACCGCAAGGCCTTGCGCACCGATCGGTGTATAATGTAGGGACGCATGATCGGCTTATCGTTTGCATTGCAAAGCTAATGCGCTTATGGCGCGAGTGCCCACACTTATTATTATTGCTGAATAAGTAAGTCAAATTATAAGCGTCTATACATATGTTTTATTTTTTACTTATTCATATTTAGAATATAGAATATCCACTACCAATGTGTCAAGTGTCTTACCAATCACCTTGTACGAGTATATCTTGTAATTAGATACGTATATTTATGATATTTTGGCATGATTTAAAATCTATTTAATATATAAATACGTAGCAGTAAGCATAATATTTCAGTAAACGCATGCCCGTTTTATATTTTGTATTTATGTATTTGATGTATTGACCTGACCTCAAAACAAATTAATATATAAATACGTAGGAGTACGTATCACATTCTAGTTAACGTATGTAATCTGCCAGGCATATATTTAAGAAGAATTGCATCTTTGCTAGGTATGGCAATCTTTTCAATAGTATTGGAAAAATTGTTAAATCAAAGATAATTTTTTTAGGTACATAATTAGGTACTAATAAGTTACATAAAATTCGAAAGAAGAACGTAGTGTCGCGTATTAGCCTAGCGCTGCCATATGGTGCCATCAGTTTTTTTTTTTTTCAAAAGGAAGTATTCAACTCAACTTTAAATTATCAAAAATGGTTCAAAAAAACATCATAGAGAATATATCAGAAAATTAACTAATTCTAAAACGGTAAAATAATTTCTAAAATATAACCCATAGCATCAAACATAAAATCACCCCTCATGATTGACCCTTTTATGATTATTCGTCATTCTGGAATGCCTTACCGAAAAAAAAAAGCATAGGTACAAACTCACGCAAATTCTAGGCGTTTTGTTATTTGAGACAGACAGCCTTCCTAATGCTACATTCCTTAAAGTTGATCCATGTTACAGTTTTATCTACCTACTTCCAGAATTCGGGATCGCGCCGGCCAGTGCCATCATTAGCTTTCCACATTTCTTCATAGCCGACAAGCCCTTCTATTTTGAACTGAGGCACTCCAACAAACCTCTTTTTAGTGGAGTATATGTCCATTAAATAATTTAATTTCCAACAAGTACGTACTTACTAAGTTTCAGTTAACGCATGCCTTTGTTTTAAGTCGCTTCAACAAACCTCTCTTGAACACAGTATTTCTCCAATAAGTAATTAACGTCTCGCAAGTGCGTACAGAGTTTCAATTAATGCATGCCTTTAACGGACCTAGATATGTATGTTTAGATATATTATAGTAAAATAATCTATCAATTAAATAGGCTTAGTTTCCTGGATCAAAATATTAAAATTAATTCTTCAGTTAGATAATAAAAAAATATTGGTCACGTATTTTTCATTTGCCAACCTAACAAAAGGTAATGAAGATAAAGCGCGTCAAAGTTCATGAGTTCTGAGCTCGTGACGTCACAGTTGCTAAAAAGTGTAGCGAACTGTGACGTCACGCGAAACTTTAACGGGCTCTATCTTTATCTTTTTTGTCAGAAAAATGTGTTTAGTATTTTTTTGAATATCTAAGTAACTAAAGGAATAATTCATTACTTTTTGGAAACCAGCCTATTGTTTGAAGATAGCATGCTTCTTAACTGCACTTTTGTAATTAGGTCAAATAAAAAAAAATGTAATCATTTTTTGATTCATTTCAGTCACTTCATACTGACTAATAGTACATATATTATCCAATCATTTAAAATCATTCTTAATCTAAACCGCGTTTTATTTATTTTCTTTAGTGTTAAGATTTTGTACAATAAAGACATTACAAACAAATTTATAAACAAACCGCATTAAATATCATGAAAAAATTGTAGAGTTTCTATTTCCCTTCAATATTTATGAGATGTGGAGATATATACCATTTCTAGTTTGGGGATATACCGGTAGGATTTCTGATGCATAGTTTGTGAAATACCATGTAACAAGATAAATATTACTAGGTAGGAACCAATCGCCTCTAGTGGTAAAGCGATGATAGACCCCTGTGCCCACATTTCTGGTAATGGTGTGGTTAAGCCAACCATTTAGGTGTGAGTAGGTAAGAAGAGCCTTGCCTTCTGAAAAAGTATAGTTTTTAAAAACTAAAACCCAACTAATAATATTTCTAGGCACATAGGTAAGTATTAAACTTTCACGGGAGAATGGTTTCATAAAATATATATAAATCATATAATTTTGTAATCTGTATAAATATACTTATTCGCTTGATACCAAACACAACTTATTTTCATTTTTTAGAAGTTCGCGACTTTTGGGTGTTCGAGAGAGCGCTAATTTGAATTTATTGTGACCTATGATATGATCGATCAGCGGACAGTCAAGGCGCAGTAACGTACTTATGTGTCATATGTTAAGTAACGTTGGTTCTTTTAGGAGATACGAGGAACATACGAACATACATATATACATTTATAGAGTTCAAAAACATAACCCTCCTTTTGGCTACGTCGTAGATCAATAAAAAAACAATGTAAATCAAAACACCCTTGTCTTTGCATACATAACGTTAACAAAATATGCCCAATTTTTTTCTTACAGATATCGGGATCATGGTAAAAAGTACTCTCATTAGCGATCCGCTATCCTTCATAGCTGATAAACCCTTCTATTTTGAACTAAGGCATTCCAACAAACCTCTTTTTAGTGGAGTTTTTTTTTTCAATATGTAATGAAATATCATGACTAGAGCGTACCTAACTAAGTTTTTATTCGCGCAGGCCCTTCGGTCCTAGGTATTTATACTTGGTTATAATTTATTTGGACGTACCATGCTTCGTAACTGTATTTTAATCTATGTAAATAATAACCATCTTATGTATACATGTATACTACAAATATTAAAAAAATGGAAAATCATGATATTCAACATATATAACGATAAAAAACCTCTATGCTGGTTGGGGAAAAAAGAAAAATCTTTGAATGTGGCTTCTTATCCTGCGTAGGTTGTAGAAGCCGGTCTAGGAAATTAGCAACAATCTATGGAATTATGTAATAGGTGATGCAGAATCTGCATCACCTGCATCAATGGAATAATAAAATAATATAAGGGTTATATTATATTATTTTATTATTCCATTTTCACCTACATACCCAACATCACGCTAAACGTGACCTTTGAGCCTTATGACCTTAGCCTCTGTCAACCCCATAAGAAATGAAAACGTAATAAAATATACTTGTAAGTTAGTTGAAAAAAGGTATCCCAGTAAGAAATAAAACATTTTACAAAATATGTGTTACCTATTATTTAAAAATATCGTAATCTTTTCCATTCCGATATAGGTTCCGAGAGGATCAAAGTTTAATCCAACCACGCTGTCCCATTTCTGGTTTGTGGATAATTATGTACAGGGTATTCGAAAATCGTAAGATAAATATTATATACAATCTTCGCTGGATAGGAAACACCTACAACTGCCAATTTTACTGATATGAAAAATCTGATCTAGATATGGAGATATACGAATTAAATTATACCGGTTTTGGATACATTTATCTTATGGGATTTAAATTTTATGTAGATTTTTAATAAAAATATATAGGTTCCGAATACCGCTACTGATATTAAATTATATCGGTTAAAATTTCGGAGCTCCTTAATATTTCTGCTATGCACAATTCTACTTATTTCTTATCTAAGAGCCAGGCTTTTACCGGTTCTTATGCATATGTCGCAGGCAAATTACACAACGTATCGAAAATATGCCTATTTTTTATTCCAGCTTTCGGAGCCATCGCTATCAGCGCTATTGTGTTTTCTAAAGAACTAGTCTTCATAGCTGATAAGCCCTTCTATTTCGAATTAAGACACTTCAACAAACCACTTTTTAATGGAGTATTTTTCAATAAATAATGAAATATCATCACAAGTACGTACTAAGTTTAAGTTAAAGCATGCCCTTTATGGATCTAGGTTTTCATGTATCTGGTATGTTGAATACTTATTAATTTTACTATATATATAAATACTTTCTATAACTGTGTTTACTAGTTTTTTAAAGAAAAATACAAATAGGTCAATAACGTATCCCTAAGAGCAGGTAAATAGGTAAAGTGTTAAATAAACGCATGTAAATATACATCAAACTGTTATTAGCTTATTATTAAACATTATTTAAACCAATTTAACCAATACTTTATTTTAAAACTAGCAGTGCCCGCGACTTCTTTCGCGTACATTTTATGTTATGTTTGTATGAGGGCCACCTCATACAAACATAACATAGGTGTCCTGTAGGTAGGTACGTCTAAATTTTTAACTACTAAGTTTCATAAAATTCAGTTAATTTGTTTAAAAGTTATGGTAAAAGTTATGTATATAAACAAAAAAAAAAACAAAAAATCGTCAGTCATGTACAGAGCTTTATAAGCTAAATTACAATAAGCTAAACGATATCTCTGAAAACAAAGTAACTTACTCCATACATGACCAACCCTTTCAAATTTATTATTAGTATTGATGTTTGATTTCGTCGCTGCGCGTGCAAAACCGCGTAAGAGCACTTAGTAAAAACCGCGTAACAGCAAAAGTAGCAAATTTGGGATATCGCGCGGACAGATCCATAACGCGCATTGGCGTAGGCTGGCTCTTACACGATTTAAATTAACCAATAAGAAACGTTCATTTTGACATCGAAACATTACCGCGGAACAACGAGACGAACGAAGTTGGCAGCAAATGCGCGTATTTAATTTACCGAAACGACGAACAAAGGTTGACACGAACGACACGCGCTCCCGAAAACAAATAATTTGTCGTAAAAAACAACGATGTAACTATGTTATTTTTGCTTACAGCATAACTCTAATAATGTATTTATACTTTTCTGGTGTTTTTATATACTATTAGTCAGTAATTAACGGTTTTAATAACAAAACTTGAAATTGTAGTTACGCGGTCTTGAAGTTACATGATTTATAAATATTTGTTTTAAATACGCGGTATTGCATTTATATTGCATACATACATAGTATCACGTCTTTATCCCTTACGGGTTAGACCGACCCAAAGGTCATAAGACCGAAAGACCACATTAAGCATGTTGATTTGCACGGCATTGCATTTTTTTTATTATGATCGTAGGACAATCGCGGTTTCGATTCCCACCGGGAAACATACATTGTTATATTAAGTAGTTTCCAGTTTAGTTCGGATATTTCAGTCCTGAATCATCTAAATATCTGAAAAGTTACTGAAGTGTTATCGCTCTAGACGCGACCCGGAATACACGTAATGAAAAAAAATATAGGACAAAAGAAATGTAAAAATAGTATTCTAAATTATTCTCTACTCTTTTTAGATAAATAATAGTTTTGACTACCTACCTACATATTAAAATGGATGTGCCAGATAATCAAGAGTCTATTTCGGAAAATATTGTTAGTTACAAGGACTAACTCTGGAATATCTTCGTGAAAAACGGAAATTATTACAAAGAAGAAAAGACGAAATATTGAGCGAATAAAACTTTCAAAATCAACCGAGTTTCAACTCCTATCGAAATAAATGTTAATGTAATAGAGCATAACTATGATGACCCTGATTTTTCCTCCGACGAATTAAATGCAGATCCTTTTTTTGTAGCTCATATCAAATGTAAGGCCAGTTTTCTTCTACTTCCTCGCCCTTTCCCTATTTGGGGTCAGCTCTGTACTCTCTCCAAAGATTTCTATTTTCCACCATATTGGCATTAGCTCCTCGTTCTTGCATGTCATTGCTCACACATTCTCTCCACGACGTTTTTGGCCTTCCCTTTCCTTTATAACCTGTTACATTGAAGTGGGACATCTTTTAATTTAAGACAGATGATCGGCATCCCTCTTCTCGACATGGTCATACCAGGTCAAACAATGGCTCTTTATTTTGTCCATTATTGGTGCGACTCTTAAGGCTTCCTCTTACATAGTCATTCCGAATTTTTTGATATTGTTAATCCTTGTTAATCCAGACATCTTCCGTCACATGCATCTTATGTTCCTCCTTCTTTTTGGGTGCCCAACACTCCAATCCATTCAATAAAGTTGGTTTTATGGCAAAGTGTATATAATTGAAGGGCAAGATTTAAAATCTTGCTTTACAATTCGCTTATCGCACGTTACACCAGTCACTTGTTTCCACTTAAGCCATCCAGTGTTGATTCTTTTTGTGATGTCCCGATCCACGTTACCATCGCTCTGTAAAATGACTTTGCACTGACATCAAGTACCCCAGGTACTTGATGTCAGTGCAAAGTGATTTCGAATACTTGGTAACTAAACGTAAGGCCAGAAAATGTTGAATGGTTTCCCGAAAGAGAAATAGAAGAAAATTTGAGAAATAGAAGGCAGCGCAGCGTTTAGACGTCTCAATAACTGGAAGAGAAACAAAAAGAAACGGCAAAGTATTGGGCAAGGAGTATATTGGATTGAAAAAAGAGGGTAATAAATTTGTCCAAAATGATACAAAACTAGCAAGATTAATGGGTACATTAGTATTTCAACGCGATGCCGATGTTTAAGTGGAAAAACCATTTTCTGTTCCAAATTAACTTAGAAGTTTGAACATAAAAGAGCTTATTGGAAAATGAGCTGGCTGGTAGGAAAAAATTTTTTTTTGTATCTGCAATGGTGGATAAAAAATCTTTTAATTCAAGCCTAAGTGATATCTTAATTTATTGTTTAAAAGTGACGATAAGAAGAAAAGAGTTTGTTTGAAAACATTTATTATCTTTTAACTTTTATATATTATCGAAGATAAGATGATAATTTTGCATTAGAATTTAAATTTGTTTTCTTATTTTGCAGTTTTTAATTAGTAATTCTGTTATGGTACCAATTTTTCTGATGTTTTTGACGGCATAAAAAGTCTCAAGCAAAAGATGTTTTGAGACTATTTATTATGTTGAAGTTATAAGAAATATATTTATTTTATAAATAAATATAGTTTTTATTTTTATTAATACTTTATTTAATAAGAAGATGATTATGTTTTACAAGTTCTTTTGGTATTTTTTTCTTAATATATTCAATTTTGTGATAAAAATGTTTAATTTCCATTCCGCGTATGTAGTAAATAATTAACGAAGTTTGTACTAAATTGATACTGTAATACCGCGTAAGTGACTTTATACGGAAACTAATTACGTTAATGATAATTTTATGTTATATTCCGAAAATTTGAGTCACAAAGAAGTAGTTATCAAATTCAGGAAGTAAAATTTTAATAAATAGCAAAGTTATCAAGTTTTTTCTCGCTCTTGTAAAATCGTGCAAATGCAGATACGCGGTGTTTACAAAATGCTCTTCCGCGGTTTTGCACGCGCAGCGACGTTATGTAAGAAATCATAAATAAAATAATTATATTTTTACGTTTAACCATGTGTTTGAAAACGCACGGTATTGGCTGAAGCAAAAGTGGCGTAACCTGCTTATAAACAGTTATGTCAGTCGAAGTTTAATTTGATAGCTCTAACAGGGATTACAAGCAGGTGACGTCATGACAACACGTGACGGTCTGTCGCGTTTTGATGGCTTTATTATTTATTTAAACATTAATGTGAAATTGAAAGGAAAGAAAAAAATTCACCAGACAGTCCAGATTGCAAATGTATTAAATAAGCTATTACGCTAAATTTAATATAATTTTCAAAAGCTTGGAAAATACCCTATTATATTTGATATGCTATCAAAATCTCATAAATAATATATTGTGTTGCCTAAATTGACATTTTTTTTTATTTTAGTGCCTTTATCGTTTATTTTCGGCGGTATTAGGCACTACGAAGTAATTGTTAACTGGCCATTATATTTTAAAAGTCAAAGTCAAAGATTTTTATTCAAAATTGGATACATGTATCTCTTTTTGAACGTCATATTTTTATTTCTTATATATTTTTTTATATATGCAAAATTGAAATACTACTAGCGTTTCGGAACGACCACTGGTGAGAAGAATACGCCGAAAGAAACTCAATCCAGCCTTGGTCCCTACGTGCCTGAAGGGCTCTGAATACATTGTTAACATTAAATACAATTTTTCATACTATAGATTAATTTTAACATTTAATAATTGTTAACATTAAATAAATTTATATAAATTTCCACGCATTTTTATCAGTAATATAATCATCAATGAAGTAATAAGCCTTTTTTATTAACTGGTTTTTTACAATCGTTTTGAACTTAAGTAAAGGCAGACCTAATATTTCTGCAGGAATTTTATTATAGAAGCGTACTCCTAAACCCAAAAATGAATTCATAGATTTCTGCAATCGCAATACTGGTGTAGCTAATTTATTTTTATTTCTCGTGTTTCGGTCATGGATATCACTATTTTTCTTATATAAATCAAGATTATAGCGCACAAACATAATATTCGCAAATATGTACTGAGAAGGTAAAGTTAAAATATTTATATCTTTAAACAATTCTCTAAGAGATTCTCTAGCACCAAGTTTATATATAGATCTAATAGCGCGTTTCTGCAGGACAAATATGGTGTTTACTTCTGCAGCGTTACCCCATAGTAAAATCGCATAAGACATAACACTATGAAAGTAACTGAAATATACCAAACGCGCAGTATCAACATCAGTCAGTTGTCTAATTCTCCTGACAGCATAAGCTGCAGAACTAAGTTTACCCGCTAACGTAGTAATATGGGCACCCCATTGAAGCCCGGCATCAAGAGTTATTCCAAGAAATGTTGTTTTATCAGTTAAATCTAGTGGTTCATTATCCATTACTATTTGTGTTGGAATTTTTGTAACATTTGGTAAGCAAAATTTAATACATTTCGTTTTCTTAGCGTTCAACAATAGATTATTCGCTGTGAACCAATCCAACACTTGAGCTAAAGTACTATTAACCACGTCAAAAGAATTAGTTTGTCTATCAATTTTGAAGACAAGAGAAGTGTCATCGGCAAATAGTACAGCCTTACATGTATTGACACAGTAAGGTAGGTCATTGATGTAAATGAGGAATAACAGAGGCCCTAGGATAGAGCCCTGGGGTACGCCCATCTTAACCGATGATCCGGAGGATTGTACCCTATCTAAACTAACTTTTTGAGTTCGGCCACTTAAATAAGATTCAAGTAAATCGCGAGATTTACCTTTTATTCCATAGTGCTCCAGCTTGGAGAGAAGGGTATTGTGGTCTACGCAATCAAAGGCTTTGGAAAGATCACAAAAAACACCAATAGCATTTTGTTTTCCCTCCCAAGCATCATATATGTATTTCAACAGAGCTACACCCGCGTCTGTAGTTGACCGACCCTTTGTAAATCCATACTGTTCACGATGGAAAAGGCTATTTATGTTAAAAAAAGCTAATAACTGATTAAAAATCATTTTTTCAAATATTTTACTAAGAGCTGGCAGAATAGAAATGGGACGGTAATTAGTGGGATCATTTTTATCGCCAGATTTGTACAAAGGAATGACTTTACTTAACTTCATCAAGTCAGGAAATGTCCCAGTATCTACACACTTATTAAATATAGAAGCTAAATATGGTGCAATTACTTCAATGATGTTACTAATGACAGCTACAGAGATATCCCACAAATCTCCAGTTTTCTTATTGTTCAAACTCTTAAATGTATCAATGATTATTTGAGGTGTTACATGTTGAAATATTAAATGATTGTTACATTCTGGTATACAGCTTGTTAATAGTTTTTTAGATTCCTCAGATGATGAACGTAAGGAGGCAGTAGTATTTACGGGAATGTTAGTAAAGAAATCTTCGAAATATTTTGCGACGTCTTCATTAGTACTGAGGATCTTATTATCTACTTTTAATTCTATTTTGTTGTCACGATTTTTGGTTTTCCCGGTTTCCATGTTAATAATTTTCCAAGTGGTCTTTATCTTATCATGAGAATCTAGAATAGCTTTTCTTGTATATAAAGATTTTGCGCACAGGCACGCCTTTTTAAAAACCTTAGAGTAAGTTCTAACATAATTAATAAATTCAGTATTTTTATTGTAAGCTTTCATAGCTAATAATTCGTATAACCTATTTCTACTAACGTAAATACCAGTTGTAGCCCATTCACTAAATTTTTTACCGATACGTTTAGTACATTTTTTAATTTTGAATGTATTTTCGAATTCCGATTCAATAATACCAAACATTTTATTATATAGAGCATCCGGATCATCTCTAGTTTCTTCAATTAGGGGCATTTTTTCAGATATTTTTTTCTTAAATACATTTATTTTAGCTTTGGTTATAGATCTAAAGGTTACTTTTGGTAAGTCTACTTCTACATCATTTATAAGTTTTACAAACTGACCGTAGTGATCCGAGGTTAGATTTTTAGTTATATATTTGTCAACAGCAGTGCAATTGCAGAAAACATTATCTATGCACGTTGCAGAATCTTCAGTAACTCTAGTTGGTTCCAAAAACAAATTAACCAAATCAAATGATTTAAAGACATTTAAAAATCGAACACTTTCAGTTGTTGTAACTAACAAATCAACATTAAAGTCACCGCACACTATAATATTTTTGCGACAACAACATAATTTTCTCAAGACATCTTCAATAACTGATTCTAAAGTATTATAATCTGATCTTGGGGGTCTGTATACACATACTATAATATAATTCCCTAGTTCGATACATGACAGCTCAACATTACAATCTACCGAAAGACTAACAATATCCTTACGTTCTTTACATTTTACGTCACTTCGAGTTAGAATTAAGCTACCGCCTTTCTCTTAAGTCTCTCGGGTGTAAGAGCTTGTCAATAAATAATTTTCTACATTGAACTGTTGCTGGTGCGACTGCATAAAATGTTCAGTCACACAAACTACATGCAAATCTTTACTGTTTATAAACAACTCTAATTCTAACAATTTGCTAGTCAGGCCTTGGACATTCTGATGAAAAATATTTAATTCTTTAGCCTCGACTGTTGTCTTATTAATTAGTTTAAATCAGACTGAGGATTTTGTATTTTAGGTATATCATTAGTTGCAATACCTGTGTCAAATTTAAAATTATTTGCAGTTGTACTACATACAACAGAAGTTTGTAAATTAAAAGCTACTACTGTAGCTATTTGTCTTTTAAAATTAAAAGGAAGATACATAGTATCGTTAGTCAACTTAAATCTACTTATAAACTTATTTATATCTAAATAAAAAATAAAATCGCCATGACGATACGTCATGTTGTACATATGTACATTTAAATTGTGTATGTGCTCGTTTCTTTTCCTATCTAAAGATTCCGAATACGGAAAGGCACATATCATAAATTTACATTGTGTTCTTTCATTTATATTAATTAATTTGTCCATACTTTGTTTAATATTCCTTTTTGATACAGAGGAACTGTCACCACATAATATTAATATTGTACAGTTTTCATCAAGACTGTCACAAGTAATACTGTTTACCAGGTCTAAATAAGAAGCGCCGGGTGTACATGTGTTGTAGACAGAACAGTTATGGTTGAGGTGACTCAAAATTATGCTACTAAGACCTTGACCTAATTTATCAGAGTATATAAATAATTTGTTACAAAACCTTTTTTTATTAAAACTATTTTCTATCGTACCTATCCTCGTTTCTAAGTTACATTTACCAGTATCACATTCTCTAGACTCGGGAACAATGGCTATTACAGGTGACATTGTAATTGCCGTTTCAGGAGTACTATAGCACTGCTGTTTTTGTAAGAGAGCATCATACCGCTCTTTATTATAGTGAGCTTCAGCCACAAATTCTTTGGCCTCTAAAATATATTTACTTATATCTTTTTGGGACAATTCATACATTTTGAACTAAGACAGTCAAACGAACCTGTTTTTACCGGAGTGTTTATTAAAACATAAATGTTTTAATATAATTATATATTCATACATACATCGCACTTATAGGTCCTTGTATCAATTCTCTTAATGCATTGTAGCATGCAATTACTAAAAAATACCTTTCTGTGAATTCTGCTCATGAATATTTGAAACTTATTTAAACCTAAATATTTTCCTTTCAAGAATGAATTAGGTATAAGTTTAAATATAACAAAACACATGTAGGTACTCAAGAACTGACACACATATATAAATAAAAGTACCTGGGCGACCGAGCTTCACTCGGTTATTACTATTTGTCTCATCATTACACACGTTAATGTTTATCGCAGCTAAACATGTAAAATGTGGTATTTTATATTTTTTGAAACTTATTTTCTTTTTTACGTTATTCCATAGATTTTTTTCAGCCTTTGGGGATAGAATAGTCGGCGGTTATGATCATGAGCGGTTTATAGCAAACAGTCCCTTCTTCTTTGAGCTGAGGCACTTAAATAAAACAATTTTTATCGGAGTATTTGTTCAACAGCTGTAAATTGTTGCAAACAAATAATTTTATGACTAGTAGGTACCTGTAACACTACAGTTCTGCATGCAAAATATATTTAAAAAAATGCATGTAGACTCTGTGCAGAAAAATAATAGGCGTTACATACCATAAAAGGAATTAAAAATTACGATTTTACATAGCAAACCGGTATTTCGTTATTATTTCATGAAATATCGTGCTGATTTTTGGGTATTTTGTTTATAATGGTGTCAAAAAAGGGTAAAAACCTTATACAGTACGAAAAAGACAACAACGCCCCCGAATCCTACGCCCATTCTCTTTTTGTACATATCCTTCTACTGGTAGTGGCACTGTTTATATTTTGCATACAATATATATGATTAGTATCTAATATTTAAAAAAAAAAAACAATAAACAAGTACAATACATATTTCAAAAGACAATTATTAAAAAAAACTTATAAAATTGGCTTAGCAAAAAAAGAAACTACGATTTAATTAGCTAACATTGATCACAAAACACATTAAAAAGTTTACATTTTTTTTAGGGTATCTGCTAAATCTAATATTATTAGGTAATATTTACAAAAAATATATCAGAAAACTATATAAACTGCCATAAAATCCAAGTAAGTCAGTTTCTCACAAAATATTTAAAAATTCGCCTGATCGGTGACTTTGTATGGAAGGCCTCATTTTTTTTCGTTTTTCTTGCAATTTCTATATTTTTCGAATATAATTCAGACGTTTAAACTCACGCTGTTACATATTACTTCATGCGTAGCAACTAAAGAGTCAACAGGTTCAACTAATTAGTCAATGTTATATATGAGAAGTCCAAAGCTCTTCGTAGGTATTTCGCTATATTTTCTTAAGATGAAGAAGCTCAATGTCATTGATAAATCCCTGTGTTTCGAAATCACAACTATGAAATAAATTCTCATGTCTATCTCGAAAAAACACATGGCAAAGTAGTGTATTTATATTTAAATTAATATGAAATTGAATGAAATAAAATTTTATTTAAATTTGAATTATCATGTATCTAATTTTGAACGTCATACTGTTATTTTAAATATTTGCTAAATCGATAAACTACTAGCTATATAATTTCATAGATTCGGCTTAAGTTAACTTTTAATATAACTTTTGATTACAGACTTTTCGCAGAGAATAGTTAAAAAAGACCTTCTTTATTAAATAAAGGCAGTTTACAGAAAATAGTGGTTATATTGTGAGTGTGTGTAAGTGGCCAATACTGGTGTCAGATGTTTTAAGCTGTCTATAAGCATCTCGCATAGGTTAACGACTGCGTTCAATGATGACAGCCGGGAACAACGGCAACGGCGACTACAAGACTTTTGAAACCTTTGATTTTTTTATTTCAGCAATCGAACTTGTAAACAGGGCTGATTTTGAGGATATCACTTTCAGTTTTATAGCTGACAAACCCTTTTACTTTGAACTTAGGCACTCTAATAAACCCTTTAGTAACGGAGTGTTTGTTAGTTAAAGTAGTATATAAAGAATATTCACAGATGTGAAATCCACACCAGTACGTATAAATTTTTGATCCGAAGTACGCATGCAAATGATTACAATTTCTTATTTATTAATTGTATCTGCTATTTATAGAGGTGGCCAATACAACTAAAATCATAAAGAAGTCTGCTTTATTACATAAACGAAAAAGCGTGCTTTATAAAGTACCTACACCTTATATGCTTGTGCTTTTTATAAATTATTTATAGCTAATTAATAATAAGCAATAAACGCAGCATCTTTCCGTTTTCGATAAATGACTTTCTTTGCATTGTCACTAAGTACGCAAAGACATTCCGTTAGATACTGAATCTATAAACTTCAGAAAAGGCCAAACATAAGTATATATTTTTATATTGATTGGTAAGTGTTGATATGTTTATATTTATACTATCATAGAAACTTTAAATAGCATCGCAAAGAAACTTTCGTTGGAATAGGTATAGTGCAACTCAGGCAACTATGCAAGTTTTATCATAATCGAATCGGTGAAGATTATGTATCAGTCAATAGAAAAAAATAAAGCAAGTTATTTTTTTTTACTTAATAACTTCTTGTTAGCGTCTACAACTCCCACCCGTTTCACGGACGCGGATTTGTGTTTCGAATAAAGGAACTTTGTTTCGTGCCATGCTAATACAAACCATATGTCTTGTATGTTAAGTTTTTGATTAAAAAAAATATTTAAAAGCACATTGCTTTTTCAAAAGCAGACTTGAGATAAAGCATTCGTCGCCAAAACCTTTTTTCATAAAGGGAAATCCCCAAAAACGATCAAATCTCCCTAGATCTAGGGACAATCCTTAAAACTGCAATACTGTCCGATTGTTGTATGGCATAATCGGAAGTGGGTGTAAAACAAGGCTAGCAAGAAATACAAGTAGTATTCGTAAACATCATTTGTGAAGTCTTATTGATAAAAAATATGACAGTTTTTATATGTACAAGATAGGAATAATAAAAAAGATGGCGGTTTTAATGAAAGACGAGTAGATTTTGTAAAGGTCGAGTAATAAAAACATTACCATTGCCGGGTTTATGATAAAATTTTGTTCTCTATACCGTACTAAAGTGACCTACTCCCTTATTTAGTAAACCTCTTTAGTTATTGTTCTGAGGTAAACATCATTGATTAATATTTTTTTAATATGTTAAGTTGTCAATTGCAGATATTGAGACGCTTGAGACGCAAGGAAGGAGTTTTGGTATTGGCAAACTCTATTTAGAGGCTGACAGGTCGTTTTACTTTGAGCTAAGGCAAACGGACACAGTCCTTTATAATGGAATATTTTCCCAGCCATTGTAAATATCCTAAAGTATGTAAACCTTAAGTGTAGGTACAGTACATTTCGACTAATAAAAAATGCTCACAGAACACTAATGAAATCATTTATAGTTCTTTATTTATAAAAACAATGTACATTGTTTAAACTTGTCACATCCTACACGTAATTTTTTTTCAAAGTAAAGACTACCATTATTTATAGGTATGTAAAAACTACCTATTCACGTGCTATTTTGTCATAATTGCCGACTAGCGTCTCAGCATGGCAGTCGTCTTAGAAATTATCTCATTTAAAAATGAACACTGCTCCAACTATTGTTATTATTTCAACTGTTAGAGGATTATTAGTCCAGTTCCAGTCGTTATACCTATACATATGGAAATGCTAATGACCCGAAAATGCAAAATTTTGGATATTACGTTGGGCCAAAACCTGAATTTTACACTTTTTCCAAGTTAAGCATTTCTAGGGGGGTGGGGGGGAGACCATAGTGTCATTGGCATTTACTTACTTAACAAAGCACAAAAGTGTCTCAAACAAAGAATATTATATTAAAAAATGAATGACATACACTGTGGTATGTTTGGAAAAGTTTAGGTACTCGTACCTATTGCTACGTTTTTTTTACAACAAACTATTTATTATAATTTATATTACTTTTGGTATTTTTAAAGTAGGGCATTGTGATTTCAGGTTAGGGCATAAACTACTAAAAGTATATTTTTGTTTAGTTTTTGATTATAATTATTTTAGTTATCAGTCGTTTTTAAAAACATACATGATATTTTAGAAAGTGTCGTCAAAGTGTGTAATCTTTTTAAAAGATAAAAATGTAATCTTCTTACAGCATTCATTGCGTTTGGATCGAGCGGATCTGTTTCCGAAAAAATTGAGTTTAATGCTAATAAACCATTTTATTTCGAACTTCGACAATCTTGCCAGCCTTTATTTGACGGTGTGTATGTCGCACGAAAGTAAATAAATGTGAACAAATGAAATACTTAATGAAAAACTGCAATAACGAGTGGGTATTTTTTTTAATAATAATGCATGCGAAGTAATGAATAATAATGAAAGTAATGAAAAAAAAAATTCAATGTCCTTTTGTAAAAATAATTTGTGCATGCTTATCGTATGTCTAAATTTTGATAATTGTAAAATTCTGGTGAAGGTTCCGAGATTTATTCAGAAAATAGACCATTTCAGGCACTTTTTCACGTCAATTCACATTTTAAATAAAACCTATTAAATTATTATGTACTAAATTATATTTAAAATATTAATTGTTGTTCGCAAGCAACAAACTACAAGCGTTTCGGAACCGATGTTGTTATTGACTTTGATACGTCGACCTCCTAATTGTAATACTTCGAGGTTGAGTCCTCAGATGTTACTAGTTATTTACTTTGTAGTTCACTTATTAACTAATTTAGAAATAAAACTTCAAAAAAATATAAAGTAGTACTAGCTTTCACCCGCGGCTCCGCCCGCATCAATGTCGATCCCTCGGGAATAGTACTTTTTCCCGGGATAGAAGGTAGCCTATGTCCTTCTCCATACTCCAGAGAACTTGTATGCAAAATTTCATGATGATCGGTTCAGTAGTTACGGCGTGAAAACGTAACAAACAAACAAACAAATAAACAAACAAACAAACTCACTTTCGCATTTATAATATTGGTAAGGATATTATAAACCAACCAATTAACCTACTCTGACCAAGTATGGCTCTAGACAGAGAGGTCGTACAGAGAGGGTCGTGCTCCTGTAGTGAAGACTAAAAAGGACCTGATGATGGTGATGATGATATACATTCATTCATTTCGAGTAGGTGTCACCATGCACACCCTGGTGTCAGAGTTCTTCGGAACCGCCTCTCGGCCTCTGACGTAGTTCTTTTAACGACTACCAGATGGCAGCCGGGACCACCGGCTCGACGTGCCTTCCGAAGCACGGAATCATCTTTATTATCAAACAAATAAATGAGTAGTACTTTAATTATATTTTTTACCAAAAAACGTTTTCCTTCATTTGATATTTTAGGTTAAAATAATTACATTAGTACATATGTTTTTATTGAAGTAAATGGAAGAAAATGGTCATAAAATAACTTACTAACTACTTGAAATGACAGTGGTAAACAATAAACAGATTGTTTACCTACTTTTGATTTAAGAGGACGTCTACGATGAGAATAATTATTGAGAACTTTATTAATATTTTATGCATTTTTTTGTGTTTTCTAATAACCAATTTTGATATAGTATATATAAATTCTAGACTTTTTAATTCCAGTAGGTACATCCGGTGGCAGTTCTGGTAGAAGAATTGAGTTAACGGCTGATACTTATTACTTCGAGTTGAGATAATTTTTGTTTACTAACATTTGTTTAGTGATGTGTATGTCGCACTAAAAAGGGAATTATCAAATTAGTACCTATACATTTTCTTTCCAATGTAATATGAAAAGCAACATTATATTTATAAAGCATGAAAACCTAATAACTTATTCCTTATAGGGTAAGACAGCGCTTAGAAACCTTAAGGCTAAATTTATCGTAGCTATAGTGTGAATAGTATTAAAGGGCGTATACTTGTAAAACGAAGAAAAATTGTGATGGGTTGGTAGTCGCGTCGTCTATTGACTTAATTCCTCGGAATTATAACTTATATGGCATAATAATATGATCCTTACGAGGATAGTAGTTTAATTATGCCCATTTGTATTACATATAAAATATTTTTTATTATTATTAGAAATCTCAATTCACAAAATATAAATGCATACAATAACTTCAAGTATTTAAATACTTTTTCTATATAGGAGTATAATTCTCCTAAAAAAGAGAGTCGATTCCCCTTAAACGAACGGGCATTCCATTTATTCTTGTATGGTAAGGTGTAGTAAAAAAAATCCTTTAACTAATATCATGGGGAGATAAACTTTCTTAGAACTCTCCTTTGAGAAATTTCTATAAACATTAACTAAAAGCTATATAATTTTGTATTTATATCTATTTCCAGAGTTTGGCATATCATACTTAAGTGCCCTGGTATCAAACAATCGCCCGTTGATTTTCGAAGCAAATCGGCCATTTGCATTCTTCTTAAGAAACGGAGACACTACTCTGTTTAATGGCGTCTACATATCTTAGGTATAAATGACGATGCATTTTTCAACCTTAATCAGAAACTAGATATATTTCTGCAGTCGGAGATCCTATTAATAGTATCGCATGTATATAAGCTTTTAGAAATCTAACCGCAGTCTTTCTATTCTGAAAATGACGATTGTTGAAAATTAAGTACCTTTAATCTTATAGAATACTGGCTTAATAAAACTTTCAATTGATTTACGTACAGAAGTCATCTACTTTATTGGTCGAACTTTGCTAGTGGAAATTGGTAAATGAAATTTAAATTATTTGCAAACTTTTTAGGAGTGACTCAGAACACGAATTTGAACAACTTTCACTATGGGACCAACTCCGAAATTGCAAAAATCAGTTGTTCCATAGATTTTGGCGAAGTAGATATTCCACTTTTGTATGAAAAAGCAAATATTTTTTTCGCTATGTCAAAGTTGGTCCCATAATGAAAGTTGTACAGATTCATGCCTGAGTCACTCCTGAAACGTATGGTAATGACTTAAATTTCACCCTATATATATCTGTAACAACGGTTTACGGTCGTAAGACAAAACATACTCCCCGATTGTATAAACCCTACCCATATAATAAATATCTACTGATTATAAAATTACGAAATGTGTATATTTTACTTAGCTAATTTAAAATTTTCCCATAACATGTTCATTATTTATTTAAATAAAATAACGATAGAATAAATGTCAATATAAAATAACACATATAATAAATTTACCAATAAATTCAATTATTGATTTAACTATAAGATGTTACCTCATTACGTTATTTCAAGACTGGTTTATTTAAACTTTTTCGGCAGTCCTTTCCCTTTCAAAACATTAGAATGACCAATGAATTGATAAATGCTTTCGTATCACAATTTCAGTATTACAATTCCTCACAAGAGCATCATTTGGTAGAAATGAAAGAGTGGAGTTCTTGGCTGACCGACCGTTCTTCTTCAACCTTAGAAGTAACAAAATCGATTTGTTCACAGGGACTTATGTTCAATAATAAATTATTAAAAATGTAAAGTATTCAAAATTTGTTTGAGCACGCGTCGGGTCTTGGTGAAGATGGTTGTGACGAGTTGTTTGATGAGCACTTTATTGGTGATGGATATTGTCCTAATGTCAAATCATTAGTCGTAACCTCAATATTAAGTTATTATTCAAATTTTAATAAGGAATTATATAAAATCAACTAAATAAAAACTTAAAGAAACAATTTAAAAGTAATGATAATAATAAATGTGAAAGTTACATAGAAACTTTAAGGGAGATATAAAAAAAAAATAGATATTGGTAGACTTATTATTCTATAATGTTAAGGTATATATATGTTGCATGCGTTGGAAGAAGTGAATGTAAAAAGCACGGTAGTTGTATTTTTGGTGTACCGGGGCATTGATGCACTGGATTATTATGTTGTCTAATATTGCACTTTGCACTATTTTCACATGACTTCGCGCCTTGACTAATTTAGTTGATTTGTACTAGCTTGCTAACATTTCACGTTATTAACTAATTGCATGTTTCTGTTATTTTTGACCCCTTATTTCAAATACAATGTCTTATTTTTATGTTGATTTTGATTAAGTGCATGTATTGTTGTTTAATTAGAACTTTTTTTTTCGAAACTATTTAAAAAATGTTATAAAATGCATTATAATTACATTTCGAAGCTTTTAAAGACGATTTTTAAGTTATATATTTTTTTAATTCCTATTAATATACAACGTGTAACAAAATGGAGGTAACAATACTAAAGGGGTATGATCGGCTCATGATATTGATCAACTTTTCCCACAAGACCAACCAACAAATACGAAAAAAAAAAACTTTCCATAGAAAGTCGATCGGCTGATTGCTCATTTTGTATGGAAAGTTTTTTTTTTCGATCTACGTCCACTGGGAAAAAATATTCAATAAAATGAGATGATTGTACCCTACTAAATCCCATTTTATTTTACACGTTTAAAAATTACTTTTCTGTTCTCCTATAATGAAAAATAGCTTAAATACCAAGATATTAATATTTTTTCTTGTTTTTCAGATTATTCTATGACAAAAAGAAGATGTGACATTGAAAACCATTATAATGTAACATTAATGAAGTTAATTAAATTGAGTTTTAATAATATTTTAATTTTTTATTTACATCATCCTTTGTATGACCGTACTAGTAGGGGAGCCCATGATGCTAAATGTGGATTTGCTCGAGCGTCGTCACCCATTGGAGTTTAAAAATTAGGTGGTAGAAATGAAAAAGATTATATGATATTTTTCATTTCACCGGTGGGGAGAGCAGATAGGGGGTTTCAAAAATTCAAAACAAAATAATAGTCACATGAAAATACTTAGGCGCGTCTAATTAATACAAGCTGGCTTTATCACATGTCAAAAATTGTGTATTAGCCATAATCTGATGATTTCACCATGACGTCAAGGGGTGGGAGGGTAACAAAAGTGCAGACAAAAAAATCGAAAAAAAATCACAAATGTATCCTCGGGCGTGGTCTGCTGTTTTTTGTTAGGAACGAAATAGTTCAAGAATAACTAGGAACATATAATCTGGTAATATGCATATGTAGAAGCAAAAAAAAACAGTAAGATAACACCCCTTTATTAAAGTCGGATATGTGGCGGAGGTAGTTATACGGTATCCGAGGTATCCCTCATATATTAATCTGACGCGCTCAAGTAAATCCCAAAATCCCCCTCTTGGGCTCCCCTACTATACCGTAAAACAACAACTAAAAAATGTTAAGCTCTTATTACACTATCATGAATTCAGTCACAGATGAGGGGGCCTCCGCAATACATGAGATACGAATTGAGATATTTCCATTCATGTCTAACGTATTGCGGCGTCCCTCTCGTTGACTGAATTCAGTATAGTTTAATAGGCGCTTTACTTTGGCTACTTAAAAATAAATAATTCAACGTCAATATGACACTTAACAACATCACAAGTATTTTTCGCGTAATGTACTTAAATCTACGAATAAGTACTTAACCCTTTGACCGCCAACGTCGGATTAATCCGACAAACATTTTTATAGAAAATGTATGGCGGATTTATCAGACGTTCGCGGTCAAAGGGTTAAATAGCCAACGGAGTTGATTTTTAAGCTGCTTAATAGCATTTGACAAGATGACTGCCAAAAATGACGGTTTAAAATGCTTGTAGCATGCAGGAGCTCTAAATTTTCTATGCCTCTTGTGGTCACTTACCCAAGTGGTTACTACGCCAGGCAACGTTAGTGCTAATGAGTCATCCCCTACGAGGTAAGACAAAGTTTGGAATTTAACATTCCGGATTACAAAAATTTTGCAGCTTCGCCAATCTTTAAACAATAATTTACCATCTTGGTCTAACCGGGGTTTCAACCCGGAACCTCTAGCGTGGCAGCCTGGCATTATGACCACTAGGCTACAGAGCTCAGCAAACTAATTCTTGTCTTGCTGACAAGGGACATGAACGGATGATGAAGAATCCGTCATTGCCCTTTTTCAGGCCTTTTTCATTGCCCGTTTCCCTTGGTTCTAACTGAGAACGGACAAAGCCGGGAGCACAGATATTGTGGAGATCTTAGGTCTTCCACGTGGTTTCCTAGTGGACTGCTTTTCGTAGGGCCGATGTAGGTAGCCCGCCAGGAGTTGGAATAAAAATGCCTCGCTTCTGTTACACCGTTTATTGGTATCAATTTATTGGTTGAAATTTATATCAAATACTTTAGTCTTGTCCCTTGGAGCTATGAAAAAACCAAACTCCTAAGCCAATGCAATCAAAAGATACAGCCGTTTATGCCGCAAATTTTTGACATTCGCAAGGGAATCAAAACCTACAGGGTATACTTCCCGTAAACTCAGAATCTTGAAATCTTATAATAAAAATACTTTAATAATATTAAACTTAATAAGGATAATGGTACGGGACCCATCGTGCGCGAGACCGACTCACACTTGGCCGGTTGTGTTTAGTTTTCGTAGCCTTTCTAGTTCCCGATGCAACAATAGACGCACGCGGAGTGTCCGTGGCCGCGGCCAACCTGAGCTTGGTTAAGGACACGGAAAGTGCATTTACGTCATCTATGTACATGTATATCTGTGGCCGAGATAATATGTATATCTAGACATAGGTTAACTATTTGCTAAAATAGTTTGGGAAATTGCAAATGTAACTCTGTACAACCAATAGTTAGTAAACAATACTTGAAGGCTTACGGTCTTGTAGAGTCTTGCATTTGCGTTTCTTTAAACGCTCTGTCCATCCCGCTCTATATGACACAAAGATGTACTTTGTCTTCAGATACACAGATAAAGATAATTTGGTAAGTGTCTATAAAGATTGCAATAAATTTTTCAGCACTCAAATTTTAAATTAGTGAAAATGACACATTATGTTCTAATTATTATCATACCTACTTTAGGCAAAACAACGAAGTGACCCTTGATAACCAGGTATTAAATTATCTACAGGCCCACGAGCCGACGAACTTTGCTCTTTCTAACTAGTAAGGGGATTAGTCGTGATTTTTTTTATTATTGAGTGGGCAAACGAGCATACGCGACACTATGATAAGTGTCATAGTCGCCCATGGATATCTGCATCATCAAAACTTTTGACAACTGTCAACAGAGTAGTGCTAGCCTTTTAAATAGGAATAGATACTGATTAATAGATATGCAGCGATTAATATCGTTGGTAAGTTTCTACGTAGATCACAGTAAATCTTTCCTGAAATTATTATCTTTAAGGCCTAGACCAGTAAAAGTAGCTAGCGCGAGCCATCATTTTATTCTCTTACTCCTAAACCCGATCCAATCATAAAAATCATTAATTCTGAACTTCTTAGTAAATTACTTGTATCTAGTTTCTTAGTATTTACCTACTTTTCATCATTTGATAAATTAAGAAAACTACTGTTTACCGCCAAAAGTGGCGACTTTTGGCGGTAATTAGTAGTCATCATCATCATCATCATCATCATCAGGTCTTTTTAGTCTCCACTGCAGGAGCATGACCCTCTTTGTACTACCGGATATACCATACTTAGCCAGAGCAGACAGAGTATTTGGCCTACACTCTCCTTGCTGGCCAGACAGGGTTGGAGAGGTCTCATTGATGTTTATGAGCTTTGTTTAGCTTGTATTTCCTAAGTCGCCTCTTACAACCTCCATGGGAAGACTAGAAGTGGTCCTATTCTACTCTGCCGGAAACCACACGGCTTAAATAGTAGTTGTCTTAATACCGTATTAACAATAACGAAGAGTAATATCAAAAATACTTCCAAGCAATTTACTACCGAAGTACGGAATTCGATTTTTATGATTGGATCGGGTTTAGGAGTAATATAAAATAAAATGATGGCTCGCGCTAGTTTCGCTGATCTAAACCCTTAATTTCTGAGTCATATGACACAACTAACAAAACTACAAGCAAACTATGTTATATCCTAATTATTAACTTACAATTAATTACATTAATAGCATAACAATGCTCGGTTTAATATTAAAATCGAAAATATGTGATAAAAAATTTTTTCATCACATATTTTCGATTTTAGTATTGTCTTACATTGCAAGAAGTGACAATAAAAAACCTTCTTATAGACTCACGATCCTATATTTTTAGCCTCCTTGGCGCAGTGAAATACGCCAGCCTGCTACATTAGGTACACTGGGTTCGATTCCCTGCGCGGACAATAACTACTTGCACAACATTTTAACAGAAAAAACGTAAAACGGAACGCGCCCGGGTGACATGTCAAAATCATCTGTTCCGCAATTTAAATAATTAAAATTGTATTTAGTTCAGATTCTTTGTATAAATCTAATTTTAAATGCACAATTAAGTCATAAGTTTATATAATTAAGGTATTTAAGTGAAATTGTGGCGTATATCGACGCTAAAAACTAAATAACCAGTGCCGGCAGTTGGATGGTGGTTTAGCTGTCAAACAAACAACAAAGGATTTAATTGTGAATCTGCATCACATTTACCGGGAGAGTATACTGTTTTATTCTTTCACTATAGGCAGTGTTCGTCCAAATACGAGTATTCCTCTTTTAATTTTGTTTACACAGAATATTGACCTGTATTATACCTACCGGGCTCAGTTTGTATCTCGCTCCGTTTACCTAGTGAAATCGGAGTTGATGAAATAAAACTTAAGTCGTCAGGCATAATATTCCTTCATAGAAGTTAATTTTATAAAGCACAACATTAATTTCGAAGTATTTACTTTGTTTCTTTGTCCCATTTTGTTAAGAAAAAACTACCTACCTACTTGTAAAAATAATCTGCAATAAGTGATCAGATTTTACTTCAATTGACAAATATATGTTTTTAAATTACAGTTAGCAATACAAATGAGATTGATTATTCATTTCTTATTGATTGTCTAAAGTTTTAACCTACATCTGGCTTTGTATTTTTGTGATATCGCTATGCTTACCCGGTGGCAAGCTTAGTTGATGTTTAGAAAACAAAAGCCGGTGACAGGAGCACAATATAGGTAGTTTAGGACCAAAGTATAATTCTATTGTATTGATTCAATATTCCTATGCCCTACCCTAGTTATACCTGCAACCTATAATATTTATAAAGATTAAGTTAATAAGCTATTATTGTTTCATTTCCTTCTTCTTTTATTGTTTAAAAATTAATACAAGATACCTCATTTTGATTTGTTATGATCCCCTGCCATTTTGGCATTTTTGTTTTTATCAATTAACAGTAATAATTAAAATAGTCCCACAGAACCCAAAATATTATTAAATATATATATATATATATATATATTAAATTATAATACATATTTTCAGTTGCGGATAACACCTCCTGCACTATGATGACTCGGAAGGCCACTCTAAAAGACCTTAACATGAAGTTGAAGCTGGCGCTAAACGAGCTCAAAACCTGCAGAGAGGAAAACTCCCAACTGTTATGTGAAAGGGAGGAAAATGAGGAAGAATTTGACAAAATCAATAATAAAAATATGATTTTAAAAAATGAATGCACTAGCCTTCATGTACAAAACACTCAATTATTAGATGAAAACATTAAATTGAAAGATTGTTTAGCGCAAACTACTGAATGCAGTATGGTACACGAACGAGCCCTTAGTCGCATTACTGAGTTGGAACAATGCCTACATGAGGCACAGAGATCTGCCTTAGAAATTGAAAAACAAAAAGAGATTGAATTATGCAACAACACCTTGCATTTGTACAGTGAACTCATGGAGTGTGGCTCGGGACCGGTCGTGGAAATACCTGCAAGTACTCCACAGTCTCAATACTTCATATTAAACAAACATAATAAAATAAAAAAGTATGTAAAAATAAATAGGATGATAAAGCGCACCAAGAAATTAATTTCAAAACAAAAAAATTGTAAAAGCCTGACTCAGCTACGTAAAGAAAAATTAAATCTATTTAACCAATTTAAATCATGCAAAGATGACCTTTATATGGCTAGCCGAATTTATGACACGGAGATTCATGAGTTGCAATCACAAATATCAAAACAACATGAGTCTTTAAAAAAATTGACTAATAATTATGAAATATGCCAAAAACAATTGTATGAAAATATGATGGCGGTTAAAAAACACACTGAGTCATCTCACTGTAATAATGAGCAACATAGTACACAGGTGGCAATTACAATGTCATCTGAAATTGCTCAAGAACTTGATACACGTACAAAATGCGACTTGCAAATGAAGATAGGTACTATTGATAACAGTATTAATAAGAAATTTTCCTCTAACAAATTATTAGTTTATTCAGACGAGCTGGGTCAAGGCTTTAGTAGTATTTTTTCGAAATGTATAAATCATGATTGTACTGTACTAAACACATGTACACCCGGGGTATCTTTTTCAAATTTAATTGATAGCATTGACAGTAGTAATATAGATGAAAACACAACAATATTAATATTGTTTGGTGACAGTTCCTCTGTTACAAAAAGGAACATAAAGCAAAGTATTGACATTTTAAATAATTTGAATTTAAAAACTAGGTGTAAGTTTATGATAAGTGCTTTTCCGTATTCGGAATCACTTGATAAAGACAGAAATATACACATACATAATTTAAATGTACATATGTACAACATGGCCCGTTGTCATGGCGATTTTATTTTCTATTTAGATTTAAATAAGTTTATATCTAGGTTTAAGTTGACACAAGATACTATGTATCTTCCATTACATTTTAAGCGAAAAATAGCTTCACTTGTAGCTTTTAATTTACTTAGTCCTGTAAAAAGTAGTAAAACTGCTATGTCTTTTGACATAGGTAAATCTAATAGTAACGTTCAAGGTAGTATTATACCTGTAATATATAACTCTCACTCTGATTTAAACTGAGTGATAAGACAACAGTCAAGGCCAAAGAATTAAATATCATTCACCAGAACATTCAAGGCTTGACTAGCAAATTATTACAATTAGAATTATTCATAAATCATATAGATTTACATGTAGTATGCCTTACTGAACATTTTCTACAGCCCCATCAGCAACAATTTAATATAGATAATTATTCAGTGGCAAGCTCATATACCAGAAAGACTAAAGAGAAAGGAGGCAGTTTAATTTTAACGCGAAACAATGTCAAATGTAGAGAACGCAAAGATATCGTCAGTCTTTCGGTAGAATGTAATGTTGAATTGTCATGTATTGAACTTGAGGAATATATTATAGTATGCGTATACAGACCCCCTAAGTCAAATTATAATACTTTGGAATTAGTAATTGAAGATATTTTGAGGAAACTATCCTGTAGTCCCAAAAATATCATAGTGTGCGGTGACTTTAATGTTGATTTATTAGTAACTACAACTGAAAGTGTTGGCTTGTTGAATGTATTTAAGTCGTTTAATTTATTTAATTTATTTTTAGAACCAACTAGAGTTAATGGTGATTCTGCAACATGTATAGATAATATTTTCTGCAATTGTAGTGCTCTTGATAAATACATAATTAAAAATCTCACTTCTGATCATTTTGGTCAGTTTGTCAAATTAGTAAATCAAGTAGAGGTAGACTTACCAAAGATAACGTATAGACCTATAACCAAAGGCAAAATCAAGGTATTCAAGGAAAATATATCAGAAAAAATGCCCCTAATCGAAGAAACGAGAGATGATCCGGATGCCCTTTACAATAAAATGTTTAATGTCATAGAAACTGAATTCAATAATGCCTTCCAAGTTAAAACTTGTACCAGACGTAATCGTAAAAAAATTAGTGAATGGGCTACTACAGGTATCTACATCAGTAGAAATAGGATATACGAATTACTGGCTATGAAGGCATATAACCAGGATCCTGAATTTATTAACTATGTTAGAAATTATTCAAAAGTTTTTAAAAAGGTATGTATGCATGCCAAATCATTATATACTAGAAATACTATCTTAAATTCTCAAGATAAAATAAAGACAACATGGAAAATTATTAACACAGAAACTGGTAAGAATAAACAGCGTGACAATAAAGTAGAATTAAAAATAAATAATAATGTTCTCAGCAGTAAGGCAGACGTTGCCCAATATTTTGAGGACTTTTTCACTAACATTCCCATAAACACCACTGCCTCCTTATGTTCATCGACAGATGAATCTAAAAAATTATTAACAAGTTGTATACCCGAATGTAAAAATAATTTAATATTTCAACATGTGACTCCGCTCACAATCATTGATACATTTAAAAGCTTAAATAATAAAAAAACTGGAGATTTGTGGGACATCTCGGTATCCGTCATAAGTAATATCATTAATGTAATAGCACCTTACTTAGCTTCTATTTTTAATAAATGTTTAGATACCGGTACTTTTCCAGCCTTGATGAAGCTGAGTAAAGTTATACCATTATATAAATCAGGGGATAAAAGTAATCCCACAAACTACCGGCCTATTTCCATTCTACCAGTTCTCAGTAAAATATTTGAAAAATTGATTTTCAATCAATTATTGTCTTTTTTTAATAAAAATGATCATTTTCATAGTGAACAGTATGGATTTACTAAGGGTCGGTCAACAACTGACGCGGGTGTAGCTCTTTTAAAACATATCTATGAAGCTTGGGAGGGAAAACAGAATGCTATTGGTGCTTTTTGTGATCTTTCTAAAGCATTTGACTGCGTAGATCACAATACCCTTATATCTAAGCTGAAACACTATGGAATCAAAGGTAAATCTCTCGACTTAATCAAATCGTACTTGAGTAGCCGAATTCAAAAAGTTAGTTTAGATGGGGTTCAATCTTCCGGATCATGTATTAGGATGGGTGTACCTCAGGGCTCTATCCTAGGGCCTCTTTTGTTCCTTATATACATTAATGATTTACCGTACTATATTAACACATGCAAGGCTGTACTATTTGCCGATGATACATCTCTCATCTTCCGAGTAGATAGGAATACTGACTCTTCTGACGAGGTTAATAGTACATTAGCTCAAGTGTTGGACTGGTTTACTGCGAACAATCTTTTGTTGAACGCTAGTAAAACTAAATGTATTAAATTTTGCTTACCAAATGTTGCAAAAGTTTCAACAAGTATAGTCGTCAATAATGAAACAGTAGGATTGGTAGACAAAGCAACTTTTCTTGGAATAACTGTTGATGCTGGGCTTCAATGGGGTGCCCATATTGAAAAATTGGCAGGGAAACTTAGCTCTGCGGCTTACGCGGTTAGGAGGATAAGACAACTAACTGATGTTGATACTGCGCGTTTGGTATATTTTAGTTACTTTCATAGTCTTATGTCGTATGGAATATTACTATGGGGAAACGCTGCAGATGTAAATACCATATTTGTTCTACAGAAACGCGCTATTAGATCAATATATAAATTAGGCGCCAGAGAATCTCTTAGAGAGTTATTCAAAAATATTAATATTCTGACACTCCCTTCACAGTATATCTTTTCTAATATTATGTTTGTGCGCCATAACATTCATTTATATAAAAAAAACTGTGATATACATAGCAGAAACACTAGAAATAAAAATAAATTATTTACACCAGCATTGCGATTGCAGAAAACTATGGATTCTTTTTTGGGTCTTGGAGTACGCTTCTATAATAGAATTCCCGCAGAAATATTAGGTCTGCCATTAATTCAATTTAAAACGGCTGTAAAAAATCATTTACTTAAAAGGGCTTATTATTGTATAAAAGATTATTTATTTGATAAAAATGCTTGGTAATAATTTAAATGTATATTTTAATGTAGTTAAATTTAATTTTTGTAAAATATATTGTTATATTCGAGCCCTTCAGGCACATAGAGACCAAGACTGGACTGAGTTTCTTTCGGCGTATTCTTCTCAGCAGTGGTCATTCCGAAACGCTAGTAGTTTTTCGATTTTACAAACAAAAGAAAGAAAAATAAACAACAGAAACATATGACGTTCAAAAAGCGATACATGTATCCTACTTTGAATAAAAATTATTCATTTTCATTTTTTCATTTTAACAGGTAATTCTGCAGTTAGGAGTTCGGGAGCTACCTAAGGAAGGTTAGCGTCATACAGGCAGCCGGCCGTAAAAACTACACCAAATCATATCACAGCATGAATACTGTCATAAAGCTCTACACGCGGAAGCCGGCATGGCAAACAACACGCGCGGGCGCAAATCGCCTGGACGATTTTATGAAAATTAGGGCCGCCGCCCGCCCGGTCTTGCTCAGCAGGTTGAACCGGCGGCGGACCGGACGGCCTCGGTGTGTAGACAGCATTACAGCGACCCGGGGCTATAACAACGCTTGGATAAGTGAGAGATACGATCACAGATACATAGATGACGTATCACAATTTGTATGGAAACCAGGCGTGCCGACTTTTTAACTCCTACTGTGACGTCACAGGCGAAATTTAGTGATGGGAAATTCAAACCTGACTCTTGGTCGGGGTTCGGACACGCGAAGTAGGTTGATATAGGGCGGCAAACGAGCAAGCGGGTCACCTGATGTGATCACCGCTGCCCATGGACAACTGCAACACCAGGTTGTGACAAGTGCGTTGTCGGCCTTTCAAGGACTTGGGGAAGAGAGAGATTAAACCTTCGGCTCTCTCACTCACCGAACGAAGCATAGAAGCGGTAAAGCTTTTACTCAGACGTCGATTTTCTGTAAGAGTGTGGTACTTCCCCGGACAAACAATTTATTTTGCCGGTAGCGTGGCTCTACCACGACTAAAATCGATCTTACCTGTGGATACGATCCTACGACCCCTTGGCTCTAATCTAGCTAATAATGGAAAAAGATGTGGCACTATATTAAATACAGAACAACAAAAGGCAAGAACTAAGCAAAAGGTAGAAAGCTACCTAAAGGCTCAAGATCTTGTTAAGCATTTGCATCTTATAACCTTAATTATCTATATAAACGGAACTTAGCACGAACCTTTTTATTATTTGTATCAATTGATGTTGTAATCAGTTCAGTCTTGTTGTGATCACGATGGATGTATGAAAACAAATAATGTAAAGGTTCTTTCTAAATCATGTATAAGTATATACATAATTATGTGGTCAAAGCGCATAAGTTTAGTAACGATATCTTTTGACCTTGTTCGTCTTTGACTTATTAGTCAACCCTTGACTTTGCCAATTGATAAAGAGATACGGCATCTAAAATATATATTGCTATATAGCTAATATAGATTTTAGTATTCAATACATCACCGTGACAGCGCTACACGCAAAAAGAACAGTATGTCCTAATACAAGAAGTGACTCTAAATAACCAGGTATTAAACTATCCACGGAATCCTGATCCTTAGAACTTGAGCTTTGTCTGAAAAGTGGGTTAAGAAATTTATTTTACTTTATACACATATACTACTAAGATAATTCGGCAAGTATTAAGTACCATTTCATAGAAAAAAGTATGGCATAATTAAAATACCGAGTGCTACACGCAACTACATTATGTCTTTATGCAAACAGCATTATGTCCAAATTCTTTCCACGTACCACCCATTGTCAAGCCATGCCGCTTATATTAATATATTAAATATATTCCGCTGTTAAGGCTAAGTTTAACTTAGCGGACACTGGTACTTTGAAACATCGTTGCTGAGGATGCAGCCGGACAGGTGCCAAGGTGATATCGAGTGGCAGTGTTTCACCGGTAAACCAAATAGGTACATATTTGGTTGACACTGAAGGATTATAAACGACGCCAATCTAGTTAAGTTAGTTTGCCAAATTTACAAGATAGGAGCAAACTTCCAGTACATTGTTATCCAAACAACCGAGTCATCACCGTGACCAAAGATAATATTTTGGACCATGACACAGCGAAACCGCTACGTGCAAACTACATTATGTCCAAATTCTTGTCTTAAACTAGAGGCAAGAAGTGACTTTGCAACAGCCATTGTTAAGCTATGCCTATATTATTCCGCCTTTTAGGCTAAGTTTAACTTAGCGGACACCGGTACTTAGAAACGTCGTTGCTGATGATGCAGCCGGACAGGTGCTAAGGTGATATCGAGTGGCAATGTTGCACCGGTAAACCAAATAGGTACCTATTTGGTTGACACTGAAGTATTATAAACGACGCCAATCTAGTAAAGTTAGTTCGCCAAGTTTACAAGATAGCAGCAAACTTCTAGTGCATTGTTATCCAAACAACCGAGTCATCACCGTGACCAAAGATAATATTTTGGACCATACATACAAAGATAATATTTTGGACACAGCTAAACTGCTACGTGCAAACTACATTATGTCCAAAGTCTTGTCTTAAACTAGAGGCAAGAAGTGACTTCGCAACAGCCATTATTAAGCCATGCCTATATTATTCCGCTCTTAAGGCTACGTTTAACTTCACGGATACCGGTGCTAGGAAACATTATTGCTGAGAATGCAGCTAGACAGGTACTTAGGTAATAACGTGTGGTGTTGTTTCCGAGACGCCGATCTAGTTTGGTTAGTTTTCAGGACATTGTTATCCAAAGAACCGAGTCATCACCATGACCATCCTTACTAATATTATAAATGCGAAAGTGAGTTTGTTTGTTTGTTTATTTATTTGTTTGTTTGTTTGTTTGTTTGTTACGCTTTCACGCCGTAACTACTGAACCGATCATCATGAAATTTTGCATACAAGTTCTCTGGAGTATGGAGAAGGACATAGGCTACCTTTTATCCTGGGAAAACGAACTATTTCCGAGGGATCGACATTAAAGCGGGCGGAGCCGCGGGCGAAAGCTAGTCGATAATATTGTGGACCATGATACAGCTAAACCGCTACATGTAAACTTAATTATGTCTAAATTCTTGTCTTAAACTAGGAGCAAGAAGTGAATTCACAACGACCATTGTTGAGCAGCGCCTGCATTATTCCACTCTTAAGGCTATGTTTCACTTAGCGGACACCAGTACTTTGAAACATCGTTGCTGAGGATGCAGCTGAACAGATGCTGAAGTGCTTGATTATAATACATAAGCGACACTAATCTAACTAGATTAGTGTCGCTAGAATCTTGTAAACTTAGCAAACTACCTTAGTTAAGTTAGTTTGCCACGTTTACAAGATAGCAGCAAACTTCCAGTCATTGTTATCCAAAGATCTGAATCATCACCGTGACCATAGATAATATTTTGGACCATGACACAGCTTTATCCCTACATGCAAACTATATTATGTCCAAATTCTTGTCTTAAGCGTCTTAGAGGCAAGAAGTGACTTCGCAACAGCCATTGATAAGCAGCGCCTGCATTATTCCGCTCTTAAGGCCACGTTTAACTTCGCGGATACCGGTGCTCGGAAACATTATTGCTGAGGATTCACGGGCAGGCACGTACTTAATGATTAAAGAGGCGAATAGTGTATTTTTCGGGCATACTCGAGCGCGTCAGTTTAAGATATAAGAGATACCTCAGACCTAATAGAACAACTTTGGAAAGTATTAGCAGCTCTTTATCTAGTGACGTGAGTTACGTCGTGGTAGAGCCACGCTACCGGCAAAATGAATTGGTAGTAGCATGAATGGGCTGGCTCGTCCGGGGATGTACCTTAAACTCACAGAAAATCGACGTCTGAGTAGAAGCTTTACCGCTTATATGCTTCGTTCGGTGAGTGAGAGAGCCGAAGACCCATCCTTCCCTCTTCTCTCCCCATTTCCTTTCCCCAACTCCTTGAAAGGCCGACAACGCACCTGTCACGCCCTGGTGTTGCAGTTGTCCATGTGCAGTGGTGATCACGTTCCATCAGGTGATCTGCTTGCTCGTCTGCCGCCCTATCCTAGGCACCCGTCACTAGATTTTTTTTTTTGTATCACAAAAAAAAATCTAGTGACGGGTGCCTAGGATAGACGATCGGACTAGTAAAATAAATCGATAGTCAGAAATACTCAAGCGCGTCAGATAAAGATATTGGGGTAGTCTTAAAACACTAAAATTAACCCCAATATCTTAACTTTGCGCTGTCAAGGAGATAAGTCTTTGGCGCCGCGAAGTTATAGGGTCGCGAACTTTTAAAAAAATAAACGTTAATTCACCATTCCTGAGCGCAATTAATTTTGATTTTAATTTTGTGGAATATAATCTTAGATTATTAAAAAACTTACAAAAAATACAAAAACTTTCCGCATGACCGGAAGTGTGGAGGAGCCATTTCGTCATCCGAAAAATGCATTGTGGCATATAAGTTGCAAACGATACATTTTACCAAAAAGGATTTAAATAAAAGAAATCAATTTTATTTTATTGTCTTAAGTCAAAACTTTTTAAAATGGTTATACCCATACAAGCTTTGTTTTTGAAATTACTTCATTCAGGTCTCGACGGCACTCGAGAATGCCGCCATTTAGCGACCTCACCTCCCTAACTATAGGTGATAACGTGTGGTAATGTTTGACGCCGAAAGGCCGATCTAGTTAAGTTAGTTTGCCAAGTTTACAAGATAGCCACAAACTTCCAGTACATTGTTATCCAACGAACCGAGTCATCACCGTGACCATAGATAATATTGTGGACCATGACACAGCTAAACCGCTACATGCAAACAACATTATGTCCAAATTCTTGTCTTACACTAGGGCAAGAAGTGACCTCGCACAAGCCATTGTTAAACCGCGCCCGCATTACTCTGCCAATTTGTTAAGGCATAGGAAACTAACTGATAGACTACGCTTTTGTGCTTTAATGAAGGCTTTCAGACGTACAAATGTTAGCCCGGAATTAATGTACGCCTTTCAGCCCGGTATCTTTATGGCCATACATTGTATTGGTGTTGGCATGTGCACATTGTCTTGTCTGTCTGTTGAGGTAATTGTGAGATAAATAGTCAAATTGCTTTGTCTAGATGCTGTGCCGCGAATCGGTAGTCGTAGAGATACGAATTTTATGGATGTTGTATGTGGATTTTAGATACTCAAAGTAATGATAATAGGTGGAGAGGATACTAGGTCTGTGCCAGCTAGTTTGGCAGTCACAAAAACATGAAAATAAATAATAATAATAATAAATAAATAAATATAAACAAATATAATAAATAACCGACTTAAAAAAAAAGAAGCAGTTTTCAATTTTTTTAATGTTTATTAATTCAGAACTCCGTCATTTATGAACCAATTTTACAAATTCTTGTTTTGCTTATGCTTTCAAGTTGGTCCCATTTAAATTTCATCTATCAGTTCAGTAGTTTTGATTGAAGTTGGTAATTTTTTGTATGAAAGATTATTTTAAAGTTTGTTTGGTTTCTTTGTTACTTGACCACGACTGAAAATCACTATAGCTGAACTGATCTGCGGTAATCATGACATACCTAAAGATCTAATATACCATGTCCTGATTTAACTGGATACTTTTTATCCCGACATAAGGTTTCCTGAAAATGAACGTGAACAAAATCATGGTAAACACAAAACGGGCCACTCATGTGCTATTCTACGCTCGGACTCGGCAGTAGCCCATTTTAAAAATTTGCAAAAATGGGCTCCTGACGAGTCCAAAACTATAGTCGGCAATCCCCACGAAATAGCACGTGTGTGACCCGATTTTAGTACATAATGTCTGTATCTCACGTTAGTTTGTTTGTTTGTTTCTTTTTTAGTTTCAATGATATACTCGTAGGATAGATTACTAAAAACGTACGTGCACACATATTACAAATGAAAGCCCTAGAAATCCATGACTATCAAAACAGAGTTAATAGGATGATCCTTAGCACGCTAAAACAAACGTCGGTCTGTCAAGTCATTCAAATTCAAATTAGCCGTCGCTATATTGAATATATCCGTTGAAAAGGGAAGCCACGAGCGGACTACTTCGACTGCACTATGCCACAGTTTCCCAAACTGTGTTTCAAACTCATGTATTACTAGATACAAATACAGTGCAGCAACTTTATGCCTTACAAGTTGGCAACGTTGTGGTTTTAAATATAGCTAAATGGACTGTGGCTAGTGGATGGGCTATAGGAGAGAGGTTTTTGTTTATAAATAGGAGATGTCCTACGAACAAAAACCACTAAATTTTACCTTTGTTTAAAAAGACTATTAATATAGGACTTTGTGTTTCCTAGAATAAAATGTATGTAATATTATAAAAATATAACGTATTATATTATACGTTTTTATAACAAGTTATCAAAACCAATCCTGATATGCCTGATAGAAAATTCAAGGTTATGTAAAACAGTTACTTTATAAAAAAGCTTATTAAAGTACAGAAGATAATATTTGGCTTGAGCTTAGCGTAGAAACCTTGTAGTTTTGTATATAAAAAATTAAAAATATTTAAAATCTTATAAATATTTTATACTGAATGTACCGAACATTCAGTATAAAATATTATTTAAGATTTTTTTATCTTAATACATTTTTTATTTTAATTTCTAATACACCCTTTTTAAAATTCTATTTATATTGACTTTGATACAGACAATGTATACTTAGTCCACATACCTAGTTTTTAAGATAAACTAAAATTGAAAATTGACGTCGATTGTAGAAAATGCGCTGTGCAGTTTGTTGCTGCTTCTTCTGCACTCCGCTTTGGAAGCGGCATTTAAGTTAGCCTTATGTAAATTACTGACGTTAACAATTCTCAGTTGAAAATGTATTACAACTAATAAGTGTTCAAATGAATTAGAAACTAATAATTAATTGAATATAACTCTACAGCGTGTACATTTACCATCAAAATTCTTTCTAAAGGAAGACTATCGAACAAAACAAAACCACGCGAGACCAAAGCTGGAAACTGAAAAAATCGTTATTTTCATGCAAAGTTATTTGATCGGCAATTTGCATAAATGCTGAATTGGAAAACGTCGAAAAATTATTTGAATCCTAAGAAAATTTGTCCATTTTGTCGAACTGCACCGCCCCTATAGGGGAATGTCGGTGGTAAATTTACGCGCTATAATTATAACTAACGGGCCGCCCGGCTTCGCCCGAGTAGATATAGGTACTTAATTCTACCTATATATGCTTTTGTTCATCATAAATAATGTAGGTGATGGTGAAATATTTTTTAAATCGGTCTATAAGTTTCGGAGCCTATTCAATGCAAACTATCAAAATTTTTATAACATTAGTGTAGAAATATGGATAAAAACGTCATCCTCCGCCACTATTGTCTACAGTTTGAAAACCCACGTCTATGGAGGAACAACTTCAATTAAGGAACAATACAGAGAAGTCTTAACAGCGTTTTCTTGTTAGCTGCAGCATGAAAGAGAACCAATTAGAACGTAAAGTGAGTGGCGCACAATACTGCTACCTGCACGCTCGCGTGTAGGTACTATCGCGATACATACAGTTAACTTTGCATAGGAATATTGTTTATAATAAAAATTCGTAGTTCGCCAGCAGAAAACAAAATTCGCTAAGTGTGGCTCGGAGTTGCGCGCACTGAGGATTCTGTAAGTACTGCATTTTTTGTGATGCAATATGATTCAACTGTCCCATATGTGATTAAAAAGAACTCGTCACAGGTAGGATTTGAACTGTAGATTGGCGCTCTAATTGTAATACGAACCACACCTCCGTGACCTCGATCGCGTCGAATTCTCCCATCACATATATACTCATACAGGGTGAAATTGAATTCATTAGCAAACTTTTAAGACGGTACTGCACGATATTGTGAAAATTGACGTGTTTTCAAATCACTAGTACTCTGCGCTGAATTAATTAAATACATCGAAAGTATTTGTATAATTTAGGTCGACGTTTTTCGTTCGCGCGGCACCCGCTTAAGGTGATACCACTGTAAATAAGGTCGTTCTGAACCTTATTTATCTCGCAAAATACTTAAATTAGGAGTTTCAAATCTAAGTAATATGATTTTTGACTATTTCATCTCCAAAAATTGAAGATGAAAACACGTTTTGATAAAATTTTGAACAGACAGTTCAACAACTTTCACTATAGGACCAATTCCGAAGTTGCAAAAAAATTCAGCTGTTCCATAGATTTTGGTCAAGTAGATATTTCACTTTTGTATGAAAAAGCAGATAATTTTTTCACGATGTCTAAGTTGGTCCTATAATGAAAGTTGTTCAGATTTGTGGTCTGAGTCACTCCTTAAACGTTTGCTAATGAACTCAATTTCACCTGTATAACAGGACACAATGATGACATTTTGTACCTTCGCTCAGTGGTAACGAGAGAAAGATTCCATATAAACAACAAGATCTCTCCGACTAAAACTACCGAGAGAAAACTCCAAGTAAGGGAGAGGACATGAATATTTTTTTTTCTTTGTGCTTTGGAAAGACCTCCCAAAAATATACTTAATACTTCAAAAATACTTTGAGCAATCAAAGTTGTTAATAGGATGTCACAATGTCGCTTTTGAAAACAGAAATTGGCAATCATGACCAATTATGCATTTACTTATGGGACCTCAGAATAAAAGCTGCTATAATTTTTATGGAATATCTAATGGTAGTTATAATTTTTTTAATTCATTCATAGTGTTTCGGAGTCGTAATAAATTCTTGAACTGTAGGATGTAAGTCTAGTATCAATACTATATCGAGTCGTTGAGCTGGTCTATTTAGAGTCGGAAGTATATGTATATATATATATATATATATATAGGTAGTAAGATAGGAGCTACTCAACAAGATAAATCCACCTTGTATGAGCTTATTTATTTTGTCTAGTAAAATACTTAACAATTTGAATTCGTTCATTATTTGTAACAAAAATAAATTTAAAACAAAACCTTATGGTGTAAAAATTATAAAATAACTCTTATTTACCTCTTTTCTCATAAAGCTTGAAATATACAATCTCAACATCAAAACTTATACAGGCTGTATATGATTTTTTTTAGCGAGGCGACTTCATGGTACCACAGGACTGGGGTCGATAACTGGCAGGCGGCTGTAAAAATCTGACACAGTTTGCCACTTACACACACGACAAGTAAATAAGACGCACCACAGCTGGGGTGCATCCTCACCGATAAAAACAGATAAAGTTTGAGGATTTTACAAAATTATTCTATGGCATGATACCTATTCAGGTCCTAAGGACGAGATTAATTATTGGCACAAATAAGTACGGGAGCTAACGATCCTACCTCAGGCCCGCCGTCAGATAGGGCAGGTGTCGCATAAATCTCTTTATTTCCACTATTAGTTTAGGTACCTTTAATTAATTACATGCTCGCCTGATGTAACTAAGTTGTGATAAAACGTATTTTTTCTTTAGGCAGTTTTTTATTTTTATGTATGTTCAGATCGTTTTGATATAATTAGCATATATCCTGTTTACAGAGTAGAACCCTTAAGAAATTTAAAAAAGAGTAAGTAGTTCTTGATTTTTATATTTTTTTTTTCTAATGGTACTTTCTTTTTTTTTGTTTTCAAAAATATAATTTTATCATTTTTTTATTTGAAGCTACGAAATAGTAATTCGATCACGTTTAAATAGAGCGAAATATCTTAGGGCCCTTTTCCTGTCATGAGTATTTTCGCCCGTACGCGGATTTGGTCCGCATGCAGACTGCCCGCATCCTAACATTTCATACATGGTTTTTCCTATCATGCGGGTAGCACGCGCCTGGAACGCGGATTGGCTGCGGGCAATGCGTGCTAGCCGGATGCGGGCGGGCGTTCTTATGCCTTCAGTGTTATTTTTACCGTAACGCGGATCGCACGTTACGCATGGAGTACGCATATAATCGCAAACAAAAATGAAAACAATGAACATAAACAAGTAATTTAAAATGAAAACAATTTTCTAGAATATTTATTTTTTTATTCATAAAAACGATTTATGCGATTATTACTTTTTTTACTATTCATCTTTGTGCACACGTTTATTCACTGGCGACACGCACGACACTGCAGCAACAAACACAATCTATGTCCTGCATATGGCCAGGAGCGTATTAATCTCCCGCACGCGAACAGGATATTGAAAAAACATTTTTGTTGACTTTTGTAAATTTGTGCAGACGTTCAAAAGTTATGGTGAAATTAAGAAAACACATAAAAGACCCTGAAATCATTAGGTACACTCTTTTTTAAACGTTCGTAACTACAAGCTAGCAACTTGTAATCCTCCGGCGTCAAGTTAACTGGAGACTTTTAACTCTTATTGAGCGCATCGTGTCTCATTAACACTCCTTTGTTCCATTATTGAAACGGCTAGAAATTCTTCAGTTAATACGATTTCATCACGGATATTGGATTTACGCAGTTTTCAATTATATCACTCTTTATGTTATATTTAGAAAGATAGTCTTGGATTTGTTATGCAGTAAGTCCAAATAATATCATTTGTCAAAAACTAATGGTCAGTACATCCTAATTTGTACAGGCATTCAAAAATTATAGAAGAATTAAGAAACTCGACTCGAACTGAAATCATTACCCTCTTTTTCGAACCTCCATATAATGAACTACTAGCAGCTTGAAATTCTGGTCGTTTACACTATCAAGACGTAAATGTCTTCTCTACCTACGTGTTGTACAATTATAGCAATAATATAACTACTTGAAATCTTCCAGCATCAAGGTAACTGGAGAACTTTTTACTCTTATTAAGCGCATCGTGTCTCATTACCACTCATTTGTTCCATTTTTGAGTCGTTTAGCAATTCTCCAGTTAGTACGATCACATCACGGATTCGATATCCATGCCGATATTTATACAATTTTCAATAATATTCATATTTTCATTCAAAATGTACAGATAAATCTGACATATAATGAGTTATATAACTGAAAATTATCAAAATTCAATATACGTGATAAGATCTTCCTAACTGAAGAGTTCCTAGCCAACTCGATAATGAAACAAAGGGGTAGTAATGAGACACGAATAGCTCCAATAAAAAGTAAAAAGGTCTCCAGCTAACTAGACGCTGGAAAATTTCAAGTAGCTATATTATTGCTATAATTGTACAACACGTAGGTAGAGAAGACATTTACGTCTTGATAGTGTAAACGACCAGAGCAAGGCGGGACATTTGAGTCGTGGTATCTCTTCCACGTAGTGACGTTAATTCTGAGCTTAGTACGTGAGTTCCAGTGTTTTTACCGGAGAGCGAAATTCATACTTAAATAAACTTAAAATAATATTTTATGTGTTTTATTTTGCATTCACAATGCTATTTTGACATACTCTTAATAAATTAAGAAATAAAATATGGTTATGTCCGCATGAAATTTGTTTCGCCATATTTTATTTCTTAATTTATTAAAAGTTTAAAATAAGTTTATTTTAAAATCAAACCATTTCCTTTATTGATATTTATTTGTTTTAAGAATCTATTGTCATATAAGAATCACGAGGAAAATTAAATGTCAATCTTTGGAACTTCGTATGACGTATGACTCGTAAAGAAAGCATTAAATTCTTAAAAGTAAAAATGGTTGGCAAAGCAAGACATTGGAGACGCGGTATCTCTTCCACGTAGGGACGTTAATTCTGAGCTTAGTTCGTGAGTTCCAGTGTTTTTGCCGGAGAACGAAATCTAGATATTACGTTCATTTTTATCTCGTCAATATTAAGGTTTTAACTCTTTCTAGATATAAGGCATCTTTGCCGTTGGTATTGAAAGTTTGTTCTAAGAATCCAAGGACAATTAAAAATCCCGAGAACAAATCTTAGTAAGATCGTACTACACGTTAAGAAGCATTCAATTCTTGAAAGTGAAAAATGCCAGTGAAGTGAGACACTAAAACGCGGTATCTCTTCCACGTAGCGACGTTAATTCTGAGCTTAGTTCGTGAGATCCAGCTTTTTTGCCGGAGAACAAAATCTAGACATTACCTTCATTTTTATCTCGTGGGCGATAATAAAGGCTAATCTTTCAGGATCAGGATCTGAACGTTTTCGGTTTATAAATAAAAAAAATAGATATCTATCTTTTATTCTAGCGATGTATGTTTATTTGTGTCTTATCTTTTAAAACTTATACGGAGCTAAAATTTTGCATTCTTATTTAAAACAGATGCAAAGGCAATATTATGGCATTAAGCTGACCTGATTATGAAGAACTCCTGAATGCTGAATAGGACGGTCTTAAAAACTAATAGTGTGAATTCGCTCCTAACAAAATTGTCACAAAAATAACAAATTTTAAATTTACTCCTTTGGGCCATACCTGATATTTTTGTGTTCCAATGCTGCCATGCCCCTATAGTCCAGAGCGAATTATTTTTGAAACAGAATTAAATTATAGTAGAATGAAACCCATTGCTAACCTAACCTTAAAATGAATGTGAAAAATTCAAATAACCATTATTTTAGATTTTTATCTTTATTCTCCTTTAATTTTTGGTGTATTCTATTCCATTTGTAATGGGTTTCATCCTACTATAATTTAGTTTTACTTTTTATCATTTTCGAAGGCTTTGGCACTGATCTACTATTAAAGGAGTCCTAGATAACTCTTAAGATTATTTGTTTGCAGTTCAAAGTGAGAACGTAAAGCATTACTTATCTTTTCTGCCAAGTACGGCCACTTTTAGCAAGCTAGACGGCTACCATTAAAAACGTTGAATTGTATTCAATAAAAAACGAATCAAAGAATTCTAAAGTTTAATAAAGAGCTCGTTTTTTTTCTCTTTTAATAATATATTTCAAGTGGCGGTAGCAATTGACTCCGCAATATGGTCAGCTTATTATCATCGCCTATATTGACACTGTTATAGGAATTGAGCCCAAAATGTTTCAAAAGTTAATAATGGTGTCAGAGTAGGTATATCCGATTCTCGTAGTTCCACCAGATTTTTCAGCGAAATAGTTATTTTGCCGCGGTTCAGCTTCTTTTGCCATTTACATTGTACTGTGCGCAATTTTGCAAAAATCTATTGCGTGTACTTTATTTAATTATAATAAATATTCAATTATATTATATAATTGAATATATATTGATACAGTCATCCAGTTGTTTTTACCGGTATACGACATGGCCAAAATAAGGATTTTGGCCACTATAGTATGCTCCTTATTTTTACTGACCCCGTACAGGAAGACGAAGTGTGGGCAGCCAGATGGTCGGATGACATTAAAAAAAAAACAGCAAGGCTGACCTGGACCAGGATCGCCGCATCACGATTAGAGTGGAAGTCCCATCAAGAGTTCAGCAGTGGACGCAAATATGCTGAGAAGAAGAAGAAGTGTGCTACTACGGTCAGGGGTCAGGGGTGTCGTTCTCGACTGCCTGTCCTGTGGTTGCAGACATGGCATCGGGTACGCGCCTCCCGAGCAACTACTTGCATTTTCCTCATTCATCCGAGTAAGTAGTATCCCAATACTTTCATTCCCTCCCCAAATCCAACAAATTCCTATCCTTCTCCAGCTTAAACATGCTTTTGATGGGCAATAGCGTCGGAATCACAAGAACCTGAAAAATTAGCGCTCTCAACAGCGTGTAACCAACAGGTATTTTAATGAAAATTACAAAAATATATTACTTATCAAAATATGCTTGTTAATTCAGTAGTCGGGATTTAGATTTGTAACTTTATTTCGTGTACACTTTTATTCATACTTAATTCTTTAATTTATAATAGAGACAGTAAATTATTATTTTCTTTATCATTCAGAATACATTACATTTGAATAACAACATATATAAATAAAATAAATAAATATAATTAATTTTACTGTTCATAACATAAAGAGCGTGATTTGAACTCCCTGGCTATATATTAATTACGGAATCAGAATTCCTTATATATTATAGGATATATATCCGCAAGAAAAAATATATAGACTTATTCTATAAATCTATCTGTTTTCGTATATCTATGAATTTGTACTGGAGGCCCATTTTTTAAAATTATTTACAGTTAACAAAAATAAAAATAAAATATTAGGTATTCTGATTTCGACATTTAAATAATGCCAGAGAATTTAAACGCTTTTGTAAAACCGCGTGATCGTGTGGTTTTCCGTCTAAAATCTAGACAATCTACTAATGTCGTGTGCAAAAGAATATCCTGGGTGGCTTGGTGCCATGCCGAAAACCGGACATGCAAACGTTGCCAAATATTTTAACAGGTTTAATAGTACTTACCTACCAAGTAAAATTATGTTAATACATATTTGTGAAGCCGTTTGTTGGAAACAAACGTCTTCACGCAAAATCTTCTAAATAGTATTGAAACTTTTTAATGTTAAGGCTGACACATTAGAAAAGTACATTTATACTATCCGTAATACAATAAATTTGTCTGACTATCCGTCGGTTACCACCATACAATTCATTTACTTAAAAGATCTAGATAAAATTTGTTATGAAGGTAGTTTGAGACTTAGGATACTTTTCATCATAGAAAAGGGTTACGTTCCTGAGGGATATATATTTCAGCGATCGAAGCTACGGGCGAAAATAAGTAGGCTTTAAATTACGTAAACGAAATCGCGGGGAAAAGCTAGTACGGCCACGTTAACAATTCAAGCCATTTCGCGCGATCGCTCTAATTACACTGCCACGCTGCGTTTGGCTTGGTTTGTGGTGCCGCATGAGTAAAGACAGGTCGTAATTGAACATATCTCTCTCCTCACTTTCTTTCTCACTTCTCATCTCAGATGTTTGGATAGCTATATTGAGCCGTCGTTATACTATCCTAATATGCCGATATTACTTTATTATGATGTAAAAACAAAAGGTTAAGTTACTATTTGTTAAAGACGACGAGATGCCAGTACATCCTATCTTTTTAAATAAACGTGTATCTGTTTTTAAATATCTCGGACAAAAGGCATCGGTGGACCTCAGCGATAACGCTAATATTAAGAGAAAACGTAGAGCCTTGTCAGTAAGAGCGAGATATCTCGCAGGTTTGCACATTGTTCTAGTAAAGTTAAAATTTCTTCAGTTTTATTGTGGAAATGTATACTTAAAGAACTAAAGGTACTAAACGAGAACCGTTTAATAACGCATTCCGGATGTGCCTCGCGAATGTTCGCAGTGGCGCATGTCGACTGCTTCTTTGCAAAGATGCGAAAGAGCAACGGGGCTTGCTTGCGCACGGAGCAAGTACAGGATACGAGACAGCACCAACAGTATCCTTATAATGATAGCCCCTAGGATAGACTGTCATTCTATGAATAAATGTTGTGACCTAAATGTTCTCACCAACCGTTCATTTTTAGTTATTACTAACCATTAAATGAATTGAATTACAGCTGGCTGCCGAGTGAGAACCACCCTCCTTGGTCAGTATAGTTATGACGAGCTCTATAGCCAAGTGGTCATCATGCCAGGCTGCCACGCTGAAAGTCCCGGGTTCAATCCCCGGTCAGGTCAAGATGGATAATGATCGTTTTCAGTTTGGCATATATAAACATCTAAGACCCGGATGATTAGCAATATATTTGTTATAAAATATAGTATCGTTGGGTTACTATCCCATAACATAGGTCACGTATTTACTTTGGGGCTAACTCAATCTATATAAATTGTCCGTATATCTTTGTATTTGAAACCATTAAAAATAATCGGGTGAAGTGTATTATTTTTATTTAGGGCTCCTTTACCTTCACCTAAGAATTTAAAAAAAAACGTTGTGTTACTTTTAATCAACAAAATTTCAATAAAATCGTTGGAGTAGTTCCCAAAATCCTTTTCCGTTTAATACGATAACTTAGTAAGTGACACATCAATTTTAAAGACTGCATTCAGGACATAAGTATTAGCTCATTACCGGCAAATATATCTAGCGTAGACTGGATCGGCATCGAATTAGCGATGGAGTCGTAACAGTAATCATTATCACCTTTATGTAACCACTGATGAGTATCTACATGTACTTTGTTGACTTTAGTGGAACATTGTGAAATACATATTAGATGAGGGATTTACAATTATGTGTAAGCATTAACTTTAAAATCCAAATAAAATTACCTATCTGTGTCCTGTTTCCGTTTCCCCTTCCATACATACTTCCTAATTCGCCGCGACGATCTGTGATTGGTCGCTTGAAGACAGTCGAAAAAATATGGCGGGCGAGTCTTGTTGAGCGCGCCGTGTGCGCTGATATAATTTCCAAAAATAACGACTTCTAAGGACTTTTACTGGCCAAAACAACCCTAAATCTTCATCGCGTATATGTGATGGTGTACCACTAGTGTAGGCAGTGAAAAGGAATACGGTTCAAGCAAGAAGATCGCTAGCCGGCCGGCACAAGGCCCCGTCGAAGGCGATTCCTTCACCAACTCCTGTCCACCTTGGATCCAGGTTAGTGCTTACTGTTTTTCCTCGTTGTGATTCTGGGGTTGATCGGAGAATGCAGTAATCCTTCCAGAAAGTCGCAACATTAATTTATGGTGCCTCCTGTGAGGACATTCCTCACGTACTTATTTCAAATTTACCCACTTAATTTCAATATTTTCAATTAAATTTAATCAGTAAGTCATCAATAAGTTATCCAAATATGGATAACTAATTTATTCATAAATAGACTTATTATAGATTCAAATTAACTAGGTACTTACCCACCTAGCATTTGTCTATTTGTCTAACAATCTCGGATCAAACAGGGAATTCCATACCTGTGCCATACCATAGTAAATACCTATTGCTTACGAGTACATACTTCTTATCTCGTTAATTCCCTTGTAATAATCCCTTAATCGTTCGATTTGTATGCCATAAGGTACTATCTTGTTAATCAGGCTTTCGAACTATTTTGGATAGCCTATGTACTTACCTAGGGTCAATTAATAGCAGTGAGGTGTGTATTTATGATTATAAGTAATAGTCCGTAGTTTTAAAACCTACGTGTTTGGTGAATGTCTGTTCCATTACTCAGTTTCCATTTAAACTTTTGCTACTTACCTACATTACTCGTACTTTTCACAATTAGTGCCTACCAAAACATGGCGGAAGGAGAATTAATGTCCACCATTGGAAAACGTGAATATGAGTTTAAAAATATGCAAATACTTTATGACTTAGCAAAAATTACGAAAGAAAATAAAACTAAATTAGCATCCTTTCGAGCTAGGTATAAAAGAATTGATAAAATTCGTGATAATTTCTTGGAATGCAACGATCGTGTAAACCAGTTGCAACTTAAACTAAATCCTCAATTTGTTATCGATAATACTGATTTGTTGTCATTTGACGAGTTATACTATTTTGTCATTGAGTTCGCCGATTCTCTCGACGCAAGCGCCGGTACAAGTTCGCGCTCGGAACATCGTCAAGGTCATGCGCATTCCAGCTCGCAAGTGAAACTACCTAAATTGCAAATAGCTAAGTTTGATGGTAATATAGAGAACTGGCAGATGTTTAAAGACAGTTATACGTCGCTTGTGCATAATAATGTTTCGTTGTCGGACACAGAGAAATTTTACTATTTGTTGTCATGTCTGTCTGGGTATGCCCTGACACTGGCTAGGGGTGTTCCTATAACATCAGCTAATTATTCTGTGGTTTATGCAGCGTTGCTAGACAGGTATGATAATAAACGTATTTTAGCCACCGCTTATTTAGAAAAAATAATAAATTTAAATCCGATCCAACGGCCATCATTATCAAACTTATCACAATTAACCAACACACTTTATGAATGTGTTAATGCCTTGCGCGGGTTAAATATTGATGATTTAAGTGAATTTCTTTTATTTTACATAGCATCTCGGCCTCTTGATACAGAAACTAGGAAAAGGTTTGAATTACAAAATACCGAAGAAATTCCTAAATTTAATAATTTGATTGTTTATTTACAGAATTATATAAAGGTATTAGAGGTTAGTCAACCTAGTAATTTACAGTCATTCAATTCTACAAATAAACAAAACCACAATAATACAAAGAAAGATAATTTTTCTCGACAGTCAAATTCTTCCTTAATTACTTCTTCGAACTCAAATAATAATAAACCTAATCAGGCTGTTTGTGTGTATTGTCATGAAAATCATTCAATATATCGCTGTGGTAAAGTACATTCTATGAATATAGGACAGCGACAACAATTAGTTAAAGAGTTACAATTATGTCAAAACTGCTTAAGGCCCGGTCACACTAGTGCAGACTGCAAGTCTAAGTCCATGTGTTTCATTCGTAACTCAAAACATAACACATTATTACATGAAGAACATACAAGTTTATTATCTAATACCATTGACCTAAAGGCTTCTGAGAATTCCAATATGAGCACTTCCCTAACTTGTGCAACTCAGCCAAACATGTTAAAGACACCTATGAGTACCAAAATTATTGGTTCAGCAGTGGTTCGGTTGAGAAGAGTGGATGGTTCATTGCAGTATGCTCGTGTAATCATAGATAGTGGCTCAATGGACTCTTTCATTACAAGTAGCTGTGTGCGACAGTTAGGTTTACATATAAAAAAGTGTAATTTAAATGTAACCGGTCTCGGTCAAAATTATGTTTGTAATATTAAAGGTTATACGTTTGGCTCTATTGTGCCTAGGTCAAATGACTCGCCCCAATTTGATATACCATTAGTGGTTTTGCCTACAATCACTTCAATGATTCCTTCAACCTCGTTACCGTCGGTTGTCAAGGAAAAGTTTAAACATCTGGATCTCGCCGACCAAGATTTTGATAAATCGGGTCCGATCGATCTGTTGTTAGGAGTAGACTGTTTTGACCAGATATATACTGGTTCACGTTATAGCCCAGGTCCTGGTTTTCCATGTGCACTGTCTAGTGTATTCGGCTGGGTGATAAGTGGTCAGTTTCTTCAAAACGTGGTGGCTCAAACTCCAGCCACACCCGTTACGTCACTCATCGCGTCTTCTTGTGCGCTCGATGAGATCGTTCAACGGTTTTGGGAATCCGAAGAACCGCCGAAATGTAAAATTTCCGGTCCTGAGGATGAAATATGTGAACAAAAATATAAAAATGGCAAATATCGTACCTCTGACGGTCGTTATGTTGTACCAATTATGCTTAAGGATGCTATGATTCTCCTAAGGCTCCAGCCTTAGGAGAATCATATCATCAGGCTCTTAACTGTTTTCTCAACTTGGAAAAGCGTCTTGCCAGCCAGACTGAGTTGAAAACGGAATATAAGGAATTTATGCAGCAGTACGAAGATCTGGGACATATGCAGCCTGCTGAATCTTTGTTATATTATTCCTCACCATTGTGTAATACGACCCGATAGTACAACGACACGTTTACGAGTAGTCTTCGATGCCAGTAGTCGGACCTCGAATAATCTGTCACTCAATAATATTGTTCATGTGGGTCCTAAGCTGCAAGTGGATATTGTCGATTTAGTGACAAAATTTAGACTTCACAAAATAGTTTTTACTGCCGACATCCGTCGTATGTATCGGCAAATATTGATAAGACCCGAAGAAAGGCATTATCAACACGTGCTTTGGCGTAATGATCCAACTGAGATCTTAAAGGAGTACGAACTTAAGACAGTCACGTACGGAGTTAGTAGTTCACCTTATTTAGCCATTCGAACACTTCATCAACTTGTTGAAGATCATGGTTCTGAGTACTCAAGTCGTGTAGCTCAGGTTATCACCCAGGAGACATTTATGGACGATATCACAACTGGCGGCTCTTCCCTTGAAGAGGCGATCAAGCTGAAGGCCGATATCACATCTTTGTTGGCCAAGGCTCACTTTGAACTACGTAAATGGACTACCAACGATCCTCGTCTTCTTAAGGATGTTCCTCCTGCATTTTGACAAAGTTCCAAATCCTTCGATGAATCGGGAAATGAGTTTGTCAAAATATTAGGGATACGATGGAATCCCATTAATGATTCTTTTTCATATGCCTTTTCAGACTCGTTCGAAGTCAAATTTACTAAAAGATCCATACTCTCTTTAGTAGCTCGCATTTTCGATCCACTCGGTTGGATATGCCCAGTAGTCTTTGCAGCAAAATCGCTGTTGCAAGAAATATGGCGGTTAAATTCATTGTGGGATGAGACTATTCCAAAACATTTAACCAAACAATGGCATTTAATAGCGGCCAATTTGTCTCATTTACGAAAATTTCTCTTCCGCGGCTAGTTATACCTTCCAATCCGATGGAAGTACACTTGGTAGGTTTCTGTGATGGTTCTCTGAAAGGCTATGGTTGTTGTGTGTATATTTGTGTGGTTACTAATGAGCCCAGAATTTCTACTGCGACTAGTTTACTGATTGGAAAATCTAAAGTAGCTCCTTTAAAACCTACCACGGTAAATAGACTCGAGCTAAGCGCAGCGGTGCTTCTGGCAAAAGTTCTATCGCACATGTATAATTTGCTTAAAGACCATATAACTATTAATTCTATTCGAGCTTATTCAGACAGCAGCACTACCTTGTCATGGCTTAATACCGCCCCTCATTTGTTAAAAATGTATGTAGCCAATCATGTCATTCAAGCAACTGATTTGATTAGTCCCGATCATTGGTATTATGTTTCGTCTAAGGATAACCCGGCCGACTGTTGTAGTCGCGGAGTGTCCTGTCCAGAGCTTATAGACCATCCTCTGTGGTGGAAAGGTCCTTCTTGGCTACAGGATTTGCCTAGTCAATGGCCTAACAAACGGGTTCTACTTCCAAAAGAAGACTTACCCGAGCTCAAACCACTAGAAACTAAAAGTCTTCCCGTGATTGATGTAAGAAACCCACTTCTGGACTTAATTGCCAGACATTCCTCTTTTACAAAAATTCTAAGAATTGTAGCATGGTGTATTCGATTTATTTCAAATTCGAGGGTTGCAAGGCAAAATCGAATTCTTTCATTCCTCAGTAGTACTGAACTCGAGAAGTCAACCAAAGTGTTAGTTAAATTGAGTCAGTATCATTATATGTCTTCCGAAGTCAGTCGAGTGCGAGATAATGAATCATGTGTAAAATCCATTCAAAAACTTTCACCTTTCCTGGACGATGATGGGATCGTGCGGGTGGGGGAACGCATCGATGAGGCTAATCTGTCACCATCTGCGTTGCACCCTTTTTTGTTACCTAAACAATGTCCAATATCTAAAATTATAATAGAACACTTTCATATAAAATATTTGCATTGTGGACCTAGAACCTTACAATCTCTTATTCAACGCCAGTTTTGGATAATGGGATTAAGACTTCTGATACGTACCGTGCTGTCGAAGTGTGTTAGATGTTTTAAAGTAAATCCAATCGCTTGTCAGCCAATGATGAGCAAGCTTCCGGCAGCCAGACTTCAACCTTCTCGTTGCTTCGAAACCACTGGAATCGATCTGGGTGGCCCATTTTCCATTAAAGAGAGTCGCCGTCGTGGAGCAAAAACATATAAAGCTTACTTATGTCTATTCGTATGTTTAAGCTCAAAGGCTGTACACTTGGAAGCCGTAACCGAATTGAGTTCAGAAGCTTTTCTGGCTGCTCTAGACCATTTTGTCTCTCGACGTGGAATATGTCATACGATAGTAACTGACTGTGGGACAAATTTTGTAGGTGCCAACAAGTATCTGAATGAAGTTTCTAACATGCTCCACAAGCATTATCCTGAAGTGTCAAATGGTCTAGCGAACCGCCATATCAAATGGAAATTCAATCCCCCCGGCGCCCCTCACTTCGGGGGTATATTTGAAAGTGGCATAAAATCCACAAAATATCACCTTAAGCGTGTTGTCGGTTCTCAGGTTCTCACTCTTGAGGAATTCTTCACAATATTAGCTAAGGTAGAAGCTTTATTGAACTCTCGTCCACTCTGTACGTTATCAACAGATCCGTCGGAGTCTGACGTTTTAACCCCGGGACATTTCCTAACGGGAGGTCCTTTAGTCACCCTGCCCGAAGAACCAATAAGTGAAAATTCGTGTCCGCGCTCTCGTTGGATGATGCTTAAGAAAATTACCCAGAGCTTTTGGCGCGTATGGCATGATTATCTTCATACATTACAACAAAAGAACAAATGGTTCGTACATGAACCAAATATTAAAATAGATGACTTAGTCATAGTTAACGAACCTAATCTTCCGCCGATGTTCTGGAAGTTGGCACGTATTGTGCAAGTGTATGCTGGTTCGGCCCAAGTAGTCAGAGTAGTTACTCTCCGAACTGCTAACGGAAAGACTTTTCGTAGGCCGGTAGTAAAGGTTTGTCCCTTACCAATTAATTAAGATATTTTTTCATAAATTATTAAAACATAAATACACACTATCCTTAGGCTAGTTAAAACTTATTTATTACTTTATCTTTCGAAAATAATATTTCTAGATATTCTTGCAATAGTGCGTAGCTATTGCTTTTGTTTTTTATCTTTCAATTTGCATTCTCTGTGAAACCCTTGTGGATTTCAGGTGGGGGAAAATGTGTAAGCATTAACTTTAAAATCCAAATAAAATTACCTATCTGTGTCCTGTTTCCGTTTCCCCTTCCATACATACTTCCTAATTTGCCGCGACGATCTGTGATTGGTCGCTTGAAGACAGTCGAAAAAATATGGCGGGCGAGTCTTGTTGAGCGCGCCGTGTGCGCTGATATAATTTCCAAAAATAACGACTTCTAAGGACTGTTACTGGCCAAAACAACCCTAAATCTTCATCGCGTATATGTGATGGTGTACCACTAGTGTAGGCAGTGAAAAGAAATACGGTTTAAGCAAGAAGATCGCTAGCCGGCCGGCACAAGGCCCCGTCGAAGGCGATTCCTTCACCAACTCCTGTCCACCTTGGATCCAGGTTAGTGCTTACTGTTTTTCCTCGCTGTGATTCTGGGGTTGATCGGAGAATGCAGTAATCCTTCCAGAAAGTCGCAACAAATTATGTTGATCAAAATTTAACTTACATATCTAGTCTTTATCACTGTCGGGTAGACAGAGCCCAAGGCCTAATACCCAAAACCCACTTTTATCATGTTTGTGAGCTTTGAGCGATTCGTGGAAACAATTAAAATAGTGATAGGTTTTTATACGCATCGCCAAATGACAAACTAAGTACCAGTACTTAGTTTGTCATTTCCAGTGACTTTCCAGTTTCTCGTGAGTTCCAGTGCTTTTGTCAAACCTAAATCCAGATTTAGGTTTGACAAAAGCACTGGAACTCACGAACTAAGTGCGGAGTTAATGTGGCTAGGCATCTTCTGCTACATCATTAACATCTCAATATTATTGCATTCTCATTCATCAACATTTTTCTTAAGTATTGTATGTCTTTACAAGGAAATATATTAAAATTATAATTCTTAGAAACCAGTAAGTACCAAAAAATTATTATAATATTCTTAATGAATGAAATTAAAAAAAAAAAACTATATTCACCAAATGACTTCATTCTTCTCACTGAGAAAAGAGGCATTTACCTTCTGCTTATGTAACAAAAATTTAAATAATGTCAAGATTAAGCTGAAACTTACGATAAAAGTACTTAATTTACGTTGCTTCGTGAAAAAGATAATGTGTCTCCAACATTAAGTACACTTTTATAGATATTTGCACAAAACTTACATTTGCACAGAACTTAGTTAAATATAAATAAATATATATGGTCAAATGATACGGATTAAGCTAGCCCCAAGGTACGTTCGAGACTTGCGTAGAAGTGGACTAACTCAACGATACTATATTTTATAACAAACCCGCCGACTGACACGATAACCACTAAGAGCTCGTCTGATTTTTATAAACCATCTGAAAAAATATTATGTTAGAAAAGTGACAGTATTTCAGCCTCAGTTTCATTCCGAAGAATAAGAAATCAGATCTATAAAAGCAAATGTCAGGGAAAAGTCTCAATTAAAAAAAGTAGGTACGACTACACTTAGAACCATAGAAACAATAATCCTCGCCAGGAACGCACGACCTACATAACTGCGGAATTAACGTCGTTATGATATTGGATATCATACGTTTATTTAATTGCCATTTACACTCCTGGGATTAGCTTTACATGTTGTTTATATCTAATTTTAAGCAGAAAAATTCCGGAAAATCTTATTAAAATAATTTAGCAAAGCTTTATTTTTAATATTGAGAAATTAGTCACTTAGTTCATCATCATCATCATCAGCTTCCTCGCTTTTTCCCTATTTGGGGTCGGATCTGCATGTCAACTCCTTCCATTTCTTACTATCATTAACCATATTATCCCCTGTCTAATATGGTTAATGATAGTACCCCTGTCTCTCATATCCCGTCTAATATTATCATTCCATGTGATTTTCGGTCTTTTCCTTCCTCTGTAACTATTTACTTGCAGGTGGACCATTTTTTTTGCTAGTTGTTCAGCATCTCTTCTCATTACATGGCCATACCAGGTCAAACGATGGCTTTGTAATTTCTCCACTACAGGTGGCACCTTCAAACTCCAGCTAATATATCCTTATCTTATCCAACTTCGTTACCCCGCACATTCATATCTGCATCCGCATCTCCGCCACATGAAGTTTGTGTTCCTTCTTTTTCTTCGTTGCCAAACATTCCGCTACATACAACAAAGCAGGTCTTATATACCTTGCCCTTTAGTTTCAATGGGAGCTTAGTCACTTATTTCATATAAGGTAAAAAAAATCTGGATTTTTCTCCAGAAAAACACGAACTAAGTGCAGAATTAACGTCGCTACGTGAAAGAGATACCGCGTCTCAAACGTCCCGCGTTACAGGCCATTAACACAAGCAAAACTTTAACTTTCCATAACGAGTCGTATCAACTTAGGATAAACAATGAGGAACGTGCATGAAAAGTAGATTTGAAGAACTGATTATGTAAGCATCTGGCTTAAATATGATGTGAAGGTCACATTTAATTTCATATCGATTCATTATGTTTGGGTAAAATTGGTTGAAAAAGTCCATTTCAAAGTATGAAAAATTATCAAACTTATCTTACCACAAGAAAACCTCTAAATAAATAGCAATTTTTATTATGAAACATTTCCGTAAACGCAATACTTAACATAGCTGCCGAACAAAGTTCTCACACCACGCAAACAAAATGCTCATTAAGTGACGTCACTTTTTATTGTTTTTTCTCAAGGACATTTATGCCGAGAGGAAAATTGTGACTTTGTAACCCTTACATTTCAAAGAAGTTTTGGGTTAGCAAGGTGTTTTTTAACTGTTATGCTATTTAAAAAAATTAAGAGTACCTCCCATAGCACAACTAAAAACATTTGGCAACTTTCCCATTAATAATATCTGAGAAGGCACTGTATTGAATACTGTTTGGGTATGTGATTATTCACTACATATAATTACACCGGCTATTACGTCCCAGACACGTTATTCGCGTGTCACTATGTCATATTATTCTGCCCACTTCCGTGTGTGTGACAGAGTTTGTATCAATTCATTTGTACAAACACTACCGATACCAAGATATTTTCAAAAACAACTGACAAAATTATTTAATTTAGGAAGGACTCTATTTTCTGTAAGATTTTCTTAGGCTGATTTCAGAGTGTCGCCGCCGACTTGCGCTTTTCAACAGCTCGCGCTTAACAGTGCACTGTGAAACGAGTTTTGGTATCGCGCATTTCGTCGGAATGTACAGCTGTGTATAGTCGTCATCATTGGGACAAATATTATAACAGGATAAGCTGTTTATTTTCAATGGAAAAGAGTAGAACAGCGACGTCGTAAAACATTGGAAATTGATTCGCTTCGCCGCATCGCTTCGGCAGAGCTGGTCGCCGGCGCGCATCTCGTTTGAGCTGTGTGACTATGAAACGCAACTAATATCTAGCTAGTGTAATTCCAAGCGCGCGCGTGTCTGGCGCTAGTCAAACGCATGACTCTGACATCAGCCATATAAAATATTTAAATGTTGTACCAGGAAAAACACACTAAGCTCAGAATCGACGTTGCTCCGTGAAACAGATGCCGCAATTCAAATTTTACTGCCCATTAAGACTATCAAAACTTTGATTTTCCTTTAAGTACGTGTTATACAAACTTGCAGAAATAATCACGGGAAATAATTCATAATTCTCAGAAACTTCTGGATACCAAGAAAGTATTTTATCTAAAAATAAGGATTTATTTACAAAAGTATTTTTTTTACAAACAACTTTATTCGAATATATAAACTAATATATATCTATACGAAATTTATTCTCAACAATGAGAAATTAGCCACTTAGCACGAGATAAAAATTAAAATAATGACTGGATTTTCCTCCGGCAAAACACAAGAATTAACGCGGAATTAACGTCGCTACGTGAAAAGATACGGCGTTTGTCATTTAAGACTTCATAGTTTACTTACAAAGATGGACTGTTACAAAGATTTTTGTAATTCGTAATTTTATTAATTTCAACTTAGCGTAAACAATTTTATCTATATGGGAGCCAAGAATACTAAGACTTTTTGTAGACTAATTGAAAAAATTTCACAAGAAAGACGGACTCTGTTTGTTGCAAAAGCTTCATTCTTAACATTAAGTAATCAAGCACTTAATGCTCGTTAGATAAAAATAAAAGTAAACTCTGGATTAATCTCTTTCAAACACACTGGAACTCATAAACTAAGAGCAGAATTAACGTGGCTACGTGAAAGAGATACCGCCACTACGTCTGAAATTTATATTACTCTTTATTTACACGTCTGCTTGAAAAAGAATCTAAGTAAGTAAGTATTTTATTTAAGAGCACACAAAAAATAACAAAAAACACAAAAGAGAAAGTTACAAAAAATAAAAGAATAAATAAAACAATAACAAATAAAAAAACATAATTTCAGTTTGGTGCTCTCAAAAGGCTCTCTAAAAAATCTAATTATCAGATCATAATTATTAGAACAGCCTCCGTGGTCCAGTGGTTAAGGCGTTTGCCTGTTGACCCGGGGGTCGTGGGTTCGATTCCCACCGGAAGCATACTTTGTTTAGTTGTTTTCAGTTTGGTTAGGACATTGCAGGCTTGAATCACCTGATTGTCTGATAATAAAGATGATTCAGTGCTTCGGAAGGCACGTTAAGCCGGTGGTCCCGGCTGCCATCTGGTAGTCGTTAAAGGAACCACGTCAGAGGCCGAGAGGCGGTTGCGAAGAACTCTGACACCAGGGTGTGTATGGTCGATTGACCGTGACACCTACTCGAAATGATGATGATTATTAGACGATATCCAAAAGTTCTTGGCGAACTGGCAGCAGGCTGCGTTAGATAGAGATCGGTGGAAAAAAGAAGGGGAGGCCTTTGCCCAGCAGTGGGACACTTAACAGGCAAAAATATATATATATATATTATAACACCTTAGTATCAGTTAGTATCTTATAAATTATTGCAATGTATACTTACAACGTTTAAACTTCAGACCCAAAGAATGAATATACTTTTTATATAGCGATTTAGAGCCAGACATAATGTCTACGATTAAGGGTCTACATTTTCCCAACATTCTACAATGTCACAATAACCAATAACATGGGATGGATATCCATATTACACAACATCTGAGATTTAGTGTCGCCACAGTCCCAAGAACCCATGTATATTCTAACTATGAACCCACTATAAGTATAGATGTAGACGTGCGGGGTGCCGAACATTGACACAGAGTAACGAGGGGCCCGTAGCATTAAATTTTCAGGGCCCACCGCATCGGCACACGACATGGGCCCAAATTGAAGTAAATCGGGACACGGCGACCTCAGACTACACCTCCTCAGCCCCTAATCAAAATTTTAAAGCGATTTGGTTGGAAAAATTACCCGTTTTACGATAAATTGACGCTCTTACTCCGATTTAGGTTTGGTTCGAATGCCATTGGCTAAATCGAGTGCCTTCATGTTTATTAATGGGGTTTAGTTGGAAATATGTTTACGTAAGTAACTACAGAGACGGCTTCTAAATATTTATGCATTGATCGTCTAATGTAACATTTATCTCTACAAGTTGGATAGGTTTAAAATCTTGAACCCAGCTTATCGCTCACAAACTCATAATATCTTCCGGATGCAATCTATTTGTTGTTAATCTCGTAAATTTATAATAATGTAGAGTTATTTTGGGATTTGGACGGGTTAAATAAACGACCTTTATAATATTGACAATGGTGTATTCTATTAACAGAGCCGGTATTACGATATAGGTACTTAATTGCCATCATCATTTTTATTCTTAATAAAAACTATATTGTAACTCCTTTAAAAACTGCATAAGTACCTATTTCTAAAGCTTTTTGTGATTAAAAGAAAAAAATTGCTAAAAATTGTAAACGTTATTGTATTAAAATTAGTTATACCTAAGTACCATCGGCGGTGTTGTTCTGAGCCGTTTAGATTAATTTCTGTGTTTCAGGAAACACTTGACCACTGGTCACGGCTAACCGTCACAAATAAAACTTCATATCTTTAACATAGTAACCTAAATTTTTAACCTATACCATTCTTAACCGGATGTAAGAAATTGGATATTTACAATATTATAGTCCCCAGACACTATCTTATACTTCAGAAAAGCGCGTTAGGACGATGGTCTATTAAAGTCAACATCAAAATGGCTGATTTTTCCCTCAAGTACTTACTACAATTACATCCGCGTGTACAATTACACGCGGAAAAATAAATTGCATATCAATCTCCGAACATTTTTTTGACATATGGGCCGGCCTTTCTAAATATTTGCGCTTAATTTAAATGAACCTCACATACAATACGTTATCTTGTTTGGCAATATGAAGCACAATGTAACAATAAAGATTCGAAATATGAAATACTGAGACAGCTATATCCGTGACAAAATCTAGTCATGGAAATAGCTGCATCCTCGCCATGTCCAAATGCATCAAACGTTAATGCGTGCATGATTGCCGTGGAGAGTCCATTACGGAGTCAGCAGCCATAGTCTATATTTATGAGCACAAATCACAAACAACGTATTGCTGTACAGATATTCATGATTTGCTGTAAGTACTTACAGAAACAATGCCCTTTTTTTCACGTACAAAGTTAGAATAAATGGGCATCTCTTAGATAGGCATGTAACATCCTCGTTTTCATCGTCACTTACCATCAGGTGAGATGGGAGACAAATTCCTAATCCAACATCTAGTAAAAAAAATAAAAAATAGATGCCGCTGGAGGACTTTATTTAACTTCACTATGCCAATGCCCAAATGCTGCAGTAGTAACTTGGATAATGATTAATTTCGTAAGTATTAGAGGTAACATTGGTTGGGTTTCTCTAACAACAATTTGTGTGGCTGCGGCGCTGTCCAGACTGCCCCACTTCTTGTAGTATGGAGGACCTTGTTGAGGCGAACGATCGTGCCGTGGATGTGGCCAAGTTCTAGTCAAGAGTAGTGTAAAGAATAGAATTTTTAGTAGTGTAAAAGAAAGAAGAAGTGGTGGCCAATATAACAGTCAGATTCTAAACAGCTTAAAGAAATATGATATAGTTTAAAAAACCGCCTAAGTGTGAATCGGACTCGCGCACGAAATCTTCCGTGCTATTATCTACAAAAACGGCAAAAAATCATGTCTGTTGAAAAGGATAAATATATTAAATATTTTTTTTATTTTCAATTAATTATTTATATTTAAAGGGAATATGTAACTAAATATTCCGTAAATACTTCAATTCGTTATCAATGTCGAGCAAAAATCACGTTTGTTGTATTCCCATACTGCTCCTAAATTATTTATTTTATTCTGTTTTTTAGTATTTGTTATTATAGCGGCAACAGCAAATACATAATCTCTGAAAATTTCAACTCACTAGCTATCACGGTTCATTAGATACCGCCTGGTGACAAACGGACGGACGAACAGACAGACAGCGGAGCCATATTAATAGAGTCCTGTTTTATCCTTGGGCTACGGAATCCTGAAAACTGCTATCTAATAATGACAACCTGCCTAATGTAATACCGTCAGAAGCAAGAAAACCTTCAAAAACTTCATGATTTTGTATCTAACCCAATTACTTAATCGCTACTTAATGCTAGCCTATTTATCAATGTGAGAATACAATCGGAAAGGGAACCATATCTGCGAATTTGACCATTGCTGCAACTACGACATGTTCAAATACATCAAAGTTAATGCGTGTATAAATACCACGGAGAGTCCATTGCGATGGCAGAATATTTGATATTCATGAACACAGAATAGCAAAGAAGTCCAATTTAACCGTTTAAGAGGTGTTTGTGATCATTACTAGATATTTAAACTTGCTAAAGATGAAAATTGACGGAGTTTCATTCTTTCATCATTCAAACTTTCATTACCTATTTCACCCCTTTAAATATTTTTTTATTGTGATACAGTAAACTTTTGTTTGAACCATAAATTCATATATCATTTTTTTTATATTTCTGACTTCAAAATTTACCAAGGTACTATACTAACTTTAAACGTTAATTTTAACCTTTTTTATATGAATCGTCGATCGGTCAAGAGCACCTCGGAAGGAAACCCAATAAAATCAAGAATATGTGGATAAGCGCGCGTTTGATTGGATGGCCACCATCACGATTGCTGCCCCTGTCCCTCACCTACAACACCTATGTATTAGTGTTTGCAATCCGTATCACATTAACGTAATTTCAAGAACGTTTGTTCTCATGTTTCTAGACCCAGCGGTTTCAGTTGATCATTTTCTTCTTTTCAGATAAAGATAAAGAGTATTTATTTGCATAAACATGTGCAAACTACATTAAATAGATATATTATAAAAAGACCGACATATTTACCATGGCTGGTGTGCAAATTCATATAAGTTCAGAAGGCATGCAATTAAATTAAAAAAATTACAAAAAATTGAATAATAGTGAAAAGAAAGTTTTAATATTTACATCGAATCTATGTCAAAAAAATCAGTTTCTATAAATTTAATATAGTTTTAATCTCCTTCTTCTCTTTTTACATGCTGAATATATATACATATTACATGGAGAAAAAGAAAAACGTAGTATGTGCCAGCTGCGTCTCTTCCCGCGCAGATCGTAAAAGCCGATCGAGTGAATGAGCGGAAATCTGCAGAATCATGCCAATAGGCGATACGGCTAGCAACCCATCACTATTTAGTTTTTTTCCATCTACACGCCCACCAAAAGGCTTAATGTGGCCATAAGGTCTTAGAGACTTATTCTCTGTGATCTGTCTACATAACTCACAAGGGGAAAAGATGTGATACTTTGTATGTATGATGGCAGCCTCCGTGGTCCAGTAGTTTAGGTGTTTGCCTGTTGACCCGGGGGTCGTGGGTTCGAGTCCCACCGGAAGCCTACTTTGTTTAGTTGTTTCCAGTTGGGTTAGGACAATGCAGGCTTGAATCTATGATGAATCCTGATAATAAAGATGATTCCGTGCTTCGGAAGGCACGTTAAGTCGGTGGTCCCGGCTGCCATCTGGTAGTCGTTAAAGGAACCACGTCAGAAGCCGAGAGGCGGTTCCGAAGAACTCTGACCCCAGGGTGTGCATGGTCGATTGACCGTGACGCCTACTCGAACTGATGATGATGATATGTACGTATGTAGTTTTTTTTATATAAACTAAAATTATTTCTGAGAGAGTAGTATATAATAAAGCAGGAATATAAAGCTGTGCGTGCACTGGACCGGAATCGAAGCGGACGGAGCGGACGGATTTGTTGCTTTGTATGGATTTGTATGGCGCTACGTGCACTGCATCGGCATTTCCGTGCCGGAGACCGGAATTTCTGCCGGTGACGTCACCGGCATCAGCAGTCGTCAGTGTTGCCGTTCATAAGAAGATCTACCCCTTATGGTAGAACTTTTTATATTGGAATATTATTATGAATAACAGAGAATGGTAGAAACCTCATTTCGTAGGAATTCGATTTAGATTATCCATAACTTTTAAATTCATTAGCTAGTCACTCATTGTAGTCTTCCTCAATTACATATGTCGTGAATGAGTAAGACGAAAATACAGAGTGATGAAAATACTGACATTAAAAACAAAGATATAAATCAATGAACATTGGCTGCACGCACGAAAAATGTCACGTTCCAGACCAGCAACAGCAGCAGCAGCAGGAGTAGTAGTAGTATCACGCATCTATCTCTCCCCGTTATCACGTAAAATTATTGGCCGTAAACTGACTTTAGAGTCAACTAATTTTCAGAGTTCCGTAGTAAATAGTGAACCCTTACAGTTTCGCCATGTCTGTCCGTCCGTCCGTCTGTCCGTCCGTGGTTTTACTCATAGACTATAAGTACTAAAAAGCTGTAATTTGATACGGCTATGTATATTAATCATGCCGAAAAAGTAGTAAAATAAAATATAAGGTTCAAGAATATAGTGAAGTTCAAAAAAATTTTTCTTCAGTTCCCAAAGAATCTATCTTCTTCTTTTAATAAATCAGCATATAATGTATGAAACTCTCCATAGAGGAGTCTTTTAGAGTTCATATTATGCATCCATATCTATCTCACTCCAGCCAGAGTAATGATTACCCAGTAAGGTATAGACATCGTGATGATCTAGATCTTAGAATATTTTTTTTTGTGTTTTGGTAAAGACAGACTTAAATATGACACAGACATAATAATGGGACAGGGCAGGTTGGTACAGGTTTAGGTGGTATCTTCTCTATCTCTTTTATTATAAACAAAAGTCACCGCCGGTAAATAAAGCAAAGCGCTAGCAAAGCTATATGTTAGTGACCACTTTATAGGATAGCGCTGTGTGGAAGGTTATACTCCGACCCCAAAAACACGTAAATTAAAAAAAATTACAATATTGTAACTTTTGCTGCAAAAATGTAACATTTCAGGAAACGAAACGTAACTTATGACTCAAGGGCCCTGGCAACACTGTAAAAATGCCGGTCCGGAATCCGAATGCAGTGAATGCACCCCACCGGCATTTTGAAAATCCGGCCGCTCCGGCCGCTCCGTCCGCTCCGATTCCGGTCCAGTGAACGCACAGTTTAAAATGGAATGCTACCACATTGTTCAGTACTCATGAATATAGAATCGTATTGCCACTACCGGCAACGGACTCTCAGCGGCAATCATAACACAAATTAACATTTTACTGCGCCGCGGTTGCAGCGAATTTATTTCGTTTGTCAACCATTTGTATATTTGAAATAGCTTTTTGCCTGAGACTTCACCTTTGCAGTTATAGCTTATGTGCTTGATAATTTTCATGACAATCCATACCGTAGTTTCTTAAGGAGTGACAATTATACATACGTCTAAACGTCTTTACAAAAAACTTTATGTTTATATACCTATGGTAAAAAACCGGCAAAAAAATCATGTCTTTTGTATGGGAATTCATATTATTTTTATATAATTATTAATTTTTAAAGTGAATATATCACTTAATATTCTGTGAATATTTCAAGTGTCTACCTGTTGCCGTTATCATAACGAGCAAAAACAAGCAAACAAAACACGTTTGTTGTATGGAAGCCCCCTTAAATATTTATTTAAATCTATTTTTTTAGTTAAATTTCAACCGTCTAACTATCGCGGTTCATGAGATACAGCCTGGTGACAGACGGGCAGACTGACGGATAGCGGAGCTATATTAATAAAAATAAAATAAAAATAAAATAATTTATTTAGGTAAATTGTATACAATTCATAGACAGATGTTGGAGCCTACTTTTAAGTCATAGAATACTTGTATTGTATTAATAGGGTCCCGTTTTTACCCTTAAGGTACGGAACTCTAAATACATGAATTAAACACGCCAGCTTCAGTGTAAAGATGAACCTAAGAAAATTTGTGTTGCTAACAATAATTTTTGTTTGTAGATTTGTTCCTTTTAATACCTATCTATTTTCCGCTCACTACGTAAATTTTTGCTGTGGTTTTGTTCTCATAGATAAATTCACAAAATATTAATTATGAAATCTGTTACTACTAAATGTTTTATCTAGGACAATAAGTCATTCAAGTGTAATCCGAAATTAATACAATTGGTTGACATGTATGGCTTTCAGGTAAGTTAACAATGGTAGTGGTGATTATTCAATTTTTTGATGAAAAATTCACTGTTTATTATTTCTACACTAACACTTTTTCTACTAATTATACTATTTATAAACATAGGACGAGTTGCAAAATGAAATTTTAATTAATTATGATTTTCTGCAATGCGTCCCAAATGCGCTGTAGGCATGTGGGGCGGACGAGTTGTGGAATTACTCGACACCAATATGTGGACTGGACTATGCGGATGAGTATCATGAGTCCATTCATTGAAAAATAGAAATCCTTACTACTTACTGTCATACATATTATAATTCTACAGGCACTATTATAAATGCAAGATTGAGTTTATTTGTTAATTTATTTATTTGTGCGTATTTCACGCTTTAATCACTGAACTGAATAATACACTTGAGGGAAAAAGACAAAAATAATATTGGAAAAATGTACAGCTCCCTAGGAATCAACAAAAACGCGAGCGAAACCTCGGGCGTAAGCTAGTATGAAATAAATTCTAGATAAATCCGCAGAACGAACAGGTGTTGGAACTTAGAGCAAATTGTGAAAAATCAGGCAAATCCATTTGGCGAGGACTTCTCTTTTTCCTGGTTATATTTTTATTATCTTATTAAACTGTCAGAAAGTTAAAGATTGTACCATTTTCGTTCCCTATTCCTTGGCTGGGGAGATTTACGAGAGCAGGGAAAAACGTTTATTTTATTATCCGCTCCTTTGTTCATTTCTAAAGGCATTTTAAACCACGCACCAAATCTCAGATTATTTATGTCACTTTTTCACGTTATTATGTATGTCGACATTAGATGACACTTTCTTTGCCGTTAGATTTATTCTTAGCAAAAGATTTTAAGTATTATTTTTTTCCTTGCGAGGTAGACAGAGCTTCTAAGATTCCTCTCTTAGAGTCTTTAAGATTCTCATACAATAAAATTAAGCCATAATGACTTTCGACATGAAATTGTTAATAAAATAATCCTAACTTATATTATTGGTATAAGCCATTTAAACTGTTTCTCTTCAGCTTGAATCTTTGAGTGCTATGTGGTGATCTGTATTACAGGTTTCGTTTGAAACCTATCTCAGACACCACTCTCGGACAATTTTCATGGTTGTTTTGTTTTAAATTAAATGTATTACTGTTGTGTAAATTGTGATGAGGAATAAATGTATTTTATTATTATTATTATAAATGTGAAAGTGAGTTTGTTTGTTTGTTACGCTTTCACGCCTTTAATACTGAATACACGTTATCTGGGGTACGGGGAAGTACTAGGATTTGTGTGAATAATTTTCTGATGAAAATGACTCTATCCCCAAATAGGATTTTACTCATACATACATTACGTACTAAAATGTATTTTCCCCAGGGTAGGCAGACCCTTTTTTCTTTACTCCCAAACCAGCATTGAAACATTGGGCTCGAAATCAGAATTACATTTATAGTACGGAATCCTCTACATGCAAGTTCGATTCGCACTTGACCGGATTTTCATAATTATCATGAATTCTGATTGTTCTTGAATATAGTAACATTTTTACAGGAAAAAATCTTTTAAATAAACTTCTGACGCAAATCTCTAATTCTGATCAGAAACCCTCAGAGTAACACATTTATTACGCCTTTGTAGTTCCAGGCTCTCAAAAATTCCCTAAAATATAACACCGAATAACTTAAAGGTACATATAGCTCCTTTTTATTCAAATCTTGATCGGCCTTCTTCGGACGTGGTCCGAGGATGGATGTCAGAGATCTGTATATTAGGCTAGATGCCGTTTGGGATTTCATTAGTACGGATACCAAGCATGTCATGTTTTCCGTTTGATCATATCAGCCGCAATAACAGGTCTATGTATAGAAGTGGGCACTGGACATAGACCCCCCATTTTCCATACTCATCACGCTTAGCAGGTAGCATTTATTTAACCAAAAAAACTAACTAGGATGGCGCAGCAACCCCTTTATTTGCGCGTAGTTTATTTGACTTGTCCCGGTTCCACAAGGGTAGGAGTTTATTGGGCTAGAGGATAAGATAATAGCAGTTCGGGGAGGCCGGGCACTCGTACCCATACGTGCAATTGAGGCAGGCCGTGGAGTATGGCCCCTGCCATATTTTCCATATATGCACTTAATTCAATTACAATTTACTCGGGAATTTTTAAACAAAGGTATTTTTCTCGGTTACTGAGACCTATAGATTGTTATGAGTATTTGCAATAGATAAGCAATTTAATGCGTTAATCTGCACGTCTTGTTGCCGAGGATGTCAAACGTGAACTGAAGTCGGAGTAAGATAACGAGGCCTACTCGGTACATGCTTGACAGGTAACAAGCTTAATCTAGCCTTAATACAAATCTTTGATTGAAGCGATCTCAACTTGAAGCGTCATTTGTAAACTGAGAAGGTCACTCCGTTTAGCATTCATTCTCATTTCAAAACGTCCCTGTTTTAATCTTCAGGTCGTCGAGTTGTTTTTATTGCGGGACGAATATTCAATTAAACGCTAGAGTCGTAAATTTGGAAACGCAAACCTAGGGAACCCTTCGATTCCCCTTTCATTAAATCGATTATGGGCCGTGTTTAAACTGCTTTTATAGAGGTGAGGACTTTGATCGCCAAATTGCTTTAAAAACAACAGGTTGACCTCTTTTAATGTGGTTTCGTTGCCGACCTCAATTTTATTGGATTTCAACTTGACTTTTTTAAAAGATTTAAGTATGTGTAATGGCGAGGATCGGTCTGAGAAAATAATTTTTCTAATTAAAATTGAGAGTGAAGAGATCCATAGTAAAGTAGATACTATGGTCCAAAACAGTCCTATCTATATTGGACATGGCCACATAATGTCACTCAGTAAAGAGTTCGCCTTTTATAGCTGTCATTTATTTTCGCACCGCTCAGCTCAAGTGCAACTTTCCCAGTTTTACATCTCCGCAGCGTACTTTAACATCAACCCTTTCCTGCTTAACAGCCTCTGTGGCGCGATGATGAACACCCAAGCCTACCGGAGAAGGTTGAGAAGTTTGACCTCTCAACCTTCTTCCAGCCTGCCCAGGGAAGATTTTTTCCGGGTGGAAGCTACTCGGAAGAATATCCGATGGTCTAGGTAGGTGCTTTCTTTTCCAAAGTTGTAGCCAGGTTTTGGTTTTAGACTGCCAAGTAGGCAAACAGGCATACGGCCATCTGATGGAAAGTGGTTACGCTGCAAGACCAGTGCCACTCGCACATTGCCAGCTTTGTAGAATTTTTTTCACGCGCTTTTTAGATAACCCCATTTTTGCATTGTCAGTGATCCTCAGATAAAATAAAAATAAGAAAACGCAGCTTTTGTGCTTAGCACTGTTCCGCTACACATCTTTTGTGAAAACGTAGCCTAACTCCTGTACATTATTCATGAACCTGTCTCGTAACGAATCGGGGAAATCTGCCGAAGATAATGAACTAAAGGCTTTTATTCAATGCTATCTTGCTTTTATTTTAATTTTGGTAGTTCTGTATTTGTACGGCCATATTTAATGAAGTCTGATAATTATACTAACTTTGTTTTCTTGTACGCATCTAATAAAATAATAATATATCTTAAATAAGATATGACTATCTATTGTAAATCACGGTACATACCTATTGTAATTGTGTACAAGTAATTGCTGATAGAAACGGATAAGTGAAACCTTAGATGCCAGCGGTCTTTCCTCCGACGGAAATAGTAAGTTACAAATAATGTTTATTCAGTTGGAATCGCCAACTAGTTCGGTTTGTCACAAAGACCATGATCAGGGTGAGTGTTAGGGGTGGCGACACGGCGGTTTTTATTCTCTTAATAATACGTATGCTATCTTTAACGGTGAACAAGGAAATGTTAATAAATACATTTGTAGGAACCTAAGGAACCCAATTTATTTCCAAGTGTTGACCTTTTCAGAAACATAAAAGTAGGTATGTCATGAAACACGTTTAGTAAAAGGCTAGCTAATTGTAGAGGTCTGTTCGGGAGCAGGAGCTCTATTTTTGGATCGGCAGAATCGATCCGCCATTCGTTGTCAATCTTCCGCATGGTGAATCTTAATTGGCTCTATTTTTGAACAATTATTCGAATAGGTCGCACGAGACCACTCGGACTCAAACGCGTGCTGTCTGGTAAATTCGAATACAATCTAAGTCATCACCATCAGGTCCTTTTTAGTCTCCACTACAGGAGCACGACCCTCTCTGTACTACTAGGGCCATACTTGGCCAGAGCAGCCAGAGGACTTGGCCTACACTCTCCACGCTGGCCAGACGGGTTGGAGAGGTGTCTTAGATGTTTATAAGCTTTGTTTAGCTTGTATTTCCTAAGTCGCCTTCTACGACATCCACGTGAAGACTTGGAGTGGTCCTATTCTACTCTGCCGGATACCACACGGCTAGTTTACAATCTAAGTAAAATCTGATAATATCCATCATGTTCCATCGGTCTCTTTGGTTCCCGTCGAAACTCATTAGTCTTATCTATCCCATCGAGCCCCAATGGGTCCAATTAGGTACCATCGTATACCATAAGAAGTAGTATCTTTTGTAGAAGGTACCTGGCATTGGAAGTATTAGTCAAATCAAAACCACAGGAACCAGTTTCTACTACTCTTTTTTTATTTACATATAATTACGATGCAAATTCAAAAATAGAGCACCAGGACTTGTTAAATTTTGCACAAACTTTCACCGGAGTTGGGCTGACTCTGAGTCAGTGGTTACTTTGAAGTCATGTGCATGGTATTATTACGACGTTCCCGCACTCTAAGGTCGGGCCAAGCCACTTAACTTCATTATGTATATTCTATTAATCCTATGGTGTGTAGTTAAATTTGGATCACAGTAATTCGTTTTATCTTCAGTATTGGAAATCACGGTATAAACCTATTGTAATTGTGTACAAGTAATAGGCTAGTTTCGTAAAAAAATGTAATTAGTCCGTCAGTTAGATATTCAAAAAATATTGGACACGTATTTTTTCTTTTGTCGATTAAACAAAAAATGATAAAGATATAGCCATTTGAAGTTCCGTGTGACGTCATAGTTTGCTACAATTTTGAGCAAACTTTGACGGCACGAGCCCCCACTCCTGAACTTTGACGCGCTTTATTTTTATTATTTATTGTTTATTTGACAAAAGATAAAATACGTGTCCAATATTTTTTGATTATCTAACTGACGGACTAATTGTTATGTTATTATTACGACCCAGGAAACTAGCCTATTGCTGATAGAAACGGATAAGTGAAACCTTGGATGCCAGCGGCCTTTCCTCTGACTCAAATAGTAGGTTACAATATTTATTCAGTTGGAATCGCCAACTAGTTCGGTTTGTCACGAAGACCATCATCAGGGCGAGTGTAAGGGGTGGCTACACAGCGGTTTTTATTGTCTAAATAATAATTTAATATAATTATTTTAATTTTATTCTCTTACTCCTTAATCCGATCAAATAAAAAACCGGCCAAGTGCGAGTCGCGGTATGGAACCCTTCCTTTCCATACCGTTATCTCTAAAAACGGCAAAAAAATCATGTCTGTTGTGTGGGAGCACCCCTTTAATATTAATTTTATATTTATTGAATTATTAATTTTTAAAGTGAATATATAACAAATATTCTGTGAATTTTTCGAGCGTCTACCTGTTGCCGCTATTAATATTGAGCAAAAACAAGCAAAAAAGATTACGTTTGCTGTATTCCCATACAGCAAACGTAATCTTTTTTGCTTGTTTTTGCTCCCGCCCCCTTAAATATATGTTTTATTCTATTTTTTTAGTTTTCGTTGTTAGCGGCATCAGAAATACATCTTCTGTGAAAATTTCAACTATCTATCACGGTTCATGAGATACAGCCTGATGACAGACGGATAGACGGCCAGACAGACAGTCAGACAGACTGACAGACAGGCAGACAGACGTACAGCGATATTAATAGGGTCCTGTTCCCTTCGTCCCGTTGGGTGCGGAACCCTAAAAAGAACTAATTCTGTACTTTGGTAGTGGATTACTTGAAGTATTTTTAATATTACTTCACATTATTTTGCATTTGATTAGTTAAGTGAAATACTGATTATCGCCAAAAGTGGTAATAACAAGTTTTACCTCACAATATCATTTACATATGGCTGCAGAGAAATCTGACGCCCTCCCAGTATAGTGTTTTTTTTATTTACATTCAACGGCAAACGAGCAGACGAGCCACCTGATGAAAAGTGATCACCGCCGCCCATGGACATCTGCAACACTAGTTGTTGCAGATGTCCATGGGTCATGTCGTTGCGACTCACTACTGATTTATCATTTAGGCATTTAGCATTTTAGTATAAGTAAATTTATTTCAATTTACAAAGATAGAAAAAACATAATCGCTGAAACTAAACCTACTAGAAAACCCTAAATTAGTGACAAAGTAATCATAGTAAATCATTTTAGTATTACATACAATATTATAGATATCACGTCCAAACCTCTTCAACTTCAAGTCTTACGTAATACAACCCTCACTTAAATTCTGATTTACGTTCGCAGATGACGTTTACAAATAACACCAGTGAGCTGCGAATAGTCCTAACAATAAATACACATAAACATAGTTTATAGTCGTCTCAGGTGCAGCGAGGAGCGGCCTGGCCTTGAGGGAATCTGATTAATTAGGCCCACGCCCAACCCTTTGAATTATTTGTGCGCCGAGCGAAATCTTCTTAAGATTGTGTTTTCGAATGTTAGGATTTTCCTGTGGCGGGTTTTCCGGCAGGCTAAGTAGCTTAGAGCCTGGGGCAGAAATTTCGGTACCTTTATATAGAGTCTAATCACGTCTTCATTACTTACGGGTTGCACTAAGCTTAGTGCTATAAGACGTAAAGGTTAACTTTGGTTTTTTCTTGCTTGTATGTAAGTTGCCAACGTTGGTGTCAGATTATCACCAATGGTGCCTGCGTCCAGGCTTACTTAAGGCGCTGTATCTCTTAACCGTTTGTAGCGGACATCACGCGGTATATACTCGTAATGAAATAAGATTGAAAGTGGCGATACCGGCTGGCCTGTCACCGGACTTATTTCAAACCCGTGTCTGCCATTTCCGTGTTAATTTTCACATTTAATAATCAAATAATTATAACCAAATATTTTTTTGATATCCATCTTGCTCATTTAGTTATACATTTTACAGACGTAAAATTAGTAAATTAGTAGTTCGCGACGAAACTGTTTCTGGATATAGCTATTTTGCTATTTTAATTTTGCTAGGTTTTAAATATTTTGTTGTAAGTAATCATTTATTTTGATCTTTGAACTGTACTTCATATTTTTTCCTGTTAGTAGTTCATGAAAAAAGGGTAACTGCGAGACGAAAAAATAGACGTTTTACAGTATTCTTCAGATGCACAGCGCCTTAACATATAAAAGCGCTAATAATGGTCGCGCCCACCAGGCCTTCGGGTTCCTTTCACGTTAAGAGTGGTGGTAGGCGTGTAAAGGGGGTTGTAAATAATAATATGTTGCCAGCCGAATTACCTAAGACTTGATTCTGAAATGTTTGCCCATTCCCTGAACTGGCGTATATGATCCTCGCGGGAATAAAAGTAGCCACTGTATTCTTTTTCTTCCACACGTGCAAGGAAATCCAACATAAAATAATTGGATTACTAAACCTTGCTGGGTTAATATAATAAAATACAGGGTGATGCAAAAGTAATGCCATAATTTGAACTATCTGACATAGTGTTAGAAAATAAAATAAAACTGGCCAAGTTCAAGTCTGATTCACACCTTTATCTGTGAATCAGACAGATTATTATATAAGGTTCCGTACCACCGTACAATATTTAATTACAATAACCACGGGCCTTGTACATTCCCTGATGTATGAATGATTTAATACGCATGAATAAATAATTAAATAGGGACAAATCACCAATCACGGTGCATGGTCGATTGACCGTGACACCTACTCGAAATGATGATGATGATCACCAATAACAATAGAACGTCGCATGGAAGACCATGCCACCTCTCTTGTGAGGTAAACTCCTGCATAGACAATATTGCCCTTAATTATCTGTGACTTACTTTTTTTAGGGTTACAGAAGAAATAATTTTGTTTAGAGAAAATGGTAAAACATTATCTGTAAGTTTATTATGTTTTTCTTCATTTTCTGTAAAAATATGAATTATCTATTTGATGGGCTAATTTATAATTATATTAATTATTATATTTTAATTATATTAATAATTAAAATTATATTAATTATAATTATTAATATTATATATTATATTCTTTTCCCAGGTAACTAGCCTATTATAGTAGAACTAGCCTATGTAGCTTAATGTCCATTATATTTTTTTATTCATTTATTTATTTTGCCCTTTTTTGTCATTAATATTTTTTTCATAGAGGGAGATGTGAGGCAGAATGTGTCTTCACTTCTTTACTTCGGGCAATATACTGCATTCAGGACTCTACTTCATACTATACTCCTTCGTTCCCCTCTCAATTAAAAAACAATGCCCTTACCCGTGACGCATGGGGCTAACATATGCGTTTTAAGTATCCCATGCGTCACTATTTACTATTTTTCTCTTGTCCTTATGAGTGTTGCCAATATAGTAAATATTGATCTTATTTATACCGGAACCCACAGCACACCCCATGTTTTCAAATAACTATCCATATATTTCTCTAAAAGATCTATTGCGACACTTTTATTGTATTTATGATGTGGAGTGAGCGGCAGGCGTATATATGTTGAATATCAATGCGGATTGATATCTCGGGTCGTGCATAACAATAGGAAACCAACAGGAACCAAATCTTTATTCTACGCCGTACGTATAGTGTTACGTTTTTTCTGTGGAATTTCCAGTAAAAAGCTTCTCCATTTTGATATTTGCGGCCAAGGTTATTGTTAAGAAATAATTGGGTATTAGGTTTTATGAATACAAATTTAAATTATTTGTTAAAACTTAAACCATAAGTGCTATTACATGATTTTATCTTTGCGTCATTTTTTTTTTATATCCGCTTTATCCGTTTCCTGTTTCCGAACTACACATCAACCGTAATTTTTTTGGTTATCACGGCCTCGCAATGAGTATTATGCCTAGAGTTCGAAATTTAAACCACAATTCTCATTCGTTTGTAAACGTCGCCTGCAAACATAAATCAGATATCTAGGGAGCGCTATGCACGGAGAGTTAAAAACGGCTCGGATAGATTCAATCTAAATTTAATTCCGACAAAGCTGGCCATCCCTAATAGAGTTCCTCGTGAATTCTTTTCCGCTACATTCAGCGCTTCTGACCGGCGCGGCTGTAACGGACGTCCGCTTCCGGTCCGCATCCGCGAATTATTTGCACAGATCCAAATATCCACTGATACTAAACCTTTGTCAAAACATATCACCGATTTCACGCTCGATCGTAGATGAAGCATTTTTCGGATATTTCTTGCTTATTCGTAGGATATTTCTTATCGTCGTGTTTTGTTTTGGGTACGGATGCCTGCACATCAAGCATAACAATGATGTTATAATAAACTCTACTCAATGTACGACTGTGTATGTATGTCTGTATAGTTTTATCTTTTTATACAAAACTACCTACTTTAGTATGTGTGTACGTAAAGGTCAAATATTTGAAGATAAATTAGGACCACTTTATGAAGTTTTATTTAGATGAAATTCTGCTTTTGTAGTATGTTGGATAACGATTGGATCACCTCTATGATGGAGTCATAGAGGCGATCCGATTACGAAAAATTTCCCAATGCGGACGTTTATGACATGAATTCACCTTTTTAAAAATATGTGAAATTAAGTATAAAGTTTTGAGCTTGTGTCATGACATATTTACCCAAAGATACTATAATAATGTACATATAACAGGTATATATACCCACTCGTACATACTTAAAGATAAGATCAAACTGAATAAGATCGTGTTCCACTATGATTTGACCGGGACTAAAGCAACCAACATACGGAGCGACATCTATTAATCTAATAATATTTTTTTCAATTCAACTTTGAACTTTTACCTATAAAAGGAACGCTTTAAAAATACATTTAAGCACAATGCGCTTAAAAATAACTTTCTATTCAAAACATAATTGGAGTTAACTCAGTCTGTGGTACACTTGGCTTCCCACTAACTTCCCTTCCATTGATGTTAAAGTAAATGAAATTCTTTTATAAATCTGCATGATCAAAAAACTCGTGAAATCGCTTGTCTTTTGACTTTAATCGCTACCTTAAAGAAGATATTTAACATTCATTTCATTTCAGTGATCAAAAATAAGTAGCTACCTGCCTTTTCCTTTGTGGGGGGCTTTTATTGAAATTAATGAACGAATCCGAAGTAGATTTGATGAGAAGATTCTGGAACTTTGTTTACGACTTTGCTGATTTGTAATTAGAGAGAGATGACAGTTGCACATCACCCGACGACGTCTGTCGAGATGTTAATGAGTTTTGCCTTTTCAATCAGTTTCAAATCTATTGTGATGTTTTAGAATATTTGCAGACATGTCTTTAGAACAATTTACAAAGGGTTGACGTTCGAATACGCGAATACATAAACATCTTGTTTACAAAATGTCAGTCTTCACTTGTTTATTAAGTATGACAGTGCGAATACATTATACATTGTAAATGGATGCTCCTTTGATATCAAGAAATAACGGTTTCAAGTTACTTATCTCTCATTCATTCAGACTAGTTAGGTAATAGATAAAAAACATTGTGTGGATAAGACGTGCTGAGTCTAGCAGTTTGAGGAATCAGTTTGAAAAGGGAACTGTGGTGTTTATTTGTGTAGTGAAAACTATCACTTTTGAATTTTGGTGGTAGTGTTACATTTTTAATGTCTTTGGGCATGTTCGTTTTTAGTTTGTAGTCGTGTGAATTAGTGTGGAGTTATTATAGTGAAAATAAGTGACGTGCCAGATATTGCGAATATTAGAACATTATGGTGATAAATCTTATTGATAAATCTTATTTGAGATATTGTGCATTTTGGAAGTTGTTCTCATGTCTTTTTTAGTCTCCACTGCAGCAGCATGACCCTTTCTGTACTATCGGAGTCATACTTGGCCAGAGCAGACATAGGATTTAGCCTACACTCTCCTCGCTGGAAAGACGGGTTGGAGAGGTCTCGTTTATGTTTATGAGTTTTGCTAAACAAAACTCATATTTACTAAGTCGCCTCTTACGACATCCATGGGAAGTCTTGGAGTGATCCTATTCCACTCTGCCGGAAACCACACGGCTAGGAAGTTGTACTAGGCTCTATTATTAGCAGTGATGTATTAAAAGTCCAAGACCGTGAGACTGATGAGACAATAAATGATTGGCTCCTTCTCTGATAGTAAGCTGAGGCGAGGTTGGCTAGGGAGAATAAATAGTGAAGGCTGTATTCTCATAGGTGCGAGCGAGAGCCGGGCCGTACCTTACCATCAGAGACATACTCTTTTTTTTCGACAAGTATATTAATAAATCTTAGATTCGTCCATTCAGTAAGTTAAAAAATCAAAATTACTTGTTAGGCTGTCGCAACTCAGCTTGCATTTCTGGCGAAAAGGCTAATTTTCTTTAAAATAATTGTCTATGAAACAAAATTCATCCCTCCAAATAACACATACGAGTCTCAAAAGAAACCAAAAGAAAAGCTGTTATAAACCAGAAAAGAAACACCGCTTTAACAAATAGCAAGCACCTAAAGCATATGTCACACTGGCACCAACTCGTCACGTATTTATTAAAGTAGAGGCTCAAAGTAACAATATTTGCAGAAGGATAAGTCATGCTTATACTTATTAGCCTTTATTAACAACAATACTAAACATGTAAAAAGTGCATCTGTCAAACGTCGTAAATGTTCAAACAAACGAAATAATTATCCTAATCAAGAAGGTATTAAATACCTTCTTGATTAGGATAATTATTTCGTTTGATTGAACATTTTGTTTCAGATAACCCAACGTTCAACGTGTATTCAAACTTACATTGTGCCGCACAAACAGCAATACAGATTAGCAAAGATTTCTAATATAAGATGGTAAAGCTCAATAAAAAAAATTATACATCTCCATTTGCGTAAAACAATTGGAACTAATTTCTTCAACTGGAAAAGTTACTTTTTTGCATAAAAATGCCGAAAACCATCAAATGTAACTTATTTAATTTATAACACAGTATTTGTCGAAGTGAAAGTCTTACGTATACTCTATTCCTCAAAATCACACAACATGACACATGTGTACGACCATACAGTTCTATACTTTATTTGATTCAATGTCTCCAGCCAGGGTATGTTTTCAATGTTTTTTTATCGGGTTTTACATACGTGCACAATTGTACGTTGGGTGGTGGAACGTGTAGGTACCATGTTACAGTAGGAATGTTGTCATATAGCGGACCCAGGGTTTCTTCACACCACGCTGAGTGTGCAATTGAGGATATGGCCAGAAAGGTAAAGCGATGTACTCACCTTTCTTATAAAATAACTGTTGACTTGTAATTAAATCTTAATAAAAGGTCAACAGTTTTTACTTTATATTATTATAACATAACATTTAACTATACACTAGATAGAGTGACAACATAAAGCGATATAAATCTACCCAGAATAGATTTTTCAGTTTCCTGAACTGAAAAAGTACTTTTTTTTGTTCTATCAAAAAAATATACAGTCTAGGTACTAAAAAACCTTGCTTCATGCCAAATTTTACAATTCTAGGTCTACCTTATAGATTTTAGTTCCTTGCGAGATTCGCAAAATATGCGACATGTAGATACGGTTATATCTTTTGATACGTTGTCTAAGAAATTCGTTTTTTTTTAGCTTTATCAGCAGATATATCATATAAACAGCTTGATAAAATCTCACGTTCGTATGAAATTTGACAGAGATAGACAATGAAGACTCTGAAGACCGAGCATAAGTGAGACAAAATCTTTGTAATGTTGATAAAGAAAAGATGTTTGTTTCTATTTTAAATTTAAATCACTTAATACGGTTTTATCGCGTTTATAAGGTGGCAGTTCCGAAGAACTCTGACACCAGGGTGAGCAGTGCATAGTCGATTGACCGTATCACCTACTCGAAATGATGATGATCGCGTTATCACATTATTTTTACACCTAACCTTTCGAAAACTTTACAGTTTTCATGGTTGTAGGTAGACTAAATTAACATTAGTCTTTTTTGGTTTTCTTGAAAAATTTTGTATGTTGTTTTTATTGGTCACCTTCCGGATCCATCATCAGAGCAACTCATTGACTCCTTAATATTGTACAAGTAGTATCATCTGACTTCTAAAGCAGAATTTAGGATCAAAAATTTCAGTCAGGTAAAGTATATTGTGAGGTCGCTTCTGTGACGTAAATAATGCGCGGCAGAGGTGCATGCCGGTAGTGCTGCAGTGCAGGCTCTGCCTTGACACAATTTATGGGCTGTCCCAAGCTAGCACACAGAGTGATCGCGGCGACTGCATCGATCCCTAATAAATAACTGGCCTATCACAACATGGAGCGGGGACCGTTTTTTGTGAGACCGGCAGCGGTGGGGACTAAAAACTAAAAGCAAAGCAAAATGTAGACGGTATAGATATATTAGTATAAAAGAAAGAACTCAATATTCTAAAAGTGATTTCATGTTCGTTTACATACATTTACTTACAAACTTCACACAAATTTCGTCTTCATACACGTAATACGGGATATACGACCTGATACTAGGCATTAAGATCTTCTTCTGGGCATTACAGCTTATTTTCTAGTCAAAATGTTAGTTTATACAGTTCTTGACCAATAGATAGCCACAGCGACTCTTGCCTCATTAATATCTACGATTTTGCAGGTGTAGAGCGCATTTGGGGCACGTCATGAGGTGAGTCCTTGATAGCGTGACGCCACAGTCACAACGTCATTGCTGGAGTTAATAGCCCTATCAAACTTTACTGAATGCAAGAGACGCCACAGTTAGTGACTGAATTCAGTAAAATTTGATGGAGCTAAAGGCTTATTTCAAAGTGACGCCGCCCGGCGAGACGTGCCGTTGACCAGCTCGTTTAAACAACTGTGAAACGTGTTTTAGGATCGCGCATTTCATTGCAATTACATTTATGTATAGTCGTTATCATTGAAACAAATATAATAACAGGATTAGCTGTTTATTTTCTATACAAAAGAGTGCAACAGCAGTGAGAAGCATTTTTAAGCTGGGAAAGATAGATTTGTTGGCTTCGGGAAGGGAATGTAGGTATTAGGATACTACTCACCTGGATGATTGGAGAAAAAACAAGTAGGTGCTCGGCAGGCCAGGTGCGCGTATCCGATGCCATACCTGCAACCACCAGAAGGCAGTTCAACAACCACCAGAAGGCAGTTCAGGATGACCCCTGACCTTACACCGACCGGTGTCGCTGTAATTTCGTACAAAATGCGCGACTTGCCGCTTCCGTGAAACTGTAAATTTTACCTTTACGTGCAGTGCGACTTAATAGCTGGCAAACGACAGCATTGAGAGCATTTCGTGTAATTCCCATTTGGTTCGACTTCAACAGAATTCTTAATTAGAATCTATTAGCAGCTCCTTGCGTTGCTCGACACTTTTGAATGAAATCTCTTGTACCGTTAAGCAATTATTTTAAAGTGAAAGATATTTGAGTTAGTTTAGCAGCATAGGAAGGGAATCAGTAATATGTTAAAACATTACTTAAATTGCAGTGACATTAACAAATAACACGATAAATGTGGCTTTTGGGCCTTTAGCTCTGTCTAAAGACATGATAATATTTATATACAAAAAGTAGGACTGCTATATGCTGTAGTTTAATCTTTGTATGAGGACTTTTTCCAGACTTTTTTATTTTTTATTAAATTCACTACTTTACTGTCATAATTTTTATTCTTTCACTGTCATCATCACCATCATTCCAGCCGTTAAAAGTACACTGCTGGACAAAGGATGCTCCGTTCCATGGGAGAATTTTGCCATAGTCAACACGCTTGGCAGGTGGGTTGGCGAGCGCGGTTTCTTTGGCTTCCAACGCTGCTGTCGATCGGAAGTATTTTCAAGCTGGGCTATGATAGGAATATGTTAGATCTAGGAAGAGAATGAAGGTATCATTATCGTCACAGTTTTTTTTCCCGATTGCATTCTCAGCTGTGGTGCGTCTGAGCCCTAGCTATATAGTCTGCTATTATGACAATATTAAAATAGTAATAAGATTTATCTTTGAAAATAAAGTACAAGTAGGTATTTTCCCGAGCCGGGAATCGACCCCGGTTTCCCTCGGGTAGCAAGTAAGCCGCCAGGTCATATCATTTCTATTGTATATTATTGTCTTTCGTTTGCAGGACCAAAAAAGTCACGGACTGGAGGCCTAACGACAAACGGTGGTGCGATGAACTCAACCTATATAACAAAGACTTAAGAAAATAAACAACAGACTGACAAAAATTTTAAAGTGTGAAAGAGGCTTTTGCCCAGCATTGGGACATTAACGGCTCGTAATAAAGAGAATAATAAAGCCGCAGGTAGCTTGTGGCGAGCTGTTGGTAACGACACCTTGGACCCGAGTGCTCCAGAGAGTCGGTCAGGTCAGAGCCTTCGCCCCCGACGTGTCTTCATCAGTCGGGATGGAAACCCAAGAGGGCTTACAGGACTCTCACCTCTGGCTTGCCTCAGTTGGCCTTCCTGAGAGGAGTCTTAAGAGCTGTTGCTCCAGGGGTGAAAGTGGTAAAGGGCATAACGCCGCAAGTAACTTCGAAGAAAGCGCAGCACACCTCTCGACACCACTGAGTCGCCCGCACCGGCGTTACCCCTTTTGCCGGCAAACATCGTCAGCTGTATTGAGGGGCCCATCTAGTGGACGGCAAGCCACCACCTGCCAATTACGGTCAAATATCATGATTATGGCAGGTGATTTGCAATAACCCAGTACAAGTCCACCCAAATACCAATCTCTTAAACCCACTTATTTTCTTTTTAAAATGCAATAATTCCTCCTCCACTCACAAGACCTTTTAAGGGCATATCTTACATCGGCATTTCCAGGAACGGGTTCTGGCAGGAGACCAACATTACAACAACTTCTCCAAAGGGCCGGTACGTGTTGGTTTTTATAACACAAAAGACAAAATGTCAACTTAGTCTACCTGCGACCATGAAAACTGTAGTTTTCGAAACGTTTGGTGTAAAAATAATGTAATATACGCGATAATACCGTATTATTTTTTTTAAATATTGGGAACTAATTATTCATCCTACTCATATTACTCTACGAGGTACTTTCCTGCTGGGTTACGTACACAACGTTCTGGATCTTTATCCCTAGGAGCTACATTTTTCGGGATGAAAGGTACCCATGTACTGAACTACTAAATTACATGTACTGCTCTTGAGGTAATCCTTATCCTTTCCTTACTTAATTTTATAAATGCGAAAGTGAGTTTGTTTGTTTGTTACGCTTTCATGCCGTAACTACTAAACCGATCTTCATGAAATTTTGCATACAAGTTCTCTGGAGTACGGAGAAGGACATAGGCTACCTTTTATCCCGGGAAAAGTACTACTCCCGAGGGATCGACATTGACGCGGGCGGAGCCGCCGCGGGCGAAAGCTAGTAATTAATAAATCTTCATTAACGCGGGCGGAGCCTCGGTCACAAAAAAGTTTAAAATAAATCCCAGAAATTACTTAGATAACATCAAGTTCCAGACTCCGCAAACTTGGTCTTTTCTAAAGAGTCAAGAGCAAGCTCGAGTAAATCGATCTTATCGGTGGTTTAGTCGGTGTTCATAGCTAGTTAGTGGTCAATAGTTCATTGTGAAATTTGCAAGCAGCAGAAACTCCAACGACCAACTAATTTACCGACCGACCAATCTTTACCTTCGACCAGCGTAGGTAAAGGAAAACTTATGCAACTTGCCGCTGTGCTGGCAAGCTATTAAATATACAAATCGATAACTTGAACGCGTCAATTAATTATACAAAAGTTCGAGTTATTGTGTAAGCGTTTTAGTGTGTATTATTTTCGCTCACACATTTACGGAGATTGTTTAGCCAGTGATTAAAGTTCGTAGATGAATCTAATATATCTTATATGTATATCACATTGTTTAATGTCTAGCGTAATGAATAAGAATATAAGACCTTTTCATATAAATCTAGGTAAATAAAGTTGGGCTTTGTAAGTTAATTTATAAGTCTACTAGGTTAACAAAAAGTGAAATGTACTCTATCAACTATTTTATCTTTCACTGCTAGGCGAAGACAATTTTTTTCCTTACATACTGTCTCTAATTAGTAGCTATTTAGAAATTTCAGATCCAATAAATAACTTCAATTAAAGATTATACCACTGCAAAGTTTTTCTCTAGTTAATTACGTCACTGTCGGCTTTTATAAAGACATTTTCTAACACAAAAAGCTCCGCTCGTATTTGATAAATCAGACAGCTTTGTTGCAATCTTTATTCATTTTTCTAAAAACGATTTATTATTTCATTTGAACATAAGAAGATTTTAAACTCGATGTAAAATACAGTTTTATTTATAAAGGTGTCTCCAACAGAGTGCACTACTTCGTTTATCGATATATTCGAATAAGTTGTGATATTCATATTGAATTGTAAAAAAGAAGACATGTGGCTAGCTCCGTGGCGCAGTGGTTAACACGCCAGCCTGCGACACGGGGTGCCCGGGTTCGATCCCCGGTCAGGTCAAGATGGAAAATGATCTTTTTCAGATTGGCCTGGGTCTTGGATGTTTATCTATATATGTATTTGTTATAAAATATAGTATCGTTGAGTTAGTACCGGTATGGTAATGGTATCCCATAACACAAGTCTCGAACTTACTTTGGGGCTAGCTCAATCTGTGTGATTTGTCCATATATATTTATTTATTATTTACATGTTCCCATTAGTTGTGTATGCAAATGGCCTCCACGGCTCTGATGACAGGCCATTACCCTTTTGATGAAATTTTCGATGACTTTTTGATCAAGACGTGGCTGTATCTCTCTGATAATACATTGGATCTCGGCCTCAGTTGAGCTCAGGAATGGTTTCTGGTATATTCGCGTAGACCAGAGATTTCACAAAACCCAGTTAACATCTAAACTACGTAGGTCTGGAAATCGCTGCTGCAATAAATCGATTGTTTCATGGGTGGTTTAGCAGATGATGCCGTCCTGCTGAAACCACATGTCGTCCGGATCCATACCATCTAGGTAATGCCACAAGAACTCTATTATCATATTCCTGTAGCAAATGACGTCCACAGTCACTGCGATCAGGCCTTATTTTTTTAAAGTAAGGTACTTAATCGGAATAATCATAATAGTACAGGATCCGGCTGCAAAATCAGTACGTTCATAGTGTGGTTAATCAAACTATTTTTCTTACATATTTACATGAATAGGAGAATACACTTTCAACAAGGTGCCAGTCAAAAAGTGCCCGCAAGTACTTTTAATTAAAATAATGAAAATGTATTACTGACATAAAATTTCATTCACTTAATTGTTCAATAAAATATTATCCATTAGACAGCAGTATACGTAAAGACTTTGAAAAACTATGGTTGCCGTTGCCCTTTCAGCCGCAACCTCTTCGCAGCCAGGAGTAAACAGGTACCATTTTGTTATAATTATTCGTTCATGACGTATATCGATCTTTTTTATATCAAATTGAAGCTTATTTTTTTCTGAGTGTGATGTTATAAGGTTGCCATTGAAAAATTGACCGCAAATAGGAGGTGCCAACGATTAAAGATGCTAGATTTTAAAAATAAAGTGAAAGAGAGTAAGCGCGCAGCGTTGCTTGTCAGACAAAATTGGCGACTGCCAGCCTACGCTGCCAGCTGTACAAGTTTTCGAAGCCATTGCGCATGCCTCAACAGATAAGGTTTTCAACTTTGACAGACAACGTAACTATTACAGTTTAGTTTATACAGCTGTATAAACTGTAGTAGTAATGAGTTTATAGACACTTAAAAAAATAATATCCAGTTGTATTAAAAAAAACATAACATTTATTCTAAAACAAAAAAATCTAATTTATTTATGAAATACAAACTAACATATATAAGTACTTATGAAAAAGAATACCTGGATTACTTATGTCAATATAATCGTGAGATACAAAATAATTACATTCATTATCAGATAAGCAGTAGTTTACATTGAAAAAGACAAATGTGCAAACAGTGACATCAATATATGTGACAGTGGGCATTTTTTGTGTCAAGTACTTGAGCGGCGGCGGCGACACGTGAGAGTTTTGGTTACAATTGCTAAAAAAAATTGTATCGGATGGCATAACGTTTAAGTATTAGGTAAACTAATAGTTGGTTCATTTCAGAGTAAGTAAATCAAAACAATAGTGTTATATTTTTAGATGTAGATGTACAAATCCGGAGAAATAAAAAATGGCTACTTTCAAATTGGAATTATAGGATAGAAACAGGCAGAATTCTAAAAATTTATAGTTAGTTGTATATTTCGTTTGTTTCATTATGATCGCAAAATGATATAATACTTGCTGTTTTACAAAAATATAGTTATTTTTATGTTTTTATGTAGTGTATATATAGATTTAGATAATTTTCCACGCCCTACTGCCATATAAACACATATTGACATTAGAACAAAAATGGCGGCACCATTTTTTAATATATGTATTTCAAACATAATCTTTTTTTTTTCGTTCAATAAACAAATTTACTTACAGTTAAAGTTTTACAGAACTCTTCAAATTCTTGCTTATCTTTCAGTTTAAGAACTGTAACTTTTACATACCCATACATTTCAGTTGATTTCATTGTTAAAATAAAATCATGGTATTAGTATTTTTTTTCTGACGAAACATTTACATTGAGAAACACTTTTTGAATGATACATCTTTAAAGTCAAGTAGATTTTTTGGTTTTGTACACAAAAAGCAATTTCCCATTTTTAAAAATTATCAAGATTATAAACGTGCTAAAATGGAAAATTAACCGAATCTGTCAAGGCATACGCGATGGATTCGAAATCTCAAACAGCTGACAGTCGCCAATCTTGTCTGACAAGCAACGCTGCGCGCTCACTCTCTTTCACTTTATTTTTAAAATCTAGCATCTTTAATCGTTGGCACCTCCTATTTGCGGCCAATTTTTTAATGGCAACCTTATAACATCACACTCAGAAAAAAATAAGCTTCAATTTGATATAAAAAAGATCGATATACGTCATGAACGAATAATTATAACAAAATGGTACCTGTTTACTCCTGGCTGCCAAGAGGTTGCGGCCGAAAGGGCAACGGCAACCATAGTTTTTCAAAGTCTTTACGTATACTGCTGTCTAATGGATAATATTTTATTGAACAATTAAGTGAATGAAATTTTATGTCAGTAATACATTTTCATTATTTTAATTAAAAGTACTTGCGGGCACTTTTAGACTGGCGCCTTGTTGAAAGTGTATTCTCCTATTCATGTCGATATGTAAAAATTTTAGTTTGATGAACCACATGATGAACGTAATGATTTTGCAGCCGGATCTACCGGAGTTCCTGGCGGGAATTTCGGCAGACTGCACGATTTTTGTTTTCGATTGTTTTGTAATTGCTTTCAGTGGACTCTAAATGTGAAATCGTTATAATTTGGTGTTATAAATGTCCATGTTTATGAACAATGTATGGAATAACTAAAATAAATTGTCATGGTGCGGCTGTAGTGAGATTTAGATCAGTCTAATAGTGTCTAATACTAACTCTTTACTTACTTGTATAGAGTTACTGTTAGCCAAGCATCTTCATTCTCACATTACATTTTTATTACTGCTAAAGTCTTCTTCAAGCACCGAATTAAACCCGCATTTTGTTATATTATAACTTACAAAGTGATTTTTTAGTACTCAAACTTTGGTTCATTTTGTCTAAAATAGTATCGTGCTGCTTAAATATGCAGTTGCAATTTTGGACCGCCAAAAAATTCTATTCATTGAAGCACTTGCTTTGAACATGCAAAACTGGAGAGCCTCTTCGGCCGAGCGAGTAAGTCGGAGGAAGAAAAAGACTACGGGGTTAAGAAATGTAAGAATATCTTGAATTTCTACCTCAAGTTACTTCATTTGGAATTCAGTGTTCAAATGTTCAGCAACTTTTTATCTTTGTTATATCACGTTATTTTAGGTTTGTATTTAATGGTGTAAATTAAGATAAGAACAAGACCGATTTATATATAACTAGCTTTCGCCCGCGGCTCGGCCCGCGTCAATGTCGATCCCTCGAGAATAGTACTTTTTCCCGGGATAAAAGGTAGCCTATATCCTTCTCCGTACTCCAGAGAACTTGTATGCAAAATTTCATGATGTCGGTTCAGTAGTTACGGCGTGAAAGCGTAACAAACAAACTCACTTTCGCATTTATAATATTAGTTAGGATTAGGATTAGGATAAAGAAAAGGTTTGTAAAGACACAAAGGCAAAATAATTTAATGACAATATCGTATCATAAATCCTAAAAAAAATATTATTGTTTGCTTTCATGTCTTAAAGTCGTGTTATAATTGACCGAGCGAGCGAAGCGTCTCAGTTTCGACTAGCCCAAAATTCTTTTGTCCGTCTGTCTGTCTGTTCTCGCCTACAGGTCGCATTTCTCAACCGATTCTCTTGAAATTTTGTGAGCAGGTTCGGTAATTATATATAATTTTTTTGTCGTGCCAGTTTTTCGAAATTTTCAATAATGGCGGAAATATGGGGGTCCGGAACTTAAAAAAACTCATAGCACAGCTATTTGAAAAAGAAATCAATAATGTCATTAGACTTTTTTGTTATTCTCATTAAGACGCAACTTTTTTGTCTGAACAACTTTTTTATACGATAAACTTGAACGTGTTTATAGTCGGCAATTTGCCCAAAAGTTGTCTGAAATCGATTTTCTGTATATTTTTTTGTATTAGTGCATTCAGTATGATGTCGTAAATACAAATCTATGGTATGACAAGTATAAAAATGGTGCGTAGTGCGTAGTAACTGTGACGTCGGCAATACAGAGAAAAAATGTTTTTTTTATATAAACATACTTACCATGTGCGGTATCAAATAAAAGGGTTTTATGAGTAAATTACACAGAAATAAACTTCACTCCCATATTGCTCAAACCCACGGACTATATGTAGTACAAAAGTTGAATATAAATTGAAATTAAAGAAATTGAAGTACGTAAAGTGGAAGAGGGAGTGAAATTGGACAACTTTACTTAAGGAACATATATCAAAATATGAAAAATAGTTTTTGGCTTAAAGCATGATACTGCCAATTACTTTTATGATTGAAAACACTGAATAAACTTAGAATCCTGAAATAAAAATTTAAAAATAAATAAAAAAGATTCACATGCTATCCTGTGACTTGAACCCGGGGCTTATAGGTGCCGGCCACATCTTTTAAAGTAAAGTTCGCATGTTTGTCTGCCATAGTAGTTGAAAATTAGCGTCCTATGCCCTATTAAAATTTTGACCAATTGGTAACAACTATGAAACCGGGTACTTAAACTTTGCCTCCCATTCACCCATGCCAAGTTCGCTATTCCGATATTTCCGATCTTGATGAGGATCACTCCAACTTAGTTAATGTGTACAAAAGCATACTAAATATGGTGCTCAAGGGCCGTGTTTCCATACAAGAGTAGTCCCCTGATTCCTCGCCGGATAGTACCAATAGAGCAATGATTTTCTACTAAAAAAATCCGTATGTTTAAATATTTTCATAATTGAATTATTTAAAGAGATATTATGAACCTTCAAAAACATGAAAAATTGGCACGAATTTCCGTTGTGTTCAAACATCAAGAAAACAAATTTGGGCAATTATATAAGAAAAAGAAAACACAGAAACATAGCTTATTTTACATTTTTAATGTTAAAAAATATTAAATCGGTTACGTTTTGGAGAAGAAATCAGAGGACTACGAAGCGTTAATTTGGTGTACTTTTTATAGGTATTTTCCGGCCGAGCTGCAGTTATCTCTATCGCACTCTGCGGGGTTTATTTAGGCACGCGGCGCGACATCAATAGATATTATAAATACCTATTTTTCAATTCTCTCGAGCTTAGTGTTTTCTCTTAAAAAAGGGTCTGGGTCAGGTCTTCTGGTAAGAGGAATGTAGGCTTAAATTTTCGTTTCCGGGAAATAGTAACTGAAGGAAATCATCCTTTACTCAATTAACAGATATATTTAAGAGCACTGGAGGGCAAATGTGGATGTTGGTTGTAAGGGCTCGCGAGGTCTACTGTTCTCGCAGAACCACTAGTAGTAGATTATAACACGACTTTAAGACAAGAATTTGAAAAAAAATTAAGAAGTAGCTAAAAATTTTAGCATATCCTAACTAAATTATTTCTTTAATTCAATAAGCAACATGCACCAAACTATATTTTGAGACGAGCTATGGTTAGTGCCAATATCCCTTGTGTTTTGGAGCCTCCCGATGGCTTGACATTGATACCTTGGTCGAATGATCGATGTTTATTGTGGGATGCAAATTATGTGAATACATTCGCCACTTCACACCTTAAAAACACAATGACTACTACAGGATCAGCTGCCGAGAATACTGCGAAACAAAATATGCTATGTACGCCTGTTTAAAACCTGCCTATATTTATGTGCCGGTAGCTTTTGAGACCACGGGTGCTTGGGGTTCTGAAGCAAGGGCCCTTGTCAATGAGTTCGGGCGTCATGTTGCTAAACGAATCAACGACAGTCGCTCCCTATCGTATTTGGTACAGAGGGTTTCCATAGCCATTGAAAGAGGGAAATACTGCCAGTATAATGGGTACTTTTGGTCGAGGGACGATACGGGCGGTCTGCGATTGAGTATTTCTGACGAAGCATGTTGCGGATGAATTTTGTAAATTTTTTGACGAAGCTTGTTGTTGATGAATTTTTGTACCATGATATTAACATGTATCCAATTTTGAATTAAAATCTTTGACTTTGAAAAAAGAAAAATAAGCAGCTCTGATTTCATTTGGACTTTCATAAAGTAAGCTATTTTACAGTTTGATGGAGTATTTATTTCATAATTCTCTAATCATTATTATTTCTCGCCGTTTAGTTGGTCTTCGAGAATTCCCTGTACGTGACTTTTGTCCTGTAACCTAAATATCTGACGTGGATAAATCAGTTGAGGTTAGAATTTAAGTTTTCAGTTTGATTTTAGTTTTATAACATCATGTTCTATCCGATCTTGAATAAAGTAATCTTGAAGAGTAAAACCGATATTAGTCAAACTACCAAACAGATTGTCATGAGAAAATTGACCCCTTTGGAAATACGCTTTCAAACAAAAATAGACTTTATCATATCGGTCCATTAATGATGGAGTTATTAGGTAGCAAAGCAAAAAAAATCATACAATCGCATAAAAAACATCTTCCTTTTAAGTAAATTGAAAATGTACGGAAATATTATAAAATTATGCAATTACAGTATTGTTTAATTAATTTTACATTTTCGTACTTTTGTCAAATTTTCAATCATCATCATCATCATCAGGTCTTTTTAGTCTCCACTAAAAGGAGCAGGAACATGACCCTCTCTGTACTACTGGAGCCATACTTGGCCAGAGCAGACAGAGGATTTGGCCTACACTCTCCTCGCTGGCCAGACGGGTTGGAGAGATCTCTTTGATGTTTTTGAGCTTCGTTTAGCTTGTATTTCCTAAGTCGCCTCTTACGATCTCCATGGGAAGACTTGGAGTGGATTCTACTCTGTCGGAAACCACGGCTAAAATTTCATTAATCATAAGCAAATATATCCCGCAAATTGAATTCTGCCCTCAGAGAGCAACTTGGAATGAATTCGGACTTTCATAGCGTAAGCGCAAGCTAGACAGTTTAATGGAGTCTAGCTTTCATAATTCTCTCAGCGCGATGTATCCGCCATTATTATCTGTCGTCGTTTAGTTGGACGGCGTGAATTCCCTGTGCGTGACTTTTGCCCTGTAGCCTAAGATCTGACGTGGTTAAATCAGTTGAGGTTAGAATTTAAGTTTTCATTTTGATTTTAGTATTATAATATCGTTATATCCGATCTTGAATTATGTAATCTTTAGGTGTAAAAACCGACTTCAATAAAACTACCAAACCGATTGTAATGAAATTTAAAAGGGGCCTATTTTGAATTATACCCTTTCAACCAATAAAAGACTATCAAATCGGTCCATATATGATGAAGTTATCAAGTAACAAACCAAGAAAACAAAACAGCATTTAAAACCTCTTTCTTTTTAAGTTGATTAAAAAATTACGGAAATATAAAAAAAATATGGAATTAAAGTAGACTAGAGTAATGGTTAAATCGTTTTACTAATAAAAAAAAATCTGACATTTTATTTTTTAATGTAATAAAAATTTAAATACGTGAGTGACCCGTTTTTAGCACATAATGTTTCACTTTAGTTTCAATGGTACAAAACTGACATACCTTAAATAAAGAACGAAAAATTTGCGTACTTTGATTAAGTTTTCATTAATCATAAGCAAACATATCCCGCAAATTGAATTCTGCCCTCACAAAGCAACTCGGAATTAATTCGGACTTTCATAGCGCAAGCTAGACAGTTTAATGGAGTCTAGCTTTCATAATTCTCTCAGCGCGATGTATCCGCCATTATTATCTCTCGCCGTTTAGTTGGTCGTCGTGAATTCCCTGTACGTGACTTTTGCCCTGTAGCCTGAAGATCTGACGCGGCCGAATCAGCTGAGGTTACGTTTCTAGTTGTAATTGACATTATGATTTTAGATTTGACAATATTAATTAACAAAATAGCTTTATCATATTTATTATGTACTTTCTGATGGTGTATTCTATAATATACGGAGAACTTGAATCCGAATTGAGTTAAGGTATTGTTTTCAGAGTGATATACTTAATGTAGAAGCGTTATATATATTCTTGATGTCACACAAAAGGTGACGGCTGCAAAACAGTGCTGGTCACACGTAAATGTATCCAGCGTAACACTGAGCCGTCACCTATTGTAGTACACAACACACTAAGTTGTAATTTTTTGTTTTTATAATTGTATTTTATGTTTTTACAATAAATATTTTTATTATTAATATATACCTAAGATATGTGATCGAGATGGTATGGGCGATTTTTTAAATCACAATTGAGAAAGAAATATGGTCAAAGGGCGATTTTTGGGAAAACAATATACTGCATTTAAAGATTATTAAAAACAGCCATTCCAGACTTGGCGATTGGAAAATTAAAAGAAAATACTGTATTCATTAATTTAAAACTTAAGGATGAAAATAACATTCTAGCATTTAGTACTATTAACTACTACTATATGTATGATAACCACAATGTAAACAATACAACATAGTCAATACAATAAACGTTGTAATTGAATTAATTTGCTAGTTATTCGTATATATGTTACGGTTAGAGTGATTAATTAAAAATTATTAATAATTGTCTATCATTATTAATAATTACCGAAAGTACAGGTAAAAGTGAGAAATTAATCACATTTGTCGGTGATTATTAATAATGTAACCTTAGTACCGATAAATGTAATAACTATCGATAAAAATAAATGTACACTGGCGATTGTTTCTCGATCGGGCAACAGAGGTGCGGGCAGGGGTGGCGAGGCGGCGTGCGGGATGTGCGAGAGGCCACGCGAAGATTTTCCTTCTTGGATACTAAAACTGATGTAATTTTCCAAAACTACACCGAAAAAAACCTAGAAATTGACACTCACGTCGATTTATAATGAAAAGTCACGTCCGACATCTTAGATTATATAACTGACGTCATTTTCGAGATATGCACCTCTACACCCCAAGAACCTAGAAAACGACACTCATGTTGGTTTATCATGAAAAGTCGCGCCCGCCATCTTGGATTACATAACTAAGGTAAAAATCCAAAAAACGACCCCTTTGCAGGTTGCAGGTTTTTCATAAAAAGTCGCGTCCGTCATCTTGGATTCCAAAAATTACATAATTTTCAAGATCTCTACCCTAAAATAGACACTTACATATTTTCATGCCTGTTCTCATGGTGGTAATCTCGAGGCCTTTTTAATCAAAGTATTAAAAAGGCCTCATCACAAGAGGCCTTCTTGATGGTGATGACGATTCTATAATTTTGCCATTTTATAATAATAGCAGGTGTCCAATCCAGGCAAACCTAGCACAAGTCCAGCTACATTTCAATCCCATAAATTTGTCTTTCATAATGCAATAGTTTCTGCTCCAGCCTAGACCTGTTCAAGGACATATCATACATTGGTATTTCCAAAAACAAGTTCTGGCTGGAGACCAACTTTACATCAACTTCTCCAAAGGGCCTCTTCATGTTGGATTTATATCTCCACGCAAGCCTCCAAAGGACCCGGGTAACACCCGTGAAACCAAAGTAGATACAAATAATAATACTAATAACGTTTTATTTTAGAAATACATTTCTATAACATAGGTTAGTACCAAAAATAAGCTTATAAACTAGGGTTAGTAAAGTGAGCCAAATAAAAATATTAAAAACTAAAGTTATTTTACATTGACACGAGCAAGTCTCGAGTCAACGTAGACTCTGTTCCAGTAGCTCAAGATAGGGCAGCAATAGCGACTCCCTTTCGCTGCCGAGAGGCTGTTCTCTCACTCTTTTAACTTTGTTTATTAAGAGTACAGATTAAGAGGTGATTATTGTTGTCAGTTTCTTTAAAACAAGTACCTACCCTTGTTTGTGTGATCTGAGACAAGCACTGTTATATGTGTCATATCTTACGAATAAGTAGTATCGTCGTCATATCATATTCTTAATAAATACCTACTGGACTAATAACTTTGGGTTTTTTTATAACTTTTACCAATGTGTGTAGTGAATTATTAATAATAACTACCAAAAGTAATTAATTTCAGTTTTTTATTCACATTTACCAAAACACGAGGTTATTATTAATAATGTTATAAAATTATTAATAATTTTCGATTAATCAAATTTACCGTAACATATATATATTGAAGTGGCCATGACTGGAGTCAGATTTTTTAAGCTTAACAATGAAATGATACCAACGTACCTAATTTAGAGTCAAAGTTGTGATACTTTCATTAAACATTAAATAAAACACATTTATACTTATCAATTTTGCGCGAGTTAAGTCTAATAGACGGCAAAAAGCTTTGAAACGTTAGATTATGTCAAACATGTTTTTTGTATTACTGCTAGAATGTCAGAACGCGGTGGTTGGTTTTGCTTTATAATAGTGACGTCATTGCGCCATAATGTATCAAAATCTAAATTTCTAGGGCTATGGAATATAGAAAATATAACACAACTAAGCAAGAACTACGCACACCTTTTGAGATCCGTATGCGGACACACACATGACCTGAGATGTGCTATGCTACGTTGCTATGGATGTGTTTAAAATCCACTAATCATATTTTTTGGTTCATATAGCTTAGCACTAAAGGAAACGAGTTTAACTAAACTATGTTTTTGTATAGATGGATGTGTACTCTGGATGAATGCTATGAATGGTCAATAGTGGTATCTATAGCTACATATGTGCAAAGCAGAGTACTTACAGTTTGTCAGCACACCTACTTTATGGCGTCGCGTTTTCATAGCATACCTTACTCACCCGCTACATAACTTAGCATCAGTGGAAACGGTCACATAATTTAGTTGCGTCACATTATAGCAGCATAGCTGCATAGCACATCACCGGTGGAAACGTAGCCTAAGGCTCGTTACGTACATGTTCCCATGCGTCAGTCACTCTGCACTGTAGTGCTTTTGTACATGAGATGCTTTTTTTTTTAAATCTATGTCTGTATAGCGATGAAAGAGCGCTCTTCAAACTCAGAATAAGAATGTACTTTAATAAGCACATTCTTAAATGTTTGCATTTTTTCTGACACTTTTTATACTGTCTTTACCTGACCCAATAATATGGGTAAGACAGCAAAGATGTAACCTTTTTACCTATTCTGATTTTTACGCAAGTAAACCATTTTTAGCCAACGTTACTGTACATTGATATTATAATTTATAATTATTATTTACAGATAATGCACATATTCAGGTGGTTGCAGGTACGGCTCCCGCGCTGCTTTTTACTCTTCCTCCATTTATCCGGGTGAGTAGTATCCCAATACCTTCATTTTCGTTAGATTTAACAAATACAAAAATAATTTAAGCCTCAGCCTAAACATGTTACCGATGGGCATCAGCGTCGGAAGAACAACCCGCCTGCCAAGCGAGGTGGATGAGTATGGCAATATCCTTCCATGCAATGAAGAATCTTTGGTCCCATGAATTCTTGAATGAAATGAAATGAAGAATTCTTACGGCTGAAATGATGATGAATGATGAACATATTATGACTAATTTGTTTTGTAAAAGATCGTTTTTGAACGTCGATGTAATTAGGCGTTCAACATCATCATCATCATCATCATCAAAGTAAATTAGGCGTTGTTGCTCTCCTTCTCCTACCATATAAAATAGATATGTGGGCGCAGAACTGACATAGAGGATGACTTATATGGACGACAGAGTCATTATAAATAACGTCAAGGAAGTCAATAAAGAAGAACGTATATTAGACGACAAGAAATACTCATGACCGCTTGTTATTTAAATTAGTCGGATGATAAATATATTGAATATTATATTGGATATAAATATTCATCTCCGTTTTCTTTTCTTAGAACAAATCGAGTTAAAACATTATTTGTCATTGGGAATTTTTAACTGCTGCTATAATTACAATTTATGCAAACTAAGTGAAGATGAGATGAGAATAAGGAATATGAAAGCATGGGATGAGTAAGGAATTAAAAATGGGATGAGTGTAGAATTTTCAAAGGCGTGAAATGTGGGTAGAAAAACATAGGTATGTTTTTCACTTTAGTAGGTACTAAATGACATAATATTACCTGCAATTAACATACATAAATACAATAATTTGAATAGACATACATAAATACATACAACTCACATCAAACAGCAAAAATCCCACGCAGGTAAGAAGTAAGGCTGATATTTACAGAATATAATTTGCCTTACACTTCCTACTCAGATGTAGAAAGGTTTGATTGTTATCTGTATGCTATAATTGAGCCAATTAAAAGAAGTATTTTTTAAAGTCACTAGTTTTATAAAGTCATATAACCACAATTTATTGACACTTAAAACTCTTAACTATCGATATACCTAAAGCAGCTTATTTGACTGAGCGAGCGAGGCGAGCAAGGTCTTAAAATTAAAGGTGAAGACATACTTTATTACCTATGTTATAGGTATACATTTCAGTTTTTAACTGAATTCCATATCCATACTTCCATATCCATGTTAATATTATAAATACGAAAGTAACTCTGTTTGTCTGTCACCTTTTCACGCTTCAACCATTGAACCAATTTAGTTGAAATTTGGTACGGAGGTAGTTTAATGCCGAGGGAAGGACATAGGGTACCTTTCATTCAATGAAAAATTTTACTGTTCCCGAGGGATCGACATTAACGAGGGCTGAGCCGCGGGAAAAATCTAGTATTTAAATAAAGTTTTTTTTTTACATCTCTCAGACCTATATTCCAATTGACATGAAATTTCACGTATTTGTAATATATGCAGATTCCTATATTAGTACAATTCGTAGATCATCAACGGTAAATTGCAAGTTTTTTTTTCTTATAATTCAGTATTCTGATTCCTGGATTTCAATATAGCTTAGCTGTTCAAAATCATGCTGAATGTTTTAACAACTATAGTACACCTAAGAACTTATATCTTAGAACCGGGGAATTCTATAGATTCAACTGTTTCTATCAACTTTCTATAACTGCAACGACTTTTGGTACGTGGTAAAAGTAGGTATAAATCAAATGAAAATTTTTTTTTATTTTGTTTATTATAGATTACCAATCAGGGTTGAATCCTCTTTGTTCTGAGTAGCATCGCCATGGGGTAAACTGCAAAGCCAGACAGTCTTCCACGAAACGCTCCCCAAATGTAGCTGTAGCTCCTAGATTTGTAGACCCAATCACTGAAACAATAAAGGTATGTTATTATATATTCGGGAACAAATAATTTTATGATATGACTTGGAATGCTCATACAAAGATATGAAGCTGTGGGTTGAGCATCCACGCACAGTCCCTTACAATAGACAACCAGGACTAATCACGGGTATCCGTTCAGTAGCACTGGGTTCCTAAGACGAGGAAAGATAGGATCCCTTTAAGATCACCATCCGAATATTTAGGAAAAGATCTTGGTAGCGTGTTCTAACTTTGTACAGTCTAGTTGGTGTTAAGGAAAACTCATTCTATGGTATGCACAAGTTTGGTTGTACGCAGTGTTACAATAATTTATTTACTAAATTAAATCCATTAAAGAGCTTAAATGATGTGACGTGAACACGTAAGAAAGACTTCATTAAAATATTTGAGTATATAGGTTCCTTTTCATGTTCTTATTATTTATAGTTTGAGTGAAAATTCTAGAGAGCCTGGTCAGGTATCTCTGTCCCTGACTGTACATATGGAATATCTTCACTCCACTTTTGACGCTTGACTGTACCTACATATTTTAAAATACCTGTAATCAACCTGTTTTTGACATCCTTTGTAATATTTTTCATTGACATCGAAGCATCGCTAACAGGCACAATCTTTATCAGCGCTTTTAACCAAAAACTATAATTGTTAGAATTTGGTTTATAATTCAGCCGCTGGAACCTTGTGGAATGCTGTATTCAATGTTTGTAAGCGTTTTGTTATATTGTTGCGCAGAAAAGATCAATTCATAACACCTTCACGGATAATAAACTGGAACGACACTCAAAATAGACACTTGTAAAACATGTATTATGTTTGCGGACAACGAGTGTCGACAAATCGCACTACTGCGATAAATTATACATAGAAAACTTCATCTTGTATCACGTTATCTATTAATAAAACCGCATCGGGAAGCGACTCGTGAGAAATTAACCATTTTGAGATACAAGGTATTCTACATTCTTCTTTGAGCATTCGTGAAATTTCATGATAATCGGTTCAGTATAAGCGCTAAAATTATACAGACTAATCCTAGCAATAACAAATAGTATTCGGTACTTTGAATTGGATAGATACGTAAGAAATGTACACAATAACATGTAAACAAGAAACCTGCTGAATTAATACCGCGTCGTAGGGGCAACGACCTTAATTTAATTTACCTAAACAACCTACTTCTTCATGTCCAGTCGAAATGGTAACTTTTAGAAGTCTTTCGACCAATATTTGGTCATGCTAATCCACAGATTAGAAAGAGTATGTCCCATAGGACACACGCACTAATCGCCCTATCGTTAGCCTCATTGAGGTCTTCAACTGTGCAGTTAGTGGGACAGTTAGGGCACGTCAAAAGGTGAATCATGGATTTATCCCATCTACTTAGATCCAAAATACAGTTAGATGTGAAATGGGCTCCCTCTCGAAGATTTCCCTGCGTGATATGACTTTTAAAAAAGACTTTGGTTCACCAGGCGTATTTATAGGAATCTTAAGAGTCGGCAACGCATCAGCACTTCCTCTGGTGTTGCAGATGTCCATGGGCGACTACTATCTATTAGGTGGCTCGTCTGCTCGTTTGCCATCAAACATACATAAAAAAGATATACTAAAATAATTATCTTATTTATCAAGAAGATGACTCATGTACTTTGTCAATTCATTTTGATTAATCTATCCGATCGTATGGGAGTAATCTAAATAACAAATACTCACAATAATCTACGCTGCGCCGGACCAAAATTCCCTGCAAATAGAAAAGTACCTATAATATTTAACAAATACAGCAAATTAGTTCATTAATTCGCCGTCTGGTATAAATAAATTCGCGTAATATCATACATTTGTTAGCTCTAATAGTCTGGATTAGTGGATTATGAAAGAAACGAATGAGTATAATAAAATATTTTGCGCGAAACAAGTTTAATAACGTGGCTATGTGTATAGTCTCTAAAACATAAATGATGCAAGTACCTTATTTTTAAAGGTTTCGCTACTGAGGAGTGTAAATAGGAGTTTTTTTATTAACACTTAGCTGTTTGTTCGTCATTCAACAAGGCACAACAATTCTCATGTGGCTACTTATGTTGGACCAATATACGCAGCGACGTACAATTTTTAGTCAATTACAATGGTCGCGATAGCCAAAAATCATAATTAGGGCTCTATAATCTATATGAAGTTCTCTATGTAAGTTAATGGTTGAATATAAAACAGTACACATACATATTATCATGATTTTATCTCTTACGGTGGTAGACAGAACCTAAGGCCGTAAGATCCAAGGCAACGTTTAGTGTAGTTGGTAAACGAAATCTAAATTATTAGGTGCATTGCCTATTTAAATTATCCCTTAGATTTTCGCCCGTTCGCCCATTCTCTCGGCCGGCTTCTAGATCTGCGCAAGAGGAGAAGCACCCAGTGCATTCTTTGTTATTTTTCTCCCGATCATCACGAAAGAGTTTTTAAACCATTAAATAAACCAGAATACTAAATGTAAAAAAACATACAAATTACTTTAACCAAACGTCGCATACATTCTAAAACAAACCACATATAAAGGCCACTAATATTAATAGGGAAATAATATTGTTCGTTTATTAGTAAAACCGAGGCTAAAACCCAGGCTATTAGGACAACAGCCACACTTACCGCAGAGCACGTTACACCTAACGTCACGAAAATTAGTGCAAATAATTGGATTTTCATATCGAATTTATTTTAACTACACGACACAGATGTTTATCGGTTGAAGTCACTACACATACTCGTATTGGTATTCAAAACAAAAATGTAGTGGGCGTCAAGGATACGGATTCGAATCACCTAAAAGTAATTACAATATGTGCACTATTTGGAGAAGTAATACGAGTACATACCGCGATCAACAAATGACGATATGTTAAGTATATCAGATTACGCAACATTAAGTTTAATTTGAATATTTTTGTTATCATAATAATATAAATAAAAATAATATAGATATATAGTGACAAATCACACACAGTTGAACTTGCGTCGTGAAATATTAACTTAACGATGCTATATTTTACTATAGATATTATAAGGATAAACATCCAAGACCTGCCCGGAGACCGAACCCGGGACCCTGCGATTCAAAGGCACCTACGGAACCACTGAGCCATAAGGTCGTCGTCGATTAAGTCTTCCTACAAATAACCAAGTTCATTTACAAGCTATGCTTTCCCTAAGGAGGACCATAGCTATTTAGACTTGGCCCGTCCTGTTCCCCAAACGCTTGAAGTAATTAAAGTCCGTCTATTACGGGCCAAGTCGCAATTCCTGGCATCAATCATGCACACTGGGATCCGGCGCATATGCAATGAGCTGCGAATGCGAGCTACGCAAACTCAAGTTGGGAGATTGGCGCACTTTACCTTAGCTAAAGATCCTGCCTGCCCGCCCTACGTCATTTAAGAAAAGCTGAATTTCACATATATTGTAGAAAGCTTTTTGAAAAACAATGTTCATTAATTTGGAATTTGTCGAGGAAAAGATCGTATTAATCAACGTAGTTTGTGTCAGCTTATGCTGACACAAACTACGTTCTTACTAGAAAGCCTAATTTGTTTAATATATGTTAATAAAAGTCGTATTTCAAGTCCTTTGGCAAAAAAGATTAAAAATACCAGCACTTTAGAAGAGAATAAGTATGATAAAATTTCAACACCATCTAGATAAAAAAAATATATGCTTAACCAAATATCTTCAATTCTCTTGATTTATGGACTTAATATGGATTATTTAATCTTTTGTCATGATAAATTTAAAAAATCATATTTAGTCCACTCCAGCTTTACATCATTAATAAAAAAGGTAGGGTTCGCTTAATATACATTTAGGGCCCCGTAACTTTAAAAGGTGGCGGCTTGCAAACCGAAAAATATCCATAATTTCTTCACTTCACTTTAAACTAAAGATCCTCAAAATTACAGCCTTGTTTAAATGACGTAGGGTGGGCACGCCTGGGATCTTAGTCTTCCTCTAATCGAAGCATTAATCGTGATAACTCTTCAGTGGTCAGGATTGAGAATTTCCTCAATGTTGCCGATTGTGAATGTTAGGAATAATTATAGTTTGTTTATGTTTCTTGTGTATGTGTAGCCACTGGTGTCAGATTTGCCTGCGTAGCATTTGTATAGCTTTACAACTGCTAGTAATGGCAACAGGGACCAACAGTTAAACGTACCTTACCAAGGCACGGAAATTTAATTACATTTATCGTTGCTTTCCTTTCTTTCTTTATTTTTCGTGTGCTTGTAAGTGACGTGGCTCATAGCTGACACTACTGTTAGATTTATCAAACTACTTCCTCCTACTCATCTGCGTTTTTCCCGGTTGTATACTCAGCTGTGGTGCTCTGGAGCGTGATATGATTTTTTAAAGACAATATTTTGTATATTTAATGTCAATCTATTATTATTTTGTAATAAAAAATATTAAATCTATTTTTATTTTATTTTTTGATATTTGCATCAATGCAATCTTTTGATTTATCTATACGAATATTATAAAACTGAAGTTTGTTTGTTTGAACGCGCTAATCTCAGGAACTACTGGTTCAAATTAGAAAATCCTTTTTGTGTTGGATAGTCCATTTATTAAGGAAGGCTTTTGGCTACAAAACAACATGCTGCGACCAATAGGAGCGAAGCATTCATCAAAATGTTTTGATAACAGGGGAAAATTATTCCTCTATACTAATAAAAAACTAATTAATCATAATAACAGAAATTGTCGCGGACGAAGTCGCGGGCGACAGCTATTATATATTGTAAAGTATTTTTTTTTTCTAATTTAAACTACTTATTTATTGTTATATTATTTAAAACCAATCTGTGACTGAACTTTGTATGCCGAATGGCGCAGCATAGAGCACTGTAACTATACTAATTCCAACACCATGTAATACCTTTGTCTGACAAAATAAATGATAATAAATCAATCTGAGCAAAAGTTTTCACTGCTTAACTCCAATCCCCCTTGAGCGTCTCCAGAACCACAGACAAATGAACAAGGAAACCTGTGAAAATGAAGAATAAGTATTTGCTCGCGCCGAGAACCAATACTGGTAACGGTTTGTCAAACTGAATTGTATTTTTAAGAGCTAATTGTATAGCTGTACAGACAGTATCAAGGTTTCAATACAGTTTGCTTCATATTTTTAGAGCATAACGCATACGATTACAGACTGATCTCTGACGCTGTATAATTTGGAAGATACGAATCTCAAGCAAATTGTATGTGAGCGCAGACATTTGCATCTATCTCTTTTACTCCATAAAATATTTTTCTAGGAAAATCGTTCAATAACGCCCTGTATAAATAATGTGAGAATAAGGAATACAAATTCACGGGATGAGAAAAAAAAATTATGAGTGAGGAATTAAAATTTGGGATGAGTAAAGAATTTTGAAACACGTGGGATGATAATACGTGGGATAAATACGGAATAACCAGATTAATCAGGTTAATAAAATACAAGCATTTTGTCCGTGAATTTGTACACATTCATAATTTTCTTCGTAATTATTTTATCCTTATTTAAATGTGTAATACTAATATGAAAATATTTTTAGTCGCTACCCCGTGATTGTTTCGGATTTCGCCAAGCAAAAACGTTAGTTAAGCAAATTAAAGGTTACCTATGTCATGATTAAAAACAATCAGTATACATTAAGTACTTTTTTTTATTTGATGAAGTGATTGGTTTTGTTTGTTTCTAAATTAAAATGTTTTCATTTACTCGTTGCATATCTTTCGCACTTAGATACTCACTAATTCATATTTTTTATCAATAACATTTTTCCTATCTGTTTGAATCTTCCTTAGGTAGCTTCAAAACTGTTAAAAGTTCCTGTTAAAATGAAATAGTATACCTACTATTACTTTTCGGCAGACTTGTGTGTTTACCTATTATTAAGTAGATACAATATTTCTTTGTCTACTCTCGACTTACATGAAATAATATTCGCAAGAGACTTCCCAACCTCTTTTACAAAACAAATATTGAACTTTCCATACAAACAGAATTAGGGCAGCTGCAAACATATCAACTTGATGCCTCATACATGTCGCGTATGAAGCCCAACGAGATTGGATAAGTTTATACGCCTTACAAATTGTTTGACGCCCACTAACGTTTATGATGATCCTTGTTTCGACCTCGCAAAGTATCTTAATTATGACACTCGTAAAATATACCAGCTCTAACAAGAGTTTTTATGTTCATGGTAATTATCACATTATTTTCTCCTGGCCTTTCCCCAGCAGGGGAATTTAATGAGAGTAATCATAATAATTAACAAGATAATTGCAAGTGTCCGATCGTTCGAAATAACCCAACACGTCCAACACATTTCAATTACATAACCCATTTATTTATCTTTTAAAATGCTTCCTTCTTCAGCCAAGACCTGTTCAAGGCCATATCATACATTATTATTTCCAGGACCGGGTGCTGGCTGGAGACCTATATTACGCCAACTACTCCAAAGGGCCTCTACTAATTGGATGTGAGTATATCCCTACGCAGGACTTTCAAAGGTCCGGGGTAACACCCGTGACCCGTGAAATACGAATATTAATTATTATAATTTTCTCTTGGTTTTATGGAATCTGTTGATTTTTGTAGATGCAATATTCATAGAGAAGGGTCTCTTAATTAATTTAAACAACTTCTTCTTTGAAATATACAGGAAAATAATAACGACCCGACCCGGCTTCGCACGGGTGCGATAAATTATGCATATAAACCTTCCTCTTGAATCACTCTATCTAGAAAATAGACAGCGGGAAGCGACTTTGTTTTACACTATGTATTGATGTACAGTACAACGCCCGTACAAATTTATCTTAAGTCTTAAGCCTAATCTTTTTAGTATTTTACATACAGGAAACTTATAACTCCTTTTCGTAGGGTTTGCTATGCAGCCAAACTAGGAATACTCCTAAATCAATGGAGAAACCCGGTGATAAACCACTATTTAATTTAGTGGCAGTTAATTCGGCCTGCTGCACTATCTATACAGATTAAGTCCACTTAGGCCTCGATATTTACTTAAACAAATAATTATACTAGTAAGTAAATAAATAAATTATTTATTTTTATGAAATACATCGGCAAACGAGCAAGCGAGTCACCTGATGATAAGTGATCACCGCTGTCCATGCACAACTGCAAAACCCGGGGTGTGACAAGAGCGTTGCGCGCCTTACAAGAAAACATAAACTCGTTTGTTATGTAGATATGAACAACTTTTCCTATGGGACCAATGCTGGGAACTCATTTTTAGGGTCCCGTACCCAAAGGGTAAAAACGGGACCCTTTTAAAATCGCTCAGCTGTCCGTCTGTCTGTCCGTCTGTCACCAGGCTGTATCTCATGAACCGTGATAGTTAGACAGTTGACATTTTGACAGATGATGTATTTAAAAATAGAATAAAATAAATATTTAAGGGGCTCCCATACAACAAACGTGATTTCTTTGCTTGTTTTTGCTCGATATTGATTACGGCAACAGGTAGACGCTTAAAATATTCACAGAATATTTAGTTATATATTCACTTTGAAAATAAATAATAAAATAAAAATAAAATTAATCCCATACAACAGATATGAATTTATGCCGTTTTTATGTATAACGGTACGGAACCCTCCGTGCGCGAGTCCGACTCGCACTTGGCCAGTTTTTTTTTTATATTTTCATACTGATTACATATTTTGTATGAAAATGACCATTTTTTTTTAGTTTCCAACCTTGATCCCATAGGAAAAGTTGTTAATTTTGACGGTCTGAGTCACCCCTGTACGGGAACGTCGTTAGTTATATTACACGCTGTATGAAACAATACACCTGACTACGTGAATACATTTCCTCCCACTGATGGGTTTCTCTTTCTTTTAAAGTAATTTAACGTTTCCATCTGACTTAGATAAGCAAACGTGGAATCAAACTTTTGGTCCATAGCAGAATTGACCAGCGGCCAAGGTATCCAGCATCAACACTTCTTGTTTGCGGGTAGATGTTATTAATCATAAGTTGGCAAGTGCCGTATAACTTGCTGGGGTAACTATTAATGTTGTAGCTCTTGAGTTGTTACCTGCCATAAATATATTAGCACATGGGGACAAGTTTCAAGAACGTGCTATGGGGCACAAACAATGTGGTTATTAATATGGAATATATTAGCATAAACTAGTACTCTTATTGAATAGGCTAGTTTCCTGGATTGTAATAATAACATAACAATTAGTCCGTCAGTTAGATAATCAAAAAATATTGGACACGTATTTTTTCTTTTGTCATATAAACAATAAATAATAAAGATAAAGCGCGTCAAAGTTCAGGAGTGGGGGCTCGTGACGTCAAAGTTTGCTAAAAATTGTAGCAAACTATGACGTCACACAGAACTTCAAAGGCCTATATCTTTATCATTTTTTGTTTAATCGACAGAAGAAAAAATACGTGTCCAATATTTTTTGAATATCTAACTGACGGACTAATTATATTTTTTTAGGAAACTAGCCTATTAAGAAATAAGGGTTATTTTTTGCATTGTGAATTAAAAAAACCTTATAAAAATAGAATTAGTTGTTCACCTAATGAACATTTAGTAAGTATTTCATAAATTACTAAACCGATTTTGATGCCCGATGGACGGCGAAATAAAAGTTCTACTAAAGTAACCATCTAAATTTTATAACAATTGGTGCTGACTCGATCAAGTTTCGCAACATACAAAAAATAAAGCGGCTAAATTAATTTTGCTAGTAGCATGAATGGGCCAGCTCATCTGAGAAATAATCACACTCTCACATAAAATCGACGTTTGTGTAGAAAAGTTTTACAGCATACGAGTATATGCGTCGTTTGGTGAGCGAGAGAGCCGGAGACCCATCTTTCCAAGCTATTTCCTCCTTCCATGTCCTCCACTGACTCCTTGAAAGGCAACCGGTCCCAACTTGCGGAGTTGCAGAACAGTTGTTCATGGGCAGCGGTGATCACTTACCATCACGTGACTCGCTTGCTCCTTTGCTGTCCTATATCATTTAAAAATACCGGCCAAATGCGAGTCGGATTCGCACACGAAGGGTTCCTTACATATATAAAAACGGCAAAAAATCATATTTTTTATCGAAGCCCCCTTAAATATTTGTTTTATTTTAATTTAAATATTTATATTTAAAGTGAATATATAAGTAAAGATTCTGTAAATATTTCAATCGTCTAACTGTAGCTGTTATCAAAATATCAAAAGCAAGCAAAAACATCACGTTTGCTTATGGAGCCCCCTTAAATATTTATTTTATACTGTTTCTTTTTAGTATTTGTTGTACAGCAGCATCATCTGTGAAAATTTCAAACCTCAAACTATTACGGTTCATGAGATACAGCCTACAGATGGACAGACCGACACACAGATATACAGACAGACGGACAGCGGAGACCTTCATCTATTCTTTCATTCATCTCTATCGAGTGCAGCCTGCTGCTGGCCACTCCAAAACCGTCTAAGTCATCCCGCCATCTGTTCCGTGGTCTGCCCCTGCGCCTTAGTCCATCGGGTAACCACAGGGTGACCTTTTGAGCCCATCTATATAATCTTAGCGCATGCGGCCCAATCCCACTTGAGTTTGACAGGTGTCAAGTCACATCTAAAGCATTTTTGCTATATATAGTAAATATTTTCAAGTCGTCAGGTTAGTCGACTTGACGATTTGAAAATAATTACGACAAAAAATAATAGCAAAATGAAGTTTGCCGAACAACTAGTCAATCGTAAATTGGCAAGTGTCTTATAAGTCGTTAGGGTAACTTATATGTTGTCGGTAGCTCTCAAGTTGTTATACCTGCTATAAATAATAATATTAGCATGAACGTGCTATGTGAAGCAAAACGTGGACATTAGAACGGAATATGTTAGCAATGTCAATTATTTATCCTAGCTTCCTAGAGATAAATACAAATATCTCGAAAAAAGGTTTTTAACAATGGTTCGATATTTCTAAAAGTCATCATCATCATTCCAGCCGTTGAAGTCCACTTTTGAACAAAGTTCTCTTCCAAGAATTTTTCGTTCCATGGAAGGATATTGCCATACTCACCACGCTTGGCCAGCAGGTTGGCGAGCGAAGTTTCTTTGGCTTCTTGTGCTTCGGACGCTGCTGCCTATCGAAAGCATTTTTAAGCTGGGGATGGATAGGAATTTGTTGGATTTTAGAAGAGAATTAAGGTATTGGAATGACACCCCTGACCATATTATTATTAAATGTATTAGGTATTATTTTCTATAACCGCTGTTTACCACTAGCAATCACACTTTTTATATAATACTAGGGGCCGTCCCCGGTTTAGATCTAGATATAGGTATTTATTCTATCGCCTATGTTCATCAGGGATAATGTAGGATTTTAATGGTAAAAGATTTTTTCAATCGGTGCAATAGTTTCGGAGCCTATTCGATGCAAACAAACAAATGAAACTTTTCTTATTATAGTGCAGATCTACGTTACGACGATAGCTACAATATAACTTCTACAAGCTAAGGTTCGTCATATTATCTCTCTTAAGTAACATATTTTATGAGATAAGAGTTCTTTGGGATAGTAATCAGTGTTCTAAATAATAAACTTTTGGTCCAGAGATAATACGGCCACAGGCTAAGGTATTCAACACTTCTTGTTTGTGGGTAATTAATCATAAGTTATCAAGTGCCATGAAACTGTTATAGATATGAAGTATAGAGGAAAGGACCATCCCTGTAAATGGAAAAGGCATTTTAAAGAAAATGACTTGACGATTTGAAAATAATTACGACAAAAAATAATAGCAAAATGAAGTTTGCCGAACAACTAGTCAATCGTAAATTGGCAAGTGTCTTATAAGTCGTTAGGGTAACTTATATGTTGTCGGTAGCTCTCAAGTTGTTATACCTGCTATAAATAATAATATTAGCATGAACGTGCTATGTGAAGCAAAACGTGGACATTAGAACGGAATATGTTAGCAATGTCAATTATTTATCCTAGCTTCCTAGAGATAAATACAAATATCTCGAAAAAAGGTTTTTAACAATGGTTCGATATTTCTAAAAGTCATCATCATCATTCCAGCCGTTGAAGTCCACTTTTGAACAAAGTTCTCTTCCAAGAATTTTTCGTTCCATGGAAGGATATTGCCATACTCACCACGCTTGGCCAGCAGGTTGGCGAGCGAAGTTTCTTTGGCTTCTTGTGCTTCGGACGCTGCTGCCTATCGAAAGCATTTTTAAGCTGGGGATGGATAGGAATTTGTTGGATTTTAGAAGAGAATTAAGGTATTGGAATGACACCCCTGACCATATTATTATTAAATGTATTAGGTATTATTTTCTATAACCGCTGTTTACCACTAGCAATCACACTTTTTATATAATACTAGGGGCCGTCCCCGGTTTAGATCTAGATATAGGTATTTATTCTATCGCCTATGTTCATCAGGGATAATGTAGGATTTTAATGGTAAAAGATTTTTTCAATCGGTGCAATAGTTTCGGAGCCTATTCGATGCAAACAAACAAATGAAACTTTTCTTATTATAGTGCAGATCTACGTTACGACGATAGCTACAATATAACTTCTACAAGCTAAGGTTCGTCATATTATCTCTCTTAAGTAACATATTTTATGAGATAAGAGTTCTTTGGGATAGTAATCAGTGTTCTAAATAATAAACTTTTGGTCCAGAGATAATACGGCCACAGGCTAAGGTATTCAACACTTCTTGTTTGTGGGTAATTAATCATAAGTTATCAAGTGCCATGAAACTGTTATAGATATGAAGTATAGAGGAAAGGACCATCCCTGTAAATGGAAAAGGCATTTTAAAGAAAATGACTTGACGATTTGAAAATAATTACGACAAAAAATAATAGCAAAATGAAGTTTGCCGAACAACTAGTCAATCGTAAATTGGCAAGTGTCTTATAAGTCGTTAGGGTAACTTATATGTTGTCGGTAGCTCTCAAGTTGTTATACCTGCTATAAATAATAATATTAGCATGAACGTGCTATGTGAAGCAAAACGTGGACATTAGAACGGAATATGTTAGCAATGTCAATTATTTATCCTAGCTTCCTAGAGATAAATACAAATATCTCGAAAAAAGGTTTTTAACAATGGTTCGATATTTCTAAAAGTCATCATCATCATTCCAGCCGTTGAAGTCCACTTTTGAACAAAGTTCTCTTCCAAGAATTTTTCGTTCCATGGAAGGATATTGCCATACTCACCACGCTTGGCCAGCAGGTTGGCGAGCGAAGTTTCTTTGGCTTCTTGTGCTTCGGACGCTGCTGCCTATCGAAAGCATTTTTAAGCTGGGGATGGATAGGAATTTGTTGGATTTTAGAAGAGAATTAAGGTATTGGAATGACACCCCTGACCATATTATTATTAAATGTATTAGGTATTATTTTCTATAACCGCTGTTTACCACTAGCAATCACACTTTTTATATAATACTAGGGGCCGTCCCCGGTTTAGATCTAGATATAGGTATTTATTCTATCGCCTATGTTCATCAGGGATAATGTAGGATTTTAATGGTAAAAGATTTTTTCAATCGGTGCAATAGTTTCGGAGCCTATTCGATGCAAACAAACAAATGAAACTTTTCTTATTATAGTGCAGATCTACGTTACGACGATAGCTACAATATAACTTCTACAAGCTAAGGTTCGTCATATTATCTCTCTTAAGTAACATATTTTATGAGATAAGAGTTCTTTGGGATAGTAATCAGTGTTCTAAATAATAAACTTTTGGTCCAGAGATAATACGGCCACAGGCTAAGGTATTCAACACTTCTTGTTTGTGGGTAATTAATCATAAGTTATCAAGTGCCATGAAACTGTTATAGATATGAAGTATAGAGGAAAGGACCATCCCTGTAAATGGAAAAGGCATTTTAAAGAAAATGACTTGACGATTTGAAAATAATTACGACAAAAAATAATAGCAAAATGAAGTTTGCCGAACAACTAGTCAATCGTAAATTGGCAAGTGTCTTATAAGTCGTTAGGGTAACTTATATGTTGTCGGTAGCTCTCAAGTTGTTATACCTGCTATAAATAATAATATTAGCATGAACGTGCTATGTGAAGCAAAACGTGGACATTAGAACGGAATATGTTAGCAATGTCAATTATTTATCCTAGCTTCCTAGAGATAAATACAAATATCTCGAAAAAAGGTTTTTAACAATGGTTCGATATTTCTAAAAGTCATCATCATCATTCCAGCCGTTGAAGTCCACTTTTGAACAAAGTTCTCTTCCAAGAATTTTTCGTTCCATGGAAGGATATTGCCATACTCACCACGCTTGGCCAGCAGGTTGGCGAGCGAAGTTTCTTTGGCTTCTTGTGCTTCGGACGCTGCTGCCTATCGGAAGCATTTTTAAGCTGGGGATGGATAGGAATTTGTTGGATTTTAGAAGAGAATTAAGGTATTGGAATGACACCCCTGACCATATTATTATTAAATGTATTAGGTATTATTTTCTATAACCGCTGTTTACCACTAGCAATCACACTTTTTATATAATACTAGGGGCCGTCCCCGGTTTAGATCTAGATATAGGTATTTATTCTATCGCCTATGTTCATCAGGGATAATGTAGGATTTTAATGGTAAAAGATTTTTTCAATCGGTGCAATAGTTTCGGAGCCTATTCGATGCAAACAAACAAATGAAACTTTTCTTATTATAGTGCAGATCTACGTTACGACGATAGCTACAATATAACTTCTACAAGCTAAGGTTCGTCATATTATCTCTCTTAAGTAACATATTTTATGAGATAAGAGTTCTTTGGGATAGTAATCAGTGTTCTAAATAATAAACTTTTGGTCCAGAGAGAATACGGCCACAGGCTAAGGTATTCAACACTTCTTGTTTGTGGGTAATTAATCATAAGTTATCAAGTGCCATGAAACTGTTATAGATATGAAGTATAGAGGAAAGGACCATCCCTGTAAATGGAAAAGGCATTTTAAAGAAAATGACTTGACGATTTGAAAATAATTACGACAAAAAATAATAGCAAAATGAAGTTTGCCGAACAACTAGTCAATCGTAAATTGGCAAGTGTCTTATAAGTCGTTAGGGTAACTTATATGTTGTCGGTAGCTCTCAAGTTGTTATACCTGCTATAAATAATAATATTAGCATGAACGTGCTATGTGAAGCAAAACGTGGACATTAGAACGGAATATGTTAGCAATGTCAATTATTTATCCTAGCTTCCTAGAGATAAATACAAATATCTCGAAAAAAGGTTTTTAACAATGGTTCGATATTTCTAAAAGTCATCATCATCATTCCAGCCGTTGAAGTCCACTTTTGAACAAAGTTCTCTTCCAAGAATTTTTCGTTCCATGGAAGGATATTGCCATACTCACCACGCTTGGCCAGCAGGTTGGCGAGCGAAGTTTCTTTGGCTTCTTGTGCTTCGGACGCTGCTGCCTATCGGAAGCATTTTTAAGCTGGGGATGGATAGGAATTTGTTGGATTTTAGAAGAGAATTAAGGTATTGGAATGACACCCCTGACCATATTATTATTAAATGTATTAGGTATTATTTTCTATAACCGCTGTTTACCACTAGCAATCACACTTTTTATATAATACTAGGGGCCGTCCCCGGTTTAGATCTAGATATAGGTATTTATTCTATCGCCTATGTTCATCAGGGATAATGTAGGATTTTAATGGTAAAAGATTTTTTCAATCGGTGCAATAGTTTCGGAGCCTATTCGATGCACACAAACAAATGAAACTTTTCTTATTATAGTGCAGATCTACGTTACGACGATAGCTACAATATAACTTCTACAAGCTAAGGTTCGTCATATTATCTCTCTTAAGTAACATATTTTATGAGATAAGAGTTCTTTGGGATAGTAATCAGTGTTCTAAATAATAAACTTTTGGTCCAGAGAGAATACGGCCACAGGCTAAGGTATTCAACACTTCTTGTTTGTGGGTAATTAATCATAAGATATCAAGTGCCATGAAACTGTTATAGATATGAAGTATAGAGGAAAGGACCATCCCTGTAAATGGAAAAGGCATTTTAAAGAAAATGAAAAATAAAAAACAAAAAACTTCCGCATTATGACAGCAGAAAGGACTCTTCTGACGCACTGTATACTCCATCTTAAACTGCTAAATTAATTTTATACCCACGCTCCTACAAATCTAACGCTATTCTGGTAAGATTTTCAACTTATATTTAATTATTTTTAGTGGACACCTTCCATCTCCCATATAAGATTGTTCTCCTCATATTTACACTCCATAGTTGTGGCTCTCAAGTCAGTCATAAATATGTTAGGACGTTGGGGACAGAGGTATGACGAAAACAACGTGGATATTACACTGGTGTGTAATGCGTTGCTTACTTACTAATATCACTAGAAGAAACGTATAACTAAAAGTTATAAGTTTCTTAATTAGCATTAGTTTTTAAAATAAACTCAAAATCCTAATCCTTACTGATATTATAAATGCTAAAGTGAGTTTGTTTGTTTGCTTGCGCGCCGTAACTACTGAAGCGATCGTCATGAAATTGCATACAAGTTCTCTGGAGTACGGAGAAGGACACAGGCTACCTTTTATCCCGGGAAAAAGTACTACTCCCGAGGGATCGACATTGACGCCGGCGGAGCCGCGGGCGAAAGCTAGTACTTGTATAAAATACAATTACCATATAATAAAACAACAAAAGGCAACACTATCGGGTATTACTTGAAACTTGCTGTTTTCGGCTAAATGTGTGTATAATCATAAAATGCCAAGTGTCGCATAAAATCCACGCATATTTATTTATTTATTTATTCATTAGTATTTAAGAAACAAAGTACTTACATCAGTCTCAACCATCATGTTGTATAAATGTCATTTTAGTCGTAACTAGATCCCAGTCAGTGTGTTCCTAAATAACAAACTCTTGGTCGTGTAAAACCATAGGCTAAGCTATCCGGCATTAGTTGAAACCCTTCTTGACTATGGCTAGATGACATTAATCATAAGTTGGAAAGAGCCGTATTAACTTGCCCCATGTAAAGCGCTATTAATATTTTAGTCAGAGGTGTAGCTTTCAAGTTGTTACCTGCCATAAATAAGTATATATAATATACCTAGGACACAAGTTTGATGAAGGCGATACATAACGATAAGTTAGGTTATTTAACTGGTAAAGATTTTACGAGTTTCTAGCGGCATTTACACTACCTATTATTAATTCGTTCACTATAATGCCACAGGCAATATCTGCAAAAATTTTGGACCCTCTTCCTTTATATTGTTTTACTATTTTCTCTCAAGTCAAAACAGATGCCGAACATCTGACAAAGAGTTCACCTGAAAGTAAATGGCTACAGATGAAGGCGAAGAAAGATAAAGATATGGAATAAGTATATTAGATGGGATATGAGGAACAGGACATTAAATTTGAAAATGATGACAGGAAGAAATGGAAGGAGTTGACATACAGAGCCGACCCCAAATACGGAAAAGGCGAGGAAGATGATGATGGCGCTGATGATGTCTCTCATTTATGAACAAGGAAAGCTTTAATCTAAATCCAAAATATACCACGTTACTGTTACTATAAACTTTCAAATGAATATGGACTTGCGGAATGATTCAAAATAGATTAACAATCGAAAGTTGCAAATATTTTTACATTTTTATTCGATTTTTCAAGGTCATTTATGAGTACTTGAAACTCTTTTTGAAAATGGCCCTGATAACTTCTCTATCTTTTGTTTTATTAAGCTTTTAGGAAGATACGATATGTTACTCATAGACTGAGTGGCGCCGCAGTCACAAAGGTCATTGTTATTGAAGTAGTAGTTTGTAGTGAAGATTCAAAGTTTGTAGCTAATAACAATATTACAGTTATGTACGAAAATTTTGTACACTGAATGTTCCAATCTGGGGTTCCAATTAATATTTGTAAGATGTTTACGTTAATTGTGATATAATATTTCACAGCGTGGCCTCAGGCCTGATGGCTTCCGCCGAAATTATGACATAATATTTCAAGCGTAATTAGGTAAGCAAATGTTGAGTTTTCGAAGTTTACCGGCGTATATTTTAGACTATGCCTCGGGAAAATTACCCAATATTACGGAACCAAAACAAAAATAATATTTGTGTAAAACATGAAATCGGCTCGCGTGTCGTTACTCTATAAAATTTTGTAATTAATAACCACGACTCGAGTCGTTTATGGTAATATAGGCTATTTTTCTTTACACTAATGCGCGTCTCGGGTTCAATGTGCTTGAAACCCCACTTTGCAATTTCAGTAGCTCTGAGATGTTATCTCTATCAATTATGGTCCATAAAACGTAATGACTTCATCGTAAATCTTCACCTTACACGACACAATTTTGCTTGGTGTTGAATAAATGAGGTCAAATTGCTTGGGGTATTAATGACTGTTGTCCCGAATTGTCGCCTATGCGTGATCACCCGCCGGAGAATTCTAATGACGTTATAAAACTAAGTATTTCTACAGCCGCCCTTTTAATGTTTTAAAGGACAAAGGACTATAAAACTGAAATCAACACTACTTACCTTATCGTTTTATTTTCTTCGGGTAACATCTATCTGGCAGAATCATGTTTCAATTTTCATATAGCATAACCGACATGGTAGAAACTTATTAGAACAAACATTTTAAAGGCATAAAATTTTGTTAATAGAATCATTATTTGGTCGAATGTTTACATGGTAGAATTTTCAATGACATACCTTATCTATACATATAATAAAACAGTAAAAATATTTTGTCTGTACCTTTAGAATTTTTGACTGAAATGGATAGAGGGACACTTAAAAGGAAACAGTAAAAATATTTTGTCTGTACATTTAGAATTTTTGACTGAAATGGATAGAGGGACACTTAAAAGGAATAATAGAAAGCAAAAAAAATGTCTGTCTGTCTGTCTGTCTGTATGTATGATCACGATTATCTCCGAAAATACTGAACAGATTTACTTCAAACTTTCACCAATTGCTTTGTTTTAACTCAGCAAAACATTTAAAGTTTGTTTCATCAAAATCGGTTCATTAAAAAAAGTTATCGTCATTTGAATGAACTCAAGGCATGAGTTTGCCTACAAATATATAGCAAAAAAAAATTAAAATAATAAGTGACATAAGAAAATTAAAATCCAAAGTCAATTCATCATCATTATACGACAGCATTATACCTAGCCATACTATCCATAGTAATCCATACTAATAAAAAATGAGATGCTGACTGACTGACTGACTGACGTATCAACGCAGGGCCTTAACTATAAGGGTTAGAAACTTGAAATTTTGCACAGAGGTTCCTTTTAAAACGTAGGGGAACACCAAGAAAGGATTTTTGGAAATTCATCTCCTAAGGGGGTAAAACGGGTTGCAAAGTTAGTATGAAACTTTGCCGTTTTTGAAGTTATTCGAATTAAATTCAGCATGAAGGTTCTTATTAAAAGGTATAAAACACGAATAAAATACTTTACTAAAAAATCATCCCTTAAAGGGGTAAAATAGGAGTGCAAAGTAAGCATGAAATTTTGACATTTTTGAAGTTAGTCGAATGAAATTCAGCATGAAGATTCTTTACTGAAAGGCATGAAACACGAGTAAAATACTTTTCTCATCATCCCTTAAGTATAACGGGGGTATAACGGGGATGCAAAGTTAGTATGAAACTTTCCGTTTTAGAAGTTATTCAATTGAAATTCAACATTAAGGTGTTTCATTGAAAGTCATGAACTAATGTATTCCGGGTAATTCTACTGTTCCTGAGAAATCGATACTTACGCGGGCGGAGCTGCGGGCCAAAGGCAAACATGACTTATATATCAACGCGCAGCCGAAACTACTGTGCCCAGAAACTTGAAATTTTGCACAGGGATTCTTTTTATGGTGTAAATGAGCACTAAGAAAGGATTTTTAGAAAATTAAGGGGGGTGGAGTTTATATTGAATTTTCTAATTTCTGGACTTTGAAGTTTGAAAGTAGGTACACAAGTTCTCAATTAAAATTAAAAAAGATCTGTTTAGGTAAACCAGACAACATTCTCCCTTAAAGGGGCAAATAGGGGGTAAAGTTTGTATGGAATTTTTCCATTTCTAGACTTAGAATATAAAAATGGGTATGTAAGTTCTCGATTACAATTAAAAAGATCTGTGTAGGTGAAATGTATGAAATCCCCTCCTTAAGGGGCAACATTTGGGGATAAAGTTTATATGGACATTTTCTCATTTCTGGACGTTCTGGATTACAATTAATAAGATGTGTGTAGGTAAAACCGACGAAATTTTCGCCTGAAGGGATAAAATAGGGGATTAAAGTTAGTATGGATTTTTTTTTCATTTCTAGACTTAGAAGTATGCAAATAGGTATAGAAGTCCACGGTGACAATTAAAAAGATCTATGCAGGTAAAATGTATAAAATTCCCCCCTTAAGGAGTAAAAGCAGAGGGGGGTTGTATGTAATTTTTCTCATTTCTGGACTTAGACGTATGAAAATAAGTACATATGTTTATATTACAATTAAATTTCGTCCATTTTAACTACACAGATCTTCTGTGTAGTTAAAATGGACGAAAGTTCCCCTTGAAGGGGTAAAATAGGTGGGGTAAAGTTTGTATGAAATTTTTTTATTTTTAGACTTAGAAATATGACAATAGGTATATAAGTTCTCCATTATATAGTGAAATGAGCAAAATCCCGTCCTTAAGGGCTAAAGATCTATGCAGGTGAAATGTATTAAAATCCCCCTTAAGAGGAAAAAGCAGAGGGGGAGGTGTTTGAATGGAATTTTTATCATTTCTACTGTTTCCAAGGGAACGACATTAACGCAGGCGGAGCCGCGGGCAACAGCTAGTAGATGGGATAATTTTGCTTAGCATAATTTCCTTTGCAAGACATTTAATTACGAATAATTGCATATAGAATCATCTTTACTTAGTATGATATTTATTTTATATAATTTTACTTCAATTTATCGAAAATTGCAGAGTTTAATTTGGAATAATATGAATCGGGATATTGTCATTTGCAATCCATTTTTGTATCAAGAAATTAACGAAAGTTAACGCCATTAATAACAAGCTGCTACCAGAAAAGACGATTAGGTAAAGTTAGAACTGCGACCCTACCGGAAAACGAAACGCCAGTAAAAATGAGCTGCTACCAGAAAAGTAGGTTAGGTTAAGTTAGAACTGTGACCCCGCCAGAAAACGAAACGCCATTAAAAACGAGCTGCTACCAGAAAAGTAGGTAAGGTTAAGTTAGAACTATGAACCCACTAGAAAACAAAACGCATGCATGCATGCTGCATGCCTGCTTGCTAGCTGCATGCCTATTTGCATGACGCATGCATGCTGCATGCCTGCTTGCTATGCCTGCTGACTATACATTTTCTCAGACGTGATGTTACTGCCTTTTAACGATTATAGAAAATAATTGTATGCCAAAAGGCCATTCTAACTCTAAACTTACTGCGCTATAATTTTCTCCGTTTTATTATTATGGTAAACAATTTTATGCCATGATTATGAATAAAAAATTATTCGTTTAAATTTATGGTAAATGAGGTTTCTACCATCCGTTGTTATGCATTATAATAATAATCTAAATAATAACCTTATATATGTGGCATAAGGTTCATGATATTGTTAAATATATATGCCTCCCTAATCAGTGCGATCGATTTTCACCTTTAGGCTATGCACGTGACCGTACATATATGGTAATGTAATCAGCCAGCTTGCAGGCGCGCGAAAATTAATATTTAGGTTTCTATATTCCATGCAAACTATACATTTTCAATTAAATCGGCAATCACACTTAGGGCGTAAACCTAAGGGACGTGGGTTCGAATCCTAACTGTGGCCGAGTTCTTTTTCATCACATATTTTAATTTTAATGTCAAAGAAATGTTAAAAAGTATCATATTATTTGAAAAAAAAAAACAATTTTTTTTTCAAATAATAATATACCGAGCATTGTAATGCTATTTAAAAAACAATTCAAGTAATTTCTTTGTCATTCTTATTTCAATGAATTTGAATTTCTTGTTGTATTTAGGCTTTTGATATTAATCTAGAGTTTATTAAATATTTTAATGATTATGAATTTGGTAGATTTTAATGAAGAAATCCCTTTTAGATTTTTAAAAATTATTATGCTGTATATGTTATTTTTTTTGTACAAAACAGAATAGGTCCTTATGAACTTGCACGAAAGTGTTAATAACGGTTTGCAGCTGTTTAAATACCAGGTGTTATATAGCACGTATACACTTCTTTTGAAGACAAAATACTCTATCCGCATCTACAGAACTACCCCATTAATGATACTCAACGTTTTCTATTTATAAGTAGTTTTTAAGTTATTGTTATATTCAGAACTCCGATGATAAATATCCGTAGTATGTTTATAAGGTTGCCCCAATTGATACAGTTTGGAGTACTCTTTTTAATGCATAATATTTATTTATTTGTTTATTAGATTCACTAACATTTTTGACTAGCTCCGTGGCGCAGCGGTCTACACGCCTGCCTGCGACCCGGAGTGACCGGGTTCGATCCCCGGCCAGGTCAAGATGGAAAATGATCTTTTTCAGATTGGCCTGGGTCTTGGATGTGTATCTATATATGTATTTGTTATAAAATATAGTATCGTTGAGTTAGTATCCCATAACACAAGTCTCGAACTTACTTTGGGGCTAGCTCAATCTGTGTGATTTGTCCGTATATATTTATATTTACTAACAGGTTACACAAAAAACACTTATCTATACTAATATTATAAAGCTGAAGAGTTTGTTTGTTGGAATGCGCTAATCTCAAGAACTACTGGTTCAAATTGGAAAATCTTTTTGTGTTGGATAGTCCATTTATTGAGGAAGGCTTTAGGCTATAAAACATCACGCTACGACCAATAGGAGCGAAGCATCAATAAAAATGTTTTAAAAAGGGGGAAAATTATTCATCTATACTAATTAATCATAATAACAGAAATTGCAGCGGACGAAGTCGCGGGAACACCTAGTAATTAATATTTCACTCAATGTTTTAGCATGCCTTCCATTTATAGGTGGACACAAGATTCATCACTATCACTACATAGTATAAAACAAAGTCGCTTCCCGCTCAGAACTCGATGACCCAGTTGGCGTGCGCATTATAAACGCTTACGTATGTAAAGCAACTCCAGGTGTGGTTCTTGGGTGGGTGACCACAAGAGGCTCAAAACTTCTCGACTCCTCCGTGCTTCGGAAGGCACGTTGAGCCGTTGGTCCCGGTTGTCATCATTCGATGATCATCGTTAAGCTATCATCATCATCATCAGGTCCTTTTTAGTCTCCACTACAGGAGCACGACCCTCTCTGTACTACTAGGTCCATACTTGGCCAGAGCAGTCAGAGGACTTGGCCTACACTCTCCACGCTGGCCAGACGGGTTGGAGAGGTGTCTTAGATGTTTATAAGCTTTGTTTAGCTTGTATTTCCTAAGTCGTCTTCTACAACATCCACGGGAAGACTTGGAGTGGTCCTATTCTACTCTGCCGGATACCACACGGCTAGAGCTACACTTTCGCATTTAATAGCATGGATAGTATGGATATCCATGCTATTAAATTTATTAATTATATTAATAATAAATATTAAATTTATAATTAGTTTAGCACGAGTGCGATAAATTATACATAAAAACCTTCCGCTTGAATCACTCTATCTATTAAAAAAACGCATCAAAATCCGTTACATACTTTTAATGATCTAAGCATATCTAGGGACAGCGGGAAGCTTCCTTGCTTCTTGCGTGTGTAAGTGACCAACACTGGTGTGGTGTGGAGCCGCGGGCAAAAGCTAGCTAATGTATATGTATAACGGTATAGTTTAGTGCAGCAGTTAAAAATACCTTCTCAAAGATGAATATAAAGCTTAAATCTTAAACGAAAACCATAGTCCTCATAGTGGCAGTTAACACAGCGTTCTGTCGCTTTTTAGGGTTTCGAACCCATAGGGTAAAAACGGGACCCGCTGTCCGTCTGTCTGTCTGTCTGTCCGTCCGTCCATCCGTCCGTCTATCACCAAGCTGTATCTCATGAACTGTGATAGTTAAAACTTTTAACAGATAATGTATATCTGTTGCCGCTATAACAAAAAATACTAAAAACAGAATAAAATAAATATTAAAGGTGGGCCCATACAACAAATGTTATTTTTTGCTCGTTTTTGCTTGATATTGATAAAGGCAACAGGAAGATGCTTGAAATATTCACAGAAAACTTAGTTATATAATAAAAATAAATATATAATAAAAATGAAATTTATATTTAAGGGGCTCCCATACACATATACATGATTTTTTGCTGTTTCTATAGATAAAAAAAGGTTACGGAACCCGTCGTGCGCAAGTCCGACTCGCACTTGGCCGGTTTTTCTCTTGGTATAATACGTAGGTATTATACCAAGTAGGGTGAACGTAGGTTCAGATCCAAAATTTAAAGCTTTTATACTCCAATTTTATTTTTGGGACACGTTTTTACTGTGAGCCAATTATTACTCTAAATAAATAAATACGAATATATATACGGACAAAGCCACCTTTTGTCTTCTCCATCTTTCTCAAACCCTAGTCTTAACACTTAATGTAAGTTTAATACTTTCGTGGTATACAAAGCCTCACACCGCAAAATCAAAAAGCAGTTGAAATCAGAAATATGAATTTTCCCGATTCCAACGTTAAAGAAATGGAATTTAAATGGAGAATTCATTATTCTCTGAGCCTTGGTATTTGTCTCCGACAATGTGCGATATTTGTTTGCACAAAGACGCATAGTTATTGTTGCCGTAACAAGCAACCGACCCGAGAGTTTGAGTTACCTACCTTTGCAACTGTTACGTCGAACTATTATGTTGACATTTGAACTTTAATGTTTAAAGGATCTGTTTATGATTTATACTAGTTTTCGCCCGCGGCTCCGCCCGCGTCAATGTCGATCCCTCGGGAACAGTTACTTTTTCCTGGGATAAAAAGTAGCCTTTGTCCTTCTCGGTACTCCAGAGAACTTGTAGGTATGCAAACATCATGATGATCGGTTCAGTAGTTACGGCGTGAAAGCGTAACAAACAAAATTGCTTTCGCATTTATAATATTAGTTAGGATTGTACCTAGATGCCTAGAAGGTAGTCTTAACAAGCTTAGTATTCATTAGGTATTCGTAAACTCTACTTATATCTTAATTATTAGCCTTACTATGCTCGGCTTAATATTAAAATCGATAATATGACTATTATCTTAAAATCGATAAAGTGGAGAAATCTTTCTCCACTTTAATCAACTTTAAATTCATCTGATATGAATAAAGTTGGATACCACACTTCTAAATAGTTGGTAGTAATGGAGATTAGGCATGCTTCGAATGCGTAATCTCCATATAATGCGTGTACCTACCTATAATATGAGATGAACAAATTCGCCGCGGTGATTTGAAGCTACGGCTGCTCAGTGGTTGAGTGAGAGCATCGACGGGCCAGATGACGAAGGTTTGTGAGTTCAAATCCTACCTGTGGCAAAAATTTTTCATCACATATTTTCGATTTTAATCTATTTATCTCTTCTGCTCTCTTTCATCAAAGGCTTTTTACGGTTTCGTCCTCAGCTTTCATGCGTTATCTATATTATGCGACACCATAAAAGAACTGCGTCATAGTCTAGGGAATAACACTCTTCATCCCCCTCGCAATCGCTACCGAAATAGAATGAGTTAGAGTGAGAATGAGTTATTTAATGTTACTGCATATTGAAAAAAAAGTTATTATATTATAAGGTTAAAAAAAGGTAAGTATGTATCTAAGAAAGAATCTGTTTTTTTAGAATCAGTCAAGCATTATTTATTCATTGTTTAAGACATTACATAATAACACTAAATTAAAAAAATTGCAACACTTTTTCTTATTACCATCAGTCATTTGTTGGTCATAATCCATATTTTTAATTATCTCAATAATTTACTTACTTTAATAATATATTTAATAATATAATTATAAATAATGTAATTAATATAATACATGTAAACAAAATAATAATTGTAATCATTCGAGTTGTCGTCTGCTACATTGTTTAGACAGTAAATAAAATCTCTAGTGGTTTTGGGATCATCAGTTCTTCATATTCATTGGCCTGGCCTGGAATCTGCTGCTAAGCTAAAGCTGTCATTGTCTGACAGTTCATTATCATCTGTTGATCGTTTCACATCAAAATATTTTTTGCCTTTACGTTTCAACTCTCATTTTCGGAATAAACCCACTTCGTCTTGGTTTTAATAAAACGTTTGATAGTATCACTGGTGTTTCTTTACTACTTTTACAGTCGCTTTTAAGTGTCTTTTTCTGTGAACGTTTCTTAATGAATACTGACTTGTATATTCCTTCTTTATTTGTCAAATTGGCATCATAAAAACCCTTATGCAAACCAAGTGGACACTGTATCGTTGAGTGAAAACATGGTTCTAAACCGCAGCTGAGATCTCTCGTTGTCATTATCCGGGCAGTCTTAGCATTCCAAAGGACTTGTTAAACGCTTATCGTGCCAGGAAACTCTTTGAGATCTATAGGTATCAGTAATTGCTTCTCAAACATGTCTGCTTCTGAAACAGCCAAACACCTGTAATAATCATATAAAAACACGGTTTCACTCACGTTTATTCAGTTGGAATCGCCAACTAGTTTCGGTCTTTTACGAAGACCATTATCAGGGTGCCTCAGAACGAAACGTGAGTGAAACTGTTTTTTTTATAATTAAGTAATTTATCTCCCGTAAGTTTAAAACTGAAGTTATATTTTTGGGAAGTTCTACTCTATTTCGGTAACCTTTCACTGTTTTTCCCTAAAGCTTAGATCTGGGTTCCTTCAAATTCCTATTTAAAAGGCTGGCAGCGCTCTGTCATCAACTCTGGTGTTACAGATGTCAATCAGTCATCCATTAAGAGGCATATGAAACTCATCCGCCCCTCCTAATCATAATCCTAACTAATATTATAAATGCGTCAGTGAGTATGTTTGTTTGTTACACTTTTACGCCCTTATTACTGAACCGAAAATCATCATTTGCATACCATGCAAAAGATGATTATCGGTTCAAAAACAGTACTTTTAAAATATACCCAATTCCTTCTCTGTACTCCAAACCCCCCAGTTTAGACCGTTGTCAATTCCTTCTCTGTACCCCAGACCGTTGTCTGGGGTACAGAGAAGGAGTTGGGTATATTTTAAAAGTACTGTTTTTGCGGGATCATCATTGACGCGAGGAGAAGCTAGTATAAGAATAAAAAAAACGCAATATACATAAGCTCTGAATACATAGCACTATATTTTGGGCAATCGCGCAAAATAAACGTGCACATCTGCGTACAAACGGAAGTTCTGATTAATAAATGAAGAGAAAATGGCTGTGAATACATTCGAAGAATTCTTCTCTAATTGCGATACTTAATATTTCAGCAGGTTATGCTAACTTAATTATGCAAGTTACTGCGGCCCACTGAACGACTGTTGACTGAAACTTCATTGTAGACTAATATTGGAACTAGGCGTACGGATACGTCTACGAAGTGAAAATAACACCTCATTCTCAACAGTATTCTTTAAGCAGTAAGGTTGAATATGGGTCAGTAATTTATGCTTTTTAGACGGGGTTGTAAATACAGGGTAGAGTTACTTTTTGTTGTTGTTACTAAAGAAGCAATTCAAGTGCTTTTCAACAGGTAAAAACAGCTATAAACTTTGATCTCAGTATTTGCAAATTAAATACTAATTTAATCTCAGTATTTGCAAATTAAATATTAATTGCTTCCATGCTGGTTTGGGAGAAAAGGAAAAACGTAGAATGTGCCACCTGCTTCTCTTCCTGCGCAGATCGTAAAAGCCGATCGAGTGAATGGGCGAAAATCTGCGGAATCATGTCAATAGGCGATGCGGCTAGCAACCCATTACTATTTTGATTCCGTTTTTCACCTACACGCCATGTTTGAGCATGCTAAATGTGGCCATAAGGTCTATATGGTATATAATATAGGTATGGCAGACTAGGCCCTGTCTACCCCGTAAGGGAAAAAGACGTGATACTATGTATGTATTTATGTAATATTAATTAAAGCCTACAATTCCAAATTCGCTATTTTCATTCCTACAGCAGAAACTTAGTAGCGTTATATACACTGAAAAGAGGTTCTTCTAAATTCAAGATGTTACTATGGTTAAAAGACGACAAATTAGATATAAAGGTAGGTACTTAGTAATTACATATATTTTTACAAGTTTTATACCACCACTACGATAAAGAGTATAAACTTACTTAAATAAAATATTCAGCTAGCTGCAAATTTCGTCTAAATTCATCCAGTATTATTATTGAGTAACGAACATTGTTGCGACTTTCTGGAAGGGTCACTGCATTCTCCGATCAACCCCAGAATCACAGCAGGGAAAAAATCAATAAACACTAACCTGGATTCATTTGTGAACAGGATTCGAAAGGATTCGCCTGCGACAGGCCTCGTGGCGGCTGGCTGGGAACCTCCCTGGTTTGAACTGTATTATTTTCTTGCTGCCTACACTAGTGGTACACCATCACACACTCGCGATGAGGATTTAGGGTTGTTTTCGGCCAGCGAAGCCCTTAGGGTCGTTATTTTTGGAAATTATATTAGCGCAAGGCGCGCTCAACAAGACTCGCACGCCATATTTTTTTCGACTCGTCTTTTCGACCAATCACAGGCCGTCTCGGCGAAGGAAGTAGATATAGGGGGGAACGGAAGCAGGACCACAGATAGGTAATTTTATTTGGGTTTTTAAAGTTAATGCTTACACATTTTCCCCCACCTGAAATCCACAAGGGTTTCACAGAGAATGCAAATTGAAAGCTAAAAAACAAAGCAATAGCTACGCACTATTGCACGAATATCTAGAAATATTATTTTCGAAAGCTAAAGTAATAAATAAGTTTTAACTAGCCTAAGGATAGTGTGTATTTATGTTTGAGTAATTTATGAAAAAATATCTTAATTAATTGGTAAGGGACAAACCTTTACTACCGGCCTACGAAAAGTCTTTCCGTTAGCAGTTCGGAAAGTAACTACTCTGACTACTTGGTCCGAACCAGCATGCACTTGCACAATACGTGCCAACTTCCAGAACATCGGCGGAAGATTAGGTTCGTTAACTATGACTAAGTCATCTATTTTAATATTTGGTTCATGTCCGAACCATTTGTTCTTTTGTTGTAATGTATGAAGATAATCACGCTGCCATACGCGCCAAAATCTCTGGGTAATTTTCTTAAGCATGACCCAACGAGAGCGCGGACACGAAATAAAACATCTAACACACTTCGACAGCACGGTACGTATCAGAAGTCTCAATCCAATTATCCAAAACTGGCGTTGAATAATAGATTGTAAGATTCGAGGTCCAAAATGCAAATATTTTTTATGAAAATGTTTTATTATAATTTTAAATATTGGACATTGTTTAGGTAACAAAAAAGGGTGTAACGCAGATGGTGACAGATTAGCCTCATCGATGCGTTCCCCCACCCGCACGATCCCATCATCATCCAGGAAAGGTGAAAGTTTTTGAATGGATTTTACACATGGTTCATTATCTCGCACTCGACTGACTTCAGAAGACATATAATGATACGGACTCAATTTAACTAACACTTTGGTTGACTTCTCGAGTTCAGGACTACTGAGAAATGAAAGAATTCGATTTTGCCTTGCAACCCTCAAATTTGAAATAAATCGAATACACCATGCTACAATTCTTAGAATTTTTGTAAAAGAGGAATGTCTGGCAATTAAGTCCAGAAGTGGGTTTCTCACCTCAATCACGTGAAGACTTTTAGTTTCTAGTGGTTTGAGCTCGGGTAAGTCTTCTTTTGGAAGTAGAACCCGTTTGTTAGGCCATTGACTAGGCAAATTGGCTATATACATTTTCCGTCGTATTGGAAAAACGCGCATGTGATTCCAGTTCATAAATCTGAGGATGTTTCTGATTGCAAGAATTATAGGCAGATCAGTATCCTATCCCAACCGGCTAAGATCTTCGAGTCTGTTGTGTATGACCACATCTACCATCAAGTCAAACCTTTACTTTCGGATAAACAGCACGGCTTCATCAGACATAAATCTACTATCAGTAACTTATTAGAATATAAACAATATCTTTGTAAAGTTTTTGATAGGGGGGGACAGGTGGATAGTATTTATACGGATTTCAGTAAAGCATTTGATAAGGTTGACCATAAACTGCTTTGCCAAAAAATTGCAAGCTTTGGAATCCATGGCTCAGTGCTAAGATGGGTTGAATCGTATCTTTCCAAAAGAAGCCAACTTGTAGCCCTTAAAGGATATGTCTCAAGTCCCATCGAAATCACTTCAGGTGTCCCTCAAGGCTCCCACTTGGGCCCATTGTTCTTCCTAATCTTCATCAACGATTTGGTTGGTAGGCTCTCTTGTCATTGCTTGCTGTATGCGGATGATCTTAAAATCTTCCATAACATCAGCAATATCCAGGACTGTAGGCGTCTTCAAGGAGATCTTGATGAAATCGTAGGTTGGTGCAGAGACAACAAAATGTTTTTGAACATCGAAAAATGTTGTGTAATCTCTTTCACCAACAAACACAATAAAATAGACTTTTGTTACCAACTAGAGGGACAAACACTTTGCCGCAAGTATATGGTTAAGGATCTCGGAGTCTTTTTTGATGACAAACTGACCTTTAGAGGACACTATGATCATATGGTAAAAAAATCAATGAAAAACTTAGGCTTCCTTGGTAGGATAACTAAGGATTTTAAGAATATTGAAAGCCTTATTCTTCTCTATAATTCTCTTGTGAGAAGTAATTTGGAGTATGGCTCTGTTATTTGGTCGCCTTTTTACGCAAACCATACCGAACATATCGAAAGTGTTCAAAAAAAATTCCTTCGTCTGCTTTGCTATAGACTTAAACCCGGCCGTAATCGATCTTCATACCATGAAAAACTTAGATCTTTTCATATATCGGACCTTAGTACCCGCCGCCACCAACAAGATCTTATAACCTTATTTAAATTACTTCATTCTATCATTGATTCGCCAATATTGCTCTCTCAATTGAATATTAATATTAGATATAATCCCCGTCGTACCCTACCTATCTTTGTACTGCCTGTTTATAAGAAAAACATATCGTTTTCGAACCCATTAGCAAGAATGTGCCGGAAATACAATGAGATATCCTACAGTGAAGACATTGATATATTTAATTGCCGATTCAGTAAATTCAAAAAAGTTACACTCAAAATTCTCAGCGCCACATCCAGTACATAGTCTGGCAGAATTGAATTGTTTTGTGTAATAATAGAATTATTTTGTTATTGCAGAGTTTTCTCTATTATGTATCTTTATATTATAATTAGCTAAAGCAATTGTGCATACACGCTTAGGATGCTAAGTTGGAACATTATTAGTTATTAAGAAACCTTGTAATATTATTACTTAGTGTCTGTTGTGTTGCCTAATAAATAAATAAATAAATAAATAAATCCTGTAGCCAAGAAGGACCTTTCCACCACAGAGGATGGTCTATAAGCTCTGGACAGGACACTCCGCGACTACAACAGTCGGCCGGGTTATCCTTAGACGAAACATAATACCCATGATCGGGACTAATCAAATCAGTTGTTTGAATGACACGATTGGCTATATACATTTTCAACAAATGAGGGGCGGTATTAAGCCATGACAAGGTAGTGCTGCTGTCTGAATAAGCTCGAATAGAATTAATAGTTATATGGTCTTTAAGCAAATTATACATGTGCGATAGAACTTTTGCCAGAAGCACCGCTGCGCTTAGCTCGAGTCTATTTACCGTGGTAGGTTTTAAAGGAGCTACTCTAGATTTTCCAATCAGTAAACTAGTCGCAGTAGAAATTCTGGGCTCATTAGTAACCACACAAATATACACACAACAACTATAGCCTTTCTGAGAACCATCACAGAAACCTACCAAGTGTACTTCCATCGGATTGGAAGGTATAACTAGCCGCGGAAGAGAATTTTTTTGTAAATCAGACAAATTGGCCGCTATTAAATGCCATTGTTTGGTTAAATGTTTTGGAATAGTCTCATCCCACGATAAATTTAACCGCCATATTTCTTGCAACAGCGATTTTGCTGCAAAGACTACTGGGCATATCCAACCGAGTGGATCGAAAATGCGGGCTACTAAAGAGAGTATGGATCTTTTAGTAAATTTGACTTCGAAAGAGTCTGAAAAGGCATATGAAAAAGAATCATTAATGGGATTCCATCGTATCCCTAATATTTTGACAAACTCATTTCCCGATTCATCGAAGGATTTGGAACTTTGACAAAATTCAGGAGGAACATCCTTAAGAAGACGAGGATCGTTAGTAGTCCATTTCTCGGGCCTTATCAATATTTGCCGATACATACGACGGATGTCGGCAGTAAAAACTATTTTGTGAAGTCTAAATTTTGTCACTAAATCGACAATATCCACTTGCAGCTTAGGACCCACATGAACAATATTATTGAGTGACAGATTATTCGAGGTCCGACTACTGGCATCGAAGACTACTCGTAAACGTGTCGTTGTACTATCGGGTCGTATTACACAATGGTGAGGAATAATATAACGGTCAGTAGACAAAGATTCAGCAGGCTGCATATGTCCCAGATCTTCGTACTGCTGCATAAATTCCTTATACTCCGTTTTCAACTCAGTCTGGCTGGCAAGACGCTTTTCCAAGTTGAGAAAACGGTTAAGAGCCTGATGATATGATTCTCCTAAGGCTGGAGTATCATCTTTAAGCATAATTGGTACAACATAACGACCTTCGGAAGTACGATATGTGCCATTTTTATATTTTTGTTCACACATTTCATCCTCAGGACCGGAAATTTTACATTTCGACGGTTCTTCGGATTCCCAAAACCGTTGAACGATCTCATCGAGCGCACAAGAAGACGCGATAAGTGACGTAACGGGTGTGGCTGGAGTTTGAGCCACCACGTTTTGAAGAAACTGACCACTTATCACCCAGCTGAATACACTAGACAGTGCACATGGAAAACCAGGACCTGGGCTATAACGTGAACCAGTATATATCTGGTCAAAACAGTCTACTCCTAACAACAGATCGATCGGACCCGATTTATCAAAATCTTGGTCGGCGAGATCCAGATGTTTAAACCTTTCCTTGACAACCGACGGTAATGAGGTTGAAGGAATCATTGAAGTGATTTTAGGCAAAACCACTAATGGTATATCGAATTGGGGCGAGTCATTTGACCTAGGCACAATAGAGCCAAACGTATAACCTTTAATATTACAAACATAATTTTGACCGAGACCGGTTACATTTAAATTACACTTTTTTATATGTAAACCTAACTGTCGCACACAGCTACTTGTAATGAAAGAGTCCATCGAGCCACTATCTATGATTATACGAGCATACTGCAATGAACCATCCACTCTTCTCAACCGAACCACAGCTGAACCAATAATTTTGGTACTCATAGGTGACTTTGACATGTTGGGCTAAGTTGTACAAGTTAGGGAAGTGCTCATATTGGAATTCTCAGAAGCGTTTAGGTCAATGGTATTAGATAATAAACTTTTATGTTCTTCATGTAATAATGTGTTATGTTTTGAGTTACAAATGAAACACATGGACTTAGACTGGCAGTCTGCACTAGTGTGACCGGGCCTTAAGCAGTTTTGACATAATTGTAACTCTTTAACTAATTGTTGTCGCTGTCCTATATTCATAGAATGTACTTTACCACAGCGATATATTGAATGATTTTCATTACAATACGCACAGACATCCTGATTAGGTTTATTATTTTTTGAGTTCGAAGAAGTAATTAAGGAAGAATTTGATTGCCGAGAAAAATTATCTTTCTTTGTATTATTGTGGTTTTGTTTATTTGTAGAATTGAATGACTGTAAATTACTAGGTTGAATAACCTCTAATACCTTTATATAATTCTGTAAATAAACAATCAAATTATTAAATTTAGGAATTTCTTCGGTATTTTGTAATTCAAACCTTTTCCTAGTTTCTGTATCAAGAGGCCGTGATGCTATGTAAAATAAAATAAATTCACTTAAATCATCAATATTTAACCCGCGCAAGGCACTAACACATTCATAAAGTATGTTGGTTAATTGTGATAAGTTTGATAATGATGGTCGTTGGATCGGATTTAATTTTATTATTTTTTCTAAAAAACGGTGGCTAAAATACGTTTATTATCATACCTGTCTAGCATCGCTGCATAAACAACAGAATAATTAGCTGATGTTATAGGAACACCCTTAGCTAGTGTCAGGGCATACCCAGACAGACATGACAACAAATAGTAAAATTTCTCTGTGTCCGACAACGAAACATTATTATGCACAAGCGACGTATAACTGTCTTTAAACATCTGCCAGTTCTCTATATTACCATCAAACTTAGCTATTTGCAATTTAGGTAGTTTCACTTGCGAGCTGGAATGCGCATGACCTTGACACAGTTCCGAGCGCGAACTCGCACCGGCGCTTGCGTCGAGAGAATCGGCATACTCAATGACAAAATAATATAACTCGTCAAATGACAACAAATCATTATTATCGATAACAAATTGAGGATTTAGTTTAAGTTGCAACCGGTTTACACGATCGTTGCATTCCAAGAAATTATCACGAATTTTATCAATTATTTTATACCTAGCTCGAAAGGATGCTAATTTAGTTTTATTTTCTTTCGTAATTTTTGCTAAGTCATAAAGTATTTGCATATTTTTAAACTCATATTCACGTTTTTTAATGGTGGACATTAATTCTCCTTCCGCCATGTTTTCGCTAAGCACTAATTGTAAAAGTACAAGTAATGTAGGTAAGTAGCAAAAGTTTAAATGGAAACTGAGTAATGGAACAGATATTCACAAAACACGTAGGTTTTAAAACTACGGACTATTAATTATAATCATAAATACACACCTCACTGCTATTAATTGACCCTAGGTAAGTACATAGGCTATCCAAAATAGTTCGAAAGCCTGAGTAACTAGATAGTACCTTATGGCATACAAATCGAACGATTAAGGGACTATTACAAGGGAAATAACGAGATAAGAAGTATGTACTCGTAAGTAATAGATATTTACTATGGTATGGAACAGGAATGGAATTCCCTGTTTGATCCGAGATTGTTAGACAAATAGACAAATGCTAGGTGGGTAAGTACCTAGTTAATTTGAATCTATAATAAGTCTATTTATGAATAAATTAGTTATCCATATTTGGAAATAACTTTAATTGGAAATATTGAAATTAAGTGGGTAAATTTGAAATAAGTACGTGAGGAATGTCCTCACAGGAGGCACCATAAATTAATGTTGCGACTTTCTGGAAGGGTCACTGCATTCTCCGACCAACCCCAGAATCACAGCAGGGAAAAAATCAATAAACACTAACCTGGATTCATTTGTGAACAGGATTTGAAAGGATTCGCCTGCGACAGGCCTCGTGGCGGCTGGCTGGGAACCTCCCTGGTTTGAACTGTATTATTTTCTTGCTGCCTACACTAGTGGTACACCATCACACACTCGCGATGAGGATTTACGGTTGTTTTCGGCCAGCGAAGCCCTTAGGGTCGTTATTTTTGGAAATTATATTAGCGCAAGGCGCGCTCAACAAGACTCGCACGCCATATTTTTTTCGACTCGTCTTTTCGACCAATCACAGGCCGTCTCGGCGAAGGAAGTAGATATAGGGGGGAACGGAAGCAGGACCACAGATAGGTAATTTTATTTGGGTTTTTAAAGTTAATGCTTACACAAACATACTTTTACATGTATTAAGTAATATTAGTATAATAAGATTTATTCACAAGTAAATAAAATATATCATTAAAACTTACTCGAAATAAAGACATTATGAATAAAAACGGGTCACTCACGTGCTATTTCGTCGGGATTGCCGACTACGACGACTTTTACAATGACGATGAAGGCGCGAGCGTCGCGCCGCAACCGCAAGTGATTAGTTCGGGACCCTCTGCCGCGCAACCGGCACTCGCCTTGAAAATGGGTTCCTGACGAGTCTGAAACTATAGTCAGCAAACCCGACGAAATATAGTTTTTATTCATCCTGAAAGAATGTACAGAAATATTACTACATTCTTTGTTTCTGTAGCTGCTACCAACTATTGGCAAAATTCATTTTTCTACAGAGCATGTAATAGTCTCAGGTAATAGTTATAATAAACTTTCACCTCAAATTGATCTTGATATGTTTGGTCTCAAATTAGCGGTTTTGAAGAAAACAATTGCGAGTAAATTCTTTACAGATCAGGCTTAGTGCGGCATTCTCTCGATTACACTTCATAGTCAGGTTCATTATAATTTATATTAGTCGTCAAAGGTCTGTATCGGTTGCGCCTCTGACACCGATTTGCTTAAGCGGGTGCCGCGCGAACGTAAAACGTCGCTACTGCGCAAGCCATTAGGCTGCACAGAACTATTAGGCGATTAGGAAAAAAGATGAAAAGTCTTAATATTTTCATATTTATATTTTTATTAAAAAAAAAAAATAAGAAAGCGCCCTCCGAGACGTACATACATATATTGTCGTGTGAGAATTATTGTTTTAGACGTAAAAATTGCAAAGTTTTCGAAGATAGATATCATACCATATATATATATATTATTTTTAAATTTCATATGTATCTATTACTAATTCCAACAAGGGGGCGATCTTGTTCAAGGATTAATCTAAATTATACACATACATTTGATGCATTTCATTAATTCAGCGCATATAGTGATTTAAAAACACGTCAATTTTCGCAATTCGTGTAGTACCGTCTTAACATAATAGTTATCTATATTACTGTGTGTAGTGCATCATACCTAAGACAAATAAAGTTTTTTTTTACTTACATTTATCATCAGGTCCTTTTTAGTCTCCACTACAGGAGCACGACCCTCTCTGTACTACTAGAGCCATACTTGGCCAGAGCAGCCAGTGGACTTGGCCTACACTCTCCACGCTTGCCAGACGGGTTGGAGAGGTCTCTTAGATGTTTATAAGCTTTGTTTAGCTTGTATTTCCTAAGTCGCCTTCTACGACATCAACGGGAAGACTTGGAGTGGTCCTATTCTACTCTGCCGGATACCACACGGCTAACTTACTTTAACTTACTTACATTAAGTTTGTCTTATTTTAATTCTAACTTGTCGGTTCTATTGTTACATGTTATATTTCTATCAGTGAAGATTTGTAAATGACTTAGGAAATACGGTGCGTGGCTCCATGCATTACCTTCACCTCAACTTGGTACATTTATGGATGATAATAGTGTTAGAATAGCTGCAGCTCTAAGAGTGGGGTGTGACATTTGCGAACAACATCAATGTCCCTGTGGAGCTCTAGTAGATATCAAGGGTCACCATGGTTTGAGTTGTGTTAGATGTGTCGGGAGGTTTCCTAGACATCACGCATTAAACGACATTATAAAGAGAGCAATGGCTAGTGCAAACATTCCGTGTGTCTTGGAACCTCCTGGTTTGAGCCGTACCGATGGCAAAAGACCTGATGGCTTAACTCTCATACCATGGCATAGGGGTAGGTGCTTGTTATGGGATGCCACCTGTGTGAGTACTTTCGCTGTTAGCCATTTAAAAGACACTACAAGAACTGCGGGGTCTGCTGCCGAGACTGCTGCTCGACAAAAACACACAAAATATTCTTGCCTTAAATCAGCCTATATATTTGTGCCTGTGGCGTTTGAGACCACGGGTGTCTGGGCATTGGAGGCTAGGTCTTTTATTAAAGAGTTGGGCCGTCGTATTTCAGACCGAGTTAAAGACAGTCGTTCTACGTCGTATCTGACCCAAAGGCTTTCCATTGCTATTCAACGTGGCAATGCAGCCAGTATAATGGGAACCTTTGGGCCAGGGACGATCAGGGGCGGTCTTTTAGACTGAGAATTTTGACGAAGCGTGTAGCGAATACTGTTTTATATATATTATGACGAAGCATGTTGCTGATTTATTTCTGTAAACTTTTGACGAAGCATGTTGCTGATTATTCTTTGTTTTTACGCAAATAAATACACAATAAAATGACTTTAAGTTTTATAGTTTTAAAATTACCACGTTGTTACAAGTCGATAATCTTCCGAACAAAATAAAAATAAATTAAATAATAGTAGATAAACTGTTTAATAAAATATTTTTCTAAAATATCAAACGCTACCGTCAAATTATTCAGCTTACAGTAGCTTGCATTCTTACAGCGCCCTAGCAAGAAATTGCATAAGAGAAAATTCACTTTAAAACCGTATTATTTGCACATCTGAGCGTAGAAAATGCCGAGTATTTTTACCTATAAGAGGCTTATTGTAATAAGAATAATATTCTGTTTTCTAGCTAAAAATTAAATATGATTTCACCTTTCGTTGTGGCTACTTAAGCACTTAAAATGTCGTTGAGATGAATGGCTCGACTTCCAAGTTTGCCTAACTTGTGACAGTGTAAAAAGGCTAGAATTTTATCTAGGAAGCTAATGGAGCCTTTTCTTCTTGGTATCATATTCTTAAGTTATTCAACTTCTTGGCGTCGCATAATTTATCATGACTTATTTTTTGTATAAAATTTTGAATATTCAATAAAATAATTAAAAGATATTTTTAAAAGTCAAAATCAAAACGTTTAGTCAGAAAATAGGTCTTTGCAGGCACCTTTTCACGTCAAATCACATTTAAAAGGATCTAATTTAGTAATATTTGTATTATTAATTAACTAGCAACCCGGACCCCGGCTTTGCACGGGTGCAATGTACATATAAACCTTCCTCTTGAATCACTCTATCTATTTTAAAAAACGCTTCAAAATCCGTTGCGTAGTTTTAAAGATCTAAGCATACATAGGGACGTACAGACGCGGGAAGCGACTTTGTTTTATACTATGTAATGATAATGATGATGTGCAAAAGCTACAGACTAGCGTTTTGGAACCGACCACTGCAGAGAAGAAGAAACTCTTTTCAAAAGTATTGGTCGCCTACTCGCCTGAACGCCCCTTTAATTTTATCATCTATCTTTATCATTTATCATCTAATTTTATCATTTAACATTTCTTTTTTTTTTTCATTTCTTGTAATGATTACAATTTTTATTATACAAGCTTCTATCATCAAAAATGTATACAACAATGTGAATGCAAAACATGATTGTAAGTTCTGTCATCAGAGCACATACAAACTGAATTGTATTTATTTGCTACGTTACAATAAAATATGCAATCTTAACTCGTTTTTTTTTTTTTACTTAAGTACCTATTTTGTACCACTGCTGGGCAAAGGTCTAAAAAGTTCTAAGACAATTATTATATATTAATAAAGAAGTTACTCTTTTGTTGTTTAACTATCAGTGCAAGCTTTAAATTTAATCTCAAGTCATGACTTGAGACGATTTTACCCCGACAAGGGACTAAAGCCGCGCGGCACATTTCACGCTTTCATCACAGGTGTCGACATCGACATACGTTTTCGTCTCTTGTGATGCCGACTGCATATTCATATTTTTAGTTAGATTCTGTTTGCTGTAGTGACCACACTTTACATTATTATACTATTTCATTTTATATTATTATATATATATATATACTATACAGAATTATGCATTTTACAATAACACATCATTATACTGGAGCCGTGTTGACGGCTGACGCCACCATCTCACATTTTTTCATTATCATAGAATATTCATTAGCAAAAATTTATTTACAATATCTTTTTGGGTTCATAATTGCCATTATGTTATATTATTATTTATTCCATTTACGAAACGGGCTCGTTTAATAAAAAGAAAGGATGTATATAGGTTTATATTTTTCTTTTATGCGTGTAAAAAAAAAAGTTTTCCATACATCGACATTTCAATTTAAGTCAGTTAGATATTTATATCATATACATATATCAGTTGTGTATTTTTTCTTTTGTCAATTAAAAAAATAAATATTTTATAAGTGTTTTTATTTTGCATTCACAATGCTATTTTGATATACTCTCAATAAATTAAGAAAAAAATATGGTGAAACAATTTCATGCGGGCGAGACTTGAACCAGCGACATAGGTCTATGTACGACCTACGCTCTGCCATCTGAGCTACCGCATGATTCAATCTCGGCGCTGAAATTCTCCACCATATCCCATTGCCCTTATACGTATTAAGGCTTACGTCATACCTATAGATGCAAAAAGTATTTTAAACGTTTAAAACCATTTGGTTTTAAACCGTTTTTATTGTTTAAAAGTTTTAAACCAAATTTTTGGGTTTAATATAGGTTTAAAACGATTTTCTATTAGAATTTACTAACATTTCACAAAAAGCATTTCAAAATATAATTATTGCATTATCTATCATATATTTGGATTAAGTGAAATAAAAAAAAATGTACTATATACCATGGAAAATAATACTTTAAGGTGACCTTAAAAACCTAGCGGACGCGACAGTGACCCTGGGGTTGCATCAAATGACTCAAATGTGTATTGGACGCGACCAGAGTCGCGGGCGCTAGGATTGGAAGATATATTTAACTGTTACATTACTTTGTCATCATCCATTAAGTTAAATGTCTAAATTTCACAGAAAATACAAACAACGAAATAACAAACTATTAATTAGCATAAATTTAGTTTTTAGGGTTACGTATCTCAAAAGAAAAGAACGGAACCCATATAGGATCACTTTGTTGTCCGTTTGTCTGTCAAGCAAGATCCTTTTTCTCAGGAACGCGTTGAGGTATCAAGCTGAAATTTATCTCAAACACTCAGGTCTACCTGTCCCTTGGAGTTGTGGAAAAAACCAAGACGTTGAGAAAAACGTTCTTGATAGACAGACAGACAAACAGACAGACATACAGATGGACAACCGAGTGATCCTATAAGGATACCGTTTTTTTCCTTTTGAAATGAAATGAAATGGAATAACTTAAGCATAGTTAGCGACCATATTCTGCGTGGAAAGAAAAACGCGGTTTTCCAAACATAAGACTAATTTAGATCGATTGTTTACCCCCGAAAACCCCCATATACCAAATTTCAGTGAAATCGTTAGAACGGTATCCGAGATCATAGAAATAAATTTATATACATATAAAATAATTATAAAAGAAAGATAATAAAAATATACAAGAATTGCTCGTTTAAAGGTATAAAATATAATATATTGACGAGCTCTGTGGCCTAGTGGTCACCATGCCAGGCTTCCACACTTCCATGGAGGTCCCGGGTTAGATTCTCGGCTAGGTCAAGATGGAAAATGATGAAATAAATTTAAATATATATACATGTAAATAAAAATACAAGAATTGCTCGATTAAAGGTATAAGATTTCAAATAATTTTAAAGTTATTATAGATAATGATACGGAACCCTTAGTACGCGAGACCACTCGCACTTGGCCGTTTATTTTATAACAAAAAGCATACCTACTTACAGCTTATTATAGGAATAAGAAACGAAAAAATACGCATATTTAGATTGTAATCTTTCTAAATCCTAAAAATATTATAAAACGTCATTTAAAATAATAAAAATAAAATATTTTCAATTAATATCTTTTGTTTTTACCTTCAACATAATAATTTGTTAATAAACTAGTAATCACGTGGCCATGGTTTTAAACCGTTTTAAATTTATTTAAAACGGGTTTTAAACCACGGATTTTGGTTTAAAACGGTTTATTTGCAACTATCGCGAGCCTCTAGCCATAAACTTTGACACGCCTTATCTTCATATATTTATGTTTAATTGACAATAGAAAAATAAGTGTCCAATATTTTATGATTATCTAACTGATGGACTTCATCTTCTAATCGTGTCAAAAAAAAACATCTAAAAAAACTAATGGATTAATTTCAATATAAATATTATTTCGACCCAGGCAATAGCCTATTATTAAATGCTTGTATTCAGATAATAATCATATTAATAAATAAGTATACACGCCGAAATTTTTTGTATGGAACTATCCATTTTTTTTTATTTCCCAGCGTTGGGCCCATAGGAAAAGTTGTTCATATAGACGGGCTGAATCAACCCTTTGAGGGTCCTTAACGATCAAAATTTCACCGTTTATACACGAGAAATTTAACATATGATATTTAAACAACAACAATTATATTTTGGGTATAATAAATAAATAATTTAATTAAACTTTTGCAGCATCCAATCAGTGGCCTAATATACCCATATGCATTTGATTGACAGCCGCCGATAACTGCGACTAACCGGACGTTAATTAACAATCTGTCCGGTCGTGTACCGAAATCATGGAAGCTCTACTACGTATATAGCAACCATTGACTAACTATATTAATAGACAATAATAGAGATGATAATAACATTATTGTACCGGAATTGTGTTGGTAGATAAACGACATATTATTTATTATTAAAAAAAAATACTTTTAACTTTGATGAGCAATTTAAAACTATTAAATAAAATAAAAACAGCTAGTGATCTAAGAGTACATCCTATAATAGACTCGTACAATTGTTCACGGCAATTTCCATTGACAAGTACCTGCTACCGCGTGAGGAATCCTTCCCACAAGTTATATATTCCTTACTATTGTGTAAAAATAATATTGTTACTGGATGACAGCCATTACGCTATGTCAGACAACCTTAAAGCAACTCGAAAACACTGGCACTTCTATTAGATATTATCCAAATATTATCACACACAACCAATACCCACCGATCAGGTAGACGGACGACCTGACCAAGTCGCAGGGAAACGCTGGATGCAAGCCGCTTCCAACCTGTCATTTTGGAAATCTTTAGGAGTGGCCTATGTCCAGCAGTGGACTTCTTGCGACTGATATGATGATATTATAATGATGATGATATTAAATGAAATAAAAGTGTTTTATGTAATTTTTATTTATTTATTGACACACAAAACAGATTATGACATATAATAAAATAACTGTTACTCCAAATAAAAGCACTTGTCATTATCCTAAATATGCGTGTACGGCGTGATAATGAGTTAGCAACAACAGTTTGTAATAATAAAAATAAAATAATAATGTTAGAAACAAAACTCATCTAAAAATGTTAACTGATGTATCTGCTTGAAAAAGTATAAAAATAAATAGTGAAATAATTTGGTATAAGTTTTATAAACTAAAAAGGAAATGAAAATATTATTAACTATTACGGTGTCTATAATAAGTAATAACAATAACGTCAGGCAACGCTTATGTTATCCATTTATTTATACATCTGAGACAACAACATAACACGAAAGAGCGCATATGTGCTACTTTACTTAGGCCGGCAGACCACTTATTACTTAATTTACAAGTTAAAGGGCGCACACCCACATTTTTAGCACAAAGGAAAAATGGGTTATATAAAAGCTCTTAGAAATTACGTTTTGTAGGCTTTCAGACGTATACGGTACGGTGCGTATGGAAGGGAGGTTTAGCTTCGGTAACTAAATGTTTAGGTTACCTGAAAGGCTGGCTTAGTAATTTTCATGTTTCTACGTATGAGCCTTTGTGGAACTGCAGTGTGAATTTCAAATGGTGAGGCGAAAATTTTAAATATACGGTTTCATAGACATTTTGCTTAAAAGTAAAATCAACCCTATCATGCTGGTATGAGAGAATAAAAGACGTATTAAAGTACCACCTGTTTTACTTCTCACCCACCCAGATCGTAAAACCCGATCGAGGAAAGGGGCGAAACTCTGAGAAATAATGTTAGTAGGCGATGCAGCTGGCACATCACCGTGTTTCCGTTTTCCACCTACACGCTTACAAATATGCTAAACGTGGCTTTTAGGTCTCATAGACCTGGGGTTTTTCTATCACGCAAGGGAAAAGACATGATCATACACATTGTCACGTCTTTTCCCTATATGTTTGTTATATCAATACTTATGTCTGTTAAGAGATATGACTCATTTTCCAGTCGTTTGGTGCTTCTCTCTCAATGAAGTATCTGTGATTGCGATGTGTTCTTAACTTGTGACCGTGATTATCCTTCTCCTAATTTAATATTATAAATTCGAAAGTGAGTTTGTTTGTTACGCCTTCACGCCCTATCTACTGAACCGATCGTCATGAAATTTTGCATAACGGGTATGCAAAATTTTATGACGATCGGTCAAGGACGAAGTGTACAATTTTTCCCGGAAAAAGTACTGTTTCCGAAGGATCGACATTAACACGGGTGGAGCCGCAGGTGAAAGCTAGTGTGGTATAAATTAAATAAATTTATAAAAATTACACGGTGTTTAAAATTCTTCGAAAATTGGCAACTTAAAAGAAAACTCACTGTGTTTTTTAAAATATTTTTTAAATTATTATTCACCATACTAAACAAAAATTATCTTTTTTATTTTTATATAGAATAAAAATTAAATGTTCAGTGTAAAAAATATAAAATAAATGTTAATCCAATCGTTTTTGCTAAAGTCGATGTTCTAGCTGCAAAATTTAACAAAATATCCAAATCCTCTGTACCTGAAAAGAGAAGGTACCTGAATATAAATCAATCTACATATTAAGTTGCTAAGACAACACAGACACACAAACACAGATCGTAGGTTAAAATTATAGCACCCTTTTTACGTAGAAAATGTTATATATTTACTGATATACCTCAAAATGCTCAAATAATGAAATCAAAGATCAAGTTTCACAAGTGAAAGGGTTTCAGGAAAATAACGAAATACTCCACATCGAATATCAATTAGCACAGAAAATGTTAATTGATAAATACATTCAAGTTATTATTAGGGAAAGTCACGATCCGTAGGTCGAGTTAATTAAACATGAGATCTGTTACACGTGGAAAAATATTACATAAAGGTATTTATTATTATTTAACAGAACAGGAGACCGAACATGGTCAGGATCCGACATCTTGAATTACTTGGATTAATAGACCTGCCAACGGTACAAAATCAATTTTATTTCTTCTTCACAGTACTTCCGGGTTACATTTCAATTCAAAATAAAGTCAGTCTACAGACAAAAATAGTTATCCATATATACAGACATAAAAAATGTTTTTATTTAAGCAGACTCAATATAAATATTTATCATCATATTAACTAAAAAAAAAAGGTTATCTCTTACAATGTATTTCTTTGATAAGTAGCATAGTGCATACCCTCCCATACAATTAAATATTTTATTGTAGTGTTTAGTTGGGAGTTGGGAGGAATTTTTATTTTCTGAATAAACTTTTTGAGTTTGATTCGTATAAAATTCTTTTGGACCTGCATCTTGCTTAATGTGGCTTGCTTAATTGAATTCCAGATCTTCTATTGTCTAAGGTCTAGGTTAGTCTGATATATCCAATTTTCTGAAAGCCTTTTATAGAGAATCTTCACTATTAGGACCATTTTAACTAGAGCCACAGAATAAGTAACAGTACTTATATACAAAACTCGCACTCTGCTAAGGTATTCAAAAAAATATCACCTCAATGTAACTACATTGAGTTGATATTTCTTTTCAAATTCAAAGAAATATTAACTCAATGTAGTGACATTGAGTTCAATGTAGTTACATTGAGTTCAACTCAATGTAGTTACATTGCGTTGATATTTCTTTGAATTCGAATTCGCTAACTAGCGATACGGTGTAATTTAGTTGGCGTTAGAATGCTGCACCTTTTCGTTTAGACCGACAGAATCCATTCCAAGCCAATTTCATTCTTCTAGCTCTAAGCAAACGATTCAGAACTCGATGAAGTCCAAGTCCAATCGCGCGTCGTGTCTTCTGGATTTGCCCGGTTTTACCACTTCGCAGTGGTCGCCGCGCGTAGGTATGTTTTCGATACCTTTACGGGGAGTGAGACAGACCTGCTAGAGCCAAACTATGAACTATCACAGTAAGTGATCAGCTGACGGCCGCGCCGGGACGTAGTTAAGACGTAGCTTAATTCTAACTCGAAGTGACGTAAAATGTAAAGAACGTAAGGATATTGTTAGTCTTTCGGTAGATTGTAATGTTGAGCTGTCATGTATCGAACTAGGGAATTATATTATAGTATGTGTATACAGACCCCCAAAATCAGATTATAAGACTTTAGAATCAGTTATTGAAGATGTCTTGAGAAAATAATGTTGTTGTCGCAAAAATATTACAGTGTGCGGTGACTTTAATGTTGATTTGTTAGTTACAACAACTGAAAGTGTTCGATTTTTAAATGTCTTTAAATCATTTGATTTGGTTAATTTGTTTTTGGAACCAACTAGAGTTACTGAAGATTCTGCAACGTGCATAGATAATGTTTTCTGCAATTGCACTGCTGTTGACAAATATATAACTAAAAATCTAACCTCGGATCACTACGGTCAGTTTTTAAAACTCATAAATGATGTAGAAGTAGACTTACCAAAAGTAACCTTTAGATCTATAACCAAAGCTAAAATAAATGTATTTAAGAAAAAAATATCTGAAAAAACGCCCCTAATTGAAGAAACTAGAGATGATCCGGATGCTCTATATAATAAAATGTTTGGTGTTATTGAATCGGAATTCAACAATACATTCAAAATTAAAAAATGTACTAAACGTATCGGTAAAAAATTTAGTGAATGGGCTACAATTGGTATTTACGTTAGTAGAAACAGGTTATACGAATTATTAGCTATGAAAGCTTACAATAAAAATACTGAATTTATTAATTATGTTAAAACTTACTCTAAGGTTTTTAAAAAGGCGTGCCTGTGCGCAAAATCTTTTTATACAAGAAAAGCTTTTCTAGATTCTCATGATAAGATAAAGACCACTTGGAAAATTATTAACATGGAAACCGGGAAAACTAAAAATCGTGACAACAAAATAGAATTAAAAGTAGATAATAAGATCCTCAGTACTAATGAAGACGTCGCAAAATATTTCGAAGATTTCTTTACTAACATTCCCGTAAATACTACTGCCTCCTTACGTTCATCTTCTGAGGAATCTAAAAAACTATTAACAAGCTGTATACCAGAATGTAACAATCATTTAATATTTCAACATGTAACACCTCAAATAATCATTGATACATTTAAGAGTTTGAATAATAAGAAAACTGGAGATTTGTGGGATATCTCTGTAGCTGTCATAAGTAACATCATTGAAGCAATTGCACCATATTTAGCTTCTATATTTAATAAGTGTGTAGATACTGGGACATTTCCTGACTTGATGAAGTTAAGTCATTCCTTTGTACAAATCTGGCGATAAAAATGATCCCACTAATTACCGTCCCATTTCTATTGTGCCAGCGCTCAGTAAAATATTTGAAAAAATGATTTTTAATCAGTTATTAGCTTTTTTTTAACATAAATAGCCTTTTCCATCGTGAACAGTATGGATTTACAAAGGGTCGGTCAACTACAGACGCTGGTGTAGCTCTGTTGAAATACATATATGAGGCTTGGGAGGGAAAACAAAATGCTATTGGTGTTTTTTGTGATCTTTCCAAAGCCTTTGATTGCGTAGACCACGATACCCTTCTCTCCAAGCTGGAGCACTATGGAATAAAAGGTAAATCTCGCGATTTACTTGAATCTTATTTAAGTGGCCGAACTCAAAAATTTAGTTTAGATAGGGTACAATCCTCCGGATCATCGGTTAAGATGGGCGTACCCCAGGGCTCTATCCTAGGGCCTCTGTTATTCCTCATTTACATCAATGACCTACCTTACTGTGTCAATACATGTAAGGCTGTACTATTTGCCGATGACACTTCTCTTGTCTTCAAAATTGATAGACAAACTAATTCTTTTGACGTGGTTAATAGTACTTTAGCTCAAGTGTTGGGTTGGTTCACAGCGAACAATCTATTGTTGAACGCTAAGAAAATGAAATGTATTAAATTTTGCTTACCAAATGTTACAAAAATTCCAACACAAATAGTAATGGATAATGAACCACTAGATTTAACTGATAAAACAACATTTCTTGGAATAACTCTTGATGCTTGATGCTTGATGCCGGGCTTCAATGGGGTGCCCATATTACTACGTTAGCGGGTAAACTTAGTTCTGCAGCTTATGCTGTCAGGAGAATTAGACAACTGACTGATGTTGATACTGCGCGTTTGGTATATTTTAGTTACTTTCATAGTGTTATGTCTTATGCGATTTTACTATGGGGTAACGCTGCAGAAGTAAACACCATATTTGTCCTGCAGAAACGCGCTATTAGATCTATATATAAACTTGGTGCTAGAGAATCTCTCAGAGAATTGTTTAAAGATATCAATATTTTAACTTTACCTTCTCAGTACATATTTGCGAATATTATGTTTGTGCGCTATAATCTTGATTTATATAAGAAAAATAGTGATATCCATGACCGAAACACGAGAAATAAAAATAAATTAGCTACACCAGTATTGCGATTGCAGAAAACTATGAATTCATTTTTGGGTCTAGGAGTACGCTTCTATAATAAAATTCCTGCAGAAATATTAGGTCTGCCTTTACTTAAGTTCAAAACGATTGTAAAAAACCAGTTAATAATAAAGGCTTATTACTGCATTGATGATTATATAACTGATAAAAATGCGTGGAAATTTATATAATATTAACAATTATTAAATGTTAAAATTAATCTATAGTATGAAAAATTGTGTTTAATGTTAACAATGTATCCAGAGCCCTTCAGGCACGTAGGGACCAAGTCTGGATTGAGTTTCTTTCGGCGTATTCTTCTCACCAGTGGTCGTTCCGAAACGCTAGTAGTATTTCAATTTTGCATATATTAAAAAATATATAAGAAATAAAAATATCACGTTCAAAAAGAGATACATGTATCCAATTTTGAATAAAAATCTTTGCGACAAAAAATTTTTCCGACAAAAAATACGTGAGTTAAACCGTTTTGTCATATATTAAAATGATATTTCGCGTTAGTTTTAATAATATTGTCACAGTAAGAATAATTTTCCCAAGAATCGAATGATGAATATAACATTACAGTGTAATGTAAGTACAAACATTTTCAAATATTTATTTATGGCTCTTAACTACCTACGACTGTGGCCCTTGACAGGAACACTTGGAAACAGAAAGGGGAGGCCTTTGCCCAGCAGTGGGACACAAAAGGAGGCTAAAAAAAAAAAAACTACCACCTACAAAGTCAAAAGGACATAGGCTACCATGAAAAAAAGTACTGCTCCCACGGGATCGATGTTGACGCGAGCGAAGCTGCGGGCGAAAGCTAGTAGGTTATAAAAATTTAAACTACGTATCCCAGTCACCCCTTTTAAAATAGCGAGCAAGGTTAAGTAAAGATCTTATAAATTCAGGCGGTAAGGCAAAATTAATTCAGCTTAGTTCCCAACTAACACCACTGTTGGGCGACACCTGTTCCCGTGTATTATATAACTACTTACGAAAGCTTTAGCTTTTAGCACTAAGCCGTAAGTTCGTGCAACAGGTAGATACAAGTTTATCCTTTGAAATCGCAGCTAGATCCCGCGGCACTGCAAAATTATCCACCAATTTCATGCAATATCCTGTAATCCCTTGACCTATAAACCTAAATGTATTTGTGGGTTTTCAAGCATCAAATATTTTTTGCTATAAATGATATTTTAACTATGACATGCATAAGTAGTACATTGGTAGAAACACTATAAATATAATATATACATACATAGTATTACGTCTTTTTCCCTCACGGGGTAGACAGAGCCTAGGTCTATTAGAAAGGTCTAATGGACCTAGGCTCTGTCTACCCCGTACTCATATTGTTTAATGTGGCCCTTAAAGATGGGCCACATTAAACATATTGATGGGCTCCTCTTTATAATATTAGTGTAGAAGTGTAGATGTAGATGTGGATAACATAGGTACCTAATGTGTATCTTCCCATACTAATAATACAAAATGCATATATTTTTATCGACGTAAACCAATACATCAATACTTTCGGTTCCATACGAGAACAAAGTAACGAATACCGCTTTGATCTCAAAAGAGTATTATGTTAAAAGGCCTGAATACAGGCAGAACTTAACTGAGTTTGCTTAGGTTATTTGTACCCTTTCCTTTTACAAGTATTGTCAACTTGGCCAAATTGAGTGCTACTTGTACTTAGGTAACCGTATTGTGGTAAGCCTCTTCCGAAACGGTTAAAGATTTTAGAAACAAAATATAAAACCATTCAATGTTGTTCAGGGTGATATAAAAGTTACAGAAATTTCGAATCGATTTTGTTAGACGGCTTTAAATTTGTATTGAATAGCAACCTCCGTGGTCCAGTGGTTAAGGCGTTTGCCTGTTGACCCGGGGGTCGTGGGTTCGATTCCCACCGGAAGCATACTTTGTTTAGTTGTTTCCAGTTTGGTTAGGACATTGCAGGCTTGAATCACCTGATTGTCTGATAATAAAGATGATTCCGTGCTTCGGAAGGCACTTAAAGCCGGTGGTCCCGGCTGCCATCTGCTAGTCGTTGAAGGAACCACGTCAGAGGCCGAGAGGCGGTTCCGAAGAAGTCTGACACCAGGGTGTGCATGGTCGATTGACCGCGACACCTACTCGAAATGATGATGATTTGGATTGAATGTATCAGTTTTGTAGCTATCATTAACTAAATGAAACTGGCCAAGTGCGAGTCGGGTTTACAGACACACTACAGGTTCCGTTTTTTTATATTTATTTATATGTTTCGCAGCCAACTGGTTAAAATAGCCGTTCAAGCGAACAGCTAGCCCTTCGACTGAACAACGCCATTCAACCACACGTCTAGCTTTTTTAAGGCGCTCAAAACGTTCAACATTACACCTGATTCAAAAGCCGCCGTATAATTGAATTGGTTTAGCGCCCGCCACCTCAGCGCTAGTTGCGTTTTATTTTCAACATGGCGTCAACTAGCCAGTGTTTGTGATTGTTTCAAAATATTTATCGGAAAGAAAGTAGTATTATACGTTACTAGTTTAATTGAAGTGATATAAATTATGAAGGCACATACGAGTGATACGAGGGAATCCAAATTTAAACAAATATTTGAGGACTATTTTCACTTACTTAGTTAATTTTCGAATTTGTAATTGCTTGGTGCAATAGAAAATATTAAAATTATTTATTTGTTTTTCATTTTAACTTATTTCATCAAACTTTTGATAACTCTTAAAAATAATCCAAGAATAATCTCCAAGAAATTACAAAAACTTCTTTCCTTATCTAGTTAATTGACATTTAACCAGTTGTATTGTAATGTTGAACGAACGACGTATAGACGTGTAATTAAATGGCGTTGTTCAGTAAAGGGTAGCTGTTTGATTTAATGGCTATTTTAACCAGTAGACATATATACATAGATTAAACAAATCTTACAAACCCGATTGAACCTCTTCCATGCGACCTCTCATGAGAACCAAACTCTTTTTTGCATAGACAATAATGTTCTTAATCATTTAATAAATCTATCTATTTTTTAGTATGACTAAGGACTATAAATATCTACTTATTACTTGGCTAGGTTATGGGCTAGATCCCTTTGCCTTTTCTATATAGAGGAAAAATACCTAAAATATCCTAAGTATCTGTAATTAAAATCTTAGTATTAAATTAACACAATTGACAGAATCTAGACGTAGAAAGTTGCCAAAAAATAAACATATTATATAACAAATACTAGCTTTTGCCCGCGGCTCCGCCCGCGTTAGTGTCGCTTTCTCGGAAACAGTAGAATTTTCCGGAATGAAACGTACCCTGTGTCCCTCCCCGGGCCTTAAACTATCTCTATACCAAAATTTTATCTAAATTAGTTCAATGTTTGAATCGTGAAAAGAAGACAGACAGAGTTACTTTCGCATTTATAATATTAGTATGAATGTATGGACTAGCTGACCCGCCATAAGTATATTTTTATATATATATAAGTATTATCAAACGACTGGCAACAAACACGGCCAAAAAAGAATTGGCCAAATCGGTGCAGCCAATCACACGTGATGGCGTGACCAAGGGAACTAGAAATTGATTTTATTATAACTATATATATGGACAAGACGAAAATAATGTCGAATGTCCATGTTGCGCCTTCTCCAGTGCTTGTTGGGAGCTCCATACTTGAGGCTGTTGAGCAATTTATCTATCTGGGTCAGTTGATCCAGGTTGGAAGTTCCAGCTTCAAGGATGAGGTCTTTCGACGAATCCGACTCGGCTGGGCAGCGTTCGGGAAACTCCGAAGTGTCTTCTCGTCCAAAATACCTCAGTGCCTCAAGTCGAAAGTATTCGACCAATGTGTGTTGCCAGTGATGACTTACGGGTCTGAAACGTGGTCGTTTACTATGGGCCTCATAAGAAAGCTCAAGGTCGCTCAAAGAGCTATGGAGAGGGCTATGCTCGGTGTTTCTCTGCGAGATCGAATCAGAAACGACGAGATCCGTAGAAGAACAAAGGTCACCGACATAGCTCAGTGGATTAGCTCTTTGAAGTGGCAGTAGGCGGGGCACATAGCTCGAAGAACCGATGGCCGATGGGGCAGAAAGGTGCTTGAATGGCACCGGTGCTTGAATGTACCGGCAAGCGCAGCGTTGGACACCCACCGACAAGGTGGTCGGACGACCTAACCAAGGTCGCAGGAAAACGCTGGATGCAGGCCGCTTCCAACCGGTCATATTGGAAATCCTTGGGGGAGGCCTATGTCCAGCAGTGGACTTCTTGCGGCTGAGATGATGATGATGATGATAACTATATATGGATATGGTATTTCATGTCTTTAATTTTTTTATTTTGTTCGGTTTTCTCTTATTTTTTTGGTTATAGTGCCAATAGATATACATATATATTCTGTATTTTGTGATAGACGGACGGACATCGGGGGCTTATTAATAAGGTCCTATTTTTACCCTTTTGGGTACGGAACCCGAAAAAGATAACATTGAAAAACCAACAAAAAAATAAATAAATAAATACGGACAAATCATACAGATTGAGCTAGCCCCAAAGTAAGTTCGAGACTTGTGTTATGGGATACTAACTCAACGATACTATATTTTATAACAAATACATATATAGATACACATCCAAGACCCAGGCCAATCTGAAAAAGATCATTTTCCATCTTGACCTGGCCGGGGATCGAACCCGGTCACTCCGTGTCGCAGGCTGGCGTGTTGACCGCTGCGCCACGGAGCTAGTCATAAATAATAGTTTTGCAATTTGATTACTTTTTATCTTCTTTAAAACCTACCAGCTTTTTGGGTTTTTAACCCAAAACGAAACCCCATGTCTACATTATATTGTCTTTTCCTTTACGAAGCTCTCGCTTAACCCCATCAACATGCTAAATGTGGCTTTTAGGACTTAAGGACCTGGGCTCTGTCTACCCCGCAAGGGAAAAAGACGTGATACTATGTACGTTAGCTTCCACTATTTTTCCGTCTATTCGTCTGTAAAAGCGAATAATATATATATTAATAATATATATCTGTACACATGTTTATTACTTTTAATAACAAGCAAGCGCCTTTCAACAAAATTTAAATAAAATTCAAATAAACAATGTTAAATGTCTTAAACAATAGATATTCGAATAAAAGTTATAAATATGCATTGACGCCAACAACCGTCGGATCACAATATTCAATATCGACGCGAATTTCAATAGAGTATCTTCCAGAGGAAAATTGGAGGGAAATCTGAATATGGCTAAAGCGCAAATTGTCCAATTCGCAATTCACACATTATGCAAAAATCTATGATTTGTAAAATAAAATGATTAAAAAACGAAATTAGTGAATTTGATGGTTAATAAAAGTTCGCAAATTGAAAAATTTTTTTATGACATGACCGACATAAACCAAAGCAGTATCAGAACCTCGTAACTACACGTACAAGGGCCTGCCGCCGTGCCACTGCCACGCCATGGCTAATGCTCTTGAGAAAGGCCTTTTGGAAATTGTGTCGGCCCTATAACATTTTACAGAATTACAAACTATACGCTTATTTTTGTGTGTTTGTTTCTCTGCGCAAATATTTTAAGGGCTGGTTTTTTAGTTTCTGAAGCATTTTTCTAGCTTATGTCTTAGAAATAGTTGCACTTAATTTAAATTAATTTTATACATAGTCAATATTTTTTATGTTTTACTATTGCTGGGATCGATAAACTGCAGTTAATACATCAACATATATGTATGTATAATATGTAAGTGTATGGCCTTCTAGTCTTAATTTTGGTGAGGTAATGCTAAGATATAATCAATACCACTCGAATTATGTAAATAAATAATACACTATATATAATGTTTTATATATTCTGCTAGTCTGAATTCTCCTTTATACGAATCGGATATTCTGCGTCTAAGCCCTGAATATTCTACGGCAATTTCCAAAAAAAATATGTTAATCTATTCCCAGGGAGACGCGACTATTTTCATAAATTGATTGCTTCGGGCCAATATCAAAAGAATTGTAATATTGGATTATTGACTTTATTAAGGGCTCGGTAATGACTTACTGCGACCGAGGGCGCACTTGTTTTCTAATTTAGTATTTTTAGGTTAAAACTTGTACCGTAGGTACTAATATGATTGTAATGATTATACTTCGTTTATTTTTGGAGACAGTATGTCTCCAGAAATGAAGTTTTCACTTCAGAAAATACAACCAAATTTATAACTTCGTCCTTTTTTTGAAGTCGGTAAAAAGTCGCCTAGTACGAGTCGGACGGGCCTATGAAGGATTTCGCAGCAGCAATCATCGATTTGGGATATTAATAAACGAAATTAGGTGCCACTTAACATACCGATTAACAGCACCTAGCCAAAATACCAATATTAATTTTCGCCAGCAAAAAGTTACTTAGTTTTTCATAATATTTATATAAATGACAAGGTTATATATGGGGTTTTTGAAAATGTGCTTTATCTAAAAAAAAGCTGACATGTCGTTCAAACCATTCGACATAATTTTTTTTTTTACATTTTTCACTGTCATATTAAAAGCAAGAGTAGTTCAGCTCAAGTCTATTGCAATTATTGTCATCTCCGAAGTGTCCTTTGTATGATTATCAGAAAATTCCATTCATTTCATAACATGCATGGCAATGATAACATCGACTATTTAAGCCATGGTAATGAGCCAATTAGTCGATGCCGGAAAAACAAAACGCATAAATGAAACAACACCGCTTTGTCGTAGGTATTGTCTGCTCCCTTTTGTATCGAAATTTACAAAGAATTTTGTTATTTTTGTTATTGTTGGTGCAATATTTTGAGGGGTTTTGATACTTTAGTTCCGTTGAACAATATTTGGTAGGGTTATCGGCCTAGGATAGGAATATAAAGGGTGAAATTGAATTCATTAGTAAACGTTTAAGGAGTGACGCAGACCACGAATCTCAACAACTTTCATTATGGGACCAACTTCGACATCGTAAAAAAATTATCTGCTCTTTCTTACAAAAGTGGAATATCTACTTGGCCAAAATCTATGGAATAGCTGTTTTTTTTTTTGCAGTTTCGGATTTGTTAGTTGGTCCCATAATAAAAGTTGTTCAGATTCGTGGTCTGAGACACTCCTTAGACGTTTGCTAATGAATTCAATTTCACCCTGTAGAAGGAGACAATAGCACTTTTGCATGCTATTATTAAATAGCTAAATAGGTTGTAACATGCTATAAAATCATTATACCTAACATCTTATTATGTAACCCTATTTAAAGCAAATAAAATTGATTTCTTTATACACGGTCGCATCATCTTTTTCAGTGACAATTCAATCTAGCGATCGTCTAGTGTCAATGCGAGCACGGGTCGCGATCTGTGGAGGCAGAAGGTGTAGTCATCGGCAAAATGACGCGACCGTGTAGTACCTACTCGTAGATACGAGTAAGTACATCTTGCTCAAAGCTTAGTCAACGATGTCCCTTTAATAGGTAGCTAAGCTTTGGTCGACCGTAAAAGTTACACTGTACCGTACCGTAACCATTAAGTTTAAAGTTTTACACCATGAATTATATAAAGTGATACCTCTTAGTCTGAATCAGCACCAACAAAAAATCATCTAACCATGGACTATGCAATATTTATTCAGAGGAAAAAATGGTACAAAGTTTTAAAAATCTATTTACTTAAAGTAATAGTACCAGGAACTTGCTTAATCAGAACACCGAAAGCAATATGAGGTAAATTTCAAAAATTACCGTCGTATGATTATCCGTGCTACCTACGAATTGTATAAACCTAAAGCGATACTGGGAATCTTCTGGAACATAACCGGTGAAGCAAATCAACAGATTCTTGCCAGTGTATTTATTTAGGTCTATGTATGACCTACGCTCTACTTATTGAGCTAACGCGCTTTAATACTACACGTCCAAAATCTCCACTATATCCCATTCCCCTTACTAGCATTAAGGCTTGCGTTGCCTAACACAACTACCCCACAATTACAAGTGAGTACATATTTGTTATTTTATTGATCTGTGTCTGTGAAATCTGTGCTTACTTTAATTAAGGATGTGCTACATCAAACCATCTTAGCAAACGGCCCATCAGGCAAAAGCTAAGACCTGCTGCTCCCTAAAGCTTTTACTATTGCACCTCCCGAGGGCCCTTCAGGCAATATGAGAGTCTCTGCTCCCCAAGCCATCCGACGCTGAGGCCATTTGTGAGTTTATCTATAAAGGTTAAGGGCACTCTGTCCTCAATTCAATACCCTGAAGAGGAGAAACGAAAGCTGACTTGGAGCTAGAAGCAGCAACCGGCGATATAAACAGAAGTGTTGCCGGTGGCCGCGACAGGTAACGCGCGACATTCGCACTGCTTCTAGACTTTAAAGTTTACCTAATTAACGTGTCGATGAGAGCGGTTGAATCCTCAGTAACAAGTTTAAAGCTATTATTATGTCGGTGCGACCCACTGAACAATGAAACTGGACAAACGACAGTGCGTTTGTGGGCGCATCGTCCAGCTACCGCGTATTGCTTTGTTTTGTTTGCATGAGTACATAATATTATTATAGTATGTAACAATTCGGTAAATTAATCGTTAATTTCTGATCTCGTTCCGTTGTTCCCTACAAATAACTATTGGCTATGTGAGTTGGCCTCGTGAATCTCACAGCGAACACACAATTTTAAAAAAACTGAATCGACAAAGAAAAATATTATTATTTAAACTTCTTACAAAATTTTTCGGGAATCGGTGTGATTTGTAGTTAATGGCACACTTAGGAAATGGAGAGGGTTGAAATACTACTTGTGGCGACTTCTTTTTCATCACATATTTTCAATTTTAACCCTTTGACCGTTAACGTTGGATATATCCGACAAACATTTTCATTTATTTTATTTTTACCGACGTTCGCGTTATAAACTATATTATTTTGCTGGAAGTAGTTTGTAAGAAGAGCTTGTTTTATCGATTTGTGCTTCTTTAAAGCCTATTTTGTATCCTACTGCTGGGCAAAAGCCTCCCCTTTCTGCTTCCACACTTCACGATTTTGGACAACTTGCTGCCACCCACCTAAAAACCGGTCTATGTCGTCCCGCCATCTCCTCCTCCGTCATCATCATTTCGTATAGATGACACGGTCAATCAACCATGCACACCCTGGTGTCAGAGTACTTCAGAACCGCCACTCGGCGCGCCTCTGACGTGGTTCCTTTAACAACTACCAGATGTCAGCCGGGACCAATAGCTTAATTTGCCTTCCGAAGCACGGAATCATCCTTATTATGAGACAATCAGGTGATTCAGCCTGCAATGTCCTAACCATACTGGAAACAACGAGACAAAGTATGCTTCCCGTGGGAATCGAACCCACGACCTGGACCACGGAGGTAGTCTCTATTTCTCCGGCCTTTCGGGACCATCAATCTTGTTATATGCGAATGACATACTAGCCTACGTCCATTTGTGATTTGTCCGTATATATTTATTTATTATTTATTTATTTTTGGGGCAGCAGTCTTTACTCTTACGTCAATTACTAGATTTAGAGCGCAGCTCTGTACTTCACATTTTATCAACGGGCCATGGTATGGGGCGCAGCATGCTTGGTGTGTGCCGAACAGACAGAATCCATTTCGTAGAGGTACTACAATATAGTTTTTGTTCGTAATAGAGAAATAAGTCTAAAATTCAATCTGAACAGTTGAAAAGAGTTTTATAATTGCAATTATTCCGCCCTATTTGCATTTCAGAGTGTTGTGAGCTTGTAGCTCGTGATTAAAGAAAAGAGAAAGAAATATTAAAGACGAACTGCAACTTAACAACGAGGAGAGAAACTGACCTGCAGATTAATCTTAATTACCATCTCATGTTTCCGTGATAAGGATCAAAAGCCGCGCTCAGTGAGCTAAATAGCTTAGGACACTTAGTATGATTTAAGTTAATATCGAGCCTAGCTTTATCTGTATTTGAGACAATTTATTGGCTAACTGGACAATTTATTGGCTAACTGGCGGACTGCTCCGGCTTCTCACGTGTAGGTACATAACAAAAAATAAAAAAAATATAAATTATAGGGATTTTTTTGACACCTTGGGTTACATAATCTTACATTATCGAAGTTCTCATACGGATCCCTAACTTTTTTTTAAATATTTATTCTATAGCCTATGTTCATCAGGGCCGATTTGAAAATAAAATCGGTCCAGTGGTTTCGGAGCCTATTCAATGCAAACCAACAAAGAAACAATCAAATCTACCCTCTTTATAATATTAGTATAAATAGATGTAGATGTGGACAAATTCATTTTATTCACATTATTCGATTTAAATTTCATATTGAACAGATAGGTATTGTCATGAAAATTTTACCATTTATTTAATTTGTTTTGCCCGTATGCTACTATATCTAGTTGTAGTTAAGTTGTATTTTTTTCTCTTTAACACTAGTTTGGACAAATATTATGTACCTACCTATCAAGATGCCAAAACGTTTGGAATTATCGTTCACCTACTCCTAAGTAGATATCAAAGTAATTTTTTATCCCAAAGATAATGTAATTACGAATGTTTCACATAGTAGAATAAAAGAAAAACATCTTGTATTTTTTATTAATTTATTTTGACAACAGTTTGTTAACATTTTTTATTGGTTTATTTCGGTAATTGGTAATGACAGTAAAATTTTGATAAAATTATACTATTTAGTAGTATAATTTCACCATATTATACACTAGTTTTCGCCCAAGGCTCCGACCGCGTCAATGTTGATCCCCGGAAACAGTACCCCGGGATACAAATGTTAGGGACATTTGTCCTTCTCCGTACCTCAGATAGCGTGTATGTTAGAATATTACTCTTAGAAATGTTTTCTAAGAACACTGGTAAAGGCGTGAAAGTGTAACAAACAAACTCATTTTCCCATTTATAATATTAGTTAGGATTTTACACGAATCTCTCACATACAATTTAACATTTTCCTAACTGGTAAATCATCGTACCGTCCCCGGCCTAAAGGTTGAAGTTATCTGGTTGTAAGAAAACATTTTCCCACTTTCTCCCCACTTGTTAGTGGCACTTCTCGACGGGGATTCCTTAAAAGCCGGAAAATTTGTCCAATTTGCTCCTTGGCCCGTCTTTGATATTTTGATTTAAAAGGGATTTACAGGTCGCGTTGCCTGCACAAAGCTGATTTTTCACGACGCTTGTCTGCTATTTATTTTCTTTAGACATTTTTGTTTAAAATTCCTTTGCATCTCGTCCTTGTAGTCAATATTTTATAACAATAGCTGTGCTGGCTCTTGGATATAAAACCCCCGTCTTTATGCTACCCTTCGCCGCTTTGAATGGATATACATTTTTAAGTAAGTATGTGTAGATATTTATATTTGCTTACTTTAAGATATGACACTTTTAATTTAAATGATCATCTAAAAGAATACGAAAGCGGTAATATTTTAATACATACATCATTTATTCACGTATTATTTTCTACTATGTATAGGTATACAACCGATACAAAACAATCCGTTCAACTTGCGTATTGTACAAGATAATTACAAGGTAACTAAAATACCATAGCTGCTAAAAACAAAATCGTCGTGTCCGGAAGGCGTTGCTCCCCAGATATTTCGCGTCGCTTTCGTACTCCTCTCAAATCGACAAAGAATGTCTAACCCTATAAAATTCTTCAGATAGTACGGTCATTCATCATAGAATAGAATATAATAGTTACCCTTTATTGCACATCAATAAACTGTACATTTTTTCCCTTATCTGTGCTATAAGACGTTGCTTCATACCAAATTTCAAGATTCTGAGTTCTTCACGGGAAGTACCCTGCAGGTTTTGATTCTTTTGCGAAAATCGAATAAACACGAAAATTTGCGGCATAATAGGCTGTATCTTTTGATTGCGTTGGCTTACAAGTTAGGTTTCTTTACAGCTCCAAGGGAAAGTAGACCTGACTATTTAATAGAATTTTAGCTTGATACCTCTACGCGTTCTTGAGAAAAAGGGTCTTGACAGACCGACAGACAGACAGACAGACGGACAACCAAGTGATCTTAAGGTATAGGATAAGGGTTCCTTTTTACCTTTTGAGGTACGGAACCCTAAAAATCGTCATTTCTGTTGATCCCCGACAAATTGCTCGGGCGGCTAGACACGTTTGTATAAAAAAAGCCGAAAGTTTTTTAGTTCCCAACATTGGTCCCAAGAAAAATTGATCATATTAATGGGCGGGGCAATGTCGAAGGTAAAGGTATACACGCTGAAATGAATTTTCAGTTTTAGAATTACATTTCTGTAAAACTATAAACAAAACACGTTTAGAAATGTTAGAACAGTGAAAATGAAACGCTGAAAGGTTCGAGAATTGGATCGTTTTAGATACTATCATTTCGCACTGCGACAGATTTTATCTTTGAAATGCAAATACTGTCGTTCGAAAATTCATAGCCGAGACTCTCACTACTTGTTTCAAATGCAATATTGATATGTTCCTTCATACGTATTTATAGTTTGGATATCGGCTCCTTAAGGCGCTGTGTAAAACGTCTATTTTTTCGTCGCGCAGTTCGCCTTATTTTTAATGGAATATTAGCATGAAAAAATATGAAGTACAGTTCAAAGATGAAAATAAATGGTTACATCAAAATATTTTCAAAATAATATTTAAAACCTAGCTAAATAAAATAGTAAAAAAAGCTATATCCAGAAAAAGTTTCGTCGTTAATTACTTGATATTTCAGCGACAACTACCAACTTTTATACGTCTATACGTCCATCTTCCTCATGGATGACTAAAAAAATTAAATATTTGGTTATAATAATTGAATTATTAAATTAAAAGTGAAAATTCCGTGTTGGAAATGGCAGACATGGGTTAAAATTGAGACTGATGACAGGTATGACACGAGTATATAATATATCGCGCGATGTCCGCTACAAACGGTTAAGGGGTACAGCGCCTTAAGTGTTCGATTTACATAAATGAAATGTTTCTTGGAGCATAACAAGTACCTAAATTAAGTGCAGAGTTGATGAGGAGATTCGTAGAAGAACAAAAGTCACCGATATAGTTCAGCGGATCAGCTCTTTGAAGTAGCAGTGCGCGGGGCACAGCCCGTAGAACCGATGGCTGATGGGACAGAAAGGTTCTGGAATGGCGACCACGTACCGGCAAGCGCAGCGTCCACAGCTGCGTCAGACACCCACCGTCCAGATGGTCGGACGACCCGACAAAGGTAGCAGGAAGCTCTGGATGCAGGCCGCGTCCGGTCATTCTGGAAATCCTTGGTGAAGGCCGATGTCCAGCAGTGTACTTCTTGTGGCTGATATGATGATGATGATCGATGAGATGGAAGTATCTACTTTGGAATTTATTCTCCCTTTGCTCTTAGCTTATTCATGGTTGCATCCTGATCCTTGGAGCCCGAGTTCCGCTTTCTGGCTATTTCTTCTTGCTGTATGCACGGTCTTCGGCATCCTTGATTAAGACTCCATTGTCACATATATCACCGCTAAAACGACCAAGCCAGCAATTCTTTTTTTTTTTGCGTTGGCTAAGAACTGAGTATTTGATATGAATTTCAGCCTGATACCTCCACGCGTTCCTGAGAAAAAGGGCCCTTGATAGACAGACGAAAAACCAAGTGATTCTATAAGGATTCCGTTTTTTCCTTTAACCAATTTTCCTTTAACCAAATTTTAGGGTTCTGTACCCTAAAAAAATTGGGTGACTGTAAAGTTGGTTTACGGACGATAATTTTGTGGTACCTAACAGTGATAGATGCGTCATGAGCTGAAAACGCTTAGGCCGGTCGTGCCTCTCTATCGTATTTTTCGCGGTCGCGCTTGCACACTTAACGTGACACTTACTCGTGCGTGCAGCCGGCGTTTATCGATTTATATGACTTTAGCGCGTCAATAATACATTTTGTCTCGATGGCTGGCAGACCTGTTGGTAACCGTAATTTTTGGTTCTGCCTTCCCAGTAAAAGATAAAGATATGATCCCATGTCTATCATAAATATTCAAGCAAGCTTTGTATATTGACAACTAAAATATTTGCGTACAATATTTCAATCTGAGTACCGTCCCTTGGGTTCTAACAACTGATTTACATGACAAAGTCTCTAAGTAACACTCCAAGGATTTCGGCGATGCGCTCCACTGTCTGATAGAGAATTCGTTGGGTTCCGTACAGAGGGATACCGTATCCATTCAGGTTTATGAATTTCAAATCATGCCACTTGTAATTTTAAAAGAACCTGAATGCGGGATAAAATTAGCTCAATTGTTAGCTTCGATTTAGAGCAAATTTTACAGATATAAGCTAGAATCTTCCGCTGGTCTGGAAGTATGAAAAACGTAGAATGTGCCAGCTGCTTCTCTTCCCGCGCAGACCGTAAAAGCCGATCAAGGGAATGGTTGAAAATCTGACGAATCATTATTTTGATTCCGTTTTAGACCTAGCATCCACCTACATGCTAAACGTGCCTTTAAGGTCTTAAAAACCTGGGCTCTGTCTACCCTGAAAGGGAAAAAAATCGTGATACTATGTACGAGTATGTATGTATAGCTTAGACCCGATAGCCATAAAGATAATCCTTATCCTTACTAATATTATAAATGCGAAAGTGAGTTTGTTTGTTTGTTTGTTACGCTTTCACGCCGTAACTACTGAACCAATCATCATGAAATTTTGCATACAAGTTTTCTGGAGTACAGAGAAGGACATAGGCTACCTTTTATCCCGGGAAAAAGTACTATTCCCGAGGGATCGACATTGACGCGGGCGGAGCCGCGGGCGAAAGCTAGTATTTTATAAAATAGTAATATTGATCTGGATAATAAATTTTTATTTTACATCATCCTATAGTCTATTTTCATAATCGTAGTAACACGGCAGTTAACAATTCGTTACAAAAACAGCGTCTTTTAAACCGACTTCAAAAAAAGGTTCTATTTTTTTAAATGTTTGTCACCTCAGAACTCCGTTATTTATGAACAGATTTTAAAAATTCTTTGTCGTTTGTCGTTTACGTTGGTCCCATTTAATTTCATCACAATCGGATCAGTAGTTTTATTGAAGTCGGTATTTTTATACGACAGGTAATTTATATGAAAGATAATTCAGAGAACTACTTGTCATATTCCAGTTTTTCATTCGACTCAAAATTACATAACATATAATTGCGAAATCTCTACTCTCTACACCAAATGCAGAACATAGTTTCCCATGATCTTACAATGCAACTTTGACAGTCGGAGAGAGCGACTTGTACTGTTCCTAAGTTGTGATTGTAACTTATGATATGGCTTACGTTAAACTGATCTCGGCTAAACTTGGCTTCACTTGAGCAGGTGATAACTACGCTGACATGAATATGCACTAGCAGATACCAAGATAAACGACGTAACTATGCCTCTCCTAGTCTTCAGTAAACGGTTCACGACATGACAGTTGAATGTGTGGATTTCAGTTTAAATTGGTAGAATGGTTATCATACTTATACATCTTAACAAACCTAACATAAACATTGATTTGTATTTAAACAGGAAAAAGTTTATTCTTTACAAAAATGTAATTTTGTAATTTGTGTCTAATAAAAAATGTGGGAAATGTTGTGCCTCCAGTTCTCGACATACGAAAGGGATAATTTCATCGGAAAGTAACATATGATAGGGCATGAAAAATCTAGATTTTGGAATTGTGTTACAAATAAACATATTTTGAGATTCTATACGCCATAAATTTCATTTGATGTATCTGTTTACATAACGTACATATATATATCTGTGACATACACAGAATACCTACGTTCCTTTGTCTACGAGTTCTGAAATAACTTAATAAATAAAATTAATTTATCTGTTTTTTTATGTCCTGTCGTGACATTTGTAAGTCTATGTAAGCGGATAGACATCTCGCAATACCCGCGCGTAGTCTTTCTTTGCGATGCGCGTAGAGTTGTTAATATTCAACCGGAAAATTAAATTAATATTTATTTTTGTATGAAAGTATAATCTAACAAATTATCAAAAGTAGAACAAACGTTTTTGTTTATGATGATTGTCATCTAGTCCTGCGAGGTTATTAGTGTTTTTCAAGTAACCCTGTAACTGCCTCCGTGGTCTAGTAGTTAAGGCGTTTCCCTTTACCCGGGGGTTGTGGGTTCGATTCCCACGGGAAGCATACTTTGTTTAGTTGTTTCCAGTTTGGTTAGGACATTGCATGCTTGAGTCACCTGATTGTCTGATAATAAAGATGATTCCGTGCTTCGGACGGCACGTTAAGCCGGTGGTCCCGGCTGCCATCTGGTAGTCGTTAAAGGAACCACGTCAGAGGCCGAGAGGCGGTTCCGAAGAACTCTGACACCAGTGTGTGCGACCATGGTGCGACCATGGTCGATTGACCGTGACACCTACACGAAATGAATAAATGAATGAATGCGTAGGTAACCCTGTATAGATAACTAGCGGCCCACCCCATCCTCGCACGGGTATAGATATTCTATAGCCTATGTTCATCAGGGATAAAGTAGGATTCTAATGGTGAAAGAATTCTTAAAATCAGCCAATTCATTTCGGAGCATATTCAATGCAAACAAACAATAAAATCTTACCTCTTTATAATGTAGAAGATAACAAATGAAGGAGTTTTAACAAAATCAAAGTTAAACATGAAATCGTTCTTCAGTTCCGCCTGAGTAAATTACATTTATATCCGCCCAGAACAGGTCCCTAAACAAAAATTTGTGATCCTCCCCAAATACGCCTAGACAAATAAAACTAGTTACCTATTGTTAAATAAACAGAACCCCTCGCAATTTACATTTCTGTATCCAATTTCATTAGGTCCCGATTTATTTTTGCTTTGGGCCACCTTCTGGCCTAATATAGAAGACTTGTGATCTCCAAGCTTCAGATGTTTATGGAATTTCTAGACTAAAAAGTCTAACGATTTCTATTTAGTTAAGCGGGTGCCGCGCGAACGAAAAACGTCGCTACAGCGCAAGCCATTAAAAATATATAAATATAAATAAATAAATTAGGCTGCGCAGAACCATTAGATGATTAAGAAAAAAGATGAAAAGTCTTAATATTTTTATAAAAAAAAATAAGATAGGGGGCGACCTCCGAGATGAAAATATAAATATTGTCATGTGAGAATTATTGTTTTAGACGTAAAAATTATAAAGTTTTCGAGTATAAATATTTTGAGATATCATTACATTATATATATATCATTTTTAAATTTCATATGTATCTGTTTCAAATTTCAACAAGGGGACGATCTTGTTCAAGGTCGACCTAAATTATACAAATACTTTTGATGTATTTAATATTCAGCGCATAGTACCAGTGATTTGAAAACACGTCAATTTTCACAATTTCGCCGTGCAGTACCGTCATAAACATCTGTGGAAAATGTTTGATTGAGATTGCTTGCAAATAAAAAGATAGTTGTAGAAACCATGGGTCCGTGGGGTCCATCAGCCCATCGTCTCTTTGCCTTTCTGTCACTTACGTTACGACTGATCGAGGTATCCCGTGACCGAAAGTCTGGCAATTACCTATCTTAAAGGCGAAGCATTGCCCTGTAACTTGACAATGCTGCCAGCCTTTAAGGCACGTTGCCGCGAGTTGACGGTTTGCAGGGACTATATTTGTAATTATTTTTTTTTGTACTTTTAATTATTATTAGTATTTTTATCAAGTCCTAGCACTGAAAAATGTCACCAGGTAATTTTTTTAGATAGCAATGATTTTAATAAACCATAATATCAATAGCATGCTAGTTTTTAACATACTCAATCCATCCGTGCCATCATTGACGACAGCCGGGGCACAGAGTACTTTATTGTATAGGAAATAGAGACACATCTCTATGGCTCACACGGGAAACGACAAGTGCTGCCCTCTGAACACGAATTTTTGAACTAGTAGTACTATATGTAAGTACATGAACCTATGTATAGCTTTATATTACTATAGTACCTACAAATATAGGTATATCTAGCCGGGGGCAATGGCTTAACGTGCCTTCAAAAGCACGGAGGAGCTTGAGATCGTTTATGCCATTTGCGGTACGGTGACCCATTCCAATAGGGACCGTGTCCAGGTTGCTTAACATGTGTAAGCGCTAATAATGCCCACGCCCACTGTTACATCCGGCTCCTCATTTAATGAATACTCTCCTTTAAATTTCATCATTCCAGCCCTGCCGCAGTTAACAGCCTAATCTATTACTAAGCGTACAGTTCTTGCAATTCACGACGGCGAGCGGGATTTACTTGCGGTAAATACGAATCTTATATTTGTATCGGGATGAGCGGGAAATTATACGTGGATATTGTTTATCATAGAGCAAAGAGATTTGACGAGCTCTTTGGTCTAGTGGGCATTATGCCAGCTGCCACACCGGTGGTCCCGGGTTCGATACCAGGTCAGGTGAAGATGAAAATTAGCTTTTTCAAATTGGCCTGGGTCTTGGATGTTTATAATAAAATATAGTATCGTTGAGTAAGTATCCCATAACACAAGGTTTATTCATCACAAAGGCGAATCCTTTGTGAGCGGCATGTTCTATTTATCCTTCTGTTCTGGGTAATCATAGAATAGAAACAGGGTTTTTGTGCTAGGCTTTTTGCCTATCAGTAGCTTTTGTCCGACACCAAAGCCACATCTGTAAACACTGCAATATTACATGCACATTTTGCAATGTCACACTTACATAGAAAACCCACCTTTGCCACGATTTAAGTAATTTTAGCCAATAAATAGATGAAATTGTAACCATCAATCAATTGTTTTAAAACAATATTTTAAGGGAAAGTAAAAGGAAGGAGAGGAAAGGCGACCTAAGGATAGTTTTATGGGACTAGTGAAAACGGAAGTAAAAATATTAGCATGAAATAAGGCATAATGGAAAAACTGTCTCCGTGGTCCAGTGGTTAAAGCGTTTGCCTGTTGACCCGGGGGTCTTGGGTTCAATTCCCACGGGAAGCATACTTAGTTAAGTTGTTTCCAGTTTGTTTAGGACATTGCAGGCTTGAATCACCTGATTGTCTGATAATAAAGATGATTCCGTACGTGGGAAGGCACATTAAGCCGTTGGTCCCGGCTGCCATCTGGTAATCGTTAAAGGAACCACGTCACAATCTGAGAGGCTGTTCCGAAGAACTCTGACACCAGGGTGTGCATGATCGATTGACCGTGACACCTACTCGAAATGATGATGATGAGGAAGAATGGAGGTAATTGATAACTCCGCAGACAAGAGCCTAGCTCTTTAATTTCAAGAATAAGAGGCGATCAATCACAAAGACTAGGCTATGACACCTAGTGTTTGTGGTTGATCGCCACTTCTCAGGGATGTCATCCTCAACTGCCTGTTCGGTAGTCGCAGGTATGACTTCGGGTACGTGCGCCCGGCCTCCCGAGCTGCTACTTGCTTTTCCCCCATTCTTCCAAGTGAGTAGTATCCCAATACCTTCTTTCCCTTCCCAGATCCAACAAATTCCTATTCGACCCTAGTCTAAAATTGCTTCTGCGCAGCAGCGTCGGAAGCACAAGGAGCCAAAGAAACTGCGCTCACCAACCCACCTGCCAAGCATGGTGAGTATGGCAATACCCATGGAACGAAGTATCCTTGGGAGAGGCCTTTGTCCAGCAGAGGATTTTTTACGGCTGTAATAAATGAATTTCATTCAAAATACATAACCCTTATTTCGGCGCACTTATATAAAAATATGTTCAAATAATTACACCATTTGAGTGTTTAAAATTTACATGTTACATTAATAATATATTTTTTTAAGACAATTGAAAGTTAGTTTCAATGATATATTGAAACTAACGTGAGATCTACCACAGCATGTATAAAAATGGCTCACTTCCATGCTGTCTTGTCGAAATTGACAATCATAGATCTATAGGATCTTTTCCCCCCGTGCCTACAAATCACCGGGGTCCTGCAACCGACATGCCTGTTGTCCTCCACAAGTTCTGTGAAAACCGCTTCTTAGGCAACACGACGGGACACCCCGCTGCGCGTCCCACACTCACTACTCCTAATGAGTCCGAAATTATAGTCGGAAATCCCGACGATATCCACAACACGGTATAGATGAATAAATAAATAAATAAATATATTTATACGGACAAATCACACAGATTGAGCTAGCCCCAAAGTAAGTAGAGAGTAAGATATAGCGTTTGAGTGACCCTTTTTTTTATACATAACAACAACAACAACTGAAATTTTGTTTTTGAACGACCGTGTCGTCCCAACGTAATTTTCTGTTGTATAAGATAGTGTTTGGGGACTATAAATATGGAAGCAATAATTAATTGGTGATTCAAAATTGTTAAAAAATATTGTAGAAGAGATTGTGCTATTTTTTTTTTTTATACAAATTTTGACCTTTTCAAACTTTAATAACTTCTATCAAGACTTCTATATGCTTCCTAACCTTAAATTTAATATAGGCTCACCGTTATAGTGTCTATCCATATATTATAGCCTAGAAACACTATCTTATACATCGTAAAATCGCGTTGGGACGACGGTCTACAAAATAATATTTTATAAATGAATAAATGAAATAAATCGCCTCATAATAAGTAAATAAAAAAGTCGATGCCAAAAATCGAGGCAAAAGTAAGCCATCGAAACGTTATCGGTAATTGATCTCCCTTTGGCATTATTAATATCTTTCAACGTCTCATAATATATCAGACGTCTGAAGTATAAAGTAAATACTCTATCGCCTATCAGTCTCAACTTAACTGTAAATAATAAATGATGAAGTCAATACCAATATTTCAAATGTCAAAGAAATTTACAGACTCGCGCTAGAACATTGAATTATTAATGGTTTGCTTTGAGACCTGGCAGATAAGAAATATTTGATATTACTATTAACATGATACTTAAGTAGAGAATATTTTGCAACTTTCTTAATGATTTTTAACCGACTTCAAAAAATAGTAGGAGGTTATCATATCATATATATGATATGGTGTCGTGTCTTTTTTTCCCTTGCGAGAAAGACATAGAGCCCAGGTCTTTAAGAGGAAATCCTAGGGCCGTATTTCCTTACAAACGTAGTCCCCTGATTCCTCGCCGGATACCAGTAGAGCAATGATTTTTTACCAAAAATATCTATAGATAAAGTAGCATGTCCCTATATTTTATTTTTTATCGTAATTGATTTATTTAGTTCTTTTGGTAAGAATTTCCGTTGTGTTCAAACATCAAGAAAACAAACTCGACGCGATTATATTAGAAAAAGAAAACATGCCATAGCTTATTTTAATTTTTTAATGAAAAAAGAAATTGAATCTGTTAAGTTTTGTAGAAGAAATCAGGGGACTACGGAGCGTTAATTTTGTGTAATTTTCATAGGTATTTTCGGTCCGAGTTGCAGTTGTCTCTATCGCACTCTGCGGGGGTCGTTTGGACACACATCGCGACAGCAATAGATTTTACAAATAACTATTTTTCAATTCTCCCGAGCGCAGTGTTTCCTCTTCAGACCCAAAAGCAAGTTCAAGTTGGTCCCATTTCATTTCATCACAATCGGTTGAGTAATTTAACTGAAGTTGTTTTTTTTATATGAAAAATGATCTATTGATGATAAATTATATTGAATATTACTTTAATCAGAGATCTAGATCTCTGACTTTAATATTGATTCATCATCTCATCGTAGAACTCCACTGCTGGACATAAGCCTCCTCCAAGGATTTCCAATATGACCGGTAGGAAGCGGCCTAAATCCAGCTTCTTCCTGCGACCTTGGTTAGGACGTCCGACCACTTTGTCGGCCCACCGACAAAGTGGTCGGACTTCCTTTTATGCATATTAATCAATATAAGCGCAGCGTTGGACACCCATGTCCAACGCTGCGCTTATATTGATTTAATTAATAATTATATTAATTAATATGCATAATTAATTAATATGCATAAAATCTGCTGCTAACATGGTGCGCTTCAGCATACATCATACCTGATGAGCTACAGAAGCGCGGGAGCCCTATCAAGATATAAGATTTTGTGCCCTATTCATAAAAAATTTAAAATTAAAGTAAAGTATAGACCAAAGCCCTGTGTAATTATGTATATAAACGGGACTTAAGGTGATACCACTGTAAATAAGGTCGTTCTGAACCTTATTTATCTCGCAAAATACTTAAATTAGGAGTTTCAAATCTAAGTAATATGATTTTTGACTATTTCATCTCCAAAAATTAAAGATGAAAACACGTTTTGATAAAATTTTCTCGATAGAAATATTTTTTGAAAAATGGTCTTCGTTTGCAGAGTTTTTGTTATTGTAGCTCAAATGCGACGAATGAAATAATGATTTTTAGACTAAAGGATAGGTTATTAGTAATTCATCAAAATGTAAATATGAAAATACAATTAACCGGTCTGATTTTATATAAAATAGAAATAACGAATTTGGCGCTTACGTTTTTTTCTTTGAGCGACTCGAGACTATCTCCTATCTCATCATTCACGGGCTAAACCGCCAAGCGCTATCCCTTGTGCGCACTTGATCAGTCCTTTGCCGAGCGAAGGTACCAAACATTTGAGGCCTCGCCTTAACACGAACCTTTTTATTATTTGTTTCCGTTGACGTTTCAATGGAGTTACATCCATCGTGGTCGCAACGAGACTGGAGTACTGCGGTGTCATCTTGTGGTGGTGGACGCAGTTTCACTAATATTTTTTGATAATTTCACTACCCACATAAAGTTTTGTTTTTAGGCATTAGCCCCGGTACACACTACACTAACAGTGTCCGACTTTTTGTTCAACTCCGGACGACGCGGTTTAATTTTGGCAATCACTGGATTCCATGCTGATGATAATTTGTATCCGTCTTCTCTGTTGAAATTTTTAAACTTTTTCACTTTTTGTCTTACGTACTTACTACGTCTTACGTAAGACAACCAGTATTTTTGCCGTATGTGAAAGGAGTTACGGATAAAGTTGGAGCGGCACTACGAAATTACTCCATTAAGGCTGTATACACTCCGTACTCCAAAGTAACAATGCATATACGTTCACCGAAAGATGTTATTCCGTACCAGACGCCAGGTGTCTACAAAATAGATTGCAGCTGCGGGAGTTCTTATATCGGACAGACTAAGCGGACCATAGCAGAAAGGGTCAAAGAACATATCGCAGCTGTAAAGAATCGCCAGACCAGTAAGTCCGCCATTGCTGAACATCTTATGGACACCAACTGCAACCACTGGATTGAATTACACCAGCCTAAAATATTATCCACTGACCGGCACTATTACAAGAGGATAGTACGGGAAGCTGTAGAAATTAAAAAGTTAAAAAATTTCAACAGAGAAGACGGATACAAATTATCATCAGCATGGAATCCAGTGATTGCCAAAATTAAACCGCGTCGTCCGGAGTTGAACAAAAAGTCGGACACTGTTAGTGTAGTGTGTACCGGGGCTAATGCCTAAAAACAAAACTTTATGTGGGTAGTGAAATTATCAAAAATTATTAGTGAAACTGCGTCCACCACCACAAGATGACACCGCAGTACTCCAGTCTCGTTGCGACCACGATGGATGTAACTCCATTGAAACGTCAACGGAAACAAATAATAAAAAGGTTCGGGTTAAGTCCCGTTTATAAACATAATTATGTGTTTAAAGCGCGAAAGTTTAAAAAAGAACAAAGCCCTGTGTATCGAATTCCTTTGTTGACGTACATACGTATAAAAATGGCATGGAGTGCAAATTACACTACCGCAGGAATCGATAGGGTACTCGAGTGACACAAGCGTTTTGTCATCAACTGTTTCAAATATTTGGCGACGGCGTGAAGATGCTCCATCCTAAGCAAACATTGGAACACGATCTCAGACCCACGAATACAATAGACACGGTATTACTTTCAGCTCTAATTTGGTAATTTGTACTTTGCTCGACGGTAGAGGTGACCATTTTTAGGGTTCCGTACCCAAAGCGTCAAAACGGGACCCTAATACTATACCTCCGCTGTCCGTCGGTCCGTCCGTCTGTTAAAGGGTATCTTTAAACCGTAATCACGTAAAAACTTAACATTGTCATAGCATATGTGTTTATATAACTGTTGCCGCTATAACAACAAATAATAAAAAATGAATTTAAAATTAATGGGGACATACAAAAACGTGTTATTGATTATATTTCGTGGTTAAATATTGTTTGGTGGCACGGAACCCTTTGTGTGCAATTCCGACTTGCACCTGGCTGGACTTTGTCTACCGAACAAAATAAAGAGGGTTAACGGCCTCCTGGTGCAGTGGTTGACACGCCACCTTCCTACACCGGGTTTGATCCCCGTCCGGGCAAATGTATCTACCAATGCTACCTGTAAAAATGCAGTAGACTTCTCCATTTTACAGGTATTTGTAGGCGGCCGGCTGTAAAACTTACGCCAAATCATTTCACAGCATGAACGCTGTCATTATAGCGGATCCAGGGCTCTGACGCGTTACGTTGAGGATGCAACATGAAAAATGCTCAGATAAGAAAGAGAGAAAAAAGAGAGGAGTTATGTTTCATGCATTAGTTCAACTGTGGGTATTCTCCGTCTAAGTCAGTCTATTCTAGGCATTGTCGGGTTGGGCAATTAAAAATGTGGGTGTCTTTGCGGGAGATTATATTTAGCGGTATAGGTTCTCAGCGGTGGAAATAAACCCACCCAAAGCAGCCAGGATCGAAGTTGTCTGATAAAATATTGCAGCTAGGCCGACGTTGTCGGGCCGCCGAAACTCTATGATTAGAATTTCCAGCATCAGGTGGAACCCCGTCAAGTGGCGAGAGCAAGCGGGTGGATTTTAAAAATTGTTCAGATCACACATGATGAGTTAAAATCTCTACAATTGATAATAATAAGCATGTAATATTCTTCGTAAAGTCAGCTTCTCGGTTAAAATAATTAATAAATCTTTAATTGGTATCTCTGAAAAGTTTCTAGTTTTAACTGTTTCCTTTTGGTAAAAAGGTAATTATGTCTTTTAGTTATAGTCTATTCTTAAACTTCGTTATTCTAGGACGCTGTTTAACGTGGTTTAAACTTACAAATTTAAGTTTATGAATTCGGAAATATTTAAGCCCCATGCAAAGCTTAAAGTTTAAGATAATTAAAAATAAATTTTCTGTGGCACTCATTTGGTTTAAGTACATAATTTATAAATGGGTCAAATTTGTTTGAAATTTTAATTGATAGGAAAGATTTTAATTAATTAACAGTTATAAGAAATAAGCACGTTTAAAAAATAATAAGCAGGCACCAAGAACTTAAGCGTACAATTTTTTTATGTATATTTTATTATATTTAGTTTCTTAGGGTTCCGTAGCTCAAAAGGTAAAAAGTAACCCTTATAATATATAATCACTAGGTAGGCCGTATGTTAGTCTATGAAGAACATGTTTCACAGAATCATGTAGATATGCGATGCTGGGATTAATATCACATATTAAAATCGGCGGTCCCTTGAATCTACCTATAAAAAATTATAATGTGATCGTCGAACACATCGTGATCAAAACATATGGCCGTTTATGAATAGTTTTTTTTTATTTGCTAGAATACAGAATTTAAAATGGTGTTAAATATAATTACACAGTACATGTATTCAGCCACGATAAGGGGCGTGCAAATATTTACTCTTATATAATTAATCAAATCATAATTATAAAAAAAAAAAAAAAAAATAATAATAATACTATTTATCATGACATATTAAATTCATATATTCTTTCACATTATAAAAACATTCTTCCAATAGCCATTCTTCTAATCGTGTCTTAAACGCCCTACCTTGCAAATTCTGAATCTCTTTGGGAAGTTTATTATATATAGTTATGCACATGTTGTAAACATTTTTGTCATATATGTTACTTCTAGATTTGGGTTTATACAACAGGTTACTATATTGACTACGCTGTTGTCTCGTATGCATATGAATGCGTTGAGTAAAGAAGTCAGGGTGATTTTTAACAAAGATACATATGTCACGTATATACATTGAAGCCAAAGAAAGAATCTTGAGTTGTATGTCGCTCTTAGAATAGATGTCGCTTGTTTGCTTAAACTGACAAGGGAATCAATCCTATAGGCATAGTATTATTACTTATTCTGTGCTATAGGGTACTTTTCGTAGACCTATAATCATGAAATTAGGCGTGAAGCCAGATGTTGTAGGCGTAGATGGAATAACATGTTAAAGCACGAATAAAGGAAAATATCTGAAAATCGTAAAATTTATAGTGAGAAATCACTTAGTCAACTCGCATTTGGTTGATTTTTAGGATATTGTACCCAAAGAGTGTCAAAAGGAACTCTGTTACAAAGTCTTCGATGTCCATCCGTTTGTCTGTTGATGTTTGTTTGTTTTTCGTGCGTGTAAGTGATCAATACACTATAAGCAACAATATAAATTCACATACAGTAAAAATTTCAAGCCTCTACAACCTTAGGTAATGGTACCCTGAAAATGAAAATACAATTTAATTTAAATAAAGCTTAAAAGCTTACGTAGCTCACGTAACTCACGTAGCTCACATAGCAGCTAATTAAGGTACAACATAGTATCACGTTTTTTTCTCTTGCGGGGTAGACAGAGTCTAAGTCTATAAGACTTTATGACCATATTTAGCATGTTGGAAGGCGTGTAGATGGAAAACGTGAGGTACAAGTATTTAAAATACCCACTTCACATCCATCTTTACAAGAAATTAAATATTTGTTGTGTAATTTAGCTTATATACTATAAAACTCGCTAGTTCCCGGTAATTTCATTACAATCCCGTATTTGCTAACTTGATTTTCAAATATTTGTTCAATCCGTCGGTTATAATGTGAGTTCGCGAACTGCGGGCAATCAAAACCGTGGCGGGTTCCCGCAGGTTTCTTGAGCGAGGGTTGAACGTGTTTCAATAACGCTCGATGCACGATATTACAATGTACTTTGTTGTAAAAGAAATACCATTCAACGAGTGGTTCTTAAATGGAGTGTTTGTATAAATATATTAAAAAGGATAAATTACCTACGCAGATTGAGCTAGCTCAGTAAGTTGTGAACTTGAGTCGTGGGATACTGTTGTTTATGTAATTTGCCACGCCGTTGTAAATTTATAATTAGTTTTTCAACCCACGACAGATTATCTTGGCGCCGACTTACTAGGAGAGCTGACCCTGTATAAAACAAGAATGTGCTAGAGGAAGAGTATTTTTTTATAAATAAAATAAATATGCTGTAGGATTTGTCTCACTTTTATTATTATGGTAAAACCAACGTGGCAATGCTGCCAGCTTTCTGGGCACGTTATCACGGGGTAATAAGCTGCCAGGGCTATTTTATTTGTAATTTAGTTTTCTATTTATAAGTAGGTTTTAAGATATTGTTATATTGTACAATTATGTTTATCTTAAAAACATGGTATAGCTTAATATAAATAAAAAATTTTGAAACAATAATATTTCATATAAAGAAACCGATTTCAATCAAACTACAGAGCCGATTTTGATGAAATTTAAATGGTAACAATTTGAAAGCATACCCTTCAAACTCAAAAGATTTTTTTTCAATAGGTTCAATAATGACGGAGTTATACGGTAACAAACATAAAAACAATACAACCAAATTGATAAACTCCACCTTTTTTGAAGTCGGTTAAATATACCATGTATGGAGATCCGCACAAAAAGCATTAATTTCTTTGTAAAAAAAAAATACAAGTACTTTATATAATATGTAGATATTTTTAAGACACGCTTAAAAAATAATTCCAGTACAAGGAAAATCACTTACTCGCTTTCAGGAGACTTTCAAAATAATTCAATCGTGTTGACGCAATCTAGTAGAAATTGCCTTATTTTATTCCAAGAATAAAATAAGGCAATTTCTTAATCTAATATTTCAGGTTCCCATACAAGCAATATAGAGTATTGCTCGTATTGGAACCTGAAATACAGAAAATAGTTTTCTGCACTAAGGTATAGATATAAACTGTAAAATATTCAACAACCCAATTTTGGTTCATAAGAAAAGTTGATCATATTGCTGGGCTAAATTGCAAGATATTAGAACCTTCAAAGATCAGTTAAACGTTAATTTACACACATGAAACGGGTGGCTCAGTCCGTCAAAATTATCAATGTTTCTATGGGTCCAATATTGGGTACTCGCAAAAACGTCGACATTGCCCAGTGGTCTGAACTCTGAACACTAGACGATTTATTTTTAGAGCAGCGCTGATTAAGACTAGACGTTCTAGGTCTCCCCTTGAACTATATAAATTATTTCCTAAAAATAAATATTTTTCTCACGTACACAGTCTTTGGTTAAGACTGTGTGATACGTGAGAAAAACCAAGAAAGGGGATTTCGGGGGAGTGGGGCTCTCTGCATTTCAAAAGTTAACCAAAGTTTGATACGTATAAAAAAGAGGTGTAGGCGTACACCTCTGACCTTCTGAATACCTTCCCTTAATCGTAATTAAGGGAAGGTATTCAAAAAGTTAAGGATGTCATCCTCAACTGCTTGGCTGGTGGTTACAGATAGGGCAATGGGTACGCGCGGCCTCCGAGATACTACTTGCTTTCCGCCCATTCATCCGACTGAGTAGTCCCCCAATACCCTAATTCCCTTCCCACACGTAACAAATTCTAATCGTTGTCCAACTTAAAACAGCTACCAATGGGCAGCAGCTTCGGAAGTACAAGAAGCCAAAGAATTGCGCTTGCCAACCCGCCTGCCAAGCGTGGTGAGTATGGCAATATCGTACCATGGAACAAGGAATCATTTGGAGAGGCTTTTGTCAAGCAGAGACTTCTTGCGGCTGAGATGATGATGATGATGATGATGAAGTGTAGGTAGGTATGTTTAAGTATGATTAAGGGTATATTTATTCAACATATCAATGCCTCGCCTCACTAACAGCACAATTTAAGGTCTAATAGTTCCGCGCATAGTCAGTTTTTGTAAAGTTAAATAAATATTTATGAGGCGAATATTTATTCCGGCATCCAGTCCATCGCGCGCCCGGCCGATTGAATCTCAAAGCGTTTAATAAAACGTGAAATTTCTCTATTATTGCACAGTCGATACACACGGGCGGGCACAAAGCTGCTTTTCCTAAAAAGCCCACTTTGTGGCTCTAGGCTCTGTGTTCCAGGTACTGGACTATGAAATTCTAGTAGCATAGGTGTTATATTTTTACCGAAACATCGGTATAGCCAGAAGGAGGGTTATAATTTTTATGTTGATTACAAAAATGTATAATTTATTATTATTTTCTTTGATTTATTTTATTATTTGTAATTAAATGTTCTAATTTTTTTGTTATTATTAAACCATTCTTCCATGAATCGTTAAAATACATCTAGAAATATTAGTAGTCGGGTTTTAGTTCTTATACTATTGTTTATTTATTGTATCTTTGTTAATTTTGGTAAAACCTAAAAAAAATGGGATTTTGACAACAAACCCTTTACTTACGAGTAAGTCCTCTAGCTGCTCTGGCCAAGTATAGCTCTAGTAGTACAGAGAGGGTCGTGCTCCTGTAGTCGAGACTAAAAAGGACCTGATAATGATGATGGCGCTATGATGGTTCTTTTGCACTTTCATACCAGTATTTAGTAATCCAATGAAATGTGTTCCTTGAAATCAATTTGTATTGAAATATATATTGATTTATAGGGGAGAAGGGTGTAATGGGAGTCACTTAAGCGAGCTATCAAATAAAAGCTTATTTCGAAATAATACCATGATTAAAATTGTTTAATAATAGACTTTACTTATTTATCTACTAGTTGTTATCACTTTTCACCACTTTGGAAATCAACTTCGGATATATTTCCGCGTTTTAAAAAAAAACAATTTTGACTCCCATTGCACTAACCTCAGTACAATGGGAATCAGACATGTGGGAAATCAGAGTCAAACAATCGCAGACATTACATTCGGCAGTATACCATCCAGTGCAATCACCAGTTGATCAGCTAGCCTATTTGGTTTTTCTGACTTGTAATATCGGCATCTATAAGCTAAAAAAAATTAGAATGTTTTTGCGGGTAATGGTAATCACTAGCGGGCTCTTTGGCTCCCATTACCCAAAACCTATACTGCATGTTAATTGTAAAATTTAATAACACACAGTAAATTTAATCGCAATCTAATATGCTTATTTAAATTTTGAATAACAAGGATAAATCTATCCATACTCATTAATTTGGTACAGCTACAACGTCTATACTCACCGTTAATGTTGTTTTGACGAAAATTTACACCGGCGAGGCGTGAAAATGAAACATAATTGTCACTCAAAAACGCGTGGAGCTACTAGCGCGAGTCATTCGTACAATAGGCATCGGGTACAGATCAAGCTGAACATGTCATTTACCTAGATATTGAACGTTTGGTTTTGCTTAGAGGCACCTGAACCCGATTGCCCGCTGACTCCCATTACCCCTTTCTCCCCTACCTACATAATATGAATACGATATATGAATAGGAAGGTAAGACATAAATCAGCTGAATTTTTTTGGAAAATGTTCGTCATACGTGAAGACCATTCAAGTCTTTACTTGATTGGTCTACTGGATTCCGAAGACAGCCGAAGATTGACTGCGCACACTCGGATGACAAAATAAGAGATAGATCGGAGATCAATTTGCATTCTGACTAAATATTGACTGCAATTACCACTCACATTCACCCTATTGCTCTAAAAGGAGGTATGTCATTTTAGTAAAGGTATTTGATAAACGAGCTTCTTGAAGGCTTCTCATAATTATCTCTTCTTGTTATCGTGTCAATTATTTACATTATTAAATAACATTAGTGGAACCAAGCCACTTTCTGGCCTAGAGCTGTAGCCCCATTTAAGCCCCTAGCACCGAACGAAGCATAGTGGTAGGGCACAGACGGCCGACCAACACATCCGCTACGGATGACCACATTCACACGCAGCAAAAGAATAATTAAATCATAATTATATCTATATAGGTGTCTTTACACTCAACTTGGTTGAGAGAGTGTCATAGACGGGTTATTGTAAATTTGCTACAAAGTAAATTGCACTAAAAAGAAAGTATGTGTAGATTTACCACACCTCTATTTTTTCAAAGTAAATTCGTCACGTATTCATGTGGGGTATTTTAAATTCGTCACAATAGGTACAGTCAGAAACCTGACCAGGCCCTTTACCTACATGTTGAATTTTCTCTTGAACTATAAATAATATCATGAAAATTTATATACAAAAAGATTTTAATGAAGTCTTTCTCAGTATATATTTTTATGTAAATATTATTTATAGTTTACGAGCAAATTTAATATATAGATAGAGGGCCTGGTCTGGTATCTCAGTCCTTGACTGTACATTAACATATGGTTTTGTATGTAAAAGTTAAATTTCTTTAATTTTTAGTTAATATACCTGCCGCTTGAATCTCAAAGTTTCCTAAATCGTGAAAGTTCTCTATTATTGCACCGTCGAAACCCACAGGCACAAAGCTGCTGCTTTTCCTAAAAAGCCCACTCTAAGCTCTGTGCTCCAAGAATTGGGCGCTATGAAATTCTAGTAGCATATTAAATAATCGAAAAAAATATGGATGGATGGTATGTAGTATGTTCTCCTCGTACTTTGGAAAATTAAGGAAGCAATAAACAATTGATTGAAACTTGTATCTTAATATACATAATTTCGTTTTAATTTCTTTTTTTTTATGGTATAGGACGGCTAACGAGCAAGTGTGTCACCTAAGTGACCAGCGGTGCCCATGAACAACTGCAACACTACCCTTTTAAGGAGTTGATGGAAGGTCATGGGGGGAGAAAGATGAGTCTCCAGCTATCTTACTCATGCACCGAACGAAGCATAGAAGCGGCGATTTCGTATCCTAGAATAGAATAATAATTCGAACGAGAATAGATCGATTTTATTTTGTAATACAATAAGTCCGTTTATTTCCCGAATGCGCTAGAAAAGGGAAATGTTCTGAAATAAAGTTATTTATTATGTTTACATTAGTTTGCCCACTATACAGCCCAACAGGAGAATCTATGTTTGCCTGTATAGTGGGCAAACCCCTCTACCTCTGATTTTTAAGTTTTAACATACCGTAATGTTTATATTGTTTACTAGCTGTTGCCCGCGACTTCATCCGCGGCAATTTCTGTTATTATGATAAATTAGTTTTTTTATTAGTATAGATGAATAATTTTCCCACGTTTTCAAAACATTTTTTATTTATGCTTCGCTCCTATTGGTCGCAGCGTGATATTTTATAGCCTAAAGCCTTCCTCAATAAATGGACTATCTAATACTAAAAGAATTTTCCAATTTTAATCAGTAGTTTATGAGATCAGCGCGTTCAAACAAACTCTTCAGCTTTATAATATTAGTATAGTATAGATTACACCATAACTTCTTAATGCTTTACGGATTGGAACGTATGGAGTAACGTTAGACCACCCTGGTGACAACTTATTTTTTTTCATCATCTTATTTTTTGTATTAACGTCTTATAAAGCGATGAACACTGGCTGCACGTACAAAAGTCACGTTCAGTGTGCAAGCGAGAGCGCGGTATAAGCAAAAGAGAGGCACGGCACGACCGGCCTAAGCGTTTTTATCTCTCTTCCACCGTTAACACGTAAAATTGTCTTTCTTAAACCGACTTTACAGACAACCAACTTTTTTTATAAAACATTGCTGGTTGGAAATTATTTTGCCTATTTTTATTAATGCACCATCCCTACTCACTACCCTCGTGCTCAGGTATTTTTTCTAGAAACTAGCACTTTTTCTAGAAACTAGAACTAAAATCTATATTCAAGGTAGGTAAACATTACCTACTAAAATCCTTCCGGCATATTTTGACATTTTAGGAACAAAAATCGATATCCGTTTATTGCATTTACCAAAAATTATTTCATTCGCGCAAAGCGAGTAAAAAACTACAAGGTTTTTACTCGCTATGCGCGAAAATCTCACTCTCTTTATTACTGTACTGAGTGATTGCGTGGCTATGTAACAAGTAACAAACAACTTCATATTTGAACGGAATAAACAAAACCGATGCGACAGACAACGGATATCACCGGCTGCCAAAACGCCAATCAAGTATGAATTTTATCTCCTAAATTTAAGGTCCAATTCCCTTTGCTGCATGTAATATGTGTTCCGCGCGGCAGTAACAGTGTAAATTAGACTATATTCTATATACATATATACAATAATCTACTTTAGCAAAAAATGTTACATACAGAACGGTGATATTTTGATCGTTCTGGACCCTTAAAGGGGTGCCCATCGATATGAACAACTTTTCCTATGGGACCAATGGTGGAAACTCAAAAAATAAAGTGGGCACTTCCTTACAAAAAATTTCAGCCGCCTGGTCAATTTGTAGGGGAACGTCAAAAATATTTTGAGTTCCCATAGTTGGTCCCATAGGAAAACTTGTTTATATCAACGGGCTGCATCATCTCTTTAAGGGATGAAACGATTCAGAACGATCAAAATTTCACCGTGTATAGTGCTCATATGTTACTGTACAAACGTGAAATAACATTGCAATAAAGCGAGCATTGTTCACTGAAAAATCTGAGCAGTGCTCATCAATTAAATATTTCTGTGCCATTAGCGCAGGTGGCCAGCGTAATGGAAGCCATTAGACCCACTAGTGAGCACGCGGCGTTGGTTTAAATTATTGTGTATGCGGTATTATGTCGTTTTGTTTCAATCACATTATATCCGGATAACCTTGCAATAATGGTCTTAGGTATTTCTATTGCACAATCATACCAGCAACGTTATTAAAATTTCCTTTAAAACATTTCTTGATTAATACATATAGTGAAAAGGATAGTAGATAAGGTTACTCATCAATCGGCTAAAAATATAGGAAAATATGTGCCATATGTTAAGACGAATTTGTGAAAATTTACGTGTTTTCAAATCACTAGTACTATGCGCTGAATCAATTAAATACATCAAAAGTATTTGTATAATTTAGGTCGATCCTTGACCAAGACCTTGCTTGTTGGAATTTGAAACAGATACATAAGAAATTTAAAAATGATATATATATGTTATGATATCTAAAAACATTTTTCTTTGAAAACTTTGTAATGTTTACGTCTAAAACAATATTTACATCTCGGCGGTCGTCCCCTTTCTTATTTTTTTAATAAAAATATAAATATGAAAATATTAAGTCGTTCATCTTTTTTCCTAATCGCCTAATTCTTCAACAAATACTAAGAAATAAATATTTAAAGGGGCTCCCATACAATAAGCGTGATTTTTTGCTCGTTTTTGCTCTATATTGATAACGGCAACAAGTAGACGCTTGAAATATTTATAGAATATTTATACTTGAACGTGTGACCAATAATTTACTTTAGACATACCAGAATTATCTTATCTCTATGAGACAGACTGAGCTATACTATGACAGATATTTTCACATATTAAAAAACAAAAGTAAAAAAATATACTTAATTCAAAAATATACGTACAATCTAAAGGGTTTTCTATAAACTAGTAAAATGGCTGAAAAACGCTGACAAATCCGTACGCAACCCATCAATTAAATATTTGTGTGCCATTAGCGCAAGTGGCCAGTGTAACGGAAGCCATTAGACACCACTTGTGTTGGTTGTGTGGAACCCGGGGAAAATAGTGTGTAGTGCTGATAACATCGAAATATGTTTGTTCAACAAAATGCATAATAGTCTAGTTTCCTAAGAAATATAATTAGTCCGCCAGTTCGATAATCAAAAAAATATTGGACACGTATTTATTTCTTTGGTCAATGAAACATGTAATAAAGACATAGCCCGTTCGAGTAAATTCATTCATTCGAGTACATTCGAGTAAAGGTTTTCGAACAATTGATGCTCATCAAACATTCGTCAAAATTTCGTGTGACGCCACAGTTATCTACACTTTTTAGCCAGCTGTGACGTCACGAGCGCTTACTCATGAACTTTAACGCGCTTAATCTTTATCATTTATTGATTAATTGACAAAAAAAATTACGTTGCCAATATTTTTTGCCTAACTGCGGACTAAACCTTAGATACTAGCCTATTACTATGTAACCTATTGCTTTGTAACTAGATATATATCCTAGGAACACAAGAAATCCAGAAAGAATTTATTTACCAAAAGTACCACGCACAGCCATGTACCTAAAAAGTTGCTACTCTATGTGTGGGAGACTATTTAACGCTCTTCTACTGAATACATTTTCAAAGAAATTGAAAACTTGGCTGGTCGACAGATGTTTTTATTCAGTGACGGAATTTATGGAGAGGCGCTCTGACTAAACAAAGGACATGCCAATTTTACTTTGATTTTACTTATTATTTTTAAATTTCGGTTGACATTGTAATCATTTGACTAGAATTGTATACCATATTGTAATCTAATGACATTCGCCACACTTGGCAAAATATGTGATTCGTATACTTACTGTACCAACTGTTACCATATTTTACGCAAATAAATTCTGATTCTGATTCTATTATAATGTACGCTAATATAACTGAGGCTTATCAAATACATTGATATGATGCAAAAATGTACAATTGCTACTTTAACCTTAATTTAAAGCTACAGTGAAAAATACCAAAGTAACTATCAAATGAAAAAGTTTTTTTTCCAAAATATTTTTTGTGACAAACTGAATCCAAACTGTAAAGTGCTTTCCAAGACAAATCAAATGAGCCCAAACACGGTTGGTGTACCTTGTTTAGTTTAAGAGTTCCTATGGCTACCTCCCGATTCCATCATTAGACCAGCGCGACGATACCATAATATTATATTGTCATCCGATTTACACCTGCATGCATTTCAGCTCAATCGGTAACCGGGAAGTGGATCAAAATTAATTTGCAAGATTTGATTACAGACAAACATCGGGACAGATGAAACTAAATAAAAGCTTGTAAGAATGCGGAGAACTCTGCCCAGTACAATCAATTAAATATTTTTTTGCATGCATTAGCGCAGATGGACCTCGTAATGGAAGCCATTAGACGCACTAGTGGTGGTTGTGTTGGATGATACCCGGGTGAAATTAGTGTGCGCGAGCGAAAGCTCACTTGGAGCTAGCTACATAGTCATATCAAATATAAAACAACCTACTACTGAAACACAATATGCTCCAGAGTTAACATATCAATTTTCCTAAGAGTTCCCGCTGAAATGTGACAACCAGCGGGAGCTGACTACGATTTCTGAAGCTATAAAATGATATCCACCACTCGGATGACGTCAGCACTCGTTTCACATTCACATGTCAAAGTCAAAGTCAAAGTCAAAGTCAAAGATTTTTATTCAAAATTGGATACATGTATCTCTTTTTGAACGTCATATTTTTATTTCTTATATATTTTTTTATATATGCAAAATTGAAATACTACTAGCGTTTCGGAACGACCACTGGTGAGAAGAATACGCCGAAAGAAACTCAATCCAGCCTTGGTCCCTACGTGCCTGAAGGGCTCTGAATACATTGTTAACATTAAATACAATTTTTCATACTATAGATTAATTTTAACATTTAATAATTGTTAACATTAAATAAATTTATATAAATTTCCACGCATTTTTATCAGTAATATAATCATCAATGCAGTAATAAGCCTTTTTTATTAACTGGTTTTTTACAATCGTTTTGAACTTAAGTAAAGGCAGACCTAATATTTCTGCAGGAATTTTATTATAGAAGCGTACTCCTAAACCCAAAAATGAATTCATAGTTTTCTGCAATCGCAATACTGGTGTAGCTAATTTATTTTTATTTCTCGTGTTTCGGTCATGGATATCACTATTTTTCTTATATAAATCAAGATTATAGCGCACAAACATAATATTCGCAAATATGTACTGAGAAGGTAAAGTTAAAATATTTATATCTTTAAACAATTCTCTAAGAGATTCTCTAGCACCAAGTTTATATATAGATCTAATAGCGCGTTTCTGCAGGACAAATATGGTGTTTACTTCTGCAGCGTTACCCCATAGTAAAATCGCATAAGACATAACACTATGAAAGTAACTGAAATATACCAAACGCGCAGTATCAACATCAGTCAGTTGTCTAATTCTCCTGACAGCATAAGCTGCAGAACTAAGTTTACCCGCTAACGTAGTAATATGGGCACCCCATTGAAGCCCGGCATCAAGAGTTATTCCAAGAAATGTTGTTTTATCAGTTAAATCTAGTGGTTCATTATCCATTACTATTTGTGTTGGATTTTTTGTAACATTTGGTAAGCAAAATTTAATACATTTCGTTTTCTTAGCGTTCAACAATAGATTATTCGCTGTGAACCAATCCAACACTTGAGCTAAAGTACTATTAACCACGTCAAAAGAATTAGTTTGTCTATCAATTTTGAAGACAAGAGAAGTGTCATCAGCAAATAGTACAGCCTTACATGTATTGACACAGTAAGGTAGGTCATTGATGTAAATGAGGAATAACAGAGGCCCTAGGATAGAGCCCTGGGGTACGCCCATCTTAACCGATGATCCGGAGGATTGTACCCTATCTAAACTAACTTTTTGAGTTCGGCCACTTAAATAAGATTCAAGTAAATCGCGAGATTTACCTTTTATTCCATAGTGCTCCAGCTTGGAGAGAAGGGTATTGTGGTCTACGCAATCAAAGGCTTTGGAAAGATCACAAAAAACACCAATAGCATTTTGTTTTCCCTCCCAAGCATCATATATGTATTTCAACAGAGCTACACCCGCGTCTGTAGTTGACCGACCCTTTGTAAATCCATACTGTTCACGATGGAAAAGGCTATTTATGTTAAAAAAAGCTAATAACTGATTAAAAATCATTTTTTCAAATATTTTACTAAGAGCTGGCAGAATAGAAATGGGACGGTAATTAGTGGGATCATTTTTATCGCCAGATTTGTACAAAGGAATGACTTTACTTAACTTCATCAAGTCAGGAAATGTCCCAGTATCTACACACTTATTAAATATAGAAGCTAAATATGGTGCAATTACTTCAATGATGTTACTAATGACAGCTACAGAGATATCCCACAAATCTCCAGTTTTCTTATTGTTCAAACTCTTAAATGTATCAATGATTATTTGAGGTGTTACATGTTGAAATATTAAATGATTGTTACATTCTGGTATACAGCTTGTTAATAGTTTTTTAGATTCCTCAGATGATGAACGTAAGGAGGCAGTAGTATTTACGGGAATGTTAGTAAAGAAATCTTCGAAATATTTTGCGACGTCTTCATTAGTACTGAGGATCTTATTATCTACTTTTAATTCTATTTTGTTGTCACGATTTTTGGTTTTCCCGGTTTCCATGTTAATAATTTTCCAAGTGGTCTTTATCTTATCATGAGAATCTAGAATAGCTTTTCTTGTATATAAAGATTTTGCGCACAGGCACGCCTTTTTAAAAACCTTAGAGTAAGTTCTAACATAATTAATAAATTCAGTATTTTTATTGTAAGCTTTCATAGCTAATAATTCGTATAACCTGTTTCTACTAACGTAAATACCAGTTGTAGCCCATTCACTAAATTTTTTACCGATACGTTTAGTACATTTTTTAATTTTGAATGTATTGTTGAATTCCGATTCAATAATACCAAACATTTTATTATATAGAGCATCCGGATCATCTCTAGTTTCTTCAATTAGGGGCATTTTTTCAGATATTTTTTTCTTAAATACATTTATTTTAGCTTTGGTTATAGATCTAAAGGTTACTTTTGGTAAGTCTACTTCTACATCATTTATAAGTTTTACAAACTGACCGTAGTGATCCGAGGTTAGATTTTTAGTTATATATTTGTCAACAGCAGTGCAATTGCAGAAAACATTATCTATACACGTTGCAGAATCTTCAGTAACTCTAGTTGGTTCCAAAAACAAATTAACCAAATCAAATGATTTAAAGACATTTAAAAATCGAACACTTTCAGTTGTTGTAACTAACAAATCAACATTAAAGTCACCGCATACTATAATATTTTTGCGACAACAACATAATTTTCTCAAGACATCTTCAATAACTGATTCTAAAGTATTATAATCTGATCTTGGGGGTCTGTATACACATACTATAATATAATTCCCTAGTTCGATACATGACAGCTCAACATTACAATCTACCGAAAGACTAACAATATCCTTACGTTCTTTACAGTTTACGTCACTTCGAGTTAGAATTAAGCTACCGCCTTTCTCTTTAGTCTCTCGGGTGTAAGAGCTTGTCAATAAATAATTTTCTACATTGAACTGTTGCTGGTGCGACTGCATAAAATGTTCAGTCACACATACTACATGCAAATCTTTACTGTTTATAAACAACTCTAATTCTAACAATTTGCTAGTCAGGCCTGGGACATTCTGATGAAAAATATTTAATTCTTTAGCCTCGACTGTTGTCTTATTAATTAGTTTAAATCAGACTGAGGATTTTGTATTTTAGGTATATCATTAGTTGCAATACCTGTGTCAAATTTAAAATTATTTGCAGTTGTACTACATACAACAGAAGTTTGTAAATTAAAAGCTACTACTGTAGCTATTTGTCTTTTAAAATTAAAAGGAAGATACATAGTATCGTTAGTCAACTTAAATCTACTTATAAACTTATTTATATCTAAATAAAAAATAAAATCGCCATGACGATACGTCATGTTGTACATATGTACATTTAAATTGTGTATGTGCTCGTTTCTTTTCCTATCTAAAGATTCGGAATACGGAAAGGCACATATCATAAATTTACATTGTGTTCTTTCATTTATATTAATTAATTTGTCTATACTTTGTTTAATATTCCTTTTTGATACAGAGGAACTGTCACCACATAATATTAATATTGTACAGTTTTCATCAAGACTGTCACAAGTAATACTGTTTACCAGGTCTAAATAAGAAGCGCCGGGTGTACATGTGTTGTAGACAGAACAGTTATGGTTGAGGTGACTCAAAATTATGCTACTAAGACCTTGACCTAATTTATCAGAGTATATAAATAATTTGTTACAAAACATTTTTTTATTAAAACTATTTTCTATCGTACCTATCCTTGTTTCTAAGTTACATTTACCAGTATCACATTCTCTAGACTCGGGAACAATGGCTATTACAGGTGACATTGTAATTGCCGTTTCAGGAGTACTATAGCACTGCTGTTTTTGTAAGAGAGCATCATACCGCTCTTTATTATAGTGAGCTTCAGCCACAAATTCTTTGGCCTCTAAAATATATTTACTTATATCTTTTTGGGACAATTCATACATTTTTGATAAATTATTTAAGGACTGTTGCAATTCCGAGACCTGTGACTGCAACTCATGAATCTCGGTGTCATATATACGGCTAGCCATATATAGGTCATCTTCACATGATCTAAGTTCCTTAGACAAACACAGTTTTTCCCTACTTAACTGCGCTAAAGATTTACATTTTTTTTGTTTAGATAATACTTTCTTAGTGCGTTTTATTATTCTATTAATTTTTACATACTTTTTAATTTTATTATGACTATTTAAAATAAAATACTGTGACTGCGGAGTACTCGCAGGTATTTCCATGACCGGTCCCGAGCCACACTCCATGAGTTCGCTGTACAAATGAAGCGTTTTGTTACATATTTCGGCATCTTTTTGATCTTGTATCTCTAATGCAGATTTTTGTGCATAGTATAAGCTTTGTTCTAACTCATTTATGCGACATAGGGCCCGTTCATGTACCATACGGCACTCGTTAGCTTGCTCTAAACATTCTTTCAACCTAAGGTTTTCTTCCAACAATTCTGTACTGTTATTGTGAAGACTTATACATTCATTTTTTAATTGACTATGGCGATCATTTATTTTCTGAAATTCTTCTTCAGATTCCTCCCGTTCCAGTAACAGTTGTGCCTTATCCTCACGACACGCTTTAAGGTCAAACAGGGCTTGCCTCAGCTTCATGGTTAGGTCTTTGATAGTGGCCTTCCGTGTCATCATAGTGAATGAGGTGGTCAGTAACTGAAAATATATTTAATTATGTAAGTAAAGGTAAACTATACTTTAAGAACTCGGAGGGCAATTTTTTGTACTTAATAAGACAATTTTATTATATTATTGAGAATAACTACATAGATATTTAAAGCATAAATGAAATAAATTAGCTGTATTCTTGCTATAACTATTGTTTTATAGTCATCAACTCAGCTTTCACAAGCTTAGCGAGACCTCAAAAACAGAGTGAGTTTTATGTTATATTAAAGGGGTCAGTAAGTAGAAATTAGAGTTTTATTGTATATCAAAATATATAAAAAATTATGCAAAAGTAAACTTCACCAATTTATTTTTTTTTTTTGAAGTAAGTAGGTAGTTTACATTTCACAATCTGCCATAAAAGAAACAAAAGGGATACAGCAGATTTTGCGTTGCAGTGTATAAAGTATTATTTGTTACTGAATATATAAGCCTATAGCTGTAGTTTTAGGTCGTCATCACCGATTGCACTTGGTAAACGGTGCGAGATTCAAACTGAGCTTCGTAGGCAAAATATAGTTTACTGCTATTGCTACTTTAAAATTAAGTTTATACTGATTATTGTTTTTGAAGATACACTGCCTATCATGAAATTATGAAACAATATACTCTCCCGGTTTAAATTGATGATGATCCACGAATTTCCTTTGTTTGGTTTGACAGCTGAACAAATCCAACCGCCGGCGCCGATCTTCTAGTTTTTAACGTTGATTCACGTTACTATTTCACGATAACTTGTTGCTTCCATATAACTATTGCCTTATTTTACGTAATTAATTTAGTTTTACATACAATTGTTCACAAATAATACACAAAAATTATTTAAATTACGGAACAGATGATTTTGACATGTCACCCGGGCGCGTTCAACTATTGTATTGATGTGATTACCTATTATCCGAACGTTTTTAAATATTTTGGACATATTAATGATCAATTGGCGTAAAATCATAAACTGGCTATTATAGACCGGGGGCCGGTGGCAGGACTTCCTACCTCATAAGATACCCGAATGAGACTAGTACGTAGTTAAAGTAGGTGCTTTGGAGGTGGGGGCCAGGTAGGGTTGCCACTCCCTAACCTGGAAGAACCATAAAAAAAAAGGTGTCGAAAACGTCAATTTTGGCCAAAAATTATCTCATCAGATACTCGAACGGGAGTTTGACGTAGTGAGAGATATCCTTATGGAGAGGTGAACCAGCTAAGGTTGCCTGCGGCAACCCTGGAAGAAGTCCAAGTTCAGCCACCCTGAAAGGGGCGATTTTTCATGGTATTTTATCTCATAAGATACCTCAATGAAACTAGTGCCCGATGTTAGTTCTGAGGGTCGGCACTGCGAATAAAATAGGTTGCCTGCGGCAACCCTGGAAGAACCCATGTTCAGGCACGTTTAAGACGTGGAATTTGAAAATTAAAGTACTAAAAAAAAAGTCGGAATCATATCCAAAAGCACTGCAGGATTACGATCGTAATATTATTTTTAACCGACTTCAAAAAAATAAGTTTTTAATCCAATGTTCAATATATTCTCTAAAACTTTTAATTGCATTGTAACTAAATACAACTGATGTTTCATATTACATTTGATTTAGTGTAAGTTCCATCAAAATCGGTTTAATAGTTTTCGAGATATAGGCTAATACGTATAACTGTGCAATTTTTTTTAATCTCTTATAGTACATTAATGAAACTAGTGCCCGATGTTAGTTCTGAGGGTCCGAACTGCGAATAAAATAGGTTACCTGCGGCAACGCTGGAAGAACCCATGTTCAAGCACATTTAAGACGTGGAATTTGAAAATTAAAGTAATAAAAAAAATCTCGGAACCATATCCAAAAGCACTGCAGGATTACGATCGTAATATTATTTTTAACCGACTTAAAAAAAAATAAGTTTTCAATCCAATGTTTAATATATTCTCTAAAACTTTTAATTGCATTATAACTAATATTAACTGATGTTTTATATTACATTTGATTTAGTGTAAGTTCCATCGAAATCGGTTCAGTAGTTTTCGAGATATAGGCTAATACGTATAACTGTGCCATTTTTTAAATCTCATTAGTACATTAATGAAACTAGTGCCCGATGTTAGTTCTGAGAGTCCGAACTGCGAATAAAATAAGTTGCCTGCGACAACCTTGGAAGCACCCATGTTCAGGCACATTTAATACGTGGAATTTGAAAATTAAAGTGATAAAAAAAATCTCGGAACCATATCCAAAAGCACTGCAGGATTACGATCGTAATGTTATTTTTAACCGACTTCAAAAACAATTGGTTTTCAATCCAATGTTCAATTTATTCTCTAAAACTTTTAATTGCATTGCAACTAATATTAATTGATGTTTCATTTTGTATTGGATAAATTATATTTAATTACCCACATATGTTCATAATAATTATAATAAATATGTCTGTAATCTAGGATAAACATTTCAACACAATTGTTTTTTGTTATGAAATAAACGAATTGAATTGAATTTTCATTACATTTGATTTAGTGTAAGATTCATCAAAATCGGTTGATTAGTTCTCGAGATATAGGCTAATACGTATAACTGTGCCATTTTTTATCTCATATAGTACATGAATGAAACTAGTGCAGGTTGTTAGCACTGACGATCTTGTATATGAATAAAATAGGTTGCCAATCCGTAACCTGGAACAATCCAAGTTCGAGGATGAACTTGGATTGTTCCTGGTTACGGATTTATACGTGGAATTTGAAAATTAATCATTTAAAAAGGAAGTTGGAATCATATTCAAAAGCAATGCGAGAATAAGATTGCGATGCTTTTCAACCGACTTCAAAAAAGTGAGGTTATCTTTTCCATAACCTATTGGTTATGTTAATTTTACTTATTTTATATTATTTTGGTTTAACTTGTTGCCAGTTGCATTAAACTAGGTTAGTAGTTTTCGAGTTATAAACAAATACGTCTTAGCTTATACCTTTTGGCTTATACGGAACATTTGTCTCCGTGATAAATCAGTGAAACACACCAACTTTCTATGTCTACAGAGGCAATAAAGATATAAGAGCATTTCAGACATTATTCTCGCCACACCCGGTGTTGCGAATAAGTTCAACAACTGGCGAGTAGAAGCAGATCTGCTACCTTTGCCTGATCATAGAGCCATGACTAGGAGCTGGTATATGTGAATTAAATGATACAACAACAATCCCCCCAAAATACTAGTACAAGGAAATACCAAACAGCGAAAGCTAACTGGACTATATTTGAAAAGAATGTTAGAGGAAAACTCCTAGCAGATCAAATAACTCAGTACTCAATCAGCCGTATTAAAGATAGGGAAGGCCTTGATGACCTGGTGGCCAGATAGTCGGAGATGTTACAAGGGCTTGCGAAGCATCGATTCCCAAACTTAAGCCTAAAACGAAGTGTAAATTAATAAAGTGGTGGAACCCGCTACTGGCTGAGATGAAAGCTGTTAAAAGAAAGAGAACATCTGGGAACGGCTTATAGGATTGTGAAAGCGTGTGGACTCGTGGAGAAGGACAGACTAATGAGAAATCCAGACGGAAGCGGCCTTTTGTGTCCAGAAAAGTCCGCAGAACTGCTGGCTAAAACCTTTTATCTAACCGACACATAGGCGAGGCTTCTTCAGTCATTGCTTAGAATGACTCAAGAAGCCTCGCAGCGATACGAGAAGAAGCCGAAAACATTGTACGGGCCAGATACCGAAACGCTCATCTCGATGCAATGTAACCGTTTCGTATGTACGAGCTTCCGAGCCTCATAAGAAGCTCCATACTTGACATATAGCAAACTCCATACACAGAGTCAACAACCGGAGCATCCCTCAAGCTATTTGTAATAGATGTCAGACAGGCTCAACGGATTTTCCGAGGAACTTGCTTCACGAACCTAGAAGCACAAATGTTCACTGGCCATGGGGGATTCCGAGCTTATCTCTTTAAAACAGGCCGGTCTCCGTCCCTATTCTGTATTTGTGATGATCAGTCCCAGGAGAACACTCAACATATAATACTTGGATGTCCACGCTTTAGGATTCTGAGACTGGGTTGCGAATTGGGACTCGCAATCGATGTCTCACCTCATGATGTGCCCCAACTGTCCCTCTACCTACTCAATCGAAGACCTTAATAAAGCAAGCGACAAAGGCGTCGGCGTCGCTGTGGCTACCTACTGGTCAAAAACTGTATCATCATCATCATCAACAGGTCTTTTTAGTCTCCACTGCAGGAGCATGACTCTCTCTGTACTACTGGAGCCATACTTGGGCCAGAGCAGACAGAGGATTTGGCTTACACTCTCCTCGCTGGCCAGACGGGTTGGGGAGGTCTCATTGATGTTTATGAGTTTTGTTTTTTATCTTGTATTGCCTAAGTCGCCTCTTACGACATCCATGGGAAGATTTGGAGTGGTCCTATTCTACTCTGCCGGAAACTACACGGCTATCGGAAACCACACGGTTAAAAACTGTATAAAAGAAGGCAAACATAACCATTTTGATTCGAAAAGAAGAAGATTGGGACTGGGTATGGAGTTGACACATGAAAATACATTGAGAGCATTTGCAGACAACCAACTAAGGGAAACGCTGTTGGACTACAGTAGACGAGTCATACGATGTGTGGCCCGGGCGAACCGGGAAAAATATTTAATGTTTATATATAAATAATTAAATAATTAACATAACCAATAGGTTATGGAAAAGAAAACCTCACTTTTTTGAAGTCGGTTAAGAACCATCGCAATCGTAATCTCGCCTTGCTTTTAAATATGGTTCCAACTTCTTTTTGAAATGATTAATTTGCAAATTCCACGTATAAATCCGTAACCCGGAACAATCCAAGTTCATCCCCGAACTTGGATTGTTCCAGGTTACGGATTGGCAACCTATTTTATTCATATACAAGATCGTCAGTGCTAACATCGGGCACTAGTTTCATTCATGTACTATATGAGTTAAAAAAAAAATGGCACAGTTATACGTATTAGCCTATATCTCGTGAACTACTGAACCGATTTTGATGGAACTTGAAAAATCAATTAGGTAATATTAGTTACAATTCAATTAAAAGTTTTAGAGAATATAATAACATTGGATTGAAAACCTATTTTTTTTAAGTCGGTTAAAAATAATATTACGATTGTAATCCTGCAGTGCTTTTGGATATGGTTCCGAGATTTTTTTATTACTTTAATTTTCAAATTCCACGTCTTAAATGTGCCTGAACATGGGTCCTTCCAGAGTTGCCGCAGGCAACCTATTTTATTCGCAGTTCGGACCCTCAGAACTAACATCGAGCACTAGTTTCACTCATGTACTATATGAGATGAAAAAAAAATGGCACAGTTATACGTATTAGCCTATATCTCGTGAACTACTGAACCGATTTTGATGGAACTTACACTAAATCACATATAAAATGAAAAATCAATTAGGTAATATTAGTTACAATTCAATTAAAAGTTTTAGAGAATATAATAACATTGGATTGAAAACCTATTTTTTTTTAAGTCGGTTAAAAATTATATTACGGTCGTAATCCTGCAGTGCTTTTGGATATGGTTCCGAGATTTTTTTTATTACTTTAATTTTCAAATTCCTCGTCTTAAATGTGCCTGAACATGGGTCCTTCCAGAGTTGCCGCAGGCAACCTATTTTATTCGCAGTTCGGACCCTCAGAACTAACATCGGGCACTACTTTCATTCATGTACTATATGAGATTAAAAAAAAAATGGCACAGTTATACGTATTAGCCTATATCTCGAAAACTATTAAACCGATTTTGATGGAACTTACACTAAATCAAATATAAAATGAAACATCAATTAATATTCGTTACAATGCAATTAAAAGTTTTGGAGAATATATTGAACATTGGATTGAAAACCTATTTTTTTTGAAGTCGGTTAAAAATAATATTACGATCGTAATCCTGCAGTGCTTTTGGATATGATTCCGAGTTTTTTTTTAGTACTTTAATTTTCAAATTCCACGTCTTAAACGTGCCTGAACATGGGTTCTTCCAGGGTTGCCGCAGGCAACCTATTTTATTCGCAGTGCCGACCCTCAGAACTAACATCGGGCACTAGTTTCATTGAGGTATCTTATGAGATAAAATACCATGAAAAATCGCCCCTTTCAGGGTGGCTGAACTTGGACTTCTTCCAGGGTTGCCGCAGGCAACCTTAGCTGGTTCACCTCTCCATAAGGATATCTTTCACTACGTCAAACTCCCGTTCGAGTATCTGATGAGATAATTTTAGGCCAAAATTGACGTTTTCGACACCTTTTTTTTTATGGTTCTTCCAGGTTACGGGGTGGCAACCCTACATGGCCCCCACCTCCAAAGCACCTACTTTCACTACATACTAGTCTCATTCAGGTATCTTATGAGGTAGGAAGTCCTGCCACCGGCCGCCGGTCTATTAAAGTAATTTTAATATACATATAATGTTCATTTTACGCAGAATAAAATATTATAGAGTCTGCAGGTAGTAATGATACGAACCACCGCGATTCGTTATTTAGGTACGTAACAAATCCCGGAATACGAAAAAAAATTATAATTTAAAGAAAATTTTGACGTTTGAATTAATCATTCTCGGACACGTTCCGAATGATTAAGTCAAACGTCAAAATTAGCAAGTATATAAAGATTTCAAAAGTAGAACCAACCAAGTTCGCATGTGGTATTTTGATGATTCGCACTCGTTGCGAGTCGAGCATTTCGAAAATCGTACTTCAAGCTCTATGAAATCGAGCCGGCATCGATCTCCGGGCCCTGTTTCAATTTGCTGGTAGCTTCCATCGAGTTATTATGTTACTCTGGCCGTACTGGATTACGTATGCTTGCTCTGGCTTTCGGATAAAGTTTATTTACTACAAGCTGTCGCCCGTGGCTCAGTTCTCGTATGTGTTAGTTCCCTCAGGAACATTACTGGATAAAAGTTACCATATACTTCTCCGTACCCCTGACGTAGTGTATGCATAATTTTATGATGCTTAGTTTAGTAGCTAAGGCGTGAAAGCGTAACAAAGAAACGAAATCGATCCTGGCTCGATTTTATAGAGGCCATATCGAATCCGGCCTCCGCTCGCTGTCACATTGCAGCTGGAAATGGAAAATTGATGTAAAGAGCTAGAGCATTTTGTAGGGGCTTGTGTAAGCCGAAACTTCTCGTATAAATTACTAGCGACCCGGACGCCGCCTTCGCACGAGTGCAATACACATATAAACCCTCCTCTTGAATCGCTCTATCTATTAAAAAAAACGCATCAAAATTCGTTGCGTATTTTTAAAGATCTAAGCATACATAGGGATGGAAAGACAGCGGGAAGCGACTTTGTTTTATACTATACTAGCTTTCGCCCGCGGCTTCAACCGCGTCAATGTCGATCCTTTGGGAATAGTACTTTTTCCCGGGATAAAAGGTAGCCTATGTCCTTCTCCGTACTCCAAAGAACTCGTATGCAAAATTTCATGATGATCGGTTCAGTAGTTACGGCGTGAAAGCGTAACAAACAAACAAATAAACAAACTCACTTTCGCATTTATAATATTAGTTAGGATAATGATGTAATGATGATGATACTTGATCCAGTCACTCAGAGATCAGATCACTTATCATAATTCAAACAAGAATAATCTTACGAAATTTTTCATCAATATTTTGCGTTGTATGACTGAAGAGCCATTAATTGCCATCTACATAGTCGTAACATTTCTCAGCCTTGAAAATACTCCAGACCAAAGAAAAAAGAACCAAAGTCAGACACAACCGGTTAGGCGGTTTTGGCAACAATTCAGTGTAGAAACTGTCTAGAGTAGGCGCAAGTAGCCATGTTTCTTTGATATCATGAAACTAAAACAAACAAAAAAAAACACATCGACTGAATTGATAACCTCCTTATTTTGAAGTCGTTTAAAAATGGGCGAAATTTGGTTGATATCACTCGATCCATTTGACTGTGCATGCATTTTGCGACTGGATTTTCACCATTCCGCTCTCATGGCATCAAGCTGTAACCCACGTTTGTTTTGTAAAATAATTTGATATTATACTTACATGAACACTGTTTTACACTCAGAAAGCTTTGCAAAGTGTACAATAAGGTAAGTAGGTATTACTGAAACAATTTATACTGTACTAGCAGAATATTCTCGCTGAGTTCCCGACAAAACACTAGAGTTAGGCCGCGCTGAGTGCTAGTACATATGTGGTAGACTACCCAGATTCTCTCATTCCAAAATGTTTATAAAAGTATTAATATCTATACATATAATAAAACAGTAAAATTATTTTGTCTGTACATTTTGAATTTTTGACTGAAATGGATAGAGGGACACTTAAAAAGAATAATAGAAAGCAAAAAAGTTTTTTGGAATTTCTTGTCTGTCTGTCTGTCTGTCTGTCTGTCTGTCTGTCTGTCTGTCTGTATGTATGATCACGATTATCACCGAAAATACTGAACCGATTTACTTCAAACTTTCACCAATTGCTTTGTTTTAACTCAGTTTAACATTTAAAGTTTGTTTCATCAAAATCGGTTCATTAAAAAAAAAGTTATCGTCATTTGAATGAACTCAAGTTTGCCTGCAAATATATATTAGCACAACTTACATATTATAAGTGACATAGGAAAATTAAAATCCAAAGTCAATTCATCATCATTATACGACAGCATTATACCTATCCATACTAATATTATAAATGCGAAAGTAATTCGGTCTGTCTTCTTTTCACGCTTCAACCATTGAACCAATTTGGATGAAATTTGGTATGGGGGTAGTTTGAGGCCCGTATGTTTAATTCCGGGAAATTCTACTGTTCCCGAAGGATCGACACTAACGCGGGCGGAGCTGCGGGCAACAGCTAGTATAATATAAATCCAAAAGTGAGTTTGATTTTTAGGCTTTCACGCCGTAACTACTGAACTGATCTTCATGAAATTTTGCATACAAGCTTTCTGGAGTACGGAAAAGGTCACTTTTTCAAGGCTATTTGTCCCGGAAAAAAGTACTGTTCCCCAAGGAACGATGTTAACACCAGCGGAGCTGCGGTCGAAAGCTAGTAAATAATAAAAGGGATTCTAACAGATTATACTGCTAACGCTTATTTTAATCTAGACAAGTCTACTTGATACACAAAATGATCTTTTGAAAGAAAATACAATATTATTTTCTTCAGACATGACTGCATCAAAGCCTTCGCCGATACAGCTGACCTACAAAACACTAATAACAACGACACAATAGTATCCGGAACCTCTTTCGTTAAACCATTGAAGTGAAAGGAATCCTAGATCTGGATCTCCGCCCGGCCTCGTTAAGATTTCTTCAATTTAATCTGTGTGACATTTATATTATACAGGGTTATAGTTTACTAACGCAAAATCTGCTGAAGGCGACTTATAATCATGACTAACAACGTTTGTTCTATGACTTTTACCTAAACGTCATAGAACAAACATAATAAGATTGAAAAATACATAATAAAATTTTACATACATTAGCTTTTATGTGAATTTATATCAAACGTAAAGTCTATGTTTATTTCTACTTTAGCTGTAAGTATGCGTAGGTAAGGTACAGCTAGCAGCCGCCGGCTGCATGCCACGGGCCCACGAGAGCGTAGGTACCCACTATTATTACCTCGTAGCGCTGATTGCCATAGAGTTAAGACGAGTAGAATTGCAAATTTTTTGTTGTATGATAAAAGCAAACATCGAATTACAAAAAGTCGTAGAACCCTAAATTATCTTTAGAAGGTTATGCGTTAGATACCACTTACTCTGTATATTTAACGTAACGTAAGGAGTGTTACAATCTTTTCAGCAGATTTAGCGTGATTAACAAATGTTTAAACAATTTAATTCTAAATTATCTGTATATAAATCTAGGGTTAGGAAGATTCATTAAGTATTTTTATAAAAACCTGCCAAGTGCGAGTCGGACTCGCGCATCAAGGGCTCCGTACAGTTATCTATAAAAACGGCAAAAAAAGTCGAATGTTGTATATACAAATTTCATTTTGCGGTTGGCTCCATACATTTTGTTCAGTCGACTGTAACTACATAAGTTGGTCGAGTTGTATAAAAATAACTATCTATGATACCGAGACCGCTATATTATTTTAGTAATATTTCAAAAGTTACGGTGGGGGGATTCATCAAATTTTAACTTTGTATTAGATTATCTCAAGACTGGGGGGTTTGACCTAAATAGTTTCAAAGCAGTTTTTGTTGCATTTTAAAAGACCCTTTCAACGATACCCCGATTAGGGCAATTTAATTTTTTAAATTCACTTTTCGTAAAATATATTTTTTCATAATTTTAAAAACCAACTTTTGGAACTTCAATATCTATCTCTCCACAATTTTTTGTGACAATCGGTGCAGTAGCGGCGGAGTACGAGCCCGGACGGACAGACGGACGGACGGACGGACATGACGAAACTATAAGGGTTCCTTGCGGACTACGGAACCCTAAAAACCGCGTTATCTGAGAAAGCTACGCGGAATATAAGTATTTATCATACTTGAGGAACCCGATGGCCCAGCGGTCGTAAGCATTAAAAGCATTTAATGCTTTAACTAGCTCCGTGGCGCAGCGGTCACCACGCCAGCCTGCGACACGGAGTGACCGGGTTCGATCCCCGGCCAGGTCAAGATGGAAAATGATCTTTTTCAGATTGGTCTGGGTCTTGGATGTGTATCTATATATGTATTTGTTATAAAATATAGTATCGTTGAGTTAGTATCCCATAACACAAGTCTCGAACTTACTTTGGGGCTAGTTCAATCTGTGTGATTCGTCCGTATATATTTATTTATTTATTTATTTTTTATTTTTTTATTTATTTACGCATGTTAAGCAATCCTGGGCGCAGTCCCCACTGTGATGGTTGACAGCAAGTGGCATAAAAATATCTAGAGCTCCTCCTTGCTTCGGAAGGCACGTTAAGTCGTTGTTCCCGGCTATCATCTTAGATGGCAGTCGTTAAGCTATGTCAGATGCCTTTAGGCCGCTTGGAAAATCTGACACCAGTGTCCTTACACTTGCACACACGAAATAACAAAAAGAAATCATATTTGTATCTGTTTGTTCAAAAGTATTTTAACCCTTTGACCGCGAACGTCGTCTAAATCCTAAAAATAAAAAGCCCTCCTTTATTTTAGGGTTACACAATTTTTGGTTTCCGGCAGAGTAGAATAGGACCACTTCTAGTCTTCCCATGGAGGTCGTAAGAGGCGACTTAGGAAATACAAGCTTAACAAAGCTCATAAACATCAATGAGACCTCCCCAACCCGTCTAGCCAGCGATGAGAGTGTAGGCCAAATCCTCTGTCTGCTCTGGCCAAGCATGGTATATCCGGTAGTACAGAGAGGGTCATGCTCCTGCAGTGGAGACCAAAAAGACCTGATGATGATGTTGAAAAATACGTGTCAAATAATTAAACTAGCCTATAGTAGCTAATAACAGCTTAAACGACCTAACGCCACAGTACAATCGCAAAGTGTATTATAAAACCCTTATCTATTCTCTTAGAACATCGTACAAATTAGTGACATGTTTTAAAATTTAAAATCCCTTTCTGAAAATTCCTCGCTAAGTAGTAAAGCTTTGTGTAAGCTCGTCTGCAGCGATCGGTAATAAATTATCGGCGACTAGTTTTGCGCAGATTTGGGGTCTGTGACGTTTCGTATGTAAACAGATCTATTAACCATCTATTTTAACCAGATCTAATTGGAAATTACTCTTATTCATCTCAACTTGATTCCTGGGTTCGATCCCCGATCAGGTCAAGATAAAAATGATGTTTATCAGATTGACCTAGGTCTTGGATATTTAACGTATTAATTATCTATTATAAAATAATTTATTTATCTATTATAGAATATGGTATCATTGAGTTAGTTTGTATCCAACGAGACAAGTTTTCAACATACCGTGGGGCTAGCTCAACCTTTGTGATTTGTCCCTATATGTATATTATTTATTCCCGGCTGCAACCCTGAATATTTTTCTTGAGAATCTAGGCTTGTTAGTTATTACAAGTTCGTTTTAAAGCCCCCTGGCAATGCTTTTGTCCTTCGACAACTCTTACTATATCCATAGTCGGAATATTCTGCCGTAGGTCGATATGGAGGTACGGTTTTTAAAGGCGAACGACACAAAACGAGTGGGTTTTTCCATACAAAATTCGCTCGATTCGAACAGTCGCCGCTTTAAAATTAGAAATCCGGGAATAGTCACGGGTTTCTATTTTTTTTTTATATACTTATACAAGATGTAAATTTACCAGCGACATGGCATTGAAGAAATGACTCAACTAGGCAATATTTTGCCTCTGGGACCAATGCAAAACCAATAATCTCAATAAATCGTCATTTTCAAATAACATTTTTAAGTATACGAATGTATTTTTTTTTAATTTAAATCACATTTATTAATTAATTAACAACATCAATACACAAAATAAAATTAATCAAAAATGCCACCCTGAATTGTGCCTGGCTCAAAGGTACCCATAATACTAGCTGCGTTTCCCCTTTGGATGGCTATGGATATCCTTTGAACCAGGTACCACCCAGAGCGGTAGTCATACCCCCGGTCCCTTAAGTGACGTCCGATCTCCATAGTGTAAGATCGTGAACATCATTTTTCGACATACTTATCCGTTTCGGAAATATTTGGTTTTATAGTCCAAGTTTTTGTTAGAGTCCAGTGTCCCCTTCCCCCCCGCAATCTACTAAATGGTAGTATATGAACACGTGAAAAATTCACGGTAGTAGTATATATAACGAAGTTTAAAGGAAAACTATCAGAGCTAAGTAGAGTTTACAAATTAAAGAGTTATAATCGACCAACTTATAAATGTACTCGTTAATAAAATTTCAAACAATTTGAATTAAAAATTACTTAAGACAGTTGTTAATTACGTAAAACAACTACTGAATTAAAAAAAACGAACCATGTAAAGTCAAGTAAATATTAAATCATAGCAGTTTTAATATAATATATAATAATAATACCTAAAATAATAGCAATGTGTTTACGTTCGACAGCGCGCGGCGCTTGGTGGAACAATAGGAGGCCGCTTGGTACCTATTGCGCTCGAGAATCAAAGTAAATAATATAGCTACGAAATCTTGTTACCAGCGCTTGCCAAATGGATAATATATTTTCTAGATGTTTCTTAATCCGTCTTATGTGGGCTCGTTTTTAGACGATAAATAATGGTACGGAACCCTTCGTCTGACTCGCACTTGGCCGTTTTTATTATATGGTAATAATACTTACTAAATATAAATGTAAACAAATCGTGTCTATATATCTAAAAACCCTAGATTACGACCAAACTGAAAATCTTCTGGTAAAACTGTCGTAATTCGGAATATGATTATACATAACTAAATCTATTTACCATAATATATTCGCACAACAGTATTGATAGGTACTCTGTTTGTCTATATTTCAGGGATTTTACCTAAATTGTAATAAGGTTACATTCGATTTTAGCTTTTAATTTATTTAATGTTTTATTTTTAAATTGTTTATTGTTTTATGAGTTATGTAATCGTAGCCATTCGGATACAATGACATGGCTCGTCTAGGCAGGGAGTGGGCACTGGCGACCCGTAAATACAGGTTTCTGTGAAACTTAGAGCGGGCACCAGGCTCTATCGATGCTTGCAATCCATCACATCCATGTTACGAGTAGTCTTACGAATTTATTGTGCATATACATTGTAAGTTACTTAGAGCAAATAAACGTTTTATTATTATTTATTATTAATACACATGTCCGAGTCATAATCTTAGGTTAGTCATTTATATATATTAAGAACAAAAGTCCCCCATAGATTCCTGAGGGATCGAATAATTCAAGACTTTGACATCAGATCTTATTGTTGAAATAGTCCCCGCATCGCAATCGTGGTATTCTATTTCCACATATTGCTCGCGGTTTTGTAGGTATGATGCATACCAAGAGTGCGCAATTCCTCTTTTAACCATCCAATAATTAGCTTGGTAAGATATTAAATTGGACTTTATCGTAGGCTTTGGTCTTATCGACCATAAGACCAACTCCATATGTTGTATTATTTAACAAATGCAATATAGTTATTTAAGTGGATCCCATGATTGTTCCCGTAGAAAACCTTGTTAATATTATGAGGCTGAGTCACCTCTTGAACGCTATGTCGAAACGAGAGTTAATTTGCATCCAGTATAGGTATTAGGACTATGATGTTTGGTTGCGATTTTCTGTATTTGAGACTATATACAGCGGACTATGTCAATTCGTTCTTAGCTGTTGGACCACCCTGCCTGAGCAGCCAGGACCGAAAACATGATCGAAATATTACAGCTAGAACGTTAATTTTAGGTTTAAATTTTAGGTAAAGGTAGACTGTAGAATTATAATATCTTCGGTATAGACATTTAATTAGAAAAACTATGGAAACAGCATTGCGGTCAAAAACTGACATCACGCAAAGTAGATCAAAGCGGGCGGGGCTTAAAAAGTATATCTTTTCGCGAACTAATCTGCCACGCGCTCCGTGACGGAAGGACGCGTCGATAAAAGCATTTAACGACATATTTTTTGTGAACATCGGCGAAATCTTAACGAATTAAGAAAAAAATTACTTCTTGTGTAGTAGAATGGTGCAGGAATCGCAAGGAAAGGCGGAAAATGACACTGGAGTAACTTATCATAGCGAGCGAGGCAAACTGCTAGCCTACCTACCTCTATTACATTAGAAAAACTATGAAAATGACTACAAGAAAATTCCATATTTAGAGATAGAGCACATCCGATGACAGGTGGATGAAAAATGATCTTTTCCGGATTGGTCTGGGTCTTGGATATTTATCTATATATGTATTTGTTATTAAATATGTTGTTAAGTTCTTATCCCATAACATACGTCTCGAGCTTACTTTGGGCTAGCTCAATCTGTGTGATATGTCCATATATAATTATTATTATGCGATATATGTATATCCCCCAAAACGATCGAACCCGTTTGTGGTGCTAATCGTTTTCATTTTTTGAGCGGATGAGCGAGCGCGGCGCATTGCAATCCTCGTTCCATTCCTATTTTTTATCTAGTTGGTTATTTATCGATTTACCGACCGAAATGTCTTCGCAGATTCGATTTAAAATGATTTACTAAAGCGATTGGAACGTATTTAGATTGGTTTGTTTGTGTACTAGCTCTGCATACATCTCTGTATGATTAATCTACCACTTCCATTACGTGTATATTGACAGTAAATTATGAAGGCAAATATTGTTACTTGACTATCTATGACTATGACTATGATCGTATACAAAATAGCAAGTCGAACATCATTTCAGTACGTGATTATATGAACTGAAAATAAGGGGCCATACCTTTTTTTTTTATTTTTGGAAAATGCGTAATTCGTAGGTATTTATCTGCTACGTTATTATAGAAAGGTTATGCGGGACTCAAACCCGCTAAAAACTACATGACACCATATTGCCGGCTGCTGCGATGTCCCCTTCGTGGGATTCACTTTATACATTTTATCTGACAAGATGTGTTCCTTGTACCTCATATTTTTTTCTTCAAAAGAAGAAATTTCTACATTTTTCTAACATTAAACGTAAAGCTCAGAACAAGGACTAAAGCCTTGTACAGAGACGTAAAGTTTTGTGATAGCTCCATTTATCTTTTTAGCATTTCTTTGGGATAAAAATAAAATAATTCTACAATTACTTTAAGACAAATATAACAGATAAATAGTTTTATTTCCATTCAGAAACTTGTGACAAGTCAAAGTACACTATATGGAAGCTTCTTACGTACGAAGAGTTAATATCTAAAGAACTAAGATGGACGCACCATTTCTATTTGCAAAAGTAGAAAAGAAAAAGAATGTGTTTCTAGAACGTAAAAAAGAGACAATACCTGATCTACTTTTCTCAATCACAACAAAAGAATTAACTTGGCTCTACCAAACCACACTCGTCCTCATTCTGCTAATTTAAGGCTAACTATTTGAACTTTTTCAAGAACTTATTTGCTAATGATCAATGTTATATGTACTTAGCTAATGGCAAAGCCAGCCTCACAACAAAAGGTAATTCTTGAAAATGTAAGCCTTCTATTGTAAGCCGCGAAACAGCCGTACAATACAGGTAGTGCCCATTCTTTACCTGCGTCATGAATAAATAGACACATGCCTTTATTCCTCCAAGATATTGTGCCCTTATAAAGTCTAATTTAGCTAAGCGCACATTGAAAATACTAAGAGTTAAAGTAATTACAAGTCTAATAGTTTAAAAGCTGCTTCATGTTTATTTAATTTTATCCATTAAGCATTTTCTTGGTGGCTTGCTTCAGACGGACTTACGGTAAATTTTTAATGCGAGAAACGCGACTCGAGGACCGCAGTAATGGGAGAGTAAATATCGCCGTGCTCCTTATGAATGAATAATATAATATCGACCGGTCATAGAATGCTGCAAATACAACCGGGGGGAATTTCGCTCACTCAGTATCTTCGCCTACCTCGTGGCACCGCGCGGAAATTGATGATTTAATGAAAAATCCTGCTTTGACTGGAGTATCCATTGTAAATTGAATAGTTTCTACTTTGCTCAAATAAATCTATATTCGGATTTATTGGAAACTAGCTTTTTGCCCTCTAGCCTATTCGCTTTTGCCTCCGGAATCCGGAACTTTACTCAGAATGCTGCAATGAACTGGGAATTCCGCTAACTCGGTATCTGTTTTAGGAATTGAATTCATCGAACACCTCGCGATGTCACGCGGCAGATGATAATTCGATAAAACCAGCTTGGTCTGGAGTTTTAGTACTAGAATAGAAGATTCGAATTTACAAAAATAAATCTTAATCAGGTCTTAAGGAACTTTACACTGCAATACTACAAATGTGAAGCAAGATAACTTAGAGGCAAAACGCAACTAGAAAACAAACAGAATGCTGCGAATATTACCGGTGGGAATTTCGCTGACTCGATATCTTCTCACCTCGCGGTACCGCGTGGAAATGGATGATTTTATGATAAATCCCGCTTTGCTGGAGTTGCCATAGTAAATTGAAAGTTTTTAATTTATTTATCAAGTCTAGAGTAATATTAAAATTGAATTGAGTTCTTTTCTATGAGTAGTTTCCAGTAAATCTGAATAAACACATTATTATTGGCGGTTATGTATATGGCTTATTGTTTCAAATCATAAGTCTCGGTAAAAGTTTATTATTAGGCTATGTAAGATCATTCATTTAGGTGGTTAGGAAATGTTTGCTTCAATCATTATGTTGATCGCTAGAACAAAATTCGTTCCTTCCAGCGTACAATGTAACTATGATACAAAGAAAGCCCTAACCTTCCATATTTCTATTGAAATATTCTTTGGAATGAGATCATAGTGTAAAGGTACGTATACAATGCTGGGAATACCATTGCTTATAAAGATCCGCTGACTCGGTGTGCGCTCTCTGGTTACAAAATGGGTTTTTATTTTGTTACGAGACCAAGAAAGTTGTTTAACGGGTGTTAAGTAATACGTAGGTAGCTTAATATCACAAAAAATGAGAATGATCAGGCCCAATCTTTTTGTAAATTTATCCTTCCTATCCTACGCATTAGATTATGTATGAGATCAAAAAATAACTAATACAATTACGCGTGGGTTCAATAATAATATTAAATTAACCGATACCAAAATTACGTTACAGTACAGAAACCAATCGCTTACTAATCGAACAATGTCAGTATTACCCGCTGTTGTTAATTTGTACGAGCATTTAGAAATCATCATGTCATTCTGGCAGTCATTTTGGGAAAAGGTGATTTTGATATTTGTTCATTACAAGATCAGTACAATTTAGGAGTACGTCCTAACAGATCGGAAGGTTTGAAGTGAAGATTTTCCCAATAATAAGAAAAAAAAAAACAGTATCTAAAAGCTTTACAATTTAAAAATAATCCATTAAATGACGGATTCATACATTTCCATTAACATATACATAGATAAACATCCAAAATCCAGGTCAATCTGCACTTTATAACTATTTGTATAATTGACAAAAGAAAAAATACGTGTCTAATATGTTTTGATTAACTAACTGACGAACTATTTTTTTAGGAAACTAGCTTATTCAGCCAAGACACAAGTTGCCACAAGGTAAAAAAGAATTTGACAAACATTACTTACATGATACGCGCGAGACACATAACCCTCCTTGACAGTCGGGTAAAAAGAGATTCAAACCTTATTTTATGTTCCGAGTTTAAACCTTTTTGCTGGCTTCGTATTTGACTATCGTACATTCGGTCTGTTTGAATACGCTAAATAAATGGACATTGTGTCCACCGCTACTGTTAATTGTGCTAGTATCTATTTGATTACGTTTGTATGTGTACACTGAACTACTTTTGAGCTTTTTGCAGATAATTAAACTGAAGTCAAACCACAGATTTGTATACCTGAATTTACCGTTGACATAATTTTTTACCTTTCCCATACAAATGAGCTGGCTGACCGAACACTTTTGTATGGGAATGTCGAACAATCTTTAGAGTTCCCGATATTGGTCCTATAGGAAAAGTTGTTCATATTGACGTACTGAACTACTCCTTTTAGGCCATATTGAGGGCAAATTTAAACCGGGTTTAGGCTTGATAACCCTTGTTGTCAATCAGTACGCTTAGCGTTTTAGGCTTTCTCCTACTTTGAGTACTACTTTGTTCGTAAGTTCATATGCTAGTGTATTACATCCTCTTTGAGTACATGTTTGACATCTCCGGAAACGAGACGCGCATCCATAAAAAAAAATCCGGCCAAGTGCGAGTCGGACTAACGCACGAAGGGTTCCGTACATGATATATAATTAGTTTGAAATAATTAACAATATTTTTATTATATGATGTAACTCAAAATTGATGTTTTTCGCAATCTTTCCCTTTCTGTGCTATAAGACGTTGCTTAGTACCAAATTTCAAAATTCTGAGTACACGGGAAGTACCCTGTAGGTTTTGATTCCCATGCGAATATCGAAAAAACACGAAAATTTGCGGCTATATCTTTTGATTGCGTGGAAGTTTAATTTTTTTCACAGCTCCACGGGACATTAGACCTGAGTATTAGATATGAATTTCAGCTTGATACCTTTACGCGTTCCTGAGAAAAAGGTCTTAACAGACCGACAGACAGACAGACGGACAACAAAGAGATCAAGGTTTCCGCTTTTTTCTTTTAAGGTACGGAACCCTAAAAACATCGAAACATGAATCCTTATCCTTACTAATATTATAAATGCGAAAGTGAGTTTGTTTGTTTGTTTGTTTGTTACGCTTTCACGCCGTAACTACTGAACCGATCATCATGAAATTTTGCATACAAGTTATCTGGAGTACGGAGAAGGACATAGGCTACCTTTTATCCCGAGAAAAAGTACTATTCCCGAGGGATCGACATTGACGCGGGCAGAGCCGCGGGCGAAAGCTAGTAAAAAATAAAATTACCAGTTATGGTGCGTAATTGAGCATGTCCTACGAGTATTATACAAGGAAAGGGTATGTTACTCGAGGTTTCTGTATAGAAACCTCGAGTAACATGTTTCTTAGACTTAGATGCCGCTTGAAGTTTGATTAGTATTAATCAAACTTCAAGTGGCATCTAAGTAGCCTGTATGTCTACATAACTGCGATTCGGATATTTTAATGACCAGCTAGTCATTATAAACGAATGTCCATATCCACACTCATATTATAAAGAAGAAAGATTTGATTGTTTGTTTGCATTGAAGAGGCTCTGAAACTACTGAACCTCTTTGAAAAAATATTACATAGTATGTCATTATGTAGGTTTGATGACCTCAATGAAATGGCTGGAAACCACCAGTCTGAGTGCTGCAATAAATAAACGACACTCACATTCACGCACTATTTGTTATTCAATCCGCAACCGACATGGTTACCCAGTTATGTTTGAGTATACAGGGTTATAGTTAACTAACGCAAAACCTGCTAAAGACGACTTAGGTACATCATGACTAACAACGTTTGTTCTAAGACTTTTACCTAAACCCAATACATAGTAAGATTTTACATACATTAGCTTTTATGTGGATTTCTATCGAACGTTGAAGGGGGTATTATACCATCCTGAACCGCATCCTGAATCGGATCCGATGAGAGGTACGCCACTATACGTGCGATACAATTGGAGATATCTCGCATCATTTCTTACGTATAGCGGCGTCCCTCGCATCGGATCCTAAATTCAGGATGGTTTAATAGGCGCTTTAGTCTATGCTGCCGGCCGCGTGCCACGTGAGCGTAGCACCTACTATTATTACCTCGTAGCGCTGATTGCCATAGAGTTAAGACGAGTAGAATTTCAAAATTGCATTTTTTTTTTATATGAAAAAATCAAACGTCGAATTACAAAAAGTCATAAAACAAACGTAGTTAATCTCGATGTACTTTAGTCACCTTTAGGAGGTTATGCGTTAGATATCACTTACCCTGTATATTGATATAAATACATTATACTTTGATGCTACATCATTTTGTAGAAGGATATACCTACCTATGTCGATAAGGGCACAAAAACTTAATTAATTAAAATGTATGTTCTTATTATCACGAAGAAAGTCAAAGTACTGGACGTAAGCCTATCCCAATTATGCCGATAAGGGCTTCACTAAAACTTATTTAATTAAAATGGATTTCCGTATATAGAACTAAGATTTGATGCATCTATGAGGGAGGTAAATAATCTATGTAGACAAAATACACTTAAAAAATAAAGAATAAAGAAAATGATTTTCATATCACGAAGAAAGCCAAAGTAGGGCGGGAATTTCGACGGACTGCACGGTTTTTGTTTTGGATTGTTTTGCAAACTGTTTCTAGCAGAGTTTATAATGCGAAGTCGGTGTAATTTTGTGTTATAGATACCCATGTTTATGGACAATGTGTGGAATAACCAAAATAAAGTGTCATGGTGCGGCTGTAGTAAGATTTACTTAGCAGGCTGGTGTTTGCTCGCCTTGCTGCGTCGTATATGATCAAACCAATGGATTTGTGGGAATTTCCCCTCCGGCGAAACAGCGAAATGAATTACACCATCATTTTGTTGATACATAATAATAACTCAAAGATTAACTAGATACTGGCTAAAATAAGCTTCTGAATGAAGTTTTAGGATCCAATAGAATAATAGAAAAAACAAAGCCAAAGTAATGGGTGTATAAGAGCTTCACAAAAACTTAATTAAAATTGATTTTCTTATCACGAAGAAAGTTGAAGTATTGGGGCAAACCTATTACAATTTCTAATTCCTCTCTTCTACGACACAATCTTACCAAATGAGTTCTTGTGATCTACAAAGGATCTACGATTACACACGTCGTTGAGCAAGCGAGTGCGAACCGTTTCCGTTTTAAATTGGGCAAAAAACCTTTCGTATGTCCATCTATCTATAAATGTGTATCATTAAAAGTAAAGTAGGTTAAGACATTTTCTTCCCATTCCCATCCCCTTAGCCTTGATATCAAAATAACCAGGGGTAGGGATTATATATAACTGGCTATTTACATATTTCTATAGCAACCTGATAGGTGTCTAGGGTATCAGTTATTATATTAGAATGTTGTAAGAGCTTATCCCGTACATTTTGGTGACACACGGTTCCCGCTCTATTGCTTTTCATACTTATTAATTAATCACGTCTTTAGCCCTTACGGATTAGATAAAGTCTAACGAACGTAAAGGGAAACATAAAAATACATGACTTTTAAACGATGATTTATATATTATTTCAGTCACCTTGTCCTGTTCTTCATTATCGCCAGAAATACCTACTAAAGTATTTGAATAAGGTCTTTTAATATTGCACATTTTACATACTTTACTTCCTTCTCTATTTTTTTAATGCTGTAGATTTAAAACGATATTATCGCTAAGTTTTAAAACTTTTTCTTTAGTTTGAAAAATAAAAGTCATCTGTTGTCACGGTCTCATTAGACATATTTTTATCTCCATCCTTAGTGTTCAAAACCTACGAGGATTATCTTATCTCTATGATTCAAATCATAGACCCTCAGAAGAATAACAAGTGCTTAAGTTATTCTTCTGAGCATAGACCTTATCTCTATGGTTCAAATCAATCACTCAGAACAAGGACTCCTTGTTCTGAGATCAATCATAATGATGTAAATGTAACTGCCAATTAAATTAGGAACCCACGCAAACGTACCCAGGCTATAATACCTACTGTATTTATACAACATAGTATCATTAAGTAAGTCTGCCATAACACTACTTCACAATTTACTTTTAGGTAAGTAGTTCCTATTTTCAGTGAGGCAATACATATATCCTCACAATCCATTAACAGAAACAAAGCCTAAATACAATATTTTCGTTGGAATAACTGTTGTTTATTCGAAATATTGCCGGAACGAGAGTTCCATAACAGATTCGTTTTCGTTTGCTAATTAAATACACAGAATTGTGTACACAATCCGCGTTACTATATAAACAAACAGAAACTGGGAGGAAATACGGAAATCATCTGAAATCTGCTTCATCTTGACTTGTTCGTCCTTGTACAAAAACTCATTAATTTCAAGAGTAGTAGAAAGCTTATTGGAGATAAAATCTCATCAGACGTATAAAACAGGTAGATTTATTAAATCTGTGTAATATCTTACAGTTTCACGAGACAGCAAATTCTCATATTGCCAAATGGGCCGCGATTATGTGCAGTGCATAGAAAGCCTGAGAGGCTGATCTGCGAAAATATGGCAAGAAGCCTTTGGAGAGCAGCAACTCTCATCTATTGCCTCATATGCCGAAAGCTACGTCGCCAGAAGGGCCTATCCTTCTGTGACTTGCACCCAAGTCACCCGGGACCGTTGGGCGGTCTCCAGTAATCGGATCGGATCTATCCTACTCTACGCACTTTGTTCCGTTCTTCTGACTATTCAGAACCTTCCGTGCTTCGGAAGGCACGTTAAGCCGGTGATCCCGGCTGCCATCTGGTAGTCGTTAAAGGAACCACGTCAGAGGCCGAGAGGCGGTTCCGAAGAACTCTGACACCAGGGTGTGCATGGTCTATTGACCGTGACACCTACTCGAAATGATGAGAACCGAATAGAGGGGTCGGGGCGGGGTCCCACCGGCTGCGCCTGAGTATGTCTTTTTACCTGACAATTGAATTTTAGTAAATTATGTATGTGCAACTGCGGGCTTTTAAAACTATATTTTAAGCCGATTATTTTCTTGCCTATAGTTAATAGACGTTGGACCACCCTTGGCAGTTAGAATCACAGACATGCAGGCATGTAATGATATATAGTCCATTGATTTTGAATTCATTATTGATATAAACAAACAATAAGCGAACGAACAAAGTCCATATTCAGTAAATCTAGGGTCCGGACGACTCAGTCGGATGTTATGTTATACAATTTTCGACTTGTAGCTAGGTAGCTCATGAACTTGTGGTAAATAAAAACCTGTTAGATCTGTGAGTAATGTCATATTTTTTATTATTAATTTTATTAATAATTAGGTACTAAAAGTCTTTAACTGAAATGATTGAACTTGAATTTTTTACAAAATATGTATAGCTACTTTAGCAGCAGCCAGCAACAGATATACTGGTACATATATAAACGCAACAAAATAATAAAAACTTAATTAACTTTAAATCGAAAATATTTGATACATATTTTCATCACATATTTTCTATATCAAGAATTGTTACGCTATAAAGGACAGCATACAAAAATACTAATTTTTGAGCGTTTTTGAACTTATATAATGTAAATTTCTAAATTTTTTCTGGGAGGAGAATTGTATTGTGTTAAGCAAGTATTTTACTTTAATCAATGTTTCGTAGTAAATGAAAAGGGTTAAATCTTTTAAAAAAATCTCAACATTTTTGTACACATGATTATCAGTGTGTTTGGTCGGCTGGGCCCCAACAGAGTTATTAACACTCATTGTACATCACAAGCAGGCGCCATTAAATACTTCTGCGCAATTAAGGCGGGTGTAACTCATCCGGCACCGGTTAACCGGATCCAAGCCGGCTTCCGACCGGCTTCCCGTGCCGGTTACCCAAACAATGCGTGAATAATTTATTAATTAACAGTAGGTAAGTTACAATTGAGATTGTGTCCGTATTTATTTCAATTAAATTTCGATGTTGAATTATTGTTATTGTGATGCAGATTAATAAAACATTGTATTATTAAAGAATTTTGTGTTTAATCGAGCTTCTGAACTTGTAGGCCTACAGCCACGGCTATTGTTTATAATATTTGGAAATGTATAATTATTTATAGATTTTTAGAAAAAAAAACAACGGGTTCCACTCCGGTAGTGCCGATAGAAGTGAAAACTTGAACTTAACATTACTGCAGGAGCACGCATACATTTTCGCCGCGCGGTAGAAAGAGAGGGGGATATTACTTCCTTTGATTAACATTTTTTTACCCATCCTAAAAAGTGCACATCGCCGCTAAAGAAGTTTTCACTTCAAATGTATACAACGTAAGTACACCTAACAAATCCCTAATAGTAGGTACAATTTACTTTGCAAAACTGTAAGTATTTATGCAATAAAAAGTAAATCGTAAACTCCTTTCGGTAAATTACATGCATCAGAATTGGTAACTCACTCTCTGGATTATATATATGTTTATAATTATTTATTTATTTATTTTATATATACTTTATTTATGAATATATATGTATAATATGTGTACCTAAAAAAATATGTATCAATCAACATATTTTTTGAATATTTTTAATAGTCTTTATTTTTTCAACATATTTTTTGAATATTTTTAATAGTTTTTATTTTATGCTCCTTACGCAATAGTTCTGTTTTTCCCCAAGGTTGACTGGAGAATATGCTTTAGCAATTCATTTTTATGAAACGGCGATGAGATGCCCTTTATACCAGGGCTTGTTACCGGTACCAAATTCCCATTATAAGTACCGGTAAGTACCGGTATTACTATTCTGTTAAAATTTTAACGGTATTAAAATTGCGTTAATTTTACCGGTACCTACGCATTGTTGCCGTCTACCGCATGGGACTCGCTCGACTGTAAAAGTGCCGCCCTATTGTGGGCCCCCGCCTCACGCCGCACATGCACAACACGGCAACGACACACATTAACGAAATGATAATTCCCAATACGAGTACCGGTACTAAGTACCGGTACTGTTTACCGGTATTTGGTACAGGTACTTCTTTCAATTACCGGTACCGTCGTTTTATTGAGGTACCGGTACCAATCCAATTACCGGTACCGTTGTATTATAGAGGTACCGGTACTTGATTTTTACCGTTACCAAATGTACCGGTACCAAACCAATTACCGGTACTGTCGTTTCATAGAGGTACCGGTAATGGATTTTTACCGGTATTCCAACCCCTGCTTTATACTATTCAATGTGTGGAATGAAGACAGATTATAAGTGTGGAAAGGATAAAATTTGACACAGACGAATAAGCCTGGACTCACAAACCGGGTGTAAATTTGCCCTTGACATAGCGACTCAACCCGTCTATATGAACAATTTCCCATATGGGACTAATGTAGAGGAATTAAAAAAAAAGGAAAAAAGTAAAAAATGTAGACTTTTCCTTACTAAAGGTTTCACGCATTATACAGACGGTAGCTTTATTTAGTGGCGTAACTACAGATTGGCAGTGCTGGCAGAATGGCACGGGCCCCAGATTCTATGAGGAACCCAGCTAAAAGTAGAAGAGAGAGGTCCATATTCGAATACATAAAATGAAAAAGGCATACATTAAGGTCGCATAAAAGTTTTTAATATTATCATCATATCGCATAACATTTTTTAGCATTTAAACTTAAGTCTTAACTACTATAAATCATAAAATGTAATGGCATAATGTGAACAAATATATACTTAACAATAATGATATTAAACAAACGTTATAGTTATTTTGTAGTAAACAAATATTTGCTATAACTAAATGTGTAGGTTTTTATAAAATAAATATATCAGAATATTGATATAAGTGTCATCACAGTTAATATGTAATGAAGCCGATTTATATAAAATTATATATTTTGTATCTGGCAAAACACATAGCTTTTTGTGTGTAGGTATATTTAGGTTATGCAGCTTGCCGCCGGAATCTAAACCTAACTATAACGCTCTGTCACAATATGTTATTTTCCTTTTTTTTTTACAGATGATATAGCGACTTGATTCAGTTCAGAGTTGCTGCATTTTTATTATTATGGATAAGTCTATTATGAATTTTGTATTCAATACTAGGAAACCTTTAGGTATACAACAAATTATGTCCTTTACTTTTTATGATCATTAGAATTATAAAAAAGAACATTAGAGTAAATTAAGGTTATGCATATGTACCATCATGCCAGAAGAACACTTTGCTTTTCAAAATGTATGCATAACAACTATATGCCAAACCCGTTATGCCAAAATGCATTATAATTAAAAAGTTTATGGATTCCAAAGGGTACCCGAAAAGAGGGCTCTTAGTTAAGCCAGCAAGAAACCGATCGCTAAACTCTTATGGCCCCATTGCAAATGAGTTTGCCCCGGGCTCCAGATGGTATGGTATAGTTATACCACTGCCTTTAATAATTCTCCATTTATGCTTGTCAACAGAGCAGATATAAATAATTAACCGTGTGACCAAATTTTGCATACGTACCCTTTGCGTACATATTTAACCAAAGGTCAACGAGCGAAACTGTAGTGGTTGCTATGTCAAGCCGCGAGAAGGATGTCTCGCTATCTCGCATAATATTTACAACGACTAACACAAACAGTCACAGGTCAGGGGTGTCATCCTGAACGGCTTGTCCGGTAGTTGCAGTTATGGCATCAGGTACGTACGATACGCGTTTGGCCTCCTGAGCTGCTACTTGCTTTTCGCCCATTCATCCGACTGTGTAGAATACCAATACATTCATTCCCTTTCCAATTCCAACAAATTAGTTATCTTCCTCAGCTCCAAAATACTTCTAAGGGGCAGCAGCGAAACCAAAGAAACTGCGCTCACCAACCCGCCTGCCAAGCGTGGTGAGTATGGTAATATCGTCCCGCGGGACAAAGAAGCCTTGGGAGAGGCCTTTGTTTAACAGTGGATCTTACGACTGGAATGATGATTGATGATAATTTATTTAACGATTTAGGACGACAAGTCGACAACAGTGGCAAATTTTTAGGATGAAAACAAGTGAATATAGGAAGGGGCGTAATATTATACTTAATTAATCCTTCCTTATCCTAACTTCCTAACTAATATTATAAATGCGAAAGTGAGTTTGTTTGTTTGTTTGTTTGTTACGCTTTCACGCCGTAACTACTGGACCGATCATCATGAAACAAGTTCTCTGAAGTACGGAGAAGGACATAGGCTACATTTTATCCCGGGAAAAAGTACTATTCCCGAGGGATCGACAATGACGCGGGCGGAGCCGCGGGCGAAAGTTAGTATCCTTATCCTTACTAATATAATAAATGCGAAAGTGAGTTTTTTTATTTGTTTGTTACGCTTTCACGCCGTAACTACTGAACCGATCATCATGAAATTTTGCATACAAGTTCTCTGGAGTACGGAGAAGGACATAAGCTATCTTTTATCCCGGGAAAAGTACTATTCCCGAGATATCGACATTGACGCGGGCGGAGCCGCGGGCGAAAGCTAGTAATAAAATAAAGGTGTTGTTTCCTACATATTGCCAGACGACTACACTACATTCCACCCTTCAGAAACCGATCCGGGTTTACGGTCCCTTTTCAATATATTAGGCTCGCGAAGATCAAAGACCCTGACTTCAGCGCAACACGGGAGCTTTTTAGGTTGTACTCACTTGTTCAATGCGAGCAGAAACTGCATTTGCCTCAAGGATCCCAATGAAACCAGTTCATAGCCCTCATTAAGTAAATCATAGTTTGAATAGGTTTACCCTTACATTCAGGTTATTACGTGAAACGTTTTTTTTAAAACAGTTGGAATACAAGCTTTACAAGATGCAATTTTCTCTTCCTTCTTTATGAAAATTTCCTATATTCCTCGGGAAAACCCCAGTAGGCGGTTGCCCACGTGATATGTCGAAGATAAATTCTCAGTTCTCAAAAATTCTTTGTATCGGTAATGTAATTTCCCATTAACTCTCGAAAATTCATATATAATTCTCGCACATGAAAAAAGATGGAGGGAGCTCCACCGACAAGAGTTGCTCTTAAATTTTGATGATGATATCATTATCATCATCAAAATTTAAAAGGATAAAAATCTCGTCAATTATTCTACACGTTCTCGAAAATTTCAGAAACGGCATATTCTTAGAATATAATGGGTAGGTATCGGTACTCTCCAGGCCTAAAATACGTGTAGCGCCGCCTCTGTCTTTTGCTAATTCCACCTCAAGGATAAACAAAACCCTCTTCATTTTGTTATTATACATAACGGCAAATGAGCAAGCCGGTCACCTAATTGTTAAGATCACCGCTGCCCATGGACAACTGCAACACCAAGTACAGGCAAAATATAGTGATACTAACTCCACAATATCGTCAATATTTTTACAGTACCTATATTTGAAAAATAATTTGATTGATTGAGCGTTATGGCCTTCCAAGGAACTCATGTAAACCCAACTGCGCGGGGGACCAAAAAAAAAATTTGCAACTATGTTCATAGTCGTTTTAAGAGAACTGATAGTTGCCACCCTTAGTATATTTTACAGTATTTATTTCATCCTTACTAATATTATAAATGCGAAAGTGAATTTGTTTGTTTATTTGTTTGTTTGTTACGCTTTTACGCCGTAACTACTGAACCGATCATCATGAAATTTTGCATACAACTTCTCTGGAGTGCGGAGAAGGACATAGGCTACCTTTTATCCCGGAAAAAAGTACTATTCCCGAGGGATCGACATTGACGCGTGCGAAGCCGCGGGCGAAAGCTAGTAATTTATATATACGACTAGCTTTTGCCCGCGGCTTCGCTCGCGTTAAGAAGTATAGAAGTTTCATACGAACTTTCATTCCCTATTTTATCCCCTTGGGGGTAGAATTGATCAAAATCCTTTCTTAGCGGACGGAAAAGCTCCTTCTCTAATAATTTCTCCTCATATTTAATGGGTCAAAATAGAAACGGACCCGAGTGCATTTGCATCAGACCACATACATAATATTAAGCTGATAGATCAAAGACTTACTACGACTCGAGCGGGGGCTGTAGCACCGGTACGTTCAATGCTAACCTGCATCGCCTCAAAGGACGCCAATGTACAAAGTTCATTTAGCCGGAGTAAGGAAACCACATACTATAGTACTACGTACTCGTAGCAACTGAATATGCAGTACGGATTCACTAATAATTATTCAAAGTTATAGTAGGTACATATCATTGAAATAAATGAGAGTTAAAAGTTCTTTTTCAAATATGAATGTAAATTGTTCAATAACAATCCTAATTAACTGTATAATTATTTCATCTTCTTCAAAAAGAGCTACTTGTACCTAGTAAATAGTGAAAGAACTTTGTTGAAAGTAGGTAGGTATAACAACATTTAAGTATTAAGTCCATTTCTGTACTCTTAGCATAAAACAATAGAATATGCCAACGTTTTTGAAGAAAGTGACGGAAGTTTCGCAGCCGCTCTTCGATGTGTTTTTATTCCATTATTGGAATTAGGCAGAAAAAAATATTTACGCAGAATGTATTCTTCACTACATAGTATAAAACAAAGTCGCGTCCCGCTGTCTGTCTGTCCCAACTACGCAACGGATTTTGATGCGGTTTTTTTAAGAGTGATTCTAGAGGAAGGTTTTATGTACTTTGCATTGCACCCGTGCGAAGCCGGAATCCGGATCGCTAGTAGTAACTAAATGTCAAAAGAGGGGGATGATAAACAGGGTGTCTTTTCGGGCATAACATATTATTTTATCTAAAAAGTATAAGTTAGGCCATTGCGTCATACAATCTACTAAGCACGGCGAGCAATAATGAAAAAAAAAATTGTTACTGATTAACGGAGTTATAAGTAATATATATTTTGTATTGTGGTCTATAGATCAGATTTGAAAGAGTACCTATGTCCTAAAGGATATGATGAGCTACAAAACCCTTTACACTACATTATGAACGTGAAGCTTTTATTTCCATAATTGCCAAAAGTAGCCATTTTTGGCAAAAATCAAGATAACCTTCAGTGCACAGTCATAGTTATTTGTTCAAAATTGTTGAGGGAATATTTTTGAGCGTGGGAATAAAAAATACATCACGGATATAAACTGTCTCTACCTGGTACACACTGTACCCTACCTATGTGTATATTTTTTTTCTCTAGCCTACCCTTACTATGAATTCCTAACTGCACCAAATACTAGCTGTATTACTCTTAATCTACTTTATCAACCTACATACCCTATTAATGTTTTGTTTCTTTGTTCAAATCTATATGGCATGATCATATCTAGCGGAAGTTACCCTTGTTTTATCATAGTAACCCCTGGACCTTCTTAAATGAAGTGATTTTGATCTTAACCTATGGTGAGGAAGCCTAATCCTATCTTATGCTATGCCTAAGGTTGTTATCGGCCTTGTGTATGACTAATTTTTACTTATAAATAAGAATAACCTTATCGTAAGGTACGCTTATGTTTTTCCTAATAAATATTGTTCAAATTGCACTTTGTGTTATTTTCTGTTGCCTGCTATTTCACATTAATATAATTGCCTTATTTTATGAAGAATTGGTTAATTATTTTCATTAAGGAGCATATTGCTTATCTAGCATGGTTCATTCTACAGAAATTGTTCCTCTACCAGCGGCTTATAGATATAGTATTGAATTTCGGATATGTATAGTAAGTATTAGAATGTAAGTATCCATATTGATCTATAATGAGTTATAGATGTCCACAACTGTAGATATTGGATAGAAGTCTAAGGTAATAGTTTAATATTGTCATTGTATGTATTAGTCAGTGGTGGTAGATATACATTATAGTGAATGTACCCAGCATTTTGGTGTTACGGTTTACTGTCGAGCCCCGCCTTCCGCCCGCCAGAGTACCACTCGTCATCCAGACTTGGACGTGATTCCTCCGTATGCTAATTTCTTTTGGAAAGCAATAGGGATACCCATTAAAGAGTAAATAGTACCTGTTCCCACCTAATAGTAGGATAGGCAATTTGTCAGTAAAATTATGTCTGACTATTAATTCAGAGACAAGAGGGTAGACTAAATGTCTTCAAGCGTATTACCTGCTACACAAGCATTATGCTCTCATTGTGTTCGCTGGGATGAGTTCAGACTTATTTACCTTGAAATAACACCACGGAGGTGTAAAAGCAAAGAACTCAAATTATGAATTTACAACAAGCAGGTAGTATTAGGTACTCAGATGGAGTTTTATAGCAAGGGTTTGTTTGTCAGTCAAACTATACCTCAACCTTCACTGTAGAAAAGGCATCCTTACATGATAATACTTCCTGTATCAATTGTTACTCATTATCCTATTATTTTCAGGAATTATGTAGCTATGTATGTAAGCATGTAAATGTTATGCCATGCTGTTATGTATAAGCACTATTATGCACTAACTCTAGATCTTAGAGATAGATGGAGATGAAATGTCTATTAGTATTTAAGCACATTTACATCAGACTTATTTGTCTCAGTGATTCAACCAAATTTAAGTGTGAGGATTGTAATATTCCTATATTTCAATAAATAGGGATTGGAGTCAACCTTACACTCGCCCTTGGTAGTATATAAGGAACATTACTCTCCCAGAATTCACTATTCATTCCAGAATTAGATGAATCATATGGTATATATGTGGATTGTCAATATCTCAACCTTACAGAATTTACATGACTTCCATGGAACCAACAGACCATCCCCTTCAGAGAATGATTATCATGATAATATATTGTCAGAGAGTTATGAGATCTCACTGGACTAAACAAATCTGAATTTTTCAACAAAATAGGTAGATCAAGAAGGTATTTATTTAGTAATTAAATAGACAACTCCGACTCAATCCATTGTCAAGTAGCTATGAGATTATGCCACAAGTTATGATATTAGTTATTCATGGCCAATCTATGTGATTTTACAATATGAAAATCCCCAAATCATTCAGGTGGATACTCTATACACTATTATATATCAGGGCCTTGTACATAAAAATTAAGGTTAGGAATTTCATACCTTTGTTAGAAACAGATTCTCTGAATCTTTCACAATCAGAATACGCACATTTCGTCAGCATTATCACTTGTCACTATCACAGAACCAACTTATGCCATTTTGTTATCATATTTTCACATTCAACTTCACTTTCATATTAGATACGACTATCTAACTTAAAATTACTGTCGAAGATTAATTGTTTGAATTATTAACGTCCTACCCACCAGCAGCTTGGATGGTTATATTGCTACCACCGGATTTACCGTGAAAACGAATGGAATTTTATCTCCTATACCCCTCTTTTCCTTATCCTGACGCAACCGTTAATGGGCCTAATCTAGTCCCTATCAGTCCCTAATTTCTAGTCTAAAGGTGTTAAGTTACTGTCCCCCCATCCCCAAAGTGTGTGTGTGTGTAGAACGAACTCCGGTGTAAGAGATCGCTCCCTAATCTAGCTAAAAAGATTTGAGGAAGCTTCCCTCGCCCTATTTTAATGATTCTACCTGCCTGACTGCTCCTAAAATCAGATTTCCTACTCTGGTAAATAGATTAGGTTCCTAGCAAGGATCCGTCATCTCTAAGCTGTAAAAGGGAGCCAGAGTTTGGGCCCACGAACCTATTATTCCTATCACTCTTGGGTTGTGGTCATCTCTTGTGGTCAGGATCGAGACTTCCACGCCCTAACAAAGGTTTGAGGTCCCAGACGTGTCCCCAAATGGCTAGGGAGCTGAAAACTAGCGCACCGTTCGGACCGTAGGTTTCCGTAGGCACAGAGGCCGTCTGGACGCCCCAAGTAGCATAGCTAGGCTGGGAATTTCAGCCCATTCGACCAGCTACAATGTCGAATTATTTTTACTCCTACTTGGCCGCTACCCTCATAAAGAACAATCGCTCTCATAAGGAATAGAGGTCCAGCGTTGATCTTGGCCATGTATTCCCCAATTCGACACAAAACTCTACTAAACTTACATTAAAATCAAACAAATAGAAACTAGATATCTCAGATTTGATACGGAGAAGATTTCGAAGAATCAAAGATCTCCCCAACATCATTTCCTCAATATCATTCAAAACTTTACAGTATATGAAACTATTATAGTGAATTTACTCTGGACAAGCTAATATTCATATATTTCAAAAGAATCTACAATATTTTAACTTCAGAACACGATACCAATGTGCTTCTTAGCTAAAATATTTTTGCAAGGGACTTCGCGGGACTTTTCGATCCTAATTTGCCAAGATAACGCGATAACCCACACTTTAAACTACTTCTTTCTTGATTTAAAATAAAACTTGCAGTGGCGTTCTGGCAGCAATTCCTCTTGACTCTTCAAATTCCCCGATGCGTAATCACCCAGACTAATGGCGCCGTAGCCTTTTATACTCGCTACCGTGCGGTTCTCAGAAATCACACCACTTCGACTGAAAAACCGTTGGCCAATATTTTTTTAAAAACCTCATGCAAATATCTAACTAATATCTCTACATTTAATAACTAATCTGCCTTGCTCATTCCTGTCGATAAGACCTTTTTCATTAAATTCTCAATTGAATAAAGTTTTTCCATTGGTTAGTTCCAAAACTTTCTAAAACATTCCAAGACTACCTGTCTCTTTCTTCACCCCTAATAGTAACGAAATAAAGGTCAGCGTGCCTTGTAACAAATTTAATTCCATAGACAATCTCATAGCTTTCTTTTAATTATTAGTGTTCCCTGTGCTATCTATAGAATCCCTTGAATCGACCTATTAGCATAATCTGGTATCACGAGATATTATAATAAATTTTACCATTTAAATTTCTTTTACGCTGAGTATTAATTTATTTTAATATTTATTTAATTTTGATTGAATCGATTCTCTCGATTATCCGTAAAATGCTTACTTTTTTTCAACTAGACAAAAGAATAAACTAATTATCAATTATTTGATCAAATTTTTGTTATCATCATGATTATTTATTTCCTTGTTCTTACTTAAAGATATAAAGTCAGTCAAACTATACTTTTAATTTCATATTTTTAATTTAAGTTCTACTTTTCATAGATCATAGATCAATTTTCTTCCTCGCGTCAATTATAGATAAGACAAACTGTCAATGTCATTCTGCTTCACAACAAACAAAATAAGATGGATATAATGAATTATTGTGGAACAATTTACAAAGGACTGTATTTATGATTGAATTTCAGTTTTCCAGTTAATATTTGAGAATCATGAACGAGAACATAAGTGTTCCGTTACAACACATCTAATATATTATTACAATTTTAACACACACCTTACAGGGTAAAATTTTCATTACTAGCGTCTTAGTTAATAGGTATTGCAACTACGGCATACTGGTCTATTGCCAATTAGGATGTGAAAAGAAGACATCAATATTTGACCATGCTCATACTATGTATATACCTATATATACCTCCTAATTAGGTTCTATCTTTATAGATGCCTAATATAAAATGTTGCTTGTCTATCTGTCTATTACCACTTCACGCTTCAACTATTACGTAAACCAAATGTGACGAAATTTTATAAGGAGGTAGTTTGAGGCCCGGTGAGTACGTAGGGTACCTAATTACCTATATTTGTAGTATGCCCTCCTTATTTTATAATCTAATTTTATTTTTATAGCGGCAATAGATATACTTCGTAGAGATATACACATACTATGAAGATTTCGAGTCTGTTCTATCTCAATCTCTGTTCAATAGATAAACCCTGTGACATACGGACGGATGGACAGCTGAAGGCTTAGTAATAAGTCCCCTTTTTAACCTTTATGCATGGATCACGAAGGTTAAAAACGGGACTCTATTACTAAGCCTTTTTTTAACGTGTGGAAAGACCGTCGTCTCGTCCATCAGGCCACGGGAAGCCGGCTAGGTATGTGGGACTTGAACCCACTAAAACCACACGGTGTCATACGCTAAACCGCATAATGCCAGGGCCATACATAACCCCAGCCCGCTGTTAGTTCGCAGCCCCACCTGGCTACGGTACCCTCTCTATAAGAGGGGTTGGGGCGGCTGTCAGCCAGCCCGTCTGGCACTAACGGATAGACGTCTTATAACCAACTCCGTTAACCAAAAAGGTCACAAAGGTAAGGAATGCAACGTCGAGATGGGTCCCTCCTGGAACCTGGAGTGCTCCCGTGCGGTTCCTAGCTCTTAGCGGTTGGCTAAGCGTGAGGCGTTACCCCCCCATAGTGACAAGATGGGAATTCATTCCCTACCCAACGCATCGTCACGAGCGCGCCGCGCGGAGCGGAGATACGCGCGGCGCGGGTGGCAGCCCTCCTCAGTGATTAGCTGACGGCCGTGCTGGGTCGTCCTTAACACTCGCCCTGAGGATGGCCCGCTGCCTTGACTAGGCTGAAACTGTAGGCATTTATCCGACTAAAAATAGGTAAGTTAAATCGTTTTGTTATATATTTAGAATTAGTCGCAAACACAACAGACAGCAGATTTTTTAAAAGGCACTTTACGACATGTTTGTATGTTTCCAACCAGGGCTTGTTACCGGTACCAAATTCCCATTATAAGTACCGGTAAGTAACGGTATTACTATTCTGTTAAAATTTTAACGGTAATATGAGGTACCGGTAATCTAGTATTTAACGGTAATAATATTGTTAACAGTTAACGGTAATTTTACCGCTACTTGTTACCGGTACCAAATTCACATTATAAGTACCGGTAAGTACCGGTACCTCTATTCTGTCAAATTTTAACGGTATTAAAATTGCGTTAATTTTACCGGTACCTACGCATCGTTGCCGTCTACCGCATGGGACTCGCTCGACTGTAAAAGTGCCGCCCTATTGTGGGCCCCCGCCTCACGCCGCACATGCACAACACGGCAACGACACACATTAACGAAATGATAATTCCCAATACGAGTACCGGTACTAAGTACCGGTACTGTTTACCGGTATTTGGTACAGGTACTTCTTTCAATTACCGGTACCGTCGTTTTATTGAGGTACCGGTACCAATCCAATTACCGGTACCGTTGTATTATAGAGGTACCGGTACTTGATTTTTACCGTTACCAAATGTACCGGTACCAAACCAATTACCGGTACTGTCGTTTCATAGAGGTACCGGTAATGGATTTTTACCGGTATTCCAACCCCTGTTTCCAACGTCCAAGTCCAAACCGGAGAAATAAGTTATTAAAAAAAACAAAGATCTACTATTAAACAAAAAAAACATGGAGTTCTTGGCGGGAATTTCGGCGGACTGCACGGTTTTTGTTTTGGAGTGTTTTGCAAATTGGTTCTAGTGGACTTTATAATGTGCAATCGGTGTAATTTGGTGTTATAAATACCCATGTTTATGAACAATGTGTGGAATAACTAAAATAAAGTGTCATGCTGCGGCTGTAGTGAGATTTACTTAGCGGGCTGGTGTTTGCTCGCTTTGCTGCATCGTTTATGATCAAACCAGGGGATTCGTGGAAATTGTCGCCAGGCGCTCTGTCAAATCAGCGAAATGATTTCGTTGATACACCAGAATAACACGAAGATTAACTAGACACTGGCTAAAATAAGCTTCTGAATGAAGTTTGAGGGCGAAATAGAAGAAAAGAAAAAAAACATGACATTGACATGTAGGCCCGCTTAATGACAGTGACAGTGACTGCTGGCATATTCGATAAAATTGGTGATTTTCTTTTTAGATTTTGTGATTTTGGCTAACCGTATCATATTGTAATTAGTTAATCTTATCTAAAACTAGTATTTGTTTTGTATATAATTTTTGTAGTTACCGCACACAATGTCTCACCAAACTGGCATACAAGGTAATCCCGAATTAGCCACTGAACTACAGTTATCTCCACTGAATCACCTGTATCGGCTATTTTATTTATCACGCATGATTTGCTGCTTACTAAAGCGAAAAATCTATTTTTATGTCGCCACAACCTTACCAAACAACCGAGATTTTTTTCTGTTGCAGCCAACGCGGAGGTGAAGAAATATTTCGGAAAATGCAGGGATGGGAAAATACGTTTCATGAAAATCAGCATAGAAAACGGTAACTCGTAGTCTATTTATTCTTTCGTAGTATAAAAGTGCTTTTTTATCTATATATAAGTGGCAAAATATTCCAGGGAAGCAGTAGGAGAGGAGAGATTTTTGGCGTTTTTCCATCCATGTAGGTGTGATATAGATAGTAAACATGATAATTCAAGCGATTATAAAATAGACACTTCTGTGTAGTGATGCCTATATATGCAAAAGAAACCAATGTATAATGTACAGTATTTTAGGAGAGAGGACTTTGTGTTATATTTCCATGATAAATTTTAGTTGACCAGCTTTAGTAGTGACTATAACCAGCCTGACTAAAAGGTAAAATTCCCCCCTATAATAAGGTAACAGTGCCCACACACAGGCGAGCTCCGCGGTCCACTGGTCAACACGCCAGCCTGCAACACGAGCATGCCCGGGTGTGATCCCCAGTCAGATGATAATGGAAAACAATCTTTTTTAGATTGACTTAGTTCTTGGATGTTTATCTAGATTATAAAAAACAGTATTGTTGAAATAGTATCCTATGACACAAGTTCACAACTTACTGTGGGGCTAGCTCAATATGTGAGATATGTGTCTATATATTTATATTTATTAACAATAAGAAACCACCTTCAACAGCATTTGTTTATTATTAGAAGCATCCAGTCAAATGTTTGAAAAATATTGTTTGATGAGTGGTAAATCTAATTTTATGAAAAAGAAAATCACTGCTTACTGCATATTATAACTAATGAGATCCAAATTTGTAAGGGACAATGGCTTGTTAACCTGTCAGTCGCGGAAACGCAATGGAGTTTTAATTGTTATGCGGCCAGATCTGGCCTCTCGGTAGCTGAGAGATTAAAAGACATAAATATTCTCTTTAGTTTGAGCATTTTCACCATTGCATCCTTGGTTGCATCACTGTTTTAACAGTACTCATGCTCTGATATTTGTTTATTGTATGTATTTACAACTGCCGTGACATCAACCGTCTTTGGGTAATTTTTTTAGATAAGGGTAGCTCAAGAACCCCAGACAAATGAAATTATAATAGTATAATACTGTTTTGAAGAAGTGTTTGGTCATGCTGCCAATTGAACCCAATGCCAATTATGTAACACACTGACGTTCCTGGCCTCTGTGGCTAAATAAATCCCTAGGTTGCTTCACAAAAGCAGCTGCCTGTTTCTCCGGCTATTCTGACGAGCTCTGATCAGTACCTCTGCAGCTGGAAGGTTAAGCATCACCATACTGAAAAGATGCATTTCTAATATAAGATAGATAGATAACACTGACTTCTAGTCAGTGTTGTCTATCATCACACAATCACCACAACACAGTCTTCTTATGATTTCATCATTCTCATAACACTTTATTTCATTTCAGAGCAACTGGTGCTAGCTAAATACAATGCTGTAAAGGGTTCATGGGAACAAGATTTCGAAAAATATGTGCCGTCACTTGTTGTTGAAGACCAGCCTTGCTATATTTTATTTAGGTAAATGTTATTATTATTATTAGCCTTATTTTCAGACTTCCTTTGTTGTCATATTTCCATTATTTGTGTCTTGCTTTTTGCCTGTAAGTCTGATTGCCCTTCGGCAAAGGCCTCCTCCAGCCTCTTCCACTCGTTCCTGTCGCAAGCGATTCTGTGCCAAGCCTTTCCTCCCACCTGGCTTATGTCGTCATCCCATCTAAGCAGTGGTCTTCCTCTTTTTCTCTGACCCTCCCTAGGGTACCACTGTGATACTATTTTGCACCACTTTTCTTTTCCTCTCATCATATGGCCTGCCCAGCGCCATTTAAACCTTCTTACATTTTGAATAATGTCATTGACTTTTGTTTTCTTTTTAATAGTTGTTGCTTTGATTCTATCAGCTTTCCGTATTCCTAGCATGCTTCTTTCCATGGCTCGTTGGCAGGTAGTGAGTTTATTTGTGTGCTGATGAGACAAAGGCCAAGTTTGGCACCCATATGTTAATATGGGTAATATACAGGTGTTAAAAATTTTACTTTTGGTGCCTATGTGTAATGTTTTGTCTTTCATCACCTCCTTCATACTCCAATATCTGTGCCAGCTGTTTGCAGTTCTTCTTTCGATCTCCTTTGTTATGTTGTCGTGAGGTGCTATCAGCTGGCCCAGATATACATATTCCTGAGTATAGTTGATATGGGTTGATCCCACTCTTATGGCATTTTCCTTGCCGTTGGTCATCACCTTGGTCTTATCTGGGTTCATTTTTAGTCCCACCTTTTCATTTTCTACTGCTAATTCCACTATCATGCTACTTAACTCTTCCGATGTAGTTGCGAACAGAACAATATCATCAGCAAACCTCAGGTGTGATAGTTTCCGACCATTTATGTTCAATCCATGGTTTTCCCATTTTAGATTCCTAAAGACAATTTCCAGTACTGCTGAGAATAATTTTGGGGATAAAGGGTCTCCCTGTCTGACACCCTTCTGTATGTTGAAGGTTCTTCCTTTTTTCTCCAGCTGTATACTTGCCGTACTGCTCATATACACGTTTCTAAATAGTTTTATGTATTTGTGTTCTATTCCTTGGTCTTTCAGAGTTTCCCATATCTTTTCATGCAACAGTGAATCGAATGCTTTACTAAAGTCAATGAAAGCTATGTAGTATGTGAGTTGGTATTCATTATATTTCTCGATTATTTGTCGTACAACATGTATGTGATCTATCACTGAACTGTCTTTCCTGAAACCTGCCTGCTCTATTGGCTGTTGGAAGTCTAATTTCTCTTCGATTCTTTTCAGCATCACTTTACTAAATATTTTGTAAATATTAGACATCAAACTAATTGGGCGGTAACTATACCAATATCATGTGGGTCTCCTTTTTTATACAATAGGATTATGTTGGATTCTGTCCATTGAAGTGGGATTGTTTCGCTGATGATGATGTTGTTAAATAGTTCTGTTAGAATAGGTACAATGTCTGTCTTGGCTTGCTTTAATATGTTATTGGTGATACCATCTGGGCCTGGAGCTTTGTCACTTTTCAAAGACTTTATAGCGGAAGTGATTTCTTTTTCCAATATACTTGGGATTTCTGTATTGTCCATTTGTTATTTCTTTATAGGCCTTTCTGATACCTCCCGATCTTTGAACATGTCTTTCTATATAGGTAAATGTAGTTTTATTAATATTTTATAAGTCAGCCTTCTACTGGTTTCAAATATGTAGCATGTTTTTATTATTGATGCATTTTTGTTAGTACATTATCCTGGATAGGTATGGATCCACTGTGCTATTCCTGATGAAAAAAGAGATTGATGGACTGTCTATTCTTACTGTCTATTGCTCTGTAGCCAAGATGTAGGCTACAGAGCAACAGACAGTCCTTACTGGTTTCAGTTTTATGATGCAATCTGTTCTACCCTTTCATAAGTTTTATATAAGAACTATGTGTAATAAACTGTTTAAGTAACTCGTACCTAGACACAGCATGTTTGCTTAATTGAGTGCCATCATCCAGGAAGGCCAAGGAGGGTGTTTACAGACAAAATAAAAGAAAAAAGAACATATTTCTTAAATTAATAACAATAAACTTGCATGTGTTGTTAAAATTTAAAATGTGATGAAAACGAACTCGCCACATGTAGGATCTGAACCTTTGTTCGTTAGGTTTATGCCCTAATTGTGCTACTTACTACACCATTGTGACTTGGAATCACCTAATCAAATTCTTTTATCCCATATTAGCCTGCAGGGTATATGTGTTGTTATGAAGGTATTAGCATGATTGTTGCTTAAGCGGGTGCCGCGCGAACGAAAAACGTCGCAACCGCGCAAGCCATTAGAAACAATATAAATATTGTCATGTGAGAATTATTGTATTAGATATAAAATTTACAAACTTTTTGTTGTAAAATGTTTTTATACAAAAAACAATATCGTTTTTAAATTTCTTATGTATCTGTTTCAAATTCCAACAAGGGGCGATCTTCTGCACGGCTGGATCTAAGTTATACAAATACTTTATTTTGATGTATAAAATTAATTCAGCGCATAGTACTAGTGATTTGAAAACACGTAAATTTCCACAATTTCGTGCAAACATGTTCCAGATTTGACTCGACAAACTCTTTGGGACACGAGTGGCTTCTCCTCAGCTGGTCTCCTGATAGTGCTCCAGTCCGACAGAAGATGTTGTATGCATCCACCAAAGCCACCTTGAAGCAGGAGTTTGGTTCAGCTCACATCAAAGACGAAATGCATGCTACTGTGAAGGTTTGTTGGATTTTTATCTGAAAAAATCTAGGTCAATACATAAAAAAATTATGCTCCGAATGCTTTTAACTAGTTCCATAGCTAGGCGAGGGCGAAATAAGCCCTCGCCCTCGGCTTCTCACCCGCAAGGATCTCGCGCATGATATACTCGAGCATTTTTAGGAAGCCTTCAATTTGCAAAGGAGTGACTGGGCCTCGACAATGTGTCTCGCCCACGCCTAATGTCCTAAGCTCTTACTTACCTCTGCTTTAACCTATCCAAACATTAAATTCTGACAAACTAAATAAGGATATGGTAATTAAAGTGTTCATTAGCTAAAGCAGAATGGTTCAAATTAAGTCTATAGTCATATTTATTTTGACTTAGACAAGGATTATCTTTCTAATATTAATAGTAATATTTAAAATAAGATTATCTTTCTAATATTAATAGTAATATTAGAAAGATAATCCTTGTCTAAGTATGTTGTACCTGGGTGAACAAGCTTCTCTCGGGAGTGTCGCAGAGACAAGATCTAGCTAGATTGCTTATTGAAGTCGTTTGGGGTATTTCCTAGATCCTTATTATATATTTATAATGTGCGTTTGGCCATATATTTATAATGTTGCATGTGTTCACCGACTTCTTGGAATTATGAATCGTTTGTACAAAGCCATAAGAATAAAATTGGCTTGCAATGGATTCTGTAGGTATCCAAACGAAAAGGTGCTGCGTTCTGACGTGAGCTAATTTACACCATATCGCTACTAAATCTAGTTGATATTTCTTTGAATACCTTTGCCCACTGACGTAATTCTGTTATATAACTATTTTGATATAGGTTAGAATATGGCTAACTCAACAATTTCAAGAGACAGGAGTATAAAGTTTAACTTACCTATTTTTAAAAACAGGAAGAAGTTTGTCTGAAAGGATACAAGGCACATTTGAGTGGAATCAGCGCACCGGCACCCCTCACAGACCGAGAAGAAGCCCTAAAGGAACTCCAGCAGAGCGATCATAACACCAACTACAGCACTGATTCTAGGTACTTACTTATTTAACAGCGGGAGGTTTATTTTTAAACTGCATTTTCAAATATACGCAAAACAGCAAATCAATTGCAAAATAATTTACATTGAAAATTGACATGGCTACAATATTATGATTACCTATGACTGGTCTCTGATGATTATGTTATATGATTATCTATGACTGGTGAAACACCCCTGTGTTCCCTAAGCTTCCTTAAGCTTCAAAGGATATTCTAAGGGCCTAACACAATGTTAACATTGATTAGTTCTTTATTATAAATCTAATAGATAATAATAAGAGTGGTAAGTGTATGGTGCAAGCAATGGTGATCTCCGTGATGGTGATAGTCATCCTATGTACCATGTATAATGAATAGATGATGCTGATATGTATTTTATGTGTGTTTGTCGGCATACGAGCAGACGAGCCACCTGATGGAAAGTGGTCACCATTGCCTATGGACATCTGCAACACCAGAGGTGCTGATGCGTTCCCTACTCTTAATATACCCTTAGTATACGCCTTTTGAAAGATCCCAAGTTATAGCACGCATGGAAAACCTCGGGAGGCCATTCCACTATCCTGCTGTACGAGGGAAAAGCCACGTGACGCTCTGACATTTTTGGAGACTCAAAGTGTCAAGGTTGAAGATGATGTTAAGGAGTTACAAGACCACGTCACATAGTGAACTGATTTATTGTTGTTTCTTTGTTGTCACATCTTGATGGTTGGTTGGTGTGACGGTCCTTTATGATATCTTTAAAAAAAAATGAACATATATTTGGCGACGTGCCGCTGAAATGTGCGAGATGAACTCTTATAGTCAGTGTCATAATTTCAGGTGGCAATTTTCATATACTAGTTTTGGCTACTCTTTCTGATTATAACATAATTGCAGGCAGTCGACCATGGGTGGCGTAGCTTTTCCAATCACAGAAGCAGCGGAGCAGGGTATTGTAGATCTCCAGAGAGGGTCCTACAATTATTTACAATTTAAAATAGGTATGTACCATGGAAATAACTATAATTCAATTATGAATAACCTGTGTAACCGGTTAAAAATTGTAATTTGTGTTGTATAAAAATTGTATCAACAAGTAGTCTTATTTCCTAAATTAAGAACTGACTGATGGCCTCGCGAACTCGGCGATGGACATATTATCGGGTAATTGCTGTTTCACCTGCATCTACCGGGGTCGCTATGCGAACGAGCGAGATGAGACGACGATTTTTACTAAATCCGGAGCATTATTCAACGCGCCTTCCTTTCCTTAGGATATAAGGAATTTTGTATATGTGTTATTACCAAACTACGTATGCAAGTGAATAATATTGGAACCTTCATGTTCATATGTTCATATTTATTTACCTCCAAAGTTAGGTTAAAAATGGTGCTGAAATACCGATGTTTAGAGGCTTATATTTTTTAAACTATTGATTTTTTAATCAAGCCATATAGAAACGTACATAGATTATGATGAGATTTATTGATTTAATGCTTAAAATTGTACCAATGTTATCAAATATTACCGCGAGTCCCTTTCGCCTTTTTTGTATGGAGGTTTTCGTCTACAACCGACTGATCTCCCTTTTTAAAAACGAAATGAGACGAGCTAAACTAAAGTACGCAACAGATCGACATGGCAATCATGGTGTGAGCTGAGGTGCACATCGCCCGCGCCATCTTAGCCTTAGCGCTGCACGAATCCATATCGACCGCGTTTATCGATAATAACAATGTTAATTTTAGTAAAAATATTAAATTGGGATGAAAGATCACCTCAGTTACGTATAGAGGTAAATTTTTCAATTCTTCGATTCTATAAAATTGAAAGAAAAAAGCAGCCCTTGACGAGTTTCTTGCCAATGCTTCTCGTTACAAACAAGGTCTCTGCAAAAGTGGCTTATTATCGTAGCCGTACTATAAGACTTCAAGGCCGGTTATACATAAATAAATATATAAATACAGTACACCCAGAAAGGCCTGTGGGGTAGAAAATAAATAAATATCAATATATACATTGAGCTAGCCCCAAAGTAAGTTCGAGGCTTGTGTTATGGGATACTAACTCAACGATACTATATTTAAAACAAATACATATATAGATAAACATTCAAGACCCAGGCCAATCTGAAAAAGATCATTTTCCATCTTGACCTGACCGGGGATCGAACCCAGGGCCCCCAGCTGGCGTGCGCCAGGGAGCTCGCCATATACTGTTTTCTACTTACTAACCCACCTTAGAGTATTTTTATTAACTAGGTTTAACATATATAAACTTGCAAACCGGAGAATCAGATTGCTTGCCATAGTAATTAAACCAATAATATTCCTTTTTCCAGACCTTGAAGAAGAGAAAATCCACCTAGCGAAAGCAGCCAAGATATCCCTTATGGACTTACCGCAACAAGTGCCAGGCGACCAGGCCAGGTACCACCTTTATATCTTCACGCACACACACGAAGGAGACCATATGGAGAGTATTGGTGGGTAATTTATCATATATACTTATTTTTTATATTTTACCAGGAAGCTGCCCTCGTGTTTTGGATGGATGATATCCAATTTATATATTGTAAGATCGTGAGTTTTTTTGGATTTGCTACTTTGGTAATGGCCAAGTGCGAGTCGGATTCACAGACACAGGGTTCCGTTCCGCTGTACAATTATCAACGATAATAAATAAATATACAACGTGGAAGGGACATACCCGTAATAAATCGACCTACGGGCTATACTAGATCACTAAATTATAATGAAATTAAAATAACAGTCAAAAAACCAAAATAAAATTCGACATTCCCATACAAATTGCCCGGGCGGCTACACACTTTTGTATGGAAATGAAGAATTTCTTTTTTGGTTTTTTGGATGTTATTTTAATTTCCTTATACTTTCATCATCATCATCATCATTATCATCATCAGGTCTCCACTACTAGTATAGACCATGGTTTGATTTATTACGGGTATGTCCCTTCCACGTTGTATAGACTTGGCAATCGCACTAAATCATCAAAAAAACCTAATTTAATATAATAAGTATTATATATTGTGAGATACATTGTGTTTTCATGCGATGGTCAAGACAATATATTTATTTAAAATATAAAGATTTTAATATTCATATGGTCACTATAAGATGTTGTTAGGTTAGCTAATTACGTAATAACTTAAGACATGAAGGTCCCTTGAGTAGGGAATTAATAAATTACTTATTAGACTTGGTATTATGTGGATCTCACAACTTTTTATGGAAAAAGAACTGAGTTGCAAGACTTTGCTTTTTTACCAGTTATATTTTTGATTACTTAATACTTTCATCAAGTCACGTCTTCATTTGTTATCTTATATAAAACCATGTTGTTAATAAGCAGTGACGTGCAGTCCATATAGACTGTTAGACACTGTCTACCCTGCAGTCGCTAAATAAATACAATTTATTTTTCTTACAAAAAAATAATTATATTAGGTGCGCCTGCAAAATTCTGCTAGCAAATACTTTATAGTCGATTTTGTTCAAGTACGGCGCTGCGGCCGCGGCCCGGGCGTGCCCACGCTAAGCAGTATCTATACGCGTAAGCCGCGTAAGACAAAATTTCAAAGGTCTGACTCACAAACTATTAAGAGATACTACGTATCTGACTTTTCACGCACACATAGAAAATTATTATACACCTATAGGAAATCGCTTTTGTAGTAGTACAAGTAAACATCTTTCATCGACTCACACATGCAAATCAAATTTGCGCTGTGTGTGTGAATTGAAGACACTGTCTCCGAGGTTTCTATTGGCTGCCGCGCGCGATGTAAATGACATCGTCACTTGTCAATGTCATTATAGAAATATCTATAATGACATTGACATAATAGATATTTCTATTATGTCAATGAGGACATAAATTAATAAATCATACTTATGTCAATGTTATTGATTTGCGTGTTTACAAACAATCCAAGAGGAAAGTTTTATTTTAAAATTAATTGCTTTATCAGTTAAATTTCATTTGTGACAAAAATATTTTCATGTGCAAGTTGTGTCGCTTAGTGTTTACATGCCGAAACCGAAATATAAAGTGTTTTGTGAACTTGCTTGCTTTTGAACAAATCAAGTAACCGGTTAGTTATGGTTAGTTATTCTAAAGTTTAATCTTAAACTGTAGGATACGTGGTACGTGGCTCGCAGGTTGTAATCATATCTCTTATCTTTCGCTTGTTTTGAATACTTTTGCGGTCGAAGATCGAAAGACTATCATAATATTAAACGAGTTGTAGATAACTAGCCGTATAGTGAGGTAAGGTATATAGGTGGTATGTTTGTAAGTAAATTTTATAATTATGTCTACCCTATGACAAATGTCTGTGCACGTCACTGTTAATAAGGCGAAGTTATTGACGTCAACAATAATAATATGTGTAATCTAAGTTAACGTTCAACAAATTATTCAATATTAATTCTACATTAGCTAGACAAAAAAAAGATTTTCTAGCTCTCCATGGCCCACTGCTGGGCAGAAGCCTCCCCTCTTTCTTTCCACTTTTCTCGATTTTTGGTAGTATCCATACAGTTCTTATCAAATGCTCTTAATTCATCTGACCACCTTGTTTTTGGTCTTCCTCTTTTTCTATACCCATCGATGGGACCCAGTCAGTGAGAATACGACGAATAAAATATTTGACTATTTACTATTAAATGGCGGGCAACCCGTTACTATTTTGATTCCGTTTTCCATCTAACGCCCACCAACATGGTAAAAGTGGCTTTTAAGTCTTAAAGACCTGGGCTCCGTCTACCTCACAATGGAAAAAGATGTGATAATATGTTATTTTTATGATTTCAGTGTTCATCTACTCCATGCCTGGCTACACATGCAGTATAAAGGAAAGGATGATGTATTCAAGTTGCAAGGGACAGTTTCTAGACATTATTGAAAAGATGGGGTTGGAGATAGCGAAACGAGTGAGTAATAAATAAATAAATAAATATATACGGACAAATCACACAGATTGAGCTAGCCCCAAAGTAAGTTCGAGACTTGTGTTATGGGATACTAACTCAACGATACTATATTTTATAACAAATACATATATAGATACACATCCAAGACCCAGGCCAATCTGAAAAAGATCATTTTCCATCATGACTTGGCCGGGGATCGAACCCGGTCACTCCGTGTCGCAGGCTGGCGTGTTGACCGCTGCGCCACGGAGCTAGTCAACGAGTAAAAAGAGTACCTATATTATATGAGAAAAATTATACATCTCATTTCCAATATTGGATCAGCTGATGCAGATAGGATTGGGGAATTGTATTAACATACATAAATGCTAATTCTTACGGATTAAGTAAGACTGATTATAATTTATAAGAACGGATATACTTTCATATATTTTTATAGAGGCTTTCACCCGCGTTAATAAAGACCCCTTGGGAACAGTACTTATATCTGTTTTTTTTTATTTTCATGTGTGACTGTGATGAAAAATACCCTTCAGTATTCGATTCTATTTTTCATCTTTACGCTCACCAACAGGCTAAATACAAATCTACATAAGAATACCTTTTATTTGATACCAAACACAATAGATTTAAATAAAAAGATTTATTGTATTTTAAAGGGCGCCATTTTGTAATTAGTGTGACGTCATATAGTCTATAACCCGCAGACGTTGAGAACGCATCTTACGATATATCAAGTTACGTTAAGTAGTTTAAGTAATACGATTAGGACAAACGAACTTACATACACAGTGGCCAAATCAGAACCTTCCTTTTGGCTTCGCCATAGTCGGATCGAATCAGCATCAAAGTCGATCTATCAATTTCTGACATATATAATTGATATTTCAATTTACAGCTTGAAATTGACGATGGCAAGGAGTTGACCGAAGAATTCTTATACGACGAGATCCATCCCAAGAGGAACCTGCACAGGCCCGCCTTCGCCAAGCCCAAGGGTCCCCCAAACAGGGGCGCCAAGAGAATCACCAAGTCCCAGTCTGCTCAATAGATTTAAGTTTAATTAATTATTCGAAAGTCTAAACTTCGTAAGTCTACTTATAGTAGCCAACTCTTTGGTAGACCGAGGATTTTCTCAAATGATTACCACCATAGCGGAAATGAAACTTCGGGTCTGATGGGTTCATCATCATTGTGATCATCAGGTCTTTTAGTCTCCACTGCAGGAGCATGACCCTCTCTGTACTACCGGAGCCATATTTGGCCAGAGCAGACAAAGGATTTGGCCTACACTCTCCTCGCTGGCCAGACGGGTTGGAGAGGTCTCATTGATGTTTATGAGCTTTGTTTAGCTTGTACTTCCTAAGTCGCCTCTTACGACCTCCATTTGACCGAGTAGAATAGGACCTCTCCAAGACTTGGAGAGGTCCTATTCTACTCTGCCGGAAACCACACGGCATCTGATGGGTTGTTGTGTTGTTATTGTTGCTGTTGTTTCTTACACGTACAAGGGTGGATGGAGTGAATCGCCAGTACTGCTGCGCTGAGTCGCAGGACGTCAAACATATTATTAACACCTGTCCTCTCACTAAGTATGGAGGTACACCATCGGACTTGTTCAGCCTTGAAAGTGACGCTATCTATTGATTCAGCAATAACATCATCAGTGTAATAATTAATAGTGTAAGATTTTGTACGATTGCTAACGTATTAGGCGGCATTGACAACTAAAGGTACCGGACGCCAGTCTAGTACAATTTGTACTAGACTGGCGTCCGGCGTTAAGTGGCGTAAACAAGCGCTGGCGTACAAAAGGTTAAAATTTGTCATACGAATATATAAATGGGTTATCATTGGATAAAATGCAGCGGGCAAGGTGTTCCTTTTTAGTGACTACCTTTTTTATGAGCGATTCTTACTATAAAATGCTTGCTAACACTAATAAAAGGGGCCCAAACACGAGGGGTTATCTTCCTTCATTTTGAAGTGAATACCACCTTTAGACTCCAATTTTAGATCTATGGTATTGTATTGCATTGTCATCTAACTTACATGACAGAAAATTCCAACTCAATCGGTTAAAGATAAATGCAAAATTAAGTTATATTAAAATTTGACCTTCGTAGCAAACATACGAACAGGGCAAGATTATTGAAAGCTTGTAAAGTCAAATTGTATCGCAATCTCAATCAATAATGCGACAAATATAATAAAGATTTAGTAGGTACATCTACAATCATAATTAGTGGGAGAAGGAGGGGTGCTTTTCTTACCACGCAAACCATAAAAGCTGACCGAGCTAATGGATGAACATTTTAGTAACCATGTCAATATCCGATGCAGCACGCATTCCTTTTCCACTAAACTAGTTCTGACGTGAGCTAAATTACACCGTATCGCTAACCACATTGAGTTGATATCTTTTTAATACCTTTGTAGATGCGACTTCTGTACGTAAGTACTAGTTACTTATTCTTTGGTATGGCTAGTTTTACAGTTGATGACGTCGTCAAATGTTATCCAAGAGCAGCTATCAGTGACCCGATATTTCAATTAAGATTAGTGGTAATCAATTCAGAAAACACTTAATGACTGTTGATGCAATGACTAAAAGTCGTTGAGATAACACTGTTTAGTGCCATCCGTCCAAGTAGGATGGACCGCACGACAACGGATGGGTTTCTCTTTTACGTATATAGGTCTGTCCTGCTCGGAAGACGCACAAGTGACCACAAGTGCGGCACCGCAATGATGGAAACCAAGGTACACTCCGATGCAAAATTTTTGGCTGCTCGGAACATCGCGCCAGTTGATGCGCAGTAAACAATTTTAGGTATTTAGTGTGACGCACCCCCGCGCGCTCTTTCCTCATCATAGCGTTAGTGTGTGAGTTAAGTTCGTGTAGTGCACACGCATGTACCTGCACCAATCTGCGCTCATAGCTAATATCCGAGCCGCCATTCAGTTTGCATCGTAGTTTATAAGTATTAATTTATACATAATGATGTCGTTATATGAAATAATGTATATTTTGCATCAAGTCAAGTATATTTTACGGATATGTTTAGGTATATAAACTGCGGAGTTATTATTGATTTATTGTGGAATTAAGTACATCCTATTTTTATAAATGTGAAAGTTTGTAATGTGTATATTTGTTATTCCATCACGAAAAATCTCCTGTATGGATTTTGGTGAAATCTAACCACATACTTCGCCAAACCTAAGATTCAATACATATGTACTATAGAGGGGCTATCGAGTTTTACATACTGCGAAATCAAACCAAGATGGCGGTTATTGTCATCAAATTTAAATGATTGATCTATGGAATATACCTAAATACGAATATAAACTCAAATCGTTCATAAATTCGCTGCAGAGCACGAGTCAGAATATTTCTTAGAAAATATTTAATTTTCTTTTGTCAGGTCCGCATTGTTAATGAATTGCACCGAGCTTCATACTAACTTTTGGCTTATTTTTTTTTCTATTTCCCCCCTATAGTAGGTACTTATATTTAATCTCTTTGATAATAACTTACACATCGTAAAACCTATTACAGCAACGAATAATTCTGTTTACTATTTGATAAATATTTTTTGTATTATAACATAAATTGTATACGACATAAAACCTTTTTACCATGGCTTGAAAACCTACCCATGGATAAGAATCCTATGATTATAACTGAACAGACAAGTTTGTTTACGCAGAATAGCTTGAGCCAAAAAAGTAATTATTTACCATAATAATTGACTCCAAACAAATCTTTTGTTACATGTTACTCATTACCTGTAATAAATGTTCATATAAGCGTAATATAAGACTGTTAGACGATTTTGCTACGATATAGAAATGCAACAAATCAATTTTAATTATTCGAAATCGTTTGATATATAATGAAGAGGTTCTCCTACGGTCTCCCATAAAATTTCATTGGATCATGTTATTTGTTTTCATATCGTTGTATCAAGCTAAACGGTAAAATGTAAACATCAACAAAAACAACTTCTGACATTATTATTAATAGAGCTTTTCAAATATGTTTTCCTTTATGGAACTAAACTAGAGATGAAAAATTTTGTATATTATGAAATCTGCTCCAAGTAGTGAAGTCACTTGTTTATTGTAACACGACGGATACTCATAAAATATAGTTAGTAAAGTAATATATAAAGCATTATGTACTCTTGTTATACTTATTACGTATTCATGTTAGTTAACGCGTATTGACGTAAGTATTTATAATTTTTAATCTCGTGTTTCCATATCTTGGAGAAATTTTTGAAACTTGTAAATTTGTTTAATTACTTCTTTAAAGTTATATTTATCTATTTTTGATTAGTAAGGACATAAATAATCTGTTCGCGTGCGCCAAAATCGGCCGTTACTTGGCGAACACTTGAGCTTTTTGGAGAGTGTTTGCCAAAACAATGGCCGATTTTTTTAATGTTTATTTTATATATGATGCTATAAGATCTAAAAGGCTTTGTATAACATTCTTTTACTTATTTGCAAATGTCAACATTTAGGATAAACAGTTGTCTCGTCAATTAACCTCTGAAGTGCGTCTAGTAGACGCACTTCAGAGAAACATTACGCACGTTTTTACGATGCAAAAGCATCGTAAAAACGTGCGTAATGTTTTTTGGCTATACCATTCCATGAAAATATCAATCTCTCTAAAAAAATCACATTTTCGTATTTTTTAAAGTTGAAAAGTGTTGTCTTTGTTCTTTTAATTTTATGAGCAATATTTGTATTTAACCAGTATTTGCAATATGCATCTTTAAAATATTTTTATTTGAAGTAGTAAGTAAGAACACTGCATCTTGCCATAAGATATGTATGTATACAAAATCTTTCATTAATTTTAGTAAATACAACACGCGCGTTCAATACTTATTTTAATATTTGAAAATTAAACATGTTGTAAAGTTCGATGTCTCCTAAGTGGACCGTGCTGGATCGAAATTGGACCTTATATATAGCAGATAAACTTCATAATCGAATGGCCATATCCATCTCAAGCCGAATATGTTAGGTTCAAATATGGAGTTCAAATGCCGTTCAGTGTATTTTATTCGAGAATATAGAATGTTTGGTAGAACGGTGCAGACTAAATTTTAGTAGGGAGGAGTGTAGTATCTTTTGAAACATCATAATATTTTAATATAACAGGAGAGGTAGAGGAAGGAGGGAAAGTAAAAACTTTGAAATTCAACCCTTCCCTTCCTGTTTTACCAAACATTAAGTAATTTTTAAATAAATGGGTAGAATTTTTACAATTTCAGCACAAAAAATTTAATGTGTAAATACTTCATACTATTTTTATATCGTATGGAATATAATTTACGAATATTCTTTCCATGTAGTGTGCAATGCCAATAATAAAGTGCTTTTTATAAAAAATACTTTTTTTATTTATATGTAGAGGATTAAAACGACATTTTGAAAACATAATATTTATTAAGGATAAAAATAAATAACAATGAATATTTTAGGTGCACCCCCACGGTCCAGAAATGTACACACATTTTTAACAAGAGCTAAAGTGTTTTTCTCACTAGATAGCGCCACTGTTGAGTAAGGTTCCGAAAAAGCTTTTTATTATAAGCTTTGAAATAAAGTTTACATTTTAATCTTATTATATACCTTTGTCTACAACTGAATAACTTTATTACATTAAACAAACGATGTAGGTGAACGTAGAATAATCCAATAAATTATTTCAACAATTTCGATAAAATTTGTATAGGGGTATAGGGGGCGACTTGTTTTTCCGTCCTAGGTATGTCCTAAAAAATTTAATTTCTGAAACCTCGTGCTACATTAGCTCCTCAAGCGGAAAATTCACACACCATAACATTCATTGTGGTGCATCCGAACGACAGTAAAGATAAGCTGTATGCCTATGCTAAATACATATGTACTGCCTATGGACCTAATAATTTTCATATTCACAGATTACCAAGCTATTTCTTGTAAAAATTTAATTGCTTTTTAACCCCCAACCAAAAAGAGCGGTGTTTTAAGTTTCACACGTTTGTCTACGGAATCTTTGCCGCTAAACAGTTGGACACATTTGAATGCGGTTTTTATATTTTAAACTTTGCTTTCAAATGGGTTTATTTTGACATTTCTTATTGCCCATTAGCACATAATGTGGAAGCACTGGTCATATTAGAAATCCTTGGGGAAGGCTTCTTATCCAGCAGTGGACTTCTTGCGGCTAAGATGATGATGACATAAAACTTATAGATTTGTTATTTATTACCAATTTAAAAATAAGTATAACAGTAATAGTACGCCTAAAGTTTCAGCAATCTACATTTTGATCCATCTACAATTGTCCATGCACTCTCAGGACACTACTTCTGCTTTAGCTATATCTTCTAATGTTTGCTGCCCTTTCTCCTGTACCAATTGGTCATGATGCCTTGTCAAATCATCATTTCTAATTTTAGCCGATTTGTCAAGGGCTTGGTTGTATTGGTCTTCCCTTGCTAGTTTTATCCTATACAGAGCATTTCTTAGTTCGTCCATTGAAAAGCCAGAAACTCGCAGAATTCCTAGAATGGCTCCTCCGACCACAGCACTGAGTGATGCACCTGAAAGTGTTAATTACTTAATCATCATCATTTCGAGTAGGAGACGCGGTCAAACGACCATGCATACCCTGGTGTCAGAGTTCTTCGGGACCGTTTCTCGGCACCTCTGACGTGGTTTTTTTAACGACTACCAGATGGCAGCCGGGACCAACGGCTTAACGTGCCTTCCGAAGCACGAAATCATCCTAATTTTCAGACAATCAGGTGATTCAAACCTGCAATGTCCTAACCAAACTGGAAACAAGTAAACAAAGTATGCTTCCCGTGGGAATTGAACACCCTGGTCTACAGGCAAAAGCCTTAACCACTGGACCACAGAGGCAGTTTAATTTTTAATTACTTAATATCAAAAGACTTTATAGAATGTTAGTTAGTAATGATGCTGCTCTGTTTATTTTCTTTATAAAGAACATGTTTGTTTCATATCACTCATCAATCCCCCGGGGACAGTACTTTTTCAGGATAAAAGGTATCCTAAGCCCTTCCCTGGGACTCAAGCTACCTCCATACCAATTTTATTAAAATCGGTTGTATGTAGGTAGCAGACAGACAGAGTTACTGTTGCATACTCTTATTAAATTATGAAATAAGATATGGTACAAAAAATTCATGCGGAAGAAGCTTGAACCAGCGACTTAGGTCTATGTACGACCTACGCTCTGCCATCTGAGCTACCGCAGGATTCAACTTCGGCGCCGAAATTCTCCACCATATCCCATTTCCCTTATACGTATTAAGGCTTACGTCACCCATCACAACTACCCGACTTTAAGAAGTGAGTTATTTGATTCAACTCATTTTACAATGAATTTGAAAATCAACTAATATGTAGGAGGCCATGCAATATTTTTTGTAAGTGTTTTATTTTGCTTTCACAATGCTATTTTGATATACTCTTATTAAATTAAGAAATATGGTGAAAAACTTCAAATGCGGGAAAATTTCGGCGCTAAAGATGAATCATGCGGTAGCTCATATAGCAGACCGTAGGTCTTACATAGACCTAGGTCACTGGTTCAAGCTTCGCTTGCAGGAAATTTTTTAACGTATCTCATTTCTTAATTTAATATTTAATAATAGTATATTAAAAATAGCATTTTGAATCCAAAATAAAACAAAAAATACTTTTGCATACGAGTTATAATATTAGTATTAGCATGGATTTGGTAGCCACAGTGGAGATGAAGATTAGTCAGGTGCACAGACATCCAGTCTTCACATATTCTCTGTATTTTTATGTTCTTCCGTGCTGGTCTAAGAGAGAAAAATAAAACGTAGAATGTACCAGCCAGCTGATTCTCTTCCAGCGCAAAAGCCACGAGAGAATGGGCGAATATCTGAGAAATCATGTTAGTAGGCGATGCAGCTAGAAACCCATCAATATTTTGATTCCGTTTTCCACCTACACGCCCATCAACATGCTAAACGTGGCACGGGAAAAAGACGTGACACTATGTATGTATATGTAAATAATAAAATATACTTTTTCAAATTTGGTTCATAAGGTGTTCTTTTGGACAGAGATGGATTTGCAATCTTTGTGTTCCAACCCAGGGCCCCGTAGATAAAAAAGGGATTGCTATTGTTATTTATTCAACTATCTCGTTGCCTCTTCACCCTTAATAGTGAAAGGATGAGCAAAACATGTTTAACACATCAGACAGTAAACTCTCCACGACATGACGGCCGAGATGGAATTGGTCCCGAATTGGATTAGCCCAGGGGCCTATGGTCCGACCCTGGCTTTAGCCGCCTAAAACCGTAAAGTACCCAGTCGCCTCTGCGGAGTTTTGACCGCTTTCCTGGTGGCGACATATTACTTTTTTCCATGATTGTGTTTCAATATCTCCTTACCTAATCCAGCACCAACGCAAGTCGCTGCTGCCCCCAAATTAGCTTTATAAAGGCCGCCGCTGATCGCCCCGGCCGCAATAAACTGCACGAGCGACGTGTCGTCACGATACACCGAAATCGTAGTGGCTATTAAACTGAAAATTAAAGAAAAATCAGATTACGTCAAAATGAAAAAAAAAAAATATATTAAGTAACAAGAGCTTTGGAGTTCTTGGCGGGAATTTCGGCCGACTGCACGGCTTTTGTTTTGATTGTTTTGCAAATTGTTTCTAGTGGACTTTATAATATGAAATCGGTGTAATTTGGTGTTATAGATGCCCATGTTCAAGAACAATAAGTGGAATAACTAAAATAAACTGTCATGGTGTGGCTGTAGTGAGATTTACTTAGCGGGCTGGTGTTGTCCGCCTCGTTACATCATCTGTCTGTGATCAAGCCAGTGGATTCGCGGGAATAGTCGCCAGGGGCTCCGTAGAATCAAAGAAATGAACTACACCATCATTTCGTTGATTAACAAGACTAAGAAAAAAAATAATTTATATGTAGTATGTATATCTCTTGCGGGTATTAGAGACATCCTATTTTTCGCCATCTAGCTAGACCAATAATTCATATATTTTAAGAGATGCTTACTAATCAGGCTATATGGATAAACAGTACTTAGTACTTAGTATGCAGATTTTCTCATTTTATCTACAAGACACGCGAGTCGTCTTTTACACACACGAGTCGGGCCGGCGCGCATTTGCAATGAAACAATGTAAATTGGCCTTTCTATCACCATCACCACATTTCAGCTGTAAGAGGTCTATTGCTTGACAAAAGCATCTCCCAAGGATTCTTTGTTCCATGGGAGGATACTGCCATACTCCTCACGTATGGCAGGCGGGTTGGCGAGTGCAATTTCTTTGGCTGGTTTTATACTTAGGTACGCTTACCGCCCGCGCGGACTGTAAGCGCGGCCCATAAGCACGGGAATTACCCGATCTAAGGGTGGTTTTACAGTGACGCTTTAGCTAGCGCGATGATTGGTTGTTACATCGGTGAGTGTGCGCAACAGCGCACAACGCTGTGACTCCTCGCCCGCGCTCGGTTGTAAAGCGCGGGCCATCCGCGCGGTTTATTTTACTATGTAATGATCCCTTAACACTTATAGTTTGGCAAGCTCCGTGGCGCAGCGGTCAACACGCCAGCCTGCGACACGAGAGTGCCCGGGTTCGATTCCCGGCCAGGTCAAGATGGAGAATGATCTTTTTCAGATTGGCCTGGGTCTTGGATGTGTATCTATATATGTATTTGTTATAAAATATAGTATCGTTGAGTTAATATCCCATAACAGAAGTCTCGAACTTACTTTGGGGCTAGCTCAATCTGTGTTATTTGTTCGTATATATTTATTTATTATAGCTCGTGGCCCGCGACGCTTATCAACCGCGCTGGCGAACGCGTCACAATAAAACCATCCTATAGCTTCTTGTGCTTCCGACGCTGCTGCCCATCAGAAGCATTTTTAGGCTAGGGAAGGATAAGAATTTGTTGGGTTTGAGAAGGGAATGTAGGTATTGAATACTGTTCACTCGGCTGAATGGTACAAGAGCAGTAACAGTTCGGGAGGCTGGGCGCGCGTACCCGATGCCATACCGCCGGGCAACTAGATCACTACACACATAATAAACAAAACAGAGCCTGCGCAAAGCGGACATCGGCGGCTGCCGCCACGCCAATAGAAATATGAGATGTATCTACTATGTATCAGATTAAATTTCGTTTGTTCCAATTTATATCCAAACGTTTCAATTTATGTACAGTCGGCCAAGCAGATACCAAACCCCCTGACTTTTAAAACGTAAATTCACACTTTGCTGTGAAGCGCCACCTACCGTGATTTTTGGCAAGTAGACAGACAACTGCTGGTATAAACTTGTTTCTGATAACCTGCTCAGTTGCAAATTTTGTGTTTCTAATAATCTCAGCTAATAATTCAAGTAATCATCAATGGTAAGAACAAGAAAGAATCAAAAACAATCCTACGTAAAGTTCGATTCGAACCATGGACCCACGACTTGAGAAGCTAGCGCTCATCTCAATACGCCAACCGACGATATGACGTCTCGGGCGAAATTGGCTATCTATTTCTACTGCTATGACATCATTGTCACCAACTGCAACGCATTGCTTTAACAAATAAATTGAGGGTAATCTATCAGATTTATTTATACCTGATACCAACTAATCAAAAATATTGTTCACTCGCGTCACAAATAAGATACTGCGATTACTGTGTAGTGATCCAAAACCCCACCAGTTATTAGGCATCCCGTTTCATCTTATATAGCAGATTTTGTGAAAGCTAATATTGTATTGTAAAGACAACCACAGTATTTAAAATATCTATATCTAGAGAGTTAGGTATCGCGGTAAGTAGAAATTATAAGTATTTAATATACTTACTTAATTGTCACACTATTTTTTGTTCCGTAAAACATAGGGTTTGTGATAAATGTCTAAGATAAATATATCTCTTACAGAGAAACACCGTCCGTTTGTGGATTCGGAGTCAACTGGCGTAACATATACACTACAATATTTCAATTGAAACAGTGAGGAAACATTCAACAAGAACGAGATCGTATTTTATTCTGATGAAAAAAGTTTTAAGTCTGATGATGATGGCAGAAAAATATTGCGGAGAAGACATGGCCAGCGTATAGCCATCAAAATAATTTGCCTTTGAGAACAGTGGCAGGATAACATTAGGTAAAAATATTCATTAAATAGTGAAGTAAAATAATAATAATATTTAATACCTAGTGTATTACGCAGTGTAGAATAATAGGTAACTGATCGTATTATTGTTTTGCAGGTTATTGGGGACAGATGTCTTCAATGGGCCCAGGGGAGCTGGTAGAATTCGGCGGCCGGATGAATAAAGAAAAATACTTGGAAAATTTATGAGATGTGGTGATTCCAACAGTTTGCAATGTAGAATATATTTTATTTAAGACAATTGTTCAGTGATCTAACTGTTATTGAGTGACCAATTAAAATCCCAGATTGTAGGGTCAAATAGTGCTTAACTGGGACACGAGACACGAGTAAAGTTTGATTTAAATCAATTTAGACAAAAAGGTTATACTAAATTAATAAATATGCGCATAAGTGATATGTGATCTGATCTAACATGGTAAGTGAAATGACAAATAGACTTGAACAAAAGCTTCAAAATGGGGGTCACCCTCTCCCATATTAAAATTCATTTAATGCCATAGGTTTATATTCATTCTTATACTATTATCGAAGCAAAGTTATTCACATAGCACTATTTGACCCTACACATTTAAAAAAATATAATACTATGATTAAAAAGAAGTTGAGAGATGTAAATTGTTACTTATTAAGTAACATGTTGGTTCTCTCTACAGAAGATTAATCATAGTTTGAATTAAGTAGGCAGGTATTTATTTCACTGTTACATTTTTTTGATGTAATAAAGTAATTAAAAATTTAAAATGCTTTTTATTCACAGTAATTAGCTCGGTAACATTATGTTAAAACAACCAAAATTACACCAACATCACAATACGAAGTTGGTGATATTTGTAAAAAATAAAAAGCTTTGGAGGATTTGACCCTGTTCATTCATAATCACATTAACTATTAAACCGTAGTGCCTACCACTTGCGCCACATCTAACTATTGAAGTATCTTTGAAATAAGCGTATCGTATGCTAGGGCTTGTTTTATTTATCAAAAATCGAATAGATGGCATTAGTCGTCAAGGGTATCAGATTTCTGCTTATTAACCTTATTTGTTCATTCACAATTCAATAGATGGCACTAGTCGCAAAGGATATTACACTTGTATATTTTTATCTTTGGGTTTAAACCACGGATGTTTCTTTAGTTTGCGAAAAATGGCGCTGTTGTAGGGGGTCAGATATCTCATTGGCTGACTGTACAAGTATCTTTTCTACCATCAAAGTTGGGCGGAACTTGGATGGTAGAAAAGATACTTGTACATATGTATTGTGCACACATAATATTATACTATACTATAATATAATATTATACTATACACATATCTAATAAACTCTGGCAGTTTATCACTTTAAATATTATGGAACACTCAGGCTGTTTAATAATTTAAATATAGTACACACCTAAACATTCCTGTAAAAATACCCAGTCGCCAACCCCACCTGTAGGCTCCTCTTGCAAAACCTATGGTCACATAATCTTGGAGCTTTTTCTGAAAAAAAAAATACATCAAAAACCATTTTTATCATCAGCAAAGTTTTAAAATAAATATTTATTAAATTACTCAAGCATTCCCTGAACCTCAAACCATCTCCATACCCAATTTCATCTAATTTGGCTCAGTGATTGAGGAGTTGTTAGTTTCCGAAGTGCCCAACACTGGTGTGAACATTTTCAAGCTGCCTAGAAGTATCTGGCATAGCTTGACAACTACCTTCAATGATGACAGCCGGGACCAATGTTTAACATGCCTTCCGAAGCATGAGAAGCATCCTAGTGTGGACGAGGATTGCGCCTAATATGCATAGGCGCTAATAATGCTCACGTCCATTGGGTCATCGGGCTCCATTGTAGAGTGAAGATGTAACAGACAGAGTTACTTTCGCATTTAAAATATGAGTATGGATATTGATAGATTCATGAAAAATATTTGTTTATACCTTGGCCTGCATGGTTGACTTAAATATTGTGGCTTGATTATTTTCAATGAAATATAAATATGCCTCCCGAGACTCAGTGAATCCTCCCAAGCATGCACCAATAAAGGCCCCACAGATTGAGGCTTGCAACACACTGTTTAGTTCTACAGAGATTTCTTCAAATTCACTAAAACAAGGCAAAAGATTTACTTAAACAATCAAACAAGTACTTGGAAATGTTACACTATTAAGTAAATCAAACTCAATATCAAGCAACATAGTGTTCTAAAGGGTGCACAAGTTTTGTTCCCTAGGGTGCTTATTATAGCTTCAAATCAGTTTGGAAAAACTGCAATTCCATTTCCAATGCTTCGGTGCTTGCTGCTGCTGCATACTCTCCTGTCACTCACATCCCGCATGCTTGGTTCAAGCTGCATGGTACGCTCATTGACTCTTAGTTATAAATAAATAATAAATTCTTTAATTAGTTAATAGGAACATTTTACAATACATTTTTCCATAGACTAGTTTCTTTTAGCCACTATATCTACCCTACTCTTCAATCTACTACAAGCAGAGAAAAATTGAAAATAACAAGACGGTTAGCCTCTTGTTATTTTCAATTTTTATAATTAGCCTCTTAAGCAGAGATCAGATATTCCAGTGCATATTTACCTTAAGTTCGGAAGTTGGCAATTATGGAAAGCACATTTTTATTGAAAAAAAAATACCTGTTTCATTAACAAATTTAATTGTAATAGGGTTGGTTTTCGCTGATTTTACTATCAGTGAATTTTGACAAATCTAAAACACCCTTATTAGATTGCAATAGTGTGCAATAGGGCCGATTAAAACTCAAGGAATATAAGTACATACTTTGTAAGTACGCGAATGAAATGGCAATTTATACCTGACACTAGGATTTTATTTATGATAAAAATATTTAAAGAAGCTGCTGCCATAATTTTTGAGCTAAAAATCAACTTTAGGTAAATATGCACTAGAATATTATAACTATAAAAAAGTCTTATAATGCTATAAAACCTTTTGATATCATGTCAAAATTCTTCGAAGTCTAAATACAGATACATACAAACTACAAACATTTGTTAGAGAGAGTAACAAGTTTTATTAATATATTTCGAAATTATAATCATGACAAGCCACCAAATAATATCAATATTTGCATTGCAAATCCCGGCAAATGAATATGGCCAGTTAAATCCTTAATGTTTTAACCATGTATTCACAAAGTAGGTAACTACCTACTTTGTGAATAAACTGATGGCCAACACAAGTCTCTGGCAGTTTGCAATGTTCAGCATTTAAAGAACTGATTATCCGATTCGATGCAGATGGGACTAATATGTGTTATAACACCACAACCAGAAGTTTTTGAAAATGAATGCTGCATTGAATCAGTTAGTAAAGTCCAGTATGGAAACAGATCCTTCATATGAATTTCCAACCCATGTAACAAGTTTAAAACGAGGTCAGTTTTCATGGTGGAGGTGCTGTCTCATATATAAATATGATACTCGACTTTACTAGGGCGGCTACTATTATGTTGAGCTTGATATCCTTCATTTAATTCTATTTTTATATCATACATACTTTCTAGAGTACATTTTCTTAACTCGATCCCACCCTGTAGTTGGAAGATTCGGTACTTTGGGATTCAATAAATCATGGTCATTTTCGTTTTGATGTTTAAATATTGGAATTAAAAATGTTGGTGTTAATCTTACGGCAGTCCTCAACATCTTGAATTACCAACTGTATCTTAGCGGGTTATAAACAAAACACCATACTGTTACTGGTGTGGAAAACAATATTGTGACTACAACAAATATTATTAAAATTTTGGATGTGAGTACGTTTTCATTATTATCAAGTATTTTCGTTTTCAGCTCTCTAACCTCAAATGGTTACAACTATTATTAAAGATTATTAATGAAATCAAATCTTGGAGATTTGACATTGACACTGACAAGCTTATTTGACAGAAGGGGCTGGGATGCCAACTCGTAAATTCTTTTTGTTTCAATTTCTGACAAGAGACAGCGATAAAAACTAATGCCTTGGTTTCTACTGGGGTCTACCAACGGTGCCGCACTTATGCATGCCCGTCCGAGCAATCAGACCTTATAACAAAGAAAAAAATTAAGGGTTTCTCTTGTGTAATTTTTATGATCTTTGATTTGTATATTCATTTTAAACAGATCAACGGATGAGATGACACTGAATCACTTTCCAGGGACTAGATTAACAAAGCTAAGTACCTATAACGAAACATGAAAAAATTCATGGCAAAATGCGAAACTAGGATAGGTACCTACTACATAGATTTTTTTAACAAGCCAAATAAATAGGCATACATCATGTATACTTAGCTCTATTTGTTTTATAAGATTGAGAATAAATACAAATAATAGAACGTATTTACAGAACTGAAATTATAACAATTTATGTTATAATTTCAATTTACCATTGACAGCCATTGAATAATATTTAAAACGGGCACTGCAGGAATAATAATAAAATGCAAAGAAACCAAAAAGGCACAGCTATTCGCACCACGAGGCGCCTCGCATTTACTTGCTTATTAAATAATAATTTTCATTGCACTTTCAATTCATTTTTTCATTTTTTGAAATCAGTAATAATTCCACCTGACCAACATCGCAGGAAGGTGATGGATGCAGGCCGCTTCCAACCGGTTGGTACCTACGACCTTCACTGGGCCATCAAGGGCCTACTTTTACTAATTTAGCGGAAATATTTTCTACGGAAACACCTGCAGCATGTTTATTTTATTTTACTACCCTGACATTGACGTTCTATTGAGAAAAAGTTTTTTCTTTTCCTGTTGGGCTAGTGAAATATTTTACTTACAGGAAATAGAACGAATGATTACGATTTTATGATTCAAAACAAATCATTATTAACCTAACATACATTCAAGAGTACTATTTTGTAAGTATGATTATATTTCGAGCGATAATTGTATAAAAAAAATAGCTCGTTTACGAACGGCGAAATTTCAAAAATAGCACTCCAAATTGGGTAAATATGTGGAATTCTAGTAACAAAATTATAATTTAACTCAATTAGATTTGTTCTAATTTTGTTAAAATTAAAGTTGATAAGGGAACAAATCTTATGATTTCTAGTTACCCAATTTGGATGTATGTTCGGTATTTAATTTAATTTTTGAAACGTAAAAAGAGGGGTGTAAATTTTTCACGCATTGATATATAATTGTGTGTGTCTGCTGTTCGTGGCAAAGATAGCCGCCAATTACCTTCTCGATTTATTGGACTTAAGTAGGAGCTCCTTAAGTCCGAGTCCTAAAACGACTAAGTACGATATATTTTAGTTGTGTACAGTGTACAATCACTATAGTAAAAATAAAGAATTAGTGAAACAACGGCCGCAAACAGAAAAATACTTATGTAACTTAATTGATAAGGTAATTACACCAAAAAAGTAAGATTTTTTTAAATTTGGTTTTATAAGTTTTATAATTTTTTTACAGGCAAACAAGTTGATGTAGAAGCAGATTGAAATTTGAATTATTATTTTCCTATTTACCTTATAAGAATTTGTCATAGAAAGCATGTTTCGGAGGTTCGACCCCGATTTCGAAGAGTCGGACCTCCGTCCGATTGATACCTCCAGCTTCGACTTCGGTTCCGACCAAGGACGTTAAAAACCGCTTACATATAGATGGTTCCGACACTTCAATCGGAGGTCGAAGTACTGCCGCGGCGGGGCGATCGTGATCAACCAGCACTGATTGATTGTTTCGTATAAGTATCATTTCATCATCATCATCATCAACAGGTCCTTTTTAGTCTCCACTACAGGAGCACGACCCTCTCTGTACTACTAGGGCCATACTTGGCCAGAGCAGCCCGAGGACTTGGCCTACACTCTCCACGCTGGCCAGACGGGTTGAAGAGGTGTCTTAGATGTTTATAAGCTTTGTTTAGCTTGTATTTCCTAAGTCTCCTTCTACGACATCCACGGGAAGACTTGGAGTGGTCCTATTCTACTCTGCCGCCGGATACCACACGGCTAAAGTTTCATTTATTGAACTGAAATTAATAAGGCTGAAACGTTTAAGACCTGCACCAGATCTATCTTCTGCCTCCGCCTGCGACTCCGACTACGTCAGTAGGTATGTACCTACATTATACAGGTATTCTTAGCTATGCAGTACATATTCTGATTTATAGGCATGCTTTCCGTTTACGTTTTTTTTACTGATGTTAGGTACCTACCTCAGGTACTTACTTACCTAAATTCTAGTTTTTATAAAACGACAACAAAATTTTGTAATCTGCTTGTGTATAAGTAGACTATGACAATTATCTTTAATCAGCTACTGCTGAATTCGTTTGGTGTAGCATTGCTTCGAGCTAAGACTTGTCTCTAGGGAGAACAACCTTATATTGTAGAGCTTTTCACAGCAACATTGTTTTTTTATCAACATACATTGGGATCACATGTCCCATTTTTATCACAGGGTTATACATACATGGATACTTACAAATGATACGTACTGGTTGATTGGTTGGTACTTAGATTTTGACATATACTTACCAACTGACGCTTATACTTTATCTACTTTAAGTACCTACTACCAATAGTCAAAGCCTAATGCTACCTATAGTTTTACGTTTCTGCCTAAAGGCGAGATAGAATTTTTTAGGGCCATAAGTCTAGGTCGCTACTTGATAACGGTGAAGGAAAACATCGTGAGGCAACCTGCACACTAGTATTGTTCACAAGTGTGAGAAATAGAGATGGCAATGACACCACTCCATATTTCCTGCCAACATAATCATAGTTTGCGTTTCTTTTCACACAATAGTAATGACAAGAGCTCTTAAGACGACGTCAGAGGCCGAGAGGCGGTCCCGAAGAACTCGCCACCAGGATGTGCATAGTCGATTTACCGTGTCACCAACTCGAAATGATGATGATGATGAGAGCGAAGTCTAGGGAAAAACAAAAATGAAAAGCATTTTCAACTATATTTTATTATAAAATGACAAAGAATAAATCTAGAGTTCAATAGGGTAGTCACTTAGATGTAATATTGTGTATATATTTATAATTCATAACTGCTTGTATGTAGATATAGTGTGCCCGGTCACTGACAATCAGATTTGGAGTTTTGATACTGCGTTAAAGATATAGGTATAACTAGATTACATAGTGATAGTGATGTGTAATTGTAGCATTTAGGAATACGATATGCATGCATAATTCTTGATTAGAGCCAACATTTTTAATCCTCATGTTTGGCGATGCGTCGATTAGGTTAACCGCCTAATATTCTTCATCAATGAAAGGTTTTTGAAATCTCATGATCACCTCATTCTTTATGATATGATATCTCGCCTAATAAATAATTGATATCTTCCACGCAGTCAAAATCCAAACCCTTGCCGACAAACCGTTGGCATCCACAAAATTAAAATTACAATCGCCAAAATACACTTTCTCTTGAATACGCTTGATAAAGCTCTTAACATTTCAGTTGCGAATGTTCTAGAGTTAGATAAGACGAAAGGAAAATATCAAGATCCCTGTTACAATGTCCCAACAATTGGTCTTTGGCATATTGATTCAATAATACTATATTGACATGTTAAATTATGTTAGCAATTCAGGCTACAATAGCAACAAAGTTGATGTGCTTTACAAGAAAATGAGATAACTCTTCGCCACTCGAACGATTGTTTAAAACTATTTAACTATTTTAACTTTACACACAACCCTTTAATTTGCACACCTTTATTTATTTTTTAGTGAACAACTAAACAGACTTAAATTTGAAGGAACAAATAAGGGGGTAGTTTCCGATAATACTCCCTAGGAAGATTTAGGTACTTCGACATTAGGTGATATACTAGAGCGACTACGAAATTAAGATAGGATATTAACTAGTTGTCTTAAAGTAATGATTATGTTAATCTTTACTATAGATACTAATCATATAATGTAATTATTAACATAGTTGTGTATAATATTTACATCCACAGATTCATTTAACATGGGAATAACTGCCATTTTGTAGGCATATTATAGCATCTGGTAGATGTAATTTATAATGATATATAATTTTTGATATCTGTTATACGGTGAGTAGGTTTGCGGCAAGTTTTATTATTATTAGTAATACGATTGATTTTGAGCCTATCAATTGGCAGTTAGACATAAATTCTTTTGCTAATTCAACGACCGGAATGGTTCAGTTCTTTCCTCGCTGTAGGAATAAGGGACGTGGCACGGACATCAAACAACCGCCCCGACTTTTCGAGGCAGTACAATATTAATTCACAATATACCCTGTGCGAAATATATTCCACTTGATAATATTATATAAAACATATCATTGGCAATATTTAAGTCCCTTACTCCCTTTACAATTCAACTAAACAACAATTGCAATTTCCCTAAAATCTTGCTTGACTCAGATTTGAAACCAACAGAAGACTTTCAAAGAAGTCCTAAGCGCAGTAGACATTGCAGTTTGTAAATTATAGTCGAGTGTAGATTCACGTCAAGATAGTTAAGATCTATAAGTACGAATATGTCTAGAATACCAATTGTGTACTAACGTACATCATTTCATTATATTGATCCCCTTTAAAATTTATAAGTTTTATTTACAAATACATAGTTTTAATCTCTTCGAATATTTCAAAACGTTTGGATGAAATCAGAAAGGTGAAGGTGACTCATTTACATATAATTTTGATAGGTACATAAGGTTATAACGTAAAATTATAAATATGAAGTGAATACGTATGTATCTAAGTTACTACAATCATGTATCTACGCACCGCTGTCGTACTTTAGACAATTGGTATCAAGTTGGTTAGAAAACAAAGGAATGGAAAAGGAGGAAAATAAAGAACAAAAAGTTATCAATGATAATAATAGTTTAATTATGAAATTAAAAATAAGAATGAAATTAACCACACAAAAGACTTAACATTAAAATAAGAAAATAGAAATGACATCTCAAACAACATTGAAATAATGAAATAGCAGTGGCCATAATGATAAAAAGAAGTCGGGCATTAACGGGTTCAGGAATTGAAAGTTTATGATACATGCGCCTTAGCCAAATTTATTTACTGATATGTTGGCCTTTATTCACATCGTTATGATATTATTAAATATCAAATACAGCGTAATATAAGAGATATATCTAAGCGCAATAAAATAAGCATATTTAGGATGATATGCTCTCTGCACAGATATGTCGAGCGAAACGCAAGAGCCGAGTGCACTCGGCCGAATACGAGCAGTAGTACGAGCGCAGTGTCGTATCTCACAGACTGATATGAAGACATTCAAAACAACTTCCACACTTTTCCTCAACGCATAACTTTAACTAACAAATTGAAACAATGTTCACTTACAATGAATAAAATTGCATATATTGCGCTTAATAAAACTCTCAAATATAATTTAACTGTAACATTTTCATCAACTTTTCAATAAATGTTAAGATTACCTCAATTACCTTTTACCTAAAATAATGTGTATTGACTTTAAATTTGGCATCTCGTCCTAAACACTGATCTATTTATTATTTTTAATAATATTACCATTATTATCTAAATATTTAAAATACTTCTCTAAACACATAAATCCCTATAATTATCTATTAGTCAATACCAATGTTACTGAGAAATGTTTAGGCCTGAAAACGCTACACACATTTACTAATTGGCTACGATTCAGCAGAAGCAACTGATCAGCGGGACTATACAAGAGCAAAACGTCGTTTGGAGAAACGAAACGGGATGTGTGTAGCGTTCTACGCGGAATACAGTGGATATGTAATCTCCTTTTTGTGATTTTGTTTTAATTAAATACATAATAATATTTTAAAATTACAAATGCGAAACCGCCGATCTCTCCTTAACAGACCTCCACCAGTCGCATACCACTCACATATTTCAAAACACAGGCGCAGAAACCTGCACCCTATTAGAAAAACATTTTCAAAAACGTGCAAAATATCACCACACCCTGGTCACCTAACATTATCTAAACCAAATATCTACTTTTATGTCCTTATCGTATGTAGGTACTGATTAATACAATTTGTATGATAATTTTTCTATTAAACTTACATCGTAATGACAATCTAATTTTTCAGTTTTATCAACTTACTAAGCTCTATTTTTATTTATTATTTACGGTACGTGATGCATGTATAATATACATTTAAAATAGTGTAAATATGTGATTTTATAATGACTTCAAATTGCTATACTAATAAAATGAATTTAAATATTCGACTATTAGTATCCTGCCTATGGGATATATTGAGACGAACTGATGAACGAAAATCCGCAGCGCTTCTGGCCGTTTCGTGGACAACTCAGCCATTACGAAGTTTGTGCCACATTATGCGTTAAAACGTCCTACCGTCATGCAAACCACTCTGTAAAACTATAGTTCACTTCCTTCTAGCCTAATTCAATTACCGACCGTGGCATTGTCAAGATATGTAATGCTTTCGACCTAACATTTGTGACTTACATTGTATAATTAGTAGGTATCCATTCGACAATAATTTCACTGGTGCTCATTGCCGACGTCCCGAATGGAGCTTGTTTCTTAACTCGTCATATTCAGGTATCTGTTTCACGCATTCTTTGCCTAATCACATAAACTGGACGTGTAACTGAACACTTAAAACTGGTCCTAACAGTTAGAGCATAGGTTTTATATTTGAGTATCACTCTATTACCAAATTTATAATAAATAACATTTTTTTACAAAGCTTTCCTACCAGAGTTCAGACGAATCGAGACGAATTACAAGTTTTTCGTAACGTAAAATCACTTATCCACAAACTTAATCTCTTTCGCATTGGACTAGACGCATTTTAATTAATTTAAGAAGGCAAAGATGTGTGAAAACCAATTGAGAACTTAGCAAAGTCCAAGAAGCGTGAAAAGCTTTAGTCATCGAAGTCGGAGGGTGTCTATATACAAAATGAAGTGTGGAGGGGAGAGTTATTTAACTAAAATACTGTTGTTTCAATGTAGTTATTGTGACCTAGTGTAAATACTGCTGAACAGTCAGAGCACATCAGATCTCGCTAATACTTGGAGTGCCGCAGCTCCGCGCGCCAGTGTGGCCGCGCCTTAGTACAATATACTTACTGAAAATTATTCTAAAAAATACGTCATCGCGGCGCGGCCGCCCTGCGCCGCTGCGGGGCTCGACATAAATAAATAATTACTCTATAGTTAACTGCTTATTGAATGTATGCACGAGCATTTATAATATGTTGTAGCTACCATTAATATAAATTAACATCAAAATAAATGCATCATGTCACTATTATGTCACCGAACGTAACGTTTAAACAGTGATATATAAATCTAGATGCTTAGCAATAAGAGTTGTGATTACACTAACTAATCGAAGAACTACAGAAACGAAAACAGTTGATATTCTCCTTAACAACGAAACAAGTTTGGAAGCATCGTAGAGATAGTACTCGTAGTATAGGCACCGGCGGACCGGCCGTAGAAGACGTCTAAAATATATTATTACAAATTATCACTAAAACTAATATTGCACACACATACACATTTCTAAACGTAACATTCCAGCAAAAATAAAATAAGAAAAATGTGTATGCGTACAAAACTATATAATCATCATACTTATTAAAGAAATGCATTAATAGTAAATTGTGCATATTAAAATAGAGAATAAAATATATTTATAAAATATAATTTTAGACTTATAACTGCAAATTATATGGGACAAAGTAATATTTTTAACAATCTGATAATATGGATTTTTATATAAAAAAATGTATGGTGGTATTACACAGCCAGCCATACATCTGCAAAACTAACATAGGCAATGTTTCACACTGCGATCAGAACATTTCACCAAAGTTGCCAAATGTAAATAATTCTAGCGCAATCTAATTGCTGAATATATACTGTTCTGATAATACAATTTAAACATGAAATCATAATACAGGGAAATCACTGGGATTTTTATAAAAAATAAATTATTTAAATGAATGGAATGAATATCACACATACAAGAAACCCTCTCTGTTGTAAATAGATAGGTACGTTTAGTCGAGTGTAAAAATATAAGGTGAAACTTAGCTGCCTCCATGACGACGATACCTTAGATTAGATGTACAGTAACAGTAAAACGTACGTATTTATTAAGAAAATAGAGTAGCTCTTAATTTCTAGTGATCCGAGTAAGCGTAATACAGATTATATTTTACTTTTCAGTCGAGTGAAATTCTCGATTGTGAGAGGTACGTTGTCGCCAGTCGGTGACGGTGGACTGGGTCGAGCCCCTGCCAGGTGCCCCGTTTTAAAAATAACGCTTTTAGAGTAGAGTGATATGAGGCACGTGTGTGGGCAGAGGCCCGCAGTACTGGCAATAGTGTGTGATATTCCGAAGACTGCTCGTCCGTTTAGATGCTCGACTTGGAGAAGGACACTCTGAGGTGGTTGGACTCCGACAGCTGGTAGTTGTGCATCTTGATGAGCGCCGCCACCGCATCGTCAATGGACGGCAGTTGTACCAGCGCCATCTTGCGGTCCTTCCTGAAATTAACAAACACAAAAATAATGACAATAAAATAAAGTAGAAAATTATTTTATAAGCAACTAACAGTTATTAAAAGATTTTATTCGATCTCTGTGGCCTAGTAGTCATCATGCCAGTCTGCCACACAGAGTTCCCAGGTTCGATCCCCGGTCAGGTGTTATAAAATATATCTAACTAGTATCGTCGAGTTAGTATCCCATAACAGAACTTTAAGGCCAGGTCAATCTGTGTGATTAGTGTAATTGAAAATACCTCAACACATTAAAATCTTACCTACTCTTCATGTGCGAAAGCGCTCTTTGAGCTAGTTGAACCCTCACCATTCCTCCATCGGACTACGAAGCGCAGATAGAAATTTCACCCTTTTATCGTTGGAATACCAAAGAGTCGAACTAAACGCTTTGACAGTTCCTTTTTGGTTCGAGTAGCCAAGGTGTGGAATGAACTGCCTGCGTCTATATTCCCAGACAAATACAGTCCCGGGACATTCAAAAGTAGAATAAATGGGTATCTCTTGGATAGGCATGTAACATCCTCGTCTTCATCGTCACTTACCATCAGGTGAGATGGGAGACAAATGCCTAATGCAATAATTAGTAAAAAAAAACAATTGCATGAGATTTTTTATTCTTTGATATAAAATGCATGAAGGAACAGTTAACACTTTCGCTGACACTGCCCGCCTGTAGACGTAATTCTATTGTTATTCCTTTTGTGCCTGATCCAGTGTCAGTGAACGAGTTAATTAAATAGTATAACAAAACTTACGGGAAGAACTTGAAAGCCTTGATCGTGAATCCCCGTTTGGTAAATGCATCCTTGATGTCGTCTTCTGAGACCGTTGCTCTGAAACAAAAAACAGTTCCTGTGAGTCCATCTGCACATTCGGAAATGTAATGGAGGCGATATGTTCATTCGCGATGAACGCGAAGGCGGCTTGGATTGGGCTTTAACTCACGGAATGTTCGATAGATGTAACGTCGCGCTGGGCGGGTAGATGTTCTGGTAGTTTTTGCTGCCAGGCTTCTTGAATCTGTGGAGAGGGCTCTGCGAGTAGTCCCTGGAAATAACACAAAGAAAATTGTTTTGTAGATATACTATTCCGTATGTTGGTCCCACATTAGGCTTAAAAATACTAGGTATAATAATCTATAATAATATCTATAAATTAGTCTATGAGTTACATAATCAATAATATTGGATATGTATTTTTCTTTTGTCGATTAAACAATAAAAGATAAAGCCTTTTGTAATTCCGCGTGATATCATGGTTTGCTACACTTTTCAGCAAACATTGACGTCACGAGCCCCCACTCATAAACTTTGACGCGCTTTATCTTTATCATTTATTGTTTATTTAGCACAAGAACAAAAACGTTTTATTTTTATTTCTTTCTTTACAATATTTTTGATTATCTTACTGACGGACTAATTTGAATGTTATTATTTTGATCCAAGAAACTAACCTATTGTCATCCTGAAAATATAATACGAGTAACTCCCGTACCAAATTGTTTATGTCATCGTTGACTTCAATAAGAAAAACTGCAATGAACTAAATTTATCGCACTTTTGCTATCTACAGTAAATTCTTGACGATCTGTACCCTATTCAATCATTAGAAGGTAAAAAAATACAATGGGAAAAAGAGGTAGGTAGAAAGAAGAACCATGTAATGTACAAAGCTAACCTGGTGAGGCCAGCATCGGGCTGCCCTTCCTTGGGGAGCTGCACGGTTTGGTGCTTGCTCAGCATCACACGCATCGCCTTGCCGAACACGCGCAGCTTGTCCATGTGGGTCATCGCTGCAATCGAATTAAAAAAAAACCTTTATGGGAATCCTACATTATTTTTAGCATTAAACCATCATTTTAGCATGTGAAAAAACATATTTAGACTACATTTTCACTTTATTGTACCTATCAAAATTCAATTAAAACAATGTAGCCATTGCATTTGAAATCATATACAAAGTCAACGTAAGGTCTAAATAACAAACCTAGATGAGCTTGGTGGGGCTCTGCCATCTGAATGAGAGCTGAATCCTTCTTGTTGTAGAGGATCTTCACCCGCTGCACATCGCCGTACACGCCTAAACACAAAAAGGTCTTATAAACCGAACAACGTATGCGTTCATTTGTTCGTTACAGACTATTCGGCCCGAGCGGGCTCAATGGACATTGAATCGAGATTGACTACCGTTTCACTGAACATTGCTTGTTATTCGCGTGCTTTGTTTTTGAATACACATCCCGAGCTTCCAATGAAATTTTACGCGATTCAATCATTGATAAATAAATCTAAATCCAATGTCGTTTTATGCTGTAAATGTAACCCTTTTACGGCTGGCTATCCCAAATGTGTTCACAATTTTTGGTAACAAATTGGTTCTGAATATTTGAATTTTCAATTTGCAGTAAACTTGGAAACACAATCGAGAGGCCTCACAATGTTGTCTAAGAAAAGAAAATAATTAGAGAGAGAACTAAACTAAACGACTACTGTTATGACGCCATTGCGACGGTAATATACATAATATTTTAGTTAAATTTGTAATACATAATAATGTCGTGTATCAAGACAGTCGGAAATAATACAGAAGGGAAACAAAACAAGCTCTAATTCGGTCACGTTAAGCTTTCGATTGATGCCGTAGCTGACAGTGAGTCGCCTTAGAAGCTGCGGCTCTATCAAGCGTTACTAAGTAGCAATGTACTGTGGTTACTCTGTACCATGTACTTGTAAATTTATAACAGAGATAACTCACATAAACTATTCGGAAGAATGTTTCTATTTAATCACAAAATATGTAAATAAATAATAACACTTCTACAAAAACATTTGACAAAATGCAAACAATATCTGCTTATAAGTAACAGTTGGACAGACAGAAAATAAAATAATAATGAAACAAAGACAACACTGGGTAGACAGTAGATTAACTAACTTAGCTACATCTAGGCGTCTGAAACACAAATTGTCAAGTTAATAAAGCGTTTAGATTCGATAGTGTTATCAAGCGAAGCTTCGACACAACGGATGCGGTTATCAGAACAGAAGTCGAGAATGTTAGGTGACAATTTGTCTTCCAGGCGACAGGGCTCAGGAGTAATATTAATGTTTTAATATAAAATACGGAATGTATGTGCACACGTACCGAAAAGGGTAAAGAGAGCGTCAGGCGTGACCATCTAAAACAATAGGAAAGAGATAGAGACAGTATTATAAATAGTCGTAAAAGATATCTGACATCATATCTATAAATAAATTAGCAACTTATTTTTAAGGAGTTTAAGAATATATACGTGATAATAGCCTGTAACGCCGTTTATATTAGTGAATGCATTAGTGATATGTCGATGTGAGCCCAATGCGGCGTGGACGGAGAGAATCAGACGTTACCGGCTATTGTGTAAGCTTAATGATAGACATTAAACTACTTTGCCAAATTTTTCGTATTTTTTTGAGAAGAAAATAATTTTATTATTCATTAGATGTATGTATTCATTCTGTACGAGACTTTTGTCTTAGGAAAAAATACAAATACCATTTCGAATATGAGTAACGTCAATCTTAATTTCACCTTAACATGTATGGTGTATTTCGGAGGGAGGGTATATAACGTAAAATTGCGAAATTCGTAACTGTTGGGAACAAATAAACAGAGTGATTGTTTGTGGAAAATGAAAGTGTGAGAGTGTATACTAACCTCTTCGTTTAGGTTAGAGACCAGAAGCACCGTGGCAAGGGGCAGCGGTGGCGCGGCGAGAGCACGCAGGGCGGGCGATGCTGGAGTCAGGGTGAGAGCCCCGAAGGCCGGCAGCCCCACGCCGCCCACGCCGACGCCGTACGGAGAGGCCAGGCCGGAGCCCAGGCCTAGGAACTGAGGCGCCAGTACACCACCACCTATTTGGAAAATGTAAAGTTGAAGTTCCTGGACGTTCTAAATGTACATCTTTGAAGCCTACTTAGATTTTAAAATAATGAAATATTACCCTAATTTGTAAGTAGGGACGAATAATTTCGGTAAGTAGGGACTTTTTGCGCAGTTATTTATTATGTAGCCAATCTTCTTCGCTCCATTTCCACCTTCTTTCATAAATTATCGTCTAATTTGAAAAAATACGCCGTTATATTGAACAAAAAACGATATCAAATTTGCAGTGTCGGAATGATCCTCACACATTACAATCCTCTACGGTGCGATGCGGATTTATGAGAAGTTATTAGTCACTGTGGGAATATTTAACATTGAATTATGAATAATAAACAAGAAAAGGGCTACCGTGGAACAGAGAATTTACCTAATTTGAAATGTGCGAGTTTGTGCGGAAGACTGTTTATTTCAAAGTAAACTTATACGCACACATAAATGGCAATATAGGTATGTAAATATACGGTGTAAAAGAAAATAAACAAAAGAAGCATAACCAGGATGAGATAATAGGAACTGAGCTGGAAACTTCAACTACTTTAAAGCTTAGTTGCTCTCTCTCTATAAAAATTAAATGTCGTTGAAAAACGTGCAAGCGAGAGAACAGTTGGAATCTCCAAATTGCTTCGGATGCAGGGCGTGCTCTTCGAAGGTTATCGAGGGACTACGATATGGGACCTGATATAGTAGGTAACACAGAGCGTACACACCCCAGATGTCGAAGACAAAAATGTATGCAAAAGAGCGAACAAGCTAGGCGCTCGTATCTTAAGTTCTCCTTTAGCGAACATTTCGTTTATCGTGCGTCTCGAGCGCATACGCTTTACACATGTTATACCAAGTCCCTAAGATACAGATGTGAGCGAGTCGAGAGCGGTGTTCGAAGCGTCCAGGTGCTCAGAGTAGTGGAGGACTAACTCATCCTGGATGCGAGGGCCAGGGCGAGGCGTGCCCGCAGTGGCATCAACTCACTGGTCAACAGTTGATGGGCGTCGCTGTCGCCGGATGGCAGAGTCGGGTTGGTGTAGTCGCGCGACTTGTCATTGTTGTATTTCACGTTAAGACAGGTCATCTTTGAGTAGTCAATGCGGAGCGTGCAGCAACCGTTGTAGATATTCTGTCCATCCAAAGCCTGCGAACAAAGACCAAAAGGTTTAGTAAATACAAATAAAAACACCTTCGAGTTACGGGAAAGATCTGACCCTATGTTGTCTGTAACTCTATGTTACATATATAATTACTTATATTTTTACTTAAATAATTACTTGTATTTTTTTTTTCATAAAAGGTAATCCGGTAATCCTTTCTTAACGATGTTACTATGAAATAAGCTAAGCAACTCTGCGAAAAAGAAAAAAGGCGTGTCAAAATCGTTAGGTCGGGGCACACAGCTATTTGTTTGTGCGCGTCGCCTGCGGGCGGCTGATAACGCCGCATCGCGATAGAAAAGAGAATTAATTAAAATGCAACAGCACTCAACCCATTCTGCAAGCTTTATGCTCTTAACTCGCCGACACGTATACAATATTTTTATAATGAATGCAAGCTAACACGTTTGTGCTACCAAAGAAAATATGAGCGAAGCGAAAATGTGAATTCTTGACCGCGTATTTAATCTACACTCACTCAATTGACAGACACTAATAGAATTATCCGATGCAGCATTCATTTTGATATCTTTTCCATTGACAAAACAAAAACGAAGACAAGCAGCAACCGGTGATTAATATCTTATTCTTGGGCATAATTTCAAAGGGTTCAATATTGGAATCTTCGTTTCGTCGGGACCGTCAACTTCCGTCGCCCGCGGCCGGCCCTCTAAATCGAAATTATTAATTCAACTAATTAACAACAGTGTTTCCCTGTGTTTATCAAGTATTTTCTAAGAATCTCTGGGCTTTTAGAATAATGTTTAATATCCATTTTGAGGTACAAAGGGTACAAAAGCTAAGAAGTAGCATTTTATGTAGGAAAATTATAAAGAATACGGCGAAGTATTAAATATGAAAAAGGGAAGTATTTTTCCAGAGATAAAAATTAAAAGGGCCGAATTATTTAATTCCCGAGAAGTAAACTGGAGTTCTTTTGCTACCGTCATCTATCAAATGAAGCCGAATAAAATGTTTTGGATTTTTAATGTGTTTTATAAAAGAATACGAGTAATTGACGCGAAGCGTCTCTGCTTCAGCTTGAGCAAAAATCCTTTCGTATGTCCGGCTATTCTCCTTTTAAGTGATATTTCTTAACCGATTCTCGTGAAATTTTCTGTAGTGGTTTCAGAACTAAATTCTTTTTTGTCAATTCAGACTTTGGAAATATTTAGAAATGTGTTCAAAATGCTGTGGTAAGACTCGCGAAAGCCTCTAGCAATATATACTTACAACAACCAAAGGGACAATATTTGTCAATATTTATAAGGAAAATGCCTACAATGGTAGTCGGTAACTTATGTTTGTACACCAGATCTTTTTCTTATTTAGTGGTTTTTGTCCCTGTACTAAAGGATTTATATAAGTAGCCCAGACCATAATATGCATTGTTCGCGTTGTTTTTGACCCTCTTTCGGCTCCATATACCCTTTCCAATTAATTTCTTATAAAACATAGTAAAAACTAAAAAACTTCGCAAATATATGGTTATGAATGGGCGGTAGTTAGTGTAAATCAAATAGCTCTTTTACAAACCAATAAAAATATCAGAGACGCAACCAAGACGCAAAAGTTTGATGTCGGTACGTTGGATATTGACTGTAGATTTAATAAATTTCTGTTCTATATGCAAATGCGACCCCCTGATGTGTAGACGTGAATAGATTGGCTCGTTTAAAGCTCAACTTATATGGAAATGCGAAAGGCACGTAAGAAAACGTGGAAGAAGATCGGTTCGATACGTAATTAGTTTTGTAGACCCTTGCGGCTTCAATTCGATTTGGCGATGAATGCCGAAATGCCGAATGCACGCGAGGAGCGTGAGCGACTCTAACGAGTAATTAATTTACAATTCTAATGTCTTCCCCTTAACGCATACATAAATTGTTAAGTACGTTTAAGACAAATGAGACTGTTATGTTTTATTCCATTTTCTGTGCTTTGGTAAAATAATTTCTTGTTTATATTAATACGAATAATTTCGAATTAGCAAGTATTGCTAAAATCAAATAATATTAATAGGCCACATGGCCTATTGATGAAGTTAGTATAGGGGTAGTAACGCAAATCTTAATGTAGTTGTTCCTAACAAAAGATGTATATAAGAAAAAATAAGGCATACGTATAATAATTAACTATTTGAGCTAACTTTGTAATATAAAGCTATTATTTGTTCTCTAAACAATAGATCTTGAAGTATAGATTTTGACAAACAATATACTTTGAAGTATTTTGCAAATACAACCTAAAAAATACTTGTCGTCTAATTTTTTAAATATAATAAATAAAATCAATCAATATGTCGAAAACTGCCTCACATAAGCTTATAAATAGTTTATTTTACACAATTTGATCAATTTATTAAGATTTTTTTTCAGTAAAAATGAAATACATTTTTCAGTTTATTTTGGAACAACCTCAGAACACCGCCACTCTTGACAGTTGGCAACCCCCTCTTGCCAAACACACTTTTTTAATGAAAACCATCGAGATACCAGTAGACCATTGCCGAAGCCTTTGAAAATAATAAAAAGTAAAATCAAATTATAGTAGGATGAAACCTATTTCAAACGGAAGAGAACTTTAGAAAAAAAAACAATAAAGGAAAAATAATAAATCTGAGGTCGGGAAGTGAATTTCGTGAAAAAATAAACAATTTTGTTGATAAAAATCCAAAAACATGGTTATTTGAATTTTTTACATACATTTTGAGGTTGTGTGAAAAAATGTATATACGAAAGGGGTAGAACTTTTTATTACCTACATCATTGCACATAACTTTTTTCCACAGGACTTGTAGTTTTATCGGAAATCGAAATAAACCGTTTTAAAACTTAAAAACTCACCTCCGTCCACTTCTCGACCTCAGATCGCCCGAAAATATGTTTCCTTTAATTTGTGTTATATTCTCTTCTTTTTGCAATGAGTTTCATCATACTATATTTTTTTTGGTTTCAAAAATTATCGGCTCTGGTCTACAGTTCGTACATGTCATTAAAAAAAACTTACACTTCACGCTAATACTTTATAATCTTTCTAATTTGCTAACTAGATACAAATCTATTAGGCGATCACAATCTTATTATCAGACGTTTTATTCGCAATTAAATCTATGAGGATATCTTCCCCGCTTAACGTTTGTCGTGGTCTCGCCAAAGAAAGGAAAGAAAAAATGTAAGAGGGCAAAGAAGGATTTTGAATTGCAGATTAATTTCTTTACTTTTTATAAGCTTTTTCGGGGGCACTTTTAAATTTAAGTCGGTCGTCACTTTGGGAAGACTTATTTTGATCTTCAAAATCGAGCATTGTTGTAACAAAACTCTGAATGTATTAGGGTAAGTGATGACTATAATTTTATGTAGCAATGTTTCATACCGAAATATGATTTTAAATGTTAAATTACGAGCGATGATGAAAAAAAGTGTTTTTTATTTTTTCATTTGATTTTCTTTTCACCTAAATCTTCAAAGCAGTTTAAAATGTAGACTTCCATAAAATGAATAGCTATCTATGTTATTGATATTTGTTCCATAATAGAACTAAGCTATAGCTTTTGCCTTTGCGCTTATTGACTCTGTCTATCCCTAAAGGGATACAGACAAGAATAAATCTCTTTATCCTAGAAGCACGAGTGATCAGTTTACCGCGAGACAACATTGTTAATGCTATTGATAGTTTGTGCTTAGCGAAATCAAGTAACGGACCGCAGCCACAGCAATTAATGAGTTTGTGCTAATTAATCCGCAATCTCACCGGATAGAGTTAGAACTATACCTAAACATTCGTTACAAGCCTGACAAAGCAACCGTTATTTATTAACGTTACCTTAAAATACTTTTAAATTATGATTCTCACAATTGGTGAGTGCTGCAATTATGTAGTAGATTGGGGATATTGTGAAGCGCGTTAGGTGCGTTTTCTTTTACGCAGTTCTGGGGGAAAAGTCTGAAAAACTCTCTGACAGTTCATAACAGATTACGCTATGCTACCTTTATAAATGTAGCATTTGAATTTAAGGGCCTTTTAGACACTATTTGCTCCATTACATGAAGAGACGCGGTTGTGAACTCCACTGGCCAAACCCCCTTAACAACATCAGAAATACAAGTAGCAAAGAAAACAGTTCTTAAAATAACACGGCATTGTCGCCTCCCGAAAGTATCCACGAACAAATGGAGTGAAGTGACACGGTAACTTGTTAGCAATACTTTGTGACCAACTGCACGGAGCCGCTTTATTATGCCGGCCCTCCCTAGTATCAATATTCGCGGGAATTTTATTTTAATTTTGCGGAACGGTTATTTGCGCCCACGGAGGGGGTCGTAATTGAGGTAAAAAAAATATTAGGAGGAGTGACAAGGTGATAAAACGTCAAACGTCACGCCCGATTTGAAATTGCGATCTTTTACTGCGTAATGGGGAGGAGCGAAAGTCCGGAAATGGAATCTTTTGGGAACTTATTGACCTTATGACGAAATTGAACTTACAAAGGTTTACGAGCTACAAGGAAAGCTATTATTTTTATGTGTATCCAGTACGCTCAAAAATACTTAAATTAAAATTTTATTAAGTTACTAGCTTACCACCGTGGCCACCCGTGGCCACGCCCGCGTCGCTGTTCCCTCGGGAACAGTACTTTTTCCCGGGATAAAAAGTTCACTATCTCTTTCTCCGTACCCCAGACAACGGGTACGAAAAATATCATAACGATCGGTTCAGTAGATAGGGCGTGAAGGCGTAACGAACTCACTTTCGCATTTAGATATTAGTAAGGATACTACAAGAGAAAAGCTCACTGTGTCTATAGGTTAGACTTTTTGTAGATCTTAGGTGCAAAATATGTTGTTTATTTCTAGTTTGGCACGTGTATGTATGTATGTAAGTCGAATAGTTTTTGAGCACAATCTATGCTGACATATACATAAATTACAAATACAAAGCATGACTTCTTTTGATGTTTCTATACAAAAAAACCCCTGTTTATTTACATAGTGGCCGTGACGGGACAGGCCGTAGTCGTGGACGTAAGACGTAACAAGTGTCCTCCGTATCTCTTAATCACGTCGCCAATAATTGTTTTATCTTTAGCTCGTTAGAACTCGTTTAAGCAAAGCCTTCTTAGTGAAGGATTAAGTGCGGTCCGCCTTAATCTACCCCCGCTGCTAATTCTGGCGGTTTTTCCACGGAGACCAGATAAACGTTTTTGTTGGGGTCCCGCGCCGTTTAATATTTATAAGAGCGCATCGCGGAGTGCTCCTGTTGCAAGGATTACGTCCGCGATGGAATGCATTTCGTTTTTGTCAGTGACGTCAGAGCGTCAGAAAACTGAAATAAAAACGAATGGAAACGCTCTATTTTTCACGTGGACAATTCAAACTTGTGTTCTAACGGTAAACTCGGTAACTATCGTTGAGAAAAGGCGTTTTTTAAACTTTATGTTAAGTTGTGTGCATTTTATCCGAACTAATTGTTAGAAATAAATCGCTGAAGTTGAGCGCCTCTAACTCGCCCGTTAAACGGTTTTGTATTGAGCTGATAAATGTTAGCGCACTTATCCGCCGGCACACGATGCATCGAAAACAAACGCCGCTAAGAGCTTTTAACCACTTATTAATGAAAACACCAACAGACATTTTTAAATTGCTCTTCTTTTATCAACTGGCTTTTTGAAAGCGCCAAAAAGTACTGGTGCTATCAATATTTAAATCGCTTTAAAATAACTGTAGTGCGTAATTAGTGATATATCGACGAGAATATTTTGAATAGTTTTCAATAATATACACATGAATTATTTCAATTTTTATTTATGTAACATCATACAAATTTTATAAGGCGTAAATATTTACCATACCGTGGAACAATTAAAAGAACTTTAACTAGACTTCACAATTAGGGTGTGTACACATTTAGTGGCGACGCGTCACCGAACAAACCTCGTTCGCACCATTAGACAATGTAATTAATACTCGGGGTTACCCTAATTAGGTGACGGGTAGTGGCGAAACTGGCGGGAATCGGATGACGAAAGCTCAAAAACCTCGCCTACTTTTACCATAACAATTCGGTTCACTTACAGGGCGATACTTGCAATTAAATGGGAATTAAATGTAAATTGTGACGTTGAATTATGAAGCAGACTTCTGTCGCAGGGAGCTGAGCTTGAATCGGTATTGTCTAACAATATTATTGTTCGCGAAACATAATGGCATTGTTCCACGTGCTCGGGGCGTAGCGTAGTAAACGCGTGCGTTTACATATTTGAGATTTGTCGTGAATTATGCACAAAAGTGGTAGGAAAACTTCGCACTCGGCTGATTGTGAGCCGCCGCGTGATTGTAAGCAAACTAGGCGCAGAACACTAACAAAACAACTGCTGAACAATGTTTGACACGGTGACTAGATGATGCAGTGCAGCTCAGGCGCTGTTGACACATGGGGAATCCAAACAGGAGAGGGCGATGGCACGTGCAATTATTATGGGTCTTGGACTGTGCTAGGAGGCCCGAACTGTTGTTGCCCAGCTTGAAATTTCTATGAAGTTTGAACTTCGCATATTGTGCAAATGCAATGTAGAGGATTCCGCGAACTTTAGCTATTGTTTCGCATGTTTCTGTAGAGAATGGATTTTCACAGCGCTTTATTTTCACGGAAATTTTCAATATTTGTTGTATCGAAACCACGAATATTTTGATTTTATAATTTTCGATACCTACGATGAGTTTCGCAAAGCGAAGAATTTTCATCAAATATATATTAAATCCAATTGAGAAAAATCAAAAACTGTTTCTGATACGGCCGAATTTAGATCGATTTGGATAGTACAGTAATTTTTTTCGGAATTATTAGACGGCAAAAAATAACAGTGTAAGAAATAGTTCATTTTATAGTTAATCCTTAATCCAACAACGGATATAATTAATCTTAAGACTTGTCTAGTATTTGGGCATTTTCGCTCTAAATGGAAATGTTAAAAGATTGATATCAGTAATTCATAATATAGTCAAAAATAGGTAGGTTACATAAGAGTATATAATAGAGCCTTAGGGCGTGTTCGCAAACATATTCGAGATAGCTGACGGGCACAGCAAACGTCCCATTTTTGACGGTTACATTGTTTGAATACGCCGCGCTGCGTTGACTCAAAGGCGGTTAGACGTCGCGGTGCAAAGTGCAATTTTAAAATGTAAACAAAGCCCGCACCTTGAGTCCATAAACGCTATCTCGGATTTCGCCGTATTGAACCTCTGCGACCGCGCGCAGCACGTACCACGATCTCGTTGTTTACTTCGTTTATAAAAATTGTTTAAATTTAAATACCTCGTTTGTAAGCCAATATGAAGCGTTCGTCTATTTTTTTAAAACCTTTAATCTTCATCGGAGGCTTGGTGATAAGTCTCTATGATCTAATCTATAAAAAGGAGGGTGGTGATGTTGAACATACTGTCTTAACTCTTTCGGACTCTGTGTTCCAAAGCACCATAGCTGACGACGCAACCGGGATGAGGAGAAGCAGTTCAAATTTGTAAAAAAAATGTTATAGTTTGTTTTTATTTAGCTCGAAATGAGGCTGTTTGTTACGATTTGTCTGTGCCGTTCGGAAATGAGACGTATATATAATATAAGTTAACGGGAAAGTAACAGGTAGCTTCGATTAATTAATTGTTAAATTTAATTGTTTGATCTTATTAATTAGCAACTAAATTATCCTTCATCAAATAAGGTAGGTATAGCAGAAACACTGACAAAAAGAAAGCAGTAGAAACAACTCGGCATGTTTTTGCCAAAACAAGATAGACTGTTTGATTTTTTCTATTATTTTTCAAACAGCTGTGTTGAAATTCTACGTTATGTCACTCGCGTACATTAATAATTTTAAGCATTTACGCCTCTATAATAATGATCAATATGGCACACTTTTATAAACATATATATGTACTAGATACTTATAATTTTGTTCATGAGGCATTTGAGTAAGTGAGATCGAATATTTTGCATCGAAGCAAAACCTTATATATACGTCACTAGAATGTACAGTAGGAGGCAAATAAATGTGAATGTGTATTATTCTAAAAAAAAAAACAATTTCGGAAGTATTGTAAAAGCTTACTGAATCTTTTATTTATTTTAAAAACTTAACAACAAGGCTTTTTTAGACGAACCAACACTCGAAAATTTGTGCAGACTGTATTTCTAATAAGGTACCTTTATTTGAGCAGCTTGAGTGTAAATAAAACAGCGTATGAAAATAACTATTAAAATCTCTTACAGGTTCACGCTCTGGCGGGTAAGAACAAACGTACGTCCCAAAACAGAAAGAGGGTCATTATTATTTCAACAGCTTGTGGCGCGGCGCTATTACAACATTTGTTTTGTTGCTCCTATCTGTCGCAGATACAAAAAACGGGGTTTATTCAGAATGACGTGGAGGGATGCCGTGCTGTGTAATTGTATACCTACCAGGGAATGTGCAGTGAAAATAGTAAAATACGAACAGTCAGCTAGAATATCATAATAGCTGACATTAGAAATGCTTTTTAGTATTCCATGCCCAAATGGTAGAAAAGAGACACTATTACTAAGCTTCCGCTGTCCATCCGTCCGTTTCTCACAGGGCTGTATCTATTGAACCGTAATTGCCGTTATATTATGTTTTATATTAATATTTTATTTTCTTAAACATCATTTTTTAAAATTCAAATTACAATGACTTTAATAAGGACAATGTATACTCAGTCCACATACCTAGTTTTTAAGACAAACTATAATTGTAAGTTGACGTCGATTGGAAAAAATGCGCTGTGCAGTTTGTTGCCGCTTCTTCTGCACTCAACTTTGGAAGCGGCATTAAACTTAGCCATAAATAAATTACTGACGTCAACAATTCTCAGTTAAAAATATACGACAGTTAATAAGTGTCCAAATTACCTATATCAAATAAACGTTTTTGAATTTGAATTTGAATTTTGTTATAAAACAACAAATAAAAATCTTGGAACTAAAAATCTTTTTTGAACGTTTTTTTGCAGTTAAGTATTGTTTACCTAGTCCTTTCGTGTGTGATTCCGACTCTGACTTGTCTGTTATTATTTATTTTATACTTTTCGTTTGGAGCGATATGTGATTAAGTTTCCTAGCTTAGCGTTTTCACCTTCAACGTTAAGACATTATTCAAGAAAATATGCTTTATTTAAGAAAATATGCTTAGTAAAGTAATATACGTAACGGAAGTTTTAGACGACAATATTTATATAAAGATTCACGGTGTATTTTAAAAATAAACGAACATCAAGATCGTATTAAGAGCGCACATTCGTGTCTGCGTGCATAAGCCGCCCTCTGAAAAGATTTGATGGCAGGTTAGAGATTTATGTCAAGGATCATAGAGGCAGGGATCGAGGGATTTCAGCGCTCCTAACATCCGACTGTGCCCTTTGTGGCTGAGCACTATCCGGCTTCACTTCACTTTGTACCTCTTACTCCTGCTGCCACTTACCTCGCGGGACGTTTTAATTCCATTTCGAGGAAAACCCGCGAATGGTCGAACCCCCGAGTGCAGACGCACGCCCGCGAGCCTACTTCTCGTGTAGTCGGGAAACTCCCGATGGGTTTCCGGAAATACAGTTTTGTATATTTTAATGGTTACATGCATTTTAACGATACAATATCTGTCCGAACTGGATGTAAAGGCTAATTATATGACAATCAATACATCGGTAAATTTTTATCATTTCAGCCGCAAGAAGCCCACTGCACACATAGGCCTCTTCGAAGGATTTCCAAAATGACCGGTTGGAAGCGGCCTGTATCTAGATACAGGCCGTTAACGCTGGCGTTTACGTGCGACATTGGTCAGGTCGTCCGACGAACTGGTCGGTGGGTGATCGACGCTGCGCTTACCGCTACGTAGTCACCATATGAGTACCTTTCTGCTCTACGCACACTACCACTTAAACGAGCTAATCTTCTGAGCTACATCGGTGACTTTTGTTTTTATGGAACTCCTCATTTCTGTCTCGTAGAGAAGTATAGATACTTCTCTACGAGACAGAAATGAGGAGTAGAACTAGACACTAGAAGTGTAGCCATCCATCCGCCCTCCAAGTAGCTCTTTGAGCGAACTTGAGCATGAGGCCCATAGTAAGGCACGACATTTCGGACACGTAAGTCATCACTGGTAACACACATTGAAGACTTTCGACTATAGGCACCGAGGTATTTTGGACGAAAGACATTGCGGAGCTTCCCAAACGCTGCCCAGCCGAGTCGAATCCTTTGAAAGACCTCGTCCCTGAAGCCGGCACCTTCAACCTGGATCAACTGACCCGGGTAGATATATTGATCATCAGCTTCAATGATGAAGTTCACAATGGACATTATTTTCGTTTCGTCCATGTTCATTTTAAGGCCAACTTGTTGGAAACTTTATTGAAGTAATTGAGCATGGCACTTAGGCACTTAAGCGATTCTGCCATGACAACAATGTCATCAGCAAAACAAAGGTGAATTATATACTCGCCATTAACATAAGTCAAGTTATTCCCATTCCAGGAGCTCGAAGGAATCTTCCAAAGCAGCGGTGAACAGTTTCAGAGAAATTATGTCTCCCTGTCTCACCCTACTGTGCGGTAGAATAGTCCTCGTGCTTTGCTCCTGTACTGGGAACTGACATGATAGCGTTGCTGACAAATCACACCCCCAAAGTAAGTTCGAGGACTTTTGTTATGAGATACTAATTTAACGAGATATTTTATAACATACATAACATGCTTTTTGCAATTATTTATTAACAGTTTTATACATTACACTTGAAATAGTCTTTAGAGCGTGATTATTGCGATAGAAAAACATGAGACTCATAAAAATTGTCCTCCGACATTGTAAGCTCGTTAGTGGATGTGCCGATTTACGAAGTTAGGCCATAGATCAAATATATTTAGTAGATAAAGCTATCTAAAAGAAATTACTAAAAGTTAAGCCATGAACCAGTCACGAATAGCCAAAACTTTTTACGGGCTTTTCCGTGCTTCAGAAGGCACTCTAAGCCGTTGATCCCAGCTGGAATGGCGGTTGCATTTGGGCAGCTTCAGAAATCTGATACCAGTGATGGCCACTTCCACGCATGAAAAGCAGCTTTCCAAATGGATTTAAATGCCAACTATCTTCACCCTTTAATCATCATATGGTTTATATTAGAATACTTTCAGAATATTTTTAATACCAATTAAAGATATTTAAAATAAGCCGTGTTTCCAGACAGCATTCGATATAAACTTTCATTTAGTTACATTAAATCTCATCGATTTATAACACTGTTCAGATTGAATAAACGAAAAATCAATCTCTGATCTTATAGTCACTCGTAAGTATAAAGGTATTGCTGAACAAAGTCATAATAAGACGATTTTTATGACCGAGATAACAGAGTGATACGTTGTCTATATAATAGAGATGTCAGAGGTTACGCCTTAACGAGAACTGCTTATTGCCGACCACTGTACCACTAATGCATTGTTATTACACTATCAATATGTCTCTTCCAATACCGAGCTGGTTTATCGGTCTATAAACTGATCTTTAGTGTAGAAGGATAGTGTACGTTTTGATTAGATAGTTCGAGAGCTTCACATTGTATTAAATACAGAACGCTAAACGTTGAGCAGAAATCTTCAGCTCAGCGTTGATTGCAATATCTTTTTATAATTTGGTATACCTAAATAAAAACATAGGTGTAGTATTATCTCCACAAGATTTTTCGAAGCGTCATTTTAAAAACAATACTAACAATATTTAAAATATCAGTATTCTATACTTGGTACTATTCGCTGTGCTTTGCTAGTCATTCCGAATAGATTTCAAGATATACTGGAATCAATTTTAAATGGTAATGGAAAAGCTATAATATTTGTCGATTTCCAAAGGTAATAACAGTGTAATCAAAGGCCTATAAAATTCGATGGGTCATCAAATTGTCTTGTCAATTAAAAAATATCGGGTCGAACACTGCACTGCGCAATTACGCGCTTGCACGTAATTTCTACGAATATACACGTGAATAATGGCATTCGTCATGTTTAGAGTAAATGTATACAAGCTGGGTCTCGCTCCGTTTCAACCACCACATGAAGAGGGGAACAGAAGGACAGCCTTGATACTAATTCACTTTTTAACCGACATTCGTATACAACATTTTCCTGTGTAATTTAAGTGCGAAAGACGAAGGTGCGAAAAGCTTAGAGGCGAATGAATTGAGGTGCGAAGAGATGAGGCGCGAATGAACTAAGATGCGAAGAGCTAAGGCGCGAATGAACCCAGGTGCGAACAGCTCAGGCGCAAATGAACCTAGTTACACAGAACTGAAATCTCCGCAGAAATCAGGAGCAAAGAAGAGCATTGATTAAAGATATGGTGAACGAAACGAAAGAAAATGTGCACGTCCATATTTTTAAGGTAGTCAATCGTGAAAATTGAAATTTGAACGACCAATATATAGGTTTCACTGCCCGAAGATGCCTTGTGTAGAGGCGAAACATGTGTTGTAACTTCAACGGATGTAGCAGTATTGCATACGTATATCAACTATAGGTGGCGGTCATGAAGGTACTAATAGTAGTGGGTGGCGTTGGCCAGCAATAGTTTGCATGAACTAACTGGTGGCGGAAGCACGCAAAGTAAATTAACTCAAAGTAAATGTACCTTTGACGTCCGCAAAGTAACACCTGAATGTATTAACTATCTTAAGAACAAAATGTTTTACTATCTTAAAAATATGGACATATGCTTACCATATAACATACGTTGCTTTTGGTATGGTTTAAAATCCCTTATTTAGAAAGAAGAGTAGCAATAAGTTTCACGACTGACTACTTTAAAAATATATACGTGCACATTTTTTTTTGTTTCATTCGCCGTATCTCTAATCAATACTCTTCTTTGCTAATGATTCCTGCGGAGATTTCAGTTCTGTGTGACTGGGTTCTTTCGCGCCTGAACTGTTCACATCTGGGTTCATTCACGCCTTAGCTCTTCGCATCTCAGTTCATTCGCGCGTCAGCTTTTCGCACCTCAGTTCTTTCGTGTCTAAGCACTTCGCGCCTGGGTACATTCGCGCCTCATCTCATCGCACCTCAGTTTATTCGCGCCTTAGCTCTTTGCACCTCAGTTCATTCGCGGGTCAGCTTTTCGCAACTGAGTTCGCTCGCACCTCAGCACTTCGCACCTTCGTCTTTCCCACCTAAATTACACACTCGTGCTAGGAAGGACAAAACTTTCATTCTAGAAAAGATACAAAGTTCGTTCTCAAAGGTTCCCGAAATATCTTCACTACATTTATCCCTCAGGAGTAGTATTTTATTTTTTGGATGAAAGATATCCTTGTTCTCCGTACCCCTGACAATTTGTACTTATGCAAATTTTCTTGGCGATCAGCTCATATGCAAACTCATATTTGCATTTATAAGTTCTGTCGTATCATTATGACTTGGTCCTATACTTAGCATTTTTGCAGTGAAAACTTCTTTAGCAGCGTTGTGCACTTGTCAGGACACGTGACCTGAGACCGCTGCAAAGGCGAGTTTTCACTTCTGCCGGCACTCCCGGTGCAACGCTTTGTTTTAATTTCAAACATCTATCAGGATATAGCTATTAGCCAACGATACTTGTCTTTGGTGATCCGTACGAAAATTGCATTAATGTAACCAAAGGTATCAAATATTTGCCTATAGATGTCTTCATTGGGCGAGTAAGGATGGAGTAATTTCTCGGACCATGCTAAGATTTTGTAGACGACTATTTTTGTCTGTATGACTATACAATTGTCACCAAGAAAAAAGTGTCGCATCTGTCAGTGTTCATTTTGCGGTACGACCGACATTACTAAGTTGCTCACAAGAGCACTAATTTGCGAAGAGCCATGTTCCAAGACTTGCGAATTGTTCCCGACTGAATAGAGCACTCGTTACGACATTGTATTGTATGGGGCAGAATGCAATTGATAAATATGCGCTCGTATGCTTTCGGGGAACATTGATGACATATTTTAACAAACTTTATTATGATTTCTTAGTAAAAGCTTGATAATTTAGAACTTTTTACTAAAAGTGGCTTTTAACTCAGTGGTATGGTCGGAACAAAAACTTGCACCTTGGCCAAAGTCAAGTTACTTAAAGAAACCGCCGGTACTATAACGAAAATCCAATACGAGTAGTACTAGATAAATCACCAATGTGTCATTTAATATCATAGCTTTTATTACTAAAATATTCGTATTGAATTGGTTTAATAACGACGTAGCTTTAGATCCATTACTGCACGTCATCGAGAGTTAAATCGCATTACATCGCGCACTAGCACAACATCTCTAAGCTACACAATCCCGCCAACGCTGCCTCCTATTACGTTCAACTCCAATCAGCCAGCGAGTTGATGGGACTTAGCGTTGCTAAGTTTTCACCACTCCGCTTTGCCGGTGATATCTCAATTTCACGAGAGGGGTTTCCCCGCTTGCAGGCATTAATCTGCGGGCCAAGTTACAAACTGCAATACGGACTTATTTTGCAATTAACGCTACTTCATATTATGTGCAATGATATGTTGAAATGTCATTTGATATTTTCGCTACAGGTTTGTAGTTTGGACCAAACGCGTTAAGCTCTTCGGGAATCGGGCGTAAAGAGCGACTAATTAGGGCGGATAGTCAACTCGCTATTGTAGAATTCATTAGCGAATTGTGCGCCGCGACAGACGTATTACAGACTCAAATTCATGAGGCGCTCATATGGTGTAGCGTGTAATTACGTTTGGTTTAATTAAATGATTATTTATTCAAATAAAGCTGTGTAAAAACATCAGAGGGTTACAATCGCGCAGAAATCACCCCTATCGCAAAATGTATCAATACACATCGAATAAAAAACGACGAACAAAACGTGCGTTGTCAGTCGTTCGGAAACAAAGTTACCTGCAGCGATTCATAACAATCACGAAACGGAAAAAACAAAAACTCAATAATTATACTCGTAAAGCGAGTTTGCGGAAGCCGCAAAACGAAATTTAATTTGCCCTGAACGCTGCATCAGAAATAAAGTTAAAACAGTCGCTGCAGAAGGCTGCCGCGGCAGGACCAACTTCTAACGCAAATGAATAGCGAATGGGAAAAGTTGTTGGAGAAAAATGATGTCCCAGCCGGCGAGTGAGGCGGCATTGTCGCGCGAGGCTGGCCGATATTATTGTTGTTTTTTAAATGCCCATAAATGTTCCGCTGTAAAAACAGTAAGTTACAACACGCCGCTAAACTGAGCGCCGTCCGCAACCGCATTCAAACTCCCGCTGTTCTTGATGTAACGTCTTATCTTTGACGGTCATAATGCATACGAGTTATGCAGTAACAATGTATCGCGCTAGTTACGTATTACGACTAAATGCATCACATAAAAGGGAAACTGCACAACGGAATGAAATCCTTTATACTCGACGTACAATGTGTTTTAAGTTTTCACACAAATAACAGCAATGACTTTTTAAAACCTAGTCCTTATTGCAACGGATAAGTTAAGTACAAAATGTAACAAAGCCATAATTGCCGCAAGTTTTTTATTTGTTTGCAACACAAATAAAAAGGTCCACAAACGAACTATCGATATCAAACTCTGAGGTACACAGTTAACATCGAACAGATAAGACTAAGTCACTTCATTTCCAGATAGTTCGAAAGCTAGTCATTAAAGTGAATGAAACGTGCGGCAATAGGAAACTTTGTTTTATGACTTTACTTTACAAACAGTTAAATAAAAACAAAGAAGTTTTTAGTACTCACCGTTTTTGCCGTTTGTGCTGATACAGTGTCTGGATACTGGATTAGGGCTTGGAATGAGTCTGAAAACAAAAACATTTTGTTTTTAATTCAAGAGGAACTTTAAAAAAGTAATTTTATATTGTAGTAGATAGAATAGGGTGACAAAACAATTTCGTAACGATCCACTGAGTGCTCAAGTGTTGGGTGTCTTACGGAATTCCTGACAGGCAATATCTTGTTCATAAAGGTGTTCAAACAAGGCGAAATTGGCGCCCAACGTGGGGCTCTGCGCGGAGCTCCAACTTGTCGAGAGTTAGTCGCGCCGAGGCTCAGGTGCACCGCAGATATTTTATCATCTACAACACTTTAGCGAATATTCGAGTAAACAAGTTTCATGCCTATTTTACTTTAGTTATAAACTCGGGGAGTACAAATTTATTGCTCTTGTCGCGTATCCCGCTCACTGTCAGCGCCGCTCTTAAAACTTTGATGTGGTTCCCCTGCGACTCGATTTCACTCTACTTTATGTTCGTCATAAGATACTTAGATTCATGTTGGTTTATAATTTAACATGTGAGATGAGGCTCTTTTATGCGAAATACGCATTTGATTCGGTTACAAAAAGCCGAAACAATTAGAAGGTAAAAGCATCCGAAAAACATGAGCAATAAACAATCGAGACACGAGGGTAGGTACGATCCCACAAGTAATATAGTTGAGTCTATTTACTGCAAGAGGATAAGCGTTAAACCCCCTAATTTAAGGCAGAGCCGGCGATCATTGCCGTTCGCCGGGCGGCCACATAAATTCACATTTTTAGGCTACGTCGACGGCGACCACTATACACCTGCCCGCCCGCAACATGCCATTAGGTGTCGCTCCCTTCTCCAGTTAAGGCGATGTATAATTGTAACGTATTTCATAGTGTACAGGGTAGATTAACATTAATATTAATAAGGGGAGATGTTTAAATGCTTTCTTCTGCGGCCGCGGCGTGGAAGTGATATTGATGTGCTCATTATGGAATAATTTAACTTATCTATGAAGGTGAATGAGGCTAGAAATATTATAGCAGATAAAAATTTGCTTAATATATGATATTTGGAAGAACATGTAATTAATGCATTTAAGTGATAAAAAATACATTTTGATTGGTTCTAGCCTTGTTTTAAACTGTGTTTCTCGCTCTAATTAAAGATAAAACGTTTAATATTCCAATCTAATAAATAAGAGTTTACAGCACCTTTGCGTAACAAAATAAAAGTCCTTCTCATATACAATTGCGGATAAAGCAAATATAAAAATATTTATAAGTTATAGTTTTGATTTGACATTTCAAAACAATTTTAATATATCTATTCTCTTTTTTCATTATATCTACGTATACTTAATAAAGATATAAAAAAATACAATGTAAAATTGATTTTCTTTAAAATTGTATTTTATCATCACTTTGTTTTAGACGGCATGTCTTTTGTATGAACAATTCGGCAGAAACAGATAAATGTAGCGAAATATAGAATGCACTATTTGTATAACAAGTGAGGCATCTCCCTTAACAATTTCCTACATGTATAAAATATAGGAAGTAGGACCACTCAAGGTAAGAAACGTCGGCGTAAATTAAAAGTAACGCGGTGTCTCCTTCATACATAGTTAAATGCTCTTTAAGGCCCCATATTTTCTTTCGGAAAGCCATTTGGGAACGTTAAAATGGAATGCATAAAGGCTTACCGCAAATTGGAGTTTTTATGTAATTACGTCGTGAATAAGCAAAAAGAGTTTTATGGAAACTTAGGCATCATTTTTTTCAGATGGCGCGCCAACTACGCTCCGTAGTCAATTTTCATTTTATTAAAAATTACGAACACTCACTATCTAGTTCAACAAAAAATACAGGACTACGGTTTATTTTAATTTTTAATTGTACTTTAAGTGTTTCACGTAATTAAATTTATTATTTTCACAAAAATATTCTACAGAGCCTTGTTTCGCACTCTCAGTAATATTTCATACATTCAATTAAAAGTTCTTACTCCTTAAGGCTAAGCACTGTTCTTCTCAACTAATTTACTTATTTATTGTTTTAAAATTCCGATTCCATTTTATTTACGTTCACTTGAACTTCTTAATTATTTATTATGCGCATTGTAATGAACTTCTGAAACAATTTAATAGAGTTGTTGACCCGTAATAATTGTGCAGCACAGGCAATATTTGTGTTGATATTCTGAATTTGTAAATGATTTGAAATTTGTCGGTATTGACACAAAAAGTTGGTCATAGTTAAGAGAGCAGCGAGAAGTTTCGAGGAGTCGCGGCCGTGTTCTTTTACCGCCTTTGTCCCGGTTTATTTATCCGGCTGAAATATTCGGCGGCTAATCCAATAACGCTGCTTGGGGCTCCGATTGTGCGCAAGAAATTCAAATGATCTCAATCAATCCTTCGCGTACGCGCTTCTTCGTAACGTTTCATTAAAAATTCAACCGGAACCAGTAATTACTTTATGGAATATTTAAACGTCAATGCCTGCGTAAACACAAGATGGAAATTGTGGTTAAATTAAAATTCCGTAATCCGCGTTTCGTTGTTGCAAAGAGGTTGCTTCCGCTATGTTAATATTAAGCGGGGCGCGGACCGCGGCCGACCGATTATGTTCCGCGTGATACCTTAAATCTCGCAGTCTGCCTCCGCCGAGCGGATCCGCTCCGCCAGTCCTGAATGACTCATTTACGCATACTTTAATGAAGCTGAACGCCTGAGATATTGCAATGCCGCCTGCAAATTGCGACATTTGAATTTCGGTGCACTGTTTCAAGTGCATCGCTAAGTAACGGAATTTCGTAACTAAATTGTGTCGAACACATGGTACTGTTAAATCGCATCTATTTTTTAATATATAAATAATGGTAATATGTCAAAAAAACGAATAAGGCGTAAGTAATATATCAGTAGCGGAATCAAATCCTTAATTACAGGAATCCGTCGGCGACACAGACACGACACCTACCGCAAACAGGGGACGCATAATAATTGTAGCGGTCTGCTACACCTTAATAAAGCCAATCGGGGATGGCCCGGGACGAAACCTGAGGGGCGGGGAGGGGGATTACGGCGACTCCACGCTCTTCATTGAGATTTGTTTCGGGATTAAGATCGCGTTTGATGGTAACCTCCCGTCGGTTCTCCGTAGCCAACACGCCAGCAGCGCTATTACCCGTTTTTCTCTCCCTCCAATATTTATACGGTAAAAGCCTAACAGAATATTCATTAGGCAAACTCCACCGCACAGAACGAATGCCAACATAAATCGAAATTGGGTAACTTCTGAGCGATTAAAGTTATAAGGCATTTGCGGCTGTGATGTTGAGCGAGTAAATATAAACAAGGTAAAATATTAAATCTTACAAATCATGAAAGCCGCGTGTTTATTTGCAGAAGCGATTGATTACGGTTCAGAAGGTGCACGCCCTTATCAGGAATAATCAGCGCGTGAATATTTTTCTTCATCTTGAAAAACGAAAGACTTTAACCCATACATAACATGATTTTTTTCATTTTTGTCAAAGATTTCAATACGTACCTTGGAAATTACAATTTCTTGATTTTTATCAGTCAGTTCGAAATTGTAATGTTTTACCCTCTCTCGGCTCCCAACTTAAAAAATTTCAATCTATTAACATAACTATATCAGTGAGTTTGTTTTATTTGTTACGCTTTCACGCCGTAACTATAAAACCGATCATCATGAAATTTTGCAAACATTTTTTGTGGAGAACGGAGAAGGACATAGGCTACCTTTCATCCCGGTAAAAGTACTGTCCTGAGGGATCGACATTGCCCCGAGCGGAGCCATGGGCGAAAGCTCGTTTACTATAAATCAAAATTTATATTATTATAACGTGTATAAAAATTCAGTTTCACACGTTGTAAATTCTAGTACAAAAATAGAATCAAAACATACTTGTACCTGAACCTGAACTAGAAACCATACGATACGATTATAGCATGTTGATACCGAAGAAACGAAAGTGAAAATGGGAACTGTATATGTGGTTTATTTGCTTCCCTTGAGAGAGGATAATTGAAGTAACGATTTATGTATAAGTTTCGAATCTGCTACCTACGGCGTGTCTATTTCGGATAGGTTTCGCAGGTGAATGTTGCAACGATATTTGCGAACATTATTTATTGAATAATAATATCGAATTGCGGGATAAACCGAAAATAAATCGACGTAAATATATTTAAAATGTATAAATTTAAACGTGTCATTCAATATCAATTAATATCACTTTAAAAAAAAACTACATCTAGCTATCAACGAAACATCTAATCCTCCAAAAATCTTTATACGCTACTAGCTGCCCCGGCGAACTTCGTTTCGCCATAAGTTAAAAACTATCCTATCTCTCAAGTTGGATCGAACTGCACATGGTGTGCGAATTTTATTATAATCGGTTAAGTGGTTTAGAAGTCCATTGAGGACAAACATTGTGACACGAGATTTATATATATTAAGATAATATTCCGGGGATGGCAGTTAATTATAAATATCATCTAAATATGAATTTCAACAAATTTTGCCTATACAATTTCAAACAAAACAAAACCATTTGCTAGATTGATAGCTGCGAATATGTAACTTCTAAAGCCCTCATAATAAAATATTAATATACCTTGTATAATTTATATTACCATCCGTCACTGTCAAACATGCTAAATTTGAATTGACGGAAAATGAGATAAAGTTATTGAGTCCCTCGAAAGGGCATTTAATATTTTATCTACGAAGTAGCTTTGAATATTCATAGAGGAGCGTAGTGGGAAAAAGCGAGGCGACGCTTCTAAAATTGGACAATGACGAATGTTGCAAAAACAAGCTTCATTTCAGTAACGGGCTAAAGGATAGTTCACACCTGCATATTTAAAATCGATTAAAAAAACTGGTTTTAAATGAGATTTTGAATATATGCATTAGTAGAAATGTGCCCCGTAGCATTATTAATGAGTTATCTCATTTGAGGGAGTTTAATTGGATTTAATCTTCAAAGTCAAAGTCAAAGTCAAAGTCAAAGATTTTTATTCAAAATTGGATACATGTATATCTTTTTGAACGTCATATTTTTATTTCTTATATATTTTTTTATATATGCAAAATTGAAATACTACTAGCGTTTCGGAACGACCACTGGTGAGAAGAATACGCCGAAAGAAACTCAATCCAGCCTTGGTCCCTACGTGCCTGAAGGGCTCTGAATACATTGTTAACATTAAATACAATTTTTCATACTATAGATTAATTTTAACATTTAATAATTGTTAACATTAAATAAATTTATATAAATTTCCACGCATTTTTATCAGTAATATAATCATCAATGCAGTAATAAGCCTTTTTTATTAACTGGTTTTTTACAATCGTTTTGAACTTAAGTAAAGGCAGACCTAATATTTCTGCAGGAATTTTATTATAGAAGCGTACTCCTATACCCAAAAATAAATCATTCATCATCATCATCAGGTCCTTTTTAGCCTCCACTACAGGAACACTACCCTCTCTGTACTACTAGGGCCATACTTCGCCAGAGCAGCCAGAGGACTTGGCCTACACTCTCCACGCTGGCCAGACGGGTTGGAGAGGTCTCTTAGATGTTTATAAGCTTTGTTTAGCTTGTATTTCCTAAGTCGCCTTCTACGACATCCACGGGAAGACTTGGAGTGGTCCTACATTTGAATCTTCAACATTTTATATTTTATTAAAAAACATGTTTATATGAGAAACCGTAAAGAAATTATTTTAATATAATTAATATGATATAAGATGTTACATAGTACTCATATCTCATTTATCTGACTATTCAACGCAAGCTGAAATTTTACGTGAAAATCCTGTATTACACATAATAATAATAATAGAGGTAATAATTAATTATTTCTTTTTAAAATGCAATAGTTTCTCCTCCGGCCAAGACCTGTTCAAGGACATATCATACATTGCTATTTCCAGGAACGGGTTCTGGCTGGAGACCCACATTACATCAACTTTCTCTAAAGGGCCTCTACGTGTTTGATCTACGAGTATATCCTTACGCAAGCCTCTCAAAAGACCGGGGTAGCTCCCGTGACTCAAAAAGAGATACAAATAATAGAGGTATTATTGTATTTCGCAGTCTTTCCCACTGATTGTGACAAGGTATCGCAAACGTGAACTCCCCTTAAGTGTAGGAGCGCGATCGGAAATTGGAAATGCAGTATTAGCGAAGGTGCCGTCACGATACCGACAAGTTATGAGCGCCTGATCTGTGTACTCTACACTAGGGCTTGCAATCGCGCATGTTTTTGCGGGATCTCGGAAGAAGCGGGATCGAATATTTTAAGAATTACAAGTTTACGGAATTCGCTGAAATAGGTACAATGGAATTGCATAATTTTAAATACGCAACACTTAAATTAGTAAGAAATTGACTAGCGAACGTTTAACTCTATAGTTCCTTTCTTTTAGAAAATGGCTCTAAGATATCAGAGAATCCCGAGAACAATGGATATCGTCACGGCTTATGATCTCGCGCATCATTTCTGGGAAATTTGGATTCCTCAAACAATCCCTTATTTATAATCCCGCAGCGTAAGACTAACTAAACAATCGTGCGAAATCGCTGTATTTCAGGTATTCAGAATAACGAATCTGAAAGCCCTGCTGAGAACACATACGGGACGGATTCGAAAAATCGATGTCGTATACTGGGATTATAGCAATCTCAATTTGGGACCGATCGGTGTTGCAATGCCGTTAGATTTGTTTATTGACTTTTCTTGGTACATTTGGAGTTCGTTTAAACTTAGTTTGAAATTCAAACTGATATTACGAAATTGTAGTTTACTTTTCGAATATAAAAGTTTTATATTGTTATATCCTAGCCCTTCAGGCACGTAGAGATCCAGACGAGATTGAGTTTCTTTCGGCGTATTCTTCTCAACAGTGGTCATTCCGAAACACGAGTAGTTTCCGATTTTGAAAATATAATAAAAAAAAACTTGTCTGATAAGTCGGTTTACGGACGATAATTTTACGTGATAACGTTGGAAGAGAGAGATAGATGTGTCACAAGCCGAACGCTTAGGCCGATCGTGCCTCTATATCGCTTGTTCCGTGCTCTCGTTTGCAAACGAATCGTGACACTTTTTCGTGCGTGCAGAAGGCGTTCGTCGATTTATAAGACGTTATTACGTCAAAAAATAAAAGCGATGTATCTTATACTATTAATAGATACTATGTTGAATGAAAAATATTCATTTTAATTTTTTAGGATTAAATATGTGACAGTTATCTAAAAAGATATGATAGGATAAGGATTTTTGGGAGTATTTCCATAAGCACGAACTTTTTTGCCAGCAAGAAAACTGGTAGGTGATAAACGATATTTACTAATATTTATGTTACAGTTACCTTGACAACATTTTGTCTATCTAAAAGGTCAAATTAATATGATTCTGTTGTATGGTTAAATGAAAGCAAAAGACGACCGGTAGCAAGAATTCATTAGATCTTCTATTAAGACATTTTTGGTGATCCGATTATGAATGTGCTATTCAATTACAAGGAGGCAAAATTATTAAAGAGATAATGTTACGGAGAAATAATTATTTTGAGATAGATAACTCATAAATATTATATTCATAAGGAAACAGAAGCTTTATATAACGTGTTGACATATCTTTGTATATGACATACATACGTGTATGTTTATATTTTGTACCTATACGAAGATTTTTATCACGTACATATCTAAAAAAGGAATCATTTAGGAAGCTAAATTTATAACTTGGAAAACGCGAATCGAATTCCTCAAGTTTGATGTTTATTACGTGTGTAGTGGCCTACTTATGCTGCAAGTAGGTTTGCATTTTGTCTTTCATTGTTTTGAAAGTGATTGAAGACTTTCAATTTTATTCCGTCGCAGGAAATTAATTATTTAGTAATTAGTTCAATGTTATTATAATTAACTCTTGTGTATCAAGTACAGAAGGACTGTGCAATCTTGTGTTTCATTTGATCATCACAAAAGTACGCTAAACGTGTTTAGTAGATTCTTCATGGGCTAGATCGATTTCTCGCCCGGAAGCCCTAAATATTCTCAATTTCATTTAAAAACAACTAGCGACTCGGACCCCGACTTTGCACGGGTGCAGTGTACATATACCCCTTCTTTTGAATCACTCCATCTATTAAAAAAACCGCATCAAAAAACTGTTGCGTACTTTTAAAGAAGCATACATAGGGACAGACAGACAGCGGGAAGCGACTTTGTTTTACACTATTTAGTGATGTGGTGATTAATAAATAAGAATTGTACGTTTAACTACTTCCAAAGTCCATGTTTATTGTAAGCTCTACACTATAAACTCTTTACAGAAAAAGCAAATAAAAAAAATATTAATGTGTTAAAACGACGATACAAACACATCGTATATAAGAGTATTATATATTTAATACGCTGCACCTAGGTGCTCTGGACAAAATCAAGTTAGTTTTCCCTTGCAGATCGCTTCACAATTTCACGCAAAAAATAAAGTGTTAACAGCGAGTTCCCAGGGGCAGCGTCCAGCGAGGTTTTAAATAAAGTTGATTCGATGTTCCTAGGTGTAGGAGTATAATTAGCCAGGAGTGAGCAGCCGACCGCCGGCTTCGGGGCTTATCAAATATGTACCTACTACCTACCTGCCTCTATGTGTTGCTGGATTTATTTAGGATATGCATGAGGGTACCATTTAAATTTTAAACGGATTGCGTCCTTGGATTTTCGGCCTCTGTTACGGTTGGTAAATCTATCACTATAACACGTGCTTCAAATTAATTTTAAAGCTCCAATTTGATTTATTAATAGTTATTTTAGCTGTAATCCCACTGCGTTGACGATAAAAGCTTACCGACGGGTGGCGACAAACTAATTAGGTATCGAATTAATATGCAAATACCATGCTTTGAGGGATTTTATGGTTTTACAATGTTTTTGAATGTTGGTAAAGCGAAATTAATATTGGATGAACGAACTGGGTTGGATAATTTTAATTAATCGGCTAATTACTTAAACCCAATGGAAAGTATTCCCGCCTGGATGCGTCGAGTTTCATTCCGCTTCGTTTTAAAGACTAATATTTTTTAACTCTACAGTTTATTAACTATTTGAATTCATATTTTCAGAAGCTAATAAAAAATAATCATTTTAGTTGTTTTTTTTTAGAGAAATATTACATTTGATACTTTTGTTCTAAAGAATCTATAATAAAGAAGTAATTGGCGTTTTATTGTAAAATATTTGTTCTAGCAACAGCTTTTATTATTTAAATCGTATAACGCAACATCGTGGAGACTTGGTTGATGACAATTTCAAATACAATTAGTCTGGTTTCATAACATTTTAGACAATCAATCAAATAATCAAAATCAACTGCCTCCGTGGTCCAGTGGTTAAGGCATTTCCCTGTTGACCCGGGGGTCGTGGGTTCGATTCCCACGGGAAGAATACTTCGTTTAGTTGTTTCCAGTTTGGTTAGGACATTGCAGGCCTGAATCACCTGATTGTCTGATAATTAAGATGATTTCGTGCTTCGGAAGGCACGTTAAGCCCTTGTTCCCGGCTACTATCTGGTAGTCGTTAAAGGAACCACGTCAGAGGCTGAGAGGCGGTTCCAAAGAACTCTGAAACCAGGGTGTGAATGGTCCGTTGACCGTGACACCTACACGGAATGATGATGATGAGCAAATAAACTTAATGATTTTGTCACCCATAATTATTAAATAATCTGCATTATCAACAACAGGAAATAAATTAAAATATGTTACTTACTATTTTTAGTGAATGTGACGATCTTGAGCACCTTCCCATACCGCTGGAAGATAGAGTAAAGCACGTCGAGTACTATCGGGTACAGCATGTGCTCTATGATCACACGCAGCACCGTGTTAGGACCACCCTGAAAATACATTGTTATGTGAACATATATCGACGAAACAAGACATATAAGTGGTCTAGACTACTAGGAGGCTCCATTTCTATTCATTTTGGCGCCAAAAATCTGTTTACATAGTGGTGTTGCAGTTTGAATGGTGATAATGAGAATAGAGATACAAATAATAAGTAAGAAAAGCAGTTATGCTATCTCTAGCGTTGCCAACGTGTGATGATGACACGGACATGACTAATAACACATGCTCAGGTTGTACAACAGTATTACCTTAACAAAACAGGAGAACAGTTTAAAAATCGTCGGCGACAAGAATATGTTACGTGAATAAAATATACTATTGACACTTGCATATAACGTCGTCTTTCCACATTTAATTTAAAAATGTTGCGTTGTAATATCCCATTTCGGAATAGAATATGTACATATGTAATGCAATGCGAGAAGGAATATTTGCCATATATCAGTATCTCGTTAGGTTTTGGAGCTAGTCTCAGATCCTTAAAACAAAGCTACCTCTTACAATGTGCTAAGGTTTCTTAAGAAACAGAAACACGTCATGCGGTTTCATTTTCTATACACCAGTATCGCGTTGAGTTAAGGTAGGCGATATTGACTTCACAAAATAATAAAACACATTCCGCGATGTGAATAGGAAGGATATTATCGATACATCAAAGCTAGTCCATGTTCGAATGTGCTAATGGTTTCCTCAAGACGCTGAATCTCACAGACAACATAGCACATTGACCGATGAGTCAGGCGTGTCCCCAAGGCGACAGGGTTGATCATTCAGTGTAACCGTCTTTGTATGCACCGGCGCTGCGTCTTAGTCGGGAGCCCTGGGGACTGCAAATCTGGTTCGGGAGCTAGTTTGTAATATTTAAGATGCCCTTTGTAATCAGCTTTGGTTACCGTAAGCTGCCTAGTGGTTTGAGTATTAGCTTTGAGGTTTAGCTTTTGTGCTGCTTTATTATTACAAATTAAGGCGGATTAGGGTTTTAATATTTACGTGTCTTTATCCCTTACAGACATAGCCGAAAGTCATAAGACCGAAAGGCCACGCTTAGCGTTTTGGTGGGCGTACAGGTGGAAAACAGAATCAAAATAGTGACGATTATTTATATTTTAGCCCTTTCAATTGACCGGCTTCGCGGGAAGACAAGCAGCTGGCACATTCTACGTTATATCTTTTTTCCTAGACTAAGTAAGAGGCACGAGCATATACACGGTGAAATTTTGATCGTTCGGGACCCTTAAAGGGGTGATTTAGCCCATCGATATGAACAACTTTTCATAAGGGACCAATACTGGGAACTGAAAAAAAAATTGGCAGTTCCATACAAAAAAATTCGGCCGCCCGGTCGATTTGTACGGGAACGCCAAAAAAATTTCCCAGCATTGGTCCCATAGGAAAAGTTGTTTATATCTTAGGGCTGAATAAACCCTTTAAGGGTCCAGAACGATAAAAATTTCACCATGTATAATATTAATAAAATATACCTGTATTTCTGTGCCGCCGTTGGCCGGCTGCAAAGCCGTGCCGGCTCCGGCGACCAGCGCCGCTCCCGCGCTGTTGGATATCGCCTGGGCGGCCTGCAATGCCGCCTGCGCCGACGCAGACTGCAACAAAAAATTACATAGACACGTTTAGTTTGACGGCGGTTTAACATAAAAAATAAGGTCGCGTCAACTTTGCTAATGACAAATTTCACATAATGTTTTTCGGCATCTTTTTCTGTATTTGTTTTCGATTAATTTAAAATTATACTTTGTACCTATTTAATTTTGTTGTATTATATCATATCTAACCGGTCAAATCAAACCAAATCGTGCTATGGCTTTTAAATTTTCCAACTCTTTATTTACATACTATAACCTAAATTCATATTTATCATGCTGTGTGACAATATTAATATCATGCTGTGTGTACCCCACTTTCGGTCTTACAACCAGCCATTGCATACTTTATGTAGAATTATACTGATACTGTTGTGCCCACCAGTAAATAAAATAAATAAATGTGTCGAGCAATCCAGCCTACGATCGCAGACCGCGTTTTGCAAAGGCTGGAAGGGGTTGGCATCGGCAAAGTTGAGGCGACCTGTAGTACAGACACGAGTATTAAAATGTACACCATTTTATTCAATTATAGACCTTATCGAATTAACCTTAAGAACCAATGTGGAAACATGTTAATGCTCGTGACTGTATAATTTAGATAGAAAATCATGAACGTGAATAATTGTGAAAATTCATTAGTAATGAAAGTCGTGAAGGTTGAAATTACAAGAATTCAACATAAAAATTGCGAAAGTAGTAAGCTCAGGTCAATGGATAATTAATAAAAAATAGGAACTCGACAAAACATTGTTTTTATGTACACCTACTATATATATATATATATATATATATATATATATATATATATATATATATATATATATATATATATATATAGAGAAGTGTAACCATAAAATCATTATAAAATAGTTACACGACTTCACTGTACACTGCTGGCATAATTTTAATTGTTATAGAAAACCTATACCGATAGAGCATGTATGGGGTAATTTGTCAGGTTTTATAAATAAACAACTTTTGCTAAATCATCCCTTAGAATCAATATCTTCATCTATCTTTGTGAATTATTTTTGTAATCAATGTTTTTTTTTGTATATTCGACAGTTAGTGTTAATTTTGGTAGCAATTTTAATAATTAATGTGGCAATCATTTAATACTTTTAAATTGTAAAGAGAGCCTCTTACCATTGGATTGTAAGCCTGCCTGTTTGCCAACTAAAACAAAAATTTTCATAGTCAAATGTTTATTTGGAACTCAGAAATACTAGAAGTACTAGTTAGAAGACACATTTAATAACACTTTTTTATATTACATTAATTACAATTACAACAATGTGAGTACGCAAGAATACCAAGGTAATCTAAATTAAAAGGCAGGAAAACTAGGAATTTTGAAACCGTATCAAAGTATAGGAATTAGTGCGGTCCCTTGGTACAATAATGTAACTCGTTGAGGAGAGACGCAGCATTTATGGTCACATAAAAACTGTACATGTCTCTTATAACTTGGCGAACAATGCCACGCAATGGCACAATGGGCATGTGCTCTGGCAATGGCGGGGTTTATCTACGCGTGCGCCACCTTCGAGTGCCGGTCGAGAGGAGCAGGAAGATAACATTGACCAGAACAAACAAAGAAGGCTATAAACTTATTTTGTATCAACCGGGAATACTTGCTATTTTGTTGCTAAGGACGGACAATGGCCAGACAATAGTTATGTCAACTGTATGCCTTACATATTGTCAGGGTTCCTAGGATTATTTCTTAATATTTTTTTCTAACCTATATTGTCCCACTGCTGGGCAAAGGGCCCTCCTATTTCCCTCAACTTGAGTTATTAATGTAGAAAATTTTATCAACAATTATTATTGCAGTGCAGCAATTTAGCGTATTTAAATTGCAAAATAAACTATGAAACTCAAAAGTTTTTCTTAATTTGGTAAATGTTTAACACAAACTAAATACAAGTTTTAACATAATCCTGTACATGACACGTTACACGCTGTCAGCGAGAAGGGCAAAGACACGCACAGTTGTTTTTACATTACGATCGCATGCATGGCCGCGGCACACTTTGATCCTATATTTCCACATGGCTTTGTACCGACACGACGGGCTGACAAGCGGGCAGGCCAGACACAAAAATAAGGCTTTAACCGTGTCATTGTAAGCCTGTCGCCGACGGCAAAGGCTCCGGTACAAATTCACGTTGACTTGCCCCCTTTCTCCCCTTTACTGGTGTCACATACTGTTGCTATAAAAAGTTTCGTGGAAGTAAAAAACAGTTTCCGTTTGATGTAAACAAGGAAAGTAAACCTTTGTTTGCTAATACTCTAAAATTGTTGAAAATTCATAGAAAAATCCATCTTCATTCAAAGAATTTAAACGAAGTGCTTTACATTGTCAAACCCGATACAAGGCATACCTAATCCCTCAAAGTAAAATTCGGATATGGATCGCAAAAATGTTGGCGTGTAAAAGGAACGCGCGACACGGTCCGGGCACGCGATTCGATCTGAAATATTTTACGTGTCAGCAGAGCAAGTGGCGCGCCAAACTCCCGAGTTATTTAAAAGGCTCTTTCTTACTGGAGACGCGCAATCTTTCACCGAGACTGCGGGCAGACGACGACACGACAAAATAACTTCGTCCGTTCGGAAGACTCCATTCAGCGACCACAAAAACCTTTTGCGTCGCATGATTGATCAAAGCTTTGAATTCGGTCTCCATCTTTCAATGCATCGATGCAGCTCCACTAGAAGAGGTAGAATATTACTAAATAAAATTCTGAAAGGTAAATGTCGGAAAAAGACTTTATTGCCGTGAGTCATCTAACAGTATGCAGAGGTTCCCTCAAACGAAGGATACATTCTACGGCAATAGTTAGTAAGATTCTTCGCAACTTGCTCATTATAAGTTTTAATAGTGCTCGACTGATACAAAGAGATCATGAATTTGTACCGTCATTAGTTGAGTTGTGAGTGCGTCGTTTAATAATACTGTATCTGTATAAGAACTATCAGCTTAGCAGGCAGAGACCTGCTCGCTAGCTTTGCGGAAGTTACCCGGCAGTTATGGCAGTTCTATTTACCGGTGATAAATGTTGCACATCAAAACAACAAAGGAAAGGATTTAAGAGACGACTTTATACAAGGATGTTACTAACAAAGGTATAAGTTTCGGTGAGTGAATTAATAGATTGAGTAAGACAATCAAAAAATGGTGGCGTTCTTCATTATACGACAGCGTGTCAGCCCGATATAATATGAGCTTTTATAATTTTTCAGTTTGTTTTGGTAAAGCCAATGATAGCCACTATTTTTGTTGCTATACTTATACGATTAATCGGACAGTTTGAGGTTATAAATGTTACAGAATGAGTCGATTTACATTTTATGAAGTAAATGAACAGTTTTGAAACAATATCCTCTGATAGCATAGCCGAGAGTATTTAAACTAGTTAGCGTCGTGCCAGCATGTATTCTATTACTAAGTCGAGTTCGAGTTAGTTCAGCCACAGGTCCCCTCTGATCTGTCTGCGACTACACTTTGTTCGTGATATAAACAAACTTCATAATATTCCGAACTTGGAGATTGTAGTATTAGTACATGAGAATGTATGTACTACTATTAGATATACTCCATATATATACGTTTACCATCTACATGCCCATCAACATGCTAAACGTGTCTGATAGGTCTCATACTATTAGGCTCTGTCGACCCCGCAAGAGAAAAAAGACGTAATAGTATATATGAAAAGTTGTACTATAGCAGATTTATATGGCGAATTCAGATTTTCTAGTAATTTTGGAACAATACAGGTACTTTGTCAAGCATATGAATTGACCGAGCGAGCGTAAAGAACCATAACGTTTCATCTTGGACAAAAATTCTTTTACGAATATATATCCGTCTTTCCTGTCGTCAATCAATCAATTTTGAAAAATTATGTTTAAGGAGAAAAATCTAAATTGCGGTAATTGGTAAAAGGCCATTTATGGCACTCGGAACTATTGTGGGTTCGTTGTTATAAGACTCGCGAGCTAACATAATTTTTACTCGACTGCCAAAAACGGAGTGTGTAGTTTTTTGGGTTTATGTGCATATGAATATACACATGTATGTATTTAAGTTCTGTATTTCATCATAACTTCAACATGCCTCATGGATTTGGACATATGGGTTAGCTATAAAATCATTGCCTCCCGAGTGACATAGGCTATATTTTTTATGCCCAAGCAGTCGTGCAACTCATTTTTTTTAAAGACTTATTTTCTTAATTGATCAGACTATTGACATTTTTAGATAAAATTCTTTCTATAGAAAGTTCTATAAATAGCATCTATTAAAGATAAATGAAACATTTCTCAAACTGACTGTGAATCAAGACCAGTGTCCCCATATAACTAGAAGTCACAGTTCTTACCTTCCATTCTAAACCTAGTATTCTAAATATAGGATCCTATTGAATTTTTGCTTCAAAATTTGGTTTACGATCCAAGTAACCGTAAAAATACGTTAAGATTATAAAAAAAAAACGGACCATTGACAATATAAAAGCACCTGCATTTGAAAGGAATCTGAAACAAATTCTAGATAATGGTAACGAGACGCCGGGTTTCGCGTCTCATCATTACGGGTAGGAATCGGTGACAAGCTGGCAGCTATTATTGTAACTGGGGCTTACTTTACTCGTAGTACCTACAGTTAGATGTGGCTTAAAGCACACGGATTGAAGATGCAACTAGTTGCATCTGCAGTGTGATTGTCTGTGTTATATTTAGCGAACAAAGAAAAATGTTGACGAAAGATACATGATTTGTTTCTCACGAAGAACTCGCCTCGGTTTTCAATTAACATATATAACGAGACGGAAATTACTAGTGGTGTGTTAGTAACCACTACAAGATTTGTCTGTAAAAATTAGCGCCTTGAGTTTTCAATTTATAATTAGGCATCGATTAGCACCTAATTTAGTATGATCATAATTTTAATATATGCCATTTATTTGCTTTGCCATATATGGCATTGGCAATACAAACGAAAATTCTGTGCTAAATTAAGAAATTAGATACCTCCTAACTGTAAATTCTACATAATATCACATGCACATTAGTATGCATATCTCAGTATGAACTAAAGGAGATATTTTTGCCATGTACCTCCTCTTTAATATTTAAGGAAATTCATGTAATTGCGAGAACTTATTAGACGTTCACGACAGCGAAGAAACCGGTGATACGTTGACAGGTCTGATATGATTCTGTGTTCATGCATGCATAAGTGTTAAAAATGTGCGACTAACAATTCTACTTAAAAGGTAACAAGACACCCGGCGTGTCACGACTTGCGAAAGCGACTAGCGTTTTGTTGTCGCCAATATTTTACTATTAGAATTCGCTAACCAAATTTTTCCTTTTAATGGTTGAATCTAAAACCGTTTCGAGATATACGCTCATATAACAATAGGAGATATTCAATAAATCAATTTCGAGTTTTGTGATATATGGCAGTGCTTTGCCATATATGGCATTGGCAATACAAACGAAAATTCTGTGCTAAATTAAGAAATTAGATACCTCCTAACTGTAAATTCTACATAATATCACATGCACATTAGTATGCATATCTCAGTATGAACTAAAGGAGATATTTTTGCCATGTACCTCCACTTTAATATTTAAGGAAATTCATGTAATTGCGAGAACTTATTAGACGTCCACGACAGCGAAGAAACCGGTGAAACGTTGACAGGTCTGATATGATTCTGTGTTCATGCATGCATAAGTGTTAAAAATGTGCGACTAACAATTCTACTTAAAAGGTAACAAGACACCCGGCGTGTCACGACTTGCGAAAGCGACTAGCGTTTTGTTGTCGCCAATATTTTACTATTACAATTCGCTAAACAAATTTTTCCTTTTACTGGTTGAATCTAAAACCGTTTCGCGATATACGCTCATATAACAATAGGAGATATTCAATAAATCAATTTCGAGTTTTGTGACGTAAGTTTGTACGTATACGTAAGTTTTGTGTTTTGTTTCTTAAATACAACATACATTAAATCAAGTTACTTAGAATATTGATTTTCTGTATGGTCGTGAAAATGACGTGACTTTCAGAAAATGTACAAGTCAATTTTCTGAATGAAAACTTTGAAAAACCGCGAAAATAACGAAATCGGTTTCCTAAAATAATGTTTTCTTTCAGATTAAAAGATAAAATCTTGACCTTTAAAAAAGTTAGCATACCCAATTGGGGGTTGGTTGTGGGATCTGCAGCTGAACGGAGGGAATAAATTCTATAGTATGAGGGTAAGTCGTGTCAGAGTGGTCGGGCAAGTGACAGGCGCGACAGGACGTCTCAGAAGGGTACCTGATTCTTGTTGATATCAATAATTTAAATAACTATTTACATAGATGCACTAACAGGAACCTTATTAAACAAAATAAAAATTAACTTTGGTAATTAAAACGTAGTTTCTTTTTACCTCTAAGATAAACATACTCGTTCAATTTTGAAATACCATTTACAATATAATTAAAGAAAGATTACATAGTTCACAAACAAATCAATTAAGGCATAATGTATTCAGCTTATTTCAGCATATGATAAGGATAGGAAATACTATTCTAATGCACGACAAAATGAGAAATGATTCATTCATTGAAATAAGTAGACGATTCATTCATTGAATTAGTAAGTTCATCAATTCATTAAAATAGTTAAGTATTAAAATTGCTAGCTATTGCAAAAAAAGATAAAGCACCACTACCTCGGACTGCCGAGTGAATTAACAAGTACTTTCTATTAAATGTAAGTAACATTAAGTTCTTCATTTTTGTTAAAGGTTGCTTAAATCCGTTTTTATTGATACTCGATTAGAGAGGGTAAAAGTATCAGCCATTCTGTTTTATTTTTAACAGACTTCAAAAAAAGGAAATTATTATTTCGGTTTTTGAATTATATTACATTACAACCTCCTTTTTGAAGTGAGAGTATTATATACATACATTGTAAATACACAGTTATGTTATATACTCTCAGAATTGCACGAATTTATATGTTAGTCTTTATCAGCGTCTAAATATGTGTGCAAAATTTCATAAGTATAAATATGTATATCTGAATGTTTGTCGCGCCATCTCAGAAACTGTTGTCTCAGAAATTGGATTGAAAAAATCTTTTTTAGTTGAACTAAGTTGTTCAACTTAAGAAATAGTGCAAGTTTCATCAAAATCGGTTTAGTAGTTTTTGAGATTGCGAGTTAAGTATATGTATTAATTGCTAGGAAAACTGAGGCAAGTTAAATTTTTTTCAATAACTTCTTGTTTATTCTGCGATACTTCAATTACCCCATAATAAAAATATTGTATTCAGTAATTTCTATTACAAATCTACTTACTGTGCGAAACACATTACCTCCTGGAGTCGACTAGTAAGAGAATAGCATCAGCAAAGTAGCCATAACGCAGAGACTTAAGATGATTTGAAATTAAATCGGGGACCTTTAGGGCCGAGGGATCAGCAATTTACTAAACAACGTACCCTAAATCGGCGACGCTATAATGGGTTAAGACCACTATAGGTACGTGCCTATTACTACAGATTTCCCCCTGTGAATTGTTAATGGAAGTAACAATCATTATTTGGATTATTTTCGTCTGGCAAATAGTTTTCCAAAGGCTTAATGGCGTATTTTATCGACACTTAATTCAATGTTGGATTTTTAACCTTCGTGAACAATCATAGCATGACCTTTACTTGTAATGACTTACTTTGAAAATCAGCTACTTTTAGCTTTGAAATGTGCTTTGTATATTTCAATTCTAATATTATTGGGTTTTTACTTAAGAAATCGTCGTTTTCTATAGAGAATCTCGATTACATTGATTTTTCATAATTACGTTTTAGTATACTCGTAATCTCGAGTTTGGTAAAAATTTGCATATATTTACGGACAACAATAAGCTTGATCACGCATTATAAAACTTACAAAAAGTTAGAAAAAAATAAAAAAATGACGACATTTTTAATCAAAACAGACAACATCTGAAATAAATTCTTTTCATGAGCATTTTTCAATTCTCTTCCACATCAACCAATCCTTCTTACAAATTGTTTGATTATATTTGTATATCACAATATATGTCATTGGTAAACGTTTAGTTTGCGACTATTTGCCACTTACATCGCTCTCCCAACACCGCAGTGTTTACTCGCCACACAATACACACAGATTTAGTCAAACAGATAATAATAGACACCTACTTGTATCCGTTTTCAGTTTAATCATTACATTAATTAGCCGCCATGTTGACTAAGACGCTTGTTTGTGTTGTTGACAATCCGATCATAGCTAATGATATTTATTTACTAATCAACCAATTATGATATTGTATAAGAATATCTATACGCTACTGTCGTAGACAGAAATTGAAATTCGGATCATACATGCATCTGGGTTACATGAATAGTATCGTCACGTAATTAACTTTAATATTTAATAAATCGTCTGCTCCTCCGTGCGCAGACCTTAGAAACCAGCTGAGGAAATGGGCCAAAATCTAAGAAATTATGTCAATTAGCGATGCGGCTAGCAACCAGTCACAATTTTGACTTGGTTATAGGACTCAGCGACCAAGTTTGCCGTGTTCATGGGCATATAATATATATATAATTAAAAAACAGTAAATATCGGTGAAGGTCAATAGTAAACCTATTTTATGTAAAAAAGAATCATAAAATTATACCGCCCACCAAAACGCCAAACGTAGCATCTGTGTCCTATACAGCCGAGATAATATCAAAACTTTATTCAGTCGTTACCGAATAAATCAATTTTTACACAATGTTTATTTACTCCGGAAACATCTACCGAATATACAAATGCAAGTATGTATCATCCGCTTATCAAATTATAATAATTATTCGTTCATGAATATTTCCTGTCAAGCACTTGCGTCAAGTCGCATCGCTATGAGATTATATTTTCTTTGGCATCCCTCTCGATTATACCATCGAATTTAGGTAAGAAGCATTTCTCATCACTCGATATTATCAGCCATCAGATGGTTGAGGGTTGTTTTTGATAGGTTTCTTGGATAAACGAAACTAATTAAGCGTTTTAATTAATCCTCCCATTGGGTGTTTTGTTACAGAAAATATTGATTACTTTCCCGCATTGAGGCTCGGGAAGGAAGGGAACATTCATTTGGAAATGTTTTATCACTACTCGCTATAAAGCGATATTAGTTCACGGATTATGATGCTGTAAACTGTGTTCGTTTAATATGCTGCAACGAGTAGTGAAATGACATCGACAACAATATAAACGTTCTTTTATTACATAAGTAATTGTAAGTTAAAATATTTCTGAATCTAAATAAGTTTCCATTCTTGACACTTAGTCCCGTAACTGATAAAGATTGTAAATATAATTAAAGGTAATTATTAAGTTGATATTCTTATATCATTCTTCCATGCTGGTTTGGGAGAATAGTAAGAACCTACAACGTACCAGCTGGTTCCCTCCCGCGCATGTTGTAAAAGCCGATCGAGTGAATGAACAAAATCTGATGTCTGCTTTTGGTCTTGAGGCCCAAAGTCCCTTGTATGTGGGACAAAGACGTGATAAATATGTATGTATATTATTATATCACAAGTACATCTATAACTGTAAGTAACGAGTATAAACTGTTATTGTTACCAAATTGATCAATAACGTAGTGCTGCTTACAGAGGTATACCAAAAAGTTCGATGCACAAACGGTTCGTGAACATCAGAGATATTACACGTAATCGTTGTAAGCAAATAAGGCAACTTTTAAATGAATTATCTGTGTACAAGAGTCACGCACGGCGTATCAGGGTTGAATGGGAGACAGACAACAGTTGTAGTTCACTAACTCAATCAAATCGGAACAACGTCGCTCACGTACCAGCGCGATGCGGGTTTATTGAATACTGTTATCTAAATTGTGGGTTCTTGATGTCCCTAACAAAGATTAAATTAACAGGTCGCTGTAGACCACAGGGGGGTGAATTTCCCAATTGGTCGCTCGGCTCTGAATGCTCCATCGCATACGCTCCGATAATCTGCTTGTAGAGTTGTAATAGGGCTAATTGAAATATCGTTACGTTATTAGACCGGAATACACGTTTGGTGCGCGAATTTGCAATTTCCAAATGCTCGCTCGGATTTAGATATGGCCGGCGTATTGATACAAACAAATGAACATTATTAATTATGTTGATGTTTAAACGATGTGGATCCACAAGTTTGTTCGTTAATATCATTAGTCACCAATATTGATATTATTAAAGTCGGTTCGTAATAAATTATGACGGATATTGCGGGCTGTCCTTGTCATATCACAAAATTGGATCAGTTAGTTGATTTTACAATAGTATGGCGGGAGACTTGCTTTTAGGAGTAGCAATTATTTCTTACAGAGAATTTTAAGTACCTATATTTATTTGGGATATAATAGGATATATAAATAATAAATATTAGAAGTTATTGGGGTATGAGGATGGGCAGTGCGATGCACGGCATGCGATGTCTTGTGGTTAGGGAGGTAAGCAGAGTATGAGAGAAAATTATTAGTTCACACACAGCGTGGTTGCCATCACTGCTCGAACAGCGCGAGCGCAACTAGCAAACATTACCGAGGTCGTATTGTGATCTAAGAGTACAACTGTTTTAACGCTTTGGTAGCCAGATCACGCGATGTTGCGTGATAAACAATAGGCTAGTTTCCTGGGTCAAAATAAAATAATAATTAATATAGTCATAATATTAAAATTAGTTCATCAGTAAGATAATTAAAAAATATACACCTATTTTTTTTTCTTTTGCGAATTAAACAAAAGATGATGCAGATAAAGCCTGTCAAACAAAACAATAGAATTACGTCTACAGGCGGGTAGTGTCAGCGAAAGTATTAATCATTTTTCGTTTAATTCACAAAAGAAAACATACGTGTCCAATATTTTTTTATTATCTACCAGACGGACTTATTATATTGTTAGGAAACTAGCCTGGTGGCAATGAATGTGTTAAAGTAAAAGCAGCAGCATAATAACGAGAATCCACTTACAGCGTTGCTGTGTGTCTGGTCTGTCTTGAGCTCCTTGTGGTTGGAGAACTGTACGTAGACGGCGCGCCCGCGCAGCTGCGCCACGCAGCCGCCGAAGTAGGCCACCATCGCGACTGCCGATATCTCTTCTGCCATCTCCAGGAATGCCTGTCAAGAGACACATGCGTTTATAATGCTTATCTTTTAATTTGTGTGGAAATTTGAATATTATTTTTTTTAGGGTTCCGTAAACAAAAGGTGAAAACGGAACTCTATTACTGAGCCTCTTCTTTCATTTGGTGGATAAACTTCGTTCGAAGGTTCGAAAATAGCTACTGTCAATAACAAGTCTTTGTACCAATACTTGACGACTGCAGATACACGTTCTATGCAACTTATGTGTAGTATTAACAGAATAAAAAGACTAACGAGTAGATTATTGAGAATGGTAAGGAAATAATTCATTCCACCACAATCTAAACACTTTACTGGAATTAAGGCCGGCACACAAATAGCCCCGCGTTAAGCAACTACATCGACGTAATGATCAAACAACTGGAGTTCAATTAATTGGCTCCACCCCGGCATGGAGGAGAGTGGTCAAACAACATTGATACAGGCTTGGCTCATCTAAACGCGTTATGATTTTGCGATCATGTTGACCTAGCATTGCCAGGTGAACTGATTTCCACGGTATACCTCCATTTTAAGGGTCTGGTGACTGGTGACACGTCGCTATTACCACCTAATCGTTATACATGACTACATTGGTGTAATAATGAAATAACTGGATTTCAGTTAATTTGCTCTAACCCAACAAAGAGGAGAAGGTTCAACAACACCGATACAGGCTTTGTTTATCTTCCCAACCCGATGATATGGTTACTAGCATTGTCAAGTGTCATAATTTACGCGAGGCTATTTGTATGGATATCACTTCCTCATATTATTTGAGATTCCAAATATCCTGATGTTTCTTTGATCGTCTGGCCTTCATATGGGTCTAGGGCATAATATCGCCAGTACATCGCCGGTCGTTGCATCGAACCCGTTCTGTCGAGCGGTTTACTGTAGCGAAGGTACAAGTCACTAAAGAATTCTCATATTAAGAGCCAGCGCCCGTAGCATGGCACCCGCGACGCCGTTTTTATCGCGCGATAAACTATCCACATCTCGCTCTTTGATATTACGAAAAACAAGATGGCGATAGTCGATAAACGCTGTCGCGCGTGCCATGGTACGGGGCCTGGCTGTCGTTAGTGGAGTGATTTCCAATCCTCGGCTAATTTTTTTTATTTTCTTAAATATATTCACGTTTAACTTATTTGGGATTTGCTCAAAATTAAAGAATAATTAATACCGAATCAAAACAAAGTTCCGATTAGCTTCGTCCCGGAATTTGGCAGACTGAAGCTGGCAATAATTGCTACTATTTCACGTGGTCCGGCCGCACCGCAGTGCTTTTGGCATTTGCGTGGCGGGCCGGCGAATAGAACGCACAAAGTGTAACTGCGGATTAAATAGAAGAGAGGTATTTGGTCGATGTCAATGCTCAGTGGTTAAGCAAACACGGAAATGGCTAAATTACAAATAGACTTTCCTGGATAATACAGTGAATTTAACTACAAAGCGATGGTAATCTAGTGGTCAGTCAGCCGGTTTGGGTTAAATATCCATGTTCGAACCACATAGGTTCGTGTTGAGTCGTGGTGAGTTTTCGGACTTCCGGTATCTTCGAGTTACTCACGAATCTGGTTGTTCTTTACTTAATTATAAGGAACTGACTTTTATTATAAGGAAGTCTTGAGTTACTTCATTACGGATTAAAATGGAGAAGACACATGCCAAACCACTCTAATATTTTTCGATTAAATATATTATGAAAAGCATTCATGGCACAAACATATTTAAAATAAATGAAGCCGGCAATCAGAGTTACGTAAGGTTATTTCGATAAAGTGTGGAGTATTTCCAGTTCGTAACAAGTAAAGTAACTGATAAGGTAACAGGTATTTCGATCTCTCAAATTGCAAAGAAAGTTTTCTCAGGGAGAAAATTTGTTATTGATGCCTTTTGTTTCCCTGTTTCTATTAAATTATATTTATACTGTGCAAGTATTTAGAAAGTACTTGGGGAAAAGCCGGAAAATATTTGTGGGCTCATCAGCTCCCCATACATCATTTTAGTTAATAACCAAACTTAGCGTCAATTAATGAAATATATCTTGTTTTATAGAACATATATTGCTGGTTCTAAAAGTAAAAGAATCATAACTATAGAAGGCCAGGTATTAGAGTTATGATGTTTAGAAATTTTATAGGTTAGGTATGTCATTCTTAACCATATTAGGTAGGTATTTAGTACGCATCAAATAAAAATGTATCTAAACTATAGTTATGCTCGATGGCCTAATAATATTTACGCCCACTAGTAAACATTATAATGCAATTAGCTATTAACGATTACCCAAGTTAAGCAACCCCAGGCGTGGTTTCAAGTTGGATTGCGCGTGCTCCTCTATTCATGGAAAGACAAGGCTATTATCGTGATATCATCATCATCAGGTCCTTTTTAGTCTCCACTACAGGAGCACGACCCTCTTTGTACTACTAGGGCCATACTTGGCCAGAGCAGCCAGAGGACTTGGCCTACACTCTCCACGCTGGCCAAACGGGTTGAAGAGGTCTCTTAGATGTTTATAAGCTTTGTTTAGCTTGTGTTTCCTAAGTCGCCTTCTACGACATCCACGGGAAGACTTGGAGTGGTCCTATTCTACTCTGCCGGGTACCACACAGCTAGCTATCGTGATATATCAGTCATCATTCAACGATAATAATCTAATCTTATGTATGTACGTAACACAATTATAAGCCTAAACAAGGTCGTCAGCTTCATGACCTACTAATTTTTCCATTTGTAAATAGTTATTATTGGTATCAGATATATCAAGCTACACAAGGATCTGATCTGATCTCTACATGAGGTTTTGACGACTGATATATCATAATAACAGCCTTGTCTTTCCATGAACAGAGGAGCGCGAACAATCCAACTTGAAATCACACCTGGGGTTGCTTAACTTGCGTTATCGTTAATAACTATTGACATTATAATGTTTACTAGTGGGCTTAAATATTATTATGTCATCGAGCTCCTTTAGTTTAGATAAATTATTATTTGATGCGTACTAAATATTTAATATGGTTAAGAATGGACATAAGCATAAACTATAAAACTTCTAAACATCATAACTCAAAAACCTGGCCTTCTATAATTATGATTCTTTTACCTTTAGAACCAGCAATATATGTTCTATAAAACAAGGTTTATTTCATTCATTGACGCTAAGTTTATTATTAACTAAAAATCTGCCATAACTCGTAAAGAGGAAGGTAAGCCTTCCTTATAATGCGTTTTATAACGACGGAGCTTTTGTCGTGGTTATATTATGTACGTAGGTATATCTTATTTACTACCTATTTAACACAGGTTTAATGTTCTTATTCGTCTGAAATAATTACTTAATTTGAAGCTTCTGCCTTAATAAGTATTATAGGTATGAATTGGTTGTTATATTAACATGAACTGATTCGAAAGGTTAAAAAATAATAAATAAATTATTGTTTATTAAAAATGAAATTTTGTCAGCGTTTTTATTTCAAGTTGTAATTGATTATTGAATAGTTTACAAACATTTACGAAGTTAAAGTGATATTTTGTTTGCCTGCGAAATCCTAAAAACGACTCTCACAAATTAATGGAGGTGTGTCATCACGCGAGTGCCAATCGTAAAATAGTGTCAACGCCTCTTCCGTTTTAATCACCGAGAGTAGAGGCGATTGTTGGCGTCCACTCACATCAGTGTTTGCTCACCTCTCCACAGATGGCGCCTTTGTAACCGGAGGCCACGGCTCAGGTTACCATCAACTACGATACTTTTCATCATCCCTGGGGTCCGTCAAAGGACCGAAGCTCGTGTGCAAGTCGAGAGCCTTCACAAGTTTCGAGTGCTAGATTACCAAACTTGATTAAATTGAACGAGTACAATGTTTCAGTTTATCACAAATAACGTCGCATTTATATTATTCTGAATGAGTAATAACGAGAAGGCACGACAACGACAATAAAACATTATGAGCGTTTAAGTAGAGCGGAGAGTGAGTAAAAACTTATGAAACATTTTCCAGTGCTTTGCACCTTGAGCATGGAGCGCGGCTTTAGAGAGGACTCGGAATATTTCATGAGAAAAAGCAAGCAAAGAGACTTTGACCGTTCATAAGAAGGGATTCGACTTGTGTCTCGGGCTAGAAGAGAGATTGTTTTCCTTCACGCCGCGCTATATACGGGCTTGATGTCATAAGGGCTATTTATTAGACGGGATAACATTGTCGCGGCGGGCCAGAGACTGCCTTCCCGTAATAGGATTTTCTTTTTATTATTTTATTTCTGGGTTGTAAACTAACTTATTTTTAATTTGTCAGCGGCAAACCATAAATTTCGCATCGCACGTACCCTTGGCCGTTAGAACGTAAAAGCGCAGTAAACCCGACTGGAAAGCTGCCTCATAACCCTCTCGCAGCCGTCATAGCGCCTTAGGCGATAATGTGGGCCTTGTTATATGAACGTATAGCTTGATGGATAATATATAATTATAATAACTGTATATAATTATAATCTTACATGAAAATGGTATATAAAGCCGAAACGACGTCAATGTACTCATCAATGCAACTTTTAATGTTTTCAATCCAGATATCTTAAAAATATCCCGTATTTTCATCGGTGTATACATCTCACATCAAGAATATTCCGTATTGATGAACAATGTGTTTTCTTCCAAGCATGTAAAGGTTGCGATAACCTTTTACATACCAAGAAAATATATGAATGTAAATAATTATTTGAGGAGTCAACATTCATAATTAAATTAATTTGGCCTACATCTAAATTCTATAACTCTTTTCTTAAACAAAACGCATTTATCGATGTCGGAGACCGTACTTACTCGTGTTAGGAGATATCTATCTATGAGTAGACACTTATTTATTGAGCCCTCTCGACCCAAATTGAAATTTATTTTAGACGTCGCCGTCCCCTTAATTTCCGCTAAATATGATTTCAGATGCAATCTCGTGTTTGGGGTCATTTCGCTAAGGTATACTGTTTTATTTAAACTAGGAAAAATGTAAGCGTTTTATTTTTGCCAGGAAAAACGGAGTAGGTTCTTAAAATTGGGTATTTAAGAGTGTAGAAAATTGTTATAATAGTTTAAAAAAAATGTTATTTTTATTTATTTCTTTTTTAATTAGACAGGACTAAAAGCGATTCGATTTGCGATGAGCGATTGATTGAAATTGACTCAGTCCGTAAAAATGAATTACTTTTCCTATAGGACAAACAGAACAAAGGACGGCAACAAAAAAAAATTACTTCAAATATTTATTTTCACATATCACATTTGTGTTCAACCATGCAATGGCATGTAAAAAAGTCAAGTCAAGTCAAAGATTTTTATTCAAAATTGGATACATTTATCTCTTTTTTGAAGGTCATATTTTTATTTCTTATATTTTTTATATATATGCAAAATTAAAATACTACTAGTGTTTCGGAACGACCACTGGTGAAAAGAATATGCTGATACAGTACGTAATGAAACCGGCGGGTTTGAAAATGTCAAAGAAAAATTGGAGTTTCCAGCATTGGCACCAGGTATAATTTCCAGGTCCCATTGGTCACCGGTCCAGGAATAGTTGTTCGTATGGATGGATTTAATCACCCGTTTTAGGGAATGTCGAGGGTAAATTTACACGCTGTATAACATTACAGTTTTTCAAAGATCAGGCGACAACCGCTTGCCAAAAAATAAAGCCATACCACTCGGGATAAGGTTTCTAACGATACTTCACACGTTGAATCATCCAGAACAAGTACTGATCCCGAGGGCGGTAACGCAAGCGGAACAGCGTGCAAAAGCTGGTTTTATGACAAAAACCTAACAAGCTTCCATATATGTGTACACCAATTTTTTCCCGATAGTTAGAGGTTTCTAATAAGTCTGGTAATATCAGTTGTCAAAGAGTAAAGAAAATAAAAATAAGTATCTTTCTGAACGTAGAAGCTTGTTGCGGAAACATTAACCACTTACAGTGGACGAGGAGCTACGAGTAAAAGTGCTTGTCAAACAATCACAGTAATGTTAGTAGATAGATAAATAAGACAGGCTGCAAAAGAAATATTACTGCAATAGTTAAGGCGCAGAAGAAAAATACTAAGTTCAAGTTAAGGCTTGAGCGTTTTTCGCAGAATCAATGATTTAATAATATACTTGAGTAGAGTAACTCTTCCCAGAAGAATGTGGTGACTCAAATGTGGGCCAATAGTTGGAACTATATATTAACAACCGGATCTTTCTGGAGTCAAAGTTTTTCATAATTTAATTTTCCTAAATACCAAGTATTCCCATTTTAAATATTTAATTTTCGTGTCAAGCAAGCCTTTACAATGTATCCCTTCAATCGGTCATACTAGATTGTTGTTACAAAATGTTCATGCTAACTGTCCACAATAACAATACCTACGTCAGGACCATGAAATGTTGATTTGTAAATTTTCTGTAGTAAAAACAAAAGCCGGCTTTACAAATCAATTGAGAATTTTCCAGCAGCTGTAGTGGGACACGGCCTGCTTACACGACCTGCATCCACTCACATTATAGGCAAAATAAAACTGCAAACAACTAGGTAGAGGCCGGCGACGGCACAATTGTCGGCGGCCTATTTGCGGCCGAGCCGCCACTTGTTGTGTTTCCGAGGCGAGTCCCATCCATTGTGCCTCGAGTACGTAGCACAGTTAATTTACTAAATGAGGGATCTTTTTATCGGTAACAAGATAGAGCGTGATGTATGGCTACTCAGGGTAATGGTAAATGGTGGAATCGAAGGTCTAATTACCGATAAGTTGATTAAAAGTGTTGGGAAATTCAGATAATCGAACACGCTTACTAGTTACACTGTGCAGCTGGAAACGTATTCTTACTAAACTAATAAATTTTCTAGCTCTTAATAACAGTAAAAGTAACTTTTGTATTTTAATAAACAGCTTAAACTAATTTTTGTATTTCAATTATACACAACATTTTTCCGATAATATGTTACATGAGTTTAACTAAAATAATAGTTAACATAACCCTTTAACTCACATCATTCCACACCACCCTAAATTTGAACCAAATTAATTTTCAAGCGAAATGCTAACAATTAAGTAAAAATATGAATGCAATACGGCATAAATCCAAACAATGGTGGTGGAATTTAAAATCCCCGACGCACACAGGCTTGCTGCCGGCCTGAAGCACAATGTTTGTTAAGGCGGTGCTAACTGTCCTCTTATTGCTGTTTGTCCGGGTTGTCCGGCTGACCCACTAAGAAAAATTGTTTTTGTTAAGCCCCGTTCGAAAGCTGACTATTTTTACATTTACTGGTAGATAGTACATCTTGAAACAGTCTGTGATAGCATTAAGTACGGGCGAAAGATGGGCTGAGAAAATTATAGTAGCACAGGTTCCTATAGGAATCTATTTCAGGAACTAGCCTCCAAAAAAGGGTGACACCAAAATGTATCAAACTTGAAATGAGAATCATACCAGTAGCCCAAATAAAATCTCTGGAAACTTATAATAGCAATATGCTGTAACCATGTAGCCATGATTTTTAGTGTTCTGTTCTCACCTGATTTTTGCCTTTGAGCACGAGCACATTGGTGACCCTTCCGAAGGGCAGGCCGAGCTGTATAATCTCCGCCTCCGTCGTCTCATTGGGTATGTTCCGTATGTGGATGACGCGTGAGGGCTTGCCGACATTCTGTTCCAGTTTCACCTGTGGAAAAGGAAAAATATATCTTAACTTTATATCATTGCGTTGCACTGCATAGTAATGCAGTGCATTTGAAACGCAGTAGTGTTACAAATGTAGCGTTACACTGCATTAATGCGTATAGTGTTACACTTCGTTACTGCGTTGCAGATGTAGCTGGTAAGATTTGTGGATCTCATTTGTATTTAAGTACCCCAGAAAAAAGACGTGGCAATACCTAGTATATTTTTATTCCTCAACTATTATCGTTACATAAAAAATATTTCAGAAATTACAGTATGTTAACATAACTTACAACCAACTGAATATAAAATGGATCAGCCCTGGCGGACGTTCGAAGAAATTTCCTAAACCAAATTGAAGAATATCTCTACGGGCCGTAAATAGAAAAGAAAGGAGATATAATCGACTCTTAATCGTAGATCCATTAATGGAGTCTGTCGGAGCGAACGCGTGACTAAACGGCGTACAAAATGACCGCTCTAATATACATAAATAAACCTAGCATTGTTCGCGAGGAAGAGCCGGCTGGGTAATTGAAAAGTCGATGTAGTATAATTGTCGAGGCTTATCGGGCCAACCCCGATGTGGGCGCCATTGTTCCCGAGAGAGCCTTTTGATTACGGCGGCGGGTCCAAAACGAGCCCCGAATATATTGTAGCTTTGTATGACACTCCACCTTCCGCGAGGTGAAAAGAGCAACGTGTGCCGATATTCTTCCAAACACCTATACGCCATGTTACAACCTCAATTACATGTAACTCAGCGAGATGAGACTAGGGAGATGATGTTGTCACAAAGGCAATCCCATTAAGATGTCTACAAAAGCTCGTAGTTTCCTAGTTCGACAGTATTTGGGGAGTTGTGAACTATCTATCCCTCTTTTTTCGTTCTTTGGTGGGCGGCGAAGCGTGGAGGTGTAACAAATGAGTCTAATGCCTATTAGTTCGACCTTGTTAAGTTCGGATAAAGTGGAGCCAACCCGACAAAAGGTCGGGCTAAAAGTCGGAACAGTTCGGGAACTGCTTTTCTTGTGGCTTTTTAATCTATTGATCACCAATACTCCTAAGCTGTACGGACTTTGAGCTCGAGTGGGATTACACGCCAATTGATGATTTCTTTTAAACACAGTCTCATTAAAATAAACCGTGTAATTTACTTTGCGTTTAAAAGGAAAATAAAATTAACGTCTTGTTTGATGCAAATAAATAAACGACCAGATAAAAGAACATTTTCAGAGGATTTCCACGTAATGATTAACAAGTCGCTAAATAGAAAAATACGCATTGATATTTTTGAATAATCCGAATCCTGTAACAATCGACTTCAAAAGAGCCAAATCCCCGTAAGTAAACAAATAAAATATTTTTTGCTGTACCGTGCAAAAGGAGGAATAAATCGTGGAATACGCTCGCTCGCCCACCTTGAGGGTACATTCCTGTATTTTTTCTTCTCGCGAAAGAAAACAAGTGGTACGTAAAACGTAAAGAAGGACATTACTTTCGCTGGGTCAGAAAATCTGCGAGGTACGATTTCCACATCAGGCACTTTAAATCATCCGCTCCGTCTCACATTTCATCCATAAATATTAAATCTTGGCTTGGTTGCCCGGATAGAATAGAAAAAAGAGATATCGTATGACATTTTCCTGCGAGGATTTCCCGGAATCGGTCAATTTTCCCGGTGATCGCGCGGGCTGTGTTTATTGAAACACTATTTCTCAGTTGGCCGCCTCCGTGTCGGTGTGTCATTAACTATATCTACTGCCGGCGTGTTAATGACCTTATGATACCTATTCTTCTTGCCTCTCAAAGGTTATTCGCTACGATTAGTATAATGAAGACACTCCATATTTGTAATTTATTGGTCAGTCAATTATTATACATACATTAATGAAAAATGTATACTACTGTATACATTTAACCCATTGTGCATTTACTAATGAAAGAAGGATTATAAAAAAAAAATCTAAATTTCAACTACAATTTTTTTTTTCTAAATTTATGATATTTTCTTAAGAATTTCTTTTTTCACGAGAAGTATTTATTCCAAGTTAGCTACCGAAGCATACTTGTTTGTATGTATAACTTATATAAATACTATACACATAACACACACACTACTTAATGCTATAGCATTAAATTAAGAGCTCAATAGTAAGTTCTCATGCTATTAAAATAATCAAGTAAAGAAAACTTTATAGTTATGCCATAATTTCTATCACAAAACGGGCGGTGGTCGCATCGAGATTGCCCTATCTTTTCTTTATGGAAGCCTTTGTATTAGAAGGAACAAGACACTTCGGCCCTAGGGGATATTTTATGACACTTTATCCACTTCAGAGCCAGCCTTTGTAGTGATTGAGTGTAATTAGTGGTTGGGTTATATCGCGTCCTGTACATTAAATAATCATTTACCTGCATTTTGGATAAGAGTTTTGGTTTTACATTTACAGAAATATTTTGTTTGACAAAAAATCACGTCAGTGTATTTTCTCCGTATCTACACGGTTTAACAAAAAAATAAATATATAGGGACAAATCGCACAGATTTAGCAACAAAAATATTGATGTTCTTTGATGATTTTCTCAGCTGTTGTTTTGACATAATGTGCGCCCAATAGTTTGCATCGATTACTGTAGCGCACGTTTAATAATTTCATTTTATAGTTTTAAGCTTCTGCGGCAGTTATTGACATTCCAGGACTATCAGCGATTAAATATATTTTATTATTGCATTAAATGTTCTCGTTCAAATTCCTTTCTGATTAATTAATTATTTACAAATAACAAATGGATTAATTAATTTAAGTCATAAATGCATGATATTCATTCGGCCATTTCGTTTGAACAAGTTTCTTTAAGGCTCTACAGGGTGAAATTGAATTCATTAGCAAACGTTTAAGGAGTGACTCAGACTACGAATCTGAACAACTTTCATTATGGGACCATCTACGACATCGTGAGAAAATTATCTGCTCTATCTACAAAATCTATAGAACAGCTGATTTTTTTTTGCAATTTCGGAGTTGGTCCCATAATGAAAGTTGTTCAGATTGTAAAGTATAGTAAAATACGAAATTATAATATTCGTACAAATTGAGTTATGACTAATCTAACTTTTACGTTAATTTCACACATTAATGTAATAAACTACCAAATAACAAGTTACAGATAACGTCGTGTCTTCTTCCGCCCTTGACCTCCCAGACTGATGACGTGCCTGTGAGTCGGCATTCGCAATGAATCCGTTCAGTCAACGTCCACTCCTATTATTCCACATGTTGCTCGGTGGCGACAAAATTATTCAGGCAACACTAATTCACTGTCCCATATAGGTCTGCTAAGAAAATAAACATAATTCTTGTCCCTCGCAGAAGTCTGTCGAGGATATCGAATAATAACAACACCATAAATATGTAATGAGGTGATGAGCTTAATAACATGACATCTTTATCTATAAATTGAATTACATCTAAACTCAAAAAGCTCTGATATTACCTACTATAAATGTTGTATGAAACTTCATCATCATCACCAGGTCTTTCTAGTCTCCACTGCAGGAGCATGACCCTCTCTGTACTACCGGAGCCATACTTGGCCAGAGCAGACAGACGCTTAGGCCGAGGTATGAAACTTACTGGACTGTTAATACTCGTATGTGGTTAACGCCATGACCATTTATAATAATATTTTTATGACATTTGAGGACTTTGAAAAGAATGGCGTGATCGCTTGATCGGTTAGCAAGACTGCCGTTGAATCTTGACAAAACACGGTGAGACGTCTCAAGCGCGCGTTGTAATCCTTCGGCGGCAGGTCGCGACAGGCGCTCAGCTACTGCAGATTATGTTATTACTGACTGAGATTCCTAAGATTTGCTCCGGTAATTGGAATGCACGGAAATAGATTACACGGGTTGAAATATTGGTCTGATGGCGGTCCATATTTAGTTATTATATAACAAACTACTGCCCTATCTCTATATCTGTTATTAAAATATTTGAAATAGATTCAAATATTTGTATGACTACATACAAAAAAGGACTGCTGCATGTTTATCTTCGAAAGATGAAAATAAATAATTTAATTCTGTGAATTGAAGCAATATTCAAAAATACGAATGTTTTTATTGCGTTGATGTAATTGTCTAATGTATACAGAAATTTAACATTTATTAAGCTGTAATTAAGGATTTTTATAAAAACATCTATTTAGCCAAGCGGCGGTTATCTTCGATTATTTACTAGTACAGATTACTAGTAAATAATTGAAGATAACCGCCTCTCGATTCGTCAAACTAATAACAGTATAGATTAGTAAGATCAGTACCAGCGACGAGTGTTGCAGTGGCGGGAAGTTATCAGAGAGCAGTCTTGGGGCAAGTCACGAAACCAGAGCGAATTTAATCATACGCCATCTAAAATTCTTACTTCGCAACGGCGAAGTTGGGGTTACAAAAAATCTTGCGGGTTTTGCACGGCATAAAAACTTTTTAAAATGGCGATTGAAATTTTATGGAATAGAAAATGAAAATTAAACTCAAAAGAATAAAATTCATGCAAGCTTTATGCAGAAGTATTAACAATTACTCTACGTGAAGCTTTATATATTTAAGTAAATAATTATATACGTAATTTGTAATGATGAGAATCGTTTCCTTGTTACTCTTTATTTATTTCAATATTTACATTTAAGGTAAATAATATAAAAAAGACGGTAAATTTAATATACGATATTAAAAAAAGAACAAACAATATTAAATTTTGCCTTTTATTTAATAGGAGCTAGCGAAACTGCATAATTATATTACAGCATGAATGCTGCCATAGCCATAGTAGAGACCTCTTGACGCATCGCATCACCGCTGAGGATGGGACCGAGAAAAAGCATATATGCGGAGGGGGAGCAAAGTATAACACAAAGTTCTATAAAATTTCACAAAATATGCAATTAGTCGGTCGGTATATTCATTTAATATTTCAGAGCTTAGCTCTTGTCGTTGACACTGAGTAGAAACAAACGCATACCATGACTATTTTTGGCAGTAAAGAGTGTGCCGCGCGAACGGAGAACGTGAGTTCTACGCAATTTTAGGCTTGGACATTAGGCTGCGGAGAACTAGCAATCATGTAAAAAATTTAAAAATATTAATATTTTCATATTTGTACTTTCATAAAAAAGTTAAGAAAGGGGCGGACCTGCGAGATGTAAATATTTTCATGTGAGACTTTTTAGACGTAAAATTTACAAACTTTTCAAACGAAATTTTTTTTAGATATCGTAACATATATTGTATCGTTTTTAAATTTCATATGTATCAGTTTCAAATTCCATCAAGGCGGCGATCTTGAGCAAGGATCGAAACTATACAAAAATTTTTGATGTATTTCATTAATCCAGCTAATTGTACTAGTGATTTCAGGATACGGCAAATTCAACAATTTTGTGCAGTACCTTCTAAAGGTAAGGATTGTATTTGCTTGCTTAATATTTATCTATCTTGTTTATGTTGTAACAATATACTCATCATCGCTAAGTTTAAGTGTTAATGGTTTACTTATCAGTAGTTTTTAAAGCAAAAGCAGTCCATTTATCTATTGAAAAAATAAAGTTACATCGTTGCTCTTAAAATTTAGACCGTTCTCAATTGCATTGGCTGTTAAAATTTGAAGAGCATTATTACAACAGAAATCGCAGGCCGATCGCCGGAACTTTTAATTGGCTGTCCGGAATATTGTTATTAAATTACCCAGCATTCGGGTTTCAAACTTATCGCTATGACTCTTGGCCCCTTCATGTTTGTATTCACGTTTTTAGTATACCTTACAGACATAAAGGCATCAAGATATGAACATTCGAGTTAGACCAAGAATTTAAGCAATGATTGTGGAATAAATGAATTTTTAACTCTCCAGATGTTAAAAGAAGTTTGGTGTCTCTTTGAAAATTCTGGTTAAGTTTAGATATCATTTTTTGCCGCTGATACTTTGTTTTTCCAGTTATAACGTAAGGCATACATATTTATTGTATAAAGCGTTTCATTAACCGGAGCCAGTAAATATTTGTAATTAGGTAAGATAATATTTGCAGGCCTTATATATATAACTAATCTAAATAATGTTATGAATAAAATTGTAAATAAAAGGGATCCATCCAGCAAGATTCAAAGGTAGCGAACCCACTAAATACTCATTCTTCTTGCCGCTACTTTCACATTTCTGAAATGTTTACTAATCATTAACAATAATTATGCTAAGGATAATTTAAGAAGGTAATAATTACGCCGTGGCAGTCCCATCTCACGAGATTAAAAGGCTTCAGGAAAACTTTTAATATTGTCGCCGTAGCGAACCCACTCAAACGTTACTTCTCTTTATTGCCTGCTCTCGCATTTTCTCTAATATTTACCTAAGAGTTATTAATCATCAAGTTCTAATATAAGCGAGCAAGTAATTTAGTTTTTATTAAGTTTAAATTTATTGAACTAATTCTGTCGTTTACGTTAGTTTCTTCGAAGTATGTTTATTTTGAGATTTAATTTTGATTATATCCTAAGGCTAGAACTACGTCGTTTCCACAGAGTGAAGACGAAATATGTGAATACTCGTAACGAAATTCTATTGGTTGTTTAAAACGCATCTCCTCTCCACTCGTTTTATTGCGGAGTTCGGGACTACCAAGGCTTTTTCAACTTATTTTTTAAACTCTCGTACTTTGTAGTGACGATATTAATCACAATCGTGACTAATATTTGACATATCAGGTCAAGGAAAAAGTCCATTCGTATTTTGTATGGAGACCAACAGAGTACTTAGTGTTGATTTTATTGTGTGTGTAATAGGTTCATAAACACTATAACTTTTTTTCGTGGCCAGCTTTAAACATTTTCCCATTATTTTTAATAAACTTTATAAAATGTGTGAAATTTCTTCGTTTTTTTCTGATTTATTTCAACCGACAGAAACATAACTGAAAGAAGTAGAAAAATATTTTTTCTACCATTACTATATTCTTCTCTGAAATGCCACTTTTCTAATAGTATCAAAATAAGTCAGATACAGCATAACTGAAGATATTTTACTACAAATTTATCATTAAAAATACGAAAAAACTTTTACCCGACCTAATATGATGTTTGCTACCTAATACAGAGACGAATATTTCCTATATATGATAGAGTATTAGGGACGTACATAAAAAGCCAATAAATCAATAAACATAAAAGTCCATGGTATAAAATAAAAGGACTGATAAATAAGAAAAATCATCAAATTTTCGTAACATTTTAGTAGAGGGCTATAAATGTTACTTGAATAATGCAAAATTAAGGTGCTACCAGAATTCAGTTTGCTTAGTAGGGTGCTAATTCATTCATGCATAAGAATGGGACCCGGGGCAACTTTGTCCTGGGAAACTTTTAATAGTGGCTCTCCTTCGGTCGCTGAATCGCTTTACAACTTAGTTTGACTAAAAACATGCTCATTGATATTCATAATAAAACATTAAGCGAAAACTATTTGAAGTACTCAAGTGATAAAATAAGCAATACATTTAATGGAAATCCAGTTGATGTTTTTTTCATGTTATGACTAAGAATGAGATACTATAATTTATATTGTAATTTAAATAAAACAAGATAGGGAATGACTTATACACGGTGAAATATTGATCGTTTTGGACCCTTAAAGGGATATGATTCAGCCCGTTGATATAAACAACTTTTCCTATGGGACCAATGCTAAGAACTCAAAAAAATTGGCAATTCCATACAATAAATTTCGGCCGCCCGGTCAATTTGTATAGTTCATATCGACGGGCTGAATCACCAGAGTCCAGAACGATTAAAATTTCACCGTGTATATGAAGAGGCTTATTTTATAAACCGTTTCAAATTCCAAGTCATATACATCATAAAAGAATCCAATATAAATAAATAAATGCATACATATATATTTATTTATCAATATAAATTATCCAATGATAAAAGAATCCAATATAAATATATACTGTTATTATTATTTTAAAAAACTAATCTTAAAATAAAACCGGCCTAGTGCCAGTTGGATTCGTACACACTAAAGGTTCCTCACATAATATTTAACTAAAAAACACGTTTCTTGTATGTGGACTCTGATTTATTTGTAAAGATATGATACCTCTTCCATACGACCTCTCTTTTAAGGTTAACCAAACGCTTTCTTGCATGGACACTATTATTATTAATATATAATTATCTGTGTATGACGTCTCAGTTATAAATTAGGAATTTTTCCAGAATCGAGAAATAATGTGTAAAAACATGTTTCTTGTGTATAAGACCTCCTATAGTTTTTAATTTAATTTTGTTTTTATTATTTGTTGTCAGAGCGGCAAATTTTTATATATTCAGTGAGTATTTCAAGTCTCTACCTATCACGGTTCAAAAGACCCCTAAAAACTAGTACATAACAACTTACAAAATAAAAACAATATTCTCAATGACTTGTTCCATCAGTTCGTATAGGTCGTTTCGCGTGTTCCTGCTACAAAATCGTAAAATAAGATAGCCAAATGGTTTTAGTGCCCCTAAAACTAGCCGTAAAATAGTAAGTGCTCGCCCAATGAATATCTTTATGGCATCATTTGATTGATTACCGAATTTTCTCCGAACAAAACCGATAAACTTTTGGCTTAATTATTGATGGATACTTGAAGATTTACTTAGACATGTTGATGTGCCCCACTTTGTTTAATACTACTAAAGTTAATGACTTGATAATAGTATTAAAACTTACACTCGCCCTGATGATGGTCTTCGTATCAGACCGAAACTAGTTGGCGATTCCAACTGAATAAACGTGAGTGAAACCGTGTTTTTATAATTATTGACTTGATGTTTGATATAGGAATATTAATGAAAGAAACTAATCGCCTTATTCTTCAAAAGGCTGTAAACTTATATAAATTGTAAAACTAAGTCATTCATACTTGTAAGAACAAAAGAATTGTCATATGCTGACTAACAACTGAATTGCTACTAGAGGATGATAAATGATACATGTTTTCATATTCCAAAGATAAGTTTGTCTAGTAAACATCAACCCAAACCCCGAATTAATAACATACAATGTAATTAAACGGAGTTACACGGCTATAAGAAAATCACGAGAAGCAATCCCTTAGGTAAGAAAAAAGAGCATTTAATAGGATTACGCCGATGAATAAGTAAAAAAGACAATTTGTTCCCCAAAGAACAAGTGAAGCTGTGCAAGCAGAGTCGTAACCCCGTAAGACAACCTCGTAAATGCTTAAGTAGTGGTAAACGCAGGGCCCTGTAGCATCCTCTGATTTGATTGATCTTCATTGCGCAGGGCCTCTACGTTTTTACAGGCCTCCGTCAGAGGAAAATGAGGAAAAAAACGCGGAACATAATTAATTACTTTATTTGGACATTAATGACCCGGTCAAAGAGGACGAGGGTTGATTAGTGTGTTTTCTGCAGACGTGCTCTGTCTGATACTGTATTCCTTAAGTGAAAACATTCTCCATTATTAAAATACCAGCTGTCAGATGTCAGCAACTGTCACCTGTCAAACGGTGTCGTTTGATTGTGCGGCGGGAAGCGAGCGATGAGGGTGAGCCACTCTTTAAAATTAATAATCTGACACAAAACGGAGTTCGTAAGGAGCCCAAGGCTGGGGCACGGAGGTGCACGAGGTAATATCAATAAATCTGTATGGGCTAAAATTCAACAAAAACGGGCTGAAGGAAATTTCCTAACAAGATAACTTCGTCTCATAAAACATTTTGTAAAAACGTTTGCTCGGTATTTCCTTCAATATTTTCACAGCACAAGGCGTTCGCCGAACAACACAAAGAGAACATAAAAAAATACTTTTAAAAACGAGTCGCCATTCCGCCGATGGGTTCCAAATGAATATTCAGAGTGACAAAGAAGAAGGGGTGTCGCAAAAAAGGCAGTGTCTAAATTTTCGCAGTGGAAAAAAGGTAGCGCAATCGCAAAACCATAAAATAGCAAATAAATAAGCGTCGCAGGGACACGTCCCTATTTAATTATGAATTAAGGCCGGGCTGTAACGAGATCACAATGTAATTAAGATTACTGCGGCGAGGTTTTTTCAGGTTTGCCCCAACAAGCAAGAGTAAATGGTCGGCAAAATGTGCTACTACTAACGCTGCTACCTTGTTTTGCTTGAGCGGTTGTAATACACTTTTTGCGGAGCACGGAGCGTCTGTTTGATTTCGATGTGTTTTGCTTTGAGGCATACAAACTTCTATTGTTAGTATTTAATATTTACGTTCATTTTGTGTGTAAGTAATTTTTACATCAATACTAAAAATATAATTGTATAGTTGTTTGTTTTTTAATTTAAGATAAACGACAGATATTGTTTTACTAAACGCACAGAAAATACTTTTCTATTCGTTTCCTTTAGAACCGTGACATAATGACCGGTGACAGCGGAAAATAAACTGCCTGCGGTAAAGGACACTAAAATGGTTTCTTTTTAAGAAGACGCTTCATTTCTATTAAATTTACGTAAATAATGCCAGGCGACAAATATTCAAAACAGCTCTTTTCTACGTTTGCACTAAACCGGTATTCGAAAATAAAATAAAAATACATTAAATTATAAAAACGCAAACGGTGTATTTTAGTTTCAAATTAATATTTTTTTGGATTCAATCGCAGTTATAGTAGATGTATTTAATGGATGAGCATTTATATGAATGCTTTTAAGTTTTATGGTAGCGCGTTCAATGCATATCGTATAACAAACAACTATACAATTTCATTTCATTTTTAGTTGGGAGACCTGATGTTTTGCAAGATGTACACGCAATAATGCAGGATTAAAGCTTCTCTTTTTTAGTGAATTTGATTGCCATTTGTATGTAATATACAAATGGCAATCAAATTTAGGACGAATTAGTATAGATAGTTTAGGTTTTAATGCAGTAAGTCAGATACTATTTTTCTTTAAGTGTTATAAAACATGAGCTTACTGAACTTAATTTGTCTGTTATAATAAGTCAAACAGACTTTTTGATAAACAACGAGAAAAAACTTTTGTAATCGGTCGAAATTACACAAGAAACCTATACTTACGATGACAGTTTATGCAGTACTGTGATATCATTTTGAAATGTATAGTATCATGTAGCCTTTTATTATTACTATTGGCCCAGGATTTCAAAACCAAGAAAAATATGTTTCCCGTGCCCAGGCACCAGCATTAAACTTTTAATGGATGGTGTTATCCATTTGACGGTGGTTGGCAATGCACTGTCCACAAACAAAGAGACGTGTTTGTACAACGAACAAAGTGTGCATGCGAATCGCGCCCGTATATATGTAAATACGCGATGAAACAACTGCAGCAGTTGTTTGGCTCGTCCAAAACTGATGTTTGTTTTTTACAGTTCCTTGTATGTCGATTGTTTCCCATTTAGTGAGTTAAAAATAAGTTTTGGAATTTCGAAAAATATGAACGAGTATTGTTTGTTTGTTTTTTTTTGCTTTTTCACAATACGGTTGGTGCTCTTGTAAAATGGTTCTAGGCCATCACACCCAAAGACGGCGATATACTTAACTACGGCAATATAAATGCACTATATTTAATAAGATACTCGTAAGGTTTGAAAAATAAATTTGGCTTTAAATACCTCTGTTCTCAATGTATTGCAGACACAGATAAAGAACATTGTGTTTTGAATTAACAGGTATTAATTCAGAACGAATAAGAGTCATATCAATATGACTCTCAATACAGTTTTTAGATGCGTGTTTTCGAACAGTTTAAAAAAATTAAACGAAATAATTTCATTAAATGTAATAAATTTCAATATTTGTAATACAACCTAGGGAAATAAAAAATATTTTTTAGTACAACATGTATCAAATACATAATTCAAGAATTAAATCTACTCATAAATACACGTCAAACCTTTTGCAGCAAAAGTAAAGAGAAAGATAACTACAGAATTGGACAAATAAAAAATCTGCAGATGTCATTTGTACAAAATTAACAATTCCATTTTGATTCAATGTATTATGTAAAAATCCATCCGATATCGCCAGGTCAGGGTGGAGATTAATAAAAATTTGGCCTCCGAAGCCTCCAGGGAAGCCCCTTTATGGCACGTTGGCTTTTTATGAGGGGCCTTTTATTTTAATACTTATTTCGGTTTCGCGATTTCGTCGTTTTATCGCTTCATCGCGATTAATCGTTTTTCGGTTAATTACGTAACCGAAGAAATGCGATTTTGAAGATTAAAAATTAAGATTTCGTTAACAGGCCCAAATTTTGTAAAGTAAATAATATTGATTTTATGTATTACTTTGTAATACGACGAGGGCAGAGGCCAAAATTAAGTGCTTAGTTCTTATTTAGGGTTCCGTACCCAAAGTGTAAAAAACGGGACCCTATTAATATCGCTCCGCTGTCCGTCTGTCTGTCTGTCTGTCTGTCCGTCCGTCTCTCACTAGGCTTTATCTCATGAACCGTGATAGCTAGATAGTTAAAATGATCAAAGATGGTGTATTTCTGTCGCCGCTATTACAACAAATACTAAAACATAGAATGAAATAAATATTTAAAGGGGCTCCCATACAACAGACATGATTTTTTTGCCGTTTTTATGGTGATCATTTACAGGTTATCGGCTCCTGAATGGCCTCTGTATCAGCTGGTTTGGCAAGCGTGGCACGTATCCAAAACTATATTGTATCAATGAACTCCATTGCGAGCTAACATTAGCTATTTTGATCAGTTCTCCGGCAATATTCTACGAGGTAGTGCTAAGTGCTTTTGGTCCAGTTCTTAAATCTCATTAATAGGACTCAATCTATAGTTATTTTATAAACAGAAAAGATTTAATTGTTTGTGCGTTTGTTTGTAATATATAAATTCAAAACTACTGAACTGGTTTTTTAATCTTTTTATCTATAGAAAGCTACTTGGGGTAGTTTGGGTATAATTCACGAGGACGAAATAACAGAAAAATGGCTAGTTCTCAATACAATAGAAAACTTTGAAAACAAACTTTTTTAGCTGTATAAAAACTACTAGATATTTTGATATATATTATTTATTGTTTTTAAAAATATTCCCCTTCGGCATCAATACACTTCTTCATTCTTTCAAACCAGTCTTGAAAACATTTAAAAAATGCATCTCGCGGCATGTCAAAACAAAGCGTTAGGAATGCCTTTACAGCCTCTTCCGAATTCCTAAAAGTGCGCCCACGAAGATTTTTTTTCACTACTAGACAGAGGAAAATATCGCACGGAGCCATGTCTGGACTGTAAGGAGCATGAGACACCAGTTGAACCCCAGAATTGTTCAGAAAATCCATTGTTCTGGCATCTTTTTGGGCAGGCGCGTTGTCCTGGTGAAAAGAATTCCTCGAGTACCGCTTTTGGGTATTCGAGGATTTTTTTTTACCTCACAAAAATTCATAAAAAAATAACTAGTCGAAGGTAGTTAACGAAATTACGTACAAAGCCTCATTGATAAATTACCCCTCATATTGGCGTAGAAACCAAATCCTACAGAAGAATATTTTAGGCACAGTTAAAAACTTTCGCAACAGCCTAGGTATGTAGTTTCTATTTTAGCAGTATACTTTGATCTTAATTTTGTAAGTATCTATACATATAATAAAACAGTAAAAATATTTTGTCTGTACATTTAGAATTTTTGACTGAAATGGATAGAGGGACACTTAAAAAGAATAATAGAAAGCAACAAATTTTTTTTAGAATTTTTGTCTGTCTGTCTGTCTGTCTGTCTGTCTGTCTGTATGTATGATCACGATTATCTCCGAAAATACTGAACCGATTTACTTCAAACTTTCACCAATTGCTTTATTTTAACTCAGATTAACATTTAAAGTTTGTTTCATAAAAATCGGTTAGTTAAAAAAAAAGTTATCGTCATTTGAATGAATTTAAGCCATTAGTTTGCCTTGCCTGCAAATATATAGCACTTACTTATATATTATAAGTGACATGGAAAATTACATGCTAAACGTGGCCTTCAAGTCTTATAGACCTAGGCTCTGTCTACCCCGTAAGGAAAAAAGACGTGATACTATGTATGTATAGTCTTCTTTTCACGCTTCAACCATTGAACCAATTTGGATGACATTTGGTATGGGGGTAGTTTGAGACCCGGGGAAGGACATAGGGTATCTTTTATTCCGGGAAATTCTACAGTTCCTGAGGGATGGACACTAACGGCGGCGACGTAGCCGCGGGCAAATCTGACTTATATATCAACGCAACCGAAACTGCTGCGCCTAGAAACGTGAAATTTGGTACAGGGGTTTTTATAATGATGTGAGTGAGCGCTAAGAAAGGAGCGTCTGTTGTCTTTTTACGCTTCAACCATTGAACTGATTTGGATGAAATTTGGTACGGAGGTAGTTTGAGGCCCAGGAAAGGACATAGGGTATGTTTGATTCCGGGAAATTCTCCTGTTCCCGAGGGATCGACACTAACGCGGGCGGAGCCGTGGGCAACAGCTAGTATAAAAATATAGATAAACTTAATATATAAAAAAGTCGGGTTTGTTCGAACACTAATAACTTAAAAAGGTTGAACCATTTTTTATCTTTGATATATTGGTTTTGTTATCATCTCGAATGGCAAAATAACCATTTAAATATAAGAAATATTTATCACAAAAAAATTACGGAATGAAGCTCGCCGGCACAGTTCATATTAAAAATGAAATTGATATTTTGATATAATTATAAAAGCCGAGGCCGACGTGAGCCTCTCAGCGCACCGCACGCATTGGTCATACGCAAATGAAATCAATTATAAACTGATTTTACACCAACCGACTTTCATGTCTAGTTATGTTACAGTATTATGACCCTAACGCTTGAGTTTATAAAATTATATTTGGGAAAATTTTTTTCTGAAATAACTCGACTACAATACTGATTTTTAAGGCAATAATAACGTGGTAAATTGTAAAATGTTATATACTACTATTTGACCCCTTTAATTAAATTGAATCAAAATTTTGACAATTCATCTAATTGTCAAAATTTTGATTCAATTTCATTTTAAAAATTACTTAATAATCAGAGATAATAGCGCCTTTCATAGCAATGGCTTAAAAAAATATTCCGAACTAACTTGCAACCCTTATGGTTGCTGAATTGCTATGAAAGGCGCTATTATCTTTTTTTTATCATTCTCTATCATTATTGGTCAATAATGGTCCGCATTAATGGTAGATTTTTTTAAATCCTTCATAACAGTTTATTTATGTTTTAATCAATATAGTAAATACTTTCATAGCTCTGAATTTGTATCTCTTCCACGCCTTCGCGAAAAAGCAACTTGAAGGTTTACACCTAGCTTATACTTCTGAATAGCACATAGCTATAAATTAAGCGGTCGTTTATTTGGCAATAGTAGTAGTAGCATTATTTTATTCGATTCTAAATGAATGTATAATTTTTATAAGGACTTATTCAGAATTGAGAAATTGTTAATCTTCCATGGCAATTTTTGATAATAATATAAAATCTTGTTTACCGTTAAGAAAGAATTTACTTATAATAAAACTTATATCTACTATAATAGATGTCTAAAAATTATACATCGTAGCACAGCTTTCATGATTTAAGTATTTTGTAGCTGGCTACGCCGTAGCAATAACATAGATGCTACAAGAACTTGCTACGAGTATGATGTCGTAGCGGATTGTAGTAAAGTAAAATACGCGGTTCTACGACACTACGTCGTAGCAGCAGATTCGTGATTTCGTAGCTGTTTGCTTGAAGAAGCATGGTTTTCGATACAAAACTTCTTGAAATATTGACTAAACGGACAATCGGTATGTTTCTTTAAATTACTTAATTAATTAAATTAAATGCTATACCTTTTTTGCAGCTGAATCCTGGTTGTTGTTGTCGGCGTGGTGCGGAGCGGCGGGCGCCATGACGGTGACGCCACTCTGCGAAAGAAGCTCGTCGGAGCCTCTCTGTAACAAGAAAATCCAAAATTAGCAAAAATTAATACACGCTTTACTAAAGGGATTTATAAACTCAACACCAAGACATAAAAATGGAAAGCGTGAGATGATTGATTAATAAAATATTTTCAATATCATTAGTCATGTTTAGTGTATAGGAATCCTTATCTTTACTAATATTATAAATGCGAAAGTGAGTTTGTTACTCTTTACTCCAGAGAACTCGTATGCAAAATTTTATGATAATCGGTTTAGTAGTTACGGCGTGACAGAGTAACAAACTCACTTTGTCTTTACAAAGGCTACCTTTGTCTTTACAAAGGCTACCTTTTATCCTGAAAAAAAGTACCGTTCCCGAGGGAACGACGTTGACGCGAAGCTGCGGGCAAAAGCAAGTAAAATAATATTTTTACCGACTTCCAGGAGAAATCATATCTTTGAATGATCAAACCTGGGGTACGATACTCCTTGTATATGTATAACCGTCGCAGTTCACGCAAGCGAATAACAAAATAAAACAAAAATACAATTTCGTGTCACGTCAGTATACGTCAAGCCGCCCTTGCCTGGGATCAATCTCAATTTAAGACGGCGAAATGACAGACCTCAGCAGTTAAACGCACCGGGTAAAGGTATAAATCACCCTATGTAATAAAGCAAATGTACAAATGACGCGACGCGGCGTCGCAACGTCGTCGGGTCGCGGATTTTGTATCGCGATCGTTGCCGCACCTGCCGCAGCGTGGTATCACTCACGTGAGACACTTAATAAAGTCAGAGCACCTCTCTCCCTCGAACACTTTCAATAAAATTACAGAGCGATAACCGACTGCTGACGCGGCATTGTCGTCTCGATAAACATAAACATTTGCAATAATTTATTCAAGTTACTACTCGCGCTGGATTCAGTTTGGATATCGACCTCTCGAAACATACTTGAGCTTTAATGGATGTAATGTGTTTGTTTTGCAACAAGATTACGTAGAATATGTAACAATAAAAGCTATAAAAGATCGTGTTAGCTTACTAAAATGCTTCTAAAATGGAATTTACACTGACCTTTTATATTTCATAATTGATTTATTTATCGGTTCACACACGCACACACGTACAATAAAATACTTGTTTTACATGCACGCGAACTCTGTTGGGGATTACACATATGTAGATAATTCAGTCCATAATAATACCCTTTAGTGAATCTTGAAAATAAATAGGTTTTATATTTTACTTTTTCTACAAGTTATTGCATTTCTTTGCAATAAATAACAATCAGGGATAGTGGTTTTACTCATAAATAATGTTGCGAATCTATATCAATGCTTAATAAAAAGGAAGCCTATTTGCAATTTACATAATATAATAAAGAGCAGATTACGCTAACAGCGGGAATCCCATTTTGTGGCATAAAGCTTTCATTGTAGAAAAAAGAACCGTTTCTGAAATAAAACCAACATCGCGAGGTCCTATTCCTTGGAGTAATTTCGTAGAGCGCGTGTAATAATTGCCCGAAATTAAATAACATTTTTCACAACAAAGAAACAACAGGGATGGAAATTTTGGAGCAGAATGGCGGATTGCGTCGGAAAAGAGGGCAGCAGTTTTCGTTTCCATAACAATTTTTCAAGTTAATGAAGAATGATGTTGAATGCCTTCATTATGAACAAGACGACCATATTATTAGTCGCTGCTCTTTCTCATAATCGAGCGTTTTCCGGGTTGCATCCTCATAATTGGTCGCTGCATTTTAATTGCAATTTTAATCGTATTTATATCACAAGCTTTTAATTTGTATTTAAATAAATCCACGTTGGTGATAAGTAAATGAACATATTCATACTCAACTAATATCATCATCAGGTCCTTTTTAGTCTCCACTACAGGAGCACGACCCTCTCTGTACTACTAGGGCCATACTTGGCCAGAGCAGCCAGAGGACTTGGCCTACACTCTCCACGCTGGCCAGACGGGTTGGAGAGGTGTCTTAGATGTTTATAAGCTTTGTTTAGCTTGTATTTCCTAAGTCGCCTTCATCATCCACGGGAAGACTTGGAGTGGTCCTATTCTACTCTGCCGGATACCACACGGCTAACTAATAGATAAAACATAAACAAGTTGCATAGCTATAAAGAAGATGTAACACAACGTATTTATTAGTAAATAATCTTTAAATTTACGATACCACGATAGCTGCGCAAAATCAATTCCTAATATTGGCTCTTCAGTAATAGTATTTGGTTTAACTCTCGAAAAGGAAACTATGGATCTTTTCTCGATCAGGACAAACTCAAACGTTTCTCCAATATGTCATTTGAATGAACGTGATTCGAGGGTCTCTCATATCAAAATATCGGGAATAAAATTACATGAAAGGTTTACTTAGATCAGACGGGCGGGTCCCGGCCGCTTTGAGATATATACCACGGACGCGAAATGATATGTTTACGCGGTCAAAAAGAAATATTCATCTTTCCTTCCATTGTCGGGAATCAATACGGATAATCTATTAGTGATATTAAAATGTTCCCGGAAATTCCTAAAAGATGGGACCGATAGATTCTCCGGTTGCTACACAAAGTGACTTCTTCGGATCGCTCGGGTCAATATTGTTTTATCAAATATAGGGAATGTTGCCGAATCATTTTGTCGTAACCCGAAACTTTAGTAGGTGTGGAGTTGTGACCACTGGGAAAACCTTTATTGATTGATTTGTCACCCTATACGAACCCCTCTGTATACAAACTTCGATATAGAGGGCACGAAAGCCAAATTTGGGTTAGAAGAGCGATCGGTGATATTTTAAGGACTATGTTTAAATGGGTTACTGCAATATAACGGTTTGAAATGGGTACTGTAATAAGGAATTTTGAGATTTTTTTATTGTAACTTGAGTGCTTATATCAAACACGTAAAACATCCAAATAAGAATTGTTATCGAACGAAGCGTCAATAAACCGAGCCCCCAAAAGCGAGCACTTTTCGATTTTTATGAAGATCGTAAAAGCAATCGACAGGCCACTATCGATGTCATATGAAATATTTATGCGACTCTAACACTATCCGAAAGACATTAATCGATTCAGAGTAAAACATAATGCTGCCGATCCCGACTCGACATGTCCAATTTCTATAATACATTCACAGTGAGCGATCGCGGTATTTCTTACAGCATTTTCTTTTTTCAGCCGCGAATACGTGTACATTGGGTTGTACTTAGATCTCCAATAAGCTGTAAAATCGGAACAAACCTATTTCATTTCTCTAGCACAGTTGAGAAAAACTAATTATTAACTTGAATAAAGGAATTAAAGCACTACGCAGTTCTTGCCTAATATAAGAGTCGAGGAAAAACGAACTTTTACGATGTGAATGAAAAATCGCTTCGGCTTTTATGAAGTCATTGTTCAGAACGGGTCTCTAATATGAAAAAAAAATAAAAATGGTCTAAGCAGGGTAAAGCTGTAACGAGTCTAATAATTTTTATTGCGATTTCACGAGCTTACAGTCTGATTTAACTCGACGTGTGTAAATTATGATTTAATTTAATAACCGGCACTGAAAACGAGCATAAAATGTTTTTATGTGAGATAATATACTTTTCATTAAGAGTCATGTGTTACTCGCACAGTTTTATATTCGTGTTTTATGAGCTCAAGTAACTGGGGATTGAATCGTTAACAAAATATACCTACACGGATTTGTGATACGTTTAAACGGGCCGGATTAGATTTTCATAAAATAATATTATCTGTACCACCCTAGGACTAACAAAATGGGCTCGTATACTTGATTAATATATTATACTTGTATATTATACTTATATTATACTAGCTGTTGCCCGCGACTTCGTCTGCGGCAATTTCTGTTATTATGATTAATTAGTATAGATGAATAATTTTACCCGTTTTCAAAACATTTTTTATTGATGCTACGCTACTATTGGTCGCAGCGTGATGTTTTATAGCCTAAAGCCTTCCTCAATAAATAGACTATCCAACACAAAAAGAATTTTCCAATTTGAACCAGTAGTTCCTGAGATTAGCCTGTTCAAACAAACAAACAAACAAACAAACAAACAAACAAACAAACAATAAAACAAACAAACAAACTCTTCAGCTTTATAATATTAGTATAGATATTATACTTAATATGAATGAAACTCATAAAGCAATTTAATAATGTTTTATTATATATTGTACTATTTTATTAATAATAACGAAATATTACTTGTAACTATTAATAAAGTTCTTATTTCCGAAGATTTACTAAAAGAACCGTTGCAACTCAAAGGGAATGTTCGCGTCCAATTGAACACGATTGGATTAATTACGGAAATTTTTACAAAGCCCCGATTTCAAAAGCTCACAATGAAATTTAACGGCAGCTTTAATTCTTTACCAGTTGTCGAGGCGGTCAATGAAAAATAAAAGAATTATTTTCCGGAAAAACAACTTGAAATTAATAACTGGCGAAAACGCCAACTTGAAGATTTAAATACTGGCTTCAGAGGTCAAGACCCGGTGGTGTAACACGAAGCGCCGTCAAAAGTTGCCAACTAGCAGCAAGACTGCGACGTCGGTAACTATCATGGCCAGAACCTGCAATATCCGACTATCCAGAACTAAATGGTTTCAAATGAGATCGCTAAACGCCGCAGACAGCGCGGCGCCAGATCGGCGAGGTGCGGGTAAATCGGTGGCATCCACCGCGCCGTGTGCGCCGCACATCTGTAGCGCGCGGGAAATATCACCGAAACGCCTTCGACTAACACGTAGAAATTAACGATCTTGATAATATTTGGCGGCTGAGCGCCGCCAGCTCCACTCGTAATTAATTGTACCAATTTGTTCAGCGCTTATAACGGACATTTGTCAAGCGCCCGCCGCCCCTGACGATTTTCGCACTAACTTCATAATCGATATTCCTAAGTATCGATTATCGGGGAAACTCTTTGTCCGATGTTGGATATTAAGACGTTCCCCAGTCATTAATAAACCCTAACGACCTGTTTTCTCCGATTCCACCGCGTTAGTATACTCCACCACAGATTAAATATAAAGGCCGCTATGCCGTAAGTTGTTTTAAAAATTCACAACACGGCCGCGTTAAATTAACAAGATACTAGACAATGTAAAAGTTAACAATTCTCATCACAACCAGGAGGCAAACCTCTTAGCCCCAGAACAATATAAGGAGACATTACTCGCTGTCACAACTCTACTTTATAGGGAAAGTAGGAGTAGCGACTAGCGAGTTTGCGCGAACAAAGTTGTGGGGGCTGGTTACTTCAGTAATGAATAGAGACGTCAGACGTTAACCGCCACTCGAGCGCAACTCGCATACCATTTTAACTTCCAGCAATAACTAAACTATGTTGACCTGACGCCAGGGCCGATGCGGTAAACTACAGTGCGCTATCATGCTGCATACTTGTTAAGCCTCAATTAGAGGCGTATATACGGGACACTCTGTAAGTTGGATAGATCGTATCATTACGCTCAGTTCGCTCCGGCCGTAACAAGCGCTCAATTTACGATATTATTAGAGTAAAACTAATCTAGTCCGAGAAGAAGTTAAAGAAATAAAGTGGAGAGAACAAAGGGCAACATTGAGAGGCGCCGTTCATTTGCATGCGAGACGATTTAAATAAATATAGCGCCGTGGGCAGGCGCACTCCCGGTGTTTTATGGCGTTCATTACTTTATAAAGAACTCGAATGAAAGCTTGACAAAGATCTAGATTTCCATAAAGTGCATGCGAGCTTTCCGGGCGTCTCGGACGGGTGCTGCTACCTTATCGTAATTATCTCCAATAAAATTAATCTCGACCCTACTTTGTTTTGTTCTCGTGAGATTGAGTTACTCCTCTGGATCCAATAAAGCCTAATGTCACTGCAAGAAACGTGTTAATGGTCGCTATTTATCGTGTAAGAGAGGCGAGTAATACGTGAGAATAAACACAGACTTGCCAGCGGGTGCCCCTTCCGAATTTGAATGTTTTTGAATAAACAATAAGTAAAAATAGAGAATTTGAAGGTACATATGGCCGTCATGAAGACTCTGAAGGATAAAGTTCTGTGATATCCTAACAACTATTATAAATGCCAAAGTGTGTTTGTATATATTTTTCCTAAAAGAAAATGTACCCATATGGATTATTCCATAGAAACGCCTCTCTCGATGTGTTTGTTGCCTGAAATTTGACTAGTTTTGTGGAATTTGACAATATAACTACTCAGATTATAAAATATAGGTACTTTCTGGAATCTACTAGACAAATATATTCGTTTAGTCAATAACATGAGTAAAACCAAAATGAACCTAGCTTTTATTGCAAATGCGAAAATTTGTTAAGAAATATCTACGATTTAAGTTACACCCTATTCAATTTCAACAATTGGTAACCATTAGTCGTGTTTATTATCCAATTGTAAAAACAAGGTAACAGTTCAAAGCACCCAATTAAGGGTAGTTACAGCCCCACGAATTGAATATTCGCATCAACAGGACAAATGTTCTTTGGAGTTTGATAGTTTGTCATTAGCGTCTAGCTACGCAGCGTTTACTAAGTCCCTAACAACGAGGTTACAAGTAATATATGTCAACTTATTTACTCTTGTTCACTACATCTTACTCATTCCAAAATAAGTTAGTGTAATAAACGTCGCAAGCCTTTTGCTCTGAAAAAGTTGGCGAAAACCATATAGCAACAAAAACTAATAAATAACCTACCAAACTAACATCCATTCAATAGATCTCTAATTATTTATAAGAAGGCGCTATACATGCCTTAAAGGCTTTCCTTCGATATCCATTCTTCCAGATTTATTATTAACATAATAAATGCGAAAGGAACTTTATCTGTCAGCCTGTTTCCACTACACGCTTCAATTATTTAATGAATTGTGATAATATTTGATTCGGAGGTAGTTTGAGGCCAGAGGAAGGGCATTGGGTACCTTTCAGCCCGAAAAATCTACTGTTCCCGAAAGCGGAGCTGTGGGCAAAAGCTATTTAATATAATATATGTAGCGAGAAAAGGTGACTGATATTTTCCGAAAAATCTAGAGGTAATTTCCTTACACGGCTTAGTGAGAAAACAGTTTTATATAAAAGTAGGTATAAAATATTTTATGAAGCGTAAATTACCTCGAGTGGTTTCAAATCCTTAGGTATTGTATTACTAAACGTTTATGTTGTGTTGTTGTAACAGGTTAATTGACTGTATAGGAAATGAAGATTAATTATGTTTTAATGATAAGATTGGACTCAATGTTTGTAGGTAGCACTAGGTACGGTTGAAATTATAATATCTGATTTTTTGTAAATTATTACTTGTATCGTTCATTTAACCACCCATACAGAAATACTAAGAAAAAATGGGTTTTTAGTTGTATGGCACTGCGCGCGGGTCGAACCGTGGTGAGAATTACCTAAGAGCTCTTTTTGCACCGCAGTGGGAAAGCCCAAGTAATTTTTGTAATAGGTTAAATTGGACCACTGTCACACATAAAGTTCTCTTTTTGGATGCATAAATATGGACAGAAAAGATAGTTTATGAGTAACAACATATGTTACTCATAAACTATCTTTTATAGCTCACTACGTCAATTTTCGTATAGAAATATTGTTTTTTTTACCTACTCGTAAGTAAGCATATTGATGAGCTAAGTAAAATATGTTAAAAGATACATAAAAATACGGATATACGCGCACATGCATCAAAAGGTAGGCTTTTTGGTCACATAAACAATACAAAAACCTACAACAATACCTAACCTATTCCAGAATATACCTTGGTCCATTCGCACTTTCCCATTCAGAAACAGCTAATGAGCGATTTGCACCGCTATTTGAATTGCTCGTGGTGCCAAGCGACCAAGACCTAGACACAGTTATTTAATATTTTATTTTAGTTAGATCAAGTTAGACATATAAAACAGGCGTGAAAAGGAAAAGTGATTTACTTTTATCTTACATTATCTACATTGCCAGACCTGAACCAAATAATAAATGGAAATGATATTAATAAATATACTACTTCTTTCAAATATATAATTTTCAAAAACTTCTGAAGATGGTCGTAAATTAAACTGATCGACTTACGTGGCATCGTAATCGAGTTATATCAGTATCAGTTTCCACAAAGCTCATAACATTTATCACCGCTCTAACGAACCACGCGCATGGATTTACTCGGCTCCTATTCGCAAATTGAGAGAAAAACACAATCCATATCACTGGCGACGAAGAAAAACAAATAGATTCTTTATACCAATGTAGGAAGGTAACAATTCACCCCTCAATGGGCCGTACGGAATCCAAAACGATCGTAATTTCGTCGGGCAATATTCTGCCTTTTCATATTTTCCTTTTGCTTCCCAAATGTTATATCGTGCCCGATATACATGCCGCGATTTCGTTTGTTATTTCAAGCCCTCTCACGCCTCTCCGATTTAGTATATCGACACGTGAAGCATCAGTTAAACAAATATACAGAATCACTTGACTTCCCCGCCTATGAGCGAATCTCGTTTGCAGGCTTTTGTCTGCGAAGTGATATAATAAGCATAAATAAAATGCGAAACGCATAACAAGTAAACAAAGTTGTTTACATTCAAAGTTGCAGTATTATTTAACAAAATATACTTATTAATACATTTTGTAAGATATATGCAGTTAATTTTAACCCCACCCGTAAATATGATAATTTTAAGGAAATCTAAACGGACAAAAAGCGTATGTGCTGGCATATAAATAACACTTTATTGAAGAGGGACACTTCGGCGATGCTTATTCTCTTTGAAACAAAATTCACGTCACAGCGATTCTGAACAAAGTACTCGAGGATATTTTCTGGAAATTTTTGATACTCGAGTAACAATCGCAAATGCACTGGAGGGCGCGAAAGAAAGCAAAATGTGACACTCCTTTAGTCGTCTCAAAAGCTACGTCAAAGAGTGCCAGTTCGGCTTATACTGATATGAACTCTTTGAGAAATGCATCCGACACTAGTTTATGTATGCCATCTTTAAACTACTTCGCGAGAATATGTTTTGCTAGTATTCCCAAGTGCATAGAAATTCTAAGGAATACACCGAGGGAGACATTATACTGGTTGTGCAATGTGTATAATATAATAGTTGTACTATTTGATGTCTATTTAATAATAAAAATAATAGGCAAGTTAATTTTCTCACTCGCTTACATGAATTATGAAAATAAATTCCGACATAGAACGTCGCTCTATACATCTGACGTCAGTTTTCCGCTGAGGCAAAAAATGCCGAAAAACCAAAAACAATCTAAGTTCAACGTGAAAAGTTTATGGTAAGCAGACATACCTAGAGGATGGTGCTTCAAAGGCGCTGGCGTGTTTACATTTGTCTCCGGGAGTGCGCCGGGTTGCCTCAGATATTTAACCGCCGCTGGCGTCCCACAAAGATAAATAAAAACGGCGCAGATTTAAATACTTTTTGTCCCTATTCTCCCAATTTTCTTTTGAAGAGTTGTCCCTTGGATTACAGAAACATTATCGCGGTAATTACTCCTTTACACTTGCCCGTTTTTTATATAAATAAATATGGACAAATCACACAGATTAAGCTTACCTACGGTAAGTTGTGAACTTGCGTCGTAGTAGTATATTAACCCAACGAATTCTACATTTTATAATAGATATTTATATAGCTATAGATCCTATCATCCTATCCAAGACTTAGGTCAATCTGATAAAGATCATGTTCCATCATGACCTGGCCGGGGTTCAAACCCGGGAGTCTGCGATTCAGAAACACGTGCCGTACATTGTATCACAGATGTAGTCTAAATTAAACATCATCATTTCGCGTAGGTGACACGGTCAATCGACCTGGTTCTGGTGGAGTTCTTCGGACCCGCCTCTGGGACCAGATGGCAGCCGGGAGTTAAACAGACATAGTACCACATTTCTATCCCTAACGGCCTTAACAAAGCCAGCTTCATATTCCTTAGGCTATATCTAGCAAAATAGGTCCAGATAAGAAGATAAGTAAGAATAAGAAATAATTAATTAATAATTAAATAATAGGCATGTAACATCCTCGTCTTCATCGTTACTTACCATCAGGCGAGATGGGAGACAAATGCCTAATCCAATATTTAGTAAAAAAATATATATATATACATTTCTAGCTAGCTTATCATTTTTATAAGCAGCCTCCGTGGTCCAGTGGTTAAGGCGTTTGCCTGTTGACCCGGGGGTCGTGGGTTCGATTCCCACCGGAAGCATACTTTGTTTAGTTGTTTCCAGTTTTGTTATGACATTGCAGGCTTGACTGATTTTCTGATAATAAAGATGATTCCGTGCTTCGGAAGGCACGTTAAGCCGGTGGTGCCGGCTGCCATCTGGTAGTCGTTAAAGGAACCACGTCAGAGGCCGAGAGGCGGTTCCGAAGAACTCTGCTACCAGGGTGTGCATGGTCAATTGACCGTGACACCTACTCGAAATGAATGAATGAGCTAGCTTTATCACCGAATGAGCCCTTGATCGACTTCAATCTGCACGTAATCAGACGTAACTGAATATCTATTAAAATACATATTTATTAAAATTTCTAATAATAAATTAAGTCTGTAATTTTGAAAGGCAGGCACGGTAAACCAAAATAATGTATAAAATAATTAGGTCGCATGTTTTGGCCTTTGCAACACGGATTTTACCTCGAAATTTACCAATGTACGAGTACCGTAGTTATGTGACTACAAATAACATAGCATGATTGTTTGTGAGTAGGTATGAACTATGTAGGTATATACTATGAACACACGTTTTGATGTTGGTAATTTGTAAAAGGTGATACGGTGAAGGAGCAAGGTTGAGTAGCGAAAACCAAATTTACTTAGTCGTAGTTACTAGCAGTTGTTGACTGGTTAGTCTGATACTGGTTAGTTATATTTTTGCTACAGTCTAGTCTAGGCTAGAGTCGAGGGCCAATTAACACAAAGTAGCTTGCGCAACAGATCCAGGGCCTCAGACAAATACCTGTATAAATAAGTATATGCCCGCCTTAGCAATCATACCCCGAAGAGCCTCTCGGTTAAGGATGCCGACTTTGTGAAAGTTTATGGACTTTCACATGTTACGGGGACATGAACTTTTATAAATTTTGTTGTGCTATGGAAAGAACTTCCAAAACTAGACACCATCAGTGAAAAAATACCGTGTTAACGAAAAAAAAACGCTTTTAGATATAACAGTTATAAAAGCACAATTTTTGGGCGATACCAAAACTCTACAGAAAATACTAGTGAGTCGTGACGTCACAGTTCAGTAATTCCAAAGAGACGGGTAATAAGATTGTTCGGTAGCTATATGTTAAATATTGCGTTGACGGTAACAGTTAATAACAAAAGTTGCTTCTTATTTAGTAAAATATGGTATAATATTTTTATTATCTTTCATACACGCCTAACCGCTTTAACGGATCAGAAGCGTATTCAATCTATAAATAACAAATTAAAAGTGTGCAAACTCTTTTAGACAGATTAGGGTATTATGTGCTGAGGTTTTTCAAAATCTGAACATGATGCATCCTCCCAATTCAAGTGTGACACAACATTACAAAAGAGCTGGGTTGCTAATAAGACACGGTCATAGAGTTTCTGATGTAATGCTAGTTTCACTGATCTTAGCTTCCAAGCGTGTGCACAAGCTGCGTACGCGCCGACGATTGTTCACACCGAAATATCAAAGCAACAATATCTGGCTAGCCCGAATAACAGAATCACGAAATATTGATTTATCGAATACAACTTTAGTTTAACTTCAAGGCAGTGGGCAGAACATCGGCCATTATGCGTTTCAAATTGCAGTATCGATATCTTCGATTGCGAGTTACAAACCCGATCGAGATTGTGCCCGGAGGGATATCATTTAGATATACAACCGTATTGTAACCACGTATGCGGTGTAACAATATAACGTTGGCTATAGAAGTGCTTTTATATTAAATTCTGTGATAATAATAAGAAAACAAGTTAAAAGAGACATTGCTCTTTATACTCTTTTTGACTTGTATATTTCTTATGGCCGCGAATACAACACCTAATATATTTTTTTCAAATGAGAAGGAATTACCGGAGTGGTTACGTCTTTCTTTATATAACACAATACTATTGTGATATTTATTACTAGTACTTGTGAGATTAAATACAGGTGTTAGATTAAATAAAGGCTGATCTTTGTTTTGATAATATATATATATATCACTATTTTTATGTACCCGTGTTTCCTACGAAAGGAAACGTTCTAATTTTCTTCCCAAACCCTTTAAAATGCATATGAAAAAGAAGCGTAAAGTGAGCGTAACAATAAAAAACAATATATTTATAAACTCAGTTTTGCAATTTAGGATCAGTCACATGGCTGTATCTATTTAATCGTAATAGTTAAAATACTAACAGAATGTATGTATCCATTATAACACCACTATAACAACCAATATTAAAATAAGAAGAAAGAATAAATTATTATTATATGGGGCCTCCATACAAAAAATGTGTTTTTAATAGTTATTTGTAGTTATATCTGCAACGAAGCCTTTGTATGGTACCACCATACGCACAAAACCTGAAAGATATGTTTTTCTGTTTTCTGTGGTGGTACGGAAACCCTACATTTGCGATCTCGAGTCAGCCAAAAACATAAACCGTCTTAATATAAAACGAGTACTAACTTTAGTACCTACCTGGTTTAAACCATTATCCGACCAAAATAAGTTGACACTTGTCACTTTGACGTTTGGTCAATTGTCATTGTCAATTTGTTTTGGTCGGATAATGGTTTAAACCAGGTACTAAAGATAGTCCTCGTTTTATAATAAGACGGTATATCTTTTACTTTCTATCAAAAAGATTTTTACAGCATGGCCCGACGCCAAAACAGTGGCAAAAAGAAAACAGAACAAAGTTGACACATCGCGCGTGACAACTGAACGAGAACAATAAAATTATGAGGAAGTTCGTCGCAAAGGCTTTGTGGTACAAAGCAATTGACCGGATAAACAACGTGGGAACGTGGAACGTGGAGTCTGCAAAGAGCCGGCGTCAAACAGCCCTATAGTGACGTGGTAATGGACTTAGCTGCAGTGGACAAGTTTGCCGTGCACAACACTAGTTTCAAAATTGATATTAACAAAATTTGCTCCCTCGCTACTTACTTTAAGAGTGCCGCATCTGGCAACCTACGGCGGTCGGTAACGAGCGCTGTTACTCTGCTTGTATGCGGCGAAAAAGCAAGTAAAGTGTACACATGTAGTTTGCTATTATTAAGTACTTATGCACGTACCAGGTTCCTAAGCTTTACTTAAACAACTCCTGTTACGTAGAATCGTGATATTAACATTTCAAAAATTATTCAGGAGCGTGTTGAGAGCATTTAGGATATTGTACGATATAGCTTTGCTACACTTTTTATGACGTATCTTAAATATAAATCTTTAAATAAATCTGTGTGAAATAAAATTTTTGAGTGTAGTTCTGTAAATGAAAGTCAAATTTAAATGGAGTATTGACCTAAGTGTCAGCTTATGGAAAAGTGGACTCAGATTTGAGAACAGCTAATGTTCTTAAATCTGAACAGACGGGTAACGGGCCAGGACAAATATTTTGCCACTTCGGAACGTTACCTGGGCGGGCAAGTGGCCGCGGGCGCGCCGCGCGGGGAGACAAAGTAAATATGTCCCCGTTTGCCGGGTCGTCCCCACATTTTATCGGGGAGCGATCGCTGCTCGGGTCGGGAAATGAATTTAAAACGTGTTTGCGGGTAATCTGTTATCGGTCCCTTGTCTCTGCCTCGAATATAGACGTTCGGCTCGCTCCTATATCTCAACTGTGATTTCAAAAAGCCAGTAAACATCGCGTATTGCAATATCGCATTTTTAAGCAGCCACACCTCCATTAAGAATTAAATGCTAATGGCAAAAATATACGCATGTAATTTCAATTGCTTCTGAGAAAATTAGTTCTCAACTTACATAGCTTCTCAAGGACGTAGCTCAGAGGAGCCTGAATTAATTTTCGTTAATTAAAACCGATCTGACCCTTGCCAAACATAAGTAATACAATCTCGTTATACCGCTAATTGAATTTTAAATAACAGTTTAAAAGATAAGGTTTGTCGTAAGAGTTAGCTAAAACGACGTTTATTTAAATAAATTTCTAATAGCAGCAATAAAATGTTAAGCATGTAAGTAGTCGCAGTAAGTAAAAGACGAGTCTAATACGAGCAGCGCCGGGTTAATTATTTCGTCACGAGAGCTCTCGTAAGCTGCAGTAACAGCGCTCTCCGGAGCTGCGCGCCCATAAAAGCTACATAATACGTGGCGACATAAAACTGTTATTATTTTAGTATCTGCGAAACGGCCACGGAAAACATCTCTTAAAATAAAACCTGTCGCATATAGCGAGATGCAAGTCGCAAGCCCGTGCAGCCGACGCGCGGTCTAAATCCAGCTGGATTCAGTGCGGACACCGGTTAGGATCGAATACGGCGAGCTGGGTGGATTTCTATGGAAAATGCAGACTTTATGGTAGCCGAGGGATAAGTTTCCATTTTAAATTGAAGAGAAACTCTGAAATGTTGCCTTGTCTCCCGGCGGAGGTGCGCGCGAAGCTGAATAAAAATTCACGTCAGGTAAGCGCACGGAAATATTTACACAAACTGAAGAACTTGCCAAGGAGTGGCTGGATAAATAAACGCTCCACTAAAACTTATGGCTTACAGAATACGGAGAAACACCGACTCGGTGAGCGTGCGAGTATCAGTCGAGCCGAGATCGTCGTTAAAACAAAACACGAACCCTATGAATAATAATGATATAGACGTACAAGCATAACATAAGGGACGGCTTAAGATACATCGCGGATTCAGGTAAGAATATCTGACATAAAATTATTCAACGTTTTTTTTGGTGAAAATGCGACTAAGTCCCGGAAACGCCCATTTACATAGCCGATGTCGGCGCGATGGTGCGTGGCGACTTCAAATGGGAATTATAATACCAAATTGAATACAAAACTTTCCTTTCAGTGCCGAGTAATGGAGGAGTCTATGCACCGGAACAATCGAAAAGACAAATAGAATGAGAAAGGAGACGAGACACTCGCTCTGTTAAAATAATAAGTGCCTGACGTCTTTTTGGACGTTCCTGCCGCGCTTTTTTGTAACGATAAATTTTTACGCTTTGATCTTTCCAATTCAAATAGGCTTTTTTCTCGTAGAATCAGAAGTTATAGGAATATTTCAAAAGCTTTAAGTGAGGCGACGGAGCGGATTTTCCTTTCCAGCGGCTATATCATTCTGATTGAAATGCAAATGAAACGGTGTCCGTTCCGAACGTATTTATTATATCTACCTTCTCAGTTAATCTTTGAAATAAGAGCAGATTTCAAACAAATATTTATAGACTGGCTTTCACCCGCGGTTCCACACGCGTAAATGTCGTTCCCTCGGGAACAGTACTTTTCGGAAAGAAAGGTAGACTATGTCCTTCTCCGTGACCCAGACATTGCGGATGGCAAAATGTCATGATGATCGGTCACGTACATAAAGCGTAAAATTTGGTACAGTTTCACGATTTAAGTACTTGACCCATCATCATGACATATTGAAAGAACGTTTGTTTGACTCATTTTCGCTTTTATTGACTGAGCGAGCGCGGGGCGCGAGCAGTTTCTCAACTTCAGCTTGGGCAAAAAATTTATTGTATGTCTGTCCGGCTGTTCTAATTTCTCAACTGTTTCTTATAAGCGAAATAAATGTTTCTAAGCAAGTCTAAAAATGACATCCCTATATTTGTTTTTTACGATTCGATACTCGCGAAGTAACAGCTCACAAAAGCCACTAGTAATATTAGTTAGGATAGTAAGGATTAAGATTATGTTTTAATGTTTTTATTTCCATAACTTTTGGTCTTTTGACAAGTAATTTGAGAATTTAATGCCATATCTACGCAAACATGTTCTTCATGGAACAATGTAACAGAATAATTTGTAACAGAATTTATAGAATAACATCGCAAAAATCGCAATTTGTAAGAAAATATTTGTAAGCACTACTAATGGTAAAATTTATGAAATTTTAATCTTCTCTGTGCAGTCGCAATGACAGGGATTGTTTGCTGAAGAATCTGAAGCGGTTCATTATTCCGTTCCGAGTTATTTGGCGCCCAACGAGGGCTCTGCCGCTGGCTGACTGGCGCACATCTGACGAGTCACTCGCAGATTTCGTTCATCTTCGGAACGTTTTACTTTTCAACCTCAATCTTTATAGGGCGCGTTAAGAAAGGACGAAGTTTTTTATTTATTCGTATGGCAAATTTTAACAATCGTTCAAAATATGGTCTACCTCCATACTTAGTGAGAGGACTCGACGTAAATGTTGATACCTATTCGATACTTCCATGTTACCAGCATATTAGGTCGGGGAAAAGTTTTTTGTACCTTATAAAAAAATTTTTCGTACGACCGTCCGTCCACTTCCCAAATATTCTCTACAGTTCGCATTTCTCACCTGATTCCCGTATTATTATTAAAAACATAGATTTTGTTGTTGATTCAGATTTTGTTTTTTTTTTTTTCAAAATGGCAATTATTATCATTAAGGACCTAAGCGCAATTAGGGTCTTTGGCACTTACGGTCATCGTGAGTCAGGTGTGATAAAACTCGCGAGGTGAACAGCTCAAAGAACCACTAGTTTTTAGATCCATATGATCACTTATGTAAAGAGAAACTGTCCTGCAAGGAAAGCATCTTGCCTCCTCTCTGTACGTAACCGACCCCAACCGCACTAGCAAAGATGGCGCGGGGCGGTTCGTCGGCGCCCGTACGACTCACAGTTGTAACTTCAAATCCGAACAAGTTATACAACGAAACAAGCTGCAACAAAAACATTTGCCTATGCCGACGTTAGTGAATTGTTCTCCCGCTCGTGACTGGGTAATTTCCATACATTTCAAGTTCCATCGCCTGCGGGACGTTCGTTCTTTTGTTGATAAATGTTTGACGGGAACTCCGGGGACGCCATTAAAAGTTTTTTCGTGAATAATTCCAGTTTACATACGCAAATGTTTACTCGTGAGTTTACCCGCACTCACCTATTCGGTGATTTCTTTTCATAGAGGCGTTTGTTCAAGAAGCAGTTTCTTTCGAACTGACTCGTTGAATAGGTAATTGGAAAAGTTTTTGTGTTTTCTTTGTCATAAGTCTAGTTCTATTGTCAAGGCATGATTATGCGGCCTAATACATTTTTAAATTCGGGGTTGGCGCGCACCATTTACGTTTTCAACTGTTTGGAAGGAGTTGAAAAATTGGTTTGAAAACAAAGCGTTCGTGTACACACCTCGAAGTAGTCGGCGAGGCGCCGCAGTTGGGTGAAGTGGTAAGTTCCTTAAGCTACAACTCAGTTCGGGGAAGTTGGTCGATCAGATTGTCTGGGGGACAAAAAGACCGGCTGGCGTCACGGATGCTAGATTGCGTGGATAAATGCGCGTGCTCCCGCCGCCGCGCGGGTTAAGCGTCCAAAGTTCACGGGCCACTTCCTTCTCCGATTTTATAAAGTTTAGCAATTACCTATTCTCAAATAGGATAACAATGTATTTACCGCTTACATTTTTTCTTTTTAACTTAATACGCGAAATATATGACTTACAAAATATTATGCATAACACTTAATTTAATCTTACCCAAAGGTTGCCAAAAGGAACCCTACTATTAAGTCTCCGATGTCCGCCCGTCCGTCGGCCTGTCACACACAAGCCTGTGTTAATGGTTTGATAGATTCATCTGTTGAACCGTAATACGTACAGACTTGAGATTTTCACACGTGAATATCTATTGCCACTATAATTTGATTAACCTTATAAGAGAGGTTAATTGGAAGAGGTTTTAAGCGTACTCAAACATCAGAGTCCCACCCAACTCACACTTGACTAGTTTTTATTATCACATATTCATTGGAAAATTGAAACAACAGTCTTTTAATTTTTGACTCTATCCCTATATGGGTTAATCAAACAAACAATGTTGACAAACCATAAAATGAATATAGGTAACATGTTTATGTACAAACACATTTCCTATTACCGAGAGGGATGCCAGAGTATCCACGTAAATAATTTTAAGGATCAGTGGAGGCAGCCAGCGTGATTATTTCGTGCTAACGAAATTAATAAGGTAAATTTGAGTGGTGTGAGAGGAGCTTTATTGCTTTACCCGGTGCTTGTTTGATGTGGAGTCGCCGAAGCCGGTGGGGAGCGCGAGCTTTGCAAAGTATTACAAAACAATACATTGGCTTGTTCGTTTTAGCTGATTTATGATTTAATAATAAGTGTATTTTTTATTAAAAAAATAATAATTATTTAATTAGGCACTTATCCTGATCCTGACTAAAGAATAAACATGTAGAATGAAAATGTAATTGTTTTTTTAATAAAAAACTATTATAAACTGTTATAGATAGATTTATTTTTAGATATATTTTATATAAATACTGTTATAGATAAATAACTTTTATGTATATTTGGTATGTGTGTAAAATGTCAATTATGACATAAATAAAAATATAATACTTGCGATGTTTTTAAAAGCTTGTTTGAGCTTTAAATAACAATTAAATAGTTAAATCCTGACCAAGTTAAGAGGGATTAAAGAGATTTAGACTAAGATTCATGTTAAGAGAAGTTGAGAGTCAAGTGTGAGCTACAATAAATAGATATGAAAATATGGGCCATAATGTCGCAACTGGAATAAACATCACTATAACCAGCTGGAACAAATAGGTATAATAAAAATACAATATATACAATTCAAGAAGTAATATTGATCTATGTTACTTTACAAAAAGCTAATTCTGTTTCGGACGTGCCATAATAATACTAACAAACCATCAAGTCACATAATATATAATTCATCTCGAAGTAACAGGAAAGGAAAAGAGTAACGAGTGGCCAGAAAAAATATCATACACACATAATAAGAGTAGCTGTGTCACATCAAACGCGACGCAAATCGAGGGTGTCCACATCAAGTCTCGTACGACAAATTATGTGCTCGCGAACAGATAGCGATATTGTCGTCCCGAAAACACTTTTCCCTTGTTTTCCCCGAAAATAGGGAAGGAAGAGCTAGTTCGGGAAGACAGCTTGATCCGAGGAGCGGCCGTTTTGGGCCAGCAACAAGTCCCTGGATTCTTTAAGCAGAAGACGAACTTATGTTCAAATGCTAGAGTTCATTTTAGCTTGTACGGCACCACGAAAAATAAAAGAACTCGTACGTGTCTAAATGTATGGCAAGACGGAGAGAAGATAGAAAGTTAAAGTGATGGAGCGTTACAAACATTAGATAAATTGTGCGAGGAAACGAGAGTGATACTTTGCCATATTTTGCATGAAATTATAGCCTTATCGATACGTAAAAGTAATTGTGATTGGATTGATTTGACGATACGAAAACAAGGAAATCAGCAATTATTCTGTTGCTTATAATAAAGGTATTACATATTTAAACAAAACAATTTAATAAAATCAATTGAATAATATTATATTGATAAGTGGAAATAAAATTTAAAACACCGTATCACTTTCAGCTCTAGCTACCTCAAAGCGACGTTGCGACGCGGGAAAAAATACTTTTAAGTAAAACGGGGAAAGCCCAATTGTGCATCCCCGCTTCATTGTCAGAACTCCGAAGGAAGCCCAATATAAACGAATTTCGAAGCCGACTCATTAAGAGAGATACTGATAAAAAGAGGCGATTCGAGAATAAAATCGAATGATGAGGACAATAGAGGCGCGACGGTTGAAGGCGACGAGATAACTTTTCAATTAACAAAAAACTTGAATTGGCGGCTTGTCAATCAGATAGTCAGCCATACTCGTACTAGCAACAAAACAGTAAAGTTTGGTATTATAACAGTGAAGGCTAAAGTATAAGGGCAATGGACTGAAGAAAAGTTGGCAATAAGTACTTACGGGAAGGTAAGTTGGCAGAGGTTTCGGAGCGCTGGCAAACTGAGTGGGTTAAATGGAGCGTGGACGCAGCGGAGCCCGTTGCACTTGTTGCAATTTCTCTCCACTCCGCAACTTAATTTTACCGAGTGCGCCCTTACGTCACTATAGACGAATGGCGTTAATTTCGCCGGAAGGTTGCGTCCATTACTCTAATTGCGAGCCGCATTTCGTCTAAGCATCTCAGAAGTTCGGCCGGCGGCGAAGACTCAAACAAACTCAGAACATTCACAGACTACCAAAGAGCATGGAAGTAATCGAGGACATTTCTCTAATATTCTTAATTAAGCTTTTAATGTAATTGAAAGAGTGAAGACACGTCACCGATTCAAAGACTTCCGCGAGACGCCGCACCCCTTCGCCGCCAAAAATACTCTTAGATAAATTACTTAGAGAGAGTTCGGCGCGCATACAAATGGGCCGGCGATTCGCCATATTTCACGTTTCCGAACAGCCGCTAGATTTACACACACCTTTAATAGGCGAGAGGACGAGGTGCCGCCGTGACGCTATACACAAAAAATCACTTTATCTATAATAAAAAATCACATATACACGTATATGAAAAAAGATATTATTTAGAAAATAGGCTAGTTTCCTAAAAAAATAAAATCAGTCCGTCAGTTAGATAATAAAAAAATAGTAGCCACGTATTATTTCTTTTGTAATTTAAACAAGATCTTTTGTAAAATAAACATACAGACCGTTAAAATGACATATGTCGTCACAGTTCGCTATACTTTTTATCGAACTCATACGAGCTTTATCTGTATCATTAATTGTTTAATTGCTAAAAGAAGAATACATATCCAATATTTTTATATTATCTATTTGATGGAATAATTATACTGGGTGGCGCAAAAGTACTGGCACTAAAGAAAATACTTTTATTTTTTTTATATGACATTTTCTGTCATTCTGTTTTTGAAAATTGTGTAGTGAACAAATGTAAAATACACTGAAAATAAACATGGACCGTTTTACTCCCCAAGAACGTGGAATAATTGTGTCAATGTTCTTACGGAATAATTCATCAGTGATAAGAACACAACGTGAATTTCGTCGACGATTTCACCACCGTCCGGCACCGATTGGTCGCACAATTCGACGCTTTGCCACACGCCTTGAAGCAACTGGCTCAACATTGGATAGACCTAAGTCTGGGAGACCAAGAACAGGCCGTTCAGCTGAAAATATCGATGCTGTGCGCGAAGATGTGGAAGAGTGTCCAGAAACATCAACGAGGCGACGTGCCACGCAATTGGGCATTTCCAGACGGACCCTGCAGCGTATTTTGGTGAAAGACTTAAAGATGTTCCCGTATAAAACTCAAATGACTCATCAGCTGCTGCCTGCTGACCACCGAGCTCGTCTAGATTACTGCCAGCGCGTCATAAACCTCAACCTTGAAGAGGATGATTTTCCTTCAAAATTGGTTATGAGTGACGAAGCGCATTTCCATCTCTCAGGGCATGTCAATAAGCAGAATACTCGGTTCTGGGGCACTGATAATCCGCGCATTATTCAAGAAACACCTCTACACCCACTAAAAGTTACTGTATGGTGTGGCATCTGTGTTGACAGAGTGATCGGACCCTATTTTTTCGAAGACGCTGGAGGCAATGCGATAACTGTCACTGGAGAACGCTACAGAACCATGTTACGAGAGTTTTTGATACCCAGTTTGGACGAATTGGGGCTGGAGCACATCTGGTTTCAACAAGACGGCGCTACGGCACACACAGCGCGCGACACTATGGACTTAGTGAGGGACGCTTTTCCAGGCCGAGTTATCTCTCGTTTTGGCGATTTGCCTTGGCCTGCAAGATCACCCGATCTGACCAGTCCAGACTTCTTTCTTTGGGGTTTTTTGAAATCTCGGGTGTATGTGAACAAGCCACAGACTCTCGCAGCTCTAAAAGAAAACATTCGTCAAGAAATAACGAACATATCGCAGGAAGTGTTACGGCAAGTTATGCAAAATGTCATAAATAGGGCTCAAATGTGTATCAACTCTGGAGGTCACCATTTAAAAGACATCATCTTTAAATCCTAATGGTACGAAATTTAATGGCACAAATATACATTTAAAAAAACCTAAATCTAGTTTTCTAATTTAGAAAAAATGTTATAGCTGAACCAAATAGGGTCTTTACTTTTGCGCCACCCAGTATTACTATTATTGTGACCCAGGAAACTAGCCTAATATTTCTTGATTTTTCACCCCTTAACTTATATGTAAACTAAACTTCATCAATATTATAAAAGATTTTTCTAATTTTTTTTTTATATTTACGCGTCTTATACTAGAATCGCTTGTTTAATGTAATAGGATCATAAAGTTTATGTAGACTAAGGCAATAAGTGTGATTAAAATGTAGACTTTGTTGGAAACAAACGCGTCTAATAAACAGCTTACTCAACAGTGGTGCAAACTAGTGAGCAGAAAAACGATAGCATTGCCATCACTGTGCGCCGGCGAGCGCCGCACTCCGTCTGGGTGAAAATTAAGCCATTTCCGTTACAGGGCATCGCGTTCGACTTTATTACTAATCGAGTCACGTCACGAAAAGAATTTCCGATATACAATTATAGGTGAAACGGGCTCCGAGGATCCCGTTGCAAGGTGGGGCGCTGCTGATATTGTCAGTTTTTAGATCGTGGCCCTCCATCCTTTCAGAGCTGCCGCAATAACAAACAATTTGTAAATCAAGGTTTTGTGGGGCACGTAAAGGTGATTCTGAAAACCCTGTTTATATTTAATCAAAACAAAATCCCTAATAGAATTTTTGTATTCTATTAGGGATTTTGTATAAAACTAAAAGAAAATAGTTAGGTCCGCCTATACAACTTCACCGATTAGCTGGTATAGGTATATCAATAAATTAAAATGTTGTTTTAATTAAAGTCTGTTGTGCGCATTGTGAAACTACCTATAATTATCTAGAGGTTAAAATAACTGCCTCCGTGGTCCAGTGGTTAAGGCGTTTGCCTGTAGACCCGGGGGTCGTGGGTTCGATTCCCACGGGAAGCATACTTTGTTTAGTTGTTCCCAGTTTGGTTAGGACATAGCAGGCTTGAATCACCTGATTACATACATACATACATACCATCACGCCTGTTTCCCATGGGGGTAGGCAGAGACTAGGGACCTCCACTTGCTACGATCTTTACAAACCTCTCTCGCTTCGTCTACATCCATCACTCTCTTCATGCATGCTCGTCGGTTTCGGGTACTCCTAACTTGCCCTTTGGCCAGAACGTCAGTAATCTGGTCACGGTATGTGCGTCGAGGCCGGCCCTGACCAACTCTTCCAGTCACATCTGAAGTATAAAACTTCTTTGTAAGTCTTCTTTCATCCATCCTTTCTACATGTCCAAACCACCTTAACATTCCTTTTTCAATTTTTGTCACTACATCCTCTTTCACTCCACATCGCTTTCGCACTACGTCATTTTTCACCCGATCTCTCAAATTTACACCACACATACTCCTAAGCGCACGCATTTCTACCGCATTTATTCTACTTTCATGCTTTTTCTGCCAAACCCAACTTTCACTTCCATACATAAGTGTGGGCAACAACACTCCCTGATGGACAGCAAGACGTGCCTTGTTGGACACCTTCCTACTGTTCATAAATGAATGCAATGCTCCATTCACTCGATTACCAGCAGCCACTCTTCTTTCTATATCCCTTTCGTGCCTTCCATCTCTCGTAAACACACATCCTAAATAAACAAACTCTTTCACTTGTTCCACTCTTTCTCCATCTATAACAATATTACATTCTGTAAAACTTTCATCCCTTTCAAAAACGATCACTTTCGTCTTACTCACATTTATTTTCATACCCTTTCTTTTAAATGCATCATTCATACATGTTACCATCCTCTGTAAATCCTCCTCAGACGATGCAAGTATTACCTGGTCATCGGCATAGAGGAGGCATTTGATAAGTAACTCTTTCATTCTTAAACCACATTCATTTTCTTTCAAATCTTTCAAGCAACTGTCCATAAATAAATTGAACAGCCATGGCGAAGCTACACATCCCTGTCTGACACCTTTGTCAATGTCAAACCAGTCTGTGTAGTCCGCGTTAATTCTTACACAGGCACTGGAATCCTTATAAAGAGATTTCAGCGCCTGGATAAGACAGCTGTTCAACCCATATGCAGACAGCGTCGACCACAATTCTTTCCTTATCACTCTGTCATAGGCCTTTTCCAAATCCACGAATACGCAGTACACTTTTTGACCTTTGGCCAAAAATTTCTCCAAAATGCATCGCATGGAAAAGACCTGATCTGTACATCCCATTCCCTTTCTGAATCCCGCTTGCACATCCCATATCTTATCATCCGTATCTTTCATCACCCTTTCAATCAATATCTTTGCATACAGTTTGCCAACCACACTAAGAAGACTAATGCCTCGGTAATTCTTGCAGTCTTGCTGTGAGCCTTTTCCTTTATAAAGCGGCACTATAATGGCTTTACACCAATCTTTGGGGACCACACCTTTTTTAAAACACATATTGAAAAGACTACACAGCTGACTAGCCACGATGCCCTGTTCAGCCTTTAGCATTTCGGCAGTAATCCTGTCATAGCCCCCAGCCTTTCCCGCTTTCATACAAATTATCGCTTCCACAACCTCTTCTATTTTAATTTCATTATTATCTTCATTTTCATCATTTTATTGCATTTCATTCTCTACAGTCGACACCCTTTGTTGATCTCTTTCAAATAATCCCTCAAAATACTCTTTCCATCTTTCTAAAACATCTTTTTGATTCATTAATATTCTTCCATTCTCATCTCTAATCTTATAGGGCTCAGATTTTGTATCTTTCCCTCTAACTCCTTTTATACATTTCCAAAAATATTTGACATTGCTCTTAAAATCTTGCGACAACCTTCTATCAAAATCATCTTTTTGCTTATCCTTCTTTTCTTTTACAATTTCTTTTACACACACATTCATCTTCTTATAAACCTCTTTAGCAGCACGCACATCATCATTAGTCGCCGCTTGTACAGTTCCTAGAGCAAGCCAATCCTTCCATGCTTTTTTCTTTCTACACACGGCATCTTGTACCTCTCTATCCCACCATACATTCTTCAACTGCGTACCTTTCCTTCTTTTTGATATACCACACACTTCCAAAGCTGTATCAATTATTCCTTTTTTTAAAATATTCCATACCTCTTCTATCTCCCGTTGTTCGTCTATCTTTTCAAAACTTTTTACTAACATGTTCTTGTATTCTTCTTTCGCTCCCTCATCTTGCAATCTTTCCACTTTAATTCTTTCTACTTTATTTGAGGGTTCCGATTTACGGTGCCGCCATCGCTGTAATATATTTCTGGTTTTACAAATTACCAAATAATGGTCTGTATGAATTCCTGTACCTCGGTACGACCTCGTATCAAACACATTCTTTCTCAGTCTTTCATCCACTATCACAAAATCAATCATACTCTTTGATCCATTCTCTTCTCTCGTATATGTGTGAATCATTTTGTGTTGAAACATAGTGTTCGTCACACAAAGATTCCTTTCCAAACATATCTCAAGCAAACTTTTCCCGTTTTCATTCTCTCTTTCATCCCCAAATGAACCTAATACGCTTTCAAAACCATAGCGTTTTATTCCTACCCAGCTATTAAAATCTCCTAACATTACTAGCTTTTCATTTTCCTTACAACTACCTAATACCTCTCTCACAGTATTCCAAAACTCCTCTCTTTCCTCTTTGTTCCTTTTGCTCGTACCTTCCGTAGGCGCATACACTCCTAACACAAACAACCTATTCAATCCAACTTTTATTCTTACCCAAACAAGCCTCGAATTTACAAACTGATACTCAGTCACACAATCTACCATTCGTTTGGAAAGGATGAGGCCGACTCCTTCACGGCCTTTACTGGTATCTGGTACACCAGACCAATATAAAGTAAATAACCCACAATTTGTGGTTCCACATCCTTTCCGTTTCGTCTCATTCACACAAAGAACATCAATCCTTCGTTCATCCATCATCTGACAAACTTCTTCCACTTTACCATCCATCCCTCCTCTGACATTCAAAGTAGCAAAGCGGCTTTCCGTAGCCCGCTTTTCGCGCCCACGGGAAACGAGACGTGATGGGTTGCGAACCGCATCGCCGCCATATAGATTTGAATTTTTTAAAATCATTGCGTTCCCACGAGTGTAGGGGATAAACTGTCGCACCCGGCAGTGCCCCTTGTACCGGGTGAAGGCTAGCCTTAGTCTGGGGTCGCCCGGTCCCAGGGCAAAAATGGCACGCTTGGTATTAGGCTCGCCCCTAATCATGCATCCCTCAGCACGGCAGACCTTGGATTGGCGGAATAGGAAAAAGGGAAATAATATATAATGGGATCATAAGATAAATACGGACTGGATTACTTGGATTTTAAACAGGATGAAGGTGAAAGGATGCTACTAACTCGGAAGCTATAAGGAGAGAGTTAGTAACAGCTAGGGAAGCCGGGAACGCGTACCCGAATGCCACACTCAATATACCACCGGACAGGCAGTATAGTATGACACCCCTGACTCTTCTCCTGATTGTCTGATAATAAAGATGATTCAGAGCTTCGGAAGGCACGCTAAGCCGTTGGTCCCGGCTGCCATCTGGTAATCGTTAAAGGAATCACGTCAGAGGCCGAGAGGCGTTTCCGAAGAACTCTGACACCAGGATGTGCATGGTCGATTGACCGTGTCACCTACACGAAGTGATGATGATGATGATGAGGTTAAAATGTAAATAAATTGAGCGTTAAACTATAGTACTAAAACTAGCTGCATATTAAAATAAATAAACGATTAGGAACAATACTAACCACAAACTTTTTTTTCGAGGAACTATATTTTATTATGGATTCTGATTTCGAAATTACATATAAAATATTGCTATTGTTTTCAGAATTACTCATACATTGCGAGTTGAATGTGCGAGGAGAAGCAGCAATCTGACCGATTTTTTGTACTTAAATATTTTATGTAGATTGGGAGAAAGTTTTAACGGGATAACAGGATGTCAAAAAACCTGTTTTGGCAACTAAATTCCATGTATTGATAAAAAATAATTTGATTGATTGATTGATTGAATAGGTGAAATACAAATAGAAATTGAAATGAAAGTATTGATGATTTATTGAGTGTGCGTTAGCAAACAAAGCAAGAAGGATGGAATACTTAGGCTAAATCTTAATGGGACGGGCTATCGGCGAAACGTAATTGTCGCAAAGAAATATAGAATAGGGAGCATATTTGCAGGCACAATAATGTAAATGGCAAGGAAAAAAAAGGGAGGATTCGGGCCAAGTCTTCGCGGGACAGGATGTCACTGAGGCATAATGTCGTCGCGAGGAGGCAAATAACCTCTGGCACCTGTGCTCGATAATGCGACGCCCCGTCTGGCCGAAAGGGCGAGGAATCAATTAGACCGTTTGCCGAATTGCGTAACGGCTCTAGTTACGAGCGCTGCGAGTGGGTCCACAGCTGCTTTTTGCTCATCCAACCTCTTGTTATTGCGCAATCGACATTCGACGCCTCAGATTAAGATATTACGTATTCATTGAATCTTTTTCTCTAGTTATATTGGAACGGACATTGGAATTTTGACAATTTGACTAATGGACTGTTTTGCAAGATTCAGTGAGATTTCTTGCCTTGAGTTTATTTATGATATCAATTAATTTAAATGTAATTTTAATTAAAATCTATGGTGCGCAATATGTATGGTATCTACGCAGAACTTAGGTACCTTTAATATTTTAATGGTTATAATGTAAATAAATTTATTGTTAAACTAGGAGTACTAAAATTAGCTGCAGATATTAATAAATAAACTTTTAGTACTAATTTAATCAACAATACTAAATTAAAACTATCAAAAGAGTTTCAATCAAAATACATAGTTCATAAAACGCACAATAAGATAAACTGTATGAAGTTACACTGAACAACCAGTAGTCTTCAACTCAACATTTTACGCGTTGAGTTAAAAGAGGAGCTGACAGTAATATGGAAAAAAAAAACAGTTTTAAGATAATGCTTACAATGTTACTAATGAGCTATAAATAATAATTATAGATTTGTTGACACTAGTACTTTTATTTAAATTACATGTATATAAACTAGGTATAAGTGATTACTTTCCTTTAGTGCGTGAGAAATAAACGAACCTCGAAGCACGTTCAAGGAGACATTTTTAATTTCGCCCGAAATTTCTTCGATCCTCCTTGCTATTACAGACAAGGTCACTTTTAGAGTCCCTTTTATAAAGGACACAATACCTCTGTTGCTGCTTCCATACGACATCATCATCATCATTGCCAGCCTTCTATATCCCACTGCAATTATATAGGCAATTAGGCACCTTTTCAAAGGGGGTATTATCATATTATACCGTCCTGAATCCAGTCAATGACGATAGGGACGCGTACGTGAGAATCGAGTGGATATATTTCTATTCGTGTCTCACGTGTTGCGGCGTCTTTCTCATCAGTGACTGAATTTAGGGTGGTATACCCCGTTTGGAAATACAAGCTAAACAAAGCTCATAAACAAACATCAATAAGACCTCTCCACTCCAACCCGTCTGACCAGCGAGGCGAATGTAGGCCAAATCCTATGTCTGCTCTGGCCAAGTATGGCTCCGGTAGTACAGAGAGGGTCATGATCCTGCAGTGAAGACTAAAAAGACCCGATGATGATGATGATGAATACCCCTATAAAAGGTGCCTAATTGCCTCATCATCATCTCGTATGTACTTATTTGTTTGCTCTAAGTGCTCTTTTATAGTATACTCGTTCGTCACGAATACGTTTTCATTGGTTATAAGACACGCATAATTTTCACCAACACTTACAAACAAATGTAAGGTGGTCTACTTCTCTTGACCGACGTATAACGTGGCATGGCGAGACGTATAGCGTAGCCTTCACGTTCACTTATCATCTGGAAGAACTTTGACTGTGATTTTAGAAAGCACACTTATTTTTTGGAAAACGTTTTAAATACAGAAATTCTTACTGCTTTTTTGACATGTATTTTATATTCTATATACAAAATGGAGGTGGGCGATGACGCACTAAACTAATAAGTTTAAATAATTAAATAAAAATAATTCCATAAATCTACTCTATCATTTTGCTAATAGAAAAAGTATCTTCAAAATTGTTTTTCAAATATTTCGGTTTCCTGGGACGGGTACGGCAGTTTTTTAAAGTCAATTGATTTTGAAAATCCATTTGACTATTAGACCTACTCGTATTGTGCTCTACTACTTTAAGGCGAACTCCGTGGCGCAGTGGTCAGATTGACCTGGGTCTTGGATGTGTATCTATATAAGTATCTGTTATAGAATATAGTATCGTTGAGTTAGTATCCGACACAAGTTCACAAGTTATGTGGGGCTAGCTCAATTTGTGTGATATATCCTTAAATATTTATATACTATATCAGAACTTCATACTGACCCATTTATTTATTTTATTTTATTTATTTAACTTCTTTACAAAATGTAAAAGGCGGACTTAAAGCCAGAGGCTTTATCTACCAGTCAACCCACAGGTGGTGCCGAAAAAGTAGAATTTTGGAACCCATCTCGAGATACTCTGTATAGTGCTCACTGCAGTTGATATTTGATTAACAAATGTGCAGTTATGATTGCTTTGTAAACGCAATACCGCATTCGGAGATATTTGTGTAGTTGATATTCCAAATACGGGGGAAATTACAGATTTTGCATGTCATATATCCATTAAGCCTATTGTTTTAGTATGTAAATAAATTAGCAAACAATTACTGTTACTTAATTATGTATACTTGGGTAGAGATGTGGTTCTTTGTGTATCTAATTACTGAACTAAATTTAAACCACTGAATAATCTCCGTCTAAACAAAACCATATGCATTTTATCGTTAAACGGTATGAACTTACAATGGCTACCGTAGTTGTTCACCAATTAACGAATACGTGATCCGTGCGTACATGGATTGCTTTGTGATCGCAATCGCGGGCTTTACCCCAGACTGACCGCAGTCGGAGGTATTTGTATAGTTGATATCCTAAATACGGGAAAAATTCAAATTTAGTTTAAAAATATTAAATTCACAGAGTTGGTAAATCCTCTTGTTTTGGTATGTAAACAGCGATTAATTAATTATTACTGGTTTACTCAATAATAGGGCGTGGTACTCTGGGTATCTAATTATAAGATGATATTTGAAACCAAGAATAAGCTCTATCTGCGAAACTCTACGTTAAACAATATGAAGAAACACTTCACATCATACCGTATTCACTGATTAACTATTGCGTGATCCGTGCGTTCATGGATTGCTTTGTGAACGCAATCGCGAGGCCTTCCGTAACCGGAAATATTTGTATAGTTGATATCCCAAATAGGGGGAAATTACAAATTTTCCATCTACCAGTATATCCTCTAAATTTTGTATGTTAATCATTAGTAAACTGTCATGGTACTTAACAAGAGCCCAGGTCGGCTGACTGGCTAGTGGCGTTTATATTATTATAATTAGCTTTCGCCCGCGGCTCTGCCCGCGTCAATGTCGATCCTTCGGGAAAAGTACTTTATCCCGGGATAAAATGTACACTATGTCCTTGTCCAGTTATCTGGAGTAAGACAATGGCTATGGTAAATTTCATGACGATTTGGTCAGTAAATAGGGCGTGAAGGCGTAACAAACAAACAAACTCACCTTCGCATTCATAATATTAGTTATCATGAGATTACAATTTTCATTTTTATGGTGACCTACATATAAACATATCATATTATATTTTTGCAATTTTTAGGCAGTGATATACCAATAATGAGTATAGCCGCTATTCACTATGTGCTATTTACGATATATATCAAGCATAAGGTTGTTATAACGATTGCCCAGACAAGTCAAGCTGTTAAGCATATTTGCAGTTTACTCGTGTTTGCTCAATGGTTAACAGGCTTCCGTCGCCTGCAGCCGCCGATCAACATTTGCTTTGCTGCGTCCACTGCTGAAGTCAGGTTAACCACAATTATACTGTTGGATTACCATCGCCTTTAAATGTGGATACAAGCAATTATGTTTATTGAATACTCTTTTTGATCATAGGTAATTTACTGTTACCTTTGAAATTTTCGAATATAAACCTTAGTAAAATGTATGTGATGTTTAATTATTCAATTTGTTTAATGTTAAATAAAGACCACCAGGTCAATAATAATACTACAGCTTATAAATATTTGATTATTTTGGTTTGGCTGGTATTATGTAAAGTAGAATAAATTATTTTTGTTGGTTCCAAAAGAACCTTTTATGGCCTAAGTAATTATGTTACAAATACCACTAAACCAGCCTTAGGCGTTAAGAGACTAAGTGAAAGGTAAATCTCGTGTGCTTTTGCAATTATATTAAAAGCTCTCTGGGCTAAGGCGTATTCCACTAACAAATGTCTAAGCGAACGTGCGGCTGCTTTTTCGCCCAACGGATTACAACGGATTAGCATTGCTATCCAACGGGGGACGCAGCCCGCGTTCTTGCCACTATGCCACACGGGCAAGATTTGGAAGATAATTTTTTGTAGTGCTTTTTTTTCTTTACTATTTTTTACTTCATGTTAATATGTATATCATCATCATCATCATCAGGTCTTTTTAGTCTCCACTGCAAGAGAATGAGCCTCTTTGTACTACCAGAGCCATACTTGGCCAGAGCAGACAGAGGATTTCGCCTGCTTGTCCTCGCTGGCCAGACGGGTTGGGGAGGTCTCATTGATGTTTATGAGCTTTGTTTTTATATGTATATACTTAATTATAATTTATATTTAAAGGGAATAAATTCCTAATAAACAATTTTAAATATAAAACATACCTATATTAATTAGCGAATGAAGTCTTAAAGAGCGTGACGCAAACTATAATTTTCGCGCTGGCCGCTGTAGATTGCAGCGTGTGGGCAGTGGTACGTAAATTATTTAGAGGCGGTCGCGCGGTCAACTCGCCCGCAATTAATGAAGTGGACCGAGTCGTTTGTCAATGCGGCGGTTCGGGTCCTCACCTACGCCAATCTGTTTCCTAAAATGTGTCAGTTGCAACTGGACACGCCATGTTTCCCGCTTTTTTCCTTAATTCCGTGTCAGCAAAAGATTTTCTCCTGACATATTGTACTCCTGACATATCTCCTATGCGAGAAAAGAATTACAAACATTATTTTTTAAAATTTATACATTGAAATGTAATGAGAAGGAAACTCAAGCTGATGGATTTTACGATCAACTAAACAAAAAGAAACATTGACCAAACAAATGATATATTTGTATTTATAGATGGTAACGACCAGCGCGTAGTGAGTGCCACGTACATCTACTACACATACGAGTACTAATGTCATTACGATGTATTACAATTAGACATAATATATCACATCCATTAGGCAAATACTAATGCTCTTTCAGCGGCTTAATATCTTGCGGTGATATTCTGAAAGGCGATTATAAATCTAGTGAAGAGGTCGGAAGCGAGTCGCGAGGCTCGCCGTTAATTTTAATGGCGAGATTTATTTGTCCCCGATTACACGGGATTTGATCAAATTCCGAGGCGGCGCACACGGAGCTACGCAGACATTAGAGCGCCTCGACCGACCGCCGAGCCGCCTCTGTAATCGTTCCGTTTAAATATAATTGCAATAAGTTAATAAAATCCCACAGCGATTTTAATTAATTTGTGGCGACACAGGCGCCCAATTAAATGCGGATCCGGGAAATTTTATAAAGTGACGCTGTGTGACTACACGTTATTTTTGTGCGACTTGTTTGCGAACGCATGGAGCGTCAATTTCAAAGGGCGAAACTTAAATACAGTAATGGATTTCATTTAGGGATTGATTGGCCAGCCAGAGCTCTTAAAATAATCAGTGAGTAAAATTTCAATAAAGTTACAATTTGAACTTGCGTGAATAGTAGATTTTGTAATAAAAGAGAATAAATAAGCATCTAACTTAAACAAAAACTGGACTTGGGGACTTTCAATTTGATATCGACACATCAACTTTGGTTAAAGTTGATTGGAAAAGAAAAGTCAATTTCAAACGTATGAAAATAAGAAATTATAATGACATAAGATCGCCTTTAAAATGTATAGTAAACTAGTTTTCGCCCGCGGCCCCGCCCGCGTCATTGTCGATCCCTTGGGAATCCTTCTCCGTATTCCAGAGAACTGGTATGCACAATTTCATTATGTTCGGTTCAGTAGTTACGGCGTGAAAGCGTAACAAACAAACAAACTCACTTTCGCATTTATAATATTAGTAAGGGTAAGGATTTTTCATGAAGCTATTTCCATAAACTATTTAATGTAGTTAACGAACAAAGTTCTCATATTTCGCGTACAAAATGATAGATAAGTCATTAGTCTGTTGTTTATTCTTAACATATTGTCATTTTAATGTTTACGCATTACGCCGAGAGAAAAAAATTGTACTTTACAACATTTACATCTCAAAGGGTTTTTAACTTATCAAGGTATTTTTTTCACTATTAGCACAACGAAAAATAAATATTTGCAAGTTCCCCAATGGCTGAGGGCAAAAATTGTGCGAGCATTCAGGGCAAAATGTCATTTTGTCGTCATCTAAAGTCATGAGGCGGAAAATGGCCGAAATTCATATCGGGCGGCCAGTGAAATAATCGGCAAGGAGGAGCAGCGAAGCTCGTAGTGGAACTTGGCGTCTCCGTTCGGGGTTCTTATTGTAAATATGCATTAGTGCGGATGACGCCGGCGCGGTCCCTCATTACGGCGATGTGCCGTCCCGTCAAAGACGTCGTCGATCCGAACCGTGAAGTGTCCCGGATACAAGCCGCTCAATTATGTTAATGGCTTCGTAGCATTCTCTCAACAACAGGACTGCTTCAGCTGATTGATATGCACCGGCCACGGTACGTTACATCGCGCGTTACATATATATATACATATACGTTTATGTTAATTATATCGCACATGAAACGTCGCCGCTTAGATGGGGTAACGATAGGGAATCAAGGGTGACGCAAGTGACTACTGCGACTGTCACTCCGCCCAAAATCAATAACTGACCCTCAATAAAACAAATACATTTTATTTCTCGACGTGTCTAGGCGCAGGAGGATGATTGATAGTGCGCTGAACACACAAACGTTTATTGGACGAAGCAATAGAGGGTACCGGGAATGGAAACACGATATAATCAGAAAATATTATTATATAGGCGCAGTTGTTATCAAAAATACATTAGCGTCGCCTAAAAACGGTGATTAAAACAAAAGAAGGAAAGGTAGGCTATGATTATATTGTACTCAGCCTAGAACTGTCGTTAATGCGCACTTAGGGGTAGTTTATGATCGAACTATGCATGAAATAATCACGATTTATAAAATTACATAAATAAAATTTTGTAGATACCTACATAAAAATGAAATAGGTAGCTATCAAACAAAACTCAGCTGGGTATCAATGAAAGAAACGGTTAGAGTTACCAGACATAACAGATCGCGTATTAATGGCAAAAGAAAGTCGCGGATGAAATACAGAATTTCATAGCCGCCAACGATGAGTTGGCAGATTCGTGCGCGGTGTAGGCAGGGAGACGCGTGATTTCCTGAGAGCTTGAACAGTGTACACCTGCTAGTATCCCCGGAAGATTTCCAGCAAAACGCCGACTCACGGGGTCGGTATACGCTCAAATTACGCGTAAAGCCGAACACAAAGGCTATGCGTATTCAAATTCCATTAATCTCCCCCGAGGAAGGTGGGGTAAAATGAACCGGCGCGGACAAAAACAATGCCGCTGGCAAATAACCGGCTCAGCATTGTTCCGGCAATTAGAAAGCTTTCCCATGTACCGACCGTGTATAAAAACAGTGTAACATCAGCACGATTCGCTGCCTATTGCTCGTTACCGTTGATGTTTATTACGGTTATTAGGACAAACCCGTGCGGTTCAATATTAACGTTTTCGGTAGAAATTCGATTTTAATTAATATAGTAACCAACACGTATAATGGCGACAAATTGTTCGTATAAGCGTTAGTTTCATCGTCACTAATTTAAGCTCGGTATCAAAGTTATAAACTAATCAGTTAAATCGCGCGCTGTTAAATTTTACGCCGTGTTTATGTATTTCCCTTACATCTAGAACTTTGTATGCATAAAACAGCGGATACGGGTACACTGTTATAAAATGTAGGTACGAGAAATCAATTGATGAAACAACTTTGGGGCAAATGAACGACAGCAATGTTATCTGGCGATGGTAATCTGCCGTCATCCGGATCAGAGATCGCTATCGGCGCATTAATACTGGCTGACCGATAGCAAATCGGACAAATGACGCCGCGTTACGAGTTCAGTCCAGTTAATCCCCGCTCGCCCCGACACTCCGCGCCCGAAAAAATAATTGGCCACGTGTAAACCATATCACATTCCATATACGAGTATCGTTTTCTTTTTTATTTTTGATCTGAAATTATATATTTTTTTTAGTTTTAATACCGACATGCAAAGTAATCACGTCTTTGTCAATTACAGTCAGACGAGCCTATGGTCTTTGGGTTTTTGTATGTACTATTTTTAATTTGGAAATCTGAATCAAAATAGTGATAACCCAACACTATTGTGATTCAGATTTCCAAATTCGAGCCAAACGGCTTCGCCTTACTTATATTTTCACCCATTTTGTTTCTACAGTACTACGGTTTACGCGGGACGAGAAGCAGATGGTACAATATACATTTTACGGTGAAATAAATAAAATATATATACAGGGACATATCATACAAATTAAGCTAGCCCCACAGTACGTTGTGAACTTGTGCCGTGGGATATAACTCGACGATACTATATTTTATAATAGATACTATATATCCCAATATATCCTGACCGGGATCGGTCGGGTTCGGTAAAAAACGGGTTCCTATTAGTAATAGGAACCCGTTTTTTACCGCCTCCGTTGGTGGTGGGTACTTGACATTTTTACAGAAAATGTGCATCAATTGCCACTATAACAAATAAGTTTTAAGTTTTAATATTTTCCAAAAAACGTTACTCTACATTGTGGTCATCAAATTGCGGCCCGCGGGCCGCATGCGTCCCTTGGGCGTTATTTGTGCGGCCCGCGACAAAGTAAATTGCAATAACAGTCAACTACCTATTACAACTACCTACATTATCGTAATCTATATCCTATGTCCTTCCCCGGAACTCAAACTATCTCTATACTAAATTTCATGTAAATCGGATTAGTGGTTTAAGCGTAGAGGTAACACACAGACAGACAGACGCACATTCGCATTTCTAAGATTAGTATGGACTAGCATGGATAAGTGTGCAAAGGCTCTTAAAGCGCCTTCACATACTCTGCGGCCCAGGTACTAACATTGCCATGTGTGGCCCTTGGCTAGTAAAGGGTGACGACCGGTACTACATGGCATACGTACTCAAAACCTGAAGCAATACTAAATATTCATGTTATCAAATATCAATTACTCCGTCAGTAGATATCCACGTGTTGTTGTAACTTTAATTTTCATGCAACTGGCGGGCACTGATATTAATTAGTCGTCCATATAATTCCCGCAATCTATACACCTAGTTCGTAAGCGCCTACACTTTGAATGGACCCTATTTTCACGTACTACAGCTTTTGTCAATAGAAAAGAAATGATTCCCGTCAATCCCGGCTCACTCCACAAAGAGACAGGAATGCTCGCAGGCTGAAAAACGACGGGATGCAGAGGCTATGTCCTGTCATCCAATACACCTATTTTTCCAATAACTACTTCATTTATGCAGTTTTGGTTATTTTCTGTGCGAAAATTCGAAAAATTCGTATTTATTTGGACTTAGATTTATTTATAAGTAGTTTGAATACCAATTTTACAATAGTTAGGCTTATAAAACATTTCGAAACAATATGCATAAATTTCATTTTCATAGCAGCTGGATGAGTGATTAATGGTTTCAAAATCTTATAACCATTTGACTACTACGAGTATTTAAGGACTAGAATAATGACACCATTTATTTCAAAACTTTCTGTGTTTTCTGTTCGAAATAATAAGTAGAATACGATAATAGAAGCTACGCAGAGCACCGAACTATTTTATTGTTGTGTTACGAGCAAGACCTCCCTTATAGTTTATGACATAATAAAAGCACCTTTGGTGTCGGATTAACACATGGAATACTGTACTAAACCATGGGATTAGTTAGTTTAGTTACACACGCTTAGGTACCTTATTTTCCTCATATCGAATCTTTCATGATTAATTTTTCAGAACAGAACATTAAATCTCATTGGCTATAATTCTTTGGCGACTGTTTTTTTTTCTTATAACTACTTACTGAAAACACAAGCTGCTTACCTGAAAATAAAAAAATACATTCGTTAGTCAAATTATACATTCAACCCTAAACTGCGACTTGACACAAGCTGCACGCTGTAATGGGAACAATACGGGCTTGCAATCACGTGGAGCTCAGTGCTATTGTTTTTACCGCTGTTATTGCGGAGTGCCGAGTAGCAATAAGCAAGCGTTGTTTGCTCAGGCCACTATTGTAGCGGGTTATTAGGACAGGTCCGCGGCGACCCCCGCGGCTGCGGCGGGTTAAGATCGGCTCAACGAGGCTTTCTTGCAGGGCTGGTAGGGGTCTGACGGCGAGACCGCAACGATAAGTTATTTTGTATTGTTTGTATGAAAATCTGTTTCTTGTATAAGGCATGTTACACATAATCCGGCCTAGATTGTGTGTTAAATTTCACGTTAGGCCAAATATAGCTAACATACTTTGTGACAAATAAACGGATGATTTAATAGAGCAAGCAATTGTGGTCTAAAACACAGGTTTCAGCTTCCTTTGTGTCTCGGCTCAGATTCACTAAAGTTATATTAAGGGTTGCCTATCAAGTTAACCGAACTCCACGCCGAAGAGCTGTTCGAAGTATTGTTATTTCACGTGCGTGAAATGGGGGCGCCATACAAGAGAGTGAGATGAGACGATAAATTCCAGGAATTTTGAAATATCTTTTCCATATACTTATGCAATATTAGTTATTTGAACTAATGAATAATCAAACTATGTAGGCAAGTCCAGTATACTGGAATCTTCAAGTTTATAATGGTATTTATTACAAACTTGATCTAAAAATGGCGCTATCATACGGATGTTTAGGAACTTATAAATTTCTAGACATTTTTTCACTAAACTACATATTATGTATATCAGACAGGACAAATATAACGAATGCATAAATTGATTTAATACATCGTCTCCAGTGCACTCTTTTATGAACAATTACATAGCTGTAGCTATGAAATAATAAAAACGCAGTAATCTAAGCATTTTATTTTAAAATAAATTAAGACTGTGCAAAAGGGATGGATTGCTATATATTTATTTCACTAAACATGTGTGTTTGTTTCTCTAAACAAATATTGAAGTAATCGAAAAAGGGGTTCTTTTATTTTTTAATAAACAAGTACATATCCATTTCTCCGTCCGATTTATTTAGCAGAATGAGTCTGGAGTCTGCAGCGAGTGCATGCGGTCGACAGGTGAAAAATACACACGATTATATGGAACACTGCCCAAGGAAACCAAACAATGTAAGGCCCGAACTCCGAATACTAATAGATAAGCAAGACAGACTCAAATAAAAGTTTTATTTTTAATAATTAAAAAGAAAACCATAATTTATTCCGGTTTTTGTTATTTATTTCCACATTATTAGTGTATTTTCTTAAAACTCTATGATTATCTCAGTTAGGCCCGTCCGTTAAAAAATAAATAAATATGTACGGACAAATCACAGAGATTAAGCAAGCTCCAAAGTAAGTTCGAGACTTGTGTTATGGGATACTAACTTAAACATATTTTAATTTATAATTAATGCATCTAAGACCCAGGTCAATCGGAAAAAGATAATTTTTCTTCTTGACCTGACCGGGGATAGAACCTAGGACCTACGCTGTGACAGCCTGGCATAATGACATGCCACACAGCCCGTCGAACAAAAGGGGTATCATTTAAATTTCTTCTACCTTTCCAATAAAAACCAATTAAGCGATCAAACGACAATACTTATGTCTAGTTCAAACAATAGCGGTTGCTGCTGATATGTGCAAACACTGCGGGCAAACACGCGCGGTTGTCAGAATTACCGTTGTTGTGTGTTTGTGTGACGTGGCGGCGGCCGTTTAGTGGCGAGCCATGTCTATCAATAACATTTCCTTTATCTAATTACGACGTATTTAATAAGCTTCCCAATAAAACCTAATCAAGCAACAGTATTGATACCTAGTTCAATTAATAGTGTGTGATATGTGCACACGCGCGATTTTCAGAGTTACCGTTATTGTGTGTTTGGGCGCCAATGTGTGACGGCAGCCGCCTAATGGCGAGCCCACCTGGCTTTATCAATAATATTTCAATTCGATCTACCGAACGTAATTTGATGAAACGATTATAACTATAATTATCTACTGCATATAACAAGGTTTTCAATGAAATCCTGTAAATCGCTACAGTCAAATAATAGGTTGTTAAGTGAGCAAACACATGTGCTACACACGCGGTTGTCAGAATTACCGCTCATTGTACACCACACAAATATACATATTTGTGTGGTGTAGCAGCGGTCGTTTAGCAGCTGTGAACAAAGTCAATCGAATAATTAATATTATTTGAAAATAGAAGTAATTGTGAATTGATTGATGAAGGTACGAAACTTGATTGTACTCGTAGAATATTATAATGAAGTATAGAAAAAATACTACTCTGTTCAACAGCCAAGAAAAAGCAAGTTGTTTTAAGTTATCCATCAACCATCAACTAAGAGCTAGAAGACAAAGTATCAGTAAAAGAAAAAATAAAAGCTTAATTGACGAAGTATCCATAGAAAAATAAATCACTTATTGAATAACTCATTAAGAATCATAAAGGGCTCTATTGCGACAGACTGTCTATTGTAGGCACGGAGCCGGTTTTGTCAAACAAGCTCAGTTTTCGAACATGAAACGTTCGTCTTTTCACGCAAAAACTCAACTCATTTATCAAATCACCGTTGTCTACATAACAGAAGACGCGTATTGTGAATAGGCTAAAAAGCCCATTCGCACAAAACGTCCTCGCGACGATCTCACTGCATCCAATACAAGCCAAAATAAACCTTAACACTTAACGTTTAAGCTGTTTACACCAAATTATTTTCGGCGTCAACGGGCCTCGATCGGAGCAGTAATTTAAGGCGTAAATTAAACGAGTTAAATTAAACAAATACAATTAATGAAAGCAAAAAGCGTTGCGATTTTCCAAACAAATATATTAGCTAACCAACTGAGAATTATTCAGAATTATGAAACGAGTATTAAGTTCATAATTTTGCTTTTTAACTAGACTCAAATATTTATTACTCCATCAACTTTAAGAAGCATGTTCAACTTTCGGGGGATAATAAATATTTTTCTTTATTTTTTTGGTTAATTTTCTCTTCTTAATGTAAGTAGCAATTGTCAAAAATTGCTACTTACATTGTTTTTCATTTTAGCTTCTACAATATAAATAAAGGGCTTATATTCCAAATGAAACGTAACAAGGTTCTGAGACATTAGCCACGGATAGAAGGTCCTCAAATGAAAATATATAATTTCGTGTATGCATTAAATTTTCACAGCCTTTTACTAAAGAAGATTGGCGAGGTGTGTGGAAAAAACCTGGAATAGCTTTCATTTGTTTAAGAGTTGGCTTCCCGCCCTTAAGTGCTGTAACATGCTGGAACCGCGTTTGAATACCGTGAGTGTTGCAGCGTGGAAGGCTCACTTAAAAATTACCCGGTAATTCCTATGAGGAACACGTACACGCCGAGTGCATAGCCCATTCGAATTGGGCGCCACGGGCGCGCCGCAGATTTTCTACAAGCGGGGAATTGCTTAAGCCAATTTTCTCTCAGTACTCACACCATTACCTGCGACTACATGGACTCAAGCTTTAGGGACGTGATTAGCAGCTAAGTGAAATTTATTTTATCTGCCGCATTCCGAGCTGAGTGTGCGCCATTGTTTAATGGCACGTTCGTTCCACTCATATAAAATTCATACGGTTTTATTAGCTTTGTAATGCCATTGTGTGATATGGGAAGTAGGCACGATTTTAGAGATAACTTCTAAATTAAGGAGAGCAGGATTTGTTTCAGTAGAATCATTTTATTTTGTTGAGTTCGAAAATTGTATAAATAAGTTACATGTGCGTATAAAAAGAGATAACGTAAGACAAAAACGAAAAAAGTAAGTTGAGAATTCATTTCTCCTCAAGTCTTCGGAACGAATATCGCTGTGAAAAAAAATATATAAAAAAGTTTATGATGGAAAGATAATCCGCTACTTAATCCTTTATAAAATATAAACACGCACTTAAACAATTCTTAAGCCGGAATGAAAAAACATTAGGGCCGATTCAGTTCGGGAATTTTCACGTTGGAAACTCATATAAAAGACATTTTTCCGGAGCTGCTTGCCTATCGGCGGTATTATTCAAATTAATTTAGAACGGCGGTGAGGCAAAAAGTGCGCGCGTCGGGAGGTGCCGCCCCATATTCATAGGGCTGCCCTAAATTAGCATCACAATGAAGTGTTAGAGCGCGAGTGGCAAGTGCTTAATGCAGCCTGCGTCTTCACACGGGACTATACGAGCACATACTAATGATTTAAGTATAAAACTTCACCACAAATTTGTCGGGCTTTTACAGGTATAAAACACGCTACGTTTGACATAATTCAGACCGTGTATTCGTCGTGCTTATTTTGGTAATTAATATGCATATTTATTCATAGAGGCATATTATGTTAAGTGTGCGGAGTGACGGCACAGCTGAGCGGCGCGGTATATTGTTTTTTGGACCACCCTTTTACGCCTTCGCGCCTATAAATAAATCAAAATATTCAGGAAGGGCTCGACTTTAAGGCGGCTTAGCGGAATCGTAAAATTCAACAGCGTTCGCACCGCCCCGGGGTTTATCTTTCGGCAAAGCTTGCCGTGTTTTTGCTTGAATCGTAAAAGAGTATCACAGTATATGAATAGAGAGCAACCCTCGCTTTTACCGAGTACATATGGAGCGGAGCACTTTACAAGTTTAATGCTGAAAGCAGATTATCTGTTCATAAAGGAAATATGCCGATGCCCACAATATTTCACGTGTACTGTCAAAACAGGTGTAAAACCGCGCCGGGTCTTAAACATGAAAATGTGGCTCTTCAGAAATAAATATAATGTTGTCGTAATCCATCAGCAGCGTCGTTACTTAACTTGCGTAAGCTTTGCGTTTGATTATTACCACAGTAGCTATTTCGTGTATTTTACTTATTTTTATTTTATTCACCCTTATAGGTAATTTAAATGTAATCACTTATACGGTTTTATCGCATTTATTAAATGCATATAAAAAACGCGATAAAACCGTCTCAAGTGATTTTATTTAAATTTGTAACAATCGTGAAAACATTACAAAACATCACCCTTATAAGTAGATCTTAAGATCCGTCAATACCAAAATATAGCCTGGTAAAAAAGAGGAGGATGTCTCGGATTAAAAAAAAAACCTTGCTTAAATACATAGATTCAAAAAAAAATGGCGATCTCAAATAATTATTGACCGAAATTAGTCTTGTTTATTCGTCAGGGAAGTATTGCCGAAGTGTCATGTGATCCACGCAGATGAAATCGGCGGGAAAAGCTATGAACTCTCTTGAACTGTACAATAGAGTTCGCATGATATCGAATAAAATCTCCTTCGACTCTCGGAAAGTGAAAAAGTTAATTCATTTAAACATTAAACAAAAAGTATTTAATTCCTAACAAATTTGCCTAAGTCGGGGTTTGGAATCCGAAATATCCGAAATTTATCCCCAAACAAAATAACGGTTGCTATTATTATCGCAAGTAGGGAGCGTTTTGGTCATTAATAACAATTTATTTAGCACAATGCCGCAATTTTGGTCCAATGGTAACCTTTGGGAAAACGTAGATTTGATATTAAACGGGGAATCGTTTTGCAAATTGATTAGATAGTTTGTGATAAATTGTGCAAGTTTCGGCAGGCCCTCTGTTTTGTTAGAGCTGCGAACTCACCCTTCTCTGACGAGATAAAAACATACGCTATATAATTAAATAACCGATGAAAATTAAAATCATATGACACACACATTACTTACAGAAATCATTATTGAGATAAGTACTAATATATATAAGAAACATATTTTTTCGTTCACGTGACGTCGTCTTGACGAACCCAATTTTGTCGTGTGGGTTAATATAGTACTGTAATCATCGTCAGACTACAGTATCCCTACAATATAGGTAATATAACTTTACACGTCAACTGTGTGAAGTTTAGCGCTTTTTGTGCATAGTTTATAACATTATAGTAAAAGAAAATAACGAAATAAGTTTAAATAATATGTATATTGATTAGCCCTTACAAAAAAATTGTTTGCATAAAAAAGTTAGATATGAGCAACGAGAAACCGGACTATTCCAACAATTCGGGGGGCTAGCAAACCTGGAAGTTGAGAAATTAAAACCTACAGAGCTGTTATCAGAAAATGAACAAGGGCAGTTTTTGCGAAATACTTTCAGTTGTGTACTCACAGGGGAACTTTACTCGGGCAAACTTGGGGCTTTGGAAGTTTCCCATTCAGAGCGACGGAGCCGGCTATTGTGGCTAATTCAAGGCTATAATTAAATTTGTTTACATAATATTCTGTTACGTACGAGACCAAAACTTCAGTAATATACCCCTACTAGGGACGTTAATATTTTTTTTTTACAACAAAATGGCTATATCTATTATGAGCATTTATACTAAACATTGATTTGAAATGCGGCATAACGTCACGGTTTTGTAGATTATGTACAAAAGCGTGAAGTAGCAAGCTCGCTTCTTACTACGACATAAAAAAAAATTCTTAATTATTTTTAGGGAAGGTAACATATGTATGGAACCCACAATGCCCACACTTATGTATGAAAGTGAAGTTTGGCAGAAAAAGCATTAAATTAGAATAAATGCGGTAGAAATGCGTGCGCTTAGGAGAATTTGTGGTGTAAATTTGAGAGATCGTGTGAGAATTTACGTAGTGCGGAAGCGATGTGGAGTTAAAGAGGATATAGTGACAAAAGTTCAAAAAGGAATGTTAAGGTGGTTTGGACATGTAGAAAGGATGAATGAAAAAAATCTTACAAAGAAATTTTATACTTTAGATGTGACTGGAAGAGAGAAGCCTCGACGCACATACAGTGACCAGATTACGGACGTTCTTGCCAAAGGGCAAGTTAGAAGTACCCGAACCGAAACCGACAAGCATGCATGAAGACAGTGATGGATGTAGATGAAGCAAGAGAGGTTTGTAACGATCGTAGCAAGTGGAGGTCCCTAGTCTCTGCCTACGCCCATGGGAAAGAGGCGTGCTAAAATTTATCATGTATGTAATGTATGTATCACATATTAAGGGTTCCGTACCACCATACAATAATCAACTACAACAACCACGTTTCTTGTATGGGGATCCTGATGTTTAAGTGCGCATGAATAAGTAAATAAATAGAGACAAATCACACATACCTAATAAAAACTGTTCTTTAAACAATCTTTAATGTTTGTTACCGCAAAACTCCTCTGTAACAACTCGCAATTCAATTTTTTTTTGTTGTAAAGGTTATATTTTTTTTATATCTATGCTTTTCTTTTATTAAATACTAGCTTTCGCCAGCGGCTCCGCCCGCATCAATGTCGATCCCTCGGGAATACTTTTTATCCGGTATAAAATGTACCCTATGTCCATCTCCATACCTTAGGTAACGTGTATGCAAAATGTCATGATGATCGGTTCAGTAGTAAAGGCGTAAAAGCGTAACAATAAACTCATTTTCGCATTTATAATAATAGTAAAGATAGAATAAAGAAATAGGTACTGAAAATACACAAGATTTGGCTGTATGGACTTAATCCCTTAGCCTTCCATATATACAGGGAAAAAATACCTAACAAATCTTAATCATCTGCCCTTGACGTGTCAATAATAAATTAGCTGAGTAAATTAGCAACACGTTTGACAGAATCTAGAAACACGCAATAAACACGTTTCTTGCATAAAATGAACATAAATAATAATTAAAAAGTCACCCTATTACTTTTTACCAATTACTTTATTTTATGTTTATTTATTATTTGTTATTATAGTGTCTATCTATTACGGTTTAAAAGATACAGCCTTGTGACGGACGGACGGATGAGCATTGGAGGCTCAAAAGGCAGTAATAGTTTTTACCCTTAGGGTACGGAACCCCTTAATAAAAAAAACATTTTCAATCTGTAAATAAAAAGAAAAAATCATTGTATTTTTATTAAGGTGCTTAAAAGAAATGAAAAATATCTTTCCGCATTAGTATAAGTACTGTGAGTGAGTTTTCAAACAGCATAAATCAACATCAAGGTACAGTCTCCGTCTGCGAAGGATTTTTTAGAAAGATAATCAAATTACCCTTGGAACTAAAGTGACCCGCCTGAGGAAAAACAACAATATTCTCGGCCCGTCACTACAAAGAGCCCAGCATTTGTATTATCATTCCATTAAACAAAAGTCACCGGAGTTTCAAATGAAAACACAGAACTCATTATTCCCGGGGCTGAGAAATGATTTCAAATGTTAACAAGATTCCCCGTAATAGAGTTGTTCACAAAGAGATTTAAGAAAAACAAGCATGAACTGCGGGCGACCCGCGCCCCACTTGTTGTGACTCTGAAGAATTGTGTTACTCGATAATAATTCTATACGTAACGGTTACATTATGTTCTGGGCGCGCGACAACGCACGGATAAGCATTGAAGAAGGTTGCTTCTCTACTGACATGTTATATTTTAATAGCACAAATAAACTGTTATTAATTCAACTATAAAAAAGTTTCATCAAACCGGAAGCGAGATAGGAAAGTAGAGACTTGATCAGATATCGCAGTCAACTAACTACTCGAACAAGAATGATTATTAATCACACGCAGGAGCTGCGAACAATCACAGAAAAAACTAGTAGCAGACTTCTAGTATTGGTATGTACCGTGCAAAAGATGAATGGCCGACGGAACAACATGTTATTTATTAGCTTCCACGTTATTACTCGTTCAAATACAGAATGTAAGAAGTGAGTTAGTTATTCGAAGCCATTTTCTCTTACACAACCTAACAGAAACAAGAATGAGGTACGGCAAATCCTGTACATTTTCGCGAACCCTTGAGGAATTCCTATATTATATAATACATTGGGGAGGATCATACTGCTCGTTTACTGCCGGATATACCCATGAATGCTCGTTTGTCAAATGCACAGTCATTTATTCAATGATATATTTTTCTGATTCTATACATAAACATGGTGCGTAGTTTCGTGTATAAACGAGGTAGGTAGGACAATAATATGAATTGTTTGGCTTATTTCTGTTTGTGAAAGAGATTTCCTTTTATACTCTTGATTAACTTAGTAGCCGGGCCCCAGGAATTCTCAGATTGTTCGAGATGTAAGACATAGTTTGTAAGATGCACGGTCTTCTCAGTATTATTAACATTTTTCAATTCTAAATAATTTCAATTTTTATGTATTCAATTTTATGGTGAAATCTATTATATTAAATTATTATTGTATTCTAATTTAATTTACAATTTAGTAGTAATTTAGACTAATCTGCAAAATTGTTTACAACGACAGCATTCCTTTGGCACACAAGTTGGATAGATGCACGTGTCACTGAGAATCTCAGCGGGTGGCGCTGAAAATCAGTGGTTTGTTCTGCGAGCGAAGGTACGGCTTAGCTACACGTACTTGTTATCGTTGCACTGCACACATGCTGTACAAGATTTAACTGTTATTTTTTTCTTATATGTATACCTGTTTTGTTTATCAATATAATTTTGGATGTCAATGAAGTTGTTATCTATCTAACATAGTCAGTCAATAACAGTTACAAAAGTAAAAACTTTTTCATGTCAAAAAGGAAATTCATTTGTAGCAAAACGTGCTGCAAACAATCAAAGTATTGCAAAATGCAAAAATATTAGTCTAATAGAAAATATACCTTTATTCCTATATTCTTTTTCGTTACGTGTAAACGGCAGATGGTTAAGTAGCGTATCTCTATTTCTATTCTAGGACGCTCAGGTGGTGTTTGGTTTTGCAACTGATTATTTTCTAGCCATCAGGTAATAAACAAAATACCAGAAAGCTGAAGGGTCGAAATAACTGATCTAAAGCTTAATTCGGCAACTATCTTTATACATATAACCACTAAACGGACTATACTATTAACATTCTGTATGCATTAAATTATTTGTATTTCTAAAATTAGCGAACTTTTATTTAACAAAGTACTAAAATCTTAATTCGGCATCTGTTCCTATTGGCCATTATCTCTTGACATCCATTCATGTGACGCGGATCCACGAAGACAGATAATATTGTCAGACGCGTAAGTTGGTAATCTGGGTCTCATTGAATATATCATATTGTGTAACTTGCGGCTATCGGGCGGAAACTTTGTAATTGTATAAATCAACAATGTACTATCTGCTAATACGTTTCCGAGTGTGGCTTTCGCACGGAATCACATTGCTCAACGAAACTATTAACGTATCAAGAACTTTGTACGTACTTGAGGTTTACAAGCTTACTTTGTACGTACTTGAGGTTTACAAGCTTAGCAGTAAGTAACGTATTGACAACCCAGTTTTACTATGTATTAGTATTAAAATATTATTTTCTTTGTTCTCATCCTAAAAAAACTAAAAATTGATATTAAAATACTAACACTACATATAATTTTTATTTATTCGTCGTGATTTTTTAGATATGCATATCTCTTAGGTATCAGTGATGTAGGCTACAATGTATCCAGATTTCTATATTTTACAGAATCCGGGTGGATGGTATCTATCTAAAAATGTAAATAAAAACAAAAAATAAGACTTGTCATACAAACTCATCGATCAGCTGGCCTAAATTCTTTGAGAAATCTACAATTTTGTACCTATTATTCTAGCGATCCTCAATTCTTAAAAATATTGCCAGAAATTCAGCCTGTATATTTTAATTGGTGTGACTTAAGGTGACATGTACATTTTGATTTATAAAAAAACCAAAAGTCAACGATGACATAAGAATTAATAATGTTATCTTTCAGATCATTAATGATAGATCGTCCGACTTTTGTCTTTCTAGAAGCGTCTACTGGAAGGATTTTAATGGGCCTGCAAGCAGGACGACATTTTGTATGAAGTTATAAGCACGTCCCTCTAGGAGTACGATGTATTCTTGAAGGATCAAATTCCACCAAAAATAATTAAACATAAATCCAAAATTGTAAACATTTGATCCTTATTTATTATACAAAAGAAAAATATTTATGGTTATATATTTTTAAATTTTTATTAATTAACCTCATAATATACTGACAAAATAATTGGTACTACCAATGGAACAATAATCTTAACAGTCTGTGCCGTATAAAGGATAACATAATGATTTTTACGCAAATTTTAATCCGATGACATTAGCAATAGGATGTAGCGAAAGAATCACCAAAATGTTGACGACTCCAGGCGTCGTAATGTGTCGCCAACGAGCGCACGCGGTCCCCACGTCTAAACTTTGCAGCCATCCTGCTCAGACTGAACAACGCTGAGACAAATACACCCAGGGCGAGAAAGATATAGACTATCTACTTATAAAAATTCAATCCTGCTGCACTATTTAGTCACAATAATAAATTTAACTTGCGTCCTTTCGACAGAAAGTCCTGCTAGCAGGACTGGACGACTTATCATTAAAAAAAATCAACAATTTAAATAAAAATATTGGCTGTTTGTAATATATGTATAATTTACGGATAATTTTTCGTGATAACGGTTGGAGAGAGATAGTTGTGTCCGAGTCCGATCCGAACGCCCAGGCCGATCGTGCCTCTCTATCGCTTGTTCCGCGCTCTCGCTTGCACACGGAACGTGACACGTTTTCGTGCGTCCAGCCGGCGTTCATCGACTTATAAGAATTTATCACGTCAAAATTATTTGATTAAGCATATGACTGGATTAACTAAACTCTAACTGAAGTTCTAGAAAGTGCCCTGCTACATTGAAGTAAATTTGTTTATGTATCAAGAGGGCCTTACTCCAGAATTTGCGTAGTTTCCTAACAACCGTTTACACGTGTGTGCGGTCGGCCGAAGGCTCGCGCGCGTCTAACCGACACACCAATCAAACAGTGGCATTACAAGCGGGCGTGTGGCCCTTTGTGTCTCATAATACTCTCCGATCCGGCTCCGTTTGTACGAAATTCTCACAAATTCAATGAGGGCTACCGCTTTTGTACTCACTAGTTGACGCCACTGTTGAGTAAGGTCATAATTAATTCATTTGTCATAAACTGTATATTTATATTACTTCAAATGAAACCAGCAAGTCTTGTAGTCATATCTCAGAAACGGCTCCAACGATTTCGATAAAATTCTTACTCATTACTAATATTACAAACGCGAAAGTATATGAATGGAAATTTTTTACTCAATCACGTTACGCCAAAACGGCTAACCAAATTTTGACGTAATTTCGCAATAAGGTTACCTTTTATCCCGGCAAAAAGTACTGTTCCGGTGGGATCGACATTAACGTGAGCGGTGCCGCGGGCAACAGCTAGTTTAGTATATAAAGGGGTCTTGGGTACCAAAAATCAATGTAGCTAGGTCTCATATCTTGTAAAATGTATTTTCGAAACCTAACGTCACACTAGTGACTCTAGCGGAAAATTCAAACGCGATAGCCCTCATTCCTTATACATGAACACGAATGCATCTTCATTAACATAGAAGATGATTCTTCAACCTCTCCTCTCCAACTAGCGAAGGTCAACACAGCTTGCTAGTCCTCTCTGTTCTTGGCTCAACGGAGCAGCTCTGCTGCTTTAGCAATCCCGTTTCACTGTCTGATGAATCGCAACTACGACTTCTTCAGTATTCCAACAACTTCATTTCATCCATTACCCATCATTTTTCGCTACAAGAGGTCATACCGTTGATTTCGGAGCACATGACAAAGGAAGGAGATGTTCCGCTTCTTTACCGTAAGCAATATCATCACGGATGTATATAGATTCCGAAATAATACGAAACAATATTATTAAAACATCCGCGAGACATTATTACTATTATAACCGTTTGTTTCTCACATATTGCTAGTCGGTATCTTCTTCTATTCTTGCCGGCGATACAAGTAATACCAACTACAGAAGTGAAACCGTTTGTTGCAAAAGTAATTTAAAACAGCTTTTTTTTTCATGCCTTACTCCAGAATCTTCTTAGTTAACTTACAACCGCTCACTTGAGTTTGATGTCAGACGAAGCCTCGCGTCACTACACCAATTAAACAGTGGCATTGCAAGTTTGGCAAGCGGGTGTGTGGTTCTTTGTGTCTGGTGGATCCCTAACATTTTCCGTGCTGGGTATTCAGTGAATACGGGAACATAATCAAGTTCAGTGCTCCGCAGTTTTCCTGAGGATGGTCTCTTCATGATACTGATATTAATCGGCTTAAATTGAATTTTCACGTCAACAACCCAAATAATGGGTGGTCATACAAATTCGTGTGATTAATTTGAGACGAACGATACCTGTATTTCCCGAATCATATGTAAGCTCAATACAGTTGAATGCGACTCGTAAACAGCGCTTTGAAATCAGCAGCTTATTAACGGAGCACCCGGCTTCCCTATCGGTACTCCCAATAATCTGAACACATAACACACAAGTCAAAGCAACAATACATTCATGCGGTTCGCAAAATAAGAGCTGAATCGTACTGTATTACATTTTGATGAAGGCTGTATCTGTATGAACATTGATGGATTGCAGTATATTAAGAAAAGCAAAGGTCTTTCTAGTATTTGATTATTGAGATCTAAACTGAACCAGCGTGGTTTGTGAAAATAGGAGTATTCTCAGACACAAGCTAGTCCATACTTCAGATCAGAGCAGCCTATGATAATATTGATCTGGGCAGGCTAGAGAGCTTGTAGGGTGTCTGAGCTATACGCAATATCCAATAGAATTCTCGGTTTTAGTTCAAGGTGTGCACCCACTGTTTGAATGGCGTTCGACATTAGAATACCATTCAAACAGTGGATTGGAACGACAACTACGAAAACAATATGGTTTATTTTCGTAGTTGCGGTAGAAGGTGAGGATCTAAGTGGGTCTTCCACTTAGACGTTCGTTTTTTTTATGTATGAGTTGATAAAGCTCATGTTTAAGTTTTTGATCGGCTAAGGTCAACACAGTTTTTAATTGTACTAATAGTGATAAATGAAGTATTTATGAGGTTTAATAATCAAACGGAAATCTACCGTTGATCATAAAATGAACATGTCAATATATAACATTTCAGCCGGCACTTGTAACGGCGGTCGGATTGTAAAAAGTTTCAGAGGACGTAAAGCCAGCCACCGCGCTATAAACCGTAACCTCCATATTTATTTCTGTTATTCGTTAAAGGCCTCGTAAAGTTAATAAAGGGTTTTTTGTAACAAGCAGCCAGCAAGTCCGAGATAAGCCCGCTCGACGGGTTGAAATCTTTTAAAACGTCGTTAAAAGCAACCCCTGGCGGCGCAGACAAAGGCGAAACAGCCTAATTGTTGACGAAAAATATTCTCGATGCAAATTCGCACTCTTTACAGCCCATTCGAAATTTGTACTCGACCCGAAAGAAGTTAACGTAATTAGGCGCGGCGTGCGCTTTCAGATTTTGCGAAACGTAGCGACGTAATCGCAGTAAACTTTGCTCTGACCCCACAGTAAATTCTACAATGAACCTTGTTTTATTGACTCGGATGAAAAATTGTGACTTTAAATGACATAAAAAATTAAAGTTGATTACTATGCGTTGACTTATTACTTGACGCTAAGGGTATATGCACTAATAGAGAAAAGGAAATAAGTTATTTGATATTAAATACCTATGGTTGACGCGAAAGAAACATCTATAACATTATACACATTATAATGCTACATTTGATATATGAAAAGGTTACTTATTTTATGAAAAATGAGACATATCTTCTTGTTGTATCAGTTTTTATAGTTATAAAAGGAAAAACAAAAACAATATGATCAACAGATCGTATTATTTTTGTTGGCTGCAACTGATACTCAAATCCGTCTTTCTCAAGATTTTAGTTCTTGAAGACTTCACGTGATAACCTGAGTTGACAAGGTTGTTTTGTGGTTTTTAATAAAATTCTAGTCTTAGGTGACCTTTAATTTGCGTTCCCGGTAATGGCATGTGATGCAAACTCTTTGTCCAAGGCAGGTCGTGACAGCTCAGAGGGACTAGCAGTTCACATAATTGTAGCAAATATTAACATTAAATTAATTCGGAAAGTTATTAAAAACATTTTAGACAGGATTATCAATGAGTAAAACTATATAATAATACGGTTTTCTAAGGGTTCAGATCTTAAAAACTGTGTTAAAGACAAGTGATAACCGAGATGACAAGGTTATCGGGTCGTTAGTTTAATGAAATTCTTCGCTGCATCGTCCGCTTGAGGTCCACCTTGCGTGGCCTTTAATTTGGTTTCCTTTGTAATGTCAATGGCATGTGCTGAAAACTTTGTCTAAAATGTGGAGGTCTCCGACGTTGCAGCTTAGCGGGTAAAACAGTCCACACATTTTGCCCGGGTTCAATCCCCAGCCAGGCTAAGATGGAGAATGATCTTTTTCAGATTGGCCTGGGTCTTGGATGTTTATCTATTTATGTATTTGTTATAAAATATAGTATCGTTGAGTTAATATCCCATAACACAAGTCTCGAACTTACCTTGGGGCTAGCTCAATCTGTGTGATTTGTCCGTATTTTTTTGAAAGGTAATTTCTCGAAGACCACATGTGATAACTGTGATGACATGGTTGTTCTGTTAGTCTAATTAAATTCTACGCTGCATCGTATGCATGAGGTCCGTGTTCCGTGGCCTTTAATTTGGATTGCTGTGTAATGTAATGGCATGCACGTGCCGAAAACTCTTTGTCTATAGAAGGACAGAGGTCTCCGACGTTGCATCTTAAAGGTCAAACCGCTTATAGTACATAGCTGTAGCCAAAGTAAAATGTAATAAATTAAGTAAGTTGTAATACTTGAATAATGTTACAAGATTTGTAAGTGTGTTAATATTTTTTGTAAGTGCTTTTTTTGGCATTCATAATGCTATTGTGATATACTCGTATTAAGTAAAGAAATAAAATAATAAAGTAATAATAATAATGTCTGCAGAATGGGATATGGTGGAGATTTCCGACACCAGGGTTTGAAGCGCGACAGCTCATGTGGTAGAACATAGGTACATAGATCTTATGTTACTGGTTCAAAAACCTGCCCACGTGGCATTTTTTCACCATATTTTATTTCTTAATTTAATATGAGTAACGTGATTCATCATCTCGAACAGATACCACAAAGTGATATTGTTAAATCACACTTTTTTCCGATGAAAGAATAGACTTCATGAACAGGATATCTACTAATAACGCACACTGGCTCGCAAGTGCAAAACACTAGGGAACCTTTTGTTATTTTCCAATTGTTTTATAACTATTTATTTCGTAATATATAACACCATAACTTAAAAAAAGTACTAGTTACAATTTATATTTTACTAGCTGTTGCCCGCGACTTCGTCCGCGGCAATTTCTGTTATTATGATTAATTGGTTCTTTTCTTAGTATAAATGAACAATTTTCCCCCGTTTTCAAAACATTTTTTGTTGATGCTTCGCTCCTATTAGTCGCAGCGTAATGTTTTATAGCCTAAGGCCTTCCTCAATAAATGGACTATCCAACACAGAAAGAGTTTTCCAATTTGAACCAGTGGTTCGCGTTCACACAAACAAACAAACTCTTCAGCTTTATAATATTAGTATAGATGTGCCTATAATCATCATATAGGTACATATTTTTATTAAAATAAGAATATAAAACCTTGTAAAACCTTAAATAAACTACAAACACTAAAATGTATGAAAAAATATAGTAATAAAAATACATGACTATTTTTTTTTTTTTTACTAAATATATACATTTATTTTATTTTATTTTTATTTATTTATTCATCAAACAAACACATAATCTTAAATTATATAAAAGATGTACAAAAACCTTAAAAGATTTGTCCGCACATCCGATTTGACTCGCATATAACACATTTACATAATACCTACATAAGTCGCCACATAACGTGAACCAATCAATACAAACATCACCTTATCATACGCAGGATCGCAGGTATTCAATATCTGATTCATCTCGACAAACTGCAACTCACTTGAGTTAGATCGTCCGATTGGTACGTAAATCAAAAACAGGTTATCAAGACGAGGCACAGCTAAAGAATATATACACTAGCACAGCGTAGTACCACTTTAGATGTGTGCAATTCAAAACCGGTCATCCATCAGTCAGCATGGCAAGTGAGTGACAATAAGTTGTCATAGTGTGTGTGTGTAAACGAGTTATTTTGTTACTAACAACAGGATGATTATTGTAGAAGGTAATGTTTTAGTCTATACTTAATATTTTTTGAGGTAATTTTGTTTTTTAATTCATTTGGCAGTTCGTTAATCAATTGGGGTATAACATATTCTAGTCGTCTTTTACCATAAAGGTTATGGAAGAAGGGAAGTAATAATAGTTTTTTATTTCTTGTTTTACTTGTAGTTTTATGTTTTTGTAATTCAGTATGGAAATAGTATTCTTTTAATAATATATATTTTATTTTATTTTGAACTGGCATTACTTTGCAAAAGGAGAATAATTCGTTGTAATTGTCTTTATATTTTTGTTTTATTTTATAAGGTACAACTGTTTTAAGTAATCTTATTTGTAGATGATATATAAGATCTATGTGTGTTTTAAAAGTACGCCCATAACTGCTTAGACCATAATCAATTATGGGTTCTGCCAGTGACTTATATAGAGATAAACGAACGTAAAAAGGTACTTTATTTTTTAATAACACAAATTTAGCCAATAATATACGCAGTTTATTACATACAGTATTTATATGATCTCGCCAATTGATCCTACTATCAATAGTCAAGCCAAGATATTTATGACTATCCACCAGTTCTATTTTTGGACAATTACAGTTGTCCATATTATTAGTATGAAGGCAAGAATGAATATGTGCTTTCAAGGACAACATTGTATTGGTTCTATTTTGGTTGGAACTAATATACATAAGCTTAGTTTTGTTTGCGTTTAATACCAATCCAACATCGTGAGCCCATTTACAGAGCAATATGAAATCCTCTTGGAGTCGTTCGAGGGCTTTTTTTATGTCGTAATCTGCAGTCATCAGACACGTATCATCCGCAAAAAGGTAAATTTCACTGTTTTTTACTACTTTAGTGAGATTATTAACGTAGGTAAGGTAGTGCAAAGGTCCCAGCACCGATCCTTGGGCTGTCCCTTCTGTGACTGGGACTTCATTACTAAATGCTTTACCAACCTTAACACGATATGATCTGTCATTTAAATAATCTTTACACCAATTTAGTAGTGGACCTGATATACCGCTATCATTAAGACTCTCAAGAAGATTATCATGTCGAAGAGTATCAAACGCCTTACTAAAATCTATGAACAGAACCAAAACGTGTTTTTTATCGTCTAAACTCTTATAAATTTTATTTGTAAAATCAGAAAGGAGTTGTGAGGTATTTTTATTTGGTTGGAAGCCAAATTGCCTCTTTGTTAAGATACTGTTATCCTCATAAAACTTATATATTTGTTTGCTTATATATTTTTCAGCAATTTTGTCAATAATTGATAGAATAGTTATCGGCCTATAATTATCACAATTTTTACGTGAACCTCGTTTATGAATAGGTCTTACGATTCCTGTTTTTAATTCTTTTGGATAGACACCTGTTAAAACACTGACGTTAATTAGTTTAGTAATTGCATCAACTATGTTACGACATAATAATTTAATATCGATGGGCCTTATGCCGTCAATTCCGGATGATTTGTTACTTTGCAATGTCCCAATTATTTCACCTATCTCATCTTGGTTTGCTTTTTGAAATCTCATTGAAACGTTTACCGTATTTTTATAAGAATCATTATTTAACAAAAGAGTTGTACATTTAGGCAATATAGATTTTAGATTTGCATCGAAACTTTTAGCAAATTTGTTGGCTATGTCTTCTGGTTTCATATTGTTATCAAATGCATTTAAAATTATATTATCTACTGAAGTTTTAATTCTCCCTGTCAATTTATTTAAGATTTGCCACAATCGCTTTGAATTATTTTTGTTGCCTTTAATTAACATAAACTACCTAATACTGAAAAATACCTTAATAAACCCTTGTTCCTTCATAAACTATATACAACACAAACTAATATGTAAGTACCCAATTTCCAAATATATCTTAATCCATAATATATACTATAAACTAAAACAGTACTGATTATTAAAATACCTTACTATAAAAAGTATAATTTTAAAAAAATAAACTTAGTATTTCTTTACCTTCTTCTTATTATATAACTAGAAACATGCTAGAAACATAATCTTCCAACTACTTAAACAAATGCCTATAATTATATTATATTCTTTTCCAAACTTAAAATTATAAAAAGAATATAAAATATTCCAGGATTAAAAAAAAATAACATATAATAACTAGATTAGTAAATTTGTGTCGGTCGATCGATATTTTATAAGATGTCAGTGAACGAGCACCCTAATGTTGTTTACTATAATTTGCTTAGTAGCGTACAATAGGCATAAGCACGATTTATGCGACTACCGTCTTAACTTTTAACAAATGGTTTATTTTTAATGCTCACACCAACTAATTATGTATGTTAGATTTTAAGATTTCCTCTATAAGTGAAATGTAAATTTCTTTGAGAAATAAAGTTTCTTTAACCACAAACACATAAAAGTATCTATTTAAGTTTAATAATAGCGTCTATAAGTACATGTGAAAAAGATTTACTATGCGACTTTGCGCAAGTGATAAATATTTATGGCGAACGTTTATCATCTTACTTAGAACTTTATTTATGTGCGCACGCACCATTATTATGCCAATTTTTACCATAAAACTTGATTTAGTAACGTTAGACGAGCAAATAAATATGTAATATGTAACTATGCCATAATATAAGACTGCCTTAATGAATGCTATTTGAACAAGATGTTTTTCTTGTCAATATGGTCGTCTTCACAATTTTTTCTTTCCATGTTTTAAAATAAATTGTAGAATGTAGATGAACGTAACTTGATCAACATTTAGGTATAAAATTGAAATGCCCCGATTTTATTGCATTTGGACCGCATGCACCCTATATGATTGTTTTAAATAAGCATACTATGTATGTAATCAGAGTCAATTTAAGACGTAACACCTCCAAGGTCTACGAGTGCCAAGGGAGGTAAGCAACGAGAAATAATGATACGATACCATTCGGACCGCAATAAATTTTTCAATCATCTCAGGGCTGGATGATCCAGAGAGCAAATATTTTTTTCTAACCTATTTTCGTTTAATAAATATGATAGCAGCCGAGCTTCCGCTGCTCAGTGTGTTTATTAGTATTTCCTGATATACCTTATTGTTTTGTAAAATATTTTTTCTTTTTCGTACTTTTAATAGAACGTCTTCTAACAATGCAAGAAAATCAATTAATTACATTCAAATTACCAGATTGAATCATTACTTTTATAATAGTCAAATATTATACATACTACGTATCATGTCATTTTCCCCTGCGACGTAAACAAAGCCCAGGTCTTTATGACCTAAAAGCCACGTTCAGCATGTGGTGGACGTTAGATGGAAAACGGCAATATTTTGAATCGTTCTCTTCACTCAGGAGTCTACTGTAGAATATGCTAGACTCCTTCGTCCCGCTCTGGATTCAAAATATTGCCCTTAAGTATTATGTAGGCCCTACAATTGTAGCGTTACTTTTTTTAAAAAATTGTTGTTCCATCTGTAATTTGCTTAATTTTTAGCTGCGCTCTGAATTTGTCTTAGACTTGTAGTCCAAAATAACAATTCCGCAGTCTTCTTACTCATACACTCACCTGTGTACATCGTTTCACTCATATAATTGAGCTCGTTATTTTATCATTTTTCAGTTTTTGACATTGCCCTTTTTGACATGATGGCCAGTAGAGCAACACAATAGGGCACTTGAGTGAGATGCTATTCTTAATTGGTGTAGGTATCTGGAGAGCTCATTGGGAACACTTCTCCCCGAAGACAAAGGTTGCTGGAGTCCCTGCAATCCGATCCGCGCCGCCCCTCGGTAATTTTCTCGTTAACGGAATGAATAAAACATTTCATTCCTTACCTTTCTTTTGTAATTGTTAATGGTTGATGGGTTTTGGAAATTTATGTTCGGTTTCTTTCAGAAACATTGTTTTGCAGCGTCATTTGTTATTCGATATTCTCATTCAGGTTTCAAGTGAAGGCTCCTAATTGTTCTCTCGTTGATCAGATTTGTAATACAAATCCGTTCGAACATATATACTATACTATATAATATTTACTAAGAGTTACCTGTAAGTGACGCTTATCAACCGAACCGATAACATACTTAGGGGAGCTTATACGACGGGCGGAAAATAAAAAAAGGGTTTCGCGGCCGCGATAGACAATTTGCAAAGGAAAATACATCACGATAAAAAATGTAGCTCTAACGAGAACCTCAAAATGGCTCGTAAGCAATGAAACAGCGCAATTTCATGAGAAAGGCGGCCTGCAAATAAACCAAAGCGGAGCACATTCCCGCCTCCATAAAACGCAGACTGAAATAAACGTAACAGACTCGGTTCTTTAAAAAAAATCCACCCGACGACAACCGCAAAGCTCAGCAAAAATCTCTAGTGTGAGCCGGAATTCCAGTGTCGGAATTTTCATAACTGGCGCGTGGCGGCGGTCGTTGAAACGTTCCAGGTGAAAGATCCCGAATTTATATCCCGATTCGCGTTCTGATCGCGATCCGCGCCGCCAGCCCGTCCCCGGACGCTGCTATACTTTATTAGGTGGCTGCGGCCCTACCTCTCAAGAAATATGTCTACGGCCCGATCACAATAAACACCTCCTGTGAACGCTGCCCGCATGAAAGGCTTTATTTCGCCAGGTGTCATGTTCATGTAAGCTCGTAAAACGTGAACGCGCCCGCTTCCCGTTATTAAACATTGGACAACGTTCAAAGAGAATTTTCGCAACTTTTTTCGGAAAAACCACTTATGAAAGTTGTTAATGCAACAATTGAATCGCGACGCCTTTAACAAGAAGCGGTACGAGCCAAGTGCAGAATATTGTGGGCCACACCCCACGAAGATTACGCGAGTTTTTCATATAAAGCCATTCAGCCAATTTCCTCATATCCTACACAGGAGCATAATAAGGGAGGCTTTTGTGAAGGAAAGAGGTTCGTGCACCTACAATGCGTAGGCACCGTGTGTATTCGCCGTTGAAAAGGGTAGAGAGGCGCAATATTCGACTCTCACTCAGATCGGATAACTTTGGATATTTAGGGCGCTGAAGACGTATCAACAACCTCGATTTTACTATGCCGCTGCCCGCCGCTGACTCAGTCGGCGTATTCAATTTTCACTAATACCTGTGCTCGACATAAAAAATATTTTAAAAAACTCGTGTAAATAGATTTTATTAAAGACTATAATAAATTTAAGTAAAAAGTTCTTACATTTTGGTGGGCGTCTCGCATGTTCAGGACGGTGCTTACCTGTAACAAAAACAGTTATTTTGAGAAATGTTATATAGTGCAATGTTTGAATATTTCCAAAATTGTTGAAATATAAAAACTAGTATTTTTGTGGAGGCGCAGGCTGAGAGCAGCCTGTGAAGGGCTTGTGCAGCTATTGCGGTAGGGCCCTGCACCATGACCAGTTTACGAAATACAAAAAAGGAAAACAAAAAGCAGAATTCCTTTCAAACGTATAATACTAGTCTGTGGCGCAAGTTATCATAGTAGAACGTAGAACTCATTTGAAAACCAGCGCACATATTGTGTGAACACCTGAGGAGCTATTGTTTTAATATCTATGACATCATTTACTTCATACTGTGCTAATATAGGGATGTCTTTCAAATGTAACTTTAACTATAAAACAAAACAGTAGAAGTACCTTTCAAAAGTTTTATACCAGATTGTGGCACGAACTACATTGTGAGCTCAGTTCAACACCTGTGCACATATTGTGTGAACACCTGAGGTTGACAGGCCGCAGTCCGCAAGCGGAGCTACTGTTGCATTATCTATGATATTATAAACTTGATATTGGCAGTTCACAATATTACTATCATAAAAGTCGATGCTCCAATCTTCGAGAGCATAATGTCATCTTCATATAGGATAATTCCGCAAATACGTCATATTGTACAATGTGATGTTTTTAATCAACTCTGGTATTTTTAAAGTTAACTATTTAGATGTACTCTGCTTAGTTTTTACAAACATTTGATATCTTTGAAAGATAATGTAAAAAATTAGTTTTGAACATATAGCAAAAATATTATGCTTGGAAGTGTTAGCTACAATTATTAAACTAAGAAATAAAATATGGTGAAAAATTCCACGCGGGTGGGGTTTGAACCAGCGACCTTAAGTCTATGTACGACCTACATAAGTTAGGTCGTACATAGATCAAAGTAAAAAGTTAAAGTGTACATATTAACTGGAAATATATAATTTAATGTTGATGAGATGAAACTTAATTTTTAGGTCAAAAAAATAATAATTAATCAAATGCATACAAAAAGGCGAAAAAGCATGTTATTTTATCTTAATATACGTAATAACAGTAACATATCGTGATCTTCCTGAAAGCCTGGTACCGCATAAATTCTCAGGTGGTCGGTACCTCGTTACCATACTCAGGGTAGACCCTTGCCTGTTTCCGCCGCTAAACCGCAACGCTGTGTTTCGGTTAGAGGCGAGCCTACACTGTAATTACACGAGGCATTATGTCTTGCTCCTTAAGGAATCAAATAATAGTGCTTGTTACTTCTTGTTATATTTTATTAAATCCTTGCTAATATTATAAACGCAAAAGTTTGCGAGTATGTATGGATGTTAAACGTCTGAACGGATTTTGACGAAATTTTCCCAAAAATCAAGGAAAAAGTAATCGACATGAACGTGAGCGGAGCCGCAGGTGACAGCTAGTATATCAATAATAGGCAATTATTCAAAATGAGATAACTTCGCAATGCAGCCTTTACACGAAGTCTAATATTATCGCTAGAAGAAAGAAATAAAAAAAGCAAAACGATTATAATCGGAATCTATAAGCTCTGAGTGGCTTGTAATCTACGACTTCACGACGGTGAAGACGTAGAACCGTAGAAAAGATTTCGTAGCCTTGTAGCAAAGGCCTACGAAGAATTTCGTAGCACAGATGTGTGTTTCACGGCTGCGGCTCCAGACCTATACAATATATATTTTTGACTTATGGCAAAACGTTTTATTGAATATACTCCTGAATGTACATTATTGCAATAACATGTATGAAATATTGCTGTGTATGCGTGAACTTGTAAATTATTTTCGAATTAAGTAGTCCAATAGAGCGATTGTGTATTAATGAAAATTATTGACCCCTATGTTAATGATAACATACATAGGAAACATAAACGAGTTCCTACTCAATAATTTACCGTATACAATTAAATTGGGCGACGCAAACGGCTGATGTTGACAGCGGCAACCACAGTCGCCGGACCACATCGGGCGGAGACTAGTTTACTAGCTTTTGCCTCCGGCTTGGACTTGTGGATATGAAGTTTTAGGTACTTATACCACCTACAATCTTCCTCCTAATCTGAGCGGTTTTCCGCCTGCATCCTTAGCGTCTCGGTAGATTGCTATGATTTTTTTAGGGCCGCTAACCGTCCTGAAGTAACTCCTGACAAATTGAAGTACAAGTTTTTTGCCGCAGTAGGAATCGAACCTAGAGTACTGCCGTATAAACCACTGTGCCACAGGAGCCGCCTATTTCGGGAGCCAACAATCATCCATCTCCAAAATGTTGCCTGTGTCCCCGGTGTTAACTAAAATTAGTATCGGAATGCTAAACATGAAGTCGATCCATTACTTACTTTTGCGTTACCATTAAAAAACATACACAGGCGATTTAAAAATATTATTAGAAAGTAAAAAAAAACAAATATATGTACTGCAGAAAGGTAAATAAAGACAAAATACAAGTATTAACTGTTGAATAATTAAATTGGGCGACACAAACAGCTGATGCTGACAGGCGACCACAGCGGCCGGACCGCACTCCAGATCCGTGGTAAAGCCCCAGACCATATACATGAAACTACGTCTTTTATGTATCTTCTATGCATTTTTTATCTATACCTACCTTAATTTACTTAAAAAAACCGGCCAAGTGCGAGTCGCACTCGCGCATGAAAGGTTCCGTACCGTTATCTATAAAAACGGCAAATAATGCCTGTTGTATGGGATTTATTACAATACATCATCTGTGAAAATTTAAATTGTCTAACTATTAGGGTTCATGAGATGACAGACGGACAGACAGGCAGACAAACGGACAGCGGAGCGATATTAATTGCTTAGTGCCTCTGTCTGTGGCCTTCGTAAATTGGTGGAAATATGTGAAGCATACGCTACCTCACATGGCCTAATATATAATGTGAAGAAGAGTAACGTTATGGTCTTTGAGGCCGGGAGTAAAAAAAAATATGACAATGCACCACCTGGCTATCTTAACAACAATATACTCCGGAGAGTCACTAAATTTAAATACCTGGGTCACATGTTGACTTCCGACCTAAGGGACGATGATGATATAGAGAGGGAGCGGAGGGCGTTGTCGGTGAGAGCGAACATGCTGGCTCGCAGGTTTGCACGTTGTTCGCGGGAGGTTAAGCTCACGCTTTTCAGAGCATTCTGTACATCGTTTTACACGTGCAGCCTGTGGGCTAGGTATACTCAGAAATCCTACAACGCCCTTCGTGTTCAGTATAACAATGCATTCAGGGTGCTGATGGGGCTGCCTCGCTTCTGTAGCGCGTCAGGGATGTTCGCAGAAGCACGCGTAGATTGCTTTTACGCTACAATGCGGAAGAGATGCGCGTCCCTGGTACGTCGGGTGCGGGACAGTGGCAACAGCATCCTGACTATGATCGCTAGTAGGCGAGATTGCGGTTATGTCAACCATTGCCGTGACACTTCAGCGGGAATGGTACGGCAGTGGGACGCTTAATTTTGTCACTAGGTTAAGAATTTTTACTAACACTAAGCATAAGTTATACTAAAAATTTTGTGAGACTTGTTTCTTGAATAAATAATATTTCATTCATTCATTCATTCATTCATTCATTCATTCATTCATTCATTCATTCATTCATTCATTAATATGGTCCTGCTTTTACCCTTTGAATACGGAACCCTAAAAATCGTAAAAAAATTGGCTTGAAAAACAAACTAAAATTTACCTAGAAGTGAAATGGAAAATAAAACTAATAATTAAACATACCCAACAAGAATTTCACATACTTACTAAAAGAAAACACTATTCTATTATCATCAACAGCTACGACTATAATCACAGAGACTATTGTCATGAACAAACTTTATCGAACTCGTCATTAAACGTGAACTCCTAATATAAATCTAAAGAACCGCATTCACTGAACTTCATAACGAACTAAGAGTAAATATTCGCGCAAACAAGGTCTGTAAACGGTTAAATTCAATAAAATCTTTAAACGCTCGAACGAAAAACGATTGCGACAGTAAATTGACGGCGAGGACAATCCGAGATAACAGAGTTATTAATGTCATTTTATTGTTGAGATTTTTAAATACGTTAATCTGCGGCTACCAACTGTTATTGGAGCTTAAATACTTACATTCGTCCAGTCTTTTGCTGAATCATCGTGTGATCCATACACTTATTAGGCCAATTAAATATAACGTTAGAAGAAAAAATAAAAATTTAATGTAATACACAATATGAAGTCCGTGCTTGACTAATATCTTTTCTATAGAGTAGACATTATTTATAACGATTCATCATCATTTTATATAGGTGTCACGGTCAATCGACCATGCACAACCTGGTGTCAGAGTTCTTCGGAACCGCATCTCAGCCTCTTCCATGGTTCCTCTAACGACTAACCAACGGCTGTCTTCCGAAGCACGGAATCATCTTTATTATCAGATTATCAGGTGATTCAAACCTGCAATATCCTAACCAAACTGGAAACAATAACGTATGCTTCCTGTGGTAATCGAATCCTCGACCCCCGGGTCTACAGGCAAACGCCGCACTGGACCACGGATGCAGTCTATTATAACGATTCTAAGACCGCAAAGTAATTTTGATGAAAAGCCTACATAAGGTCCTATTGTTGACTAGACTATTCAGGTACCAGCGGTAAAAAAAAGGTTTAGGTTTTTCTTCCATTAGAATCCTTAGCTCTGCACTCATTCCCTTGACTGTATTCTACGATCTGCACGGGAAAAACTGTTCTTGGTGAATTTTACGTTTCTTCTGTTAGGCTAATATTGAAGCAAATAAAATGTGGAATATCGTAAAATAATGTAAATCTTTAAATGAAATCAGGACATTATAAAAGGCCCAGAGCGGACATTTTGTATTAGTTTTTATCCCTAATTTGAATAGAACATTCGACGAAGCAAGTTTTATTGGGCGTCATTAAGCGACCCATGCTGATCGCAACGTGAATAGATTACCTTTACGGCGGCCAACTTTTCTCCGATACAATGCCACTTCCATGAGTTTACGGACGGTGTAAAACATGACCATCGCACTTTTACGACTGTCGCTTAACATACAGTGTCGTAAAACTCAGAAGGTACCAAAACTACAGATACATACACATAAACAATGGTCATTTCGCAGTTCGTTAGCTAATTGGGACATTTATGTACCTTTACGGGCACTACTAAGGTCGTATTAACAATTAAATTAATGAGGTTTCTATCACGTAACATGTGGCGCGCCGACGACATTTTCAGTTTGGGAGCCGGCCTCGGGCGAGGTTTTATACAAGTGTGTTGATATGCTAAACGTTTCGCTCCACAAACATTGAACACGAATTACACATGGCATTCATTTCGCTGCTCACAGTGCGGGTTATTTTTATTTAATTCTAGGCAGGTGCGCGCGGCCGTGTTTCAGCCAATATTTTTGCACGATTACCATGCTGATGAAAAGCCAACATCAGAAAACGGTTCATGTATTACACGCGTACGTACCTAGTTTTATTAAGCTACATTAATTGAGCGTTTACGTTAAACGAGAAAGCGCTTTATATTTTACTGATGTAAAAAGTTGAAGGAAGTTGTTATTAAAGTACAATAACAATAACAGGATAAAACCGATTACGTTGTCGGTTGGAACCAATAAGGAGAGATTCCGATCGTGGCTTTCCCCAATAAATATATCGAGATGAGACCAAGATAAACATATCGGAGCAAGCGGTATCGGTAGGTTTAAAATATGCAGCCTTCCGCGCTTCGTGAAATTCGTGTAAACAAGTGTTGCGGCCGACTGCGGATAAATCTTCGGATATTATTGTGTTCGTACTTCGTGCTCAATAGGGAGACGTCTGGCCCGATACTTTATCGATACGCAAGATTGAAAAATACGACGTGATGAGTAGACCCTTTTTTCTCATTAAAGTATTGTATCTTATACAAGCATTGTTATGGTATTTAATGTAGCCTTGCCTTGATCATTTCAAGACTTTCGTTTGTACTTTATGTGTCTTCAAGCTGACTTTATGAAATATTTGAACACAAAATTAATATTCTGATGCCTTCGATCCTGGCCGCTCAAGGTAGTCAATTTTACTCCAAATATTGCTAAGGCTCCATTTACAGAACTTTACCTATCTATCCTTCCTAGCCAATATTATAAATGTCAGTGAGTTTGTTTTTTGGTTTGTTTGATACGTCATGACATTTTGCATAATCGTTATCTGGGGTACTCAGAAGAACATAAGCAATCTGATCCCGGGAAACGATATAGTTTCCGATGGGTCGACATAAATACGAGCCAAGCCGCAAGTGAAAACTAGTTTTCAAAGAAAAAAGACCGCATGAAAAGCAGACCTGTTTGGCAGCTACGATGCCAATGGCAGACTTATGTTTGAAACTTATAAGACCGGTGATTAAAAATGACGATATTGACACCATGAAAGAGGTTACAAGATTTCTCCTGCGATTTGTAACATGTGGCTAACATCTCGTAGAGTGAAACGACAAAAGTCAATAAATGTTATAACATTGGCTAACTTTGCTCAAGTTTTGGCCAATCTGAAGTTGAAACAGAAAACTGAGGCACTAACCGTAAATTTTGATTAGTTGACATAGCATGCGGCAAGAGAAACAAATTCCCCGCGGCATCAGGTAAATACAGTGGCGAGGTGAAAACTTTTATAAGAAGCGTACAAATAAACAGACTCGCGTTCTCGAGCTAAAAGCCGCGGAAACTGCCGGGAATATTTACAGAACTGCTGTATGCTATTTGAGTGTAATTATTGATGTGTATGCATTAGTAGTTACCGAAATAAACGTTAACATAGTCGCAAATGCACGAGAAAACATTGAGTCCATTAATGGAAAATGTAGCTTGTATAATTTACTTTTTATAATATGATTGACGCTTGATTTTTTGCGTGATAAAGAACATTATCATCAGGCATTAAGTTATTTTAATCGCAGATGAGGTGTCGAGCAAGTGATGATTAGTGGTGTGCTGGAGAGAAATTCTCCGTTCTCATGAATTTCTTCTCACGGAAATTTGTGGGACATTTTCAATAATTCTTAAACATTTATACATTTACTATTCAGATATGTTCAAACTTTCAATGCCATACATAGGATAAGCCATGGAGATATTTCCCCATTACGCGATGATATTCGACGTATCCAAGAGTATACTGCAGAAACGTTATTGGTATTAATTGTACAAATGGGCAAGAATGTGGAAGCAATCTGTTAATTAGGCGTGAACTAGGGATTTGGGCCACGCATGCGCACCAGAAATAATTACCTTATAGAGCTTACTTAACTTTCACGGCTGTCATATCACATATTTGACCATAAACTAGCTGTCTGTATAAAAATAAACCAATATCTATCTGTATAAAAAATAAACCAATTATTGTTGGAAAGACGAAAATAGGTAATATTAATTTGAGATTGAATTATATTGAGATAAAATGATTACATTTTTTAGATAAAATAAATATCCCTTTTATCCCTCACTATAATCTCAAAATGAAGGATGCTGAATACCGTACGATGTGGAAGAAGAAAAGCCGAAAAGGGAACCAATCACTGTTGAGAAGCTAACTGGATACGGGCTCCAATAAAATTTCATTTAAAACCGCGAGTGGCGCCGCATTTGGAAGCTAGTTTATAATATAAGGAAGGATTCTATTCTACAACATCATCATCGGATCAGTCGCAAGAAGTCCGCAGCTGGACATTCGCCTCTTTTTTCATTTCCAATACCAGGTTGGAAGCGGCCTGCATCCAGCGTCTTTCTGCGACACCTTAGTCAGATCATCCGACCATCTGGTCGGTGGGTGTTCGACGCTGCGTTCGCTGGTACGTGGTCGCCATTCCAGAAACCTTCTGCCCTATCGACCACTGTTTCTATACGCTATGTGTAAGGAAAAAATCTATTACTACGTATAAATAGATCAGATATAGTCGTGTATGATTTTCAGTTCAAGTAAATTCACTCAAGCACCTGTTACACTTTTAAGAACATATAGATTTACACACTGTTTTTACATCATTAAGGACCGCTTGTCGGCCGTCTCGAAAATAAATCGCGCGTCTGACCCGCAAAAACATTGACAGCGCTAAATAGCTGTTTATTGTTTAATGGTGTTTTGTTAATACTATCGCTGCAGAACGGTTGCTGCTTAAACGTATTGCATCGGGCCAGGTTAGTGTTCAATAATAGTTTGCTATTATTTTAACTGATTAAGAAATTTTGCCGTATGGTTTCCGGCAGAGAAGAATAGGACCATTCCTAGTCTTCCCATGGACGTCGTAAGAGGCGACTTAGGGAATACAAGCTAAACAAAGCTCATAAACATCAATGAGACCTCTCCAACCGGTCTGGCCAGCGAGGAGAGTGTAGGCCAAATCCTCTGTCTGCTCTGGCCAAGTATAGCACCGGTAGTACAGAGAGGGTCATGCTCCGGCAGTGGAGACTAAAAAGACCTGATGATGATGATGATGATGAAGAAATTTTGCAAACATACCCCTTCTTTTACCAACATCATAAAACAGTTTTTAACCAAATCTGTTGGATGTGTCAACCACCGTCAAGATATATATTTTTTACTAAAAATAGAACTAAATAATGAAAGTAAAGAATAAGCTTGAGGTACTGCGTTTATTATTTATAATTATTTATAGACAAAATGGTCGAGCTTATAAAATTTTAACATAAAACCATTGTCAATTCTCTACAGCTAAATTGCATAAATCAAATATCAAACATGAGTCATCGAAAATTTCACAATTATTATTTCAACGAGCACTCGCATCACAGCAATGCATAATTCAAATGTGAAAAAAATAAATGTCAAAGCATAAAATTGCCGATAGATCTATCGTTTAACGGGCAGTTTGAAAATGTCAAACGGGACGCATTGATATGCAAATACCGATGTGCCGGGCGAAAGTTAAACGGCAGCGGGCAAATATGGTCATTTGAGCGAATAAAAATTATCACTGCGAGCCGCCGACGTGACGCATATGAATGAAAAAAGAACTAGATATAAATTTACCTACATACAATTCAGGGATGAAAATGTTACAGATATTTTATGGCCTCGTTGCGAAAGGATTATTAAATTTTTAAGCCATTCAAATCTATCTGTATTAAATTAAATTAAATATTTTAGATCTTAGGGGGTAAATTTTTAAGTACTTTACTGCCTAGTGAAAGTCGTAAATCTCTATTGAACACTATTAAAAAATTATTTAAATCTGGCGACCATGTACTTATAAATTTCAGACAGGTAGAATAAAATATGTATAATCTATCCAAACGTCCAACTCATATGAATGAATTCCTGAAATAATCCAAATGTGAACTGCAAAATTCAGCCCGTTTTCAATTAAGCATTCAACAGGAACTGTAGGCAATGTGAACCAGATTAATTTAGGGTTAAATTAAGAGAATGGCAGCCCTAACAGAAGCTACGAATGAAAATAAGGGATAAAAAAGCGTAGCAATCCATTGCAACTCGGCTCAGCGTAGCGCGCGGGCGGAAGTCAGCCCAGCAAGTAATATATTTTTAATTGATGCACACAGCGACCAATGTGTCGGGTAAACATTTACCCGTTTATTACAACGATGACAGAGCCTTTGTTGGCCGTTTTTAACTCAAAACATTAATTGGTGGAAAAGTGCAATTCGCGTGTTGAAATTTTCAGTCACTGTTAATATTAACATAATAATTACAGCGGTGTCGATTTTAAATGTCGTTAATTTTGGACGAGACGAAATTAATTTCATTAGGTCTGACTTTCTAACTCGGTGTCTGATATCTATAATAAAAACTCAATCGCTTAGAATCGAGTTGCGAATTAGTATTTAATCAATATTATATTATTTTTTTAGAGTAGAGAATCGAATAAACGGATTACGTACAAAGTAATCCTTCGAAATCGTGTAAAGCTTGCTAGTAAAACCGTTGCAAAATAGAAGTCGCAGTGAAAAAATTGGAGTTATTCCCGCGGGAGGCAATACAATCATTTTTAATTTCCTGTAGGCGCGTCCAGTGCACTAAATACCAATTACTAGGTCCGTAACTACTGAACATGCGGAATGTAGCAAAGCCGGGATGGCGGAGATTTGTAGCCGCACAACTACACGTACGCGGTGCTAAACAAAGGATTAGGTACATTAGGGTTAGCTAACGGAATAAACCCTGCGATTTTCATGGGTTTATTGGACATAAAACAATAAAATGTTAACAACTAAGATTTTTAGTAAATTACTAACTTATTTCTTATAAGTTTTTTAGTAAAATAATATTACGGCCAGGTCTTTACTATATGTAAAGACTTGGTTTATTTTTTTGACGATATTTATATTTATTGATTATGTATTTATATTTATTACGATAAATATTGATCTTATGCTATTTTTTCCTAGACTGACCGTCAAGACAGAGAGCGGGATAGGTTCATCCTTTCATACGTTAAGACGAAGGTTTTTTTTTATTGATTATGTAGCTATCTTCATGTGAGCTTTCGCTATTGTTTTTTTAATGTTTTCGCAATTGTTGAGCTACCGCTACTTAAACGAGCGCTTGAGGCACGGGCAGAGTGTATAACATCAGAAAAGGACCCCCAGGAGGACGGACCTAGGCTTTGGGCGTTGCCTTATGGCTTGAAGAGACAGCAAACTCATATTGCCTGATGATTATCGATATCATGCATGCATTGCCTAAAGGGCCAATCTGAGAAACAATGGCAAAAACCTTTGGGAGAGCAGCAACCCTGGTCACCCTGTAGCGCCGGGCAATCATTAGTATATAGTATATAATAGGATTAATTTCTACTCTACGCACTCTGATCCAGTGTCAAATGCGAGGGAAGGGTAGTTTTAAGAGGTTCTAGCTTTTATATATAGGTTCATCCAGATCCCACCTCCGTACTTCGTCAAGACGGTCGGTTTAGGAAACCAAAGCATTACAGCTGAACGAGAAATACGAAGAGCAATAGCTTCTTTAAAAATGTTCTATAGCTATAACATGAAAAAACTGTAAACTCCAAGCTTAATAAATATTTAATATAGTATTAACATGAACTAAAACTTAGTGGACGCTTAGAGTGCATCTTCATTTTGAACTTTGACATGAACGAATCACGTTAAAAAATCTTTACATAGTATAAAAATGAAGTCGCTTCTGCTCTCTGTTCGCTTAGATCTTTTAAACTACTCAACGGATTTTAATGCAGTATTCAGCAATAAATAAATTGATTCAAGAGGAAGGTTTATATGTATAATTTACTGCCCCACATTAGAATCTACATTGCACCCATGCGAAGCCGGGGCGGGTCGCTAGTATATAAATAAATGTTCTACCTATTATTTAAGAGACAGGATCTTGCGGTGGACTTGATATCACCAGGATATAAAACCAATTCGTTCGTTTCGTCGTAAGCCAAGAAATAAAGTCCAGTTCTAAAAATTGAGGAAAGGTAGAAACTGGACGCCTTGAAACTACCGCTACACGTCACGGTGGTAAAATTTATGTGTCAACTCGTCAGAGTTTTATTGACTCAGTCTTGACACGACGTTAATTTTCAACTGGAGCTACAGGTATGGACTATGAAGATCATGTAGGTAAGATTTAATGTATAAACTTTGAAAAACCAGCCAATTGTCAGTCGGAATCGCACGAGATGGGTTTCGTACCATCATACAATATTTAACTATAGAAACACGCTGAAAAATACTTTTTATATGGGGCCCACTTAGTTTTTATTTTTATATTCTGTAAAAATTTCAAGTGTAAGTGTACCTATTACTGCCCAAAAGATACAGCCCTGTGAACCATCTCACTACAAAACCCTAAATCAAATAAAAAGAACCGACTTTACACGTTTAGGAGCTTTGGTTCACAGACAGATACACAAACACATAGCGGTCAAACTTATACAGCACACGCACAAATAGTTTTCATCAATACGTCGCCAGGACAAGAAGTTTAGCGGGAAGTTTTTCGTTTTTGGCTGAAACAGTCTTGCAAATAATATAAATAAGATATTGAGTGAGCCATTAAAGTGTGCAAACTTCGTGGGTTATTGAAAACTTAGGGAAGTTAAAAGAATTTTAAAGTGCACGTATATTTACGGTTACTACGGGAAAGTTTTTACGACTACCCCTTCATGCTGCCGTGCATTTTCGTATAACGATTCAGGGAATAAACCTTAGGAACGCTGTAAAGTAATTCAGGCCATGATACTGACCAACTTTCTCCATTGAACATGATGGAATAGATTTTCTTAATATTTCGGTGTATTGGTCTACAGTAAGGAATAAATACTTTTAAGTTTAAAAGTATCGCGCTGCATATTTCCTAAATACAATAACGGTAATAAGGACATTGTTCGTGTAGTGTGTGACAGTATTTGAGTAAAAACTAATATGTCGGTGAATAAAAATACCACCGCGCCGACGGAGCACTGACACCGCTGCATCAGTCATCTAGTGACCACGGCCGGTGCAACCAGGTTGAAACGTCTGGAGACAAATGGTATATCCGCGCTTATTCCCGTTAATGCATTTAATATACAGTAAGGAGATTTGTTAAGCATCATAATCTGAACTCATCACGCTAAAGGCTCCTTGAAAGTTATTGTTTGCTAATTGCATGAATAAGAAAATCTAAGGTCACATAATATAAAAAATAATCGACACAGTATCACCAGTTGTTGTCCTTACTTTTCTCTATTTCTTCTTGATAAGAGATTACAAAGCATAGTAATGCAAACTTCAGTACTAAGCCATGTGAACACTAGCTAGACAAATATAAAATTGGTAAAGCCTGCGATTAGCAGATTGGGCAAAACTAATTTAGCCACTGCACGGTTAAATCGTTTACAATTATTCGGGATGAGGTCCATTGTTCATTTTCATAATATTGTAATGGATTACTATATTAGTGTTTTTGTTTTGTGTAAATGGAGATATTAATGATGTAGTTTGCATGAACATTTAAATTATCATACCATTTTAATTATAATATAACTAGTAGTTCGCTGCGAACGTGGACCTCGCGATTATTTAATTTTCCTGATAATTTCGTGAGCTAGCCACTATTAGACTGATTTTGATAAGCATGTTGTCATAGTGCTATTGTTTAGATGACTTCAAAAGCACTCTTTTTATTTTACTCACCACGACTTATTTCAAATTAACATACAATGAACACAATATCCTTACTTTCTTGTACTAAATAGTTAACATTCATTTCTATCCAAACAAATAAACTACCATACAACGTTAAACCCCTTTTTTATTACTGTTGCAAGAATAGTGGAAATAGATTTTCCTTCCAATCCCTAAATGTACGAGTAGAATTTCATCTAATTAATATGACAAAATCAAAACCGGGTTTCAATACAACATCTGTGAGGCGTTTAGCTCTCGATAGTGCAACGTGTAGCTGCGTTGCACTATCGAGTAAAATTTGAGTAGGTCCTCACAGAAAAATAAATATAATTTCACTAAATTTTTATTACTTTTACCGCAAAACAGACACAAGAAAGAAAAAAATGGGGTTCGGTGGGCTAAAGATAAGTACAGATGTAGAATCCAGACGTTCGAAAACCAAAGGAGAAAAATTTCGAAGGCACAAATAAATGTAACAGTTTCGTCATATCTGAAAGACGATGGTTATTGACGGAATCACAACATTGGACATCCGCTGTCCGTTTGTCTGTCTGGCTGTCTGTCTGTTCGTCCGTCTATCTGGTGATAGATTAATCATCATAATCATGCCGACCGAAGCTCAGTCACCCGGATACTTACCTATTAAATGACCTGGCATTTTATATTTCTATTCACTGAATTTTAAGTCGCAGGCCTATTGACATTTTCAAACACTCAAAAACGCTTGATATATTGATCAATATTTGGCACGAAAATTATTTTTGTTTCTCTCGCAGAGTGCTGCACTCCCATACTCCTCTTTCTATGCTTCGGCTTAACCTTCCAAATATGGTTTTCGTACGTCTGGATTCTACATCTGTACTTATCTTTCGCCCACCAAACCCCATTTTTATGTCTTTATTGTGTCTGTTTTGCGGAATTATTTGTTTCTTTTTGCTCTATTTTTTCATTCCTTTTTAGGGTTTCGTACCCAAAGGGTAAAAACGGGACCCTATTAATATCGCTCCGCTGTCCGTTTGTCTGTCTGGCTGTCTGTCTGTTCGTCCGTCTATTACCAGGCTGTATCTCTCTCTGAACCGTGATAGTTAGGCAGCTGAAATTTTCACAGATGATGTATTTCTATTTCCGCTATAACAGGAAATACTAAAAAATAGAATAAAATAAATATTTAAGGGGGCTCCCATGCAACAAACGTGATAATTTTGCTTGTTTTTGCTCGATATTGATAACGGCAAACGGTAGACGATTTAAATAATCATAGAATATGTAGTTTTATCCTTAAAAAATAAATAATTAAATGAAAATAAAATTAATATTAAATTGGAGCTCCCATGCATCAGCAATGATTATTTTGCCGTTTTTTATAGATAACAGTACGGAAACCTTCGTGCGCGAGTCCTACTTGCACTTGGCCGGTTTTTTTACCAGCTTTTTATTGTGAAAGGATTGAATCTGTAAAATGTTGTAAACGGGATGTTCTCATTAAATAACTCGTCATCTTCAAATCAGATCAGTGATTTTTCATAATTATCTTTCAACACCATAAAGTTAAGTACAATACGAAATTGCAGTTAAATTGGTTGTAAATAACTGCTTTAATTTTTGTGTCAGTATTAAACCCGAACAAACATATTCATACTTAATTAAAAATAAACAAAAACTTACTAAATTATCCTTACGCATTTTTGGACATCTGATGCCATCTGTTCGAGAAATTTGGAACTAACAAAAATTTACTATGGAAATTTTCATGGACTGGTATTTTTCTGTTCTATAGGAACGAAATGTTGTAAATTCAAAATAAGCGAGTCACTTGGAATTTAATTCGGAACAGACAGCGAAAGAAATATTTGCAGTCATTGAAAAATCAAATTTCTTGCGCGGCTCGAAGTCTAATCTTTTCGATCGGGTAACTACCGTACTGCGACTAAGCCAACCATTTGATAAACGAAGTATAGAGTAGAAAGTACCGTTCTAGTTTATAATTGTTCATGTTTTGTGTAATAAATTTAAATAACACAATGCATGGACAAAGCAGGCTTCAACCGCCACCTAGCGGCGGCTGTGGTAACCTTCATAATTAAAATTTATTTCAGCGCCATCTTGTAACATATTCAGCCTAAACGTCATTTTCAATTTTCATTTCTCGAAATTCTTTAACATTTATTTTAATATCTCGTAAACTGCTGAACCGATTTTGATGCCCAACGAACTTGAAAATTGTATTTATAAGACTTATATACATTCTAAATTTCATCTTAATTGGAGCATTGGTTCTAAAGTTATCGTGGAACAAACATACATACATACATATATACATACATACATACATACATACAAAAAATGTCTTTTCGCTCCAACTTGAATTGAAGACCTCGCTCGCTTCGCTCGCTCGGTCAATTACAAATGACTTGAGAATTATATCGGCGTAAACTTGGGCTTTCTTGTGTATACTGGTCTACTTAGCCTCTTATGCCTTGGTTTCACCATTGCGGTGTCGCATTCCGAGCAGGACAGACCTTTAATGTATGGGTTTATACACGGTGAAATTTTGATCGTTCTGGACCCTTAAAGAGGTGATTCAGCCCATCGATGTTAACAACTTTTCCTATGGGACCAATGCTAGGAACTCAAAAAAAAAAAATGGGCTGTTCCATACAAAAAATTTCGGCCGCCCGGTCAATTTTAATGGGAACCTCAAAAAAATTTTTGAGTTCCCAGCATTGGTCATATAGGAAAAGTTGTTTATATTAACGGGCTAAGTCATCCCGTTTTACGCATGTATTGATTCGGAAAAGACTTTCATTATTTACCATTAACATAGGTTAGACTGTACACGCAATGAAAAATAAAAAAATACAACCCTTTAGCTCCACGGCTGCCAGATAAATACAGGCATATACATTGAGCAAATTTATGTCAGGAGAGAGAGGACGCCGGCTACGACCGGTATCAATTTCCGGGTACCCTGCCATTTGATTTATGTTTGCGATGACTTTTTTTATTAGACCAAAGCTGCAGTTTGTTCGGCGCGATTGCAAAACAGTCTGGAGATAAAAATAGTTAACATTGTAGTTTATACATACGGTTATGGGGAATCGTAAAGGTGAGGAGAATGGCGAGGCGCTTCCGAGCTACAGTAAATTTTAAAGGAGGCGTTTCAAGTGAAATTGTTTTTCAAATGTTTGTTTTATCACGGGAGCTTTCATATCATATCTTGTTGCAGAAAATATGTTGAGATAGTTAAAAAGTATATTCACCGGTAATATGAAAGTTGATATATATAAATAAAGTGTTGATTACAACAGTTTAAGTACTTGCAGACATATCTAATCACGACTCACGACACACAATTGGTAACCAAATATAGAAAAAATATTGAACCTCCCGTAGTTTTTTTTTTTGATCAAATTATCAGTCTCTTTGTATGGAATGAACTAAAATTCTACAGTTTTTATACATACATTTGGGTGCTTATTGTGTCGTTATTCGTTGTTAAAATTGCTAAAGACGAATGGAATAAATAGCTTTATTGTGCACTATAGTTGGTGTAGCGGGGAAAAGAATATTAGCGCGAGGATCCTAAATTCATAATCGGCGTATATCAATTATGGAACTTACCTATACAATCTTTTTCGGCTGCTTAGGCGAGTTGCGTGCATGAGGCGTAGGTGGTATGATAGAAGCGGTGCGTTGATTAGTCGTCGGGATCACATCACCGACAAGCGTATTCACATTAATCACAAATTGTTCACACAATAAAATATGGGTGGCGGTAAGGCGAAGTGTATAAGCGCGCGACGAGCGGTCAGGATCTCGAAGACACACTGACGCGGCGAATCGGTTGAACGCAATGCACAAATTATTGGCCACTGGAAGACAGCTAGCGACATCTATCGCAGCTAGGTAGTTCCAAACCAACACACACCAATTATAAATCAAAAGGCGCGCAAACATCCTCCACCCCTTGATATTGCGTAGGAATATCAATAATAAACAGAGATGCAAAAGATTTGCAAGAAATGCGGAGCGTTACAATTATAAGGAATAAATATATATAAAGGACATAGAAATGAATAGATATAAATAAAGGAAGTAAGGTACATAGGTATTTGTTAAACATTATTGCGTTGGAAGCGGACACAACTTGACCACTGGTCGCTTATATGTCCCAGTTGTCGTTCTGACTAAGGCAACGCGAGTTACTCCGTCCTTTCCAGGAAACACCTCTTCAATTATACCGGTAGGCCAATGCAGAGGAGGTGTTCCATCCTGGTGAATAAGAACAAGTGTTCCAGGATGCATAGGAACACTAGGAGTGTTCCATTTCTGACGCTGCTGAAGAGTATGTAAATAATCTAAACGCCATTTCTGCCAATAACTTTGTACCAGACTATCTAAAAGAGCTTTCCTATTGGAAAGATTCAGTGAAGTTATCTCGTACGCGGGAAGTGATTTTAACGGAGTAGTCATTAAGAAATGTGCGGGAGTTAAAATTGAGTGCGGTTGATCCGACAACAAGCACAAAGGACGCGAATTTAGTATACATTCAATTTGTGTTAAAACTGTCAACAGTTCCTCGAACGAAAGCAACTGCTGCCCGATAGTGCGGTATAAATGTGTCTTAATACACTTTATATTCGACTCCCATAGCCCCCCCCAATGAGCTGCGCGGGGGGGAATGGTACGCCAGGTAATTTTATTGTTGTTGAACTCTGTTTGAAAAGCATTAGACGTCTCTTGTTTCTCCAAGAAACTATAGAGCTCATCCAAATGTCGCTTTGCGCCAATGAAATTTGTTCCGTTATCGGAATACATAACAGAAACAGGACCGCGCCTGGAGAGAAAACGCTTAAAGGCGTTGAGAAAAGTTTCAGTACTAAGATCAGAGGCTAGCTCTATATGAACCGCCTTAGTCGTCAAGCAAACAAAGAGACAAATATATGCCTTTTGGCCTTTAATACCTCGTTTGCGAGCTAGTGTTATGCTGATAGGTCCAGCGTAATCCACTCCAGTATGAGTGAAGGCTTTAGCCTCTTCTTGAACACGAGCAGCTGGAAGGCTGGCCATCATAGGCGAGGGATGCGAAGGCGCGGTTTTGAAGCATATATTGCACTTACGAATGCGTTGACGAATTATGTTGCGTGCAGAAATTATCCAAAAGCGTTGACGCAAAAGTGACATGAGTAAATGAGACCCAGTATGACAATTGGATCTATGATAATCATCAATGATCAAGTCAACGATATGATGGCGTCGAGGAAGAACAACTGGGTGTCTATTCTCGAAGGGAATATTAGCGTTCGTGAGTCGACCACCGACGCGAAGTAAGGAATTATCGTCGATGAAAGGATCGAGCTTACGAAGAGAAGGCGAAGGTAAATTACCTTTTGAAATATTTTTAATTTCATCACCAAAATGTTGATTTTGTAAAGCCTTTAACAAAGCCATTTCAGCGACCTCCAAATCTGAGGTTTGAATAGTTGGAACGCGAGGTAACTTCTTGATAAAACGTAAGACATAACATGTAGCGCGTAATAATTTTTTCCACGAAGAAAGTCGTGAAGCGAGTTCTAAAAGCGAGTGCGGACTACTGTCTATAGAAGACACAGCAGCAAATGTAGCGGATGACTTAATTTCAGGTAAGTCGTTAAGAGCGGGCTCAAATGGCACGATCGGCCATTCTGACACTGGCGAGCGAGCCCATTTAGGACCATGCCACCATAAAGGGTGATCTAAAATTTGAGAAGGCATAAGGCCTCGCGAGACACAATCACTTGGATTGTCAATCCCATTTATATGAAAAAAGCGATCAGAAGGAACATTTTCCTGTATTTTACTAACACGGTTGGCAACAAATACTTGCCAACGGTGCGGCGATGAATGAATCCAAGACAATGCGATGGTAGAATCAGAGAAAGCGAATATCTCTGTAATAGGATAGCGAGCATTTAGTGTAGAATGAACTTGCTTTATGAGTTCAGAAAGTAATAGAGCGGCACATAATTCAAGTCTAGCAAGCGTTACAGTTTTGAGCGGTGATACCTTAGATTTAGAACACACTAGCTGCATGGTTACATCACCATTAGCGTGTGTTGTATGTAAATATAAAACACAACCGTAAGCCTTTATACTAGCATCGCCAAAACCCAATAAACGAACTGTACAATTAGCTGTTATGCCTAAATGGCGCGGTATTTGTAAATTTGATAAATGATTTAATTCGTTTTTAAACTGTATAAAGCGGTCGACTATAGAATGAGGCGGCTCTTCATCCCAATCCATTTTTGAGAGCCATAGCTCCTGTAGCAAAAGCTTCGCGTAAAGAATCACAGGGGCTACGAGTCCTAATACATCAAATAGGCGAGCGATGGTGGATAAAATAGCACGCTTGGTATTACCATTAGAAGCACTATTAACTGTAAATGTGAAAGTATCTGAAACTGGTAACCATTTTAATCCTAATATTTTTAGCGAGTTGCCATCATTATTAAATTCAATAGAGGCGCGGTGCGAGTCTGGTAGCTGATCCAGGAGTTCGGAAGAATTACTAGCCCATTTTACAAGATCGAATCCACCAGACTTGAACAATGCGATCAGTTCATGTGCCAACTGAGCTCCTTCAGCCTCTGTGGGAACCGATGTACTTAAGTCGTCCATATATATTTCCCTTGTGGCTACCGCACTAGCTCGCGGATGGCGCTCATATTCGTCGTAAGCCAGCTGACGGACTGTGCGCATTGCTAAGAAGGGACTAGAACGAAGCCCAAAGGCAACAGAATTAAATTGAAAAATTCGCAAAGATTCTTTCTTATTAAAGCGATATAATATTTTTTGATATTTGCGGTCATCTTCGGAGAGCATGATCTGAAGATACATCTGATGAATATCAGCTGTAAGGGCCACTTTGAAATAGCGAAACCCTAGCAATAATGTAAATAAGTCAGCCTGCAAATTAGGCCCGGTATGAAGAAGATCGTTAAGCGAGGTGCCTGTACTAGTTTTCGCACTTGCATCTAAAACTAAGCGTACTTTCGTCGTGACCTTATCAGGACGCACAACAGCATGATGCGGTATGAAGTAACCCTCTGACACAGTGGTAGGGGTATGTGGTAGTTCGGATAAATAACCTTTCTGCATATATTCTGTTATTACATCGTTATAAGCTTGATGCAGTGTAGGCAATGAATCAAATTTGCGCTCAAGTGACATTAATTGACGTTGGGCACAAGCGTATGAGTCACCTAACATTTTTGGGTCCTCCTTAAAAGGCAACGAAACTATGTACCGACCCGAAGAAATGCGAGATACCGAAGATTTATACAAAGTTTCACAATCATTATCATCCCGGCTCATTAAAGTAGAAAAAGAAGGTATGTCCTCGATTTGCCAAAATTTTGTTAAAATATTATCTAAAGAATCGTTAATTAAAGGACCGAAGGACCAGGCTATTACATCAGGATTAGCATTGCATACCTCTCCCACAATGACATAGCCAAGCGTTGTCTCGAGGGCATAGGGCAGAATGCGGTTTGTATCGGAGCACCCAGACGATGATTGCTTCGCGGTAGAAAGCGTAGGTATAAATTTACCACTCAATATTAAATGCGGAAATATTTGCGCTCCAAGTATGACTTGAATTTCACCGGGCAAATTCCAGGTGTCATCTGCTAAAGTTAAGTGAGCAAAGCTACTCACTATGTCAGCGCTCACTGATTGAGTAGGCAACTGATCAGTAATTTGATTAACTACTAGACATTTAATGTCATACTGAAGGTTAGAGATACGTGATTTTATTTTAAGCGTTACAGAACCTAAAATAGGTGTTGAGATTAACCCTACCGTTTTTATAGCAGAATTAACCAGCGGTTGAATATTTAAATTCAATTGTTTACAACAAGCGAGAGTTATAATATTATTTTGTGAGGCGCTGTCCCATAAACACCTTATCGTTGTGTATGTATGTCTGTAAGGAACATGTACCTTAACTGTGGGTAAAATGATTATAGTTTTATTTGTCAACGACGGTACAGTCGGACCAAAGGCGTGAGTGACCGCTGTCTCAGTGACAGAGCCACCCTGTACAGTAGGCGCGTTTACCCTGTTCAAGTCGGTGCATTGTGTACTCAAATTATTATTATTATTACTCCCAGGTTGATGTGACGTCAAATTTTGACTAGGAGCGTTGCGGTTGTCAAAGTGCAATAAACTATGATGACGACCATTGCATTGTCTACACAAATGACGTGAATTGCACTTCACAGTATTATGTTTTGCACTAAAACAATTAACACATAAATTATTTTGTTTGATGTAATGAAACCGTTCCTTAACAGGAAGATTTTTAAATGCTGAACATTGATACAAATGCGAATGACTCGATTCCTTACAATAGAAGCAAATATTAGACTCGGACCTATTACCTTCAATAATAGCAAAGGCGTGTGATGCATTTACTTTAGGCTTTGCAGTATGCGAGACAAACTGAGAAGTATTTTTTGTAATTGAAGTATTCGTTGAAGTAAGCGTTTTGCTCGACGCGGATGTCCGTTCAAGCACTTTGACATGATGTCGAATAAACTCGATCAAATCCGAACAAGTAGGTATATTTTTATCACGTACTTGTGATTCAAAACTTTGAACAATTTGAACATCGAGTTTCTTCAAAGCAATATGAGTTATAATAAAATCTGTTAAGTCCGTGATCTGAAGTTGTTTTAGCGCGGAAAAGGAAGAATTAATTTTTTCTATAACATTATTCAATTGGACAGCGGAACTGTTTGACGGTTTTAACTCAAGAATGTTATTTAAATACAAGGTACCTAGAAGTCGTTTATCTTGGTATTTATTTATAAGCGAATTCCAAATAATTGGATAGTTAGTTTCGTTAGGTACGATTCCTGCGAAAATATCTAACGCGCGACCATTTAATTTACCGATTAGATATTGCACACGCTGCGCATCGGTCAGATTGACATTACAATGAACATTAGTTTTAAATGATTCATAAAATAGCGGCCAATTACTTGGATTTCCGTCAAACGATATTAATTCTATGGGCGGTAGTTTGCATTTTATTTTTGAATTATCAGTCGAAGTTTTCTGAATACTCTTGGTAGTAAGTGTCGACCTCGTATATTTAACATAGGTATATACTTCCTCAAAGGAATTCCACTCATCCGTATTCAAGATGGCTTCCGGTTTTAATTCTAATTGTAACATATGATATTGATCGCACAGAGTATTGAAATCTTCATACAATTTATCAATATTAGCGGAACCTGCCAAAAACTCAGTGTTTCCACGAGTTCCAATATCTGGTACAACTTTTTTGGCAGCATTATAGAGGGCTGATATCCGTGCAAAAATGGCCTGTTTTTTCACAAGGATTTGTTTTAACTTTGTTGAGTCCGCCATCTTGCAGTACGAAAAATGTAAGAAATGGAAATACCTAAGTACTTTAAATGCGTAGAAAATAATATATATAATGCGGGTATAATATGAAATTACAATTAATTACTGCGGGAATTCGGTTCAATCCGGTTCGAATGGTACCAAAAACTTATGGTGTAGCGGGGAAAAGAATATTAGCGCGAGGATCCTAAATTCATAATCGGCGTATATCAATTATGGAACTTACCTATACAATCTTTTTCGGCTGCTTAGGCGAGTTGCGTGCATGAGGCGTAGGTGGTATGATAGAAGCGGTGCGTTGATTAGTCGTCGGGATCACATCACCGACAAGCGTATTCACATTAATCACAAATTGTTCACACAATAAAATATGGGTGGCGGTAAGGCGAAGTGTATAAGCGCGCGACGAGCGGTCAGGATCTCGAAGACACACTGACGCGGCGAATCGGTTGAACGCAATGCACAAATTATTGGCCACTGGAAGACAGCTAGCGACATCTATCGCAGCTAGGTAGTTCCAAACCAACACACACCAATTATAAATCAAAAGGCGCGCAAACAATAGTTGAAATGTATATATATATATATGGGAAGAAAATTTAGAATTCGGTTCAAATGACAAGCTTATTAAACATTAAATTCTAATAACTTAAACAGCAGCATATTATAAGGAAGTTTGTCGCAAAAATGTTACTAAATTACCTGCAAATATAATTTCAGGCTTAAGCTAAAAGTAATTACACAATACGCATCTACAAACTTGGCATATTTTTTCCATCAAACGTTACGGTTAGTAAACAAAACAACATGGAGCTAATCCCATAAACTCTCAAACTATTAAACAAGTTCCCAACGTGTAATTACGCAACGTATCACACAAAAACATCTTTACAATCCACCAAACATAACAGCGTGACTCGTCGTAAAGATATAAGTTCGCGAGTATTCCACAAAAGTGTTACGTTAGACCGTTTTCACACAACCCGTCCGTCGGAAAATCTATACACTTAAAAAGTATCGTCATATGTTATACTGACGCAAGCAAAGGAAGCATATGTATCAAGGTAAACAAGTCATAAATTAAAAATAAATGTCACGATCTTTTGACAGTAATCGATAAGTGAAAACCAAAAATAATGTGTCTATAGGTGTCCATAAATAAACCTAAATTTTTGACCGGTGTTTGCAAACCCGATTGCGAGAGCCGTTCTTCTTCCATGCTGGTCTGGAGGAAAATATGTAGAATATACCAGCTGCTTCTCTTACCGCGCAAATCATAAAAGCCGATCGAGGGAACAGGTGAAAATCTAACGTCATATTAGTAGGCAATGCGGCTATCACATTATGCTTTATTCAGATTCGAAAAGCACAATAACGTGACTTTTTAATGACATGGGCTCTGTCTACCCCGCAAGGGACGACGTGATGCTATGTATGTATTTTTCATACATTGTCTCTGTTTTTATGAAATGCATAGAACGCAGTGGAAAAAAAACACGACTTTTCCTTTGGGCAGATTATAAATACTTTAAGGTATTTAATTTCCATAAAGTGAAGGTTCATTTTAAGTTTTTACAATAAAAAGTCAAACTGGAAGTATATAGAGAAATAATACTTTAACGGAGTGTGTGAAATGAGGCTTATTATTGTTTGGAACAGTACCCTCTCAGGTGTTCCTACGTAACAATTCAGTGATTAATGCTCGCACCGTGACACGCCGAATGCACCATAAGTTTTCCTTATAAGACACAGACAGGTACTTACAAACGGAAGTGGAAATAGTTGGAGACTACGAATAATTGGTTAATCCTGTGTCTCATATTCTGCAATAGTATTATACTGAGTACCTTGACAATTTAAACCAGGGCTTGTTACCGGTACCAAATTCCCATTATAAGTACCGGTAAGTACCGGTATTACAATTCTGTTAAAATTTTAACGGTAATATGAGGTACCGGTAATCTAGTATTTAACGGTAATAATATTGTTAACAGTTAACGGTAATTTTACCGCTACTTGTTACCGGTACCAAATTCACATTATAAGTACCGGTAAGTACCGGTACCTCTATTCTGTCAAATTTTATCGTTATTAAAATTGCGTTAATTTTACCGGTACCTACGCATTGTTGCCGTCTACCGCATGGGACTCGCTCGACTGTAAAAGTGCCGCCCTATTGTGGGCCCCCGCCTCACGCCGCACATGCACAACACGGCAACGACACACATTAACGAAATGATAATTCCCAATACGAGTACCGGTACTAAGTACCGGTACTGTTTACCGGTATTTGGTCTGTACCAAATACCGGATATATATAAATAAGGATATCATATCTCAAGGCTATGTATAACGTGATGTTGGACCACCTATACAAGGTGGAAAGAGAAGAAAAAATAGTGATATGATACTAGCAGCATCGCCTATATCATTCCTCAGATATTCGCCATTCCGTCACCCTCGACCGTCGACTTTACGCGCGGGAAGAAAATCTGACAGATATGCAGTTTATTGGTAAATGTCAAGTGTACTAAGTTGTATTTTACCTTAAACAACGATCACATATACAAATTGCTGAAGGCAAGAAAGCATTTTCATGTACACACTACCGTAAGTGCAATCATTAGCAATTTCTTTTTTTATTTCCAATTCTGGTCAAATACGGGCAGTAACTTCCATTCATACCTACAGATACCACAGCCATGCTTCCTATACGCACATTTATCCACCGGAAATAACAGCGTAATTGCAATGAATTTGGGTAGCTTGATTTAATCCTGTCAGTACTACCTAGGTACTATAATTAAGTTACACAATTTTTTTGTGACAACTTTCGAGATACCAGTGTTTTCTTTGATATTTTTAGACGTTAGAAAAAAAACACTACTCAATGAAAACAATCTCACCCATGTTTTTTAACAAAAATATGGGCCAAATTGTCACGCGAACTGGCTTTCATGCCGGAATATTCTACGTTAATCTAAATAATTGATCACCAACAAAGGCAAAGGCTAACAATTATCCTGCCAAAGTCATGTTAATCTATTTATTATGTTTCTATCTGCCTGATTGATATCCATTGATTGTTAGATTAATGACGAATGCTCTGTATTGTTAACATTAATTGAAATGTAATGGCGCCAAATTGACGATTGACGCGGATTACAAGTCTCGTCGAAAATAGTTGTGTTAACTTGCAAATTTTATTCATTGATAATTTGCATCAAACCGCAGCACTTACATTAATCAATCAAAATTTCGTATTTTATATTTAACACAGTAAGTAGGTATTGTATTGTACCAAACAATATATCGTTTAGATTAATACGGAAATACCAAGTCATGGAACAAAATACAAAGTTTATTAAAACTATTGTGGTCAATTACAAGTCTATTAATAACTATGACGAATAATAAATAACAAAATATACCTCATCGTCGTCATGAATGCAATCCCTTCCATCGTGAACATACCGTAGTCGACACAACATTTCGCGCAAACTGAACACCATTTTGACAACCACTGATTAGAATGTTTAAGGAAATAAGCGGAAATTATATAGCTTTTAGAATAAATTGAAGCAATTATATGAAACACATGATAGATGCAGACACACTGCAGAATAGACAAGTGACGCAGCGCGTACCTAATAAACTGCATACCCGCCAAAATAAAATAAATGACGGTTGCGTTTCGTTACTGCTAGAAAAATATTTTCTTTATGGCCAGTGACATATTTATAGATAGTTAGAGAGAATGAAAAGAGGTTGTTATTAATTAGCGTATTAAAAAAAAACATGCACTTCTAAAGATTTTCTTTATCTTATTTTAATTACTTACGAGTACATATATTTTGCTTACTAATAATTTGGTAATTTTATTTACGCGTTGCATGTGTCAATTTTTATTAAGCTCTCTTGCTTTAGATGACAGTCGAGACTGAAATCGATGGTCCCAGTTGTAATACTAAGTGGCAAAGCTGTAGGTATCAGATATATTTGGACAGTTTGAAATATCTTGCTCAAAAGTCAAAAAACTTGCAAACTTACATGCATACGACAAGGTAATATAGGTAAGAATATTAATTGTCTGTAAAGTTGGTTTAAGAACGATAAATTTACGTGATAACGGTAGAAGATAGTTGCGGGATAGATAAAAAATAATTATAACGGTACGTGACATTTTTCGTGCATGCGGCCGGTATTTATCGATTTATAAGACGTTATCACGTCAAAAGTAGAAATGTACAAAATAAGTAACTATTTACAGCAAATATATCAAATAAATCATATTTTCATATAAAGTTACTGACTGGAATAAAATATTTCGCAGTTACACTGTTATTTATAGTAATAACATTCTCGTTTCCTAAGCCAGTTTCCACATGGCGACGTCGCTCACGTCGCATAATCGCAGCGGAAACGCCGTGCGCTCGCCGGGCCACTGAAGCGGAGGTGTCAAACGACAAATTTCACGGAGCGATCTCGCTTTGCCACGCGGTACGTGTTGCTGACGTTTCGTGCCCCCAGGTCGGAATACGTTATTTTTATTCTGTTGGAAAAGCGTTCTGTTTTATGACTGGATTGTTAAGTGATGGTTGAATTTAATTTTTATTGTGTGTGTTTTCGTATTCTTAGGCAGGATATTTTGGAAATGATAACAACCTGCTGCGAGAAGCGGTAATTATTTTCAAGCTACGTTATGATATTTTGAAATAGCTTTGTTTATTGATGAATGGGATACGTGGAGTTTTTTTTTAAATTATAAGTAATTTTTTTAATTTATTACTGCTTTGTAAAGAGCAAACTACTTTATAAAATATGTACGTAAGTGCATCAATATTTTTTAAGGGCCAGCGCAAGCGGCGCGGTCGCCGGTGACCGGCAAGTATTCGAAACAGCTGTCAATTACACGCTGTCGTGTAACATTGTTCGGAGGCGAGCGGTGAGATTAGATTCCGATTGCAGGCGCATCTGTCCACTAATGAACGTTGGCACGTGCATACTCCGCCTAACGGCTCGACACATGTACCTTTAATTGACGTTAACTGCATAGGTAAACGTTTTTAAGTGTTTGCGGGGAGATCGCTGCATGGTAAGACCACGTCAATGTCTCAAGAATCAAGTGTGTCAAATTACTAATGGAATGGATGACATAGAGGGCTAGATTAGTGTCCCGCCTGTCAACAGATAATATTATCTTTATTGGATTACATAATAATGAAATGAACTTGGTTGCCACTTAAACCTTTTGTGGCATTTGAATAATTACAATTTGACCTGCAAGGGTGAAAGGATGAAATATATTTCTTAAGAAATTTGTGATAGCACAGAATTTAGTATTAGGCGTAATTACAATACTGGTGCGGTGCGCAGGCGCCACAATTTTTCTTGTAGCAAATCGAAACACCGTGCCATCCTTTGTTGCAACTTTAATACATTTATTCAAAAATGCTTTAACCATATATTTCAGTTGTAGCTCAAAGTTTTCTTTTAAAGTCCAAATCCTAATACGTCTACAAAAGAGTCCATTCAATGTACTATTTCAAAACAAAATCGTATATTTAGGACGCCCGTTCAATTCCCCAAATGTAGTAAACCCGATAAACTTTATGGTTACAGCGTCTAGTACGAACAAGATTGTATTAGTAAGAAAGAATTCTATAAAATCGAAAACACTAATCGTAAATTTTTCTCGCTAGTATGTGAACTTGATGTAAAAGATATTGTAGTGTTTTCTTTACAACAATGTTTACGATACGATTATGACATATTTATTTTTATGAGGAGTTTGTCATCTAGTCGATTTTAAATATACAATGTTACTTGAAGGATTTATCTTTTACAGGGTAGAGTCATCATCATCATTTCGAGTAGGTGTCACGGTCAATCGACCATGCACACCCTGGTGTCAGAGTTCTTCAGAACCGCCTCTCGGCCTCTGACGTGTTGTTCCTATTAGACTGGTCCTAGTGGACACACCGCGTGTACATTTTTGGACTGAGTCGCCCCTATAACGAGATCTAATTGATTCATCAGACAGTATTGACAATGTTTCGAAGAATCTTAAAACAATATCTTAACTTTAGTGCAATTCTGAAAAAAGCTCTTCCCAACCGAAACGTACTATCATGTTTATTAAAACGCTTTTGTTCTATCAACGACTAAAATGTGCCATTCGAACAACAACAAAGTCCATCTGGCATTTTGCAGTTATCGTATTGCTCCCTGAAACTGAAAAGTCATTAGGTAGGTTAGCTCGCAGATCGACTTACGTATTCATGACCTGATGAATTAGTGATCTAGTAAGGGATCCGAACGGTCCGGTTTCAATGATCGGAATAAGCTCGGGAGATCTGCGATGCTACAAATGTATCCCAAAGTGGTTTCAGTGCAAATTAAAATGGGACGAATAGGGTCCGATCGACGGAATGGTCAACTGACGTTTTAGTTATTGTGAGTTTTTGGTAGCTTGTCTGCCTAATAGTATTGAAATTTTAATAGGAAAATAAAACAATTGATACAAAATTATATGAAGCTTAGTTCAAGAGCAGTATATACAAATAGGTATGTTTCAAAGTACAAAAAATCCGGGCTCGATAAATCAATCGGCCTATATTACCGAATATGCTATCAATTTCTGTAGGATTGCGTGCTTGATCGACATTTTGAATGCAAATATCGTGTATGCGATGTCGATTATAGAAATGCTAAGTATTTTATACCACGGACTACTCTAGCCCGAACCGTCAACTTAGATTTTAGTTTCAGCGCCAGATTTGCGGATACATTTCTGTAACTTTTTGAAGAAGCATGGTGCAGTGCGTTTTTGCAACATTTTTAACAAAACATGTCGTGGATACAATAAATTTAGAGTTACTGGCAATTTGATCTTTATTAAATAGTAATGTCACTCACCATTTATATTAAAGCATTAACATTAACCCAACAAACAATGTAAACTTCAAAGTACTCCAGTATCTACAGCAATAACGGAGAATATCGCCTGTATGTCATCTCCGCTGGGCATAAAACAGAACAATACAAGAAAATAGTTACAGACATAACATTCACAATGTAATACTCACTCATATTTCATACATAAATTTTGCACATGCGTCGAGAGCACAAAGCGTCTTTAAATATTCCGTTCCTTCATAATCAAAGTGCTGCGTTTGTAAGATAAGAATTCCCTGCGCGCTGTCTGTATGGGGAATCGTTACTGAAATTATTTCACTCAGCTATTTATCAAATTCCTGAAAGAACGCCCATTTCGTAAGTACAACGCACGCAGTATGTAATTTATGCAGCTTACGAGCTTGCAAATATTTTCTGTATGCGGAAACCGATACCTTTGTTATTTTTAAAGTATTTAATTTGTCAAAGTATGTGAAGACAGTAAGGATTTACCTGAATATCGTAGAGTCGACGGGTCTCTTACAGCCAAATAACTGAATATCTGATTGTGATTTAATACAGGTAAAACAGATTATTATAGGTAAACTAGCTGACCCTGCAAACGTTGTTTTGCCATATAAATAATTAGATGTTGGCCGATTCTCATAGATACCGGATAAGCACAACAAATTTCATCAAAATCGGTCAAGCCGTTTCGGAGGAGTATGGCAACGAAAACTGTGACACGAGAATTTTATATATTAGATCTTAACTGCTTATAAGGTGGTTGCAGGTATGAAATCCGATACGCGCGTCCGGCCTCTCGAGCAACTTGCTTAACCCTCAATTATCCGAGTGAGTAGTATCCCAATACCTTCATTATTCCCAAATCCAACAAATTAATACCATTACCCAGCTTAAAAATGCTTGTGATGGTCCGCAGCGTTGGAAGCAGAAGAAGCCAAAGAAACTGCGCTCGCCAATCTGCCTGCCAAACGTGGTGAGTATATCAACATCCTCTTATTGAACGACGAGAGGCCTTTGTCCAGCCGTGGACTTCATAGAGCTAAAATGATAATGATGTCAGAGAAAACATTGAGGGCACAGCACATCCCTCATCCAATTACCTCTGTCACTGGTCTCATAAAAACTCTTTACATATCCTCTACGTATTTTTCATCAAGCGACCTAGTCCTTAAACTCGAAAGTCAACACCACGCATTTCCGTTCATAGTAAAAAACTTTTCGTGAAATTACTTGACAAATCGTTAAAGTACAAAAAAATCTAGACATCTCAGCAGTTTGTATACAGGAACAATATCCAATGCTCACCAAGAAACGACAAAAGGGTCATTAAAGGAAAACAAAGCTGGCTTATCGAAATGTAAGAAAGAAATCCAATTCTGTTGCAATGAAACCAATATTTACCTGCCACCGAGAGTGCAAGTCGTTTTTGAAACATGAATAAATAAGGAAGTGAGAAGATTCGATTTTACTGCACTGGATACATCCTCAGAGATACATCCGTTGACCTCTATTTGAAGGTGGCCTACTACTGGAGCAGTTACCTATATTTATCGTAGTTCAGTTTGGGCGAAAGCATATCTTTTTACCAACTCTCTAGGCAGTAGGACCTATACGTTTCTTTATTTGTTTTTGTCATAAATTATATTCCGTAGCTGGATGAAATTGATATCTATAGACCCGGTGTTACCCTTTCAAAGTTTCCAAGTCATCGGACTATCTCGTTTTCGGTATTCCTCTCATTCTATAGACGGTTGTTAGAGCCTACTTGTTTATTTGACCACATCTCGGAACGTAAATTAGTTTTAAAAGGCTAGAATTCTTATATGGAGTTTAAGAATCAGAAACTATATAACATCTGATAAAGCATAATCTTTCATATAAAAACCGCAACCAAATTACTGAACCGATTTTGATGAAATTTAAAGCAGACTAATTGGAAAACATACTCTTAAGAATAAAAATTATAAATTTCAGAGTTATGAAAACATACATAAATCATAAAACCTAATTAAGATCCTCCTCCTTTTTTGGAGACGGTTAAAAATAAGCCTAAGCATAAGACGTGCTGACACGTAAAATATATTATCACAGATTATAAAAAAACCATAACAAAAAATACATTTAACGTATAAAAACAACTTCCCAGCGGATTATTTAAAGCGAGAAATTTCAATGAATATCCTTAAAGCGTGTAGATTAAACATGGAAAACTTTTTGTATTTGCTTAGCGCTTCACGGCTGATATAAGTGAATTGCAAAAGTTCGAGGATGAGCATAAAAATGGAGTCGGGTGAGAATGAAAAGGTTTAGTCGACATTAAAAGTATTCGCAAAATGACCCATCTGAAAAATATTAACTGTTTGCTGATCATAGTTATTCTTTAAAATACATTTATTAAAATGACATATTTAAATTACTATCAGGAGAAAGTTTTCAGTTTTCTATTGTAATTCCTTTTATTAAACATTTAAACAAGTCGTATTACAAATAAACTCTTAATAGAGATTTAGCATTTTCCGATGAAGACATTTTTAAATGACATTTTACGCATAGGCCTTTTACTTGCACAAGTCATTTTGCAAATCCACCCAGTGTTAACTATAGCTAAAATCTGTATTAGACACTGTCGCAATAACGGGAGTGAATTTGTGTTAAGGTGAAGTTCCGAGTAACTAATGTTGGAATAATGGTCGCGGAATGAAATTTTATTACTGACGTTAACGCACCTAACTAGGTTTTGTACTCTTGAGCATGTTATTTATTTAAGAAGTACCGCCACTTCTTCTAATTAAGTCTAAGTTGGGGATGCTCAATATATAATAGTTTTTAAGTCAGCTGTTTTATTTTTCTTCCAGTCTTCCATAAGTAAACGCTAAATTTAATTCCTTATATTTGGACTAACCTACTGATTTCTGATTTATTTATAGAAACAATACTGAATTTGCAACTGCATATTTTTTATCAAAAGATAGATGGCGTATGAACCATAGTAATAAGATGCAAATAAAGAAACATTATGCACGTAGCAGCCCTTGAACTTTCATTGGTATAAAATATAAGCAAGTGCGTGCATACCTCCATACTGCATTCCAGACATGCCGCTGCAATTCCGCCCGAAACATCGTTAACTAGACATAACCGCCAATAGCCAAGAGCCAAACACCATTAAACTTCAATAAATAAATCCGTAAACATGACATAGCATTCCACAGCTAGCATTCGCAGCAGCCTTCGTGTCCATGCAGAAGACTCACGCTGGATTGGTCAGGTTGGTTAAGCGGAAATTGTAAAGGTACATAAATAACAAACATATCTGAAAGCTAGGAAACGCTGACTGACACTACCAAGGATGATATGCGATGATATTTTGGCGAGCTTTGTGGCGCAACGGTTAACACGCGAGCCTGCGACACAAGGGTTTTCGGGTTTGATCCCTTGTCAGGTCATGGTGGAAAAGGTAGTTTTTCAGATTGACCTGGGTTTTTGATGTTTATCGTATTGAGTTAGTATCGTATGATCAAGTTACTGTGGGAATAGCTATTTGTGTGATATGTCCATATATATATATTTATATGCATGCCAATGGTCTCACAGCCATGGATGTCAAAAACCGTGCTGGGAAGAAAAATCAGGAAGGCGTACTGATGATGGAATTATAGTGGTCAAGAAAAAAGAATCTAAGAGCCAAACACCATTAACCTTCGATAAATAAATCCGCGAACATAGCCGGCAAAAGTGCTATAGGGGTATTATTTCGTTTTATCATTTTCACTTTATATTTATGACGCAGAGATTCGCCGACTCACGGCAGCCTCAGTTAGCCAGATGGATATTATCTATTCATCGGAGGACCGCCATCGCTCGCATAAATAGGGCCACTTGCGAAGGAAAATGTATTGAAATCACAATGTAACCTTAACTCATTGTCCATTCAAAATATTTTTGTTAAAATATCTGATGTTTATTTAACAACAGCGTTTAAGAGGAATTACTTATTCATGGCACGTCTGCATTTTTTCCTTGCTTTTGTTAACTCGGAGATCGATTCGTTTGCGTTCCGTTCCTCACAGCTCACAATGCGAGATGCAACGATTTCATAAAAGATTTTTTGAAGGGGAATTTTGATGTACCTAATTCATCTTCAGATGGCGCTCTCTGCTTAAAATGGAAAATGGTTTTCCAGGGAGCTTTTAAGGGTTACGGCTTTCTGTGACCGGTAAGTCACAAGTCATGGGCATGTGAGTGATTTGAAATCTGCAATATCATGTATTTTACTTTCTAAATATTTTGTCGTAATAACTTCGTATAAATTGATGAACGCCGGCTGCACGCACGAAAAAGTGTCATGTTCTAAATAATACTTATATATCACACACGGTTAACGCACTACAGCGCCGGCTTAAACTTAAAAGGCGGTCAAAATTTTACATATTTCTCAAGAAACTCTTTTTAATATCGAAGTATAGTATAGCACTGTGAATATTAAAATAAATTTGTAAACTAGTTTAGATTACAAATGTATATAAATATCTAATTTAGGAATGATCATAGTAAACTGACTAATAACTGAAATATTAAAAAAACTATTTATAGTCTGACAGCGCATTTTCCATTGAGTTGAATTATTATGCAAGTACAGAAAGGCATTCGCATAAAAGTTGTTCTGTTTTAATGCTAAGTTCACATTAAATTAAGTGTCAGTTGCTTAGTGATAACCAAGTGACAATCAAGTGACAACCAATTATGACAAATATATACTTAAATATATAATCAATCTGAGCAATTTCTAATTAATCAAACATATAGTATTTAAAAAAGTCAATTAAAAAAGTTTAAAAGGTATGTTACACAAACTTTATTACTTAAAATTTACAAATATACCTACTGATACACTTGACACGAACTTATGCTTTTCCCGTATAAACTTTTTCGTCCATTACGATGTCCGCAATATACCGGTAAACAAATAAAGATAAACACATAAGATATATAACATTTGAGAGGTAACTTTCCATATATCCATGTTTAAGGCGCGCGATATATTATATACTCGTAATGAAATAACGTTGAATTTAAAACCCGTTTCTGCCATTTTCGTGTCAATTTTCACTTTTAATTAAATAATTTAATAATTATGACCAAATATTGTATTTTTTAGGTATCCATCTTGCTCATTTAGTTATACTTTTTACAGTCGTAAAAAAGTTGGTAGTTGTCGCTGTAAACTATCAAGTAATTCAAGACGAAACTTTTTCTGGGTATAGCTTATTTGGTATTTTATTTTGCTAGCATTTAATAACTTTCTTGATAATATTTTGATGTAATCATTTATTATGTTTGAACCGTACTTCATATTTTTTTCATGCTTGTATTCCATCAAAAATAAGGCTGATGCACGGCGCCTTAAAAAAATAAAATACCATAAAGAAAGACGAATATACATAAAATAGATATATATATATTTACTTAACAGAGTTATACCTAATGCAAACGTGATTATTACAAGAAATCAATAACTCGTTTAACGGTGTATCTGATTAGTAAGTTTGATCAATATGTTTTAAGTTGCTAGTTCACTCATAATTTATTGAAAAGAAATTGATCACTTAAGGATAATTATCACATAAAAACTTACATATCGATTCCAAATTAAGAACAAGTGAGTCCTAACCTCTATATACACATGTACAAGTAAATTTAATCGATATACGGAATAAAATAATGAACTGACGGCCCTGCGTCCATAAAACACGATTTTATCATGCCGTAGGGAGGGACACGTTTTCGAATATCGTAATAAAAAAGTCACAGATGTCAAATTTATGACGTCGGACCATTGTAAAGAGATTAAAAGATTTACTAGGGACGGTCTATCTTTCATGTTGATCTGGTCAAAAACATAGGCAGTCTTATTATACAACGAGGACTAACTTTAGTGGTTTAAACCATTATCCGTCTAAAACAAATGGACAATGACAGTTGACCGAACGTCAAAGTGATATGTGTCGACTTATTTTGGTCGGATAATGGTTTAAACCAGGTACTAAAATTAGTCCTCGTTTTATAAGACGGATTAATTTCCAGCAGAAAATGGGCAGAATCTTATGAATGGTCAATAGGCTAGTTTGATTCCCTTGTCCATCATCACACTAAACATGGGCTTTAGGTCTTATGACTATAGTCTACCAAAAAGACGTAATTAATATGGAGTAGCGACGGTATTTGATGATGATGAGCGACGGTGCAGACTAAGATGTTAGTGGGGGAGAATTCAGCAAGATTTTAACTACAATTTTGTCAATCAATTAGCTATATTATATAATGCGATACTACTGCAAATAAATTATACACACCAAATTTTTTGATATAAAACCTACTTTTTTGGTGAAAATAATCAAAGAAACATCTCTGACCTGCCAAAAAAAATTGCTAATGTTACTCGGGATTAATTATTATAGGATGGCAAACGAGCAAGCGGATCACCTGTTAGTAAGGGATGCCATGCCATATGGATTCCAATCTTCTCTCTCTCTCTCTCTCTCTCTCTCTGATACATTCTAACGATACCCCATACATCCCAAAGTGTTAAAATAAATAAAATGTGTAAAACTTACGATAAAGAGATCGGTGGAAGTCCTTACCTGTAAGAAAACAATAACAAATGAATTATTAAATAAACTCACACTAATAAAAAGGGAACAAAATTGATGTGATATGATATAATAAAAAAAATACACATTTGTTGCGTAGCATTTTAATAATTTCTACGAATAAAAACACTACTAATGTCTAAACAATCTACGAGTAGTTCTAAATTGTATTAGCATAAGCCCAAATGAGCTCTAAGTGTAAGCCCAAAAGTGTACGAATAATGAATTAATAATTATTAGGCTTATTAAAAAAAATAGATATGATGGAATGTGACTTCAGGTCATGCATAGAATTTCCCGCCGGTTCAAATCCTGCCCGCGTCGAATTTTTTTCATCATATGTTTTTTCTGTGTTTAATAATACATATAGCTTTGTGAATGCTTAAAAAAAGAAAATCAGATTTTTAATTAAAAGACGGAGTAACGAGTTACATAAAAAAGATTCCAACAAACTGAGAACAACCTCCTTTTTTGAAGTCAGTTGAAAAGATATTTCCAGGGGGCAAGCCGCCTTATAAACGTAGTATCTTGGCAAATAAATCACAGCGCGCTAACAAATAAATAATTTTCTTTATTCATCAAAATTATAAGGAACAGTTGACAAAGGGCGGTGCTTAATTAAAATCCGCTTTTGACGCGTTTCGTGACGCGTCCGATCAACTTGCTTTCAAGATAAATAAATGTATCTAGCGCGCAAGTTTCTTCATAAATTTGTAGCCAGTGATACATTTTGTGCGCTTTTTCTTTAGTTGTTGCAAGCGTTCTTTTATTATTAGTGTTTCAGGAGAAATGTTTACATGTTACTGACGATCAAACAAAATGTCTAACAAAATATGCTATACAACGCGGTAATGCTGCTAGTATTTTGGGCACGTTACCTCAATGTGTCGAGTTGGAAGATTACTTCTATTTATAAGTTGTACTTTAATATCTTTATAAATTGTTGAAATAAAGTATTAAAATTGAGGAATAAAAAACTTAATAAAAAGTAATAACTTGCATGGATGTTGTAATAAGAAATAATGAAGGGTTGTGTGAAATGATATGTGTGTCATTTATAGAGACAGAAATACCTAATTGAAGTGCAAAAGCGATAAAAAATTAGTGTACAAGAAATATCGAATTTATATTTCGCCTTTCTAACAAAAGTACTATCACGCCTTTTTCACTTGCGGGGTAAACATAGCCAAGGTCTTTAAGGCCTAAAAGTCACATTTAACATGGTGGGCGTTAGGTGGAAAACGGATCCAAATGTTACCAAATTTTTTATAAAATTTTAGTTGTTTCTACTAGCCTATAGTTTTACAATCTCCAACTTAAATGACCGGTAAACATATAACAAACACGTCTATAGAAACAACTCGTATACCGCGAGACGTGCATTAGCGGCGTATTCGCACAGGATTACTTAATGGTCTAAACCAGAGAAAAGTAAAACAAACCACACGTCCGCGCTGTCTGAGGATTTGTTTTGTGGAGAAAAGCCGATGTTGCTAGTATACATACATGAGTAGCGGGTCTAGGACTGACTGGAGCCGTGAATTTATTTCGCCAAGAAATTTTTTTACGTTTTGTATAATATGTTAATATGTAACCATCAATTGGGATGATTCGGGTTATTTACTTTTAAATAATAAAGCTTCAAAAGATGAAAAAAATACATTTTTTAGCTTAACATAATTGGTAATTTTTAAAGTTTACATTTAATATTAACTGAAAAAATAGTCAAAATTGTGTGTCGCTCCTGGATGTGATCAATACAGGACCGATACAGATGGCGGAAGCGAAGAGAGGCCTATGCTCAGCATTGGGCAAAAGGCGGGCTGAGAGATAATGTAAAATATTAGCTAAAACTACTTTTTAGCTAATATTTTGATAATCTTACCTGAAGCCTAAAATAATTAATATATAACGAACAATTTTCCTAACCCATAATAATAATCGGCAGGCCAATAATAATTCGTAGCCAAAGATTACAGGTTTAATCTTTCCACGAAATTAATTAAGGTTTGCGGATGATCTGTTCTGACAGTAGTAATTGAAATTGTGTTTGGTAACATCAAACGCTGCCGCAGAATAATTCTGCGCTCATGTACCGGCAAAGCGAAGATTACCGGTGGCCATAAAAGATTTATTTGTAAACCGGTGTTCTGAACAAGTGCACATCGAGTTTTCAATTACACAAAGTGATGGCGGTAGCAGCGAGCGCACCGCGAAAAACGCCGCGCGGTCAGCCCGCCTGACCGATTGCACACCGCTCACTCCTCCGCCTCTTACACCTTATTCCGACTCAAGCACACATGAAATAAGGTTAGTTTTGCCACTCGCGCACAACAACCACGAAAGTCTGGGACAACTCGTTTTCGAAAGGTTGAAGGAAAACTCGATCGCTTTTCCAGGGGGAAGCTCTCAGTGGTTTATTGCGTTATTACCTGGACGTGTCTGCCGCACCGGGACAGCCGCAATTTGGGGAGAAAAGACGATATGTTGCGAGGAAAGGGATTTTATAGAGCTCTGAAGTAGCGGTGAGGAAAAGACCAGCGCCGTCCACGCCTAGCGTAATTTTCTTTGATCGAAAACACTGCGAGACACCACTTCAGTTTTTATTTTATTTTTATACAATTCAATATCGTTGAACGGTCTGGTTTGTAAGGTTCGCGCTCTCTTTGGTGATTTATTATTGTACTTAGATAATAGTTCCCTCAACAAAATATAATAAAGAATTAGATTAAATTCTAGATCGTATTTTAAAATTATAGCGAGTTATTGACAAACGAGAAACTCGAAACCAGTTAACAAAAACCTGTATGGAGACAAGCGAGTCATAAAATATGATAAATAGCTCTAATTTCTCATAAATCACACTTAAGTACTTCTCTAGTTTTATATGGGGCTCAGTGAATTGAAGCATAGTGTATAAACGCGTTTCAATTATTTCACGGTCGGCGCGCGTCGACTAAAATATAGTCACGTTACTCCACAATTTAGTGCTAAAGATAAAAGTCATATTACACAACGTTTACGAGAGTCCCATAAGCCATCTACACCGAATTCGATTCAATAAAAACGTCGATCGGCGAAGATTTTCTCCAATAATCTGGCGACAAAAACCGTAACTCAGTCAGGACCTATGAAATAAGAGTGGATGTCTATAAAATAAAATAATAACCGGTCAATAAAATTGGTGTCGGGTTCGCGTACAAATCTGTCAAATAACTCTGGTCCGGAGAGGGGAATAAAAGGGAGAAGGAAGTCGGGAAGGATTTGATCTGCGACACCCGCAATCGGACCTATCAATCGGTAATTGGGATAGTTCGGAGCCCGACAAATCGACTGTTAATACAGTCTCGAAGATATAAATGTTAATTGCAACAATTCAACGCTATCGGCCGACTAACCGATCGACATTTAAAGACGATTGTAACAATACGTTGGAAATAATTGCCATGTCTTAATTGGTTACTGTGTTTGTCGTGGATCAAAGTTGACGCTGTTGCCAAGAGATGTTTATCGTAGTGCTGATATATTGAAATTAAATATATGCAAATATTTTTAAAACCATTTAGAGCAATTTTCGGCGTATATTCGTTTCTCCATTGTAATAACCTGCATGCTCTTTTGTTATATAAATATGTGAAGAAGATGAATTTCGCGTAGGAGTAGGTCAGAAAACAATGAACTACTCATATGACAGGTCCGTGGCGCAGTGGTTAACACGCCAGCCTGCGACATGAGGGTGCCCGGGTTCGATCCCCGGTCAGGTCAAGCAAGATGGAAAATGATCTTTTTCAGATTGGCCTGGGTCTTGGATGTTTATCTGTATATGATTTGTTATAAAATATAGTATCGTTGAGTTAGTATCCCATAACATGTCACGAACTTACTTTGGGGCTAGCTTAATCTGTGTGATTTGTCCGTATATATTATATTCAAAAATATATTCTAATGTGTAATATGCATGTTGACCATCACAGCATAATATACTATACCGTAATAGTGTACATAAATTTACCTTACTACTCGTATAAACAAGCCGACAAGACGCTGAAATAACTTCTAGCAATAAATATTTTAATATAAAACTAAAAGAAATAAATAAAAAGCTTAAAAACTTAGCTACAGTTCACGTCACTCGTGAAATTGTTATTTCGATACTTTCCTAACTTTTCACTAAACATCGCTTTTCTATTCGAAAAGTAGTTGCATCGACTTTCGAACTACATGAATTAATAACAGGGTTCCGTATAATATTGAAAGGAAATACTGGGAACAGATAAAATATTCTATCTCTTTAAAGTGAGTGCCGTGTGTAAAAAAGATGAGCAAATCCCATTTATATAAGAAATTTTCTTGAGAGATTTTACAGTGAAGAAAATCTTTTAGTTTGAAAAGTAATCTACTCATAATTTTAAATGATCTTTAAGGTTTTATTATATTTAAAGCGGTAGTGGCTCTGTAAGCGCTAGCCATAAGGGAAAGTCCTAGGTTCAAACACCGCCCAGCCCGACTGCCGTGTTTGTACTCAAGTACGGTTATTTTCAACAACCACTACCTGCTTCCGGTGAAGTAAAACACCGGTGAGGTAACCTGCCCACTGGAAATGGAGACGGCAATGGCAAACCACACCATTTTTTCCTGCCGAAAATATTCATTGTGTGTTTCTTTGCACACAATGACACGGACAAGAGCATAGTTCTTAAATTTTAAAAAGATTAAATTTGCTTTTAAAAGAAAAAAAATTATTGTCTGTAAATTCGGTTTACGGACGATAGTTTTGCGTAATAACAATGGAAGGGAGATAGATGCGTCAGAACCCTATCTCTTAGACCGATCGTGCCTATCTATCGCTTGTTCCGCGTTCTCACTTGCACACGGAACGTGACACTTTTTCGAGCGTGCAGCCGGCGTCAAAATACGTGTTTCAACTTTCATTGTTCAGTTTTCACATGGATGGAAAATCCTAGGTGTTTTGTTTGTACATAATACAAGTATGTACGTTATTTTGTAAATTTTCTTTAGTGTCTCTGATAATAGAGAAGTTCCGCTTTGCGAGCCTTATCTTTAGTTAAGAGAACTATTATACGGGAAATGCTCATTATCTTTCTTTTCTTTTTTTCTATCGCCTGTGATAAAACTTGTTAGTTAAAGATAATTTAAAATTAATAATTGCTTTCACTGCGTTGGCATTTTCAAATATTATGAATGATAAACAAAGGCTTTTATTCATCTCTCTCGTGACAAATTTAATTAGAACCATCTAATCTATCATATAAAATCTAGGTGTTAAAAAAACTATTAAAATATGGGCCATAATAAGGTTCCGTATCCGAAATAGGGAACGCCCGGGTGTTATTGTGTCACGGGCAATGTAACAAGTTTTCAAACATATATTAGTACAATAACCAAAACACTTGAAAAATTGGTTTGATCGACAATGCGCAGTTTAACTCGCGTCAGGACACGTAAACTGATCGAAAATTCGTAAGACAGACACGTGACCTGAGACCGCCGGCACAGCGTGGGATAGGAGGTAATATCCCCGTCTCTTCCTACTCCTCCATTTTAATCTGTCGCCTACCATAGCCTTTGTCACTACTTTCTTGTTCATACTCTCCTTGACACAATCCATTCATCTTTTCTTTGAGCTTCCTCTACTCCGGGTTCCATTCACCTTTAAATCCTTTGCCTTCCTTGCGATATGACCTTCTCTCTTCATCACATGCCCATACCAACTCAGTCTAAGACTATGGAGCTTTTCTGTTACTCTAACCCACTCATTGTTATTACAGAAGGCAGAATTTTTAATATGTTAAAAACTGCAACAATAAAAGTAAAGCTTAACATAAGCGTCCAGGAATCAATGCGTTTAGCCGTCGCAGCGATCGAACGGCAAATTGTCTGCCGCGCACAGCAGGTAATGCGGTCATTATGCAGATTGCCCGGATTCACGTGTGCTCACATCTTACAGACTGTATCGCTGAACACCTCTGTAGGCTATATCATTGAAACTAACGTGAGATAAAGACATTGTAAATAAAAACGGGTCACTTACATGCTAAAACTGCCTCCGTGGTCCAGTGGTTTAGGCATTTGCCTGTAGACCCGGAGGTCGTGGTTTCGATTCCCATGGGAAGCATACTTTGTTTGGTAGGCTTGAATCACCTCATTGTCTGATAATTGACCTCTCAACCACCAAGCAGTCCGAGGATGCATAACAATAGAAAATCTATTGTCTGCGTTTCTCGCGCTTGAAGGGTTAAGATGATTCCGTGCTTCGGAAGGCACGTTAAGCCGTTGGTCCCGGCAGCCATCTGGTAGTCGTTAAAGGAACCACGTCAAAGGCCGAGAGGCGGTCCCGAATAACTCTTGACACCAGGGTGTGCATGGTCGATTGACCGTATCACCTACTCAAGATGATGATGATGACTCACATGCTATTTCGTCACTTTTATTTACTTATCGAGATATTTTACAGGTGTTTACTTATGGTTTTTAATTATCGAGATATTTTACAGGTGGAAGGATTTTAATACATTTAATGTATTTTATCGATAATTAGGCTATTTTATATAAAAGATGCAATGTAAGTATATACAACTTTTATGATATGATGCATTAGAGAATCACTCAATATAAATTATCCTTTATTTTTACAAAATTATTTCATCACAGATATAAGACTGAACAATTTAGTAAACTGTACGTATTCTTCTTAAAGAATGCTCCATTGCTAAATTTTAAACTTTCGCGATCTAAACACATACTCATACTTCGTCCTAATACATTAAAACATGTATAGACAAGAATTTTTGGTTTTTCTACAGAACTTATAATTTTTTTAATGGTACATTAGCCATCCAATTTTATATCTGCAATTTGAAAGTGTTTTAGTCACGATGAGTTATTGAATAATAAAACATGTTTAAATAATAAGAAAACGCTCTCCGAGTTGTAAAACAGCCCATATAAAGATTATTTGAAAGAAGTAAAAATCTTCGAAGCATAGATTACCTAATGAATAGATAATGTAAATTTCTATCATAAGGTACCATCGCGTAATCTGCATAATTAAAATTTCCGTTCTAGAATATTGCACACACGGATTCAAAAAATCAATGTACTAGAACATCTTGTAAGCACAGATAATGTTATGAATAAACTTGCATTTATTCCTCGTAACGCACCGCCGAGACCTCATTTGCATAATTAAACTTGCCACTGCAGGGGTTTTACACACATGAGCTAGAAAAACCAATGTACTAGAACATCTTCTAAGCATAGACATTGTAATGAATAGATAACGTAAATGTGTACCATCGCGTAATCTGCATAATTGAAAGTGCTCCTAGGATATTGCGTCCACGTGAGGGCCTGAGCAATTTTCTGCGTCATTTCCGGCGAGTCGTCCGCGCCGGTCGGAATGCCCGTGCTTAACCCATCTGTATAAATAATCTGTGACATATTATAGGCGACGTGATTGCTTTTCGAATAGGAAATGCATTTGCAATAAAACATTTCATATGCACAGGTGAACGAATGCTATTTTTTTATAAAATACAGTAAAAAGGTACAAATATCTACCGCGTGATTTTGAACCTCTGAGCTATATTGAAATCCTGGAATCAGAATCCCTAATGGATATACAGAACTGCATGAAAAAAGGTACTAAATGAAAAAAAAAAAGACTTCCCATAGAAATTCTTCCAGCTGATCGACAACTTTATATTCCCATAAAAATATGGTTTTTGTTTTTTTCTACATCTTTTTCAAAGAATTCTGTATACCATTAGGAATTCTGATTTCAATATAGCTCAGAGGTTCAAAAGCACGCTATATAAAATTGACGATTATATACATTTATAAACTAATATTTTTATTTTATTTCATGCGGGCACAAAATAGTACGCAATTCAAACAGGGTTGAACCAACAACGACTACATAACTTTTTACCCACCCTGAGAGTAAATAAGTCTGTTTTATTATACTTCAAAGTTATGTTAAGTTAATAATAAAACAACTTATTTACTCTCCAATCTCAAGTTGTACGTCCATAACCTGTAAACCAAATTAATAAACTATTTCATAAGCTCACGTAAGCAAATAGCTAACTTATGGACAGGAAGGAGCACGTATCAAACGTATTTATTTAATTAAACTAGTCCCGGCACGTCACTCAACTGTTTGGGCGGGCATTTCCCTCTTTGATTACATTTCTCCAGACCTGCTGGTAGCAGGCACGATATTATAACCTCCTTGTTTACGTCGAAATTATTGAAATGCCACTTTTGATAATAGCTATTAATGGATTTAATTAATTTTGTTTGTTTGTTGTACTTGCATGTACCTACTAGCTACAGTATAAGGTTTTGCTTCCCTAAATTCATATTTCAGTTAATCCTCAGAATAATAAGTTTACTCGGTGAAAAAGAAGAATGGTCGTAGTGTAAAAGGAGATTAAATTTCTTCAGGTGATTTTTGTTCAAATTATGTCGAAAATAATTAAAAATCTTTTGTAGTTTACTCTGCCAAGCTCTTGTGTTGTTCTACGAGAGGCAACAGCGGTCCTAAATTCTTGTGTAGTTCTACGAAAGGCATCAACGCTCCCAAACTCTTATGTAATTATACGAGACTTATGTAGTTAACTTATGTCTTACTGCACAGAGTTGAGTCTAATAAAATAATAACGAGAATAATAAAATAAAATGTAGACTACATCACTCTTTGCACATATATTAAACAACGTGTTACAAAATGAAGTTAACAATACGCAATACGAAAAAAAATATGCAGTCAAGTATTTACAAGATGTAGTCTACATTATAACATTTTGGTTTTAAGATATGTTATATATGTTATACACACTACCAAAAAAATATAATGTAGACTTCATCTAGACAAGATGTAGTCTACATTATATCATTTTGGTTTTACGTTCACATTTAATTATTCGAGTTACTTTATTTATCTTTAAAAAAGTTAATCTAAATCTACTTTCTAAATATGTATTATCCATCGCACTTATTTTTATAAATTATTCTAGCCCCGGTGATTCTCTCATCAAAATAAATCTCATCCGTAACCACGGGATGGTGTCACGCGACGCATCTCACACAATTGTCACCCCGGCATCCCGTTGGAGTTTTCACCGCGCGTCGGACCGTCGAAATAATTACACAGCGACTGCGGTCACGATCGCTGCCCTCATCCCGCACGCGATTTATCGTGCCACACAACGTTTTTTCATCCGATGAAAGCCTTTGTAAAAGCAATAGTTTCCACGGACGAATGAATCCCCACTTTTTATCTAGCAGATAGCTCATGTTAATTAGCTGTTTAATTTTTCATAGTTTTTTCCGACTCGAGCCGTTTCGAGTTTTTGCCGAACCAATTAAGTTTCCAAGCAATAGTAAACGCTATTTCGTTTCACGTCTACTGATCACGTTCCATTACTCGACTTCTCGTTTTTGCTGTTTAAGTGGTAAAATATTTTAATTTTGTAAAAGCATATAACGCGTTACGCTGTAATATTACGACCGTCAACCTACATTAAAGACAAACAATCAATGTGCAGGTATTAACCATTGAAGAAAAGATAATGAATAAAAGCTTTGGTGATTATACTTATCACGTAATAAGTGTATTTTTCCAGCATAGCAAAGCAACTTATCGAGAAGAAAATGTAGCATCTATTTGTAGCTTTATAAACGTCCCATAACTATCATCTACAAGACATGGACAGCAAATTGAAATAGAACAGCGAAAACGTTTACAGCATATCAGAAACATTACAGAGGAAATGAAATTCTCCATCATACGATTTAAAAGACGACAAAACGAAGATTTGAAAAGCAGGTGTCCGAGGATTACTAGAAGATGGGGTCACGTACCCTGCACACTGAAATGTGATGACACTGCAATCCCAGAGCATGCAGCTGCGTGCAAACTCAATGCACTTACAAAGATAATCTTGGTAATCCACAGAGTATGTGATTTGCACTAAATAAATGTCTAGACTACTGCGCTTTTATTGTATGAAATTAATTAAACTCGTTTTTATATAAGTATAGAATAATTTAAATGCAGTGGATTTTAATTTTCGGAGAGACTGCTTTTAAGAGTACGGATTTATTTTACTTTTGCTAAATATGAGTTCTAAGAGTAGGCGATCCATATAATATATACACCCAAAGAGAAACTTAAGTTATAATAATGTAATAATAATAATAAAGTTTATTTATTTTTCTCCACTTTTAACAAAAATAAGCAGTAAGGCAGTATAAACAGGAGTTAATAGTACTATGTAGTACTAGTAGAGAATTATAGGCAGTTATTACTGTGACGAGAGAAAAATGTGAGATGATTGAGTGTTTATGGATATGAGCTAAAAATATACTTCTTAATAATAAATAGATTTCAGAGACAGACCAACGTGTCAAGACGAAATTACGAGTTATGATCTACAAGGATTATAATGTGAAAACATAAGAATTAATGAATCCGTTTCGCGGTCCGTTTGCTGCCCCGATTTAGTTAGTTCATTAATTGTTAACATTTCATATCAGTTACACTGTGTCGTATTTTTATCGTAATGGTAATATGCCTTTTTCTAGGTAAGACTAGGTTGTCTATGATTCAAATGGATTTTAATGTGAAAGCGTAGGAATCCGTCATCAATTAATATAGACGTTTCGCGGTCCGATTGCTGCCGCGGATCAGGTAGCACATTGATTGCTAACATTTCATACTTATTTCACTGAGCCTACTTTTTTATGTATGTTTGACGGTAAATGAGCAGACGAGCCACCTGATGGAACGTATGCACCGTCGCCCATGACACATCTGTATTTTTGAAGTAATACCAAGATGACAATATCAACTACTGAAGACTAAATTATCAATTATCTAAATGGAGTATAATGTCTTAGCGTAGAAATCCGCCATAATTCAATGTAGACGTTTCGAGGTACATTTGTTGCTGCGGTTAAGGTACCTTACTGATTGCAAACATTTCTTATTTTATATATTACTAGGTCCACTTTGTTTTTATAATAATTGCAATATCACTTCTTCAAAGAGTAAGTTGTCTATGATCCAAACGGACTTTAATGTGAAAGCGTAGGAATCCGCTATCAATTAATGTAGACGTTTCGCGGTCCGATTGCCGCCGCGGTTCAGGTAGGTCATTAATTGCCTACATTTCATACCTGTATCTAAGCCTGTATCACTACGCCCACTTTATTTCTGTATAGATAAATGTCACACTACTGAGAATAGGTCATTATATGTATCTCTAGAGGCGTCTGTACTAAGGCCGTTAATGTTAACGGCTAAACGCTAATAGTATCGGACATGATCTTCTCTGAATATTTTATTATATTAATTTTAAAATTACATAAAAATTTTATTTCATCTAAATTGTTTCAGCGGTTGTAGTGTACAGTACCAGACATACAGATAGTTCTTTTTATCTCGGAAAAAGTGACTGTTACAAGGAGATCTTTATTCACGAGTGGGGCCCCGGGCGAATGCAAGTTTTAAGTAAAAAGTCAAATGAATAATTTTAATTAAGCGAAACGTTCGAACTCACAATTCTCAATAATACCAATTAAGATATAAAACTTTCAGCAGCGATTCTTAAAATTCGATTCTGCATACAAAGTTATCCGGGCGAAATTAAACTGTTTACGTTATAACGTTAACCGGATCCGTTAAAAGTTTCTCTTAATTAATCTTTTAAGCTATTTAGTCAAAGAGAAGTAAATTCCGTAGCCCGCTTTATTGAATTCTAAGTCGGGAAAGTTAGCTTAAATAAGAAAGCATCGATACCGGGTGTCTGAGCGCAGTGTTTAAGCGATTTCCTAACTTAATATAAAGTTACAAGATTGTCTAGTTGGAATTTCACTGGCAACAGAGATTTTTATACGAGCGGATCGCGTGGTGGGGTTTTATGTCCGTTTCATTACTAGACACGTCAACTTGTTACTTTATTATTTTAAACATATTGGAGTCGAGAAAATTTAAGCATATTTTTATAACGATTAAGTTTTTTACAAGTAAATATAAAATTGAATAAATACTGACATTTGCTTTGGAAGACAGAGAAAAGTGTATAACATAAAACTAGAACTAATTTAAGTATAAAGAAACTGTCGTAAAATTTAAACTAGTCAAAACAAAATTCATTTATTATCTTTATTACTGCGCAAAGACAAGAAATGTGTATAAAATAAAAATAGACTAACACAAATCCACCTGAAATTCAGTACGGAATTCGTACGACAGCTCGCATAATAAGTCGCTCAAAACTCCATTTCCAGACGAATTTTTAACCACAGACTCACTGAATTAGGAATTAGTCACATAAATTAACATTATAATATTTTTTGCAAATTTATTTTAGTAAATTTAATTACAGATTATGTAGGTCAAATTTTAGCTAATGAAGGAAGAAAATAAATAAAACTATATTTTTTGTAAGTATTTTATTTTGCATTCACAATGCTTTTTTGATATACTCTTATTAAATTAAGAAAAAAAAATATGGTGCAAAAATTTAATGTTGGCGGGGCTTGAACCAGCGACCTCAGGTCGTAGGTCGTACATAGACATGTGGTCACTAGTTCAAGCCCCGCCTGCATGAATTTTTTTCATCATATTTTATTTTCTTAATTTAATAAAATAAGACTATAGTCGAATTTTGACAACCAAAAGCCTGGAGTTTACTTGGAAGAAATACAGGATGCAAAAATGTAAAGGGAACACAAATAAATAAAATCCACCTGAAATTCAGTACAAAATCGGAACGACAGTCACAACTGCATGCTCGCATACTAAATAACTCAAATCTACATTTCCGGACGAATTTTAAACCGGAGACTCAGTGAATTAGCCACATAAATTACCATTGTAAATACTCGTCTAGTAATGGCCAATATTGAATTATAGATGAAGTATGGATCTCTTTTTTTGTCGGAAAACCCTCAGGGAAATTCCAGTGCTGGCGTTGCGGCTGCCTTCAATTTATGCACGGGCCGCATTGGCGTCGATCGGGATGACAATCTTGACGTGCAGCAACGAACAATGCACTTTTACAGCTTAAGGAAAACACGATGTAACGCTTGTATGGCAGCTTTATTTGTTTGGTTTATTGACTATACTCAGAAGATTACGAAAATCTTACGAGATTAGTTAAATAAGAATGTGATAAATTGGTTAACTATTAGCAAAGGTTCAAATTTACTTTTGGAACTCGTATTTAACTCTGACAAAAAAGTGAACAGATTATAACATCTCAATATTCATTTCTAAAACAACGAAGATATGAGTTACTTCATATATTAACTTTAAAAGTACTTTTTGCCTGAATGCTACGATTATTATTATCATAGACATTTGATGTATTTTGAATGTACCAGTAAGCCTGATTACGACACCTGTAACATGTTGGCATGGCAGGCATAACATGTTACAAAATGTCTCAATAATAATGTTTTAAATTTTATCATGTCAATCCATAAATCATTTAGGAACATTGAGATTTCGTTAGAGTCAAGGCTGTTATTATAAAACAAGAAGCCAAGATCAAATAAGCTCTGTATGCAAAATTTTCACACAAGAAACGGAGCAAACTTTAAATCTAGAACGAACAGGACAAAGGGTGGCACAAATGGAAAATATGCCTGCCGTTTGCGTTATAAACCCAGCCAATCACGGCGGTCGGGCGCAACGTGCGACCAAACGCCGCCAACAAAAGAGCCGTAAAGAATAGCCAACATAGCCGCGCTAATAAAATAGTTCAGCGCAACAGGTTGCCCGCTCGCTACACAATACTAATAGTAGAAACAGCGTGTGTCTCCCTGATCCCAGCGCTTAGAATTCCAGCTACGCCCGGCTGGATTGAGACTTAACCTAATTCTTACTTGAATTACAGTTTAAACTGGTATTGGAGATGTGTTTGTGGCTTTGTAATACGCGTTAGAATATGTTCTGTCTGCATCGTGAGTGCTAGCTTTGAATATGATCGGGTTTGTTCTATATCTACAGTATTAGTATTAACAAGCTCGAGGAAATGTAGATAGTTAGCGAATTCTTCCAATAAAGTATCAGAGGTTAACTAGTTTACTCTTCGTTGCGTCGTCGATTATCGTTAAAAGATATCTGGTATTATATTTAATTTATTTAAAAAAGACCAAACAGCCATGTGATGATTACACGAACTACCTTTTTTATTACGCAATTTGATTTTCCTTTTTCTCTTTTACAAATATTAGTCTACGAAATTGTTGAGAATTTTTAATAATATACATCATGATTTTGATCCTCTGAACTATATTGAAATCCTTGATCAGAATCCGTAATGGAATACAGAAGAAAGTCGCCGATCTACTAAACTAATTTCTATAGAAGGTCATTTTAATTTCGTTGTTTACCTTTTTTCTTGTAATTTCATTGGATTCCAGCATTTCAATATACTCATAGTTCAGAGGTTCAAAATCACACGATATAATATTGGTTTTGACTAAAAGTGAAATTCAAGTCCACTTCACTCCATACGTTTCAGCCTCGCAGTACATAATTTACCTTTAACGTCGACTGTCCTTTGGCGGGATTAGGCTTTAATAGCCAGGTATAACTTGATAATAAATTAGGGCCAATTAGGAAACCAATCTGATTTTGAGTTATGGCACGATTTGATGTTGTAATTAATTTAAATAATGATTAGGCGCTCGCTGAGGGATGGCCTGCTGCAGATAGGGGAGGCTTTTCATTTGCAACCTCGTTTTAATTGTTGGAAGAAATTTGTATATTTTTCCATCAGATATTTTTTTTTTATATTGTAAAAATATAAATATCTTTTACAAAAGAGTCATTAAAAAATGTTTGCATTTAACTTAACATTTAATTTACATTTAACCACATACAGAATGATTATTTTCAACTAACTACTAAAACACTAAAATAAAATATAAATAAATACAACACATTATAACCCGTCACTGAATGTTTTCGGTGCAAAGGTGCAAAACCAAGCCGCTTACCGCGTTGGTAGCTATGGCTATCCTTCTGAACTCCCAGCAATATTTTACAGAACCCCATATACAGCGTGATTTTGAACTCCCTAGCTATATTGAAATCTGGGAATCAGAATTCCTAATGGAATTCAGAATTGTAAGAAAAAAAGGTAAAACTCGAAAAAATAAATTTAACCTTTCATTGAAATTCGTCCAGTTGATCGACGACTTTGTATGGGAAACTTAATTTTCTTTTTCGTGATTCCCAGATTTCAATAAAGCTAGGGGATTCAAAATCACGTTGTAGAATACAGATCCATAAAAAGATAAAAAGATGAAAAACAAAATTGGACCTCCTTAAGAGCCCGACATATGCCAGGCGGCGTGGCCATACAAATGCGGATGGTCTAAACGCGTTGGCTTCTTTGGATATTTTCGTTTTTTAGGAATATTCAAGGGTTATTCGAAAAAGCAAAACATATGATGGCTGCCTTATCTGTAATGCAATAATAATCAAAAGTTTCAAGGTTAATTTCAATGTATTTGGTGAATAATGCTATATACCGAGTAAATTAGACGTGATTTGGAGGCAACTTTGCAATTTTTTTCTATCGAGAAAATTTAACGCAATCGTGTTTTTGAGTCATATAGTTACCAGAGTTAGTCCTGAACTTTGCTGCATTTTTATTTCAACTTGAGTATTTAATTATTATTGATATAACAGTCAATCTTGCAAAGCAGTGTGAGGTAGTATGGACCCTTAACAAAGCCACCGGTCAAATTTCTATGGGAAATCAAGCTTTTTTTCATAAATTACTTTTTTTATTGAATAAGTATATTCTTAAAGATTCTACCTTTTTAAAAATTTATATTATTAAGATTATATTAATTTAATTATTAATATAATCTTAAAGATTAAAATAACTATGATTATTCTGAAAAATTGCTAATGATTAAATTTTGCACATATCGAAAAGCAACTAATAATAATAACGTAAAATGAATTAGTGCAAAACGAAATAACCATCTTAAATCGAAAACATTTTGACTTCCAATATTATAGAGAATAGACTCACAAATTTTCAACTATCCAAACCCTTGTAATCACAGAGATACGGATTTAATACGTATAACATTGGGTGCGAATCTGATTAATAAATTAACACATTATAATCAATACTTGAGCTTATTAACATGGATAATCTTCGCTTTCGGTTCTCAGAATGGATTAAACGTGATATGTAATGCTCTGCCTTTGAATGAGATTATAGATAAGATATGTGAACTACTGTTTCCTATGTATCCGTATGTTAAACAAAGGAACTGTATAATAGGAGCTGTCTGTAGCTACCGTATATTATAAACATGTATTATTTGTTTATTTATATGACAACACTAGCTGTTGCCCGCGACTTCGTCCGCGGCAATTTGTGTTATTTTGATTAATTCGTTTTTTAATTAGTATAGATGTATATAATAATTTTCCCCCGTTATCTGAACATTTTTTATTTATGCTTCGCTCCTATCGGTCACAGCGTGATGTTTTATAGCCTAAAGCCTTCCTCAATAAATGGACTATCCAACACAAAAATAATTTTTCAATTTGAACCAGTAGTTCCTGAGATTAGCGCGTTCAAACAAACAAACTCTTCAGCTTTAGAATATTAGTATAGATTTCTTTTATAATAATTTTTCTTTTTGATTCTATATTTCTCTCTGATTTCTGTAGAAATATAAAAAAGTTTATCGGTCTTAGGTTTTGAATCAGAGTATAGCGTAACTATAGTATTTTTTCCTTTGTACTTTATATTATAAACCTTTAAGTGTCATTTAGATAAGATATAAGTCTAAGTAGGTATGCGCTTTAGAAATCAACATAAAGACAAATATGTTTCCGTCATAGAATGTTCTCTTCCTGACCTTACCTAAGTTTGAATGTATAAAAGCCTGCATTATACGTCAGTTTTTACCTTAAAATGTCTTACATCTTAGACCCCAGGTTTTAGAAATTTGTTTGCTAAGTTTGATATGGTAGTTTGAATAGTTTCTATTCCTTATGTAGTTTTTCGTCGAATCAATAAAAATACCTTGCAATTTCAATATTCGTTAATATTCGTACGTCACTTCGTTCAAATATAAGATATCTATACTAATCTATACTAATATTATAAAGCTGAAGAGTTTGTTTGTATGTTTGTTTGTTTCTTTGTTTGAACGCGCTAATTTTGGGAACTACTGGTTCAAATTGGAAATATATTTTTGTGTTGAATAGTCCATTTATTGAGATAGGCTTTAGGCTAACAGCTAGTCTCCTTATATTTGATCGAAGCTGGGTCACCTCGGTTCAAACGGGAGTATCTCATTTATTTCTTACTTAGCCTTTTCCCGCGATTTCGTCCGCGTAAATAATAACGATGTAGCTACTTATAGGTGAAATGAGTAGAAGTTATCTTAGTCAAATATACACACAATTCAATATATAATATCGATATAGAGTATCCGCCACTAGCTCTTATCGAGCACTCGGATGGCGTCTCTATTGTGGCGCGATCGAGGGCTCTCCACAGTGAATTGTTTACAAATGGACGACTATGACGCCGAGATTTTTTTCAGTTGAATGCTAAATAAATTACAACTTTAGTATTTTAACTAAATTAAAGAAAGTAAGCAAACTTTGTTTAGTTGTTTCCAGTTTGGTAAGGACATTGCAAGCTTAAATCACCTGATTGTCTAATAATTAAGATGATTTCGTGCTTTGGAAGGCACGGTAAGCCGTTGATCCAGGCTGCCATCTGGTAGTCGTTAAAGGATCCCGAACTACTCTGACACCAGGGTGAGCATGGCCGATTAACCGTGACACCTACTCGAAATGCTGATGATGATTCAAGTAAATTTATTGTTATGTTATAGTTACCATTATTTGTATTTAAATGACAGGAACTATAACGCAACAATTTAATAATATAACAAACAACTTAATAAACTAGTCATTAAAAGGCGAAGGTACAAGGTACGTTTTCGTACTTCACTTACGCCCAGTGGCCAAGACATAGCTAAGCATCTGACATAGCTTAGGTAGGTACAAACGAAGGTACATCAAACTATAAAATTAAATATGTATCCGTTTACGGAAATTGAATTTGCTTTCGAAGTGGATAATTCATTACTAAACCAAAAATAAGGCGGAAATTTGCGTATTGTTGACAAATTATGAACATTAATAGTACTTGACATACTTTATTAAATAATTCAAAGAACAAACGGAGCAACAGATGACACAAAACTTAACTTAAACTCCGTTTACAGTACTCGTCGCAAGTTTCTCCTACATCTATTAACAACCTTAAAGAAACTGTAAACAAAACTTTCCGTAGCGTTTGCAAACAATTGTTGCTAAAGACTATTTACTAGACGGTCTCAGGCTACCGGCAAAAGGTATTATACTTAATAGCAATGCCAGTTAGTGTTGTGCACGCGAACCGAGTCTGCCTTTATTTGGAGACTCAAGTCCCCACGCGTCAACTAGATAGTTTTGTATTTTTTGAGATTGGAATAAATTTCAAACTCCGGTATCAGCATTATTAAATGATTAAGATACAATTATGTATAAGAAAAAAATGCAAGCTTGATTTCCGTCAACTGCAATATACATGAAATTTTTATCCGAGTTCCCAGCATTGGTCCCATAAAAAAAGTTGTTCATATTGATGGTCTGGGTCACTCCTTCAAGGGTCCAAAACGATCAATATTTCACCATGTTTATATGTATATGTGAGTAGATGATACAATATACATCTACAAGGAAAAACGAAAATAATTTATGAAAAAAAATTACATTAACAATGTTAAAAAAATAATGGTTCGTGCCATAATTGTAAAAATTCTCGAGACTTAATTGACTCGAATTCAAACTATTTGAGCTCAGTATCCTAGTCTCTAAATTAAGACTCGAATCTATGAAAAGTACAACACTACCCCGGTTTGCATGTACCTTGCGGTTTGTAGGATTTACAAGTTTTCTATTGGTCCAAATGCTTATTTGACCCGACTGCGACTTACTAACTTTGAGAATCGTGTTCAACTAAGTTAGATTTAGAAAGCCCTTTGATAGTTGTCAGGTTGCGGTGAGACGTACGATATTAACGGATTTATGTATTGTAAATATTACATTTGAATTTAAAGTAGGGTCAAAGGGATGATTAAAGATTGATCTCAGTAATCCACTAAACTAGGCCCAAAATCTACTTATGAGATAAGTAACTTTTGAACTTAAATATGAAATTAGTTTCTTGGAAAGTTATATTAAATTCAATATATCCATACTTTGGAAGCCTTTGTTCGTAACGAAGTTCGGGTGACCAACTAGATACTTTAAAACAAACCTTATCTCATCCGAGCGAGATTCCCGGTTATGTCCTGAACCTATGATATGAATGGAACTCGGAATAGAGGACGACCTAAGAAAAGATGAATGGATTGTGCCAAGGAGAGTATGGTCAAGTAAGAAATGACGAAGGCTTTGGTAGGTGATAGAACAAAATGGAGAGAAGTGACATACTGTGCCGACCCCACATGAAAAAGTGGGATAACGTAAAGGAATAAGAAGAAAATGTCCTGATCCAAAAGTCTGATTCATGGCAGCATTCGTACTATATAAAAAAAATCATCTATCGTAATAATATGCTGCAATAAATACGATAAATGTTGGATAATCTTCAAACCAAATTGCTAATATTTTACTAAACATGACTGAAGCTGTAACTAAGTACATACACGTTTAAATAACGTTACACACACAACGAATACAAGTACAAAACAAATACAAAAGCCATCCATTTCGTCAAGTGGTAAACAGCACGCACCGCACCGCGTTTAATAAAACGCAAAGACATGCATTAATTTTCCGCAAACAAACGGGCGCACCGAGAGAACAATCTATTAAACGAAACGCCAAGTGACAAAACTTGATTCCCGACTAATTAGCAATACAAACATGAATCACGGCTATTAGTTGTAATTGAATTGTCGGTGGCGGTGGCGGCAAAGTTGTTGCGGCAAATTTAAATATCGTCAAGTCTTCGCGCCCACTCAACATTTACTTCAATTTGATATTTCGCTATAACCCGCCCGAATTTAATAATGCACTCCGTGGTATAGTCTGAAAGACAAATAAAGAACTAAACAAATATATAGATAGTTTAGTACACTCACCTACTGTTTAATTTGAAACTTAAACATATTAACACTAGTGAGTCTGTGAGCTCGCGAGTCTTGGCACAGCGAACTCATTTTTAGGGTTCCGTACCCAAAGGGTATAAACGGGACCCTATTAACATAGCTCCGCTATCCGTCTGTCTGTCCGTCGTTGAAATTTTCACAGATGATGTTTTTCTGTTACCGCTATAGCAACAAATATTTAAAAAAAAACAGAATAAATATTTAAGGCCCTGAAGTTCCCCTTGCTCCAATGAAAATTTGCGATTGATGAGAAAAGGAATATCCCGACATTACATGTCTGGGGTTAAAAATATTTTTTGTTCCAAGTTTTGATCTTAATACTTTATCTTCGAGATTAATATATATGGCAAATTACAGCTTTTTGTATTAATAGTCTCAGAGCTAAACCGCAGACAGTCAAACAGACGGACATGGCGAATGGTGTAATGAATTCGATGTTTTTTTAGGATTCTGATACGCATCAAATTTATTACACCCATCATTTAGGGTCATTAGCTAAAAACACTCGAGCCCGAAAACGATAACATGTCATCCGTGCGTTCTAGTCATTGTTTTCCAATCGAGTCATAAATATTCATAGAAAACAAATGACGCTAAATGGCAGCGGTAACTCCGTCGATGGGAGTCGGACGGCGCGACGATTTTTCATTGAAATTTTATAAAACACTCCGTTCGTTGCTTTGAGAAAATTATCTCCCCCATTGACTAAAATTTTTCACGGCAAGTTTGACATCAATCCATTACTTTTTCCACTTTTATCTCGGAAACGTCACGGCGAAGTTGAATTGTGTTAATTGCGAGCTTGAATACTTTTGCGGGGAAATTTCGTGTGAAAAATAAAGACCGTTTGTAAGTACCTAGTATTGGGAAAGCCTTGATAGCTCGCTACATAAATAGAGAAAATAAACAAAGTCAGAAAGTTTGTCTCATTTTGCCGGAATTTTTGTTAACATTATTCTTGAAGCTATGAAGCTGAGAAATAAATTTAGTTCACGCCTCCATTTTCTTGCATTGGTGCGTTGAAAAAACCGTAATTTCTCGAATTCCTACAATATTAGTTAGTTATAAATTGTATTGCAATGAAATGTAAACTTTCCTTGGGGTGGAGACCTGGTGTCCTGAAAAACAGGCTTTGCCTAGCTTAGGCACCAGTCTCCCACATATCGGCTGTGTAATATAAGAGCTGCAATTTTTTTTTTATTATATACTAAGTTTGTAACAAATTGATACTGAATATTTGTCCAGACCTACCATTCTCTGTATTCTTGTTACTTTTGTGGGAGAAATAAATAAAGATTATTATTATTACAAGTGGTTCTGCAAGAACAGTAGACCTCGCGAGCCTTTACAACCAACATCCACATTTGCCCTCCAGTGCTCTAAAATATATCTGTTACTGATATGCTAATTGACTAAAGGATGATTTCCTTCAGTTACTATTTCCCAATCCTCGCTGCTCTTAATTAGGTACCAGAGGAAACGGAAGTTTAAACCTACATTCCCCTTACCAGAAGACCCAACCAGACCCTTTTTTTAAGAGGAAACACTAAGCTCGAGAGAATTGAAAAATAGATATTTATAATATCACAAAATTAACGCTTCGTAGTCCTCTGATTTCTTCTCCAAAACTTAACCGATTTAATTTCTTTTTACATAAAAAATTTAAAATAAGCTATGGCTGTGTTTCTGCGTTTCTTTTTCTTATATAATTGCCCAAATTTGTTTTCTTGATGTTTGAACACAACGGAAATTCGTACCAATTTTCATGTTTTTGAAGGTTCATATCTCTTTAAATAATTCAATTATGAAAAAAAATTAACATACGGTTTTTTTTAGTAAAAAATCATTACTCTATTGTTACTATCCGGCGAGGAATCAGGGAACTACTTTTGTATGGAAACACGGCCCTTGAGCACCATGTTTAGTATGCTTTTGTACACATTATTTAAGTTGGAGTGATCCTCTTCAAGATCGGAAATATCGGAATAGCGAACTTGGCATGGGTGAATGGGAGGCAAAGTTTAAGTACCCGGTTTCATAGTTGTTATGTTACCAATTAGTCAAAATTTTAATAGGACGCTAATTTTCAACTATTATTGCAGACAAACATGCGAACTTTACGTTATGAAGTGGCCGGCATCTATAAGCCCCGGGTTCAAGTCACAGGATAGCATGTGAATCTTTTTGATTTATTTTTTATTTTTATTTCAGGATTCTAAGTTTATTCAGTGTTTTCAATCATAAAAGTAATACGCAGTATCATGCTTAAAGCCAAAAAATATTTTTCATATTTTGATTTTTGTTCCTTAGGGAAAGTTGTTCAATTTCACTCCCTCTCCCACTTCACGTACTTCAACTTCTTTCATAAATAACTTTTGGGTAAATTGCCGACTATACACATTCAAGTTTATCGTATAAAAAAGTTGTTCAGACAAAAAAGTTGCGTCTTAATGAGAATAACAAAAAAGTCTAATGACATTTTTGTTTTTTTTTTCCCAATTTAGCTGTGCTATGAGTTTTTTTAAGTTTCGGACCCCCATATATCCGCCATTTTATAAAATTTCGCAAAACTGGCACGACAAAAAAATTATGTATAATTACAGAACCTGCTCACAAAATTTCATGAGAATCGGTTGAGAAATGCGACCTGTAGGCGAGAACAGACAGACAGACAGACAGACAGACGGACAAAAGAATTTTGGGCCAGTGGAAACTGAGACGCTTCACTCGCTTCGCTCGCTCGGTCAAAAAGAAACCAATATTTTGAAAAAAATATGGTTCTTATTCTGACAACCTCTGTGGTTACGTGTACCGATAGTGTCTTTGAATCACAGATTCAATCCGCGGCTAGGTAAAGATGGAAGATGATCTTTTTCAGATTGCCCTAATCCCATCTTGGATGTTTATTTATATACGTATCTATTATAATATTGTATATTATCGTTGAGTAAGAATCCAACAACATACGTTCATAACTTAGTGTCTAGTTCAATCCGTGTGAAAAACATATCCAAAAGTAGTACTCCTGATTGTAGAAAAATAACATAACTGAGTTTATTTTTTGAACAGGTTGTTAGGTTTATTTTTTTATGCGATATGATCTAACAAATTTGTGACTCCCCTACTTTAAAATAAAGGTCCTGGTTCACAAAATGGATATTGGTTTCTATTCGTGCGCAGCCCAGTTGAGGTTGTTACTGGGTTTAACTCGCCGGCGTGAGTAAAACAATGTTTAAACTGATTAAAGCCGGCGTACCTGCACGCTACACAATTGCTTCTGTCCACAAATACATTGACTCTGTGTTGCAAATCAAACTAAATACAATTTTTTAAATTTATTTATAGGCTCTTTCCTATATATTTTCTTTCCCATAGCTAGCTTGATCCTGGTGTATCTTTCGCTATGGCGCCTTGAGCCTTCGCCATAAAAACATCATTTTTAGTTTGTACAATAAATAATATTATTATAATATTTCTGAGTTTTTATGGCCGGCTGCCTGCAAAACACCAACCCTTTTCGAGCAGGGTTTATTCGCAAATCAAATATTGCCCTTTAATCATTTTATACAAAACCCATTAGGACTTCTAAAAGATTTAAAGGGATCTATCTAGGGTATACCACGTGCTGAAAATCACACTAACAAAATTTAAAGTTTATATATTCTTTCATAAAACATGGGAAAACCCGTAGCTTTACTAAGTCAAAATGCCATAGTTTATCCCCAGTTAAGCAAACATACTAAGAACGGATACCAGTGAATTATAAATTAGGAGTGCGTCATATCAGCTCACTCCGTAACTGTACCCAGTACGCACTAATTACCGCCATACGTCATACGCGGAAGGTACGCGTTCGCGCCGTCACATACTCGTATCTGCTACATCTTACCCTAATACTCTGGCGGCATAAATTACAACTCGAATTTCATTCCCCTGTTTCAACATTTGAACTTTACTTATGGGACAGATCTCTGAATTACTAGATGCGCCTTTTTCGGTTAAGAGGTCACGTACGCCTGTTATATCACAACATAAAGTTGTTTCCGAGGAAATAATACGAGGAATTCTATTACACCTTTATTTATGATTGCGGTAGTTCATTTTGCGGGCGTTTATATTCTTTCTGTACTGACTAAACTCATATGTAAATCGCTTTGTTGATAAAATGTTGCAATTGGTTTTCTCAGCAAACACGAACGATCGAATCGTGTAAACTCAACATATCGAGTTAATGAATCATTTATTGATTGACATTGTCGTCAAAAGATGGTAAATAATGTAAACTTTCATATCAGTCCAAAGGCTGTGTCAGGGCATCTTCAAAGATCTGACAGCAGCAAATAAACATTTGTGAATTAATCTTATGCTAACTGTCACGTGTCACATTAACTCCTGAATGTTTAAAACCTGTCGTCTATATTACAAAATCACATATAAGGGACCGAATTCTGAATTAAAACTTTATTGGTATATCGATTAACGATTTCCCCGTCAATAAAATGGAACTCTGACTCATACTTTAATAGATAAGCAAGTATGCGGAACCTCGTCGGTTTTCGCGGCAGAACGGCCTCATTTCCTTTGCTCAGCTAAGTCCGGATTAGACTGCTTGACGCACGCATTGAGATTTCCCAGCCCCCACTCCTGCTCTCGGCTTTATGAATTATATATTTTATACCACCTGACGCTTGCTCGATTTCAACATGAATCACATTTTTCAATCCTCCTCCTTACCTCTCAGGAATAAAATCTTATAATTCCATTATAACCCAAGTTATTCGTCATTAAAGCCACTTTAGGTGCTTTTTTACTTGCGGCAGCTGTAAATATATGACACTAATGTTATATATTAGCATCTTAATGTACATATAGGTATTTTTACATTAACTATCTTCATACGGAACTAGTACGATGTCTCAAAAGAACCAAACCTTTTGAATTAGTATAGTGCAAAACAACAATATTAAAGTGTTGTGATAGTGCGAACAAAGATACATGAAAGTGCCTTCCCCTTAATAGAGACATTAAGAAAATTGCCGATGGACACGTTATTCTAAAATAATTTATGCAACTAGGTCAATGTAATATTACTTATTAGCCTGACTTTAGGCTAGATTTTACAATCTAGCCTAAAGTCGCGCTAATAACTAATATTACATTTAAATACGGTAATATAATAACTTATATTAGCGTATTTAAATGTAACTTATTAGGTACCTTAAGAAAAGAAAACTTAAATCTTAGGAGGAGAATGTCCTCATTTTAATCTATGAATACAAAAAGTATAATCTGAAAATTGCGAGACAGATAAATCAGTATCTAATAAAATAACAAAGATACTATAAAATCGTTATCAAATACATTACATTCCAATTTTCTCGAAATTATTTGCAACAAAAACAAGAGCCTTCTCTATATTACGGCAAACCGCAGGCGCAAAACCGAAAATAATATTTACTCCCAGATTGCTTTTCCCCAAAAAACGTGTTGTTTGTTCTGGAACATTACTTTGAAACGAGTTACATTCCAATAACGACAAAGAAAATTCCACATTAAAAATAAGTATGGAGGAAAAATTGTATACTCGTACTATTGGAGGAAACTTTACTCGGATTATGTGATAGAGTAGCGAACTGGAGATCAATGGGCCAAGTTTTCTGCGCGAATGTTGTGAATCAATATTTATTTACATTCAAAACAAAGTTTATTACCCGTCTGATAAAACGTCAGGATTTTGTTACTATTTTGACTAGTGAATAACTGAAACTTCCTATTGTGGAATGTTTTCCTATTGTGAATGAAGGTTTCTTCTAGGCAGCACAAGTTTATTAATATGGCAGCATACTCTACTTTGTTCATATCAACTCTTCAGACCAGGAAAGTATAAACTATTATAATCGAAGATCAGATATTCGGATACACGGTCGTATTTACCTAAAGTTCAGAAGTTGGCTATTATGGAAAGAACTTCTTTATTTCTCAATCCCGTGATTCCTTCCCGTTATAAACTCATGAACAAATAACAGTTGCCCTGTTAAAACGTCATGTGGTTGCTTTTCTCTACTTTTAAATCCCGGGATTTTATTGTTCACAAAAAGATTCAAACAGCCGCTTCCATAACATGTTAGCCATAAATTATCTTTATATAAACATGTATCCGTTCTCTCATTATTATGAATCCCTAGACCATACAAAACAAAAAATATATCAACGTAGTCAGGGTAGATATTTCATCAACATTACACCACACACAAATTATTATAATCAATAGAATCATCGATCCTGTGATTATCAGAGCTACGAATCCTTCAATACCAAGTAACTCGTAGATCAATATGTTTCACTTAAATTAATTAATTTCAGTGGGCGCCGTGGGCGATGAACAAACTTCGTGTCTTATTAGAAGTGGAAAGTGACCGCATATCTTTAAGCATTTCTATGGCCACGTGTTGCTTGCAAATAAGGTGGCGAGGGTCTCCAAGTCTGAGGAGGTACTCGCTGACTTTATCAGATCGAGCCCGGGATTAATTAACTTAAATGCAACAAGTCCGAGTTTGCCTTGCTCTCCACATAGACTGTCGCGTGTTTTATTATGGAAGCTACTGAATTAAGCAGCCAGCTCGACGCGGCGCCACCACCACTTTGCCAAACGAAATTGAGTTCTAATCTATTTAGTATAATATTAGTTTCGACCACTAAACCTTTCCGGAGATTTCTCAAAGGTAAAAACGTGCTACCATCTTTTGAGGCATAACCTTAAAATGCAGATAGGGTTACACTTTGTCCGCAAAATTTAAATATGTTTCTTTTAATATATTTTTGCAGATTTCGCTCGGTTTAAAGCTGCAGTTCTGTTCTGTGGATTTGCAGCGGATTAATTGACTTAAGCGTAACAAGTCGCCGTTTGCTTTGCTCTAGAGCAGCGCCGTCGCGTGTTTTATTATGACAAATTAAATAGTCCGGCCGCGCACCGAGACTTGCTAACTTATTCCTCGTATAAAGTAAAAGAGTACATTCTTCTGTTTATTTTATGCAGCTAATTACATTACACATCTTAAACAGCACTTTGTATTAAACACAAAGCTACTGTATATGCTAATTGAATGGATGAAGTAAAATAAGCGAGTGCAACCTGAACAAATTACTGAAAGGATACGAGTTTGATGTCCATCTCCTCGGCTTGTATTTAATCTGATACTATACATATTAATATTATAAATGCAAAAGTAACTCAGTCTGTCTGTCTGTCATCTTTTTACGCTTCGATCATTAAATCAATTTAGATGAAATTCGGTATGGAGGTAGGTTGAGGCCCGGGGAAGGACTTAGGGTAAAGGCTTTCATTCCGGGAAATCTAGCTGTTCCCGAGGGATCGACATTAACGCGGGCAAAAGCTAGTTAATCTTGAATCAACGTGAGATTCGTGCATGAAAAAATATGGTAAAATAAAACCTATGCCAAATATCTTTAGAGGGGGAGAGCAAAATCTGGCCCTAATTATAAAGAGGTATCGTCATATTACGATGATCAAACATATTTTTATTCACGATGAATTTTGATCCAATCAAGATATTTTATTTGCGGAACAAGTCAATTCGATAAGCCTCTCTCTAGTATATTACATCTATTTTTCCAATTATTTCACTATTGACTTGGGTATTAACGTTCTAAGAATCCATCTTTTCCGTACATAAGGGACCAGCAATTTATGAATCAAAATCACTCGTACAAATTCGATTGACGGTCCGATGGCGCCGGTTATTGGGTTGAGGTCCATACACGAATGCACGAGTGAAAACATTGAAATTTAACCCTTTCCAAGTGGTGATAAGGTTGAATGCTGTGTATGGTTGGAGTGGCGACTTGGTGAGCTATTCGGAAGAGGCCTAATGACGGCTTGGACTACAATAGCAGCAAGGCCCTTGTTATTGGTATCTGACTTGACCGCTACGAACGATTTGTCTAAATGAGATCCGGACTCGGGCGCTTTGTTATTTTTCTCTTGTGTTGTGCGTTTTGTTGTGATTTATTCGTCTTAAATTTCGGTGATATATTTATTTATTCGTAATAACCATAATATTAGTAATCCTTTTAGAAATTGTGTTTTGACATAGGTACTGCAATGTGATCTAACTTAAATATCCTTAAATGCTATAAACGAGAAGTGCACTAAATGGACGATGAAATTAAAAATAGAAACCTGTAAATATATGAAAAAAAACCGAAGCATTCTCTAATAGTGTGTGTGGCAAATTGTGAAAGAAATCATTCACGGATCCGAGATTTATTGCACTTATTTATAATTCTTCTTATAGCTATCATCAAATGAAATGACTCGTAATAATGCAATATTACCGCAAATAAAACTGTAGCTTTTTATTTTTTATTGTGAACATTTATTTATAATTATAATTATATGGCAAATACATGAATTATTTAATATAGCATTATGATGATCGTTACAATTGTTGATGTAATTTAAGTGGGAAAATATTTCAATCGGTTCTTAAATGACGGCAATATAGCGTAACAGACGCATTTTTTTTTTAAATTTGTGGTAATAGATATACAAAATAAAATTGTGAGACGTCGCGGGACGGCTGAAAGATGAGAAAAATCCAAATTATTTTGTACATACATATATATACAAACATACATACATCATATAGCGTGGCGACGCATGCCGTAGCAACGCGACGCTTCGCGACACCAACAGTCGCTCTAACCCATTGCTATAGAACATTATGTCACATCTAAAAACAGACAAGCTAATTGAGAAGTTTTCTTTTGTGATGTAAAAAACTACATAATATGTGGGTGAGGTTAATTTTATTTTCAGAGTGGCACAGGCGTGCATCGAGTGCGTGTACCTGTAATTATGTTGTATGAATTTGTGAATTAAACACTTGCTTTAATGCCTGCTACATATAATAGACTAAACTGAGCCGTTCATGTTCCCAATAAATAACGCCCTCTCGATGTTATAGGTCATTTAGTGTTAGTTTAAATATATAAAAATAAAATCTATAGGGACAAATCACTCACACTGAGCTACTCGTAGCCCCACATTACGTTGTGAACTTGTGCCGTGGGATACTTACTCAACTTCTTTTACTTCTTCGAAATGGTTACTTACTCAACGATACCAAATTTTATGATCACTACATACATATAAAGATAAACACAAAACAAATATTAATAATATGCGAAATACAACCCGTATTTCGCATATTTCTACTCACGTGTAAAGTTGGTACGTGAATATCCCCAATTTCACTTATTAATAATATTTGTCGCCACGAATTACAAAATTGAATCTAATTTATAATTAAATACCCCTTCAGTGAATAGTGTATTTTTCGTTAGACACTTGAGAGATAATTTGTTGTTTTAATTAAAAGTTCTTTTCATCATCACACGACAATTATAAATATAGTATATGCATATCAGCTAAAGCATTGATCAGCCACATATAAACAATATACTAAACTAAACAACAGGTTACTAGAGATGGGCCGCGGGAAGAAATGCAGGAAGGTAAAAATGGGAAGGAAAGGGAAGGAAGGGAAGAAATGAATTAATTCCCATTTATACCCGGTATTTTTAATAATACCCGGGTAGAAATTGATTTTGTTAAATTTACTTTAATATTGATACAATATTTTGATTTAGCAGCTTAGTTTAATAAAATATCGTTCAGAAATAAAAGGCTGCTTAGTTAAATCATGTTTATTCTTTGATATACAAAAAAAAATAGCAAATATAATGATTTCTATTTTAAACACAGCCGTATTATAAGAATCATTTTCCTTACTTTTTACTACGTAATAAATCTAAAATTTAAACATTTAATCAACATATTGCTAAGTATGCATGGCTTTAATCTACCCTGATCATTATGTTAGTTAAGTAACTATAAGCACATATTTGCAAATAAGTTTTAAACTTAAACAAATATTCGTCAAGTATAAGTATGGCACATTACATACTTTATTTATAAAGTACGTTAGTATAACTATAACGGTTTATAAAAATCATAAAAATCACAAAAATCAGTCTTATAATAGTCATATAAAATCAGCATCAAATACTATGTTCGTATCTTAATTGACTCGAGCTTAATAATCACAGTTTGATTGACTTAATAATAACATGAGATACAAAGGTATGTATGTATATATGAAAAACATATGTATCCCTACGTGCACTTAAAAATTAACAATCTATAATTTAATCATCATTACTGTCAGTTATACTATCACAGTTTAAAAATTTAACTTCAGGTCTACTCGGACCTGGTAAAATATTATATTCTTGCTGCTCTTCTTCAGTGAACACATTGCTTTCATAGTCTTCGCCATCATAAAATAAATCATCATGAGATTCATGTTCCTCAGATTCTTCGTCACTGTGGTTATATTTATATTTGTTAAGAAGATCCCAGTAATACGACGCAAAGGCTATTTTAGCTGCTCTCTCGGGCATTAATCGATTTCTTTTTCTCGAGTGTATGTGGCCATGTTTGCTAAATGATCGCTCTGTTGCGGCGGATGTACAAGGAGCCGTTAGAATACGAACGGCAATTTTACTAAGAGCTTTAGCAGAACAAAGCCCTTTCCACCATGTTACGGGATTTATAGTATCTACTTTTTCCCATAGAAAGCGGCTACTCCAAAATCCATCTCTTGCTTTATAATCGGCTATGTCAGATATTACAGAAAATTGAAGTGATTCAGCCATTTGTTCAATAAAACCCATGGCCTCGAGGTCTTCGTTTTCATTTAATTCAACGCCTTGAGTTCTTGGATCCAGAAGATAAGCTGCTAAATGTATAGGTTTTATGCAGTCGATGGTCCTTTTTTCAACTGCATCAAGAATATGTTGTTTGTGTTCGTGACTCAATATATTTATATCAGGCAATATGAATAACAGTTTAGATTTTATATCCTTGAATATCGTACAAACATTGTGAATATTGCATTTGTTGGACTCGAGTTGAAATATGGGACCAGTTGAAGGTTCTAAAATCAATAGGCAATTTTCAACCATAGTCCAAAAATTATCATCTAGAATAGTCGACTTAATTTCTTGTGGCAATTGTGTACTAGTTTCATCAATAGCTAAAGCCAAAACAGCTGTTTTTGTATTTTTTATACTTCTCAAGGCTGCTACATGACTGCCCCAACGTGTCTTTGCTGGTAATTTTAATGTTTCTCCTGTTTTTTTTTCTTTTATAATTTTCTTTAATGATGCAGTCAAAACTTGGCTCTTTTTGATAGTTTTAATAACATCTACAGATAAATCAATAATTCCATTGATAACATCACATTTTATTATATCATGAGTCAATAGATTCAGTGTATGAGCGATACAATTGAGAGGAACTATTTGTGGATATTTATTTTTTACAAGTTCAAATGCTTTCTGAAGATTTCTTGCATTGTCGCCAATTAGAGTAACAAACTTGGATTCTCCGTAAGTACGCATGATTTTGATTAGTTCTTCACTGAGATATAAGCTTGTATGTCTATTATCTGTGGTGCACAAACTTTCGGCAAAATAAGGTTCGGGGTTTGAAATAATAAAATTAATGATTCCTTCGTTGTTTACATTTGTCCACGCATCACATTGAAGATGTAGATAGCTTGTACTTCTTAAATTTTCGGTGACATCTTTTTTGACTTGGTTATGTACTTTGTCTAAAAGATTTGTAGACATATATTTCCGCGAAGGTATTGGAAACGAAGGCATACCAAATTTCAAAAAGTCCTTCCACAATGGGTGTACTCCGATATTTAAAGGTGAACCTGAAATAATTACTGCTTTCGCAAATTTCAGCGTTATTATTTCAATCTCTTCTTCATTTAATGATCGATAATGTGACGTTGAAGGCCGATTTATAATATCTTTGTCAACCTGTTTATTCAATGAATCATCAATAGAATCCCTTGCCATGAATATGTTGGCGTTAATATCATCAATCAAGCTCCGTTTATTTTGGTTGCTGCTTCCTGGTTCCAGCGTATTAATCTGATGGTTTGTAGTAGTTTCGTCTGGAATCTTAGTAGTTGTAATTGTAACATTTTTTTCGATTTTTGTCTTTATATCAAGTTTAATAATAGCTGGACATTTATCACAGTTTAATAAGTGATTTCCCATTTTAGTTACATTTGGTAACTTATATTTATGATCACAGTAATTACACATTACTGATTTGTCCGGACTTGACCGGTAGTGTTTCCATACATATTCTTTTCTTTTTCTTCCATTAGGCATTATATAAAACAAAAAATTTTTTTTTTGAGAAAACGTGTTTCATTTAATGAAATACTAGTATAAATCTAAAAAAATATATGTGGTCATATGGATCTATATCATACACATTTTCCCTTTTTATGGTTACACCACATTTAAGATATGGTATAATATTTTGGGGTAACTTACGTGAAAAAGACAAAGTCTTTAAAGCACAAAAAAGATGTCTCAGATCAATATGTGGATTAAAATCTCGAGATAGCTGTGTACCTATTTTTAAATCGCTGAAACTTTTAACATTGCCTTGTGTCTATATAATGGAAATATGCATTTTTGTTAAATCTAATCCACACTTGTTTAACAAATTAACAGAAACCAGAATGAGACCAAATTATGTGAGATCTCAATATAAACATAAGTTGGCAATTGGCCGACATAAGACTGCTATGTTGGACAAATGTGTAATTGGTATGGAACCAACTACACAAAATGGCGAGCTAACTGCGAAAGCGCGAATTGCGCCCTCCCCGCTTCTCCCCCGTTTCACTTACCGTAATCGAATTGTAGGGAGTATGTAGAACTCGTAACGTAAATATCATTCGCCTGTCGTGTACATAAACTCTTGCATTGATAACTTTAATATTTTTAATTAAATATTTAATTTTTACACTTGAATATATAGAAATAAAAATTAATGCCTTTATTAGGTACATGTATTAAATAACACCTTCATTCGATTAAAACATTGTTTTTTAAATAAACTTTTAAAATATTCCCATAAATAAAAAGCTTTCCATTTCTTCCCGGTAGAAATTGAAATCGGGTGGGTAAAAATGGGTGTAAATGGAAATATTTCCAGAGGTTGGATTTTTACCGGGTAGGCGCCCATCTCTACAGGTTACCAATAAATAACGCACGCCTGATGTTTTAAATTTGTACAGCGCTAATGAAATAACAATGCAGAATGGAAAATGTCTAGGCCTAGCTTAACACGGAGATTTTGCACTTTATACCGTGGTGATAGGGGTCACTTGGCTTTAGTTTAAATAGGTAAGTCCACCGCAACCACGGTAATCCCCTGAACCGGCGATTAATCTTCGTTCCAGCTCTCACGAGGTGGTTTGTTGTGGGTAAATTTGTGGGGATAGCCGTGATTTGGTCATGGTCCTCATGGGCAGTGTTTGTCATACGTTAAGCCTTTGTTGGTTTAATCGGTTATTTTATCGATCGGGTTTGTTATGGTTTGAGTGAAAATTTGCCGTTATAATATAATACTTTTAGAGAGGAAATGGACATACACGGTAACGTAAGGGAAATCGCAACAAAACATAAAAATTAATTGCACATTTTCTGTGCTTTTTAAATCTAATAAATTAAAATAAAATAACAGTTTGACACACTGTAATATTTGAGGGCAATGAGTTGACTAAACTGTGACAATTTTACCAAAAACATTGCTCAACATTTCTTTGTTTAGAACTAAATAGAGATACAAACATTTTTAATATGTGAAATACGGGTTACAAACATGTCGCCCTGTAGCTAACTTTATACGTGAATAACCCGTATTTCACATATTACAAATTGCCTTCCTTATTTACTTAAAGATTTTTTTTTAAAGATTTTCTGTTTGAAAAAGTATGTTAGGTCTTGTTCATGAAAGTGTCACTCAAGCCACTAATCGGCTATATGCGGCAAATCGATACGAGTATCATTTCAGAGGCAGTTATTTGGTTGGTACCGCATCAGCATAGCAGGCAGGGGCGGCGTGTGACCGCGCCCCGCCTCGCTTCACAACTTCTACCTTTTACCAAATTGTGTTTTCGTGTTCGGCCGAGTTTTCCTTATAAATACTGTCATTAAGACAGCGACACGGTGACAGGTGCTAATGTTTGTGGAGGTATCGAACCCATTTGTAAGTAATGTAAACAATGCAATGTTATTACACTCGGTGACAGTTTTCGAGATTACGACTCCGATGTTTGGCTTTGACGCGTTTCCTCCCCATTCACACGTCGCGGCGCGGCTCTAAATTAACCTGATTAAATAACGAAATACAAGATGGTATCCGCTTTTTGTTTCAAACTTTTCGGGAACGTGCGATTGTGAGACATTTATTGCTCGATATATTTCGAGTTGCAAGTAAACTCCCGAAGTTATGACAAACTTAATTACTTTGACATTGTTCCTTTTAATAACAACGAAATGAGAATACTGTAATTAAAGTAAAAACGATGTAATGATATCTCCTGTCTGTGAAGTTACAGAACTAGGCAAATAGAATAAGAAATAGATTGATAAATTATCGCGGGTAAATTGTAAAGCGCGATCCCACATGTTGGAGGAATTAACTGGGATAAAGTATAAGCCCACCAATGGCGCTAGATACGACTATAACGATGCCAACTTGGACGAATAAATTAGTGAGGGGAGCCGTGGAGCGGGCAAAACGCCTGTTATCTCCATTCACGATTTTACAGCTTTCAAAGAACAAAATCTTTGGAAATTATGCGGTTTTCAACTTGGAGGGAAATAGAAAAAGAAGTGAAATTTTGTGTGCTCACTTTTAAACGTTCTATGTAACAATGTTAAGACTTCAGTGGGAAAAATATTTTTTGTGCGAGATAAATTTCTTAAAATTGTTCAGTTTTTGACTTTTTATTTTAAAGTGAGTATGGGAGACAATATGGTATTCTTCACATATGCCGATATAATTTTTTGGGGGTTGGCGTGTACTTGGAGATGGCAGAAAAAGATGGCACTTATCAAGTTACTATCTATACTAATATTATAAATGCGAAAGTATCTCTATCTGTCTGCTTTTCACGTTTCAACTATTGAACCAATTCAGATGAAATTTGGCATGGAGACAGTTTGAGGCCAGGGTACCGACATAGAGTGCTTTTCATTCCGGGAAATTCTACTGTTCCCGAGTGATCGACACTAATGCGGGTGGAGCCGCGGGCAAGAGCTAGTAAGACATAAATTTTATAAGGCGACCTCCATGGCTCAGTGATAACGTTTTTAACCGCAAAGTCTCTGGCTCAATCCCTGGCCAGGTCGTGATGGAAACCCAGGCCTGGGATGTTTATCTATAAAAGTATCAATATATCCGTTGAGTTAACATCCTAAGACGCAAGCTCACAACTAATTGTGGGGCTAACTCAATCTGTGTGATTTATATTTTATTTATTAAATTACTTAAAACTTATGCTACTTGGTTAGATCGGTGGATACTAGTTAGCCAGAGCTGAATTTTTGTATGAGTTCCTATTCCGTATTAGCTTGATTCGCGTTAGTTTTAGCTTCTCAAATGGTTCTATTGTTGTCATCGATACCACATCTATCCAGCTTCCTTTTCCCCCCGCTGTCACAACATTAAGAGTCTCTAAAGGACGAAGCAGGGGACATCGTTACGAGGCCCCACGTCATTTGTTTATTAAACATCCTGCGAGGTGGAACAGAATAATGGCACGGTAGACTTTGTCATGGCCTCCTCCCCGAAATTAAATCGTAATGATGCGAACCTCACTCCGCAATTTCGACCGTTATTAAGTCCCGTCTTGAGGTCAAAATGAATAGGTTTTTTTAAAAGGTATGACAACTGTCATAGTTGTGAAAAGAATCGCGTAGAGCCTGGGGTGGCACCGCGCCGCTGAATAGACTGTTTTACTGGGCGCCGGATTCTTGAAAACATTTCGCTCGGCTGCTTCATGTCCCATCTAATGTAGTTGCATCATCATGAGAATATCTTTATCCATGGTATAAATATGGAATGATTATTAATTCATATTTGCATTATCATGAAAATATCTTTATCGATGTTATAAATATGGATTGGTAATTAATTGAATTTGTTTTATTTAACTACATATTTTTACAAACAATAGAAGCTGTTCAGCGACCATTTAAATGTCAGTAATTTTATGGAATGTGTTGGAAATGCTCTACTGATACTTATCTTAAAAAATCTTTAAATACACGTTAGATTAAAAATAAAACGCCTGATTGAAGAATAGACAGTATCTATAGCGAAACAAACTGTGCAGTGAAAAGTAAACGTACTCAAGTACATTTTGGTTACAGCGACCGCAGTGAAGTATATTATTTCAAAAGGGATTTGTGCAGTGTTTCTAGTTTCAGAGCAATTCAACGTGAACGGTTAACCGGTGACAAGAGGTGTCTTTTATTTCTAGATATTTTGTGTGCTAATAAAAATAAAAGCATTACACTTCTGCCCATAGAAAGGAGTGTAAGATTTTTGGGATTCAAGTGTAATGTAATGTAGACTTATTTTAATTCCAACATTCTTCTAAATGCATTAACAGATTTTGATTAATAGGTTGTTATGTTAACTTATACCAATTATAAATGCGAAAGTGAGTTTGTTTGTTAAGGTTCGGTGATCCGTTCAGTAATTAATTTTGCATACGTATTATATGGGGTACGGAAAATTAAACCGTTGAACGCCGCAACAAAAACTGACCGACCTATTTGAATTTCATACTAATTTGGACAATGTAAGAACTCGTTGGACGCCTAAATGTGTTTACAGCGTTCAAAGGGTTCAATAGACGTATTACCTTTCATCCCGGAATAAAATACAGGCACTACTTGGACTACCAAGTTTTGGCAGTGATTCTCAATTTATATTTGTTAAAATGTTATATGGTGAGGGTGGTTATTCTCAACTGCCTGTCCGGTGGTTTCAGATATGGCATTGGGTACGCGCGCCCGGCCTCCCGAGCTGCTACTTGCTTTTCCCCCATTCATCTGAATAAGTAGTATCCCAATACCTTATTTCCCTTCAGAAATACAAAAAAATCCTATACTTACATAGCTTAAAAATGATTCCAAAGGACAGCAGCGTCGAGAGCTCACGAAGCCAAAGAAACTATGCTCGCCAAACCACCTGCCAAGCGTGATGAGTATGGCAATATCCTCCCATGAAATGAAAAATCCTTGGGAGAGGCTTTTGTCCCGCAATGGACTTCTCTTCTTCATCATTGCAGCTGTAGCAATGATTTGATAAAACTTATAAGAGTTATTGAATGCACAGGAAAAAATAACATGACAGTTTATTTATTAAAAACTCTTATTCATTATTATTGATGTCTTTTGTGTCAACAAGCAACGTTTATGCCAATAATTTCCCATTATATATTTACACCAACTTTTACCCGCGGCTCCACCCGCGTTAGTGTTGATCCCCCGGTAACAGTAGAATTTTCCGGAATGATTCTCTATGTCCTTCCCCGAGCCTCAAACTACCTCCACACCAAACTTCATCCAAATTGGTTCAATGGTTGAAGCGTGAAAACAAGACAAGAGTTATTTTCGTATTTATAATATTATAGTATGGATTTATGAACGTTTAACTAAGAATATTAAACAGTTACTTTTTGTCTACAGTGTATACGGTTAAACGTCGGCGTCTACAAGAGGTGTCTTTTATTTCAAGACCTATTGTATGGTGACGCGGCTGCCTAGGCATTTAATGCTCGTATGAAGACAGAGAGCTCATTGTGCGGTAAAGCCGGAGACATTCTTACTCTATAAAATACTTGTTAGAATGGGTGACTTACACATAAATACATCTTATCATGTCTTTCTCCCTTACAGGGTAGACAGAGCTTAGGTCTATGGCAACGTTAAGCATGTTGGTGGGCGTGAAGGTGGAAAATGGAATCAAAATAGTAAAGGGTTGCTAGCCGCATCGCCTACTAACATGATTCCTTAGATTTTCGCCCACTCCTTCGACCGGATTTTACGATCTGCGCGGGAAGAGAAGCAGCTGGCGCATTCTACGTTTTTTCTTTTCTTCCAGACTAGCATGGAAGGTACGTAGAAGATTTAAAAAAATGCATCGTAAGCTTTATTGAAGTGTAAATAATTAGACGATAGTCGCTCGCTTCCAGAAAAGGTAAGAAAGCAAGGAAATTATAACAAATAGTCAACGAATAAACAATATTGCAAAAAACTTACAATAAATGTATAACGTGGTCATAAAAAAAATAGTAAGTACCTACCTTTTATTGGAATATTGTTTTCATAATTATTGTATACTAGCTTTCGCCCGCGGCTCTGCCCGCGTCACTGTCGATCTCTCGGGAATAATAGTAGTACTTTTTCCCGGGATAAAAGGTAGCATATGTCCTTCTCCGTACTCCAGAGAACTTGTATGCAAAATTTCATGATGGTCGGTTCAGTAGTTACGGCGTGAAAGCTTAACAAACAAACAAACAAACTCACTTTCGCATTTATAATATTAGTAAGGATTCATTTTATGCTCGTATATGCAGAAAGTTCGTTGTGAGGTACTTGATATTTTCACAAGATACTTGGGATATTTTGTATATATATTTTCATTTTATATATATTTTTTCATGTTAGAATCGTTACTTCATTATGCAACAAATAAATGTATTACAAAGCAAGCTGTTTTCTTCAAAGTGAAATCGAATAGACGCCAATCATCCGCTTTAAGAAGAGATATCCTCTACATATTTAATGACTAGCTATTGCCCGCGGCTCCGGTCACTATAATGTTAATCCCTCGGGGACAGTAGAATTTCCCGGAATGAAAGGTATGTCCTTCCTCGGGCCTCAAACTACCTCCATATTTCATCCAAATAGGTTCAATGGAGTTAAAGGGTGAAAAGTGACAGACAGACAGACAGAGTTACTTTCGCATTTATAATATTAGTATGGATTCTCTTCGTATGCGTCAAGTTGCCTATACATTTTATGCTCATAATAAGCTTTTAGGAGACAAAGAGCGCATTGATTGTGCCGCCTGAGACATTCTTCCTTGATAAAATAATTGTTTAAATCGTAACTTCACTACATAAAACATGTAAATTACATAATTAACTATTTTCGTTTTTATGTACTTACTTGATAAAATAATTGTTTAAAAAGTAACATTACATAACTATGTAATTTACATGTTTTACTTAATAAACATATAACATGTAAATGTTTTATGTAATAGACATAAAACATGTAAATTACATGGTTAACTATTTTCTTTTAATGTAAATGATCAGATGCCAATAGTCTGCTTCGAGAGGAGAAATCTTTATTCTTAAGATCGTTTTCTTATGCGTCAAGTTACGCTTTTTGTATTCACAAGTATACTTTTTTGTAATTAGGGAAAAACTGCCATGACACTGGCTTTAACTAACTGGTTAAATAATGGCACCTAAGCTTTAATACGATGATTTACTTCTTTGATGACAAGACCTATTTTTATTTTGTCATTTCGAGATTTCAGCCCAAAAAATATAACACAAAAATAAATGAAAAGACTGTCGATTTAATAAAAAAATATAATTACTTCAAACAATTTTCGTAGCAGAAATAATCCCGTGGTTCTCAATAAAAAGTGAAACGAGGTGTAACGTCTCTCTTAATGGAGTTACTTAATTAATTTCGTAAGAAAAATACTCCCAAATCACGAACACACCGGGAAGACTATGAAAATAGGAAATTGAAATTATCAGTAGGCCGTAAAAGATTTCTTTCGGCTTCCCCGAAAGAATTTTAATTAAAAAGTTTCACAAGTATTCGGTAAAGAATATGTAATCTTTTGTAAATTAATTCATAATTGGCAGCTAACTGCGCCGAAATGTAGACATTCGAGAACTTTACGGAAAGTACGCAATTTTTCGAGTGACAGCGAGTCCAAGATTTTATTTCGCATTATTTGATTCGCATTTTCGTATCCGGATATGAAAATTTGTATTAAGTATGTAAATACAATAACGCTGGAATTTTCGCTTCTAAGCATCTTGAATACTTCAGGTTTTTAAAACAACATTTGCATTCTAGTATTATTTATTTATGACTTTCGGTATCCTGATACCGAAAGTCATAAATTACTATTCCGAACATAAAAGGAATGTCGTTTCAAAACTAAACTACTCTACACGTAAGAAAAAATCGTATTTAAATAGCTGCAATCCTTTATAAGATTTGACTTTACTGACAAATACTTATGACGTGCGCGCCAGACTCAATTTATTTTATTATGTACTAGCTGTTGCCCGCGACTTCGTCCGCGGCAATTTCTGTTATTATAATTAATTAGTTTTTTATTAATATTTAATATAGGTGAATAATTTTCCCCCGTTTTCAAAACATTTTTTATTGATGATTCGCTCCTATTGGTCGCAGCGTGATGTTTTATAGCTTAAAGCCTTCCTCAATAAATGGACTATCTAATACAAAAATAACTTTCCAATTTTAATCAGTAGTTAGCGCGTTCAAACAAACAAACTCTTCAGCTTTATAATATTAGTATAGATTGACAAATAATAAATCTAGCTATAATACACTAACCAGTACGCGATTATTAATGGTTTTTATACAATTCAATTAATTGTTTGTGTCATTGTTATTAATTCTGGTGTCCTACACAAAAAATTGATCATCATGCAGATTTTAAATCAACATCATCATTTCAACCTTAAGAAGTCCAGTCTTGGACAAAGACCTCTCCCAAGGATTCTTCGTTCCATGGGAAGATATTGCCATACGCACCACGCAAGCAAGTTTGCGAGCAGTGTCTTTAGTTTCTTGTGCTTCCGACGCTGCTGCCCATCGGAAGCACCCTTATGTTGGAGAAAAATATGTATTTGGATAGGAATTTGTTAGATTTAGATAGGATTTGTTGGATTTGGGAAGGAAATGAAAGCGTTGGGATACTACTCACTCACACTGGATGATTGGGGGAAAAGCAATAGCAACTCGGGAGGCCGGGCTCGCATATTTGATACCATACTTGCAACCACTGACCAAGTAGTTGAGGATGACACCCCTGACAAAATACATTTGAGTGATGATTAAAGCCATAATTGAATGATGTTACAATGAAGATATGATTATGGCGTGTAACACATTAGCAAATCAGCGGAAGTTATGCCCAAAAAGTGTAATCCAGGTCAGGAGAGTCACATTGAAAAATATGGCAGCTTTAAAAATACACGACAAAGACAAACACCCCAGCTTTCAATTAACGTGATCAAATTTTAACGGGACTTAAAAACACTTTTACGGTAAGGGAAATAAGTACCATGTACTTACTTTCAATTTTAATGGTAGAAAAAGAGGTTATATTTTAATGGAGAAACTGTGTCTGGCTGTTGTAGAACACATTTAGAATATTCAGGTTGCTTTTAACGTAAGACGTCTTATAGATTAATTTAATATGTTCTGACGTTATATACATCATCAATAAGGTAATTTTAGAGAATTCCAAAAATTAGGGATCCGTGACTGAAGTCGAAGTTAAATAATTTATTCATCGTATAAGATATTTTAAATGTCATATGGTGAACGTAGACTTTTAATACACATTATCATTTACATTAATATTATTGTTGACGTCACTAACTTATTATAGCTAAGTTTAGTGCCGCTTCCAAAGCGAAGTGCAGAAGAAGTGGCAACAAACTGCACAGCGCATTTTCTACAAATGACGTCTACTTACAATCTACGACATACTTAGAACTAAATGTGTGGACTTAAGCTTACATTGTCATGTCATAACATAAAATTCTGTGATATTGCAAGTAGAAATAGTAAGAATTAACACAACTTTTGCTACTTACATAATTGTTTACAATTAATGTTCACACAAATACGAAAGCTTGTTCAACACTACAACATTTTGAACAAAGTTGTAAATACTGAAGAGAGAATTTACAGTAAAAAATACAATAAATAAATCTAAAATACTAGCTCATTTATTCAGTTAGATGTTTCAGGACAATTTCCAAAACGTGAGTATTCTTGAAATATTTATTTTTATGCTTTAAATGGCGAAGATCGTCCCAAAGCACGCGTTCCCGCGCGAGCATCACAGGTTCTAAGGCGTAGTTTAATATGCAACGAATTTAATAGTTAATGCTCGCGACTGCGCGCGTGTGTTGCAAATTACTCCACACTCATTCTCTGGAGAGCTGCGGATTTATGCTACGGTGAGATGTTGCGGGTCGGTATTTACCTGTAACATCACCTATAAAAAATCTGGTTTCGATCTGTATATCTGAAAAAAAAAATCTATATGTTTAATTCGTGGTACTTTAGAGTTTAGGCAGGGTCGCCATGTAATAGGAAACAAGTAAAAATCTCAGATGATGCATTAAGACTCCTTTATCCAATGATACTACAAACATTATATACTTATAACTACTTACAGCTATACCTAAACCGCAGTACGAATGACAACATAGGTACAAGTAAATTCTAAACTACGAGTATATTTTTATACGTAGTATCCATGAGAAATTTAGCATTTCCTGGTAAATTGCTTCATACTAACTCCATGAAGCAATTTACAAACATCTCTAGGGTCCCTTGTTGGGACCGAGTTCTGTTGCTGCGGTTTGCTGACGATACGAGTTCTAGTGAAACTAAAATGTACTTAGTTTGCCGTTCAGATTTTCTTACGTAATTCTTTATTAAGGTCGACCACAGAAGGTTTTCATCTTTAGGCTGATAGAAGCAAAATCAACTAAGATTGTAATCAATCAATTCTGCAAAAGCGCTTTATTGGATTTGAATATAACTTGCCATACTGACAGATAATTATATTTTAAGGTTCTTGATTGATGAAATAGGACGAAGCGGGCAAAAGCTAGTATGTTATTATTTCTATGAACTATTGCATAAAAATAAAGCCTAGTTTATCTGTTTATTGAACATCGCATTAATGCTACAGGTATTTTTGTTTCCCGCAGAACGATTAAACATATAGCGACTATGGGGAATGTTTAAAAATATAGCGTAGAAAATATTCGTTAGTTAAAATCCATTATTTCAAATTACGGTGCTCAGCCATGTCATTGAAGTAATAAGATGCTTAACCAGTAAAATGATATCCGAAATAGATACAAAGGCCGGCCCCAGGAGAAACGCACCGAAACCACTTAGAGATATTAAGGACGACTCGAGAACTCAAAATTCGGCGTGTTGTGGCTTTGTCAATGAGGGTTACTGTTACGTCATACGCCAATACTCAAGTCATGTTTTGGAGGAGTTAGGGCATCGAGATAATAAAAAAACTACGATAAAGAGGACATGCATATATATATATCTCCATAGTGCAATGGAAAAAACATCCCCAAATAGGCACATCAGTAAAAATATTACCTTAATAGTCCAAAAACTCTTTAAGACATAATTAAAGTTGCTATAAATTTTAAGGAATATCTTATGGTAATATATTTTTAAAATTTATTCATCCTATTATAATTGCCCAACGAACTTTAACCAAACATAAAATTCCAAAATCTAATTAAATATATACTTATTAATGCTTATTTTAGTATGACATATTGAAATAACAAAAATGTATTTAAATATCACATTGAGGTCTTGGGACAAAAAAATTTTTATAAATAAAAATAAAAATTTATTTTTAAAGAAATCGAGTATTTAAATCGTCAAGGTTTTTACTTTTCAGAAATCAATTATGTCGGAAAGTAAACTAACAATATTTTCTTATCAAAAATTAAACAGTAATTTCCCGGACAAGCCTTTGTGTCAGCTCGCCGCTATGTATGAATGGACTGGACACGTGTTCTACAAACAACCGCAATTCATCGCATTCCACTTAAATCAGCCGAATACAAGTGTAAATCTCGGGTGATTCGGCAGTTCTTAAAAAGAGGGTGTTTCTCGAGAAATGCCCTCTTTGTTTTCGACAGGCAACAGGCCCACTCTGTCCTGGTCGAGAGTACCAAACCCCTCTTGACACGCTTCATTTTTACCTTTCCTTTACTTGAAACTGGAGCGAGGGTGTGCTTTCTATGCGCCGTGTATCAGCCTTCGTTATGAATTAACTGGATTTTTTAATATTATTTCTAAAGATACCGCCACTTCATCTGTTCTGTACGTTAGTAAATTGTATAAAGATAACATAGAAAAAATGTGTTTGCATCAGGGTCTAAAACACATTTTCATTCCCATGGGAAAAAAATATATTGTGAAAAATGTAGTTCTGAAATTTTCCGTGAAAAAATAGAATCATATTTTTATAGTTTCTCTGGACAGTAACAATGATTAAAAAGAACATGGAGAACTGAAGTACCAACCAAGAACTGGGAGTATTTTAGATGTATGTTTGTTTCATCCGCTCGCTAAAGGTCCTTTATCAGGCAATTTTCTAAGAGGGAGAAAATATAAGATTAATTAATGTTTTACCACACTCTTGTTAAACACATAAGATAATTTTAATAATAAGCTGATATAATTATGTTTACCTTACCAATAATTTTGAAATATTTGACATCTTTTCTTTAAATATAATTCTAAGTAGGTAACTAAATAACTTTTTTTGTATATGGAGATGAAAGTCAGAATGAGTCTTCTCGGCACTAATATAATGATTTTTCTTCGGGCAAAATACTCCGAATCTCTTCGAGTCTACTTTAGAATATGCTAGACTATTTCTTCCACTCTGGATTCAAAATAATGATCTCACCAAAAAGTATTACGAGTATGTTGGACCCTTGAGTAACAATCTACTAATACTATTTCACATGAATGGAATGCAAGCTTAGTTGTAATTCACGGGAAGCAAATGAGACAATGAGAGCAAATTCAGTAAACACGTTATAAAACTGTGCAGTTTTTCATAAACATAATTGCAATAGATTTACGGCAACAATGATTCACATTCAACATTTCCCGTAACATTTCCCATGCCGGCATATTCTACGCGCATCGAGAACGACTTTTCCCATCGGGTGCGGTGCACTGCGGCCGTGGCAATGCACTTTCGCTGACCCCTTGCCTCCTCCCACAGAGCGGGTCTCTTTCACTCTTACCACTTTCTTCTTTGTCGGTCCCCCTCGCACGCGCGGTTGCGCCTGCGCTTCCCGGGTAATAACATTCTACGACGCGGTACGCCGCCAGAGTGGAACGGGTTCTGTCGATGACTTGGACGATTATTTGTATGAGAGACAATGGTCGACATGGATGCATTTAACTCATTACTGTAGATACGAATAAAAATCAGAATCACCAGTTATCAATGACGTCACGTCACGCTAAGATTAGTTCAGATTACACTACCCTAACTCCGACCACAGCCTAAACCTACGCAAATTAGATACGAAAGTGTCAGCGCCTAGAATGCATCGTCCCTGCTGAGTCATAATAGCGCGAATGAATGTTTCATTAGAAACGCAGCGCGACACAGCACTAACTCATCTCATAAAACAGGAGAAAGCATTACTTCAACTCACCTACAATCGTATCAATACTACCTATATGGTACAGATAAACTAGCGAGTCTGCGAAATGAACATTGTACATCATATTGAGCAGTCATACATCTATTTCCAGTAAGTGGAATAACTTTCTTGCTTACGAGAGCGCTTCGACGGCCTTTGTTAACGCCCTACATAGTTCCACTTATCTCGCTGCATTCCAGTCGAATGATCTTTCTATACGATATTCTTTTAGCATCGAGACGAATATGTGCATATTTTTCCATCGATTGAACGAGAAGGTGTTCGATGAGGTTTTACTAAATTTAATTTCACAGTGAAGGAATATTTGTAAAGTATCGCGAGTCAAGTTACGGATTACGTGGGAGTGCGCAGGAATGATCCCGTACAATTTGAGAACGAGTAGTGAAGTGCGCGTTCGAGCTACACGGATATTTGAACTCTATCTATAAAAAAATTAGGACGACATTCGTTAGCATCACCCTCAGGGGGACGACGTTCTAGGCTGTCGAGCATATTTCTAGGCCCGGTCCGTAAGGTTTGATAGGGATTTGTCTGTCAATGTATTTTAGCACATATGTGTGAGCATTTGGGTGCACATTCGACTGTGCGAGTGATGCCCGTGGGAGAGTCTGCGACGGGTAGCATTCCATCGCACAATGAGTAATTTAAAAATTCAAAAACTCGTCGAGGCTCGGCGTGCAAGGTGAGGCGATCCTACGAGTGCCGCTCTGCAATTGAGACTGTTATCTGCTGCTCGCGAGCACCATACAATGCGACCGGGAATAACGCGCCGCTGAATAACGGGGTTACCTAAATATATCACCCTACATCATTGTTGAAACATGTAAGACCCTCTCCACCACCGCATAACCTCGCATCAAATTGATAGAAATTGTTTACGTAAATAAAACTGAGAGGGATTCGATACCAGTTCATTCTTAATTCCGGTATGAACGTCGAACATACCTCCGGTGGTGGAGAGGGTTTTACATGTTTCAACAATTAGGAGGAGGGTGGCTTTTCTTTGTGGTTGCGGCCGGATCTAATTGGTAAACATGCAGCGATCCGGTGCAGGCGATCATAGGATACTGCGCTTCATTTTAAAATTAAATTCCTTGAATTCGTGTATCCGTAAGCATAATAACGGTATTGGAACTCAAACTCGTTGGTTTTTCGAATTCCAAAATAGGTATTTGATTGCAATTTAATTATTCAGTCAGTATTCGCTGCATATGCTACACGTCTGTTTTGCGGCAGCTCTGATATGCCGATTGATCTGTTTCATGCATACTTGAATGTTTTCGCTATCATGTGAATTTGACGTGCACTTTATTGGACGAAATGGAAATCACATATGAAATGTGCACTTTAATTATTTGTTTTCGAATGTTTGTTATACATTTGCATTTCAGTTTGCGAGTGCTATCACAATGTTGATTTTTAGAGTAATTTAGCAGAATTTTTAATATTTTGTTTTATATCTGTTAAGCATTAAAACTATAGCGATTATCACGTCGCAATTTTTAGTCCTTTTTTTCTGTATAATGTAGGTATACATAAAATGAAATAAGATCTAGCGTAATTTCAGCCATTATCTCCATAAATGTAAAACCAGAAATTAAAATTAAAATAATTACAGTTATTAGTAATTATCAACTCGAGGTGTACGAACAAATCTTGAGACTCAACGGGCTCGAAAGCGGTAACTCCAATTCCAAATAAAATTACACCCTAATGGAATATTGTTAGTGAGTTGAAAATCGTTTGATCACAATAATTTAATTCCTGCAAATTTTATATTTTACTGAAGCAATGGACTTTAAAGTTGTAACAATAAGATTGAAATTAGCAAAACGACTAGGTGCATTTTCCACTTCCGACGATAGGATTGTAAACTTTGGGTGGTTATAAAAATGAGTGAAATTCGCTTGAAGACGGCGAAAAGTTTTCCTGTGTTGACTGCAGTGGGAATATGTTACAGTGAGGTGGTAAAAACTGGGCCGTAATTAGTCTTCGGAGCCGAACCGTGAACAGATGGGGAGTCGAGTGGCGAGCCGGCCGCTGACTCGCTCCGCAGGGTTAGACTGCGGTCACAGACAAAAAAAACATAATTTTTTCAGCAAGGTACACGATGTATAGAAATTGTATAATGATATATTTTTTAAGTATATTTGACGGCAATCGAGCAGACGAGCCACCTGAAAGGGGCGTGATAATACATACCTACACATTATCACGCCTCTTTCCCATGGGGGTAGGCAGAGACCATGGATCTCCACTTGCTACGATCCCTATAAACTTCTTTCGCTTCATGTCCATCACTTTTTTCATTGATACTCCTTTCTTCTCATTTACTTTACTCCTTGATATTAAAAGCATCTCCCTCATCTTCTTAAAACTATTGTAAGGGTAAAATATAGTATTGAGCCAGCGACACTAAAAAGAGGAACGAATGTAAATAAGCTTTTATAGCCGCCAAAATAAAGCAAAGAACGTGTCGTTTTTAAATCGGACCGCAAGCCTGCGCCAGCCATCGAATTGAAACAGAAAAAGTTGTTTACGTAGGCACAAAGTTAGAAAAAGCGGATAACTTTGAGCCGAGTACGACTCTCGCTTTGATACTTCTACAAGTATGAAAAGTCCTGTTGATTAGCCCTTGGACTTTTTATTCCGACGTATCTTTTCGTCTTATTGCAATTTTCTCTCGTTTAATGCCTCCAAACTAATTAATAGCGAGGGAATATTAAATGTCATCGGAATATATTAAGAGAGAATGATAAAAAAAGGATTGTAAAAAAATTTAAATAAATATGGTTAGCTTTCGGAGGGAAAAGAATCCACATCTTTGTTAAGTTTAAAATGAATACCTATTTCCCTTGATCACGGCATCACATGTGAACGGCTTGACCGATTTGGCTAATTCTTTTTCTATCATGTTTGTTTTTCTCAGGGGAAGGTTCTTATGAAAGGAAATATTAAGAATATAGTGCGGAAACTTGAACAAAATTGAGAAAACATAAACGACAAAAAAACTTGCGAAACGTTCGCCGGGACATCTATATATATATAATCTTAGGCATAGCTTTTTTTTCGCCGTCCTTATATTTAATTCTGTTTAAGAGGTCCACGTGAAAAATCAGGGTGAGTAGAATGAAACAATTCAGAAGAAGATCTTAGTTGATTCAAGGATATTGCATAGGGGAAATAAAGAACACAAGAGCGTAACTCTCTTGGAGGGCGCTACAATGCTAACAGAGTGAATATTTGTGATCATCAATATGAAAGTACTATTAGCTACCATAATATAGTGATAACATGACAATGGTCGATAATGATGAAGGTTAGTTTGACTCACCGTTTCGGACGCCGTGTAACGCCCGTTGCTGCACTCAAGTAGTGAAGATTCACTCACCTGCAAAACAAAATGAAATACGTTACCATTTTGAAAACCAATAAAAAAGGTTTGAACCGATTTTGAAGAAATGTAATTTTTCAATTCGGTTCGTAAGTGACAGAATTATGCGGTAATAATATGAAGTCGGTAAGAAAAGAAGTACTCATATAATGTTTACCGATATCTGAGAATCTCTTTGCATAATAAATTTGGGGTTGTGGCGGCTGTTAATACATTGTTCCGAAAGAAAAATTATGCACTTTTATGCCTAGAAACACAGTAAATCTGTTCGAAATTATTTTTCTTTCAATCTTACTTTCAATGATTACATCCGTGCAGTCGTTAAAATTTCCTTCTTTGTCCACACATTTTTTATGTATTTTTGTCTATAATCAAATGAAGTTGTCAAATGTAGAAAAACATCCAATTTTATTTCTATAATTCTAACAATAAGCTTCAGAATTAATTCTCCTATGCAAAGCAAAATGACCAATCAAATGCAATACATCTAACGCGTTATGCATAAATAATTCAGCATCAAAGGAGACTGGGTCAGAATCTTGTTTTAGTGGAATCATGGGGTAGGGCGAGCAATCTGCGCTTAACTTCATTACTGAGCGAATTGCTAAACGTTGCTATTGTTGACCACGCCGACTCTGAGACCGGCTTAGGTGGTTAGTCATGCAAATAGACGAGTTGTGTCCGCATTGCAGTGCACAGAGTGGAGGAAATATGGCAAGATTCATGGTTTTATTAATAAGAATCGTTAAGCGTTTCCGTTGTTGAATAGGAAGCTTGTTTGAGACATTAACAGCCTCCGTGGTCCAGTGGTTAAGGCGTTTGCCTGTTGACCCGGGGGTCGTGGGTTCGATTCCCACCGGAAGCATACTTTGTTTAGTTGTTTCCAGTTTGGTTAGGACATTGCAGGCTTGAATCACCTGATTGTCTAATAATAAAGATGATTCCGTGCTTCGGAAGGCACGTTAAGCCGGTGGTTCCGGCTGCCATCTGGTAGTCGTTAAAGGAACCACATCAGAGGCCGAGAGGCGGTTCCGAAGAACTCTGACACCAGGGTGTGCATGGTCGATTGACCGTGACACCTACACGAAATGATGATGTTTGAGACATATTGCTTTGTTACTATGGTCTACAGTTACATCTTGATTAATAATGTCTTTCAGCGCAATCTGCATGACGTTCACACTTTTAAACAAACTGTTATAGTGAAACATTCAAATGAAGCTTGTGAGTATTTTGTCATATTTCTTGCCTACTGGTCTGCTGGTCAAAGCCTTTTGCTCCAATATGCTAAAATGTAACTGAAACACGCCGGAATTTTCAGATTTCAGATATATCTCTTTACTACTTTGACCTGCAATTGTCGCCCGACAATGTCTTTAACTAAAATCTTCCAGATGTCTACAGTAATTAAGCAAACTTGAATACAATCGCTTTTCTGTGTGACTTCATCCTAATGGGGTTAAGTTGCTTTGAGAAAATAGTAAATTAAGTGTTAAAGAAGATCCATCAATACTTTTAGTAACTATCGAAGTCCATTTGTAGTCCCCAGTTATTTTTTACTACGTAACGCATTTAAAAGCGGTGTTCGCTATTGTACCTACAAAAAATCCTGCCCTGAAAATAATTTCAAGACATTTTACTAACATATTTAGGGCTAAATCTCTATTTCATACTTTTTTAGTAGTCATAAATCAAAAATTATGTATGTCTACATCAAAGGCCAATACTAAGACAAAATCAATCTAAGTTATGTATAATAATATAATACCTGGGATCACAGACACACATTGGGGTCTAGTCAAACCATTTCTCGCTATATTAACCAACAAAATCACTGCATACATCTCCGATTTAATACTTCCTGCACTAAACACATGCACAAATAGCCGAACAGTTGTTGGGAACAATTTCCGGGATGAAAATCTATCAAAACAGGAACAGAGCGAAATGATTTTCGGTTAATAGACGTTTACGGCACAAAGGATGATAATAGAGCCTTTATTAATAATTTCGGTGTTCGCCGTGTTATCACTGATGAGCAGACACGCTGCACTAAATAATAACCGCAATAACGTGTGCATTTTAGGCATTTCAGGACCGCACAAGTAGACAGACTTTGTATCCTAACGAATATTATAAATGCGGAAGTGAGTTTGTTTGTTTGTTACGCTCGCACGCTGTAACTACTGGACCGATCATCATGAAATTTTGCATAAACGTTATCTGGGGTACGGAGAAGGACATAGGGTACATTTTATCCCGGGAAAAAGTGCTGTTCCCGAGGGATCGACACTGACGCAGGCGGAGCCGCGGGCGAAAGCTAGTTTATTATAAAATTAGGATAGTATCAATAACGCAGACTACCAATTTTTTTTTATAAGTTCAACTATAAATATTTAATACAGAATACAAATAAACTGAATAGTTGTGTTGTTAGAACAATATTCCGAGATGAAAATCTATCAGAACAGGACCGTGCGGACCAGAGCGAAATGATTTTCGGTTAATAGACGTTTTCAGCACAAAGGATGGTAATAGAGACTCTATTATAATTTCGGTGTTCACCGTGTTATCACTGATGCGCAGACACGCTGCACTGAATAGTAATCGCAATAACGTGTGCATTTGATAAAGGCATCAAGGACTGCACAAACAAACACATTTACAATAATATTATAAAGCTGAAGAGTTTGTTTGTTTAAACGCGCTAATCTCAGGAACTACTGGTTCAAATTGGAAAATTCTTTTTGTGTTAGATAGTCCATTTATTGAGGAAGGCTTTAGGTTATAAAACATCATGCTGCGACCAATAGGAGAGAAGCATCAATAAAAAATGTTTCGAAAACGGGGGAAAATTATTCATCTAACTTATAAAAATAAAATAAATTGCCGCGGACGAAGTCGCGGGCAACAGCTACTTTTGTAGATAAAATTAGGACAGTTTCAGGAACGCAGAGCAGGCTAATGGAAATTTTAAGAAAAACATGTTCAGCTTCGAGGACTCATCCATCAACGTATCAGCTCAATGACTTATTTTGTATTGTCATCGAATTTAAATATGTAAAACTGCAACTCAATCTTTTAAAGATAACTGCTTTAAAATTCAGATGCAAATTTTGACCCAAACAAACAAAGAAACATACATTTTCCAGAAAAATGTCCTTTTATTTACTCTCAAAGAAGAAGAAAGAATTCGCAGAATTTGAATACTGTATCAACGATTTGTTTTAAAAATCTGCGATATAGACACCACTTTAACCAAGCTGAATGCAATTTGAATTATTACTATCGCTTAGAATTGAAATGTTTGGATTATTTCATTCGCAGTTAACGCGAAATGTATGAAATGAAGTTATTTAAGCGAATTACTAGTTTCCATTTTATGTTGTTTTGTTTCATCGTCTCTTTATTTATGTTTGACCTATTTCGGCAAGTGAATGAAACAGTAATACATTTTTTTTATGACAGATGAGTGAGATTTCATGTGATATGCTGGACATACATAAATAATGTCAAAAATAAATATATCTGGATATCAGCGTTTGAGTATTTTGGCATTACTTGATATGTTTAAATTCCTTGAAATCGATGTATAATTCTAAAAATGGCGAGTAAAGACAATTTATATACATACATATTATCACGTCCCCGTAAAGGATAACCCTTACGAGGTAGACAGCGTCTAAGGCTATTAGACATACCAAAGGCCGCGTTTAGCGTGTTGGTTGACGTGTAGGTGAAAATAAAATCAAAATAATGATCGGTTGCTTTCGCGTTTCATGTTTCCTTAAAGCCCATTCTCTCGGCCAGCTAATACGGCCAGCTTACGCGGGCAGAGAAGCAGTTTTTATTTTCTCATAGAGATTCCATGAACGAAAAAAAATTGAAAAAAAAATTTGATGTCCCATAAACAGCAAATAATAATTCGGAATTCTATGAAAAATCTGTTATTTTTTTCCTTTTTCATTTTTTTTTCTTATAATTGTCTAATTTTTATTCGTTTTTAGTTTAATTCTGTAATCTATTAGTGATGCTGATTCCCCGATTTAAATATCGCCCAAGGTTTTAAAATCAACCTGTATAGGTCTTTGATTAACAATTATTGTTTGTCAATGATATTTTCGCAAATCACACATGATCCTATTACTATACAAAAACCGGCCAGTTTTCAAAACGAATATATGATATTTTTATAAAAAAAAATTCAACAGCATTCTTTTGGAATTTAAACATTAGAGATTTAAACATTAGAATACGTTTTTGATAACATTCAAAAACGTATTCTAATGTTTAAATCTTTTACACGCGTGCACAATAGAATGTTAAATGTAGTCTCTATGTTTATATTGTTGATGTGCCTAATAAATAAAATAAAATACTGAAACTGAATTGATGTTTTCCGATTTTTTTCTGTACATATGTGTATTGTGTGTATGTACGTATGTTCTTTCTTAACTCTTAAACGAATTATCTGAATGTTATGAAATTTAGTAGATAAACATTTAGATTAGACGTACAGGACACAGGATAATTTTTTCTCCAGTTATTAACGTACCTTCTGTTTAGTTAAGAAATCGTAATATATGCGAACGGAGTCGCGGGCACAACCAGTAATGAATAAAAACTTACTTACTATATATATACGGCTCCACTAGTATCATTTGAACACGGAAATCAGTTTTTTTTTAATGTTGTTAAAACACTACTACATAACAAATAGGATTCCGGTGAGTTTATTTGTTCGGAAATAGTTCAATTTGAAATGTACACCACTCTTTTACGGATGAAAAATGTAGAAGTATTGAGTATTCAACAGGATTCAATAGGATGTCCAATTAGGATCAGACAAGTGCCAGTTAGACTCTAGCGGCGCAGTTTCCACGCCATTAAATTCTGAACTTCTGATCACATTTAAATAAAAGTTTTTAACAAAAAGCTGAACCTGCTACAACATCATGATCATCATCACCTTTTTACTACCCACTACTGGCACCCTTCTTTTGTCTACGCCATCTCTATTTCTAGCAATTGCAATCTAGTAATTTGCCTTATATCGCCAACCCATCTAGCTGCCGGCTCAAATGCTACGTTTCCGATTTCTGGAATACCACTCGATGAATTCTTTACTCCAGCTACCATCGTTCCTTTTAGGCAGGTATCCCAGTTCTGATTCAAAGTGGTAGCCCTAGGCGTGTAAATGTACGCTTGACGGACTGAGTTACCCCTCCTAGGATATGTCGAGCATATACGCTTTTGTACCGAACTGCGCAGCGTTGGACACCCACCGACCTGCCGGCCTATTTGCTAACTCAGTGTACAACGTTTTGATAGTCACCTCAAAAAAGATTGCGGCTTTCGAATGATTGACTATTTTTATTAAAGATATATTAAACGTAATGTATTATGATGTGACTATCAAAACGTTGTACACTCGATAGGCCGGCAGGTGGTCGGACGACCAGACTAAGGTCGCAGGAAGACGCTGGATGCAGGCCGCTTCCAACCGGTCATGTTGGAAATCCTTGGGGAAGGCCTATGTCCAGCAATGGACTTCTTGCGGCTGAGATGATGATGATGATACGCTTTATATAGACTAGGAGAGCTTTCGGTAGAAAACGATACTTGTATGATATTGAATGTTTTCGCGATTGTTATACATTGTTACGAACTTTTAGCAGATTGATCTGGGTCTTGGATGTTTATCTATATAAGTATCTATTATAAAATATAGTATCGTTGTGTTAGTATCCTACGACACCACTTCACAACTTAGTGTGGCGCTAGCTCAATTTGTGTGATATGTCCATATATATTTATTTAGTATTCATTAAATTCATTCACTTAATATAGTTTTATTGTTTGTATTTTACATTTTTCACAATTTTCGTTTCGAAAACAGGTAGACTAAGTTGAGATTTGTCTATTGTATCGTATGTTATTAATTAATTAAAACTCTCAACATAAACACGTGTATAAACACACTTTTCTCTATAGGACTTGGATTGGGTAGTCAATAATAAAACTAGCTACTTCATAAATGAAAGCAAACGCTTTTTAACTAATAAATCTTACACACACGGAAAACAACAAACAACCATAATATCTAAATTCGGGAAACGTTGTTTATTTTATACATTTGTGCAGATGAATAGTTTCATAAAAACGTTGAAGTGATAGGCGCGTCGAGTACATCAGAAAGTTATTAAAGGGGAATAATTCGAAAAGGCAACACAAACATATTCCGTAGTCAGAGGCGGCGACAAGTGCCTCGATATTACGCGCTACGCGGAGCGTAAGGCAAGCTCAGTGGATCACACGCCAGACGTGTATTGACGTTGGCATGTCAACCATACCAATATCGCATGAAAATTTTGCGAATAGGGTAGGCTTTTCTTTATTTTATATATCACCGATAATAATTCGAGCGGGCGAGCTCCGTGGCGCCGTGGGTAACACGCTAGCCTGCGACACGAGGGTTCCCGGGTTCAATCCCCGGCCAGGTCAAAATGGAAAACAATATTTTTCAGATTAACCTGGGCCTTGGAAATGAAATGAAATGAAATAAAGTAAAATATAGTATCGTTGAGTTAGTATCCTACGACACAAGTTCACGACTTACTATGGGGCTAGATCACTTTGTGTGATATGTCCCTAAATACATTTTTTATTTAATTATATAATAGGAATCGGCGTTACTAACAGAGAAGACCTTTTTCTTAACTTTATGCACTATTACCGAGTATAATTTTAGTATAACTAACATTTGCTCGCAACTTCGCTTGCGTATAAGAAGATCCATCGGTGACTTTTCCGGAATTAAACTTCTTGACTACATTCTGATTTTCAATAGATAACCTGGTACATAAAAAAATAAGGCTTTCCTTTTCATTACAACTGCCTTAAATAGGTAATTTTCTGCCAACCTAAGGGCACCGCTATCGCCACGATTTTTCCTGATAACAATAAAATTCGTTTCATGATTCACCTTACTTAGTTCAACTTTAATTGTGCAGTTCATACCATGTTCAGAAATTTACTGGAAGTAAGCAAGGTTTTCTCAAGTTTAGATGAATTTGGTTGAGTGCAGTTGCGTAGCCCCGAGCTGATCATAAGTTAATGCAGTGTCTGCTTAAAGTTTGCACGTCAGTCCCAAGTCTAAACGAAACTTAACAAGATCTTACTAATTACTTGCTTACTCTAGGAATATAGGATAAGTTAGATGCAATTGCAATGTGAAGATATGTAACATAAGATTATGAGACAGGGATTGACTGTATGTATATTTTAATTTATTTAACCTCAATGTGATATTGTTGGCACGGAAATCATTTTCGAGACATGGGTGTGGAAGATGCCTTTAAATGGAGAAAATGTTCTAAGTATACATTAAAAACCTACAGCTTTGATATCTGTAAAGATTGTAAAGTATTCTGTTTTAAACTCTCGCGCTTTAACCTTTCAAGACCCACAGTATTTTTAAAAATAAAATTTCCTAGAGACCCGCATGGTATTACAGAATGCCATATGGTTCTTGAAAGTTTCAGAAGTTGATAACTTTCAAGAACCACATGGCATTTTTCTAAGAGTCTCGTTGTTGCAACGAGACTCTAAGAAAAAGAAGTGTCACTGCGACCACGATTGATGTAACTCGAGAGAAACGTCAGCAGTTATACATAAAGAAAAGGTTAGTGTTAAGTCCTGGCAAAATTAATAATTACTGTAAAGTAAATAAGAATGATATATTAACATTTAATAACGAAATGTCTGTCCAAGTCTAAGTCACAAGTGTCGAAGTAGAAACCCGAACAGACAAATAACGACCACGCAAAGTATAGTTCCTGAGGCACCTCATGTTCGCTTCATTACGTAGTCTACGTCGACTTACGTCATGCGATGTTCGAAACTTAATAAACTTTAAACAATACCAAGACGATGCGTTGTCAGAACTTCTAAAACTCGAAGTGAAACAGCCAAGGAAGTTACGCTCCTATTAAGGTACACATTGTGTCTAATGTTTTAATAATGTCGGAACAGCAATTAATACATCCTAATTTAATACTTAACGTGTTACGGGGTATTGACCTGTACTTCAAAATTGTTGGATTACTTTGCAGTCCTTTCCTAAGCAAGTTGCCAATTACTTTAGTTCTTGCGGGCTGTCAAAGGTAAAATGTTTACACAACTACTCCAATTGAAAGCGAATAAAGTTAAATGACATACCAGTACCCTAAATAGTTCTCAAGAGTCCAATTTCATTAAATCAAACAACAACATCTGAAGGAAGCGGCCGAACTTCGCTAACTAGGAATTAGTTCACATCTTCAAAGTCGACATTCTTGAGGTAAATAAAATGTCGGAATTAAGGGAGTCTCGAGACTCGAGATGGCGCCAATCCGCGTTCTTTGATCGCGAATACTCCAACAGTTCAATCGTCAATTTTTCCAAAACCTCAACGTTGTTCGCCAACTTGTTTGATCACTCCCACTTTCTTTGTTTCTATGAAAGTATTCGATACGGCAAATTAGTTCGGCAGAAACATTTTGATTGGCGGATTACGCGCGCCCGATAAACTTTTCGGTCTTTCGGCGTCAAAAACCTCTCAAAGAAATTACGTTTTACGCTCTTTGCAAACTTTGTCAGGTAATAAATTATTTATTGTAAAAAAAAACAAAAGCTGTAAAAGATGTTATGTCCATGTTATATTTCAGTGTGAGTCTTCAGTGTATTATTTTCCAGCATATAATGTGAAACATTTTTAAATTGAGCAATAAAGGGAATCCTTGCCGAGCTACCTGGCCTCAGCTGGAGAGAATTTAATAAAGTAACATCTATTTTATCATGAATTATTTTACAAGGTATGTTAAGAAATTTTTAAATTAATCCGAGATTAATTAAAGAGGTAGTTTTAACGGCCGTGTAGGTGAAAATCGCTAAATAATACTTAAATCACACGCTTAGTCTGTTGTATTGAAATGTATGTGACATATAGTGAATTACGTAATGCAAGTGATTACAAATTTTGTATCAGAGATAAGACCTTTTAGTAGAGGTACTACAGAACCAAACAATTATAGAGATTGTATAGACTTAACTTGGAGCAAAGTGCGTTAGGACTATTCTTGCCTATTGGTAAGCAATAAGGAACTGGATCCAGAAATAGCTATGTAAGGAACATAAATAATTACACAGGGCTCTGAGTTCGGAGTAAAACCCACACGTGTTCGACGTAATCTACTTTCTCGGTCCACTGTAAAAGCTATGTAACCGAAAAATTACGTTTTACAACATCCTAATATTATAACAGTTTTATGCCTAAACAGCGTAATCATCTTATCAATCAACAAAAAATAACCGTGGCTTTATTTCGCCGACTTAGGCTTAGGCTATTTTATGTTAAATAAATAAGCATCTTATGTGTGTGTGAGTGTACATGGTTCATCGTAAACAAGATACTTGAGGCAAATAGGCTTAATGTAAAAATGTTGAATGTAAAAACTTTAAAAAAAAGTTGAACTTACCTTAAGAATTTATATTCTCTTCAAAATCCGATTGTTATCATGAAACAATTTTGTAGAACAGGCTGTTAATGCTTTACTTTTAAAAAGCTTTTATAACGGAGGTGTCATGACCCGTCTCCGACTCGACATATTTTTGTCGTAAAATTTCGGGAAGTACTGCGCAGCTCCATGAATAAGTAAGCGACAAAATAATTGGTTGGAGTTATTAGTGAGCATTCACACACGTGTCATTACTATCATTATATTTTATTCAGAGCTAAATTAAAGATGGAATCAAAGTACGTTATCTAACAGAAGGTTAGAAAGTGTTTGAGCTACATCGTCAAAATAAAAAGTTAGGAGAAGGTGGTTATTCATGAAATGGGCACAGGAAAATGGATTAGTATAAAAAAAAATAAAGAAAGAAATATAGTTTATTTGGCAACATTTGTCGTAACTCTTTACCTTGGCCGAATAGACTTCATATTGTCAGTCATCTTCGCCTTATGCATTTGGATTTCTATCAAATGAAAATATTATTACGATTCTTAGATAAACTGTTAGTGTAGTAAGTCTAGTTGACAGAAGCGAAAAGTACTTTCAAGTTACGTCATAATGCACTGCACACCCGCAGAGATTATCGTATAAGTAGTTGACGACAGTTTAAAACATTATATTTAAAACATAAGTTGCCAACTGGACATTGTGTGTCCAGATTCACATGTCCAGCTAGCATATAACCCTCGGGAAAGATCCCTTTAGTGGAGTCCATTACGGCGGGAGACTACTTTGTTCCGATTAAAGATAAAGTAAAACTCACATAAAGGACAGACCGCACGTGTGTTAGGAAACGTATGGGTTCAACTCTACTGGTAATATTATCTGTGAAGTAACGAGTAACTGGAAAGCTTAGGGTTTTGAATTTGTAGAGAAAAAACGTGACATAACTAAACCTTTTAAAATCTTTTGTTGAAAATAGTCCCTACTCTTATATTTTAACCAACTTAAAAAAAGAGATGGTTATGAATTTGGGTGTACTTTTTTAAATGTTTGTTTCCTCAAAACTCCATTTTTTATGAAGCGATTGGAAAATTCTTTTATTTGTTGAAAGGATATGCATCAAGATTGGTCCCATTTCAATTTCATCAAAATCGGTTCAGTAGTTTATTTGAAGTCGGTTTTTTATATGACATATTATTTATGTAACGTATTTCGTATAAGAAAATAAGCGTGCATCTGATATATCTTCGCCATCTAATGAAAGTAGCAACATTAAAAGCACGCATTTGACATAGGTCTAGTAAACTTTTGGTTACAATAGCTACTCGTATATGTAACACTGCCTGCTCACTCTTTAAGCAAAACACTTATTATAAAAACAAATAAGTGCTTGATGATATAATTAGTTTTTTAAGTACACTTACAAATACGAAAGAAAATTAAAATTATAAACGAAAATGCGTATAACCTAATTTTAAATAACGTTGAAACTAATCCAAGTGTACTGTATCCTAACCGAGCTGCAAACCCAACAATATTTCAGGAGCAAAACCTTAAAACTTCGTTCGCTGGCCACCGTCATAATTCCTTTTCATGGTGAGCACGTTAAAGCAAGCTTTTGCCGGCACCGTAATCTCATCCATTCAACGCACGTCGAATGTTTATTAACATATCGACCATAAAATGGACAGGCGCGAATCTATGTCGATTTTTTCCGACTTCCCGCTACAGACGGCTTTCATACAGCCTTTTTGCGATGGTGCTTCCTCGTCTAGTATTTTTTCCATGAAAACGCCTACTCTATTTACTCGATAAAAGCACAGCGGTTTTAAAACGGCCATGTTGGCGGATGCAATGAAAACATCCTTGCAATTGAAAAATATATAATGTTTGGAAAAGCATAGAGTGCGCAACAAATGTCCAATCTCCGCTGAATGGGTTCAATATTAATCAAGGCGAAAGAAGAAATCTTAAGAATTCAGTTGCTTCTTCTTCTGTTTAACTAGTAAACAATAATTATAAGTTAGAGTATGGCAATATCCTCCCATGGAACAAAGAATCCTTGGGAGAGGCTCTTGTCCATCAGTGGACTTTTTGCGGCTGAAATGATGATGATGATAAGTAAGCAACACCGTCCATTTTATGATTCAAGTTTATCTTCGTACTCGTATATTTGGTGAGCATGGCTATTCCACAGAAAAAGTCTACAATAGGTTGAAAGAGCATTCATTCTAGAAAGTCTTTGCATGACAATATTATATTATTAAAATATGTAAGTAAGTAAATATGTTTGTTTCACGTACAAAGTTAGCAACTCGCCGACATGTTTCAACCTCATTCGGAGGTCTTCCTCAGGGCAAATATAAATCAACCCGTTATTACATACTTTAATAATGAATATATCTCACATTAGATTTAATCAAAAAATTTCATATTAGTCGGAGACCTCTGAAAAACAAATGAAAGTACTGAAATTTCCTTGTGCCATTTGGTGCCGAGTACTGCAGAAATCTGCTATTACACGGCCATAAGCCGATTTTAGCAGCATATATATATTGCCGTATCTGTGAAAGCAGCTAATTTTACATATACGCGCCAAAGTAAGAGCACTAGCACCTGTGTAATCAGGTATATACGTAGATAAATGGAGTGCTAATACAGCTAGTGCCAGCGTGTCGCCAGTCGCCACTGCAGCATTCATTAACATTGATATTAAGAGACTAGAATCCCCCGTCGTAATAACTAATTTTCTGCAAAATTACAGTTATAACACTTCGTCTGCGAGCTTCACATCGTTCTATTTGGATATGAAAACAATATGAGTTTGTCTGCAGTTTGGATTTCGAAATGCGTTTCTGCATCCATTCTTTTATTTACATAAATGTTTTAATCGTTCAAATATTACTATACATTTTTAAAAGCTTGATGGTTTTTTCGATGTCATATTCATATTCATTTATTCGCTTACATGTACAGCATAAAGTTGACAAAATTATTGTGCAGATTGACATGTACCCAGTTAGGGTGTGGCAATTATAATAACAAATTAAATTAAATTAAATTTTAGTCTAATGTTTGCATTTGTGAATAAGAGTTAATACATAAAATTAAAGTCACTCGAAATAGAAAATATATGTCAAAAATTAATATTAATGTAGGTACATTTCACGTGAGATTGAGATAATTAGGTCATAAATTGGTAGATATTTAGGTATTAAATTTGTCATTGAGGAATTCGTCTACAGAGTAATATGCCTTAGATTTATGTAGTGCTTTTAATCGTGTTCTGAATGCCGTGTCTTTGAGTTCAGATTTTATTATGTCGGGTATTTTATTAAATATCTTAATTGACATAACATATGGACCTTTGTGAAACATAGCTAAGTTTGAATTTGGTAACTTTAGTCGATTTTTATGTCGGGTATTAATAGCATGTGTATCCTTTAGTTGCGTAAATAGATACAAATTATTCCTAACGAAGAGGGCTATTTCTAGTATGTATAGTGACGGGAGTGTCAAAATATTTTTTTCGATGAAGTGTGGTTTACAGCTGTCTGGGCTTCGGGTATTAGTGAGTATGCGGATACATTTCTTTTGCATGATGAAAAGGTCTTGCACATCGACGCTATTGCCCCAAAGAATAACTCCGTAACGCAACCACGAATGAGCGTAAGCGTAGTATGCTGATAATGCCGTACCGAAGTTAGTATTCATTTTTAGTATACAAAGTGCATATACAAATCTAGATAATTTTGTTTTTATTTTCGTAATGTGGGTTTTCCAATTTAAATGGGTGTCAATTGTTATTCCTAGGAGGTCAAAATGTTTTACTTCGTCAACGATTATATTGCCTATTTTTAAACTTGGAGATAAGATAAGAGGGGATTTTTGTGGAGGCCTAAATTGAATTATTTTCGTCTTCTTAAAATTAATTTCTAGGTTTTGGTTGTCCAGATAAGTTCTAAGTTTAGTTACCGCGTCTTTTAATACAGCGCGTGATTCATTTGTGCTTTCGCACTGGAATAGCAACGAGACATCATCCGCGAACATTACGCACAGGCTTTTATCGTCTGGGAACAACCGTGGCAAATTGTTAATATATATAAGGAACAACACCGTCTATTATATTCGTGTTGAAAAAATGAGATTATTTAGTTCGTTCGTAAATTTTTTTATTTGTTTGTAACGCTGTTACACCTTACATCTTATCTACTGAACCGATCATCATTAAATTTGACATAAATGCTGTCAGAGGTACGGAGAAGGGCCGAAGACACTTAACAACAAAAAAAAAATTGGTTGTCGGTTTTCGGACGATAATTTTACGTGATAACTTGACTAGCTCCGTGGCGCAGCGGTCAACAGGCCAGCCTGCGACACGGAGTGACCGGGTTCGATCCCCGGCCAGGTCAAGATGGAAAATGATCTTTTTCAGATTGGCCTGGGTCTTGGATGTGTATCTATATATGTATTTGTTATAAAATATAGTATCGTTGAATTAGTATCCCATAACACAAGTCTCGAACTTACTTTGGGTCTAGCTCAATCTGTGTGATTTGTCCGTATATATTTATTTATTTATTTATATTTATAACGTACGAGTATAATAATATAATTGAAAAGTAGAATAAATGGGAATCTCTTGGCCTATCCAAGGGTCATGCTCCTGCAGTGGAGACTAAAAAGACCTGATGATGATGATGGCCTATCCAAGAGATACCCATTTATTCTACTTTTGAATTTTATATAACATTCTCGTCGTCACCATTAGGTGAGATGGGATACAAATGCCTACTTCGATATTTAGTAAAAAAAAAACAAAAAACGGTGGAGGAGAGATACATGCGTCACAAGCCGAACGCTAAGGCCGATCGTGCCTCTCTATCACCTATTCCGCGCTCTCGCTTTTGCACTTGAAACATAACACTTTATCGTGCGTGCAGCCGGCGTTCATCGATTAATAAGATCTTATTTCGTCTGTTGTTAAAAACTAGTAAGATATTAAAAAATCTAAAGGAAATGGGGACGTATTTCGTAAGTATTAGAATTAAATCACTCTTTAAAAATCTATAAATACCTACATCGGAAAATAAAAGCCTAACTGCTATCGAAAAATGCCATCAATAGTAATACTCCTCTTCGGGGTATCATTCCGCGGGCTTTGAAATACAGGCCTATAACAGTATTAAAGATTTCGCAGTCCATTGCCTGCTGCTATTGGGGCCCTCTCCAGTCCTTTGGTATTAACATCGCTTTTGTACGGACCCGGTAATAGTGCTATAAATATGTTTTTATCTTTTTCTCTTTTAATGCTGATAGAATAAAGTTGATATAGTGATAAATGCTTTATAGAACTCTTTCGAATTGTTAATATTACTTTTAATATGAATAATAATACTTATAATAGTTGAATATTCTTAACCGGTCAACTACTCGTTAATTCTAACTACCAAAGTAAAAATAGAGTAACTTTTATATTGATTTTTCTTGCCATATGATAAACACGTTTATTTCTTTCGTTAATAGTAATTCATACAATAAAAATACTCATAATATGAATACCTGCTTAAAATATAAACATATGATAATTTCTAATTATTTAATATTATTGTTGAATGGACTTACGGATTTCTTTAACAATAACCCATGCGAATCCCGCAATGCAAAACTATTGAATCAACTTTCTTGCTACGATAGCATTTTCAAATTTATTGGTATTTAAAACGAACGATATAAAAATAGGTACCTAGTTTCACAGATTGTTGAGCCAAGAAAACCAAAGTTGACATCGGAGAATGAAAAATATCTGAATCGATAGGAATGAATAACATCGATGCGATTTCAATATTTGCGCACGTATGTTTGTTCGTACACGGCTGAGACACGGGCACAGCCGAAGGGCAAACAAGAAAAATGGAAATAAATAAAAACACTTACAACGGCCGCGAAAAATGAATCTGTCTCACCGCAAGGGGACAAAAGATTAATTGAAAATCAATATGGGGACATACCTTGCGGATCTATCAAAACATTCGTTTGCTTTGCGATAAAGCCGAATCATACTGTCAGTTATGATTAATGCTGACTTTGGCACGCTATGTTGACCGAATCGCCGGTGGATGAACAAAAATTGGCATATCATTCTGAGGATTAGGTCAGCTTTTATTCATTTTCAATGACTCGCTGATATTTAAAATGTCGACGCATTTATTTGAATAAAAAATAAGACACGTTTTTCGTTATTAAGCTGAACTTTGTTTTATGTGTAAATCAACGATAGGCCCAAAAACTGGATAATTTTGTTACATTAACAAACTAGCGACCCAGACCCCGGCTTCACACGGGTGCAATGTACATATAACTTTCCTCTTGAATAACTTTATCTATCAAAAAAAACCGCATCAAAATCCGTTGCGTAGTTTTAAAGATCTAAGCATACATAGGGACGGACAGACAGCGGGAAGCGACTTTGTTTCATACTATGTAATGATGATGATAATATTAAGACTAAGTTTAGAAAACCAATTACTTTTTTCTTCAGTCATATTTTTTTTATTAAAAATTCCCAAATTGGATACAATTTAGATAAATCATATATGGAAATGGTAACTGATGGGAGAGGCATATAAATCGGAGCTATGTATCAATTAGCAGAATTTTACGCTTTTATACAGATTCGGAGCCATTAACAGGGCGGGTTTATTTGAAAACCATTAGCGGCCAATGGATACGGTTCGAATCATCGATAAATGAATGGCTGTCTTTCATAACTCCAGGGGCCGAATGTGGCCCTGTTGCAAAAGCTTTTCTATATTTTCTTCAGGTGAGCTAACAAAAATATAAATTAAAAAAATATATAATATATCCATCAATAAGATAATCAAAAAATATTAGAAACTTATATCATCCTTTCTCAATTAAAAAAGTATAAAGATATAGCCCGTTTAAATTCCCTCTGACATTTAAACACAGTTTAATACATTTTTTAGTAAACTCTGACGTCATGACGTCTCATGAATTTTGACGCACTATATCTATATCAATTATTATTTTTTGGGCAAAAGAAAAGATACGAGTTCAATATTTTTTGATTATTCAACTGATGTACTTATTTTAATATTATTTTGAACCCAGAATCTAGCCTTCTATAACAGCCTTTTCAGATTAAGCTAATAACTGTGTAAGCCAGATTAATGCAATATTTTCTGCCTTGTTTGTTTGAAAACAATACCTGCCCGCGATGTCACTAAACTCTGAACAATTAGCGCGACCCAGCAAATTTTTAATTAGTTCTAATTCGATACAAAACCACAGAGAAGGATACAATCAAGCGGGAGCAGCACTAAATCAAAACAAGCTCGACCCTTTTACGAACTTTCTAAATAACGGAGAACAATCTTTTTCATTAAATTGTCCATGAGCAATTATTACCGGAAGTAAAGCGGGCCTGGGTTTTTGATACCCGGTGCAAGATTTCCGCGGGTCAAACTTGGGAATGTTAACAGATAATTACGAGTAAGTTTTGGCAGGCACGAGACATTTAACAGAAGCTTTCGGAGCCGGCCCGCGAACGCACGAGGAATGAATACTAATGAGTAACGACGCCAATCTAAAATACGGTTTATTGCGAGAATATTAAGTCTCTTTTTCGCCTGTTTGCCGCTAACCCGTAGGCGCCCGTTAACACATTTGGACTGGTGTCTAAGGTTAATTAGATTAGTATACAACAATGCTTTTAGATGTTATAGAAAAACAGATTTGCGTCGCTCATATTATTTCGGTTATCCTTTTCTTAATGAACGTGTACACAAAGGGCAGGCTTCTCGTATTAAACATTTCTGATAATGCTTGTTTATTAATTAGTCAATGTAATAAGTTAAAATAAACGTTAATTTCCGTTTAGAGTTATCGAAAGGATACTATGTTTTGCATGTTATTTGTGATTTGTATATTTTATTCAATTCATTTGTTGTTATGCCAGAAGCAAAAATACATTTTCTGTGAAAATTACAAGTTTCTATCTATTACGTTTCCAAATATACAGCCCCGTGACAGGCAGACGAACATTGCAGACTCAGTAACAGGGGCCCGTTTTGACCCTCTAGGTAAAGGAACCCCCTTGAAAACTGTGATAAGTTAATCGGGTCAAATAAACCGGTCTGATCGGGGCTTCTACATAAACGTTCTAATCACGTCTATATCCCTACGGAAAGGACCTAACACCAAATACCCAAAGGACACGTTTAGCATGTTATTCCGCGTAGAACGGAATAAAAACAGTGATACAAGCTATGCCTATCAGACATAGATTAAAAAAAAAATTGCGTCTCTACTTCTATGCTATCAGCCGATTTTCCATGGAAGTTAAAAAATGTATATCTTGAATTATAAAGATGTAAAATTTTATGTATAAACACATTTCATTAAGGTATGGCGGACATATTTGAATAAAAACGTTGTAAATGGTAGCTTTTTACAGCCAGAAATTGTACAATATTTAATACAACAAGAAGTAATAAAAAATAAACTCGTCAATTTTTCCTAGCAAGTGATACACATTCAATCTCAAAAACTACTAAACCGATCTAAATAAAACTAATTTATTTATTATTATAAATTTATTTTACTATTTTTATTTATTTAAATAAATGAATAAAACGTGCACTGTTCCCTAAGTTTGAATATGACAAGTTCAACTAAAAAAGTTTTTATGAAATCAAACGAATTTTTGAGATATACGCTGATATTTTTTTAACTAACCTATATTGTCCCACTGCTGGGCAAAGGTCACGCTGATAAATATAAATAAAATATACTTCTGAAACTTAGCACACGTATTAATAAGCTGGTATAGACAAACATATACAAAATAAATTCTGACAATATTACATAATGGGTCGAATGGAAAACCTCCTGTTTTGGAAGTCGGTTAATAAACATTTTTTTGAAGTCGGTTAAGAATGCTTTCTTAGTTCCCTGACCGTCAAGGAGCAAGAGGCACCAGCAATTTACATGAGTTGTTACATCCATCCTTCCTCGTCAAGTACAATTAATTCCGGAAAAGGTGAAACGTGAGCAGGCGCAAATGTTTGTTGCACGGATAATTAAGCGTTCTAGTTACCAAGTGGCTGTTTATAATATTTAATTTGTTTGTATTATACGTAACTTAACTATTTAGCTAGCTTTTCATGGTTAAGTTTACGTAGAATCATTGGAGTACTGTTGAGTTAGATTAAATAAGTATAAATATTTAAAATCTTTTAGTTTAAATGATGTATGTATAGCTAATTAAATTCGAGAAAACCAAAGAAAATAAATATATGTCAGGTATTTCTTTGTTCTGCGTTTCCATTTATATATTTTAATTAATTTTATTTTAAAATATATAAATTCAAACAACGAAAAAATTAAAAAATCTTATCTTTACATAGTATAAAAATTAAGTTGCTTCCGATGTCTGTTCGCTTAGATCTTTGAAACTACTAAACGGATTTTAATGCAGTTTTTAACAACAGATAGAGTGATTCAAGACGTATATATACATGTATAATTATATGAATAATACGATATATGTATTATAGTAACCCATGTTAATATCAACATTACACCCGTGCGAAGCCAAGGCGGGCCTTTAGTGATATAAAATTAGAGGCTTTTGGTTAAATAAAGTTACGATGTTGTGTCATTTTTTTACATTTTTTTTTTTATTTCAATATATTATCAATTTTTCCAATATGAAAAAAGTTCAGAAATTAATTTAAACAAAAAACCTTTCATTGAAAGCATATTTCTAGACGTACCCACCAAATATCGTAATCTCGAGTAGGATCAACACAAAACCAACACTTAAACGCACTAAAACTCACTAAAAAGATTAAAAGTTCTAAACAACACTAATTAATTCAACACAGGAAACGGAAGGGCACCGGGTCGCGGCACTAAATGCATTATGCAACAAGTGCGCGGTGTGCATACGTTGTGAAAAGCGCGGACGATGCGTGCGCGCAGCGTGCCGGGGCATGCAAGTATGCGCGTATGGAATGCATACACACGCACGTCGAAAATAGTTATTTGTGCATAAAAGGCCATGCTTCCGTGTTTGGTTTTTTAATTATTTTTGGAACACGAAACTTGTTTACGTATCTTGACAGTTGCCTTTGTAGCGACTTATATAAATGCCGCGATTTATGTCTTTAGCAAAGTAGGTATTTTATTATATTTAAAAAAAGTGGTTACTCATTTGCTTTTTGTCGGGATTGCTTGGGACGGGAGTGAGCCGTTTTCAAAATATAATGTCTTTATCTCACATCCGTTTCAATGATATTAAGGTACTTTATTTTTGGCCATAATGTTAATAAATCTGTTAAACTTCTATCTTTGATATATATAGTTATATAGATTATATAAATCCAAATGAAAGTTTTGAAAAAACTGTTTGTCAACTGTTGATTTAACAACGCGAAGTTAATGCTCTATCAGTTTTGCATTCTTGTGCGAAAAAGCGCATAGTGATGTGTCACTCTTGAAACACTCAAGAACGGAGAGGATACCGTTTTTATATATTTTTGAGAAATTCCCTAGTATTATTGGAATTTTCCGCAAATTTCAAGGTTAGGAATTTTTGAGAACAGATAATTTCCCAAGCGCGATGGAATCTGTAGTAAAACTTGTTTTTATTTTATATAATTTGCTTTTTCAATGTCATAGATAAACAACATATAGAAAATTCACGGTCGATGCTTTTTGGTTCAGGGAATTAAGTGGTTGTTTGATTCCTGTGCTGGGCTAAGCTCCGTCAGATGTAAAGAATCGGCCGGCGTTCTCTGGGGTTTATCATTCGACAGTTTTGCACTAAATCACGGAAATGTATAGTGCGATCTATTTTAGAATCTTTTAAACGGGTTTTAGTGGGCGCTGTTGTAATGAGTTTGTTGCTTTCAATTATTTTTATCTTCTTATTAAATATTGAAATGGACAAAATCTTCGTTTTATCGTATCAATGCCGTGCTTCGGATTGGTCCCGACTGTCATCACTTGATGGCGGTCGTTAAGCTATGTCAGATGCCTTTAGGCAGCTTGTAAAATCTGATATCTGTGTTGGCCAATTACACATACGAAATGCAAAGTAATGACGGCTCGAAATATATGTATAATAGAAATAATTTAGTAAAGAGGTCTGTCAATCATCATAAATTTCTCAGAGCATATAATACTAAAACAAAATTCCGTTAAATTAAATAAAATGCCTATAATATGTGATCCTCAAATTAAATGTGTATTCGTTAACTATTTTCAAAAATAAAAACAAAAATCTATACATCAAGTTTCATCCCAGCATCCTTATCCTTACTAATATTATAAATGCGAAAGTGAGTTTGTTTGTTTGTTTGTTACGCTTTCACGCCGTAACTACTGAACCGATCATCATGAAATTTTGCATACAAGTTCTCTGGAGTATGGAGAAGGACATAAGCTACCTTTTATCCCGGGAAAAAGTACTATTTCCGAGGGATCGACATTGACGCGGGCGGAGCCGCGGGCGAAAGCTAGTATTATATATTTGAGTGTGCAATAGATTTGTTTGTGTCCATTTCTATCCCGTTATATTAAATTTTTAGTAGACACATATTATCACGTCTCTTTCGGGAAAGACGGAGCCAAAGTCTAAGACCTTAAGGCCACATTTAGCACGTTGGTGGGCATTAGGTGGAAAGCGTAATCAAAATAATGATGGGTTTGAAGCCGCATCACCTGTTAACATGTTTCTAGGATTTTCCCATTCCCTCGATCGGATTTAACGACCTGCGCGGGAAGTGTAACAGCTGGTACATTCTACGTGTTTTCTTTTCTCCCAGACCAGCATCAAAGAATTTATAGTCACGTTTCGATTTACTCGATAATCACTGATATTCGAATCCTCGATATCCGAATTCATCAACCTTTACAGAAAGCATAAACCACCCCAGTCACTTCAGATAATTACAACCATAACTCAAGGGGACGATTTTAAAATCCCATCGACCGCGCACGATCACTTCAACCGAATGCAATTTACAATAAATTATGTAGATATTAATAAGGAAGGTTAAGGGTTGAAATAATGGCGGCCATCCATCGTCCGATAAATTGTCAGGACATGCAGATTACGTGCTCCAATATCCGGCGCCCGCGCTGCCGCTGAATCGACATCCTTTTCTTTACCGAAGTGAGTCGTATCGAAGTAGAAATGGTTTTAATAAAACAGTACTTTCATCGTGATAACACAGAGGTTGCCAAATAAAATACTGATACCAAGAAAATTATGAAGTAGTATTATTTCAATAATCAAAAACAATACTCACTTTTTTTAAATACCTATTAATACAAATCAAACGACATGACACTCGGGTTAATGAGATGAACCTAACGATACCTTAACTGTCGAAATCCTTCCAGCTGTTTGTAAGATACGACGCGACGTTATAAAGAATTTTACAAACATACATGATACGCGCGAAACACACAAGCACACACATCTTGGCAGTCAAGTAAAAAAAAAACAAAATGAAATTAAACCGCTTTAAAACTTGAAATGTTCACATATGATTCATGTACAGGGAACCTGTTAAAAATATTTTACGACTAGTGTAAGCAGACTAGTCATATGCAGAGCATATACCTTTATATTATTGAATTTATATTTTTGAGGCCTCAATTACTTTTATCAAGACAACGAGACAAACTACACTTGATGTTAAAATCAGTCTCATATATCTTTGAAATATACTTACTTATAATAGCTAAGTTCAAAATTAATCGCACAATCATTGAGTCAATAGTGTCATTAGTACTTAATACGTGCATACAGCGCTAGACGAAATAGAAAATAACTTGGCAATGATTTTAAATTGATCTCCTACAGAAATAATTATTTTTTCTTCCATCTAGGCTGCAATTCTATCATAACTGCACTTCATTACATATCCAGCACAAAGCGGAACTTTTAGAAATATGTATGAAAATCCCTTACTGCACTGTTGAGATTTTTTTTAAATCGCGGAGCCATAAGTATCACATGTCACAAAAAAGGTTGGCAAACCTTACGGCTGTATGGAGTAGCCTAGTAGTTAATTGACGTGTGTATTGCTTGACCTAAAAAAATACTGGCCATAAAGAAAAAATAAGGGAATGTTTCAAAAAAATTTCACAAATTTTATTTTATCTTCAGTTTCACATACCTATTTTCTTGTAGTAGTTGAAAGAAAAACAGATTATGCACCGCGCATTAAGTAAATTATATTGCACTCGTGCTTTTTAGAGCCCTTGCTGGCGCTCGGGCTCCAAAATAGCACTCAGTGCAGTAATAATTTACTTTCTGCTTGGTGCAATAATCTATTATTATTTGTATCTTTAATTTCTATCGACTATAAGATAGAAAGTATTCATACATTGGTGCACTGAGCTATATGAAAATTGATGAGTGAATTAGTGCACGCATTCTTTGTTTTTTTTTCTTTACAATTGACGTGTGATGAGGAAACCGCATTATTCTTTAGATATCATTCAGCAAATTAAAATTCCGTATGGTTATTGTTCCGTGGCTACCAATTTGGTAAACGTAATGAAGGAACAGGAAACAAGTTTCGTTTCTTTGCGTTACTGCTTATTATTTTGTAACAAAAAGGCATCAAACACTGATAAATTTCACGTTTCTAAGTATTGATAAATTAAACTAAGAGTCATTGAAAGTGTAACTATGAAAACCCACTCCACAAGTTTGATTCTTCAAAGATGTATTACAATAATTTTACCTCACAATCTCAATTTACTAAACAAATATTAATAGAAGGAGTTGAAGGATCTATTTACCATTCATTACCAAGTCTATACAGATTAACGTCAATATTACACTATCCAGCGAACGCGACCAAACTGCAGATTCGAAACCGAAACCGAACCTCACACCTAATCCTCACCAAACACTATTACAAAGACCACATAGATTTATTCAGTGTAGATCGCTAATAAAACAGATCAACTTTCCCTGTTCGAGGAAACGTCTAAAGTGATCGGCTATTACGAAGGAAAATAGTCTTTACTATTGTTAAATAGGTGTTTGTTTCGATTGTAGAGTAATAATCTGTGGTGCAAAATAAGATACGGGGTTGATTGACAGAAGTCGCACTCTATATTATTAAGGTTTAGCGAAACTTAAACTGTCAAGATTGTTTGTTGAATAGATCAGGCTTAACGTAACTAGTGGCTCTTTGATCTTCATAACAGCTAATTAATTGGGTGAAGCTTAAGAGGTTGTATTGACGGCCAAGCCTTGCCGTGACGGTATTTAAACTTTGGCCGACACTGTTTGACGATTAGCTTTCGACACTCTGATATACAGTGCAAAGCCTCTACAATATTTTAGTAATGTGGACAGAAGTGCCTTAAATAATTGACTACCTTAAAAATTGAATCCGGCGGCTGGTAAAATGACATAGTAACAGGTCTAGGTCTACACGAATATTTAAGGTCTAAGTCGTTTTCTCAATGATTCCTCAAGTCGACTAAACCTCAATAATACCAATAAATAAAGTTTTCTATCAGATGGGCCGTATACATGTTTGCCTACTTTGTTGTATAAAAAATAACGGTATTCTAAGTAATTAAAAATGTCTATCTACTCACGACGTAACCTAACTCAAAGTGAGGAAAAAACTTTAAACTTGAGTTGTCTTGTGAGTAGGTGATGTCAGAAAAAATTAAGATGCCCAGAACCGATAAATTCACATTAATAGATAAAAAAAAATAACACGTTAATTTTAACAATCCTAATGGATGAACTTTTGATTCCGTGTTATGTGAAATATGGTTTAAATTTTAAAATCACGTCGCTTATTTACAAAGAGCATCTGTTCTCATTATTCTATGAAAAATGACCGGTGTTGTTTCCAAACTAGCTAATTTGTTCTAGACTCGGATAATCTATTTAATGTTTTGTTATTTGTTCTTTGTGTATTCAAAAATTAATAGATTAAATTGATGCAGTAATTTTACAAAATTACATTTTCTTAGATAAAAAAAGGCTGTACTTAATTTAATAAGTGGAAATCATAAAAATGTTTGTTTTGCCACTGCGAATATTTATAAATTTCTAAACCACTAAGCCGCCATAAAACAAGAACGTTGAAACTTAGTACCTTTATCCGGGTAAAAGGTAGCCTATGTCTATCCCCGGGCCTTTAACTATCTGTATAAGTACACAAAGAGGTAAAAGATAGTCAAGTTACTTTCGCATTTTTATGTAATAGTATGAATCCGGATGTTTCCAATGACCTGAAAAAGTGATACATAACCGCCTAAATGATTACTGAAGCGCCAAATATAGTATAGGCTAACAGAAAACTTATTTTAGTAAGTTTAAGTTACGTGCAGTTTAACTTGTGCCCACCCCATTATTTTCAAGCCAACTTAAAGCACATTTAAATGTGATGTATATCAAATTATCACACTGCCACATTACATACTCACTGAAAATAACGGCCTTTCAAGCCTCATCATTGTTTACCACTTCCAGCCGAAATTAATTTGCATGGTGGCGTGTGCGACGCACCAGTGGCATACGTAAGATCCTTAAGTAAATAGACCGCAGGTGATACAGGCATTCCCGTCATGATCCACGCACAATTACCGGGAACGTCTCGGATGAATTGTGCGTAAACTCATTGTGTCTATCAATTGTTGCTAAGTGGGAGAGCAGCTTGAATATTTGACAGGAACTTTTAATTAAAACTTCAACTGGCAAATAGAAATTAGGGTTACTTACTCGTCTGTCTTTCAAGATCAGTTTTCAATGGATCGCATCGAGTATAAATAGTAGTGGCTAAAATAAATACTAAACTTTATTTTAATGATAACTACGATAACAAACTATATATATTTCTTACCTGAGTAACTTTTGTTATCCAAGAAAAAGTAAATAAATATAAATATATATTTATATTATATAGTATATATAAGAGACAGAGAAGTCATATTGTAAATTTTCGGTGACTAATAACAAATTCCAAAATTTATCAATTTAATCTATCAATTTTATATATAAGCTTTTTCTGTTTCATATATCTATCGAATGATTCACACTGACTCAGTCTCTACTTATTAGTCAGTGAAAGAAATTATAAAGTACGTAAATAGTTAAAATGCGTCTTATTAAAAAAGTGTGTATGAGGATTATGTGATTGTGGAGTAATTTGCTAAGAATGGGGTCGAGAAAGTTTTATTTTAAATTTTTTGTTCAAACAAAGAGCAGGTGGAGCAAAAACTAACCAAACAGTTATTTATTTTATGTGTATCTATACAATGTGATTTTGAACCCCCTAGCTTTATTGAAATCTGGAAATCAGAATCCCTAATGGAATACAGAATTGTAAGAAACAAAGGTAAAAAACGAAAATATAAATTTAACCTTTCATAGAAATTCGTCGAGGTGATCGGCGACTTTGTATGGGAAACCTGATTTTCTTTTTCGTTTTTTATCTTTTTTTCTTGCAATTCTGTGTTCGATTAGGGATTCTGATTCCCAGATTTCAATATAGCTAGGGGGTTCAAAATCACGTTGTATTGATACTTACTCGTACTTGATGTCGGTCATTGTTTGGTAAAAATAAATAAAAAATATTAAAAAAAAAGAAAAAAAACACCACCGTACAATGTGCCACTCTACGTAACGTTATGATTTCAAAGATACTTCATATATACGCATGGATTCAGCCATTAAGTTATGTTGAAATAAAGAAAGTCATACATACAAATATGAAGCCTGAAAACGTAATACTCCTTTTTTGGCAAAAGTAAAAAAAAAACAGCTCAAGTGAATAATAATTTCTAACGTGTTCATTTCCATTACTTTGCTTGCGATGCTCCAAGCTTGTCAGTGCATATCAGTAATGGAACAAAAACAACGCCATAATAAACAATATAACTAAGTATGTACAAATTTTCCACATGCCTGTACGGCAGACAGGTGCCCAACTCTCGCTCGTAAAAACAACTCCATATGGATTTATTATTTAAAGTACTCTACACCTATTGTTGAATGTTGCCGACTGTATTGAGCAGGACAATGATATAGGGCTGCAGGCCAACAAATATTGTATTGACTGCGAAAATTCCTTTGTAGGATTTGTACTGTGAAAATTCAGAGTGGTAAACGAACGAAAGCACGATTTTTTTTTCTTTAGTTTCATCTGGTCATCTGAAAGAACTGTATTTTCGGAAATATTCATATACTATCCATATTTGTTCTTTGTCTATATATATATATATATATATATATATATATCCACACTAATATTGTAAATGCGAATGTATGACTCTACCTGTATTACTGTATTTACCACTTCACGCTACTAAACCAATTTAGATGACTATTTAGCATAGAGATGGTTTGAGCCTCGCCTTTGAGGGAAGGACATACATAGAATAATTTTCATTCAAAAGTTACCGTTTCTGAGGAAAGAGCGGAGCCGGGAGCAAAAGCTTTTCTAAAGTAATAATCATAAGACTACTTTGGAAAAAGTAGCAGTGAGTTATTTAAGTGCGAAAGAACGCAGGTGCCAAGAGCAAAGCTGCAAAGAGCTTAGGCGCGAATGAACTAAGGTACAAAAAGCTGAGGCGCGAAAGAACTGAGGTGCGATGAGCTGAGGCACGAATGAATAAGTCAACCGTTATTTTACGACTAAATAAGTTTGGAAACTTTATCATTGAAACTAACGTGAGATAAAGATATATGCATAATTAGGTTCGGGGCATCCCCCGCGCGTCCCGCACTCGCCTTGAAAACCAGTCCGAAACTATAGTCGGCAATCACGACGAATCCCGTTTTTATTCATAAACTTTGGGAACCGACATTCGGTGCATTGCTTTCCACAAGAGCTCTTAACTTTGAGTGTGAGCGAACCATGCATTTGCATAAAACTTATCAAAAAATATTACTGTATCCCACTGTTATTAGAAATCCAAACACATGGCCAGTTAATTAAACAATTCGATAGCATTAGTCAGTAAAGCTCACACAGATTAATTACGGTAATCGCCTGCGTATGAGTTTAATAGGCGATTACGCTTGCGAGCGCTGGCGTCCGCTGCGGCTCGGTATTACCTAAGCAAACAATTGGTATCGCCCGATAAGTAACTTGCAAGTACGCAAATCCGAAGAGGATGTACGGAGAACGCTCCTAATGGAATAAATATAGAAGAATAAAAAGAATATAGTTATATCAAATTGTCGCAAAATCGTGAAAAACATATTTCAGAATCAGAATTAGAATTATTTATTTTGCATAAAATATGGTAGTTACATGAAGATGTTATACATAATAAATTAGTTCACACATTTAACCAAACTTGGCATTTCAGTAACGATTGATATCACTGGTCAACAAATGTTTTTAGTTATCGTGCGTAAACCGACTTTACCAACAACCAATTATTTTATAAGTTCTTAGTTTTTACAAAGAGTATATTCTAGGTTTCAAAATCATTATTATATTTCTTGCTAAGAATATTTTCTTATATACACGTATCGCGCTGTCTTTTGTATGAGATAAATCATATAAATGTCAATTTCATATTTCTAAGTCATGATTATTTAAATTGTAATTTGATAACCAAAACTATTTATTCATTTAATGTTTACGTAAACGTATTTATCTTAATGATAATACAGTCACAGTACAACTTCAAATATTAACAAAATAGCAAGTTAATGTAATGAAATCTTATAACTTTAAATACTGACGTTTTGGAGGAAAAATATTATCAGTTCTATGTTAGGCGTCTAACAATATTAAAAGAAAATCCTTATATCCATTATGCATCCAACAGTCATTCAACCGTCATTATAGTTGCAACCTAGGTAAACATTTGGTTATCGGCCGATAAATAGGTTGAAACAATGCAAATTCACCGAATGTATTGAAGAAATATTTGTCTATACAAGGATCAATTTCTAACGGTTTTACCGTTTGATCTTTGGAGATAATACGTAATTTAATGTAAGTATAAAAAAAATTGGTACAACAGGTTGGCAGTTCCAGCTTCGAGGACGAGGTGTTTCGACGAATCCGACTCGGTTGGGCAGCGTTCGGGAAGCTCCGCCATGTCTTCTCGTCCAAAATACCTCAGTGCCTAAAGACGAAAGTTTATAATCAATGTGTGTTACCAGTGATGACTTACGGGTCCGAAACGTGGTCTCTTACTAAGGGCCTCATAAGAAAGCTCAAAGAGCTATGGAGAGGGCTATGCTCGGTGTTTCTCTGCGAGATCGAATCAGAAATGAGGAGATCCGTAGAAGAACAAAGGTCACCGACATCGCTCAGCGGATTAGCTCTTTGAAGTGGCAGTGGGCGGGGCACATAGCGCGCAGAACCGATGGCCGATGGGGCAGAAAGGTTCTCGAATGGCGACCACGTACCGGCAAGCGCAGCGTCGGACACCCACCGACCAGATGGTAGGACGACCTGACTAAGGTCGCAGGAAGACGCTGGATGCAGGCCGCTTCCAACTGGTCGTATTGGAAATCCTTGGGGGAGGCCTATGTCCAGCAGTGGACTTCTTGCGGCTGATATGATGATGATGATGATGATAAAAAAATTATATTCTTTCTACTAGTACAAAAAGTACGTAACTTTTAAGTTATGAGGGTAGTTTAAATATCTGCCCTTAAACGGGGTTAAAATAATATATTATATTTTCAGTCCCTCTAGAGAATTTTCCTCTAGAGGCGCTAGTATAGCATGAGGTATCCAAAATGACATTTTATAGGACTGATTCCGACGAAACCTAGATTTGGACAAAAAAACATGTTTTCCCAGATATGCGATTTTTTGCCCCTAAATCCCCTATATAATGAATATATAACTAATTTAGTATAATTTACTAAAAATTATTTAGCACCATTTCTTAGATTTTGTTTTATATTTGACATATAACAGAAATCGCTTGTTTAAAGGAACAAGGTTGTATTATACAGTTGATGTAGAGCAGGGCATTAATATGATTGAAATAAAAACTTTGTTTCCTCAAAAGCTTTTTCGGCACCACTTACTCAACAGGGGCGCCAACTAGTGACCAGAAAAACGTTAGCCTATAATAAAAGTTATAAGCATATAATAAAAGAATAATAAGAAGTAAAATATGACGTTCAAAGAGAGAAATATGTGATCTATATTTGAATAAATAAATATTCAGTACATTACCTAGTATCCCGAAGCAAAGATCAACGTTAAAATCAAATAGTAACATGCCTACACGAGACAAATCTAGAAATCACCGGATTCCACCCCCAAATTGCTCTGAAAATACTTACACAGAGAACTAAAGTAAATTCGAACTACCCTGAACTAACAGAGAGCGGTACAGGTGGATTTGAGTTGGTGTTGAACTTGATCTTACGTGTAAAGTGTTGATATCACCTTACACCTCAACATAACACTGCTAATTCCCTACGCTTATACTTGATGACTTGAAGCGAGTTTTGAGCTGTTTTGATGCTCAACTTTCAACTGAAAATTAGGATTTATGTTGTGGTTCGGAACTTGCAAATTTAGCATGAAATTGATTTGTAGTAACATGTACACTTTATGACTTTGGGTACAGAAATCACTGCTTTCTATTTATTTATTTGGTTTGTCAACAACTGTTACAATGAATCTTTTCAAAAACGATTCATGCTATTACTAGAACTAATTGCACAATCGATTACTGACAAACACCACAAATGTGCATGTGGAATATGCAATAATTCAAATAACAATACAAATAATATTTAAAAAGATATATTGGACGCCATAAATACCCCTATGGATACATCTTTTTAAGTACTACTAACTAAAAATAACACTAGGCAAGTTTGATAATAATATTTGATCACTTATTAAAATATATATTAAAATTGAAGAATAAATTATGTAAAAAAGGAAAAACACAAAAAAAAATATTAAAAAATAATGACAAGAATATTCTCCGATTTTTTTTACAAAGAGTCACTGAAAATCTTTTTCGCTAATACAACTGTTAAAGAGCTTTGCTTTTACCCTTAAATAAAAAAGAAAGATTGTTTTATTTGAATCATTCTTTATATAGCGTGTTCATTTTTTCTACACAATTTTTAGAGTGTATTTGCTAATTATCTTCTCTATTCATATTATTTCACCATGATTTTATTTGCGCCATCGTACTCTCTCCCTAGCCATCGCAGGTTTTATTTATTCCTTATGTAACACAAAATATTCTCTTCAATTTTTTTTGGTTGAAAGACAATGTAATGATTAAAAAGTGATTTGATTCTCTTTTAAATCGTTGTTTTGTGTCATTTTTTGATACAAATAATATGTCTTGTTTTGTTTATCTTGTCTTGTCAGGAATTTTCTTGATGACAGAGCATTCAAGCGCCCGAGACATTAAAAAAAATGACGACGACGACAATTGCCACACAACCTTGGCACAATACCATCGATTGATTTTATACACGTGTCGTATGTCCTATGTTAGTCTGATTAGACGTGTTATATTGGGGTCCGATATTGATAGTGTTTTCGAATATAACGCCTAATTAATATTAGGTTATTTTAAATGTTCTCAACGTAACGTAAGGTCACAACAGTCAACTTTTAACATAATAAATAGGTAACAGCTCTATAAAAACTAATTTGTACCACTGCACTACATGCTTTCCGTTATGGTAGTATCTACTAAAGTTACCAATGGAACTGGGAACGTTACCAGGTAACGTTCAACGTTACCTGGTAACGTTCCCAGTTCCATTCCCAGTAACATATTACTCGGATAGCGAATAACCTAATATATTCGTATCATGTTCTTTTTATTCGTAACACCTCTACAACCAATATAGAATAGTGACGTCCAAAAAAACCCATCACTAACCAGAGTGACAGACTAAAGGCAGGAACGAAAGTAAAATCAATATTTTTGATGTTTCTATATTATCTACATGTTTTATCGTGTCTGGAGTGTGATAACACGCTACTGATTAACGATAACGATTTGAAGCCGAAAAAAGCTAACGCCATTAAATAATACATTTATTTGTAGTATTGTCCGTTCGTGTGACATTCATATAAAAGCAAAATGACAAAAGAAGGGGAAAAATGTAGAAAGAATGTTCGGTAACACGCAAGTTTGAAGTGTTTCTTTTTTATATTACAAAGTCCTGCGATTGAGGATGCAACCGGGAATTCGCTATGCTGAGGAAGGAACGAAGTAAGGCAACTTAAGCTATGGATGTTATAGTCGGCACAAACGTCAGTAAAGTGGAGGAGCATGCCATGCTGATATCAGAACCACAATTCTCGACTCAACTTTTATCAAATAGTTTGCGTTAATCATCATTAAACTAACTGAAGCCTACTAACAAAATATAGATACATAATCAACTGGACTTTGAAATGTTTAATATCACACGCTTGTTAAAATGCTAGATATTCTTAAATACTAATATTCAGCCAAAAATACGCGTAGAAATCTATTAACGATTATTAAACATGCAAAGGAAATGAAAAACAAAAATAGTTGCAAACGAATCTAACGTCGAATAAAAAAACCAATAGCAAAGTGATACGCATAAAGGCTATAAAATATAAATACGCGACTAGCAAAACATTGTCAGAATGCGCATGTAAATAAAAAAAAGTCGCAACAGGCCGCCTAGTGCAGCGATAAAGGGTATTAAATATTCTATCGATATCGAGTATCGAGTGGTATTGTAATCGACACCTGCGACGATTAACGAGCACCGCACTTTCATTAGTACGTGTTCGGTCGCTTTTTGTTTTTAGTTTTTACTGGTAAGTGGAAAATGATGACCGTTTCGAGCCTGTGTGGGGATTTATTGATGTATATTGCTGGTATGATTCTTTTCATTTACATAATATGTAAAATATTGCTTTTAAAATATTTGTGCGTGACTAGGTATACATGTATGGGACTTAAACAGAAAAAAAATGATGTCATATATATGATTAAAAATAAATCTGTTAATTAAATAAGCACACTGTTTTACCAAAGGTATTTTGAAATTTTGATTATTGAATTTGAATTTAAAACTTAGATTCTGTGTGAGCTAATCGGATAATTTTTTTTAAAAAAGTGATAACGTCTTATTGTTACAAAAAAAAATATACATATTAATAAATATATTGTAAAAAAAACATTAAACAAATATCGACAGAGTTACTGAACCCAAATCCACATCAATAGAAAACGGAGTTTGTTGTCAATAAATCTATCCGGTCGCATGTAAAGTTAGCAGATAAAAACTTAGTTTGCGACCCAAGTCGGGTTCGATTACATAAGACCCGCGAACTTCCTCTATTACCCCTACTTAGGGACACAAATTTAGGCGCCCTCTATTTAAACAGTTGCCAAATACCTACGTGTGTAATTTACGCGGAGTGTGGTTTACACCCGTCGTCCGGGTCGATCCACTCGAGGTTTGTGATCCGTTACGAGTGGAAAGTATTTTTATATTACCAGAAGTTCACTAACGACTCACTATAAACTACTACAAGGAGTTCTGCATTTAAAAATCTACAAAATTTTGTATAGTAACAATAAATGGAATTTGAAGTAAACAATTTAATCTAACTATTATTTTACTATTACCTTACCGATTTATTTGATGAATATGCAGTATTTATAGAAGTTATCGACAAACAGGGTTCAGAATGACACAAAGGGATCCTTATAGGATCACTCAAGTGTCTATCGGTTCGTCTGTCACAGGCAACTAACTTCGAACCAACTAAACCGATTAACTTGAAATTTAATAAACTTATAGATTATGTAAATAATTAAGTTAACAAAAATTATATTCATATACTAGTTCAGGTTGTTTAAGAAAATAATTATAAACGTTATATACCGACATGATCCTTCATCATGAAATCAGACCTAGTGGTCAGATTCTAAAAAGCTACTACTTTTTCCAAAGACTTAACCTATTTACAAGTAAAGTGCACTACTGGCTTCCTGATCATGTAATTGAAGTGTACATACTCAGCTAGTCTGGACAGCTCCCGGATAAATCTCAGATGCCCGGACGGATCCGAGCGATTTATAAGCAACTGGTGATTTGTTTAAGAATTCCGCAGGGGGTCTCCTGTTTGATTACACCGGAAAATAAGCTTCAAGTTTTTTGCAATTCTAATTTCGTAACAGGCAAGTTTGATATTGGAGGGTGCTTACCTGCTTATGTACTTAATGTGATAATATTTTCGGATCGGATATTTACCGACATTAATATTGGACCGTAAAGCTTTCCATAATTGTATTAAACTTTTTCAAAAAGTTTTCATTAAGTGCATCGTAATGTAAAAGAAAGTATTGCATGTTCGAATCAGATAAGCTTAGTCGTTTTGTTTAAATGATTGCTTTATTAAAACCGCAAACTCAAACATGAACTTATTTTTCACTCAAAAGTTTACGTTTTAACGAGTGAAGTAACGTATTAAAATTTAATGCAATAAAGGTCTTTTAATAGTGTACATATGCATGCACGCTATCAGAAGTGATCGATATCACTTACAAGTGAAACAATAGTAAATTAAGTTGCTGGAGGTAACTTCTATAAGGTTGTCCATGGTACTGTTGGCCGATAAACCTGGAAGCACGTACGAGTATGTGTATCAAATCGATTTAGGGCACAATATCGCCAGTCACTACATCGCCAGTCGCTACATCGAACCCGTTCTATCGACGGTTTACTGTAGCGAAGGTACACAATATCGCTGGTACGCTACATGGAGAGCCCACCACAAACATATGAATGTAATGATGTGTACATATGTATGGTCACGATTCTCCCTCATATTTCGGGGACCCGGAGGTAAGAAAATTGTACTGGGCAAAATATCTTGGGGCTATTTATCTTACTAGTTTCTTTTTTACTTGACGGCCCACAACGGAGTATATTTTTTTGAATTAAGGCGCTGTGTATCAGAGGAATAGCGTAAAACGTCTATTTTTTCGTCGCGCAGTTACCCATATTTGTCATGGAATAATAGCATGAAAAAAATATAATGTACAGTTAAAAGATCGAAATAAATGGATACGTCAAAATATTTCCAAAAAGTTATTTAAAAACTAGCAAAATAAAATAGCAAAACAGCTATATCCAGAAAAAGTTTCGTCGCGAATTACTCGATATTTTCAGCGACAACTACCAACTTTTTTACGTCTATAAAAAGTATAACTTAATGATCGAGATGGATACCTAAAAAAAATACAATATTTGGTTATAATTATTGAATAATTAAATTAAAACTGAAATATAACAACCGAAACGGCGACCCGGGTTTGAACTGAGACCGGAGTAAGGCCAACCGGTAACGCCACTTTCAACCTTATTTCATTACATGTACGTACTATATTGCGCGATTCTCTGGTCCAAAGCCAGTCTGCGACGAGCTGTTGATGAAGTAGGTCACGTCTCGCTGCTTGACGATCAGTTAATTTTCACGTTTACCTGTATTACCCACCTATCGATATTATTTTTAAAGTCTAAATTGTTTGTGTGAATTGACACTCGTTGGATTATGTGATGGACATAATATAAGTTTTTAGTTTAGTGATAATTGACACTTTTTAGGTTAGTTTTGGTGATAGGTATATTGACACTTTTAGGTTTATTATTTTTGTGACATTGGACACTGTATGTTTGTGACTTTGTGTTTATTGTTACTGTTTTTGTGTCTAAAATGGGTAATAAAAATAATAAAGCAATTCGACGATATTTTACGAGGAAAAGACGGAACAAGAACAAGAGGAACATAGTATCTCAGTAAGTACCTGTAAACATTTTTTTTTATTATTGAATATACCTACATATATATAAAGAATTCTAATAATTTAGGTTTCAACGGTTTGGTACGGTACAAATTGCAATGTAAGTATGTTATGTACCTACGAAATACATGTTGTATTAGGTAGATACCTACCTACCAAGAATTCTATTTGTTGCTCAGTGCACAAATAACTACATAATTTAGTACTTACATAGGTGAGCATTATATAACTAGCGTAAACATACATAGTATCACATTTTTTTCCCTTACGGGGTAAACAGAGCCTAGGTTTATAAGACCTTATGGCCACACTTAGGATGTTGGAGGGCGTGTAGATGGAAAACGGAATATAAATAGTGATGGGTTTCTAGCCGCATCGCCATGATTCCGCAGATTTCAGCCCAATCCCTCGATCGGCTTTTACGATCTGCGCGGGAAAAGAAGCAGCTGGCACATTCTATGTTTTTTTTCTTTTCTCCCAGACCAGCATAGAAGAGTACCTATGTTACTTAGGTAACTAGCGTATGTTACTTACAAACATACACATAGTACAACATTAATAACATTCAATTTTTTTTACTAATAGTAATAATAAATAAAGAAATAATAATGGTGAAGGAATTGTTCCGGTCCAATAGCTTTTGGGTTTATGGACCGCTCCAACCGTGAGCGCTAAGATGTCGCGATACAACAAATGGCTTGGGACTATTATGGCACTGCACCACCGGCCTCCGCCCGCCATGCCACCGCGTTCGTTTCAAATGATAACAAGTAATAGTTTGTACTATGCAAACGAACTCTACAAATACAAAATCGTAGAATATCAAAGTCTAGTTCTAATACCGTAAAATAGAAATATCTGGTAGCTACCTATATAATCTACACTTCACTTCACTACATATATTATAAAAAAAGTTCTCCGCTACGTCTGTCTGTCTGTCTGCCTGTTCACAATAAACTCAAACACTACTGCACCGGTTTTCGTGCTGTTTTCACCAATGGTTTTAGGAAGGATTTATTAAATAATGTGTTAAGTTGTTAAGTAAAATCGTTAATATATACGTTTTTGTATATATTAACATTTTTTTTTAGAGCTGTTGCAAAAAAAGTTGTCTGGTAGCTTTCAACGAAAGCGCTGGCTAAGCCCTTTGAGATATAACAAAATGATGTATGGTGGAATTGTGTATTTGGTTTACAAAAAAGTGAAAAAAACATTTCGAAATTTATTTATTTTTAAACGTTCCTAAAGCAGAAGAAGTTGTGCGGGATAGTTAGTTTTCTATAAAGTTTAATAGGCTTTTAATTTTTCTAATCAATTAAATTACTTTACAGACTACCCAGGAATAGACAAAGTGAAAATTTTTCAACACGACTAGCACTTCTGGCTACAGTTGATCCAATCACAATAAATGATAGAGGAACTGTTGAAGAACAAAATAGGTATGTATCATGTATGTTGTTAAAATTATAAATAAAATTAATTATACATATAATTATAATATACTAGCTTCTGTCCGTGATTCCAGGCATTTCCAGGCATGCCACTAAGAGACACACTAACAGAATCATCAAGTAGGCCTGCTGAAGAACAAAAGGGTTTGAAAAGAATATCAATTTATGAACCATCATTATCTTCTTCAAGTGAAGACAAAGAAAATTTCTTACTATCACCTGATCGTAAGAAAAGACAATTGTCTCCGAATTACTCGTTACCTTGCTGTAGTAGACAGCTTACTTTTGATGAAATGTGATCCATTAGTAAAGATCACATTTCATCAAAAGCAACCTGTCTTGTTGTCATAATGTGTGTTTGTTGTTATTTTTTACGTAATTTTTTAATTTTTTTTATCAAAGACGTGATTTGAATTATATGTATATATTATTATTGTATTTTTCTAAATCAAGAAAGTACACGAAATTCAGCAGTTACAAGGATTTTATTCTAAATCCCAAAACGCCCTCTTTCGTTAGTTTATAGAATTCGGAATCCATAAGCCCACGCTGTTGGTTGCATCGCGGCATCTTAGCGCTCACGGCCGGAGCGGTCGCCATTACGCTGGAAGCAACTCTGCGTAGCAGCGCACATACGTTGATTGAGCATAATTAGGCGGCCATAATTGGAATTTTCGAGTTTCTATAATCTACCTTCTAAATCCCTCAACGGACTTGGACTTATCTATCGTTAAAATCCTTACTATCTCTCGAGTGCCAAAGGCTATAATTTTTTAGCCAGAGGGCAGTTGATTTTATTTTTCTTGAAAAATACTTTTATTTAATAAAACCATTATTAATATAAGTTAAGAAAAAGTTTAGGACAGACTAAAAATAAACAGAAATAAAGTAGCAAGCGACAATGGAATGGAAACTAACTTTGCGAACAGTGTCATCATTTAGGCCGGTCATTAGTAGAACTTGCGCCGTTTGAACCCGCACCTGAGACTTAACTACGACAAAAGACTTAGTAGCTATTAGAAGAACAGTTTTCACATAAAATTCCAATATTTTTATAAAATAAAGATGGTTAAGATAGAGACAAATGAAGTATAGATTGAAACCAAAGTTTCAACATCAACATTAGCTATAAATAATCCAATTTTTAAGTTATTTTCACGTTAGATGTAACTTTTAACGTAAGTCATAATTGCAGGATCAAAACTAGCTTATAACTTTTTGTAGGGGTCCATTTCCGAATTAATTACGAATGCCGAAGAAGTAATCAGTCGTTATACTGACGGAACTAACGCACAAAAACAACATTTATTATAAGTTTATAATATTAGCAGAACTTCTCGGTAAACTAGACTGGGAATAATGAATAACGACAATTTTGAACATGTTCCCACTACACCTGAGCTTACCAGAGCTAAATGAAAACACACCTTGATATAAACTACACATGGTACAGTTTATCCTAACATGTTAAAGTCAGCGTAGATTTTGAGGCCAAATAATCCCTTAGAAGATTTGCAACATAAGTAACAGCTAAGGGTATTAGTGATGTACAAGTTATGTACTTACTATGTACTCGTAGCTAGGAGATTAGTACAAGATTCAGGTCGTCAGCCTAATTATGCCGATAATTTGATCTCATGCTGTAATACGCTCGACATGATTTTCATTTCAAGATCAAGCGTTAAATCATTCAGGTTCTTTAAACTGTAGGGTAACAGGTATTTATAGGGGTAAACGTTTTTGGTTTCATTTGATGTTATTTGAGCATTGCAATCTTTAAAAACGATAAATAAATAAGTTAGTTCCTGAATATTTTAATTTGAAATAACTTATTTTTAAATTACATTTATTTATTCAACAATATAATCTTTCATTTCAAATTCAAAACAGTCTCATTATACCAAATAAGCTCAAAATACGAGTACGAATACACAAATATTTAATCATCAAAAAAGCATATTGTTTGTGAAACATCTAGTCGTTCGAATCCTTTAAGTTAATTCTGGCAATGTTGAAATAAATTTAAATTATATGTTGCATGTTTTTTTTAGTTTTTCTCAAAATATTCAAAGTTCTTCAATATTGACACAAAAAAATATAAAATCAAGACCTGTTTAAACCCCTCACTGACTACAATTCTTTACAGACAACTGATACCGTCTACTTAACTCTATTTCCTCACTCTTACAGTAGTAGTACATTATCTTAATGGGTAACAATCTAGGTCCATCGTGTGCCTAAAAGACTTTGAAAAAACCTTTCGCTTTGTCTACCATATTCATAGCTCTGAAGTACCCATCAGATCTGATGAAAAAAGCGGCACCGCGACTTTCTTCATAAACAAGAAATCCCTCTCCTTAACGTACAAGTCGAAAAAAAGAAGTAAGTATAACATCTAAAACATTAAAGTAGTTGTTCCAAAAGGTATCGATCTAGCTCCACCTGAGACCTGAAGGGCTTTCTAAAAGCCTTTCTGTTTGTCCAACCCCATTCAAAAGCTCTCGCGTATAATCACGCCGATTCTAGACACTGCTATTCAAATGCAACTAGATGCAACTAGGGTTGACAGTTGCAAACTTTCCTTTCCAGGTCAAACGGCGATGAAAATGAGACTCTGTTAGTAGTTTGGAAATAAAGGAAGTAAGGTAGCGGTGAGCAGTGCTAGAAATAAGTTTTACCTCTACAAACGCTGGGATATAAAGGCGAGTGCTACGTACTGTAAGTTTGATCTGTGGTACTTCTTTCTTTAATCTATATTTCAAGAATGTACGCATATGTACGTAAGTTAGGTCATATTGGTAACGTTTTACTTGTTCGTATAATAATTCAAATATAAGTACCAGATAAGGAACCAATTTTTTTCGAAAAGCAAACCTGGGTTCGATATTTTTTTAAACACCAATATAGTAGGAATTAAACAAAAAAGCACTTTTTTTTAATGTAAACTAAAAAAGACTCGGATAAAATTGTTTTTCAAATTTTGAATATATTCAAAGGAACATTTTTATTTAAACTTCTTTTTTATTTTAATTAACAACCCACTGCACTCAAAAATCCCCTCAAATTCTTTAATTTTAAAAAGGAAAATCCAATACCCGCCACTTTTATGGCTGTGTTTTACGATTTGTGACTAAGACAAGACAGTTCAGATTTTATAATATTAAATATAGGTAAAAATTATAAAATTTAAACTAGCAAATAGTGAAATATTTTCAAAAATTGAGCTTGTCATAATAGACCGTCGTCTGATGTATAAGATAGTGTTTGGGGACTAAAATATTTGGATGGGCTCTTCGTTTATATGTTTACTTCCTAGAACCGTGACAGAAATCGGTCTAAGATACAGAATTTTAACGTAGTCACTCCTAAATTTTTTTCAACAAATTTAAAAAAACAATCAAGTTTTATAACTTCTATAGGCTTCCTAACCAAATGTCAGAAACTAGATATTTATATTTACTAATGAAGTGCCCATCAATATATTTATAGTCCCCAAACACTATTTTTAACATCAAAAAATCGCGTTGGGCCGACGGTCTATAAGTAGCAACCCTAACATGACACTAGGTGACATTAAATCCAGTTACGGCACTGCAATATTAATGAAGTGCACTGTTTCTCCGTAACTAAGAAATTACAGACGTTGAAAAATGGCAGTTTGCGCCAAGTTTTTTGACGTTTCTTCCAAGTTCCCGCATCTTGAGGTACTTACGAAGACAGTCATTAAGGTGAAACTAACAGATCTTTTCTATTTATTAAATGCTGCCTAACTACAAACATAAACATTTTTTTGTTTAAAATATTTTTAAAATTTTGACCCAATTTTTATAGTTAATGACATGAACATTTAAGTCGTTTCTTCAAGGCTTCCTCAACTCGTCTCAACCTCAGTCATTCAAATTGGTATGGAAGTTTCGTCAACTAAGGTGAGGATGCAATTCAAACCGTCATCTAGAAGTGTTAGACAGGACAAAAATTTATTTAAAACAAATATTTTTTAAAACAAAAACATACAAGTTAAACTTTTGTAATTTTACCCCTAAATGCTGTCGAAATAGCACTTCATACATTTCTGTTTAGGTTTCCGTACCCGAAAGGTAAAAACGGGACCCTAATACTTAAGCTGCGCTGTCTGTCGGTCTGTTATAAGGCTGTATCTAAGGAACCGTAATAGATAGATTCACGAAACTTTCACAGAATGTGTATTACTTTTACCGCTTTAACAACAAGTAATTAAAATAAAATAAAAAATAAGAGTTTCCCTCCATACAAGGAATGTGTTTTTGAGCGGTATTTTTAGTTAAATATGCATGGTGATACGGAACACTTCGTGCGCGACTCTAACTCATGCTTGGCTGTTTTTTTTTACTATAAATACATTAACGAACATTATGCACTAACGATGACAGTTTTAAAACGGCTAGTGTCAAAATGATTTTAATGAAATTTAGATGGTACGATTATGAGAAAAAATCTTCCTTGTTTGGAACGGTCTAATTCTAAAGTTCTTTTACAATCCGTTCACTTATAATAGAGTTACAAATAAGAGATATCATACATAAACAAAATGAAAGATTCCTACGAATCGAAAACCTCCTTGTTTTTAAAGTTGGTTGAAAATAGTAGGCGCGCGTTCTAATTATAAATAACGTTATGAAAGTCCATTGATACTTTTATCAAAGCTTTTAAAAATAGCCAACCAAAAATGATACAAAGCGAAATAAAACAAAATCTGCTACTTACGCAGTTGTAAATGAATGAAATCTACGTGAACTTTCTCTAACAACACCCACGTACCTGCAAACAAAGAAACACTTATTAATATAATAATAATAATTCTCCAACATTATATCCTGTTGACAACTGGAAAGTCACCATAAAGTCGCACGCTACCTATACTTATACTTTATGCTTTTCCCAATGACACGTTTCCTTCCTTGCCGCGTTTCGCTTCAAAGGCCCGTCGTCAAGAAATTTTCCCCTAAATGTTTTATACAAATACAGTAACACATCTATCTCTGACGGGGGACAGATAATAGAAGCGCTAAGCCATATAAAACAACCCTGGAATGCAATGCAGATTGGTGATCACAAGTGGCGTAGAATATCTCAAGCTGGCAGCAAGTGCACGTTAACCCGTCAGTGCCAAAACATTAGGTGTGATACTCATGTAAAAACGGTACTGTACTTTTATAAACACCCGAATAGTCTGTGGCCTTGAAATTGGGCTACTGGCGATTCCGGAATAATCGGCAACTCCGATGAAATAGTTAAGTACTTAAGTGCCGTTTTCACTGGTTTTTTAGAAGAATGACCTTGGTTCCTTCGAAGGGGACCTTCCTTTCTATTCAACAACATCAAGAACAACTCTATTATCTATGGGCGACGATATCACTTACCAAAAGGTACCGCGTATGCTCGTCAGCCTATTCAATTAAAAAAAAAAAAGCATAAAGCATAGCGATAAGTATCCGAAACTAGTTGTGTATATGCGGAATGCATCGTTGCAAGGCTACTGGCGTTCCTCCCAAGCATGATAGGTACGCTGTTCATTTGTATTCTAATTAAAATTGTATAGGTCTCAAATAACTTTATAGCAAAAAGTTTTGTATAGAACCATGATAGAACGTACTAGATGAAAGTAAAACGACTTCTAGCTAATATAATAGGGATATTGATATCTAAACCTGCCGTCATTGTGAAATGGATGATCGACGATTGATGAGAATCCTAGTGCAAATACCGGAAGGTAAGAAATATAGACTCAATTTTTTATTACAATAAAAAAAATCTATAGAAAGTGTATAACGTTACTTATTTCACAGTGATAAAAATGTCGGTTATTAATATGAAACCTGATGGTCCAGCGGGCGTCAGTATTATTAGAGTTCACGTATGGTAAGCAACCCCGGGGGCGTATTCCCCTAGGATCCCAAGTGGCATATAAATATCTCGATCTACTCCATGCTTCGGCAGACAAGTTAAGCCGTTGATCTGGGATGACAGATGCCATTAGGTAGCTTGACAAATCTGACACTGTGTCGGCCAATTACACGTCAAACAAGCAATTGATTACTGACATTTTTTAAATATGTACTGTACATTCGTACGTTTGTAGTGTGAATGAAACTTGTAAGACATTCATCAAGAACGCATAAGCGTATCACATCAACGCGTCCGGCTAAACCGCAGCGAAACGAAAGGGCGCGTTTAAAAAAAGCGTCTAACATTACAAATAGGAAATAAACGCAGCATCACTGATGTACTGAATGGGAGGCAGAGTTGCTGCGCCGGCGCCGCGTACATTGCCCTCTCATACCCCGCCTGTCTCCCCCCGGCGCGGTGGTACAAACGCGACTGACGGCATTCCGCCGCGCTTCCTGACCAGGGCAAGTGCAGCGGCATTGCACTGCAAGTACGTACCCTCTCCCCGCACCGAACACAACCCCCCCTCACTCCACAACCTCTCGTCTAGCTAAGCGAAGAGTCGAACAAAGAATCGCATTGTTCGAGTATCACACGCCAACCTGTAACATGATAAATCTCATGGCATCCTGTGATGTGTAGCCGCGACCCTTGGCCCTTTTTAAATAATCATAAAAATCTAATATTATGAAGCAAAATAAAGGGAAACTCCGCCTGTTACTCTCCCTCCTTGAGCCCTTTGTAATCTAATGCATTAAGATTATTAGGTTGTGCTAACATTGCCTTATTTCTTTAAAATTCGCCGACTTCTTTGCGTACGCATACAATGATGTAACGCTGCGGAGTTCCCTGAATAAACGGAGTTAATAGAAAACGTTGTTAATTGTTATTTTTGTAAATTGTTTATATTAAAAGGCGTGGTTATTTCTGTACTGCGGCTAGCAGCGAACGTACACCCACGTGCCCGTTTTTATAGTCCCGGCGTTACGAGGAATCTATCGACCGACCACTTCTCCTGTGAGACCGCATTCCTCACTTCTACACTATAATTCTATCGTAGAAATTACTGCAGACGTTTTCAAAATTGTCTTTTGCTTCAATGAAAATATTTGAGGGATTTGAGATGTTTGGACTCTCCAGTCGCGGATATGAGAACAACATTTTGAAAATTATTCACATATAAGAATTATCTTTCGTATAAAAAATTCAACTTCAATCAAACTAGTGAATCGATTTTGATGATATTTAAAATGACCTAATTTACAAAAAATACAACCGAATTGATAACCTTCTTTTTTTAAAAGTCGGTTAAAAAGTCCTTTTTTTAATGTCCAACATTTCATTGATAAAGAAAAAACATGGAATGCAGCTTTTCTTCCTTTCGGTCAAAGGAATTGGCGAATATTTTAGTACGAATATGACTAATTCACATCACCTGGTGATGCACCATCTATCTCTTTAGAGATAAAGATGTGATTAGTACGTCCGCGGCATTGACTTTTCTTTTATTCGTTCATATATTATCGGGCGAGCTCCGTGGCGCAGTGGTTTACACGCCAGCCTGCGACACGAGGGCCCCGAACCCGAGGGGTTCGAACCCCGGTCAGGTCAAGATGGAAAATGATCTTTTTCAGATTGACCTGGGTCTTGGATGTTTATCTATATATGTATTTGTTATAATTATAGTATCGTTGAGTTAGTATCCTTTATCACAAGTCTCGGAACTTACTTTGGGGCTAGCTCAATCTGTGTGATTTGTCCGTATATATTTATTTATATATCTTAAACAATTTATGTAAAAGTTTTATAGTTTATTATAAATGTTTGTTTTTAAAGACCACCAACACTTAAATATATTCAACCTCCTTCACAGCCTTGTAAAAGTCAAGTTAATTGACAAGATAATGCATCAAAAATAAACCAAGGCAAAAACTGTATATAATCAAGCAAAAAACAAAAAAGGCATTGAAAACTGCATACTAAAGAATGTCACTGCCGGACCTATCAGGAACTTTTAATACGCAGAGCATCCGATAAAGCGTTTGGCAGCAGAAAGATTACGAAATTTAGGTGAATTTTATTCATTCATAAAAGTGAGAACAATTTTGCCCGCTTTGATTTGCTCTTTCCGAAATTTGATAGGGCTAAACCACCGTAATGAAAATCTGCATATACATTTTGTAAGCCGTGTTTAAAATACACTAATGAAAAGATAACTAAATTAATACGCCGTTGTATCTCACCATGTGCAATCGGTACATTGAGAGACGCAATTTTTTTTTAAATCTATGGGTACATGAGATTGACAATACCTACTGGCCTATTTGCTAACTAATTGTACAACGTTTTGATAGTCACTTAAAAATACATTGCAGTTTTCGTATGATTGACTATTTTTGTTTAAGATATATAAAATGCAATGTTTTTGAAGTGACATCAAAACGTACACTAAGTTAGGAAATAGGCAAGGTGGTACATTGACAATTCCACACACTAGACTGTATTCAAAAAGAGAATAGACATAGGTATATTATTCTTGACTAGCTGTTGCCCGTGGCTCCGCCTGCGTTAATGTCGATCCTTCGGTAACAGTAGAATTTCCCGGAATGAAAGGTACCCTATGTCCTTCCCTGGACAAACTACCTCTATTCCAAATTTCATCCAAATTTGTTCAATAGTTGAAGCGTGAAAAGGCGACAAACAGAGTTATTTTCGCATTTATAATATTAGTATGGAGTATGGATTATAAACAAATTTTCCTCCAAAATATACGTTGAAAAGAGATACTGAAATGAACGTGAAATAACATAATATACACCACACATTGAAAGTTTCATTTAACTCATTTTCCTGTTGATGGCTGAATAATGTGAGCCTCAATGGTTTCCTTTTTACGTAGGTAGATAAAACAAAATTACAAAATAAAACAGGTGTTTTAGATATGACCTAAAAATAAATACCGTTTTCATTATAACAACCACAAATTTTGCCCAGCAGTGGGATTTCATAAACTAGTAATAATAAGAAAGGGATAAATATCAAACTCTCTCTAGACTTCACTACCGCGGACACATCTGCTGGCGAATACAACACAAAACCAATAAGTATGTAACCCAAAGTACATACATACATAGTATTACGTCTGTTTCCTTTGCGGGGTAACCAGAGTCTAGGAGCCTAGGCCTATAAGACCTGAAGGCCACGTTTAGCATGTTGGTAAGTATCAAGTGGAAAACGGAACCAAAATAGTGATGGATTGCTAGCCGCATCGCCTATAAACATGATTACCTAAAGTAACGCCATAAAAAAATATTTTTTTATATCTTAGATATCTAATACTCATGTTTAAATGATTGGCGTTTAGAAAAGCCAATCCAACCAAATAAAGTATCACATATAATTTCTACGTTTGTGAGGTAGATAAAACAAATTCGTATGAAGTAGATAAATATAACACACGTAAACGCCAATCGAAATACAGCATCACATGACATACGTAACGCGAGACAAAAAGTAAGGAAGCTCCCCTAATAGTCCGCTGAAAGCGCTTTCCCGCTTTTAAGCGCTTATCTTGAAATGATAGCCGTGGCCGAGCGATGAAAGCTGTGACGGCAATTTGCCTACATTAGGCCATGCTTAATCGACACAGCTAAATATTTTTCCGTGTATGAGTAGGTAGTTAGTGTTGTATCTTTATGAAAGGAACGTTTATCTTTCTGTTAATGTTACGACGTTTTTAAACTTTTGAATAGGTATCATGGTTCAAGTAGTGATGTGTTTTACGACTCGAAAAGAAGAAGTAGAGCGGACCATATACATGGTGAAATTTTGATCGTTCTGGACCCGTTGAGGGGTGATTAGGCCCGTTGATATGAACAACTGTTCCTATAGGACCAGTGCTGGGAACTCAAAAATTTGACACTTCCGTACAAATTGATCGGCCGGCCGAAAATGTTTGTAGGGAACTGCCCATTTTTTGGAGTTCCAGGCATTGTTCCCATAGGAAAAGTTGTTCATATCGACGGGCTGAATGACCCCTCAACGGGTCCAGAACGATCAAAATTTCACCGTGTAGAAGCTGTCTACATGGAAAGTATAGTCTTTCTCTCAGACCAGCAGAGAAGAATTTAATCATGATATCGAAAACAGCTCCAATGATTTCTAAGAATTTTAATATACAACGTGATTTTGAACCCCCTAGCTTAATTGAAATCTCAGAATCAGAATCCCTAATGAAATATAGAACTGCAAGAAAAAAAGCTAAAAATAAAAAAAAAAATTGGGTTTCCCATACAAAGTCGCCGATCAGCTGGACGAATTTCTATGTAAAGCCAATTTTTTTTGTTCGGTTTTTACCTTTTTTTCTTGGAATTCTGTATTCCATTAAGGATTCTGATTCCAAGATTTCAATATAGCTAGGGGGTTTAAAATCATGCTATATAAAGGGTTTCGGGACAATAAATAGATCTACCTACGTCTCACCCCTGGGGTACTTCCCCGAGTGGAGCTCGGTCACCCAGATACTAAGTAATGATATTGTTTATTACCAATGCCATTTCTGATTGTAAAATACTAAAACCATGACATTCAAACAACAAGTTGGCCGGATGATGTAGTTGGAAGGAAGGACGCCATGAGAAACTTCTAAACTAATAACCTGCTCTTTTTTTAAAGGTCGGTTAAAACTTAACCCATCGTGTTTGTGCTCATTTGATTAATCTTGGTGAGAACTTTAATAGCTAATAAGATTCTAAAAATAACTCATTTTATAAACTACCCAATTTTCAAGCTGGTAGGCAAAAGTTGTTCAGTGTGGATCAGTTTCCACAGGCTTTATTGATTAACATGCAATGAAGTTGAGCGTTTGGAATGTACTGCAACGATTCGTAGTACGGTATTAAATTCTTTTCAAAAACATCCCGTTTCAATCCGGATTATTACAGATTTAAAACTGTTGTTTATTCGTTTTATAAGACCCTGTAAACAAAACAGATATTTTTGACATGATAACGTATAACGATGAAAGTCGGCTGCACGCACGAAAAAACGTCACGTTCCGTGTGCAAGCGAGAGCGCGGAACAAACGATAGAGGCACGATCAGCTTAAGCGTACGGCTTGTGACGCATCTATCTCACTTCTACTGTTATCACGTAAAATTATCGTGCGGAAACCGGTTTTACAGGCAACCATTTTTTTGAAGTGTAAAACTAAGGCCAGACTGACTAATTAGAATTAAGATATATAATTTTTTTTTTTATTTAACACGTATAATTCCTTACTTACGCGAGATAAATTCCTCACAGAAACATGGTTCTACTCACGATTACTATATTCAGTCACTCACGATTTATATTTATTTGTCCGTATATATTTACAATCGCTACGGTTTAACCTTGGACGAATAGTTTAACTCATGTTTAATCAGTCGGAATCGCCGGTTCTTTTAGCACTAAATCTAGTCAAATTAGTGCGAAATCGCCGTGTCGCCACCCCTGACACTCGCCCTGTGGTCTTCGTAACAGACCGAAACTAGTCGGCTTTTTCGACTGATTAAACACTTAAACCGTGTTTCTTAATGAATAAAATAAATATAACGTACTGAAGTTTATTATAAAATATTATAGATATAATTATAGCTTCAAACATCGCAAAAGTACAAGCAAATCTACACAAATCATGTCATGTTCAAACACTTACCAAAATCTTCACTCTTCCTTTACTTATCTTATTTGGTAAATGTACAACTCTATGCTAAAGGCAAACTGCACTCTAATGGCCACATAAAAAGGTAGTGTGTCCTTCTAAAACTCTTATTGGCTGTTTAATAACACAAGTCTTAGTAGAGTTGCAGGCAGGATGCATACGATTAAGGCTCTACCGGGGCACACTAAAGGCATTTCCCTTTCGAAAATAGTTCTCTTGCCCGTGCTTCTAACATTTTTATTGAAGCTTGAACTTTATTATAAAGGTGAGTACAAAACTTATATGAAATAATCTTTCATATAAAAAAAACTACTTCATTCAACTACTGAACCGATTTTGATGAAATTTAAATGGAACCAATTTGAAAACAAACCCTTTCAAACAAATGAAAATTCAAAATCGTTTCATAAATGACGGAGTAATGCGGTAACAAACATTACAAAAGAGAAAACCCGAATGATACCTTCTCGTTTTTCTGAAGTCGGTTAAAAGTTATTCGCTTACCACAAAGATTTTTCTTTGTTTCTCCATAATTTAGAATTTTTACCTTAGTGTTCCTGTGCCAGCTGGTATAGTGTAATAAAAATAAGACATATAATATTGAAAAGGATACGTATACTTGCGCAATCCCACATTTGTACTATATACATCTACCAAACTTTGTTAGTGCAGTCAAAATTAAACATTAGGTCAATGATCTGTAGAAAATACACGAAAACAGCTCAAAATACAGGGTCTCTTCGCAACCCCTCAACAGAAATGAGCAGAGATAAGGTGAAGCTCTATTTTCCCGCTCATTTCGAAATACCCCACATATTTCGGACATTTACCCAACTTTTAATTGAATAACCCGCACGACTTGTAATTTTGGAGGTATCGCTTCAATTATTCGGTCAACTGATTTTTTCGTTACTTAATTGTATCAGTAATGTAAACACAGATTAATGTTTTATTCTATAAATATTTATTTACTGTGAGTTGACTGAAGATAGAACTAAATTGACAAAGCTTACATGATGTGCCGACCCCATATAAATAGTCATCATAATTTCGTGTAGGTGACACGGTCAATCGACCATGCACACCCTGGTGTCAGAGTTCTTCGGAACTGCCTCTCGGCCTCTAACGTGGTTCCTTTAACGACTACCAGATGGCAGCCGGGCCCAACGGCCTAACGTGCCTTCTGAAGCACGGAATCATCTTTATTATCAGACAATCAGCTGAATCAAGCCTGCAATGTCCTAACCACACTGGAAACAACTTGGACGTGGGAATCGAACCCATGACCCCCGGGTCTACAGGCAAACGCCTTAACCACTAGACCACGGAGGTTGTGGACTACTACTAATGAAAATGTTTCTAACTACTTTCACATTTATAAAGGATGAGTCTAGTGGGAATATCTGATTTTAAAAGCGCAGACTGACGAGCACGTAAGAAAGCGGTGTCCAAGGTGTCTGTTTGCTAGCCGCTATTTCTGGCTGCTCGCCATTGTTCTGAGTTATGGCCGGCAGGAAGGTTAGCAACAGAACTAACGTCGAGAAAATGAAAGTTAACATTTTGTACAAAACCAATATTTTATGTTGCAAGATTTATGGAATTTCGTTGAAATCTCAAGTTTTATGCCCCAAACACTAAGCGCTTAAATCACGCGCGGAACTATTTTGCAGGAAGTCTGCGGAATGTGAATTGTACTGGTTTTCTAATAATGCTGGTTTTGGAAATCTTATTTGAAAGAAAAGCACTTTCACATAATTTAGTATTTTTAAATTAGCTGATTACTAAGGCACATAAAAACCTACAGCGATAGACTCTCAAAAATTAAACCGGAATTTGATCTAGTTAAGATCTAATCCCGCCCGCAAAACAATAACTGTTTTAGTAGAAAACGAAGACTAGGTAACTAATCATTGTACACCCAAATGAATTGACAATTACACCTAAGAAACGTCAAAGTGATAAGTGTTGATTTATTTTGGTCATCATCATCCTTATCATCATCAGGTCTTTTTATTCTCCACCAGCCAGAACAGACAGACGATTTGGCCTACTACACTCTCCACGCTGGCCAGACAGGGCGGAGAGGTCATATCTCATGTTTAATAGCTTATTTTGGTCAGATAATAGTTTAATCCAGGTGAGTGTTCGTTTTGTAATAAGAGTATTATAAATTTTATCGAATTCTTTGGCGTTGCTTACGAGTCTCTACAATCTACATGTATGTGTGAAATTGGATATTTCAATATATAATAATAGAAGGTAATAAAGACATGTTTTTCATATCGATATCGCGAAAAATAGTATAGTTTAATTTTTTTTCGATTTGGCATCAATATTTTATTTATTTGATGTTTTTATAGATTCATTTTATTTTTAATTTAAGTTTTAATTTAGATTTTCAGTTTAGAATTATTTATAATAATATGTCGATTAATTAGTTTTTAATTTGAATATTCCTAAATAGATTTGTTATTATAGAGTTAATAAAAGTATAATTTATCCTCAATTTTTTAAAGTACATATTATTTAACTTAACACAAGAATCAACTCAAGTTACCTAAAACTAACACGACCAGTGTATTCAATCAGTTAAAAAGGTTTGCGCAAATACTATTCAATAGTAAGAAAAGTCTCAGAATTCTATCAAAACCCCTTTCAGCGGTACGGAGTAAAAGGTGAGTAACATTTGTCATGTCATCGTACTACACGACGGAACGCCACGAAAGAAAAACCGGCCAAGGGCGAGTTGATATCGCGCGCCGAGGTTTGATAAAATAGTTTTTGAACGTTTTAGCAATTGCTACACAAATGAAATCGCTATTTTGGGTAATCGGATATAACGTGTTAATTTATGTATTAAAACTTTATTGTACCAAAATAAAATTGTTACAATTGGCGGACTTGATGCTATGAGCATTCTCTCCCAGTCAACCATAAGGATAAAACAGAGAAAGTTAAGCGGCGCAAAAAGTAAACTGATTAATCCAGGGTGTCAACTACCTCCATACCAAATTTCGTCAAAATCTGTCTAGCCGTTCACGATTTAAATATGGTGTAACTAACACGACTTTCAGCTGTCCCGGCGAACTTCGTTTCGCTATAATTTTATTTGCCGTAAATATTTCTTATAATTGAATAGTTATTCTACTGTTTTTTTTAATGTTTTCGCAATTGTTACACATTTAAATTAAATCACTCAATTCGGTTTCATCGCGTTTGTTACATTATTTTTTCACCTAACATTTCGAATACTTTAGTTTTCATGTTCGCAAGTAAACTAAAAAAGCAAAGATTTTTATTGCGAAGATTTTACCTTGTTTGCATAATTTGCAACAGCCGATATGGCTTTTGATAGTATTCACTTAGAAGTTTGATTTTTACACCTTCAATAACCGTAGATCTTAGTTTTATATACTAACTTCTACTTGATACTTCCACTCATGCTGTTCTGAACTAAAGTGTCTCAACAGACAGACGGGTATACGGATAAGGTTATGCTAGGATTACAATCAAAGAATTTGTTCTTCGCCTTCTGAGTTACGGAACCCTAAAAATGGAAAAGCGCCGAAATATTGTTTCCAGCGTGAGTCTTGCTATTCGATTGCGGTATAGTTTCGATATCGCTCGTTATTGCTATCGTAAAGCAATATTGCCGTTAATGGCTACCATTTGAATGTATACGAGAATTCCCTTCATTCTGAAAGCGTTTCAGATTTTACACTTATTGAGATTTGCTGGTGCTTTTGCTGCACTTATGCAAATCCAAACATAATAGGTATTGAAAAGTTGAAAAATATTTCATTTGAAAATAATAGCTGTTTTATTACCTACATTTCCAAGCAAGGATTATCCAAATTATAATACCTAACCATCGCTAGAGAGAGAAATTGCAAGGAAAAGGAAAGCTTTTAATCCGCAGTAGGATTTATATATCTCTCTATGACTGTAATATCTATGCAGGTCAAGGTAAAAAGAAAAAAAACGTAGAATGTACTTCTCTTGCCGCGTAGGCATAGAAGCCGGTCTAGAGAATGGGTGAAATTTAAAGAATCATGTTAATAGGCGATGCGGCTAGCAAGCCATCACTATTTTATTGCTTTTTCCGCCTTCACTCCCACCAACACGCTAAACGTGGTGTTTCGGTCTTACGTCCTAAACCTTTGTCTACCCCGTAACAGATAAAAACGTGATATTATAAATGTACTATGATTGTTTAAATGTTTGTTATAAACAAAATCCGTTTTATTACAAAAAGAGGACTAACCTGGTCAAAGCAATTTCAAAATCTATACATATAATAAAACAGTAAAAATATTTTGTCTGTACATTTCGAATTTTTGACTGAAATGGATAGAGGGACACTTAAAAAGAATAATAGAAAGCAAAAAACAATTTTTCGAATTTTTTGTCTGTCTGTCTGTCTGTCTGTCTGTCTGTCTGTCTGTCTGTCTGTCTGTCTGTATGTATGATCACGATTATCTCCGAAAATACTGAACCGATTTACGTCAAACTTTCACCAATTGCTTTGTTTTAACTCAGCAAAACATCTAAAGTTTGTTTCATCAAAATCGGTCCATTAAAAAAAAAGTTATCTTCATTTGAATGAACTCAAAGCATTAGTTTGCCTGCAAATATACACGGTGAATTTTTTATCGTTTTGGACCCTTAAAGGGGTGACTCAGACCATCAAAATGAACAACTTTTCCTACGGGAACAATGCTGGGAACTCAAAAAAAAAATCGACATTCTTATACAAACTGGCCGGGCGGCGGGACTCTTTTTTATGATAATGGCGAATTTTTTTTTGAGTTCCCAGCATTGGTCCCATAGAAAAAGTTGTTCATATTGATGACCTGAGTCACCCCTTTAAGGGTCCAAACTGTTCCTGAGGGATGGACACTAACGGCGGCGTCGTAGCCGCGGGCAAACGGCAAACCAACCGAAACTGCTGCGCCTAGAAACTTGAAATTTGGTACAGGGGTTCTTTTAATGATGTGAGTGAGCGCTAAGAAAGGGGTAAAATTTATATGGAATTTTCCCATTTTTGGACTTAGAAGTATGAAAGTAGGTATATAAGTTGTCGATTAAAATTAAAAAAGATGTGTGTGTAGATGAAATTTGCAAAATTAAAAACCCCCCTTAAGGGGTAAAATGGGGGTGGGTGGGTGGTATAAACTTTGTATCGAAATTTTCTCATTTCTGGACTTACACGTATGAATTTAAGTATATAAGTTCTAGGTTACTATTAAAATATCTGTGTAGGTAATATGGACGATATTTTCCCCTGAAGGGGTAAAATAGCGGGGTAAAGATTGTATAGGAATTTACTTATTTCTAGACTTAGAAGTATGAAAATAGGTAAATAAATTCACGATTACAATTGAAAAAGATCTGTGTAGGTCAACTGCAAAAAAAATCCCCCAGAAGGGGGGTAAAGTTTGTTTGGAAATTGGAAATTTTCTCATTTCTGGACTATGAAGTATGAAAATAAATAGGTATGTTCTCGATTACAATTTAAAAATATATATGTGGGTGAAATGGACAAAATTCACCCCTAAAGGGGTAAAATGGGAGGGTAAAGGTTTAATTGAAATTTTCTTATTTCTGGACTTAGAAGTATAAATAATATCCATACTTCCATACTAATACTAATATTATAAATGCGAAAGTAACTCGTGTCTGTCGTTTCTTTACGCTTCAACCATTGAACTGATTTGGATGAAATTTGGTATGGAGGTGTGAGGCCCGAGGAAGGACATAGGGTATGTTTGGTTCCGGGAAATTCTACTTCCCGAGGGATTAATTGTTCCCGAGGGATCGACGCTAACGCGGGCGGAGCCGCGGGCAACAGCTAGTATAAAATAAGTAAACACCTATTGGCGTTATCTCTGCTGCCATTGTCAATTTATTACAGACAGTCAATAGTTAGAACTTTAGTTCCCGTTTTATAATACACTAGCTGTTGCCCGCGACTTCGTCCGCGGCAATTTCTATTATTATGATTAATTCGTTTTTTATTAGTACAGATGAATAATTTTCCCCCGTTTTCGAAACATTTTATATTGATGCTTCGCTGCTATTGGTCGCAGTGTGATGTTTTATAGCCTAAAGCCTTTCTCAATAAATGGACTATCTAACACAAAAATTTCCAATTTGAACCAGTAGTTCCTGATATTAGCCCGTTCAAACAAACAAACTCTTCAGCTTCATTATATTAGACTAGCGACCCGGACCCCGGCTTCACACGGGTAGAACGTACATATAAACCTTCCTCGTGAATCACTCTATTTATTAAATAAAACCGCATCAAAATCCGTTGCCTAGTTTAAATTAATCATACATAGGGACAGACAGCGGGAAACGACTTTGTTTTTTACTGTGTAGTGAAAACGGCTTTCAAATGTTTCCATACATTAATTTGATAAAATTCCGTAGTATTCCCAGATGAGGCTGTCTTTTGAAATTGCAAAATACCAGACATCAAAATAGCGGTAAATGATAAAACAATATTAAATATACAACAGCAGAAATAACGATCTAAAATATTTTTTTCATATCTCGGGAACGCTTAACAAAGCTGTTCTTATTAAGGCTTCCTGTTGTTCTTTCATCATTCCACCGTTTATAAGCTCACCATTTTTGTCGGTTGTAAAATTCTCAATATCATTATTTTAATAAAATACACAAAGAAGCATGGAAACCCTATGTTTTTGAATAAAAGGTAAAAAAGTCTTAATAAGCTTATAGCAAAAGCTCCGGCGTTGACCAGCCATATTTTTTCATTACGTACCTGAATGGTAAAGCGACAAAGCACTTTATACTTTCCTTGCACCGACGTTTTTATAGCAAAGATGTAATAATGGATCTTGTTTGCTCAGTACATGAAACGGCAGCAATTTCTTTCTAAGAAAAACCTTCGTTTGTTTCGTTGAGAACCAATTAGATGCCAAGCATATGCCAAGTAAATAGGAATCATTTTCTGAAAATGTTATGGCAAAATTGATATTCTACAAGATTTCTACCATAATACCGTAGTTGAGATACTTATTTATATTTTAGGGTTGTCGTGCATTGCATTCGCATAAAGAGATTCCAGAGAAGGAAATATTCTTGGAGTAGCCTAGGGGCTCTTACTGAAATAAGGGTGTAAAGGGGTGATAAAGTTTGTATGGCAAATTTTCCACAGCCGCAGGCGAAAGATTTTTTGCAGACTTAAATAAAAACAAAATATTTATATTCTAATTAATGAGTAAAAAAAAAAAATACTCTTCTATATTGCCAGACTTCATATTAAAAGAAGTTTTGTCTTCCAATCAAACGAAGTGTTGTATTTGTTGTTGTATTATATGACATATAATGTAAATATGATTTGGTTTCTTCCTCAAAAAATGCACTAGACACGGACGCCAAACACTCTGCGGGGTCACAAAAACAAACAAACAAATTATAACTGTAAAGGCGGGGATGAATACCGGATATTAATAATTCCGGAAGCGGGTTTTATTCAGCGAAATTGCAGTTACAAAGATCCTATTAATGAACGTCCCAGGTCTTTTGTCTAGCACGGCATTCTGTTCAGTCGCCCGACACCAAGTAATTAGGAAAAAAAAAATTGCACTCTGATGTATTTTACTATTTGGGTTGAAAGTTAAAGGTGTCTTTTGTGAACACAGGCGAAATAAAAATATTGTAAGAAAACAAACAAATACAAAGGGGGCAAAAAATCCACTTTACTATTTTAGGGCTGTCGTTTAAAGGTAACTTGGCGTACGTCTTTAGCAATGAAGAGACATGAACCGAACAAAAATAATTGAAAATAAGCATTTTTAATTATTTCTTCAATAAAACAAAAAAAATCATTTCTTCAATAAAACAAATAACCTGATGTTTGCATGTATTATTGTTAAAAGTTTAGATGCTGTCCATCGTTTATGTTTAACACTTACTAAGTTAACACAAATGAATAAATGTATGGACAAATCGCACAGATTCACATAACTACACTGTATGTTGTGAACTTGCGTCGTAGGATATAAACTCAAAATATATATATTTTATGATAGAAAATACACATTTGCAATGGCCAAAAAATACATGTTTAATAAATATTTCTCTAAGGGTTTAAAGTTAAAAAGTTTTGGCAGTATATTAAATCGAAATTGTTCATACATGCATTCTTTTTACATATGGAAAAACTGGCAGTCCTCCTCCTCCCGTCCCCCGGAATTCCTGAGCATTTTCTCGGTTGCATCGCCAGCCTGTGGTGCGTCGGAGCTTGGAATCCTTTTTTATGACAGTATTTATGGTGTAATGTTATTTGGCTAGTATATACATACAAGTATAGGATAGTGTTTAGTAGTCAGCTATATTATTTCGGCTGGCCGCCTGCCTGGCGCTTCGTTATGGTACTCCTATGAGTCCACTGCAATATTGACATACTCCACGTATCATAAAAGGTGAAAACTGGAAAAAAACGCTAGATACCTCGCAAACGCTAGAATCAAGCGTTGTTTATTAGCGGTAACTTATATGACATCTGTGGCTCAGTGGTACTGCAAATGACTCTGGATCGCAGGGTACTGAGCTCGATCTCCGGTCAGGTCAAGATAATAAACGATCTTTTTCAGGTTAGCCTGGATCTTGGGTGTTTATCTATATATGTACCAACTAGCTTTCGCCCGCGGCTCCGCCCGCGTCGAAGTAGATCCCTCGGGAATAGTACTTCTTCCCGTGATAAAAGGTAACCTATGTCCTTCTCCATACTCCAGAGAACTTGTATGCAAAATTTCATGATGATCGTTTCAGTAGTTACGGCGTGAAAGCCTAACAAACAAAAAAAAACTCACTTTCGCATTTATAATATTAGTAAGGATTATAAAGTATCGTTGAGTTAGTATCCCACGACATACTCGTAAGTTAACAATCTACAGTGGGACTTGGTTTATTTGTGTGATTTGTCCCTATATATTATCTATTATTTAATATAACAACAGAAATTTTCTTTTCAAACCGATGAATACGTAGGGAACGTACTTGACGATAACTCAAATACAGTAAACAAGACGATAGAGAAAATTAAACAAAACAAAAACAACACATACATATAAACAGTAACAGAACATAAAATGATGTGCTATTAGCAGCATAGTACCAAACTCTATATTATAATAGCTCGCTATGTAGCGCCTGGGGTCAATGATTTTCATATTGTTTTTATCGAAGTTCTCATACAAGTACAACGACGAGACCGTAACGAAATTACTACATCATTTTGTGAACCAGTCATTAAGTACAGACAATATTTTTAGCTATGCCTTATAGAACAATCATACCAGTGTAAATTTATTTATAGAACATATTTTCACCCTTATTTTAAGCATGATTTTCACGAGGACTAGTTCAGTCTAACATACTGAGAAGGTTTCACCGTCCAATATTCGTGAAATATATAAAAAATATCAATAAAGAAGCATTCTGTGCTTATATAAAAATATTTATCATTAAACTTTGATAATAGGAACGTTTTTTGCCAAGTTATCACATCACAAGTTGAAAATCTTGTGCGAAGTATTGCCAGATTTTTAAGGTACTCGTAAGTACTAAGATTTGTTGCCTTTTAAAAAATAATTACGTTATTGCAGCGAAAATTATAAGAATTAAAATTTAAAGGGTTTATTTACTATATTAGTAATAAAAAGTAACTTAAATTTTATTGTTCATTAATATATATGCATATAATAAGTCCGGGATTGCTATGTAGTAAACGTTAAATATGCCCTGAAAAACGTAAACTAACTATGAGTGCAATCAAAACAATACAAGCTAAAGATGAATGAAAAAGTCCGTAAATTAGTTCAAGTTACAAATGCTATACTAAATAACATAACGGCAACATCTCCGTACGTTTTTTGGCAGTGCGGGAGGCTTCTTTGATCTCCATGCGATGCAAATAGGCATGCAGCTGAAACCCATGAGGCTGTGTCGCCACCATGCGCGCACTTCTATGGCACTAAATACATTACAAATTTTGCGGCAGACAACCGGAGGTTAGTGCGCGCACACCCTAAAACTAGTTACTCTGTGAGCTAACCTCATAAGTAATATCACAGTGAACTGAAAATAAGTAAAAATATCTAAAAGTTTATCGACAATAAAACCTTTTAAATAATAAAATAACACGAGAATCAGTTGTGAAATAAGACAGACGGATATACAGAAGATATTTTGCGTAAGCTGAATTGGAGATGCTTCGTTAGCGATATGCTCTCTCTCTCGGTCAATTATCATTAACTGACAAACCGATAATTTCATACTAAGAATAGCCATTTGCTCTTCAATCTATACAAATTCAAGTTAAAAATTAAAACGCCGAATCTATCAATCATAGCCAAATCTTGCTCTGTTAATCAATTGGCGAGCAAAAAAAGATAGGTCTTTTTATCGAATGAAAATTAAGTGATTAGGGGCGGGAGTGGTGCCCAGGGGCCATGTTCAATTTTCCTTTTAATTCTTCTCCGCCCTTCGCAATTTGATTGCAGAGCGTTAATTTTTTTTATAAGTATTTTACAGATTGTGTTGGTGATATGATTGAATTTAAAAATTCGGTACCTATGGATCACAGCGATTAACTTAGACCTCTAGATTTTGTTTTATATGTGGATGTTTATTTAATTTATCATTATCTGTGACGAAGGAAAAGTGGATAATATTGTATTTATCAGTTACGAGGTTGACAGAGCTTAGACGAATCATAAATAATGACGGATTGCTTGACTGTGAAATAATATGGTATTTTTTTTAAAGAAAATCCCTTATTACAAAGGTAAGATAGAAAAGTTAAACAATTTTAAACAATGGTTGTCTGGTCGGTTAACGGACGATAACTTTACGTAATAACGGTGGAAGAGAGATAGATGCGTCACAATCCAATGCCAATCGTGCCTCTCTATCGCTTGAAACGCGCTCTCGGTTACATACGGAACGTGACTCTTTTTCATGAGTGCCGGCGTTCATCGATTTAGAGACGTTATCACGTCAACAACTTTATGATATCTTCTTCTATTTACTTCTAAATAGAGACAATATACTCACACACGCGCATTAGATGTTAATAATAACAAAAGACTCGACAAAATAGTGAGGCAACCTGTTTTTTGGCGTCGACACTTGAATCTATGGACGTTCCGGTTCGCAAGTCGGCACGATGACCTTATATTATTTATGGTCTGGTACATACCATAAGCGGAAGGATATAAGTTGTATGTATAAGTTGCTGTATGTACTACTCTGACTGATATTACAAGAAAAATCTTGAGGTAACGTTATTTATTTCCAGTGCGGTAAATAGTTCTACATTTCACAATTGATATTCATTCTAATTATAATTTTGGTTTAGTTTTATTTCAAAAACAATGTTTGTAATTTTTTGTGTTTTGTATAACAAAAAGCGATACATGTATCCTATTTTGAAGAAAAATTATTCGTTTTATTTTTTTTCATTTTGACTGCATTATTAGTGTTATGAGTATCTACCTACATAGCTGTTAAAATGCGTTACTAATGCGTACATTTTAAACTTCAGTCTAACAGGTTACTATGTTAAAAAAAAAGTATTATTATTTAACATTTGACAATGTAAAACAAACTCCGAATTTAAATAACAAAAGAGAGATAATAAGTGAAACAAGTGTGTTAAACTAGCAATAAAGCATATCTGCTGACCAAAATCTCTAATTAGCCTCTCGCTTCACGCCTCTGACATAAGACTTACGACAAATAGTTAAACAAATTCTCTCAGCACTTACAGACGCACTCTACGTGGCCCCTCGTAGATTCTCGTTTTTATACGCCCATAAAAATGACCAGTGGTAATTTCAAAAGAACTTTTATAATATTAATATTTACTGTTAGGGCACAGTAGGTTGGCCACCTGCTAGCGCGGGAATATACAGTTACGCGTGATGACTACAATGTTGAATGTGTGATTGCCCTAAGATCTGCTCGCTCATGTCATAAATGTTGGTAAATGGTTATACTGATTCGCGTAATAGGATGCTTTTATAATATTTGCATTTCATTCGAGTCTATTTAGTATTTCTCCTGTAATACGTCGTAGTTACCGTATAGGATCGTCTATAGAATCAATTGATTCGTCAATTGATTTAACACAGGCTTTTTAGGGTTCCGTAGAAAACAAGGAACCCTTAAAGTTTCGTTTCGGTTTTACTCAAAGACTATAAGTACTAGAAAGCTGTAATTTGGTATGGATAGGTTAGGTTAGATTATTCATGATTAATATACATATATTTATCATGCCAAGAAATGGGGTAAAATAAAATCTTGTTTTTTTTTATTGTATATAATTTTTATACAGGTAAAGTGATTTTTTCTCGACCAACCGAACGTGTGGGATGTTGTTGAATAGGTCTTTTAAAAATATTATAAGTTTGTGAACATAATTTATTGATTTACTAATCCGTTTCTAAAATATTTAGTTTTATAGTGCAAATTTTTGTTAGAGACCAGTGTCCCCCCCTCTCTATCTACTAAATGGCAATGGAAAAAATCACAGCAGTAGTATATATATCGAAATTTAAAGGAAAATTATCAGAGCTAAGTAGACCCTACAAATTAAAGAGTTATTGTCGACCAACTTACAAGTATATTCGAAAAAGTAAAATTTCATATAAATTGAATTGAAAATTAGTTAAGACAGTTGTTAGTTGCGTAAAACAACTACTGAGTATAAATTTACGAACCACGTAAAGTAAAGACAATATAAAATCTTATTGAAGTAGGATTTTATAACTCTTTCTTCAGTTACCACCGTCATATGTGGACTAGTTTTTAGACGTTAAACTGTGAGGCGTGATCTCAAAGCTGGCATCCGCAACTACGGAACCCTACACTGCGCGTGGCCCAATACGCACTTGACCAGTTTTTCTTTTAGCATTGGAAACACTAACGTTATAAATGTGATCCTTCCTCTATATAAGTTACTCAATAATTAAATTTACAAGTAAGATTTTGAAATGTTAATGATAGCAAAGGTTCAGTCTAAAAATAGCGAAACACCTTTATAGGGAAACACCTTTTTTAGGGTTCCATACCCAAAGGGTAAAAACGGGACCCTATTAATTTCGCTCCGCTGTCTGTCTGTCTATCTGTCTGTCCGTCTGTCACCAGGCTGTATCTCATGAACCATGATAACTCGACAGTTGAAATTTTCAAAGATGATGTATTTCTGTTGCCGCTATAACAACAAATACAAAAAAATAGAATAAAATAAATATTTAAGGGGGCTCCTATACAAAAAACGTGATTTTTTTTGCTTGTTTTTGCTCGATATTGATAACGGCAACAGGTAGACGCTTGAAATATTCACAGAATATTTAGTTATATATTAACACTAAAAATAAATAATTAAATAAAAAAAAATAATATTAAATGGCCATCCATACAGCGGACATGATTTTTTCCCGTTTTTATAAATAACGGTACGGAACCCTTCGTGCGCGAATCCGACTCGCACTTGGCCGGTTTTTTTATGTCAATATATATTGGCTAGCTCCGTGGCGCAGAGGTCAATACGCCAGCCTGCGACACGAGAGTGCCCGGGTTCGATTCCCGGCCAGGTCAAGATGGAAAATGATCTTTTTCAGATTGGCCTGGGTCTTGGATGTGTATCTATATATGTATTTGTTATAAAATATAGTATCGTTGAGTTAGTATCCCATAACACAAGTCTCGAACTTACTTTGGTGCTAGCTCAATCTGTGTGATTTGTCCGTATGTATATTTGCTAGAAATATAAAAAAAGCAATATGAGTTTTGGTAATTTCTGTTATGCATAAGTGTTAGGTCTCGTCGGAAAATCGAGCGACATACCCGCGGTACATATGTAATGTATTTAGGCAGTCCGCCCACTGGTGCCGCCCGCCCTAAACGTCTTTTATTGGAAATATAGGTACCAATCGAACGAGAGTCATTTTATGTTTCCTTTTTTCAATAGAAATACAAAAATATTCTGGAAACAAAATCATGTTCGATTTCATGCCTTGTAATAAAACTAATGATTATGACAAATATAAATTAAAAGATTTGCTAGATTGCATAATTTTTTTTAGGGATGTTCATATGTAGAGTATGATATTGAAGTCTATTTGCAGGGAAAAACATAAATAAACAAATAAAAATATAAATAATATATGGAACATTTTTGACGTTATAAATCGATGAACGCCAGCAGAACGTACGAAAAAGTGTCACGTTCTATGTCCACAAGCGATAGAGTGGAACGAGCATAAGCTTTCTGCTTGTGACGCATCTATCTCTCTTCTACCGTTATCACATTAAATTATCATCCGTAAACGGATGACCTAATTTTTTTACTAAAATTAGAATTTATAAACAAGTATAACTTTACAAAACTAAGCATTAACTGGAATAGAAAAAACTTATGTCCAAATTTAGGAAGTTTCGCCTTTGAATGATAATGCTTATAAAATAGCGAAGTCAATTCCATCCCGGAAAACCCGAGGTTCCCCAAGGAACTGTGATTTACGCGAATCTTATTGTTATTACTGAACGAAGTTGGGGACGGCCCACTAATGGATAATAATTCAAAAGACCACGTTTGTACTACCTACTTCATACCGTAGGGGTCAATAACTGTCTTTTTTTTTACAACCAGCTTTTGCCCGCGGCTCCGCCCGCGTCAACGCCGTTCCCTCGAGAATAGTAGTTTTTTCCGGGATGAAAGGTAGTCTATGTCCTTCTCCGTCCAGAGAACTTGTATGCAAAATTTCATGATGATCGGTTCAGTAGTTACGGCGTGAAAGCGTAACAAACAAACTTTCGCATATATAATATTAGTAAGGATAGTGAAGATAAACATGAATTCTCCATTTCCAAACGTTACATGTACAGTCAAAACTGACTCCTCTAACAATAGATTTTAAATTGCTGGGGGCAGATAAATTACAATTATTTGCCGCCGACTGTACCCGAACAATTCGTAAAAAAATAAAATGTGTAAAATCTGCGAGGGAAACTCGATGGCAGCACGCGACATCTCACTGATTGAGTGAGTTTACACTCATTAGATGTATGGATGCAATTAAGCGCATACTCGTAGCGCGTCTCGCGTGGTCGCGCGCGGCTTTCCATCGAAACTATGGAGAAAACGTACGATCGGGTAATTGTACCTATTATTTATTATATACGTAGCTACATTTAACTAGATGCGAGCAAACGGACCATTGAACGTGATGTTTACTTTACGGCTATGTAAGTAACTACTAACCGTTCTAAGTAGTAAGAATTCCGTCTTTCTCCTTTCATCTCGCGTACAATCTATTGAATTGGATAATCTCAAAAACTACTAAACCTATTTTATAATTATTTCGGGTAACGGGTAACATAGGCTTTAGTTGACGCGGATAAAGTCGCTGGGCAAATGCTAGTCGATAATAAAATTTATTGTAATTTTGCGGACCAGTTTTGAGAGAGCAAGCTTAAACGACAGAAATGCTCTTGAAAAAGAGTAAAATAAAAAGTCTGGTACATACTTGTGTAATCATACTTCATGATAAATAAAAGTCTTCTCATCCTTTATTTTAAAATTATTGGTTTTTAACTTTAAATGTATAAATAGCCGTATTCAGTATGTTTTACGTGAAGACGTAAATAGCTGTAAAATTGGTGTATCCCTCCCTACGAATAAGGTGTATCCGTTTTCGACTCACACAATTTACAGCAGATACGAACCGCATTTCATCCTACTTCTATCTGGAGCCGACTATATTTTATTACAGTGAGCAAATCCTCAATCTCGTAAGTAAATTACAGTACCAGCGAAGGCATGGGCATAAATTATACATATTATAAAAGCAACACTGCATGGTGGATACCGTTATCTAGCATTCCATGAAATTTAAAGGTTTGTTCATGGACACGGAGAACGCGGACTTTCTTGGTGATTTTGGTTTTCTACGAACATGTTTTCTTGTATATTTTAAATACACCTTTTTATGGTAAATATTAATTCAATATGTATTTAACGTAAAAGCATATATAATGTATAAAATTTATCAAAACAATATTTCTCTTTTAATGGCAGCTTGTGGCGAACTGTTGGTGAGTAACGACACCACGGACCCGAATGCTCCAGAGAGTCGGTCAGAGATCTCGCCCCCGAAGTGTTTCCATTGGTCTGGCTTACCTTTGTTAGCAGTTCAGAGAGGAGTCTTAAGAGCTGTTACTCCAGATGTAGAAGTGTTAAAAGCATAACGCCGCGAGTAACTTTGGAGAAATTATAGCTTACCTCTCAGACTTTTGCCGGCTATAACTGTCAGCTAGTTTGAGCGGTCATCCAGTGCAAGCCACTACCTGCCAATTATAGTCAGTTATTTTGATGATGGCAGGTGCTTGACCCTTTGCAATAAACTAACACAAGTTTACCCAAATATCAATACCATAACCTACATATTTCTCTTTCAAAATGCAATAGTGGCCCTTCCGGTCAAGACCTGTTCAAGGGTATATCTTACATCGGTATTCCGAGGAGAGGAGTTTTGATAGCAGACCAACATCACATCAACTCTTCCAACGGGCCTCTACGTTGGACCTATATCCTCATGCAGACCTTTCAACCAACCGGGGTAACACCCGTGAAATGAAAGGAGAGACAAGTAATAACGATCAAATATTGAATTGAATAAAGCAAAAAATTGGTTACCCACGTACAATTTCTGGGGAGTGGCGTCTATAGTTTTACCCATCAGCATTTTCCGTACTTGTCATTACTTTTAATATTGTTTAACTTTAGACATGCCACAGTCACCATAAATATTTTTTATAATTCCTTTCTGATATATAGCTTTAAGTATTTAGAAATTACACACCCATATATCGACGCTTCACGGATAGCTCGTTTCCATACACAGAGCCTTATATAGTGTCATAATGGCAGTCTTCTTCGGAAACACCGCGGTCCGTTAGTTAGTCGAGACTATAGAAGTGGCACGTGATGCAAATTCAAACGTTACAATTCATACGTCTGGCGCGTGAAACGGAATGCGTTTGGGAGGTGAAGACATGCGAAAACTGCACTCGCGAACTTGACAGTAAGATAGTAATATCCGTTACGTGGTCGCGGTCCTATTTGGTATTCCAAGGATCTTTTTGCTATATATAAATGAGCAAAATTTTGTATGAATGTGTACTATGTTAGTACAATCTGATTTTAAAATGAGTTATGGCACACTTATCTTTTTATGATGTTCTGCTTCAACTAAGTATGTACTTTTGCATTCAATTTTAAAACTCTGTGTCCAACTACTTTTACAATAGAATTTTCAATGAAAAGGACGTTACGAATATGATCGTCAGATGCTTTGAGATAGCTTGTAAATTTTGAACTATTATTTGATAACATATTCGAAAAAGAAGAAACACTACACTTTGTACATTATCCAACTTTACCTATACGCCACAATGTTCGAAAGGGATATTCAAGTTCTTATTACCTATGTATGTGTTTTTTTCAGAAAGCAAAATCAGTTATTTCAGAAAATCATTTCCTATTGTTACGATCATGAAGCAAAACTCTACTTCTTTACAGAATATCTTATTTGTTTTTGTTTTCGTAATATTTTTTTACAAGTTACAGTGTTGTTAATGTATGTAGAGTATAAAGAAATAATTGTTGGAAGTTCAAAATACGGTGGTGGTACACTGAATAAAGAGTTACATTTTTTATGATGTATTGCAACATATACCGCTTTATCCTGAAAGTATCTCTGTACCAGTTTCCAAAAAGTTTTAGGTGCGGACCACATTCCAAGATAAAAATTTAAAAAATATCAGCGATGTGTGTTAATTTAATTGAATTAAAAATAATGAGTTCATTAAGAGTCATTTATCTATCCAATCGAATGTTTTTACTGCTTGACTTCGGTATTATGTTTTGTCATTGTTATTTAAATTAAATCAAGTCTACATAGACTTTTTGGTAAATACATACATGTCTCCATATTATTGTACATACGCTTTAAGACAGATGTAAAACTAGATGTAGTAACTTACAATGCTACTTACTTATTATATAATAGTGTTTATAAAAACGTGTATAATGTTTATAAGTTTTAATTGTATGTATATACATACAATTAAAACTTATAAACGTTATAGTCCAGAAATCGCAGTTTAACAGTTAACCTACTTAAAATATGCTAAGGATATCCTAAGCATATTTTAAGTAGGTTAACTGTTAAAATGCGATTTCTGGACTATAACGAATTTCTTTAGTTTAATTTAACAACGTTTTCGAAAAGCGAAAAGTCCCTAAAAGCAAATCTTACAAAGCTCTATACAGCTATTATATTGACATTGATTAATCACTGGAAATTTAAATTTGAAGGCATTCATCACCCGCATTTGTGTCGATGGAAACTGTCGCCTATTAAGATACAAAATGAAAGGGGTCCGTTTATTGCAGGACGCTATGCCCGCCAAACAGCAAATCAGATTTGCGAGTAGGTATTAAAATAATATAAACACACCTTTGACGGGTTGTCTTAATGAGAAAAGTTTGATACGACTTCCATTTAAGTCGAACTTCTGTCATCAACGCTTACTTTCTTAGCGGCCATCGCGCCACCTCGGCGATAAGAATCTCTTCCGAAATGTAAACAAAACTTGATTTAGTTATCGACTGACGACGGGCCTTCGATTTCCACCCTCCCTAACTTCTTTCGGGATTGCATCTGGAATTGTGTTAAAAGTTTACACTGACGAAGTTGGACGCGAGGTAAACATTGTTTCGGGGTAAGAACAACAAATCTGATCAGCTGGAAGCTCCGTTCCGTTTAAATAATTCCACCTGCGCTCCAATGACAAACTTTTTATGATTTCGCGCAAAACACGATGCGGGTCCTGTTTAAACTGCCGCTATAAATTTTCCAACTGCTGGAACTATCCTGTAGTTGTGTGTTGTGTTCCGCGGGATGATTTAGGTACTCTACCTACTGACTAATGGCGACTGCTTACATCGCGAAGAATATGAAACCCGCATAATTAACAGCTTAATAGATATTATTGCATTTAAGTAATCAACACTAGATCAACTAATTTCCTCGGTCTCCGGAGATAGATATAGCCGAAGTTAAATTCGCGACGGAGACGTTAATATGCTTAACTTATGCGTGCGAACCTCAGCCAACTTCCCCGTAGTTACGATCGAAGTTAACCGAGTGACTTTAGTCCGCTTATCTGCAGGCTGCTCTTCATTAGACAATGTTACATAACAATAAATGTTTATTTATTTGGCATCAAGAAGTTGCGATCCGGAACGATATCCGTGCCGTATTCACTGCGTGGAGGGAACGATCGTATCGCTATACATTAGTCCGAGGCCCGAGAGAGTTATTATCTGATCCGTTTGCTCGCAACTTTACCGGCGTCGTGCTCTCTCCTCGCAAAACTTATCGGTCGAGTGCTCGTCGCAAAAAAGCGGGATCACTTACCATGTTAGAGAGCAGCAGCCGTTGGTGTTTAGCGACTTGGGGGTCTAGGGTCTGGAGGGGGAGGGTGATGGGCAACGGAAGAGGCAGCGGCAGCGGGTGGATCTGGTGCGGGTGCGGGTGCTGATAGATCAACGGCGGGCAGCAGGCGCACGGCGTCACGTAGGACACGCACCCAAGCTGCGGCGGGAACAGCGTGCCGGCGGCCTCCTCGAGGCCTCGCACTCGTCTCTCACGACCGCATCCGCGGCCGACCTCCGAGTGCTCGACGTCCACGCGCCGACTACCGATACGATCTCGACCGTCTCCGGCCTGACCTGAACTCGAAGACGAGAGCGCGGGAACTGCACAAGTTCCGAGAGCGGCGGAAAGTTGCGAAACTCGTGTCGGGTACGGGGAAGGGCAGGGTTGCCGCGAGGGAGCGGGAAACTGAGCGATCGGGAGAAGCGAGAAACGACGCGCAGGGCTCGCGAGAGTGTGGAGAAAGTGGCGGCGTGCACGGAGCACAAGTCGCCAGGCCGGCGTGTGGCGATGGACTGAGCGAGGCGGCAGGTGCGCGGAGGCGCGGAGGGCGCTGGGGGCGGGCCCACCTGACTCACCTGGGCGCCTGCGCCGCGCTCGCTCAGCCTCCGCGCGGCCGACGCACCACCTCGTACGTACGCGGTCCTCTTTCAAACAGAGACGGTGCACGGCCAACGGTCACTGCAAATGCCCATTGCATTAGGACCGTAATTAATGCTCCAGATGGATTTGTTTGTACACAAAATGTAATTAAGTTGCATTCAAGTTAAATTAGTTGAGTTTCTTAGTGAGACAATTCCATTTAGTATTTATTAAGAATTTCACTTTGACTTGAAAATAGCTTTGTAAAATATTTCTTTGACATTTCCATCAGCATTATTAAGTCTGAAATAGTTTTTCATTTTTCCGGATCACGCATTATAAACAAAAGGAAAATATTTGCCGGATGCATGACATCTGTATTTAACGAGGTATTATCCCAAGGAAAGCTCGGGGGATGCTGGAATCACATTGATCTCAGGTCGCCGTGACACATCAGAAGACAGCCGCTGTAAGCTCATTGTGCACGCTTAAAGGGGATTAGGCACCTTTTAACGTCGCACTATTTACCTTGAAGATCCTTTCAGGAGTGCGAGCCAGATTACTCGTTAGTGGTCGACAGTAAACAGGATCTACGTATTATGAATCGTTAAAGTAAACCTAGCCGCTGGGAAAAGCCCGTCCATTTGGATAATCCTCAAAAAGGCAGGTAATGAGTACCAGTTCCAGATTGAGTCTCCTCAGACGGGGGAAATCATTTCGCAGAGAGATTAACAGGCGTTAATGTGCCAAAGTAACTAGAGTTACGTTAGTTTAATGTTATTTCTAATTTTGTAGATTTCTATGTAAAATTGTTTGTTAAATAATAACAAAACATACAACTTCTTATTACCTTGTTGACCAATTTAAATAACTTGTACAAGATTAAAAACTAAAATGATGTTACAATTAAGTTTAATAAAAACTGATGTGATAACACAGAATAATAATTTGAGGCACAAAAATGTTATTATATTTATTACTTCTTATGTTAAAATTATCCTTGTAAACACAATTGAATTGCGATATTTTTTTGAATCATTACCCACGGTATAAATAAGGTATAATAAACTACTGGTTATGTCCTAATATGTATAAATCAGTATTTTCCACCAAACAGAAAATAAATGTACTAAACATTTAAGGGCACATTTCCTTTCATACTTTTATTTAGGAAGTTGAATGAGGGAATCAAAAGCCGCCGGGCGGCTGTTACATCATCGGCCGAGATAACCAAAGCTGACCACAATAAACCCTCATTATCATATCGCTGATACACTTTTTATATTTTCCGAGCATTTTTGTGACTATTTACATTAGTACGCTGTACAAAAATCTATTTAATTACATTTTATAACAGTAGTTAAAGCACGCAGTAAAAAAAAAATACTTTAAAAATGCCTGAAAATAAGGAGTAAACAAGTTTGAGACTAATTGGGATACTAACTCAACGATAAAATTTATAACAAATACATATATAGATAAACATCCAAGACACGAAGAAGATTTTTCAGTTTAAGTTCTTAACTTACAATGTGCTTATCGATTTTTTAAAGTTTATAATGATGAAGACATAACTTATCGGCTTGTAGATGACTTTGTATGTGAATAACCTATATTTTGCATATTAATATTTAGACCACAAAAAATTGCATTTTATTTTTTTGTGGTCTATATTAGAATTTACAAATACCTTTTCAGTTTATAACTTACATAATGTCATCAGAAATACACTGACATATGCATAATCTTTTTCTTTTACTCCATTTAATTTTATTTTAAAATTATTATGTCTTATTAGGTCCCCCAATAAAAATTCCATTATTGTACAATATTTTCGTTATCTTTCTTTTATATGTACGAATAATTTGTCTGAACACATGTAATTAAAACGTGAATTCGAAAAACTGGAAAGCTCTTTTGACACGAGAGCTGGAAAGTTGGGAACTGTCACACAGGCTTTTGTTCAATGCGTTGCAAAGAAAATTATAATTATTTTTCAACCATATTGATAATTTTTTGCAGTTATTTTATATTTTAATCTCAAATTCTTTATACTTCTACACTTCATTACAATTTTACACTTCAAACTGAACCGATAAATGTGAAGCTTTACATGTTTGATAGCAATATTACAAGTATAAAGTATGAGTATGTGACTTTTATCTCAAAAATCTTTCGCGCTGAAACAAATGTTAGCACGAGCAATACAATATATACTTTGCACGGATTTTTTTTTTGTTTGGAGGACTAAAACTTAATGATATGTATATCAGATAAAACAATGCAAAATGCATAATAACTTTTCCTGAAATGTACCAGCAAATCGGAAAATAATAATACGTAGTCTCGATAAACCTTTCTGCAAATCAAACCACTATAAAGGGTCCAGATGGCATATTGTCTCTATAGTGCATACAAACTGGTCAGTTCAGCAGTTATGCGACTGTTACGTTTGTATGAATATTTACATTTTATTTTACTTCAAAATAACAATCTCTTCCCAAAAAGTATCTTCCATGCAGATCTAGGAGAAGAAAAAAGACGTAGAATATACTAGCTGCTTCTCTTCCGGCGAAGATTGTAAAAGCCGATCAAGGGAATGGGCGCAAATCTGAAGAATCATGTTAGTAGGTGATGCGGCTAGTAACCCATCTCCAATTTGATTCCATTTTCCAACTGTACGTCCACGAACATGCTAAAAGTGGTTTTTAGGTCTTATAGACCTAGGTTCTGTCTATCCTACAAGGCAAAAGACGTGATAGTATATATTTATATTCAGTAAGTCAGCAAGTTTTGTATAATGCAGTAAAACTCTAAATCAGTAGAATTTATCCGAATTGCGAATATCATCCTTACTAATCCTTACTAACTACTGAACCGATCCTCATGAAATTTTGCATACAAGTTCTCTGGAGTACGGAGAAGGACATTGGCTACCTTTTATCTCGGGAAAAAGTACTATTCCCGAGGGATCGACATTGACGCGGGCGGAGCCGCGGGCGAAAGCTAGTTGCTAATATTTTAGTCAACTCATCTGACCAAATCCTCAATATTTATTAACCAATGGCCGATATTTTATTTGAGCTGGTATGGATTTAGCTTTTGAAAGTAGAGTTCGTAATATACAATTAGTATTTTTTTATATATAAGAAATCCAAGCCCAATCCTCTAAAAAGTATTCAGTCTTCATGCTGTTTTTATTAATCTGTCTATAAAATACTAGCTTTGGCCCGCGACTCCGCCCGCTTCAATGTCGATCCCTCGGAAATAATACTTCTTCCCGCGATAAAATGAACACTATGTCCTTTTCCGTACTCCAGAGAACTTCTATACAAAATTTTATGATGATCGGTTTAGTAGTTACGGCGTGAAAGCGTAACAAACAAACTCACTTTCGCATTTATAATATGAGTAAGGATGTATTAGTCTGCTATTGATTTCGACTGTAATTGTTATTAATTCTCTACATTTCCAGTGTGTTGTAATTAAATGTCGATATAGCTTGTTTGAGTTTGAAGGCAAGTTTATACGTGATATGTACTTAAGTTACGAGTACAAAATGCAGAATCAGTGTAATCCTATGTGACGATAATCGCTGTTACATATATTGATCTTCATCAAATTTCCTACAGCATCCATGCTCACTCACATCATGATATAATTTTCACAATATTTTAATAATACTTTAAATACTTTTAATACTTACAATTTTAAAAGTTTGAGCTGACAGCTGTTTCGTAAAGCTGAAACTTTTTTATTTTCAATTATTTCTTTTTAATTAATTTCTTCCATGCTGGTCTGGGGGAAAAGAAAAAAACCGGCAAAGTGCGAATCGGACTCGTGCTCTAAGGGATCCATACCGTACGGCAAATAAATAAAGTCTGTTATATGCCCCCTTTAATATTTATTTTATTTCATTATTTATTTTTAGGCTGATTAGTATATAATCAAATATTCTGTGAATATATCAAGCGTCAACTTTTGTTGTACGGGAGCAGACAGATAAACGGACAGCGGAGCGATATTAATAGGGTCCAGGTTTATCCTTTGGGTACGGAACCCTAAAAACATAGAATGGACCAGCTGCTTCTCTTCCCGCGCAGATCGTAAAAGTCGATCGAGCGAAAGGGCAAAATTCCGAGGAATCATCAGCAACCCATCACTACTTTGATTCCGTTTACCACCTAATGCCCACCAACATGCTAAACGTGGCCTTCGGGTCTTATAGACCTAGGCTCTGTCTACCCCGCAAGGGAAAAATACGTGATACTATGTATGTGTGTCTTTTTAATTACTGTATATCCATCTACATCTACACTTATATTAGATTTGATTATTTGTTAGCTTGTTTGCATTGAATAGGCTCCGAAACGACTTTTTCTTTTACCATTAGAATCCTACATTATCCCTGGTGAACTTAGGCTATAGATTAAATACCTGTCTACCCGTGCGAAGCCGCTAGTATTTAACAAGAGTAATGGAAAGTTTTAAAATTAAGCGATATAGGTTTACTGTGTAAACACCAAAAATAAGCTTGTAAGTTGTTTTGCATTTGATTGGAGGGTATAAAAAGGTTTTTCGTATTTTTTGATAAAGTTGATTTGTGTTTTAATTATTGAGGTTTTATATGGGAAATTATAACTAAGTAGGTTGTTATTGATTGTTTTATTATTGAAAAAAAAGATTTACCTGTCTGGTTGATTTTTCTGTTGTGTGTCATGTGAACGACTCAATAAAAGATATTTAGTTTTACACGGAAAGAATTCTTGTTTATTGTTTTATTTCCAATAGGTTATGGGAGAGTACGCAAATAAATAAAGAGCAAGTAAGTAAGTCGTGAATTCGAAAGAAACATTATTATATTATCTTAAAGAAATGGACGGAAAATTGACACAAGACAAATTCGACGGTAATAATTTCAAGCAGTGGAAATTTCAACTAAAATGCGCTCTACGAGCAAAGGGTTTAGATGTTACAAGACTTAAACCGGAGAATGATGGTTTAGATGAGTGGAATAAAAATGACGGCCTGGCAATGTATATAATAACGTCGGCCATGGACCTAAAACAAGTGGCACTAATAGAGAGTTGTGAGACAGCACTGGAGGTCATGACAAAACTGGAAAGCATATACGAACAAAAATCTGAATTAAATAAAATGTTAGTGCACGAACGATTTTATCGATACCGGATGGCTTCAAATGACAACATGGCACAACACATTTCTAAAGTTGAAAACTTAGCAAAGCAATTGAGAGAGAGCGGCGAGAATATCAGTGATACCGCTATTATAACAAAGATCCTTAGCACATTGCCGTCAAAATATAGGTCCGTGCGACAGGCATGGTACTCACTGGATTCAAAGAATCAAACCATTTTAAATCTTACTTCAAGACTATTGGATGAGGAAGCTGCATTGAACGTAGAAGAAGAAAATGAAATTGCTTTGCCAATAGCAAAGAAAAATGTAATTAAAAAAAAGTTTGATAATAATGCAAATAGTGATGAAAAACCACAGCATCGTTTTGCATGTTATAACTGTGGAAAGCGTGGCCATTTTGCTAGGGATTGTCGGATTCCAAGAAGAAGTAATGAAGGAAATAATGACAAGTTGGCGTTTAAAGTAACAAATACTGACAGGAGTGATTCTGACATTTAGATTCTTGATAGCGGCGCTTCGGCTCATATGTCATTTAAAAAAGATTATTTCCAGGAATTATATCCGTACTATGGAACTCCTTTAAAGTTGGGAAACCAAGAAACTATACAAGTACATGGTCAAGGATCTATTTTGATAAAGAGATATGTAAATAACAACTGGGAGACGAGTATTTTGAAGTATGTCTTATATGTTCCTGAGTTACGGCGCAACTTGTTCTCGGAAGGAGTAATAATAAGACAAGGCTATAAAATAATCAAGAATCGTAGTAATGCTTTGATTTATAAGAATGACACATTTGTATTATGTGCGTCTTTAGAAACCAATAACTTGTACGAACTTAAAATGAGAGCTATTCAAAGTCAAGCATGTAATTTGGTTCAGAAAGCTGACTTGCGGACGTGGCATGAAAGGTTAGGTCATTTAAATATCAAAGAAATTCAAAAAATGGTAAGAAATAAAATTATTAATGGCATTGATATTTCAGAATGTGAGCATTTTGAATGTGAGGGTTGTGCTTATGGCAAACATGCTCGCCGACCATTCCAGAATTCTACTCGCAGTGGAGGGCAGCTACATCCAGGCGATCTTGTTTATAGTGACGTATGTGGTCCTTTTAATATTCCTTCGGTACAGGGTAAGAAATATTTTGTAATCTTTAAAGATGCTGCCACTAGTTACAGATATGTTTATTTCTTACTTAACAAAAGTGACGTTTTAGATTGTTTTAAAAAATACAATATGATGATTAAAAACAAATTTTTGCATGGTGTTAGAAATTTTCATACCGATAATGGTGGTGAGTATAAAAATGGAGATTTTAAAGTGTTTACTGATAGTGAGGAAATAATTCATGAGTTTACTGCTCCATTTTCTCCTCAAGAAAATGGGCGGGCAGAGCGAGAATTAAGAACTATTGTAGAAAGTGCGCGTTCAATGCTCTATGCTCGTAATAAGGTACATTATGTGTCTATGGGCAGAAGCTGTTAATTGTGCAGTTTATTTACTTAACCGTACATCATCTACTCAAACTCCAGGTATATCTCCTTATGAACTATGGCACGGTTTAAAACCTTGTTTAAGTCATGTTAGAGTGTTTGGATGCGAGGGATATGTTCATGTTCCTGATCAACTAAGAACTAAATGGGATAAAAAGAGTAACAAGATGATATTAGTTGGTTACGAACATAACAACTATAGGATGTTCAATCCCCAGTCCAAGAGAATTACGGTTACTAGAGATGTAATTTTTAATGAACAGCAGGTTTGCGAGACTAGAAGGAATTTGTACAAATTTTGATTGAGGATGATGTAGAACTTAATGCAGAACAGTCAAGGCAGTTGGAAGTAGATGATGAACCCACTGCACCTGTTTTGAATGAAAGTGATTCGAATGAGGAAGAAAGTATGAATAGTTGTGTGGATGAAACTGATGAAACTTATATGCCATCAAATGATGATGTAGAAGATGTTATTCGTAGTCCAATCAATACTAGATCACGTAGGATCCAAATTGATGAGGCTAATATAATGGAACTTAATATTCCTGTGACTTATGATCAAGCAGTCAAAAGTCCAGAAAACGAAAAATGGTTAAAAGCTATTAGAGACGAGCTTCAAGCCCATCAGGATAATGGTACGTGGTGTTTTGTGGATAGAAATAAGCAAAGAACTATTACATCTAACTGGTTTTTTGCTGTTAAAAGAAAAAAAAAAGTGGAGAAATAGAAAAATATAAAGCTAGGCTATGTGCCCGTGGGTTAACTCAAATAAAAGGAATCAATTATATAGAGATTTTTTTCTCCAACTACTAGATATAAGTCAATTAGAGTTCTTTTGAGTTTTGCTGCCCAATATAACTGGGATATAGTACAGTTAGACGTAAAAACAGCATTTCTTTACTTATAGTTGTATTTATTTTAAAGAAGTAACTGTTATTGTTTTTCTTTGGTGTATAAGCTATATATGTATATATATACATACGTATAATTTCAGGGGGAATATTGAGGTTTTATATGGGAAATTATAACTAAGTAGGTTGTTATTGATTGTTTTATTATTGAAAAAAAAGATTTACCTGTCTGGTTGATTTTTCTGTTGTGTGTCATGTGAACAACTCAATAAAAGATATTTAGTTTTACACGGAAAGAATTCTTGTTTATTGTTTTATTTCCAATATTAATAACCCTTATTTTGTTTATTTTGTTACAATTTGTTATAATCACTTATTTTTATAAAATTATTTGATTTAAAGATTTAACATCATCGGATTTTCCGTATGAACATGAAAGATCGAATTAAAAATTTCAACATTCAGCTAGAAAAGGACCAATGTTGGGACCAAAAACAATTCATACAAAAGAGTTAATTTTTTTTTCTTCCCTGCTTTTCGTAGGAAAAGTCGTTTATTTTAACGGACTGAGTCACCCATGGGAAGGGTCGGTGGTAAATTTACACTATGCATAAACACCATAAAATTAAAATTGCATTGGATATTATTAACACTCATAAACGCATATAAGCAAAAAAAAAACCGAAACTTCAAAGCTCTTCTTCACTTTAAACTTAGAGGCTAAATAATACGTAATCATCTTTTAAAATATCTTAACATTTTGAACCTTCGGTAATGTAATATAAGTAATTTCAGCACTTCGGAAAACGTTTACTCAATACATTTCACAGTTTCCCGCAAAAAACAGCGTACGGACGTCACAAAACTTGAATCTAAAGAATAAAGGCTAACACGCGTTGCTAGAATGGCCAGTACATAGAATGTTAGGCGAGGTATGCGAATTCCATGGTTCAAAGTTAGAGCCTGTGCGCCCACGCGGGCCCCGGTCATCGACCCTGCGTGTGCGCCGCCACGCCGTCTACCGACCGAGTTATGTAACATGACCTTAACATTGGGCTGGTGCCAACTGGTGGGGCGGACACCATACATAGAATGTAATCTGTATTTGACATATTTTTCAACTGTCCAAATAGAGAATTCTAAAATAGAATCGCTCTATTTGGTGCCCGTTTTGACAGCTCACAAGATAGATTCGTCTGATTTTATTGTATAATCTCTCGGGTTTTTAAAAACTGGACTTAGAAGTTGGCTTTATTTATTAATAATTTATTAACTTGATGCTACTCATAGCAAGAAATTTCCTTATCTGATATAGTCAGTCATTCCCTCTAAAAATAGATTTTAAATTGTAGGCGGTCAGATTGATTTGATTGAGCTAGACGGTAAGTAATTTCGAGACTTGTTTTATGGGATACTGACTCAATTATACTATATTTTATAACAAATACATATGTAGATAAACATCCAAGACCCAGGCCAATCTGAAAAAGAGAATTTTCCACCATTGAGTAGTCAAAGTGTTAAATAATTAATTATTGGCAATGCAACATAAAATTAAGAAAAATAATGTAAATTTGACATTTTGTAATTATATTCTCTCTCTTCTTCTCGCTTCGTGTCTTGTACGGATTTGTTTTTGTGCGTGTCGCAATAAAATCCAAGTTAGTCTCAAGTACCAAGTTTTATATCCTATATACAGTCTAAACTTTTTGCAGTAATTAATTTCAAGACTCTTGAATACACACCTGTCACCAGCATGGTGTCACACCATGCTGGTCTGGGAGAAAAGAAAAAACTTTCCGCACCGATCGTAACAGCCGATCGCGGGAATGGGCGGAAATCTGCGGACTCCTGTCAGTAGGCGATGCGGCTAGCAACCCACCACTATTATGATTCTGTTTTCCATCTACACGCCCTCCAACATGCTAAATGTGGCCAGGTCTTATATACCTAGGCTCTGTCTACCCTGCAAGGGAAAAAGACGTAATACTATGTATGTATGTCAATTTCAATACACATAACAGCAAGTTGGAAGGTAAATAATAAATAGGTAACGAATATCCAATGTTGTATCGGATAAACAATAACGTAAATTATTTTATTATGAAATATAACACCGATATTGTATCTACAGTACACAAACAGTGATACACACGAAAAATGCGTGGAAGTAACAACAAAGTGCATAATAACGGACGTCGCAAAGAAAACATTAAACAAGCACGGTAATGCAAGTAAATCGTGCGTGGTATTCAAGAAAACGAATAAATTGCTTTTAATAAGGCATAAATTGAGAGGAAAAAATAGACCGATCGAGTGGTCACGAAGCTTGGCCATGGTATTTACGCTTTGGTGGTCACCATATACGGTATCGAATGCACTTTTTGTTGCAGGCGTGTGTAATTTTCTGTACTGTTACGGAGGATCACTGACTAGGCAAAGATAGATAATGCAAAATTCATAATTTATCAACAAAAAGATACACGTATAAACTGAGAATAAATCTAGAGCATGTTTATGATAAACGAGAGAAATTACAAACCACATCTTTCCATTTACATTATATTTTTTCTTTTATTTGGATTTATAAACATCATTTCAATTAATTGCACACCAACTGCCGTCAGACCAAGCATTTAACCATCGAAGTAACTATTTAAGTAATACATTCATGTCAAAGAGAATATAACCATTCATGTACATATGTTTGTTTAAGAATTACATTTCTTATAAGGTAATAGACATATGTCTTAGTGTACCAACGAACATTAAAACTGTAAAGTTTTCGAAACGTTAGGTGTAATAATCTAATTCATTATTATTTGAATCAGATTATAACACAAAAAAAAAATTGTTGAGAAAAACTATTTAGATTACAACTTACATATTATCACGTTATTTTCCCTTACGGGGTAGATAGAGCTTTGATTTACGAGACCTAAAAGCCTTGTTAGCATGTTAGCGATTGTGAAGGTGGAATACGGATTCAAAATAGTGATGGGTTACTAATCGCATAGCCTACGAATATAATTCCTCAGATTTTCGCTATAGATACAGATTAACCTATAATTTTGTCCATTTTCTTTTTCTACTAAACTATGGATTTCTGATCCCTGTGAACATAATCAACTGTCTATTTCTTAAAATAGTCTATGACTTTTAAGGCTGGTTGCGCTTAGATGCATGTGGATCTCGCAGGTGCAGGGGCTTAAGGGTGCAAGGCAAAGACGTGCGAAAGGTCGATAAACTAAAACTGCGCGCAAATATTTTTTTATTAAGATTACTTTTCTAGTTCATGTTCAAGAATAGCATGTCCTTAACGAGCCCTCGAGACGCAGATAGTGGATATAATTCCCCTTTTCCACGCCCACTAGTACGCTAAAGATCACAAACAGCTCAATATCCCCGTGGGCGTATCGTGGGTCCCCGTGGGTGCGATCCCCATGGAGATGGGTGACAAGTTGCATAAAAATATCTCGAGTTTCTCCGATACGTCGGAGATACGTTAAGCCGTTCGTCTCGGCTGTCATCATTCAATGGCAGACGTTCAGCCTTGTCAGGCGGCTTTTAAAATGTGACACCAGTATTTCAGTGGACTAAACCTTTACCAAGGCTCTGTATAGCTCAAAAATGATAAAGACGTGACAAGTATATGTTGTGTTGTGAAATAAACAAGCAAAACAAGGACAATAATATTGAAAACATTTATAAGCGGTATATTATCCATGGTGAAATTTCTATCGTTTTTAAACCCTTAAAGGGGTGACTCAGACCATCAAAATGAACAACTTTTCCTATGGGAAAAAAGCTGGGAACTCAAAAAAAATTCGACATTCCCATACAAGCTGGCCGGGCGGCGAAACTCCTTTGTATGGAAATGACGAATTTTTTTTTGAGTTCCCAGCATTGGTCCCATAGAAAAAGTTGTTCATATTGATGGTACGAGTCACCCCTTTAAAGGTCCAGAACGATCAAAATTTCACCGTGTATAAGGATAATGCAATAACTCGAAACCAAATTGTTTACGTTTGTCATATGGATTGTATGTATTTTTACTTCGCTAAGCTTTATTTCCAATTACTGATAAAATATAGAATTTTGTGGCATTTTTAGGGCCTTAAAGTAAGTAAGTTTTTTTAACTTACGCAAGTTATTAACTTATAGACAAAATGAATAAATAAAAAAATTGAGAGGCTATTGGGAAGATTTTCATGCATTTTAATTAAGCCTTAATGATGATCGATGTCATGCACTGCATATAATATATACCTATACGGAATATACATCTATAATATCATTTGTTGAATTTATGTTTCTTAGGAATCCGTTTAATTTCATTTCGAAAATTTTCATTTCCATGATCTGTCGCTGAATTGTACCGAGATTAATCGTGTTTAGTTTTGAATTAAAATTTTAAGTTCTATTTCCTCTCAGTACTTTTATATTTAATCTTTTTGCTTGTAGACATTTTCATAACTGACTAATTTATATTTTGAAAAGTAGTAAGTATTTTGCTTGTCCAAACCACCGATGAAAGGTTAAATTTTCTTAAACATAAATTATCTAGCTGAAAACAGTATAGACAAGTTTTGAATATTATAAAACTATAATAGGGTCGTGTAACACAACCTTGATACCCATAATTATATTATAAATGCGAAAGTAACTTAGACTGTCTGGTACCATTTTATACTTCTAATAGCGATGAATTTGATATGGAAGTAGTTTGAGGCCCAGGGAAGGACATAGGGTGCCTTTCATCACGATAAATTATACTGTCCCATTGACGAGCGCAGCCGCGGGCTAAAGCTAGTAGTTTTATAAACTAGTAAATTTACGAGATCGTTTAGATATCTCCGAAACTATCTCGCAAATGAAATAGCAACCAAGGAAAGGGGATTGTTAGATTGTGGAGTGCAGACTCCATGAATGTCAAATATTCGGCCCACCATACGAGAAGCTTAATCCATGCACAATATTCCGTCTAAATGAATTTATTAAATTCTAAATTCCGATACAATTTCATATCATTTCGCCCAAATACGCGGCCAAATGAACCGTTCGTCATTTGCCTAAAGTTTGCAAGTACTTATATGGCGTCAGTTGACAATGGACGTATTTGCAAAATGACTTATTCTGAAAATGACATGTTTCACCATAATCTTTATTCTACCATAGACATTATTTTATTTACGAAGAAAATTCTAGAAATGTTTTTTACAACATGATAAAGGTCAGAGACTGGCTTTTATAAAGAAATTTACTTAGTAAACAGGATTAAAACTCCACTGTTCTTAACTCAAAGAGCTAATCAGATTTTTTAATATATTTTCTAAAATCACAGCTATTCCAACCGACTATTAAAAGAGGACCTAAATCAAAAAGTATTATTATCTATGTATAAAATTGAATTAAAATTAAAAGTAAATGAAGTGCAAGTAATAAATTTCCTAAAGTGGCGGCAGCACTGAGGCATCTAGCCCGGTAAGCTGTTATTGGGCAATAATAAAAATTGCTGCTTGTTAAATATTATCCAATCAGCTATTGGACCCTACAATGCCGTGCTGTCATCTGGTCGCAATGATGGATTTTTTGAAATGCTCCCCGCATTTCAAAAAACCCCTTATTGGCGGGAGTCGTACCGAAACGGCAGAGGAAGTCCGGGAATCAAATCCGAAATTAAACGAACTTTTTTAACCAAGTTACTTAGATATGTTCACTTATTTCGAAAAAATAAGTATTTTTGTATATTTTTTTGAATCCACTACAAAATTAAACAATTAGTAATTCTGAGGGCATGCCATTATTGAACATGACATTTTGCGAATAATTATTTCTCGTCCTCACCCAATATGCACAGAATTCGTGCATATTTGCAAATGAGGGCAAAATTCAAGTGATGCATGCAGACAAAATCATAATAATTAATGTGAACGTAGCAGGCTGTTTAATCTACTTGCCATTCTGTAATGCAAGGCCATTAGAGCAAATAATGCGCTTTCAGAATAGTAATTATGATTTTATAGAATTTTAATTCGAAATAAATGAAACGCGTTAATGGAAGTGAACATCACTTGCATGAACCGGGAATATTTTTATATACTGATTGAGCTTATGTGTTTACTCGATAAGGTAGGTGTAGGTAGGATTAACATAGGTTACTACCTATGTTAATCCTACCTAGTTGCTTTAACAAAGCTTAAACATAAATATTGTAAGCTGCAAAAACTGTAGTTTAAAACGACAGCAAGTTTTTTGCACGTACAAGTTGCTCGTTAACTATAAGTTAGTTACCGAGTAAAGATAGTTTGAAATGTCCATAGAAGGGAAGTGTAGCAATATTTTTAATTCACTGAGGTTTAAGATTATGACATATTGGGTTGGTTAATAATACGACTTAAAAATTCCTCTAAAGTAATATATGATCATTTTTTTTGTCACTTGAAATTTACTGCTTTAAATTCAATCGTAAAGGGACTAGACTACTAGTAGAGCGAAACATACCGCCCGTCTTATCTATACATATAATAAAACAGTAAAATTATTTTGTCTGTACATTTCGAATTTTCTACTGAAATGGATAGAGGGACACTTATCTATACATATAATAAAACAGTAAAATTATTTTGTCTGTACATTTCGAATTTTCTACTGAAATGGATAGAGGGACACTTAAAAAGAATAATAGAAAGCAAAAAATATTTTTTGGAATTTCTTGTCTGTCTGTCTGTCTGTATGTATGATCACGATTATCTCCGAAAATACTGAACCGATTTACTTCAAACTTTCACCAATTGCTTTGTTTTAACTCAGTTTAACATTTAAAGTTTGTTTCATCAAAATCGGTTCATTAAAAAAAAAGTTATCGTCATTTGAATGAACTCAAGGCATGAGTTTGCCTGCAAACATATAACAAAAATAAAATAAAATAATAAGTGACATAAGAAAATTAAAATCCAAAGTCAATTCATCATCATTATACGACAGCATTATACCTATCCATACTATCCATAGTAATCCATACTAAAAAAAAAGGAGAAGCTGACTGACTGACTGACATATCAACGCAGGGCCTAAACTATAAGGGTTAGGAACTTGAAATTTTGCACAGGGGTTCCTTTTATAACATAGGGGAGCACTTAGAAAGGATTTTTGGAAATTCATCTCCTTAGGGGTAAAAACGGGTTGCAAAGTTAGTATGAAACTTTGTTGTTTTTGAAGTTATTCGAATGAAATTCAGCATGAAGGTTCTTTACTGAAAGGTATGAAACACGAGTAAAATATTTTACTCAAAAATCATCCCTTAAGGGGGTAAAATAGGGGTGCAAAGTAAGCATGAAACTTTGCCATTTTTGAAGTTAGTCGAATGAAATTCAGCAAAAAGTTCTTTACTAAAAGGCATGAAACACGAGTAAAACTATTTGTCTCAAAAATCATCCCTTAAGGGGATATAACGGGGATGCAAAGTTAGTATGAAACTTTCCGTTTTTAAAGTTATTCAATTGAAATTCAATATTAACCGGTCAACTACCGAACGCCCCAATCGGGAAACATAACAATAGATAATCAATTGTGTCTGCATTTCTCGCGATTGATGAGTTAAGGTGTTTCATTGAAAGTCATGAACTAATGTATTCCGGGTTCAACTAATAATTCTACTGTTCCTGAGAAATCGACACTTATGCGGGCGGAGCTGCGGGCCAAAGGCAAACCTGACTTATATATCAACGCACAGCCGAAACTACTGTGCGCAGAAACTTGAAATTTGGCACAGGGATTCTTTTTATGATGTAAATGAGCACTAAGAAAGGATTTTTAGAAAATCAAAGGTGTTGAAGTTTTATGGAATTTTCTCATTTCTGGACTTAGAAGTTTGAAAGTAGGTACGCAAGTTCTCAATTAAAATTAAAAACGATCTGTTTAGGTGAACCAGACAACATTCTCCCTTGAAGGGGTAAATAGGGGGTAAAGTTTGTATGGAATTTTTCCATTTCTAGACTTAGAGGTATGAAAATAAGTATATACGTTCTAGGTTACAATTAAAAAAGATCTGTGTAGGTGAAATGTACAAAATTTCCCCCTTAAGGGATAAAGGGGGGGGGGGGGGGGGGGATTGTATGGAAATTTTCTCATTTCTGGACATAGAAGTATAAAAATAAGTATATATGTTTACGTTGAAATTAAAAAGATCTGTTTAGTTAAAATGGTCGAAATTTCCCCTTGAAGGGGTAGAATAGGTGGGGCAGGGGTTTGTATGAAATTTTTATCATTTCTACTGTTCCCAAGGGAACGAAATTAACGCGGGCGGAGCCGCGGGCAACAGCTAGTATTAGTAATAAAATTTAGTTTATTTGATCATCATCATCATTTCGTATGGCAAATTACTGCAAGAATCCTATATATTTAATTTAAAATTTTGAAGCCATTCCTCAGCTCAGTTTATTTGATTAAGAATATTTTATTTCATTGATTTAATAATGTATTTTTTAATATTTTTTATTTTAATTGATTAATTAATGTATTTTTTTTTAATTAATAATAATTTAATTAATTATATAATTTTTAATTTAGTATTATCGTAATTTAAATTTATGTTATGTATTACATTGTATGAATGTGACTTAAAATATGGGCCAAGTAGCCTAAAATATTTTATTTATTTATTAAATCAGATCAAATATTTAATTTAAATATGTACTTCAGAACTATTGTAGTATTTTGGTATTTCTTTTTATTATTTCGCATTTTTATATTTATGAGAATTGTTAATTACCGCCAAAACTGGCCGCTTTTGGTGGTGATCTACAATTCTCCTACAGAAGTAGATTTTTTTTACCCAACGGGTAAAACGGGCCCGTATTACTATGGCTCCACTGTCCGTCGGGCTGTGTGTCTGTCACCAGGCTGTATCTCATGAACCTTAATAGCTAAACAATTAAAAATTTCACAGATGATATATTTCTGTTGCTGCTACGAGTATAATAAAATAAACTAAAATTAAAATAAAATAAGTAGGTATATAATATTATAATGGCCCATACAACAAAAGTGATTTTTGCCGTTTTTTCTTAGATATTAATATCGGCAACACGACTCTTGAAATATTCACAGAATATTTCGTTGTATACTTATTTCAAATATAAATAATTAAATTAAAATAAAATAATATACCTAGTGTCTTATGTTGTATGTCATTCAATTCTTTAACTCCTTAATATTTGATATATATAAAAAAATATATCTTTATTTGGGTAGTAAATTACTTGTAGTACTTTCGGTATTACCGTATTACAAATTAAAAGAATTGCTGATTTTATGATAAAGGGTTCCGTACCATTTACGGAACCCTTCATGCGCGAGTCCAACGCACTAGGCTAAGATTTTTAAATGAATAAAATCGCCAATTCTCTAAATTTGTAATACGGTAATACTAAAAATACTATAAGTAATTTACTACCAAAGTACAAATATATTTTTTTTAATATATAAAATATTAAGAGGTTAAGGAATTAAATGACGGCTGGCGCTACTTTCGCTTATCTAACCCCTTAATATTGCAAGTAAAATTCCTTCGTAGTACAAAATTAAAGAGCTGAAAGTAAATGCATTGACGTGAAAAATTACCTTTAAATATTAAACAACAATTACCGAGGTCTCAAGCTAAGCTGCGGAGCGAAATTAATAATTAAATTAACCTATGTTACGTTGTTCAGAGCACGTTTGGTTTAACACTACGCGAAAATTCTTCGTGAAAGAAGCTAAGGCGCTTTTAATGTACGATGTAATTTTTACTCTTCCATGCTGGTCTGGAAGAAAAGAAAAGCGTAGCGAGCTGCTTCTCTTCCCACACAGACAGTAGTAACCGGTCAAGGGAATGAGCGAAAATGTTAAGAATCCTGACAATGAGCGACCTATCACTATTTTGATTCCGTTTTTCAACTTTACGCCCACCAACACGTAAAACGTGGCCTTTCGGTCTTAATACTTAAGGCTCTGTCTACCCCGTACGGGATAAAAACGCGATAATATGTATGTATTTATTTTATACACAATTGCCAAAAAAGGAGTGTATTGTTTTTCAAATTCATTTATGTAAATATGTATGTACGTACTTTCTTTATTCTACCATAGCTTTCACGGATTGGGACACATGTGTTGGCAACACTCGAGGGAGCGTCGGGGACCACACTTTGGTTTGAGCAGCGGAGCGCGGCTGTCCTTGCAACTGTGCTTTCCCTCTATTAATTTATTTGATCTATAGTTTGATATGATCTACGTGATTTGGCTTAATTATGAGTTCAATAATTTAACTAGAACTGATATATTATGTAATTCTGATGATAAATAAAATAATGGCTTGTATGCGAGTTTTCGAATATTTACGGTAGTTCTATATAACTACAGATATAATGAGCACAAATAAAAAAACATATTTTTTTAATATATGATCACTATTACACATGAGATATAATTAGAATCTCCAGTCACATCAGCTTCATTTTTTTGATAGGGCATTCTTATTTTTCTTAGATTAATACTCGTGACTCGTGGTTTAACTTTTCTGCTATCAATATAGCGAATATTTTGAAATTGGTGTTAAATTTTACAATATGTAAAGAAAACTCAGTCCGATCCTTAAAGGGGTCAATCAGCCCGTCGACATGACCAGCTTTTCCTATGGGATCAAACCTGGGAACTCAAGAAAATACACACAATGATACAATTTGCCTGGCCCGCCGAACATTTTTGTATGGAAATGTCGGAAAAAAATCCCCCTCAAATATGCCAAATCAAAAAATATTTATTTTAATACTTGGGTCACGTAATATATATAATATATAGGGGTGCCCAATATCAACTTAATCCGTCCTTGGAACAAATATGCTGTGACTGTGGCTGCAGACAGATAAACAGACACACGAGTTTTGCTATAAGGGTTCATATTATCATACGGAACCCTAAAAAAGTAAATAAATGAAATAGCCGCTATTTATTTGGTATACTCGATTCTAAGGCTAGCTAATACATGTGACATTAACCTACACTTAAAGTAAAGTGTTCTTTAGAGTGCCAAATAAAATAGTTACACTAACTTTCAAAGTCGATATTCTGATTTATACGACTTTTATCCAACCTAGAAAAATGACCAGCTATAAACTTTGTACAGTTCTCTTCGGCTAACTCCTTAATATTTAATCTTCGGCTTTTGATTCAATGTCACAAGGTCTAAAATGGAATAAAATTGATATATATTAATGCTCCTGATTGTACACCGTTGGGCAATGGGCGGGAGGCGGGAGGTTTTACTAGCTAGTGAGTGACGCGAAATAAAATAAAATACACGATGATATTGCTTGTTTCACTTATTAATTAATTTATTTTTTAATTTTGCTTGCGTGTCTGGCCCTGTATGTTTGGGTCGCCGATTAAAAGGCCCAGAGACGCGCAATGTCACATGTATTGGAAGGAGATAGGAGAGACCTTGCCCAGCAACGCAGGATACAAAGCAGGATAGTAAGAGTAAAAAAAAACAAACTTTACTGCTGTTGATGTAAGAGCGACAAGTTGCTAATCGTCAGCATATATTAGCCCTAAACTGGTAAATTCTTACAATCAGATATTAATATTTTCGATTTTGGGGAAATAATATGTTTTCACAGAGCTTAGTGGTAACACTGTCACAAAAAATAAACCAAAATATTCGTTACATCTTGGTCATTAACGTCATAATTACCCAGTTAATCACTCTTGCTACCCAATTTCAAATATACATACTCTAGCGTAAAGACTTTCTGCGATAAATATCGACATCGAAAAAACAAACACTAGTCCATCTCGCGAGCCCTTTGGCATGAGTACCAAATCAAATTAAAAACAGAATTTATTATAAGTATCATTAATAATTTAACATAGCGTCGCCTCCGCGCTGGGATGCGACCGCTGACCGCACGACACGTTTTTGCTACTAAATCCCACATACAAACGGAATAGGATATTTAGATTAACACTGAAAGGACAAACATGCGTGTCGCAAGGCTTAATGAAAGCTCAAAAGCTAATTGCTTTCATACTTAAATATTCAATTTCAATTAATTAGGCCTTTTTGCTTTTCAAATTTAATTTTATTATTCTCTCTCATCCGTTTAATCCGTAGAAGAACAAAGGTCACCGACATAGCTCAGCGGATTAACTCTTTGATGTGGCAGTGGGCGGGCCAGAAAGGTTCTCGAATGGCGACTATGTATCGGCAAATGCAGAATCAGACACCCACCGACCTAGATCGCAGGACGACGCTGGATGCAGGCCGCTTCTAACCGGTCATATTGGAAATCCTTGGGGAAGCCTATGTCCAGCAGTGGACTTCTTGTGGCTGAAATGATGATGATAATTCTAATTCATCTTAAAATATCCCTGGTTGCAATTTCATTGGTTTTGCTTCAGATAGAGCCCAAGCCTGCTAAAAACTGTAAGATCTGTCTGCTGGGTATCTACTCTGTTTAGTTTAAGGTACCATTTGTTATGGAGATCACATCTAGTTTGGATCTGTAATATAAGTTCCTCTTGTGTTCGATATTCAGGACATCTTTTTTGCGAAGTTCAACACCAAATTGAATTGGAAAAGTTAATCCGGTGTTTACCTGGCAGTTAAAAACCATTAGGTTCAGGTTCATATTGAAAAAGTTAATTTTATTATTATTGTTAAATAAGTAACATTTGTCCAACCGTAAACTGAAAATGTACTCCCGAAATGATTATTACTTTTAACGAAAATTTTACTGCGTTTAATTATGAAAGAGCTCATCTAGGATTACCATTATTCTGTTTACGTGGGGATTAAGGGGACTGAAATGTACTGAATGTATATTTGCCAATGATGGTTTTACTGTAACTTTGATACACGGATTGGATTTCGCATTTTCTTTTTTTTTTAAATTTCCTCCTGAACTCTCATACATATAGCTCTTTGGTAAACTGAGGCCGAGCGATCTTTTTCCGCGGGACTAGTTTACTTAGTGAATGTTGTGAATCGGGCAAAAAGTGTTTGACCATATATTTTATGGAACCGAAAAAGCATACAATATGCAAATACCCAATATATTTTAATCCAAACCAAACCATATGATGATTGGTCGGGAAAAAGATTTTTTCGTATTTTTATGTATAAATTTGTAGTGTAATATTCGGTTATGCTGATTGTACCTGACTAGTGTTGAACCATTAGATTACATTTTTCGGTTAGATTTTTAAAAATGATATAAAATGGAAAAAGTATTTTTCTGCTTTTTTAATTATGTTTCTGTCAGTTAACGGGCTATCCCATGAATCATATGTGAACATTTCAATTGTTTTACTATTGTATCGTTTATGGACAGGGAAAGGAGAAATTCTACAGATTTTTAAAATTTTAGAAAAATAATTACATAATGCGAAATGTGCACTAATATAAATAGTTTATGAATCTACTACTAAATCGATTTAAGCTGTTTTGCCTTTAAATCTAGATATCAAAGTAACAGCTCTTTTGTTCGAAAGGATATATCTCTGTTGTGTTCTTTCTTCTGTCGAAAGTCTCCATACAAAATACGAAAATCCTTTTTCAGTGACCCATAAACAAGTATAATCTCAGGTCTGTAGACAGAAAACCTATACTTGGACGTCATTGGTGTGAAATGTAGCAGTCCAATTTGTGACGGCTTCTTCTGCACTTTCGATTAGCAGTAGTAGCATTAAACGAAAATTATAAAACAAAACAATATAAAGATTCTATATTGCATAGGTACTTAAATAAATAAATGTGAAGTTTTACTGTAAATGTGTACGATAATAATTTATCACTAAAAGCAATATCTTCCAGACGTCCTATCGAGATTTGAAGAAAAGATGAGAAATTGATTGACAGTAGGGCGCAATTCAATTAAGTTAACAAATTTTGTTAAAACTATACGTTTTTGATAGCTTTTTACATTTTTGCGTAATAATTCTAGAATTATCTCTTAATTTTACACGTACGTCTTAACTTCACCATTAAAATACAAAATAAATAACATTCGAAAGTCACAGTTAAAATATGCTTGGTCAAAGTTAAGCCATTATACTAAATTCAGAATTAGTCCTTTGACGTTTGTTGATATTAGAGAGCTCAACGCCGGAGAGGAATTAAATATGAATATTTGTCTGGACCAGTCAACAGAATGGACGAAAGGTCCGGCTGGGTTCTTCACGGCTTTGTGGCGGTTGGCAAGCTTCGGAGCAGGTTTACTTAGTCCCTACCTCCGGCGTGTTCTGAACGGCCCTTCGGTATGAATACGCAAACGTATTTACTTTGTGACTTGTAAACGGCCCTCTGAAATGACGACATTGTTAATAAATAAGTTAAGCAATTCTTGTGTGTCTTCTGAAACTTTTTGCGGGTACGACATGAGCTCCCGGGCGGATAGAATAATGGGATCCTTTGATGACCAAACAATGAAACAAGCATTAACGACTACAGACAACGTTGTATTGTTTAGTGTTTTAAATGTTTTCAAAGGCTATCTATATTCTTAATCAAAGCCCACCATAGTGTGAAAGAGAGCCAAAATAGTTTAATGTACAGTCACGAGCATTGATATAATATTATGATCATCGTCATCTTTCTCGCCTTTTCTCTCTTTGGGGTCAGCTCTGCATGTCAACTCCCCCCATTTCTTACTGTCAATAACCATATTATCATTTCCCCCTGTCTCTCATATCCCGTCTAATACTCTCATTCCTTGTCATTTTCGGTCTTTCCTCCTTCCTTTTCCTCCCTTCGGCGATCTCCGTGGCGCAGTGGTTAACACGCCAGCCTGCGACACGAGGGCCCCGGGTTCGATCCCCGGTCAGGTCAATATGGAAAATGATCTTTTTCAGATTGGACTGGGTCTTGGATGTTTATCTATATATGTATTTGTTAGAAAAAATATGTATAAGTATCGTTGAGTTAGTATCCCATAATACAAGTCTCGAACTGACTATGGGGCTAGCTCAATCTGTGTGATTTGTCCGATCATGTTTATTTATTTATTCCTTTGTAGCCATTTACTTTCAGGATGACCATTTTCTTTGCTAATAATATATACAATTGTATTCCATTTTAGACCTTATCATATTGACTTAAGGACCGATGTGTATATATATTCTCGTGACTGTACATATATTATTTTTGTGTGCAAATGCATAATTCTCTTAACTTTTTTCAATCCGGCTGCATTTAGGTTGAAGCCAAACGAGTATAATTTTAGTTGTTAGTTTCTAATTGAATTTAAATTTCACAGAATTTGCGCGATACGAAACTCAGTGAAGTGCGTTAGTTTAGGTTCAGCCTTTGGTGATAATTCCGTCACTCGAGTGTATAATAAAGCAGACAGTTGTAGCCGCGTAAAGGTCAAAGCACACTAACTGCGCAATCTGTCTCGGACAGGTCGCACGCACGAGTGCGCACTTACTCGTTTGATAATTCCGCTTTGAAATGCAGGTGAGGCTTACTTCCGAAGGCGAAGATGTGCTAAGCATATTTAAAAAGAAAAACAAAACAAAAAGCTTTATTTTGCGAGTAAATAAGTTTTTAAAGAGAATTTAAATAGCACTTAAATTACTCGATGTGTGATGATTGATAATTCTTGTTTGTTATCAAGGCTTCACAGTATTCACAGATATCATCGATTCATCTAATGTGTCTGCATCATTGCAGCTACCATCAATATATTTAAAACTGACAAAAAAACTAGACAAACCCTACTACACCTACTTTCGGCATTTCAGGCAAAATACAGTGTATTGCTGCATTAATATCATTCTGTGTGTATACTGCTAAATTAACGTCCAAAACAAAATATAAATAAAAATGTGAAATAAAAAAAAACATGTTGTATTCATGCTTAGAAGAATATCGGGCGGTCGATATTCTTGTACTACTGTCGACTTCGTTTACTACACTTATAAAATTCCCCTGAAATACTTAATCCAAATTGTAGAAATTACTGCATCAATATTATCATAATTTAAAAGTACTGCCAAACTTAAAAAAAAAGTAAGTAAGTAATGCTTTTTTCTAACGACTCAATAACATAATTTTTGCAACTAAAAATCGCGCTACAAGCCCCATATTAACAACCACTAATAATTTTACAACTAGCTGTTGCCCGCGACTTCGTCCGCGGCAATTTCTGTTATTATCATTCATTAGTTTATTTCTTAGTATAGATGAATAATGTTCCCCTGTTTTCAAAACATTTTTTATTGATGCTTCGCTCCTATTGGTCGCAGCGTGGTGTTTTATAGCTTAAAGCCTTCCTCAATAAATGTACTATCCAACACAAAAAGAATTTACTAATTTGAACCAGTAGTTCCTGAGATTAGCGCGTTCAAACAAACAAACAAACATACAAACAAACAAACAAACTCTTCAGCTTTATAATATTATAGTATTATAGTATAGATTATCTTTAATATGTTAATAAAAAAAGAAGAATTCCGTCAATCTTGCTTTTCCTTTGCTTTTCGTGTGTGTAAGTGGCCAACATGTGTGTCAAATTTTTCAATTTGCCTACGGGCATCTAACATAGTTTAATGACTGCCATGAAATGAAGACCATCGACTAACGGCCGTGCCTTCATAGTAACAAAAAGGGAGGAAATAATATTGTATGTTTCTTGACAGGTTAAAGTTTAAACAAGGAATATGTTTGCTATAGTTAGATACACATGTGGAGAATAATATATGTACATAGTTTGCCGACAGTTGATTAATTGGCGTTGTGGTGTCTCGTAGAGTTACGAAGAACTAGAAGTACTTTGTAGCTTTTTAAACTTTCGCTGTTATCAACATAAGTATGAAACATATCGGGATATTTACCGTGATTACTGTGGTTTTGCGAGTTGTCTATATTTCGGTCCAGACACATGGACCATAAACGCGAAACTAAATATATAATTAAGCAAAACTACAGTAATCACGGTAAATATCCCGGTATGTTTCATACCTACTAGAAGTTCTGTGTTGTGATGATTTGCTCTTTTACTGAACTGATTTTCCAAACGCATCACTCTGAATTCGGCCTTTGAAATGATCGAAGTTTATTTTCGTTTAAATATAGAAGAAAAATTAAAAATATATAATTATCATTTATTTGTAAATTCAAACATTCATTAATTCTTTTACGTTTTCTATTTTCTGCCATTTGGCAGGGGCCAGATTGCGTGTCCACCACCTATCCCGATCTTATGTATCATCATCAGATCCTTTTTACTCTCCACTACAGAGCACGACCCTCTCTGTACTACTAGAGCCATACTTGGCCAGAGCGACCAGAGGACTTGGCCTACACTCTCCACGCTGGCCAGACTGACTGGAGAGGTTTCACAGATGTTTAAAAGCTGTCTTTAGCTTGTATTTCCTAAGTCGCCTTCTACGACATCCACGGGAAGACTTGAAGTGGTCCTATTTTACTTTGACGGATACCACACGGCTTATGTATGTATATAAGTTCATTATTATGCTAGTTAATCGCTAAAAGAGGACTAGTCCTCAAAAATCATTGACTCTCAGCTACCACAAGAGAAATCTCCCACTTTAGTTAACTAAATATAAATTTGCAATAAGACTCGACTTGTTCAGCTGCATTTTAATTTCAAATTATGTTGATACAACTAGTCAATTAAAACAATCGTCTCTAGAAACATCTTAATAAAGTCAGAACTCAAGTAAAAACGAATTTAGTAGCGTTTATTTTAATTCCTTGGCAGTCGCGAACCTAGCAAAATTCTCGCATAATTTATGCAAATGTGGCGCCAATCCCTCCTCACTCACAAAGATGATATTGTGACAGTTCAAATTAATGTCAACAGTACAGAATAACTATAACTACATACGTGACTGCCTGACTATCATTTGATGTAAAACCACGCGCCCAACTCTGGTCATAGGGTCAGTTCGTTTGTTTTGATTTGAGACAAAGAAGATTAGGTGTTCAAGCTTAAGAGCGCGACTTGTTAATAAAAAGCTTATCTGGGTTTATCTCTGCGTAGTCCAACTTAAACATTTTTATTCGTACAATCTAAATCACATATTTCTACCTTGTTTATTTTCCAACATATTCATTGTGGGTTTCTTTCCACACAAAGACGCCAATAAAAACCTAGCTTCTAACTGTTTTATATATTGTCCGATTCTTGAAGGGTGATTTAGCCCGTCGATATGAACAACTTTTTCTATGGGACTAAAGCTAAAAAATAAAAAAATGGACATTTTCAAATAGAAATGTTCGGCCACCAGGTCATGTTGAATGGGAACGTAAAAAAAATTGAGTTTCCAGCATTGATCCCATATGGAAAGTTGTTCATATCAACGGGCTGAATCACACCATCAAGGATTGGACAGGGTTTTCTTTACATCCTTATCCTTATCCTTACTTAATATTATAAATGCGAAAGTGAGTTTGTTTGTTTGTTTGTTTGTTTGTTTGTTTGTAACGCTTTCACGCCGTAACTACTGAACCGATCGTCATGAAATTTTGCAAACAAGTTCTCTGGAGTACGGAGAAGGACATAGGCTACCTTTTATCCCGGGAAAAAGTACTATTTCCGAGGGATCGACATTGACGCGGGCGGAGCCGCGGGCGAAAGCTAGTATTTTATAAAATACTAGCTGTTGCCCGCGGCTCCGCCCGCGTTAATGTCGTTCCCTTGGGAATAGTAGAAATGATAAAAATTCCATACAAACCCCTGCCCCTTTGCTTTTTCCCCATAAGGGACAATTTAATACATTTCACCTGCATAGATCTTTAGCCCCCCTTATTGTCATATTTCTAAGTAAATAAAAAAAATCCATGCAAACTTTACCCCACCTATTCTACCTCTTCAAGGGGAAATTTCGACCATTTTAACTACACAGATCTTTTTAATTGTAATGTAAACATATAATACTTCTATGTCCAGAAACAAACTTTCACCAATGGCAAAACATAATACTTCTATGTCCAGAAATATTATGTTTCGTTTCATACAATCCCTTAATCCCTTAAGGGGGAAATTTTGTACATTTCACCTACACAGATCTTTTTTAATTGTAACCTAGAACGTATATACTTATTTTCATACCTCTAAGTCTAGAAATGGAAAAATTCCATACAAACTTTACCCCCTATTTACCCCTTCAAGGGAGAATATTGTCTGGTTCACCTAAACAGATCTTTTTTAATTTTAATTGAGAACTTGCGTACCTACTTTCAAACTTCTAAGTCCAGAAATGAGAAAATTCCGTAAAACTTCAACCCCTTTGATTTTCTAAAAATCCTTTCTTAGTGCTCATTTACATCATAAAAAGAATCCCTGTGCCAAATTTCAAGTTTCTGCGCACAGTAGTTTCGGCTGTGCGTTGATATATAAGTCAGGTTTGCCTTTGGCCCGCGGCTCCGCCCGCGTAAGTGTCGATTTCTCAGGAACAGTAGAATTACCCGGAATACATTAGTTTATGACTTTCAATGAAACACCTTAATATTGAATTTCAATTGAATAACTTCAAAAACGGAAAGTTTCATACTAACTTTGCATCCCCGTTATATCCCCTTAAGGGATGATTTTTGAGAAAAATATTTTACTCGTGTTTCATGCCTTTTAGTAAAGAACCTTCATGCTGAATTTCATTCGACTAACTTCAAAAATGGCAAAGTTTCATGTTTACTTTGCACCCCTATTTTACCCCCTTAAGGGATGATTTTTGAGTAAAATATTTTACTCGTGTTTCATACCTTTCAGTAAAGAACCTTCATGCTGAATTTCATTCGAATAACTTCAAAAACAACAAAGTTTCATACTAACTTTGCAACCCGTTTTTCCCCCTAAGGAGATGAATTTCCAAAAATCCTTTCTTAGTGCTCCCCTACGTTATAAAAGGAACCCCTGTGCAAAATTTTAAGTTCCTAACCCTTATAGTTTAGGCCCTGCGTTGATATGTCAGTCAGTCAGTCAGCTTCTCCTTTTTTTTTAGTATGGATTACTATGGATAGTATGGCTAGGTATAATGCTGTCGTATAATGATGATGAATTGACTTTGGATTTTAATTTTCTTATGTCACTTATTATTTTATTTTTGCTATATGTTTGCAGGCAAATTCATGCCTTGAGTTCATTCAAATGACGATAACTTTTTTTTTAATGAACCGATTTTGATGAAACAAACTTTAAATGTTAAACTGAGTAAAAACAAAGCAATTGGTGAAAGTTTGAAGTAAATCGGTTCAGTATTTTCGGAGATAATCGTGATCATACATACAGACAGACAGACAGACAGACAGACAGACAGACAAGAAATTCCAAAAAAATTTTTTTGCTTTCTATTATTCTTTTTAAGTGTCCCTCTATCCATTTCAGTCAAAAAATCGAAATGTACAGACAAAATAATTTTACTGTTTTATTATATGTATAGATGATTAGATAATAATACTTTATTTATTAAGAGAGCCTTTAACATATCAGAGATACGGAAGATATTATAACTGAAATAATAAGACTCACCGTCTTTGTTTGTGACTCAAAACGAATTAATTGTACTTCGACAACATTACAAATATTATGGCGGACAGACTAATTAATTGAAAATAATCTTAGAGAAATTCAAGTTTGATGATTGTCAGCACGAAACCTTACAATAACAAAAAACAAGTATTTCGCAAATACAAGCAAACTTTATCTGATGATTATGAAACTGCAACAACCTTTTCACATATGAATGTTGGACCCTTTTAGACGCACTAGCCGGCGGCTACACGACAGCCAACACATTTGCCGCTGTGTACACTGACGAGCATTGATGTACATACACATCTGTTCTTAAGTCAATGCGATAAGGTCTAAAATTGCAACTATTGCATATATATCAATGGTAGTGCCTGTACATCAGCAGGTCAAGTTTCACCCCAATGGACCTCTATGCGAGACAGTTACAGAAGCAAAGTTGTTTGGAATTTGTACTATGGTTTATGAGAGATGCAAGAGAACTTTAAAATCTAGTCCGTAGCCCTCATCTCATATACGAGTATAATCTGTTTTATAAATGACTAGCTTTCGCCCGCGGCTCCGCCCACGTCAATGTCGATCCCTCGGGAATAGTACTTTTCCCAGGATAAAAGGTAGCCTATGTCCTTCTCCGTACTCCAGAGCACTTGTATAGTTCAGTAGTTACGGCGTGAAAGCGTAACAAACAAACAAACTCGCTTTCGCATTTATAATATTAGTAAGGATTGCTTAGGGGCCAGCCATAACAATTTAAATTATACAATGTATCGCATTATTGATTTCAAAATATTCCTTTTTAATACACTTTTGCACAAAAAATGCTATTTTTTGAAAGTTTATGTAAGTACGTGTGTGTGTTTCTTTATTACACCATAACTTCTTAATGCCTGAATTTATTAGGATGTGTGCGGTATCGTTTGCTATGCCTTATTTGGGGAGACATAGGCTATAATTTTTAGCACGTTCCATTTTATATATTTTTTTGTAATCTAAACCTCAAAATTTGTAGTGACGCATCCAGTATGAATAAAATCGGAAATTAAAACTAAAGAAATTAGTCAAATAGATACAGCACTACCTGACAGCTTGTTTACATCAAACGGCATAACAAATTCATACATTATGTATAAACGGCTTAATGGAGCTGGTATGAGGTCATGCCGCCTCCGCATTAAGAGCTTTCGGAAGGGACCGCGGGGAGGGACGGCGGGGAACGGGTGCCAAAGTGAATATTATAATAGGCGTTTCTTGTTTTCTGACTGACGGTATACTCGTCTCCCGTGAGTGATACAACAGATATAGACACTAATACGTATTTATTTATATTGGAGAAACAGAGCTTAAGGTGGCAACACCAAAAAGAAAGCGGCCTTAAAAACGAAAAACAGGTATCTACAGGAACATACATACATTACATATAGTATCACGTCTTGTGTCCCTTACGGGGTAGACAGAGCCTAAGTCCATAAGACCGAAAGCTACGTTTAGCATGTTGATAGGCATAAAAATGACATACAGAATCAAAATAGTGATGGGTTGCAAGCCGCACCGCCTATTTACATGATTCTTTAGATTTGCGCCCATTCCCTCGGCCGGTTACTACGGCCTGCGCGGGGAGAGAAGAAGCTGACACATTCTACGTTTTTTCTTTTCTCCCAGACCAGCATGAAAGAAGCTACAGGAACAGGAATTATAAACATAGTACAGAAAGTAATTTCTATTTTTTTTAAATGTATATTTGACGGAAAACGAGCAGACGAGCCACCTGATGAAAAGTGGTCACAGTCGCCCATGGACATCTGCAACACCAGTGGAGGTGCTGATGCGTTGCGTATTATATTAATAATAACAAAACAATGTTTATGCAACAACATTAAAATGTTATAGCTAGTTAGATTATATTGTATAATCGCACACTTTCAAAGATAAGTTCACTTACGGACGTTCATAAAGTGCCTGATCCTGAATAAAAGAGTTTTGAGGTTACATTTATCCTCATTTGCATACAAAGAGACATGTTAAGCATAAAAACGCGATAAACCATCGAAACGACAGTCACACGTGCCGAGCAATCGATCAATCGGAAACTCCCGAGAGCATAAAACTCACTCGGAAATATAATTCGATACTCTACCTTTAAACAATTATATCGGAATTACCGAAAATATACATTTTCAGAACATAATCCATACTTCCGCGATAATATGTTGTTTATTAGTCGCGTCTGTCAAAACGAAACAAAGGATTTATATTATTTGATTTATGCAAGTAGGTTTTGATGCATAGATAGTAAAATTATACTTTCTTCCTGCCCATTATAAGTGCTCTGCCTAGTCGTAGACGATTAAGTAGGACATTTTAAACCCTTGTTGGCGTCAGACAGGCAACCGGCCGTAAAAACTTTCACCAAATAATTTTAAAACATGAATACGTATTATAACAGATAATACGTTTGAATGATTATAATGAATCAAATTTAAAAAAAAATATGAACGTTATTATTTATCAGAATTTGTTACCTTACAAAAGTACCTTCCTTTCAACTCGCTTATATGACGTCTAAAACTCACAAATTACGTAGTTCATCAATTATCAGAGATCAGTGATATGTCTCAAAAGGTAGATGCAGCTGAGAACTTCAGGTTACTTTTCAGCCCTTAAAATAAGCAAGACATTTTAGTTTTGAGTTCTCGTATGAGTCATTACGGTATTATCGTCATAGACAAATTGCCTTTAGACTTTCACTTGTGTTATTCTACTAGCAACCCGGACTTGAATCTTGAAGATTCACTTGAATCACTCTATCTATTAAAAAAACTGCATCAAAATCGGTTGCGTAGTTTTAAAGATCTAAGCATACATAGGGACATCCAGACAGCGAGAAGCGACTTTGTTTTATACTATGTAATGATGAGGGAGTCTATGACTAGCGGTATACTCGAAATGATACTTATTCCTTAACGGCTATTAATCATAACTAGTAAGTTCCTACTAGTTTCCAGTCCTAAATTTAGCATCAAGGCATGTCAAAGTCTAAGTACCTCACGCATCGACAAGTATGATACATTGCGCATACTTGCGTGACTTTTGAGCGATGCATTTGATATATATTGCACTTACATGACTTAATATGACTACACTTATCACTTCACTACATAGTATAAAACATAGTCGCTTCCCGCTATCTGCCTGTCCCTGTATGCTTAGATCTTTAAAACTACGCAATGGAATTTGATGCGGTTTTTTTTTTTTTTATTATATAGAATGATTTAAGAGGAAGGCTTGTATGTATATTGCACCCGTCCGGATCGCTAGTTATTTTTTATACCTACTTGATTGTTATATCCTTGGAAGAGGATTTTGTCCAGCAGTGGACATCTTACGTCTGGAATGATGATGATTGATAAATATCCAAAATTGTACTTTAAACGATACTTATTTCTAATCGTCCGTAAATCAAAACAGGTAAGTTCCCAGCATGTAGCATAAGGCGTCTCAAAAGTCTTTCTAATGCATCAGCTGCAAGTATGATGCATCGCGATTATTCCGCCATTTAGCGTTTCTGCAATGCGAGTGGTCGTTACCACGGACATGTCTGCGGGGAATATACTTATGATAAATAGCTTTTTAAACTTTGCTGCAAACAGTTTTCAGCATCTTGTTTTGTACACGAATGTCTGTATCACGGGAAGAGATACATGTTCAGAGCTGTATTATGTATTTTCAAATAAGTTTAGGAGTAAGTCTACGGGCAAAAGCATGTTTGCCTACAATACGCTTAGGTGTGCCTTATTCAAAAGAGCGTAAATTGTAAAAATTGGTTACTTACTGTTTTTTTTTAATTGGATTCACCGATCTGATGGTCTAGTTGTAATAGAGTTTATTTTTTATAATGTACCTTTTTTCTCGGGGATGGATATTATTGGAGAGTCCGATTTTGTCAGATTTGTCAAAAAATATTAACTGTATTTTAATTCATTATATTAATAGCATTACAATGCTCGGTTAATTTTAAAATCGAATGTATTTTATAATATTAGTAAGGATGAGTTTGACGTTTGATTATATCTACACTCGGTTATTAACTATTATAATATACATATATTCAGCTATTAATATACACTCGGTGCATAAAAGAGTGATATAAAATAAAAATAGGGCTAATTAAGATCTACACGCGCAAGTTTGATGATTCACATTGGTAGCGAAAAATATTTCAATAATAAACTCTTGATATTTTTTTTAAAAGCTACTTTCGTATGTTATTTCAATATAAGCTAATATATTCAAGCTTTGCAGAAATTCATCAAAACTGTGGCTAAATAAAAAAAGAAATGCTTATTTCAGTTTAAAATTATTATTTGTCATTTTTATTTATTTTAATATGATTTACGAACTTACCAATGCCCTCAGCTATCATAGTAATGTATAAAGTTACACCTTACCTGAAATATAAGAAAAAGCAAATTAGGATATCACACTTTCAGACTTCAGTGATAATACTCAAAGGAGAAAAAGCACTATAGAAACATTAACTACATACACATTCTCACGTCTTTTTCCCGTGCGGGGTAGACAGAGCCTAGGTTTATAAGACCTTATGACCACATTTAGCATGTGAGGGCGTGTACATGGAAAAAGGAATCAAAATAGTGATGGGTTTCTAGCCGCATCGCCTATTCACATGATTCCGTAGATGTTAGCCCAATCCCTCGATCGGTTTATACGATCTGCGCGGAAACAGAAGCAGCTAGCACAACGCTACATGCACGAAATAAAATACTGGACAGAATATTAAGCGGGTGCCGCGCGAACCGCGCGAACGAAAAACGTTATGAAAAAAGATGAAAAGTCTTATTATTTTCATATTAATATTTTTATAAAAAAAATATGAAAGGGGGCGACCTCCGACGTGTCAATATTGTCATGTGAGAATTATTGTTTTAGAAGTATAAATTACAAAGAAGATAAATGTTTTTAGATGTCATAACGTCATAAATCATTTTTAAATTTCATATGTATCTGTTTCTAATTCCAACAAGGGGGCGATCTTGTTCAAGGATCGACCTAAATTATACAAATACTTTTGATGTATTTAATTAATTCAGCGCATAGCACTAGTGATTTGAAAACACGTCAATTATTACAATTTCGTGCAGTGCCGTCTTAAGCGTACATAGTTAATCCAGGCATTGAATTTAAAACACTGACAAATTAAGTATCAAGATTAAACCCTCTTACGTATAATCCTCTTTAAAATTATAATTGGGATTCACATTCAAAACATAACGTTTTATGAAAATCATTCCAACAATTTGAAGATTTGCATACATTTCATGTGTTATATTATTCACAAAAAGGGTGAGAGGTTCGCTGCATCTAAATGAATTTAAATGTTAGAACGAGCAACATTCACCATTTTTTCTTGAATTATTAGTGTTAATAGGAGTTTATTGTTTCAACATCATTTTACAAGTAAAGTCCGAAAGTCCGAAAATCGGGATATAATTTAGTTTCGTGTGTTAAGTCTGCGGGCGCGTGTATTCGTGTAGCATCATCGGTTTCTTTTATCTATTTACAACAGAATTTAACTAAAGTTGGCAAAAATTAGTCCACCTTGTGCAGACATCTAATAAAATAATGTAGGATGCTAGAGTATATGCCTAAAATGTGCATGTGTAATTAAGATTCCATAATTTATTAAGTTAACGGTACAATCAACATATTAAAAGTTTAGTCTTTTATCCAAAAGTTTATTTGTTTCAACATACATACATAGCATCACGTCTTTTTCCCTTGCAGGGTAGACAGAGCCTAGGTCTATAAGACCTTATGGCCACATTTAGCATGTTGGAGGGCGAGCGTAGATGGAAAATGAAATCAAAATAGTGATCGGCTGCTAGCTGCATCGCCTATTGACATGATTCCGCAAATTTTAGCCCAATCACCAATTTTTACGGTCTTTTTAACATATCCTGCATAAAGTGAGAAATTTCATTGTAACGAAAGTAAATTATGATAAAAATATTACAAAAATCATTGACACATCAATGAAAATTATGCACTTAAAATGCAATAATTACTTTGTAATAAATAAATGAAACGAAATATTTTAAAAACTCGAATGCAATATTTTGACCGCAACATATTGCCGCGTCTGTTATTTGCGATCATATTTCTTTTCGTAACGAATGCGGTATTTCATTTGCCGAAAATTTTATCCATTGGCTAAAAAATATATTGAGTTTCAATATCAATTGAATTAAAATATTATGGATCTGCAATTTTTAGTTTTTAATTGGTAGGTGTTACTTGTTTATTTTTACCCTTTTAATGTACCGCCCGCATCTCGTGCTACCCCCGCGGTGACGAATGTAAGCACGCCAATGCCATGTGCTTACGCGACTGCTGTAAGCCAACCTCCCAAAATTCACCGGTCATCTCAACTTGAAGAGTCGCACCCGGCAAAGGTGGTGGCTCTAGAACCAGCTCCTAAGGCAGTTGTAGACAATGAGGGCTTCACCAAAGTGATACGGAAGCGGAAGAAGCCCCAGAGCAGAAATAACCAACATGTTGCTGCGTGCAGTCGTACCGACGACTTTACTGTACGTGTCCCGCCTCCATTACTCTACAAACCGCCCGAGTCAATGTCGATCCCTCGGAAACAGTACTTTTTCCCGGGATAAAATGTACCCTATGGCCTTCTCCGTATCCCAGATAACGTATATGCAAAATTTCTTGATGATCGGTTCATTAGTTACAACGTGAAAGCGTAACAAACAAACTCACTGTCGCATTTATAATATTAGTTAGGATTGGTTAGGATGCCAGATTGAAGAATAAAACTGATAAGATTATTACGAGTATTAATTTTATTTAAGACAGCTATTCAATCTTTAGAATTCAAATTCAAGAAAGCCACCAATCACGTTTGAGATATTTTGCAATAATAGAACAACCGACACGGTCACCTGGACATCAGTATTGTCAAAGTTCTACATCCACCGCAACTCTTCAGTCAGTATGAGAACCTGGCAGATGTAATGTTACCGAAACACCAGACAAACGATAAATATTTTTTTTTTATTATCCTTATATAATTTATTTACCATTTAGAATAAAAATAATAATTATGTATATAAGATTATTAGGGTATGCCCGTTCAGGGCTGACATCTTCTGCCTGTCCGATGGTTGCAGGTATGGCATCGGCCTCCCGAGCTACTCGCTTTTCCTCCATTCATCCAAGTGAGAAATACCTTCATTTCCTTCTCAAATCCAACAAATTTCTATCCTTCCCCAGCACAAAAATGCATCCGATGGGCAGCAGCGAAAGAAGCACAAGAAGCCAAAGAAATTGCTCTCGCCAACCCGTCTGCCCTGTATAACAACGTCCTCCCATGGAGCGAAGAATCCTTGGGAGAATGCTTTCTGTCTACCAGTGGTCTTCTTACACCTGGAATGATGATGATGAATGAAGCCCTGTACTATCAATTACAGTAATCTTTGTCACTCATTAGTACAATCCTTGACGACACATATGCACGGAACATTAAAAAGATAAAATGGCTCAAGACATAAAGTACAATGCAGCACTTGTTGCTCGTATTAGATATGCGACACACGTTACGGCGTTTCTCTCTGATATTAGTGTACGGCACTTAACCTGGAATGCATATAATATAGCTTCCGTCAATTTGAATAAGAAGGCAACTATATTTTTAAAAGTTTTCCCTCTTTTCTCGTAGTTATACAGGTCAGTTTCAATTATTGTAAGTCGTACACGGGTTCTTAACTTTTTAGTGAAATACGCTCATATTTCCGACATACATACCGTCGGAAACTTAAACATAAATCTGTAACGTTAATTTGAACCCGTATTAGGTCTTTAAAACACGGTGGTGAATTTTGTTTGTATAAAATTGACAATATATTAAAACCACATCTTTCTCATTTACGAGCTAATGCGGTCCAAAGGATGCAAAACAGTATATGTATGTAACTGGCCAACAGATAAAAAATAAATATATTTAAATAAATTTTTACGGTTTTAACCGCTTCTATAACAAAAATTCAATTAAAAAACTTGTGTGCAGACCTGAGGAATGCAACACTCGCTCTTCGAAGTATACGTTGCCTGACCAAGACGAGCAGTAGGGTTTGTTTATACATTTCGCCTTGAGCTTAAATAGTCATAGATAAAATCTTAAAAAAGAAACAAGAACAGCCCTTAAGAGCTTACAAGTTGAAACAACATCAATGGCTGAGCAACGTTAAATAGGCTTGTTTTTAAAGCAAGAAAACGTTGACTCTGTTTTTGATACACGAACCTCAGTTTAAGGGTATCAGTTTAAATAAAAAATATAATCTTTAAAAGGCATGGTTATTGTAGGTCTATAAGTTCCAACTTTGATTAAAGAATGCTTCAATTGTTTAGATTGATAATTATAAGAATTATGTCAGAAACATACTTGCATTTAAAAAAGGACATTTATTAATCTTACACATTTTTTTTTTACTTCATGTTGGATTAAGCATTTGTCTCCCATCTCACCTGATGGTAAGTGACGATGAAGACGAGGATGTTACATGCCTATCCAAGAGATACCCATTTATTCTACTTTTGAATGTCCCGGGACTGTACTTGACTGGGAATATAGGCGCAGGCAGTTTATTCCACACCTTAGCTACTCGAACCAAAAAGGAACTGTCAAAGCGATAATTCAACATTCCTTCGTAATTTTTAAAGCAACAACTTCATTAAGAAAGCAAAGAAATTAATCCAATTTGATGCGCTTTCCTAAAAACCGCTCAACTAAGTAAGCACATACATTGTCGTGTAATTCCACATGTAGTGAGTCGATAAAATGAGGTCGTAAGCTCGCGTTGATATTCTCCGTAGTACAAGTGGACGGCGCCACAGAGCTATGCTATGGCCAAACATGATCCTAAAATATAAACTCCAAAAATGATATATGTATGTACGTTGAATCTATACCTTTGTCACATTAGGCAAGCGCAAATGTGTTTCAGAGTGTGATTGAAAAGCAGACTGACTAAACACATCCGCATGGGCTTCAGTCATCAAACATAGCCTCCGCAGGATAAGTTAATACAGAGTAAGCTTTGCTATAGACAAACATACAAAAGTGCAACCTACAGACTAAACGGTCAGCTTGTGGGTCTGTAGGATGCAAAGTTAATAAATAAATATCTATTTTCATTGCTATTTTATAGTTCCTTGCATAGTGTGATTTAATTATGAGATTTTTTACACAAACATTCATTCGCGCAGTAATTGTATTATTCCAAAATACCACTTATTCATTATACACAATTCAAAAATTCCTTTTCACATTTCTAGTACTATTTTTAACGAGAAACGAAATTAATGCAACTCGATGCACTTTCCTTAAAACTGCTCAACTAAGTAAGCGCATACATTGTCGTGTCGTGTTATTCTACGTGTGAGGTGTGTCGATATATACTGGGGTCGTAAGCTGCCGTCGATATCGCCCTGCAAGTGGACGCCACCACAGAGCTATGCTATGGCCACACATGATCGTAAAATATAAACTCACATAATAGTTATGTATTACTTCTTATGTATTAAGCCTATGCATTAGGCAATCGACAAGCAGACCTACTATTAAACACATCACAGAATCTTAGGTCGATCGAATATAAAGTCTGTATATTCTCCGGGTGGCGAATATTACCAGGAAAGTATTATATGATAGTGTCCGTGGCAGTGAACGGCGCCGCAGAACGAGCAACGCCGTAGCCAAATTTTTTAGTCTCCACTGCAGGAGTATGACCCTCTCTGTACTACTGGATATACCATACCTGGCCAGAGCAGACAGAGGATTTGACCTACACTCTCCTCGCTGGCTAGACGGGTTGGGCGACTTCCATGGGAAGACTAGGAGTTGTCCTATTCTACTCTGCCGGAAACCAAACGAATGTAAATATAAACTCACATAATGTATTTAACTGTGCATATTATCTACCTATATTACGTTAGGCAAGTGCAAGTAAAAATGAAAGTGCTATCTATGAAAAGCTGCTTTTCACAGATAAAACTTTCAACAATCAGATTGTTCAGTTTTTCAGCGTAGATGATAAAGTGGATGGTACCTACCACACAGGGAGTTATGCTATGACCATAAATGAGGCAAGTGTAATTAAATAGATTTTATCAGAGGCCGTTAGTTTCGGAATCTTAACAAGATTTTATATAACTGTGACCGACATTAAATTTTGGAAGTATGGTATCAGGGTACATTTAGTTTTATCAGATTAAAATATGCATGCTATAACCCCGTGGATAACTAAACCCTACAATCAGAAAACATTCCTGGATAATATATATAAAGCTCGTTTGCACTCCGCGCATTAAGGACGGAGAAAGACGCATATATACTTAATTATAAAATCATACGAAATGCTCGCAAATGCTATGAAGTAGAAACTGGGTTGTGCTGTATAAATACTCGACAAATGTAAACCTTTCCATACAACAACAGTGAAATAATGCTCTCTTATGCATGCATGCGGTTTGAGTAACTAAGTACGTATTTATTTTAGAGAAATACGAATATAGTCGGAGCGTTTCGTAGAATAGTAAATAGTTGCACGAGTTATAAAATCAACCAGTCCATAATTTCCGTTTGAATCTACAGTATAATGTTGGTAAGGAGAATTTGTATGAGGCAAATATTTATGTCCTTTTCGAGTTCACTTATTTATATTACAACGCATATTTATCGTTTCCGTCCAGCATTTACGAATAATTTTCTGTAATAATTAAAGAAAGCGTTAAAATTAATACATTTAAACTTTCTTCTTGATTTATATTAAGTTTTATTTTCTACGCTAAGAGTATTTCTTAAAAATAAAAATAAATTATATCCTTTTCCTAACACTTGAAATATAAGTGTGTTTATCTACTAAATATATTTTTATTCCGGATAAAAATACGTAAAACCAGTATTAAAATTAGAATAAACAGAACATAAACCAGCCAACTCTTGTATATTTGTACATCTACAATCAACAACTGGAATGTTAGACCAAGAGCTGAAGCACTAAAATACGCTCCAATGGCTACCGTTTTCCCTAATGATTCACTTCTGTAATTTGAATTACTCCAGTATTGGAGTGATACAATTCCTTCTTAGTATATGGATTTCATCTTAGCTTATTTTTCCGAAGATAAATATCAGAATTGCCATCAAAGTCAGCAAATATCCTGCGTACATGTCATATTATATATATATATAAAAATATATGCGTGTGGTACTTTTTAAATACATATCCGCATCATTAGGGCTAATTCGTAACACTTTTCTTACCAGTGAAATAAAATTGGAATTACTTCTCTTTAGCGTATAAGTACTTCCACCAGAGCTCTTCAGTAAGATGTGAGGCGAAGCTATGAAACGGTGTGTAGCTAAAATGCGTAGCGTGCTCTTTTCAGACATAGTTAGACTGAGGTCGTACAAAACGTACTTCCCGGTAACCAATTTCCATTAGAGCTCTTCGTAGCGAGCTAGGAAAACAAAGCGATACTATTGGTGGATTAGTGGTTTTTTTACCCGCACGCCTCGGCGCCCCTCGCACAGCTTTGGTGGAATGCGTCCTTTTAATGTATGTGGTAAAACGTAACATTTTATAAATGTTTCATCTCTCTCTTGCCTGGATACGTTCCTGGTTGAATTCTCAGCTGTGATGTGTAGGAGCCCGGGGTCCTCTGTTATGACGGCATTCAAACTGTAAGGGTTTGTAGATAATTTTAATGACATTTTTATTCATCATAAAAGTAAAAAAAACTATATTTTTTTAGTTTTATGATGAATTGTATATTGTTTAAGCAAAATACTCAAATCTTAGTAAAGCAGTTGAAAATATTTTGTTGTAAGTCATGGGTAATATTAACTAATTTTTTTTTTAAATATAATAAAAAGGTTCGTGCTAAGTCCCGTTTATACACATAGTTATGTAATTATTTATTTATAACAAAACAATGTTAGTAATGTTCATAAAGCCGTTAGCTTTTTATATAGGCAACAGAAAAGTATACTAATAAAATAGAGGTGGTGCAAATCTTGTGATTGGTCATATATTTTAATATTAGCTAGATATTCCATTGCATGATGCGTGTTTTACCATGTGGCAACCCTGCAAAATGCGTCTAGAATGTAACTGGCATTAGTTTTGGTTTATTTATTTTAACAGTCGCATCGGAGGGAGCTCTATCAAAACTCAAGTGAGTGGAAGCTTTGAGGCAACAGCAGCAACTTGGACCTTTGATTGCGGATTGCAAATGTTTGCCCAAGCTCACAGCAACCGCATCAATTATTCAAATAACTACGTACAGACTGGCTAGGGGAGTAATTTTGTGAATATTACCTAGACTGGGAGCACACCGTATAAGCCGCTTACAAGTTTCGCGCCAAATAACTTGGGGACACCCAATGGCTCTTATGTATTGCAAGTCCGAAATTGACTAGTTAAGGAGCTTTATTAATTTCACGAAAATACCTATTGATCGCTGCGTTGCTGGATATAGTCTACTAGCTAAATAGACTTTGTAAAAAATATTTATTATCCTGTTTTTATTAAGAAGAAAAGCTAATTTAGTTAAGAACCCAATAATAGTTCTCTTCGATCCAAAATTTCCTAATTTTGTTGTTTGACTAAAATAACCAGTGATGGTAGAGAAGTTTTGATACGTTAGAGTGCTTGGTTTAGCAAACTAATCAGGGTTTCAAGCAAATATGAGTTGACCTCTCAACCACCAAGCGGCCCAATCGGGCGCCATAACAATTAATCCATTGTATCTGCGTTTCTCGCGCTTAATTAAAATAATTTCGAGAGATCAAAAATGAAAAACTAAAAATAAATACATGTACAATTTAACTGATAAAAAGGTTGCATAATTATTACTATTTTATTGGATTTAGTTTACTTGTCTGCCTTTATTTACTACTTAAAATACGCATAGTGTAATTTCGTTAGAAATCGTTGGAGAATGCAATGTAACTCCTAAGATTACTAGTACAGTCGTACCTCTATTTTATGTCATATTCATCTCGTAATTGAATGCATGCAGTGGACAGCGGATGAATAGGATCTTTGTATCGAATCGGACGTTACCTCAGAGACGGAGCGTGCTTTAACTGATGGATATTCAGACTACATGCAGTACGAGTATCAATGGGACACGAACTTAGAGTGGCCACATATTAGGCGATTGGTCGCAACTATTGGAGGCTGATGACATGACATTTTTAGGGTTCCGTACCCAAAGGGTAAAAACGGGACCCTATTAATGTCGCTCCGCTGTCCGTCTGTCTGTCTGTCTGTCCGTCTGTCACCAGGCTGTATCTCATGAACCGTGATAGTTAAACAGCTGATTTTTTTACAGATGATGTATTTTTATTGCCACTATAACAACAAATACTAAAATATAGAATAAAATAAATATTTAAGGTGGCTCCCATACAACAAACGTGATTTTTTTTGCTTGTTTTTGCTCGATATTGATAACGGCAACAGGTAGACGCTTGAAATATTTAAAGAATATTTAGTTATATATTCATTTTAAAAATAAATAATTAATTAAAATTAATATTAAAGGGGGGCTCGCATACCACAGACATGATTTTTTGCCGTGTTTATAGATAACAGTACGGAACCTTTCGTGCGCGAGTCCGACTCGCACTTGGCAGGTTTTTTTATTTAAAGTACGGATTCACCCTAAACCGGGTCATCGCATCAATTGAAACCGACTGAACTCGGCTTCGTTATTTTCTTATCATCTCTTTTGGACTTAGCTTTTCAATTCATTTAATTTTCCAGAAATAAATGTTTTTAATTGTATATCCATTTACCTTACCTTGCATTGTTAGTTTACAGATTATTTACTTCAAGTACAGCGATCATAACGTAATGTTTTTTAAATGTTTTGCGTATGTAAGTGAGCAACACTGGTGTCGGAATTTTCAAGCTGCCTAAAGGCAGACATAACTTGCCGACTGCCATCAATGACACGTAAACGCTAATAATTATCACGCCCACTGGGCTATTGGGCTCTTCCTTTTTTGATGATATATGATGAATTTTTTGATGATGAAATTAGCCGTGTGATTTCCGGCGGAGTAGAATAGGACCACTTCAAGTCTTCCCATGGATGTCGTAAGAGGCGACTTAGGAAATACAAGCTAAACAAAGCGCATAAACATCAATGAGACCTCTCCAACCCGGCTGGCCAGCGAAGAGTGTAGGCCAAATCCTCTGTCTGCTCTGGCCAAGTATGGCTCTGGTAGTAACGACAGGGTCATGCTCCTGCAGTGGAGACTAAAAGACCTGACGATGAGATGATAATTAAAATTTTATTAAAATATATGTTAGTTTATTTGTTGTTAATAACATCCTGTTACCGCACGTATGTAATGGCATCCAACAATAATATACCAAATAAGCCTTTCCTTAGTTAAGGAAAGGTAAACAAATCAAAAATACTTAATTTCATTTCATTTACATCTCTCATACATATGTATGACGTTGCGACTAGTCGCCTCGTTCTGCGTTCAGTCTACGGCAGCTCTAATATAAATAGGTTTCAAGCTCAAAATTAATCTGTTGATTGTGACCATACCTTGAGGGAGCTCCAAATAATGCTTTACAGGTCTGATCAAAGTAAAAGACGCGTCCAGGAAACTGGCTGAATTCATGTAATCGACAGAGCTTATTCATAGAAAATGGATTTTCGGCATATTTTGGTACCGCAAATGGGATTGGTTGGTAGAAATGTTGGATTTACTAGAAAGTATTTGTAGCAACGGTATGCTTTTTATTATTTGAATGTAACATTAGTAAAATATTCAATGAAGAATGCAGCAAGACATCGTAGTTATTTGGAAGAAGAAGGAGAAGGAGGAAGCAGAAATTTAAGAGGAGGAGACTCTTGAGCATTAAAGTAATTTAGAATAGTTTGTGTATCATAAACTACTACAAACTATATTTTATTCCAAAAATGGTCGTCACTAATGTCAGATTTTTGTAGAGAATGAAAATGAGATGAAAATAGACATAGACATTTGTTTATTCGACACAACAATATAACAACAATTTATTACAAAAATAAGAAATAAGGCAATATACACACTTAAATACTATATATAAAACACAACAAGTTAATATGCGCATTAGGTAAAATTACACATTAATTGTGCAAAAACATGTGTGGGTTGCAGTAATCAAAAAGGATGTGGCTCAGCGTGTATATCACTCATACATAATATGAGTAAAATGCTATTGGTGGATTGTTTCTCGTACGATGCTTCGCTCCCTCACACCTTTAAGAAACGTAGGCTACATTTCTTAAATGTGTGAGGGAGGGAGCGGAGCATCGTACGAGTATCCAACTTTGACAATGACAACTAATGTTATGTACTAGCATATACGCGTGTAGGTATATACAGAAAGCAAAGAAGAATATTATTTGAACCCTTGAAAGTGCCATTAACAATATATCCGTCAATCATTAGCTTCTTCATTCAACTATCTCAAGGCCCGTCCGTTTAGATAGTTATATCGTTTCATTTGCTCTTTATTGTCAAACTTTGGTAATTTATGACGTCATTACAAGGTTACGTTTAACTGGACTTCAGCAAGTCTCGCGGCTACGGCTGGCCAGGCAATTGATTGTTGATATCTATTATTGCTAAGTTCTCAACTTTAATTGAAGTGGGGAGAACTAGCAAGTACCTTGTTTTACGTAGAAACATAGAGTACTTTTAAATTTTCGAATTTTCTTTTGTTGTTAACTCACTATTATTACATACTAGGTTTCGCCCGCGGCTCCACCCGCGTCAATGTCGATCCCTCGGGAAAAGTACTTTTTCCCGGGATAAAAAGCCTATGTCCTTCTCCGCACTCCAGAGAACTTGTATGCAAAATTTCATGATGATCGGTTCAGTAGTTATGGCGTGAAAGCGTAACAAACAAACAAACAAACTCACTTTCGCATTTATAATATTAGTAAGGATGTACAAAATTTTATTATTTTTTCTTAAATTATGAATATGAAATTACGATATTCACGGAAGCCTTGTAGTTAAATAAGTAAAGTACATACACAAGAGAATGTTTTTTTGTGTATTAACTGATACGAAAGTGAGTTTGTTTGTTTATTACGCCTTAACGCCCTAACTACTAAACCGATTATCATAAAATTTGGCAAACGCGAAGTACATACCGGAAAAAGTACTGTTCCGGACTTATCGATCAAGCTACGGGCGGAAGATAGTACAAGTATAAATATCGCTCCACTTGTGGAGGTATAACGAGTCCTACCTGAAGTCCCGGGTCAGATTCAACAGACAATTTAAACGAAAAAAAATCTCAATCTGAATAAGTGTGCAAGTCTGGTTGTGGCTTTGCCAAAAAGGGAAGAAGGATTAAAGAGGTCACGAAGCTGACATAGTAGGATTAACTGAACGTTGCCGACTCAGCAAATAAATGACGACGCGGCGGGGATGTCGCGTTTACTGGAACCGATACAAAAAAAAAATCTTTTTACGCTTTTTTTGCTGAAATAGATATACCATTGCTTGGTATAGAAAAAGCTGGAATAAACTTGAAGATCATTAGCATTATCACATCCATATGGTTCTCAGACCAGACGCAGAGCTTAGAGAAGCAAAACATCTAAAAGCCGGTTAAGGGCCCGTACTACCTCACACTGCTTTGCATGATTGACTGTTATATCAATAATAATTAAATACTCAAGGTGAAATAAAAATGCAGCAAAGTTCAGGACTAACTCTGGTAACTATATGACTCAAAAACACGATTGCGTTAAATTTTCTCAATAGAAAAAAATTGCAAAGTTGCCTCCAACTCACGTCTAATTTACTCGGTATATAGCATTATTCACCAAATACATTAAAAATAACCTTGAAACTTTTGATTATTATTGCTTTACAGATAAGGCAGCCATCATATGTTTTTCTTCTTCGAATAACCCTTGAATATTCCTAAAAACGAAAATATCCAAAGTAGCCAACGCGTTTAGACCATCCGCGTTTGTATCGCCACGCCGCCTGGCATATGGCGGGCTCTTAAGAGTGATAGATACGCAACTTTATATGAATAAATGGCAATACCAAATATAAGACAGTGTATGGGGCAGAAACACTAGATTTTTCTTATTTCGTCGATCCGATATCACAATCCGGACCAACGCTACCGTAGCTCTAATTATTATTTTCTTTTACTTATAAAAAATTATATTCTCTTACTGTTTTAACTATGCGTGATGTAAAATAATATAATAGTGTAATTCAAAATACAATGACTAATCATCAAAGCAAATTTTATTATTTTTTTTCACACAAAACGACGGACGGACAGTGTAGGACAGCTACGGATAATGGCATTACTAGTACTTAAACACTGCATTTTACCCAATTTATCATGGTTGAGTAAGTCTGCTTATATTAAAAATATATATTTTAGACAAACGATTCACAAATATTCGTTCGTAATATTCGTTTTTTTCTTTATATGACCAGAGCCAATGAAAACATCAGAATATCGGCAATATGTAAAAATGTCGACTATGTTTTGTTATTTTCAATCGATGGCAGTAAAAGCAGTTTTGACATAATAAAATAGAAAACAAGGTTTATTTAGAGGCTTACTTATTTTCGAAGACGGCTTTTATCATGAAATAAATTAAACGTCTACAGAAACATTTATTTCTATAAATAGATCTGTCAAATGGCTACTTTTACCTTGTTGAAGACAAAAAGACAACAAGGACAGAATTGTCAGAAGAAAAAAATATTAAAATTAAAAAGAGTTAATTCGGACAGTGGCTCCGAATATATTGTATCCGAATCATTAGAAAGTAGCTTTTTGTTTGGGACTTTTTTTAATTAACCTCAAATAAAAAAAAATATTATCCTTAAGATAATAAAACTAGTAAACCTGCTACTGCTTAGCGTTATATCTACATGTATGAGTATAATGTGGTATAATAGTAATTTTACCCACGAGAATTGTTGCATCTAAGATACTCGTATTCTTCATGTGTCGTGCACGGGGCTAAGGATGTTAGCGCTGTCCCGTTGCACTTGCGACTTTACTAATTAATTATATAACACATGAGGAATTCTGTCCTAACATGCGATCCTCACATCAAGCAACGTTAATCATGACCTGCCCCTTAGCACTGGTTTTGGAGAATAATCTGGTACCAATTACCTACTTCGCCTCCTGTGCAGGTATGGAGAATTGACAAAAGTCGTATACAAGTACGTAATGCTTGTGCTGGGCAAAAATTATTATAGAAGGGAAACTTCTTTAGCGGCGTTGTGCACTTTTTGGATGAGTAAAAAAATGTTAAACTCGCGTCAGGACACGTGACCTGATCGAAAATTCGTAAGATGGACACGTCACCTGAGACTGCCGGCGCGGCGCGGCTTAGAAGAGGAAGTAACATGCTCTCTTTCTACCGCGCGGCGAAAATTCATGCCTGCGAAAAAGTGAAAACTTGAACATTAACGTTACAGCAGGATAACGTTAATGTTCAAGTTTTCACTTCTGCCGGCACTCCAGCAGTGCAACCCATTATTTTTTATATGTATTTTCACCATTCTTTTCAGGTCACGTTTCTCAAACAAACCTAATAGAATTTTGTGAGACGCTTGGATACCCACATAGATTTCTTGTTTTCGTTTTATGTATGACGTGACAATGTCTTGTTTTTCACAAAAAAAGTGTCACGTTCCTTGTGCAAGCGAGAGCGCGGAACAAGGGATAGAGAAGCATAATCTGCCTAAGCGTTCGGCTTGTAAAGCTTTTATCTCTCTTCCACCATTATCACGTAAAATTATCGTCCGTAAACCAAGACAACCAATTTTTTTTAAATTGTGGAATATCGGTGATAGCACATTCCTTTTTATTATTATTTTACCTTGTGTCTTCCTACTCTATGTATAGTAAAAATTTGTTAAGATCAACTCAACCGGAAAATCAAAACATATTACCATATTTTGCCGACGAGTAAAAATATAAAAGAATAAAGACATATCCCGAGATATCTTTTCTAGAATATGATAACTAACAACCATAACTTTGCTTAGGTCTATATAATATTTTAGTATTTGATCCTAAATATGTCAGCAATGCGATACAGCAGCGCTTATTTACTTGTACTGTTAAAAATTAAAACTGGAAATTTTATCCGCGTCCGCCACTAGTCATTCAAAATAAAACTGGCCAAGTGCGAAGCGGATTCACCTGAAAACATAAAAAAAAACGCGTTTCTTTTCTTGTTTTCACTAAAGAAAATTCTCACAAATTATCAAAAGTCGTAGAATAAACGTGTGAACTATCTAGTAGTCCTGCGAGGGTATTAATGTGTTTGAAATAACCCTCTATGAGTACGAATGAGTAAATAAATATAAAGGGACAAATCATAGAATGAAACGCCTTCCATACGAACTGTCTTGTACGGTCAACCAAATTGTTTCTTACATTTTCATTTCATTTCATTTAATGACACTATTGTTCTGAATTATCTGTGGTTTGACGTCTCAGTGGCAAATTAGTAGCACGTCTCACAGAATCGAGAAATAACGCCGAAAAACACGTTTCTCTTATGAGACCCCCTTCATTTTATGTTTATTATTTGTTGTTACAACTGCCTCCGTGGTCCAGTAGTTAAGGCGTTTGCCTGTTGACCCGGGGGTCGTGGGTTCGATTCCCACCGGAATCATACTTTGTTTAGTTGTTTCCAATTTGGTTAGGACATTGCAGGCATGAATCACCTGATTGTCTGATAATAAAGATGATTCCGTGCTTCGGAAGGCACGCTAAGCCGGTGGTCCCGGCTGCCATCTGGTAGTCGTTAAAGGAACCACGTCAGAGGCCGAGAAGCGGTTCCGAAGAACTCTGACACCAGGGTGTGCATGGTCGATTGACCGTGACACCTACTCGAAATGATGATGTTACAACTGCGAAAGATATACGCATTCTGTGAAAATTTTAAGTGTTACAGTTTTAATAAACCAAGTTACATGGACGGACGAACATCGGAGACTTAATAATAAGGTAAGGACTTAGTAATAAAAATACCGAAGGCACTGTTTTCATATCAGTCTAAACAACTTTTAAAGCAAAATACCTCTCCATAAATAATTACCGAGCTTTTAGGTGATTGCCAAAGCTTCAAATTAAAAACAAGCACCGAATAGCCACGATTTAAGGATATTGAATATCGTTATTACGGGGTAGTTGAAAATTTTAATAGCGGTGTAATGCAGCGGGGGGCAAAAAGCAAGCGCTGGCAAAACTTGATATGCAGCAGTCATTAGTATAGCTTATTTTAATAAGCCGGTGTTTTGGTTGGATTTGGAAACTCTCATTTGCACAGTGAGTCTCAAAGTGAGCTATTAAAAAACCCTATTCGTCTTATTCTATTTTTCTTATCGAATCGGAGATGGCTATTTTTAAATGTATTTTGACCAATATTTGGCCACGCTGACCGCCTCGTTGGCTTCGTTAAGATCTTCATTTGTACAAGAAGTGGGGCAGTTGGGACATGACAAAGGAACATAGACTGAGTAGCACCACAGTCACATAGACTATTGCTGGAGAAACCCCATCTATCTCGGTTTTCGCGCCTGGTTTAAACCATTATCCGACCAAAATAAGACGACACTTCACTTCTTCTCACTTTGACGTTTGGTCACAGTCATTGTCAATTTATTTTGGATGGATAATGGTTTAAACCAGGTACTAAAGTTAGTCCGTGTTTTATAATAAGTAAGTCTATGGCGAACTACTAGGGGTAAAAAATGCATTAAAAAGATGAAGAATGTTAAGATTGAAATAAATCTATAACGACTTCAACTGAAATACTGAACCGATATTGATGAGATTAAAATGGGACCAATTGGAAAATATACTCTTTTATGTCAACTCGTAAATTCGTAAATGTCGAAGTGATGAGGTAACAAACACTTTAAAAAAGCAACCGAATTGAGAACCTCGCTGATTTTTGGCAATCGGTTAAAAAGAGAAATTATATTGTAGTGATAAACACTAGACATACAAAATGGGTTGAGTTAGAAAATAATTTAATTTACTAGAATAAAACGTGTACTTCATAATATTTAAGGAGCTCAAGGGTCTAGTGGGCTTACGCATTATTAGTGATTTTAATAGTAATCCCGGGCTTGAAAACCCACTCGGATCAGCGTCCAAAAATAGGATGAAAAATCTTGAACGTCTATGTACTACAGACTGAACTACGGCAGATGCTTTTAGGTAGCTAGACAACTCTTTCACGTGTTTTGGGCACTGACTCATGTGAAAAATAAGGGAACGTCCCCATGCTACGTGACCTGCTCAGATGGGAGGGGGTCTTCAAAATTTGTTTGTCACAGAGGCAGAGGGTCAGATCAATGTAAAAAAACTCTGTCTGATCCTTGAAGGGGTTATTCAGCCCGTCGATATGAACAACTTTTCTTTGAGAAAAAAAAATTGGCATTTCTAAACAAAAATGTTGGGCCGCCCGGTCTATTTGTATGGTAACGTCAAAAAATGTTGAGTTCCCAGTTTTGATCCCATAGAAAAAGTTATTCTTATTGGGCAACCGAACGGGTTGAATAACCTCTTAAGTGTCGGACAGTGGTTTTTTTTGACATATTGTATATGAAATCAATCTAATACTCTAGGAAATTTTCCCATATACCTAGTTGAAATTACCACGTGGCATTTACCGCTTGTAATTATTAGCCATTAAAAAAAACACAAATATGAGACATATTCTTTCTTTTTTACTCACGGACATGGACGCGGGGAGGTGGGTTAATATAAAAAATGGGTCTCGTAGTATGGATAGATTCCCTAAAAAATCTCGTAAAACCCAATCAAAATAAAGTATTTTAAAATAACTGGAGTACTTCCAGACAGCTAAGCCGCAGATCCCCGTGGCAATAGGCTTAGTCGGTCGCGAAAACGTCAATAAATCTGACACTTGTCAACGGAAAAAGTGCTTACATTTTCTCCATCTTTGATTTTAAGAGCTACTGGGAAAATATTGTGGCGCTACTTTAAAATTACAGTAAAATTATTTTAAAGGAAGATAAACACAGTATTAAAAGATAAAAACATTAGTTGATTTTCAAATTTATTGTAAAATGAGTTGAATCAAATACCTCACTTGTAAAAGTCGGGTAATTATGTTAGGTGACGTAAGCCTTAATACGTATGAGGGGAAATGGGATATGGTGGAGAATTTCGGCGCCGAGATTGAGTTGTGTGGTGGCTCAGATGGCAGAGCATGGGTCGTACATAGACCTGGGTCGCCGGTTCAAGTCCCGCCCGCTTGAAATTTTTTCACCATATTTTATTTCTAAATTTATTAAGAGTATATCAAAATAGCATTGTGAATGCAAAATAAAACACTTAAGATAATCAGTTAACTATAATGTTAATATGCTGATATAGGAGAAATATTTAGTGTTTATTAATTTCTACATTACTATGGGTTTCCACCAGTATTGATTCATAAAAATAAAAAAACTATCATTAAAGATTTTGTCTTTTAAAGGAAAGTTCTACACCGATCGTCGATGATAGCCGAAATAAGTCGAAAACTTCAATACATCAAGTTCTTTTCGTTTTCAAATCTTAAAGTTTATAATTTTACTGCTTTTTCGCAGGAACGCGTAGAGGTATCAAGCTGAAAATATCAAATACTCAGGTCTACTATCCCTTGGAACTGTGATAAAATCAAACTTCTAAGCCAACACAATCTAAAGATACAGATGGTTATGCCGCAAATTTTCGTGGCTTTTCGAAAAAATATATTTTAAGGAGGCTCCCATATAACAAATGTGATTTTTTTGCTCGTTTTTGCTCGATACTGATAACGGCAACAGGTAGACGCGACGCGACACGAAATACTCACAGAATATTGAGTTATGTTATTCACTTTAATAAATAATAATTTAATAAAATAAAACAAATATTTAAGGGGCTCCCATACAACAGACATGACTTTTTTTGCCGTTTGTATAGATAATGGTACCTTTCGTGCGCGAGTCCGACTCGCACGCACTTGGCAGGTTTTTTTCTCAAGAAAACGTAGATATTATTTCATTTAAAAGAATGAATACGTAGAGCCTCGTCTTCATCGTCACTTACCATCAGGTGAGATGGGAGACAAATACCTACTTCAATAATTAGTAAAAAATAAGACAAGAAGCAACATTTTGATGTAAATATTGTAATCGAATTGTTAAATCTCCACCCCAAACTCCATATTAATCATTTTGTTTTTAGGTTTCCGTACCCAAAGGGTAAAAATGGGACCCTATTAATTTCGCTCCGCTGTCCGTCTGTCTGTCTGTCTGTCCGTCTGTCACCAAGATGTATCTCATGAACCGTGGTAGTTAGACAGTTGAAATTTTCACAGATTATGTATTTCTGTTGCCGCTATAACAACAAATACAAAAAATAGAATAAAATGAATATTTAAGGGGGCTCCCATACAACAAACGTGATTTTTTTTGCTTGTATTTGCTCTATATTGATAACGGCAACAGGTAGACGCTTGAAATATTCACAGAATATTTCAAAAAATAAATAATAAAATAAAATTAATATTAAAGGGGGGCTCCTATACAAAAGACATGATTTTTTTCCGTTTTTATAGATAACCGTACGGAACCCTTCGTGCGCGAGTCCGACTCGCACATGGCCGGTTTTTTAGTAATGTTTAGTTCTGCCGTGTAGCGTGCAAAGCTTTGTTACAGCTTAGTAATTTCCAATGTGCATCATGTAACAGAACATCCATTTTCCGCGCCTACAATTTTGGCATCAGCATTATACCCTGAATCCTTAATTAATACCTTCCAACGTTCGTTTAATATTAGATCATTAAAACCACAATGTTCGAAAACTTACCTGCTTTAGGTAGAAGTTACATAAACAATGGAAGTTTGCGTGAACTTTGGACGGTACCTATGTCAGGTACAAGTTATAACTTCCATTTCTAATTAAAAATTTACGAAGAGGATAATAACGGGTTTTAAGCAAATTAAGGGAGCGTTGCGGATTTCCAGTTTACTCCGGTTTCTTGGTGTTGTCAACTGTGTCCGAGATCGGATTTACTTATTTAAAGGTCCAACTAAAAGCTAGCAAACCGGTTTTCTAGCGAGCGTAAAGAGTCTCTGCTTGAGATTGGGCAAATAAATCTTTCGTATTGTCCACATGTCTGTTTTCTTCTACAGGTTGTATTTTTCAACCAATTCTCATGAAATTTTGAGAGGAAGTTCAATCATTTTTAGTCGATTTCGTTTGTGGAAATTCTTCAAAATGGCGGATGGCTTTGGTAACTCGCAAGGTCTTCAGCACACAGAGCCTTATTGGGTGAAAAGAGGATATTACAATCGATTCGGTAAGAAGAGGAGCCTCTAGTGACTTATCCTAACTATATATTATACCTATATTTTAATTTTATAAATGCGAAAGTGAGTTTATGTTTGTTACGCCTTCACGCCCTATCTACTGAACCGATCGTTATGAAATTTCGCATACGCGGTGTCTGGGGTACGGAGAAGGACATTTTATCCCGATGAAAAGTACTGTTCCCGAGAGATCGACATTGACGCGGGCGGAGACGCGGCTGAAAGATAGTACCTAATGACTCTACCTGGCTGGTTTGGGAGAAAACAAATTCATAGTATGTATGTACGAGCTGCTTCTCTTCCCGTGAAGATCTTATAAGTCGGTCGAGAGAGTGAGCTAAAATCTCAAGAATAAAAAATCGTCTATTTAGTTTCAGTATCATGTATAAAACTTATAAACACGATATCTCTGAAAACAAAGTAACTTTCTCCATGACCAACCCTTACAGATTTATTATTAGTACGATTGATGATATGACAAACTGCCAGTTGTTATAAAATAGTAAATATTTTTACATATAATTTTATGAAGCAACACAAACAGAAAATTGGCTTATTTGTGTACCAGCCACACACATTCGTAAAGTTGAAATCAATCCATCAAAAACTCATGTTCAAACAAAACTTCTCATGTAATGCTTTATTTAATTAAACAAAATATACATTGAAATCAATACGCGACATTACATATTTGATTTTCATATTGTTCGGTACGCAATCAGAGGTAACAAACAAAAGCAACAAAATTTCAAACCCAAATGGAGTTACTTTCAGTGCCGCGAGTTTATACCATTCAGATGAAAGTAGAGAACAAATAACAATATTTTGTGGTTATTCCGAACTCTAGGGAATAGAACTAAGCTGCCCTTCTCAGTACTTAGTTAACTTTTAACGTAACGGACGAGCTTTTTAAACCAAACAGAAAATTATTTATTTCTCGGCGAACGGTGCCAGAGTAGAGCATAGTGAATTGTAACATTTAAGAAATAAAAAATGTTGACTCATGCAAAAAAGATTAAAAATGTAGTTTTACCTGCACCGCTCTAGTGCAGGCATAGAGAAACAAAACTACGAACGTAGCTCTTCATTTGATTTAAGTGTTCCGTACCTTTTTTAGCTCCTTGATAGAGCGTAAAGCTTGAGAGTAAAGTAGTATACTCAAATTGACATCACTACATTTACAACAAATTAAACAGACAAAAATAATAATAAATTAAATATGATTTAGGTTTCATTTATTACTTTTTAGTTTAATTTATGCATATGTTGGAACAAAATGTGGTTGTCTCTGATGGCTCACTTCCTATGAAAATACAACCTATTTATTCTCTACAGCCCACCTCGGCTTACCATCAGAGAAGAAATCAATAATTTATTGTCACATCAGTCACACAGTCTTGGATATGTAAAACATCACTGCTAATAAAAGCCTAGTGTACAACTTCCAATATTCAGAATATCTCACACTACACGAATTATTGTTCACAATATCCTACATTGTACGAATTATCACTATTATAACTATACACTTACTTCCCACATCTTAGGAATACGACTAATGACATTAGAATCTAACACTGCCACCAATATTCGTAAGTGATGATGATTCATTCTAGTTAACTTTCCTAAATAACAATTACACCCAGAGCAATAAGCAATTACATAAAAAAAATACAAAGCACTAAAAATGTTCAAAGCACATTACTTTAAAATTTGACATCGACTGTTGAAGTGAAAGAGTCACTTTGGCGTCTGGAAAGTTTGATTATTTACGTTCAAGATTAAAAACAAACACTGAAACTCATATTTTGTGAATAAACATAAATAATGGTCCCTAGGCTCAGGTAAGTTAAAAAGATATACTTAGACAAAGGAGTTTTTTATGTGAGTCTTAAAATTGGAGTTTTTATTCTTATCAAATATATGACTGTGATTTGTGCGAATGCCTACGGCATAAAATCATTATGAGTATATGAATATGAAGAGTATGTAGTTGAAAGAAAAAAAAATATTATAATTCTACACATACTCTTACAAATATATATTCTCTCTAATATACAATGGAAAATTAAGATGGATATGTTGGGTTTCTGATCCGATTGTAGTATTTCATATTTATTTTATCAATAGTTAATTAGGATATAACAAACAAACATGTATTACCTTTATCCTACAATAATAATATTTTATATAAAACTAGCTTTCGCCCGCGGCTCCGCCCGCGTCAATGTCGATCCCTCGGGAATAGTATCCCGGGATAAAAGGTAGCCTATGTCGTTCTCCGTACTCCAGAGAACTTGTATGCAAAATTTCATGATGATTGGTTCAGTAGTTACGGCGTGAAAGCGTAACAAACAAACAAACAAACTCACTTTCGCATTTATAATATTAGTAAGGATAACCGACTTCAATCAAATTACTGAACCGATTTTGATGAAATTTAAATGTGACCAGTTGGAAAGAATACCCTTTCAATTTTCATACATGATGGGATTTTAAGGTGATACACAATAAAAAAACATACAACCGAATTGAGAACCTCCTCTCTTTACTGAAGTTGGTTACAAATCAGCCATGTGCAAGTAGGAGCCGCAAACGGGGTGAACCATTATTAAGCAAAAGTACCTGTATGGTTAAAACCTTTATAGTAAAGTGCCACATAATAATAAAATCTTGAATAAAAATAAGAACTTGAATAAATTATTAACAAATTATCACAATTAAATAATTCTAATGGAGTTGCGTTTACCGATAATATTTTAAAAATGTCTTCTCACAAATATATTTTCGTTACCCTTGTTACATCGAGGTAAGGAAATAAATAATCCTACTCACTCTATTAAAAATCACACAAGTCACGGAGGAAAAAATATTTTTTTTTCATGATCATTTGAATATTTATCTATATAAGGCTTGCCATATGTCCCGTTTTGACCGGGACCGTCCCGGTTTGAGATCCCTGTCCCGGCCGGTTTGCATTAGCGTCCCGGTCAAACTTAAACAACACTGACACCCCGGCCGATCGTTCCCCCGCACCACGCTACCGCTAGTGAAAAATATAGGCAAGCGTGGGCGAATAATAAAATTGGGCAAATATTTGGTGTAAAAATATATTCATACTAGCTTTCGCCCGCGGCTCCGCCCGCGTAGTAGTTACGGCGTGAAAGCGTAACAAACAAACAAACACACAAACACACTAACAAATAAACAAACAAACAAACTCACTTTCGCATTTATAATATTAGTAAGGATTTACTGATACGTTCTTCGTAATTTTGATTGCACTTCAAAACAAAAAAAACACAAATTAAGCGAGAAGTAAAATGAGCGTCTTGCTCTTCTACGTCTACGTCCTGATTAGGCTCTTCTTAATAATGCTAAGCCTATACAGCTTGTAAATTAACCCTCGACTTTCCCTTAACGGGGTGACTCAGCCCATCAATATAAACAACTTTTCCTATGGGAACATTGCTGGGAACTCACAAAAAACGACATTCACATAACTATTTATAAGGAAATGCCAAAACATTTTTTTGAGTTCCCAGCATTGGCCCCTAGGAAAAGTTGTTCATATTGATAGTCTGAGTCACCCCTTTAAGAGGGTACATTTACACGCTGTATATAAATATTATTAAATAAATTATCATTGAGCTAGTGTACTACGATAAAGGTTCACAATTTACTGTTGAGCTAGCCCAATGTGTATGATTTTTCCTTATATATTTACTAACTTTCGCCCGCTTCTCCGCCCGCGTCAATGTCGATCCCTCGGGAACTTTTTCCCGGGATAAAATGTACCCTATGTCCTTCTCCGTACCCCAGATAACGTGTATGCAAAATTTCATGATGGTCGGTTCAGTAGTTACAACATGAAAGCGTAACAAACAAACAAACAAACAAATAAACAAACAAACTCACTTTCGCATTTATAATATTAGTTAGGATTAGGATATCGTGAAGGATACTCAGGAAATATTCATCATTTTGTTTCTACGGAATACTCGCACAGACAAAACGGAAATATAATTAAGTTTGTTTCCGCTATTATATTCATCTAAGTTGTAAAAATCAGTTCAGTTTTTTGAAAAAAAAATTTTGGCGACTCAGTTTCCACACATTTTTTCTCAGCTAAATGGAAGACGTTAAATTAAATACTCCGCTCTCTTACGCGATCCTTAAAATGTTTCAGATTTATATAATGTAAGGTGGAGCTTTTATTAAAACAGGGATCGGGGGTACAAAACTATGTTGGCACGCAGGTTTGCACGGTGTACAAGGGAAGTGAAAATAGCGTTATTTAAAACTTACTGCCAAACTTTTTACACGTGCAGCCTGTGGGTTAACTATACGAAAAAGGTTAACAATGCCCTACGCGTCCAATATAATAATAGCTTTAGGATGCTGCTGAGACTTGCCCGATACTGCAGCGCGTCAGGAATGTTTGCTGAAGCGGGTACTGACGACTTTTACGCTATCATAAGAAAGCGAACAGCCTCCATGATGCGTCGCTGCCGGGAGAGTGACAGCAGCATACTAAACACATTAAATGCCAAGATGGACAATCCCATTCTTAAACACTGGATGAGTGTCCATCTTGGCACCAATAGATAAGATTTTGTGTTGATCTTTTAATTTTAAATTTATGGATGTGATGTCTGAAATAAATTATTATTATTATTATTATTAAAACTGGGAACTTAGACATTTGTTTTGGTAAAAGCATGAAAATATTTCAAAAATTTAACATTCATACACTTTAAAAAACAAATATAAAATTAAAGTGATTTTATTTAAATGTGTAACAATCGCGAAAACATCAGAAACCAAAACAAATTGTAATTATTCTCTCCATTTTTTTTTTTTTACATATCTATAGAATAATAGTTTTTTTCTTTTATGTAACTTGTAAAGGGTAATACTCATCTATTCTTATAACTTTCTCTATGTGGTTACCCAAGTAACATATTGGACCTATAATTTAGGTTTATATCACAAAAAGGTTGAGTAAACGTCGTATAAAGGTTTTTAGCGATACCAACGGGTTCTATAGAAGCGTTTAGTAAAGCGTTTTTGCTCTGTAAATTATAGGGCTACATTATTCTATTACCTGTCGATGTTAAGGTTTACTTCACCATTTTATAGAGCTATTATAGACAGGTGTTATAAAAGCTTCCAATATAGCCAGTACAGAGCAATAATACTCTATAGAAGTGTTTGAATTCACCTTTAAGTATCTTATTTGCTCTATAAGGTTTCCCTGATTACCGTTATATATATTGCGTTATAGCAGTGATGAATAGCTAACAATACAAGCATTTAGCGACATCGTGGTTTCTGAAATCGCTGCAATAGTGCATGGTCTTTAGTAGTGTTAACGACGCCACAATAGAGCATTTTTGCTCTATAATCGATTTAATAGACACTTCTACAGCAATTAAAAGTGTTTTAATTGTTTTTCAATCTCTGTTATAGTCTTATGGTGGCGGAAGTGACTATTAATATTTTATAGTGCCAAAACTTCTATAATGGATTTGGATGTTCTTTTAAAACGCAATAGCGTACATAGCTGATATTTCATCACCTTTATAGAATAAATTAGGTACAAAAGAGTAGGAAACTGCTACTTTTAAATGATAATTTTGACCTGTAGTAGCGTATGTATCTCCTTTACATTAAAACGTACATTGTGCATTGTGCTAACATAAAAAGTATATCATCATTATTTTTCATCATTATAATATCAAGGATTTCGATTCAAGATTCGAAATCTTGGAAAGATTATAAACGCAATGGAACGTACAAAAGAGAGATGCAAAAACAATATCAGCAAGTAACATCATTGTCCAAAAGTGATACTAACAATCAAAGTGAAGTGCGGGCCAAATCAGTGCAATGTGGGTCCGTACAAAATTTTGTTTGTATGAATGAAGTAAATAATAAAGACCCTAGTGATATAAGTGCTGGCACCTTTTGTAATACTGATGGCACCGCCTTATAATTTATTTATAATTTTGTTTTTGTCTTATACTGTCCTTTTTTTGTTTGTGTTCTGTGTGCCATTGTGTATTACAATAAATATTTTTCATTTTATTTTATTTTTTCATTTCATTCCATAGTGATTGTAGTTCATAATCTTTAAGCTGTGATGTATTTGAATAAAAAAAATGGTCCATTGATTACAGTATAAGTCAACAAGGTATTAAGAGCCTCATACATTTAATAAACAACCGACTCGGTAAACATGAATCGGTATATATCTACAGGCAAAACATTTTTTACGTAAAATAAAATGGGTTATTTCCCAAGGCCATTCCGCTAAAGTAAGCAGCATAAAATCGTCACGCTTTAAAAATTTGTCAATATCTATTAATATGTCCATTTTTCTTATAAAAACACTGAAAAGAAAATAACATCACTCAAAAACCGAAATCAAAATCAAGAGTTTGCGTGATCCAATTTAAGTCTTATGGAACCCTAATTTTACTCAAGATGGCTCCAGAAACTTTGTCATGAGCACTATAGTTGGCCGATAAGGGCTACGGAGTTACTATTCGCGTTATAGTACAAAACTGAGGTATCTTTAATATTATATTAATATTTAATTTTATTCAAAACGAAATAAACCGGAGGCGCGTTAAAAATACTAAATAAAAAAGGTACTTTTCTAACGGTAAAACTTTTGTCGCAAGTAAATTTTACAGTATTGAACAAGTTATTCAATGTCAAAATAAGATAATATAAACTTATCATGCTGCAATCCTTGAAGGTTAAAATCCACACAGATTTTTATGCTCTAATATGAACTACCGAAAGTGTCTGCTCTTCCAATGCCGAAAGAAAAATATTTGTGATATATAGGAATCACGGACTCTACTATAGAACAAAATAGCACTATAATGGTAAAACGAACGCTACTACTGTATAAAATAACACTATAGTAGCGTTACTGTACCCCTTATGTCAATAAATTGTCATATGAGTCACTATTATATCAACTTTATAGAGCTAAAATGTCACCGCTAACACTACTACGGTTCTACTATGTCACTTATTGGTGATATAACTGCGCCAAATCGGCTTTACTCGACCTTCTTTGGCCTTTTATAGTGCCAAAAGTAGTGTTTGAGATACGTTCTATGGACTGCTATAGAACAAGAAATTGTTACTTGGGTAGTTGATTTCTATGCCTATTTGACCTCTCAACCCCCCTTCGCTGAACCGATCATCATGAAATTTTGCATACAAGTTCTCTGGAGTACGGAGAAGGACATAGGCATAGACTTTTAATCCCGGAAAAAATTACTATTCCCGAGGGATCGACATTGACGCGGGCGGAGCCGCTGGCCAAAGCTAGTAGGCTATATTTTAACCGTAAACTATGTAATTTTTTTCGTATAATTAAGACCCATAAACGCGTTGAAAATTTTATTCCACGGAACTCTAACACCGGGCTAATCCTCAGAACAAACAATAGTGAAGCACTACATCTTGACACGCGCGAAATCATATTTGCGACACTATTGCGCAACAACGACGAACAAAATGCATTAAAATATCTCTGCAGAGAAAGATAACGTGTGCATTCCCGTTGAATAAATTTCATATTAAGAATACACATGTTTGGAGGAATTGCTTTTAAACTGAGCATTACTAGCTATCTCTCAACAACGCTACATTGCTCAAAATTCACTTATGCGCTGTCTCCTACTTCGTGATTAACTTATCTCTCCTAATAAGTGTATGTGCATTATGAAACTTGGTTACAAATATTCAATTACTTTTTATTATTGGCTAGCTCTGTGGCGCAGTGGTTAACACGTCAGCCTGCGACACGGCGTGCTCAGATTGGCCTGGGTTTTAGATGTTTATCTATAAATGCGATGGCGCGATGAGCTGCATAAATTTAAGAATGATTGGAAGGAAATAACGCAGGACCGGACTGAATGGAAGAAGTGGAGGGAGGCCTTTGCCCAGCAGTGGGACACACGATGGCTCGAAATAAATAAATCTATATATGTATTTGTTAAAAAATATAGTATCGTTGAGTTAGTATCCCATAACACAAGTCTCGAACTTACTTTGGGGCTAGCTCAATCTGTGTGATTTGTCCGTATATATTTATTTATTTATTATTATTATTCAAATTGCGTATTACACGTATTTGCTCTCTTTGAAAAGCATTAGTTACTAACGAGTAATTCAAACTCATCGATGAGACAATGGCGTCATCTCATATTACGAAATTGATATAAGATTATTTACCGAATATGTTCTTTATGAAAACATGATTACAATATAAAAGTATCAGTATTTTATAATTCATATATGTACATCAATATGTTTTCCGCAACAAGTCTACAGTCACAGGTATATACTTTAATGATGCTTTAAATTGCTACGCAATCGTAACAACAAACAATTTAGAATCTCGAAGCGACTGGCATGTCGACGCCTCTAGAAAAGTTATACATTTAAGAAACCACAGAAAAATACATAAATTGAATAGTACAAGTCCCAGACACGAGCTAATCATCTCCAACCAATCCACTTGTCAAAATAATGATCCTTAACGAGCAGAACTTGCGACAGAAGAGCGTAGAAAATTCGAATATACGGCTTGCGACTAATAAAATCGTCCAAATTCACCCGCAAGCAATGAGCCATGCCGCCAGAATAGCTTCTATCAATTCAGCCTTCTGGCTTACGACTACATACGTCTTTCTGGGTCGGCGGCCTCACCAATACGTCTTAGAGTTAAATTAGGGATGAAACCAATAGGAGATACGCAGCGGTTTCGCGGACCGACAAATTACACACATGCCGTTTTAATGCGAAATTCGGATTGGAATTCAAATGGGTCGGGTCTACGTTTTTCTGATTATTTGCCCTTTTAAACGATATTATTATTCGTAAGAAAATGGTGAATGTTTTGAGGAAAATCCCGTTCCGGAAAAAGTAATTCTTTGCGAATTTATTGTGTAATGACAGAGCAAATTTGTAACAAGATTTTTTTGTATTTTTACATGAAAAACAGATGATAAAATGTAGGTAGCGTACTACTGACAGTTAAAGCGGAATCCGCAGTTCCGATAAACTATTTAATTTCAATACATAGAGTTACATTTAACAAAGCGAATTACAACAAAAAAATCTTTGATGGGATCTAAAAATGTCTATTATTATTAAATCTTGTTTGCGACATAGAGCTCTCTTTTAATAACGACAAACTCGTATGTTTAATACATAGGTATTACTAATTTATTATTATAGATATGCTTCATAGAAAAAATACATTACGCCCAAATATACCTTGAATTAAACATACATACCTCACTCATCCTAATCTGTTCAGACATGACAAGTTATATTGGACTAAAGAAACTGACATACATAAATTAACTCTAAAAAGAAAGCAATATTTTTTTTAGCAGTCGCGTATAAAGACTGTTGTATTTTTAGAAATCACCAGGAAATAATGCCTGTAACATTTTCCGTCCAATTAATAACTGCGTCGGATAGTTTTATACATATTTGCGTTGGTATGTTTGATTGAACGTTGTTTTCGCATGAACGCGACGTTATTCATTGAAAACATTTTCGCTGCAAATGTTCAGTTACTCAACAAATTACGAATGTTTTAGTTTTTTTTTTAATACCGTGTTTTGATATTTTATGAAAGGCTTTATTAGTGATGTATGTAGATGAAGCGAAAGAGGAGAAGTTGAGATGCATAGACTCTGCCTACCCTCAAATGAAACAGGCGTGATAATATGTCTGTCTGTACAATAAGTAAAATTGGACACTTTTTTTCTAAAACTCTCAGTCGTTCCACTTCAACCAAAAAATAAACAAGAAGTTAACAGAAAAACATATTTTTTTCATTAAATATACTAATAAGTCGTGTGGAAAAAATTACATGGGAATAGATTCTGAAAAATGCTGATGCAGTTATATAAATATGTATAACTGGCGAGCTTCGTGGCGCAGTGGTTAACACGCCTGACTCTGACACGAAGTGCCCGGGTTCGATCCTCGGTCAGGTCATGATCTTTTTAAGATTGACCTGGGTCTTGGATGTTTATCTATATAAATATCTATTACAAAATATAGTATCGTTGGGTTAGTATTCTACGACACAAGTCCACAACTAACTGTGGGGCTAGCTCAATTTGTGTGATATGTCCCTATATATTTATTAATTTATATAACTGTCCTGTCAAACACTACAGATGTTCAGAGCAACTTTCTTTATTTACTTAGTAATCTAACAATTCCCAAACAATAATTAATAAAATAATTTATAAGAGAAAAATTCTGTAATAAAAGTTATAATTGATATACATTGAATTTAATATAATAATAAACGGTGAAAAGTAATTACAGGACTTTCTTAAATTTTCTTAAACGTTAAAATACTATAAGGAATGTAGAAGATATTAAAATTATTTGAAATGGAAAATTAAATGTTACGTATTAATGTTATTTATTAACACACACTTACATACTAGGAATGTTTCGGATGCCGAATTTTTCTCATCCGCGGTTTCGGATGCGGATTTCTGTAAGCTTCCATTCGCGGATGTTGATGTTGATGCAGAAAAACGATTTCAGTCTTAGGGTGCTATTCCACCAGAGATGTGCTATGCAGCTATGATGCGAAGATGTGGAATCTACGCTACGAAAATATGTGACCATTTCCACCAATACTAGGCTATGTACTTGTGCGAGAAAGATGCACACCTCGAGCTATACTATGTATGTATCGACAAACGCGGGCGTACTGTAGGCAGGGCTTGTTACCGGTACCAAATTCCCATTATAAGTACCGGTAAGTACCGGTATTACTATTCTGTTAAAATTTTAACGGTAATATGAGGTACCGCTAATCTAGTATTTAACGGTAATAATATTGTTAACAGTTAACGGTAATTTTACCGCTACTTGTTACCGGTACCAAATTCACATTATAAGTACCGGTAAGTACCGGTACCTCTATTCTGTCAAATTTTAACGGTATTAAAATTGCGTTAATTTTACCGGTACCTACGCATTGTTGCCGTCTACCGCATGGGACTCGCTCGACTGTAAAAGTGCCGCCCTATTGTGGGCCCCCGCCTCACGCCGCACATGCACAACACGGCAACGACACACATTAACGAAATGATAATTCCCAATACGAGTACCGGTGCTAAGTACCGGTACTAAGTACCGGTACTGTTTACCGGTATTTGGTACAGGTACTTCTTTCAATTATCGGTACCGTCGTTTTATTGAGGTACCGGTACCAATCCAATTACCGGTACCGTTGTATTATAGAGGTACCGGTACTTGATTTTTACCGTTACCAAATGTACCGGTACCAAACCAATTACCGGTACTGTCGTTTCATAGAGGTACCGGTAATGGATTTTTACCGGTATTCCAACCCCCTGACTGTAGGTACTCTGCTCTCATAGCTACACCACTCGCGTTGGCCCATAGCAGGCATCCATAACACGCATCTTTCCATATAAAAAAACATATCTTAGTTGAATCCGTTTCCACCAGTGCTAAGCTATGTGCACCAATGAATATGATTGGTGGATATCAAACACATCCATAGCATCGTAGCATAGCACATCTCTGTGGAAAAGCACTTTAATTGGTAAAGTTTTCGAAACTAGGTCTCCCTTTTCACGTCTACCTGACGTATTGTTACTTGCTTTGGAAGGAACTGGAATGGAGATAACGCACCAAAACGTTGGCATTAAATATTGTCTATTTTTTTGGAAAAAATGGGACAGTTTCCCGGTATTTAACTACTTATCGAACAATTGGGGTCTCTATCAGTAAAATGATCCGACGTTGTGATAGTGTATCATCGTCCAAATTGATGCGAAATTGCTGATGCGGATGCGAATATTCGCAAAACACTACACTACACACGTTATTGAGCAGTCATGAAAAAATAAATCATTGCGTACGATTTGTTGCACACTACGTACGGGTATTTCTAAAATTAAAACGGAACAAACAAACGAAATGTATTTAATTTCAACTGATTATTTGCAATAGTTTTCCGCTTTATTGACTTTTTATCGATAATGTAAATAAAAGTTCATTCGAGTTCCGTGAAAGCGGGCTTTAAGCTCAACCGCGCTTAAACAGCGGGTTAATTTTAAACCAATTATTTTATTGTTAATGCAGATTCGTTTTGGAGTAAAATTTTGTATCCCATTTTCCATTTTTGCTCTCATGTAAAATTAATGTTTGGAAAATTATATTCCATTAATAATGAAGTCCTGAGGTTATGTTTCTGTTGTTTTGTGATTGCTGTTCACATGCAATTAACTTTTATCAAATATCTCATGCGAATCATTTATTGGCCATCATTTTATCCGACTACCGAAACACATACCCCTTTTTGGCGAAGGGAAGACCGTCGTCCTTACGCGTTTTTCTGATGTATGTTTTGTGATTTTTTTGTGAGTATTTTTGGACTACAATATATGGATGGGTACTTCATTAGTGAACATAAATATCCAATTTTTTACACCCGGTTAGGATAATAGATAGGCTTAAAGAAGTTATGAAAGTTTGAAAATTTCAAAATTGTAAAAAGAAGATTTGGAATTGTTTGTGTTAAAATTCTTTATAAGTACGGTCGGCAGTATTGTTTTAAGCAGTCTAGTTCGACTTCTGTCAAGGTTCTAGTCTTCTACTTCTACTACTTCTGTATTGTGCATTAATATGAATAGCTATGAGAAAATTACAAATTGATTATCTAAGAAAAAAAAAATTGATGCCTAGCAGAAATGTATAACAGTAAAAAAAGTTTGAGAAATGTAACAGATATAATTTATCCCGAAAATATTACAAATTTATACATAAACTTCACGTTAAGGAAGCCGCAAAACAATGATTTAATTACAATCAAATCATTAAATCGCTGAAATTAGATCGCAAAGCATTTGAATAACAGAAATAAATGGCTAACACGATTGAGTAATTGCTCGACTGGAGAATTGAAATCAAAGTCTCAGTTTCAAACACTAACAAGAGAAACTAAACACTATTAAACCATTGTCATATTTTCTGTTCTAGCTATCTTCAGTAATTAAATAAGCTACATTTTCTGTACTAAGAATTCGGAAAATGGGGTTAAGGAAATTTCATAGCTATTTCCATAAACTGTTGGCGAAGCATTATGCCGTCGTACTAATGTTTTGACAAATATATTTTCTGTTGAAGTAGCCACGTATGTAGCCAGTAGCTGACTTCGTACGTGAGTAACCCGTTCTTACATATTTTAATATGTTATATTGAAATGTGTGCCGCATATGATTTTGGCTGAATCATATCAATAGGGTATGCGACTACAACCTGTCACTATTTTGACTCTGATTTCCATCTATACATCCACTAATAGCTAAATGAGGCATTTAGGTTTTATAGCCGCTCTGACTACTCCAAAATCTATAAGGATGTGAGTAGCCAGGCCCTCTACCTATATCTTGTATTTTCTCTTAAACTATAAATATTATTAACATGAAAATTTAATTTGAAGAAAGACTTCATAAAAATCTTTCTGTATATACATTTTCATGTTATTATTATTTTAAACTGATTGATTGATTGATTTGATTAAACTATAAATAATATTAACATAAAAATTTAATTTGAAGAAAGACTTCATAGAAATCTTTCTGTATATACACTTTCATGTTATTATTATTTATAGTTTAAGAGAAAATTTCTAGATATAGGTAGAGGGCCTGGTCAGATATCTCTGTCCCTGACTGTACCTACATTTCTAGTGAAGTAAGAGCAACTTTGCTTTTCTGTAATTACATGGTTATTTGTAAAACACTAAAAACCTCGCAGGACTAGATAGGTAACATCATAAACAACGTTTGTTCTACGAGTTCTGACATATTATTATGAATTAAATAAAAATGTTGTTTATGATGATAAAAATGTTGTCTTTAAAACCACGCAACGAATTTTGATGCGGTTTTTTTAATAGATGGAGTGATTTAAGAAGAACGTATAATGTATAATTCATCGCACTCGTGCGAAACCGGGCGGGTCGCTAGAACTTAATAATGGCACTAGTAAGTGTCGATTTTGCCGAAATAATACGATAGATCGCCTTGATTCAATATTCAGTAAAAGTATCTTAGTTATGATTTATCAATGAGAAATATACCTAAAACATTATAAATATACCTTCGGTTAGGTATAACAAACAAGATACACAATCACATACAAAAAACACAGTGTGTATTTCATAACAATATCTACTCATATAATAATTGTAGACAGAATGCACAATTATTATTATGAAGATATTGTTATGCTATACATACATACCAAGTATCACGTCTTTTTCCCTTGCGGGGTTGACAGTTATGTTATAAACATACATTAATGCAAATCCAACCTAACTTATAAGCCATAAAGTCGAATTTCGAAAGCTGACTGTCCACAGCTTTCGGAATTCTAGTCGAAAAGGAACATATGCACCCAAATGTCAAACGGGCGCTTATTTGATGTGCACTTTCATATAGCTAATTGTGTATTTAGTTTAATTTACTCTTAGTCGAATAAAATACTCAAAAAAAAAAACAACAATAGGAATAGTTGCGTTAATGATTTTTAAACTAGCTACTCGTCATGTTACTCGACTGTTGAACCATTTTAAACTGTGTTCCGGGCTGAGCTTGCTGAAGGTATTCGGTTCGTAGTGCAGCAGATTACTCGGTAAATTAATTAAGCAAACAGAGGAAGCACCGCGGGCTACCTACTGTTATTATAAATAGTTCAGCGAATATTTCAACCCATTATAAACTAGCCAAGTGCGAGTCGTAATTCGATGTTACAATTACAATAAAAAAGGAGTATGGTCGGGGCATCCCTACGCGCACTAAGTCATAAGAAATAAGTAAATGCAAGAAAAGGAATTACTAGCTTTTTGTCTAAAATTAAAAAAAGGTAAATTTAACAGGATTGAAAATAAGTGCTCGGGATGATGTGAGGATTCCAACCAAACCCTATTCATACAAACCAGTTCGTGAAATCCAAAACTCATCAATATATACTAAAATATGTACGTTATTTACGTGAAATTTAATATCAACATAAGTCTTTTTTTGGAATATCGTGTAAAGTTGACCAAAAAGTTTTAATATGGGATTTAAACTCCCGTTTTTTAAGAAGGCACTAATGCACCCATTAAACAACTGAGCTATTGGAATTTTGACTTAATTGATGAAATTATTCTATATATTGCGTAATGGCGTTTTGTGCTCACGCACACATATACTTTATTGTTACTTGACGCATCCCAGCATGTCACTCCTAATCGTATCCAGCATTGAAACGAGCTGGATATTGCAGAGATTATTAAAGGCAACTAAGGGCGTAGGCCCAAGCACGCTACCTTGAGGTACACAGTAAATAATAAGTAGTAGCATCTAATGAGTTCACCGATTATTGTTTTTTGTCGCCTATTCGTCAGGAAACTTTTAAATAATTGTAGCCGGATATCCTGAATTTGTTAAGCAAGACCTCTGTCGGTCGGATTTACTACCTGCGAGGGAAGAAAAGCAACAGTTTACGTTTTTATTCGTAATAAAACGGGAACTCTAAGTACCTTGCCAAATTCAAAACTGCTGCTAAGGCCACTATTATATGTATGTGTATAAAGCCAAATACATTCGATACAGTATGAACTGCCTCATTACTGCTAACATCAGGATTGTGGTTTGATCCCTACTAGAATGCGCGCATCCGATGAAAATTGAAAGCCGAGAGAATTATCGGTGCCGCGAGTGACCGATTGCTTGTATTCAACTTGTATTGTTCGATGTACCTCAGTTTGTGCAAAGTCATACACACTTTTCACCCTTAGTAAAATATATAACCCCGATACTTAAATAAGACTTGTTACTTTTAATACCTTTAAAATTTTCCAAAATAAATCAATTCTAACGTATGTCTACACGGAATTTAAAGGCGACCTATCGAGATATCATGTGATTTTGAAAAAAATAATACAGAGTTTATAGCCACCACTCATGTTGCCAAAAAGCCTTTTGCTAGGCCAACAGAATGTCTTGAGAATGTTCAATGAATGCCTTGAGAATGTTCAATTGCTTATATTGTTCATGAGTTCCATATTCCATATTTTTTATGATCCATTTCACTTACTTATTTTCAGAAAAGTTTCCGTAATAATAACATTTAAGAGGAAACACTAAGCTCGAGAGAATTGAAAAATAGGTAATAGTGATGTCGCGCCGCGTGCTTACAACCCCCAGAGTGCGATAGAGACAACTACAGCTCAGACCGAAAATACCTATGAAATGTACACAAAATTAACGCTTCGTAGTCCCCTGATTTCATCTCCAAATCGAAATCGAAACCGAATTTCTTTTTTCATAAATAAATTAAAATAAGCTATGGCTGCGTTTCTATGTTTTCTTTTACTAATATATCGCGTCAATTTTTTTTCTTAGTGTATGAACACAACGGAAATTCTTACCAATTTTAATATTACCAGATTCTTACCGCAAAAAAAATTAAAATATAGGAACATGCTAATATATCCATAGATATTTTAGGTAAAAAATCATTGCTCTACTGGTACTATCCAGCGATGAGGAAACTCACTTTCGCATTTATAATGTTAGTATCATCATCATCATCATTTCGTGTAGGTGACACGGTCAATCGACCATGCACATCCTGGTGTCAGAGTTCTTCGGAACTGCCGAATCAATCCCACGATACCCCGGTCTACAGGCAAACGCCTTAACCACTGGCCCACGATGGCAGTATATATAATAACATTAGTAAGAAAGTAAGGATAAGGATTATGATTTTTGAACGATCTAATACGTCGAGTTGCCTTATTAAAAAAATCTTATGTCATCAATCATTCAAAATCTGTATGTATCTTTATTTACACCGGGACTTATTTCGAGCTAATGGACCCTGTGGAGTTGGACTAAAATATCATAGGTGAGGGCAAAAACTAGTATCAACCAATAAACGTAAGACAGTGTAAGGTTCGTTTTTAGAACAACTGAATATGGATAAAGACGAATAAGTGGTAAAAGAACGTACATCCTATTTTAACTAATATAAAAGCGAAAGCCAGTTTGTCTAATTGTTTTGCTGTTACACCTGATATTCGGAAAATTATGCAGACACATACGGAAAACGAAATTGGTACCATTTAGGAGGTAATAGAAAAAAGTTTTTCGCCAAGAAAAATTTTTAGCTTATGGGTGCCAACCCTTAAATATTTGAGCTTAATTGAAATTGACCGTATATAAAAGCATTAGCTTTTTCTTTGTAATGTTTTACCTATGTGTTTGGTAGATGTGTAAGCTACACAATGATAAAGAATCAAAAAAAACAATCCTGTATTTTTTGTGAGAAGTAGTAACAAACATGACATCGTCACATCATCACATCCATACGCACTTCCAAAATCATCACAGTTATAGAATTACCATATCATAAAATGGGTGAGCACGCCTAATTGGCCGTGTACGGAGTGTCGATGTAATTAAAAATGTTGTCTGCGTAATGAGACGTTTTCAACAACCCTTCACTCCCTCTCATTGTTTCTCTCATTCCCATGTATTTTTTGTCGTTTTATGTGATAAGAGTATTTCATTTGCTTTTATACATTCAATTTTTTTTATTTTTAAGCATTTATTTCATAGTCACATCTATTTTTAGGGTCCCGTTTTTACCCTTTGGGTACGGAACCCTAAAAATGATTTTTACTTTTTCATATTAAGATGGATACAGTTATGAATAAACCTATCTATGTAATAAGTATAAATGAATATAAGGACAAATCACACAGATGCTCAATCTGCTTGCAGCCCCAAAGTTCGAGTGACTTGTGTTATGGGATACTAACGATACTATATTTTTTAACAAATACATATATAGATAAACATCCAAGCCCCAGGCCAATCTGAAAAAGAAACATTTTCCATCTTGAACTGACAGGGGATCGAGCTCGGGAACTCCAGTGTGGCAGCCTGGCATAATGTCCACTAGATACAGAGTAGGAAACCACATATCCTTAACGATTATGGAGTATCCCATATCAGGTGCTTGTATGACATATATTCCACCAGAAGTGTAGGAGTGGCTCGATACTGAACTGATAAAATTGAACAATCCATCGATACAATAGGAAAAAGATCTATAATTATCAAGCACTAGCTGTTGCCTGCGACTTCGTCCGCGGCAATTTCTGTTATTATGATTATTTCGTTTTTTTTTATTAGTATATATGAATAATTTTCCCCCGTTTTGAAAACATTTTTTATTAATGCTTCGCTCCTATTGGTCGCAGCGTGATGTTTTATAGCCTAAAGCCTTCCCCAATAAATGGACTATCCAACACAAAAAGAATTTTCCAATTTGAACCAGTAGTTCCTGAGATTAGCGCGAAGAATCAAACAAACAAACTATTCAGTTTTATAATATTAGTATAATTATTCTTTGTACTCGTACTGCCAATATAACTATATCAAGGATTACAACCAAGCACCCGAGGTTTTCACCGCATATTAAAATCTTTTTGCCTCATTTCGCGCAGACACCGCGAGCATTCTCTAAAGAGATTCCTTAATTAACGTTTTATTAAATTTAAATGGTCCCCTTGACATGTTTTGAATCTGTTCTCCTTTCAAATACGCGCGACTCACTGTGCTGCTTCGCTTTGCGTTTTATATAAGTTCTTTTTCCCGTTTGCCTCATTAATGTTTAACTTCTAAAATCCTTTCTGAGAATGCTTATGTTAAAATGCCGTGTGGTTCTCTAACCTCCGTCTTTTTAAATGTATGTAATCATCATCGCCATCATCAGGTCTTTTTAGTCTCCACTGCAGGAACATAGCCCTCTCTGTACTACCGGAGCCATACTTTGCCAGAGCAGACAGAGGATTTGGCCTACACTCTCCTCGCTGGCCAGACGGTTTGGAGAGGTCTCTATGTAATACGAGGTCACTAATAGATAAAGAAATAACAATTTTTGTTTATTTTTTTATGAAGACGGCAAACGAACAAGCGAGTCACTTGAAAACCTGGTAAGTGATCACCGCTGCCCTGGACAACTTCAACACCAAGGGTGTGACAAGATCGTTGCCGGTCTTGAAGGAGATGGGGTGTGGGAATGAAAGCTAGGATTTATTAGGCTCTCTCACTTACCGAACGAAGCATAGTAGCGATAAAGCTACTACTCAAACGTCGATTTTCTGTGAGAGTGTGGTACTTCCCCGGACGAACCGGCCCGTTCAGGCTACTAGTAGAAATCACTTTTACTGGTAGCGCGGCTCTACCACAGCAAAAAATATTAGAATAAGCATTAGGCGGGCAGGGGCCGTAAAACTTTTCCAAATCTTTTTCGTGAAGTCTACAGTTCACAGAGCCACTAGGAAATAGTGGATATCCCGCTTCAATGCGCCAAAATACCGCAATCTAATGAGGTATAGAGCAAGAGAGTTTCCATTGAAAAATGCATGTATATTTGAACTATTTTATTTAAGATTTTTTTCCTGTGCGGTGACTGTCACTCATAATTAATCTACATCAGTAGCAACATAATCCCTTAAGCAGATTAGACCATCCTCCTAACACAGACGGAAAAGAAGTGGTCAGTCAGAAACAACCGATGTTATAAATACGAGAGATGTTCATTACTGCGTTTCTTAACTTCTGTTTGAATTAATTCATAAGGAATTACTGGAGCTAGCAATGGAACTTGGAGCAAATGTTTGTTTTACGATATTAACTGAAACTACCCCTGAGTAATAAATGTATTGCGATCTCGGTGACCCAGTTAGCCTGCTGGGTATTAGAAGTTGAGTTAGAATGCTAATATGATAAGTATTGAGGGGGTATTAAACATTCGCAAGAACTATCGTTTTCTAAACGGTAATTTATGGAAAAAGGGATATTATGTTTTTTCAGAGATCATGAATGTAAGTATGTATGTGAGTATCTTCATTCCACCAGAACTTATGAAGCCCTCAACAGATTTGGTTGTGTAAAGTATCGCTACAATCTTTGTCGTATCGCGACTAACATGGTTTAAATAAAACGATAAAGTTGTGTAAAAAACCGAAATTTTAGACAATATAATGGTTAGATTTGCTACTTACTTCGCCCTCACTAATGACCAGTTCAGTACCGTGTTAATTTATACATGAATTAAAATAAGTACTATCATGGTATTATCTGCCACTGACTATCATGGTATTATCTGCACACACAAAAGCAAGTTAACGTCGATCGAAATAACCATTCATAAATCAGAGACAAAAAATCAATTATCAATATTTCTAAACAAATATGAAATCAGATAAATGTCTTTATAATCGCTTTACGCACGCATTAAGAAGAAGGAAAATTTACTCACACAAAATACAAAACGAACAAAAAAAAAAACAGCTTTCACAAACCTCGCGTGTTGTAAATGATACGATTGGCCGATTTCTTTAATAAATCTGGATCAAGTTATGACAATCACTGGACTAGCACAATTATTACTGAGCAATACAACACTTAGATCACAGATGTACATTTTAGAGATCCGTTCTTCAAACGTATTAATCTAATTGTTATCTATCCGCCAGCCTGAAGCAGGGACTTTACCGGTATCCAAATAGAGTGTTTTGAACACGGTTTTTATTTCTGTTTCTAAAAAAGGAAATAATACGTAAAACCTTAAATCCGTTTTCAAAAATACCGGTTTATAAGTAGTAATAACTGTTACAGCCAATAAGGTTTTATATTGGCGTAACTATGCGACAGCTCAGTCACACTTGCCTGAAAATTCTTATGTGGATACCAACTGGTTAAACACGTACATAGAAAAACAGTTTTCTAACATGGAAAACATTATATCTGTTACACCTTTATAAATGTTAAGAGCAGAACAGGTTTAAAACACCCTAAAAAGTGTTAGAGGAATAATTATGTAACAGATTTAATGTGTAGTAACCCTTATATTATGAATGTGTATCCTTTATAATGGTGACTTTGAGTCCCTACTGACGACTCTTTTCAGAAATGCATAAAGATATCAAGTTAAAATTAATTTCAAATACGCTGCAGTCTGTTAGAGCCTACGAATAAGGTCGGAGCTATGAAAAAATCTAATTTTTATCTCATTTATAACCCAATAGGGACTGACTTTTTTTTCGCTACGCTCGTGATTCTATTCTAGACCCCTTCGATCCATTCTGTATTCAGATTAATGCCCTCATCTAAAATTATCACTTTAGACTCTTGCGTCACAAACACAACCTACTTATATGTCAACGCAATTCAAAGATAATCGTTTTGTAACATGTATGATATGCATTCTTACGACAATTATAGCCTTTGGGATTCTTCCCGTTGACCTAGAACTGTAAATTATGCAAGGAAAACAACACAATAAAATACAAAATTTGTCTTAAATGTTTATCGAAGTATCATTTTTTGTACTTTCATTAATTGCACAAACAATCTGTCAATCTGCAGTTTATCGTAACTACGATAATTCAAAGTTCCGGTACGCATTTCAGAATGCGCCATTATATTATGGCGCTTATGTCCATTGTTATTTCGCTGTGATACTCAAAAGACTCGCGAGGTCTACAGCTCACAAAACTAGTATTCAAATTTGTCGTATCTAAAAGGTTAAAATATTGGTAATTATATTTAACGGTTACAAATATTGTAGCTCACCTTTGATAGCTACTCCATCCGCGAACATCTCTCTGAATTCTGATTTCGGAATAAAAGTTTATCAGTTTTATCCAAATCCGCATAAAATGATTCAACTTTACTTATTTGTGAAACAGTATATAGTAGTACGAATTAGTTTGAAGTAAGGTATGAATCTCAAAATCATGAATACTTCAATAATATTGATATTAATCTTCACAAATTTTCATAAATAGCGCAGCCTAAATAATGAAATGAGAATTACAAAACTCACAACATAATCACTAAGTAAAACAGGCAAGCTCTCGGACTACAAAAGACTCATTGAACACCAATTACCTGGAGGCCTCCAAAAAGGTCTTTAATTAAATCCTTCTCCAGTGACGTCATAATTATAGAGTAAATTGGATTGAGACACCCTCTTGTTTTGTTAATTGTAAGTAGAAATTTTCTCATCTAGATTAATCAATTTTTCACCGATTTCGACAAATGCCGTTATTGTTTTACAATTTTGGTAATTAATCCCTTGGTATCGGAAAGCCATCATCATTTTTTAATGGGATTTATAGAAATAAGGTTTTGGGGAAGAATACAAATTGATGAAAAGAAAAAAAAATGGGTGTGAAGAAGCTCTGAAACCACTCGTGTATGGTATGATGGTTTCGTGCTATAATTGAGATTTCCTAAAAAATATCTTATTTATTATTATTGTAGCCGTGTGGTATCCGGCAGAGTAGAATAGGACCACTCCAAGTCTTCCCGTGGATGTCGTAGAAGGCGACTTAGGAAATACGAGCTGAACAAAGCTTATAAACATCTAAGAGACCTCTCCAACCCGTTTGGCCAGCGTGGAGAGTGTAGGCCAAGTCCTCTGGCTGCTCTGGCCAAGTATGGCCCTAGTAGTACAGAGAGGGTCGTGCTCCTGTAGTGGAGACTAAAAAGGACCTGATGATGATGATGATGATCTTATTTATTGGTCAGAGGTGTTATTCCCCATTCATCGGAGTGAGCAGTATCCCAGCTTTCATTTCTTTAACAGATCCAACAAATTCCTATCCTTACTGATCTTAAAAGTACTTCCGATGGGCAGCAGCGTCGAAAGCACAAGAAGCCAAAAAAACTGCGCTCGCCAACACGCCTACCAAGCATGGTGTGTATGGCAATATCCTCCTAATTCCTAATGAACATAGAATTCTTGGGAGAGGCCTTTGTCCAGCAGTGGCCTTCTTAGGTAAAATTTTATCTGTAATAATTATTATTATAGCTATTAGACATATGATAAAATTTGACTTGAAGTAATATTATGAAATTAAACTATTATTATATATAACATTAATATGTAGTACGCAATCATAACTATGTAATTATATTGCCGGTAGATCCGATCAGATGTACGTACTACGTGTTCCATTATTCCATTACTTCTAGGATATTTTGTAACATAAAACAAGGTCTTAATTTCTCCATATTACTGAGAAACATTTCCAATGTAATATCCATATCGTTAATTCAACAAAATCCAACATAAAAGTATGAGGAAAGAAAAAACAGTTTATTTTCAGTATGTTGTTTTCTTACCTGTGTAACAAAGAGCGTGTTTCAAAGAGAATTCAATTCTGCGACGAACATTTTTCCTATAAGCTTAGGCTGGCTTTTGCAAGAGTAGGAGATGTGCGGTGAACGGAGAAATAATCAGCGTATGAAATCTTATGAAAGAATGCCTTTTCTGTCTAAAAAACAAAAAGTTTTCTCTGTACATACATAAATACGTAGTATCACGTATTTTTCCCTTGCGGGGTAGACAGAGCATACAACTATAAGACTTTATGTTGTAGGGCATGTAGATGAAAACGGAATTTAAACAGTGATAGGTTACTAGCCGCATCGCCTATGGACAGGATTCCCTCGATCGACTTTAACGATCTGCGCGGGAAGTGAAGTAGCTGACACATTCTACGTTTTTGCTTTTCTCCCAGACCAGCTCCTGTAGCATGGCACACGCGACAAGGTTTATCGACTATCGCCGTCTTGTTTTCCGTAATATCTAAGAGCGAGATGTGGATAGCTTATCGCGCTATAAAAACGGCGTCGCGAGCGCCATGCTACGGGTGCTGCATGGAAGTTTTCTCCGTAACATATATTTATCATTTTTACTTTTTATGACAGGCCAGTCAATGACCTGTTGAATAGTTAGTCTGCGTTGTAAAAGAGACGAATTAATGATGACGATAAAGAGACTGACAGACACAAATAAATCCTAAATTAAAGGAATTATATTTAAAGACTAGCTGTTGCCCACGGCTCAGCCCGCGTTAGTGTCGATCTCTCGGGAACAGGAGAATTTCCCGGAATCAAACATACCCTATGTCCTTTCCTGGGCCTCAAACTACCTCCGTACCAAATTTCATCCAAATCAGTTCAATGGTTGAAGCGAAAAAAGACAACAGACGCTCCTTTCTTAGCGCTCACTCACATCATTATAAAAACCCCTGTACCAAATTTCAAGTTTCTAGGCGCAGCAGTTTCGGTTGCGTTGATATATTAGTCAGATTTGCCCGCGGCTACGTCGCCGCCGTTAGTGTCCATCCCTCAGGAACTGTAGAATTTCCCGGAATAAAAGATACCCTATGTCCTTCCCCGGGTCTCAAACTACCCCCATACCAAATTTCATCCAAATTGGTTCAATGGTTGAAGCGTGAAAAAAAGACTATACATACATACATAGTATCACGTCTTTTTTCCTTACGGGGTCGACAGAGCCTAGGTCTATAAGACCTAAAGGCCACGTTTAGCATGTAATTTTCCTATGTCTCTTATAATATATAAGTAAGTGCTATATATTTGCAGGCAAGGCAAACTCATGGCTTAAATTCATTCAAATGACGATAACTTTTTTTTAACTAACCGATTTTTATGAAACAAACTTTAAATGTTAAACTGAGTTAAAATAAAGCAAATGGTGAAAGTTTGAAGTAAGTCGGTTCAGTATTTTCGGAGATAATCGTGATCATACATACAGACAGACAGACAGACAGAGAGACAAAAAATTCAAAAAAAAATTTTTTGCTTTCTAATATTCTTTTTAAGTGTCCCTCTATCCTTTTCAGTCAAAAATTCTAAATGTACAGACAAAATATTTTTACTGTTTTATTATATGTATATTATATGTATATGTATAGATATATATGTATAGATAATTGAAAAGATATACGAGTACGCACAAGTTATAGTTAGTTCGATTTATCAAATTTTAAAACGATAACAGAGGTACTCAATAAATAATTTTGGCGTTATGTGACGTCATTTGTGGGTGCATTTTACTAACCTCTATTTAACCCTATGTATGTAGATTTTATTTTGTAAAATACTTTGTATCTAAAATATTGATATCATACCTTACATTAAATTACTATGATATTGATTTTTTTACCTTATTTTAATTTAATAAATGCGGCGGATGTGAAAACTGTACACTTAAAAAAAAATACAAATCAAGTATATATTAATGAAAACTATGATACGAGTATATTACGGATACAACGAAATAACATTATTTAAATAATGTTTTATTTCAGATAAAAAGATAAAATCATGACCTTTAAACAGTTAGCATACTATACAGCACTAACGCCCAAATGAAAAATACCCCACCGATTCTTATGCTAATCTCTAATAATAATAATAATAATAAGCCATGAATAAACAATTTTGAGTTAACACTTTCCGGGACGTCCCGTCTGTAGACGTAGACTTCTATTGTTATACCTATTGTGTCTGGCCCAGTGTCCGTGAATGAGTTAAAACAAGTAGCGCCAAAGACGTATGATAAGCTGAAGCTAAAAAAGCTTAAGATAAATTATATTTACTTCATAATTAGAAGAAGCCATTATTAATACGGCCGGAGTTAACCAGGCTATATAGAAAATACTGGTGCATTTTAACATTAATTACGGTTCTTTACGCGGCTATAATATTAATTAAAACACTGACAAATGCAGCGTGCGCTATTGTGCTTAGATAAAATAATGTTTAGAAGCTGGAAACATCCGTTTGAACATTATACGCTTGGTTTAATATCAGCGCTGGTAAAAGAGTGATTCTTGGTAATACCATAAAGGAAATAGCGTGGTAATGGAAATAAATCCTTACAGAGAAAACTTTATTTGTTCAAATATCATTGTATTTTTGTTGAAGGATTTTATGCAGATTTTTCTCTTTTATAGGAGTGTATGAGACATCTGAAATATTTACAAAAGAAAAATATTTGTTTGCATGCAAAAATATCTGCAATAATATCTGTTTGCATTGCATCGCTGGTAGATGTCAAGTCCTAGCAACAAAATATACAAGTAGTTGTAAATTAATTACTTCAGTCCATAGTTTTCAACAGTTTTTTTATTAAGAATATATATAGTTTTTTTTACCTTTCTGTATAGAATCTCACATGACAAAAATGATTCATTATATATTATCCCAATTTCATTTATATAGAAGAATAATTAGCGAAATGGCATAACACTGGCTAAAGAAAATAAACAAACTTTCAAAATAGAGTTAATTAAAAGAAAATTCAATAATTAACTTATAAATTATAACTTATAATACCGTGAAGCGACAAAAAAATTTCAACATTTTCATAGAAATTCCCAGACCGGCCGAATTTTTGTCTGAAAATATCGGTTTTTTTTTTCGGGTTTAGTAAGGAATATCGTTGGTCAATATATGACATTAACATATTATTTGATGCAATTATAATGCACAGATTTATATTATTTGTTGCGTAAGTACCTTATATAATTGCAAACCCTTCATAGATGCTTTGAAGTATTTTTGTCTTTCGGGGTAGACCTAGCCTAAATCTGTAAGACCTTAAAGTAGACCATAGCTTGTGTTTGGGTGGTGTGTGCGGTAAATGGAATGAAAATAATGATGGGTTTCTAGCCGCATTTTAACATGATTTCCATCCATTCCCTCAATCGGCTTTTACAATTTGCGTGGGAAGAGAAGCAGCTTGTACATGCTACGTTTTTTCTTTTCCCCAGACCAATATAGAAGATTTTTGATTTAAATTCATGGGTGATAATTATTTCTTTAGGAATATAATATAAACTTTTACCTAACGTCTTATGTATAAGCATTCGTGTAGCGTATATATTCTTTGGTATAAGTGTCTTGCGTCATACGAGTCGTATAGAAGAAATCCCTCGTAGGATAAGTCTACAATATTTTTTATCTCTTCTATTATTAATATTGTACTGTATGTCCACTTGTGTTTTATGCAATAAAGACTTAAACAAACAAGATACGAATTTTTATGAAGGTGAAAACTAGAGCAACAAATTTATCAGGGTATCGTTTGAGCGAAATTCTAAAAAGCAGACCACAGCCGCACTGGCCACAGGTAAATATTCATCCCGACCAATTTGCTAGTCAAATGAGTTTTCTAAAAAGCCGATTAAGCGAAAACTAAAACGGGTTAATTATTTGTCGAACATTGTGAATAATCGCTGAATTGAACGTAGGCAAGCGAATTTATTATTTAGCTAATTATCTAAATAAGCGCACGGGACGCAACATTAAATTAAATTGATTAATTTGTATTTCATTTTACTAATAAATAGGCATACAATCCTATTATTAACTAGCCCAAAAGCGTATAGGAGAAATGGGATGTCGTGGAGATTTTCAAGGTTTGTCGCGCGGTAGCCTTAATAAGTAAAGGACTGGTCGTATGTACCAAGACACAGACGCTAGTTCGAATCCTGAGCGCGTGATTTTTTTTCATTTTGTCTTAGCGAAAGGTCCCCAGTTTAAACCCCGCCCGGCACGACCTGTACCTATGAGTGCCTGTTTCCGTTGAACGAAAATATCGTGAGGTAACCTGCACATTGCATATTGTTCACTAGTGTGTGAAATGGAGATGGCAATGGCAATCTACTCCTGTCAATAAATATAACATAAAATATTGATTGTGTGCATTTCTTTACACAAAATGACACCGACATGAGCCTAACTCTTTAAATCAGAGAGAGAGAGAATTTAATAAGAGTTCTCTATTAGTATCTCAGAAAAGCTTGTTAAAATTTCGAACGTTCGGTATGTTGGTTAAGTTGTGGATTAATGAAATAGTAATAACCCACAATCTATGTAAAATATCTAAAATACCCATTTTGTAACCTGATTCATCATCATCATCATCATCAGGTATTTTTAGTCTCCACTGCAGGAGCATGACCCTCTGTACTACCGCAGCCATACTAGCCTACAGCAGACAGAGGATTTAGCCGACAATCTCCTCGCTGGCCAGACGGGTTGGAGGGCTCTCATTGATGTTTATGAGCTTTGTTTAGCTTGGATTTCCTAAGTCGCCTCTTACGACATCCATTGGAAGACTTGGAGTGGTCCTATTCTACTCTGCCGGAAACCATACGGCTAAACGGTAACCTGATTGCACGTGACGTGACTGATTGTAACGTGGTTTTGGAGAGGTACCACTTTTAAAAATAAGGCGGCGCTGCCCAGGACTTGGTGATATTTTAATAATCTGCCGCCCCCGATGTAGGATATTGATGTTACCGGTTTATTGTCAAATTAAAGAGAGAAGATACACAATCAGAGTATGATATATTATTTTATCCCTTCATAGTTAAAACAATCGTCGCTTCCCGCTGTCTGTCTGTCCCTATGTATGCTTAGATCTTTAAAATTACGCAACGAATTTTGATGCGGTATTTTTAAAAAGATAGAGTGATTCATGATAAAGTTTATATAAATAATACATGCATAATATAGTAGATAAACACTGATAAATTTAGGATTCTAATGTGTTGTCGTAAATTAACACATTTTTTACGCTTACATTGCAAACGCTTGTTGAACTACAAGATAGATGAAAATAATGTAGTACAGTATTGTACACCTTAAAAAGGTGGTATATGTCATGTCTTAAGGACAACATTCATCCTTTACTTTTTACGAGACGTAATGGCTTATTTATTTACGAAGCGATTTAAAGCAATACAGCAATAATCCTTATCCAATTAACACGTGCGAAGCCGGGACGGGTCGCTAATTATTTATAAAACATGTCTAGATACTAACGAAAACAGGCAAATCGCTCGTCTAATAAAAACTGATACCACAGCCTATCAAGGCATCCCTGAAGCCGTTTAATCACGCTATTTTTGGAAAACTTCGGAGATATGATACGTTTAATTTCAAAAGTCTAAGGAGAGTCTAATTGGGAATTTAGAGATGTTTATAGATAAGTTATACTTTACCGTTACTAAGAAGAAATATCCGCTTACCTGAAACAAAATAAATAATATTGTTTACTGAGTGTTATGCGTGGGCTGGTATTTTGATGTCATTACAAAATTTTAGAACAAATATTTTTATAAAAAAGCCAAGCTCACTTTAACTTGTATGCATTAGCATACAGGTTGAAGAAGAGCTTGGCTTTTAAGCTATTAAGCTTACTTGAATTATATTTCCAAAGCATCTTTGACTGCATTGATTGCTCGCTTGTTGCTGTGAATCTAAAAAAACTTCAAGTTTATGTTGACACCTACGCTTGAAAAATAATTATTGCACTGTCAAATATCTGGTCCAACAGTTCTGAAAGTACACATAGAATAGGGGCTTTACTTCTTTTCCTTCTATGTGTACTGTACTCTAGCCAGGAATCTAGCAATCAATTTCTGTAATGGACACTCACTATCCAAAGCTATGGTTAGAAGAACAATACTGAGCGTAAAGTAGAAAAAAACTCATCAGCCTAGCAAAAACTCATAGCCTTATCCCGAGTGACATTCACTCTAAGGCAAATATTAAAATGATTTTTATTTTTTTTTTTTATTCAGGCCAATAACTGTTCCTCTACTGGGCAAAAGACTCCCTCCATTTCTTTCATTCTGTTTGATCTTCGGCTAGATTATTCCAGTTCTATTGGAATTTGTCGAGTTCGTCTCGCCATCGCATTCTCAGCTTACCAGGTGTGATGTGTGAGGTATCACACACATCTAAATTTCTTCAAGCATTTAGATGTTACAGAAAAATAAAAACTCACATAAATTCATACTTGCAAACATAAACTCTGAAAATATAACTCTTATTTGGGCAGTTCCGTAATATTCTGGTGAGGTTATTCACAAACAAATAATACGAACATAAACCACAGATTAAATAAACCAAATATACTTTTCAATATTAATTACAATCCTGCATAAGTACTAATGTTTACCTATCCACATCAGTATAAATAAATTTATATATTTTGTTAATTAATTAACGATTCTAATGTAATTATTGATATTTGCTGTTGTTATTCTATATCAACAATAAAATTATTGAAATCTGCGTCCAACTTATTTACTCGTAGTATTTGATGATTTCCTAGTATGCATATTGATTAACTGTTATATATGTAAAACCTTCAAATAATTATAATGTTATACGTACTTTTTACTTGGGCCCTATGAAATTTTCGTTTCCTATAGAGAATTTCAAGAATATAGAATTTTTCAAACGCACGTTTTAAGTATCATTTTGCATTTCATAAATTCAACTAAAGTGAAATTTTGCATGTATAATGACAACAGTAAGCTAGATTTACGCAATATTAAATTTACAAAAAGTTAGAAAATGAATAGAAAAATTACGACATTTTAACTATTTTAACATGTACCTCATCTTTCTCAGGACAGTTGGATGTTTGAGATGAATCTAACGATTTCTTTATTATAGAAATCCATCCAGCAGTTTGGAAGGTACGCGGTACGATACGAATAATAAAAAAAAAGCTTGTATCTTTGTAATCAAATATGTGTTAGGTTTTTAATAATTTATGTAAATCAGTCAATCAATTAAATATTTATTGCTCTCCATAATATTACATAATCTTAAATACAATGCAATTGTGGGTGGTGAGTAACATTATTTTGTCTAATTTTTACATTAATATATTCCTAACAATTTTAATTGCATGTCATGTTATGAATAAGCGACAAACACTGTGGTCTACAATAACAATTTCTTTAATGAAAAACTGTATCCCTATCAGATGCGCTTGAAATTAACGAACGTTATGCAAAATCGAATTACACCTAAAATTAGTTTGACCTAGACAATAGGGGTGGTATTGTTCAAATATTTGCACATCCAGTCAGGCCCTCGTAAACCAAAGATATTGCCCAAGCATTGTCTCAAAGAGATTAGTTTCCTTACGTTCTTGTGTAGCTAGCAATTCAGGAATCGCGGCGATTCGCCAATTGTCCGGAAATCGGCTATTTCAGTCATCGGCGCGTCGCGACGACAATTATTGAAGTGGATGAAAAAGCCTTTCATCGGGGACAATCAGTCTTTTTCAGCTAAGCGGATTTGGATATACAATGGATTTATTTCATAACATCGTTGTCGTTATATTTTTATCAGTATCACGTACACTATTAAATATGTTCAGTATTATGACCAACATCTCCAAGCGTTCTACCGATCGCCTGCCTGACGTACTAAAAAGAAATGTTGTTTTAAATTCTTACGTTTAGTCCTTTCTTGTCTTTTTAGTATTCAAGCAGCAAAAAAATTAGATCGGTCATGTTATCAACGGACACAATACCCGAGCTGCAATGCCACATAGTAAACTCGTGAACTATATATATATGCCCGTTACCAAAGTACGTGCAATCTTTATAATGAAGAGTCTTTGAATTACGAGTATATGCGACACAAATGAAGCTTGCCTAGTAACGCAAGCCATACAACAGGCAGTAGAGTTTCAACTTATTTTTTGATAAGTAACGTTAATGTTAAAATGTGTAACCAGAAAATCTAGACATTGTGAATTTCTCCTGAAAGTGTCGATGGCCAGTGACTTCGTCAAGCCCGCATCGTAACGCAGCACAAGTTTCGCTGATTAAAGATAGCAATATCAGTTTGTCAACCTTTCATTAGAAAGGCACAAAGCCGCCATTACACCGCCGCGACATCTGGCGCTATCCAAAGGGCTGCATCTTAAACTGATAAATCTTTGATGGAATTTAATTAGGAATATCAGACCGTTCACTGCTCGTAAAACTAAGAATGCTTGATGTAGAAATTTTGATTGTCTCTTCGAATTAGATAAGAATTTGCAATAGACATGTATTTAATTAATTAATACATGGTGAAATTTTTATCGTTTTGGACTCTTATAGGGGTGACTCAGACCATCAAAATAAACAACTTTTTCTACAGGAACAATGCTGGGAGCTCAAAAAAAAATTCACCATTCCCATACAAACTGGCCGGGCGGCGGAACTCTTGTATGGAAATGACGAATTTTTTTTTTAAGTTCATATTGACTCAGTTCATATTGATGGTCTGAGTCACCCCTTTAAGGGTCCAAAACGATAAAAAAATCATCATATAATCTCTTCCATGCTAGCCTGGGAGAAAAGAAAAAGACGAAGAATGTGCCAGCTGCTTCTCTTTTCGCGCAGATCATAAAATCCGATCTAGTAAATGGACTAAAATCTGCGGAATCATGTCAATAGGCGATGCGGCTAGCAACCCATCACTATTTAATTCTATTTCCACCTACACGCCCTCCAACACGCTAAATGTGGCCATAAGGTCTTATAAACCTAGGCTCTGTCTACGCCGCAGTGGAGAAGACGTAATACTATGTGTTTATTTAATTAATAATGGTGAATGTAACCAAAAATGTGTTTAATATAAACGTTTTTAATTTTTTTGCAAGTGATCATAAAAAACACTGAAATATTGTCTGCTATAGCCAAATATGGTGAAAATAGAGTGGTGATCCCGCTTATTACAATAGACATAAGAGCAGAGATGTCATAATTAGTGAAAAGGTAAAATATATTATTAAATATTGTAAAAATTAAAGTTTCATATTTTATTCAGAATTCGAATAGGTATATCTGATTCCTTTTGACATTATTAATACATTTGAAAATTTAGACTGCTCGATTGATAATTTAATTGCACATTTTGTGTATGAAGCTTTCGAATAAAGGTAGAAATCATCGCAATTACCAGGACTGTCAATGTTGGTGCATCAATTTCCGTTAGCATTTAGCTTTTCAATCAAAATAATTAGTACCGGCTGTTGCCATACGTGTTGTGCGATAATTGCCAATAACATTAATAGCCATGCCATTTGATTCAGTCTGTAAAATTCGCGGTACTGGCCTTTTATGACGTCATAGAGCTCTCTCAATTCACTTTGTACATTAAAGTTGAAACAATTTTCTGTGAATTTTGAAACTATTGGAAACCGACTACTTGTATAACTACCATCATATGTAATAATACAATTTAAAATAATTCTAAATATAGTAGTAACAATACAAAATGTACCTTTATAAAAAGAATCGACTACAGATCGACTGCTTCCTAGTATTCTTAAAACCTAATTTTCTGTTAATAAAAATATACTTTTTCATATCTTATTTTTCTTTTTCTTTCATTCTTCTTCTCGACTCAACATGGCATTTTTTACCAGAATTTTCTTCTATTAAAAATACACGATCTAATAATCATATTAATTGGCTTGGTTGATGCAAAAAAACAAAAATGCGATACTGTGTGAAATCATGTAAAATAAATGAAAAGTAAAAAACTTTTTCAATACAAGCTTTTACTTATGTACATCACTTCGTTTAGAGTAATTTTCAGTGAGCCCTTTAACTAGGACATTTATTTTATCCATATTATCGAAGTGCATCAATAATGAAGTCAGACAGCTTAACATGAATTGTTATACAAACTAAATAAGTATACATAAATTCAGCTCAATCGGTTGATGATATCTGCTACAAAATTAAGTTGCAGGATTCCACCCTCATCATCATCATGTCGTGTAAGTGACACGGTAAATCCATGCACACCCTGGTGTCAGAGTTCTTCGGAACCGCCTCTCGGCCTCTTGACGAACGACGGGCTTAAACGACGGGCCTCCGGCTCTCTCACTCACCAAACGAAGCATAGAAGCGGTAAAACTTCTACTCAAACGTCGATTTTCTGTGAGAGTGTGGTACTTCCCCGGACGAGTCGGCCCATTTATGCTACTAGCAAAAACTACTTTTGTTGGTAGTGTGGCTCTACCACAACTGTTAGTACTATTTCATTAGTACTATATTCCTTGTAAGAACCTTAAAAAATCTGTCTAATACCAATGTCGGTTTAACAAGGCAGTTTTCGGAGTAGTGCCGCTCCGCTGCGCGTTTTCCTTCGTGACCATACATCACTAAGTCACGCGGATCACAGACGGCTAGAGCGGATAATAAAGATTTTATTTTTAAAGCAATCTCAGAGAATGCTCGAAAGAGAATAAAGGGATAAATGAACTTTGAAACCATGTCTCAAACACGTTTGCCTACTTACATACTATCCCGTTTTTCCCTTGCGGGATAGACAGAGCTTAGCTCTATAAAACCTGAAGGCACGTTTAGCATGTTGGTGGGCATTAGGTTGAAAACGGAATCAAAATAGTAATGGGTTGTTAGCCGCATTTTTTTTTTGTATATTTGACGGCAAACGAGGAGATGAGCCACCTGATGGAAGGTGGTCACCGTTGCCCATGGACATCTGCAACATCAGAGGAGGTGATGATGCGTTGCCGACTCCTAATATTCTCGCATTGTACATGATTTCTCGGACCGCCGATTCCCTCGATCGGCTTTTACTATTTGCGCGGGAGGAGAAGCAGCTGAGATATTCTACTTTTCTCACAGGCAAGCATGAAAGTCTAATGAATGTATGTATATTTACTTACCTATCAAACCTATATACATATATAATAAGTACATATATAAATATATTATGTTAGATATAATCCTAACTAATATTATAAATGCGAAAGTGAGTTTGTTTATTTGTTTGTTTGTTACGCTTTTACGTTGTAACTACTGAACCGATCATCATGAAATTTTGTATACACGTTATCTGGGGTACGGAGAAGGACATAGGGTACATTTTATCCCGGGAAAAACTAATGTTCCCGAGGGATCGAAATTGAAGCAGGCCGCGCCGCGGGCGAAAGCTAGTAAGTTATATAAGTCTGCCTACATTATCAGAACATAAAACTCAATATTACTTGTTATGCGATAATCGAATGAATCTAATGTTTCTATGTCATTTATTGCTATTTGGCCCTTAAAAAACATAAGGTGTTGATTACGCTAACGAAAATAAATTTAAAGAGATAGTCATCAGCAATATTTTAACATAAAATTGAGGACGGCAAAGAGTAATCCATCGATTCATAAACTGAAGAGAACTCGTGTGTCCAGAGCCGTATGTCTAGTTAGTGAATAACCAGCTAATCAAACGAGATTGTTAAATAGGTAATATAAAATTTTCATATTTTCAGTCGTAGGCAGATGACCCACTTTCACCTGTTGATTGTATAAATTTGACGCTTTTGATCAACGCGCAGAGATGTGCGGCCGTAATGGAATTCGAAAAATTTGCATCATTAAAAGTCAATTGAATTTACTTGTTTTCATTTGGAACAGGCGCGCCGGCGGCAATCAGTTCACGATTGCTGCCCTCTAAGGATCCTCTCATACAGTCAGGTTGATCGATATCAAAGTGGTTTGTTTTGAATCTCTCGCAACAGAATTATGTGCTCCGAGTCGATCAGAATATAATATAATATACCTATTATACACGGTGAAATTCAGATAATTTTGGACCCTTAAATGAGTGATTTAGCCTGTCAATGTGAACAACTTTTCCTAAGGGAACAATGATGGAAACTCAAAAAAAAAATACATTTCCATACAAAAATGTTTGGCCGCACGGATAATATGTATTGCAATGTTAAAAAAACAATCCCAGCGTTGGCCCCATAGGAAAAGTTGTTCATATCGACAGGCTGAATCATCCCCTTAAGGGTCCAAAACGATCAATTTTACCGTGTAATTGCATGAAATGCACTAATATAATTTCTTTCATTTTCCATGATAGATCCATAATTTCCTTGAACATTCTTAATCAAACAATCTTTTTTTTCCCTTAAACGAACCAATAGTAGTAGTTTTCGGTTTTGCAAATACATTATAAGAAAAATAAGAAAGAATAAAATTACGATCAAAAAGTGATACATGTGATCCAAATTTGAATAAATATTAACTTGTTTTTTTATGATATAGGGCGGCAAACGAGCAAGCGGTTCACCTGATGGTAAGTGATCACCGCTGCCCATGGACAACTGCAACACCAGGGTGAAATATTAACTTCATTTCATTTCACTGCATCTTTCAATGCATTTAAGCCTATTTTCCTACATCAATACGGCGAACTCCAAAGCTTAATTTTCCTAATGTAGAAAAATTAATTGTATTTTGTGAGTAATAATATTGTGGATGTTAAAATGAAGTCTCTATGTAGTGTCGCAAACAACCATCTTTTTTATGCTTTCCCAACCCGTACGCTCTGGTATGTATGAGAGTACCCTAAACGGCAAAAAATTAACGTTTTGTAGTAGCCAACTTTACATTTTGGACAATGCGTCGTATGAAGAAGCAAAGTAATGGCAAAATGGTCAATTAACAGTCCATTTCATTCCTCTGTAGAGGAATGAAATGGACTGCTCTCTTTATCAGCGAAACGTACGTACGTATGTAATGCTATAATTGCCTTGCAATTTGGAAGATTTTAAAACAAAATCTTTAATACGAAATCGTCTGCATCAAGGCATTAATGTCATAATTTCTTCGTAATTGTTCAGTAGTAATATGAACATCGTCATAATTGATATTATTGTACTCGAGCGTGTTGGTTGCATCTTCATCTGTGTTCATTTGGAGCCCGGTATCCGATAAATACATTGTATTTAACTCATTACTGTATGGTTTTACATCGTTAACAGAGCATCAATAACATTTGTTGCATTAAAATTTGTTGCGGAACCAAATTACAAAATAAGCTTCTTCTTTGCTTTTTCCTTTTTAACCCCCGACGCATAAGAAAAGAGTGTTTGTCTGCCTATGGCACCTTACCTTTTAAACGGGTGAACATATTTGGATTCGGTTTTTAATTTAAAAGCAGGTTTTCTAGCGATAGTTGTAAGATATGTTTTATCAGTCCAGTCCAACAACAAGATAAAAAAAATTACTTTCTTAATTACTTATTAATCAGATGTAAAAAGTTCAACATACCCTAAACTAGAGTTCAATATCCACATCACAATGCTACTATTGGCTCTACAAGAAGAGAATTGGCTCTAATACAATCGGCATACATAATAAATATTCGTAAAATACGACAAAGAAAGTAAATATCGTTGGAAGATGAATATCACGAGAGGTTAGATTACGAATGCGGTATTTACAGCTACTAACTAGTCGACGTCGTTGAAAATATTGCTGATTCGTATAAAAAACCGATTGCTATCACTTTGATGTTGTCGAAGGAAATGAGATCGGCTTCCGATCCGCGAGAAAGGGAATAATCTTCCCGTCCGGGGTTCCGCGGTCGCGGCCCAAAATCGTTAATCTTACCCCAATATTTACCTGTCGGTTACGGTTGGTGCCGCTCTTTTGGGTTCGTTTTAAAATTTCTAAAGGGCAATTTGACATCTACATTAGTCAACAGTTTGGGGTGGAAGTAGTTTCCTATTTGAACAAATTTATTTCTACTATTTTATCCGATTTTCAAAACGGATTGAATAATTTTTTTCATTTATTTCAATCACTACTAACGACCCGGACCTCGGCTTCGCACGGGTGCAATCACGGTGCAATTTACTTGTACATATAACCGTTCCTCTTGAAAAACTATCTATTATCATCATTTCGTGTAGGTGTCATGGTCAATCGACCATGCACACCCTGGTGTCAGAGTTCTTCGGAACCTATCTATTAAAAAACGGCATCAAAATCCGTTGTGTAGTTTTAAAGTAAGATCTTTAAAACTACGCATACATAAGGACAGACAGACGGCGGGAAGTGACTTTGTTTTATACTATGTAGTGATAGTTATACTTTAAGAGATGCAATGTGTCTGTACAACATTTCCTTAATGCTGTAGGTGGGTAATAATGAACCAATAATCAAAATGAACCAATAATCAAAATGAACCAATAATCTACACGAGTGCAAATTCGCGTGAAAAAGCTAGTTGATAATGCCTCATTCATTACATTAATTGGAGAGAGTAATTAGTAACTTAGGCACCCATTATTAAATCATGTTAAAAAGATCTTGCTTTGAGAAAGTTTAAATTATTAAAACTTTGGTCTCAAAAGCTCGTCAGAGATAAACACTTATTACGTTATTCGGGGCTATTCATTAGTTTCAAAACAACTTAGTTTACTTTATTTATTATCAGAATTATAACCCCAGTGTTGAGCTTCAGTACATTTTGTTCGTTCATTTTTGGTGACCTAGTTGCTAAATTAAATTTTCTATAATAGATATTTATGTGGCTGCTACTAAAATAAATGTTCGCAGAACTTCTACGAGTATTTGCAGTAAGTGACAATGTTTCAGTGCGAAAATAAATGCAATGACATAAAACTATGTCCGCGGAATAACATTTCGCAATTTCGGATACTTACTTCAATAAGACGATGCAATCAATTTCAGCGAGTATTCCGTAGGATATTTATCTTTAAAAATGATTATTTTATTATTATATTAGTGATAATTAATTACTTATGTATGTATGATGTATTTGTAATTAATATGACTACTATTTGATTCAATAAAAATATTTGATTGGTATTATTTAAATCTTTATCCAAGAGAGCATTTCTTTCACATATGTAATAAAACAAATATTACATTTTCATATTTTTTTTATGATTGAGACGTGATGAGATTTCAGTTTATCGTCTAGTTTCGCAGGGGTATATACGAGTATATATATAGATACTTCCATGGCCATCAGGGATAATGTGAGATCCTAATGGTGAAAACATTTTTCAAACCGGTCCAGTTGTTTCAAACTGCGAAATCAAAACTATGAAATCTCTCCTCTTTATAATATTAGTGAAGATAAACTCGTGGGGCAAAACAATTTACACATAGCTAGGTAATCAAAATTATATGCCACGACGCAGTGCCCCGTCAAGGGCGAAGAGACCTAATTGGGCAGTGCGTCCATTTTTAAAGAATTGTTATCGAAATTGCCGGGCACTGACGGGTTAGGTGATATCACTCTTGTCATCTTAGTAAGTTGCTTTCTTTAAAAAAATGCTACTGAACCAAATTCTCGCACCGCGTTTCTGTAAACTCACCGTGATTGCTAACAGGACGGGTAGCGTCATGTCAGGCTGAAGGGCGGTGTCGTCTTCTGACCGCTTGGAGTGCCAATCTCATTTGCCGAATCGCGGAAGCATGTGGAATCTAATCGATCCGCTTCACGAGGGGGCGCTGGAGTGCCCCCAATGCTCTATTCGTTAATTTCATATTTTGCATTGGCATTTTAATGTACTTCGACAGCATCACGTTTCCTGAACTTATTATCTAATTCCCTATTACGAATATTTTAGTCTTTAGCTATGAAATTGGCGTTTTCTATAGAGGATTTTAAAAAAATTTGATTTTTTTATGGACAGTATGCTTGATATACTTTTTATAAAATTTACAAAAAGTTAGAAAAGGAGTAGAAAAATGACGACATTTTTAATCAAAACGGACAAAATATGAAACGATCTCTATTCATGAACATTTTTAATAATTAAATTTAGAATTACAAAAAAAATGCATGCACAATGTTAATAACATAGCCCACTTTCAAGTATAAATTAAAAAAATATATATTGAAAATCATAGTCTTTAGGAACAAATGGCAAGCGGAAAAATACGCTTTCATAGGTAAAGACCATTGATAATCTGTGACTATAAATTATAATCGGGAAAGCCTGTAAATAGTTTGTTTATAAGTTGTGTTTTTTTTTCGCCTTACGTAAAGGTAAAACATGGAAAAATAATTTATTCTTTGCAGTTACTATCCCACATCCTTTATTTGTGCTTAATCGGAAAGATAAGTGAAATATTACTGATTAATTTCAGATAAGTGCTATCTTCGTTTAAGTCAGCAACACCAGATATATGCTAACAGCTATGTTCTGTTCTGTGATCAATAGGTCACCATAGCCAATCGGTTTAGTGACCTATGTAAATGATAAGCATTTACGAGTATATCATAAACAAAGCGAGCAAATCTTCCTTTAAAAAATTCTATACGTAATTATCTATGTTAAAGGAAAGCACCATTTGCTTTGCCTTGAGCAGACGTATGTAAAACAACAAAGACACGTGGTCAGACATAGAAAAAATAACCTCTACAATATCTTGAACAAGTGTGTAATACAAAACACGGAGGATAATTAAATTTCAAACAAAAGACGATCGGCGCGACCGCCGCAACAATAAGTCAAAGAAAAAAGAAAGGGGATTTGTGAAAATACAACTTTTCCTAACACAACGTTTTCCTACGTTATTTCCTCAGTCGCAGGTGAGATTTATCTACGGATAATTGGATAAAGAACGCGTTTGCGAGAAGTGATACGAGCTGGAAGCGGGGCGGAGTCGGCGCCGTAAAAAATCAGTTTGCCCAATAATCTGACACTTCTGAATTTGCCAGCGTAATTTATTAATCCGTGTTATACGGGCGCACTTTCTTAATTTTTCATTAGGTGAGAAAATTTCCTTGTAATTTACACTATCTATAATATATGATGCGTGATAAAGCGTGGGTCGTAGAATTACTAATATACAAAATAAAAAAAAGGAATATCTTGTAATAAAAAAAATTATTGTCCAATAATCTGACACTTCTGAATTTTCCAGCGTAATTTATACGGGCGTACTTTCTTAATATTTTAGTGGAAAAAAAAACCTTGTAATTTACCCTATCTATAATATATGATTGGTTACAAAGCATAGGTCGTAAAATTACGCATAAAAGCATATAAAATCTGACAAAATTAGGTTTATCATCTATAAATAATTAGATTGCCCAATAATCTCACGATCTGAATTCTCCAGCGAGTAAATATTTTTTGGGCTTGAAAAGGACTCCCTTGGAATTTCATGATAATGATGAATAAGTTGATGTGCAGTTTAATTATTTTATGTAGGGTCAGAAATAAATAAAGGTAAAGAAATAAATAAAGGTATAGAAACTTACTAGTAGTAACTGATTATTCTTTAATAAATATATAAAAAATGATAAATAAATAAACAACACTTACTGTTAGTATTTAACATGAGCATTCCATGATCAGTTTCACGTTTCCCTTGAAACTAATGAATAGCCCCGAATAACGTAATAAGTGTTTATCTCTGACGAGCTTTTGAGACCAAAGTTTTAATAATTTAAACTTTCTCAAAGCAAGATCTTTTTAACATGATTTAATAATGGGTGCCTAAGTTACTAATTACTCTCTCCAATTAATGTAATGAATGAGGCATTATCAACTAGCTTTTTCACGCGAATTTGCACTCGTGTAGATTATTGGTTCATTTTGATTATTGGTTCATTTTGATTATTGGTTCATTATTACCCACCTACAGCATTAAGGAAATGTTGTACAGACACATTGCATCTCTTAAAGTATAACTATCACTACATAGTATAAAACAAAGTCACTTCCCGCCGTCTGTCTGTCCTTATGTATGCGTAGTTTTAAAGATCTTACTTTAAAACTACACAACGGATTTTGATGCCGTTTTTTAATAGATAGGTTCCGAAGAACTCTGACACCAGGGTGTGCATGGTCGATTGACCATGACACCTACACGAAATGATGATAATAGATAGTTTTTCAAGAGGAACGGTTATATGAAACATTGATCTCTTGAATTCTCCTAATGAAAAAATAATAATTAAGAAAAACAACGGATGATAATTTTACGTAATAACGGTGAGAGATAGATGCGTTATAGATATTACTATTACTGCTGCTGTTGACGCTGCTGCTGCTGCTGCTGCTTCGGAACCTGTCATTTCGTCGGAAGCAGTCGAAATTATACAATATGTATTTTCTACTTGGAATGAACTTTAAGTACAAACTATAAGTGATGTGCATGCAGCTGGTGTTCATCGATTTATAAGACGTTCATCATCATCAGGTCTTTTTTAAGTCTCCACTGCAGGAGCGTGACCCTCTCTGTACTACAGGTGCCATACTTGGCCTGGCAGACAGAGTATTTGGCCTACACTCTACTCGCTGGCCAGACGGGTTGGAGGTCTCATTGATGTTTATGACCTTTGTTTAGCTTGACGCCGTGTGGTTTCCGGCAGAGTAGAATAGGACCACTCATAGTCTTTCCATGGAGGTCGTAAGAGGCGACTTAGGAAATACAAGCTAAACAAAGCTCATATAACACGTTATTACGTCAAATATATACCATATGTATTTCCTTCTTCTTGGAACATAAAATCCAAGTTAAAATCCACGATAATAACTGATATGTATTTCACGTATCAGTATTGAATTGAAATGCTAACTACCTCAGAGCAAATATCAATTCTAGTGACGACAGTGAACTGTCTATGATAGCATTCGCAGCCTCTCATTATAAAGTGCCTGATACACGAAATCACTCGAAATGCGCAATATTGTCGGAATCGAAGCTCGCAAACAACCGCATTTCAAATAACTCCACCAAACATAGGGATTACGGACGCAATAAGGCTGTTTTCAGAATCGGGCAATCATTGTTTTAGACGTTTTTGTTGTAAAATTGGATCAGGCGTAAGTGAAATAACGCTTACAAGCTGGCAGAATTATTTAGTGAAGCATTTACTGCTATTTAGTAAAATAAATAGTATTGACGGAATAAATTGATGGTTAAGTATTTTTTTTTATAATTGACTAAATGACCAAGCGGGCGCGATGTGCGAGCGAAACGTCTGCGTTTCAGCTCGGAAAAAAATATGTCGTATCTCCCGTTGCGTTGCCCTCTACGGCGGCTGCTTTCCTCTACAGGTCGCATTTCTCAACTGATTTTCGTGAAATTTTATAAACCGGTTCGATAATTACATAGAAATTTGTGAGAAATACTACATTTTACGTCGAATCAGTTTTTGTAAAGTTTTCAAAGTGGTGGGATGGCTGTGATAAGATTGTATGTCCTGATCCGCGGACCCCTGTGAAATGAAATACAAGTTTGCGCCGGGTATCGAACCTAGTGTCCCTTGTGTATTTACCACTGCACCACGGAAATTCGTTGTTCGTCCGTCCGTCGTGATGGACTCGTCGGACGGACAGAGAGCTATGTGTATTAAACCGTAATAGGTAGACATTAAAAATTTTAAGCCGTGTGGTATCCGGCAGAGTAGAATAGGACCACACCAAGTCTACCCATGGATCTCGTAGAAGGCGACTTAGTGTATTTCCTAAAGCTAAACAAAGCCTATAAACTTGTGTGAGACCTCTCCAAACCGTATGGCCAGCGTGGAGAGTGTAGGCCAAGTCCCGTGACTGCTCTGGCCAAGTATGGCTCTAGTAGTACAGAGAGGATCTTACTCCTGTTGTGGAGACTAAAAAAAGACCTGATGATGATGATGATAAATATTTTTTACCGAATATGACAAAAAATAAAATTGGTCTATATTTACAGGTGTAATGAGTACTGCAAGTCTGAAAACACCCTTACATAAAGAGTTGACCACACGTCAGTTGTTCATTCGTAGTAAGGTTTACATCCACTAATAAACCGGATAACAATAGACCGCAATGCACATTTAATATCGAATCGCGTTATACATGTGTCTGACTAGGCGTCGCGGTTTTAGACGAATTGGTGGATTTAGTGGTCGCGTCGGCTTGATGAATTAAACTAAATAATTAAAAAACGTCATTGGATGCTTTACCCTTTTATGATCAACTAGCTGTTGCCCGCGACTTCATCCGCGGCAATTTCTGTTATTATAATTAATTAGTATAGATGAATAATTTTCCCCCGATTTTAAAACATTTTCTATCGATGCTTCGCTCCTATTGGTCGCAACGTAATGTTTTATAGCCTAAAGCCTTCCTCAATAAATGGACTATCCAACATAAAAAGAATTTTCCAATTTGAACCAGTAGTTCCTGACATTAGCGCGTTCAAACAAACAAACAAGCTCTTCAGCTTTATAATATTATAGTAGGTATAGAAGATATAAATTAGCCGTGTGGTATCCGGCAGAGTAGAATAGGACCACTCCAAGACTTCCCGTGGATGTCGTAGAAGGCGACTGAGGAAATACAAGCTAAACAAAGCTTATAAACATTTTTTTTAACCCGACTTTGTTTTGAATATTCATTGCTTCAGGTTCTTGAAATAATGTTTTATCTAAGTAAATAATAAATAAGAAAAAAAAACTTAATTCATTGAATTAAAAACAGATTATTTTAAAATAGTTTTGCCACCCACATCATCGATGTTATGAAAATAAACCTTGAAGCCGTGCCTTTATCAAAATCGCCCTTAATCAAAAATCACATACGGGAATATTGCATGGAAATGAATAATAAATAGGCGCTCGTCGCGTTGCTCAGTTTTCACTGGCGCTCAATTCGATAAAAGGACTGCTCAAGTAGCCGAGACATCTTCTCTAATGGAACATATGACATCATGCTACTTAAGGTTGGAATAATATTGTCAAAGGATAGTTGGTTGGTTAAACTTCAGAACAGAAATATTCAACTAAAATTGCAGAAATTGTGAAATGTGACGTATTTTTAAATCCCTAGTACAATTCGCTTAATTATATGCATCAAAATGATTTGTATAGTTGAGGTCGATCCTTGCACAACATTGTCGCCTTGTTGAATTTTGAAACAAATACATATGAAATTTAAAAATGATACATTTATTATGTTATATATAAATTCTCACATGAAAATATATTATAAAAATGCAGCAAAGTTCAGGACTAACTCTGGTAACTATATGACTCAAAAACACGATTGCGTAAAATTTTCTCGATATAAAGAAATTGCAAAGTTGCCTCCAAATCACGTCTAATTTACTCGGTATATAGCATTATTCACCAAATACATTAAAATTAACCTTGAAACTTTTGATTATTATTGCATTACAGATAAGGCAGCCATCATATGTTTTTATTTTTCGAATAACCCTTGAATATTCCTAAAAAACGAAAATATCCAAAGTAGCCAACGCGTTTAGACCATCCGCGTTTGTATCGCCACGCCGCCTGGCATATGTCGGGCTCTTAAGCAAGTCCATATTGCCGACCTGTTTTAGTCCCAAAATAGAAACAAGAATTATTTCGTTTGTTATATTAGAGAATTTACTTCTTTCTTTTCGTATCGATACTATTCTTTCCCTCCAGTATGTGGCAACTCTTATACCACTTTCGGATGCGAGGACACGTATTTCCTACACTAAAACAACGTCAAGAAACCTTGGATTCCTTCGAATAAATTCAAATCTATTAGGTAGAATAGAAGATATATTCCTTGATGGAAACATGTAGCATCTTTAGTTTCTTGTCTAGTTGGAATACTGACGAATCAAGCACGTGCTATTTCGTCGGGATTGCCGACTATAATTTCGTCAAGACCCCACTTTCAATGCGACTGCCGACTAGTCCGAAACTGCAGTCGGCAATCGCGACGAATTAGTACGTGAATGACCCATTTTTTTATTGATATAAATACTGATTAAGTTAAGTTGATAGATAGATAGTTGATTTTGTAAACTTAAAACGCATTTTTTACTCGTTGTATTTTTTTTTTACTAAATATTGGATAAGCCATTTGTCTCCCATCTCACCTGCTGGTAAGTTACGATGAATACGAGGATTTGTAGTATTCGGAAATTTGCAAAATTTCTAGTCCATATGCGTCTTTAGTAATATTTCTAGTATCGACATCATCATACCTAAATACTTGTGTTCAAATGTTTCCACAAAATTACTTACTCTTATTAAAAACCATAAATCATAACAACGTATTAAATGAATAGAGATAAAACACCAATTAACTACACATATAAATTAAACACACAACATCTAGATATTAGCCCCAGAGTGTATGGTTAAATAGCATAAGAAGTTAGGTTTTACAAAAGGAATCTGAACAAACAGAATGTATTAAAAATCACACACAACACACATGATGCGAGGAACAGTGAACACATATAGGTTTGTCCACAATACTTTGTTTTTAATATACGTTACACCTGTCAAAAAAAAAAACAACGTTTTGCACTCCGGGTGTGCTGGCCGAATTGAAAACTCGCCTTTACGGCTGTCTCAGGTCACGTGTCCGTCTTACTAATTTTCGATCAGGTCACGTGTCCTGACGCGAATTTAACATTTTTTACCCATAGCAAAAAGTGCACAACGCCGCTAAAAAAGTTTTACCTCAAAAATAGCTCAAAATGTGGACAAACCCATCCTAGACTAACACTGCGTAAGACGGAATAACGAGATCAATAATTGACACACATTTGTACTAAAGCAATATTTTTTCCTGTGATTTTTTTTTACGCTGTGCTGTGTGTGTCATGAACCTAGTGGAGTGAGTTAAAAAAGTGCGTCACACAACTTCAAATTCGAAATTCGAAACATAAACAAGTTCATTCCGAAACCGAATATTTGATTTGTCTGCGGGTGGTGAGTGGGTGATTTAGAAAATGTATTTACAAAGTGAAGCCCCAAACACACGGAAGGGTTAGCGTGGCGTAAATTGAGAATGGTGAATAATTCATAGACATTTTTGAATTACCTTGACCATTTCACGAAATACGACGGTCAGCCGATAGCGCGGGACGCCCAGGTCCAAATATACACCAAGCAATATAGGCACTTGTTTTTTTAACACTAGTTTACTATTGTCTATTATTGTCTTCGTCCGTAGTTCAGGAAAAAAGCGGGTCCTGAAAATCAAAATTACACTTAAGGACACACATAATAGATTTTTAACTTACTTAACATTACCTATATCTGAAGTTTATTAGGTTTGAACGTTTAAAATATGCCCTTACAGTTGACAAAATACAGAACAAAGTAGAAATTAAGCTTTTTCGTAATTTAACTGAAATGAGATCGGGATATTGAGCGCAGTTCATCTCAGTTATTTCTTCTTTCATTTAACGTGAACTCACTTTCGTATTCAGCTGAAAAACGAACATTACAACCCCGATCTCTGTGAAGTCAAATTACATCCCACATTTTAAAACAGTTCGTTCAGGAATCGATAACACATCGAATGAAATGAAAACATCGTTACATTGTAGAGTCTTTCTCGATCGACTAACAGCGTTTCTCAACCTATTTGGGAACTTAGGTTCCTTTTAACACCTTTCACCCTGAAAATAGGTCAAATATTTTACGACGTATTCCGAGTTGAGGAATTTTCTTATCAAAAGACGAAAAATGTCATCACGTTCGAACACTAGGAGGTTATTTGGCGAGAAAACAGACATCAGGGTTTTATCAGACCTTTTCTAAAAGTAAACCTTAAAAACGTGTTAAAAGCAAAAAACAGCGAAATATTTTATTTAAACAAGGTGTACAGTTTTATGACACTTTTGAAATGTTTTAAGGAACGGCATGTTTGCTAAACACACTTTGTGAACCACTGTACTCTTAGATTGGAATACTGGTTTAAAATATAAGTGGCTGTGGAAGCCTTCAAGGCAACATGTCTGGTTAAACGAAGGAAGTAATAGAGCCCCCATTTATTAGTGAAGCTACATATTGGCGCATTTTTCGTATCAAGCGATTCGAGTTAGCTCACTGAAATCAGTTTACGGGCTTTGATCGGATATTACTTTAAAGAAGTTTAGTAGGAAAAGATTGGTTAAACAGCTTTTACGAAAATAAACTTATAAATTTTTAACGAAATTTAATTGATAGTGGTTTTAAGTGTACTGATACCGCGTGTTACATTTTTCATTAAATTCTGGGAACTCGAAAAATCTTCAAACCTCCCATAAAATTGCGTTGACTGAACACATTTGTATGGGAATATACAAGGTCCATTTAAATTAAGCACAAATATTTTAAGGGCTGGGTCCCATAGGTCAAAGAAATGCTTTAGTAGCAAATTTTAAGAAATCGACACGCTAGTTTTTTTTTTTATTTTTTCAAACAAAATAATTATTTTTTTTATTAAAATCGTAAAATCAGCTGTTTTGATCGTCGAGGTCAGTGACCTAGTATCCATAGTAGATAATAGTAAAAAGTTATTGGCCAAAAAAGTGGTTATTTGTACACAGGGTGTTTTTTCATTTTTTATTTTAAATGTTCAGGTTTAGATATCTCAAAAAATAGCGTGTCGATTTTTTTTTATTTTGCTTCTATAGCATTTTTCTAGCTTATGGGAGTCAGCCTTTAAAATATTTGCGCTTAATTTAAATTGACCTTATATATGTTATAGTAATTCTGTGCGTTTTTTTCCACACACACACCAACAACAGCCTAGTTCTTAAATGTTAGAGATAAAAGTTTCATAGAAAAAATTGTTTATATTGATGGGCTGATCAACCACCTTCGAGGCTTTGTTGAGAGGAAATTTATACGTGATGTAAGTATTTATTAACGTCCCGCTATTTTACAGCTTGTTACATATTTTAAAGTTTCCATAATATCCGAAATATTATAACATATGTATTAGAACCGTCCTAAAAGGTACTAAAACTGCGAAAGTAAGGCGCCAAACAAACGAGCAGCACTTTGCTGTCGACCAGTCAACTGCAAGCTGTCGACAGATATAACTGCAGCTGTCGAAAAAGCCAACTGCAGCTGTCGACACTGTTTGGCAGCACAATTCGACCGATGCAGTCCACCAATAACTACAAAATTGCTGCATTTTGCTGTCGACCAGTCAACTGCAAGCTATCGACAGCTGCCGTTGGCTTTTTCGACGGCTGCAGTTGTCTCTGTCGACAGTTTGCAGTTGACTGGTCGACAGCAAAGTGCTGCTCGTCTGTTTGGTGTCTAACTGTCTTGTATTTTTTTCCATTTTAACTATTACACCGATTGTCATCAAAAGTTTTATACACGCAGTCAGGGGTCGGAAAAGGACATACCTATCATATCGTATAAAAACAATTGATCCCAAGGGATCGACATTAATGCGAGCGAAGCCGCGAGTGAAAGCCAGTAAACTATATTTGTCTTATTTTTTAACTCATGTTGTTGTTACCACGACACATCTGGTCATTAATTACCTAATATTTTTTGAAGAATTTCACCTAAAAGTATAAATATAAATGTTCATAAAAATTTCTTGATTTTGTTTATTGACACTTGTAAAAAAATACTTCCTACTTCACTGCAATCTGAATACATCCACATGACCTAGTTTCCTTTACAACCTGAACTCGATGTGATCATTAGTCAAAAGGCTGGAGAGATATTAATAGACGAGTAACATAATTAAAATGTTACAACTATTTATAGAAGCAAGATAAATTATATGCTATTATGAACGTTGTATAACTTTCTATGGATTGAAGTATCTTTTTTTTTTATATTAAATGTGTTTACTCTTGACCATAATCTAGGCCAAAGGCAAAGATATGGTCTAGGATCGAGCGAGTTCACCCAGAAGAAGCCTATGCCTAGGCCTAAGCCTTGAAGTATCTTTTTTTTTATTAAAACTAACGCGAGATAATAACATTATTTATATGTGAATTACGAGTTACCCACGTACGAAGTCAGCTACAGGCCATGTTTCAACCTCATCTGGAAGTCTTCCTCAGGGCGAATGTGAACCGAGACGCGCGCACGGAGTCATCCCGATTCGCAAACATGTCGGCCTGTAGCTGACTTCGTACGTGAGTAACCCGTAATTCACATTTAAATAAAGAACGAAGTATCCTTGGGACTGGCCTACGTTCAGCAGTCGACTTCTTACAGATGAAAAATGATGAACTATATGCATTTATTAGTTAAAACTATTATTAAACTAAAAATAAAAACTGATTTTAATAATATTGCATAATTTTTACCAGAAAAAAAAAATATAAATGGCTGAAATAAACGAAATGGTTAAGTCTGGTGTTGTCATTATATTTTATTGTATTTTTGTTATAACCAGAGTATGGTACAATTTGGGTACAATGTACCTTGTCAAGCTGTGTTTGAGTCCCTAGTGAATAAAAGCGTATTTTAGACCCTGCTTTTGGGGAACTGTTCTTTGTTTTTTTGAATTAATTATGAAATTATTATATCAATAACTGTACAATGTTTCTAGTCACGTGAAGATTAAGTATACTCTGCGGCGGAAATATTCTTACATCTGGAAAAGTGACAGCATTATATTCTAATAACATTAAAATAAAACTTATTTCTGAGTCCCTCTCCAGAAAGAGAGAGAAGAGAGATTTAAAAATGTTTTTTACTAATACTTTTTTCACAGTATTAAAAAAGGTTAACAAGAGAGTATCGTAGTCTAGAACCTTTCTCGTCGCAGTATGGTAAAGTCGTCTCTGCAACGGAAACATTCTCAAATCGTCAAAATTCGTCAGCCTAATTAAATTCTAATATCATTAAAAAAAACTTATTTCTCTGTCCTTGTCCATGAATAGAGTCTTAAAGCGTTTTCTATTAGGACCACTACTACAAAACCTAAAACAAATAAACAAGTGACTTTATCTTAATGTACAATGTTTTTACTCGTAGTCACGTCAGGATTAATTTGTTTCTGCAACGGAAACATTCGCGCCTTGGAATGGGAAACAGCTTTAGATCGGAAGATTACTCCTTTATTTCCAAAAAATTATTATAGAGTAGTCACTGTTTCATTTTACTATATGAAAGTGAATTTATTTGTTACTCTTTTACGCGTTACCTATTGAATCACGAAAATTTGCATACACTCATTGAATTAGAAAAACTATGGAAGCAGCATTGCGCTCAAAAACTGACATCACGCAAAGTAGATCAAAGCGAGCGGGGCTTAAATAATAATAAATAATATCAGTATGTAAGGGTAGTAAGGATATGGAAGTTGTGAAACAATTCCTTTTAAAAATGATTATTGCCATATCGTGTAACTATTAAATTTAATTTTAAAGGTCTGGAATAAAAGCAAAAACGTAGAATGTGCCAGCTGCTTCTCTTCCAGCTCAGACCGTAGAATTCGGTCAAGGGATTGACCGAAAATTTAAAGAATCATGATAATAGACGAACTAGCACCCAGTCTCTATTTTGATGCCGTTTTCCACCTTTACGACCAACACGCTAAACGTGGCCCTTCGATCTTATGACCTTAGGCTCTGTGTGCCCCGTAAGAGATAAGACGTGATAATATGTATGTATATATTAATTTAAACAACACGTTATCTACACTAAACAACACGTAAACAACACTTAAACTTAGCACAGCTACAATCTTTCGCGACTAAGTCGTCTTTGCGGCGGAAGCATTCGTGTCCGGAACTCGGGAACAACTGTTGAACGGACGTTTCCTACTGCAATATAAAACAATCTTGCTGTTTTTAAGCGCAAACGTGTTTGTCGGATTTATCCGACGTTCGCGGTCAAAGGGTTAAATAACTTTTGCCAATTCATATTTGATTCGTAAATCAAAGTATTCTTTTTTCCCTGTCATGTTAGATTACATTAGCACTATTACAGGCATAATATGTTATTTTTGTATTCGTAACTACACGTTTTTAACTTTTAACAATTTCTTATCCTCTCATAGAACGAAATATCTTTGGGGGAGATCTTTGTCCAATAGTGGACTTTTTTACGGCTGTAATGATGATGATGATAATTTATTTATAATACAATACAACATATATATTTGCATCCTCAGCTATATTTCAATACTGTTTCATCATCATCATCATCATCATCAGGTCTTTTTAGTCTCCACTGCAGGAGCATGACCCTCTCTGTACTACCGGAGCCATACTTGGCCAGAGCAGACAGAGGATTTGGCCTACACTCTCCTCGCTGGCCAGACGGGTTGGAGAGGTCTCATTGATGTTTATGAGCTTTGTTTAGCTTGTATTTCCTAAGTCGCCTCTTATGACCTTCATGGGAAGACTAGGAAGTGGTCCTATTCTACTCTGCTGTTTATGCTAAGTTTATTTTTTAATAATCAAGAAATTTTGTGTGTCAATAAATAAATAAAAATTATGAATGAAACTTGCTTAAATAGTATGGGTTAAATCTTGCTAGTTTAGTTGATTACTATCTCAGTAAGCCTCAGACTACAGACACATCTAATGATAGAGAAGTTCAGAGAACTCTTCTACAGGTACTGTTAGTACCTTAATTAGTTAGTACATTAATGGTAAGTACCGCCATTTGTTAAAATGAAAAAAATGTATATGACGTATTAATCGATATTTTTTAATCGTGACGTGCAACTGATAACATATGGGTGACATACCTTTCACCTTCCAATATGTCTGCAATGATTTCTGAACCTTAATTGTCTGTTTTTATATTATCTTTTTTTTCTATTTTCTTATGTTGTTTGTTTTTAATTACTAGTGCCTTATTATTGTTACGTATATTGTGTGTAAGTTTAGAAGGTGACGGCTGAAAATCAGTGTTGTATAGTACAGTCTAATACTGAGCCGTCACCTTTTGTTATACTGATAGCATGGCACCGCCTTCTTCTCCTTCAATTTATTATTTTTGTGTTATATTGTGCTCTTATGATTGTGTGGTGCCATCACGTGTTGCACTAAATAACATTCATTTAATTTCATTACCAATAGGTAATTAAGTTTGTTTAAATATCAATCAATAGAATTGCTCTTCTTCATGGTAACATTCAAGTCTTCTTTCAAGTCATTCCAAGTCTTACCGTGGATGTCTTAAGAGGCGACTTAGGAAATACAAGCGAAACAAAGCTCATAAACATTAATGAGACCTCTCCAACCCGTCTGGTCAGCGAGGAGAGTGTAGGCCAAATCCTCTGTGTACTCTGGCCAAGTATGGCTCCGGTAGTACAGAGAGGGTCATGCTCCTGCAGTGGAAACTACAAAGACTTGATGATGATGATGATGATGGTGGTAACATTCGTCTCAACGAAAACTCAAGTCTTATAACTTTAGATTTGACAGCTCCGTGGCGCAGTGGTTAAACGAATGGTTGCCCGAGTTCGATCCCCGGCCAGGTCAAGATGGAAAATGATTTTTTTCAGATTTACCTGGGTCTTGAATGTTTATCTATATATGTATTTGCTAAAAAATATAGTATCGTTGAGTTAGTATCCCATAACACAAGTCTCGAACTTACCTTGGGGCTAGCTCAATCTGTGTGATTTGTCCGTTTATATTTATTATATTTATTTAGATTGCTCATACTCATTTCAGGAGTTTCACTAACACCTTCAATAACAAACTTTAAAGATACGACTGTTATAAAACAGTATAAAAAGGTCGTATGTTTTAAAACATACAAGAGTTTCCGCATACAACATTGTTGAAACACTGAACCAAATTCTAAGTCGCGGTCCTACAATAAAATTTAAGCTTGGCAAGTCAGGTGTGCGCGTTTCTTTCAATGTTACTTCCACAAGCCATACTAACTCGTACATTAAGAGTGTATGGTCATTAAAACGTCACATTTTTAACACATGTGTAAATAGTTGAAAACTAACAACAAAGTAAAATACAAATTAAATTCACGGTAGTGATCCAACTCGACAGCTCGACTGTGTGGATTTTCCTGAATTTACCTGTATTTCTGCGAGCTTGACTTATCCGCTTTAGCGCTCATGCAGAATTTCAATTTTTGGACTGCATTTTTTACCAATCATGGACTGTGACTACAAAGTGCAAAAATGACAAAAACAGAACAGACGCTCAATCTGCAAAAGAGGTATTATCTTTTTTTTGAGGAGCGCGATGGCCCAGTGGTCGTGAGCATTAATAGCGCTTACGTAAGTTAAGCAACCCTAGGCGCAGACCCCACTGTGATGGGTGACCGCAAGTTACGAACAATTCTCGTGCGTTTCCGTGTTTCGGAAGGCAAATTAAGATGTTGGTCCCGGCTGTCATCATTGATGGCAGTTGTTAAGCTATGTCAGATGCCTTTAGGCAGCTTGAAAAATCTGACACCAGGGTTGGCCAATTACGCATTCGAAAAAATGTTTTTATTGTAAACCTGTTAGCTGGCTTACTGTTAGTTTGTGTAAGTGTTACGGACATGGCACCAGTGTCAGATTTTTCAAGCTGCATTCATAGCATTCCGTCACGCCCGTTAATATTGCACGATATACTATCCCCATTTCACTCTTTGACACTTTGACGGACACTGAATGAGACACAATACAAGTTTTATTGTTATGTATGCTATAGCAGTTGACTGTCCAGGAATGAATTAATATTAGGGAAAATAAGACAGCCATTGTAAAAACATTGCCGCGCTGACCATGCTGCGAGGGCTGCTACCGCTTACTGAACTTTTTAACACGATTGCCAAGAATAGAGCGTATTGTTTTACGGAGACGCAAATTTTTTTAAATCTCTGGTTTTACGAGTATCATATGAATGTATCATTTTTATTATTATTGTTTCAGCCAGCATGTAAGTAGGTATATATAGGGTTTCTTTATGCCTCAACTATTTAGGACATATGGGGTGTCGATATTTGACTTAACATTTTTGACAGTAGTGAAATAATTTTCTTTAAAAAAAATACCCCAGAACATAAACAAAAAAATTTTTTTAACGCGCGATTCAACCAACCCAAACCTAACGTGGTAAAAGCTTACTTTAAAAGCAAGAGGAAATTCGTAGAATCAGGTACATCTATAGTATAATTTATAAAATCTTTCTAAAGCTGCATTTCCAATAAAGATGTGCCGGGGAAGCGAAGCGGTGCGAAGATGCGTTTTGAGGCAGTGAAAATGAGTGCGCAAAAGAACTGTGCGGTACGAAGAAGTATAGTGAAGCCTTCGATCATACATTCCTGGGCGAAGCTATGCAATATATGTAGCTTTGCATAGCGAGCTCGTTTCAAAGTAATATTGTTTGTTGACAATTTCACAAATCTATCCAGATTTGTCTGTCTAGCGAGACAGTTTCCACCAAAGCTATGTTAATCGAGAAACTATTGGTAGAATATCCATGTTACAACGCATCAGCACCTTTGTTACTGCAGATGTCCATGGGCGACGGTGACCACTTCCCATCAGGTGGCTCGTCTGCTCGTTTGCCGTCAAATATACATAAAAATAAATAAACTATTGGTAGACACGCGGGAGATGGCCAAGTATGGCCCATTAGTACAGAGAGGGTCGTGCTCCTGTAGTGGAGACTGAAAAGGACCTGATGATGATGATGATGATGAGACACGCGGAAGATGCATAAATAAACGTTTCCCTTGCACACCGCATCGCTCCATCGCGCAGCTTTAGTGAAAAAACAGTCGCGTACCGGAAGCAGCTGTTCACCGGACGTTTTATTGGCGAGATCACGAACCTTGGTGACATTGTTCCAGTTTAGACTTTAAATGTTAATATTACATTGGAAGTTTTTGATAAATATTAATTAGAAGCCGATTGAATTTTAAAACGGTTGAATCATGGAACCCGAAAGCTATGAGACTTGTCATATATTTATATTTGTCACGGTGGCAATAATAGATTTTGTATCAAATATATCTGTTTTTTATTTTCAATTTTTATTGTTTATATTGTACATATTCTTGATTTGATAATGTTGACAGATCACACACACTAAATGTTTCGTACCATCACACAAAATTTAACAATGAAAACTCTATCGTTCTTGATTATTTGATGTACCTATTTTTGACGGCTCAGTAATAAATAATCAGCATCTTAGGAAGAATTAAGAAAAAACGCAAAACAAAACTTATATAACGCCAATATACACATTCTGAGCTTGCACATTTCTTTCTATTACGGTCCAAAAGATATGTATCTTTATCTGTAACCAATGGGTTGAGGGACTGCGGAGGTTTAGCAATACCCTTTGTTTTTTTTTATTATTTCGAGTAGGTGTCACGGTCAATCGACCATGCACACCCTGGTGTCAGAGTTCTTCGGAACCGCCTCTCGGCCTCTGACGTGGTTCCTTTAACGACTACCAGATGGCAGCCGGGACCACCGGCTTAACGTGCCTTCCGAAGCACGGAATCATCTTTATTATCAGACAATCAGGTGATTCAAGCCTGCAATGTCCTAACCAAACTGGAAACAACTAAACAAAGTATGCTTCCGGTGGGAATCGTACCCACGACCCCCGGGTCAACAGGCAAACGCCTTAACCACTGGACCACGGAGGCTGTTACCCTTTGGTACCCTTGGGATATGGAACCCTGAAAAGCCTAACCCTAAAACTGCCCTGGTTGCCACATTGATGAATTCATTGGTTAAGACTGCGATTGAATCTGGACTAGTTCGTTTTTACTATTAAGCGGCCAGGCGTTTTCTTCCGTACAATAAAGATTAAACATTTTGAATTGTGTCATATTGTTGGCAGAGTAAGCCTCAGTGGGCGGAAATGGGCGTCGTCTCCACCGAATTGCCGGAACTTGGCCGGACGCTTCCGACGACGCAGACTCATTGGCGGTTTGGATTTCAATATCGTGTCAAATACAAGTTGCTGCTGGGTTGATAATGAAGTAAATATGACATTGAACATCTAATATTGTTGACAGGGTTAATTTTTATGAGATTGCTATCTTCACCATAGTATTACCGGAACTTGTACTTGATTATGTTTTCAGTTTTTCACATAATGATTAATAAAAAAAATTGGAGGAGGATCGGGGATGAAGAGAGTTGGAGTAGGAGAGAGGTATGCTCTATACCAAGGCTGACCGAACAGCCAGCCCAGGTATCGCTGGAGCGAAGTAGTGATGGCGGATCGACGATAACCAGCACAGGACTGAGAATGCTGTCGTTCTCGTGTGCTGGAGGTCAAGACTCACTTTGAGTCGTTGAGGCAAGATATTAAGCAAGTAAGAAAGGGATTAGAAAAAGCCACACTGCTGTTTTTGCGTTCCATTGCTACATACTTATGAGACCATTAAGAGCCCGCCATATGCCAGGCGGCGTGGCGATACAAACGCGGATGGTCTAAACGCGTTGGCTACTTTGGATATTTTCGTTTTTTAGGAATATTCAAGGGTTATTCGAAAAAGAAAAATATATGATGGCTGCCTTATCTGTAATGCAATAATAATCAAAAGTTTCAAGGTTAATTTTAATGTATTTGGTGAATAATACTATATACCGAGTAAATTAGACGTGATTTGGAGGCAACTTTGCAATTTTTTTCTATCGAGAAAATTTAACGCATTTGTGTTTTTGAGTCATATAGTTACCAGAGTTAGTCCTGAACTTTGCTGCATTTTTATTTCAACTTGAGTATTTAATTATTATTGATATAACAGTCAATCATGCAAAGCAGTGTGAGGTAGTACGGACCCTTAACTATTTTTATAAAATTTACAAAAAGTATCGCCAAGTGTTTTAAATTCAAATTACGCGAGATGAAAACCTAACTGGTAACGTTTTGATTTAACGGTAACTGTAATATTTCGTGGCAACATACAACTAACATTGTTTATTAGGGCGCCAAAGGAAAGTAACATAAAAATGTTTTGTTATCGCCGGAAAGGACAATACAAATTTTAATTAGCTCGACATCATTACGGCACGTTTGCTTTGTTTGTTTGTTCACACTTAAAATACTCCAAGCAGAAAACCAACATATTGTTTCTGTACAGATAGTAGAACAATTATTTTCAGGAAATATTTTTCTCTTTCATAATTACGTAAAGTACATACATTGAGATTGGTCTCTAATAAAAGTTGAGCATTATATTTTGGTAACTTTCCTACCAAATGTAAAAAGAGGAAAATCTAAGAGAATTGTAACACATAGAGATACCATTTGTGCCTGGATAAGTTTGACACCAACCTGCAGCCACGAATTTAATCATTATTCTTGCTGACCCTACCACAGAATCGTGCGTAAAACAAGTGACACGCGAACCTCCAATTACGGCCTATGGTGTTAAAAATTAATATTCCGGCTCTTTCCCGCACAAGCACTATCTATTGTTCCTTTTTCACAACGCTGTCGATAAACGGTGGGGAGCACGCCGCAATGGATGGCGATCATTTTATAAAATGACAGGTTATCGGTACAGTTCGACCGATAGTTTTCCATTTTGACACAAAAATACGTCATTAAAAAAAGACATTCCATCGTAATTTTAGTCTCTGTGTATTTTTAAAACAGGTAGTCGTATTATATAGTTTGTTGCAAGGGTTTTGGCGTAAAGAGAGACGGACGTAGAATATCATTCATTTCGGAAAAATGCTGTTCCCGAGGGATTGATATTAACGCGAGCGGAGCCGCGAGCAAAAGCTGGTACCTTAAGTGTTATTTTTCTGTTGATGAAGAAAGCCACCTACTAAATTCAATTCCATAAAGAACTTTCAACGAGTCATATGTTGTTTTACAAGTATAATAAGACTCGTATAAAACGCGGCTCACCCCAAAACTTACAAGCACCTCGAGTGTCCCCAGCTTACAGAAACTTTTCCAAGTCAGTTAAAAAGAGCTATCCCCATCAATTGTCACCTGTAAGCAATAAGCAGAAATGACGACACAAAGTTGCCTATTGGAGGGCCTTTATTAGAAAACTTTTATAGGGCACATGGAAAAATAAAGTTGTTGTACGTGGAATGGGACATAATGGTCGCCCGCGGGTTGGGTAAAACTATCATTGATTACCCCTCTTTTAGGGTTAAACAGGTCGAAATAAACCTGCTGAAAATAAGAGTTTTCTATAGGCTCGGGTCAAAGTTGTTAACAGAATGTATTTTTTGCAACAAAACAATTTCAATGCCTATTTACATTGTTCACAATAAAAATAGGCATTGAAATTGTTTGTTGTCAAATATGAATGATTTCTTAGAATATTGTAATTTTTTTGAAGAGCATGAAAATTCTTCTTCTTCTGCCTTATCCTTATCCCACTATTTATGTGAGGTCGGCACAGAATGTAAGCTTCTTCCATTTCGATCTATCTCCAGTCAACTCGCCCGACACTCCCTTCGTACTCATATCCTCCTTTACACATTCCATCCAACGTTGAAGAGCATGAAAATTACGGATATTAAATAATTTTAGTGTACTGATTTTGTTTGATTTTAATAAAACTTGGAAAGAGACATGCTTATCTAAAATCCGGACGTGGATGCTACGATTTTTTATTTTTATTTTTACTAAATGTTGTATTAGGCATTTGTCTCCAATCTCACCTGATGGTAAGTGACGTTGAAGAAGAATTAATTAATATTTTTTTTAATACGAAGATATTTGTACTGTAGAATGTGTTATAAATTAAATGGCGATATAATTTATAACTTTTATGGGCGAGCTCCGTTGCGCAGTGCTTAACACGTCAGCTGCGACATAAGTGTTCCCGGATTCGATCCCCGGCCAGGTCAAGATGGAAAACGATCTTTTTCAGATTGTCCCGGGTCTTGGATGTTTATCTATATAAGTATCTATTATGAAATATAGTTTCGTTGTATTAGTATCCTATTCTAGCTCAATTTGTGTGTTATATCCCCATATATTTTTATTTATGAAATACGGGTATATTAGTATTCATGTTGTTTTCGAGCACTAAAAAGTATTGGTTATTTGTAAAAAGATTTACCTTTTTACACTCCAGTTCCTCAAAATATGAAAATACTAGCTTTCGCCCGTGGCTCCGCTCGCGTCAATGTCAATCCCTCGGGAACAGTACTTTTTTCCAAGACAAAATATACCCTATGTCCTTCTCAGTACCTCTCAAAACGGGTATGCAAAATTTCATGATGATCGGTTCAGTAATAACGGCGTGAAAGCGTTACAAACAAGGAAATAAAGAAACTAAATTAAAAAAAACTCACTAATATTAGTTAGGAAAATTAGGATTACGTTGCCTTATTAACTAAGCGACATAGTTTCGATTAAATTGGCAGATATGTACAACCAAACATGTGTTTCATATAACACTACTAGCTTTCGCCCGCGGCGTCGCCCGCGTCAATGACGATCCCTCGGGAATAGTACTTTTTCCCGGGATAAAAGGTAGCCTATGTCCTTCTCCGTACTCCAGAGAACATGTATGCAAAATTTCATGATGATCGGTTTAGTAGTTACGGCGTGAAAGCGTAACAAACAAACAAACAAACTCACTTTCGCATTTATAATATTAGTAAGGATAAGGATTAACTCAATCTAGATATAATAAAAATGTACTGTAGTTATGAACTTACTTTACATCACATCCATATCTCGATGGTATTGGCATGTAAAAACATAATGAACCTGTATTTTAACGGTAGCTACTAGTGTGTTAAACAATGTAAATATATTTGTTATTCCAAAACATAAGCCTCTCGAAGTGATTCTTATTGAAAATAAACTTTTTGATATTCAATAAAATTAAATCCCGTGCGAATGCACGAGAAGTACTAAAAAATAACATAAAATTTCTTTGATATTAAATCCTAATCCTAACTACTATTATAAATGCGAAAGTGAGTTTGTTTGTTTGTTTATTTGTTTATTTGTTTGTTTGTTTATTTGTTTGTTTGTTTGTTACGCTTTCACGCCGTAACTACTGAACCGATCATCATGAAATTTTGCATACAAGTTTTCTGGAGTGCGGAGAAGGACATAGGCTACCTTTTATCCCGGGAAAAAGTACTATTCCCGAGGGATCGACATTAACGCGGGCGGAGCCGCGGGCGAAAGCTAGTATTTTATAAAATTAAAGATAATTATAAGTAACCATTAAGTTAATGAAGAAAATCGTCTCCTCTAAAATTCTAATAAAAAACAACGGGTTACACTCCGGGAGCGCCGCCGGAAGTTAAAACTCGCCTTTTCGATCAGGTCACGTGTCCTGATGCGAGTTTAACATTTTACCCATCCTTAAATGTGCACAACACAGCTAAAGATATTATCACTTCAAAAATAATAAAAAACACTACGAATGAAAATGTAAATATTATTTATGATTGGTGACTCTGAGTTTATTTCCATTTGTTTTAGTTTCAAATAAACATAAATCTCTTCTTTTGAGGGGCAGATGAGCCATTATCCTCACCGCGAAACAAAGCAACTATTTGTCGATGTTTTTTTGCTATATGATTTCTCAAACTATTTTTTAAATTAATATTATTTCAGCGTTTATTTTTTGCGAGTAGATGCAATAAAGAGATTTTTACCGAATTGAACCGGCGCTTGACGTAGTTTTTGTCAAAGGTGTATTTTTTAATAAGTATTTGTTGTTTAATTTTTAACTAAACGTACAACATTTAATTATGCAAGCTCATATCACATTCAATCATTGACTTTTGAAATGATCAAAAGCTCTCGGCCTCTGACGTGGTTCCTTTAACGACTACCAGATGGCAGCCGGGACCACCGGCTTAACGTGCCTTCCGAAGCACGGAATCATCTTTATTATCAGACAATCAGGTGATTCAAGCCTGCAATGTCCTAACCAAACTGGAAACAACTAAACAAAGTATGCTTCCGGTGGGAATCGTACCCACGACCCCCGGGTCAACAGGCAAACGCCTTAACCACTGGACCACGGAGGCTGTTACCCTTTGGTACCCTTGGGATATGGAACCCTGAAAAGCCTAACCCTAAAACTGCCCTGGTTGCCACATTGATGAATTCATTGGTTAAGACTGCGATTGAATCTGGACTAGTTCGTTTTTACTATTAAGCGGCCAGGCGTTTTCTTCCGTACAATAAAGATTAAACATTTTGAATTGTGTCATATTGTTGGCAGAGTAAGCCTCAGTGGGCGGAAATGGGCGTCGTCTCCACCGAATTGCCGGAACTTGGCCGGACGCTTCCGACGACGCAGACTCATTGGCGGTTTGGATTTCAATATCGTGTCAAATACAAGTTGCTGCTGGGTTGATAATGAAGTAAATATGACATTGAACATCTAATATTGTTGACAGGGTTAATTTTTATGAGATTGCTATCTTCACCATAGTATTACCGGAACTTGTACTTGATTATGTTTTCAGTTTTTCACATAATGATTAATAAAAAAAATTGGAGGAGGATCGGGGATGAAGAGAGTTGGAGTAGGAGAGAGGTATGCTCTATACCAAGGCTGACCGAACAGCCAGCCCAGGTATCGCTGGAGCGAAGTAGTGATGGCGGATCGACGATAACCAGCACAGGACTGAGAATGCTGTCGTTCTCGTGTGCTGGAGGTCAAGACTCACTTTGAGTCGTTGAGGCAAGATATTAAGCAAGTAAGAAAGGGATTAGAAAAAGCCACACTGCTGTTTTTGCGTTCCATTGCTACATACTTATGAGACCATTAAGAGCCCGCCATATGCCAGGCGGCGTGGCGATACAAACGCGGATGGTCTAAACGCGTTGGCTACTTTGGATATTTTCGTTTTTTAGGAATATTCAAGGGTTATTCGAAAAAGAAAAATATATGATGGCTGCCTTATCTGTAATGCAATAATAATCAAAAGTTTCAAGGTTAATTTTAATGTATTTGGTGAATAATACTATATACCGAGTAAATTAGACGTGATTTGGAGGCAACTTTGCAATTTTTTTCTATCGAGAAAATTTAACGCATTTGTGTTTTTGAGTCATATAGTTACCAGAGTTAGTCCTGAACTTTGCTGCATTTTTATTTCAACTTGAGTATTTAATTATTATTGATGTAACAGTCAATCATGCAAAGCAGTGTGAGGTAGTACGGACCCTTAACTATTTTTATAAAATTTACAAAAAGTATCGCCAAGTGTTTTAAATTCAAATTACGCGAGATGAAAACCTAACTGGTAACGTTTTGATTTAACGGTAACTGTAATATTTCGTGGCAACATACAACTAACATTGTTTATTAGGGCGCCAAAGGAAAGTAACATAAAAATGTTTTGTTATCGCCGGAAAGGACAATACAAATTTTAATTAGCTCGACATCATTACGGCACGTTTGCTTTGTTTGTTTGTTCACACTTAAAATACTCCAAGCAGAAAACCAACATATTGTTTCTGTACAGATAGTAGAACAATTATTTTCAGGAAATATTTTTCTCTTTCATAATTACGTAAAGTACATACATTGAGATTGGTCTCTAATAAAAGTTGAGCATTATATTTTGGTAACTTTCCTACCAAATGTAAAAAGAGGAAAATCTAAGAGAATTGTAACACATAGAGATACCATTTGTGCCTGGATAAGTTTGACACCAACCTGCAGCCACGAATTTAATCATTATTCTTGCTGACCCTACCACAGAATCGTGCGTAAAACAAGTGACACGCGAACCTCCAATTACGGCCTATGGTGTTAAAAATTAATATTCCGGCTCTTTCCCGCACAAGCACTATCTATTGTTCCTTTTTCACAACACTGTCGATAAACGGTGGGGAGCACGCCGCAATGGATGGCGATCATTTTATAAAATGACAGGTTATCGGTACAGTTCGACCGATAGTTTTCCATTTTGACACAAAAATACGTCATTAAAAAAAGACATTCCATCGTAATTTTAGTCTCTGTGTATTTTTAAAACAGGTAGTCGTATTATATAGTTTGTTGCAAGGGTTTTGGCGTAAAGAGAGACGGACGTAGAATATCATTCATTTCGGAAAAATGCTGTTCCCGAGGGATTGATATTAACGCGAGCGGAGCCGCGAGCAAAAGCTGGTACCTTAAGTGTTATTTTTCTGTTGATGAAGAAAGCCACCTACTAAATTCAATTCCATAAAGAACTTTCAACGAGTCATATGTTGTTTTACAAGTATAATAAGACTCGTATAAAACGCGGCTCACCCCAAAACTTACAAGCACCTCGAGTGTCCCCAGCTTACAGAAACTTTTCCAAGTCAGTTAAAAAGAGCTATCCCCATCAATTGTCACCTGTAAGCAATAAGCAGAAATGACGACACAAAGTTGCCTATTGGAGGGCCTTTATTAGAAAACTTTTATAGGGCACATGGAAAAATAAAGTTGTTGTACGTGGAATGGGACATAATGGTCGCCCGCGGGTTGGGTAAAACTATCATTGATTACCCCTCTTTTAGGGTTAAACAGGTCGAAATAAACCTGCTGAAAATAAGAGTTTTCTATAGGCTCGGGTCAAAGTTGTTAACAGAATGTATTTTTTGCAACAAAACAATTTCAATGCCTATTTACATTGTTCACAATAAAAATAGGCATTGAAATTGTTTGTTGTCAAATATGAATGATTTCTTAGAATATTGTAATTTTTTTGAAGAGCATGAAAATTCTTCTTCTTCTGCCTTATCCTTATCCCACTATTTATGTGAGGTCGGCACAGAATGTAAGCTTCTTCCATTTCGATCTATCTCCAGTCAACTCGCCCGACACTCCCTTCGTACTCATATCCTCCTTTACACATTCCATCCAACGTTGAAGAGCATGAAAATTACGGATATTAAATAATTTTAGTGTACTGATTTTGTTTGATTTTAATAAAACTTGGAAAGAGACATGCTTATCTAAAATCCGGACGTGGATGCTACGATTTTTTATTTTTATTTTTACTAAATGTTGTATTAGGCATTTGTCTCCAATCTCACCTGATGGTAAGTGACGTTGAAGAAGAATTAATTAATATTTTTTTTAATACGAAGATATTTGTACTGTAGAATGTGTTATAAATTAAATGGCGATATAATTTATAACTTTTATGGGCGAGCTCCGTTGCGCAGTGCTTAACACGTCAGCTGCGACATAAGTGTTCCCGGATTCGATCCCCGGCCAGGTCAAGATGGAAAACGATCTTTTTCAGATTGTCCCGGGTCTTGGATGTTTATCTATATAAGTATCTATTATGAAATATAGTTTCGTTGTATTAGTATCCTATTCTAGCTCAATTTGTGTGTTATATCCCCATATATTTTTATTTATGAAATACGGGTATATTAGTATTCATGTTGTTTTCGAGCACTAAAAAGTATTGGTTATTTGTAAAAAGATTTACCTTTTTACACTCCAGTTCCTCAAAATATGAAAATACTAGCTTTCGCCCGTGGCTCCGCTCGCGTCAATGTCAATCCCTCGGGAATAGTACTTTTTTCCAAGACAAAATATACCCTATGTCCTTCTCAGTACCTCTCAAAACGGGTATGCAAAATTTCATGATGATCGGTTCAGTAATAACGGCGTGAAAGCGTTACAAACAAGGAAATAAAGAAACTAAATTAAAAAAAACTCACTAATATTAGTTAGGAAAATTAGGATTACGTTGCCTTATTAACTAAGCGACATAGTTTCGATTAAATTGGCAGATATGTACAACCAAACATGTGTTTCATATAACACTACTAGCTTTCGCCCGCGGCGTCGCCCGCGTCAATGACGATCCCTCGGGAATAGTACTTTTTCCCGGGATAAAAGGTAGCCTATGTCCTTCTCCGTACTCCAGAGAACATGTATGCAAAATTTCATGATGATCGGTTTAGTAGTTACGGCGTGAAAGCGTAACAAACAAACAAACAAATAAACAAACAAACAAATAAACAAATAAACAAACAAACAAACTCACTTTCGCATTTATAATAGTAGTTAGGATTAGGATTTAATATCAAAGAAATTTTATGTTATTTTTTAGTACTTCTCGTGCATTCGAAAAAATATTAAATAAAAAATAAAAAGATATTATCACTTCAAAAATAATAAAAAACACTACGAATGAAAATGTAAATATTATTTATGATTGGTGACTCTGAGTTTATTTCCATTTGTTTTAGTTTCAAATAAACATAAATCTCTTCTTTTGAGGGGCAGATGAGCCATTATCCTCACCGCGAAACAAAGCAACTATTTGTCGATGTTTTTTTGCTATATGATTTCTCAAACTATTTTTTAAATTAATATTATTTCAGCGTTTATTTTTTGCGAGTAGATGCAATAAAGAGATTTTTACCGAATTGAACCGGCGCTTGACGTAGTTTTTGTCAAAGGTGTATTTTTTAATAAGTATTTGTTGTTTAATTTTTAACTAAACGTACAACATTTAATTATGCAAGCTCATATCACATTCAATCATTGACTTTTGAAATGATCAAAAGCTCTTACGAACGTCGGTAGTTAGTTTAGATGTATGGAGTTATCATAAAGTCTTATTACATGTCATAAGAAGAGATCGGATTTTCGGGTTAAGAAATGGGCTTAAGAAAGCATATATCAAATGTATAAGATGTGAGATCAATTCACATTATTTAGGTATATCGTTTTCCTTTAAAATACTTTAATATTAGAGTTAACTTAGTCATAGCTTTAATTTGTCTTTTTTTTGACAGCCTTCGGTCCTGTGGTTAAGGCGCTTGCCTGTTGACCCGGGGGTCGTGGGTTCGATTCCCACCGGAAGCATACTTTGTTTAGTAGTTTTTAGTTTGGTTAGGACATTGCAGGCTTGAATCACCTGATTTTCTGATAATAAAGATGATTCTTTGCTTCGGAAGTCACGTTAATCCGGTGGTCCCGGCTGCCATCTGGTAGTCGTTAAAGGAACCACGTCAGAGGCCGAGAGGCGGTCCCGAAGAACTCTGACACCAGGGTGTGCATGGTCGATTGACCGTGACACCTACTCGAAATGATGATGAATTTGTTTTTTTTTTTCGTAGAGAGAGATGAAAAGCAGAATATGTCTTCTCGGAACTATATAGTAGTTTTGCTCGGGCAACATACTTTGAATCCCTCACCTCACTCACTTTAGAATTTCTCGCAACGCTCGGGATTCTATTCTAGCCTCCTTCGTTCCACTCTTGATTCAAAAGAATGCCCTCATTAAAAAGTATTATGTTAGCCCATTACGTCACAATCTACTATTAAACAATGATTTATTAAATATTGATTGCAATTTCGGGCTTGTTTTTCTTGTATCTTTCACTCGGTTGTCTTTTCTAGTGACGTGCGGAAGACCGCGTCTCAGAAAATATCGACATCGATGCAAACCACGTAAATGGTGATAAATTTAAAAACAAATGTCTCAATGACTCACATTAATGTTGCGTTCTACAAGAACGCAACATTAATGTGAGTCATTGTGACATTTGTTTTTTTTAATTTATCTATAAACAAAACAACAGCATAATGTAACAATTTAAAACAAAATTGTCTTGTCTCGGTGATAAGGTTTAAAATTCCATACAAAAAAATAATGGGACTAGTTACAGAATGAAAATATTGTAAATTTTGATTTTGTTCAATTCGTCCCAAATGTGCCGTAACCACGTGGGACGAGTTGTGGAAGTACTCTCTTGTTTCTACAAAATTCTACCCCAAAAAGACAAAAAAAGCATCTGCTTCTTTTGTCTTTTTGTAACGTCATGTTCTTATAAAGTCGCTATTTATTACAACACGAACAAATTTCTAGTAATATGACGAACTTCGTTTTTGCCTTTGCTTTAATATTGTTGTACTCATTGAATACTGCACTACTATACACAACTGGCCATCAAAGAATAATATAAATACATCAGCTACATAGCTGATGTATTTATATTTTGGCGAATAGAAAACGATCGAAAAAATCTTTTTTTTTGAGCTTTGGAAAATCCTATTAAAATATGCACATTAGAGAAAAAATTATTAATTGTACAAAAATCTGCTGGAGATATAAACGTTGCAATTTCACATTTTTGGGCAAGCTCAGTAATGTAGGTTGGTAGTCTATCGATATAAAATAATGTAAAACATCGACAGCGGCCGGAGCTGTCGCGACAGATGACGGACGGGGCCATTACGCAGCGTTGCTTATTGCCGGCAGGTTGCGACGGCGACGTTCATATTGTCCCGGAGATAATACCTGTTATTTAGCGTGGCACCGCACTAATATTTGGTCGTTTTTTGTTCGCGACGTCGCTTCTCGTTAGTGAATGAAAAGATTCTAGGTTTTCATTGAGCCTGTCCTTTGGTAACATTTGCTTGATAAAATATTTGAATGTCTAAAGGGAACAGTTAAATTTTATTAGCTATAGCGTCTCTTGTACTCTATAAATAAAATATGATATTTCGATTAAAAATACTTTAAGTCATGAGTCATGATACTTATTGCGTTAGGTAGAAAATGGAATCAAAATAGAGATGGGTTGCTAGCTGCATCGCCTACTTATATGATTCCTCAGATTTGCCCATTCCCTCGATCGGCTTTAACGATCTACGCGGGAAGAGAAGCAGCTATTATATTCTAGGTTTTTTCTTTTCTCCCGAACCAGCATGAAAGACATAGGGATTATCTATATCAATTAACAGAATGTATGTATATCAAACACAGATGCGAAGACGAAACATTAATTGACCGACCGGACAATGATCCCCGGATATTAGACCCCGAAATTCAAAACCCGCCTCCTATAATAATTGGGTGAGACGTTATGGACTTCGAATTTCGTACGAAATGGACGCCCGGATAATCTAAACGCAAATAATGTGTTTGAGACAAGTGTCTTGACAATTTATGATAATTATATATTCAGTATTAAGTTAACAAAAGCCAGGCTATATCTTTTTACTTTACATAACATTTTAAGGCTTATTGGTATTAAATAAACAGATTAATCATTACGCACTTTTGTGTAACTCTGTGTCATACAGTAATATATATTTAACTAGCTTTCACCCGCGTTAAGAAGTATAGTTTTTCATGCAAACTTTCATCCCCTATTTTAGCTCCTTGGGGTAGAATTAATCAAGATCCTTTCTTAGCGGATGCCTACGTCAAAACATCTACCTGCATGCCCGTACACGCAAATTTCAGCCCGATCCGTCCAGTGGTTTGGGCTGTGCGTTGATAGATCACTATGTCAGTCAGTCACCTTTGAGTTATATATATTTAGATAGAAGAAGAAGATGAAAAAACGAATTAATTCCGCTTATAATAAATACTAGCTTAGCCTGCGGCTCCGCCCAAGAATTTATACCTTGAAACCTATGTTTATGTATCCTTACTCAATGTCCTTGCAAAATTTTGTGATGATCTGTTCAGTAGTTGAAGCGTGAAAGCATAACAAACAAATTAAAAATAAATAAATAAACCAACTAATTTTATATAAGTTGTGATTAGGAATAAAATGCAAAAAAAATATAGTAAAATCATTTGTTTGTTTTTAACTCGTTCATCCTTTAATGCATTAACCATTCATAATAATATTAAATACACAAATTGTCAGGATTACCGAAAAATACATAAGCGTTTTTTACCTTGAAAGTTATTTTTCAAGAGATTTATGTAATGAGAGCGAAACCGCGAAGTAAAAGCTAGCTATAAAGCTAAATCGATGTTGAATTATTGTTTATTGAAATTGATATCATTGAGAAAGTGAAGTCCTTATTTATAATATGTTATGCAATAAAAATCAAACACACGCGTACAATAACTCAACGTCTGATTTCCCTTTGCTCAAACACTATTTGTGTCAATCTAATTCCCGCTGATTCAATTTTCGTCCGGTGCCATATTTGAGTAGTGAGAGAGATTCAATTCATACGTATTTGAATAAATAAATATGCATGAAACCAATTTATAGGGCGAGTCCGCCTCAACACAGTATCAGTGGCCCTCATTAGTTGCTACGGCGTAGCGGCGACGAGATTGCTACGGAAGTGCTTCGTAGGCAGTTGACGCTACGACGATTGATATTGTGACTTATGGCTTAGATTTTATTGCATTTAATATTATAGTTTAGAATTTAATAATTCGGACTTTCGCACTTTTCAAAGATGTAACACAGGTAATAGTCAATACCATATATGAAAATAATATATAAATCGTACACTCTGTAATGTACGCTACTTCAAAACTGTGTAGTTAAATATACCGCTTTTCAGGTTAAGACAGGTGGCTACTATTCAAACAGCCCTCTCAGCATACCATGGATAAGTTTCATCAGTACTGAGATATGGCATTGTATTGTGGGGCAACTCTGTAGAATTTGACCGAGTATTTAAACTACAGAAGAAATTTATCCGAGCATTATGTGGTTTAGGACCAATTGAATCTTGCAAACCACACTTCAAATCTTTAAAAATACTACCCCTTCCATGTCTGTATATATACGAAATATGTGTCTTTGTTATAAAATACCCATGTCTATTTCAGCGAAAAGGCGATACAGAATACAGCAGAACTAGGCATAAAAATAAATTAGAGCTTAGAACACAAAGATTACAACTGTATTTAAAGAACTCGTACTGTATGGCTATAAGAATCTATAATCATCTTCCAGACAAATTTCATTCTCTAAATATTAATAAATTCAAAAACGAGTTAACCAAATTACTATTAGAAAAATGTTATTATAAAGTTAAAGACTATCTTGAGGACTCTCTTAAATAATGTGTTTAAATTATAGTAAATAAATAACACTTGTCTAATTAATATTATATATTATCAATGAATTATAATAATTACTAATTGTGTGACATAATTTATGATTTTGTTTTTTGTAATGGTATTATGAACTTTTATGAAAACTTATTCCAACGCCAAATAATGGCAGAATGTGCTTGTACTATCTGTTCTGTAACACCTGCTTTTGACCATTTTCGATGGAATGAATGATTTCTGATTCTGATTCTGATTCAGTTTTAGTTGACATCAGTCACCTGAATGTCTACGAGGTGAATTAATTCGATTTCTTGATGTTTATTGTTCGCTAGCATCGTCATGTGAATATGGAACATATTGTTATAGGACCTATGACTCTGCCAGCGCTTATGACTCTCTCTTATCTACCTCGTAAGAGATAAAGATGTGTTACTTTATCTTTTATATGATGGCTTTTGTGATATTACGGACCCTGATAACCGTGACGAATGTTTGAAATCTGGCCAGGTCGATTTGCCATCACTGACAGTAACAGATACCGTAATGTCACATCTATTGTCTGTCTGTCTGCCGCGAGCCGTCAGAGGCACAGAGGCTGCAACTTTGTCTGTTTATCTCTTTGTGGTACAGCGACTGATTAGGGCGGATAAATCATTCGTTGGGTAAAGCTTAATGTAGCTGCTTCATAACTGAACAACTTCAAGTATGGAATTACTACGTCAAACTTTAAAAACGGGAAACCTTTTTTAAAAAGAGGTCAATTTCGTGAAAACTTTTTTATCTAGCACAAGCTGTGCACGCGACTAGAAGTCCGCGTACATTACTAATATATATTATGTTTGTATGATGACACGTCTCATCGTAGCTGGAGAAAAAAATTAAATAGCCTATCCTTTGTCCTGTACGTCTAAATGTTTATCTACCAATGTTATTTAAGTGTTTTATTTTTTTGCTTTCACAGTGCTATTTTGATATACTCTCATCTAATTATGAAAATAAAATGGAAAAATAAATTTAGCGGGCGGGATTTGAACCTGCGACCTTAAATCTATATACAACTTACTTCGGCGCCGAGGTTAGAACAGGCGGTGGCTCGGAGCGTAAGTCGTACATAGACTTATGGTCGCAAGTTCAAATCCGTTAGCCGTGTGGTTTCCGGCAGAGTAGAATAGGACCACTCCAAGTCTTCCCATGGATGTCGTAAGAGGCGACTTAGGAAATACAAGCTAAACAAAGCTCATAAACATCAATGAGACCTCTCCAACCCGTCTGGCCAGCGAGGAGAGTGTAGGCCAAATCCTCTGTCTGCTCAGGCCAAGTATGGCTCCGGTAGTACAGAGAGGATGATGCTCCTGCAGTGGAGACTAAAAAGACCTTATTATGATGATGATGATATTTTATTTTCTTAATTTAATAAGAGTTTATCTACCTAGTTTCATAAAACTCAGGTAATTCTTTTAAGAGTACATACAATGTATGTACTCTTAAAAGAATTAACTGAGTTTTATCGTTTCTGTATGTATGTCATACATACAGAAACGTTCTAAAAATCCTCAATTCAGTTTCAGTATCATTAATAGAGCTTAAACAAAGTTACTTACTCCATGACCAACCCTTACAGATTTATTATTAGTATTGATTGTAAATTCAACAAGTAGAAGAGACGACAACGCTTTTATGAACACGTTCTCGATTACACTGGTTTTAAGGGTTTGAAATTGTAAAGGATTTTTATTTCATATATATATATATACATTCACTATACTTTAGTAAACAAGGTTTTAAATTTTAGTTAGTATCAATTGTTGGTTGGAGCAACTGCCTCCGTGGTCCACTAATTAGGGCGTTTGCCTGTAGACCCAGGTTTCGGTCGTGGGTTCGATTCCCAAGGGAAGCATACTTTGTTTAGTTTGTTTCCTGTTTGGTTAGGACATTGCAGGCTTGAAGCACCTGATTATCTGATAATAAAGATGATTCCGTGCTTCGGAAGGCACTTTAAGCCGTTGGTCCCGGCTGCCATCTGGAAGTTAAAGGAACCACTTCAGAGGCCGAGAGGGGGTTTCGAAAAACTGACACCAGGGTGTCAATGGTCGATGGACCGTGTCACATACACGAAATGAATGAGTTATGGTATCAATCACCTGGGTAATGTCAACGAGGAGAACAAAGTCTACTTTTTGCTGATCATTGTGCACCACCGATTTCGTTACTAAGAAAGGACTAGAATCCTTATTCTTAAATTACTTATATATTACGGTTTTATGACGTTTTATTACATTATTTTTACACCTAAAGTGTCGAAAACATAACAGATTTTTTATTTGACATGTCTATTGTGATTGTGATATAAGAACTATGCAAAATAACCGCCTACAGTTATTATGGATAACGTTCGGGATATACGCAGTATTGGCTCATGGTGTCTGAAGGTCTTGCAGTTTTGTGCTAACCTTGAGATTTTATTAAATAAATAACAGGATCCTGAACTGCTGGTAACTGCCAACCATCCTCTCTATATTGAAATAATGATATTTTTAATTTGAATAGCCTTACAAAGCATTCTTGGAGTGTGGAGTGATTGGGTGTGCCCAGAGCATGTTTACAGACTGCAGACTTGGTTGAGCATCTATTCTTTTTATCAGCAATATCCCCATAGCGGTAACTACCTCTATTTATATCCCTACTAGCTGTTGCCCGCGGCTCCGCCCACCTTAGTGTCGATCCCTCGGGAACAGTAGAATTTCCCGGAATAAACGGTACCCTATGTCCTTACCCGGGCCTCAAACTACCTCCATACCAAAATTTATCATCACTATCATATCGCAAGAAGTCCACTGCTGGATATAGGCCTCTCCCAAGGATTATCAATACGACCGGTTGGAAGCGGCCTGCATCCAGCGTCTTGCTGCGACCTTAGTCAGGTCACCCGACCATCTGGTCGGTAGATGTCCGACGCTGCGCTTGCAAAGAAAAAGAAGTTATAAAATACAAGTAAATGATTTTTAAGTAAAGTAAAATGGATATTTATTTTTTTCATTAATCTAAAACAGAAAATTAAAGAGTAGTTTTTGACTTATTAACGTCGAAGTATTTTTATCACTTAAACCATATCTGGCCTAACACTATTTGTTACTTGGCCTACTAAGTATAAAAACTAAAAATTATGCTTAAATGAGGATAGTTATGCATTGCGGCGAGCGGTAATCTCTCCGCCTACGATACAGCACGTGTACTTTTACACTATAATAGTTTTCTGATGACTATCGTTTGCAGCTTCCTACTGAAATTATGCGACCGGCTTAAATTTTGACGTTACTCTTCTTTTAGATGAGATGTACCTAAACATTTTTTCTTGTAAAATAACGAAAACCCCTCCAGAACTATGAAGGATTTCTGCAATTAAAAACATCATTATTCTCAAGATTTTTCTCTTTTTATAAAAGATATGGGTATACTAACGACCCGCCTCGGTTTGGCACGGGTTCGATAAATTATACAAATACCTTTCTCTTGAATCGCTCCATCTATTAAAAAACCGCATCAAAAACCGTTGAGTAGTTTTTAAGTTATGCATACATAGGGACAGACAGAGGGAAGCAATAAATAAATACGAACATACCCTAGGCTACCATAAGCTAGGGAGCTGGCCTATGTGCCGAACGGACTTCCCCTGGAAAGTAACGAGATGCGAATTCATACATTTAGACAAATGTAGAGCCATTGATAAATAAAAAGCTACATAAGTACCTATACATAAGACACGTCATAATTTTAGACTAATTGTAGCATACTTTCTTTTCTGTTTAAATAAATATATTTTGTTATTTCAATTTTGATGTCCTTACAGAAATTGAAACATGAAATAGAATCAAATCTAGCTCGATAATTTAAAAGCACTCCCAGACTTTGCTTAACTAAAATCATTGACATTCAAAAGGGGCGTGAGTAAAATATGTCCTCACAAACAACCCTACCGCCTACCCCTTCAAATATTTAAACGCGATGAAATCAGTAGACATTTTCATTAAATATCATTTCCATGATATCATCGGGTCAAATCAATAAAGGCCGGTACAGACGGTCGTAACTTGCGTTCAATGTGCTCTCGAATCAAAATGTTAGGCAACGTTCAATGATAATAAATGAACCAACGTTTCAGCGCTCGGAACTAATTAAAGTCTTCGGTACGAATCAATACTTATAAATTAAGACGGTTTAACTTGGAAAGGTAATTGGGCAAAAGTTCATTTCAAATATTGATACTGCTGTGACGCTTCTACAGAAATTTATCCATTAAGGTCTGTGTACACGGATGGCAAGTTTGCTGTCGATATCGAATTCCTCGAGTTGTAATAGATTTTTTAGGTTGCTAATGGGTTTCCGAAGTGTACTTTTACCCTTTTTATAGTCGGTCACCGAGACTACTTTCACTGCCACTAATTAATGTTCGTATTTTTGTTATTATACTTAGATTGAAATTAAACATAGATTTGTATAATTTAATTTAATTGTTTATGTATTGCGGTTTGGTATTGTTAAAAGATTATCGTTAAATTTTATTAGTAAAATCCAGTGTTATCAAATAAATATACCTATGTTATTTAACATATATTTTTTCAATAGTCCGTGCGATGAGATAGACTACATTATATTTCTTAAGTTCTTTAAGATCCCGAAAAATATTTAAAATTGTATTTTTCCGCTTATCTCCACCATTTTCCAGAGATAATCATCAATCCGTTCTCAGAATTTAAGTTATGCTATCAATTTCCGAACTGATTTTACCCGTTTAACTGTAATAATTTTTAAAATCAAAACACCGTAAACAAGCCCTTAAAATAATAATAATGATCCATAAAATGACAAATTTATTTATTTAGTTCCTGCTCCCGTAATGTAAACACAGCTTTACAGCCCAAGCGAGACTTTCAAAGTTACCTTATATTCTTTCTTACTTTATATTATTTAGCTTTGATACATTCGCAATTTAAGTTGCCTGAAACTCGACGACGAGGCGGCAGGATTAAATTACATATTTTTTTCTTACTTACCGACGAAAGCAAACGACTTCAGACTGTAAACAGAACGTTAAAGGAGGGGATAAAAAAATTCACAGTGAAATGATCGAATATTTACGCTGCGGATTAGCGAGTTTCCATATTTTGTCGCCATGGGATTTAGGCATTTAGAACAGAAATTCGTAAACATAAAAAAATGCTTCTTATTAATTTTGAGAATGGTTATGTATACAGCATGTAACATAACCAACGACGTTACCGTGAAGGGGTGATTTAGCCCGTCAAAATGAACAACTTTTCCTATGGGACCAATGCTGGGAACATAAAAATAAATTACATTTTCGAACAACAAAAGTGTTCGGCCAGCCTAGCAATCAGTATAAAAATCTTTTAAAAAGAGTTCCCAGCACAGGGAACAACTTTTACTATGGGTTTGGTCCCATAGTAAAAGTTGTTTCCGTTAACGGTAAAGTGGGTTATGTTCCACGCCGTATAAATGTTACGTGTCCGATCATTATGGATTTAGATAATGAACATTGACATTCTGATTGTTCGCATTGGACCCTTTCTATTTAATAAAAATGAAACATTAGCATTATTTTAACTATTTAGAAAAGTTGATTATTAATTGTCAATCCCAAACTCAAAATGTAGTACGAACAGACCTCAACATTTTGATTAGGTTTAAATTAAAGACGTCCGATTAAGATAATAAGAATTTTATACTATTTATAGAATATTTCATAATACTTTTGAAAACAGGACATTGAGCGCTTCTTAGAAGATTTTTATCTTTACTGTAAATTTTCACGGAAAAACTAATATTTAATGAATACAAAATGCGTTGGAAAGATTTCTTTAAGGACACGAAATTAAAAAATATAATAAATTACACAGATTGAGCTGATTAATTTTTTCTTTAGGTACAAAATTATATTTTTGAAGTATCTCAAGTATTTGGTGTCGCTTATCGCCTGAACCTGTACGTGTATTTTTGTCATCGGATACTTTTTCGACAATAAATATTTTATAAAAAGTGCTGATACAAAACCCCCTAGCAATAGGTAATTAAATAGAACAAAAATTCGTAAGAAAAAAAATACAAAAACAACGATGACTGGTTCGAATTTTTATTAACCGACTTCAGAAAAAGGACCTCCTCCTTTTTCTGAAATCGGTTAATGAGTCGTGGGAATATTTTTTTTAGAATATTAATTTTTTTTTCAAGCTTCACCATTTACCGATTTCTATATATAAGCGATTCCGATTATATGATTAAAATATTGCCTTTATAAATAACCATTAAATGTTTCTAAAAAGATAATCTGTTAAATATACCTTTATGCCAATGTGGATGGGGAAGTCCGAGGCCAACGCTGGTTGTGGATGCAGTGCCGGCAGCAGCGGCAGTGGGAGAGGACAGGACATCATAGCTGCGCCAACCTGCAACAATTTTATTTACATGTTAGTTTATTTTTCACATTAATAATATTTTTCAGTTCATCATCATCATTTCGTGGAGGTGACACGGTGCAGGAACAAACACTAAAAAACAAATACCCAGTAACAATAAATATAACTATTTGCAATGAGACTTCAATTTCAACGATATTATGTACAAGTAGGTGGTGGTTTAGCCGGTAAGAGTCCGGCACTACCTGGGTGCCCTTCCCAGGTGTCCATGAGGATTCCACCCCTACTATAAAAAAAAGACACGGTCCATCGACCATGCATGCCTTGGTGTCAGATTTCTTTGGAACTGCCTCTCGGCCTCTGATGTGGTTCCTTTAACGACTACCAGATGGCAGCCGGGGCCAACGGCTTAACGTCCCTTCCGAAGCATGGAATCATCTTTATTATCAGACAATCAGGTGCTTTAAGAAACCTGCAGTGTCCTAACCAAACTTAAAACAAAAAAGTATGCCACCCATCTCCGGGTCTACAGGAACGCCTTAACCACTGGACCACGGAAGCAGAGCATTTCTCAGTTGCTTATTATTTAGTTTTAAGTCTGATTTCCACAGGGTAAGAAATAGATTCCAAATTCGAGGCAAGTCAGTGTTTACCCGGTAACTGTTATTAAAGTGTAAAAACTGATGAACGTTTAGCAAATCTTGCTCCATCATGCAAGATTGAGACGCGCGTTTACCGCCCACTTGGCCGTTCTATCTTGATATATTTCTGTGATACTGACACTGTCGAAATGGTCAGGGCTTTTTTTTTAAATAGTGTGCAGACATAGTACCGCCTCAGGCCTTTCAAGGAGAGGCGGAGCGTCAGGCGCCACGGTGCGCACCTGCTGACCTGCTGACCTGCTGTATGCTGCAGCAAACTTTTCTTAAAGACTATAACGCAGAGAATTTTGACCATAATGTTTACTAGTCTTGGCTTATATTGCCCTGGATACTGAATGTGATAAAGTCCCTCTGCAGATGTTCCTCCGTGAAGGGCAGTAATAAATTTTGCGTGGTGCCAGAATTGATAGGGATTTAGTGTGGTACGCTGCTTGTTCTGCCAGAAGTGATAGAGAGTTGCTGCTTCTATGTTTTTTTGTTTACCGGACTCAACTAAATACAACGTGATTTTGAACCCCCTAGCTTAATTGAAATCTCAAAATCAGAATCCCTAATGAAATATAGAACTGCAAGAAAAAAAGCTGAAAATAAAACAAAAATAAGGGTTTCCCATACAAAGTCGTCGATCAGCTGGACGAATTTCTATGGAAAGCCAATTTTTTTTTCGGCTTTTACCTTTTTTTCTTGGAATTCTGTATTCCATTAGGGATTCTGATTCCAAGATTTCAATATAGCTTGGGGGTTCAAAATCACGCTATATGTTATGGACCAAATTTCAATCTAAACTTGTGGCTGTGTGAGCTGTAGACCTCCCAAGACTTACTCGTATCACAACTCAAATGGCCTTAAGCGCCACATACCCCAACTCACTGATTACTAATACTCGGAATACTAAATTGTGAAATCCCCTTCACGGATATCGCATAAGGGTTGGATTAATAATGAATTGGAATTATGAGCACAGGTATGAATAAACATACATACATAGTCGTCGTATCACGTCTATTTCACTTGCGGGGTAGACAGAGCCTAGGTCTTTAAGACCTATGGCCACATTTAGCATGTTGGAGGGCGTACAGATGGAAAACGGAATTAAAATAGTGATGGGTTGCTAGCCACATCGCCTGTTGAAATGATTCCGCAGATTTAAGCCCAATCCTTCGATCGGCTTTTACGATCTGTGCGGGAAGAGAAGCAGTTGGTACATTCAACGTTTTTTTTCTTTTCTCCCAGACCAATGAAGTGATATAAATAAAAACTGGTATGAATAAACACTAAAAATGAAATAAAATAAACATTTGAGTAAACACTGAATTGTTAAAGCACTGCATAAATAACAACAACCTTTTGTTGTAAAAGCAAATGAACATTATTTATCATTCATCAATACGCCTAACTAAAAATTCTACCAAAAGCTCCGCCGTCAAAACAAAAAATATTCAAAAACATCCAAAATCTACGTGAGCGGATATGAAAAACCGTCCGTCGGTCCGTTGGTTGCATTTGTCACGGGAGCAGCTCGTAGTAATACCACATAACAAAAATACGACAGAAGTAACGCTAGTGTATCAAGGATGTTGGGAATATCATATTTTCGACATTCGCGAATGCGAATGCGAATATTGGTCATGCGAATGTGCGAATGCGAATATTCCGGTAAATCATTAAAATAACAAATAATCCAAAAGATAAGTACGTAATTACAATATTTATTAATAAGTATACATATTAATAGTAATTAAGGTACAGTTAGTAGGTAGGTAAACATATGAAATTATAACAATCTTTAGTATTCAAAGTTCCGCCCACATCTAGCATGCACCGACTTGCACAGATTCGCATTCGCAAAACATTCGCATCATTCGATGCGAATGCAAATGTTGATGCGATTTTTTTTAAATGATGCGAATCATTCGCTTAATAATCGAATACAAATATTTGTAACATCCCTAGTTTTTATTGTAACATCTTTATAGTTACATGCATTACGAACAATAAAGAAACTTTGACTTTGAGTGTTGAAATGACCACAATCAAAGTGAATTAGCGTCATGTACTTGGCGATATTGTAGACTAGGCGCCTTTCTATTCCAAAATGTGAGAAACCCTACAATTTATGTGTTACCCATTTTGGACAAATTAAGATTTTTTCAACTTAAAACTTAATAATATCATTCCTTTAAGGATCTTTACTTTGAGTCGCAAATAGAAACAAAATAGTAATCTGCTTGCTCATCCATCAGCTAAGAATATGATGTAATGCGTGTCAACTTAAAAATTGCGCGTGGTCATTGCGCATGGTAGATTATATCCCATGTATATAAAAAATAAAAATAAAATAATGCTTGTTTGTTTTTTGTGTGTGTAAGTGGCCAACACACTGGTGTCAGATTTTCAAGCTGCCTAAAGGCATCTGACATAGCTTAACGACTGCCATCAATGATGACAGCCGGGACCAACGGCTTACAATGCCTTCCGAAGCACGGAAGAGCTCGAGAATTGTTTGTACCACTTGCGTTCCCATTTGACGATAAAGACCCTAGGCGCAGTCCCCACAGTGGGGAGTGCGCTCAGGGTTGCTTAACTTAAGCGCTATTAATACTCACGACCACTCGGCCATCGGACTCCTCAGAAAATAATGCTATAAGTTCGGTAACGGTTTTGTTTATAAAAGAAGTGTGATCTAATTAGTAACTACATTTTTCTCTCCTACAAGAAGCTCATTAAATCAAAGCTTATTTCAAGTATAACTTTCTTCATATGCCAATGTGCTGCCATTTATTCTTAATCGTTTCTGAGATTGGTGTTTCTAGAGAGCAGATTTGATATAGTTGTACCTCTATTCCCTCCCTGTTTTGTGGTAATATGGACTGATCTCCGCGGCCTGCATTCGCCCCCATATATTATTCATGGCGCTTCAGCGGCAAAGCGGCCCATACGGAATATTAGAGCATATCTACGAGTTTATCCGCGTTCCCGAATACATCGCTAACTAAATTGTTTGCGACTTTCCGATCGCGTTTTTCATCGTTCGTATTGGCTAATCGAAGTAACGTTTTGGTTGCGCCAAAACAGTTTTATGCTCTCAGGCTGTTATGCCAATACGTTCTACCGTCATGTTCGTAACTTACCAATTTGACGCGAACTTTTCTTGTTAATGAATAAATGGACAACCCCAACGAGCTAAGCTTGTGAAATCGATTTGATGGACACAAACAAACTTACATAATAGACTCAGCACCACAGGCGACTATGAAGTAGAAATAGCCCACACCGTATTCGGCGTCGCATGTTTAGATTTTATTATTTAGGCTTATTTCAGAGTGACGCCGGCGATTCGCGCCGATATCCAGCGCATTTCAACAACGATCGCAGGACTAACATGCACTGTAAAACGAGCTTTGGTATCGCGCATTTCATTGCAATGTATAGATGTGTATAGTCGTCATCATTGGGACAAATATAATAACAGATTAGCTGTTAATTTTCTATGGAAAATAATGCAACAGCGATGTCGTGAAACATTGCAAATTGATTATTGAGTGCGCGTTTCGGTAGCGCTGGTCAACGGTGCGCATCTTACGAAAAGCGCGTTTGAACTGCGTGACTATGAAACTAAACTACGTGACTATGAAATTCGATTGCGGAAACGTCAAATGATTGATGATTTTGAAAGATTGAATAAATTAACTCAAGGGAAGGATTTGGAACATGGCTATTCAGAAGATGTACAACGCCTAGGTACTGCTGTACTACATGATGAAGGGCAAAGTTAGCAAAATGTATTATTAAAATTAGAAATAAATAAATAAAAAGAAGCTTCAGTCTTAATTATCGTTACATATGCACCACGCGAGAGTGAGCGAGCGAGGGTAGTTGTCGCAATTTATATTTTAATTTATTACATTTTATGATTCGGTCCGAATCATCATCATCAGGTCCTTTTCGTCTCCACTACAGGAGCACGACCCTCTCTGTACTACTAGGGCCATACTTGGCCAGAGCAGCCAGAGGACTTGGCCTACACTCTCCTCGCTGGCCAGACGGGTTGGAGAGGTCTCTTAGATGTTTATAAGCTTTGTTTAGCTTGTATTTCCTATTCGGTCCGAATAAAGGATGTAAATGAATATTAAACGTTGTGTATGATATTAATGTAAAATAAAATGGAAACAGTACTTATCAATGCCTGAATAGTTTAATTAAACCGCTATAGGCGTCCTTCGTCAGGCGGGACCTCGTTCGATTAAAACTTTGCATCCTGCCATTCTGTGCCACGTGGTACAGCATTGGCTCGAAAACGTCAAGAGCACGCCTCACAAATTAATGTTTTAAATTACTAGAACCCTTGTTCTTTGGCAATGGGCCCGTATCGGTCAGAAATGACAATGAAAATTATTAATGAAGTTTTGATATGATGCAAATACACGATTTTTGGTATGCATTTGAAATCATCGCATCATACTAATATATAATCTGTAAGGGTTGGTCATGGAGTAAGTTAATTTGTTTTCAGATATATCGTGTTTATAAGCTCTATACATGATACTGAAACTAAATTGAGGATTTTTGTTTTTTTTTTCTGTATGTATATATGTTCCTTCATAACTCTTAAACGAATTAACTGAATTTTATGAAACTTGGTAGATATATGTACATTAAGGCGTACATGAAACAGGATAGGCTATTCTCCTGTCATGATAAGACGTGGCCCCCATACAAACGCGAGCGAAGTCGCGGGCGCTGCTAGTTAGTTTATAAGAAGCCTTCTCAATTTCCCGTAGCGGTGGATAGTTTCCGTAGTAAAAAAAAACTGTGGCTTGACTTATATATATTTATACGAGAAAAATATTGTTCAGCAATACATCTTATAAATACTGTATAGGGGAAACTTTCAATCTTTATCAAATAATATCCGTCAAAGGGACGCAAAGTGAATAAAGATAATACATTCAGATGTTAAATAAAATACGAAACTCATTTCTCATTTTAGTCGATCCTCAGAATTCTTTATAGCGAGAATGTACATAATATTTCATTTTATCATATTTTTACAAACAGTTTTTACATTTAGTTTTTAGCGAATGTCTTTTACTTTTCTGGTCTGAGTAATGAATATACCAGGAATACTTTTACTCGTTTTTCTAGTTGTATGGCTTTTAGCAGAAAGTGTTGATAAACATCAGGGAAAAGAAAAATCATTAAAATTTTCTTTAGTCTTTCACTTTAAAGAAAATTTTGTTTATGATTCTTAATTACTACATTTGTTTTCTAACAAGTTTATATTTCACTAGCTGTTGCCCGCGGCTCCGCCCGCGTTAATGTCGTTCCCTTGGGAACAGTAGAAATGATAAAAATTCCATACAAACCCCTGCCCCTTTGCTTTTTCCCCGTAAGGGGGAATTTAATACATTTCACCTGCATAGATCTTTAGCCCTTAAGGAGGGGATTTTGCCCATTTCACCTACACAGATATTTTTTTATTGTAATAGAGAACTTCTTATTGTCATAATTCTAAGTAAATAAAAAAAATCCATACAAACTTTACCCCACCTATTCTACCCCTTCAAGGGGAAATTTCGACCATTTTAACTACACAGATCTTTTTAATTTCAACGTAAACATATATACTTATTTTTATACTTCTATGTCCAGAAATGAGAAAGTTTCCATACAACCCCCCCCCCCCCCCCTTATCCCTTAAGGGGGAAATTTTGTACATTTCACCTACACAGATCTTTTTTAATTGTAACCTAGAACGTATATACTCATTTTCATACCTCTAAGTCTGGAAATGGAAAAATTCCATACAAACTTGACCCCCTATTTACCCCTTCAAGGAAGAATGTTGTCTGGTTCACCTAAACAGATCTTTTTTAATTTTAATTGAGAACTTGCGTACCTACTTTCAAACTTCTAAGTCCAGTAATGAGAAAATTCCATAACACTTCAACCCCTTGGATTTTCTAAAAATCCTTTCTTAGTGCTCATTTACATCATAAAAAGAATCCCTGTGCCAAATTTCAAGTTTCTGCGCACAGTAGTTTCGGCTGTGCGTTGATATACAAGTCAGGTTTGCCTTTGGCCCGCAGCTCCGCCCATAAGTGTCGATTTCTCAGGAACAGTAGAATTATTAGTTGAACCCGGAATACATTAGTTCATGACTTTCAATGAAACACCTTAATATTGAATTTCAATTGAATAACTTCAAAAACGGAAAGTTTCATACTAACTTTGCATCCCCGTTATATCCCCTTAAGGGATGATTTTTGAGAATAATATTTTACTCGTGTTTCATGCCTTTTAGTAAAGAACCTTCATGCTGAATTTCATTCGACTAACTTCAAAAATGGCAAAGTTTCATGCTTACTTTGCACCCCTATTTTACCCCTTTAAGGGATGATTTTTGAGTAAAATATTTTACTCGTGTTTCATACCTTTCAGTAAAGAACCTTCAAGTAAAGAACCTTCATGCTGAATTTCATTCGAATAACTTCAAAAACAACAAAGTTTCATACTAACTTTGCAACCCGTTTTTTCCCCTAAGGAGATGAATTTCCAAAAATCCTTTCTTAGTGCTTCCCTACGTTATAAAAGGAACCCCTGTGCAAAATTTCAAGTTCCTAACCCTTATAGTTTAGGCCCTGCGTTGATATGTCAGTCAGTCAGTCAGCTTCTCCTTTTTTTTAGTATGGATTACTATGGATAGTATGGATAGGTATAATGCTGTCGTATAATGATGATGAATTGACTTTGGATTTTAATTTTCTTATGTCACTTATTATTTTATTTTATTTTTGCTATATGTTTGCAGGCAAACTCATGCCTTGAGTTCTTACGAGATAACTTTTTTTTTAATGAGCCGATTTTGATGAAACAAACTTTAAATGTTAAACTGAGTTAAAACAAAGCAATTGGTGAAAGTTTGAAGTAAATCGGTTCAGTATTTTCGGAGATAATCGTGATCATACATACAGACAGACAGACAGACAGACAGACAGACAGACAGACAGACAAGAAATTCCAAAAAAAATTTATTGCTTTCTATTATTCTTTTTAAGTGACCCTCTATCCATTTCAGTCAAAAATTCGAAATGTACAGACAAAATAATTTTACTGTTTTATTATATGTATAGATTATATTAATAGGAGTTTATGTATTACATTCATAGTAGTCGCAACAAGAAGCCAGCTTGTGGTGGTGGGCGCACTAGAACTTACAATATCACGTCTCACGTTAGACGGTGCTGTACTAGGGTACACACAACACTAACAATATCCAGACGTTAACCTTGAGTTTAAGTTAAGCAATTATTGAATTCAGAGACGCTAACAGAAATAAATAAATGATTAGGTCTGAGTCCCGTTTATAATATTTATAATGATGTGTTTAAGCAGTAAAGTTAAAATTGCTTGTCTTTTAATGTATCTTGTATGTATTTTTAAGTGGCACATTTTGAAAATGAAGTTGTAAAATATTTGTCCTTAACCGATTGAGCTGAAATTTTGCATACTTGTGTAAGTCGGATGACATAATAATACTATAGCTCCTCCGTGCTTCAAAAGGCACGTAAAGCCGTTGGTCCCGGTTGTCATCACTGATGGCAGTCGTGAAGCTATGTCAGATGCCTTAAGGCACCTTAAGGCAGCATATCTGACACCAGCGTTGGCCACTTACACAAGAAAAACAAATAATACTATTAGTTGTTCTGATTTGCAGTCGGACGGTTTTGCTTATAAAAGCTCTCAAATTAAACAAGATAAACCCATTGGGTTTCTTCTTATTAAATTGATTAGTCTTGGATAGCTCTATAATTAAATGTACTTAAAATAGCTTTTCTCATAAAGGAAATGTTGTGATATGCTTTTATTTAAATTTATCTAAATTAAAGTTCATATTCTGTGCATGAAACTGGAAAACTTGTTTAAAACAGTAGTTTTTTGTAACCTATATTGTCGCTCTGCTAGGCAAAGGTCTCTCAAAGGTGCATTGCTTTTCATATTTCTCTGTTATGCGCTACATATGATAATTTCTTTTCAAACTTCGTAACGATGTCAAAGTCTGGATTTCTCCCTAGATCAAACATTTGTTTTTAAATAGAGCTTACCACCTAATTGAAATTGGTTACGTAGAAGCAAGTTATCCTTTAACCACCTAAAGCGTCGAATATGAAAACAGACGATAGTTAGCAGTCACCCGCCGACATAGTTCACTAATCCCATTAATTATGATAATGTATTCATTACATTAATTAATGGAGTTGCTAACTGTCATAACAAAACTTTGGAGTTGGGAATAGTTCACGATTTTTAGGGACGCGTTGCGTCGTGTCTTCGTTTTGACGGCGCGTTTTGAACTGACAGGCTTATGCAGGGGTTGGAATACCGGTAAAAATCCATTACCGGTACCTCTATGAAACGACAGTACCGGTAATTGGTTTGGTACCGGTACATTTGGTAACGGTAAAAATCAAGTACCGGTACCTCTATAATACAACGGTACCGGTAATTGGATTGGTACCGGTACCTCAATAAAACGACGGTACCGGTAATTGAAAGAAGTACCTGTACCAAATACCGGTAAACAGTACCGGTACTTAGTACCGGTACTCGTATTGGGAATTATCATTTCGTTAATGTGTGTCGTTGCCGTGTTGTGCATGTGCGGCGTGAGGCGGGGGCCCAAAATAGGGGGGCACTTTTACAGTCGAGCGAGTCCCATGCGGTAGACGGCAACAATGCGTAGGTACCGGTAAAATTAACGCAATTTTAATACCGTTAAAATTTGACTAGATAGAGGTACCGGTACTTACCGGTACTTATAATGTGAATTTGGTACCGGTAACAAGTAGCGGTAAAATTACCGTTAACTGTTAACAATATTATTACCGTTAAATACTAGATTACCGGTACCTCATATTACCGTTAAAATTTTAACAGAATAGTAATACCGGTACTTACCGGTACTTATAATGGGAATTTGGTACCGGTAACAAGCCCTGGGCTTATGTGCTTACGAAATTAAATCTTTGGCGACATGTCTTGTAACATGAGTGGTTGGGGTGTGTAGTCGTTTCAAGCCCCGTGTAGTTCGAACCGAGATGCGAATCGCACGAGTCTTCTTAATAGGTACTTTTGTAATGCGGTGCAAATCGCACAAAAACATTTTGTAATGGGTCGACCAGCCGTGTGGTATCCGGCAGAGTAGAATAGGACCACTCCAAGTCTTCCCGTGGATGTCGTAGAAGGCGACTTAGGAAATACAGGCTAAACAAAGCTTATAAGTATCTGTCAGACCTCTCCAACCCGTCTGGCCGACGTGGAGAGTGTAGGCCAAGTCCTATTGACTGCTCGGACCAAGTATGACTCTAGTAGTACAGAGAGGGTCGTGCTCCTGTAGTGGAGATTAAAAAAGACCTGATGATGATGATGAATGGGTTGACCATTACAAAATGTTCTTGTGCGATTTGCACCGCAGTGTTAAAGGACCTATTCAAGAAGTATACGGGGAGATTCGCAACGCAATTTTAAAAAATATATAAGCGCGATCAGCAGCATTGTTCTGAGCAGTTTGGATCAATTTATGTAACGGTTACAGTAAGATGAAAATGTGAATAAAAATGGGACTCCTGCGATTCAAGCTTCGCTTAGTGCAGGGTCCAAAGTGAAATTAAAGATAATGCTGAATGAAAAAATAATAAAAAAAAAAAAACAAATTAAGTGCGGCATTTAAAAGAAAATGCCTGAAAGATAATTCAGTTAAGTAAATTTTTTTTTTTTTTTTATCTTAATGCCTGCACTGTTGTCAAAACTCTCTTTTTAGTATTTAACAAATAACGTGTTATGAGCTGATTTTGCATATCTATTTGTAAGCTAGTTTATAAGTACTTATTTGAACTTATGTTTTTAACTACCTTGTATTGTAACTACCTAATAAACTATTTAACTGTATTGTAACTACCTAATAAACTATTTAACTGTATTGTAACTACCTAATAAGTATTTGTTTGGTTACTATGTAATCCATCTAGTCCATGGATTATTTTTGGCTAAAGAGTTCTACTAAGGCATGAAACTAACAAGCAAATACATAAAGCGCTACGATTCTAGGTTTTGAAGCAAATTGACGAAGTTGATATTACTTTTACGCCACTCTACCTAAAACAGAACATTAACATAAACAACTCCCTTTAATTAGACGCCAAGTTTTGTTAACGCAGAATTTAATTATCCTGTAATGACGCGAAATTGAAGCGTGGTCCTTATTTAAGCATGTTCCCGGTTCATCACCAGTTAGGCCCGGTGAAGGCCGGGATCGGCTGTTTAGACAGCATTTTATTTTATACTTTTTATGTGTCAATATGACTTGTCAAGGTTTTTACTACTAGAACATGCTAAATGTGGCCATAAGGTCTTATAGACCTAGGCTCTGTCAACCCCGCAAGGAAAAAATTGTGATACTACTATGAATTCTCCAAATCTCAATTCTCCTGTATTTGGGTTTTGTATATCTGAGTAAAGTTTATAGAACATATAAAGCCGATTTCAGAGTGACGCTAGCAACGAGCGCCGTTGACCAGCGCGTTTCAATAGCGCGCTGGCTTGACCGGCATGCGCTGTGAAACGAGGTATGGTATCGCGGATTTCGTTGCAATGTACATCTGTGTATAGTCGTCATCATTTGGACAAATATAATAACAGGATTAGCTGTTTATTTTCTAAAACATTGCAAATTGATTATGGATTCGCTCCGGCAGCGCTGGCCAACGGCGCGCGTCTTACAAACGGCGCGTTCGACCTGCGTGACTATGAAACGCAACTACAATCTAGTGTAATTGCAAGCGCGTGTGGGTCGCGCTGGTCAAACGCGTGACTCTGAAATCAGCCTGAAGGATAAACCAACCGCTCCCAGAATCATTGACGTAACTACAGACTGAAAGGCCAATGGCAAACCCGGTGATGCGATCTGTAGTTACGACTCTAAAATAATTTACTTACAGAGATAGAAGCAAGATAAAGAGGCATTTGCTTACTTTGGCAGGCTATGGTGTGTCCAGAAATATTCAGCAAAGGGTTCGTTAAAACGGGCATAACAATATTTGAAAGAACGTGATAACGTGATAAATACGGTTGGCAAAGCACATGTGGAACCACTGATATTGCCGACGTCTCAGGATAGTTACTACTGCCTAGTAAAATAACCGCTTTCCATCCAGTTGGTTGTATGCCTATTGCCCTAACTTGTAGAAGAATAAAATTGAGATAAAACAGTTCATGATTATAAAAATCTTGTATCCGGGTGATCGACATGGCGAACAATAAAAATGAAATATTTATTTCAATATGGCCGATTCTTATAATCATTATTCACTGGAGAACGATTGGCGTTCAATAATTTTGACGGATCCAATTATTTTATCGCTCTTTCCGATCGCTGGATGCCCTCGAAATTAATTAATTAACTATTGGTTTAATTAAATGATACCGCCTTCGCTGAAGTTATTCTTTAATTGTCAAAGAAGTTTTATGGCTCTCGTGGGTGTGTTATACTGATTAATATAACCAAAAGAGGGGTACTTTAAGTATTACCTGATTGACTGTCTGTGTGTCTGCCTTTGCATGGCGTCTCCGCCGAATGAACGGATTTGACTGGGATTTTCTATATTTAAAATTAGATTTAGTAGTTCTTAGCTAAGGTTGGTCAAAATGGGTCAAGTATACAATATCACCAATCACCACTCTGCCAGTCGCAATGAGATCAGATATTTTTTAGATAACATAGGTACTATTACGTCTTCTTCCCTTGCGGCGTAGACAGGCCCTACTTAGCATATTGATGGACGCGTATAGGTGGAAAACGGAATCAAAATATTGATGGGTTGCTAGCCGCATCGCCTATTGACATGATTCCCCAGACTTTGGCCCATTTTCTGTAGACGGATAGATTTCTTTAAAAAATAAACTTCCTACATTCACGAATAAACCTGTCACTTCCTATCACAGTTTGGTTAAAATATTGTAATCGAAATCGTTCATGAGTATCACGAGATAAATAAAGTTCATTTTATTAATTTCAATAAAATCACATATTACGCTTTTATCACTTGCATAGTTCTTATAAAATAATAGACAAATGTCAATTAAGTATACCTGCGAACGTGAAAAATGTGAAGTTTCCGAACCGTTAGGGCGTGGAAATAATGTAACGCCATGAAACGCGTTTTTAGAAAATAATTAGAACTTCATATATGGTATATACATAGTCATATTTATAGGGTCCCGTTAGAGTAAACCCTTTAGGTACGGAACAGTAAAAATACTCCCCGCGTCTCATTTCTCAAACAGGGCAGCGAGTCAACTTTGTCACTACAAAGATATTCCACTGAATATCACTTCCATCTCATGAACTTCGGCGAGATAAGGAAGCGATCAGACTGATGCACCAAGCGCTTAATAAAATCAGGTTTAGTTGGAAACTTCCACCACTTACGGAACCTCGTAAATAAAGTTCATATTCTAGTTATAACTCAAGAACGTCTTTCGATTGGAAGTGACACGAGACTGCAGTTTGGTTAACATTTTTAGAGATCCTTTTTAACCAATTGCTTAATAGTAGCGTTTTAGACAGATCACAGGTTTTGTGGAAAATATTTTATCAGTTTAGACGGTTTAACCAGTTCTTGTAAAATATCTAAAAACTTAATTGCATCACATTTACTAAACAAGTAAGTCTGTAAACGATAACGACAGCTTACACTGTACGTCTACATTGATATATGTGTACTAAATCAAATTAACTTCTGCAATAGAAAAAGCTGGAAAATCAACAAAAAAATGTCTTATGAAGTACGGAGAAACTGATACAATGTAACCCGAAAAAGTTAATATTTTTTTAATCCCGTACACTGCTTGGGGAAGAATCACCTTCAGTATTTTGTACTTCGAAGTCCAGTAAGATGTAGATTGGTTGTAATATTTTGACATAGAATACGGACATATAAACACACTTATAACTTTGTTAACTTAATACACAATACGCTACATAAATAGGGAAATCTATACCTACATGTATATTAATTCGTTGCTGCCTACCACGTTTTCACTATGTAAGCTGAGCAAATCGGTAAGTTAATTAAATTGTATGTCAGGTACATAATCTAAGATTAATCTTCTGCTTGATTAACAACGTATGATTTCGCATAAATCGCGCGAGTTTGCGTATTAACGGGGAATCCATGTCATCGAAATAACTGAATTGTTGCGAGCAAACACAAGAAGATACGCGGTGTGTAGACCAATTGGATGTTTTTATGATATTAATACATTTCCACATCTTATAAATAAACGCCGGATGCACGCACGAAAATATGTCACGTTCCGTGTGCAAGCGAGAACGCGGAACAAACGATAGAGAGGCAAGATCGGCCTAAGCGTTCGGCTTGTGCCGCAACTCTCTTCCACCGTCACGTAAAATTATCGTCTGCAAACCGACTTTACACTCAATTTTTTTTACTACTGAAGGTTACTGGTAAAACAATGTTTAAATTTAGTCCCGTATTCATTTGGAAAGAATTTGAATCTGAGTTCCATCTGTACTAATATTTTAAAAACAAAGGCACTGCGTCCTTCTGTTACCCCTTAACTCTTTAACCATTGAACAGTTTAAGATGACAGTTTATATTGAGATGGACTGGGGAAATAAGGCATTTTTCAGTTCGGATAAAGGTACTGTTCCTGACGGATCAACATACACACGAGTGAAACAGCGGCGACCTTGTCAATGGCCGTTATTGCTGTTTCACCTGCATTAAACGGGGGCGCTACGCGAGCAAGCGAGATGAGACTACGATTAAACCTAAATTCGGATCGCTATTCAACTCGCCTTCCGTCCTTTAGGAAATAAGGTACTTTGAGACATCTATTCCACATACTTACAAAAAAATATGTAATTTGAACAAAGACTTTACCAAATTACGTATACAAGTAAAAATTATTGAATCTTCATGTTCAGAATGGTATTAATTTGCCTCCAAAGTTTGATTAAAAATGGTGCTAAAATACCGATGTTCAGATGTTTATAATTTGAAACCGTTATGTATTTTAACCAAGCTGTATAGGAACGGAGATTATGATTCACGTGAAATTTCTCGTACCTACATAATATAAATTTTTGACATATATTTTCTATTTCAATTGACTTTATTTTTATGTATTAACTCTTATTTACAAATGCAAACATTCGACTAAAATTAAATTCGTTGTTATTATCGCCACACCCTAACCTAACTGGGTACATGCTAACCTGCACAATATTTCAGTTCACTTTATGATGTACATGTAAGCGAATAAATTAATATGATGAGATAAATTGATACTTAAAATTAAACCAACATTATCAAATATCGCCTATAGTCCCTTTCGCCATTTGTATGGATATATGCGCCTCCAGGGTATCCTTAATCCTTTATCCTTATATACTAACATAGATTGTAAGTTTCTGTGCTACTAACAAAATGGACGTTTTTGTCTGAATAAATAAATTTTTATTTTATTTATTTTATATCGCAAAAAAATTGCTGTTTCCCGAGATTAAGTAGTTAAGGATATTATCCTACATTTTCTGCAAGCATTATTTATAAAACAGCTTAGTTTTTCCATTCGATTGACCCTAGAGTCAAGATAATGTTCTTAGTATTTAGTGTGTAAATTTACCCTCAGAATTCTGTTAAAGGGATAACTCAACCCGTCATTATGAATACTTGGCACTCAAAAATTATCTCGCCAATCCCTTACAAATTGCCCGGCTCGACACACCTTTTAATAGGAAGGTCGATATATTTTTGACCAGCATTATTCTCATCGGAAAAGTTGTTCAAATTGACGGGTTGAGTCACCCCTTTAAGGGAATGTCGAGAACTTACACACTGTATGTATAATTTGCAAAATCCGTCCGTCAAACAGCTGAAAACGAGTTCTATTTTCGTTGTACCATTTTCGTCTACCAGATGTTTGCCATATTTTTTTTTTTGTATTTATAATATTATATTAATTAAGTTTAATAATTTTAAACCTAGGTCATTTTAACAAGTCAAAATACAGAAATAAAATAAAAATAAATACAACACATTATACGCTATAACCCGTCAGTGAATGTTTCCGGTGCCCAGAACACTAGCCGCGTTACCGCGTTGGATAGCTATGGCCATCCTTTGCACCAGAAACGAGCCAGAGCGGGAGTCTCCTGTCTTTTCCCATAATTGTCATAATTAGATATACAAAGTCCCGTTAATATACATAATTATGTGTTTATAGCGCAAAGGTTTAAAAAAGGATACATATGCCATGTAATAAAAGACGTTAGCAAAGGTTTGAACCACGTTTGAACTTAGTTTGGCGGGTCTGGAATTCTACACTCAACTTTTTTTTAACTTGGCAAAGTGTCGTTGAGTCCGGTGGCCATTGCAGAACAACTAAACACGAATACTACAACTAATTGCTAATTTATCGGATAACTTAGCTCTAACTTACGTACAATGCCACTTGCCGTCCGTCTGTTTACACTAAGTTGGTTGCGCCACGCTGCGCCGCCGTGATTGCAACTTAATCGCAACTTGAAGAGTTTAATTCTTAAGGAATTGCACTAACTTCATATTTAAGTTGCAACGTATTGTGCTTAACATAAAGTAGGCAACTTTGCGGTTGTTCCGAGTTAGAACGTGGAATTAATTTTTCGCTTTCCTAGTTGGAAATGTTCCGATAACTATAACTTTGTTACTGCAATTTGTATATTGCCACCTAACGTCTCGACTTTACAGATTTCCTGTATACAAGTAGACTAATAATTTCATAATAGTCAAATGACTGATTAGTTCCGGAACCGATAACTATTTTTAATCCAAATTCCCGATTTCAACGTTACCAACTCTTATCCTGCGAACTCCGTGGCGCAGTGGTTAACACACCAGCCGCGACACGAGCAGGGATGAAAATATCGATACTTTGTTAGTATCGATACTAACAAAATATCAGTAAAAATATTGATACTCAATGTTTTAGTATTTTTTATCAGGTTTTATCGATACCTTATATCGATAAAAATATTAATATTTTTATCAATACCTTATATCAATAAAAATATTAATATTTTTATCGATACCTTATATCGGTAAAAGTATTAATATTTTATTTGATAAATATATTTAATTTCTTTGTCAGTTATCTGAATCTATTTTTCGAGTGGCACGGTGTTGTTGCTCTTTGTGGTCGCTAATACACAATTATTTTGTCTGTGTAAGACTGATATAAACATCACACTCCTCCCGAAGCTATTTAGGGCTAAATTCACAGTATAATCAAAATCATTCTAAGAAACTTAGCAAAGATTGACTTATTACAACGTAGCGCATTGGTGCATTTTCATGTTTATTCATGTAATTCGAGTTCGTGTGTAGTGAGTGCAACTTACCTTTTATTAGAACAAATTAAAAACAAAGTAGTTGACCGCACTAGGGTAAAGGTAGACACCTTTTCTTTAAATGTAAAATTCGGCGCTTCTCTTCGTGTTCAAGTTTACCTTCCAAAAGTATTTTTACGTTCGCCCAGTACGTATTTATTTCAAGGATGTTAGATATAATTACCGTGATATAGGTATTAAAATAAAATACTAATTCATTAAAATCAGCTGCTACAGTTTTGATGGATAGACATACCTACCTACCTAGTTAACATCGATCAATGTCTCCCCCAGTCTCCGGCGCCCTTGCTATTCTTGACTCCAGTAGCGGTCACGGTTACAGTAACGGTGTGAAGAATCTCCGGAAGAGTTGCTGCTACCACCCCCAAACAGAGACTGATCCTGGCGATACACGACATTTGCACAATGATGCTAGACGAAAAGGTCAAGGTAGTGGAAGAAGAGACGAGTAGGTTACGATGGGACATAGTGGATCATCTGAAATCCGAAAAGAGGGGAGGGCACGACAACCCTAAAGCCTGGTAACCTAATTTATCACCGGGAGTGTGACTTTAAAAAGTCACAGCATGGTGTCGGGTTTCTCGTTCACAAATTCCTCAGTAACAACCTCATAACCATCGAAAGTGTTTCCTGCAGGAAAATATACCTGATTTTCAGAGTATCTAAAAGAAACTCGTTGAAGGTAATTCAGGTATAAATATTTACGGACCGGAAAGCACTCAGATGAAGAGGTGTAAGTGGTGTATGAGGATATTAGTAGGGCCATACACGCTTCGGAAATCTATTTTACGATTGTTATGGGGAATTCCAATGCAATATTTGGCAAGCGGAGCGATGAAGAGGCCAGTGTGGGACAATTTGGATATGGAGAATGACGGAATGATAGAAGTCATAGGCTGGCTGATTTTCTGGAAGAAGAGGGACTATATGCAATGAACTCTTTCTTCCAGAAGCCGCCTCATAGAAATTACTTGGATAGGCCCAATCCTATATCAAAAAAGAGATAGACTTCATCTTGTCGACGAAGAAAGAGATATTTAACGATGTCTCTTTGATCACCGAATCTTTAGAGGCATCATGAATATCTCTTTCGTCGTCGAAAAGAGGTGGTCCCTTTGGCTGGGGCCTATCCAAGTAAATTTTATATAAGGCGGCTCTCAGACGAGAGAGGACTCGCTCGATGAAGTCTATGCTCCGACCATCTCCAGCTCATATTCAAATGTTGACAGTTTCCAACTGGTACTCTTAAATCGCTTTGATTGCCACGTAACTGTCTACTGTAACTCAATCCTTCAGAATTGCGTTACAGGGCGAGTTAAACAATGGGTTCGTAGAAACTGTCCAAGTTGTGTGGTATCAAAGTTTAATAGGTCTCGGCCCAAATACAAACCTCAAAATTTCTGATCCTAGTCCCAAAAGTTATGGCCGTGCGACGATCTACGCCGCTGCAGACCTTCGAAGACGCAAACGTGCATCGACAACTTAATAGACAAATCCGAAAATCCTTTCCTACCGAATCCGACAATCACTTCTTTAATACCGAGCGTATCACATAATAAGGGCTCCAAAGAGATGATAGAACATAATAAGGGCTCCAAAGGCTTCGCAAGTTTATTGGGCAAAGTCGATTAACAAAGCTGAAGACGAAGGACAGAAGTGTGATGTCGAAAAACCGAGGTGCGGGGAGAGATTGAGAGGTTTTGTGGAGAGCTTTACACCTCAGTAGTCAAACCCATTGTCAGCTTGGCCAAAGGACCGATAGCCAAGCTCGCCGACACTATCCCAACACTATACCGAAGGTATCCCGGACATCACCTTGTACGAGATTACGATTGCCTTTAAACAGCTGAAGAACAAAACAAGGTCCGGCACCTTGTCCACCAGGACAGAATTACAGCAGAGCTTCTGAAAGCAGGCTAAACGACAGTGCTGAAGTCCGCCAGAGGCTTTTTAATTCTGTTCTGTTCGAGGGCATAACGCCAGAGGCGTGGAACAGAAGTGTAGTGGTTCTGTTCTTCAAAAGGGCCATAATACTCTTCTGAAGAACTATAGACCCATCACTTTCCTGAGCCACGTCTTTAACTGTTTTAAGGGTAATTACGAATCGTTTCACGAACAGGATTGATATCTTGCATCCACCCGAACGTGCCGGCTTACGAAAAGGCTACAGTACCAAAGACCACTTCCATACGCTGCGGCAGGTTTAACAGAAGACCAAGAAGTATAACCGGCCACTATGTTTAGCGTTTGTCGGCTATGAGAAGGCTTTTGATTCGATCGAAACATGGGCTGTGTTTCAGTCTCTCCAGCGATGCCGCATCATCATCAGGTCCTTTTTAGTCTCCACTACAGGAGCACGACCCTCTCTGTACTACTAGGGCCATACTTGGCCAGAGCAGCCAGAGGACTTGGCCTACACTCTCCACGCTGGCCAGACGGGTTGGAGAGGTATCTTAGATGTTTATAAGCTTTGTTTAGCTTGTATTTCCTAAGTCGCCTTCTACGACATCCACGGGAAGACTTGGAGTGGTTCTATTCTACTCTGCCGGATACCACACGGCTAAATGCCGCAAAGACCATCGCTATATTGAAGTGTTGAAGTGCTTATACAGCAACGCCACCATATCAGTCCGAGTACAGAAGCAGGAAACTCCCTATCTCACATTTCCCTGCAATAGAATAGCTCATTCTATTGCAGAAAGGTGTGAGACAGAGAGACGTAATATCTTTGAAACCGCTGCTGTAGAGGATGCCTTTGAGCTCCTGGAATAAGATGGACTTGGCATTAACATCAACAGCAAGTACTCACCTTCGATTTGCCGATTATATCGTTGTCATAGCGGAGTCGCTAAAGGACTTAAGTACCATGCTCAATCGACAAATTTGCCATAATTTGAAGTAACTTGGCGCCTATTACTTCAAATTATGGTTATTAAAGTAACTAAAGTGAACATCCCAAGGGGCTATCGGAATGAGTACGTACCCGGATGGAATAATGACAGTGAAAATTTATACCAGCAGTATCAGGAGACTGGGTACCACAATACTGGAACCATATTACTCCAATCTTTGAACCAACATAGGAGGGAGAAGTGGGAGTCTACCGTCAACAGTATGGATTTCAAAAGTTCAAGTAGAAAGGCATTGAAGGTCCTGCATCAGCTATCAGGAAAAGAACACTTACAAAGACTAAACCTGAATATAAAGCCCGACGCTATGGCAAACCGGATGGTAGAAGTTCTAGAACTGAGAGGGACAAAATATTTACTTAACAAGTGAAGAAAACACTGAAAACCCTTAGAAGAAGTGCTCCAACATCTCTCAAGACCTTTTAGTGTTGGCGAGGTTGTGGAAGGCATAAAGCTTCTAAAATACCGCAAAGCAGCAGGCCTAGATAAAATGTACAATGAATTTATTCGAGCCATGGGCCCAGAAAGTGTTGGCTGGCTTACTGCTTTCTTCAACCACATAGTACAAAACAACTGCCTACCAAGGGAATTCAAACTGGCAAAAGTAATCGCGATCCTAAAGCCTGGCAAAACGGACGACCGACCTGAAAACTACCAACCAATTTCCCTTCTCAGTTGTACCTATAAGCTTTTGGAACGTCTCATTCTGACTAGAATAACGCCACACGTAGAAGCTGTTGTTCCGCCAGAGCAGGCTGGTTTTAGAGTAGGCAGAAGCTGTACGGATCAAGTCTTAGCATTAACCACGCATATTGAAGCCAGCTTTCAAAGACAATTAAAGTCCACTGCAGTTTTTGTGGACCTTACCGCTGCGTACGATACTGTTTGGAAACAAGGTCTAATATACAAGATTCTCAAAACGATTCCAAGCAGAGAAATAGCAGACATTATCATGAGCATGCTTAGTGATAGGGAATTTGAAGTTTACTTAGGAGAAGCAAAGAGTCGCAAGAGAAGACTAAACAATGGCTTGCCACAAGGCTCTGTACTAACTCCAATTCTCTTTAACCTCTACATACATGATCTGCCATCTACTAAGTTTATATATGCTGATGATATAGCTCTTGTTTACCAAAGTAAAGATTTCACAACTGGAGAGGAAATATTGTCATGCGATTTAGATAAGCTAAGCAAGTATTTCAAAGCGTGGCACCTAATTCCAAGCGTAAGCAAGACTGAAGTGGCCTGCTTCCACCTTAATAATCGTCTCGCTAACTACCACCCAGCTGTTTTCTTCAGTGGAGAGCCCCTGCAGCACAACCATTTCCCTAAATACCTTGGTGTGACATTGGACAGAACTTTGACGTATAGGGAACATCTTCAGAAAGTGGCTGGAAAGGTAAGCACACGGATTAACATTCTTCATAAACTCTGCGGCACTACCTGGGGTGCATCTGCAGAATGCCTTCGAACATCGGCTGTAGCAATGGTTTTTTCTGCTGCTGAATACTGTAGTCCCGTGTGGCTTGAAAGCGCACATGTCCAAAAAGTTGATACTAAACTAATGAGGCAATGCGATGTATATCAGGCACAATTAGATCTACCCCGCTTTAATGGCTCCCAGCTCTTAGTCATATTGCTCTTCCACACCTTCGCAGAATGCTAGCATTGAAGAAAGAATTTGAAAAGATACAAATGCCACAGGACCTGCCTATTCACCGGATTCTAGGTCATCCTCCTCCCCAACGGCTCAAATCCAGGCATCCTGTATATGTCACAGCTCAAAAACTGCGTAATTTTTATCTCGAGCAGAGTTGGAGAGATGAGTGGAGTGTGCACACTTCTGGAGCTATCCTACAAGCTATAGACCCAACAGCTATGCCAGATGGATTCGTTTCCAAACAAGCGGGCCTTAAACTGAACATGGACAAGATGAAAATATTGTCAAATATCGAATGTTGCTTCTCGGGTTTTCATTGGGAACTCCATACTTGAAGCTGTAGACCAATATATCTATCTGAGTCAGATCCAGGTTGGAAATTCCAGCTTCGACGACGAGGTTTTTCGACGAATCCGAGTCGACTGGGCAGCGTTCGAGAAGCTCTGCAGTGTCTTCTCGACCAAAATACCTAAGTGCCTAAAGACGAAAGTCAATAATCAATGTTTGTTACCAGAATTTACTTACGGGTCCGAAACGGGGTCCATTACTATGGGCCTCATAATAAAGTTCAAGGTCGCTCTAAGAGCTATGGAGAGGGCTATGCTCGGTGTTTCTTTGCGAGATCGAATCAGAAACGAGGAGATCCGTAGTTCATATCCGTAGTCTCGTTACTTAACGTGTTTTTGTAAGGGTTCTTGGGATTCACGAGGATCTCTAGTTTTTTGGAAGAGGTAGAGACAGCAAGTTTTGTTTTCCTCGAAGCAAGTTTTAAGGCAGATTATTAATGAGTACATCGTCTTTTTCCTTCTTCCTACAAATTTTTGACAGTCTGTTCATCTTGCCACTGGTGGTGACAATCGCCAACTCCCTCAAGAATTGTAGCAATTACGTGAAGCATCAATGATCTAGTCTAGAGCAATAATGTGTTATACTAACTGACCCGGTGAAAATTGTACTGCATTTTTTTTAGATAGTCGGTTAAAAAGTAGCCTATGTGTTAATCCAGTGTGTCAGCTACTTCAATATAAAATTTTATCAAAATCTGTCAAACCGTACTTTGTTTTAGTAAATAAATATTATTATTATTATAGAAAGCTTTACTGTACCAAATATGGTACGCCCTTCCCCCTAGGCCCGCCCTACTAATGGATACTTTTTTAACATTTTTTAAATTTTAGCCACATACACACACACGACACTAATCAGCTTTTGTTTAAAAAAATATATTTTTTTGCAATAATAATTATCGGCCTAAATGGGTGAATTTACCCGTAAAACATTGATCGATGGTAACTGGGTTAGGTAGCTGTACTTGTCTATCTTACAAAACTGTAGCAGCTGATTTTAATAAAGTCGTAATTTATTTTACTACCTACACTATATCACGGTAATGATATCTAACATCCTTTAAGTAGGTATTTATTTCAAGGATGTTAGATATCATTACCGCGTTACCTACAGCCGCCCAGTACGTACTAGTACTTTTGGTAAGTAAACTTGAACAAGAAGAGAAAAAGGAATGGCTTGGTTATAAATGCTTACATGCAGCTACTTTACAATTTATATGTTTTGATTTTAATGATGTTTGGAATATTTCTTGATTTTTTTCTACTTATTCCACGAAACATTCGTTCGCGACTGTTGTGTACCGAGCGCGTAGGTATGTTTCAAATTCTGATCGATTGTATAAAGACAGAATACTGTTACATCACAATGCCTATAATTATGTATATTTTAATCGAACGTCACACTGAAAAGTTGGCATCTAAGACAAAAATACTTTATTTTAGTATGAACCTTAGTAAGAACTTAATATTGTAAATATCTACAAACCTTTAAAATCTTATTGAATAAAGTACATTTGGTCGATCCATCTTCTAATATGTCAATCTTTTTGTACTACATGTTATTGTTTTTTTAAGAAGAAAAGACAGACAGTGTAGTCAACTACTTTGTTTTTAATTTGTTCTATTAAAAGGTAAGTTGCATTCACTACACACGAAATCGAATTAACATGAACAAACATGAAAATGCAACCAACGCGCTACGCCGTCGTTCGCTCTTCTGTCCTGTTCATTTATCCGATGTAAGAAAAGGAGAGCAGTTGTTATTTATGGGCATTGATGTTGTCGCACACACATATATTAAATATTGATATTCATTTCGATACTTTGGTATTAATAAAACCTATAGTTCATATTATTATTACAGAATACACTTTATTTCAATACCTACTTATTTCCCTACCTATATTAATAAAAAGGTATCGATACTCTTCGTGTAAAGGTATCGATACTCCACATGGTATCGATATAAATCCCTGATTTCAATACCTAGATATTAATAAAAAGGTATCGATACTCCTCGTGTAAAAGTATCGATACTCCTCCATGGTATCGATATAAATCCCTGGACACGAGGGTACCCGGGTTCGATCCCCGGTCAGGTCAAGATGGATAATTATTTTTTTCAGATTGGCCTGGGTCGTGGAATTACTTTGGGGCTAGCTCAGTCTGTGTGATTTGTCCGTAAATATTTATTTATCCTAATAATAATCCAGATGGCCATGTAAACAGATTCGCAAATATCCCAAAGCGGTCGAGGTCTAAATTAGTTTAATAAATCTCGTCATAACGTTGAAAATATTCAGAGCTCTAAAAGCGTCATTTCGTAACAAAATCTTTGCCGCCTATTCGGGCCTAATTAAAACGATTGAAATATTTCATAACGAAGTGAAAAACGCATTAAAAGTTTATCGTGGGGTCGGGCCGCTCCCAAACACAAACAAAGCCACAGTATAAATTATAGACGAACTTATTTTAAAGTGATAACGAGCTAAACAGGTAAATTATGGGTCTGGCAATGGACTGTGGCGTCAACTATTTTACACTGTATTTGAAGTTCAACAGTTTCAAGCCGATATACTAACACTACAGTGACATATGTATTAGTTATTGTCTACGATCGCAGAGCAACAGAAACTCTTGCATCTGCTCACTTTGGAAGTCATATCACAAAGATATTCAATTCAAAGTATTATCCGCTATGAAATTAAGTAGCGTTTCTTTAATACATATTGTGATACTTTATTACCTTAAGATACTTAGCTAGATATAATTGTATAATGTACTTAACCAATTTTTGTCTCTTTTTAGACAATCATTCTTCCGAAAACTGGAATCAATTATTATTTGAACGACTACGCAAAAAGTAGAAACGCTGAATCAAAATTGCTTAATAACATTTCTCACAAAACTCATTTGTCAAAAAAAGTTGGTCGGGACAATTGCCAAATAATACGCATGTTACACGGCCTAATACGAAAGCGTTCTTAAAATACGACCATTTATTTTTTCCCCAAGTTTGTTGTTGTCATAAATTAATTTGGCAAGTTAGATTGCGGCTCGAGTCGTTCCAAATGACACGAGAATTTCAATTTAACTACACTCTGTGTGTGACGTCTCTATGTCTTTTTGTTCTGCCATTGTTGAAATGAGATGGCTAATCAAGTTTGTGTTGTTCTATGCAAGTGGTTATTTACTGCAAATAAAGTCATGACGAAGTTATTAAACTTGTTGAGGTAACTCCATCTACGTTTAAATGTGATGTGAGGGAATGTTCCTGTGTTTCCAAGTTGTGTAATTTAACGGAATCAAGAGTTAAACGGTCTTGAAATCTCGCGGAATTGCCATATTATGAGGAACAGTGGGACACAGATCACGTTTAACTAGTTTATACATTCAAATTTACTTAGGAAGATAATATAACAGTTGATGTGTGACCAGCTTTGCGTAATTAATCTAAAATTATCTAATAATTATATGTCGATTCGATAGTGCACATATTATGAAAGCGAAAAGGTGTAAATCTCCTTTTGGACTATCGCGCTTAATTCCTCTTTCATAACCGTAAGGTCTCAAGTGCAATCCCCGCCTGTCGTCTCGGTGTGCCATTTGTAGTACAATCTGACTCATGTATGGTCATTTACATCGACTACTACCAACTGCAGATGAAATAAAATATAGTTAGGAAAACTGCATACTAATGCATAATAACATTCCTTACTAGATGATAGTCACTGCTCTATAGTATGCGCCTTCGATGCAGTTTACCATTGATATGGCGGGCTGTCGATGCAACGTACCAGCGATATTGTGTACCTTCGCTACGTTAAACTGTCGATGTAACGGGCGCGATGCAGCGACCGGCGATGTAGTGACTGACGATATTATGACCTAGACCCCCAGCCAAGTGCGAGTCGGACACATTAAAGGTTCCATACTTCTTCTATCTATATGGACTACTACTTGTATGTAGACTCTGATGTATATTGAAACCTCTTCTTTCTCTTTTGAGGTAAACACGGACAATATTTTTCTTAATTATCTGTGGTTGACTTTTAGTAATAAATGACTAGCAACTTTGACAAAATCTAGAACGAACACCAAAAAACAATGGTACTCTCCCTGTAGTTTTTAGTTTTATTTTTGTTATAACAGCGGCAGCAGATAAACATATTCTTAAAATTTCAAGTCCCTACCTATTACGGTTCAAAAGATACAGCCCTGACATAGGCGGATGGATATTGGAAGTACCTATATAGGTATAGTTCGTAATGGGTCCCGTTTTTGTCTTTTGGATACAAAGCCCTAAAAAGTAAGGTATAAAATCTGACGAAATAACGACTGCCCTTAAACCTAACGACCACAAATAACGAATCAACATCATCAATCATTATCTCCTTCGAGTGAACCACAAACTCACTTGGTCCGGTATCTCGACCTACTCGTAGTATATTTAATTCAGTATTAAGTTGTGCGATCCGTTTGCTCAGCTATATCTAGCTTGTCTTGAGGGCAAATGTTGTCCTACAAACTAGTGTTCATAAGCCTCGGCTTCCTGCGTTTGTCTTCTGAAGTTCAGGTAAGCTGAATAAGTTGGGATCAAGTTCTGAATTCCGAAGAAGCTGACTGCGACTGAAGCTATGACTGACGGATTGCAGTAGGATTAAGTTCGGACGAGTAAGCTAAAAAGTTGAAGAGACTTTGATGGCCAGGTATGCGCGCTTTCAAATCGTTCGTGTATGACACCAGAATTATTTTATACTAGCTGTTGCCCGCGGCTCCGCCCGCGTTAATGTCGTTCCCTTGGGAACAGTAGAAATGATAAATATTCCATACAAACCCCTGCCCCTTTGCTTTTTCCCCGTAAGGGGGAATTTAATACATTTCACCTGCATAGATCTTTAGCCCTTAAGGAGGGGATTTTGCCCATTTCGCCTACACAGATATTTTTTTATTGTAATAGAGAACTTTTTATTGTCATATTTCTAAGTAAATAAAAAAATCCATACAATCTTTACCCCACCTATTCTACCCCTTCAAGGGGAAATTTCGACCATTTTAACTACACAGATCTTTTTAATTTCAATGTAAACATATATACTTATTTTTATACTTCTATGTCCAGAAATGAGAAAATTTCCATACAACCGCTTTATCCCTTAATTTTGTACATTTCACCTACACAGATCTTTTTTAATTGTAACCTAGAACGTATATACTTATTTTCATACCTCTAAGTCTAGAAATGAAAAAATTCCATACAAACTTTACCCCCTATTTACCCCTTCAAGGGAGAATGTTGTCTGGTTCACCTAAACAGATCTTTTTTTAATTTTAATTGAGAACTTGCGTACCTACTTTTAAACTTCTAAGTCCAGAAATGAGAAAATTCCATAAAACTTCAACCCCTTTGATTTTCTAAAAATCCTTTCTTAGTGCTCATTTACATCATAAAAAGAATCCCTGTGCCAAATTTCAAGTTTCTGCGCACAGTAGTTTCGGCTGTGCGTTGATATATAAGTCAGGTTTGCCTTTGGCCCGCAGCTCCGCCCGCATAAGTGTCGATTTCTCAGGAACAGTAAAATTAATAGTTGAACCCGGAATACATTAGTTCATGACTTTCAATGAAACACCTTAATACTGAATTTCAATTGAATAACTTCAAAAACGGAAAGTTTTATACTAACTTTGCATCCCCGTTATATCCCCTTAAGGGATGATTTTTGAGAAAAATATTTTACTCTTGTTTCATGCCTTTTAGTAAAGAACCTTCATGCTGAATTTCATTCGACTAACTTCAAAAATGGCAAAGTTTCATGCTTACTTTGCACCCCTATTTTACCCCCTTAAGGGATGACTTTTGAGTAAAATATTTTACTCGTGTTTCATACCTTTCAGTAAAGAACCTTCATACTGAATTCCATTCGAATAACTTCAAAAACAACAAAGTTTTATACTAACTTTGCAACCCGTTTTTCCCCCTAAGGAGATGAATTTCCAAAAATCCTTTCTTAGTGCTCCCCTACGTTATAAAAGGAACCCCTGTGCAAAATTTCAAGTTCCTAACCCTTATAGTTTAGGCCCTGCGTTGATATGTCAGTCAGTCAGTCAGCTTCTCCTTTTTTTTTAGTATGGATTACTATAGATAGTATGGATAGGTATAATGCTGTCGTATAATGATGATGAATTGACTTTGGATTTTAATTTTCTTATGTCACTTATTATTTTATTTTATTTTTGCTATATGTTTGCAGGCAAACTCATGCCTTGAGTTCATTCAAATGACGATAACTTTTTTTTTAATGAACCGATTTTGATGAAACAAACTTTAAATGTTTTGCTGAGTTAAAACAAAGCAATTGGTGAAAGTTTGAAGTAAATCGGTTCAGTATTTTCGGAGATAATCGTGATCATACATACAGACAGACAGACAGACAGACAGACAAGAAATTCCAAAAAATTTTTTTTGCTTTCTATTATTCTTTTTAAGTGTCCCTCTATCCATTTCAGTCAAAAATTCGAAATGTACAGACAAAATAATTTTACTGTTTTATTATATGTATAGATGATCTTTGGTGTTTAGAAAATACGTGTAGACCTCTTTCTTAGTTGCTTTCCCTCAATGGCTGTCGTTATGTCTCAAACGTTAAGGCATCTAGGATAATTTGACATAAGTACTGGAATAATAAGACATCAAATCGTTCAAGTAATATTAAATTTCGACGAGAACTGTATATCTAACTGACACTGTCAGAAAGACTAAATAAAAATTATAGATTTGAACCATAGTGGCGATAAAATGAATTTAGACTTCAAGAATTATAATTATAAAAACACGGTTTCACTAACGTTTATTCAGTTGGAATCGCCAACTAGTTTCGGTCTATCACGAAGACCATCATCAGGGCGAGTGTTAGAGGTGGCGACACTGCGGTTTCGCTTCCCTCAAAGCAGTGAGGGCAGTCTCGCGCGTCGCCACCCGCGCCTCCGCCCGCGCTTTACCGCGATGGCTGGAAGGGATGTTGAAATTTCGGTCGGTGTCGCCTGTGGTGTTTCATCATCGTCTTTTGAGTCCGGTATAACAAGCGCACTTGTATGCACCGAACTGACTGTGTCGATACCTCTTACAGTATTGCTATAAGCGTTTCCTAAACATAGTGTCACGTCTTTTTCCCTTGCGGGGTAGACAGAGCCTAGGCGTATAAGGTAAGGTCTTGGCCACATTTAGCATTTTGGTAAGCGTGTAGCGTTTCCTAAAAACTTAAACTAGTTGGCGATTCCAACTGAATAAACGTGAGTGAAACTGATTGTGAAATAATTAATTTATTTCGCGTAAGTTTTAATACATTTAGAATTAAAGTTTTAAAAAATAATGCGCCCCATTTATTTTAATGCAGATCTTTTTTTATGTGATCATCATCATCAGTTTGCTATGACCCACAGCTGGTATACCCAGCAGTAGGTCATAGAAGCAGCCGCCTTTTGTATACGACATTCCTCTCTATCTCCAACCATCGCAATCCAGTTCTTTCCAGCAATTTGCCTTATGTCGTCAGCCTACCTAGCTACTTATTTTTTTGTGTCAAATGTTAACAATATTTTATTATGTGAAACATCACAATTTTGAATCCGGTATGTTCAACATTCTGAGTTCTTCTTTATCATATCAGTGCGATTGAAACTATCAATCAACTTACGAGTACAACAAAAAACAAACCATTATCAAACTTCTAAAATTTTCTTAAAGCACTATCATAATAATATAAAATAAACGTAAAGAATCTCAAGAGTGATGAGAGTAACAAAATGGCCGAAAATATTAAAAAATCGACTTTAATCTCATCCCCGAAAGGTAGCAGGGATTCATAAAGTTTCTCAAGCTATTGGCAGTAAAATTCTTATTAGACATAAATTAATCTCCGTCATAGTAACGACATTGTACGACCCTACATTGTTGTCCAAACATTTCAATGATTTTCGGGGTAGAGGTGCCTTTTTATTGATAGTCTGTTTAATATTAAAATATATTTTTATGCTTATAGTAAAAGTCAAATTATTTTCAATATTAAGCAGATATTAATCAGAATTCTGGGTTCATGTATTATGTGGCTTTATTTCATCCTAACTTCTTAATACCTGAACAGTAAAAATCTTTCATTATATCTGCGAAATTTCCTTTTTTGTAAAGGCGTTTGTCCAGCAATGGTTTTTTTTTATGGCATAGGATGGCAAACGAGCAAGCAGGTCACTTGATGGTAAGTGATTACCGTTGCCCATGGACAACTGCAACACCCGAGGTGTGATAACTGATAAGAGGGTTGCCGGCCTTTAATGAAAACATAGACTCGTTTTTTGATGGTTCCAATGTCATATCGATTCAATACTACACATCTTTTTGAAATTAAATGAAATTTTATACGCAATAAATATAGTATTCTAAGTTGGATTAAAATAAAATGTCCATATTTTGAGTTTTCGAAAAAGTAGTCTTATATATTTTATTAGCTTAAGTCCCACTGCTGGGCAAAAGCCTACTAGTACCAAATCAATACCCCAGCAAAACCGAAACTGAACACCACATGCCCAACATTCACCGTTTGAGCAGAATTAATTGTCGGGCATCCCAACATACTCTACGTCCTGCAAGTCGGCTGTCAATGGAAGCAATTACAGCAACAGAAGCGATCACCCGGTATCAATAAGCGAACAGATTATCAAATACATGCATCAACTGGCCTTGGACACGGCGCTGGTTTAATCAAGATTCTGTTGGTAGTATTACCTTATATGAAATTCTGTCATATTGAGGCTGTGTGGCACAAGTAAGGTTAAACCGTAATTGAAATCGATTTATGAAGAAACGACCACTGTGGTAACGCTTTGCCTCTTAACCACACGGACTCGTGTTCAAGTCTATTTAGCCTAAGATAAAAAACGATATTTTCTTTCATATTGCCCTATTACTTGGTTGTTTTCAAAAAAATATGTATCACTATCACTACATAGTATAAATCAAAGTAGCATCCCGCTGTATGTCCCTATGTATGCTTAGATCTTTAAAACTACGCAACGGATTTTGATACGGTTTTTAATAGATATAGTGATTCAAGAGTAAGGTTTAAATGTATAATTCATCGCGCCTGTGTGAAGCCGGGGCGGTTCCTAGTTTAATTAGTAGTAAGTAGTAAAATTCTGTCAGTCAGTCAATCAATCAATGTTTATTTGCCAGAATACAGTAGTATAAAGATGTTATATCAGCTAGTGTAACATGCATTCAGCCTTACAAAGAGGCGTGCAAATATTGCAAGTAAAGTCAAATTACAATATAATAATTAGCATAAACAATTTAAATAATAACAAATTAATTAATTGTTTTATACAAAAAAAATAATTAATTTGTGTATCGACATAAGCTGATGAAAAACCACGGTTTTTATGTTATTTATTTCAACACTTATTTGTATAGAATAAATAGGTATGTCGTAAAGACCAAAATCTAAGGAAAGTACTTGAATAAGGTCTAGAAGCTGAGACCGTTAACAGATTCCCGCCAAATCCAGCTTCTGTCTTACTAATACCGTACCGTGTTGAATCGAAGCTATACACAACTGAACATTGTCTAGGTTAAGATATAAACAGTTGAAATTCAATTTGACGGTGTGAATAAGCTTTCGTCCAAACTTTTTGACAAATTCAATGTTTACAAGTAATTTCGATTCAGGTTTGTAATTTTTGCTGTCTCAAATAATTTTGATTTCGAAAGAAAGACGATACTTAATTTAGGTATTTCACGTACTTGTTATTGCTGACTAGCTCCGTGGCGCAGCGGTCAACACGCCAGCCTGCGACACGGAGTGACCGGGTTCGATCCCCGGCCAGGTCAAGATGGAAAATGATCTTTTCCAGATTGGCCTGCGTCTTGGATGTTTATCTATATATGTATTTGTTAAAAAATATAGTATCGTTGAGTTAGTATCCCATAACACAAGTCTCGAACTTACTTTGGGGCTAGCTCAATCTGTGTGATTTGTCCGTATATATTTATATTTATTTATTGCACTTACTAGGAAAATGAGGATAGCTTATATATTATATGCATACGATCGAGGGCACTGATGTTGGTTATTTTTTGGGGTATTTATATTATTCCTTATGTAGTAATAACGCTTTATTTTCATAGTATTAATTAATTTCATTAATTGCATTTTCTCATCATATTTGCGTTCACTGCTGAAAATATGCCTCTTGATGAGACTTCCACTCTGATCGTGATGCGGCGATCCTGGTCCAGGTCGGCCCTGCCGTCTTTTTATCGTCCGACCATCTGGCTGCTGGTTTACCCACACTTTGTCTTCCTGTACGGGGTCACCAAAACAGAACCCTCTGGCTCCATCTATCGTCATTTCTATGACAGATATGAGCCCATTGCCACTTTAGATGTACAACTAATTATTTGCATAGAACAGTTGATTTGTGTGTGATATTCGGATAAAAGCACTATCATATTATTGTATTTACTCTTTTATCTTAGTTCACTTCGAGCTTCTTAGTAACTCAAGTCCACCTTTTTTATAAAAAATGTTTTTCAAACAATTTTTTTTTTCGAAATTTAAATGACTAAATTGAAACTAGACTCTGGGCTTACAAAAAAAAATCATTGAATAACATCGCATGGTTATTTATATTGTATTCTCGCAACCAGATATTTCTATGACACTGATACCCCGGTTATTTGCTAACGTCATATAATTTATATGATATTGTCACCATTTTTTTCCTAACCTGTCGTATAGCTCAGCAATGACCTGTTTTAAATCCAATTGGAATTGTTGCTTAATTAATTTAATTTGTTTATAAAATATTATTTAATGTTTTTTTGTTGTACGGGGGAAGACGAGCATACAAAACACCTCAATAAATCGGATACCTAAAAGAATATGATCTATTTGTTTTCCAATAATTCGCAAAAAAGGCAACAATCTCCACGTAACTACCTCCAACCTGATGCTTCTAACGCATCTCAATTTAAAAGTGGTATACTTACGCTTTTGTTCCGTTCAGGGGAATGATGGATTGCCAAGCAATAGCCGACTGGCACCTTGCAAACCCCCACTCCATCAACACTGTAAAAGCGACTTTTCGTCCACCATCCATCTATAATCTTAAGGTCCAAGTTGCTTTGCATGATCTCCAACAATTCCTTACAAAGATGTAGACGCCAATCGATGTGTCAGTGTTGTGATGGGTAAACTTTTCATTTTGCCGATGTATCGGCCCGACGCTGCGGAAAAAGCAATTTTCTTGCTATTTGAGGCTCATTTTTAACGTTATTGAGTGGTTACTCTTGCACTTTGTTTTACATTATCATTTTTGATACCTTGTTTATGATAAAGCAGTGTGTTTATGTTTAAAGATTTGAGTTACGATATGGGTACATACAACGATAGTCGAAAAGAGGGTGTCAAGTGAAAAGATCGTATATATACTCACTCACTACATATACTTGGTAACTGATGAGACATTTATGATACTAAAAGGATCAGACATGCAAGATTGAAACAAAGTCGTCAAAATAAGTTCAGTACTTTTAACAGCGGCATCAACACTAAAACTGCACCGATCACAATAAAATGTAGGTTCGTCCTACAGTTGGTCATGTATAAAAGAGCTTTTTTGATATACTATATATTAGGACGAGTTTTTACGTACGTACGTAAAAACTTTTTCCTTTGTATGGAGACTTTATCCGTTTATCTAAAAGAGCTGTAACTTTGATGTCTAAATTGAAACACAAAAAATGCTTAAATCGATATTGTGATGATTTAATTGATTGCAGTAGATTAATAGTATGCATAAACCTCAAAACTTTATTCTGCATTTTCTTTTATTTTAAATACGAGTAAACTTAAAAATGTGTCACCTCTCGTATGCGCCGCAGATCTGCGCAAAATGCATTGTTTAACTATTGTGTCTGTCGTATTTCGGCATACAAGACGTTAATCTGATTCATTTTAACTGACAAAATTACAAAAAAAGTCAATAAAATATTTGTTGCCATTTTATATATTTTTTTAAATGTCACCTTTCTATTGTTATCAAACAATTCAGGCTCGTACAGTATATCCGACCGATATTTAACTACAGATTTATACATAGAAATACGATAAAACTTTTCCCCCTATCTGATATACATGGTGAAATTTTGATCGTTCTGGACCCAAGGAACAACTTTTCCTATGGGACTAATGCTGGGAACTCAAATTTTTTTTAACGTTCCCATACAATCTGTGTAAATAATGTGTCATGTAATCTGTGTGATTTTCCTCATATATTTATTTATTTAAATGCCCGGGCGGCTGAAATTTTTTTAATGGAACTGCCCATTTTTTTTAGTTCCCAGCATTGGTCCCATAGGAAAAGTTGTTCATATCGACGGGCTGAATCGCCCCTTTAAGTGTCTAGAACGATCAAAATTTCACCGTGTATAGTATTTCTAAAGTATTTACAGGGTTGCCTCGGTTGCGCATACGAAGAATGGATTCATTAAAAATTATCATAATCCAAGTGAGGTAAAGTTAATCCCAAACCTCTCCCAGCTATTTTTTTGGAAAGGATTCTGTTAAGTCGTATAATATAATTCCTATATTTCAGTATGGCGTTTTAACACACATTCTTGATATAAATAATAAATAAATATATACGGACAAATCACACACAGATTGAGCTAGCCCCAAAGTAAGTTCGAGACTTGTGTTATGGGATACTAACTCAACGATACTTTATTTTATAACAAATACATATATAGATACACATCCAAGACCCAGGCCAATCTGAAAAAGATCATTTTCCATCTTGACCTGGCCGGGGATCGAACCCGGTCACTCCGTGTCACAGGCTGGCGTGTTGACCGCTGCGCCACGGAGCTAGTCAATACATTGTTACTAGGTTGAGAAACGTAAACAACAAATTTACAATTCGTTTTATATTATCAAGGTAAATATACAAAGATATACAGCAAAGCCCTCTGCACAGTGCTGAGAATCTACGCTTAATAATTATTAATTGGAATGCTGTGAAATTCCATAGTATCTCATGGAATTCTACTCACGTTTTTTTAATCTGTTCTAGCCGTTCGTCTTTGGAATTCCTTACCACTCTTACTACTCGTAGTCTTTCCAGTACGCCTAAACGCTAGCCAGCTATAAGACATTTCTTTATGATATTTTTCCTACACTTATACAAAGGGGAGGTATAAGATGATATAATCAATCATCTTATTCCTCCCCTCTGTGTATTATATATATTTCTGGATCATTGTAAGTATATAAATATATGTATGTTTAGTAAGTTTGATTCGTATTCATTTAAGTTTATTAAATACTAGCTTTTTCCCGCGGCTTTGCTCGCTAAGAAGTATAGTTTTTCATCCCCTATTTTATCCCCTTGGGGGTTAGAATTGATCACAATCCTTTCTCAGCGGATGTCTACGTCATAACATCTACCTGCATGCACCCCGATCCTTCCAGTGGTTTGGGCTGTGCGTTGATAGACACTATGTCAGTCAGTCAGTCACCTTTGAGTTAAATATATATTTAGATAGATTGAAGATTGATAAATTTAGTAAGAAGCTGTATACTTTTCATACAATGGTTTTCTACCACCCCGCTACTAGTGGTCATAATTTTAAGTGATTTCTCAAAGAAATTGTTCCGTAGAAGAAATTGCTATGCGATAAGGCAGCCTTTTGCACATTTTTCTAGTTCTAAGTGAAGTTCATATTTTTTTAATAAAGAGTAGTCTGTCTATCTATTTATCACAAACAAAGAAATCCGATTCCTCGAAGACTTACACGACAAAGCAAATGACGTCTTTAAATAAGTCCTTTCAGTTCGTTCGTAGTATTTGCGATGCAAAAGCGCAGTTATCTTTCATAAATATAAAAGGAGTCACTGACTTAAAATATCAAATACTGAGAATAAAATGCATTGTTAGACAAACTTACCTAAAGTCACGTTTGAACATAAATCCCAATCATAACTAATATTATAAATGTGAAAGTGAGTTTGTTTGTTTGTTACGCTTTCACGTTGTAACTACAGAACCGATCATAATGAAATTTTGCATACCTACACGTTATCTGGGGTACGAAGAAGGACATGGGGTACATTTTATCCTGGGAAAAAGTACTGTTCCAGAGGGAACGACATTGTTGCGGGCGGAACCGAGGGCGAAAGCTAGTATTCAATACAATACAAAAAATCTTAATTACAGTATAATAGAAATTTGAATGTGTAATTTTAATTACGTTGCGTACAATCATACGGGACCTTATCAGTAAGAGCAATTAATCCAGGGGAGACGTAACATCCGAAAAGATTTAAAGGAAGAAGAAGAATTGTAGTAGATGTCTACGGTGTCGGAGTACCATGGAGACATCTAATGTATCTCGCAAAAGCCGAGTAATACAAATGGCAAAACATAATAATTCACTCAAATACCTAGCGGCACTAGACAATGTTGGGATGAATTAAACATTCACTACGATACATACATCGTATGTATGTATGTATCGTAGTGGTAGACAGAGTATAGGCCTATAAGATCTTATAGCCATAGCATTTCGAGGGCGTGTAGGTGGAAAACGGAATCAAAAAAGTCTTGGGTTGCTAAACCGCATCATCTATTGACATGATTCCGCAATTTTCGCCCGTTCCCTCGATCGGCTTTTGCGGGAAGAGAAGCAGCTGGTATTCTACGTTTTTCTTTTTCTTCCAGACCAGCATGGACATCGCACTACGATCCGTGAAACAATAAGTACATAGGTACATTAAGGATATCTTGATTTTGCTTTTTTATAGTACACCATATGACACAAAACGAATTGATAGTTGAAAATATTTACCTGCCTACATAAAAATAACAACGGACTTAAAATCAAATGTGAGAGTTGTATTCTGGGGTATGGTATAGTGTATAAACTTACGGCTTCTCATGGCCTGCTCGGTATTTTCTTGTTTTATATTTTTTTGAAGGATTTTATGTTAAACTGCTTTAAGATGTCATATTTTATGGCAGAAAAGTTTCTACAAGTTCCAGAAAATAGTCATAACATAACAGGGATTAAAGCAGGTCCGACCTCTGACAAAAATTGGTTGGTATATAAAGCAAACGAGTTATTATTCTTTAATATAAGTGTTAAGTACATATATTAAAATTGAAAACGGCACATTATTATAAATAACTACAGGAATTTTAGTAAGGAAAGCTAAACTAGTTAATTAATTGTGACATAACACAGACTGTGTGCCTAAACAGTCTGTGTTACGTCATATATATGTTACAAACTGGAGGAAGTTAGTTGTAACGGACAAGAGCAAACTTGCAAGCAAGTTGAAAATATTAGATAATATTTATACAACTTTTAGCTTAAATTATAAGTTGGACATATAAATCTTGTGATTTGTAAGTGCAATGTTTGCTAGTCGTCTTGCCCTCATACTTGCAATTTAGTACCCATAGTATCTTTCCCAGGCCTCAAACTACCTCAATGCCAAAGTTTATTTAAATCAGTTCAGTGGTTTAGCGGAATAAAAAAATTGGTTGTCGGTAAAGTCGGTTTATGGACGATAACGGTGGAAGAGAGATAGATGCGTCACAAGCCGAACGCTCAGGCCGATCGTGCCTCTCTATCGCTTGTTCCACGCTCTCGCTTGCACGCCGAAAGTGACACTTTTTCATGCATGCAGCCGGCATTTATCGATTTCTAAGACGTTATCACGTGAAAAATAGTTTTCGATTGGCGCAGCACCGCTTGTGGCTTATGCCTCCCACCGCAAACGCCCGCGGCTGTTTTGGAGGGTCCATTTTCCAATTCTCTTTATGCATCCCACACGTTCCGTGTATTCAGTAATTTTTGTATATCACTCATCGAGCGTAACCATTGCAACTCGTTAATGATGCTTCAGTTCTCCGGATATCAAATTAATTGGTTAACAACGTGCATAATATTCAGCATAATTGCGGATATGTGCTGAATTACACTGGTTTTTTTAACCAGTGCTCTTCCACGGTAGTGTGGTATTTGTTCGTATTATAGTAATATTTGTAAGTAATTATAGTAATATAGTATATTAATTTGTATCACTTCATTAATAGATAATTAGTTTGACCTTTGCAGAAGCCATCTAAGCTTTGTGTCATTAAACATAAGAATACTGGCATTACTGGCTGGAAATGATATAAAAATCAGAAAGATATGCAGAGCTTATAATGAGAAAAAGAGAAAGGAAAACCTAAACTATTAAAAGAATCTGACTAATTTCCTAGTGCATGATGCCATGCATGATGTCAAGCAAATTGAGAGACGTCGAAATAAGGGAAGACCAAAGAAACGCTGGATTGAGTGCGTCAAACAGGATATGGATAGGAAGGGCGTAACAGAAGGCTTGACAGGCGACAGAGCAAAATGGAAGAGATTGACGTGCTGTGCTGACCCCTCGTAATAGTGGGGGAAGGATAAAGAGGAAGAAGATCATTTTATTCAAGTCAAACACTGTATCATGATAGGCTGCCACCGGTCTAGATGGAATCTATAATATATTTGTTATATATAAACTATAATATTGTTGAGTTAGTATCCCATAATGGCTCACAATCATAATGTAACAAGACTTGAACTTACTTTGGGGCTAGCTCAATCTGTGTGATTTGTCCATATATATTTATTTATTTATCCATTGGTCCACCGTCAAACACGAGTCTCAAAATAAATGTACATTTTACGAAGAAAATATTAAAAAGGTTGGTACAAGTAAGTATCAAGAAAACATTTCGAGATCTACGAAAAGCCTTCGCAACAGAAAATAATTACAGCTGATCCTCTAAAAGGAATAACAGTAACACAAAATAGTCTAGGAAAATAAGTAAATATTTGGTAGTACGATGACTGGTCAAAAACGTCGTAGGTCACCATTGTAGCCAGGTTAAAATATATCACTAACTCCCATCAGAGTGTCTCGCCAGTAACAGGCTCATGTTCAGTTACAGTGCTCCGGAGGCGGGGTTTGGTTATTCATTATCATGATCATCATTTCGGCGAGCTCCTCGGCGCAGTGGTTAACACGCCAGCCTGCGACACGAGGGCCCCGCGTTCAATCCCCGGTCAGGTCAAGATGGAAAATGATCTTTTTCAGATTGGCCTGGGTCTTGGATGTTTATCTATATATGTATTTGTTATGAAATATAGTATCGTTGAGTTAGTATCCCATAATACAAGTCTCGAACTTACTTTGGGGGTTGTCCGTATATATTTATTTTTTATTTATTTATTTAAGTTGTAAGTAAACCACTGCTGGACAAAGGTCTCTCTCAAGCTTATTTCGTTCCATGGAAAGATATTTCCTAACTCACCACGCGTGGCAGGCGGGTTGGCGAGCGCAGTTTCTTCAGTTTCTTGTGCTTCTGACGCTGCTGCCCATCGGAAGCATTTTAAAGCTGGGAGGGGAATTTGTTGGATTCGGGAATGAAATTAAGACATTGGGATACTACTCACTTAGATGAATGGGGGAAAACAAAAGTTTATTTAAATCAGTTCATAGGTTTAGCGGAAAGAGACAACAATCACACAGATAAACCTATCGACGGACAAAAACAGTTACTTTGGCATGATATTAGGATTAATTTTAGGGCATAATAACAACAATGCTAACATTTAAACAACCAGCTCTAAGATTGCCATAGAAGAGTCAGCTGTATATAAATATAATAAGAGCGTTCGCGAAATAAAAACGAAACTGGTGGGAAGCTGTGCGCGCGTACCCAATGCCATAAGTACAACCAACGGACAGGCAAACTTTACTATAATAATCCGTTATTAGGATATAATAATATCAATTCATAATTGTTAAAATGTACAATTTTTACTAATCTTATTTTTTATTGTTGTTGTTTTTCGTGTGTGTTAGTGGCCAACACTGGTGTCAGATTTTTAAACGTAAACCTAATGTGATTTGGTAAAGGTTATTTGATGTTACTTACAAACACAAAACAGATGTCTAAATAAAGTGTAGTGAAAACGGGCACTTCCCCTGGCCTATAAATAGAAACACAATGTAATATCCATTGAGAAAGTCTAAAAACATTATACAAACACAAACAGAAAGGGCCTACAATATATGGAAACGTATCGTTTGGCTTTGATCACCCCTTTTTCAATAATAGAGTCAGTCCCGATCCCTTTGTGCTTACCCGGGACATAGTGGAACACATCTGTTTATTTACGATGGCAAAATTAAAGTAAACAAACCCTTTTTTCTTTCCAATAAATAAAAAAAAACGCTATGGTCTTGGCAAAAAAATCATAACCTATGTCATTTGGGAGGGTATATGAATTCTATCGATATCAAATACATTGAAATTCGTTTAAGAATTCAGATGTCATGAATGTATAAACTCACATATACCTATATAATTGCACACATAAATGAACTCGAAAAACAATACACTCCTTTTTTAGCAGTCATGTGAAAAAGTAATTTAACGCGTATTATCTTAGCACAAATTATTCGATACTTGAAAGGAGTTCGAGTTATATGTTACAAGATTTTATAAAACTCGCAAAGCATTGTTTGTTCGGGTCGAATCTTGCAACTGAATTTTAAAGCGTTTGTCCTCAAAAGATTTGACTGAAATGTTGCATACTCATTTAGGTCAGTCAAAGCAATATAATGCAGTCAATCAGTGACGTGCACAGACATTTATCATAGGGTAGACTTACTTACAAACATACCACCTATATACCTTACCTTACTATAAGGCTCGTTTAATATTATGATAGTCTTTCGATCTTCGACCGCAAAAGTATTCATAACAAGCGAAAGATAAGAGATATGATTACAACCTGCGAGCCACGTACACGTATCATACGGTTTAAGATTTAACTGTAGAATAAATAACTATAACTAACCGGTTACTTGATTTGTTCAAAAGCGTACTCACAAAACGCTTTATATTTCGGTTTTGGCATGCAAACACTAAGCGACACAACTTTTACATGAAAATATTTTTGTCACAAATGAAACTTAACTGATAAAGCAATTAATTTTAAAATAAAACTTCCCTCTTGGATTCTTTGTAAACACGTTAATCAATGACATTGTATATGACATTGACTTAAGTATGAATAATATCTATAATGACATTGACAAGTGACGATGACATTTACATCGCGCGCGGCAGCCAATAGAAACCTCGGAGACAGTGTCTTCAATTCACACACACAGCGCAAATTTGCTTTGCATGTGTGAGCCGATGAAAGATGTTTACTTGTACTACTACAAAAGCTATTTCCTATCGGTGTATAATAATTTTCTATGTGTGCGTGAAAAGTCAGACCTTTGAAATTTTGTCTTACGCGGTACGCGTATGGATACTGCTGGCACGCGCGGGCCGCGGCCGCAGCGCCGTACTTGAACAAAATTGACTATATAGTATTTGCTAGCAGAATTTTGCAGGCGCACCTAATATAATTATTTATTTGTAAGAAAAAAAAATGTATTTATTTAGCGACTGCAGGGTAGACATTGTCTAACACTCTATATGGACTGCACGTCACTGCAGTCAATAAACTGAGTTGATGATCCAGAGATTCCTATTATTTATCAGTCCGGTCACAGCTTTTGTAGTTTGTATTCGTAATAATAAAGCTTGTACAAAAAATTATAAAAAGTAACTTATATCTACGATGACCAAAGAGCTAATAAAAAACATAACAGTTTGCCAGATGCATCTCCTCAAAGAAAGGTGTTGACCTCAACGCTAAGACATTCATTGTACCTTAGATTTCAACGTGTGATCCAAACGTTTTTGAGAAAAATGATCTTGACGGACAGTCATATGGGTGTTTCTTTTTGAGATATCAGCTCCAGTTCTCATAACATGTATCCGTCATGAACTAAGGTCTTCCTAAACGCGACCGGCCAGTATTATGAATTTTATACATAATAGTAGGTATACAATAGTAAAGATACCAACCACAATGATATGCCCAAAAGTAAGTTTTATTTGGTTAAAGATAAGTAAAAATATATCCAAACACGCTCAAAATAAAATGAAACCTTGTTTTCGGGCCCAGTTCACATAACACTCGTCTTTAACAAAGGTGTCGATAAACACGCGACCGCCTCTCTCTTGAGCGCCACGGTCGGTGATCAGAAAAAGAGTATTGTCGATAAATTTTAGTTTTATACTGAACATAGGTAAAGAATAGTAAAGATACATTTTAATAAGCACAAAAATGTAACATAACCTCATTTTCAGGGCCAGTTCTCATTACACCTGGGGTTAACAAAGGTGTCTAGGATAAACACGCGACCGCCCCTCTTGTTATTGCCCCAGTCAATGATGAGAAAAAGTGTGTTATTGTTAATTGAGTTTTATACTCAGCACTGTCCAATATAGTAATGATAAATTTTAATGAGCACAAAATTTAAATATGTCCTCTTTTTCAGAGCCAGTTCTCATTTCACCCGTCATTAACAAAGGTGTCCAGGATAAACACGCGACTGCCCCTCTCTTGTTTGCCATAGTCGGTGTTCAGTGATGAGAAAAAGGGTACTATCGTTAATTGAGTTTTACTCAGCACTGTACAATATAGTAATGATACATTTTAATGAGCACAAAAAAATTAATAACCTCATTTCCAGGGCCAGTTCTCGTTACACCCTTCATTAACAAAGGTGTCCAGAATAAACACGCGACCGCTCCTCACTTGAGTGTCACGGTAGGCGTGCAGAAAAAGAGTGTTGTCGTTAAATTGAATTTTACTCAGTTCATAGGTACAGAATAGTCAATATATATTTTAATGAGCACAAAAATTTAAATAACCTCATTTTCAGGGCCAGTTCTCATTACACCCGTCATTAACAAAGGTGTCCAGGATAAACACGCGACCGCCCCTCGCTTACCCCGGCCGGCGACCACAAAAAGAGCGCGGTATTGTCTTTGTTTGTTCACCCGCATGCCGACGCTTCGTTCCACGTTTGACGTTATTTAAATTTAAATTAATTTACATTTGGAACGCTGACCAATTACGTAACGTTGTTCTTTTTATATAACCGCTAAATTAATAAAAATTAGTATTTTTTATTTTAGTTCCCGTTGACTAACACTATCCTTTTCGTTATCGGAGCGTTTTCCCGGTTACATCCTATTTACTATTATTATAACTATTATATTATACGGTATGGTCAGCTCTGTCATCCTCTGCTTGTCTGGTGATTGCAGGTATGGCATAGGGTATGTGCGCCTGGCCGACTGCTACTTGTTTTTCATCCGAGTGAGTAGGATCCCAATACGTTCACCCCACTACCAAATCCAACAAATTCCTATCCATCCCCAGCTTAAAAATGCTTTTGATGGGCAGCAGCGTCGGAAGCACAAGAAACCAAAGATACTGCGCTCGCCCACCCGCCTGCTATCCGCGATGAAAATGGCAATATCCTCCTATGGAACTAAATGTCTTTGGGAGAGGCCTTTGTCCAGTAGTAGACTTTTTACGATTAAGGCCAGCCGCCTGCCTGCGGTGGGTTGTCCCTCCTTGGGTAGTACCTTTAGCTTTCGACCTGTCGAAATGAAGTACGTTACGTATACATACGTATTTGCTCGCGGTGGTACTAGAACTCAGCTGTTGGCGTGTATTTACACGCCAACAGCAATTACATAAAGACGTGATAGTATGTATTTACATACTATCACGTCTTTATTACTTGCAAGGTAGACAGAGCCCAGGTTTTAAAACCTAAAAGCCACGTTTAGCATGTTGATGAGTCAATCACGGCGCCATTCACTTACGAGGGGGGGTCAAAAAGTTCGCGGAATGGAGGGTTTAGCGGGGGGTGGGGGACCTGCCGCTGGTAGTAACTAATGAGCAACTCTTTGTGAGTATATATGCCAAGTTTGAACCCGATTGTGTCAATTCAGCAGGAGCACGCAGCCCGTTCGTGGGAGAGCCATCTGCTCTCAGTGGGCGATGACATCCCCTCCGTTCATCGCCTATGCCGCCGGCTGTCCGGGGAGCCCCAACCCGTGCGGCCGTTGCTGGCAGCGGATGGCCTCCCGCGCTACCGCGCGGAGGGCCGCGCTGAGATCTTCGCCGACCACCTGGAGAGTCAATTTTCGCCGAACCCGATCGCCGACAGGGAGCACCACCAAGGGGTGACCGAACACCTTCGGGACTATCTCGCAGGGCCGATACCGGCCGAGGAGGACGCCGTTTTCTTCACGCCCGGCCAAGTCCTGCGCCAGATCCGCCGTCTAAAGCCAAGGAAAGCCCCGGGCGCAGACAACGTCACTAACGAGGCGCTCCGTCACCTACCGCCGGTATTCATCTCGGCGGTGACGCGCCTCTTCAACGGCATACTGCGCTCGGGCCACTACCCGACAGAGTGGAAGACCGGGCGGGTCATAATGCTGCCGAAGCCGGGCAAAAACCTGCGCCTCCCCGAAAGTTATCGGCCCATCACCCTACTGAGCGCGCTCTCGAAGGTGTTCGAGAAGCTGCTGCTCGGCCTGCTGCTCCCGCACATCCCACCGCGTGCGGAGCAGTTCGGGTTCCGGCCAGAGCACTCTACGACTCTCCAGGTGGCAAGATTACTTCACAAGATCTCAGACGCGGCCAACCGGAAGGAGCACGTGGCTGTCGTGCTCCTCGATAACGAGAAGGCCTTCGACAGGGTGTGGCATGAGGGGCTGCTACACAAACTGTCGGAGTCCCCAGCCCCGAAGAGGCTCGTCAGGATTGTGTCCTCATTCCTCGAGGAGCGGAAATTCAAGGTGGCGGTCGAGGACGCCCTTTCGTCGGAGCGCCCGGTGAGGGCGGGCGTCCCACAGGGCAGCTGCCTTTCCCCAGCCTGCTACGCGTGGTACACCGACGACATCCCCGTAGCCGGTCAGGCCGAGTTGGCATTGTTTGCCGACGATGCGGCGTACTTCGCGAAGTCAATGAACGCGAAGCACGCCGCCAAGAAGGTCCAACACGCACTCGATGCCTTGCCTGACTGGCTCTCTAAATGGAGGTTGTCGGTCAATGCCAAGAAGACGCAAGCCCTGCTGGCGGGGAACGCCGGCATACTCCCGCCGCCGTTAACGCTCCTCGGGGAAAAAGTGCCGTGGCAGCCACATGTCACCTACCTCGGGGTGAAAATAGACAGGCGCCTCACCATGAAGCACCAAGTCGACGCGGCCATATCTAGCGCTAAGATGGCCCGGGGGAAGCTGCGCCCAGTGCTCTCCTCCCGCCTCCCGCTGAGAACGAAGCTCGGGATCTACAAAACTTATGTACGATCCCGCCTCACGTACGCGGCCCCTGCATGGTATGCATACTGCTCGGAGACGAACCGACGTCGTCTACGGGCCCAAGAAAACCTTAGTCTCCGAGCAGTGACGGGGGCCCCACGCTACGTGAGGAACGACGTCATTCAGCGGGACCTGAAATGGGAAGGCCTGGACGCCTTCATCTCCCGACTGGCGAGGACAATGTACTCCAAGGCGGACGCGTCGGCGCACCCTCACCTCAGAGGGATCGCGCCCCTACACGCCCGCCCACCCGATGGAAGATACAAGCCCTCGCCCAGAGCAGCCATCTTAGCACAGCCCGTCGACCAAGGTGCCGCTTCAAGTGCGGCGCCTGCACAAGCACCCCAGTGACAACATCGAAGCCCGACGTGGCCGCCACGGCCACAGCATTGTGACCCGCCTGTAATCGCAGGCGGCGGCAGCATCCGCCGAAGAGGACACAGTCCTGACCGGCATCCCCGACCCGGCGAAAGCCGAGTCCGAGAAGAGCCCGGAGAGATTGTGTCAATAACTTTTGACCTGTCGTCGATCAAACAAGTGAATCCGGAAGAAAAACTTGAACATGGAAAAAATCGAGTTTTGTGCCGTCATAAAGTTCCTCACTAAGCAAGGAAAACTACCTCAGAAAATTTTGGAAGAAATGTCATCAGTATACGGGGACTCTTGCCCTGGGAAAACCATGGTGTACAAGTGGAATAGCCTTTTCAAGCAAGGCAGAGAGTCTCTTGAAGACGACCCTCGCTCAGGACGGCCGATTGAGGCCACCCCCTCAAACATCGTTGAAAAAGTGGAGAATCTTATACTGGAGGATACTCGTTTGAAGAAGAAACAACTTGCAGAAATGGTTGGAGTATCACCTACAACCATTTTAAATATTCTACACGACAATCTTGGGATGTCAAAAGTCAGCGCAAGATGGGTGCCAAGAATGCTCAAACCACCACAGAAACGGCTGCGCGTCGAGTATTCAAAGAAGTTTTTAGACCTCTGTAGCGCCGACAAGGAAGGAATTTTTGCAAGACTTGTTACTGCAGATGAAACTTGGGTTCATCATTATGAGCCTGAGTCGAAGCAAGAGTCTATGCAGTGGCATAAAAAGGGTCAGCCCGCCCCTAAAAAATACAGGGTGTCACAACTGTTTTTTGGGATACAGAGGGTATTTTACTAATAGATTATAAAGATAAGGGTGTTTCTATAACGGGAGAATACTACGCTAATCTACTGAGACAATTAAAAGCAGCAATCAAGGAGAAAAGGCGGGGAAAGTTGACAAAAGGTGTGCTGCTTTTGCATGACAACGCACCGGTACCCAAGAGCCGCGTTGCGATGGCTGCCCTTCATCACTGTGGCTTCGAAATGTTAAACCATCCTCCCTATAGTCCAGATTTAGCCCCCTGTAATTATTTTTTATTTCCAAAAATTAAAAAAAGAGCTTCGTGTGAAGAAATTTTCCGACGATGAAGAAGTCAAGTCGGCAATTTCGGGCTATTTTGAGGACAAAGACAAATCATTTTTTTTCGACGGTTTTAATAAGTTAATAGAGAGATCTGAAAAATGTATTCGACTTAAGGGGGAATATATTGAAAAAGAAAAATAGTACAGTATTTTATTTCACCTCCCTTCCCCTCCGTTCCGCGAACTTTTTGACCCCCCCTCGTAGTTGCATTTTTGGAGTAAGCTTTAGAATAGGTTAGCACGAGTTCGTTCTGATGATTGAATCTATTAGAACTCGCTTTACTGCCTCACAGTATACTGTATGATGTGAGCAGAGACGTCATTTATATATTATATTATACAAAATAGGACTAAAATAACGTTATTTTATGATAGTATTAGGGGGTGTCGCCCTTAGTTGGGAACAGTCGCTCGCTCTGTTTTGGTTACAAGTAAACCTAAGCTAACTTACCATCTGTGGTCAAGTTCTTTTTGTAATGTAAAACCGCCGCGTTTTGCTACTGAGCCCGCTTGTTAAGGAGACTGCAACACCATCACAACCTTGTTCGTATTTTAAAGAAAATGAAAAAAAAAAACCTATAGTTACCAAAAATTTTAATTTTGTATAATCAATGTATGTAAATTAAAAAGATTACTATCTAGCAAGAATCCTTTAATTAAAAAGGTTAAAACAGTCATTTCCCTAAGAAACCGGTTTTAAGATAAGTGAAGTCAAATCGAAATGAAAAAACTTATAAGACAGGTACTCCTATGTTCATAAAAAAAACAAAAGCAGTGTTTATCCATCTGTTGCGAACTCAGATATTTTTCTTTCTATTTTCGCGTGTAAGCTGCTCGTTTTGCATACAATGGGCCCTCGTTAGTGTTTATCTAGTTTAAAATATACATTTACTGCACTTTTATTATACTTTTTGCATTAAATATTTTCAATTTTACCACGATGTGGATATTGCATGAGACAATATTGAAATTATAAACGCTGGGGACATTATTAGACTGGGAATTTGCTTTAAAGACATTAAGATATTTTCTTCTTTAGACATTGGTATTTGAGACTAATTTAAGGCTATATTTGACTTGAAGACTTGTTTTTAGGGTTACGTATCAAAAAAGTTATATGTCTATATGTCAAGATTTTTTTTTGTTGCATTAAATAATGAAATCATTATAGTTTTAGGATGTGCTTGCTAGCAGTCCATCACAATTACTGATGCCCGTTGCGAAGAATTTATTTTTTCTTTATTTATTTTATTGTTCACATTGGAACCTCTTTGCTGGTGCAGATATAAATAATAAGGTAATACCTTTAATCGCGGAAGAAAAGAATGTACCCGTATATAAAAATACTATTCTCGATGGACTGGCATTCACGCGAGTGGAGCCGCGGGCAACAGCTATTGTTAATAAAACCACCATTCGAACAAATCAAAATACTGCCTCTATAACAGTCTTTGTCTTGCATAAAAGAATTTCTGCTGGAACCAGCTAGAATTACATTCATTGCGAAATGTTATTCAGCTTTTATACAGTGCAATATTTAATTTTAGGTTGAAAAATCAGTTCAGTTTTACGTTGGTTTCAATGTTCTAGTTCCAATCTGTCACATGTCAGAGTTTAGCAACATGAACGCCTAGCACCGACTAAAATATAAATACATAAAACAACCTATGATCATCAATATCAAAAGCAAACAATTTTATCTTTACATGGTGATGGAAACTTTACAAGGGATTCTGTGCGTTAGCAAGTACTATAAGGTTTTTTTTTTTTTCAGAAAAAAAACTAATATGCTACTGTAACTATCCTTATATCTGGCACTGTCGCTTTTGTATCCGTTTCGAGCAAAATTCTCATGTCTCACATGGACATTTTACAGATCAGTAATTTTGACATTAATTAATTTTGTGTTATTTAAATACAATTTTCAACATTAAAGCTCAAATAAAATGACACTGGAATACTTTTACAATATATACAGTGCACTTTATAGGCCTGTAAATTAGACATTCATTCATTTTGTTTTTATAATACAATTTTCAAAAATCAACTAAAGTCACTACATACGATAGGTGCATAAAAAATTAAGCAAGTAGTGTTTAAAAAAACCATCTGTTTTCCTAATTTAAACATTTTAATTTTTAGGACGTGGTCGGCCCTAAAGGCGCAAAGAGACGATGGATGCAGGCCGCTTCTTACCGGTCGTATTGAAAATCTTTAGGCCAGGCATATGACCAGCAGTGGACTTCTTGTCGCTGATAAAAGAAAAAATAACTAATTAAATAAGTTTATTGATGAAGATGATGTAGCACGCCACCGTTGTGTTTATGAACGTCACCGACTAGCGAAGTGCACTTCAATGGTCTATTTTAATGTTAGTCTGTATGCATGCAGTATCACAATCACATAATATCGAATGAACACACAAGCCCTGAGGGCTACAGTCATACATGACGTGCATATTGTATCATCAATGAAACGTTAGGACCTAACATTGCATTGTTTGTGTCCGTTCAAAATATGTCACGAAACTGACCAAAATTCGTTTTGAAAAAGGTTTTTTGTAAGAGCTTTGCTATTGTCTTTGCAGTATTTTTATTTCGACACACAAATATTTTCTTTTGATTAAACAAACTTACTTGACCATAAACATTACTTTTAAAAAAGAAAGGAGATTCGTAGTAATAAAATATTTACAATATATTCGCCTAAAAAGTACAACTTATTTGGTTACATATCAAGATGCATTACAGTCAAAGTCAAAGTTTCAGGATTTATTTTGATTCAGGGAAATTTATCTATTCTATACATATAATAAAACAGTAAAATTATTTTGTCTGTACATTTCGAATTTTTGACTGAAATGGATAGAGGGACACTTAAAAAGAATAATAGAAAGCAAAAAAAATTTTTTGGAATTTCTTGTCTGTCTGTCTGTCTGTCTGTCTGTATGTATGATCACGATTATCTCCGAAAATACTGAACCGATTTACTTCAAACTTTCACCAATTGCTTTGTTTTAACTCAGTTTAACATTTAAAGTTTGTTTTATCAAAATCGGTTCATTAAAAAAAAAGTTATCGTCATTTGAATGAACTCAAGGCATCAGTTTGCCTGCAAACATATAGCAAAAATAAAATAAAATAATAAGTGACATAAGAAAATTAAAATCCAAAGTCAATTCATCATCATTATACGACAGCATTATACCTATCCATACTATCCATAGTAATCCATACTAAAAAAAAAGGAGAAGCTGACTGACTGACTGACATATCAACGCAGGGCCTAAACTATAAGGGTTGGGAACTTGAAATTTTGCACAGGGGTTCCTTTTATAACGTAGGGGAGCACTAAGAAAGGATTTTTTGGAAATTCATCTCCTTAGGGGGAAAAACGGGTTGCAAAGTTAGTATGAAACTTTGTTGTTTTTGAAGTTATTCGAATGAAATTCAGCATGAAGGTTCTTTACTGAAAGGTACGAAACACGAGTAAAATATTTTACTCAAAAATCATCCCTTAAGGGGGTAAAATAGGGGTGCAAAGTAAGCATGAAACTTTGCCATTTTGGAAGTTAGTCGAATGAAATTCAGCATGAAGGTTCTTTATTGAAAGGCATGAAACACGAGTAAAATATTATTCTCAAAAGTCATCCCTTAAGGGGGTATAATTGGGATGCAAAGTTAGTATGAAACTTTTCGTTTTTGAAGTTATAGATTTGAAATTCAATATTAAGATGTTTCATTGAAAGTCATGAACTAATGTATTCCGGCCGGGTAATTCTACTGTTCCTGAGAAATTGACACTTACGCGGGCGATGCCGCGGGTCAAAGGCAAACCTGACTTATATATCAACGCACAGCCGAAACTACTGTGCCCAGAAACTTAAAATATGGCACAGGAATTCTTTTTATGATGTAAATGAGCACTAAGAAAGGATTTTTGGAAATCAAGGGGAGTGAAGTTTATATGGAATTTTCTCATTTCTGGACTTAGAAGTTGAAAGTAGGTACGCAAGTTCTCAATTAAAATTAAAAAAGATCTGTTTAGGTGAACCAGACAACATTCTCCCTTGAAGGGGTAAATAGGGGGTAAAGTTTGTATGGAATTTTTCCATTTCTAGACTTAGAGGTATGAAAATAAGTATATACGTTCTAGGTTACAATTAAAAAAGATCTGTGTAGGTGAAATGTACAAAATTCCCCCTTAAGGGATAAAGGGGGGGGGGGGGGGGGGGAGATTGTATGGAAATGTTTACATTACAATTAAAAATATCTGTGTAGTTACAATGGTCGAAATTCCCCCTTGAAGGGGTAGAATAGGTGGGGTAAAGTTTGTATGGATTGTTTTATTTACTTAGACATATGACAATATGAAGTTCTCCATTACAATAAAAAAATATCTATGTAGGTGAAATGGGCAAAATCCCCTCCTTAAGGGCTAAAGATCTATGCAGGTGAAATGTATTAAATTCCCCCTTAAGGGGAAAAAGCAAAGGGGCAGGGGCTTGTATGGAATTTTTATCATTTCTACTGTTCCCAAGGGAACGACATTAACGCGGGCGGAGCCGCGGGCAACAGCTAGTTATGAATATTTGCTTGTGTTCGAGTAAAGACGATAGGTATGATCTCACAATCAAATATGTCTGTAGGTGTATTAAACTATTACGCTTCTATTTAAACAAAATTAAAAATGCATTTACATTCATCTATCTAAATAGTCTTGGTTTGCTGTCCGCATTATCTATTGATTTTCCTTAGATTTTCGCCGCACTCCCTCGAGCGGGTTTTTACGGTCTGTGCTGGATGAGAAGCAGCTGGTATATTCTCCTGTTTTTATTTTCTTTACACCAGCATGGAATACAATACGGCTGTTTATATAAACCATATTTTACCAAAATAAAAGCTAGGTTTTAAACTGTTTGTTTACAATATGAAAAAAGGTTTTAAATTATAATTGATTTAAAAGGTTATTCAAAATTCAATCAAGATTTCAATAAATGATAAGATAATACAGCTATTTGAAGAAACCATCTAATTATACAAAATGAAAGCAAGGTTCCCTTACATTTGGTTTTGATCCCATCGGCATCGGGCCCATCCGTCACTCCATTATAAGGTATTTGCATTAGCTGACCATCCGGACAAAGGATTTTAATTCACTTATCGCAGGCTTTGTTACCAAGTAGGTAATTCTTTATTCTATCTTGCCTTTTGACGCTCGTATAATTTACTTTTCACAAAGAGAGGCCCTTTTAATATGTTTGTGAATAAGGGAGCGTATGTTACGCCGTGAAGTTAGCTTATAAAGATTTCTCTTTGCGTGACCATAGCAAAAGGAATCTGTTATTATACATGGTGAAATTTTGATCGTTTTGGACCCTTAAAGGGGTGACTCAGACCATCACTATGAACAACTTTTTATACGGGACCAATGCTGGAAACTAAAAAAAAAATCGTTTATTCCATACAAAAACATCCCGCCATCCGGCCAGTTTGTATGAGAATGTCGAAATTTTTTTGAGTTCCCAGCATTGTTCCCATAGGAAAAGTTGTTCATTTTGATGGTCCGAGTCACCCCTTTAAGGGTACAAAACGATAAAAATTTCACCGTGTATGTAAAATTAATAGCAAATGTGTAGAGGGCAATAAAAATGAAGTAGTCCAGTTCTGCTTTATCTATATCTATACATATAATAAAACAGTAAAATTATTTTGTCTGTACATTTCGAATTTTTGACTGAAATGGATAGAGGGACACTTAAAAAGAATAATAGAAAGCAAAAAAAAATTTTTGGAATTTCTTGTCTGTCTGTCTGTCTGTCTGTCTGTCTGTCTGTATGTATGATCACGATTATCTCCGAAAATACTGAACCGATTTACTTCAAACTTTCACCAATTGCTTTGTTTTAACTCAGTTTAACATTTAAAGTTTGTTTCATCAAAATCGGTTCATTAAAAAAAAAGTTATCGTCATTTGAATGAACTCAAGGCATGAGTTTGCCTGCAAACATATAGCAAAAATAAAATAAAATAATAAGTGACATAAGAAAATTAAAATCCAAAGTCAATTCATCATCATTATACGACAGCATTATACCTATCCATACTATCCATAGTAATCCATACTAAAAAAAAAGGAGAAGCTGACTGACTGACTGACATATCAACGCAGGGCCTAAACTATAAGGGTTAGGAACTTGAAATTTTGCACAGGGGTTCCTTTTATAACGTAGGGAAGCACTAAGAAAGGATTTTTGGAAATTCATCTCCTTAGGGGGAAAAACGGGTTGCAAAGTTAGTATGAAACTTTGTTGTTTTTGAAGTTATTCGAATGAAATTCAGCATGAAGGTTCTTTACTGAAAGGTATGAAACACGAGTAAAATATTTTACTCAAAAATCATCCCTTAAGGGGGTAAAATAGGGGTGCAAAGTAAGCATGAAACTTTGCCATTTTTGAAGTTAGTCGAATGAAATTCAGCATGAAGGTTCTTTACTAAAAGGCATGAAACACGAGTAAAATATTATTCTCAAAAATCATCCCTTAAGGGGATATAACGGGGATGCAAAGTTAGTATGAAACTTTCCGTTTTTGAAGTTATTCAATTGAAATTCAATATTAAGGTGTTTCATTGAAAGTCATGAACTAATGTATTCCGGGTTCAACTAATAATTCTACTGTTCCTGAGAAATTTACACTTATGCGGGCGGAGCTGCGGGCCAAAGGCAAACCTGACTTATATATCAACGCACAGCCGAAACTACTGTGCGCAGAAACTTGAAATTTGGCACAGGGATTCTTTTTATGATGTAAATGAGCACTAAGAAAGGATTTTTAGAAAATCAAAGGGGTTGAAGTTTTATGGAATTTTCTCAATTCTGGACTTAGAAGTTTGAAAGTAGGTACGCAAGTTCTCAATTAAAATTAAAAAAGATCTGTTTAGGTGAACCAGACAACATTCTCCCTTGAAGGGGTAAAGTTTGTATGGAATTTTTCCATTTCCAGACTTAGAGGTATGAAAATAAGTATATACGTTCTAGTTTACAATTAAAAAAGATCTGTGTAGGTGAAATGTACAAAATTTCCCCCTTAAGGGATAAAGGGGGGGGGGGGGGGGGGATTGTATGGAAATTTTCTCATTTCTGGACATAGAAGTATAAAAATAAGTATATATGTTTACGTTGAAATTAAAAAGATCTGTGTAGTTAAAATGGTCGAAATTTCCCCTTGAAGGGGTAGAATAGGTGGGGTAAAGTTTGTATGGATTTTTTTTATTTACTTAGAAATATGACAATAAGAAGTTCTCTATTACAATAAAAAAATATCTGTGTAGGTGAAATGGGCAAAATCCCCTCCTTAAGGGCTAAAGATCTATGCAGGTGAAATATATTAAATTCCCCCTTACGGGGAAAAAGCAAAGGGGCAGGGGTTTGTATGGAATTTTTATCATTTCTACTGTTCCCAAGGGAACGACATTAACGCGGGCGGAGCCGCGGGCAACAGCTAGTTTAACAATAAATAAACTTATTAAGAAACAAAAATGTTTAAGTATAAGCCCTTTGATACGTTTAATAAACAGCAAAATTTAAACGAAAATTCCTTTGAAGGAACAAAATCTTTTGTTATTGTAAACATATTATATCGAAATAAATGCCGTTGTCGAACGACCCCTAAGTCAAGTTTAAATTAAGGCTATGCCTTAAATTCGGTAGTATTGTGTACCTCCGACGAGGACCAAAGACGAGCCTCCGCCTAGAGGCTCCCCGCTGAGCAGATTTAATTAACAAGATATGAGCCTCTTTTAAACCAACTCTACCTACTTTTTGGAACATTGAAGATTAAAATTCAATGAGCCGACAAGATATTAAATAAACCAGACGACTATATTTTTACGCGTTAATTAATTTCCAAATTAATGTACTTACAGGGATGAGTTATTTTACGGCAGCACCGTTTTTAAATACAGTAATTCGATTAAATTTGTGATGCGAAATTGTTTTCATTATCCATTTTGTTTGGGACATTGTTTTCGCTATGAATCTCGTAAATTATGAACTGTATGTTTTCAAGCCCTCGGGCGGCCGGAGCTCTGTTAAAACGAATTGAATACCGGTAATCGAATGCGAGCAATGGGGGCTATGTCAATATTTTAAATTTAAATATTCGATGGAAATAAGTATTATTTTCATTTGTATCTCCGGTTACATCCATCTGTGCACGGGTTTTATATTCGAACGTATTTCAAAATAAGTACCTGGCCGACTGAGCTTCATTCGGTATTACGTATCTTCCGTAACGAATATATTTTTGTCTAGAAACAATTCTCTATTCTTTATTTTCATAATGTAGTTTACACTCAAATGATAAATAGGTAAAATTAGCTTTGTTCAGAAATGCAAAATTTTACATGCCTTTATAAGGATAATGTGCTGCCTTTATAAGGATAATAAACTACACTTAGGCTATGTTACAATTCTTAGAATAAAATTAGTTATCTAACATCTGGAACGTTATCAATAAATGTTGTAGGCGGTAGTCTTGCATGTATAGTTCTGATAACACAATAGACAAATGTCAACTTAGTCCAGCGAACATGGAAAATAAGGTTTCGAAACGTGAGGTGTAAAATTAATGAAGTAGACGAGATAGAACCGTAATAAGTATTTTTATTTAAATATGTAGCAATCGCGAAAATATTAGAAAATATTTTTTAAGTTTTTTGACATTTTTATTTAATATGTTGCAATTACAAGTCATGTCAACACTTACGTGTATCGAAATATTTTGTTACTCAATAAAAACACACGTTCAATAGATTCAATAGTCACAGTTAAAGCATCCATGATAATTGACGCCTAGGTAACAGTATATTTTCCTTAGGTTAAGCCAGTTTATAAAAATGGCGTAAGGGTTAAATACTTTTTCACGCATTGCATAAGAATTGTTTAGATATGGAGACGTTCAAGGCACAAAAACAGTTTATGGCGTATACTACAAAATATACACGGTGAAATTTTGATCGTTCTGAACCCTTAAAGGGGTGATTCAGCCCATCGATATGAACAACTTTTCCTATGGGACTAATGCTGGGAATTCAAAAAATAAAATGGGCAGTTCCATACAAAAAATTTCGGCCGCCCGGTCAATTTGTAAGGGAAAGTCAAAAAAAATTTTGAGTTCCCAGCATTGGTCCCATAGGAAAAGTTGTTCATATCAACGGGGTGAATCATCCCTTTAAGGGTTCAGAACGATAAAAATTTCACCGTGTATAAATGGGAGGCTTCTTTTCAGTCACTGGCGGAAAATCTCGCCTTCTATCATTCAGTGCCGTGTTATGTTCTTTTATAGATACTGATAAAATCTGACCTTTTTTAGAATATGGACTTTACATGGAGTTTGTTTCATTAAGAACTAGCAGGCCGCCCCGGCTTCGCACGGGAATATGTATTTAATTCTATAGCCTATGTTCAGCAGAGATGATGTAGGATTCTAATGGTGAAAGAAATTTTCAAATCGGTTCAGTGGTTTCGGAGCCTATTTAATGCAAACGAACAAACAATCAAATCTTTCTTTTTTATAATTTTCAGTGTAGATTATTCAATTTGTAAATTAGACAACAAATGTTGCTCTACTTATCTTATACCTGCGCAGATTAAAATACCTATAGTGCTACTTATTAATGTAGTAAAAGGTAAACAATACTGTAACAACAACAGGTATTCAGATTACGTCGCGTGTACTCGTGTACCTATCAAACAAATTACATGAATGCTCCAAAAGACGGGCGCAAGTTTGTCATGAGCGACATCTGACGACGTAGTTCGAGGACAAAATTAAAAAAGCAAGCAGCTGCCTGCCTTAATTAGAATTTTTCGAATTATACACCGACATTATACGTCGTCCCCGCATATTTTACGAAAAATAACGTAAAATTGTTAATACTCACGGTTACCGTAATGGCGAGCGACCTTAATGATGTTTTTATGTCCAATATTTTGTGAACACAGTTTATTGCATGCCTAAGTGTCCGTTCGGAAAGTTAGGATTACGATCTTACTTACCATGATTTGGAGGGCTATAATGCTAAAGTCGAATTACCTGTAAAAGAAAAGTTGTGTTATAAACAAAAGGTTATTAAATTGTTTTGAAATTATTATTTACTTTAATAACATTCACTAACTAGCAGTCATTTTAGAACTTTATACTTTAACTTGGTAGCCAATACGAATATATATATTTTTTTTACACAATCCTTACTAATTTAATATTATAAATGCGAAAGTGAGTTTGTTTGTTTGTTTAATTTTTTGTTTGTTACGCTTTCACGCTGTAACTACTGAACCGATCATCATGAAATTTTGCATACAAGTTCTGTGGAGTGCGGAGAAGGACATAGGCTACATTTTATCCCGGGAAAAACTACTATTCCCGAGGCATCGACATTGACGCGGGCGGAGCCGCGGGCGAAAGCTAGTAGAAAATAAACTTAAACTAATAACTGACAGTGTTGCATAATCTTCATTGAGATTTTCTGTACACTGACATTGCCAAACTAAATTGGTAAGACTTAAACCATTCAAGCACATATATGGGAATAATGTTTTTTTTAAGGGTTCCGTATGTAGTACCCTTACATAACATGGTGAAACCACCATGTTCGTCTGTCTGTCTGCCTATAGGCAGTTTAGCTCAGAGACTATAGTAAGTATATACAGCTTACTAGTTATATACGTGGCAGTAAGCTGTAATACTTACCTTTTTTTTTTAAATAGTTTTTGACCACATTGTGCGTGAAAAATATTTTTACCCATGCGTATAAATATTATTCACGCACAATGTGGTTAAATACTATTAAAAAAATGTTACACCACACTGTACAGTGGGGATATACATATGGTGTACACTAGAGTTAAATAAATAAATATATATATATAGTTTTTTTACGTCAATCCCTCGCTAAGGGGTGTAATTAGATATTTCCAATTCATTCCTTATATTATTGAGTTATATATGAAATAACATACAAATAATAGTCGTCTAACTGAGGACCTCCTTCTTTTTAAACACAGGAAAAAGGCTTTTAAACCAAAATGTAGAACTTCTGTTTATAAGTCAGTTAAAAAAGACATAATATTCCTTATATAATAGATTAAAATAATGTTTACTTTTATACCTTAAAAAAAGTAGACTAAGAAACAAAACACTCGTACGTAACGAGTGTTTTGTTTCTTAGTATACTTTTTTTATAACATTTGGCTTTTATATCTGTTTTGGATGTAGGACATACTTGTACGTAGTATATTTTTACTCTGTGGGCATACTGAGGGAAGCTTTTCACTTATCGCTATAAGTCAACAGGTGGCGCTGGCGACGCGCCAAGCGATAAAGCGGCACTTATAATTTCCTCCTCTACTCCTGAATCGCTAACGTGTTATTGGCTTTCAATGAAACTATAATAGGATATTCAAATAGGCAAGAAAGTGGGGGTGAGGAATTGGCGTATTCATTGGTTATAAATTGGCCACGATAATATATTCAATTCTGAATACGATAAACTGATAGACTAACTATGTACGTTTTAGGTATCATACTCACCAATATAATGTTAATTTAAATTAAGCGCAAATATAAAATAAGCGCAAAGTAAATAAGTACTGGCACCCATAAGCTAGAAAATGCTTTAAAAGCAAAACAAAAAAAAAAACGACGCGCTAGTTTTTAAAATATCTGGACCTAAACATTTAGAAAAACAGACGAAAACACCCTGTGTACAGAAAAGCACTTTCCTAGCGAACAACTTTATACTTATCCTTACTTCCTTACTAATATTATAAATGCGAAAGTGAGTTAGTTTGTTTGTTTGTTACGCTTTCGCGCCGTAACTACTGAACCGATCATCATGAAATTGCATACAAGTTCTCTGGAGTATGGAGAAAGGACATAGGCTACCTTTTATCCCGGGAAAAAGTACTATTCCCGAGGGCTCGACATTGACGCGGGCGGAGCCGCGGGCGAAAGCTAGTTTACTATAAATACTTAAGTCATTGACGTCGATAAAACAGGTGATTTTAATTTTAAAAAAATGTACAAAACTAAAAATAAAAACTAGCTTGTCGATTTCTTAAAATTATTATTTGCTACTAAAGCATTTATTTGACCTATGAGACCCAGCCCTTACAATCATCATCAGGTCTTTTTAGTATCCAATGCAGGAGCATGACCCTATCTGTACTACCGGAGCCATACTTGGCCAGAGCAGACAGAGGATTTGGCCTACACTCTCCTCGCTGGCCAGACGAGTTGGAGAGGTCTCTTTGATGTTTATGAACTTTGTTTAGCTTGTATTCCTTAAGTCGCCTCTTACGACCTCTATGGGAAGATTTGGACAGCCCTTAAAATATTTGCGCTTAATTTAAATGGCCTTGTTAGTCATGTTTTGATACCTTAACCAGGTGACAAATCGGGAATCGAAATCGGGTGTTGCAGGTAAAGTTTCGCAAAACGATAAAATCATGTGTATATAATATGTCAATCAAATACAGAGATGACAATACTGACAGTATAAGATCGATAGAGCAAGGTTCTGTTACTGTTGCCTCAAAGAATTCTGAAAGGATGGAACACGGTTTTTAATGTTGTAATCTGTATATGCTATTCCATTCGCCTCCCTGTTTTCTAGAAGAAATAGGGAGGGGGAATCCATCTAAATCATATGATTTCAATGTTTTTTTGCTTGAAAATTAACAAGACTCTCCTGTTGACGAGGCTTTTGAAACATATCTTGAACTTCACGCGGACAAAGTCGAGGGGAACAGCTAGTTATAAATATGTTATGTTTGTCGTATTCTTCTTATCGTATATATTTATTTAAGAGATAGGCTTAGATTTGGTAGGGTCTAGTTTTGACTAGAAGTTATTTAAAAAAAAAAACTTGTTGATAATAAAAATGATTCCGTGCCTCAGAAGGCACGTTAAGCCGTTGGTCCCAGCTGCCATCTGGTAGACGTTAAAAGAACCACGTCAGAGGCCGAGAGGTGTTTCCGAAGAGCTCTGACACCAGCGTGTACATGGTCGATTGACCGTGACACCTACACGAAATGATGATGTCGTTCTTCCATTTTGTGAAATTAATCAATACCTAAAAGCATATAATTGAAGTTATTCATAACAAGTTTTTACCCGCGGCTTCACTCGTTCTCGCGATAATGTCGATTCCTCGGGAACGTAGCTTTATCCGAGATGAATGGTACTCTATATCTTTTTTTATTACCCCAGACAATCTGTATGCAATTTTTCACTATAATCGAAAGCGTAAAACCAAACAGATAAACTCATTTTTGCATTTAAAATATTAGTTTGTTGACATTTTCATTTCCAAAATTAAATCTGTGGCAGATTTAAGTTGGGTCTCCTAATACGGTCCCGTTTGAGAGCCTTCGGAACCCTAAAAATGTATTTGGTAGATGCACTCTCACCTCAAACGTCAAAATTATACGGAACTCGTATAGTGGCAACGTAGTCAACTACATTTGAATTATTCAACGCTGGTTTTTAATAAAGATAACTTAAATGGCTTCAGGCTAACGTCAGAGCAGTGTTAATTCAGAATTGTAAAACCAATGTAGACTCGACTTAATATACTACGGTAGTCGAATAGGTTACATGTAATTTTTTTTATAAAATATCGACAATTATATAAAACGGAACAATAGTTATATGTGTGTATAAAAAACTAATTCTAAGTTATCACATTTTTCACGGCTAGCTTCCATTTTAAATATAAAAAGAAAATATGCAGTTACATAATTTCAAAGTCTTAAAAACAAAACTATCCAAGTCATACTATTCAATTTTTAAAGTGAACCCTACCCTTTTCTTTCTTTCGTAAGAATGTAAAATTCAGTACATCATATTGTTGCGTACAAACGTAAAACGCGCTTAACATCGTACTTAAGGAAAAAGTTTTCCTAACAAAAGCTCGTCACATGAATATGTATGGACTGAAGAGCTTTTCCAAAAGTGCATGCAACAGATAGGCCTACGAAAGCTTAAGAACAACAGGTATTCTGGCGGACGGCCAACTGAGGCTACGCTTTGTGCTACGAGCCTCTACGAGCTACGAGGCTACGCCGCATTTAACGACTTTTACTCAAGACAGTTTCGTATCTTTTTAGTGTACTTCAAATGGAAATTTCGTGTTGAGGAAAAAGTGTAAATTGTATCTTTACTTTTTTGTCGACAAGGTAACACGTGAACGGTTCTCTTATAGAATGATCTAATGACGCTTTATTGAAAACAGACCATGTTCAATAACTATAGCATTATACATAACTGTCCCGATCGTCAATGCAATCAGTATTAGTAAAGCCGTTAATTTTGAGTAGGTGATTGACTAAACTAAGTAAAGCCCGACCAAAAATATAAAATAGGGCCCTGAGGGCATAAAATTATTTAGTTATAGCAACTCTGTGTGGTGCACATGCATCATGTAGACAAGAAGGTCCGTGATGTTATATAGAGCAATAGAGTCTGCCCTCTAATCCCACCTAATCCTTCAGATTCTCACTTTGTGAAATACTTCGTTATAATATAAATGACTTTTAATTTTTTTTTATTTAATATGCTTAATACTAGACAATTATGAAGACAGAATTCACAACATTTTCGTCAATATTACAGATACATTTAAATCAGTCAAAAATACCACCCCGAATCGTACCCGGTTCAAAGGTGCCATTATGCTTGCCACGTTTCCTCTTTGGATTGCTATGGACAGCCTTTGAACCAGGTACCAGGAACTATTGGTGGCGGGCATGAAGGGACTAACAGTAGTGGGTGGCGGCTGGCCAGCAATAGTTTGGATGAACTAACTGGTAGCAGAAGCACGCAAAGCAAATTGTCTCAAAGTAAATGTAGAAATCTTTCTACCAAATTAATTTAAACTGACCAGACATATCAAATTCTCCCCTTCGCTGACTAACAAAATACAGTTCGTTCACCCAAAGCTTACAATGTTTCAGCATCCTGTACTGCAGCCGAAATACATCTTCAGCCAGCCATGTAAGCGGTCCTCCGCCGAGCGAGACGAATTACCGCTCATTATATTTGGCGAGCGACGCCGGGGTAAGAGGGCGTGTCATACCACCGTTTACAAATTTTATTACCCATCTCCCTTGTTCTGGGGAAAACGTCTGCCGCGATGAATGATCCGCTCAATGAAGAAAAAACAGCCTACAAGACGTTGCAGTAATTTGAACGCAACGTGAAATATGTATTATGAAACTTTGCCTAGCTACAAAATTCCTCTACTGATCTTCATACTATTTTAGCTTGGATGTCTTAGAGCATGTGACAAGTATCATATACATGATAACGAATAAAGCCTTCTAGCGAAAGTATTGTCCCACAAGGAATTTGAAAAATGTTGTAAATTTTCATGTCACTAAAACTTTGTCTTTAGAAATTTTGTCACTAGAAGATGATAGCAGTTTCCTATGCTTTTGATGAAACCTTTTAAATCGACGAGCACCAGCTGCACGCATGAAAAAGTGTCACGTTCCATGTGAAAGTAAGTGAGCGGAATAAGCGATAGAGAGGCACGAATGGCCTAAACGTTCGGGTTGTGACGCATATATCTCTCTTCCACCGTTATCACGTAAAATTATCGTCCGTAAACCGACTTTACAGACAGCCAATTTTTTTATACAAACTAGAATACAGAATAACTAATACTCCACCTCCATTTTAAAAAGTAGGCAAGTAATAAAAATAATTTCTACGAGTTATACGCTATGAACACGTCTCCAAGGCACTCGAACATAATGAATCCTATGGAACAATAAGGTGTCTCAAGATTTTTCAAGCGTTTTTGTCATAGGACACAATACCGTCGCAACTGAAGCACTTGTGAGAATAAAAATTTCACTTCAAAATTAAAATACCGAACAAAAGATTTTTTTAAATTCAAAAATAGTTCTCAAGAGTATTTTTTTTTTGTTTAATAAAATATTACAATTTATATCTAATACTGTCTTTTGTAAAAGACTGCCGCTTTGTAGGTTTTTAGGGTTCTGTACCTCAAAAGGAAAAAACGGAACCCTTATGGCATCACTTGGTTGTCCGTCTGTCTGTTGGTCTGTCAAGACCCTTTTTCTCAGGAACGCGTAGAGGTATCAAGCTGAAATTCATATCAAATACTCAGGTCTACTGTCCGTTAGAGCTGTGAAAAAATGAAACTTCTAGGCCAACGCAATCAAGAGATACAGCTTGGTTTTACCGCAAAATTTCGTGTTTTTTTCTACATTTGCAAGGTAATTAGAACTTACAGGGTCTTGAAATTTAGTACGAAGCAACGTCTTATAGCACAAATAAAGGAAAAATTTCGAAAAGCATACATTTTTCGTTACTTCATATAACAAAAATATTTTTAATAATTTCAAACTAATTATATTATATATTATATGGAACCCTTAATGCGCGAGTCCGACTCGCACTTGCCCGGTTTTATTTAAAATGAATACGAGCAACAGATATGAAAAGTCGGGCTTGAAATGTGTTACTCTGCCATTTCACACAAAACCTTCGCTAAAATATTGGACGTAAGGCGGTGTTCACATAGTCGATTTCTACAGTAACGTAATCACATATTTACTAATTCATTATAAATTGCTCTGCACATTAAAATTGTGATTGCCGCGTTTTGTGTGTTTCAAGATAGTTGTTATGGTACGTAATATATGCAAAATCTGATCTAAATAAGATTTAATGTTTAGGCAATTTTCCGCGACCTTTGACTATCATTCTTCTTACCAAGCGTAAGAAGCTATCCTTAGAACCTGCGGTTAAATCAAACTCAATCCACACGATGCGTTCCGCGGCATTGTGAAGACTGTGTGTGTTCACGACAACACAACGCCCATAAAGTTTTTTCCAAACACTGGAATACGTGAAGGTTGCCCAAAATAAACTAGGAGTTATTACTTCGCGGACATACAAGTTTATTCAGCGTTACTAATTTTACAAAAAAAATATTTCTGAACACTGTATCATATGTACGCGGCCTTACTTGACACAATCAAGTTAACAGCCTGTCGCTATACAAAGCATTGTTTTGCTGGCTTGCAATGCGAGCTTTTCAATTAACTAACTGGCCGCTGCATGGCCAAACACGAACTGAAACTAAAACTATTTCTTTTATTGATATTTCTAACCCTTTATTTAAGAGTGAGTAAACTGGAAATACTGGATTGCAGTTTGATTGGCATTTTTAAGAGTAAATAAAAAAATCTGCTGACGCTTTTCAAATTCAAGCAATAAAAGTAGATAGTAATTTCTGACAGTCAATATTTTTAATAGAAGTTAAAATGCGATACACAGTGAACTATTTTGTGTAAGTACTTTAAGGTAGATTAAAAACTGCATTCTTAGATTTTCAATTAACCGATACTCGGCCCTGGCAGGAATCGAACCTAGTCAATTTAGAAAATTACCTAATATATGTATTTTAAACAGTATAGATAAAAAGCAAATATCAAACAAGTCATCGAGTGATTGAGAGGCCTTACGAAAAAACACATCTACATAACAAAAGGGAGGAGGAGCTTTTACTTATCAATTATGTAAGTCTAAATATTCCATGTCGGTCTGGGATAAAGAAATAGGTCATTGAACTAGCAAATCATAAGTAGTTTCATGGGGTTGCTCATGCAATTGCCATCGTTGCCTTACATCATCATCACCAATGATAAGCACAATGTATTACGTGATGGTAATTTTATTACTTAAAAATATAATTAAATTTTCTGTATTTAAATTAAAGTTACATTGAATAAAAATGGCATGCTTATTTTAACATAATAGAACAGACATTTTACAAGACAAGACATTTTACCACTAACACCAATGTATGAACCCTATTTTAAGCAAATAAATAAATAATAAATATATAGGGATCATCATCATCATCATCATCAGGTCTTTTTAGTCTCCACTGCAGGAGCACGACCCTCTCTGTACTACTAGAGCCATACTTGGCCAGAGCAGTCTAAGGACTTGGCCTACACTCTCCACGCTGGCCAGACGGGTTGGAGAGGTCTCACAGATGTTTATAAGCTTTGTTTAGCTTGTATTTCCTAAGTCGCCTTCTACGACATCCACGGGAAGACTTTGAGTGGTCCTATTCTACTCTGCCGGGTACCACACGGCCATATATAGGGATATATCACACAAATTGAGCTAGCCCCACAGTAAGTTGTAACTTGTGTTCCCCCGTAGCAGATCAGTATGCATAAAGCATTTTCCACATGTAAAAAAATAATAATAACCTAACTAACTAACTCAACGATACTATATTATACTATATATATTATAGATACTTACATAGATAAACATCCAAGACCCAGGTCGATCTGAAAAAGATCTTTTTCCATCCCTGGCTGGGGATCAACCCGGAAAATAAATGGAATTGAATTTAAAAAAAGTTAAGCAGATGATCGTCTATTGATTACAATCCGCCTATATACTCGTAAAGAGGGAGCAATGTAAAAAAAAATAGTGTAGACTTAATTTGGTCGCATAATATTTCAATAGGATATTAAACTAATTTCTCATTTTATAATAGAACGGTATCAGTCTTATTATAAACAGATATTTCTAATACAAAGTTTAAACCATTGTCCAACCACAACATATTGTCAATGGCAGCTGAAAAATGGTCATACTGGATGGTGTTCACTTATTTTAGTTGTATAATGGTTTGGGGCGACCGCTGGTATGGGACGCTACTTGCGTCGACACACTGGCGCCATCTCATCTCCAAAGTACCAAGTCGAAGGCAGGCACAGCCGCTGCTGGAGCAGAAACCCTTAAAAGACGCAAAAATGTAGGTATCGGAGGTAACTACATATTTGAGCCTTTTGGGGTAGAAACATTGTGTCCGTGGGGTCCATCAGCGCATAAGCTTTTTAGTTTCTTGGCTAAAAGGCTTATTGAGGTATCTCGTGACCAAAGGGCTGGAAATTACCTAGCTCAGCGTATCAGCATTGCCATTCAATTAGGCAATGCTGCCAGCCTTTTGGGCACGATGCCCAGAGGTGAGCATCTGGAGGGACTGTACTATTTGTAAATATATATTTTTAAGTAGGTTATTTTTTTTTTTTTTTATTATTATTTTTTAGCAAACCAAGTACTATGTTTGGTCCGCGTTTTATAGTAAGAAGGTATGAATCTAGGTTAGACTCTTGTTCTGTTATTTACCTTGTAAAAGGTATACTTACTCTTAAGTTTTCTTGAAATATTCTACTAGCTTTCACCCAAAGCTCGGATCCCTACGGAGCAGTCCCTTTTTCCGGGATGTAAGGTAGTCCCATGTCCTTCTCCGTACGTCAGACAGCACAAATGCAAATCTTTTCACGATTATTGGCTCAGTAGTTAAGGCGTATAACCAAAACAAACAAACTCACCTTCGCATTTACATGAATAGTAAAGTTTTATAGAAAACGCTGTCAGCTTTTACTTAGAACTAAATAATAACTGAATATAAATTATCCGATTGTTAAACATTTACTTTGAAACAACCTCACTTTCCAGTACTTATGAGATTGAAGTTTATTCCAGAAACGTACCGCAGTAAGTCGAGAGCTTGAGAATACAAATAAATGTATTTGCACGAGTTTATTATTTCATATTTACCGCAAAACTGGCCTTGCAAATAACTTCAAACATCCAACCGATTCAAAAGAGATAAATATTTAAGTAAAGTTAGAAACCAATGGCAACAAGTTTTTGCAAAAAATACATTTTTATGAGAAGTTTTTATTATAAACGAATTGATACTGTAAAGTGCTTTGCAAGATAAATCAAATGAGCCCAAACACGATTGGTTTACATTGTATAGTTTAAGTGTTGCTATTGCTACCTTCCGACTCCACCATCAGACCAGCGCAATGATTCCATAATATTGTATTGTCTGTTATCCGATTTACACATGCATGCCGAATTTCACCTCAATCGGTAACCGGGAAGTGGATCAAATTTAACTTGCAAGATATTACAGACGAACATCGGGACAGGTGAAACTAAATAAAAGCTTGTAATAAAAATAGCCTGGTATATAAACTATGTCCGGTAACCTGTAAAAATGTACATTATCAACGAATAACACAGACTATAATTTACGTGGATAAAGACGCGGTAAAAAAAGGTTGAGTAGAGTGATTTACAAATGACAGTGAAAATAACATAGTATCTTTGGTTATTATCATCATTTCAGGTCAAACAAGTCCACCGCTGGACATAAACCTCTCCCAAGGTTGACAGGCCGGTTGGCGAGCTTCTTTGGATTCTTGTTTCGCTACTGCTTAATATATTTTAAAGATGGGAAAGGACAGAAATTTCTTGGATTTGGGAAGGGAATGAAAGTTTTGACATAGTTCTCTCTAGAATGAAAGGGGGGAAATCAAGTAAAGTGTTACTAAGTATAAATTAATAAAACTATAAAGTATTTCTTCTGATCTTTATCGATAAAATATTTAATTTCGCCCGCAGTTCACAGGAACATATTGGGAAACAAACTCCCTATCCCATACAAATTAAGTACAAATAAGTACAAAGGGGAAGTTGTTCGACTCTGCCGTTTTATCGGGAATCTTCGCCAAAGTTTTTACGGTTTGATTTGTTACAACTTAGTTACGCAGACCTGCTTATTCTGGAAGAGACACTATAATTTGATTTTATATAAATAATATCACAGCGAGGTTGTTTTGGTGTTTAATAACTATGCTATAAATGTGTGGAAGGAAACGGAAACAATTATGACTTTCAAGAGTGATAATGGGGTCATTTGGCACCTTTTCTGTTTCGTACACTTGTTACACCGCTCGCGTTTACATCGTTCCCTCGGGAACAGTACCTACTTTTCTAGGATGAAAGGTAGCCAGTGTCCTTCTTCATATCAGACAACGCAAATGCAAAATTTAATGATAATCGGTTCAGTAGTTACAGCGTGAAAGCGTAACTAACAAATAAATTAGAAATAAAACAACTTTCACATTGTTAATATAAGCTAGGATAAGGATAACTCCACGCCAAAGTCGTCTCTTAAGATGGATATTACAGAAAAATATTTTTGTAGTTATAGTTAATAATTATATACTGTGATATTGATTAGTTTTGCTAGTTTTCGAAGTAGGTCTCATTCAGCGTTCCTATATCCCTGCAGCGTCACGGCTTCACGCTCCGAGTCTATCGGTACGTTCCGTTTGAACTCCTAAGGTACTTATTCGGCAATGTTTAAAAAGTTACGTATTACGAAATGGAATTTACAGGATGCTATTGAATTATATTGCACCGAACATCCCTTTACGTCGTTTGAGATACGAGTGTAAACGAGGGAAGGCAATGCGAGTGTTCTGAAATTACCACCAGGGTAGGCCTGAAACATCGGTTGTTGTGAACTTATCATCATTTCGAGTAGGTTTCACGGTCAATCGACCATGCACACCCTGGTGTCAGAGTTCTTCGGAACCGCCTCTCGACCTCTAACATGGTTCCTTTAACGACTACCAGATGGCAGCCGGGACCACCGGCTTAACGTGCCTTCCGAAGCACGGAATCATCTTTATTATCAGACAATCAGGTTATTCAAGCCTGCAATGTCCTAACCAAACTGGAAACAACTAAACAAAGTATGCTTCCGGTGGAAATCGAACCCACGACCCCCGGGTCAACAGGCAAATGCCTTAGCCACTGGACCACGGAGGTTGTTGTGAACTGTTGTCATAGGATGATAATTTGCGACGGCGGCGATTGTCAATTTGTTGTCCGATAACTACTTATTTTCGTCAGGGGTGTCATCCTTAACTGCCTGTCCGGTGGTTGCAGGTATAGCATCGGGTACGCGCTCCCGGCTTCGCGAGCTGCTAGTTGCTTTTCCCATTCATCCAAGTGAGTAGTATCCCAATACCGTTCCCTTCCCAAATCCAACAAATGTCTATTCTTTCCCAGCTTAAAAATGCTTCCGAATGGCAGCAGCGTCGGAAGCACAAGAAGCCAAAGAAACTGCGCTTGCCAACCCGCTTACCACGCGTGGCGAGTATAGCAATATCCTCCCATAGACCGACGAATCCTAGGGAGTGGCATATATCCAGCAGTAGACTTCTAACGGCTGGAATGATGATGATGATGATGAATGAACTACTTATTGAACCTGACGGGTCAAGCTGCCACGCAGTGTTTCTAAAATCCTCATTTTTTTCATGATGACTGAGTTCTTTTTATTTATTTATTTAATCTTTATTGCAAAGTACAAAAGGCGGACTTACTGGCATAGTTTTACATGTTTATTGACCGAATACTCTAAGGTTGCTTAAATTGTTCATCTCTTTAACTCAAGCAGTAAATCAATGCTATAATGTATGACTTGCTGGTATAATCTTTTTTTTTTTTATGTATATCCGACGGCAAACGAGCAGACGAGCCACCTGATGGAAAGTGGTCACCGTCGCCCATGGACATCTGCAACACCATCACCAATCTTTGAGTATTCGGCGGTATGCAACTTATTCCTCGAGGGTATGTAAAGAACAAAGTTGGTTATGTACGCGAGACCCTCTCATTATTTCTGCCGGCTTGCTGTTGATTTTTTAGTGGATTAAAATATGATGTTGCCATATCACGACCGCTAAGCTGCCTACATTTTTATTTATTTTGTGACTTATTCACCTTTACTAGTTTGATAGTGTGGTAAAGGTGATCTTGATCAAATCTAAAACTAACAATTTTAATTGTCCTCAATCAACGTGATGTTATATTAATAGACCAGATATGAGATCATGCAAAATGGTTCGCAGTACTCCCACATGAGATTTTGGAAAGGAAATGGAAATAATAAATGTATTCAATTAAGAAAATATTTTTTATTAGTATAAAACATGAAAAATTTTACATATTGCTAAGAACCGCCTTTATCTTCCTACGGACGACAAATCATTTTTATTCGTGTACTTTACTTGCTTTGCAACAAAATTAATCGCGCGACACCTCAACATATCCTACGTCTGTACAGCGCGTGCCGAGCCTTTGAAGCTGCCGATAGTGCCTTTGGCGGGCGCCAACACTTCTTTTGTCGACTTCCGGCATCGCCTTGTCAAAGCGCGCAAACCATTTGGCCGCACAGACTTTATATTAATTCTATACCTAAAGTCAAATTAAGATACCAAGTGTTTCCAAACAAATAAAAGAGGTGAACTGTCTATAAAATGTTTTGTGATAAATAAAAGGTAATTCGTATTTCTGTCCGCTATTATCGCCTGACAACCTCGTAAAACTGTAATCACGGAAGCGTCGAACATCGCAGTAAAAGGAATAAAGGGCTTCAGCAACTGCATGAAAACTTTGTTCATATAAAGCAAATATTGAATAGCCGACGAAAAAGCTTTTTGCACCTTTAAATTTTTTGGTAAAAAATTAACATTTATATTTATAAATAAAAAGGTTTACTAAGACTAGTCTACCAACCGTTACACAAATTCGTTTTTTTTAATTTAGAGATCATGTAGTTATTACATACCTACTTATTTTATTCCTTACGTGGGAGACAGAGCCTATAGCCATAAGATTGCAAGGTCACGTTTAGCGTGTTGAAATTGGGGGACATCGAAATAAATAAATAATAATAAATAAATAAATAAATATATACGGACAAATCACACGGATTGAGCTAGCCCCAAAGTAAGTTCGAGACTTGTGTTATGGGATACTAACTCAACGATACTATATTTTATAACAAATACATATATAGATACACATCCAAGACCCAGGCCAATCTGAAAAAGATCATTTTCCATCTTGACCTGGCCGGGGATCGAACCCGGTCACTCCGTGTCGCAGGCAGGCGTGTTGACCGCTGCGCCACGGAGCTAGTCAAAATAGTGAGTTGCTAATTGAAATGATTCCTTAAGGTTTCTTCATACAACGCCGCCGGCCCTGCTGCCAGGCAAGCAACTGTCCGTCCGGCAGCTTTATAAGCCGCCTAGAGGCATGGCGCACATAATGTGCCTTATATGGTGCTACATAAGACACAAACACCTGGCATAAGTATGCGCGGAACGAGCCGCCGGCGTTGTGTGAAGGTATCTCTAGATTTTCTCCCATTTCGTTGACCGGCTTTTACAGTCTACCAGGAAAGAGAAGCAACTGATAACTTCTATATAGAAATATCAGTTGCTTATTTTTTTTTTGCTATTTTGTTCTTTCGCTTCCAAATCAGCAAATTAAAATTTTGTTTATTTTACCTTCTCATAGTTATACCCGCCGATAAATCTATATTCAAAGAAAATAGCTTCCAATATAAGGATACTGCGAACGAAATAGTAAATCATTGAAATAAACAACAAAAGAAAAAATAAATAAGACGGGAGCTTTGTTTGGAATCAAGACCGGACGGCGGAAAAGGGGTTTAACAAAGAGGTTTTTAACGAGAACTCCTCAAATTAAAAGATGGGTATACTGAATAATATCGAGCTTGTCCAATAGAGTTGTAATGGTGCTGACACAATGCCGGGGGCTTCGCAAATGGCCCGTGACGACTGAGGATATTTGCAAATTAGAGAGGTTTTTCAAAATGGAATCTTATTCATTTAATATTTTCTATTGTACTTAATTATAATGGGTCTTTAGAACCAAATACTTATCTTTCAAAATTAAACTTAACTTTGAAATGTCATTCAGACATCTTATTGGAAACTCAGACTAGACACACGACTTAAGCAGTAATCTAGCTCGTCTCGGACTAATTTAGACCTAATCTAATCAATTTCGCCAACGAAATACTTGAAACAATAATTTGATAAATTCAGATGAGATACAGTCATGATTAATTTTCGTATATATTTCTGCTGATGGTCTATCGTATTACAGCATGAATGATGTCACAGTAGCGGTCCCCGGGCTTCAACACACTACAGTTCAGAATGCAAATGGACATGCATGCTATTACGATTGGTATTTCAGCATGAATACGATTGGTATCACAGCATCAATACGATCGCTATTACAACATAAATACGATCAGTATTGCGGCATGAATACGATTGATATTACAGCACGAATACAATTGATATTACAGCACGAAAATGATTAGTATAACAGCATGAATTGCAGCTATGGTAAGGCAGCAGTGTTTCAATATTTCATTGTCAAATACGATTGGTATTACAACATGAAAAAGATTGATTTTACAGCATGAATACGACTGGTATTACAGCATGAATACAATTGGTATTGCAGTATAAATACGATTGGTATTGCAGCATAAATACGATTGATATTACAGCATGAATTGCAGCTATGGTTAGGCAGTCGTGTATCAATATTTCATTTATTATTATATACATTTTTTAAATATTTAATTGAGAACGTTTATTTAAAACTGAAGGCTTTTTTACCTCACTGGTTTCAGTTACTTTTATTTCAATGTATGTCGTACCTATCATCACTGCTGCGCAAGTATCCATTAGGTCCACCTTTAGCATCCACCTGTATAGATGAAAATTACACTGTAGCCTCAGTTGAAAATCAATTTTATATACAAAGACGATTGGAATTTCCAGCCACGTAATTTTTTTTATTGTAAAGGCTGAAAAACGGACCGCTGGATGTTTTGGGTTCAATAATGAAAACACGGCATTAAAAGTTTCACCCAACTCGTTCACTACCTTTGGGCTGCACCAGCCCTGCTTGTGCTTTGTCATGTAATGTTGTCCTCAGCCATGTTTTTTTGTACGTTTTCCTCATAGAAATGAGGAAAACGTACAAAAAAACATGGCTGAGGACGGTTTTTTTTCTCCCGTACTAGCGTAGAAACGCTAGTACGGGAGAAAAAAAACCGTAGGATGTATTCATTGTTTCTCTTCGCGCGTAGATTGTAAAAGCCGATCGAGGGTATCAGCAAACATCTGAAGCATCATTAAGGTAGACGATGCGGCTAGAAATCCGTCTTTATTTTTATTTCGTTTCCACCTAATGCCCACCAACATGCTAAACGTGGCTTTTAGGTCTTCAAGGACCTGGGCTCTGTCTAACCCGCAAGTGAAAGCGACGTGATGGAATGTATAAAATTTGGACGGTATGTACTCATTATCAGATGTAGAGTGAAAAGTCCAATTGACTACAATCTGAATCAAAGAAAGTTTTAGTAGGTCCTTACATAAGTCCTGCCCTAAGTGGGGTGTTATGTCTTTAGACTTCATGTATGTATGTATAAAAGCTAGGCAAAATACATACTGTGCTTTAAAAAATATATAAATTACAAAATACTATCTCCACGTATTTAGTTTAATGCTAAGTACCACTATATCAATCTTTTAGCTGGTTTTATTAAAATAAAGAACAAAAATTACAAAATACAGTCTGATATTAGCTTATGTATTTTCTTAAATGAACACTTTTAAATGTGCTTTCAGACATGTAATACATTTTCGAAAATTAAAGTGCTATCGACCGCCACTTTTTGTGAAACAAACTCATTTTTAAGATCGCTTAAAATTTTTAAGTTAAATGTAAGTTAAAGCTATATGTTCATAGAGATTTACAAAATACACAACTAGCTGTTGCCCGCGGCTCTTCCTGCGTTAGTATCGATAACAGTAGAGTTTTACTGGAATGAAAGGTACCTTATGTCCTTCCCCGGGTCTCAAATGACCTCCATACCAAATTTCATCCAAATTGGTTCAATGGTTGAAGCGTGAAAGACAGACAGAGTTATTTTCGCATTTATAATATTAGTATGGATATAGATGTAATACTCAATATAGAAAGTAAGCGCGTCCGCTTTTATTAATTTGAATTATTGATTAGACTGACGGCGCTCGATGACAATTTAAGAGATGCATTTTGAAGAGAACAGTGTAGAAACTATTTAAATTGATTTTGCTCCTCCACTCCTACAGCCCGTTTGAAGTTTCCGACAACACAACAAAGAGAGGAGGAAGAGCACGTAAAAATGCTCAAATGAACTATGTATGTAATATATTTATTACAAAAACTCAAATAGAATATTGACCCGATTAAATTAGACAAAATAACTTTAATTTGCAAGTCATTTAATTACTAAATTACCTAAAAAACTCTGCCAGCTACCGATCTGGCACAGTTTTTACTGTTATACCTAGACGAGGCTGGTAGATATCGATCTATATAAATCAAACCTCAAACAGCACTTCTGCTAACTCAAAACTTAATAAAGTGCTCGAAAATCAAAATATCTCAGTTTGTTGCTAAAATTGTATTATTATTATAGAAATGATATTAGTCTGTACTGAATCTCGTTCGCACTTTCTCAACGGCGACAGCTGAGAATCAGCTGTTACTCCTAGTGGATAGCGTTTAGTAAACTGTAGCCCCTTTGTGAACTGTGCCACACAAATGCATGTTTAAATGTAAGTATTAAAATGTGAAATTATATCATAAAGCAATTATGTATATTGTGTGTTACAGAAAACAAATAAATCTCTCTATTTATCTAAAGTCTTTTGGGCCAACTTTATTGCTTTAAGCAAGCATAAAAACACCGTTGTTTCTGCGGCTAATAATATCCGCACACTTGTTTTACCTGAGGCAAACCACGTTAGAGGCAATTCAATCTCACGAAATAGAGTATTTTTACGGGCAGAATATAAAACTACTTACGTAGATGGCGCTATAACTCTAAAGTTATCAACATTGAAGTTTGCTGCTGAGTTTAAGATTTTTTGGTAAGTTTTGTTTTACAATCTACTAAGGAATTATTACCAAAAAAAGATTAGTAAATATGTGATGGTTTTTTCATCACATATTTTCGATTTTGATATTGAACCGAGCATTGTAATCCTTATCCTTACTAATATTAAAAATGCGAAAGTGAGTTTGTTTGTTACGCTTTCACGCCGTAACTACTGAACCGGTCATCGTGAAATTTTGCATACAAGTTCTCTGGAGTACGGAGAAGGACATAGGCTACCTTTTATCCCGGGAAAAAGTACTATTCCCGAGGGATAGACATTGACGCGGGCGGAGCCGCGGGCGAAAGCTAGTGCTATATAATATAATTAATTGATAAAGCTTTTCCCACTTCAATCAACTTTCAATTCATCTGATATGAACTAAGTTGGATACCACACTTCTAAAAAGTTGAGTAGTAATGGAGATTACGTATGCTTCAAATGCGTGTACCTGTATTATGTGATGAACAAATTCGCCACGGTGATATGAAGCTACGGCAGCTTAGCTATCGGCAGGCCAGATGACGAAGGTTTGTGGGTTCAAGTCCTAATTTTTTCATCCCAATATATTTTCGATTTTGTATATATAGGATATGTTGAAGAGATATATAGCAAGCCAAAGCAAGCCAAAAAGCGTTATTTGTTTCTACGATTTATATACGAGTATCAATTATTTAATAATTTTTAACGCGGGTGTCAAAGTAGTTAGGAACATTTTTCGACGTCTATTCATCCTGTTAAGAGTTATTTGCCTAGTGAAATCTGTACCTAGATACAGATTTCACTATGGGACCAACTCCGAAATTATCAGCTGTTCCATAGATTTTGGCCAAGTAGATATTCCACTTTTGTATGAAAAAGCAAATATTTTTTTCACGATGTCGAAGTTGGTCCCATAATGAAAGTTGTTCAGATTCGTGGTCTGCGCCACTCCTTAACGTGTGCTAATAAATTAAATTTAACCTGTATAGCAACACTTTTGTGACGTTTGTTAAACTTAGTATTTTAAGGCTATTGAGCAAAAAATGTAATATTTAGGTTAAAAGTATAGAAGTCCGGATAACGTCACAAAATCGTAACAGTAACACTTCAGTGTATTACGACTCTAACATGTCAATTCATGGTCTACAAAAAGGTAATTGGACACATTACCGCCGGCCACACCGGTGATCACCGCCCTGTTTGGGCCCAAACTATTTTCGGGCCCACTTGGGACTACCCATGTCATTCTGAAGCCACTAAGTCACTGAGCTAAGTGGACCGACTGTATGTAAGTTTGTTTTGTTTGAAAATAGTTGAGTTGGAAATAACACTCGTATTTTGTAGTATAGTTATTCTTACACATGTATTAATAATATTGTAAGGATATATTTTATATACTCCTAATAGTAAAAGCTAAATGAGATAAACTGCACTGATGTGTTTGTAGGTACTACGGAATTGCTATGAATAGACGTAGTTTTATAAATATTTCTCAATAGGCTTAAGTGACTATTGGGCCACACAAAAACAAGGCCACGATAGGGCTAGAATAGCGTTTTTTGTAATGAAATATCCTCTCTTATTAAATTAAGAAATAAAATATGGTGAAAAATATTCATGCGGGCGCGGCTTCACAATATTTGAATATTTTGAAAATGATTGGGTTTCCGTAGATAAGCGGGACATTTTGATTTAAAGCTTTGGTGTATCATAAAATATAGATTTTTTTAACTTAATATTTTTAAATATTTTTAGGTTATTCCATATTTTATTGTTAAATACCGTGTCGGATACAATGTTAGTTTATTACATAAAATATTAACAAACAAAATCTTTTGAAATATAAGTGGATTATTTAAAAAAAATTAACAATACCCCGACTGCCTTTTTGATAGTTTACGTCCACTGCATAAATTTTTTGGTAAGTCACATAGCCTATGACATTCCGGGAAGAATACGAGTCTAATTATACCTCGCACTTCAAAATCGGTCAAGCAGTTTAGACTACAGGAGACGACAATGAAACAGACATACTTAAATACATACGCGCAAAAAACATCACTCTCCTTCTGGATAGGTCAGTCGGGTACAAACAGCATCGTTATAATCACAGTCAACTTTTATAATATAACTAGCTTTCGCCCGCGTCTATGTCGATCCCTCGGGAACAGTACTTTTCCCCGGGATAAAATGTACCCTATATCCTTCTCAAAATTCAAAATTTCATGATGATCGGTTCAGTAGTACAACGTGAAAGCGTAACAAACAAACAAACAAACTCACTTTCGCATTTATAATATTAGTAAGGATGGATATCATAAACCAAAATATTACAGGCAAGTAAAATCATAATCCGTTGGTAAGAGGCACACCACGAGTCCCGTCTTACTGCCATCCATTGTCGGCGGACGCATTGTGTCCGGGATTGGTTTCCCAAGAAAGCGCCTGGGAATCGATTTAAAATTTCCTTGAAAGAACCCTCCACAATGCCACCTAATACTGCGATTCTACGGCTTGTATACGTATTTTAATTAAATACAATCCGATTGGGATGATCTTGCCTCGATGTTGGGATTATATATCTATACAGCTAAAAGATTTTATTTTGGTTACGTTTTGGCCGATTAGGATAAATTTAGTAAGGTTATTTTTTAAATTTACTAGTGAGTATGAGTATCCTCCTACGGGCTAGATCATAAACCAAGTGCATAAAAAAAACAAAACATGTACATTTTAAGCCAAACTTTTAAAAGAGGAAGCGAATATGAGAATAGTTTAAGATTGATTTTAGTGGGACGCCGCCGAGACGCGCAGTTGGCTAGCGCGTTTCGACAGCGCGCATTTGACCGGGCCGGGCTGCGAAACGAGTTTTAGTATCGCGCATGTCGTTGCAATGTACAGTTATGTATAGTCGTAATTATTGGGAGAAATATATAAACACGATTATCGAGACTACTATCTAGTGTAAATGCAAGCGCTCGCGTCTGGACGGCGGTGTTCAAACGCGTTACTCTGAAATCAACCTAATATTCAATTTAGTCTCTTGTATTCGTACTACAACAGGAAGGAAAGAAAAAGGTCCCTCTACAAATGCCCTAAAAATAAAATAAATTTAAACAAAACAACCGTATAACATGACAAGGCACATATTCGCGAGACTTGTGCAACCCACATAGGGAAAAGCGAACGGGTCTGGTGAAACATATAAAGCGGAGTATTCATTACTTGCCCTTTAAGTCAAAATATTGACAATGGACATATACCACGGATAGCGTCTATCAGTCCTTTTATTCAGTCTGTGTGATGAAAAAAACGTTCAGGCTGGTAATCTCCCATGGTCTTTGTTAATAGTTGATTTAGGTTGGGTGCTGTAATGAAATTTAATGAACGCTACTGAAAGGATCCTTGTTCCTAATTACATATTAATTGCTTGTCGTTAAGGTGAATAAGACTCTAATCATTACTAAAAACAAAAAAAAAGTTCTGTAGGTCAAACGAGTAATTCCGGTCGTATCCCCAAAATTGGATACACTAAGGGATTTGTTTTATTTTATTTATTTATTATTCCGGTCCGATCCGATCCACGGTATTAGAAATGCAGTGTTAAGAACACACAGAAATATTTGTACTTACATTCGTACATAATCACGTTTTTATCCCATACGGGGTAGAGAGAGAGTAGGGCCATAAGACTTTAGGCTGTTTAGCACGATGATAGTTGAAACAGGAAATCAATAGTGATGGGTTGCTAGCCGCATCGCCTATGTCTTGCCCCATTGGCCGATTCCCTCAGTCGACTTTTACGAACTGCGCGGCAAGAGAAGCAGCTGGTACATTCTATGTTTTTCTTTTTCTCCCAAACCAGCATGGAAGAAATGTATTTGTGTTTACAGAATTTCTGTGAAATTTAACAATTCATTGTTGAAAATCGCATTATATAATTAGTACTCAACCCGTAACTGCACGATGCTACATAATAGCATCAAGCCTCGTACAATGTCAAAGCATAAGACGTTTGAGTCTGAGTTTCCTATTGGAATATTATCATAGCATATACATATAAACATATGCATACACCATGTCAATGCAGACCACAGTCGGATGCTGCAAATACGACACAGGTACAAGTTTACATATAAATTGAAAGGTAATTCCGCCAAGTAGATCTGTTGCAACGGCGCTTTGTGTCTCTAGACGATCCATATTAGACCAGAAATGTAAGAGGAAACGCTAGAAGTGACAACTTACGTCAAGAAATATAATAATCGCAATTAAATATAATTTCATTTAGTTCGAATATTTCTTGATCTGGAAAGGCGTTGTAGCGATATACTAAAGAAATATTACCTCAATGTTACTCCATAGCACAACAAGAAGAACATTCATGTTTTCAATTATATTATATCAAGCACGAGTCTCGATGACTCGACTGTGTTCGTGTCAGCCCTCAACCCAATAATTTGTAATGTGTCTGTTTCTATTATTAAAACATTACTACAATTATTTTTAAAGTTGTATTCACTACTAGCTCCTGACTGCGGTTCTGCTCCCGTTAATGTAGATCCCTTAGAACGGTACTTTTACAGGATAAAGGTATCTTAAAGCTTTCTCCGTACCCCTGACAACGTGTTTGAAAAATATCATGATGATAGTTTAATAGTAAGTGCGAAAAGGTAACATACAGATAGATAACTTTCCTCATTTATAATTGTAGTAGGCAAGTATAGTCTCTTCCAGACTTACGTTATCGAGTATCTATCTATCCTTTGTAGGTGTTTGGTTATGTCTTTCACTGCAGATGTGTTTTGGATGCTGTGGTAATTATTATGTCCACATTTGACCGCGCTTGTTAGTCTAATCTCCAAATAATTGAATGCCTAAAATCTGTGAGATTTTAACCTGATCGTATGTGTGTAGAATTAAATTCGTATATGTTTTTACACTATGGCTCTCGTTTATTACTTTTTTATTTATTTGTAACAACAACAGCCATTCTTATAACTAAAAATACATTTTAACAATATATGATACATATCCGGCCAAAAAGTTGTCAACAGTAAAGTAATACATAATACGCCTTTGCAGCAAACATATTTACATTTTACATATATTCTTCAGGCTTTCAGGTATTCATTACGCGAGAAAAAAAAATATCAAAAAAAAATATATTTTTAAAATCTCAATAGCTTTTTAATTTTTGTGTCAAAATCCGTGCTTGTTAGTACTATCACCACACAAATTAAAGATGATAAATAACATTACCTATTTTATATAAGCCAAATGTTGCCTACCTAGATCCAACCTTGATCTAATTAGATAAGCGTCATTGTCCAAGACCTACGAAATGGATTATAAATTTAGTCACATCTCGCTCCGGGTAAAAAGTGATTTGTGTACAGTTTTGCCCCGTTATTATATTTCTTCTTCTCTTGCTACTTCCAATCCCTACCCAGAGTAGGTAATTTCGCCGTTTACGGATTACACAAACATACTATTATTAGAAATTCAAAAGAAACTCTGTCAGCTTTTCACGCTTCAACCACTGAACCGATTCAGTAAAATTTAGTATGGAGGTAGTTTGAGCCCCGAGGAAGGACATAAGAAGAGAGACACCTTTAATTCCGGGACATTCTTCTGTTCCCACGGGTCGACATTATAGGGTAGATATTATTTTAACAGCCTCCGTGGTCCAGTGGTTAAGGCGTTTGCCTGTTGACCCCAGGTCAACAGGCAAACGCCTTAACCACGTCGTGGGTTCGATTCCCACCGGAAGCATGCTTTATTTAGTTGTTTGCAGTTTGGTTAGGACATTGCAGGCTTGAATCACCTGATTGTCTGATAATAAAGATGATTTCGTGCTTCGGAAGGCACGTTAAGCCGGTGGTCCCGGCTGCCATCTGGTAGTCGTTAAAGGAACCACGTCAGAGGCTGAGAGGCGGTTCCGAAGAACTCTGACACCAGGGTGTGCATGGTCGATTGACCGTGACACCTACTCGAAATGATGACATTATAGCAAAGGGAACCACGGGCAATAGCTAAAAACATATAATTTAAAATATACATAAATCTTGGTATCATTTCCGACAGTATGATCAGGAGGAAGATTGGAGATGGAATTCGTCAGATGAAGAAAATGGCTGGAACGACAAATTCGAAAAATGGAATTTGCATGAAATTTTAAATTTGGGTATACCCAACACGGACACAGTAGAGTCATAAAACTGCACTTTAACAGGATAAAGGGTATCTTATATCTTTCTCTGTATGCCTGACAATCGTTTAATAGAAAGTGCGAAAAGGTAACAAACAGAATACTACCGCATTTATAATTTTAGTAGGCAAGTATAGTCAAGTTATAAGTAAATTAAGATTGAAAATTGAAAAAAACCTTTTTAGAAAATATATTTTCAATCTTATATTATTTTATAATAATAAATAATAATAATAATAATAATAATCGTTTATTTCAGGCAACGAGTATAACATTACATAGGCCCATAAATATATATACCTTACAGACTAACATACATACGAAAATATATCTTAAAAAACTAGTTTTCACGTAAAGTCGGCGACGTGAGGCGCGGGATATCAGCAGGCAGCCTTCCTCGGAACTTCCGATAAACGACTCCCTGCGGCCAGAAGTCCTCCTTCATGAAGGTCTCTAGATGGTGGGTCGGCACTCTCACCACAAATGAATTAAAGAACACTTTATGGCGAGAAGCCAACTGTTCGACCCTCAATGTGAATTTGGACTTCTTCAGCACGTAGTCTACGACGTCCTCTACCCTCGTAGACCAATGCAAGCGGGACACGTACAGCTGCGTCGTCTTCACTTCGGGACGCAACAGTAGGGTCGGTTCATGCGGTGCATTGCCGTGGTGGTTACGGATGGTGGGCTTCTTTTTTCTCCGCTCTACTTTAACGAAGCCCTCCTTGTCGCACTGGTCCCTTCGAGAACCCGATTCAACAGGCATGCGAGAGCTTACCTGTTTTTTCCACTTTGTGACGGGCCGCTGCGGTGACGCAGCAGCCGGGGCGGCGGCTACGGCTGCGTAGGCACGTGTCGGGGTTGACGTGCTCGGCAGTGACGTCGGCTCCTCGCGGAGAGAAGAGCGGGCGGCGGGGCGCGGGGCATCTTGAACGATGTCGACAGCTGGCGGTGAGTTCTCCAATTTCGCCGACTCAAAACTGCCGATGGATGCATTTTGCGCTCCGCGACGAGTGTTGACGTTAGTAGCCACGGGTGACCTACATACCGATTTACTACTTTTTAACGATAATAATTCGGTACGCAGTTCGGTGATGGTATTTTCCGAGGCTTCTAACCTAAACTGCATCTGTGCCAGGCTGGTCTTCAGGGCCGTGATGTCCTTGAGAAGCCTGGTAACGTCCACATGGTCAAAAGAGACTGGTGGAAGTCTTGACAGATTGGCAGCGCATAGCGCTGGCATGTCGTCAGGGTCGGTCTCCTTCATCAAGGCGATGATATCCTGGAGACTTCTTTCACCTTTCTCATCTCTCCTGCGAGATGGCATCTGTGCGGTCCTGCCGAGCACCTCGTAGAGCAGCACCTTGCCACTGCAAATCTCCTCCACGGTGAAACTTGATTTGCAGATCTGCATGATGCTGACCTCGTCCATCGTGTCCTTGGCATGATCGATAAATGCCAGCAACTCGTTGACTATGACTTGCTTAGAAGTCATAATGGCAAGTTCGAGCAGCGGCTGAAGCCGCGCGAAACGCGAATTAAAAATTCGTATGCAGTATTGTACTGAGGCGCGTGTGTCACAGAGCGCGCATCGCACTGCACTATATAAGATTGAAAATATATTTTCTAAATAGGTGGATAGGATGAAATGATCGAGAAATGAGGTGGATAGCCACATGCAGCCTAGTTTCATTTTCGATTTTTTATGCTGAATCCTAACTATCCTAACTAATATTATAAATGCGAAAGTGAGTTTGTTTGTTTGTTACGCTTTCACGTTGTAACTACTGAACCAATCGTCATGATTTGTTTGAATTTTGCATACACGTTGCCTGGGGTACGGAGAAGGACATAGGGTACATTTTATCCCGGGAAAAGTACTGTTCCCGAGGAACCGACATTGACGCGGGCGGAGTCGCGGGCGAAAGCTAGTATATTATAAATAACAAAATAGGCTGATGCTTAATAAATCGCAAACAAAAAGCAGTGATTTTGCAAATCTCCTAAATAAATTTTGTATTGCAATATAATCATCACATAATCGGTTAGCCGTAATAGGCGCTAATAAAATGGAGAAATATCCGCAAACTATCCTGTCATCAGTATAATTATTTTGCAATTACTCTAACAAGCGGTCAGGTGTCGACGCAATGATTACCGCAGCATCCACAACACAACTGCAGTAGTACTAAGGCTGCGTTACCACCAAGCTGTGCAAGGAGGGTCTAGGGCACAATATCGCCAGTCAATACATCGCCGGTCGCTGCATCGAGCCCGTTCCATCGACGGTTTACTATTATGAAGGTACACGATACCGCTGGTACGCTACATCGACAGCCCACAATATCGATGGTAAACTGCGTCGAAGGTGCACAGTAAAGAAAGGGGTAACACCGACTGAGCGTGAAAAACGCTTTATTGAAGTATAAAACTTCTTTAGCGGCATTGTGCACTTTATGGGATGGGTAAAAAATGTTAAACTCGCGTCAGGATACGTGACCTGATCGAAAATTCGTAATACGGGCACGTGACGTGAGACAGAGAAAGTAATATTTCTCTCTCTTGCCACAGCACGGAGTTTTCACCCGTTGTTTTTTTTTACTAGCCTGAATATACTCAAAAGCATCTAAAAAGTACTTAAATGTCGTTCAATCACTATCTTGACAATTATTTAGCAAGACAAAGACAGCACAATAAGGATGTGATGTGATGATAGTTAACATATTTTTGAATATTCGAGGGTAAGTCTTACGTGATATTTGTTAACATTGTGAGTCAAAAAGAGTCTGCTGACCGTTTCATAGCTTCGCCATACATTCCCACAACACAATATTCAGACTGCGATTTCACAAAGCTGTGTGAGGAAGACGGGCGGCGTATTGAGAAAATAAACACCTAAAGTATAATTTTCCTAGCGTCGCTTAGCACAGTTTTGGTGAAAACGGTCTAACGGCAAATACATATGTTTGTATCATTGTAGGTCACAGAAAGTCACTCAGAAGAGAGCCCGCTACACACCGCTTCACAAATTCGACAAATGTTTTCGCACCGCTAGTGAATACTCACATTGTCACAGCGACACATCTCAGTGCCGCTACGCTACACAGGGCCTCTTTAGACACCGAGAGAAAACCCATATGTTGGCTTATTTTTTATGATACAGGCCGGCAACCGAGCAATCGGGTCACCTGATGATATACCATCAGTGATCACCGCTGCCCATGGACAACTGCAACACCAGGGTTTGACAGGTGCGTTATCGGCCTTTCAAGGAGTTGAGAGAAGGAAATGGGGAGGGGAGGTGGAAGGATGGACCTCCGGCTCTCTCACTCACCGAAGAAAGCACAGAAGCGGTAAAGCTTCTACTCAGACGTCGATTGTCTGTGAGATTATAATAAAAACCTGCTTCAAAAGAAATTTTATCCTACTACACTACCTATTACTAACGTAAAATTTGTTTCATTATGAGTTTGGATATTTTTTAGTCACTACATTAACTTCCAAATATATTAAGTCCGCTTGTCTGATAGTAATAGAAATACAAATAAAGTAACAATATAGTTTTCAAAACACCGTGTCGTAAAGTGACTCCTTATACACAGATTTTTAACTTATAGAGCAGCGTGTTAACCACGGGTACTTATTAGCCAAAATAGTAATGGATAATGCAGTAATGTAAAGTAAAAAGCACTAACGCAGTAATTTAAGTGTGCTAAGTTGATCATAACAACAAAGTTCTAAGTGTTCAATTTGATACTTATAATAAAAATAATATTTTGTCTAGTTATCTGTTATAAAACATTTTTCATAAAAATATTTTAACAACGGCTTACAATATAAATAGTAATATATAAAATAGGACACCTAACACGTTTGCAAACGAACCGCCGCGCCGTGAAGGTGTATGGAATTATAAAACAAAGTAAGTAATCTTTTTGTTATTTTTTCTGATAATAACAACGCTTGTTCATCTCATCGATAATTCATGTTATGATCAACTGAGCATTCTTAAATCATAATATACCTACGATAAACAAACATAACATAGATAAGTTATTAGTAATGCAATACACAGTATTTAGCGAACGAAACATGATCTAATCAAACTATCCCCACAAGACTAATTTGACGGCTTCGGACATCAGTAATATTAGATCCTATTAAACACAATATGCGAAATTAATCGGATCAACATGTATGCAGCACGGAGATCCACGAAATCAGTTACGTTTAAGCTAAGAACACAACAACATGGGCGTGAGTTATCACATAGATAGAAATAACGAAATAAGATTCTTCTTCTTCTTATCGTGTCGACTCGGGCGAATTAGATTTGTGTTGACCAGAACTCTGCCACTGACACAGCGTTATCAGTGGCATTGTATAGGTCCTCGCGTGTGGTAGGACAGGGCAAGACAACAGGTGTGCCATGGTCCGGGGAGTGGTACCACATGGACAGGAAATATCAGAGCTGGAACCCCACCTATTTTTTCTTCGACCTATTTATTGCTTCGGCCGACTTGAGTCCGGAGTCTGTTCAAGGACTTCCGTATCGCCCAAGGACCTATTTTTTCTTCGACCTATATATTGCTTCGGCCGACTTGAGTCCGGAGTCTGTTCAAGGACTTCCATATCGCCCAAGGTAGATCTTAAGCTTCTTAAACGAATGTTTTCTTTCAGATAGAAAGATAAAATAATGACCTTCAAAACGTTAGAAAATCCTAATTAGGTGAGCATAAAAAAGTAGACCTCATTAGGCGTATGAGTAATATAATGTTTGCTTAATCTGACTTGTAAAGTAATAATATACGATCCAGTTTATTGGAATTAGCCAATTGGTATTTGGTTTAGATACTGTAGCAGTGGTTGATTATTATTGAAATCAGTTCATTAATTTTAAGAAAATCGTGTAATACTCACATACATTCAAAGAAAACTATCCGATCTTTAAAGCTACGATATAAATCTGGATTTCCATACAAATCGTCCGGCCGGCAGATAACTTTTGTTTCAGAATGTGTCAATATTTTTCAAGTTAGGATTGGTTTCCATAGGAAAAGTCATTCATACTCATCGCTTGAGTGGGTTTTTACATACTCAGTAATATTTAAACGCCCTTTGCAGTGCAATAAGAAAAGGGCATTTTTTAGGGTTCCGTACGTCCGAGTGACAAAACGGAACCCTTATAGGTTCACTCCGTTGTTCTATATTCCATTTTTTAAGCTTGTAATGTCTCTAACTCTATTTAATAACTATAACCTTGTAGTGGCTCATCACAATTTTCAATCTATAAGCATTTCCAAGCTACATGGGTTACTGGTTTGTGACTACTCCATTTAATTCCGAGCTTGATGGACACACCACATATAAACATAAGCACCACTAGCACTACCATCCCATACTCACTGAATGGGTATTGTAATCAATCGCCTCACAATAGAGCATGCACGTTGACAATGGGCTGTGACGTCATAATACTTGATGTCTATATCTAAGCTAAGGGAGGATGGGCGGTGAAAATGTAAATTATTGCGTAAGTAATTGCCTATTTAGGCTAAGTAATGTATTTCCAACTCAAGATGATTTAGTGCAATTTGTACGTGTGATTACTAAGTAAGGTCGTCGGAAATATCTGCGAAACTGACTCTTAGATATAATTGAGCTATGAGGTGCACAGAAACTTCTGGCGGTTCTTAGAGTTAACAAATAGATTAATTGAAAAAGTAAAAATACGACTGCCTTTTTAACAGTTTGCTAACGTCACATAATGTCTAGCTCCGTGGCGCAGCGGTCAACACACCAGCCTGCGACACGAGAGTGCCCGGGTTCGATCCCCGGCCAGGTCAAGATGGAAAATGATCTTTTTCAGATTGGCCTGGGTCTTGAATGTGTATCTATTTATGTATTTGTTATAAAATAAAGTATCGTTGAGTTAGTATTCCATAACACAAGTCGCGAACTTACTTTGGGGCTAGCTCAATCTGTGTGATTTGTCCGTATATATTTATATTTATTTATATTTACATAGCCTATGACACTCCGAGGATGAATACGAATCGAATGATACCTGGCCCTTAGACATAGGTCAAGCCGTTTAGGCTACTAGAGAAGACAATGGGACATACATACTTACATACCGCGAAAAACATTACCGTCCTTCTGAGTAGGTCAATTATATCTATGAGTCAGGTTCGCAGATATTTCTGAGTTGTAATGTTACGGTGGTGTATGTACAACTGGCGAGAATAGAACTAACACAAACGAAAACTCTCCTTTACGGCGATCTCAGGTCAGGTGTTCGTCTTACGTATTTTCGATCAGGTCACGTGTCCATCTTACGAATTATCGATCAGGTCACGTGTCTTGACGCGAGTTTAACATTTTTTACCCATCCCAAAAAGTGCACAACATCACTAAAGAAGTCTTCACTATAAAATATCCAAATTTTAATAAAAAGGATGGTTGGCAGTTACCACCAGATTGGGATCCTGTCATCAATTTAATAAAATCTTAAGCTCAGCACAATAATGCAATACCTTTTGACATCGAGAGCCAATACGGCCGAACATTATCAATTATTATCCGAAACATTATCAATAAACATTGTAGGCGATAGTTTTGCATAATAGGCTAGTTTCCTTTTAAAAAATATAATTAGTCCGTCAGTTAGATATTCAAAAAATATTGGAAAAGTATTTTTTTTTTGTCGATTTAACAAAAAATGATAATGATATAGCCCTTTGAAGTTCCATGTGACGTCATAGTTTGCTACAATTTTTAGCAAACTTTGACGTCACGAGCTCCCACTCCTGAACTTTGACCCACTTTATCTTTATTATTTATTGTTTATTTGACAAAAGACAATAATAAAAATACGTGTCTAATATTTTTTGATTATCTAACTGACGGACTAATTGTTATGTTATTATTACGACCCAGGAAACTAGCCTATTCTTCTAAGATAATTTCAACTTAGTCTACTAGCGAACATGACGAACTGTAAAGTTTTCGAGTCGTTCTATGTAATAATAATGTAACAAATGCGATAACACCTTATTAAGTGATTTTTAAATCAGTTTGACTTTTTGCAAGCTGACGGCTTTGAGAATCTAAAATAAGCGTAATATTTCCAAGCAGTCTTTTAAATTATGCTCGCAACTATTCTCTCCTGGATGAAACACGAAAATAATAGAGAGAATACAGAATGAGTTTTCAACAAACGTAATCTCTCAAAGTACATGTAACAAGAAAAGTGTGAGTCAACAACGGCGGAGCGATCATGGCCGATGTAAACTAAAGAACAATTTGCATGTTCCCGAGGAAATCGGGACATGTCGCAACAGGTCGTCGATTTGTTGAGAAAAAGTGACGTTAAGCTTAGATCGAGCTGGATGAGTTATGGCCGAGATTCGGAGATTTGTCGATCCATTAAGCGCGAATAGACTGAGATGAGTTTGTTGTGCTTTTTGATACGGAAGATTACGCCGTGTCATCAGTTTGTTTAAACTTGAATAATGACGGCAAAAATCTGTATAATCCATACCAATCTCATCATAAATTATATCAATTATATTATACTTTATACTAATACTAGCTGTTGCCCGCGGCTCCGCTCGCGTTAGTGTCGATCCCTCGGGAACAGTAGAATTTCTCGGAATTAAACATACCCTATATCCTTCCCCGGGCCTCAAACTACAACCATACCAAATGTCATCCAAATCAGTTCAGGTTGAAGCTTAAAAAAACGACAGACAGAGTTACTTTCGCGTTTATAATATTAGTATTAGTATGGAAGTATGGATATTATTTATACTTAAGTCCAGAAATATGAAAATTTCCATAAAAACTTTACTTTCCCATTTTGCCATTTAAGGAGGGGATTTTGTCCATTTCACAGGTCTTTTTTAATTGTAATCAAGAACTTATATACCTACTATTTTTATACTTCTAAGTGTAAAAATGAGAAAATTTCCGTACAAACTTTACCCCTATTTCACTCGTTCAGGGGAGAATTTGGTCTAGTTCATTAAGAAAGTGATAATACAAATAATGCGTAATATTTTAAAGTACTTCGAGATATAATCTTTCATATAAAAAAAACCGACTTCAAACAAACTACTGAACCGATAAAAAAACCGAATTACTTAAAGCGCTAACTTTCAACATGTTGTGGAACATCTCGCCTGCCAAATGTTGCCCACTAGATACGAGGCCTCATATGTTTATGGACCTATATGCATCTTAATTGTGGATTCTCTTATGGCATCTAAACGTTCGTAGAATTCACTATCGTTTATTTGCTAACTAGATAAGATAGCCGTGTGGTATCAGGCAGAGTAGAATAGGACCACTCCAAGTCTTCCCGTTGATGTCGTAGAAGGCGACTTAGGAAATACAAGCTAAACAAAGCTTATAAACATCTAAGAGACCTCTCCAACCCGTCTTGCCAGCGTGGAGATTGAGGCCAAGTCCTCTGGCTGCTCTGGCCAAGTATGGCCCTAGTAGTACAGAGAGGGTCGTGCTCCTATAGTGTAGACTAAAAAGGACCAGATGATGATGACATATATAACGATAAACATACATAAATACACAATACTAAATATTGCTAACTACATCATATATAAAATACTAGCTTTGGCCCGCGGCTCCGCCCGCGTCAATGTCGATCCCTCGGGAACAGTACTTTTTCCCGGGATAAAAAGTAGCCTATGTCCTTCTCGGAACTCCAGAGAACTTGTATGCAAAATTTCATGATGATCGGTTCAGTAGTTACGGCGTGAAAGCGTAACAAATAAACAAACAAACAAATAAACAAACAAACAAACTCACTTTCGCATTTATAATATAAGTAAGGATAAGTTATACGGATGATTATAGAGAAGCAGAAGAATTATAAAGAAAATGTTTGTGTACTGCCTCCTTGAACGCAAATATTATGACAGCATTCATTCTGTAACAATGATTAGGTAAAGTTTTCACAACTCGCCGCGTGCCTGACGCCTGCCCTCCTTGGATAGTTCCAGAACAACAAACAAACACCTGTGATAGTCAACAAGCATTTGTCCGTGCTAGTTCGAATTCAGAGCCAGCAGCTATCAAACAAATCTATATGTTGTTTTATCCAAGTCTTTAAAAATCAGAACCAAATAATTCCGAAATCCCTTGAAGCCGTACATGGCGAGAGAATAAAAGCCCGCAAAGACCTCCTCCCCTCAGCAACATAACTCTACGCAACAAGTAGGTTAGTTCGCGTGCTGCGGGGAAAATAAAAATTCTGTTGTAGCTATTTTTTGTCAACTCGTTCATGAAGGCGATGAGTTGAGATAGTGAGAATATTGTAAATTGCTGCGAAACGCATTAAAATTTGCCAGTATTTTTAAAAAACAATCCGTTTTCGCCTCGATTTTTTATGATATAGGACGGCAAACGAGCAAGCTATTCACCTATTGGTAAGCGATCAATGCTGCCCATGGACAACTGCAACACCAGAGTGTGACAGGAGCGTTGTTGGCCTTTCAAGGAGTTGGGGAGAAGAAATGGGGAGAGGAAATGGGGGAGGGGAGATGAATGGGCTCTCTCACTCACCGACCAAAGCATAGTTAGCTGGTTTTACCAGAATTACTAAGTAATACATTCTTTTACATAATAATCGCTTACTCGCTTGAAAAACGTATGCTTTATCGTTTCTCTTTGGGAACTTATAGGCATGCATTAATCATTATTTGGACATCTTAAATAGATAGCAGAAGCTTTTCCATTTCAAACTTTGTAGAATTAAGAAGAAGAAATAAGGTAGAATATAATAAATTAAAATCTAATAAATATAATAAATTATATAAATTAAAAACAATAAATAAAATTTGAACCAACTAGTATAATACCCTTGAATTGGTAAGTGATGATTTTCCTTTCATAACTCACTGTTAAATATTGTGAACTAAATATTCAAGAAAACAGAGACACCTTTACAAAGACACCCGAATCTTCTCAGAGTATTTTATTCTTTAAAAAATGCATTATCATTTTAAACAGCCTGTGCCTTATTTATTTAATATAATAATAAGAAGAAAATGAGAAGAGCACAATGCACCTTTAAGAACGTTATTTCTCTTCTGAAAGGGACGTAGCCAGTGAAAACATCGAATAATACTTATTACAGAGTTTCAGTCACAATGGACCGCGCCCGCGCGTCACACCGTTGTTGCTACCAATGATAAATAGTCGCCTTTTCATTTCTACGTTTTAGCATTTTATGTCTTTTGGCTTTATGAAAAGGAGTTACTTTATAATTTATAAAGTTCCACGGCTTATAAGAACGGTCCAGCTTCGACATATATTATATATACTAAGGTATCTTGTGACCAGATGGCTGGCCGTTATTTTGGTCAAAAGAATTGCATTGCCATATATCATGTTGATAAATATCATGATCATCATCATCAGGTCTTTTTTACTCTCCACTGCAGGAGCATGACCCTCTCTGTACTACCGGAGCCATACTTGGCCAGAGCAGACAGAGGATTTGGCCTACACTCTCCTCGCTGGCAAGACGGGTTAGAGAGGTCTCATTGACGTTTATGAGCTTTGTTTAGCTTGTATTTCTTTGTTAAATAATATACTAAGCACTTTTATCTAGAATACACGAAAGTCTTCTATAGCTTGGCGCTATACTGTTTGTTCGAAAATATAAGTATAGCGCTAAGAATATGAGGCTAGTTTTAAATAATACTGCGTGAACGAATCTGACATTTAACAATTGCCATCAAGTAAAAGCACAATCTTATTATTCGTTTATGGAGTTTCTCTCATTATAGTCATAAAAGTAGAAACGATGCGGTCCATGGCTTACTTGTTTACGACTTAAGAGACTTTTAGTTATAAAGTTTAAGTGAGACGTCAAAAAAACCTTCGTCAACACACTCGTAATACTATAAATCTAATTATAGTTTAAGACCCGGGGGTCGTGGGTTCGATTCCTACGGGAAGCATACTTTGTTTAGTTGTTTCCAGTTTGGTTAGGATATATGCAGGCTTGAAACACCTGATTGTCTGATAACGAAGATGTTTCCGTGCTTCGGAAGGCACGTTAAGCTGTTGGTCCCGGCTGCCATCTGGTAGTCGTTAAAGGAATCACGTCAGAGGCCGAGAAGCGGTTTCGAAGAACTCTGACACCAGGGTGTGCATGGGGATGATGATGATTAGTTTACTAAGAAAATACACAAAACAAAGCTAATAGTTGCTTTATATTGTGTATTTTATTCTAAAAACTGTTGTTTAATAATGTGTTATAGTGCATATCTATGCTGCATATTGGAATGCTCTGGTGTCTTTAATACATGCTCGGTCTAGTGTGTGCCGGAGTAAACTTATTTATATTATTAACACTATCTTATAGGTATAAGTCACTTCACAGTCTGCACTAGTAAGTAGGTTTAAAGTCCCAAATTGTTATTGTTATAATGTGAAAAAATAAATAAACGGGGTCCTATATATCACAACTGAAGATAAAACCAGGAAAAACGCTCGGGTAAGAAGGAAGTTTGTAGAACTATAGTATTCGGTGTAAGTAGCGGAACGTAGGCCAAATTTGGTAATAATTCTTTATACCTACATATTTTACATAACTTTATACATAAGATATTAGCAGTGTTAACGTACCTAATGTTCGTTAACGGCAGTCGTTCGTTTCGGTGTGACAAGCAGTACGGTAGGCCAATTACCCATAGATGGCGGATATCACTTCATCATTCAGTCATACAAGCTCGCTAACGATCTCCTTTGTGCTAATGCACGCAGGTGCTTTAGTAACTTACACGAACAATTACATCTTGAAAATGAAAGAAAAGTTTTGAGCGTCATATGCGCCTCATGTCTGAAGGAATTAACATACTCTTAATATTATCTTTTGAAAATACGGAGCTTATTCTTTAAAAAAATGGTGACAATAATATTATTAAAACTTACGCCAGACATCATTTTTATATCATTTAAATATTATATGATCTTTAGAGAGCATCGGATGGCCGCGCCGAGAGGTCCTTGACGTGCCCTGAAGATGGCCTACTGACTAGACTGAAATCGGCATTACTAAAAATACGGACAAACCTAAACTCATAAATGCAATCATATTGAAATATTGATACATATCACATGTAAAGTAGATTTGTTTGTTTTCATGTATTTCAAAACCTAGCTCGGACAACAATGTACTCTAGTACAATCTTTCCAATACCCTCCAATCTTTCGTTATTTATTCTGTTTAATGTGTGGAACTATTACTTCAAAACCATTTCAATATCATAGTTCACTATACATAAAACAGTTCACTATCGGTGAAATATAAAACGCCTCTTTAGGGTTTCGTATCGCTTCGCTGTCCGTCCGTTTGCCTGTCTGTGTCACCAGACTGTATCTTATGAAACGTGATAGTTAGACAGTTCAAATTTTCACAGGTGATGTATTTGTTGCCGCTATAACAACAAATACTAAAAAATATTATAAAATAAATATTTAAAGGGACCCATACAATAAACGTGATTTTTTTTGCTTGTTTTTGCTCGATATTAATAACGACTACAGTTAGACGCTTAAAATATTAACAAAATATTTAGTTATATATTCACCTTGAAAATAAATAATGAAATAAAAATTAAATTAAAATTAAAGGGGATCTCATACAACAGACAAGATTTTTTTGCCGTTTTTATAGATAACGGTACGGAACCCTTAGTGCGCGAGTCCAACTCGCACTTGGCTTTTTTTTTATTATAATATTTAGAATACAGATCTGTCAAATGTAGCACGTAACGCCCTCTATGTATAGTTGTAGCGCAACTCTAGTTTGCATGAACGTCGTGAATTCGTCAAAGATACCATCATGCTAAAACTATCATTAAATATTTATTAGCTGGATAGTACAGCCTTCATCTTGTCAATACCGATGACCATAATTGGCATTTGGAGTGACTCCCAAAATTTATGACGGGTCCCATGAATATTATATAGAATATGTTTCTCCATTGATACTATAAAATACAACGTTTCTATTTATCCGCTTTAGGGTTGACAGCTTAGTTAACCTAGTTCATTTTGTTTGAAGATATTTAGACAGGTTCAGACATTTACTAAGACAGAAAATTCGATTTTCAATTGCGTCTTCTTAATTGTGGTTAAGCAGAGTCGAAGGTCGATCGAGGTAAGATCGAAGTATGATCTCTGGGGCTGAAACTAATCAAAAATATGTAGTCGGTCTGTCATCATTTTATATTCCTTCAAAGATTTTTCGATATATAACAGGAGGAGTAGCACACATTCTATGAACTTGAGTGTCTGAAAGTGAGTTGAATATACATAGAAGTTTAGTAGACGGTACCGAAATCCACGTTAAAATTTATAAATAATACCTAACTTCTAACTTCTAACTTCTTAATAATCGCGACAACATTTTTCCGAATTTCAAATGTCCGGTGTTTTGGTATCGTGAATTTTTAAATATCACTTACATATAAGAGCTATTCTTGTTCAGAAAAACAGAACTCCGATACTCATATTTCTAATTGTATAAAAATAATAATATTGATGTAATTTCATCGAACATCTTCTGGTGGAGCCACCAAGACATTTGCATGCTGCAAGCTTTTTTTCATGTATGCTGCAAACTTGCCTACATGCTGCATGCTTGCCCACATGATGCTTGCTGCATGCCAGATGCGGTACTTATAAAATCCGAATAAAAATAAAAAAGAAATATTCGGATTTTATAAGAACGAAATTTGAAAAATCACAATCAGAATTCGTAAATTCGATTTTTCGAAGAATAGTTGATTCGATAATTTCATTATTCAGTGAACTAAAATTCGGCATTTTACAGTTGTCATTTTAAACATGAGACATACTTCGAAATTGTAAAAAAATCTTTTTAGTTGAATCGGAATGTTACAGAAATATGAAAATCGGAATTGCGTACATTTTCGGTAACAACAAGTTTTCGGATTTATGTTGCAAACACATGAGCTAAAACTTACTGTTATCTCCAGTTTTCAAATATATTATCCGTGTATATCATCTATTAAAATACAAGGGAATAAGATCATTTGACATATTATAAATATAAATAAATATAAATATATACGGACAAATCACACAGATTGAGCTAGCCCCAAAGTAAGTTCGAGACTTGTGTTTAATTACAAATAAAATAGCCCTGGCAGCTCATCACCCCGTGGTAGCGTGCCCAGAAGGCTGGCAGCATTGCGTCGTTGTATGGAAATGCTAATCTTTTGACCAAAATAAATGGCCAGCCCTCTGGTCACGAGATACCTCAATTTTACATATTTAAATAAAATTTTATTCCATGTGGTTTACAGTGTCAGCCCTGCGCACGGATCATGAAAAGTTTGGTGGCTAGTGGCAATAATATTTTTACTGTAACCTTTTTTGAGCAGCCCGGACATTTCATATACGGTAACAATGAATGATTGATGTATTTTTATGGAACTATTTTAGAGGTACACATCTCATAAAGTATTTGTATGATTAACGGATTACTGGATTGGTATTGATGGGACGGTGACATATTCGTGTCATTCCATATGATTTGTTTTATACAACAAACATATTATGTTTGTTTAGGTAGAGATGACCCGGAAACATAAGCTCTACTTTGACCACTCAACTATAAATAAAACTATTTTTGAAGTAAAATCTTCGTTTAGCTGAGTTGTGCCCTTTTTGAGATGGATAAAAAATGTTTACCCGCGTCAGACCGTGACCTGATCAAAAATACGAAGGAAGGACACGTGACCTGAGTGCAACTCGTTGATTTTTTTTCGTATTTACATACTTAGATAAATGACATAGATGATGGTTTTTAGGGTTCCGTACCCAAAGGGTAAACGGGACACTATTATTTTTTTTGTTTGTTAAATTACACTGTTTTAGACTATATTGTTGTATTGTATACATTCACAATGGTATTCTGACGTATTTGTATAAGAAGAATGAGATGTGCTGAAGATATTCGATGTGATTGAAGTGCGGTAGCTTAATTAGTAAAGCAATCGTCGTACAAAGATCAAGTCGCCAATATTTCACCATATCGTATTTCTTCATTTAACACTAGCGGCCCGTCCCGGCTTCTCACGGGAAGATATAGGTATTTAAATAGCCTATGTTTATCAGAGATAATTTAGGATTCTAACGGAGAATAGAATTTTGCAAATCGGTCCAATAGTTTCAGAGCCTATTCGATGCAAACAAACAATCAAATCTTTCCTCTTTATAATATTAGTATAGAGTATAGTTATAGAAACTTTTCTACATAGATATACTTATATCTACTTATATGAGGTTTTATCCTTACTAATATCCTTACTAATATTATAAATGCGAAAGTGAGTTTATTTGTTTGTTTGTTACGCTTTCACGCCGTAACTACTGAACCGATCATCATGCAATGTTGCATACAAGTTTTCTGGAGTGCGGAGAAGGACATAGGCTACTTTTAATCCCGGTAAAAAGTACTATTCCCGAGGTAGCCGCGGGCGAAAGCTAGTCTTTATATATATCGGGGAAAGTCATACCTAAATCAAACCAAAACATGGGTTACATTAAAGCGTTATTGAAAAACACATTAGTTACCTTGAATTATTCCAGGCACGGCCATGCTTAAAAGACCTCAGAAGAGCCCACATGACTGAAACTAATGCACAAACTTATAGAGGCAATTCGAACCCATTTGCTACTTTGATTTATGCGTCGTCGAGACGCAGACTTACAGACACCTGCTCCAGCTAAATATTCATTTGCTTGACGAACATAACTTAAAAAGGATTGCTAATATCTCAAATGGCTTTGTTCTTCGGGTTTTGTTTACGGCCGTAGAATTATGGGGAATGGATGCGGCTGTCAGGAATTGGAAATATACATCGATATATTGATAAAGACAGTAATAACCTTAAAAATTATTTTAAGGGTAAAATCAGTCTGAGGAACTGACCATCTTGTGTCAAAAATTATAGCCAGTCATAAGGACTGCCAATAGAAGTGAAAGCTCAAAATAATTAAGGGGCTTAGACCCGATCAGATTAAAAAAATCTATTTCTATACTTCGGTAGTACCTATATTAATTAAATTGTAGTATTTTTGGTATAACTTCTCATTATTGTATAAGATATTGTGTAGGAAAACTACTAATTGGCGGGAATCAGTAGTTCTCCTAATTTTGACTAGCTCCGTGGCGCAGCGGTCAACACGCCTGCCTGCGACACGGAGTGACCGAGTTCGATCCCCGGCCAGGTCAAGATGGAAAATGATCTTTTTCAGATTGGCCTGGGTCTTGGATGTTTATCTATATATGTATTTGTTATAAAATATAGTATCGTTGAGTTAGTATCCCATAACACAAGTCTTGAACTTACTTTGGGGCTAGCTCAATCTGTGTGATTTGTCCGTATATATTTATTCCGTATATATATTTATCAAATGAAAAATACTGAAGATACCAAAAATATGTACTACAAATAATTTACTACCGAAGTATAGTTTTTTTTTAATGTATATTTGACGGCAAACGAGCAAACGAGCCACCTGATGGAAAGTGGTCACCGTCGCCCATCAGTGGGCATCTGCAACACCAGAGTGTTAAGATACCTGTTAACACGCCTTTTGAAGGTGTCCGTTCCACAATCCTACTGTACGAGGAAAAAAACCACGTGACGCTCTGACATTTTTGGGGACCCAAGTGTCAAGGATGTGGGGATGGACTTTACTCCTGTGGCGAGCGGTGCGGTGGTAGAAAGGTGACGGTGGCACGAATTCAAAAAGTTCTTCAGAACACTCTCCATAGTATAGACGGTAAAATGCACACAAAGAGCCGACGTCTCTCCGGAATGTTTTTGATATGATCGGGTTTATGGGTAAGAGAATAAAATGATGGGTAGCGCTAGTTTCGCTGGGCTAAGCCTCTTAAGCATTGCGTCACGAATATGTCACGTATTGACGATTTCCTTTACCAAAAATCGCTAAAAGCGGCTAAGAAGTTTTCTCTTAAAAAAATAACCGCTCTTCATATAAACTCATCCATTACCAGTTCACGTCACCGAAATGCGCGACCTGCTTTCTGTACAGTAAGATTACTTTCTTTAGCTCTGTGTAAGGTTAAGTTAGATCCAACATGATTCAGTAACAAACATACGAAATATGTATACCAAACACAAAACAAACTATTCTAGCTTAAAAAGTAATTTACAACTGGTGAGTCTGCAGTTCTGTAAAGGCAAGTCACAGAATTTAGAAATGTCTCTTTTATATTAGATCGAATGTGACTCGGCACTATTTTGTTTGCCCAAGGTCCCCCTCAGTGTGTCCAAATGTTAAAGCTAAGCCACAAAGATTTTTTAACAAAACATTGTACTATACAAAAGCTGGCTACCTACTGACCTAGGCTTAGTAACAAAGATGTAACATTGGTTTGAATTACGATCGGAATTAGTAGTTCTTTTTAAATGTTTTAGTTTACGTCACATGACCTAGTTGCCACCATCATGGTATTGCCGTTGTCTACACGGAGAAAAATAATTTTAACAATACTACCAGAACGTATCGTAAATATCATTCTAGTATAAAGAAACAGAATTATGTTATTTTCACCAGATTTACTTTTAACATCTAATAATCATATTGTAGGGTATGCCAGAATATTATAGTAATCGTATTTTTCGTAAACAATACTTAAACCTATTTACAAGTACATTTTATTATTGTAAAAAGAAAATTGTAATAATTATAAAGTCTACCTGTATAGTTTGTTTGTTGTTACTAGCTGTCTATTGAAAACTACAATATTTTTGTAATCTCTAAAATAATGCAAGTAAGGTTAACTAAGCTAGAATATGCAAGATTCTTATAGTACTATCAACCAGGTTATTTTTCACTGTGCCTATCAATGTATTTTGTATTAACCAGCAATATGGTTCTAACTATTAAATGAGGCGTATTATGTTAACCACTGTACTATAAGTTGGAACTACTATTTAAATTAATAAAGGTTATCATATAATGGTTTTGTGTAACATAAATACCGTGCATCAAACGAAACGTTGTTTACGTTTGTCAAAAAGATTGTGGCGCACTTTTCGAGCCATTTTTTATTTATCGTGTGTCGTGTGCGAACGCGGGCCATTTTTGTGCACATATTCTTTCTAATTTGTGGTTTTTGTGCGGTTGGTGTAAAATTGACACTGCAATTTAGTAAAATTGAACTCGTTTCGTAATTATATATAACTTTATGTGGTTCACCTACCAGTACCGTAAGTTTTTAAATAGACACTTTATAACAATAATATAAATTGTAAGCTTTTTTAATAACACCCTTGTATAATACATTTTTTTTTATTTCTAGGGACTAAAAGAGTTATATTCTGAAAGTGGACTGTTATCAAGTAATAGTCGTAGAAAGATATTCAACATTATTGTAAAGGACATCCAGTTCAACACTGCTGCAGTACGCTCAAGATACTCGTATTACAACCATTTTTAGCAAGGAGAATGTTTGAATAAATAGTATATAAATAACATAATAATCATTGAATTTATTTCAGGCATCCTACCCATAGGTACACCTTACAGAATAACATTGTAACCATTTAAATAAAAGCAGCTTGTTTTTTGTGCACTACATACATCAAAGCCAGGCTTTAAAACCAGCAATGTGCCGTGAATCCAGTTCACTCTCTGGACACCCAAAGGGACGTTGGTCTTGTTTTTAATATATGTGTGTTGACGTGATAGATTTATTCGGCTCGTATGATGGCTTAGTTGCCAATTCACCTCCTATAAAAGCCGCCCGCGGGTGACCTTCCTCCTTCATTAATTTTAAGTCTTACTTAATTTTAGAAGTACCTTATCCTAGCCCAATGCTGGGCGATTGTACTTGTGACTTAAAATTGTTGAAGTTGGAGACTTACTCGCGGGCGGGTTTTTTATAGTGGGCGAATAGGCATCTAAGTCGTCATAAGAGCCCAAATACTACAAATCTGTCACGTCTTCACTACTTAACGTAGGTAAAGTAAAAAATAAAGTATTGCTGTAATAAAAAAAATATAGTAAACTGCACAATATTTTTTCATTTTTTTAGTAAACTTAACCATTGCATATGATGATAGCTAAGTAAATGTAAGTAAACACAAAATAAAATTATATTCAACTGAACAATATACTCATTCTGTTATGTTTAAAATAAAACTAATGTAATTTATACAAATTAATGCAATGTGCACGATACCAAAATGTTATTCATATGTACCAGCATTATGTTTATCTGTGCTAGATATTTTGGTAAGCTATTACCAGATTTTTCTAGTAAAGTCAACAAAACAGTTAGCTGTCATATATATTACAATAAAATCTAGTAACATTAACTATATTCTAGTTAACTAAACGAGAATTTTCTCTCAGTGTATAAGTAAACAGAACAAAAGAAGCTCCCCTCAGCAGTTATTTATTTATTCATGTACACAATATATATTTAATAGAACAAAGTTACGGAAGGAAATTTAAGTAAAAACAAAGGTGCTACTTATTTCAATAGAAATTTCTTCCAGCAGACCTGAGAGAGTAAATAAATAATGTTTAAACAATGTGTAACGACGATAACACTCCATAATATTATGGATTATCAAGAATTTTATCGTGTTACACTACAAATTGGAAAATACCGTTAATAACTGCTGTGTGAGAGCGCCTATAAACAACAATTAAAATCATAAATGCAGTTCTATAAGCTTTTGTGTGAGTGGCCAACACTTATCAGATTATGATGGTGATGATTAGTCCGACCGATTTCGGTCATGGCGACCACTTTGTCTCCTAGTCGGTGTTTTGGCGCTGGTGATCAGATTATACAAACTGCCTGAAGGTATCATCTCAAATGTGTCATCCTTCATGCCCTTTAGGGTCGGGCCACCGACGACGGTTTGACTATGCAAAAAGCGCGCAAAGTATGGAAATTCTTTTGTATCGACGCGGCGATCGCCATGTGACGACGAAACGCGGTCGACCGTCGATAGGACTGTCGCCGTCGTTCGGTCGTCGATCCCTGCCGATGGTCGACCGCGTGTAGGCAAACCGTCGATCTCCGTCGATCAGATGTAGCCCGACCCTTATACTGTAGAGAAATATAAATAGCACAAATATGCAAATAGTTGTGCTACAAATATATAGACGGGTTGTTATCAAACGCTAAAGCGACTTACTTTTTTACCACCTCATCCAGCACCCCTAATTCCTTGTTTACGAGTTTCGAAGCGACTAAAGGGATCTGTATGACTGGAAACAATTTGTTGCTCTTGTAATTAGACGCTTAGAAACGGCTTTGTTATTTACGTTACGCTGCTTGTTTAAATGTATGGCTGTTGGTGAGCGCTTACAGCGGATTGTGGATCGATGCGACAAAGTCGCGCTTACCTTTAAACTTACCTTTATGTCTATAGTAATCGTCTAATGAACCAGTGGCTTTTCTTTGCACGAGGGCTACTGTTTTTTGCTCTCTAGCAAGCGTTGTTGAGTAAGGTTCCGAAAAAGCTTTTTGTCTATAACTGTCTATACAGTTCATGTGGCAAATGTAAACTTTGTTTCTACGCGTGTCATAAGTCGCGTGTCGCGCTTTTTCGGAGCCTTACTTAAAAACGCTTATAATATGTTTAATTCAATTCTTGTATAGGTGTAAATATATGTAGATACTAAATCTAAGGCTTCAATAACATCGATAAAATTTCGGGGGCAAAACTTGATATAGCCGGGTCTCATATCGTCTCTGGCAAAAAACTAGCGTTTAAGTCTCGGTTTTCTTAAAATCTCTCTCTTCTCAAATGTCATTTCGAATTCACCTCATGCTACACTAGCGCCCTAACGGAAATTTCACAGTCGATAGCCCTCAGTATCTAATTTTCTTCAATAATATGTCTAATTAATAAATAATAAATATACATTAATAATTAGTCGTCCAGATCCGGCGGCGAAAGTGGCGTTAGATCGGGCACACGTTACGCCGCCCTTACGACCATATCCCCCGAAGAGCTCTGGACTGGAATCCGCAAGCGAAGGCGAAGACGCCCAAAACAAAGTGGCATCGCACTATCATAGCTGAGGCAAAGAAGCTGGGAGACACCTGGAGTAAAACTAAGAACGCGGCATCGGATAGAACCAGATAGCGCCAACTTGTATCTGGCCTTTGCCCCGACGGGGGGACATAGGCAGCCAAGAAGAAGAATTAGTTGAAATCGTTGTATGACGAAAAAGTATAGTTAAATAGGTCAAGCAGGAATTATTTCTAATACCTATTTAAAATATTCTACAAAAATCTTTCTATTAACATATCATTAATATGCATATTGTCCGAGCGAGCTTGAAACGCGAGCGAAGCGTCTCTGTTTCAGCTTGGGAAAATTCTTACGTATGTCCGTCTGTCCCGCTGTCCAGCTTTTCTCCTCTAGAGGTTGTATCTCTCGACCGATACTCGTAGAACTTTGTGAGCAGGTTCCATAGCTACTACCGTTTCTTTTTGTATTTTACATTCGATTTTCAAAATAGCGAAATTAGCAATAAAGGACCTAAGCTATTAACTGTTGTTAGTTTGCTGTGATTCGACTCGCGAAGTCTACAACTCTCAGCCACTAGTTATATTAGTAATTGCCATATTTTATGCTGGTGCTTGTGTAATGATGGTATTGGCCACTTACACACATAAACAGCTCCATTCCCGGAACCAAGTGTGGGTAGAATGGTAGATAAAGCCCTGGCTTTAAATCCGCCTTTTACGTTTGTAAGGACGTTAAATACCTAAATAAAAAGCACTAAAATATATACATATTGAAAATTGGAATAAAAATAATAACATATTTTTGTACAATGTTAATGAGTATAAACAATCAATGAGTATTCAAAGCTTGCGTTTAGAACCCAATAACACAAATTCCCGATCCCAAGCGAACAAAAACTTTACGTAAAACGACAATATCGCGAATTTCCGCAAAATATTTCTTCCCCTCGCAATATGCATGAAACAGGCATAAAGGCCAGTAATATCTAATCTCGCACACACGTACGAGTGTGTGTGAACGGATCTTGAAGGCAGCAGGTAGGACAAACCACTAAAAGAACACGTTACTTCCCGAGTCACATCAAGACAACTAGGGATGGTAAAATGTCCCTATATCGACTCTAACCGATTCGATATGAATGGCAAGAAGGCGTGTCATCACGCCACAGGCAGAAGTTTTTGAAAATGGACGCCACAGCATTGAATCGCTTAAGTATTTGTGTTCCCGCAAAACGATTACTATTTTAATGCCCAGTGACCTTCAAAAGTACAAGGTACCAAAATATTACATAATTTCTACGTTACGTGAGAACAGTGCGGGAACGGTGTTATCGGAATAGTCGCATTGAATGCGTAATTCTCTTCGTATCGTCCTACTCGAAAGTCGGCCGTAAATGCTACGAATAAAGCTACGAGGAGCTTGCTACGAAATGACCATCTCAAACGCAGGCAAGCAATGTGTATAACTGAAATCGGATCGTAGCAAGAGTAGCACTTCTACGGGAAATGTTTCAACACAATTTATCAATCGCTTCATTTATAAATGACTCATTACTAATAAATTATTTATTATGAAACATGCTGTTTTACCACAGCTGAGGATGCGACCGAGAACACACCAAGATGAATAGACCAAGATGGCCAGAGAGACTTACTGTTCTAAAATATAATCATATCATAAAATGTAGAATAAAGTTGTACTAAGTTTAAACCATTGGCTATCTATAACAAATTGACAATTATGGCTATAAAAATTGCAAGGTACTACATGTCATTTATTTCGGTCGTATAATGGTAACCACCAGGCTGTAAAGATAGTCCTCATTCGTAAGACTATAAAAATCTTGTAATCATCACCACTCACATTTACACAAACAGAGTTAAATTACAGCTTTACTCTAATTATCGACTGAAATATTCCTAGACGTGAAAGCACATCCCTAGCGGGCGGGGCGGGTAACGGGCGGACGATTAGCCGTGGTGTTTCTGGCCGCCGCCTTGGAAATAGAAAATAAAGGCACCGTGACATGAGCGTTTGTTGGAAGCGTGCTCTGGACTTGCGCCAGTTACTTGCCACTTCTAGCGCGTAATGTAATAATGTATTGTTATCGAAAAGGTAACTTTGTGTGTTGTACCTCTTGTATTTACAATGGGTTGTATTAAGGGCTTACATGCTGTCAACGGTCACCACCAAACATTGCACTACACTCTATTGACAAAGAATTTACCCATGTATGCAGAGGATATATAAAAAGCCCCCTATGACATTCCCGAGATAGCAGGAACCTTTTTAAAAAGTATAAAAAGATTTTTTGTAATTACGGCACCGTGTTATTTTTAGATAAACACTTTCCATGAAGAGGACCATATGGTCCACTTGTGATTAGCAATGCTAAGCAGGCATAAGCACATACGTACGAACAGTATTAAAATACGTGAAGACTGATGATTTTCTGATTACTCAATGAGACTATTTAAGTACTAAATTTACCATTATCTGAGCCATTTACCGGTTGCATCCTCAGCAATGTCGCTTCAGGACCCGGGGTCCGCTTCCTAACCTAGGGGATTTAACTAGATTACTGGTTTTTGTACAGAGCGACTGTCGTTTGACCTCCGCAACCCAAAGGGGTAAACCAGAACAAATCGTAGGGTAGGTTAGGTAACAAACGCTAGATACCACTTGGTACCTGGGCACCTGATACACGTCGCAATATTCCTTGCTTGGTACTTAGAATATGTATAATAAAAACTCCTATTCTGTTTCATGTCATCCAGTTACTTGCTAAGTAAGACTTGCATGTTCCAACGGCCCTCGTCCATACACGATACAAGTTAAACGCGCGGTCTCCGAACGTGACCGCTTTACGTATTTATGCAGATGTCTCCATCCCCTCCGCGTAGACCCTGAGAAGAATTCAACTAGCGTAGGGATGCCTATTGGTGGGGATCAACTAACAAAGATTCGGGACAGCCCGCTTAATAAAGATTACGAAGAATAACACGGCGGATTATAATGTCTGGGATATTGGCTAAGTATGCGGCGTAGGCGTTCTGCAAATGTGTATTGTTGCTGGTTTTAGAAATCTCGTTTTTGGAAGAAAATAATCGTTTAATTAGTAAAGATACTTTGTCAACAGCTGACATATAGGACTTCACGATCATTTGCATAAACGAAGGCGATTATATTCATTTTATTGGTATAATTGTTTTATAATCTGATACACCCGCAAACATTATTTATTGGTTTTAAAACAGATGCGAGTTAAATATTTTATTATTAAATTACAATAACAAAGATATAAACCCTAAAGCTTCAGAAATAAGAGAGTAATTTAATTGTTTTGTCTTTCGATTCATAAGAGAAATTGAACTTACTTGTCCCATGATCTTATCTTGACATATTAATTAAATTCAAAATCCATCTTACTTCTAAGTAAAAAGTAAAACATCATCCAAAGAGGCACTCCATTTTCAATTTCAGCATTCCAATAACGAAATGTTTTTAATATTCGCATGTTGCTAATGGCACACGTATCAAATGGCCACCTTTTTTGTGAAAAACATTAAACATAAACCATTCCAAAGATAGAAGTATATTAATAGAAAATAACATAATTTATGTCCCCCGACCGCCGCTGTCTCAGGCACTCAACTCCACAATATTCATAGAGAAAAATCATAGTTTATGTCTTACAATCTTTTGCCATGAAAGCTTCTTAGACGGGCGGAGGCACCGTTAATATTACTTACACCACAAATAAATTTCATTTCATAAAATTGAATAAGCGAGCTATTTAAGTGGGATTTCGGGATTGTCTCGTAATTTTATTGTACACCGGGCTAATTGGATCTGGTTTTTATGAAGGCTCAATGCGTTGGAGTTATGGGTAAATTATGGATGCAGTTACTTAGGGTAATTAGCTTGCGAACTATTTCAAATAATACCATTAGAATCTATTTGCAGCTTGAATAAATTATAGAATCACAGTTTTACTCAAGTTTTGTCAGAATCGCCGACTAGCTCGACCTGGTACGAATGCCGTTATCGAAGCGAGTGTCAGGTGTGGTAAATGTCAGGTAAATTGACGGCGATTCCGTTTAAATAGAATTGGGTAAAACTGTAGCACTCATTTTTTGTAACATTTCGATCTTAAATATCAGTGTTTAGTTCTTCAAAGTCAGTTGGTACAGTTTCAAACATATGAATTTTTCTCTCAGACATCTTAAAAAGAAAATTATGCGCCGGATCTAATTAGATTTGATTTTATGAAGAATAAATGTGTTCCGCTAGGATTATAGCAAATTTATGGATGCAATTATTTTCTGAAGTAATAGCTTGCCTTGCGTACTAGCTTTAACATTACTTAATATCTTAACAATAAAATTTAAGTGTTAACTTGGGTGTGTTTTTCAAACGAATAATATTTTTACGACTACAGAAAGTCGCTTGAGTTTAGGTTAAAGTGATCTATTCAAACGAGTTAGCGAAGAATTGAGTAGATATCTGCATATCTAGTTAGATCACCTTACTTAAGGGGTCTTTACCTATGAAGTTGGCGATTTTTCCCTAATTTGTTCCTAATGACTTTGATTTTCAGTTAAACACATTTTTTTTATATTACTAACTTTTTTCAGATTTTATACGCGTACGGCTTACTGTTGTTCGTAACTTCACTATAGTTAAATTTATAGCGTTATTTGCAGCGTTATTTGAACTCTAACAGCCTCATCGAAACACCATCATTGAACCATAAATCAGCCGGAATCAATCACCCGGCAAATCTTCACATTATCTAACCCGAAAATAACCGAACGTCTCCACGGACTCTGACCATCCCTCGTCACGTGGTTTTGAAGAGGGACAATCCTGAATTAGGATCGGGTGATTTAGAAAAGCATTAGGAGTTAGTAAATCAGTGAGGTCCACCTTAGGGCACGGCTACACTAAAATTAACTAACCTGAATATTTAATCGCTAAATTAGTGTTAGTTGGACTTGTAAAATACTTTTATAAAGAAAACATCTCTTCATGTGACATAAAATTATATGTAAGTAACAAAACAAGTTCAATTTTGTAGAACATCGAGCTGAAACACATAATATTTATATTGTATTTATTTTTTCAGTTAAAAAAATATCAGAGTACCTACAATAAAAAATATTACAAAAATTAATCTGGCCATCGCATCAACTCATTAGCCATCTTTTTATGTTTTTGCATAATTTTTACCAATAAAAGTTGTATTTGTTCAATAAGCATTTAATATTCTTTTAAATCTCTTTTTGGTATAAATAAAGATATAATTGAATCTTTCTTTACTTCTTTTATTTATTTTCTTAACTTATTTCAAAACGCAAGGTATTGCCAGCTATCAGAAAATAGTAGAATTATAGTTTTTGTGTAAAATGGCTCTTACGAACGGAATGGGGCAAATAAATCAATCATCCAATAAACGCAGCCGCGGGGAGTCGCGGCGATTTGTCATGCGGATGGAGACCCGATGGACTTTTATAGATATAGCTGAATTTAGTTGTTTTTAAAAACAGGTAAGATATTTAAAGCGTCTCCTACAAATTTATAGGTGAATAAGTGAAATTTATAGATTTTACACTTACGAATGGAAAGGGGCAAATAAATCAATCATCCAATGAACGCGGACGCGACCGCGTTGGGAGACTCTTTGGAGTTTTACAGAAAAAGTTTAAAATTTTAATCGATTTTCATTACAAAGTTTACATTACATTTATCAAAATGAGACAAAAGACAAATATGATGACTTTTAAAAAAATAATTTAGTATAAACATAACTAATGCAACGACTGCTTTAGTGAATCATAATTTATAGTTAATTTAGTAAATCATTTCCAACAAAATGCATATTACGAATGAAATGGGGCAAAACAATCATTCAACATACCTAGCCACGAGGAGCTGCGACCATTTGTCAGTAAAATGTTGTTTAATATACGTAATATACTTGATCTTTATTGATTTTTTATAGTATAGGACGGCAAACGAACAAGCGAGTCGTCTGATGATAAGCGTTAAAAACTGCCCATGGTCAACTGAAACACCAGGGTGTAACAGGAGCGATGCCGGCCTTTCAAAAAGTTGGGGAATATCCTCATATTGGGGGGAGGGGCGGGGGGAATAGCAAGTAGATTATGGGGGGGAGGGAGATTGGTCCTCTGGCCCTCTTAGTTACCAAACGAAGCGTAGAAGCGGCCAAGCTTCTACTCAAACGTCGATATTCTATGACAGTGTGGTACTTTCCCGGACGAACCGGCCCATGCTACTAGCGAAAATTAACTTTGCCGTTAGCGTGACTACTGGTTCTACCAGAACTAAAATTATGAACAAAGTGCAATCTATACCTTTTTCGTCGATGTCCCTTAGAAATGGAATGAGACAAACAAATCAATCATTCAATAAACGCGGCGTCGGGTATAAAGAAGATGCTCTATTAAAGATACAGTTTCAGGTTTTATAGATTTTAATTATTAGCAAAAAAACTTGGGATCTAACTACTAGGGCTGTGTCTTTGGACTCATATTGACTGTGTTTATGGACTCATTTTGACTCTAGAGGTATTGACTTGACAGTAGAGTATTGTTATATTAAATTCTTAAAAATTATTAGGTTCATATACTTTAACCATCGAACAGATCACACAATTCTTACTATAATAATATTATAAATGCGAAAGTGAGTTTGTTTGTTTGTTTATTTGTTTGTTTGTTTGTTTGTTTGTTCGTTTGTTTGTTTGTTGCACGCCGTAACTACTGAACCGATCATCATGAAATTTTGCATACAAGTTCTCTGAAATACGGAGAAGGATATAGGCTACCGTTTATCCCGGTTTATACCGTTTATTACCGTTTATCCGTACTATTCCCGAGAGATCGACATTGACGCGGGCGGGGCCGCGGGCAAAAGCTAGTAGGTTATAATTTTTAATAGGTTTGCTATTGTTACAACTCTTTTCTGGCAATATTGACTCATAAATAAAATCTTTAACAATCCTGACATGTAGGTGGAACCCCACTAAAGATAGTTTGGCGACGAGGGACCTCGGAAAGTTGGGCAAACGAATCAATCATTCGATGAACTAGCCAATGTGGTCCCTCGATAATTTGTCAAATGAATGGGGTACGCTAATGTATTTTTTATCACTATACTCGTATATATACAATTTATCATTAACAGATTTTTTTGAATGTCATTATTTTTAAACGATTGTGAGTTTGTTTGTAAAAACTAATATGGATAATTTAAAACAGCCTTCGTATATGATAATTTATGCCTTATAGATTACGGGGTTGATAGAGGCTAGCTCGCAAAACTGAACGTCGTTTAACAGTACGGGCTTAAAGTAAGGGATTTTTTGTAGCCTAATTTGTGTCCCACTGCCAGCAGTGGGACACAAATTAGGGATGAATGAAAGAATGGAGGCCTTTGCCCAGGCAAAGGCCTCCATTCTTCCATTCATCCCTGTGGGTACCCGATGGACGAAGGCGCAGGGGCAGATCACGGACAAGATGGCGGGATGACTTAGATCGGTTTTAGAGTGGCTGGCAGCAGGCTGCACACGATAGGGATGAATGGAAGGGATTATTACGAGTATAAAGAAAGCCAATGAGCTAGCCACCCATTTAGTCTATAACTATATAGGGTGTTTCATCGAGACGAGTCAACTGGGAGAATGTTTAATCTATAAGCGATAGAGAATGCTGATCAAAAGAACCATAACACATCAGCCAATTTTTCCTGAACCAGTCAATTTTTGAAATAATAACTGCATTCATAGATTTTTAAGAAATGCTTTGCCTGACCCGGGAATTGAACTTTGTCGATTACTGAAAAAAATCTTGTTCGTGGGGTACATATGATATTATGAAAATTGATAGGGCAAATTGTGATCTTTTATCTAGAATTTATAGACAATAACAATATCATAAGTCAAAGGTACAAAATGCAAGTACGAGTCTCAATGTTGTATGAAAAAGAGACTACCATTTTTACAGATTACAAATTACGAAGTACATCAGTTTTTTTAAATATCCCTTTCATTGTGTCATGTAAAGATTTTTTCAATTCGGGTAGTAATAATGAGCCATATATACAATGTTTTTTCGGTATCGACACTGTTTGTTTCCCGAGCGGAGTTCACCTGGTTTCGTGGGCAGTTTTCCTCACTTAGGCCTCTAGTTTGGGCCAGAGTCGGGTATGGCGTATGTTGAAAATCTTAGACTGAAGTTTATTATCTCATAAATCAGTGTCATGGTTCCATTTACCACTTCTCTCAGTATCTTATAATTTTAAATAAAAAATCACTGAGCCGTCTCGATGAGACACCCCGTATTGGTATGCACGGCGTTTTGAGCTTGAATCAAAAATTAAGAGTAGGAGTGAAAAAGACTATCGATATTCTACAAACCTTATTAGTTCCGTATTTATTTATTTATTAAATACTTTATTGCACCATTAAAAACAATACAAAAAAATTGGTTAAAGAACTACAAAAGGCGGCCTTATCGCCAAATGCAATTTCTTCCAGGCAAATTGAGGGTAGAGAAAGAAAAACAAAATGACTACGTGATAAGGCTTTAATCCCAAGGGTCCATTCCTTTCGTGGTTAAGGCGTGAAAGCGTCACAACCACATTAACAAACCAAAAGACGTTAATATCATGTGAAGATAGCTAACTTTACTACCATAATATAGAGATTAATTAATGTTGGTCGTCAGCGCCCAGCCTTGTAGCTTCTAGCTTGATATTTGGCTTGGCTTTATTTATTACTAGACTCGAATAAATAAGGCCAGAGCCATACGAAATAAATAATACGATGGGCTATACCATACTAGTACATAGGTACTAGTATGGTATAGCCCATCATATTATTAGTTGTCAGCCCCACCCGTTTATTTCACTACAATCTGATAATCAAAATGGCTATGATATTCAAAATGGCTATTATTATTTGCAATTACCAATTTAACTGCTCGTATGTTCTGTTATTTAATAGATTTGAATGAATCAAACACAAATTATTATTGACATTTAATTTGACTGTCCTCATTATATTGTTAATTTATTTTCACTTTATCATTATGTAAACATTTAATTTGAATTTATTAATTGAAATTAACATTTAACAATAGTAAACAAAAACAGTAAACAAAAATACAGGGTGATTTCAAACTCCCTGGCAATATTTAATGACAGATGAGTAATCTGAATCGGTAATAGAATAATACATCCGCAAGAAAAAAGTTAATTCATAAAAAAATAACGAAACGCCGCATATAAAAAGCAGTTGATCGATGAAGACCAGGTATGGGAGGCCCATTTTTTTTTCCTTTTTAGGGTTCATTAGCGCTAAAGAAAAAATAGGATGTTTATAGGATCACTTTGATGTCCGTCAGTCGGTCTGTTTGTCAAAACTCTTTTTCTCAGAAACGCGTAGAGGTAGCAAGCTGAAATTCATATCAAATACTCAAGTCTACTGTCCCTTAGAGCTGTGAAAAAATTAAACTTCTAAGCCAACGCAATCAAGAGATACAGCTGGTTATACCGCAAAATTTCGTGTTTTTTCGACATTCGCAAGGGAATCTACAGGGTCTTGAAATTTAGTACGAGGCAACGTCTTATAGCACAAATAAAGGAAAAATTGGGAAAAGCATACATTTTTCGTTACATCATATAACAAAAATATTTTTAATAATTTCAAACTAATTATATATAATGTATGGAACCTGAGTTTTTAACAGCTTCAAGGGACGGTAGGTCCTTTGAAGCTGTAAAAAACTCAAACTCCTAAGCCAACGCAATCAAAAGATACAGCCGCTTATGCTGCCTATTTTCAAGACATTCGCAAGGGAATAAAAACCTACGGGGTACTTCCCGGAAACTTAGGATCTTGCAGTTTGGTAAGAAGCAACATCTTACAGCACAGATAAAGGAAAAATTGCAAAAAGTATATGTAAGATTATACTTAAACATAATTTTATACTTTTTTATATTTGGCCAGGCTTAGATCGGTTCAGACTCCGGAATCGGGCGCGTGGCTCCATGCATTACCTTCACCTCAACTTGGTACATTTATGGATGATAATAGTGTTAGAATAGCTGCAGCTCTAAGAGTGGGGTGTGACATTTGCGAACAACATCAATGTCCCTGTGGAGCTCTAGTAGATGTCAAGGGTCACCATGGTTTGAGTTGTGTTAGATGTGTCGGGAGGTTTCCTAGACATCACGCATTAAACGACATTATAAAGAGAGCAATGGCTAGTGCAAACATTCCGTGTGTCTTGGAACCTCCTGGTTTGAGTCGTACCGATGGCAAAAGACCTGATGGCTTAACTCTCATACCATGGCAAAGGGGTAGGTGCTTGTTATGGGATGCCACCTGTGTGAGTACTTTCGCTGTTAGCCATTTAAAAGACACTACAAGAACTGCGGGGTCTGCTGCCTAGACTGCTGCTCGACAAAAACATATAAAATATTCTTGCCTTAAATCAGCCTATATATTTGTGCCTGTGGCGTTTGAGACCACGGGTGCCTGGGCATTGGAGGCTAGGTCTTTTATTAGAGAGTTGGGCCGTCGTATTTCAGACCGAGTTAAAGACAGTCGTTCCACGTCGTATCTGACCCAAAGGCTTTCCATTGCTTTTCAACGTGGCAATGCAGCCTTTGGGAACCTTTGGGCCAGGGACGATCAGGGGCGGTCTTTTAGACTGAGAATTTTGACGAAGCATGTAGTGAATACTGTTTTATATATATTTTGACGAAGCATGTTGCTGATTTATTTCTGTAAACTTTTGACGAAGCATGTTGCTGATTATTCTTTGTTTTTACGCAAATAAATGATTTATTAGATTTTAAACTTATGATAGATATTAAAATCGAAAACATGTAATGAAAAAATTCGCTACACGTAGGATTCGAACCAAAAAACTTCGACATCTGGCCCGTCGACGCGCTCGACCACTGAGCAGCTGCCGTGGCCTCGAATCACAAGCTCAATTAGGAATATAAAGTATCTTCGGCAAAATGTTTAGTTCAGAAACGGGATATTAAAAATTATCAAACACAAATTCATTAAATTGTTTGTTCTAAATGTCTGAAATATTTTCTGGAATATAAAGCAAAAGCTCTGGTATCTTTGTATATAGTTACTCTACTTAAGTTAACCAGAAAGTACCATTTAAAATTTAATTCATTTACGTATCTTAATAAAGTATGTCAAGCTTCTGAGCCAATGAATTGATGGATCTAGCTAACTTAGCCTTCTCTACATTAACCTTGAATTAATGTATATTTTACTTCGAACTCAGTTTAGGACCTCTAAAATTAAAACCTAGATAAGGACATTGACTGTTAAAACCTGACAATTTAAGAAATACAAAGCCAATAAAAACAAAGCCTGCTTCACTCAAAAAAGAACTGAAAATTTTAATTATAATAAAAAATCACCGCCGTGTCACGAAGATATTGAAACTGGAAAAAAAGTCCATTGAAGGCGGCACGATCACAGTTGAAGATTGCATTTAAATGTTTCATTTAAGTCGCCCAATGGGTTGGAAACGGTTAAGAGGGCTGTGAGAGGTAAGGAAATCTCCTTGGGGAGCATTAAAATATGTAATGGGCAGAAATAACAGATGGTCTACCGGCGAAGTAACGAACTGTAACATTGTAGGACTCAGGCGCGCAAAAGAGGACCCCTGGGTTCCGTGGATGTTAGCACAGGGATACATAAGTTGTTTGCTTAAAATATTGTTGTTTACCTATCATTTTTGTAACAAATCTGCGGATAATCGGGCATTGTTTACGAAACGTATCCTGAAAGGGACAAAGGAAAGCTTTAGATGTATTTCAAGTTGGTATTTAGAGAAAAACAAGATGATTCGGTTCGCTCGGGGCCAAGTGGATTCGCATTCCGGGAGATGTTTTAGTTGAACCATATTTTTGTTCCGCCAATAACGTGAAAAGGAAATACAGAAGCCATGTTTCCCTCGTGGGCTTGAATAAAACAAAGGGACGCCGCTTAATTGAAATACGGGATCTGTTAAAAAAGTACACGGTTTAAGCATAAAGATTTTTTAATTTTTTTGCCACACGTTGGTTCTCTCAAAGATTACAATTCTCGTGAGACAATTGAATTCATTATTGAGATAAATTGGGTCGATGACTAAGGGGCGGTTTTTGATCGTGTTATATCTTCAATCAAATATTTCTTTTTGTATTTTTTACTTAATAATTTTACAACCACGGTTTATTATATGAAAAGTTAAGGTTTCAACGAGAAAGATATTTACCCGAGGATCCATTAGGATATTATGTAAATAAGAAACCGTTTTCTATGAGTGATGTCTGCATCAGTCTGCAACATATATTTTTTTAAATTATTATCTACGTAGTAATAGAAATTTAATACACTCAACGATGCGAAAACGGTCTCATATATCGTGTATAGCGACAACATTAAATTGGGGTGGATCCCCAAAAAATATGAATACCTAATATAAAATTTCTTTGGAAGATATGGAATAAGTAGTTCATATGTATCAAATACGTAACCGTAATATTGCGGTCCGTAATATTGACACACTTTTTTGCAATTTTACATATGTTTTTATACATAGTCTTTTTCGTCAGTCACGTCTTTTTCCCTTACAGGGTAGGCAAAGCCTAAGTCTATAAGACCTGAAGGCCACGTTTAGCATGATGGTGGACATTAGGTGGAAAACGGAATCAAAATAGTGGTGAGTTGCTAGTCGCATCGCCTATTAACATGATTCCTCAGATTTTAACCATTCCTTCGATCGGCTTTTACGATCTGCGCGGGAAGAGAAGCTAGTACATTCTACGTTTTTATACTTTTCAGCATGGAAGAAACTTTAGTCTAAAGTCTAGATTTTTTTTTGTATAAAATGTAAAAATACTCGTAGCGACAAATAAGTGAAAATTGTGATAAAATGGGAGAAGTTTGTATGAAACTTAACGCGAGCGAAGCCGCGGGCAAAGGCTAGTTTCTTATATACTCCGACCTAACAATATCATAAGCAGTTTATATAATTTATTAAAAAAGGCGTACCACGCGCAAAATGAAATAAACATTGTTACAAAGGTCCCGGCACAATTCAAGCACTCGCTTAAACAGTGAATAAGAAATTTGTACAATGGATGCTACAACACTGAATATTCTATTTAAATAGCAGTACATTTGTATCAAAAGCTTTCGGAGAGCATCATAAGAAATGCATAAGGTCGCAGACGATATAAGAGTTCCGGATTCTTAGTAAATATCAGGACAATGATGCGGATTATTCTATCTGCTGAATAATTGATGTACATACGCGTGTAACGAATTTGAGAAAAGAGAGATCCAATTTCGGAGATATGACAGGTTTTTGAGACGCAGATATATGAATATGCTGACGGGTTTCACAGACGTTTTTACTTTATATATTGCTTTTAGATACAAAATAACTGTGTAATGATTCGTTGTTGATTGGTCCTGGTTATTATCACAAGAGAGACCTTTTGGCAGCCTAAATAATCCAACGCAAGTTTTGGATTCTAACCAATCACATAATAATGAGTACTTAATAGTCGTTGAAATCAGCTTGCTATTACACCTCCGCTTCTAAAGCCGTAAGTATCTACCACATAAACAACTTCAATATTATGATTCTGAATATCATTCTATGAAATGGTGGTTTAATTTATTAGGTAGTAATTATTTATAATCCAATGATTCCAATAAATTTAACTTTGGATTTCGAACCTACAATTTGGGACAAATTTGCAACAGAAACATACATACATACATATTATAACCTCTTTATCTCTTACGGTGTAGACGGTGCTTAAGCACTGCCTACCCCGTAAGGGTCACGTTTAGCGTGTTAGTGGGGCATGTGGTTGAAACAAAATTATGACATATAAAATATTTTTCACTTACACTTTACAGCATACGATAACTGAAAATCATAGAATTGTCTTTTTTAATTCCAGCGCCATCTGTGCCATTTCTCTTACACTACTAGAAAGTTTACGCAGTAAACTGAACAGTTGCTTGGTCTAGAAATGAACCATCTGCACGAAACGGAACACAAATGCGGCGACGCCAGCGCCACAACATATTACGGGAAAAGGAGAAAACAAAAGTTTTGAAACATGGGTTTAAACTTTTAGAGCTTTTACTTACGAGTACAGTACTTATTTAGAATGTGCTTTTTATATCACTTACAGTTTGTTTTAAGTGGAGAGGAGACATGACAAGAACATGAAGATTACCTATAAATAAAAATACACAAAATAAGTTATTCGAATATATAAAATAAATTAGATGTATACCGCGTGATTTTGAGCTATATAATTAAAATCTTGGAATCAGAATCCCTAATGAGTATATATTTATAAAGAAATGCAAGAAAAAAAAGGCAAAAACAATAAAAAAGTTGGCTACCCATTTAAAGTCACAGCCAATCTGCTGGGCTAATTTCTATGTAAGATTTTTTTTTGTTTTTTATCTTTTCTTCCTGCAGTACTCTGTATTACATTAGGGATTCTGATTTCAGGATTTCAATGGAATGATAGAAGTACAATACCATCAAAAAGATTACAAAACATTAAATAATATAAGTCATATGATGAAATTTACATTTTACAACTTATTACAACTGAAATAATTTTGATCTATTTTGTTGCACTCTGGGTGATCATTCACAAGGGTATCTAATGATAATTTGCTACAAAATATGGGAAATATTGTTTCTTAGCTAAGCTATAACAAAAGGTAAGCCTGTAATGATAGATGAAAGGTGAAAATAAGTAAATCCTTACTAATATCCTTATCCTTATCCTTACTGCCTTACTAATATTATAAATGCGAAAGTGAGTTTGTTTGTTTGTTTGTTAGGCTTTCACGCCATAACTACTGACCCGATCGTCATAAAATTTTGCATACAAGTTCTCTGGAGTGCGGAGAAGGACATAGGCCACCTTTTATCCAGGGAAAAAGTACTATTCCCGAGGGATCGACATTGACGCGGGCGGAGCCGCGGGCGAAAGCTAGTAAGAAAATAAAAAAAATAGCTTTACCCGTGACATAGCCTTGAAGGAGCATTTTTATTGGTGAGTTATATTTTTTATGTACTAGATATTTTAACAATTTTAAGCCACACAACGTCAGACAATATGTATAGGAATTGGAACAAAATAACGCTTCAATTAATGGTCAAACTTTGTACAAATAAACACCACTTGAACTAAGTTTCACAAAAAGTCTTTTTTTGAAAACAATTAAGTGTTTTCTTTCATGCTGTTTTATTAATCGTCGCCTTCCATATTTACACCCTACTTCATATTCCATGTTAATGCTATAGCACAAAGAAATTAATAATGCAATTACTATATTTAATTTAACCAAGTTTCCATCAAAAGTTACTGAAATTTATTTAAAACAATGGGGCGTTCTTTGCACGCCAGTAATTAATGGGCGACAGTAAAGTCGTGTGCACGTACCGAAGCGTCGCGTCGTCGTCCGTCATGTTGGCACCCCACTTTTTATTCCATTGTAAGCTTTTTAAAGGCGTGCGCATAAATTACCGCTAGAGGGTAATAGTGATTTTATTTATCAAGATTTGTCGTCATATTTTCCACAAGCATTTTATATGTTTACAACCTATTGTGGGCCTAGCACAATCTGTGTGATGTCTCTATATAACGTGTTAATGTTTCCTCGACATTCCCATAAAGGGGCGACTCAGCCTAACAGTTACAGTTTGTATGAGAATGTCGAATTTTTTGAGTTCCTATCACTGTTCCCACAGAAAAAGTTATTTATATTGATGGGCTGGGTCGCCCCTTTAACGGTCAATTTACACGCTGTATATTTTTATTTAATTATTTACTTTATTTCAACACTCAAACTCGCATAAACATACGAACATAACATAACGAAACGAAAGAAAACAGCGGATATAACGAATCTACAAGGGAGATTTGTTATGTCCGTCCGTATGTCACAGCCACTTTATTTACATCCATGTTGAGCAAAATCTAAAGTCAATATGGTTTGAGAAACTGATTTGAAATGCAAAATCCGATGTATGTCCGTCAAGTACGTCATACGCCTACGCAGACTGCCAACTTAAAGTCACTGACGTGCATGATAATCGCAAGTCAACAAGAAGACTGGAACGAGCCGGCTAGTGATGTGACCCATATATATTTTCGTATTCGATGGAATATTTGAGTCTAGGTGAAAATAACAATGAGTTACGTGTTACGACCGTATACGACTTCAAAAACGGATCTTCTCAATGGAAATATAAATTGGCAAATAGTTCCATGGAACTAATGAGACTTTTTTTCTCAGTAGTTCCACTGACTTCATAATGTCAATCGAACTACTGAGAAAAAAGTCTCACTAGTTATATGAAACTCTAAACACACTAATTCTAATGGTATTCAACTCCTGTTGAATACCATTAGAATTAAAGACAAAAACCAAGAACTGTTTTCTTACGAAAGACTCCAGGAAACATTTACGTCTACCGTATCGAACTTGAAATAAAGGTACGCTCACTAATATATAATAAATAGGCTTCAAAAAATAATATAAAAATAGGCTATAATAATACTCAACAATAGGCTACTCACAAAATACAAACTATTGAAGTGTCAAGTTGAAGAAAAAGGATTGAGTACAATAAATTGTTAAAAAAACCCACGTTAGAAACACATCAATCCAACTAATGTGAAAGCTTGTGTATTAAGTTTGTTACATCAGTCATGCAAACAGGTGAACGGATTTAGATTAAATCTGACACAAAGAAAGATTTATTAACTAGATTAACACATGCTTAAATTCTGTCCGCGACTTCATAGCGATAAATTAACGAATAAGTATGCATTATTAACTACCTCCGTGGTCCAGTGGTTAAGGCGTTTGCCTGTAGACCCGGGGGTCGTGGGTTCGATTCCCACGGGAAGCATACTTTGTTTAGTTGTTTTCAGTTTGGTTAGGACATTGCAGGTTTAAATCACCGGATTGTCTGATAATAAAGATGATTCCTTGCTTCGAAAGGCACGTTAAGCCGTTGGTCCCGGCTGCCATCTGGTAGTCATTAAAGGAACCACATCAGAGGCGGAGAGGCGGGCCCGAAAAACTCTGACACCAGGGTGTTCATGGTCGATTGATCATGTCACCTACTCGAAATGAATGAATTGTATGCATTTTAGATAAATAGATGCAATCAACTTGCGCGTAAGGCGTGAGATAGAGACTTTATAAGTTTCTAGTTTGGATGCGTTCAAACTTCACAAAGGCATAACTTAGACGTGTCGATACGTCGCCTCAGAGAATGGAAAGTAACATATTGTCTGAGCTCCGCGCTACTTCAAGAGTAATTTAAGTTATATACACTGAAGGAGTCGTAAATAAAGAAGTCTCGATTCGATCGCACAGATATTTGGTATTTAAATCTAGCTTAAATAAAATAGTTTTAATTATGATGAATGAATAAGAACCGTTTATTGCGAGCGTCGGTCCATTCATTCATTCATTTCGAGTATGTGACACGGTCAGTCGAAGTCGATCGACCATGCACACCTTGGTGTCAGAGTTCTTCGGGACCGCCTCTCGGCCATGTAGAAGACAGACTTCGTGTTAATTTTGGTGATGTGCTGATGAGGAATTTGCTGTGTGTTTTTATCTATGAATTTTATCAATTTATCATCCGTGAATAGCCCAGACAGAGGCCCCTCCCAAGGATACTTAGTTCCATGGGAGAATATTACCATACTCACCACGCTTAGCAGGCGGGTTGGCGAGCGCAGTTTCTTTGGCTTGTGCTTCCGACGCTGCTGCCCATCGGAAGGATATGTATCCTAATCCATATCCATACTAATATAATAAATGCGATAGTAACTCGGTCTGTCTGTTACCATTTCACGCTTCAACTATTAAACCAGTTGCTATAAAATTTGATATACTCGTAGAGGCAGTATGAGGCCCAGGGAAGGACATAGGGTCCCTTTTATCCCGGAAATATCTACTATTCCTAAGGGATGTCCGCGCGAGCGGAGTTTTAGGCAGTTAAACACACTAATACCTTTTAGATCTATAGATACATTATGTAAAATACAAAAAATTATCAAGACATTGATGTAAAAGAAGTTCACAACTACATTACACTTGTATCATATTCTTGAATCGGAATACCTTTATAATAAAATCGGAATATGACAACTATGGTACTTGTACGTAGCTGTAACAACACAAGTGCATAGAAACATAACGGTACCTGCGTCATGCATGCGTGTAGGCATTGTAAACAATCTGCAGCCGCTGCATCGGCTGTTTATTGCTAATACGACAGAGCTGCGTTTGAACGGGCTAGTGGACTGGTCAACTAACAGGATAGTCGGTGGGCCGAAACATTACTATATGCTCTTCGAATTAAGACAGTACTGCACGAAATTGTGGAAATTGACGTGTTTTCAAATCACTAGTACTATGCGCTGAATTAGGTAAATACATCAAAAGTATTTGTATAACTTAGGCCGATCCTTGCACAAGATCGCCCTCTTGTTGGAATTTGAAACAGATACATATATGTTATGATATCTAAAAGCATTTTTCTTTGAAAATTTTGTTAGTTTTACGTCTAAAACAATAATTCTCACATGACAATATTGTTGGGAAACCAACATGTCTTTATTTAAAGTTGGTTAAAAAATGTAAACTGGCAAAATGCCTAGAATCCTAAAATTGTATAGCGTTTTAATTTTAGCCTTATTTATGGCAATACTGTTTTTTGTACTTGCTCTTCTTACGTGTACTTGATTGGGAATAGACGTGTTAAAAGTTGTTCGCTGTTTTAATTGGATCAGCCCCTACATCATACATACATACAGTCCTCTTCAGCTCTGGGCATATCGAGTAGACTACAATTTTCTACATGGTCCTACGTATGGTGCAGCGTGACAACTCTTCAGAATCGCGCGCCGAAATTCCCTACCGAAGTGGAGCCAACAAATTGTCGTGATCTGGTGAAGTATCGTCATTTCTTCATCAAGAAAGTGATAAAAAGCCTTGCAAGAAGTGAAAAAGTGTTATTTCAACCATTACGTTTCTCATCGTTTCCCGCCGGAGTCCCCAAGGCGCCAAGCAGTCTGATTCGCGCATTCGTGTCAGCCGCGGAAATCTCCACAGCCGCCAAACAGTCTGATTTGCAAGTTCAAATTAGCGCGCCTACAGGAGCTTCAAGCCGAGAGCCAATACGAAGACAGGGATTCTGAAGCCGCGAAGATTGCTTGCTCGCTATTGGACAGATTGTTTCGAAAAGTTACTATCGCCGCGCTGCTCGTTGCGGCCTCCGAGAACTTAGCGTTTCGCGGTTCAAGTCGGCGCTTCTGATTGGACGATCAAGATTTTTTCGCAGAGCTGCCACTACGCCGCGGCGCAAAAACCACGCCGGTCATCGTTCGCAAGTCTCCATCTTGTTTGCGCTTTCGTATACGCTGTGAATACCGGTTGCAGAAATTGTGATTTTTGGACTTCTTGGATTGTTTTCTAAAGTAAAGTTGTCAGTGAATAATCAGTCAATATGTCTGAAGTGGAAAAGGCGATGCAAAGGAAAAGGGCTGCGCTGAAAGGCGCTCTAACTAAATATTTCAATTATTTCGGCGATATTGAAAATGTGGACAGTAGTCGTGAATCGCTCCTCGTGAAAGAAGAACGCCTACGGGCCACATTCGAGAAATTCGAGGCGATAAACCTCGAAATTTGCGCGTCCGACCCAGGTGCCACCGACACCGAAGTGGAATCGAAGTACATGGACGTACTTGTCATCATTAAAAAGTTGCTGTCTAAACAAGAACAAGGCCAATCATCGCAGTCCCAGACCTCTGCTAAACAATGTAAATTGCCACAAATTTCTGTTCCAGTATTTCAAGGTACTTACTCACAATACAGAACATTCATTAACCTTTTTGATGCTCTCATAGATAAAAATCCTTCTTTAGAGAATGTGCAAAAGCTATTCTATTTACGTAGTTTCTTGCAAGGAGAGCCTTTAGAGTTGATAAAAAATTTACCTCTCGTATCAGAGAGTTATATTGAGGCCAAAACAATAATTGACGAAAGATATAATAATTCTTATAAAATCACGAACGATCATGTGTCTATTTTGCTAGATATGCCTCCCATGCACAAGTCCACTGCTGTCAATATTCGTCAGTTTCTTTCTACTGTGAAACAGCAGTTGGCTGCCCTCAAAAATTTAGGGCACAATATTAATTCATGGGATCCTCTTGTTGTCTGCATTTTGACACGAAAACTTGATGTTATATGTAATAGGGAGTTCCAATTGTCTAGAGATCAAACTCCAACTATCAATTGTTTATTGGAATTTTTAGACAAAAGAGCACTTGCGCTTGAGAATGCGGAGCGACAACAGCCTTCAACTACCGCCAAGGCTGCAAACGTGGTAAATATGAAGACGCCGCCGTCGCCTGCTGCCTGCATCTTATGTAAGTTGCCCCATAAATTATTTAACTGTTCACAATTCAAATCTAAGTCACCCAGTGAGCGTTTAAAATATGTCACTGTCAATAAAATTTGCCAAATATGCCTCAACAGTCACAGCAAAAAATGCAGATATTTCTTTAAATGTGACACTTGTAAACAAAGGCATAACACATTGCTGCATCAGGACAACAATCAATCTCCAATTACATTGTTCTTAAAGTCCAACTCTGAGCAGGTACTTTTGCCCACCGCCAGGGTAAAGATTGTGGCAAGTGATGGCACTATATACCATGTCAAGGCGCTCCTTGACAGCGGGTCGCAGATTTCCTTTGCTTCTAGTCAATTTGTGAACCTTTTAAAAGTTAAAACCAAGCAAATACAAGCTCCAATTATAGGTATTGGCAATACCACGAGCCATATTAGGGAAAGTGTCAATTTACAGTTACATTCTCTCATTAATGACTTTCACATCAATGTAACATGTTACAAATTAGACAACATCACTTCTAAATTACCGCAAACTCCAATTAACTGAAGTAATCTCCATTTACCACCAAACATCCCACTCGCAGACGAAGACTTTAACGTGCCAAGTATTATCCATGTCTTACTGGGTGCTGACGTGTTCTTCCAGGTCTTGCTGCCGCCTGAGCATGCTGTCATCAGCGGCCCTGTGCAGCATCATGCCAACACCAACACGCCTACCTCACTACCAGTACTTCACACACAGTTTGGTTATGTTATAGCGGGATCTGTGCCTACAGCTGTGCATGCCTATCCGGTAACATCTTTATATTGCAATAAATGTGACAATTCTTTGAATGACACTCTCACTCAGTTTTGGAAAACAGAAAGCATTCCAGATTTTTTCCCGGAAAGCTTTCCAGAACATGAAGCTTGTGAAAAATTGTTTTGCGACACTGTCAGTCTTGATACAAAAATAAATAAATTTCAAGTTGCCTTACCTCTTAAGTTGCCTTTGGAGTCAATCAATCAAACTCTTGGTCATTCATATCATTTAGCTCTAAAAAGGTTTTATAATTTAGAGATTAGATTTCAAAAAGATTCACTTCTTCATAAACTTTATAGTGAATTTATTCATGACTACTTACAACAAGGCCATGGCAAGATCATCGATATCAGCCAATATAATCTTTATGCTGATCCTGTATATTTTCTAGCTCACCATCCCGTCCTTCGGCTTGACAAAAAGACAACGAAGTGTCGGGTGGTCTTTGATGGGTCTATGAAAACTAACTTAAAGGTTTCTTTAAATGACTTGCAATTAAATGGCAATGTAGTCCAAAAGGAATTAGTTGATATCTTGTTGTTATTTAGAGTTCAGAAATTTATTTTCATAACCGATATAAAAGGTATGTTTAGAGAAGTTTCATTGGATCCAAAATATAGATCTTTACAAAATATCCTTTGGAGGGACAGCCCCAAGGACAATATCCAATGTATACAGTTAAACACAGTAACATATGGCCTAAAAAGTTCCTCATATTTAGCCACACGTTGCTTAAAAGAGTTAGCAGACGAAGAGATATAAAGAGGAATTTCCCTTAGCTGCTTTTATTATAGAAAATTCTATGTATGTTGACGATGCCCTTGTTTCACAAAATAGTTTAGAGCTTTTAATGGAATCAAAAAGACAACTATGCAAGCTCCTTGAAATAGGCGGCTTTCATCTTCATAAATGGTACTCAAATTGCCCTGAGTTGTTAGCAGAAATTCCAAAATCACTCCTACACTTTGACAATATAGAATTAGAAAAAGATAATGCTAGTTTAAAAACTCTAGGGATTCATTTTAATATTCAAACCGATTCATTCATGCTTTCATCTCCCAACACAAATGCTATCATGCCTGCTTCCAAGCGTGAAATATTAAGCTTCATAGGAAAATTTTATGATCCATTAGGATTAGCAGGGCCTGTCATTGTAAAGGCTAAGGTCATTATGCAGAGGCTTTGGCAAGCGCAAATTGATTGGGATGAAAAGCCTGATGACGATTTATTAAATGCATGGAGTGAGTTTTATAACAGCTTAAATGCTATGTCACCAATAGCCATACCACGTTATGTGAATTTAAGCACTGCAAGCGCTATCCAAATTATAGGGTATGCAGATGCGGCTAGCTGTGCTGCCTACGGTTGCTGTATTTATCTCAGAGTCGTCGATCAGTCAGGTAATGTGAAAGTATCTTTGCTTGGTTCACGCTCACGGGTAAATCCGTCAAAACAGCGACTCACAGTGCCTAGACTCGAGCTTAATTCAGCACTGCTGCTTGCCAGGCTAGTCACACGAATATATAACATCTTGCAACTCAAGCTAAAAGTTGATGAAGTAATTTTATATTCTGATTCACAAATTGTTCTTGCCTGGATTCAGACCAACATAGCTAAGCTTAATACATATGTGGCGAACCGAGTAAGGGTAATTTCACAATTAACGCATTCCTTTACATGGCTATATGTAAGCTCAAATGAAAACCCTGCAGATTGTTTGAGCAGAGGCATCTTACCCGAGGAACTACATACACACCCTTTGTGGTGGCGAGGTCCAGGCGTTATTAACACCTGTGAGTATAGTCCAGGTAATGTCCCGCAGCTTCCTATTCCTTGTAACCTACCTGAGGTTAAAGTTGACTCTGCATTCTCAAGTGCAATGCTCTGTACGGTATCCACTGAACAATTGTTGTGTTAAGAATTTCTTAATAAATACTCTAGTGTTACAAAAATGCAGAGAGTCTTAGCATATATACAGCGTTTTGTTTATAATGTAAGAAACAAGAGTGATAAAAATAAGTTAAACTATTTAACAAGCGAGGAATTAAATAATGCCTTGTTATTGATTGTTAAATATGAGCAACAAATTCACTTTAAAGATGAAATTAAGGATATTAAATGTAAAGAAAAGATTTTTAAGGGTAACTTAAAGCCATTATGCCCATTTATTGATGACAGAGGGTTGATTAGGGTAGGTGGTAGATTGGAGAATTCTTCTGTGCCATATTCCCAGAAACACCCTGTTATCCTGCCTCGAGATTCTCACGTAACTAAGCTAATTATTGAATACGAGCATGTAAGAAATCTCCATGCAGGCCCACGATTATTATTGTCATCAATTAATCAAAAGTTTTGGATCATTCATGGCATGAGAGAAATTAAAAAGGTAGTGCACAAATGTATAACATGTTTTAAGTTAAAAAGTACTATGTCTAAACAGCTTATGGGTTCACTACCTCATGATAGGATAAATATTTGCCGTCCTTACGAAAAAATAGGAATAGATTTTGCTGGCCCAATATTAATTAAGCAAAGTAGAATTAGAAAGGCTTTAGAATCAAAAGCATATGTTTGTGTTATTGTGTGTTTTGTTACCAAAGCAATACATTTGGAATTAACGTCGGATTTGAAGACTGACACATTTATAGCTTGTTTAAAAAGGTTTATATCTCGCAGGGGCTTGCCCACTGATATTTATTGTGATAACGCTTCAACTTTTAAATGTGCAAGCAGTCAGTTACATGATTTGTATAAATTGCAAAATTCTAAAGAACATCAAAGGGAAATTCATGCTTTTGCGGCTCAGAACAACATTCGATACCATTTTCTTCCGTGCTATTCGCCTACGTTCGCAGGATTGGCCGAAAGCGGCGTAAAAAGCATAAAGTTTCATTTGAAAAGAGTAGTTCAAAGGGCTTTGTTAACTTATGAAGAACTAAATACTGTACTTTGTCAGATAGAGGCTGTTTTAAATAGCAGACCGCTCATGGCCTTATCTTCAGATGTTAATGATTTTTCTTGTTTGACACCAGGTCATTTTATCATAGGCTCTGCCTTGAACAGTTACCCAGAACCTCATGAACCTGTTACACACACAAATCATTTAAAACTTTGGAAATTATGTAATAGTATTAAGAATTCTTTCTGGAAAGTTTGGAGCAAAAATTATTTGAATAGTTTACAGTCTCGTCCTAAATGGACAGATCCTCAACCTAATGTAAAAGTAGGCTCATTAGTTATATTGAAAGATGATAATACTGCACCTATGTATTGGCCTATGGCCAGAGTCATTGAGGTACACCCTGGCTCCGACAACAAGGTCAGAGTAGTTACAGTAAAAACTGTTAATGGTCATACTCATAAGCGTTCAGTCCTAAAAATATGTGTTTTACCTTTTGAGACTGATAGTGAGGTATAATGTGAAAAAATTCTGATTTATTAAGTGTTTTAAATTTATTTTCTAACAGAAATAATATTTGTTAGCTAACCATATAATGTATGTGTACTCGTAGTAAGTAAATTAATAATTACTTAAGCTTTACTGCGCATTTAAAATTTATTTTATTTTGCATATGTGACACAATAGTCCTTTGAATAAGTTGCAAGTGTATAGTTAGTTAGATACCATTGTTTATGTACTTGTGTCACAACTGTAACTTAGTAGATATTTATTAACCTCATGTAAAATGTTTTTTTTTGCTTTCTAAATTAGTTCATTGCAACTCAACAATTTTTATTGTGTACATTTTACTTAATAAGTTGTAAAACTCCAATTGAATTCTTTTCTCGCGGGCAGTATGTTGGGAAACCAACATGTCTTTATTTAAAGTTGGTTAAAAAATGTAAACTGGCAAAATGCCTAGAATCCTAAAATTGTATAGCGTTTTAATTTTAGCCTTATTTATGGCAATACTGTTTTTTGTACTTGCTCTTCTTACGTGTACTTGATTGGGAATAGACGTGTTAAAAGTTGTTCGCTGTTTTAATTGGATCAGCCCCTACATCATACATACATACAGTCCTCTTCAGCTCTGGGCATATCGAGTAGACTACAATTTTCTACAAATATTTATATTTACATCTCTGAATTAGCCCCTTCCTTTTTTTTAAATAAAAATATGAAAATATTAAGACTTTTTATCTTTTTACATAACCGTCTAATGGTTTTGCGCAGCCTAATGGCTTGCGCAGTCGCGACGTTTTTCGTTCGCGCGACACCCGCTTAAAATATTTCAAAACATGTACCTATCTGTAAAACAATACAGACTACCTAATTCTATGTGATATGACAATATATAATTCAGTGCCACAAATCAATTTTTTATCGGTTGAACCTTTTAGTTTTTAAACTACTAGCGTCACTTTATCAAGATTTAAAAATGTATCGTCTTATTACAAAACGAGTAATAATTATATGCCTTCTTTAAACCATTATCCGATACAAAATAAGTTAACAATTATCACTTTTGACGTTTTCTTAACTGTCACTGACTAAATCGGTTCGATCGGGCCACATAACAATAGATAATCAATTCTGTCTTCGTTTCTCGCGATTGAATAGTTGTAGTAAATAAAGTTAGTCCGAGTTTTAATTATAATACGTTTATTGTTTTATGAACAACTTTCATTCTGTAACAATATAACAGATCAGCCTACCCTGTCCTGCTATCATTACCAATGTTTGATTTCGTTTTGAATCATAATGGAAACACAATATCCCATTGTTATAACGGTGGGAAAATTAATTAAAGATTGTATTTGTTAATTGCTGCTGGAATTCTATCTATCCTACCATACATATATATTATCACGTCTTTTCCCCTTGCGACGTAGACAAAGCCCAAGGCCATAAGACCCAAAGGCCACGTTTAGCATATTGGCGGCAAAGGTGGTAAACTGAATCGAAAATATCTATAACACTATACTATCCTAACGAAAATTATGAATGCAAAAGGGAGTTTGTTTGTTTATATAATTGTTTGTTTTTATACTCTCGCACTGTAACTACTGGACCGATCATCATGAAAATTTGCATACTCGTTCTCTAAAGTACGAAAGAGGACATAGGCTATCTTTTATGCCGAAAAAAGTACCCGAGGGATCAAAATAGATGCGAGCGGAGCCGCGTGTGCTAGTTATAAAATATTTACGTTCAAACAAGCTCAGTCCTAAATAAGTTAGCGATCTAATCGAAACTACACGACGCGCAACAGCGTATTTATACCTACTATAATAGTAAGTTAGGTTTCTTATATGCTTTAATTTATTTATGTTTAATTCGCTCATTTATTATTTTAAAATGAGAAAGATTGAGCTTATAATGGAAAATAATATTATTTTATTCTATATTGTAATTATTATAACTTTGAAAAGAGTTTTAGCTAAAACTTCGCCTATTCATAACTTCTAATACTGTTTACTAAAAGTTAAGTTACTAAATTCATTAAAGTAACACGAAATTAATGTATAAACTTTACATCTGAAAATCCTTTCATAGCTTAAAGTCAAACAAAAACAGTGAATGTGCGGTTATCTACGAAAGTTAGCCGATATTATCATTAAACTTTAGCTTTTAATTTAAATGAAGTCTTGTTTTTATGTTGTACATTTAAATCCAACACACGGTAATTTTAAGGGTTCCGTACCTAAAAAGTGCCACAAGGAACGCTATTACAAGTCTCCTATGTCCGTCCATCCATCTGTCACAGGGCTGTAACTATTGAACCGTAATAGGTAGACTTAGTTTTAACAGAATATGTATATTTGCTGCCGCTAAGGCTACAAATAACAAAATTAAAAAAAAAGGAGAGTTCCCAACCGAGAAACGTGTATTTTTGGCGTTTTTCCTCAATAGTGTTAAAGTAACTGAGACTTCAACTACAGATAACCACGAATAATAGTGTTCGTTGTTCTGAGGTTCGTGGTAAAATAGTTTAGTTAGCTCACAAAAGAGGTCGTTTGTGAGAGGTTTCAAGCTTATTTATGGTTTTAAGCTTATTTATACATCAGAGTTCCCATACAAGAAACATAGTTTTTGTAGTAATTTATTGTGCAGTGGCACAGTAACCTCAGTGTGTGTACTAATCCGACTCATCCTTGGCCAGTTTTTATTATGAAGGACATACGTCCGAAACCGTTGTATATAGTTTGTTTAATATAATCTGTGAAATTAGTTTGCTATTGCAGATTGACACGAAAGAACGTTTTAAGGCAGATAATATCAAAGAAAAGTGGTTGAACTTTTACCGCAGCCTTAGAGTCTCTCCATCAATTTATCTTGTAACAAAACTAATCCTGTTACAAGACGGCAGCAACACGTCTTACGATCAAATCAATCTACCTTCCGTGTCATCCCGATAGTTGCCTTAATGCGTATCACATGGCAACACCATTACCGACGATGTATTGTGGGAGCGGGCCTTTATTCAACTACATAGACTTAGAAGCATACTAGAATTGACTATTTGCCAATTTCCGAAACGTTGTAATAGCGTATACAGAAGTGTTAGTATGTACTTGTTGGATAAATTTCCTTATAGTATTTAACTAGCTGTTGCCCGCGGCTCCGCCCGCGTTAATGTCGTTCCCTTGGGAACAGTAGAAATTATAAGAAGTCCATACAAACCCCTCCCCCTCGGCTTTTTCCCCTTAAGGGGGAATTTAATACATTTCACCTGCATAGATCTTTAGTCCTTAAGGAGGGGATTTTGCCCATTTCACGTACACAGATATTTTTTTATTGTAATGGAGAACTTCTTATTGTCATATTTCTAAGTAAATAAAAAAAATCCATACAAACTTTACCCCGCCTATTTTACCCCTTCAAGGGGAAATTTCGTCCATTTTAACAACACAGATCTTTTTAATTGTAATGTAAAAATATATACTTATTTTTATACTTCTATGTCCAGAAATGAGAAAATTTTCATACCATCACCCCTCCCTTTTATCCCTTAAGGGGGGAATTTTATACATTTCACCTACACAGATCTTTTTTTATTGTAATCTAGAACGTATATACTTATTTTCATACTTCTAAATCTAGAAATGAAAAAAATCCATAATAACTTTACTCCCCTATTTTATCCCTTCAGGCGAAAATTTCGTCGGTTTTACCTACATACATCTTTTTATTTGTAATCCAGAACGTCCAGAAATGAGAAAATGTCCATACAAACTTACCTTACTGTTATTGTAAAATTCCTTTCTTAGTGCTCATTTACATCATAAAAAGAATCCCTGTGCCAAATTTCAAGTTTCTGGGCATAGTAGTTTCGGCTGTGTGTTGATATATAAGTCAGGTTTGCCTTTGGCTCGCGGCTCCGCCCGCGTAAGTGTCGATTTCTCAGGAACAGTAGAATTACCCGGAATATATTATTTTAGTTCATGACTTTCAATGAAACACCTTAATATTGAATTTCAATTGAATAACTTAAAAAACGGAAAGTTTCATACTAACTTTGCACTAAGGCATGATTTTGACAAAAATATTTTACTCGTGTTTCATGCCTTTCAGTAAAGAACCTTAATGCTGAATTTCATTCGACTAACTTCAAAAATGGCAAAGTTTCATGCTTACTTTCAACCCCTATTTTACCCCCTTAAAGGATGATTTTTGAGCAAAATATTTTACTCGTGTTTCATACCTTTCAGTAAAGAACCTTCATGCTGAATTTCATTCGAATAACTTCAAAAACGACAAAGTTTCATACTAACTTTGCAACCCGTTTTACCCCCTTAGGAGATGAATTTCCAAAAATACTTTCTTAGTGCTCCCCTACGTTATAAAAAAGAAACCCCTATGCAAAATTTCAAGTTCCTAACCCTTATAGTTTAGGCCCTGCGTTGATATGTCAGTCAGTCAGTCAGCTTCTCCTTTTTTATTAGTATGGATTACTATGGATAGTATGGATAGGTATAATGCTGTCGTTTATTGATGATGAATTGACTTTGGATTTTAATTTTCATAAGTCACTTGTTATTTTATTTTATTTTTGCTATATGTTTGCAGGCAAACTCATGCCTTAAGTTCATTCCAATGACGATAACTTTTTTTTTAATGAACCGATTTTGATGAAACAAACTTTAAATGTTAAACTGAGTTAAAACAAAGCAATTGGTGAAAGTTTGAAGTAAATGGGTTCAGTATTTTCGGAGATAATCGTGATCATACATACAGACAGACAGACAGACAGACAGACAGACAGACAGACAGACAAGAAATTCCAAAAATTTTTTTTTGCTTTCTGTTATTCTTTTTAAGTGTCCCTCTATCCATTACAGTCAAAAATTCTAATTGTACAGACAAAATATTTTTACTGTTTTATTATATGTATAGATATATTTTGAGACAAAGGGGAAACCAGTAGCACATGTCTATCTAAAAATCGGTTATGGTGTTCTTAGATATTAAAAATAAAAGCACTGCGTCAAATCTTTCTCTCCTTCTTGAGGCCGTATCCCATATCTATTTGGGGTCGGCTCTCCTAATCATCCTTTTAATCTTCTAATCAGGGCTTGTTACCGGTACCAAATTCCCATTATAAGTACCGGTAAGTACCGGTATTATATATATATTATATATATATAATAATTATAATATATATATAATTATATATTATATATATATTATATATTAAATTTTAACGTTAATATAGGGTACCGGTAATCTAGTATTTAACGGTAATAATATTGTTAACAGTTAACGGTAATTTTACCGCTACTTGTTACCGGTACCAAATTCACATTATAAGTACCGGTAAGTACCGGTACCTCTATTCTGTCAAATTTTAACGGTATTAAAATTGCGTTAATTTTACCGGTACCTACGCATTGTTGCCGTCCGCCGCATGGGACTCGCTCCACTGTAAAAGTGCCGCCCCATTGTCGGCCCCCACCTCATGCCGCACATGCACAACACGGCAATGACACACATTAACAAAATGAAAATTCCCGATACGAGTACCGGTACTGTTTACCGGTATTTAGTACAGGTACTTCTGTTATTAAACTTACTGATACCAATTCAATTACCGGTACCGTCATTTTATTGAGGTACCGGTACCAATCCAATTACCGGTACCGTTGTATTATAGAGGTACCGGTACTTGATTTTTACCGTTACCAAATGTACCGGTACCAATCCAATTACCGGTAATGTCGTTTCATAGAGGTACCGGTAATGAATTTTACCGGTATTCCAACCCCTGCTTCTAATCACTGCGTCAAAACTGTCCTCCCTAATTCAGACTTTCCTTTCCGAATCAACATCTGACGACGTGACATTAAATGAGTTTGAGTTGCTCCCATTTTAACGAAACGAAATAGAATTTTATTCCAATTTGTAAAATAATATATAAACATGGATCTCTTTTTAAACGTCATATTATTATTTTATTTATATTTGCAAAATCAATAAACTAATAGCGTTTCAAAACGACCATTATTATACGTAGGTCATTTAGAAAGAGTATCAAAAGTCACAAATAAATCAAATGAATAAAATCACGTGTCTCTTTTAGTATTTATAATTCGACACCCATACATCGTATGCTTGTGGCATTGGATGTACGTCGACCGACGGCAGAAATAAATGGGGAATTATAATAAGGGAAATTACATGTGCCTGTCAGTTTTAATTTAGCGTTTGAAATTATTTAAATAAAATTTTGCAAAAATACACGCAGTGCTTAAATCTTCGTAGCTTCTTAAGTACCCGCATGTTTGGAGTTAGTTTTAAACATCGTATAATATAAATAAATAATACCGGAGTGGTAGCGTACTGAACGTTTCATATTTTTTAGGTTTTTTTTTTTTCTGTTATTTCTCTCATCTAATATTAATGTCAGATCCTAATAAGATACAATTTCCCATTGAACATTTTATATAAAATATAAGCATGGGAAACGCAACACATTTTTTTGTTCATCACAATCTCTGTAATACCATTTTTTTTACACTGATTGTTACATGCATATAGTTTTAAAAACATTTTTCTGGGTTAAATTAAAACTATGGATAGTAAGTACAAAATTATGGCAATAATAATGGCTATACAGTTTGTCACGAAGCGGTGAAATAATATGTATACTCTTTTTTCAATCAGCTTATAAAAAGTCAATTTTTTTTTCGTACTTCGTGGTTTGTCCCCTGGGTACGTTAATCAATATCATAGGCTGATTATGCCCCTTAAATATTATTGTGTCATTTTGTTATACACTGTATACAAATTGGGTTTGACATAATACGTAGTACTAGCGTTGTCAATTCATCAATACAAAACACAATCCCATACAGGTCACTTCTAGAAGAAAGTAATTCTATGTTTTCCATGCAAAGATGCCCGCGGCTAGGATGTTCTTGCCGACGCTACCGTCACAAATGGCACATTATAATAGGACTATACGAAATTTGCCCAAGGTCGTCACAATTGTCGAAATTTCACGTTTTGAATGTTTAAGTTTTCGGCAAGCGACAAAACATTGAAACTTGGTTTTGTTATAGCAGTGTGCTCTATATGCTTACATACTTATTGACTGACTACAAATTAATACACTATGTGAATAAATTATGTTTTGTTTACTTTTTTTTTTATTATGATTGATATATGGAAGACACCTCTCCAACCCGTCTGGCCAGCGTGGAGAGTGTAGGCTAAGTCCTCTGGCTGCTCTGGCCAAGTATGGCCCTAGTATTACAGAGAGGGTCGTGCTCCTATAGTGGAGACTAAAAAGGACCTGATGATGATGATGATGATATATGGAAAACAAAACGACTTTTTCTTGAACATTTTGTTGCATACAAAATCTTTATGCTTACAACAAGTACATAGTATATGTACTAGAAACTGTTGATGGTTTTTTAGGTTTCCGTACCCAAAAGGGTAAAAACGGGACCCTATTAATATCGCTTCGCTCTCCGTCTGTCTGTCCGTCTGTCACCAGCCTGTATCTCATGAACCGTGATAGTCAGACAGATGAAATTTTCACAGATGATGTATTTCTGTTGCCACTATAACAATCAATACTAAAAAATAGAATAAAATAAATATTTCAGGGGGCTCCCATACAACAAACGTGATTTTTTGCTCGATTTTGCTCGATATTGATAACGGAAATAAGTAGCCGCTTGAAATATTCACGGAATATTTAGTTATATATTCACTTTAAAAATAAATAATTAAATAAAATTAATATTAAAGGGGGGCTCCTATAAAACAGACATGATTTTTTTCCGTTTTCATAGATAACAGTACGGAACCTTTCGTGCGCGAGTCCGACTCGCACTTGGCAGGATTTTTTTATTATGATTTATATATGGAAAACAAAACGACATATCTATCTTGAACATTTTGTTGCATACAAAATATTTAAGCTTACCACAGGTACATTGTATATGTACTAGAAACTGTTGACAGTTTTTTAACGGTTCCGTACCCAAATGGTAAAAACGGGGCCCTATTAATATCGATAATATCCGTCTGTCTGTCTGTCTGTCCGTCTGTCACTAGTATCTCATGAACCTTGATAGTTAGACAGTTAAAATTTTCACAGATGACGTATTTCTGTTGCCGCTGTAACAACAAATACAAAAAAAATAGAATTATATATTCAACAGAATCAGAGGGCTCCCATACAACAGATTTTTTCTGTTTTTATAGATAACTGTACGGAACCCTTAGTGCGCGAGTCCGACTCGCACTTGGCCGGTTTTTTTTATATGTTTAGATATTAGTAGACGTCGATTAGGTATTAGACATAATCGACATCTACAGTAATATTATAAAGAGAAAAGACTTGATTGTTTGCATTGAATAAGCTCTGAAACTACTGGACACATTTGAAAAATTCTTTCACCATTAGAATCCTGCATTATTCCTGATGAACATAGGCTATACATTAAATACCTATATCTCTACACATGCAAATTCAGGGCAGGCATTATATATATATATACTTATATTATATTACTTATTTATATATATATCTATATATACGGACAAATCACACAGATTGAGCTAGCCCCAAAGTAAGTTCGAGACTTGTGTTATGGGATACTAACTCAACGATACTATATTTTGTAACAAATACATATATAGATACACATCCAAGACCCAGGCCAATCTGAAAAAGATCATTTTCCAGCTTGACCTGGCCGGGGATCGAACCCGGTCACTCCGTGTCGCAGGCTGGCGTGTTGACCACTGCGCCACGGAGCTAGTCATTATATATTAATACTAGCTTTCGCCCGCGGCTCCGCCCGCGTCAATGTCGATCCCTCGGGAATAGTTTTCCCGGGATAAAAGGTAGCCTATGTCCTTCTCCGCACTCCAGAGAACTTGTATGCAAAATTTCATGATGATCGGTTCAGTAGTTACGGCGTGAAAGCGTAACAAACAAACTCACTTTCGCATTTATAATATTAGTAAGGATTTAACAATTTTACTTTACCAGATGCATTTACATCGATTACCATTCAGTCTCATAAAAATAGATAAAAATCAATGAAACCACTTTGACAATGACTTTAACAATCAGTTAACTCACGTACCTCCCCTTGCAAATCGCATAAATAATGCAGAGCTGTGACGTCACAAGCAGCCACACTCGTAAATGGGAATAGTTATTGCTGTGTACAGCTCAGTACTCGCGACAGGCTATTTGTTTAGTAATGAATGGGCTGGCTCTGAGGGCAGAAAGTCATTACGGTGACCTGTAGTTAGGAAAAGGGACAATATATTATGTTAAAGCGGAGAAGTTTGTCGGTATGGTCTTCATCTAAAAGTACAATTCAGCTTCTTTTTCTTTTCGTGTCGATGGCTCAAGGGATTAACTTTTGTCTGTCCAGTATGTGGCAACTCTGATACCACTCGGATGCTGAGTATAGATCATCCTTAGGGCAGCTATCAATACAATTTAAAAAAAAAAGCCGGCCAAGTGCGAGTCGGACTCGCGCACAAAGGGTACCCTTTTATAAAAACAGCAAAAAAAACATAACTGTGTTATGGTAGCCCCTTAAATATTTATTTTATTCTATATTTTCTATTTTTTTTGGTATTTTTATTTTTGCGGCAACAGAAATACATCATCTGTGAAAATTTCAATTGTCTAACTGATGATGATAATGAACTGTCTAACTATGACGGTTCATGAGTTAAATATTTATGTAGGCAGGTGCATTTTTCAACTTTGCCCTAAACTTTTTACATAAACGATCATTAAAAAAAATATATATTCATTTTAATTGTCAGATATACATATATCTACATTAAATACATATTTTATCAATAGCCAATGTTTATCTGAGATAATGTAGGATTATAGTGGTGGAAGAATTTTTCAAATCGGCCCAGTAGTTTCGTAACCTATTTAATTCCAACATACAATCAAATCTTTCCACTTTATAATATACTAGCGACCCGGACGCCGGCTTCGCGCGGCTGCAATGTACATATAAATCATCCTCTTGAATCACTCTATCTATTGAAACAAACCGCATCAAAATCCGTTACGTAGTTTTAAAAATCTAAGCATACATAGAGACAGACAGACAATTGGAAACGACTTTGTTTTAGGCTATGTAATGATAAGTATAAATATTTAGACTATACTTAAACCTAAAAAATACAAATAATACCTCGTCTCTAAAGCAATTAGCTCATAGTTATATATTTTTCTTCGTATTTCGAAACTTGTTGCATTATATTAATTATAATGTAATAAAATAAGGAAACTTTTTACGTCAATAATTAAAGGTCATTATGTAATTACACATACCCATTTACATACTATTACGTCTTTTTTCCTAGCGGGGTATGCAGAGCCCAGGTCTTTATGACCTATAAGCCACGTTTAGCATCTTGGTAGGCATTATTTAATTAAATGTATAAAAAAGATCGCCTAAAGTCTCTAATACAGAAATACTTAGATGATGGCATTCTCAGACTCTATTTCGCAAAATAAAAGTATCGAGCACGCTCATATTTCTTCTACGTCACTTAATTATCGCATGCCAAAAACATGTCTAGAAATACGAGTACACAATCAAGAGAAACAATTATATTAAACCGAGAGGAGGGTGACGAACTCGCACTGTTATAATTTGTCACACGTCACACTTAACCAAGTGATTTGACACTCGCAAACTAATATTAGTTTCGCGTTTCATTCGCACGGCTGTAAATTTCGCGAGTTTAGAGTTTTGGCACTACACCGCCACATGCAGTCTTAAATGTTTATAGGTAGGACGAACGACCTTATCACCTTGAAAGACTGTTTATTTTTGCACGTTTATCTATATCTATACTAATATTATAAAGCTGAAGAGTTTGTTTGTTTGTTTGTTTGAACGCGCTTATCTCAGTAACTACTGGTTCAAATTGGAAAATTCTTTTTGTGTTGGATAGTCCATTTATTGAGGAAGGCTTTAGGCTATAAAACATCACGCTGCGACCAAAAGAAGCGAAGCATCAATAAAAAATGTTTTGAAAACGGGGAAAAAATATTCATCTATACTAATTAATCATAATAACGGAAATTGCCATGGACAAAGTCGCGGGCAACAGCTAGTCTAAAATAAAGGTTATGTTTTGACATGTGTTATTGCATATGAATGAGAATGGATTCACACTCAACCTCTAGTTTTGTTTTGGAGAGAACTTTAACTGAGATATAAACTACTAATCACTTCTCGAATGATAAATATTAAACAAATTAATAATAGTATTAAAACTTACGCGAGATAAATTCATTAGGATGATGGTCTTCGTAACAGACCGAAACTACTTGGCGATTCCAACTGAATAAACGTGTTTTTATAATGAACAAATTAATGTTTATAAAAATACACCCTGAGGCAGGATTTACGGTAATTTTGAATGTGTTATGTACTTTTTTATAAAGACTACTTTTATATAGTAATTTGGCACTGCGCTTACTATTATTGTGTTTTCTATAAAACAAAAAAAATAGTTCAAATATTTTATAAACACTGTAATATGGAATATTTTTTAAGAGCTTCTTGTAAGTGTCATTCTGGGAAAATAACGCACACAGTAACTATTTTTGGCAGGAATTAATGGAGTGGGTTAACATTGCCCTCTCCATATCACACACTAGTGAATGATCTACTAGTGTACAGGTTGCCTCACGATATTTTCTTTCACCGGAATGATAGTAGTCGATGTAAAGTACGGTACTAGAGACTACTCGTAGAGACAAACTCAGAGGTACAGGTCGGGCCAGACAGTATTTGAACCCGGGACTTTTCCCTTGTTTGTCAAGCTGACCACTGAGCTACTATCGCTTTATAAACTATATGAGTAATATTAATATTAGTTCAGACATCCTTACTAATATTATAAATGCGAAAGTGAGTTTGTTTGTTTGTTTGTTACGCTTTCACGCCGTAACTACTGAACCGATCATCATGAAATTTTGTATACAAGTACTCTGGAGTACAGAGAAGGACATAGGCTACCTTTTATCCCCGGAAAAGTACTGATCCCGAGGGATCGACATTAACGCGGGCGGAGCCGCGGGCGATAGCTAGTATAAGATAAATTCATCGTGGAAGATAGCTCTGCCGCTTCAAGATTTAAAAAAAATTGGTATATCATTGGAAGAACAACGAAACAAACCAAAAACGTATTTTGTAAATAAGTGCGGAACAGATTTTTCTTAATCATTTCCTTTTTCTTAATAAAAGTGCTCAAAGACATTCTAAAGTGGTGTTTTTCTTTTAAACAATATCCTATATTATTATATTTCTTTGACTTGATAACTTGACACCTGCCTGACAGATATTGTATTAAAACATCTGAGAGATTGCTCTATTTCATTATTTTTTAAAATGTTTAAAATTTTTAACAATCTACAAGTTCCTATCACCATACTTCCTTCTTCTTCAGTCGTCTGCTCACTGTTGAGCGTCGTGATGCCCCCGATCTAACTTTCTTTACGATCTCTTTGCAAATATGGCGATCTTTGGCCTGATGCAGAGCATAAGATATCTCGGTGTTAACATGATCTTTGATTTGGTTGGTCCATCGTATCGGACTACGGCCCCTGGATCTCTTCCTTTCCATCTTTATTCTCGTCATTTCATCATACAACTATCTTCAAAATAGCTTTGTAACAAAAACAAACTGATTTTAAGATTGCTTGAAAAGTTTGAGGTGTGATTCGATTTGTCTTCCCTTTTTCATGAAATATTCATATTGGATGGTTTCATTAAATCACTTTGTAACAGTTAAAATAATTTGATCAGAGTCAGGTCGTTCTATGTCCTATAAATGTTAAGGTTGGCGTGGAAAGTACTGTTACAGGTACCTGACCAACTGAGTTGAAGTCAAAGAGGAACAATCATATTTTCTTGAAACTAAACAATAGTTTTAAATATTACACTATGTCGCTTTTGGTAACAGAAGAGAGACGTAGTTTTCTTTAACAGATCAGTCAATGGTTAACAGTATGAACTCATTGAGTAATGCACCTAGTACGAGTAAACAATAATACATATTGAAAATCAAGTAGGTACCTACTTGGAGCGTATACGAGGAATGTTTTTCTAAATCTGATATTGCTACAATTTACTTAAACGCGCTGAAATGACCCTTAATGGGATGATTCAGTCCGTCGATAGGAACAACTTTTCTTATAAGACCAATGCAAATTTGAAACTTTTCCTATGGTAAAAATAAACTGATAAATCCATACATAAATGTGCCGACGCCCAGTCAATTAGTAAGGGAATGTTAAAAAAATGATTGCCCAGCATTGGTGGAATTATCCTTTAGAATTTCTCCAGGTAAGTGTGTTACGCCTTCAGCTGTAGAGCCGTGGGACCGCCATTATGACAGCATTCAAGTTATGGTAAGATTTCGCGAGTTTTACAGCCGCCGGCGGCTTGCCTGATGCCCTTTCTTGGGTAGTTCCAGAACGCAGACGAAAAGCTCAGAATATGAAGTATTTGCGTGCGCCAAAATCGTACCCGGCCTTCGTGTCCCAGGTTGGCGTGTTGACTTCAAAGGCCATCGAAAGAAAAAGGAAAGAAGAATTTCTACAGCATTTGGTGGCAGGTTGTTTCCCAAAAAAATACAATTTAAAATAATTAGTCTGTCGTATAGATATCGAAAAACATTAGATACGTATCATCATCATCATCATCAGGTCCTTTTTAGTCTCCACTACAGGAGCACGACCCTCTCTGTACTACTACGATACGTATATTTTATTTCAATTTCTTCAAACAAAAGATGTTGTAGATAAAGCGTATCAAAGTTCAGGAGAGTAGTTCTGATGACGCAACAGGCCGGTAAAAGGTGTGCCGGACAGTGACGTCACGTGGAACTTCAACAGGCTATATTTTTATCATTTTTTGTTTAATAACAAAAAAAAATACGGGTCCAATATTTTACAATAATTACCAGACGGACTTATTATTTTGAAAAGTATTTTTTAAGAAAACATGCCCATTAGGTATCCTAAAATCATCATTCTTGCAGCTGGAGTATCTGGCGGAAAACCAACTGGACATTATGATTGTAATGTATAGCGCGCAGTTTCACGCCACGCTAGGATTGAATATTTGACAATAAAACTTTTTACGTCTATCTTTATAAAATTATCTTTGAAATATAGATATTTATATAACGCAGCAGATTTTCCCCAATAAAATTTTTAACGATGTTTTAATGTTTATTTTAGCACTATGCAAACGATTCATTTTAAATGCAAGTGCATACTTATTTTAAGGTTGGAATATTCGAGATATAGTGTACACTATGTTTTACTAATATTTTTTGTAAACGAGTAGGATGGGATAATTGCAAATATATATGTTAGTCTCTAGGATATATAACTAGGTACTGTAACGATTTCGGATCTAAGTACGTAAGTAAACTTTGTCTTAACAAGTGAAATAATTCTCAGGTTTGGGATGATTGCCGACGAAGGTCAAATGGAAAATTTGTTTTTTGACATGAGACGAAACCAAAGTAAATTCGTGTCAGATCAACTCAGATTTTTTTAAATATTAATAATTAAATAGATATATAAATAAATATATATGGACAAATCACACAGATTGAGCTAGCCCCAAGGTTATTTAATTAAATGTATAAAAAAGATCGCCTAAAGTCTCTAATACAGAAATACTTAGATGATGGCATTCTCAGACTCTATTTCGCAAAATAAAAGTATCGAGCACGCTCATATTTCTTCTACGTCACTTAATTATCGCATGCCAAAAACATGTCTAGAAATACGAGTACACAATCAAGAGAAACAATTATATTAAACCGAGAGGAGGGTGACGAACTCGCACTGTTATAATTTGTCACACGTCACACTTAACCAAGTGATTTGACACTCGCAAACTAATATTAGTTTCGCGTTTCATTCGCACGGCTGTAACTTTCGCGAGTTTAGAGTTTTGGCACTACACCGCCACATGCAGTCTTAAATGTTTATAGGTAGGACGAACGACCTTATCACCTTGAAAGACTGTTTATTTTTGCACGTTTATCTATATCTATACTAATATTATAAAGCTGAAGAGTTTGTTTGTTTGTTTGTTTGAACGCGCTTATCTCAGTAACTACTGGTTCAAATTGGAAAATTCTTTTTGTGTTGGATAGTCCATTTATTGAGGAAGGCTTTAGGCTATAAAACATCACGCTGCGACCAAAAGAAGCGAAGCATCAATAAAAAATGTTTTGAAAACGGGGAAAAAATATTCATCTATACTAATTAATCATAATAACGGAAATTGCCATGGACAAAGTCGCGGGCAACAGCTAGTCTAAAATAAAGGTTATGTTTTGACATGTGTTATTGCATATGAATGAGAATGGATTCACACTCAACCTCTAGTTTTGTTTTGGAGAGAACTTTAACTGAGATATAAACTACTAATCACTTCTCGAATGATAAATATTAAACAAATTAATAATAGTATTAAAACTTACGCGAGATAAATTCATTAGGATGATGGTCTTCGTAACAGACCGAAACTACTTGGCGATTCCAACTGAATAAACGTGTTTTTATAATGAACAAATTAATGTTTATAAAAATACACCCTGAGGCAGGATTTACGGTAATTTTGAATGTGTTATGTACTTTTTTATAAAGACTACTTTTATATAGTAATTTGGCACTGCGCTTACTATTATTGTGTTTTCTATAAAACAAAAAAAATAGTTCAAATATTTTATAAACACTGTAATATGGAATATTTTTTAAGAGCTTCTTGTAAGTGTCATTCTGGGAAAATAACGCACACAGTAACTATTTTTGGCAGGAATTAATGGAGTGGGTTAACATTGCCCTCTCCATATCACACACTAGTGAATGATCTACTAGTGTACAGGTTGCCTCACGATATTTTCTTTCACCGGAATGATAGTAGTCGATGTAAAGTACGGTACTAGAGACTACTCGTAGAGACAAACTCAGAGGTACAGGTCGGGCCAGACAGTATTTGAACCCGGGACTTTTCCCTTGTTTGTCAAGCTGACCACTGAGCTACTATCGCTTTATAAACTATATGAGTAATATTAATATTAGTTCAGACATCCTTACTAATATTATAAATGCGAAAGTGAGTTTGTTTGTTTGTTTGTTACGCTTTCACGCCGTAACTACTGAACCGATCATCATGAAATTTTGTATACAAGTACTCTGGAGTACAGAGAAGGACATAGGCTACCTTTTATCCCCGGAAAAGTACTGATCCCGAGGGATCGACATTAACGCGGGCGGAGCCGCGGGCGATAGCTAGTATAAGATAAATTCATCGTGGAAGATAGCTCTGCCGCTTCAAGATTTAAAAAAAATTGGTATATCATTGGAAGAACAACGAAACAAACCAAAAACGTATTTTGTAAATAAGTGCGGAACAGATTTTTCTTAATCATTTCCTTTTTCTTAATAAAAGTGCTCAAAGACATTCTAAAGTGGTGTTTTTCTTTTAAACAATATCCTATATTATTATATTTCTTTGACTTGATAACTTGACACCTGCCTGACAGATATTGTATTAAAACATCTGAGAGATTGCTCTATTTCATTATTTTTTAAAATGTTTAAAATTTTTAACAATCTACAAGTTCCTATCACCATACTTCCTTCTTCTTCAGTCGTCTGCTCACTGTTGAGCGTCGTGATGCCCCCGATCTAACTTTCTTTACGATCTCTTTGCAAATATGGCGATCTTTGGCCTGATGCAGAGCATAAGATATCTCGGTGTTAACATGATCTTTGACTTGGTTGGTCCATCGTATCGGACTACGGCCCCTGGATCTCTTCCTTTCCATCTTTATTCTCGTCATTTCATCATACAACTATCTTCAAAATAGCTTTGTAACAAAAACAAACTGATTTTAAGATTGCTTGAAAAGTTTGAGGTGTGATTCGATTTGTCTTCCCTTTTTCATGAAATATTCATATTGGATGGTTTCATTAAATCACTTTGTAACAGTTAAAATAATTTGATCAGAGTCAGGTCGTTCTATGTCCTATAAATGTTAAGGTTGGCGTGGAAAGTACTGTTACAGGTACCTGACCAACTGAGTTGAAGTCAAAGAGGAACAATCATATTTTCTTGAAACTAAACAATAGTTTTAAATATTACACTATGTCGCTTTTGGTAACAGAAGAGAGACGTAGTTTTCTTTAACAGATCAGTCAATGGTTAACAGTATGAACTCATTGAGTAATGCACCTAGTACGAGTAAACAATAATACATATTGAAAATCAAGTAGGTACCTACTTGGAGCGTATACGAGGAATGTTTTTCTAAATCTGATATTGCTACAATTTACTTAAACGCGCTGAAATGACCCTTAATGGGATGATTCAGTCCGTCGATAGGAACAACTTTTCTTATAAGACCAATGCAAATTTGAAACTTTTCCTATGGTAAAAATAAACTGATAAATCCATACATAAATGTGCCGACGCCCAGTCAATTAGTAAGGGAATGTAAAAAAATGATTGCCCAGCATTGGTGGAATTATCCTTTAGAATTTCTCCAGGTAAGTGTGTTACGCCTTCAGCTGTAGAGCCGTGGGACCGCCATTATGACAGCATTCAAGTTATGGTAAGATTTCGCGAGTTTTACAGCCGCCGGCGGCTTGCCTGATGCCCTTTCTTGGGTAGTTCCAGAACGCAGACGAAAAGCTCAGAATATGAAGTATTTGCGTGCGCCAAAATCGTACCCGGCCTTCGTGTCCCAGGTTGGCGTGTTGACTTCAAAGGCCATCGAAAGAAAAAGGAAAGAAGAATTTCTACAGCATTTGGTGGCAGGTTGTTTCCCAAAAAAATACAATTTAAAATAATTAGTCTGTCGTATAGATATCGAAAAACATTAGATACGTATCATCATCATCATCATCAGGTCCTTTTTAGTCTCCACTACAGGAGCACGACCCTCTCTGTACTACTACGATACGTATATTTTATTTCAATTTCTTCAAACAAAAGATGTTGTAGATAAAGCGTATCAAAGTTCAGGAGAGTAGTTCTGATGACGCAACAGGCCGGTAAAAGGTGTGCCGGACAGTGACGTCACGTGGAACTTCAACAGGCTATATTTTTATCATTTTTTGTTTAATAACAAAAAAAAATACGGGTCCAATATTTTACAATAATTACCAGACGGACTAATTATTTTGAAAAGTATTTTTTAAGAAAACATGCCCATTAGGTATCCTAAAATCATCATTCTTGCAGCTGGAGTATCTGGCGGAAAACCAACTGGACATTATGATTGTAATGTATAGCGCGCAGTTTCACGCCACGCTAGGATTGAATATTTGACAATAAAACTTTTTACGTCTATCTTTATAAAATTATCTTTGAAATATAGATATTTATATAACGCAGCAGATTTTCCCCAATAAAATTTTTAACGATGTTTTAATGTTTATTTTAGCACTATGCAAACGATTCATTTTAAATGCAAGTGCATACTTATTTTAAGGTTGGAATATTCGAGATATAGTGTACACTATGTTTTACTAATATTTTTTGTAAACGAGTAGGATGGGATAATTGCAAATATATATGTTAGTCTCTAGGATATATAACTAGGTACTGTAACGATTTCGGATCTAAGTACGTAAGTAAACTTTGTCTTAACAAGTGAAATAATTCTCAGGTTTGGGATGATTGCTGACGAAGGTCAAATGGAAAATTTGTTTTTTGACATGAGACGAAACCAAAGTAAATTCGTGTCAGATCAACTCAGATTTTTTTAAATATTAATAATTAAATAGATATATAAATAAATATATATGGACAAATCACACAGATTGAGCTAGCCCCAAGGTTATTTAATTAAATGTATAAAAAAGATCGCCTAAAGTCTCTAATACAGAAATACTTAGATGATGGCATTCTCAGACTCTATTTCGCAAAATAAAAGTATCGAGCACGCTCATATTTCTTCTACGTCACTTAATTATCGCATGCCAAAAACATGTCTAGAAATACGAGTACACAATCAAGAGAAACAATTATATTAAACCGAGAGGAGGGTGACGAACTCGCACTGTTATAATTTGTCACACGTCACACTTAACCAAGTGATTTGACACTCGCAAACTAATATTAGTTTCGCGTTTCATTCGCACGGCTGTAAATTTCGCGAGTTTAGAGTTTTGGCACTACACCGCCACATGCAGTCTTAAATGTTTATAGGTAGGACGAACGACCTTATCACCTTGAAAGACTGTTTATTTTTGCACGTTTATCTATATCTATACTAATATTATAAAGCTGAAGAGTTTGTTTGTTTGTTTGTTTGAACGCGCTTATCTCAGTAACTACTGGTTCAAATTGGAAAATTCTTTTTGTGTTGGATAGTCCATTTATTGAGGAAGGCTTTAGGCTATAAAACATCACGCTGCGACCAAAAGAAGCGAAGCATCAATAAAAAATGTTTTGAAAACGGGGAAAAAATATTCATCTATACTAATTAATCATAATAACGGAAATTGCCATGGACAAAGTCGCGGGCAACAGCTAGTCTAAAATAAAGGTTATGTTTTGACATGTGTTATTGCATATGAATGAGAATGGATTCACACTCAACCTCTAGTTTTGTTTTGGAGAGAACTTTAACTGAGATATAAACTACTAATCACTTCTCGAATGATAAATATTAAACAAATTAATAATAGTATTAAAACTTACGCGAGATAAATTCATTAGGATGATGGTCTTCGTAACAGACCGAAACTACTTGGCGATTCCAACTGAATAAACGTGTTTTTATAATGAACAAATTAATGTTTATAAAAATACACCCTGAGGCAGGATTTACGGTAATTTTGAATGTGTTATGTACTTTTTTATAAAGACTACTTTTATATAGTAATTTGGCACTGCGCTTACTATTATTGTGTTTTCTATAAAACAAAAAAAATAGTTCAAATATTTTATAAACACTGTAATATGGAATATTTTTTAAGAGCTTCTTGTAAGTGTCATTCTGGGAAAATAACGCACACAGTAACTATTTTTGGCAGGAATTAATGGAGTGGGTTAACATTGCCCTCTCCATATCACACACTAGTGAATGATCTACTAGTGTACAGGTTGCCTCACGATATTTTCTTTCACCGGAATGATAGTAGTCGATGTAAAGTACGGTACTAGAGACTACTCGTAGAGACAAACTCAGAGGTACAGGTCGGGCCAGACAGTATTTGAACCCGGGACTTTTCCCTTGTTTGTCAAGCTGACCACTGAGCTACTATCGCTTTATAAACTATATGAGTAATATTAATATTAGTTCAGACATCCTTACTAATATTATAAATGCGAAAGTGAGTTTGTTTGTTTGTTTGTTACGCTTTCACGCCGTAACTACTGAACCGATCATCATGAAATTTTGTATACAAGTACTCTGGAGTACAGAGAAGGACATAGGCTACCTTTTATCCCGGGAAAAGTACTGATCCCGAGGGATCGACATTAACGCGGGCGGAGCCGCGGGCGATAGCTAGTATAAGATAAATTCATAGTGGAAGATAGCTCTGCCGCTTCAAGATTTAAAAAAAATTGGTATATCATTGGAAGAACAACGAAACAAACCAAAAACGTATTTTGTAAATAAGTGCGGAACAGATTTTTCTTAATCATTTCCTTTTTCTTAATAAAAGTGCTCAAAGACTTTCTAAAGTGGTGTTTTTCTTTTAAACAATATCCTATATTATTATATTTCTTTGACTTGATAACTTGACACCTGCCTGACAGATATTGTATTAAAACATCTGAGAGATTGCTCTATTTAATTATTTTTAAAAATGTTTTAAATTTTAACAATCTACAAGTTCCTATCACCATACTTCCTTCTTCTTCAGTCGTCTGCTCACTGTTGAGCGTCGTGATGCCCCCGATCTAACTTTCTTTACGATCTCTTTGCAAATATGGCGATCTTTGGCCTGATGCAGAGCATAAGATATCTCGGTGTTAACATGATCTTTGACTTGGTTGGTTCATCGTATCGGACTACGGCCCCTGGATCTCTTCCTTTCCATCTTTATTCTCGTCATTTCATCATACAACTATCTTCAAAATAGCTTTGTAACAAAAACAAACTGATTTTAAGATTGCTTGAAAAGTTTGAGGTGTGTTTCGTTTTGCCTTCCCTTTTTCATGAAATATTCATATTGGATGGTTTCATTAAATCACTTTGTAACAGTTAAAATAATTTGATCAGAGTCAGGTCGTTCTATGTCGCTATTGGTAACAGAAGAGAGACGTAGTTTTCTTTAACAGATCAGTCAATGGTTAACAGTATGAACTCATTGAGTAATGCACCTAGTACGAGTAAACAATAATACATATTGAAAATCAAGAAGGTACTTGGAGCGCATACGAGGAATGTTTTTCTAAATCTGATATTGCTACAATATACTTAAACGCGCTGAAATGACCCTTAATGGGATGATTTAGTCCGTCGATAGGAACAACTTTTCTTATAGGACCAATGCAAATTTGGAACTTTTCCTATGGTAAAAATAAACTGATAAATCCATACATAAATGTGCCGACGCCCAGTCAATTAGTAAGGGAATGTAAAAAAATGATTGCCCAGCATTGGTGGAATTATCCTTTAGAATTTCTCCAGGTAAGTGTGTTACGCCTTCAGCTGTAGACAGCATTCAAGCTATGGTAAGATTTCGCGAGTTTTTACGGCCGCCGACGACGGCCTGCCTGCTGCCCATCCTTGGGTAGTTCCAGAAACACAGACGAAAAGCTCAGAAAATGAAGTATTTGCGTGCGCCTAAATCGTACCCGGTTCCCTTCGTGTCCCAGATTGGCGTGTCCCTTCGTGTACAATGGCCCTTGAAAGAGGAAGGAAAAAAGAATTTCTATAGCATTTGGTGGCAGGCTTGTTTCCTGAAAAATACAATTTAAAATAAGTCGTATAGATTATCGAAAAACATTAGACACGTATATTTTATTTCAATTTCTTCAAACAAAAGATGATGAAGATAAAGCGCATCAGGAGAGTAATTCTGAGGCCGGTAAAAAGTGTACCGAACAGTGAGGTCACGTGGAACTTCAACAGGATATATCTTTATCAAATTTTGTTTGATTGAAAAATCAATATCAATAATCAATATTTTCCTAAAATAATATCTACCAGACGGACTAATTATTTTGAAAAGTGTTTTTTAAGAAAACATGCCCATTAGGTATCGTAAAATCATTATTCTTGCAGCTGGAGTATCTGGCGGAAAACCAACTGGACATTATGATTGTAACGTATAGCGAGTTAGATATGATTTAATTACGACATCCACACATAGGATTGAATATTTGTCAATAAAACATTTTAAGTCTATCTTCAAAAAAAATCTTTGAAATATAAATATTTTTATAAAACGCTGCAGATTCTGCGCAATAAAATCTTAACGATGTTTTCAAGTTTGTTTTAGCACTATGAAAACGATTAATTTTAAATGCAACTGCATACTTATTTTAAGGTTGGAATATTCGAGATATAGTGTACACTATGTTCTACTAATATTTTTTGTAAACGAGTAGGTTGAGATAATTGCAAATATATATGTTAGTCTCTAGGATATAGAACTAGGTACTGTAACGATTTCGGATCTTAGTACGTTACTAAACTTTGTCTTAACTTAACAAGTGACATAATTCTCAGGTTTGGGATGATTGCCGACGAAGGTCAAATGGAAAATTTGTTTTTTGACATGACACGAAACCAAAGTAAATTATTGTCAGATCAACTCAGATTTTTTTTAAATATGGGTGATTTATATTCTACCAATAATAATAATAAATATGTAGGGATAAATCACACAGAGCTACCCTGACTGTTAGTTGTGAATTTGTGTCGTGGGATACTAACTCAACGATACTATATTTATAGCCGTGTGGTATCCGGCAGAGTAGAATAGGACCACTCCAAGTCATCCCGTGGATGTCGTAGAAGGCGACTTAGGAAATACAAGCTAAACAAAGCTTAAAAACATCTTAGAGACCTCTCCAACCCGTCTGGCCAGCGTGGAGAGTGTAGGCCAAGTCCTCCGGCTGCTCTGGCCAAGTATGGCCCTAGTAGTACAGAGAGGGTCGTGCTCCTGTAGTGGAGACTAAAAAGTACCTTATGATGATGATGATGATACTATATTTTATAATAGATACATACATAGATAAACATCCAAGACCCAGGCCAATTACAAAATTGTCGCGTAAATTGCAGACTCTACAATATTGCCACAGCATATTCTATAGTTGCATTTCATCTATATCTCGCACACAATCCGTATGCATATATAATTTAACATATGTTTAAACATCGCGATCTTGCCTTTGGAACCTCTCTGTCGAAAAAGAAGAACTTTAAAAAGTAAAAAATAACGCCAAAAAAGTTTCTGTCTTGAAAAAATGTAAAGGGACCTAAATTATGCTAATTACTATGCAATTAAATTAAAATAATAAATAAACCAGAGGTAATGCATTTTTTTTACTTATAACACAAAACATTTTTCGTTACTGTTTATTCTTTGCAGCAAAATACTTTAAAAAAACTCAATTATATTTGAGTCTTTCCTATCGATAACATGTCCCTTGTGGTAGATAGGATCTCATTCGTGAAGTTTCTTTTTTTTACGAGGCATTACCAAAAGACATATTAAATGAAGATTCAATATGTTAGGGCCACAGCTATTACGGTGAGGCGGCGTGGAAATCCATCGGAATGCCGTGCTGCGTTTAAAGGAATCTCAGATTAAAACCAGTACTTGGGGTTAGTACTGTCCTCCTTTAGATATCAAGTGAAGATGGAACAAAGTGGAAGTGCATCGGAATGCTGCGCCGCGTTCTGAAAAGATTGGTTATGACTAAGAACTGCATCCTCCTTTAAGTATGAAATAAATTTTTATATGTTGATCTTCAGCCATTACGGTGAGGGAGCGTGGAAATCTTTTGGAATGCCGTGCTGGAATCAAGGGAGTCTTAGATTAAGACCAGTATAGTATCTTATATAAATTAACTTTCGATACGCATAAAAAATGTAATAGAGGTTATTAAGGCCATTACGGCGAGAGGGCGTGGATACACGGTATATCATGCTGCGTTCAAAGGGGTGTGTTACTAGGATGTGTGTCTGGGTGTAGCTAGTACTACCTCGTCCTTTAGTAACTAAATTATAAACCGCCAATGGGGCCGTGCAAATCTATAAAAATACGGAGCAGGACTTAAATAATCGTAAATAATTCTTCTAGTAGTAGACGCCACGTCTACTATGTTCATGCGATGTGTAAAACCGAACTAGAATTAAGGACAGCTCTCTCTTTTATTAATGTCAATATTAATTGGTAAATAATTGCGGCCATAAATAACCAATATTGTGCAATAGCGAATACAATACTTGGCAGATTTATCAAAGAATAAGAAACTACATTAAGCGGCCCGCTACATGACCAGTACTTGACATTAATACAATATTTTCAACAATACAACGTGTAAACGCAGCACTAGCTCGGATTCCGATGAAATGAAAGGATACGCGTGGTGCGACCTGAGACGCCGAAGTGGGAATACTCCGAATCTTGCCACAGTACTACAGTGTTAAGACTGCAACTACACGGGCAAGAATTTGACTAAACCAACTTACTTTTATGAGCAAACTATTGTAGTATGCAAATGCAACACCGTTGAACGACTTTGTTACTTATTCGATTTAACACTTGGCCAAGTATTAATGAGTCTTTACTGAATTGTCATTTATATCAATTATTCTAATACAAACAACGGCGTGATATCACGCCTATCTATAACATTGTAGCATGCAATTCTTTTTGTAGCCAAATTCAGATTAAAAATAGGTAAATATCATTTTGAATAGTTAAAAATATGTAGTATCTTAAACGATTATTAATAGTCACGGCGCGAAGCGAATCCAGATAAAAATAAATTGATCAACATTATAAAACTGTTTCGTTTTCACAAAACTGAGTACAATTTTAGTTTTTACGTAACTGGCCAAAAAGGCGTATTTTTTTTCAGTATTAAAGAGGTATGTCAGTTTATATGTATATGAGTTTTTATAATGCATCATAATAACATGTAACTGCCTCAACAGATTTACATGTGTGAGTTATCATTAGAATCCTTGCCTCAGCCCAAGTGATTTTGTTTTGCCAAAAAAAGCTTATACTAACTATTATATATGCGAAAGTGAGTTTGTTTGTTTGTTACGCCTTCACGCCCTATCTAATGAACCGTCATGAGATTTGGCATACCTGTTGTCTGGGGTACGGAGAAGGACATAGTGTACATTTTATCTCAGGAAAAAGAACTGTTCCCGGGGGATCGACATTGACGCGGGTGGAACCGCGGGAGAAAGCTATTGTAGCTATATTTTTTTTGGCAGAGCGGTAGTGTTTTTATAACTTGTATCATATATGTATGTATAAGCTGTGCCAGTTTATAAATCTTATTTTTTTTTTAACCAAACATCCAACATTTTCAGTGGAATTAAGAGCTTTAGTCCTTCTGCCAACGATCTTGTGTGCAATTAACAGCAGAACTAATTACTGTTAACCAGGCCGTTGGCAAAGCATAAAATCTTTAACTTTCTTCATATGCTCAAACAAAATAACTATTCAGTTCGACAAGCCATTAAAGCTATTTTTACTGCTTTTAAAATAACTAAATCTCCCAGCGACACCTAAATCTTAGCCCAGAATTTATTGCTCTCTGCCACGTGTTGGTGTACACCCTGCTTAACATTCACAATTAATGGGACGCCTTTGCACAAGTGTTTGATGGAAACAAACTGATTATTATCGTAACACAGTGATTTCAACAACATTAATGTCAGGTTCCCATGCTTTTAGATTGGTACCTTACTTGTTAATTTAGGTTTAGGGCAATTCGGCTTGAGTTCTGCGCGATCATCTTTGTTGACTCTCGGATATAGTCGCAATTTAAAAAATATGGTTATAATATAGATAGCAAGCAACAAGAATGGAAGTTTATATAGATATAGCAAGGTACAAGAATGGAAGTGTTGAGAGTGTGAGCAGGAAGTGTGTAAAAAACAATGAAAAAACATCTCATGTTGTCATGGATGGAAGTGACACATTTTTAGGGTTCCGTACCCAAAGGGTAAAAACGGGACCCGATTAATTTCGCTCAGCTGTCGGTCTCTCTGTCTGTCTGTCTGTCCGTCTGTCGCCAGGCTGTATCTCATTAACCGTGATAGTTAGACGGTTGAAATTTTCACAGATGATGTATTTTTATTGCCGCTATAACAATAAATACTAAAAAATAGAATTAAATAAATATTTAAGCAGCTCCCATACAACCAACGTAATTTTTTTGCTTGTTTTTACTCTTTATTGATAACGGCAACAGGTAGACACTTGAAATATTTACAGAATATTTAGTTAAACGTTTTCTTTAAAAATAAATAATTAAATAAAAATAAAATTAATATTTAAGGGGGGCTCCCATACAAAAGACGGTACGGAACCCTTTGTGCGCGAATCCGACACGCACTTGGCCGGATTTTTATTTAATATAAAAATATATAGCTATAACAACACAAATGCTTCAAGTAAAAGAAAATCGTGTACTCCATTATTTTCTGTTAAGTAGAACAAATTCATAAAAGAAGCTGACAAAGTTTTGTAAATGTTTGAACTAATAAACTAAATAGATATTATTACAAAGCTTTAATTATAACTTGGCTTCTGCTTCTAAGTTACGATAATACTGAATTGCGTATATTGTTAAGTAATTTCCAGCAAGTTTCTGTAATTAATTAATTACACGTATTTTAGTTTAAGAGGTATTAATAAATTTACTATCATCTACAACAATTTTGTTTTGATATATATTTTGATACTTCACTAAAATAGCATACAAAGTAATTATGATTATGTTTTTCAGTGTAAATAATTGGGGAAGCTGGTGACCTTACTACAGGTTCTTTACTCAGGCACCATATATGAGTACGAGTAATTAAATTGTAATTTATATTTTAAGCTTGCTGATTATTTCAAGATCTTTGTATAAAAATAAAGACATTTATTTATTTCATCATTATTATCATCAGGTCTTCTTAGGCACCACTGCAGGAGCATGACCCTCTCTGTACTACCGGATATACCATACTTGGCCAGAGGATTTGGCCTACACTCTTCTCGCTGGCCAAAGGGGTTGGAGAGGTCTCTTTAATGTTTGTGAGCTTTGTTTAGCTTGTATTTCCTAAGTCGCCTCTTACGACTCCATAGGAAGACTAAATTATTTAATTTACTATTATTAATACGGGTTTTATTGAATACTTTTTAATAACATCATGAATTCTTAAAGACCCGGGCTCTTTCTACCTCGCAAGGGAAAAAGGCGTGATATTATGTATGTATTATTAATTAAGCCATTTGATACCGTCAGTATCTTCAGTTGAGTAGATAAAAAGAAAATAAGATAAACAGTAAAGGTATTGTATTGATAATCACATAAAATATATATAAATAAATTATTTATAAACTCCTTTAGTTCTGATAAATAAAATCAAAATTTTGATCACTCGTTACTTTAGTTAATATGGTTCACGTACGTAGAAAAGTTTTAATGGAATGTTCTAGAATCACCCTAGACTAGAATCACAAAACCTGCATGTGAAATATCAATTCTTACAATCATGTTAAAAGACAAAGTAGCTATAAGTAGCGTTCAAGACGATTTTATGCTTTATGCACTGCACTCAACATCAATTCACTTAAACAGCCGGAAAGGGTAAAAAGAAAACAGCATTTTACAGACTACTGGCAACACAAGAATGAAAAACTGAATAATCTTTGCTGTATACTAACCAACTAAACTGTTTGCCTGTAGACCCGGTCGTGGGTTCGATTCCCACGGGAAGCATACCTTGTTTAGTTGTTTCCAGCTTGGTTAGGACATTGCAGGCTTGAATCACCTGATTGTCTGATAATTAAGATGATTCCGTGCTTCGGAAAGCACGTTAAGCCGTTGGTTCCGGCTGCCATCTGGTAGTCGTTAAAGGGACCAGGTCAAAGGCCGAGAGGCGGTCCCGAAGAACTCTGACACCGGGGTGTGTCCGTGTCGATTGACCGTGACACCTACACGAAATGAATGAATGACCAACTAAATGTAACTATATTTTATAATAGATACATATGACATATGAATGAATGAATAAAAAAGAAGGAATATTTATTGTAGAAACACAAACAAAAATACAATTACAAAAACAATAAAAATTTACAAAAAATACATTTTTATACTGTAATAACTACTGCTATAATTTCAGATAAACGTACAATAACTGAGAAAAAAATACAGATTATACATGAACAGATTTGATGGCTCTAAACAAAACGGTCAATGTGTCGTACGACCGACGGCAATAACTCGCGCTCATTTGTTCCCACTGTTAATGTCATATTCGAGACATATTTTATAGCTATAGAAACATATTAGAAGCCATTAAATTGGTGTACAAAAATAGGACAGATCTTGATTCGAAATCTAAATATATACCTACGCTCCGTATCCCTTAATATAATAAATAAAGCTATATTTAAAAGTTTAATCTTCTATTATTTTTTAGATATTAACGCTTTACCTAAACTGTTAGATGTGGAATAGAATAGGAGAATGTGATACAACTGTGACGATACTATTCATTATTAGGGTTCCGTGCCCAAAAGCTGCCTAAAGGAACCCTATTTTTATTTTTGTATATTTTTATTTTTGTATTTAAACTTTCACCTGTACCCCACATCACATAACTGATTCTGTCCTTTCAGATACCTGGTTGACTGGAAGAGATCCCCTACTGGGATAAGTCCGCCATTGTGCATATTCTCTGTCTAGCTATTAAGTTTACTTCTTTTATGGTATTTGATGTTATTTTATGTACAATAAAGAATATACAAACAAACAAACAAACAAACCCTATAACTAAGCCTCCGATGGGCTGTATCTATTAAACCGTAATAAAAGACTTGAAATTTGCACAGACTGTGTATATCTATTGCCCTACAACAACAAAAATAATATAAATAAAAAATTATAAAAAAGGGGGTCATATACAAGAAACGTGTCTCTTTTGGTTTGTTCTCAATTAGAGGAGACGTGAAAACACAGATAATTAAAAACAATAGTGTTTTTGCTCGAAAGAGTTTAGTTAAGTTCATAAAAGAGATCACTTGGAAGAGGTTTTAAATGCAGTTATACATTAAAGTGCCCATACAAGAAACGTGGTTTTTGTAGTAAGGAGTATATTGTACGGTGGAACTGATCCTTTGGTGTGGGCGACTCACGCTTGGCCAGTTTTTATGTATATACATACGTTAAGTCAAAATTGAATTTGAGAAACTTCAGGCGACATTCAAATCCATCAAATATCGTCTGATATATGAAAATATTAATGAGACGAATACGCTGCACTAAAATTCGACCTTGTTTAAATTTAATTTAAGGAGTTTGAAATTAGTTTGACGTATTTTTGAACTCCATATTTGATTACCATCCATATTATTTGCCGCTGTATGTAAATTATTTCGGATGGTCCAATCGGCTTATTAGGGTTCCGTACCCAAAGGGTAAAAACGGGACCCTATTAATATCACTTCGTTGTCTGTCTGTCTGTCCGTCTGTCACCAGACTATATCTCATGAACCGTGATGGTTAGACAGTTGAAATTTACAGATGATGTATTTCTGTTGCCGCTATAACAACAAATTCAAAAAAATTGAATTAAATAAATATTTAAGGGGCTCCTATACAACAAACGTGATATTTTTGCTTGTTTTTGCTGGATATTGAGAACGGCAACAGGTAGACGCTTGAAATATTCACAGAATATTTAGTTATATATTCACTTTAAAATACATAATTAAATACAAATAAAATTAATAATAAAATGGGGCTATATAATAGTTAGATGCCTTTGGGCATACCGAAAAATATCTCATTAGTGTTGATTCCTAACACACACGATAAAAGTAGAAACACTATATTTAAATTAGGGTTAGTGATATTCCAACAAAAGTATCATAGTTTATTCGCCTTACAATCTGTCTGTTTCGCAAATTCAATCCCGTCACGTCCAGTGTTCATTCCAGTCGGTTCTGTAATTTAATTCCTCTTTCATTACGCTCTCCTTTAAGATACAATTTGAAATCTAAGAAAAACAAACGTATTTTCTTATTTGTACTAAAATGCTGTGAAGAATCTTTAGTTCAACTAATATATATATTTTCGTGAAAAGTTAAAAATTTATATCGCATTTGCTACAATGTTTTGATATGTTGGTAGATTTTACTTATACAAGTCAATACTTTAGACAGAGTTGGAAACAAGTAGAAAAATAATTGATATTTAAAATACAACGACATATTTCATAATGGAATTTTTAATAGGCATTGGGCAATAAAAAGAGGTGAAGAATCAATTATTGTAGTTTTTTTTATGGTACAGGGCGATAAACGAGCTGGCGAGTCACCTGATGGTAAGCGATCAGCGCTGCCCATGAACAACTGCAACACCAGGGTGTAACAGGAGCGTAGATGGCCTTTCAAAGAGATGGGGAAGGACATTGGGGGAGAAAATGGGGGAAAGATGGGCTTCTGGCTCTTTCACTCACCAAGCGAAGCATAGAAGCTGTAAAACTTCTACTCAAACGTCCATTTTCCGTGAGAATGTGGTATTTCCCCGGACGAGTCGGCCCATTCATGCTACTAGCAAAAATGATTTGTGCCGGTAGCTTAGCTCTACCATTACTAAAACTAAGGTTTCAATCTTGATCAGAAATGGCACAAAGGCAAAACGCTGTTATGACTGAATGTCATAAAATAGTTGTTAAACTGTGCTACCTCTCCCATGTTTGTCGGCGACTACATGTCTTCAAAAGCGAATGCAAAATCACGCTTATGTATTATACTTCAAAATCGCAGAGCCTTTTATTGAGGAAGCAGTGAATAAAACGCAATGGCGGCGACGTCCCGGTCAGTTGTTGCTTTCTCATGTATTCGCTTAAGTATCAGACGAGCAATAAATAACAAGAAATTAGAAGATAGGAAACGGCGCCACCAAACATACGTTATGACGGTATACAGTAAGAACGTACATGTTTATCGCTAATGCGTTTGCCTTTGACTGCGTTTCTTCACAAGCGAATGCACCGCCTAACACGCGTTCCGATTACTCAAAACCGTATCGCCAAGCGTTTATTGAGGAAACTATAAAATAGGGATAAGCGTAAAAGCAAAATTGGATGCGTTCCAACACCGACAATGAAAAATAATTCAACACACGCCGCTTCAATGGAACTAGTTCAGAACTTTTAGCGTTTTATTAAGTTTTTTCTGATATATCATAAATAAAATATTGTAATAATCTGTACGTTTTTATACTCTTAAAAAATGCAGTTCATGATAGGCCAAAGCAAATAGTGATACGTTTACATCGTAAAGATTCTTGTTTTACAAGACGTAATAAAATTATAATTGGAGCCGGTAGTTAAGAATTTACTTCAAGAAATATTTTTCACAGCTAGATTTTTTATAGCTACGCCTGTGTTAAAAAAATGTCGTCCTTCAATAGTCCATTGAACTTTTTATAGGTATTATTTCAATCTATAGTGACTGAAGTCTATTAGACTTAATGAGAAACTAGAGGTTTTACGATACTTAATTCAGTGTTAAGATATACAGTATGATTGTAAACTCTCTGGCAATATTTTACTGACCGAATCGGAACCCATAATAGAATATATACTCGCAAAAAAGTTATTTATGAAAAAAAAAAAAATACTTCTCATAGAAATTTAACCAGCTGATCCGTGAATTTGTATTTTTCCCTATGGCTCAATTTTATTTTTAATCTTTTACCTTTTTTTGCGGGTCTGTTTTCTGATTCCAACATTAAATATTGCAAGGGAATATAGAATCAGAAATACATGATTTCTCAAAATTGTTTAGGGAGGGACCTAAAAATCAATAAAATTCAAAATCTTTTACTTTATTTCCTAGAGATATTTGGCCGGTCTTCTCAGTACGAAACTACATATAATATGATGATTATCATCTGCATCGGTTATATCCATTAGACATCGCAACACTCTAGTCTCTAGTTCAATAAAAATGACTATTTTTCATCGCATAAAATTAGTTGCAACGCGTCAGAAACATGAGCGTGCGTCACATGGCGCGTCGCCTTGCTTCAATTATCGCGCATCCATCCGAAGTAAAATTGACATTTTTATGTCACACGGTGACGCCTCTGAAATATAATATATGCTATGCAACATCTGGGCGTTCTAAAGTAATAAGCTGTCACACAAAGAAATGAGAAAATATTGTATCTTAATTATGATAACGACTAGTAAAATAGTAAAAAAAGTCTTCTTTTTTTTATAGAAAAGAAAGAAGATGACCGTAACACAAGTATTAGGTAAGGGAAAGATTTTCGGTGTTCATTGCCAACGTGCATCAATCCTGCATCGACCTTAAGTAAAATTCTTTTTTTATTTTTTCACTAGAAGCTATTCTTTTCACGAAGATCGTAAAGTCGATCGATGGAATGGTCGAAAATCGGAGGAATCATGTAAGCAGGCGATGCGGCTACCAACCCACCACTATTCACCTACAAGCCCACCAACACCTAAACTTAGTTTGACCTAGGCTCTGTTTACTCTGCAAGGTAAAAAGAAGTGATAGTATGTATTTATGTTATTTTACACGGCGAAGATGGCGACAACGGCGATAGGCGAAGTAAAAACCGTACCTTTTCTGCTAAATATATGCATTGAATAGGTGTATATGAAAAAAAAAAATGTTTCAAATTGAACAATTCCATCATATCCACCATACCAGTCGCAATAAATTAGTATGCATCGCGTCGGAAACATAATCGCCGCGTCACTTCACCGTGCGTCAATTATTGTGCATCCATCCGATATAAAATTTACATTTTTATGTCAAACGGCGACGCGTCTGTTTTATTGTATAATCTATGACACAGTTTCACAATATACCACAGTTTCACGAAATACTACCACAGTTTAATATAATCTAAAGGTAATCTGAGATACAATAGTTACATCTTATAGCTGTTGACGTGTTGCTAAACTAACTTTTTGTGTCTTTCACGCTGGCCAGGGTGCAAATGAAATCGATAAGGGAATGGATTTAAATTTGAAAATATTAATTATAAACAGAAGAAACACCCATTGATATTTTTCATTCCTGTTTTTTTTTTATTTTTAATTGCGTCATCTCGTTCATTTCTTAGAGTAGTACGGATCCTATTATTCTGTCTTTCCCAAAGGAATAAGTCGAGATACTGTATGACGTATTTATCAGTGCCTATGTTTAACCTAATACAACTTTTACACACGCTTCCAAGTAACATCGTTTAAAACCTATTACTTAAGCGTATACAGTATTAAATACTATTACTCCGGCGTAATGGCGAATAATGTTCGTCGCACCCTGTAAACATCAACTACGAGGGAGACAGCGCTATACACAGCTTTACGTCAGAAAGAGATGCACTTGACGTGCCAGCCGGCTGCATGGACGCGAAATTAAATTGGCCTAAATTGACTTATATTAAATTAAGGCATTCGGTTTTGTGCGCTCGTCTACATTGTAGCTTTTCATTGTTACGGGGTTATGATTACGTGCTATTAGCTATACGGTATTCATAAAAGCTGTCTTAAAAGCGTCAATGAATCGTGTTTCTATTTTAAATCGTGAATAGGTAGTGAAGCAATGATGGTGATTGATGGTATGGTACGGGCCATGCATTGATGAGCGTATATAAAGGGTACCGATGGTCCCCAGTGACTCTAAGCATTATAAGCGCTTACGTACGCTAAGTAACCCCGGGCGCGGTCCCCACTGGGATAGGTGACCGCAAGTGGCATAACATAAGGCGTTAGTCCCGGCTATCATTTATATGGCAGTCGTTAAGCTATGTCAGATGTCTTTAAGCAGCTTGAAAAATCTGACACTAGTTTCGGCCACTAACACACACGAGAAACATACAAACAAGTGAGCGTTAACGTATTGATGGCTATGCGATATGAAAAACGTTCTCAGATCAGTTAGAGAGGAAAAATTGTTTTGTCAGTCACGTCTATAGTTATCCTTAATCGTATGCTGCTTAAATTAGCATCATCATCATCAGATCTTTTAAGTCTCCACTGCAGGGGCATGACCCTCTCTGTACTACCGGAGCCATACTTGACCAGAGTAGACAGAGGATTTGGCCTACACTCTCCTCGCTGGCCAGACGAGTTGGAGAGATCTCATTGATGTTTATGAGCTTTGTTTAGCTTGTATTTCCTAAGTCGCCTCTTACGACATCCATGACAAGACTTGGAGCAGTCCTATTCTACTCTGCCGGAAACCGTACGGCTTAATATTAATCAATTATAATAAATTATCAAGTAAATTTACATAGGTTTTTTGTCCGTTCTCCGTTTCCCAAAGTGGTTTATATACGTTCAAGTCCAAATGGTCGAGGACTAACTACAAGTCTGGCAATGGCAAAACGTAAATTGAATATACGATTTATTGAACTAGTAGAAACGGAACAATATGACTGGTCAGAGACGTAAAGATTTACGTGACACGTGGAAATTAGAACCACCGGAAAATAAAAATAAACTACCTCTCATTATACTCAAAATTTAAATTCAGCCGCCATTTTTTTATCGTTATCTATATATACAAAAACAGTAATACATAAAACAGTCAAAATATATTGTCTGTACATTTAAAAATTTTGACGGAAATGGATAGAGGGAGACATAAAAAGAATAAAAGAAAGCAAAAATTTTTTTTTTTAATTTTTTGTCTGTCTGTCTGTCCGTATGTATGATCACGATTATCTCCGAAAATACTGAACCGATTTACTTCAAACTTTCACCAATTGCTTTGTTTTAACCTAGCAAAACATTTAAAGTATGTTTCATCAAAATCGGTTCATTAAAAAAAAAGTTATCGTTATTTGAATGAAGTCAAGATTGCCTGCAAACCTGCAATATAGCAAAAAAATAATAATAATGAAATTTGGTATGGAGGTAGTTTAAGACCCGGGTACATAGGACAAGGACATAGGGTACCTTTTATTCCGGGAAATTCTACTGTTCCTGAAGGATGGACACTATCGGCGGCGGCGTAACCGCGGACAAACGGCAAACCTGACTTATTATATCAACGCAACTAAAACTGCTGCGCCCAGAAACTTGAAATTTGGTACAGGGGTTGTTTTAATGATGTGAGTGAGCGCTAAGAAAGGTTTTTAGAAATTTAACTTCTAAAGAGGTAAAATTAATATGGAATTTTCTCATTTCTGGACTTAGAAGTATAAATAATATCCATACTTCCATACTAATACTAATATAATAAATGCGAAAGTAACTCTGTCTGTCGTCTTTTAAAGCTTCAACCATTAAACTGATTTGGATGAAATTTGGTATGGAGGTAGTTTGAGGCCCGGGGAAGGACATAGGATATTTTTTTAATTCCGAGAAATTCTACTGTTCCCGAGGGATCGAAACTAACGCGGGCGGAGCCGCGGGCAACAGCTAGTGATAAATAATAGTTTTCATGATAAATAATAGTTTTCATGATAAATAATAGTTTTCAAGATTATGTGAGAATTATCTGCGTATGTCCTGTATTTATATTTAGTTATTTAGAATAAATTACGACATTTCAGAAGAACAACCCGAGGTAAACCTAGAGAATTAATGTTCATATTAAAATTACATATGCCTTCACGTAAGGTTCGCGCACAGTTATCAAAAGCTGTGAACTAAGATATAGACGAGTTGGCAAAGTATGGATAGTACAGATGACTTACAAATTCTGACCCGTACAAGAATATAACATATTAAATGAGCGAATTTTCATCTCTGCGCCGTGTGGTTCCCGGCAGAGTAGAATAGGACCACTCCAAGTCTTCCCGTGAATGTCGTAGAAGACGACTTAGGAAATATAAGCTAACCAAAGCTTATAAACATCTGAGAGACCTCTCCAACCCGTCTGGCTAGCGTGGAGAGTGTAGGCCAAGTCCTCTGACTGCTCTGGCCAAGTGTGGCTTTAGTAGTACAGAGAGGGTCGTGCTCCTGTAGTGGAGATTAAAAATACTTGATGATGATGATGATTTTTATCTCTCCTATTTGTACACCACGTTTGTAAACTTGGTATGTAACTCAAATATTTAACTTAAAAGAAGAATAATCTTTGAACAGTTAAATTAAAAGGTTCCTATATTTTTAAAAGTCCCTATATTTGTAAAAAACGAAAAACGAATAGTAATTTTATTTGTATTATGTCTGACAGTATATTGAATTTCATGGTTTTCTCGAAAACAAGAGAACAATTTAAATAATTTTAGGAAGAGCTCTGAACTTGGATGTCTTATTGAGACTTGGTTGTTTTGTAGAGATACTCAATATGCAAGCTTTTTTCTTTAGTTTGTAGCTTTTGGTGTGCAGATGCCTACAAACTAAAGGTCTCGCTCGTCCAAGAATAAACAGGGTTATTTACAATGAGCCACGCCTTAGCTCTCGCCGTAGGATTTATTTCCCTTTTGTTACTATTAGAACAACTAATAGTCATTAAGACCCTAGTAAATTATCACAAGGTGAGTTCATAGCCCTGTGGAACTGTTTATTTATTTGGTCTAAAACTATTTTGGTTATGGTCAATGTAAGTGAACCAAACACGTAATTTCATATTAATAAGTGTACTCTATCAAATTTTACTACTTCGGGCATATTTGTAAAGTTGTTCGAATTATAGGTTGGGTACACAATGGGTGAAGTTATTACTAAACTTTTTAAGCTATTGCATAGCTTCTATCGCGGGCCTTGAGCGTGGAGACCAAATCCAGAAATTCCGTAACGAAAAATTCTAACACCCCTACTCCGACCGGCACAGCGGTGATACTTTGACTTGGGTGTCGCGACAGGCTCGACGGAGTTACTGCTAGAGTGTTACAGTAACGGAGTTACTGTAACAGTGAATTAACTTAGTAACAGTAAGTTAAGTTAACAGTAAGTTAAGTTACTGTTACAGTAAGTTAACAGTGAGTTACAGTAACGGAGTTACTGCATAAATAAAATAAATAAATAATTATAATTGCTAAGTTGATAAAAAATGCTATGCAATAGCTTTACCGCGGCAGTCCCCGAGTGCCACACGTCTTTTTTTTTATTCTCGTGCGGGCGATGAGCATACCATACACCACATACGATACGCTTTGTCTCATTGCAATCTTTATAAACTCCTAGAGATTTGGCCTTTTAGCGAAATTAACTTTTCATAATTTATAAATCAGGAATTTTACAAATACCAGGTTTCCAAGGAAATGCCTGGTCCAAGGAATGTCCTTGAAATACTCTAATTTATTTCCATAAATTCAATGACATAGCTAAATATGAACAACGAAGGCATCTCACTTTGTTTGGCATTGATTAAAAATGAACAACCTAAACATAAAATTGGCTACTATTCTTTTATTTAGCTACTAAACTTTTTATTATCGCTTTGGCATTTCTACGAGCTGCAATTTTGCGAAACATCTAATTTCACTTGCCATTACATCATTAATCAAATACATTTTCTCATTTCTTTCTGTGACAGCGTGTTACTTTAAAATCGTATCATTCACCGTATACGACGGGTTTCCATCCCAGCACGACAATAAGTATTTGGATGAGATAAAGGAAAAGGCTGGAGTTATGCCATATGGAAAGGTGAAAAAAATGGCTGAGAACTGAGAGACATGGAGAGTACTCCACCGACAAGAACACAGTTCTTAAATTTTAGATAGATAGAAAAGTACGTCTACGTCTTGTCCATAAATCAAAAAGGTTTTAGAACCACTGTGCCACTGCTATTAACGATGCTCTTACGACAACACAGCTAAAAATATGTGAACGACCGAAAATCTATACGCTATTCATATTAAAATAAAATGAGGGATCCACGCAAACCTCATTAAAAGCAGGAAACGCAGTGAGACTGGAGCTGCCTCCAACGGCTTTTTCACGCCAGCGTTATTTTTTCTCATTTACAAGTAACAATACTACGAAGAAATCGACGTGCGATTGTGGCGGTTGGCTGAGATGACTTTGAACTGATCTGACCGCTGTCTTTACTATTAAATTATATTATACCTAAATCTTTTTTGTACCTGTAAATGAACAAATAAAAATATCATAAGCCCATAGCTTATGATATTTTTATTTGTTTATTGATATACAAGTACCTGTATATTAAAAAGCTAAACTCCCAATTTTTTTGTAATTAAATTTCATACACATTTTTCAGTCCTAGACCATACTCCCGACATAAAACCTTATCCTATTAACTGGATAAGAGCGCTTTTCAGCGTACCTTTTCCGAATGACCTCTCATTCTATAGAACTGACGTCTCATCAAAACCCGTGAAAAGAAGTACGGATTTGCAGATAAAATATTTAGGGGAGGGTCACAAAGGCCTCTGGGCAACATGGCGGCCGTCGTTAGTTCTTAATTACAGATAAGTTACGTTTAAATGACGGTCAGTTCGTAAATAAATAGTGCTCTTGGCAACAGAAGGTTGGTATTAGCTGTTATTTAGTCCCTTGGTATTTGTTCTTTGTCACTTAATTTTTGTTTATGTGGGTTACGGAGTTTATTAAACATTTTCGTGCAAACTGAGTATACATAAAGTGTTACAAAGTTGCTAGATTTTATGAATATTTTACTTCTCATTAATTTCACTGGCATTACGTTGGCAGACATCTCAGGGTGTGGGCTGAACTTGTATGTACACCTGCTAATGACACTTTATATAGGGATCCCTCGAGCTTTGCATAGGCATTGTAAACAGAAGTTATCACTAGACAAATTATACTTTCCTGTGCGACTTACTGCGATTGATTTTTAGTGTCATCAGATATTTTGGCAACATTACAGCTGCTATTTTCACAGATTGCCTCCTGTGCAGTGAAAAGAATATAATTGTGTCGCTAAAGGCTTAAAATCATATACTTTCTTTTCGCTTTGATTTGCAAATCAATCTATGAAAATACGTACGGACCTAAAGATTAATAATAAGGAGAGTCACGAAAGGTTCGTCGTTATGTAAATACGAATTTACGAGTATGATTAGCGTGTCTTTAACACTTCAAATGAAGTACTGCAATTTCCTCGCACCGATACGGAATTTACGAAGTAAAAAGAAGACGTCTCTTTGTCGAACACATTAAACTCTTGACCTTAAAAACAGAAACAAACAACGATATTTGCCAATCGCCTCTTTCGCCATTTCGTAATCGTTGAAGAGTAACCCAGCAAACATTTGGTTTACATATTCCATGATTTAAAAAAATTAAGTCCAGTCAAATATTTGCTGCCAGTCTTGCTAAAAGTTCCGTACATATTAACTCATCAGTATATAATGGGCGATCGGCCTTTGTTCTAAAGAGTTCCCCAGACACAAGGTCCCCGGAAGATCGATATTTTGATCTCAAAAACATCTATTGCTAAATTTCATCAATATTGATGAAATAAATTTCATCAATAATTGATGGAGCCGTTTCCGAGATCCAGAATCATCCGAACCCAGAGTCCTCAGACACAAGGACCTCGCTAGATCAATATTTTGCTCACAAAAACCTCTTATTGTTAAATTTCATCAATATCGATGGAGCCGTTTCCGAGATCCAGAATCATCCGAACCCAGAGTCCTCAGACACAAGAACCTCGCTAGATCGATATTTTGCTCTCAAAAACCTCTATTGCTAAATTTCATCAATATTGATGAAGCCGTTTCCGAGATCCAGAATCATCCGAACCCAGAGTCCTCAGACACAAGAACCTTGCTAGATCGATATTTTGCTCTTTCAAACCTCTACTGCTAAATTTCTTCAAAATCGACGGAGCCGTTTTCGAGATCCAGAATCCTCAGAACTTACGATGTACAACTATCTACCTACTAAGTACTTCTACATTATATTACTTATTAATGGGCTTATAAATGCGGATGCAGAATGTTATTTCTTACCTAAACGAAATGGTATTTAATATTTAGACTGATCGACAGAGACTTTCCCCTTTCTTATGGTGCGGTGTAGAACCATAAAAAGACGTATATGCCGTGAAATTTTGTTTATTTTGCGCGAAACAAGATTTCTTCTCTTGATTTATCAAACCGTACTCGCTCCGTGTTTCGGGTATATGTTTTGACAACCAATTTATTTGCGTAGCATGCGCCCTCTTTCTTAAATCACAGCTCGAGTAGGCGAGCTCACGGGTTGTGACATAAAAAAATTATGACAGACTAAAATGTAAACACGCAGTAAGTTATAGTTTTGATAATTTGTGGTGATTTTGATATGTTAATTTTATTCTAATTGAGATTTTTTAGTGAAATGTATTATGAATTTACAAAAATAGCGTCGTTTAGCTGGTAACAAGGACGTGATTCGCAGAAATAGGCAGATTCCTTTGATTCATGTGCGAAAACTTATTGATAAAGAGTTAAAATGTGATTGATGTGCGAAAACTTATTAATAAAGAGTTAAAATGTGATTGATGTGCGAAAACTTATTAATAAAGAGTTAAAATGTGATTCATGTGCGAAAACTTATTAATAAAGAGTTAAAATGTGATTGATGTGCGAAAACTTATTAATAAAGAGTTAAAATGTGATTGATGTCCGAAAACTTATTAATAAAGAGTTAAAATGTGATTGATGTGCGAAAACTTATTAATAAAGAGTTAAAATGTGATTCATGTGCGAAAACTTATTATGAAGAGTTTAGAATATTCAGTCACGTTTTATAATATGTTGTTGAACTCTATTAATTATTTCTGATACGAAAGCCCTCCTATTATCTTTTAGAATTTCAATACTACAACATTTAACAAAAAACCCACAAGCACACTTAACATCCCATTTACTTTAAGAAAAGGCATTATTATCAATTCCCTACGTTTTGCCTTTTCGGTGCAATAAGGACTCGTATATTAGTCCCCAATCTCGTATAGAACACGCGGTGATACGTAATCGCAGGGGCTGATCGAGGTTCAATCTTGGTGCTCAGTGACGCGGCGGAGGCGTATTCAGCCGGCTAATTGGGCGAAAATTACTTGAGGCTCAACTGTTCACTGTATATATGCTGCGTTTGAGCTGTCGAAAATTCAGGACAGCTAAAAATTTAGTTTTTTGTAACTTAGGATGTCAGTCATTACTAACAAAGAGTTCCTAAAAAAGGCGTGAAAATATTTATTCATGTTCGGCATTGCGCGAAGGTATTGGTGTTGCAGGCGTCCATAGGCTACGTTAACTCTTTCCATCAGGTGGGCCGTATGCATATTTGCAATATCATCATTTCATTACAGCCCTAAGAAGTTCCCTGCTGGAGAAAGGCCTTTCTTCGTTCCATGGGAGGATATTGCTATACTCATCACGTTTGGCAATTTATAATGACACTATTTTTGTCAAACACATTTGTCATTTTTAGTAATAGTCATTTTAGACGTTTTTAATATGATCTACTTTTAAAATATACAAATTCAGTGAGAGTGTATGTTTCCCCAAGTGGTGGCGCAATGACAAGAGGTATTTTTGATAGGAGCTGTCAAATCCATTTTTACCCATCGGAAAAACAGATTCCGAAAACTGGCATTGGTAAATGCAATTTCATGTTAAATAACTTTGTGTGCTATTACACAAAAGTTTTTAAAAACAAAGTGCATGTATCATTGACTTCCGCAAAGTAACGCCTGAATCAATTCATTGTAATTGGTAATCCTGGAGAAAACAGCAAGTCTTCTACAGTCTACAATCCGATGTTTAATGTTAACATTTTAGGTAGATTAATGTTAGCATTTTAGGAAAATTTTAGGTAACGCCTGCAAATTCTACGTTTTCTAGGTTGTCAGAATCATTTATTCTGTCTGGACGGGTAATATGTTACGGCAATGTTTATCTTTAGATACTTCGTGTAGTCAGACGAACAGTATTTTCTCTTAAACCGTGTTGCGAGACAAATCATATGTGTATTCAAATAAAGTCACCTAAAATAAAGTATTTCTTAATAAAGCTGACAGGAGAATGTAATTGCACATGGAATTTTTTCGAGCGAAACTTTTTTACAAGCTTTTAATTTAACTTGTGATGTATAAAGAATATATGAGGGAAATGTTTGGTCGGGTTAAATCATGCAAACTCCATTTTGAAGCAGATAGCTTTCACCAACTGAGCTGAAATTTTGTATACTCGTTTAGTATTATAGATGACAAGGCATGTTGTGTGCTGCGTGCTGCTGTGTGACGTCATTCTAAATCCAACATGGCGGAATACCCAAGATGTCAGTATTGGTCTGAACTACTCAAACTAAAACTGGCGATCGTGCTTAAAAAGAAATTAAGCATAGTCACTACTAACTCTTTTTTTAATTTAAACATTTTAAGTCTTCTATAACTCCTATATGCTTCCTAACTGGAAGTATAAAATTCTATACGAGTATTTATGTTCACCAATGAATTATAGTCTCGAACAATATTTTATACAGGGTGAAATTTAATTCATTAGCATACGTTTAAGGAGTGACTCATAATACGAATCTGGACAACTTTCACACCAACTCCGAAATCGCAAAAAAAAATCAGCTGTTCCATAAATTTTGGCCAAGTAGATATTCCACTTTTGTATGAAAAAGCAGATCATTTTTTCACGATGACAAAGTTGGTCCCATAATTAAAGTTGTTCAGAAAATCGCGACTGTCTATTTACTGTCTTCTGGGTTTTCTACAATTTTGCATAACGCGGTCCATTGAAGTCAACAAAGACGCAGAGAAACGTTGCTCTTCTCCGAAACGTTTTCACCATTCACATATGACATTAAATCATAAGAAAGTTTTCGAACACAAACCGGCTGTTATAACGTGTCGTGTGAATTATTCATCCCGTTGTCTGCATTTTCCGCGACAGAAGTAGGTAATTACCTGATTTCCATTTGTCGCTTGGGAAACTCTAAATATTTCATGCTGTAAGTAGTTTTGAGTCGCAATAAAAGCATGTCAAAAGTAAGTAGTCCATTTTAGACCTTATTACATTTAATTAAGACCATCATATGTAATTAAGTCTATACATATTAATGCCCGTGCCTGTACATCTTACTAGGTACCGTTTTTTAACGACCATCCATCCATCCATCTCCAATATCCATATCGGCTATTCATATAAAGGCCGCTATATTATCCTTTTCAGGATATAGGCCAATTCCATATTTTTCCATTCTAGTCTCTCCCGTGCCACTTTCCTTCGACATGATTCGAAGGAGGACCAAAGTCAGGGACATTGTAGACACTATAAAGAAATCGAAATGGAAATGGGCAGGACACATAGCTAGGATGAACCATGATCTGTGGACCAGAAAAGTTATGGAGTGGCGACCATGGGCCAACATGCGAGGTCGATAAAGGAGAGAGCAATGTTAGGTATAACATTGCTCTCCCCTTTATCGACCATACTTTTCAGTAATAGTTACAATATTATTATTTTGTAAAAAAGGAAAGAAAGTCAAATTATCATATATATGAATATTCGTACTTGTATAGCAACTATGAAAAAAAATATATTAGTGGATAACATGGGCATTCAATTCACGCGGACGAAATCACCTAGAAATAAAGACCTAGCCCACTTTTAGGGTTCGGTAACCATAGCTCCAACGGTCTTTATTACTAAGCCTTCGCTTTACGTCTGACATAAGGATCTTTTGAATAAACTTAATATGTAGAAACGTATTCTAAAGGAAGTCAAAGTATAAACGCTAATATACGATGTTTTGCTTGCTTTTCGTGTGTGTAAATGGCCAAAACTGGTATAACTTTTAAGCTGCCTAAAGGCATCTCATATAGCTTGACGTCCGTCATCAAGCCGGGACCATCGGCTTAACGTAAGCACGGACGACCTCGACAAAAATGTTCCACACCCAAAAATCACCCAATTTGAAACCAGTGTTGATCAACACATTTATAAAACAAACTGCGCGTATCATACTTACACGTTTCAAAATAAATTAAAAATTAGTATTGCTCAGTTTGCATAGATACTAAATAATGAAATGAAAAAATACTAGGTGGAACCTTGAACTAAATTTTGTGTATAATACGTGTGGTGGTTGGTCACGCGATTTTTTCATAAGTATTTAGTTTATCATTTGCTTACAGCCCGACCCATTAAATTATTCTAAATTTAATTTCGACCCATTGTAATTTATCAACTTCACAAAAGCAAACATTTTCACTGTTTATTATAAATTGAAAGAACATTTTATCTATGTTGCCAGAGGTCAAGTTTTTAGGAAAAGAATTATATTTGAAAAAGGAATCGTTTATAGTAGAAGACAAACTTATTTTTCTCAAACATGCTCGGAAATGTAGGCATTATTGTAGTAAAATGAAGCCACCAAGTTTGTAATTCTTGGCTGGTGCACTACTTTACCGGCCTAGGCCAGGAAAGTAAGTATGAAAATTCATTCCTGGCCGCTGCTCAAAACTTTTTAATTAATCTATGTAACTTGTACTATGTGACTTGTCATACAGCCAATGGCTACCACATTATAAAAGAATGCACTTATCGAGCATATAAGTATATGAATATGAAAATAATTTAATTAAATTGTTGGTAAAATCACACAAAAATATGCCAATAATAAAAAGAAAAAACGCGGGAAAGCAGATTTTTACGGTATTACATTTTTTGGGTAAAATATGCCTGGGCTGTATGGGCTATGTTTCCTTAGCACGAAATAACAATAGAAATTAAAAAAGAAAATAACGCGGCAATGTACTATTATTTATTTCCGGCGTACTGCAAGCAAGGTTGTTGTTTTGGATTGTTTTGCAGATTGCTTCTAGTGGAGTTTATAATGTAAAATCGGTGTAATTTGGTGTTGTAAATGGCTATGTTTATGAACAATGTGTGGACTAACTAAAGTGTCATGGTGCGGATTTAGAGATTTACATAGCGGGTTACATTGCAGTAACGCGAGCGACCACCAGCGCTCGCGTTACTGCGTCGTCTATGATCAAACCAGAGGATTCGTAGGAATTGTCGCCAGGAGCTCCGTCGAATCAACGAAATGAATTACACCATCATTTATTTGAAAAATATGAAGGGCTAAAAGGCGTAGAACGCCAAATACCGTAAAACAAATATGAAAATGAAAATGTGCATAGTTTATCGTTTTTTTATATTATACCAATTTATACCCAGTAGTATGTCTTTCATTATTTCCTCGCATTAATTGAGAAAAGCACAATACATGCCTTTTCCGGGAATCGGCTTGCCGGACTCGTATTTATTGCCAAATCCTCGCTAACGCTCGGCCTTGAAAACTCTACTCGTCCGGCAATCCCTTACTTCCCGGCCTCTGCAGTAATGTACTATTTTTCAATCATCATGCAGATTGAGTCAAGTAGTAATCATGATTCCGATTTTCAGAACAACCGATAAATAATGGTTTCTGATGTTTTCGCGATTGTTAAACATTTAAATAAAATCACTTTAATACGATATATCCTTATCCCTACTAATATTATAAATGCGAAAGTGAGTTTGTTTGTTTGTTTGTTTGTTACGCTTTCACGCCGTAACTACTGAACCGATCATCATGAAATTTTGCATACAAGTTCTCTAGAGTACGGAGAAGGACATAGGCTACCTTTTATCCCGGGATAAAGTACTATTCCCGAGGGATCGACATTGACGCGGGCGGAGCCGCGGGCGAAAGCTAGTAATTTAATATACGCGATAATACATAGCGTATATTACATTATTTTTACGTGTAACGTTTCGATAACTTTACAGTTTTCATGGTCGCAGGTAGACTAAGTTGACATTTGTCTTTCGTCATCTTTAATTATATACTTTAAATAAATAAATTAATATTAATATCTTACCGTACATAAAGGGAGTCACAGACAAAATTGGTAATATTCTGAAGCGAGCTTCAATCAAGACCTATTACAAGCCGCACAAGAAAATAAACCAACTTTTAAGACCTGTAAAATCCAATATCCCATTACAAGATGCAGAAGTATATTTTTTTTAGCCTGCTTTTGTGTCCCACTGCTTGGCAAAGGCCTCCCCTTTCTGTTTCCAACTCTAGGGCCACAGTCTGCCAATCGTTCATGTGTGCGTCCATGTGATCGCTCTATCTCCTCCTAGGTCTTCCTCTTTCTCGACGGCCATCTGGTATCCACGTAGGTGCAGCTCTGACCCACCTGTCCTGTCGCATACGGTAAACGTGCCCCGCCCAGTCCCATTTCAGCTGTGCTGACTTCACACCGACGTCTTTTATCTGGGTTTTGGAGCGTGGCGTGGTGTTACGAATATGGTTTAAGCGGCGAACACCGAGTATACTACGGTCCATTGCCCGTTGACAGACCTTGAGCTTGGACTTCTCATCCTCGGTGACTGACCAGGTTTGTGCACCATAGGTGAGGAGCAGGATTATATAAAATTGTTTATTTAAACCAGATAAATAAATGAAGATCGGAAAATTTTATGAGAAAAAGAGCACCTGACTGTCTTTTTAATAACATTTGGCAACCCAATGTTAATAGTCCTTACGTACTTTATTATTGACAGCTGCTACAAAGCTGTTATGGATTTAAAAGCTAAAAATATTGCTATGCCAATAATGATGCCCACACATAATAATCAAAATAAAACGCATAATTTAGCCGTTCAACCAAAACATGCGGTTGTAAAAACTCCGGACGGCATTATTGAACTATTACGAGGATTTAGTTCCGAAACTACCCGCTCCACGACAGCTGTGTGGATTAATTTTGTCTACCGATGTTAAAAATGTACATTTTTTCGATCTATAATTACTTCGCGACGAAATGCCAGTGTGTGTAGATTATTAATCGTTGTTTTGAGCGACGAATCACAGAATATTTGGAATTCGGTCACAAAAAGAAAATGAAAACGGAAATTGTTTGTGATGTATTTTTATTTCCTTCTAGTTTTATTAAACTAGTTCTATTAAACTCTATGCATTTTACAGGGTGATACATAGTTGGGCAAAGTGAGGAAATAGTACTTCATACATATTCTCACTCACGTCTATGTTTACTAATCGGGAAGACATGGTCTGGGGTGATAAGGTCAAAGGCCACATTTAGTGTGTTTGGGTGTGTAAAAAAATCGAATCAGAATAATTACGTGTTGTTAGCGAGATCCTATTGACATGATTCCTTAGATTGTGACTTAGATCGTCCGCGATCTGCGCGGAAAAAGAACAAAAGCATCTAGTACATTCTACGTTTTTGTCTCTTGTCCCAGACGAACATGAAAGAGAATGTTAGGTACTTTATCTAGTATTTGCTTTACTTCCCATTCCAATATTATGAGAAAATCTTCGTATTACTGAACAACGGAAGTTATAATTTATATATAATAAATAATCTTATATATAAAAAAAACGACTTCTATCAAACTACTGAACCGATTTTGATAAAATGTGGCCAATATCAAAGCGCATAGAACCGAAAAACATAGCGCGTAGAATGATGGCCGATGGGGCAGAAGGGTTCTTGAATGGCGACCACGTATTGGCAAACGCAGCGTCGGACATCCACCAACCGGATGGTCGGATGACCTGACTAAGGTAGCAGGAAGACGCTGGATGCAGGCCGTTTCCAACCAGTCGTATTGGAAATCCTGCGGCTGATATGATGATGATGATGATAAATATATCAAAGCATACCGTTTCAAATATATATTTTTTTAAATCGCTTCTTAAATTACAGAGTTATGCATGCACAACCATAATAAATGGTTGATCTGAATTGATAACCGCTTCCTTTTTGAAAGTCGGTTATAAAATAACACTCTTCTTACTTTGATCCGACAATGAGATCATCCGCGAGAGAGGACATCGGAAGTGCCTCAAATCTTAAAAGCTGCAATCGTAAACATACTCAGCATCTGTTTTCTTCACCACATGAAGGATTGCACATTTTAGAGCGGAAAAGTCATATCAAAAACTATGTAAATAATACAACAATAGATTGACTGGCGGTTATGTCAACATCTCGTTTTAGATCTTTGATCGAATGCCAGCAATCGACTGATGTGGGTTTAATGGGTTACAGATGATCTATAAGATAGCTTTAGTTGACCACATTGTACGGAAAATTGACTTTTCTAAGCTTGAAAACGTTCCGAAACGTCTTCAACGCAGTTCAGCTTGCCATTGTGGTTTATTTGGGATCTCCCTATCTTAGTGTTAGGATTGTTTTTGATTCACTAATCACAACATTGAGAATGCGCGTTTTTGATTCAGATTGTAAGGTTATAATCTTATCTATAAATTTCGATAGAATTTGGTATATCCAAAAACCAAAGGTAACGTGTTCCGAAAGGTATGTGTTCTGTACTGTTCTTTATTTTATTTACGTCACTTCGGTCACAGGAGTCGGTACAATCCTAAATTTAAGTCGTATACAATAAGCGTGACAAATTTTTAACTATAAGTAAACTTATACTTCTTGACTTCGCGCCTCATAGCGACATTAAAATAAATGGCTACATGTATTTTGGGTGTTTTAACCAGTAAGTCGCGTCGACTGCACGGTTATTTGCCTCTTGAAGATCTATTTGAGTGGAAGTGGTTGGACAATGTCATTCTGTTGAACAACAAAACGTATTGGACGTACCACTAACACTTATTTTTCTCTGTACAGGCTCGTCGAAAATACTCGACAATATGGAAAAAAAATGGACAAGCTTACCTCGAGTGGCTATAATAAAAACCGGCCAAGTGCAAGTCGGACTCGCACACAAAGGGTTCCGTACTATTATCTATATTAAGTTTATAATTATTAAAAATATTTTTAGTATATGATGTAACTGAAAATGTATGCTTTTCGAATTTTTCCTTTATCTATCTGTACTATAAGATGTTGCTTCGTACTAAATTTCAAGATGCCGAGTTCACGGGAAGTACCCTCTAGGTTTTGATTCCCTTGCGAATGTCGAAAATTTGCGGCATAAACGGCCGTATCTTTAGATTGCGTTGGCTCAGAAGTTTGACTTTTTTCCAGTTTAAAGAGACAGTAGACCTGAGTATTGGATATGAATTTCAGCTTTATTACACAGCACAGCTTACCTCCACGCGTTCCTGAGAAAAAGGATCTTGAGAGACAGACGGACAACAAACTGATCCTATAAGGGTTTCGTTTTTTCCTTTTGAGGTACGGAACCCTAAAAACTTAGAGGCATAAATTTGTTTACATAAGTGCGGATGTTTCGATTTGCAAGCTAATATATTCTAATGTACTTAAATTAACGTTATAAAGCGCTATTAAGTTGCTGAAATTAGAAACATTCCATCAACAACAGTAATATGCAACAGCAAATATCTACAAATAAAACTTTTATTATCGCTCTAAATTCCATTGTTGCACAACAAGTCTTGATACTAGAAATTGCGAGATACGCATGTGGCTGCAATAAAATGTGGATGCATGCCGATTTACGGCGTACCGATGGCGAATAATAGTTTAATTATAAATGTAGGAGCTAACTCTGCACGCTCTACCCACTGGGAAAAGTAAATTGCAACTATTATTTTGGCTAGCTCCGTGGCGCAGCGGTCAACACGCCAGCCTGCGACACGAGAGTGCCCGGGTTCGATCCCCGGCCAGGTCAAGATGGAAAATGATCTTTTTATATCTATATATGTATTTGTTATAAAATATAGTATCGTTGAGTTAGTATCCCATAACACAAGTCTCGAACTTACTTTGGGGCTAGCTCAATCTGTGTGATTTTTCCGTATATATATATATTTATGTATTATGCAATTATAATTGAAACTAACGTGAGATATACATTATGTATGTCAAAATTGTACATGAATGACCGTTTATATAAGGTCAATTTAAAAATAAATAAATCGCAAATAATTTAAGGGCTTAAGGTAAAAAATACTTTAGAAGAAAATAAAAATAAAAAATATGACACGCTAGTTTTCGAGATATCTGGACCTAAACATTTGCAAGAATACACCCTATGTACAAAAATATACTTTCTGGCCGAACAAATTTTTACAGTATGGGCACGTCAAAAAATTTTTTGAGTTCCCAGCATTGGTCCCATAGGAAAAGTTATTCATATCGACGGGCTGAGTCAGCCTTTTAAGGGTCCAGAACGATCAAAATTTCACCGCGTATATGTATTTGCTATAAAATATAGTATCGTTGAGTTAGTCTCCCATAACACAAGTCTTAATCTTACTTTGGGACTAGCTCAATCTGTGTGATTTGTCCGTATATATTTATTTATTTGTAATTCCATACACAATAATAAATGCTAATACTACATAAAATAACAGTACTAATTAATGAAAATTAAAAACTAAAACTAAACCTAACTAAAAATAATTTCAATAAATGTAGTCATTAACTGACCGACTAGGACGGGAGGCGACTGCTTAATAATTACACATAATAGGCATATGAATAAACTAAATATTATAATTTATAACACAGTATTGGATGTGTTTCGGTTCGACATAAACCCTATATTTACTTAAAGCGCAAGATCATATCGCGGTTTAAAACTATCAATATCAGATTATTGCATACGCATTAGAACAACGTTATGTATGATGCTATTAGAACGGTGTAGTGCGTGCCAAGCAGTGTTCTCAGACCTAAATACTCGCAAGGAACCATTAATAGTAGGCGTAAACTTCGGGTCAAAATGTTTTCCCATAAATAACGCCACTTTACTGAATAGTCGAAGATGACTACATTATTATATGGTTGTAGAAACAAATCTACCGCTAATAATTAGAAAACGATCAAAACAGGACATTCTGCCAAAGAAAGCGTATCTTCAGTTTGGGTCTTAGTTTCAGCCGAATCCAAAACCGTTTTTTATTGAAGGTGTAATAATCAAAATTACCACAAATATTATTAAGTTATAAAATTCACTGTATTTTACACATATACAGAGAAATAAATCATGTTAATAATAAAAATAACTAAGACAGCACTTTAATTTATAGTCTCGGTTAATTTCAGAGTTCAAATAACAAACAGGCCACCTTCTGACTCCATCATTACAACAGGTCCTTCGTATTTAAGAGACTGGCTCTTGTCAATTGAGTCATTTCCAATTTTACCTATCCTTGGCTATTTGTTTTACTTCCTTTAATGTTTTCACAAAAAACCTGGCATTGACCTGGCAATGTATGCAAAATTTAAGCAATATCGAACCTAAGAAAGTGGTTCTGATTTGGCGCCCGAAATTTTACATACACTTAGATATGGGTACTAACAGGGCAAGTTAAATAAAATCTTCTAAGAACATAACAGCACTACTAATTTAACCTTTTTTTGTATTGAACCCGAGAATTAAAACAAAAGAAGGATCAAAAACAAATACTTTCAAATACCGATATTCATTTACGACGCGCGTTAAGGAAAACGGAACAAGAAATGCTTTTTGAAATCTGCAAACATTTTAACGCATTTCTCAGATCTTGTTGACAACTTTCTTAATCCTCACTGGCAAAGAAAGTCTTGAGGAAAAAACGAAATAACGCTTTATCCAAGCTGAAAACTTGGCGATCGCCTGAACTGTAAAACTGATGAAAGAACATCGTTAATAGCAAGCTTTACTCGAAGTGAAAACCTAAAAACAGTGAAGCTGAAGAAAGATTTTGTACAGTGGGTTCCCTACAACCGTATTTAGCAATATCCACATTTTTTTTAAATATTGAATGGGTTTGCCCATGGCCATGATCTAGCCCAGAGGCAAAGATAACATATTTCCAGGTTTGGGTCTCAAACCATTGGGCAGTGATACATCAAGAAGGAGAAAAAAATTGTGTGCATACGTTTAGTAGGTCTGTCTGTCTGAGAGTGCCCCGGACCTAACTGTACGAAGGTATAGCAAGCAATTTTTGTGCGAATATCTTGATTGCGCCGCGCAGATTCATAAGGGGGAGGGCTTCCCCCGTCGCGTGGTAAGTCGGCGGGTTCGGCGCCCTCTGGCAGCCTTTAGCTGCGCCCCAATCTCGTGTATGCAAACTGGAGCTCTTTTTAGGTGGATTATTGAAAGGGCTCGGTTGCGCCCCGTGTGCGACGAACAAGCTGCCTCTGACTAAATGTAGTCCGCGATTTATAAAAACCCGGATTTCACATACCTACGTGATACTTTAAAATTAAAATTGGGACTACGTCTACATTTCACTGGATATGATGTTTTTCAGCTAAATCTCAGGACGCAGTCTACTGTGACGCCATATAAGACCGCTGTGACTAAGTACTTAAATGATGTATTATAACAAACACATTATTTATTACAATTTAAAAATTACGCATGAACATTGACTTTTTTAATTAAGACTGTGACATCATTTCAGGCGTAGGTAGTGGTCCTATTTCACCACTCCGAATTGTCTTACGAATTTCGTACGGCTAAATGTAGCCTCTGAAAGTCAATCGACAGCGGACACATTAGAATTCCATATAAACTTTCAGCTTCTAAGTCAAACTTAAAGGACAAAATCACTAACATGTCGTGACCCTTCGTGACCTAACCTCAATGGCAATTAGCTAGTTATTTTATCCTTTACTTAAATCCGCGACACGAATCCCTAAAAGTTGGGATCCGTAAAGAAATGCAGTTGCAACAAAATAGGTTCGCTCAACAAATCTTATATACCCCGGTGCGGCGTAATCCTCTTAACAGATTGGATGGTGTCTTCACAGCTCGCCCTGGAGAATTAATATTGAACACAGGTAGCGGTTTCAACACTTTGTAAACATTGTAAGATATGTAAAATCTAGTTATAGGCTACAGTTTCAGACTCGTTAGAAGCCCATTTTCAATAGGTTACGCAGTAAGATACGCAGTGAAGAATTCAGTGCGTAAAGAAATGCAGATGAGTGAGCCGTTTTACTTTCTTATTTATAAAAAACTAGCTTTCGCCCGCGGCTTCGCCCGCGTCAATGTCGATCCCTCGGGAATAGTACTTTTTCCCGGGATAAAAGGTAGCCTTTGTCCTTCTCCGTACTCCAGAGAACTTGTATGCAAAATTTCATGATGATCGGTTCAGTAGTTACGGCGTGAAAGCGTAACAAACAAACTCACTTACGCATTTATAATATTAGTAAGGATAAGGATAATTACTTTTTTTTTTCCATGAATTTCTAGGACGATTTTGATGAAACTTATACTGTACCCTATAATTCGATGCAACGTACCAGCGATATTGCGTACCTTCGCTACATTAAACCGTCGATGGAACGGGTTCAATGCAGCGACCGGCGTTGTAGTGACTGGCGATATTGTGCCCTAGACCCATTGCAATCGGACTTAGGTTTTGAGATATACGCGACAATGAACAAAATTATATAAATCAGAAGCTGATATAGACTAACACATACAAAGCGGTGTAATTCTTACAATAGGTATTACAGTACATACGGAGTCGAATTGTCAAACTCCTTTTATTGAAGTTTGTTAAAAATCTGACCTACTACAACAGTATATAGTACCTATCCAACCAAATTTAGCGACGCATATTATTCAAATGTTACAAAATAGAAGTAGAAAATAGAATCAGTATTATATATAGCAGGTAAAACTTTTATGAATACTGCAAGATGTGTTTATCACACGTTAGCCTTTGCATGCTTAATATATTAAAAAAATAGCGGACCTCGGCTTCGCACGGGTACAATGTATATTAAACATATAAACCTTCCTCTTGAATCACTCTATCTATTGAATCAAAATCCGTTGCGTAGATTTAAAGATCGAAGATATGACTGACTGATGATGAAGAATTTAAGGAAGCGACTTTGTTTTATACTTTCTAGTGAAGAAGTACTTTGTTTATCTATGCGAGCTCCGTGGCGTAGTGGTTAACACGCCAGCCTGCGACACGAGTGTGCCCGTCGATCTCCGGTCAGGTCAAGATGGTAAATTATCTTTTTCAGATTGGCCTGGGTCTTGGATGTTTTTCTATTTAAGTAATTTTTATAAAATATAGTATCGTTGAGTTAGTATCCCATGACACTAGTCTCGAACTTATTTTGGGGCTAGCTCAATTTGTGTGATTTGTCCATATATCATTATCATCATCATCAGGTCTTTTTTAGTCTCCACTACAGGAGCACGACCCTCTCAGTACTACTGGAGCCATACTTGGCCAGAGCAGTCAGAGGACTTGTCCATTTATATTAACTAGCTTTAGCTAGCGGCTTTGCTCGCGTTAAAAGTATAGTTTTTCATCCCCTATTTTATCCCCTTAGGGGTAGAATTGATCAAAATCCTTTCCTGGCGGATGCCTACGTCATAACATCTACCTGCATGACCGTCTTCAGCCCGATCCGTCCAGTGGTTTGGGCTGTGCGTTGATAGATCACTATGTCAGTCAGTCACCTTTGAGTTATATATATTTTATTTATTGCTATGTTTCTATTTATACGAGCAAAGAAAACACTATTAATCGTCCTGCTCAGCCAAATCCTTGCAGCCAGGAAATGTTCTGCTGGATTTGGGCAATAAATTACATAATGTAATAGCTGTAGTATTGTAGACGTTATTAATAAGCCAGGACTGGGATATATTGCTCCAGCTCCACTCGGCACGCTACATGACCCTCAGAGAACGCAACAACTCTGAAATTCATCTACCTACGGGAGATGAGGTTGGGATTTATTAATATGCGAAGTACGGGTTACTCTTGTTCAAAGTGAGCTATAGGCCGACATGGGGTGGCTAGCAATCCATCATTATTTTGATTCCGTTTTCCTTTACCGCACCAACACGCTTAACGTGGCCTTTCAGTCTTATGACTTTAGGCTCTGTCTACCCCGTAAGGGATAAAGACGTGATAATATGTATAAGGTGTTATGTACTAAAAACGGGTCATTCACGTGCTATTTCGTCGTAGCACGTGAGTAACCCGTTTTTAGTACATAATGTCTATATCTCACGTTAGTCTCAATAAGATAAATGTATGAGGTGGTTTTGTTTATAATGTATTTTTTAGAACTTCTGAATAATGTAAACAAACCAAATAATAAGAGAAATAAGCCTTCGATCGCTATTTTCCATGGTCTTTTTACTCAAGATCATAATAATGATAACACATCATATAGAATTCATGTGTTCAGAAATTGATCAGAAATTCTAGACTTTCAAATGGCGACATTGACCTATATATTACTAGCGTAAGGACCAGGCCAACCGCACAATGAATTGTCTCTAACGCGCTGGTGCGAAAAAGTCAGTTTAGCACCAAGGCGACTTAGTCCTCTGCTCTCTCGGCCTCTGACGTGATTCCTTTAACAATTACCACATGGCAGCCGGGACCAACGGCTTAACGTGCCTTCCGAAGCACGGACTCATCTTAATTATCAGACAATATGGTGATTTAAGCCTGCAATGCCCTAACAAATTGGAAACAACTAAACAAAGTATGTTTCCCGTGAGACCCCCGGGTCTACAGGCAAACGCCTTAACCACTGGACCACGAAGGCAGTGAAGATTTTTTTATGGGAAAGTCGATGTTTTTAGGTATTTAATATTTAGACACAATATCTACACTACGTGCGTCTTAATTATAGCATACGCTCATAGTACATAACAGAAAGAGAATACAGTGCCAATTAATCGGTGTAACACTGCCTTGTAAATTAGCGTGTTAGCGTCGACTACGCCGGACACGCGCTAATTCTGACTCTATTTGTCGAGCTGACACGTGGTTTGCTAACGCGTCGGAATCCAATAACGAATCACTTGCACACTTCAAAGTGAAAACAGGAAATGATTACCAGCTCAATTATTTAGAGAAATTATGTTTTGGTAGTATTTTAAGTGTAGGAGCTAACGAATGGCAGTTTACTTTAGTATTGATTTCTAGGAAATTCTGAATCACGTAAATATAAATAGTAAAAAATTGCATTGCGCGACCAATGTAAGTTTCGTTAGGAAATAGCATTCTCCGTAATGAGAATAGACAAGTGTCCTAAAAAATTATAATTTGTCCGTCAGTTAGTAAAAATATTGGATACTTATTTGTCCTTATGTCGATTAAACAAAAAATTATTAAGATATTTGAAATTCCATGTGACGTCATAGTTAGCTACACAGTTAGCCGTCAAATATACTTAAAAATTTTATTTAAATTAGTGAGTAAAGTAGCTATTGCCGCGAATTCATTTTCAGTGTTTTTAGTCAAATATATCTATATATATATGGTTTTTTTAGCAATATTTCCTTAAAATAATAACGTTCCGCCCTACTTATTCAATTCAACAACATGTAAAAAAAATATCAAAATTGGGCTATATTTAAGGGGTGGGAGACGTTATCGCTTTTTGTATGAAAATTTACAGCTACACAATTCTCTTAACTGTCTCTAGCTTTCATCCGCCCAGTCCTGGGCCAGGTCGACCAGTGCCTGGGCGAAAAGAGAAAATGACCAGCTGTTTCTTTTCCGTAAAAATCGTCTGGAGGATTACCTACGCCTATTGATATGATTCTACAGCTTTTGTCCTGAACTCCTGATGGACAAAAGCTGTGAAACCATATCTATAGACGATGCGTGGCCTTTAGGTTTTTCAATATTCCAGGCGCTGCCTACCCTGTAAGGGAAAAACGGATCTAGATAATTTATAACTGTGCGCAGTTTCTACAAATTAAAGGATTTTTGTTGAGCATTGCTTTTTAGTACTGATTTGACCGCGGTGTTCGGAGTCGTTATGTAACTTGGTAAATAAATTAAAAGATTGAAGTAACTAAATTCCGTCTTGGGGCTATTAGTCTGGCACTAGACTAGATTGGAGCCGAGTTAGTTTTGGACTAGTTTCTAGATGGTTTGTCTGGCGCAGACTTCGAACAAAAATAGCCACTCTAGCTTTTCACACGCTACACATGTATGTGCTCTTATTTGTACATTAGTAACATAATCTGAAATACAGTTTGTTGGAATCCTATTTTACTGTAAGTAGTTTAAATGGATTATATACATTTTAAAACTCCATTCTCAAGAATTGTTTTACAAATAATAAGACTACTTGTTACTAGTTATTATATTCAAAGAACTCGAACTGTACGGCTATTAGAATTTATAATCATCTTCCAGACAGATTTCATACATTAAATATGAATGAATTCAAAAATGAATTAACCAAATTACTATTAGAAAAATGTTATTATAAAGTAAAAGACTATCTTGACGACTTTCTTAAATAATGTGTTAAAAATTATAGCAAATAAATGACAATGGTCTAATTAATGTTGTATATTATCAATTAATTATAGTCAATTCTAATTGTGTAACATAATTGATGGTTGTATATTATGTAATAGTAATATCCTATAAATGTTTTTGAAACTTATTCCAACGTGAAAAATGGCTGAATGTGCTTGCACTATCCGTTCTGTTACACCCGTTTTTGACCATTTTCGATGGAATAAATGATTTCTGATTCTAGTTGTTTCCCATTTTCTTTTGGCATTCGTTGTAGGCAACAAGTGGAAACAGATAATCAAGCAAGACTGTACAATATTAGAAATCTTTAAAATACCGATTCCCAAAAGAACTCATAAATTAAACAAGCTAAAATTATAATATCAAAATTACGCGAGACAGTTACTATTACAACAAATGGTTTCAGGCCCTAATCAACCCATCGGCGCGAGCGCCTCGCGCGGATAGGTGGACGACGCGGGCGCCGAACCTCAGCTCAGTATTCTGAGAACTTGTCGCGACGTCCTTGACACTCGCCTTGAAGATGCTTATCTGAATTGGCTGAAACATGTCTGCGATACCGACTAAAAGTACGCGTTGGTTGTAATAATAAAAATTAATTCACGTTATGTGAATGTGCGGTACAAAAGATGCATAAAGTTCAATTAGATTCGGTATTAAAAAATACATTTAGATTCCAATTTCACTAGCTCATCATCCCCAAATACCTTAACAATATGGTGTTCGACAATAAAAAACCGGCTAAGCGCGAGTTGGATCTGCACACGAAAGTTTCTTGCACTGCACTTAGACTATCATACTGTGGTTACTTTACTGTATACCTCTTACGGCCCACTGATGCAATAGACAGTCAGACCTGACAGACTGTCTATCCTATCAGTGACGCGGGAACCAATAAGGCTTAGTAATACCGTTGCTACACTCGTATTCATAACACTAAAAAGAGGTATAAAAAATAAATGAAAACTCAAATCCAGAGGGGATCGCGAAATTGCAATCTCGCGCAAATTGAATGATAATTAAAAGTTAAACAATATACGATGTCGCGCCAAAAATCAAATTGGCCAAATTCCATTTTTACACCGAGCGACAATACAAACTCGTGAAGAATTCAGAAAAGTTAGATTCCCCAAAGTTAAATGGAAAAGTTGTTCGCCAATTGACAGGGCCGACAAGACCCGCTCGGCCCGAACGAGGTTAATAAAATTGGTTGGTGACATAAAGTGCTATATTATTACGTCTGATAACTGCCATAAAAACCCACTGTTTGAGAACAGTTGTAGGCACTTAAGGAACAAATGGCTATGTGGGGATGATTGAGTCTTTTATGGATACGTTCTGTTTGCAATAAGGAACTTGGCATGCGAGTGTTTACAATCGATCGTGGATGTTATGTAATAAAATGGAAATGTAACAAAGATATAAGACGAAGTAAAGCATATCTAGAATATAAATTATGCGGCTAAACATTGTCTTTATTTACGTACGTTAATTTCTGCTTTGTGGCCTTAGTAGTCAACTTGCCAGATCCAGGATAGGGGAGCGGAAAAATGTTGAAGGGATACTACTCACTCGGATAAGTTGGGGATGAGCAAGTAGCAGCTCGGGAGCCGGGGGCGCATACCCGAAGTCATATCTACTACCATCCGACAGGCAGTTGAGAATGGCACCCCCTGGCTTCTGGGTAATTTTGATAAGTAGTAGGTAATGTTTGTATTAAAAAAATGGTTGTCTGTAAAGTCGGTTTATGGACGATAATTTTACGTGATAACAGTAGAAGAAAGACAGATTCGTCAAAAGCTGAACGCTAAGGCTGGTCGTGCCTCTATATAGCTTGTTCCGCGCTCTCAATGCACGCGAAACGTGACAGTTTTTCATGCGTGCAGCTGGCGTTCATCGATTAGTAAGACCTTATCACGTCAAAAGTTTTTCTATTTACTATTATTGTACCTGTCTATAAATATATTTTTACTGTAGAAGACTGTATTCGTAGCGGGTTATGGGCTTGACTGTCATGACCTACGCAGGTAGATAAAGAATACAAATCTGTTTGAGTTCTAAAATTCGGATTTTGATCAGATATATCCGGATAATCCAGATTTTATGTAATATTTATCTTATGATTCACTTTAGCCTCCTCCTCCGATAACTTCCACATCCGCGGAGGCGTAGCTCTTCACGTCCGCATCCGCTTTCGCCTCCGCTAAGACGGCCTCCGTTACAACCCTACTTAACGAACTTTTAAACATCCAGGTATAAGCATAACAATAAGCCATACCATTTCACAACAGAGTTTCGCTGGCAGAACTTGAGTTGTTTGCCATTCGGATTTCCTCGTAACAAGTAATAAAAAAGTCTTAATACTTGAGGCCGAGACGGGAAAACGAAAGTTTTAACCGGACTCCGGGAGCAATCAAGACTTTGAAAAATTAATTCTGTAATTAAAAGAAATTTTTGCGCTTTTAAACTCGAAGATGCGAAACACAAACAGAGTAAAATTAATCGCGTTTTCTAGCTATTTTCAATGAAGCAAATTTTTGATAGCCGATTATAATAAAAATATTACTAATAGTATTAAAACTTACGCGTGACAAATTCATTATGAAAACAGAATGAATAAACGTGAGTAAAAGCGTGTTTTTATAATGAAAATATTACTACTCGAAGCTTTCCAGCTTACGACTTAGGACTTAACGAAAAATACGTGGACACAAGTTATCATAATGTGGAGTTTGTGGAGTTAAAAAAAGAAGGAAGTTTTCAATTAACCAGATTTATAAATTTTATAAAATCAAGGTCATAAAAGAAACGTGTTTAGAAGTTCTTTATAGTTAAATATTGTACGGTTGTGAGTTTGAAGTGATTTAAGTTGAGATTGAAATTATTGCATAAATAGGCTAGTTTCCTAAAAAAATATAATTAGTCCGTCAGTTAGATATTAAAAAAATATTAGACACGTATTTTTTCTTTTGTCGATTAAACAAAAAATGATAAAGATATAGCCCTTTGAAGTTCCGTGTGACGTCATAGTTTGCTACGATTTTTAGCAAACTTTGACGTCACGAGCCCCCACTCCTGAAATAAGATGCGCTTTATCTTTATTATTTATTGTTTATTTGACAAAAGAAAAAATACGTGTCCAATATTTTTTGATTAGCTAACTGACGGACTAATTGTTATGTTATTATTACAACCCAGGAAACTAGCCTATTAAATAATATTTCTACGAATTATCTGAGAGTAAATGATCAAGATAATCTCGATTTTCCAAATACATTTATTTAACAAAAATCATTAATTTATCTGTATTTTTTTTTTAACAGAATTAGAGAGTGGGTCAAATGCGGTCAAATACCATCTAAAAACAAGTTAAGATTAAGTCATTGTATTAAAAACTGACATATTCAATGTCCCAGACGGACAAATGTTCCGAAAACTTTATTATAACAGTTTGTCCCGCCTTTTCCTTTATTATTACGCCTCTTGATTCGGTAAACGTGTGTCAATATTGGGAAAGGGTGCTCGCAAAAAGTATCTTAGTCGGGACTCTGACGGTCAATTTCTGTCACATGTCGAGGGCAAGGAGTGACGATAAATTAATAATATATAGTTATCAAAGAATACTTACGAGTTACTGTTTATTTTTAATATTATTTTTTGACTAACTCGATCAATCCGCCCGCCTCCCAAGCGTGGTGAATATCGCAATTTCCTCTAATGGAATGAGGAATCCTTGGGAGAAGACTTTGTCCAGCGGTGGACTTCTTACGGCTGAAATGATGATGCTGATGATGACCTCGGTGGCTCATTGGCACCGCAAGTGCCTTCGAATCGCAGGGTTCGGTCCCCGGTCAAGTCAAGATGTAAATAGATCTTTTTCATATTGGTCTTGGACGTTTGATATATGGTATTCATTATAAAATATAGTATCGTTTAGTTAGTATCCCATGACAAAAGTTCACAACTTATAGTGTGGCTAGCTCAATCTGTGTGATTTGTCCCTATATATTCTTCTTCTCCAACTAAAAATATATTGAACAATTTATTGAATCTTTAAATATATATAACTCAAAGGTGACTGACATATGATCTATCAACGCACAGCTCAAACCACTGGACGGATCGGACTGAAATTTGGCATGCAGGTAGATGTTATGACGTAGGCATCCGCTAAGAAAGGATTTTGATCGATTCTACCCCCAAGGGGATAAAATGAGGGATGGAGGTTTGTATGAAACTTCTATACTTCTTAACGCGAGCGAAGCCGCGGGCAAAAGCTAGTAAAGTATATACACGATACTAAATTTGTATCATTTTTTTCTTGCTATCTATAATAAATTACATGCAGACCAGTCTACAAAACCGCCATAACTTTCCTTTGCAACACAAGGCTGGTATAATTTCCCTGAGTTTCAATCGAACGTACATGACTTTAGAGATATAGCATGAGGTTTGATTACCCGCGCATTGGTTGCGCATAACACGGGCATTTCTTAAAATATACATTTAACAAATTTGCATTATTTTACATAACATAATATAAGGAACTTTATTTGTGAGAATGTACGTATATACCCACTTATTTGTGAGAATGTACGTATATACCCACGTATTTCAAGTAACACAGAACGCAATGTAACACGCTTAATACGCAATTACATTTGTATATTTTAGTTAACTGCTGTGCAATCCACCGGCAAATGAGTAATGTTAAATTGATAGTCACATCCAAATAAACTACAAGCAAAATTATACACCACGTGCGTTCGGCCACTGCAAAGCGGCCATGCATCATCCGACAACGACGGATGCAGAAATAGATGCATCCCTAACGGCCAAACGACTGTCTTCTTTTGAGTAATCACCAAGCATGATGCATGATAAAAGATGACGAAAATATCACGGTAATGGAGACTGATTTGAATTACCAGCAGGCCTAGTCGCTTACTAGCCAACACCGATGAACAACTTTGATCGTCAATTCAGAATACATTGCGGCTTTCGTATGATTCACTAATTTTATTTAAGAAATATAAACCGTTAATGTTGTCTACCGTACTTATCAAAAGTAGGACACTTAACAGATGAGCAGCACTTTGCTGTCGACCAGTCAACTGCAAGCTGTCGACAGATACAACTGCAACTGTCGAGAAAGCCAATGGCCAATGGCACTGTTCAGCAGCAGCATTTTTACAGTCATTGGTGGGCTGCATCGGTCGACGTGTCGAAATCTGCTGTCGAACAGCCTGCAGTTGGATTTTTCGACAACTGGAGTTTTATCTGTCAACTGCTAGCAGTTAGTTAAAAGCAGCTAGCTAAAAGCTCAACACAAGGTATTATTTGTGTTACACTGCCAATCAATTATTCAAAGTCAAGCATTGTGACAAAATAACATAAACTTCAATAATAGGATAAAAATAGAAGGGCTACCGGTCTGGACGACTTGCCACCAACAGCAATACAGGAGAAATCGTCGGAAAAACCTATCAAAACTTCAGAAAATTCAATAAGGGCACTTGGAAACTTTGTTAAAGGAAGTAACGGGAATATTCTTATGAAAAAAGAATCTCAATTTGTGTCGCCGGTAAAATAAAAACAACAGGAGACACAAGCGTTGAAGAATCGAGCTTGTTTAAAAACTTCTACTTGGCTAGTGAAAGCTTATTTTATAATTGAGGCGACAAAGTTATTTAATTAACAAGGAGCTGTTAATGAGTATCGGGAGTTTGCGAAGAACATGTTAGAGTTATAACTTAACTAAAACACTATATTGGTCCGACCACAGTCGACCCATCGTAGTTAGGACTTTGTTATTCCATACACATACAATACAGCTCTTAACACCGTCGTTCTTTCTGAGATTTAAAGTTGAGTTTCCATTAAGGCATCACCCAATTACCAAAAGAAAAATCAAGTATTATTTTAGCAGAATATGAACAAATTTAACCCTCTAAGTAGAGCTATATTACTTTGCTAATAAGAGTTGCTGATTACTTTGCTAGTATGTTAAGCATTTTCAGAATATTATAGACTAGCTGTTGCCAGCGACTTCGTCCGCGGCAATTTCTGTAATTATGATTAATTCGTTTTTTTTATTAGTATAGATGAATAATTTTTCCCCGTTTTCAAAACATTTTTTATTGATGCTTAGCTCCTATTAGTCGCAGCGTGATGTTTTATAGCCTAAAGCCTTTCTTAATAAATGAACTATCCAACACAAACATAATTTTCAAACTTGAACCAGTAGTTAGTTCCTGAAATTAGCGCGTTCAAACAAACACACAAACAAACAAACTCTTCAGCTCTATAATATTAGTAAGGATTCATATGTTTCGGGTAATTTGATATCATCACCGTGAACCACCGCCTACCCTCGTTTCTTTTGTCATCAAAAGCAGCTTACGTTATATTTTATTAAATATACAAGTACCTACTACTCGTTAAATTCATATATCAAAACTGTACTCAATTAAATCCATCCACCCATTAGCGGCTCCTATTACAAAGACACACGGGTGAAGAATAACTTACTGGCCTCACCTTGGGTCGGGATTAACAAAGCCGCAATCTAAATCCAGAATTCTAGTCTAGACTTCATAATCCCGTTAGATACCAATTTGAGTCTACATAATGACCAAGTAATGTTAGGTCGATCAATTTATTTTGAGTGTTATAAATAGTACTCACGCTACGGCATCCAGAAGGGCTCAGTATTTTAATTAATGATGGTCACGAAATCCGCAGCTTACCTGAAATGAAGGAAGAAATTATTATTTTAGGCCATCGATATAATTATTACAGATTATCTCGCCTATAAAATTAATCCAATTAAGATACCAAATTTAATTTCCGTTATCTTATGAAAATGTATTAATCGTTCGTTCATCGTTTCAGCCTCAAGAAGTCCCACTTCTGGACCATGGATTCTTCGTTCCATGGGAGGATATTGCAAATTTCCAGGCTTGGCAGACGGGTCAGCGAGCGCAGTTTCTTTGTCTTCTTTGTGCTTTCGACGCTGCTGCCCATAAGCGTTAAACACTTTGACTGGGGTACGTCCCAGTAACGTGGATGCAAAATTTCATGTCGATTGGTTCAGTAGTTAAGGCGTAAAAGGGTAACAAACAAAAAACTTACTTTCGCATTTTGTACTATTAGTTAGGATTAACAACAACAACAGCAACAACTAACAAATTGTTGTCCAATGACAGCTAATACAATAGGCTAGTTTCCTGGGTCGTAATAATAACATAACAATTAGTCCGTCAGTTTGATAATCAAAAAATATTGGACACGTATTTTTTCTTTTGTCAAATAAACAGTAAATAATAAAGATAAAGCGCGTCTAAAGTTCAGGAGTGAGGGCTCGTGACGTCAAAGTTTGCTAAAAATTGTAGCAAACTATGACGTCACACGGAACTTCAAAGGGCTATATCTTTATCATTTTTTGTTTAATCGACAAAAGAAAAAATACGTGTCCAATATTTTTTGAATATCTAACTGACGGACTAATTATATTTTTTTAGGAAACTACCCTATTAGCCTGACGTCTCAGCGATGTCACTCTGAGATGTCACCAATGCTTATTACGAGTACTTATTCGTAGCACCAATGTTATAAAACAAATATTGGTGAAGACAAAAACATTTGTGCTAAGATATGGTCAGTTTATGAATCATCCGCGTAGTTTAGTTTCCAGACTAGAATAAGATCACTCCTCTATTTTCCTAGGATGTCGTAAGGTGAAGTTGTCAAGGGATTTAGCGACAGCCAGCCGTAAAAACTTAGTCATAATTTCACATCATGAATATAATACTGTATAGGTATTATTAATAGCATGATGCAGAATGGTGAACCACAGGGTAAATCTGAGGATGTAACCGGGAACACACATAAGGAGGAGTAAATTTAGAAACTGATTCACAGATACTATTATTGTCACCATAGGATTTACCGCCATTATTTTAGAGATTCGTCTTTTATTCCGACAACATTGCAGCTGCCATCTTCACTGACTGGGAAGTTGCGGTGGATGATGCAAATGTATCGGTTTTACCTATCTTTTTTTTTTTGCACAAATTTTTGTCGGTGTCCGTTCAGGAACTGTCGGTAAATCCCGTTTTGACAATAACAGTAATTGTGACCGCAAATTCTTCGATCAAATAAGCCGCGAAAACTTCAAATAAGCTGCGATGTGAAGGTGCGGTGGATATTGGAACTATGAAGAGAAACTGTATCGGTCTTCCCTCTTTTTAAGTCTTTTGTTGGTTTTACACACAACACTGACGGTGTCCGTTCGGGAACTATCGGTAAATGCTGTTGATAATGATAGTGACCGCAAAAGCCTAAAATCGTATGATTCATCCTTCCATGCTTGTCTGAGAGAAAAGAAAAAATAAAATACGCAGAAAGTCCCAGCTGCTTCTCTTCCCGTGCAGGCAGTAGAAGCCGACCGAGGGCATGGGCGAAAATGTAAGGAATTATCAATAGGCGTTGCGGCTACAACCCATCACTATTTTGATTCCTTTTTCCATCTTGACGCCCACTAACATGCTAAACCTGTCCTTTGGATCGTGTGGCCCTGTCTACTGCATGAGGGATAAAGACGTGATAATATGTATGATTCATAGATAGCCTACTAAATCAATATATTATACACTACTTTACTAGGAATATCTATAATAACGTATACGACACATTATATGTTTATAAGTAGAGGACTAAAGCTAAAGTAATAATGGGAGCCAGTGGCGGAGCTGTTTGGGCAGGCCCGGCTGTTTGTATTGACAGACGCTGACCTAAACATTAGTATAGTACTCAGTTAGACTACTATATACATAGATCTTCTATTGAGGATATAATATTGTGGAGCTCGATGGCCCAGTTGGCGCGCGCTATAAGCTCTTACGCATGTAAAGCAACTCCAGGTATGGCCCCCACTGTGATGGGTGTCCACAAGTGGTACAAAAATTTCTCGAGCTCCTCCGTGCTCCGGAAGGTACTATAAGCCGTTGGTCGCGGCTATCATCATTAGATGGCGGTCATCAAGCTATTTTGGATACCTTTAGGCAGCTTGAAAAATCTGACTCCAGTGTTGGCCTCTTATACACGCGAAGAGCTAGCAAGAGTTTGATTCAAATGTACGAATAAACCTTATATAAAACACTATTAATAGAGTCTCATTTTTTTGTTGACGATATACCTACTTCGTGCAAAAAGTTCGGCAAATAAACTTTTGGAGTCGTGAACACATACAATAACATAATACATAAATGTTATCACGTGTTTATGCCATACAGAATAGACAGAGCCTGCGACAATAAAACCTAAGTGTTGCACTTAGGTTTTATTGTCGCAGGCTCTGTTTAGCGTATTGTTGGACGTAAAGGAAACGGAATTAAAATAGCGATGAGTTAACATAGTGATTACATAATGCCTTACGGTTTTTAAACTTATTATAGATATTGATACGTTATTTAAAACTTTTGCACTTCAAACACTTAATTATTATACATATAAACGTGATTTAGCACGAATGTTTCCGATGGCGTTTCAATTGTGTTACACCTATCGTTCTCGTAAAAAGGTTCGTGGTAAGTCCCGTTTATATTGTATATCATTATGAGTCATAACAGCCATTAGTCAGGCAAGAGATCATAGATAAAAACCACAGAAACATTCCCAGACTAAAATATTAAAATCAATTTAAATCTATGATAGAGTACGAAAAGGGTCCATCAGGGTGCCATCTATTTACTTTCCGCTGTAAGGAGTGATTTATAATCATTATAAGTGCGGCATGCCCCGGCTTAGTGATGGGCCGAGTCGATACCGATCAGCGAAAAACAAGGGGCCAGTGCACAAAATAGGAGTTGTGAAGAAATAGCTCACGAAAATCTTACAATAATATAAAAGCATTCATATTTTTTCGCTATAGCGTGAGATTTTCGTAATCTATTTTTTTTTATAAAAGCGGCTAAGTGTGAGATGGATTCGATTTTCGCACACGGGTTACGGTTTCCATCGAACATTATTTAACTACCAAAACACCAAAGAAATTACGTTTCGTATGGGGAACCTTGTGAATGAGTATGCATGAAACATCTTCCATGCCCTCTCTTGTAAGGTTAAGCAATCTTTATTGCACTGCCCCTATTTTTGGGGTTCCGTACCCAAAGGGTAAAAACGAGACCGCATTAATATCGCTCCGCTTTCCGTCTGTCTGATAGTGAGACAGTTGAATTTTTCACAGATGATGTATTTCTGTTGCCACTATAACAACAAATACTAAAAATTAAAATAAAATAAATATTTAAACTCCCATACAACGTGATTTTTTGCTTGTTTTTGCTCAATATTGATAACGGCAACAGGCAGTAGCAGCTTGAAATATTTAGGTACAGAATATTAAGTTATATATTCACTATAAATATCAATAATTAAATAAATATTATATTAATATTAAATAATACAACAGACATTATTGCCGTTTTTATAGATACCGGTACGGAACCCTTCATGCGCGAGTCCGACTCGCACTTAGCCGGTTTTAGTATATGGACCAGTTACCTTATTAATTAAAAAAAAAATAGAAAATGGACTGATGCGTATTATCCTTTTATACGGCCTTATTTTATGACCATTGGTTGCGAAACTGTGCCTCATTAATCAAATCACACGCGGTTTGATGGCAGACTAATTACAGTTTGGAAGCACCTACACATAGGGTGGGCTCCCTTTGTCTCCATTGTCTTGCCGTTGCACCAAAAGAGGCCACCTATAACACAATACAAAATAGCAATAAAGAAAAAAGATTTATTAGTCCATATTGCGACGATATTGTACGAAATAAACTATATTGTACCCATACCTCATCGACGCTTACCTGATGGTAGCAAGGAAAAAAAAATTGCCAAGATAAAGATCAAACGTATTAAAATCATACATACAATACATATGTACATAGCGCGTAGAGCCAATGGCCGATGAGGCAGAAAGGTTCTGGAATGGCGCCCACGTACCGGCAAGCGCAGCGTCGGTCTCCCACCGAGGTGGTCGAAAACCTGACAAAGGTCGCAGGGAAGCGCTGGATGAATGAATGCCATCGGTAATTCTGGAAATCCTTGGCCCATGTCCTGATAAGATGTATTCAAATCAACAACAAAAAAAATAAGATTCACAAAATTTCAGCTTTCTTTTAGTCTCTAGCAAATACGCGGTCCAAATCTGAATTGTTACTACGACATGTTACGTAAGCTCACAAATCGCGTCTTTTGAAATTCTCTACCGATGCTGCTTATGAATTTGAAACTTTCCTAAGCTGGCAAAGTATCTACATAAATAGAATAAGAAACGTTTATAAAAACAATGAATTTAATGTTTAGGACACTGGTCACGTGAGACCACCCTATATTTTGTTCAAACCACATTTTCACAGGTATATTCGAAAAACAAATTCTTTTACTTAACCTTATCCCATGTCATTTTGGGACCGCTCTCCTTGTCGTTTTTTGCTATAATATTCGGTTTGTTATCGTGCTATTTAAAAAATTACATTGTCCACTTCACAGAAGGGTCAATCCCAGCAAAAGCAACAGGAGCAATCCTACTGCATTAACCACAAGCAGCTTACTATGATCACATCACAGCGAATGCGGGTGATAGCGATTGTCATGTTAATTATTACTAGCCACAGTCAAATACATACTAATATTACAAATGCAAAAGTGCATTTGTTTGTCTATGTGGAAATTAAAGTAACGAAGCCTCGAAGCATCGAAACTGATAATAAAGTAGACCACAGTTTACACCACAATTATAGGATTCTCAGAGGATGTAAGAGTCAAATTAAGAGAAAGGAAGTATCTGTTATTTGTAATTGATAATACAAATAGAAGGCCTTCACCAAGAAGATAGAATCAAAGATATTTATGTTGATCTTGCTGTTGAACAGAAATATATATGGTGGGACTAGAGATAGAAAATTAGGTACCTAGCTATTGCATTTTATATGTGCAGTAGCTAATAGATTCTATGCTCCCATGATCTTTGGGATCTTGACCCGACGTGATGAAGTAAGTTTTGTCTATTAGTATCGTTACAAATAAGAGTGGAACAAATTCTTGTACTTCTATGAGCCAATTACGGTAATGATTCTATTTTTAACGATACGAAACAAAAATCACACAGGAACAAAATAATAATCTACTTTTGTACATCACTAGTAGGTTTTCAAGTAGAGGAAACGAAATCCTATGCCCCAGGGCTCCCCGTGGACTCATAAACGGGGCGATAAAATGCTGCCAGCCACAGCCACGGTTACCTGCGAAGCCATTTTATGGCTTCTAACACACTCTTCAGGAATAATGAACCTGCTAATATTTTTTTCATTATCTTCAAAACAAGATTAAAAAGCTATATTTCAAGCTTGATTTCTATGGAAATTGAAATTGCTACTGGCTGCAATCGCTTGAAATTAATTGAAATTTCCTGGCTTACACGTCTGGCCAATGGGTTTGCTAATCTTCTGCATAGTAACTAGATATCTGCTGTGGCCAATTGTCCTTCTCTCAGTCGTTAACCTTTTTAGACATTTTATTGTGTAAACAAAAATTGCCAAACGACATTAAAATGTGCCAAACGACATTAAAATGTCTGAAAAGGTCTGTTGCCGAACAAATTGGCTTACAGTTTAAAAACAACAAAAAAAGTAACTTGAAAAATAACTTATGAATTTGTCAACAACACTGAAAGAAAAAAGTTAGATCACATCACTCACTATTGTTTTCTTATTTCTGGACGAGGTGATTGTTATTTTAAACCAGTTTAAACTAAATGTTTAGGTACCTATGTTAAATCCTAACTAATATTATAAATGCGAAAGTGAGTTTGTGTGTTACACTTTCACGTTGTAACTACTGAACCGATCATCATGAAATTTTGCATACACGTTATCTGGGTACGGAGAAGGAGATAGGAAAAAGTACTGTTCCCGAGGGATCGACATTGACGCGCGCGGAGCCGCGGGGGAAAGCTAGTAATGCTATAAAACAGCTTGTTATGATAAACTAGCTTTTGAACTTATTTTCTTTTAACCAACATTTTGACTTTAAAATGCGTACGTGAACTGCGCCTATATTCAATACTAAACATTCAATTTTATATGAAAGTTCTTTGCGCACGTACACGCTGTCTTATGTCTTTTCTCAGGCCTCAAACTATCTCCAAACCAAATTTCATCCAAATCAATTTAGTGGTTGAAGTGTGAAGAGGTAACAGACAGACACATAGCTTACTTTCGCATTTATAATATTGGTATGGATAGACATAAATCGAAAATAAGGTATTTTGTTTTCTAGAATATTTCGCCTCGACAGTAAGCAAGTCTGTGGCTATGTTCTCGTTACTCTAGGGAGACATGTAGGGGAGCCGAGTCTCCGAAGGATGTAAATGGATTACTTCTTATAAATCATATATTTTTCATTGATATATCACATACTAATAATAGCAATAATTCGCGGGTAAAGAGCCAAAATTATCTGAAGCCGCCCCGGCTTCGCGCGGGTAGATATAAGTATATTTGTTCTATAGCCTATGTTCATTAAGGATAATGTAGGATTCTAATGGTGATTTTTTTTTTAATTGGTCCAGTAGTTCCGAAGCTTATTCAATGCAAATAAACAATCAAATCTATCCTCCTTCTAATATAAGTTAGAAAACGGCCGATGAAGTAATCGTGCATAAACACTAGTGGTTCTGAATGCTGTAGGGTAGACCTCGCGATACTGTCTCTTAAAATTTTCTCGTTAATGAGATCTTCGATCGATCGATAAGATACTTACTTAAGTAAAGAATCTTTAGTGTTTTGTATGGAGATCCGTTCATACAAAAGAGCTGTAACTTCAACACTAACTTTGTAAAGTTTTAAGAACATACTGCAATCCCAGTAAGCTGGAATTGCAGTACGTTCATAAGTCTCAATTTTGTTTAACTTATTTTTAAATAAACTTATAAAAATGTATGGAATTCTGAATCTGATGCATTTTACACAAAAAAACATGTAAAAGAAATGGCGGCAAGTTTTTTCTTTATTATATGATTATTAGAAATTGTACGCTAATGTTACGTTTAATGCTATCAAAATTAACCAGATGCGTACAAGAATTACAAGAAAACCGAAAATATTACGACGAAAAATATTTTTTTCGACCTTATTTTATGTAACAAAGATATTAGTATTACATGAAAACATGATAAAAATACTTTCTTTATTCTTTTATTATCATAGATAGAATCTATAATACGCGCAGCATCTATTAATCACAGTATATTAAATTCATAATTGAGAGGATAGCTTTACACTTTAAAAACTTTTTTGCTTACTGAATGGAATAGTTTCCACGAATGCCTCTTGTAACACATGATACTGTGACGGTACCTACGTGACCTATCTCATTATGTACAGTCGCGCTTGTAAACCACGCAAAGTAACCAAGTTCAATGGACAAAAACAGGACAATTTCTATTTTATTTGTAACCGAAACAGTATAATCATTTCAGCCTTAAGATGTCCACTGCTGGACAAAGGCCTCTCCAAAGGATTTTTCGTTCCATGGGAGGATATTGCCATACTTACCAAGCGGGTTGGCGAGCGCAGTTTCTCTGGCTTTTTGTGCTTCATGCGCTGCTGCCCATCGGAAGTAGTTTATGCTAGAGAAGGATAGGGATTTGTTGGACTTGGGAAGGGAATGAACGTATTGGGAGACTATTCACTCGGATGAATGGGTAAATCGGATGAAAAAGGTATAAGAACAATTTATGAGAAAAATAAAAACAGTATATGAGGGAAATGTGAATCATTAAATAAAAACAATGAACAAATTGCCCAACTGTGGCTTAAATAATTGTGTTGAGTTTAATATGCTCAGTAAGAACTCAGCTAAACGCATTATTTCCCTTGAGCTCGTGGGTAATTGACTTTATGGCTTTAGTACCTTTTACAAGAGTGATCACCGCACCGCACCTCAATTATATCAGCCTGCTACTGAATGAAGACTCATGGGTGCACAAATTTATTTGTAACTTTATAATTGTTTACCGCGTGACTTTGAACCTCTGAACTATACTGAAATCCTGGAAACAGATTCCCTAATGAAATATGAAATTGCAAGAAAAAAGGAGGAATATTTGTTGTATTTAAAGATTACGTTGCCAAATGTGAAGCTCATTTTGACTTAAACATTGTCAACTTATATTGTGATAACGAAGATGATTTTTTATCTAATAAGATAGCTTATGATAGGCTGATATTTATTAAATAAGCCATACAAAATGCTCTACGAAAACCATGATTGCGTCTTCACAAACCTTGAATGGACACTCAACACAGACAAATCTACCATATAAGTATTATCGCTAGCACTCGAGCAAGTCCTTATAATGGATCATTCTTCTTACTTATATTTTTATACATGAATAATATACTAATCAAATGACATTTAGAAAATATGGCGAACCTAGCCATTGTACTCAAAACAATCAACTGAAGAAGAAAACAATTAGTTCTCTCCGATATCGTGCGTAAGCGACGTAAGCCGAGATAAACAACATTGCAATTTGCGGGCCTTGGAATTAAGGTAATTGTATTCAAACAAAAATACAAGAAAGGCTAGTTTCCTAAAAAAATATAATGAGTCCGTCAGATAAAAAAAAAATACGTATCTAATATTTTTTTCTTCTGTCGATAAAAAAAAGTATAAAGATATAGAGCCTCTTGAAATTCCGTGTGACGTCATAGTTTACTACACTCTGTCGTCACGAGCCCCCACTCATGAACTTTGACGCGCCCTATCTTTATCTTTATTGTTTAAATGACAAAAGAAGAAATATGTGTACAATATTTTTTGATTATCTAACTAACGGACCAATTTTAATGTTATTATTTTGACCTAGAAAACTACCCTGTCTGATATTTTCGAGGTAGGTCTTTAGCAGTGTCATAGTGTACAAAAAAAGACACTCAACGACTAATTACGGTAGGAAATAATGCAGCGGTTGCCTTTGCCTCTTACATTTTACACACTAGTGTAATAATCCACTAGTGTGCAAGTTGTCTCACGATGTTTCCTTCACCGATCGCAGGTAGTGGTCGATCTTATATCAAGCTGATAAGAATACATACAAACTCAGATGTAGATATAGTACAGGTAAGGCTGGGCGAGTTTATTTAGCAAAGAGCAACGTATGCTCTGTGCTAAAAAAAACTTGCCCATGTATGATATGATCATTCATCAAATCACTAGATAGTAGAAAACAAAGTCACTTACACTATCTGTCTGTCCCAATGTACGCCTAGATCTCTAAAACTACACAACGGATTTTGATGTGTTTTTTTAATAGATAGAATGATGCAAGAGGAAGGTTTATATGTATAATTTATCGCACATGTCCGAGCCTAGTCCTAGGGTTGCTAGTAATTCATAAAATTCAATGACAAGTAAAAATATACAAGAAAGCAGTGGTAGGTAACGATCAAAGATTATGGATAAAGTTTTTTTTTTTGATTGACAACCCTCGTAACATTTCAATGGTCATCCATCATAGTCTGAGTTATTATGTCAAAAAACAATCGATGTAGATAATGTTTTAATAGGTTGTGAAGAAAATGAACGGGCAATCGCAGTAGCAAAACACTGGTTTGGAATTTTGAATTTGAAAGTAAATATTCACTTTTATGTACGAAATAAACATTATGTGCGAATGAAACAAGACAAGAGGATAATTGACTCCAAGCTGACAGCTCCGCGGAGTTCGATCCCCGGTCAGGTCATGATGCCAAACGAACTTTTCAAATTGACCTGGGTGTTGGATGTTTATCTATATAAGTATCTATAAAATATAATATCGTTATTTATATACTTATACACGGTGAAATTTTGATTGTTCTGGACCCTTAAAGGGATGATTCAGCCCGTTGATACATACAACTTTGTGTTCAAAACCTAAGTGGAGCCCAATGAATCGAGCGTTAGTCAGAAACATAATACCCAAAGCAATATAAGCCAGCATAACAAGCAATATCAGCTACAAATTCTATATCGTTTCCTAGCGATAACATCGCGTTAACGCGCAGCGGTAAACCGTTTCCTTAACATTTCCTCAGCTTGTTACGACCCGTGCCGTAACTATGGTGCCAGCGGTGCTAAAGCACAGGGCACACATCCTCGATGGGCGCAGAAATTACAGTTTCTGCATCATTATTATTTATTCAACATTGCACGGTATGAAAATCAAATGAATGACATCGCAATGATGAAATCGTATAAAGTAATTTTATGAATAAGTTGCCTTGATCATGTGAATTCTGTCAAATTTCGAATCAATGTTTTATCACTTGATTCATAAGTGCAATGTGTATTTACTTCCCTAGTTATTCAAAACTCTATGAAGTAATTATATTTAAGTATACATATATGTTGTTTTTGGATGCAAGATTTAATTTTACAAACATATTTCATTTTATTGTAAAGTTTGGGTAAAATAAGAATGTTTTTTCAAGGTCGCAGGAATAGAACTTCCCTTGGGCAAAAACGGGCTAGTTACGGCACAAATACGACCCGCTGCGGAGCGAAATAATAGTTTCATTAGTGTTTCTTTGAGCTATGCCGTTTATGGACGAATTAGGCTAATATGCGTCTGTAAACCTCCTGTGGTGAATGGGTAACATGGTATTTTATGCCACTATTTGTAAATGCGTAGATTAGGGGCGATATTTTTATTTTAATCATAACTTAGGCCGGATATTTTCACCGACAAGTAATGGGTCCCCGTGTAGGAAAATATCGTAAGACTTGTGTTGTTAGATTAACGTAACGTAAACGTATTTTACACACCAGTCGGCACATTTTTATGAAATTAAGACGGTTAATAATGTTTTCGCGATTGTTACACATTTACACTGAGCGCGAGATTTTATCAAATTAATGACCGGATCCCAATCTGGTGGTAACCGCCACGTAATTAGGATGAAATGTGGATCGTCTTATTATTATTGCTTATTTATTTGAATATAGAGGATATCATTTTGTGGATGCTTAACTTAATTCTATAAAATGTGAAAAGGCATAATAGTAACTGTTATATATAACACAACATTTGTTGCTGCAATTTCTGCGTCTGCGCCGCGTATAATTGGTCATGTAAGCTTTTTGTATGCGTTTTTTGTACGTCTACGGACAACAGCGGCACTTCCTTATCTTGAACTTCTGGACTGCACTCGTGCACAGAAGCAAGGCGAATCCTGAAAGAATCCTTTATTGAATTTCAATGGAGGATTCATTCTACATTTTATCTTTACTGTCAGACCAGCATGAAATACTGTCAGAAAAGCTGAAATATACAAAAATGGATACAAAAACTCATACCAGGGAGAATTCCTAAATTGAAAACAGTTTCCGCTGGTTCATTAGTTAGTGGTGGTTTTGCCATATAAGTTGGCCCAAACAGGTGGACGGTTCATAAAATTAACGTGCTCATATCATAACGTACGCGCTAGATTGTCGACGGCCTATTGTAATTTGAATTGCCTTTTTGTACATAGACACTGTTATTAATTATAGCCGAGATAAAGTAAATACTACAAGTATGATAATAGGAAAGCTAGTGGTACACATCCAAACGGATTTTTAAACCGGGAGTCGAACCTAGGCTTTTCATATTGCAAAAAGTGGCCTTGCCAATAATGAGTGCGAATACGTAGTAACATGATAGTTCCAAAAATCCAAGCAGTCAGCCTGGTTATTCTCAAGAATACCAGCACGAAAAAAATATATTAAAAAGCACGATAATTTTATATAATAGCTCCAATCTACTGACACTTAGGTATCCTAGCTTGGTTCTTCTAACAAAATAAGACGCCTAGTAACTTAAAAACTATTTCGCATTTAAATGCTGTAAGTGCAAAATTATGTGTTTCTAAAGTATGCGAATAAAGTATCGCTTTTATTTATATTTGTAATTCTAAAAATAACGTTATAAAAATTGGTCGTCGGTAAAGTCATTTTTCGTGCGGTGGAAGAGAGACAGATGTGTCACAACCCTGGTTCCGCGGTCTCGCTTGCATACGGAAGGTGACACTTTTTCGTGCAGTTGGCGTTCATCGATTTAAACGAAGTGATCACGTCAAAAAAAAATTAAAAAAATGTATACCTACATCTACCACCGCTTTCTAGCCCACTTGCTAAAAGCGGGGTTCCGTACCCTGCCACTCTGCAGGTGCCACCCGCGCGTTGCCAACTACTAATTACATATATTAAATATTCTTGTATTAATTTTATAACTGATTTACCGCTACACCGGTTATACTACTCAAAGGCTAATAAACAGCCAGTCGGTCAATGTGCAAAAGCTTACTTTCTTGCATGCAATACAGTCAAAGTCACGCCCCGTAGCTCTGCTATCTGGGATGCAGGGAATAATTGCGACAGGCACTTCATGATGTATGGAACTAAGTCATCAGAGAAGCAAACGTTTTTTTTTAAAGTCCTTGTGTAAAATTGTATAGTGCTATACATTCTAAGTGTCTAAAATAGTGTCCCCCACAAGACCGAGGTGGGTGGTGTAAGCGAAGAGAGACCGAAGCTTAGCAGTGGGCGTGAGAAGTGCTGTTATGATGATAAATTTCTAATGGACACGTCCATTATCCTATAATATTACCTAATGATAATAAACATTTTTTTATTTATATACTAAATCCAAAATACTAGCACTCACTTCAAAAATTATAGTACCCTACCTACGCCAAGTGACTCACTTGGCATAGTAGGCGCCAAGTGAATATAAATCAAAACAGTACCGTAAAAAAATATTTCACATTCAAAAGCACACCAAATTGCAGTGATATAATCTGGGCGCAGTCATTAGCTCAAGCTAACAAGCCAATTAGACGTGTCAGCCTGCACTATTTAATCTGAGCTCGTTAAGACCGAGTGTACCGTGGAAAAAGGTCAGTGGTGGAAGACAGGATAATATTGTCAAGGATATAAGGGTTCATTACGGAAGCGCAAGTTTTGGCAATACAAGGATTACTATCATCCAATTATTTTGCTCAGAAAGATAACGATGAAGTTTCTCTTGTTGTCAAAACTTCCGTACTAATGGATGTTTTGGGAATAAAAGATAATTTAGGAAATGGAAGAGGGTGCTCAAATTTAACAGTCTGACACCCAACGCAAAGAAGGGGTGTTATAATATAAGTTTTACTGCTTTGGTGTGTGTGTGTGTTTTAACACAAGTTGCAACTATCGTGTGACCCGTTGCGCGTGCTACACACAATAACAATGTGTGATGAAGTCTATCTGTGTATGAATAGTTTGATTGAATAGTCGGCCTCCCAATCAAATGCTGAGAGTTCAGTTCCCATGGAGACTAAAAAATTTTTGGTCAGAATCTTTTTTCACCGTTCCACTTTTTTTTGAAAGCGAATGTCAAGATTATTCGAAAATTAACTTGCACATTTCTTTAATTTTGCTACCAATAAGTAGTGTTGTGCAGAAGAGAAATTCTCTGTTCTCATGAATTCCTTCTCACGTAAATTTAAGGGAAATTTCCAATAATTCTCGAGAAATTGTCAATAATTCCCGCACTTGAGACAAAGAAGAAGCAATTCTCGGAAAAATATTCCAACCCGTTCTCGAAAATTTCGAGCACGGCACAACACTACCAATAAGCTTTTTTCAAACTTTAGCCATAAGTTAGCATATTCGTACCAGAACTAAAAATATTGCGTTTAATGAAATGGTCCATATATATATATTATCATCATCATCATCAGGTCCTTTTTAGTCTCCACTACAGGAGCACGACCCTCTCTGTACTACTAGGGCCATACTAAATATATAATAACCATTATCTTACGCAATACATTGTCTTGGGCCAAATCTAATTACACGCCGCCATTTAGTATGATAATCCAATGAGCCGGCCCGAATCATCTGTTTAGCACTAATTATCTGTTTAGTTCGCTTAAGCGACAAAACCGCACGCATCCGAGCGAGTTCAGTAAGTGAACTATTGAAACTGGTGCTTTGTTCCATACAATACAGTGTGCTTTCGATTAATTCAGTATGTCTGTATATACTAAATGCATTAACGGGAATTAGCGCGAATATACCGTTTTTATTTTCAGACGTATCGACCAGGTTGCACCGGCCGTGGTCACTGGATGACCAGGAGTTATCCAGTGACCACGGCCGGTGTAACCTGACCAGGAGTCATCCAGTAACCACGGCCGGTGCAATCTGGTCGAAACGTCTGGAGAAAAACGGTATATTCGTGCTTATTCCCGTTAATGCATTTAGTAAATATGCAGCGCGAAAGTTTAAAATATTTATGGCTGTATAGTAGCCCGATACGAAGCAACCTATTTATTATAAGCTTTTATTTAACTTGCAATGTACCTACGTATTGTATGTTTAATCTTACTTGCATCTTGTATGTTTGTACGGGTAGAATATGGACGTTTTGCACCCTCTTTACATTTTGGGATTTGAACATTTTGAACCTAAATGATATTTTTTCCTATTTATTTATGTATAAACATATACTTATATTATGGTGCATCTTAATGCACCATAGTCTGTGGTGAGAAGCCACAATAACACTGGTTATGCGAAATGTCGCCTTGCCCTACCTGTACTGATTGTCTTTAAAGCGATTCTTGGATGTCAATGAACTGTTCCGGATGACGGAGTCTGTAGGATCTCAAAATTAAACAAGATAAACCCACTACGAATACGCTCCAGTTTTTAAAAACGCTTATCGTAGCTTATATAAGCGCTTCGTAAAAATGAATTTTCTAAACATCTTTGTACTAACACTGTATCATCATCATCAGGTCAATGCAATATACTCCATATTTTTTATAATACACCTATACAAACATATGTTTTATAAGACTTATTCCGTACCGCCAAAAAAAATATTTTGTACGTTTTGTTGCGGTTTTATTGTTGCTGATTCAGCACTTAATGTATCTGTTTGGTTCACTAATGCGCCAAAACAACATGCATCAGAGCGAGTGTTCTATTGTTTTAATGCATCTGTGCATTCGAGTCGGATGAAGTTACTAAGTACCACGTTAGCGTTTTTTTGTGGTATGTTGTTTTTTATTTTGTGTAATTCACAAATTCTATTAAAAGTTGAACAGTGCGATTGATTGTAGCCACCTCTAAATGAAAACAATTGCGTAATTATCGGTCGATAATGAGGTAGAACGTTGCAATATTAGTTTTTTAATACATAAACATTTATGATAGTAGACGATATAATCTCAAAATCCTACGGAAAATATTTTTTACGACTTTATCCAGAACTGCTTAATTAAAATCGATCTGGATTAATATCAGTAAAATGCGCATTAAAATAGTTCTCTCAGCTAGTTCAATGAAACCAAATCTATAGTTCCTTTGGCGGTTAACAAACAATACCTTCTGCTTAAAATCAATCAGCTAACACTCGATTCAAACAATCAAGTCACAACTACCAACGCGATAACTACGTGCATATCGAAATGCATTTTATAAACAATTTTAATCGTCTTTTGTTCCGACTCTTGGCAACCGCTTGCGTCAATCCATTGTTCATTCCAACTGATCGCGGCCAGTTATTTACGATTGTGACGAATCCATTGCTGGAATTGTTCTCGCTTTGAAATCGAGACCTGGATACTGGCCTGAAATGTATCAACGTCAGCGGATAAACAGCCGCGCACAATAGTCGCCGAGTGGAGGATTTCAGAGCAAAATGAAACTTCTGAGAATACGTAAGTGAAAAGAAAAAGCAGTAAGAATAGTTTGGTGTCAGATGCAACGACAGTTCGTGGTACGAGACTCTTTGAAACTTTTAGCGCTGGGGCTTGGCGAGACCGCAATGGATTTAACGCAACGTTAAAACTCCTATATATTTTTCGATAAAAACGTATAGTTGTACCGGAATAAAGAAACATCCAAACACTAACCAAATTGCAACGCATGACATTAATGTTTACGACTTACGGTTGTTGGAATTGTTAAATAGACATATTTTCTAGGACAGGGCTTGAGTTCTCGCTTTAATATGACATACACGCAAGGATTGAAATCACATGTGAATTATATTACATTTCGACTAGTCATTTTGTCTACTTTATGAGTCATTCGAAAGCGATGTTACCAATAACTTACCGGATAATATGTATTCAATCGGAAAAGGTTGAGAGTAAAACGCGTTGGAATAAAGAAGATCTAAAATATTTCAGTATCAGTTAGTGGATACTTTTATCAATCAGAAACTATTGTAATTTAAGAATCATAATAACATTGTCTGTTTTGTTTGTTTTTGTTGTGTGTAAGTGGCCAAAACTGGTATCAGATTTTTCAGGCTACCTAAAGGCATCTGTCACAGCTTAACGACTGCCATCAATGATGACAGCCGGGACCAACGGAACGTGCATTCCGAAGCACGGAGAAGCTCGAGATATTTTTATGCCACTTGCGGTCACCCATCCAAGTGGTGACCGCACCTGGGGTTACCTAACATGCGTAAGCGCCACTGGGCCATCCGGCTCCTCTTTCGTGTATTAACGAAACTCCAAAATCTAGCCTCACAGCCAGAAATTTTGCCGCCTATTACTGTCTCAACTTCATTGCAAGCAACACCAGCACAATATCAATTTTGTGCATTCAGTTTAACCGTATAACAATAAATTGAAAGAAAATTCCTGCAAAAATAAACTGACATCCACTTTATAGGCTAACAAAATATATGAAGGAATTTCACAGATAATAAATTCAATTTCTAAAAGCGTTTTCGCATACGTTTACCTGAAGGCTTTTTATTAAAATTCCGAATACGCGTTCTACATAAATAATAAACAGTCGTTGGAGTGAATTGTGAAAACGTGACACTGAAACTTACCTAAAGCGTTCATAAAACTGAGGGCCACCGCATTTAGACAGACATTGAGCCGAATAAGGAAGTACTAGAGTTCCATTTTCAGGAGCGCTCTTAAGTGGCGATATGACTTTCACGCTTCGAAGATAAGTCGGTGACGTGAGACGCGTTAAACACCAGCGGAAGATTGAAATTTGGGTCATATCTGTTCAGGAACTAGGTCTCGATTCCTTTGTGGGGTTTTAGTGTTTATTTTTATTCAAAATACGGTGGCGGTGTTCAATGTGGTGTGAAGTGAGATTTATGGCGATTGTGAAACAGTTGCGTTTCGCGTACTTCACATGCATGGGGGCACTCGACAGCGTGGGGAATCTTAATTGTGCCCCATTGAGAGATTCCAGCGTCTTTATTTTGGGGACTTGTTGCGCGTGAAGGTTAGTGTGACTCAATATATTGGAGCATGCACGATTCTTAGTAGAATTTACGTTGGGCCTGCAAGCACTCGAGTTATAAATACCTAAGCTTTGATTCTAGTTTGCAGATGTGCTAAGGACTGGTCTCTACAAAATTGTTTAAGATAAAATATGTGCTTTTCTAATTGATTGTGCCGCTAAAGCACGGCTTAAGATGTGATAATGCGCTTTTCTAATTTTTGGTACCACTAAAGTTGTTTTAGCAAAATCACTTGAACATGCTGCTTAAACAACAGATAAATTGACCTTGATTTTTGTCGCATTTTTTTTTTCAATTTTTTCGGTGATCCTATCCTATAGTGAATATAATGAATATAAAACTTTTAATTTTATTTTTATTTATGTGTCATTTTCAATTCACTTTGGAACACGGTAACCTTCAATTGAATATTCCAAGAGAAGATAATGTTGAAGTAAACTTCAGCAACATAAAGATCAGGAGTTCAATTTTTGAACTGGAAGAATGGACTGCCGCTCATGACTTCAGCACTCGGGTAGCATTCACACGACCACTCGGCAATTTTAGGTACTTTTGAACCGTACGAATTGTTATAAATGCTAAGAGATGGCAACAAAAAAGATGGTATTGTTACCACAATAACTGAATGAAAAGCAAAATCCTACAATATTTACAAAATGACAAAACGAGTTAAATAAGAAAAAGAAGAATAAACTTAAAAATGTTGTTTGTCGTTATTTTGATTTGAGTCGCGCTAATGTATTTTATTATTATTTTTGTGGCCCTTTTTTACGATCTATGATGTACTGTTTGTTGGAAATCTTTATTATTACTCATCATCATCATCATCAGGTCTTTTTAGTCTCCACTACAGGAGCATGACCTTCTCTGTACTACCGGAGCCATACTTGGCCAGAGCAGACAGAGGATTTGGCCTACACACTCCTCGCTGGCCAGACGGGTTGGAGAGGTCTCATTGATGTTTATGAGCTTTGTTTAGCTTGTATTTTCTAAGTCATCTCTTACGACATTGGAAGACTTGGAGTGATCCTATTCTACTCTGCCGGAAACCACACGGTTAAACGGCCATTATTATTTGAAAACAAATCAATATGTGCTACAATATCTGTGTGTCTTTATCAATAAAACTTAAATTGATTAAATTGAATGACGTATATAGTCAAAGGTAAAGTTGAGATTTTGTACGCGTGTATGAGTCAGATTGGTCTCATGCGACCATTCAAAAACCCCATTCAAATAATGGTTTCAAAGCAAGGCTAAGATTCACTATACGGAAGCTTGACTAGTTCAAAAATTGAGCTCCAGCTTTGCTTATTATACATTTGTATATACGTTTTGTACCTAAATTACGTTTGTTATTGTGGGGTACGTTTGTTTTGTAGTGGATTCAGTAAATACAGCGTGTAAGTTAATGATCGACATTCCTTTAAAGGGATGACTTAGCCTGTCAAGCCTTCAAGGGTGTGTCGGTGAATAATTTATGTTTATGCAATTCTGAATATCCAGAATTTACTGTTTATAGACGCTTCAGTCATGAGAATCAGTTATCCGTCTATTCCGTAAATGCACTAATACATCCTGTCTTGTTGAGATTCGCGTAATCAGGCTGTTCACTAACTGACCACATTTGTGGCTAGTTCATGGTGTTACTTAGAATAAATTCAGAAACGTGAATCCTTTTTGGAATCTCTAAAATAAACGAATATTTCGATTAGGATTGTTGAGTGTAACCGTAAATGCACTAATGCATCCTTTCTTGTTGTGATTCGCGTAATCAGGCTGTTTACTAACTGACCACATCTGTGGCTAGTTGGAGGTGTTACTTAGAAATTCAGAAAGAATTATTTTTGTAATCTCTTAAATAAACAAATATTTCAATTAGGAAGTTGAATTAATCCTAACTAATAGTAAAAATATAGATAAATTGTTTATTTAATAGTTTCTTACGCTTTCAAGACTTAACTAAAGCGATCATCATGCAATTTTGCATGTAAGTTATCTGGGGTATGGAGAAAGACTAAGGGTCCGCCCAGAAAAAATTGGTTCCCGAGGGCCATAAATGTGACCGGAGCCGCAAGCGACATCTAGTTTTCCAATAAAGGCTTAGGTAAAAAAAACACTGCATTGAATGCGCCGTGTTACTCACTCTCTAGCCTCTGAGTCACTCCCAATGTGCTAGTGCGCTGCATTGTATGACGCTTGGTGATGCATTGTCAATTCAACGTGCTTGAAATTTACTGGTTGCATTCGGTGGAAGTCGACCAAACAAATGATTCACTTACCGTAAATGAATGAAGATGTCATAGGTATTAAGAAGTTGTAAGAAAACGTATACACATTGGATTACAAAAAGTCTACGATGTATACAATATGTAAAGAAAAGTCCATCTAATTCTTGAAGAGGTGATTCAGCCCGTCGATATGAACAACAATTCCAATGGGATCAACGCTAGTAATCAAAAAAAATTACATTTGCAAACAAAAATGTTCGGCCGCCCGGTCAATTTGTATGGGACGTCAAAAAAATGTTGAGTTCCCGGCACTGGTCCCTTAGAAAAATTTGTTCATATCAACGGGCTGAATGACATCTTCGAAGTTCTTTATAGCGGGTGATACGAGATGTACGAATTGGCGGCTTTCGTCACGTAACAGTTTTTGTCTGCGTTACGTGTTTTCGTTGTGCCGTTTTCGTAACTATTTTAGGACGCATTACACTATAATTACACTGACAACGATGCAGTAGCTCAGACTGTTACACTCACTACTTTTGTCTTGGAATGTTGAAAGTTCAAATCTTGTATGAACTATTGTAATTTAGGTCCCGCTATTTTTAACTTTGATTTTTTACATCCGCAAGACATATTAAAATTTCGATTCTGGCATCATACTTTAACTGTTTTTTATTTTTTATATATTTAGTTGGGTATTACAACAGTAAAAAATGTTTTCTACTTAATCACATGTAAGATGTTTATATTTATGTTGTTGCATTTCATCACAAACCTCCGTGGTTTTTTTCTGAAATGTGTTTATGTTTTGTTGTCTGTTTAAGATTTTAAATTACAATAATTATAAAAAAATATACACAAAAAACCACGAGTGACGATAAACGTGCCTTTTTGTAACAGTTTATTCACTAGCTTAAATGAAGACGTCATCATAATTCGTAAGAAAGCTGTTTACGACACTCAATAATCATAAAATATAGCTTGGATATGGCGATTGGTAGCCCAATTAATGGTACTAGGTTATAGGCGCTATAAAAATATTTGCAATGAGCTTTATTACAGGACTGAACTGACGCGCCAATAATTCTGTAACAACACGAAAGGATAAATCGTAATAAATTGATACAACATTTAAAGCTATTAAAATTCTTATGACTTTATTGAAATGAGTATGTAGCTAGTTCCAAGTGAGGCGTTTGGGGCGAGGGCAGATTGCCCTCAGCCTATATAGATAACATCACCAAAGTGCCCCCAGGAGTGACGGTCCTCGGTTTTGGGCGTTGCCTGTGTGCGCAAGGCTTGGAGAGACAGCAAACTCTCATATTGCGTGATGGGCCGCGTATAAGTGCATGCATAGCCTGAATGGCCAATCTGAGAAACAATGGCAAAAGCCTTTGGAGAGCAGCAACTCTCATCTTTTGCATTATGGGCCGAAAGCTACGTTACCAGAAGGGCCTATCTTGGTTGCAAGTCACCCGGGACCGCCGGGCGTTCACCAGTAATCGAAGCTATAAACGCCGGTCAGTTGCGATCTGTCTCCGGAGGCAAAGAAAGAACACATGATAAGCTGAGCTATCGGGCGTTCATAAATGGCGGATAATTTCACCGAATCTTTGATTGAAGCCGTGCGTTAATATTCCGTAATATATAATGTGAGCGAACCACACTATAAAGATTAAATTTAAAAAAAGCCATGATGCATGGCAGGAGATACGCACTAATTTACAACATGATTGTAAGTATATTTTTATTTATTATTGAAATTTACGGTTAATGTGGATAGTGACGCGAATGAATAGGATCAGAAATGTTTATGTAAGAGGAAGTTTGAAAGTAGCACCGGTAAACGAAAAAATAAGAAGTGGTAGATTAGCTTGGTATGGCCATGTTATGGGGCGAGAAGACCATCATATTACAAGGGAAGCGCTAAAGATGGAGGTAAGTGGATACCAGGGAAGGGGAAGAACAAAAAAGGAATGGATGGAATGCGAAAGACAGGACATGAGGGCGGTGGGAGTGGATATGGGCATGACGGGAAACAGGGAGTTGTGGAAGGAAGAGATATACTGCCGACCCCAGATAATGGGTCGACGTCAGATAAAGGAGGATGATAGTACACCAAGTCCATAACCAGAAGACTTAAGCACTTCGATATTACATCAAAGTTGTGGACGAGATGATTTAATTTATGGGTTGTTAAACTTTTAGACACCAGTTTCTGCGACACAAGTTAATATTCAACAACAAAATTCGGTAACAGCTGCACTAACGTCTCTACAACCTCAATATTTAGACAGAACACTTCTGCGAACAGACAATAGTGAAACAGATTAACGTGTCATTCTAAATTTATATTTCTACTGTCAAGAAATTGAATTTAAATTGATCTTCAAAGAAATGTTAAAGATCTCATCTAAATAAAATTAATACGTACATTTATGTTTTATGATTAAAAATACTTGACTGTTCATAAGGGTCATTTCTTAATATCAATAAACATACCTTATATTAACTGAAAGTCTTCCTCTTGTTCCTAATGCTTTCCTCCAGTTAGTATTCTTCTTACGAAGTTACGGTAGGAATATTTCCAAGAATTGCACTGCATGTTAAAGAATATAACAGGCAGTGCAATTCTTGGAAATATTCCTTGCTCATTCGAAAATAAGTATAAAAACGATCTTCCAAATCGTTAAGCAAGTGATGAAATTAACCAAATACACTTTTTTTTCTATTGATGCTATGGACCCCTTCTTCTTCTCTTCTTTCTTCATCCGAACTGCCATCGTATTAATAGAATTCTGAAGAACGTATCGGCAGCACTGATCGGTCTCTGTGAGTAAAAGCCTTTAATAAACATTGTACGTTAGCTTAAAACACTACGAGTACTAAACAGGCTTTAAAAACGGCATGGCTGAAATAAAAACATCTCATGATTTAAGAACTTATTACTACTCTACAATTAAATTAAGAAATAAAATATGGTAAAAAAATTTTATTTAATTAGGTCTCTGTACGACCTTGCTCTGCTATTTGAGCTACCGCATGTTCAAACCTCCGTGTGTTATTTTATTATTGCTGTTTCAAAAGCACTTTTATGCTCAAAGTTTCTTTCAACAGGATTTGTTTTAAAATGCAAAACTAACTTAGAATAGAATCGAATACATTTATTTCCAAAAATACCACAACTTACATATCAAGCAGGCATTCATGATTTTTAAGAAGCCGCCAATAAGGAAAATTGTCTAAAAATTAAACAACGCTTCAGTTTCGCTAATAAATACAATCGATACTTGCATACACAGCATTTTCAACCTTCAATCGCGCTTAGATGATTGCAATAAAGTTTAAAATCGATTGTGGAGTGGAATGAATAATTTATGCCATCATGAGCAGTATTGGGCAGTCATTCAATTAGGCCGTCGTTTGGTGTGTTGCTCGAGATAAGTACCAAAGCGTGGTAAACGCAGATGGGTCCATTTAGGGATTTTGTTAAACAGTACGCTGTTAAACTTGTAAAGATACAGTCAAACGTTCAAGCGTTGCACGTTTATGTTTGTGTTTATGTAGACTGTTTCGATTAGACTAATATTTTTAAGGAGAAAAGATTTTAGGTTTGTCATGGATAAACTGAAAAAGAAAGCTTTCACCAATAGAAAGCTAGGTTATCATCCAGTAAAATAGGCTTAATTATAAATTATAAAAACTAAAAAACACGCTTTAACCTTCGATCACAAGCAACAAGCGCAGCGTTGGACACCCACCGACAAGGTGGTCGGACGACCTAACCAAGGTCGCAGGAAGACGCTGGATGCAGGCCGCTTCCAACCGGTCATATTGGAAATCCTTGGGGGAGGCCTATGTCCAGCAGTGGACTTCTTGCGGCTGAGATGATGATGATGAACCTTCGTTCAAATATAATGCACCGGCAAAACAGCGCACTAATCGAGTATTGGAGCTGTTTTGTCCACAGTTTTAATAAACAACGCTAGCACTTACACATCTCGCTATGATGAATGTGAAAAGATGCAAAAACTACGCATCAAAAGTGATGGAGTTATACTTTCAGTAACCGTTTTTGTCATTTTTGTAAGTATGCATGATGTTTTAACTCGGAGACATTACTAAGGCTTCATTTTTTATGAGACCGCGTACGAGTATATACCATTATATTTGATCGAAGCTTTTATCCAATTATTGTATAGTCATAAGTCCTTACAAATTTTGAATTAAGTCTGACTGTTTGAAGAAAATGGGTCGAAATGGAGTTCAAAATAGTCGGTTACAAACAAGCAAACAAGGTGAAGCTAATAAAAAGCATGTAAAAAATAGTTATGTGTACGAAAATTGCATTAAACTAACCTAAGGTATCAAACATTTGCTTATAAACCTTATTATTGGGCGAGTGCTGCGAAAATATTGATGTCTCTATCATGCTAGCATATAAGGTGACTTCCTGACTTGAGATGCTTTAGAACCCGGGGATCGGCCTGGATAGACTATGTGATAAACAGAAACCTATGCGGACGAGGTCACAGGAAAAAGCTTGTGTAAAATAAATACACTTTTGTTGTAAATGCAAACGACGAAGGCCAGCACGTCAAAAATTATATATGCAAAAAAAGAATGCAAATAATTTGTAACCATAACCAGTGTAGCGAATCTGTTTATTCTCTGGTTATTTATAGTTATTGAGATCACAGTCTGCAATGCGCCCTTGGGATTATACGTTTTACACTTGGGATTACATTTAAATAGGAAGGTGTTTATTGATCCTGCAATTATTATTGCCGTCATAAAAAGCAGCAATGTACAATTAATTTTCAATTTTACATGTAGCTTTACCAGAATTTTAGTAGAGGGAATACAGGGAGATGACACGAGAGTAGCGTGCCGTCAGTCATTTGAAGCACAATCAAATTCTAACCTACCTGAGGAAAACAGTCCTTTACACAGTTCTTTGAACTGTGATTACGAAAAGAGCTGGCTCGGTTTCGCGGGTGGCTTTATCACTAGACTAATCTACTTTTTCGTTTAAGCTTGGTATTTCATGACTTATCTAGACTAACCAAACTTTCTAGTTCCCTCGACAACACGATACTTGAAATTTTATTACTTCTTTTCAGAAAGCAAAAGTGTAGAACTTTATCCAACGTTGTCTGTCCTGCTCACACACCGTCTTGAGTATTCTCGAATGTCCTGATAATCAGAATTTGATGTAATTTTTAAAAAACATATCACCAAGAGAACTCAGTCAGTCAGCCAGTTGACCGCGAGTTTTCGTAACTTTAACTTTGAGCAACACTTAAAGTGAACAGAGACAACTATTAACCCTGTGAAAAACCGGGATACCGATTGCTCTACGTATTAGAAGGCCAGTCTGGTGTCAGTGATGTAATTCCGTAGTAAATAAATTCCCTAACAATTTGGCGTTTTATTGCAAATCCCAAATCCACGAAACATTAATAACAAGAAATATTGATACGGCTTTGCACACTCCAATTTAACAAAAACAAGGCCAATGAAGGCGTAGATTCAAAAAGGGAGAATTTAATTATGATGATCATTCATTAATTACGTTGTGTAAACAGGTATTCCGGGAATATCCTTACACAATGATGGTTTAGTTTAGGTACTACAGATACAGTAGTACGTTTTAAATATTTATTGGTTACGTAGATGCAAGTACTTTTAAACCACATTTGAGCCTTATCGAATTTTAGAAGATTTAATCATCTATTTATTCAAAATAATAAAACTTCTACGACAGTATCCTACAACACAAGTTCAAAACTTACTGTGGGGCTAGCTCAATTTGTGTGATATGTCCTTATATATTTATTTGTATTCTTTTTACAGCAGGTCCCGCTTTTGGGCTAACGCCTCCACTTTCTATTATAAATATAACAACTTAATTGCGATACATGATGCACGAAGTATTTCTCCCGTGTCGTGCAGTGATCATAGCACCACCTCAAACGCACGCCTGGGGTGGTGCTATGGTATTCGTAAAATAACAAAACTAATCAGCGATTTAGACTATAGTGACTATGGCATATGTTCGCCTTATTAAAATCACTAAAACCAGCGCGAAGAAGCAATTTCCTCAAAAATAAATTTTCGTCGCCTGTGACACTACAAATACATGCAGTTCGACGTTATTACTTTATGTACCTATTAATCAACATTAGTAACTGTCGTAAAAATACCATAAATATGATATTTCAATGTGTCATTTACGAAGCTATAACCAAACCGGTGTTAAAATGGAAAAAACAATCTTAAAAATGCATGTAATTTAGTTTTACATTTTGTTTGTACAATTTTGTGTGGGGTTTCAATGAGTATTTTATTAGGTTTTAACTTATTTCTTTTTTAAATGCATTGATTTCAAGCGTGATTTTTGAATTTTTGTTTGAAACAGTCCCTAAACGACGATCCGTTTCTTTGAAAAACAAAAAGACTGAAAAGTAAACTGCCCTTGAAGAGGCCTTTGAGGCCGAGTCAACAAGTGTAGATGCCTTGACTTGCCTTCAAGTGTACTCCACATCCACGCCCTGAACGTTGTTTTGTTATTTTTGTAGTATGGGGTTTAAGGTTAGAATTTCATTTCTATCAACATCGGATTTCAATTTCATATCATCTGCAGATCATTAATAAAGTTGAGTACTATTGTGCAAACTCAGCGTGGTGGCTTTTGACCGACTCTTCTCCTTCCTATTGATACAGATTTCTGTCCTGACATAAAGATCTTGTAAACAAACGACTTTTAGTAGTTTTTCATACACTCGTAAGGTTTTAAAAAACTACCCTCATAGTGAGTGTCATTTATTACTGCTAAAACCAAAACTGAGAACCGCAGTACTGCGAGGTAACGCTACTGCTAATGTACGTAACTGCGAAAAACGTCACAGCGAAGCATTACTACATCGAATCACCGGAACCGGGGCGGAATGGACGGAACCGATCGGATTGACTAAAATTGATTCTAGACTTAACACAGTTTTTTTTTACTTAGTGTATGGTTATATTTATGCTAAAACAAGAAAACACAAAATTAAAAACATTCAACTAAAATTAAAATTCTAAATTTAGGTACATATGGACAAACCACACAGACTGAGCGAGCCCCAAAGTAAGTTCGAGACTTGTGATATGAGATACTAACTCAACGATACTATATTTTATAACAAATACATATAAAGATACAAGTAAACATCCAAGACCCAGGTCAATATGTAAAAGATCAGTTTCCATCTTGACCTAGCCGGGGATCAATATTTTTAAATCCATCCCTTTACTTACGACGATTAACCTCTATTTCCCTGTTATACCATTATTAAAAAGCAAAAAAGTTCATTTACAGTTTTGTTTGCCAATAATGGACGGATATGTAAACATGGATAGAAGGTAAATAAAGTATAATCAGCTGGCGGCACGGCACGCGCGCCCGCGAATTATCCGGCGATGAATTAATTACTGCCATCAATCACCAACTGTTTCAATATAATATTCATTATGAGATTATGACCGTAGGATTCCTTCACAGACTAGTTTGATACATGATGTTGGAAAAACACGTTATTATTTACCTTGACGATGTCGAAATCGCATAAATATCTTCTCTAACTGACCACATGTTAACGCATTTTTGGCCAGTTATTAAAATTCGAAATACATTTATTGTTTATGGTATAATAATAATTCAAATCCATTTGCAATCTACGGCTTCTGAACAATGTTGCCATAACCACCACGCTTGGCAGGCGTGTTGGCTTTTAGTGCTTCTGACACTCATCATCATCATCATCAGGTCTTTCCAGTCTCCACTGCAGGAGCACGACCCTCTCTGTACTACTAGGGCCATACTTGGCCAGAGCAGCCAGAGGACTTGGCCTACACTCTCCACGCTGGCCAGACGGGTTGGAGAGGTCTCTTAGATGTTTATAAGCTTTGTTTAGCTTGTATTTCCTAAGTCGCCTTCTACGACATCTACGGGAAGACTAGGAGTGGTCTTATTCTACTCTGCCAGTTACCACACGGTCACTCATCGGAAGCATTTTTAAATGGAAATTGATAGGAATCGGTTGGATTTTGAAGGAAATTAAGGTTTTGCGATACTACTCACTCGGATAAATGGAGAAAAGTAGCAGCTCGGGACAGAGCAGCAATTTGTAATGTTTTCAAGAAGAGTTTCCAAAGAAACAAAATGTTCCCTCTAGAAATTCTCGAGGACAACTTTTTATTACATATCTTCTAATCTGGTTCATCGATAAAATTATATGTTATAAGAGACATTTTATCAAAAAGATAAAAGTAAACAAGTAAGTATTTGCAAATCAATGATTGCAAAACCTTATACAATTACTAATCAACTGATCACAGAAATACCAATGACGATTTAAAATTCAGATTGAAATATTAGCATAACACGCACAACATCGCTCGATAGTCACGGTGGATCGAATAGTTTCTATGAAACAAATTATTTAATATTAAAGGATTTTTGATTTCTCAAGGTTACTTATAATGTCATGAAATGTTTTTACTTCAAAAGAAATAAATCTTATTAAGCTTTTCGGTTTGGACTTTCACTACACGAGTTTCTCATTTACAGAGTCTCATTGAAATGGGTCAATCAATAATCAATCAATCAGTCAATGTTTATTTGCAAAAATACAGTAATATAGTCGGTGAAGGAATCCTATTAATAGGAGATAGAGAGGAGTGGTTAAAGTAACCATGAGATCAATTTTTGGTAATTACTTTTACTTCATTTTCAGGTTCTGAAGTTACCCAAATAATCAAACCCTTAACCTTTCACCATATACTTATTTGCTCCTGCAAAAAGCAGTTATACTAAATACCTGTCGCCTAGTTAGAAAATTTCTACAAACAGATTCTAGCATACCTTCTGACACACTTTCTTCTTCTGTCATCAGTCCCTCTCAACCACATCACACATCAAACTTACCACATGTGATCACTCACTCTTAAGAATCTGAACTACAAAATATTACACCTACAACAAATGAATCGATATAAAGCCCTGATATTCACTTGGCTTTGGGCCGTGATTATTAGTAGAGTTGCCGGTTGAAAGACCGAGAAAAATAGTATATGAAATATAATAAAAATACACACACTACTATACAAAACACTTTATTGCACCAGAAAATATAACATATGAAATACAAGATGCACATAGGATCAACGTTAGGCAGGTTGGCGGCCGCATAATTCAAATCATATAACAGCATGAATACTGTCCTAATAACGGAACCCAAACTCAATCGCATTATAACGCGGTTGATGACGCAACCGCGAAAACGCTCGAATAAGGAGGACTGGCTCATCACGCTCGAGGTGAGCGTGATGAGCGAATAATACAATTCGTAAGGTTTTCGCTCATGCCGCCAATCAGCTTGTTTAATCTTGGGGGGGCAGCCAGCACATTTTTTTTTCAATAAATTAATATATACGGACAAATCACACAGATTGAGCTAGCCCCAAAGTAAGTTCGAGACTTGTTTTATGGGATACTAACTCAACGATACTATATTTTATAACAAATACATATACAGATAAACATCTAAGACCCAGGCCAATCTGAAAAAGATCATTTTCCATCTTGACCTGACCGGGGATCGAACCCGGGCACCCTCGTGTCGCAGGCTGGCGTGTTAACCACTGCGCCACGGAGCTGTCAAGACATTATGTTCGTTTTCATCTTCTCCCAGACCAGAATGTAATAAACTTCTAACGTATACAATATTCATTATCATGCCACTACAATAACATATTGTTTACAGGGCGCGCCCGATATTAATCAATTGGGAGCACATCCTGATGTTACGCGGCCACTTGACCGTTTACGACCGCTCTCGGCTGGAACATCTATCAATATACAATTTATATTTATACTTCAACTTATGAGCGCGGATCTTATACCTTCGTTTCGTGCCTTTATTGTAAGTGACAACTCCCAATGTGCCATGATCACAATCCCATTGTAACTGATGAATCGTCAATCCTTGTTCAGGCTCCATTAAGCCTAGAATGAAGGAATATTTATTTGCAGTAAAAGTGATACAATAATGTAAAGTTGGTTCAAAATAAATAGTAGGTATCTTACTTTAACCTATCTAGGCATATATTATAGGCAGTATATTAACCGATTTCAAAAAATAACATTCATACGTTTAATAAAATACATTTAAAACATTCCATTTAATACTTTTTCGTAGCATTAATCTGCGGTATGATCATAACGTCTAGTAACTGACAGCCACATATTAATATTACCATTATTAGATACCTATTATTATTAATTAATAACTATATTAGGCGCATTGGAGCGTCCTTGATGTCACGAAGGTGACGGTTGAAAATCAGTATATATTGTAGTACACTTTAACTAGCTGTAATTTTTTTATGTTGTCATTTTATAAATATTTTTCATTTCATTTCATTTTACGGATCGATTCAATCGACCCGTATGTATGTAAGTGTTTTTGGATATGTTAGTCGATACCAGCTTCTTAACAAATGTTTCAAACTTCAACCGTAATGTATGAATTTTTGTACGTTTAATCTAAAAGTCGAATAGCAATAAATCTTTGTTTATTTGGTGATCTCTCAGTGAAGCTTAAATAAAAATTAAGATTGATAGTTAAGTGTGTATCACCCTACAGTTTTGAAATTGGTTTCATTTTTATAATATTCTTAAGTTTGATAATTCTTGACAGGCATACATACATGCTCATATGTAGTTTTTCAATTGTGTTGTATCTTCGTTCAATAATACACGTAAGCATCACTAAACAGCTGCTTCAATTCAAACCATTTAGTTTTAAAGCGGGTCTATTGTACCGCTTGTTTGAATCGCTTACATCTCAAATATCACTATCAATATCAATTGTCTAGGCGTATCGATATAAATAAAGCCAATTCAGCGCAGTAGTAAAGGCACAGATTGCTGGGTATTTATTTATTTGACCGTGAGCCAATGCTTTTTAATAAAACCGGTTAAGTGCGAGACCATATAATATAATACAAGAACACTTTATTGCAACAAAAATAAAAAATACAAAATAACTACAACAGAACTTTAAACGGAAACGGAATTTGGTATACAACCGGCGGAGACGCACACTATAAGTGTATTCCGTTCAATTAAATGTATTTACTTACTTTTAATCTGACTGGTACTATCAATATTGATGAAGCCAGTTTTATTTATATTTCAATTTCAAATAGAGTTGTTTACACTTCAAAAAATCGCTCGAATCCCATTTTGTGTATTTTTGGAGACTTGTAAATATGCAAACGATTGGTAACAATTTTATGCAAAAACGATTTCTATCAAATATTTTTCAAACAATCACCGAACGAAACCAACGAATGGCTCTGAAACCGTTATTTTATTAAACAAAAGGTTAAGTGCGAGCTGGGTTTGCGTTTAAGGGTTTTTTTTTTACAAGGTATTAACTTCCTAATATTGTAACAATCTAATGTTCACATAATTAAATTAAAATGCTTTTATAAAGAATTGCAATGCTTGGTGTATTATTAAATTAAAAATATGTGATGAAAAAAAGAACTCGCCGCAGGTAAAATTTTAACCATGTCCTAAGTGTGCTTCCACCTACCAACTTCACCACCGTAACTTCAATTCAAATCCTACCTATGGCGAGTTCTTAATCATCACATATTTTCAATTTGAATTAGCTCATATAGCTTCATGAGTTTTATTTTAATAGCTCCATGAATTTTGTTATTATTTTTATAAAATAACAAAAATATTTCAAGAGAAAACGATGATCAGTAAAAATATAAATAAGTAAAACTGTAACTTTCTTGATTTTTTATATAAGTACAGGTATTTCTATTGGAATTGAATCGTAACAAAGTTTCTTTTGTAAAAGGGTATGATAAAACAGGTCTGTATTTTTTTAATTAAATGTAAAGTTAACAAATTCGGCCGTGCCAGTAATATTCAGGCAGGCTACCCTATGTTCCAATTCCGTGCCGTTCAGTACTTAACCCTAAAAAAGGGGATTCGATTCTCAAATTGAATGCATTGTCATTATTTATAGGAAACATACGGAATGACCGCAAAATGGTTCAAATATAGGTCGAAAATTGAAAAGTAATTGAGGTTGAAACAATAACGTCGCTTTTGGCCTGGACTAAAATCGTTGTGTGTCAATTTGCGTTTCAGGCTTTATTTTCGGTTGAAACCACAAAGGGTATTGTATTGAATCTGACTCTTGATGATTCATGTTACCGACAAGCGGTTTTATGGTCCGCGAAGTTTAAGTAATATGTTTTTAATGCTTTTCCAGTGATGAGGTGAGGAGAGGCGGGTTATTCCTAACTGACCATACTGTAGACCACATAAATGTTGATGGTAAATGCGTTATATTTTTTAGCCATGCAATAATTTTCCCGAGCTCCTACTTGCTCTTCCCCGATTCCTCCAAGTGAGTTAAAATAAATTCCTGTCCTTCTCCAGCTTAAAAATGCTTTCGATCGGCAGCAGCATCGGAAGCACAAGAAGCCAAAGAGACTGCGCTCGCCAACCCGCCGGCCAAGCGTGGTGAGTATGGCAATATCGTCCCATGGAACGAGGAATTCTTATGGGAGCAACTTTTGTCCAGCAGTGGACTTTTTACGGCTTTTTTTAAATAATATAAGGCACGAAAACAATAGATGGTGAAATAATGTAATGTACACCATTTACTGATATAACTTACTCATCTTATTACAAGACTCAAGATAGTTTAAAACGATTCAACCAATCACAGTCAGTTTGGAAAATAATCACCTGGGAAATTTTGATATGATCTGTTGGCCATTAAAGAAACATTAAGATCGATTTTCTTTGCGATATCAGGCGGTGTTCATACTCCACGGAGCTCACTGCTTCCAGTAATAAAAACTGCCTACCTACCAACTTTTAAATGACGTCATTAAGGACTTTCATTATTACCAAATGCAGTAGTGCAGAGCAATAAAACTACTTCAACAAACAGTTAAATCAAATCAGAAAATCTATTTTTACGTAATCTTATAAGTCGTCTGCCTTCCATGCTGGTTTGAGCGACAAGAAAAAAACGTAGAATGTACCAGTTGCTTCTCTTCCCGCGCAGATCGTAAAAGCCGATCGAGGGAATGGGCAAATCTGACGAATCATATCAGTAGGCGATGCGACAAGCAACCCTTGGCTACTTTGTTTGCATTTTCCACCTATCGCCCACCAACATGCTAAACGTGGCTTTTATGTCTTAAAAACCTGGGCTTTGTCTACCCCGCAAGGGAAAAAGATGTTATACTATGTATGTATGTTTTCAGTCGTACATTATTATTAAATGAAGCGGCAGTGGGTTTAACGCGCGACCCATAAGCGAAATGTCCCGGGTTCAAACTCCGCCCAGCTCGATCTGAGCAAGTGAGTTTGCAGTTCAATCTGATGTAACTGCCTCCGTGGTCCAGTGGTTAAGGCGGTTGCCTGTAGACCCGGGGGTCGTGGGTTCGATTCCCACAGGAAGCATTCTTTGTTTAGTTCATTCCAGTTTGGTTGGGACATGGCAGGCTTAAATCACCTGATTGTCTGATAGTCGATCCCTCGGGAACAGTACTTTTATCCCAGGATAAAATGTACCCTATGTCCTTCTCAAAATTTCATTATGATTAGGTTCAGTAGTAAAAACGTCAAACAAACAAAACGTCAAAAAAAAAAACAAAGATTTAAGATGATCGGCATGAATAAAATCAAAAGAATTTTATACTACCTTGAATATACTATAAGTATTTTATTAAATTCTACCTAATACCTAGAGTCCTAGACAAAGAGAACCAGCATGTGTGGTTCACCGGCTTGTAAAGTGGTACAGCTTCACAGCTTCTTACAATGTTAATTTTATCTCTAGTGGTGTAAACGAAATCTCTATCTATGATATATTATACCAACGATAAAACCGGCATGTACACAAAACTGACACAGAGAAAGACACTATAGTTGCGAACAAAAGTTGTATATACACAGTTTGTTATAATGTTATTTTATCTCTAGTGGTCTAGACAACATTTGTATGTATTTATTGTGTTACCATCGATAAAGCCGGCATGTCTAGGTGTAAGCCGACATAAGTTGACTAGCTCCGTGGCGCAGCGGTCAACACGCCAGCCTGCGACACGGAGTGACCGGGTTCGATCCCCGGCCAGGTCAAAATGTAAAATGATCCTTTTCAGATTGGCCTGGGTCTTGGATGTGTATCTATATATGTATTTGTTATAAAATATAGTATCGTTGAGTTAGTATCCCATAACACAAGTCTCGAACTTACTTTGGGGCTAGCTCAATCTGTGTGATTTGTCCGTATATATTTATTTTATTTATATTTATAAAGGAGGATACTTTAATTGCGTACAAAAGTTCTATAGCTACACAGTTTGTTATAATGTTATTTTGTCTATAGTGGTGTAGACAAAATTTATATGCATTTATTCTGTTACCATCGATAAAGCCGGCATATCTACTGTGTAAGCCGACACAAAGGAAGACACTATAATTGCGTACAAAAGACGTGGAACAGCTTGTTGTAATATTATTTTTATCTCCAGCAGTGTAAACAAAATCTTATCGATTTATTCCGTAGGCACCGTTAGGAAAAACATTGCGAAAAGCAAAATGTTGGCAATTCATGCAAATATTAAAAAAATGCGAAACGCTGTCTGTTACCTCTTTACGCTTCAGCCACTAAACTGGTTTAGAGATAGTTTGAGGCCGGGGACAGACATTACCTTTCATGCGGAAAAAGGTGCTGTTCTCGAAGGATCTACATTTACGCAGCTAGTATATAACTTTAATTTTCTGGCAAATGCACACTATTCCTTACACCATGATTGATCGCTAAGATCGCTTCACATAGACTTCGCTTGGGTCCTAAGTAGTATCGTACTGCGAGCGGTGCGAATCGCATAGTTCTCTTTTTGAATGGGTCCATTACATGTTCATTTGGACCGTAGTAGAAAACAAAACAGATCTCTTTTTGTACCGAGTGAATTCGGACAAAGAAGGCACAAATAACAGGAAAAGCAAAATATTTTTTTATTTACGAGTACATAAAGCATGTGCCCAGTACAATGTTTCGGGCTATTGCACTGTAATGTTATTGAATTATTAACTAAGTAATCGTATTGATTTATTAAGTTAAAATAAATCATAATAGAACAATCTTCAAGCACGGGGACGTGCTTCTTCACCCCGTGGTCCGAATCGACGCATTCCAAAAGATGCCAGGGCCATTTGCACCGCTCCAACCACTGCGGTGCGATGCGAATGATCCCATTATCAAACAGCACTAGGGCGATTCGCGCCGCGCGGTCAGAATATCTCTTTGTTTGAAACAACTAAAGACACGTTGGGAAAGTAACATATAAGTAATCAATAGCTTAGCCAAAATGCCTTCTATTCAAGGATATTAATATTTTTTATTATTATCTATTATTAAGCTATACGCGTGGCAACTCTGCCAAAGTAATACTCCTCCGTGTGTGCTTATGCTAACGAATAGACGTGTAAAATTTGTTCACTGCATTTTATTTACATCTGCCCCTATCAAGTAAAATATCACAGTCCGCTACTCTCTGACTACAAGAGAAACGAACACGACATTAATGTCATTAGTTCAACACATCAGCCAGCATCTATAAAAAGCCGATGACCAACTTGTATAATCACGCGGATATGGCCGTCTAATGTTATTAACTTAATGCAGTACGGCTTCACGACACACATTAATCATCATTGTTTTATGACGTAATCGAAGTAGTAATTATTAAAAACCAGGAAATAACATAAGACAAATTTATGATATAACTAGCTTTTCCCCCGACTTTGTGCCAGCCTAGGACCCCGGGTCATTCGCTGATAATCTGCCTTTTTGAGGGCATAGTACATTACTCAGCGGCCAGCCAGCAAAAAGGCATTGACCACATCACTTGAGTCCGTCAAATGCCTCATTGCGACCAAGGCTTGTATGTTTTGTATGGTACTGTTCTCAAATAATGTGCGTAATTTCAAACAAAGAAGTAAAAAATTAACTTACAAAACACATTCATCACGACCTTCATTTGTTTTACTTTTTATTTGTAAGCCAGTATGAATTTTAAACAATACCTTTGAAAAGTTACCTCCTGAAAAGTTACTTGCCTTATTTCGGAGCAAACCGGACGTTCTATTTTAAATTACTCGACAGATATAAGATTTCATAGTAATTTTGATGGCCGGTAAAACCGTAAAACACTATGATGGATTTTCATACATACTTTGCTGGCGTGTATTTGATCAGTACAGCTGCTGTTTGAGATAAATCGACATTCAATTTATCTCAAACAATCAAAAGGTTACGAAGATAATGTTAGAATATCCAAGCATGTTTAAGAAAAAAGAAATTGAATCTGTCCATTTTTGTAAATTTTAATTAGAATATTTACATAGTTTTATATCAATGTTTTATTTAGGGTTAATTGCTAACCGACTATGATGACTGAACATTGTCATTAATTTAAAAAATTGGATATTTGAGAGAAATAGAAAGAAATAATATAAAAAGACAAATGATTTTGACCTTTAAAAAAAATCTATGCAAAATTTACGACTGTAACTTTATTTTACTTATAAATTCCCAGCTTAAAATGATACAAGTATGTTTCATTCAAGTAAAGCTAGTCAACAGTAACTACTCTCACGGCAATATAAGTGAGCTTCAAAGCCGGTAAAATGCAGCTTTTAGCGAAAGCTGAGGCTGAGGGTTTGCAGAAATTGGTTAGCTCCGTCTCAGTAAGGTTTTAAAGAAATGCAATATATTCTACTACGAGTTCCGGGCGGCGAACTCGAACTGAAAATCCTTACTAATATTATACAAGAGAAAGTCTGACTATCGCCTCTTTATGCTTCAACCATTGAGCCGATTTAAATGATAGTTAGTTTGGGGCCTGGGGAACGATACTTTACATAGAATACTTTTCATTGTTCAAATGGTCGCGAGGGATCGACACATACGCGAGCGGAGCCGCGGGCAACAGCTAGTCTACAATATTTTTAAAGGGTTTTTTGCATTTTCAACGCTTTTCTCCTACACTCTTATTAAATGAAATAAGATACGGTAAAAAAATCCCGCCTGCGTGGATTTATTTCACTATATCTTATTTTCTTAATTAAGTAAGTGAAAAACCTACAGGTTTCGGACAGGAATGTTGGAACTTAAATACTGAGTACATTTTTATTTACAAAGAACATTGACCGTCAAGCCAGTCACGATACTTTTAAACTCGCTTTTTTACTATATTCAACTGGAAATGATGTGCTATAATCATATTTCATTCAGAGATTTTTTATGGTATATAAAAATTCGGAAATCCGATGGGTAGCAGCGTCAGAAGCAGAAGAAGCTCAAGAAACTGCGCTACCCAACCCGCCTACCAAGCGTGGTGGGTGTGGCAATATCATCCCAGGTAACGAACAATCCGTGGGTAAGCCCTTTGGCCAGCAATTGACTTCTTACGGATGAATTAAAATGAGTGAGTGACAAAACTTACCGTCAGGTGATATGGGAGACAAATGCCTACTTCAATATTTAGTAAAAAAAATACACAAAAAAAAATATCTTTCTAAATCCTTCCATCTTTATCTTTCCTTGGCCATCAAACTTACCAACAGTTGAAATCTTATGAAAAGAAAAATGAAAAAAATCTATTTAAGTCGGGATAACCCAGGCCTTATTTTCAGAGTTAATTCTACCAGTAATTTTGTTCATCTAAGAGTACTGTTAGTGAGTATTCATTTTATTTAGAATGACTCCACACTTAATGGCAATATTATACGACATACGAACATCAGACAAAGGCTTCCCCCACTGCCGCGCTCAATAGGCCGCGGCTACTTGTTGAGCGCTATCTCCCAGCTTTTGTCTCATTTGCCTCTTGTGCTCACAACAGCCACAATAGTTTTACGTTTTACTAGACATATTTCCATTATTATATTCAGTGTCTGTAGCGACAAATTTTTCATAAATACGTATACTATATCACGTTTTTTTCCCTTGCGGAGTAGACACCCAGGTTTATAAGACCTAAAAGCCACGTTTAGCAAATTGGTGCGTTTAGGAAAATGGAATCAGAATAGTGATAGGTTGCTAGCCGCATCGCCTACTTAGGTACATGATTCCTTAGATTTTCACCCATTTCCTCGATCGGCTTTCACGATCTGCGTGGGAAGAGAATCAGCTGGTCATCATCATCATTTCGTGTAGGTGACACGCTCAATCGACCATGCACACCCTGGTGTCAGAGTTCTTCGGAACCGCCTCTCGGCCTCTGACGTAGTTGGATTACCAGATGGCAGCCGGGTCCTTTTTATTATTATCAGACAATCAGGTAATTCAAGCCTGCAATGTCGTAACCAAACTGGAAGCAACTAAAAAAAAAAGTATGCTTCCCGTGGGAATCGAATCCACGACCCCCGGGTCTACAGGCAAACGCCTTAACCACTGGACCACAGAGGTAGCTGGTACATCGTACGTTTTTACTATTCTCCCAGACCAATTTGAAAGACAAATTTTAATGCGCGCTTGGGAATTTGGGAATGACATGTCTACTACCTTTATTTTTTAAAATCATTCATGTATGTTGACAAAATGGAAATATGCTCATGTCTCCACAACGTAGAATGATAGAGACAAAGACTTGTGAAATGTGAATGACCTCGCGTAGCAAGAATTTTTTACAGATGGAAACAGATAACTAGGGGGACAGACTGGAAGACAAACATTTATTTAGAGCAGCCGGCAACTGCAGAAACTGGAACCTACTCTAGATTCTAAATATAGTCATATGTTCTTTTTCAAGTTTTTCATTAATTTACCAATATAGATACGTTTGTAAATTATCTTTTCTAAAATAAATAAATGGGTATCTCTTGGATAGGCATGTAACATCCTCGTCTTTATCGTCACTTACCATCAGATGAGATGGGAGGCAAATGGGTACTTCAATACTAAGTAGAAAATAAATATAAAAAAATAAAACTAAATCGTTGAAAAACGATGTGGTTCAAAATTAACAGACACACAAATCATAAAAACTGGCTTAGGTCTTTTATGTTATTCTTAAGATGAGACTGAATAATTTTTAAAATTGGACACATGCATCGCTTAGACCGTCATATATTTCTGTTTTTTTTTTAAATTATCTATGCTAAATCAAAAAGTTACTAGCGAATATACATTCGAATAATATAATTTAATTTGAAGACAAAATAATTAATGTCAGTCAATTAAAACTACTTGCTGACTTTTGATTATGAGAAATTTCAAATATATAGGTCGTGGCGAAACCTTCGTCTAGCACATTCTAAGCATATTCTTTTATCCAATACCTCGATATGTTTTATTAACACTAGACGGAAAAAAGTATAAGAAAGAAGAATCTGCTAAGAAACAAATGACAGTTGAATATAAGCATACATTCTCATACATGACTCACACGAACTCACAATACAACGAACAAAAAACTCAAAAAGGCCCTTAGTACCGCCTGCTTGAGATTCGGCGCGCGTGCCACCAGAGCGGGCGGTCGAGCGACAACAGTTGAAGGAATCGTTCCCCGGTTAACACTTATTGGTCCACATGTTTCAATTGATTCCCTCCCAGGATACGGCCTCTAATATCCTGCCTTTACCGCACGTGACACTATTGTAAAAGAGCTTTTTTATAATTTTAGTATTTTTATGACAAGGGAACAAAGGATGAAAGGTTCTTACACCAAAACCTAAAATATAGTAATGGAAAGCTTTTTCTGTACAATAGAAACTAACAAAACTCTTTAAGAACGTAAAACTGATTTAATATGGAAAAGTAAGAAATAAGGGACGATATGATTCTAAAATTAAATTAAATATTCTAAAATTAAATATTATTACACCTATAGGTTATTAATTTGTTTTTTATTAATAAAATTTTGGAATCACTTTAATTTTATCATCACTTTAATTTATCAATTTGATTTTAGAAATTTAAACTAAATATTATTATACCTATAGGGTATAATTAAATGATATGTAATTTAATTTTAGAATCACGGTTTTACTCACGTTTTAATCGGATTCGCCGACTAGTTTCGGTCTGTTACGCAGACCACCACTTTGCAACCAGTACTTAAAATTTTGGGAAAATCTAATAGCAATAGTAAGAGGTATCGATACGGCCAGCTCGCTTCATGCTAATGTTCTCGTTATATGGTACTCAGGAAACGGTGAAGACACACACAACACCACAGGCAACAACCGCTGAAATTTCGGCACCCCTACCATCAGTCATTTTCACAGAACGTGTTATCTTTAGCCGCTATGACAACAAATTAAAATTAAACACATACAAGAAGCCACCAAGAAACTTGTTTTCTTGGTGTTATTTTTCGATTTAGTCAAAGTTGATATTCATTTCTTATTGACCCTTTAAACCACAGATGATTAAGTACCATAGTGTCTATCATGCTAAAACTAGAGTTTGGTAAATCAGACATTGTTTCGCGCAGCACGGGCAGCGGCAGAAGCGGTGGGCGACGGGCGATGGGGCCCTCAGTGCTTTGAGAGAAGATGGAGGGAAGCGAAACCGTGTCACCCCTAACAGTCGCCCCAATAATGGTTTTCGTAACAGACAGACACTAAGTAAAACTGTGATTCTATAATGGATTATATTAGTAATATATTACTTTGTTTAGGGGCATGATAAAAACAGAAGGGTGGAAAGATTCATTTAATTTGCTCTTTCTCACTGGCTCATGATTAATTCATCAAACCTTAATCCGTAAGGAATATAAATAAAACCGGCCAAGAGTGTGGGTTAAAGGGTTGACCTAAGGGTTCCGTACAATATTTAACTACAAAATCCACGCTTTCTGTATAAGGGCGCTTACAATCTCTTCCATGCCACCTCCCTTGTGAGGTTAACCAAACTCTAGATCTAGCATGATAGACACTATTGTACTTAATCATCTGTGGTTTAAAGGGTCGGTAATAAATAATTATCAACTTTGACTTAATCGAAAAATAACACCAAGAAAACAAGTTTCTTGGTGGCTTCTTGGTGGTTTAATTTTAATTTGTTGTCATAGCGGCTAAGAATAACACGTTCTGTGAAAATGTAATTATTCCTATCTGCCTAATATGGTTAGTAATAGAGTCCCGTTTTTACCCTTTGGGTACGGAACCCTATAAACATCGCATTAGTGCTAAGTTCACTTGAGGTCTTGAGGTTTTCCACACCAAGGACACTTGTGTGGCTCTTTGAGAGTGTAGAAGACATTAACATTTTCTTTCTCAATACAACTTCTTCTTCTTCTTCCTCGCCTTTTCCCTATTTGGGGTCGGCTCTGTATGTCAACTCTCTCCATAATTTTCTATCCTTAACCATATCAAAATTTACCCTCCATTCCTTCATATCCCCTGACACATTCAATCCACGTCTTTCTTGGCTTCCCTCGTCCTCTACGTCCTTCTACTTCTAAATGGATTCTTTTTGCCAGATGTTCGGCATCTCTCCTTTCTACATGTCCATACCATGTTAGATGTTGGCTTTTTAATTTGTCAACTACCGGTGCGACTTTCAATACAGCTTATTAGTTGCAATACAGCAAGACCGGATGGTGAATAAAAGGCTTAATTCATTCAACTATTTCATCAGCTGAATCTTCCTGATCACAACAAGTAGAGCAGGTAGCGATTATATGCATAGTTTCAGTATATCTACTTTAAAGTATGGTTCCCGTGGGTTCGACTCCCACGGGAAGCATACTTTGTTTAGTTGCTTCCAGTCTGGTTAGGACATTGCAGGCTTGAATCACCTGATTGTCTGATAATGAAGATGATTCCGTGGACAGGCGGTTCCGAAGGACTCTGACACCAGGGTGTGTATGGTTGATTGAACGTGGCACCTACACGAAATGATGATGATGATGATCTACCTTCAAGGCATTGAAATAAAAGAGATTGCATTTCTGTACCTTCTGTGTTTCGTGACAGAGGTTTGAGGAATTTGAATACTTGTTCGGACACAATGAACTCAATCAAACTTGGTGGAACTCGGATCATCCGAACATAACTGAATACCACATTTTGGAGTAAAACAAGTTAATGCTATCTACTCAACAGATGTTTTCTGAGATAATAAATAGGTAGAGTTAAATGCTAAATCCTAACTATATTAATCCTTATCCTTACTAATATCCTTACTAATATTATAAATGCGAAAGTGAGTTTGTTTGTTTATTTGTTTGTTACGTTTTCACGCCGTAACTACTGAACCGATCATCATGAAATTTTGCATACAAGTTCTCTGGAGTACGGAGAAGGACATAGGCTACCTTTTATCCCGGGAAAAAGTACTATTCCCGAGGGATCGACATTGACGCGGGCGGAGCCGCGGGCGAAAGCTAGCTTTTGCCCGCGGCTCCGCCCGCGTTAGTGTCGATCCCTCCGGAACAATAGAATTTCCCGGAATGAAAACCCTATGTCCATCCCCGGGCCTCAAACTACATACATACCAAATTTCATCCAGATTGGTTTAATGGTTGAAGCATGAAAAGAAGCCAGACAGAGTTACTTTAGCATTTATAATATTAGTATGGATTTAACAGCACTATAAAAGCAAACTTTTAATTAAAACGAAAAAAAAATGTTATACCAAATATCGTTAAAAGTTACAAAACAAATTATAATTCTAATATTCACAACTCATTGGGATGAGTTGACTTGAGAGTGGTTTGTCTGAGAGATAAAATTCTAAAATTATACTTCCATTAATTAATTTTAAGGTTGTTGTAAAACTCAATAGCTCAAATAAGTATTGTTATTATTCTCCTTATTTTATACAACGCCTTCTTCAGTAATAAACGAATACAATAAATACAACAATTCATATACAAATCACCATCAATTCGAGTAGGTGTCACGGTCAATCGACCATGCACACCCTGGTGTCAGAGTTCTTCGGAACTGCCTCTCGGCCTACGGCTTAACGTGCCTTCCGAAGCTCGGAATCATCTTTATTATCAGACAATCAAGTGCTTCAAGCTTGCAATGACCTAACCAAACTGGAAGCAACTTAACAAATAAATAAATATATACGGACAAATCTCACAGATTGAGCTAGCCTACAAGTAAGTTCGAGACTTGTGTTATATCCCATAACACAAGTGTCGAACTTACTTTGGGACTAACTCAACGATACTATATTTTATAACAAATACATGTAGGTATAGATAAATATCCAAGACCCAGGCCAGTCTGAAAAATATCATTTTCCATCATGACCTCACCGGGATCGAACCCGGGCACTTCGTGTCGCAGGCTGGCGTGTTAACCACTGCGTCACGGAGCTCGCCGAAATAAATGCTCGGGTGCAAATTATACATTTTGTATAATTACAAAGCTAGTTTGATATAAAATATAGTATAATTGAAACAGTATCCCATAACATACTCTCTCGGACCGGCTCAATCTGTGAGATTTGTTCTAATATTTATATTTATTACCCATCTAAGTGAGAATCCTCCGGGTCGTCTTATTTTTATGCTAAAAACAAGAATTGTAATAAATTTTCGTGACACATAATGCATGGTTTAAGCCATCATTATGATTTGTATCAAGTATGGCTTTAATTGCTTAATAGTGTGATAGCACACCATAAAATTACCTCGGGGAACTACTTACATTAACTTTTAAGAGGTATTGTTTCGTTTCCGGAGACTATTAATGTTTAAGGTTGCCACGCCTGGAATGTGGGGTGAATAAGATAGTACGTTATATGTCACTGTAAAGTAATACTAAAGAATGTATAGCTTGTACCTATTTTCTACATAAAATAATTTATAAAGTCTGGAAATTATTATAGCTATTAGAACTCTGACACCAGGGTGTGCATAGTTATTGACCGTGTCACCTACACGAAATGATGATGACTATAGCTTAATGCTTAATGCTCAGGTGGACTGATCAGATCTGAACAACCTTGGGCACCGATTTACACAATGTTTTTCATTCGGCCAAAGAGAGGGACAAGTGGCGAACAATTGTCCGGAACAAGATCACCCCACAACTAGGGAATCACGACCCTCAGTATTGAGGATAACGACGCGAGTAGGAGGATAGTTTAATGCATATCTGTAAGGTCAGAGGTGTCATAAGGTGAGGGGTCGCATTCTCAACTGCCTGTCCGATGGTTGCAAGTTTGACATCGGCCCAGCCCCCCAAGCTGCTACTTGCTTCCTCCATTCATCCGAGTGATTAGTATCGTAACACCTTTCATTCCTTCCCCAAATCCAATGAATTCCTATTCATTCCCAGCTTGAAAATGCTTCCGATGGGCAGCAGCGTCGGAAGCACAAGATGCTAAAAAAGATTGCACTCGCCAACCCGCCTGCCAATCGTGGTAAGCACGGTAATAGCCTCACATGGTACAACTCCTTGGGAGAGGCCCTTGTCCAGCAGTGCCTCTAAAATCTACACAATTCCGTGATTTATATTTCTTTTATAAAACCTTATATTACTTTTATTTAAAATGTAATATTTATACTACCTACTATAGTTTAAGGATTAATAACATACTATTGGATCAAAGATTTATTCTAACCTATATTGTCCCATTGCTAGGCCAAGGTCTTTCTCATTTCCCTAGATCATTAAATGATCTAAGCAAATTTCCCTCTTGTCTCTTTGCCCAATGCACACAAAAAAACATATATATATGGTATGATTGCACGCAAAACATCGAGGTCATCGCGCGATCGCTTCCTAGATATCTGAATATGTGAAAGACTAGCAGTCGCCCGCGGCTCCGCCCGCGTCAACGTTGATCCCTCCGGATTTTTCCTGGGATACTATGTACAGTCACGGACAAAGATACCTGACCAGGCCCTCTACCTATATCTTGAAATATCTCTTAAACTATAAATAATAATAACATGAACATTTATATTGAGAGTGAATTTATTAAAATCTTTCTGTAAATACATTTTCATGTTATTATTATTCATTAAATTATATTATATTTTTGACTAGCTCCATGGCGCAGCGGTCAACACACCAGCCTGCGACACGGAGTGACCGGGTTCGATCCCCGGCCAGGTCAGGTATCTCTGTCCTTGACTGTACATACATACATTATATCATATGTGGATTTAGTGTACACATTATATCCTTCTCAGTACTCCAGACAACAGGCATGCAAAATTTAGATAGATAGATAGATAGCGTTTATTTTACGAAAACTGCATCACACACAACAAAAGACATAAACAAAGACATGCTTACATTATTATACATTAGAAAACTTAAGCTAAATCAAACATAAAAATAACTATATGTATGTGCTGCAGTAGTGCAAAAAGGGCCAAAACTCAGCGTGCTTGGCCATAAAGACGGCACACTGGTTTTCAGTTTCAGCCTGAAATGAGGAGACGCAAGTGCAGATCTTATAAAACTTTAATTAAGGCTTGTGTTTATTCAAACGTAGGTAATTCATATATTTATATATATAGTTAATTAATTATAATAGTGATGTAAACTATAATCACATTATAAAAATTTCATGATGATCGGTTCTGTAGATAGGGCGTAAAGGCAAACAGACAAAACAAACAAACTCACATACCTATATGTGCAACTGTGTAATGACGTCAGTAAATGTCCGCTTATTATTCAAAGTCGCGAATATCACGCTTGTCGCAATCCTCAATTGGTTTCTAAGGCGCGGGCAATTGAGAGCAATGGATTTGACCTCGCAGCGTCGCTAGGGACTGATGCGTTTAGTAGTCATTCTTATGAAGAAATCATGCACTTGTAACTACGCTGTGAAGAATAAAAAGAAAATCATCACTATTGCACATCGAAATTCACTTTAAAAAACCGGCCAAGTGCGTGTGAGGCACGCGCAGTGTAAGGTTCCGTAGTTGCGAATGCCACCTCGAGTTCACGCCTCTCGGTTTAGCGACTAAAAACGTCTAAAAACGAGCCCACATGGTGGTGATAACTGACGAAAGAGTTATAAAATCCTACTGCTTCACAAGATAAATTAAAATAAATATTATCTGTTTGAATACCACCGGGAGTAGAGGCATACGCTGGTAACAAGATTTCGTAGGTATAATTACCGATACCCGATCGCAGATAGCCACCGACGTATCGTACCGCCAAGCGCCGCGCGCCATTGAACGTAAACACATTGCCATTAATTTAGCTATTATTATTATTAATACGTTTTGATTTTATATTTCTTAACTTACGTGGTTCTTAAATTTATATTCAGTAGTTGGTTAACGTAACTTAACTTATTAAAATAGTCTTAACTAAGTTTCAATTAAAATTGTATGAAATTTTACTTTTCCGAGTACATTTATAAGTTGGTCGACTATAACTCTTAAATTCGTAAACTCTACTTAGCTTTGATTGTTTTCCTTTAAACTTCATTATATATACTATTGCCCTGAATGTTTTCACCTGTTCATATAGAACCATTTAGTAGAAAGAGGGGAGGGACATTGGACTCTAGCAAAAATTTTCACTATAAAACCAAATGTTTCAGAAACGCATGAGTGAATAGAAAAATAATGTTCACAATGTTGGGTTAGCCGAGAAAAAAAATTTGGGCGTCAATTTTTTTCTCGGCTAACCCAACATTATTCTGTACGGAGATACCATAGATTTTTTAAGATTTTATTTTACCACTTTTCGGCATGTTTAATATACCATACCAAATTACAGCTTCGTAAAACCGCGGACGAACAGACGGACAGACATGGCGAAACTAAAGGGTTGTTTACTACGAATCCCTAAAAATGGTTTTAGTTCTAAACACAAGAATACCTACATGTAAGTAGTTTTACTACATAGTTAAGTTTTCTTGACCTTTCAACGACCAAGCGGCCCGTTCGGGCTGCATAACAATAGAAAATCCATTGCGTCTGCGATTCTCGCGCTTGATGGGATTTATAAAATTTTCCGAGCTACTTAATATTTTTATAACCCTCTCCTGAGAATAACAAACACGATAAAAAAGAATTATTCACACTTGATGCCATGATCAAGGGAAATAAGGATTCATTTTTATATTATAAAGATGAGCATAGTATATAATTTGTATAGTAGGTACTTGTGTAAATTACTTTTTACTTAGCAGAAGAAGACTGATTTATAATCATAGATTAAACAAAAAAAATACGTCTTGTAATGCTAACCTTTTGGCGCATAGCACACCGCTCAGTACAAACATCAAGGCTTAAGTCGTCCTCGATCAATCATTACTTTATATAATTAGCATTAAATTAAATCCTTTCTCTGTTCTGTTTCACGCTTCACGCTAATGACACGCGACATTTGTCACTTCCTCGTGAAACAGTTTGAGATGATTAATTGTCATGTTATTATTAGCATTCGTTTAATCACTAAGCGATATGTGATTTTGATTTAGGTTTGATGTAGATTCGCAAGACAGAAGTAAATTTTTGAAGAATAGTATTGTTTTCTCGTGCCGTGATGGCTAAATGTTTACTGGTTCATTTTGAATCCCTAGGCAGTATATGAATCTCAGAATTCAAAATCGTGGGACAAAAGAAGAAAACCGCTAACAAAGTTTGCGTCTTCCCTACAAATTCACCGATTCTCGAGACTCGTCATAGAAAGTTAACTAGCTGTTTCAATGAAAAGTAAAAACTTTTATCGTTTACCATCTTTTCAAATGTTGTTTTTATTTTGAAATAAAAAAACCAGCACATCGAAATTCACTTTAAAAAAACCGGTCAAGTGCAAGTCGGACTCGCGCACGAAGGGTACCGTTATCTATAAAAACGGCAATAAAATAATGTATGTTGTATGGGAGCCCCCCTTTGATATAAATTTTATTTCAATTTAATCATTTGTTTTGTAAGTGAATATAAAATAAAATATTCCATGAATATTTCAAGTGTCTACCGGTTGCCGTTATCAATATCGAGTAAAAACAAGCAAAAAAATCACGGTAGTTGTATGGGTGCCCCCTTAAATATTTATCTTATTCTATTTTTTTGTGTTGTTACAGCGGAAACAGAAATACATCATCTGTAAAAATTTAAATTTTCTAACTATTAAGGTTCATGAGATACAGCCTGGTGAATGACGGATAGACAGATAGACAGACAGCAGAGCGATATTTATAGGGTCCCGTTTTTACCCTTTGGATATGGAACCCTAAAAATTAAGTAAATATAACAAGCTATAATATATGTAATTTAAAATTTATTTCAAAAAAATAATAGTTTTTTTTTTAAGATTTTTCTTTAAGACGAGCACTCAAATGTTTGGTACCTTCGCTCGGCAAAGGACTGATCAAGTGCGCGCAAGGGATAGCGCTTGGCGGTTTAGCCCGTGAATGATGAGATAGGAGATAGTCTCGAGTCGCTCAAAGAAAAAAACGTAAGCGCCAAATTCGTTATTTCTATTTTATATAAAATCAGACCGGTTAATTGTATTTTCATATTTAAATTTTGATGAATTACTAATAACCTATCTTTTAGTCTAAAAATCATTATTTCATTCGTCGCATTTGAGCTACAATAACAAAAACTCAGCGAACGAAGACCATTTTTCAAAAAATATTTCTATCGAGAATATTTTATCAAAACGTGTTTTCATCTTCAATTTTTGGAGATGAAATAGTCAAAAATCATATTACTTAGATTTGAAACTCCTAATTTAAGTATTTTGCGAGATAAATAAGGTTCAGAACGACCTTATTTACAGTGGTATCGCCTTAACTAGATTCGAATGTTTTAAACTATCTGTCGCAGTTCAAATAAAAGCTAGAAACATAGGCTGGGAAACATTCGCATGTGTAAGTTGTTAGCGTTATTTAATATTTAGGGATTGAGAATATTAGTGAAGAAGACAATACAGGTAAACTGAATAAAACACGGATATAAAAAACTGACTTTTACTAAATTTAGAAAATGACCTACGGTTCAAATAAAAGCTCTGGCTTTATATTTAAGAAGGCTATATCTCTTCCATGCTTGTCAAGAAAAAACATAGAATGTACCAGCTGCTTCTCTTCAGCCCGAGGGAATGGGCGCAAATCTAAGGAATCATGTAAATAGGCGGTGCGGCTAGCAACCTATCACTAAATTGATTCCGTATTCCATCTTTAAGCCCATCAACTTGATAAATGTGACCTTTCGGACTTATGGCCTAAGGTTCCGTCTACCCCGTAAGGGATGAAGATGTGATACTATGTATGTATACTTAAGAGAAGGCGAGCAAAACATTGCCAAAAAGGCTAACCTTGACAAAAGGAATAATAGAATTCATTCGTGTACAAACAAAATATTATTTTTAATGTCCATTTCAGGGTATCATTTGTCATCCGGGTTTTCTTGCCCAACCGCCAGTGATGTATGACCACAGCCCGGTCTTTGACCCTCCAGGATAGAGAATTATTTCCGACGTCCCTTTTCACCCCTTAACTGTTTTTCAATTAGGTATGTGATTTTCTTTAAGTGGTCACCCCATTTTATGCCTGTCAAGGATTCGTTCGTATATGGATTTTTTAACGTCTTTACGTCTTATAAAACGAAGAACGCCAGATGCACGCACGAAAACGGTCACGTTCCGTGTGCAAGCGAGAGTGCGGAACAAGCGATAACGCTTGGCCCGCGCTCGAACGAGAGACACGATCGGCCTTAGCGTTCGGCTTGTGAGCCTTGTGACGCATCTATCTCTCTTCCATCGTTATCACGTAAAATTATTCGTCCTTAAACCGACCTTACAAGTATTTTTTTTAAGTGAACTAATTGTAAAGTATCTTGCCTCGTCCTAGCCTAAACATGGGCATTACCGGCAGGCATTAAGTCCAGACTCAAGATTTGCCAGACAGCGATGGAGCGAAGTGTCCTAGGAGTCACAAGGATGGACAGAATCCGTAATATGTTTACACTTCGCTCAAAGACATGTATGTATAGTCGATGTGGGGCGCAAAGCCGCAAGGTTAAGATGGGATCGCTGGGCCAACGTTGCAACGAAGTGGTATCCAGAAGGAGTGATAATATGCGCAGGTTTAATTAAGAATGGTCAGAGATGGCTCAGGATAGGAATTACTGGAAGGAAATGGGGGAGACCTTTGCCCAGCCGTGGGAGGTTAATTAAAAAAAAAAAAAAAAAGTAACTATATATTCATTCATTCATTTCGAGTAGGTGTCACGGTCAATCGACCATGCACACCCTGGTGTCAGAGTTATTCGGAACCGCCTCTCGGCCTCTGACGTGGTTCCTTTAACGACTACCAGATGGCAGCCGGGACCACCGGCTTAACGTGCCTTCCGAAGCACGGAATCATCTTTATTATCAGACAATCAGGTGATTCAAGCCTGCAATGTCCTAACCAAACTGGAAACAACTAAACAAAGTATGCTTCCGGTGGGAATCGAACCCACGACCCCCGGGTCAACAGGCAAACGCCTTAACCTCTGGACCACAAAGTGTGGTGTAATATATATTTACATCGTGTACCCAAACAGGTGTGTAATTTTAGTCGCATGGCGAAAGGGAACAATAGCGTACTTTGTAGTCAGAGGTCTTGACTTGACCTAAATCCAGGCACTGAGCTAGCTCGGTAATTAAATATTTATGGAGTAATTAAGTAGACAGTTCGTTATTTTTGGAATGGCGATACGGTATCAGTACGCCGAAATAATACTTATAGTTCGTATATAATTGTATAATCGACGGTATTAGGTTTAATAATAACTTTGGCTTAACAGCCCAAAGTAGTATTATATATTTTTTGAATAAATATACATATAATAATAAAGAGGAAAGATTTGTTTGTTTGTATTCGCTGCAAAACTTCTGGATCGATTTGAAAAATTCTTTCACCATTAGAATCCTACATTACTTACTTATATTTATTTATTTTATGAATTATAATATTTTCTTATTATTAAAAAAAAAAAGCTAGACATTGATCTTACAAACACCCTATAAATTTGGTATCTGATATGCTCACCTAAACCTATGATAAGTACTTAAGTTATACCATAAGAATGAGCTTTCATAAAAGCTGACATTTTCATACGAAGCTGATAAATACTAATATAGATAACACAATGTTTCGTGTCATTGACGCCACGTATACGAAAGACTTGATTGATTCAATCGAGTCCAAACTCTGCGGAGAGGGGAGTGGAGGGGAGAGAAGCAATTGTTCAATTGATCACGTATCATTGAGACGACGCGCTGCGGGCGGGACGCGACAATATGCCCTGGTATGTTCCACTCCAACGTGTAGCGATGCAGACACATGGATGTAGAGTATCACAGAGTAGAAATCCTTACGAATATTATAAATGCGAAAGTGAGTTTGTTTGTTACGCTTTCACGCCGTAACTACTGAACCGATCATCATGAAATTTCGCATACAAGTTCTCTGGAGTACGGAAAAGGACATAGGCTACCTTTTATCCCGGGAAAAAGTACTATTCCCGAGGGATAGACATTGACGCGGGCGGAGCCGCGGGCGAAAGCTAGTATTTTATAAGTTAAATTCTAAAACGGTCAAAACATGTCGGTGATACTTAGAGTTAAACTGTAAGACGGTATCAGCGACATGTTTCAGCCTATACAGAAGGCCATCTTCATGGCGAGTGTGAAGGTCATCACGGCCCGGCCGTGGTGGGGATAAAATATATTCATCAGCGACTTATAATACGTGAGTTAACCGTTGTTTAAGAGTTTAATTATATGTCGCGTAAGTTTTAATAATATAATTTTATAAGTTTTTTGAATAGAATAAGTAGATAGTAATACCAATTTCATACAACACTTTATGATAGCTGAAATTGGAGGAGCTAGATGGCCCAGTGTGTGTCAGCATTATTTCTATTTACATATGTTAAGCAATTTCGGGCTTGGTCCCCATTGGGGTGGGTGGCCTCCGTGCCTTGCCAAGGCACATAAGTCATCGGTCCCGGCTGCCATCGTTGATGAAAGTCGAGAAGCTATGTGGGATGACCTTAGCTTAAAATAATGCGACTCCAGTACTGGCCTCTTACACAAACGAAGAACAAACAACAACATAAATAAGTAATACCTCTCACGAAGTTACCGATCGGCTATTTTTTGAATATTGATCCTAGTCGTATTTCTTGGGGAAGAATCTTCCAGAACCATTGACTAACTTTGCCCTGGTGTTTAAATTAAATAACCTACTTGTTCGTGAGATATCATATAGAAGGACGAATAAGAAAACAAAAATAATAAACGCTATTGTAATACTTAAACTCTAAAAAACATGATATCTTTCAAATGAACTCAACATTATATCTTGAAAAGAAACAAAAAATGTTTTCACAAAACGGATCCAAGTGAAGATAAATATGGAGGTCACATTTTATCCGGACTAAAATCAGAGCCATCCCAAAGGTATAAAGTATCAGTAAAATATGTCGCTAAACATTTTATAAACGGCTATAAAATTCAATTCGACCGGCTTATTGCGGGTTTGACATCAAAGATAGTTGGGAATGGGCTATATAGCGAGATAATGAAAAGGGACGCCCGTAACAGGACGGAACCCTTAACAGAGCAATGGGGCACGATATGAAGAATGTTCCGTCTATGATACAGACAAATTAGTAAATGGACAACGTACTAGGACACTTGCCTTGCATGTACTCGAATGTTCAGAATTCAATTAGGATAACAGTGAATGACAAAAATTTTAGGCACTATCGTGTTCCACAGGGCAGAACCAACGGTCCCGTCATCTATGGAATCCTCTGATTTCCATATTACTAATGGACCTTGGTTGGTGCAGGTAGACTAGTATTGCTTCTCACACCTAAAACACAGATAATGTGTTCAGGATATATATTTAGTGTAGGACGGTATTAAATACAAATAAATAAGGTTCTTGTATTCAGCGACTAAAGTCAAATTTCTTCTGTGTAATCAACGGAACGTTAAATCAATAAACGAATATGTTCATAACGAATATGTTCAAAACACGTAGAGGAATTCTAACTAAACGTTCCGAAACGCTAGCAGTATTTCGATTTTGCATATATTCAAAAATATATAAAAAATAAAAATTTGACGTTCATTACAGATACAAGTATCCAATTTTGAATAAAAATCTATGGCTTTTTTTGACTTGCCTACAAGAAGAAAACACGTAACTGAATAATTGTATTAATGACCACACGTGAAAGGGTTATTGAAAAATCCGGATATTATCGAAAACCCTTAATAATCTTAAGCTAATTTCAAATGTCGCTACCTAAAATATGTTGAATCTGTTGCAAAAAACAACCAAAACCACATAATGAGTCTCTGATGTACAAGCCTTAGCATTACTTACATTATCTATTTTTATAATATCCATGATTCCGTCCATACAAAGTTTTGCTCGTTATAATCTACCCGCGCTAATGACACAAAACAGACCTTTTTGCGCGATGCGGTCATTCGTCTTCCGAGTGCCGACGTGAGCACTCATGGCCGACGTTTGAACCAACAACGACTAATATGTATATGGATTTTGATTCGAATTTCAAATAATTATTTTTTCTAGGTTAAATTTAATTTGCCTCCAGAAGAAAAAATAAATACGCAGCGTATGTTTCTTTCACTGTGGTGATGGCATGGTAACCTATCTATATATAAGTTATAGGTACAATCACATAGCCTATGATGAGTAAGACGCCAAATCAATACTAAGACAATTACTTTTGATTTCAAATATTTTTTGAGAAAATTATGTTATCCGTGAATACTCAAATGGCGTGAACACCGATCCGTACATTGCGAAAAGGTCATGAACGTCTTTTTATTATAAATGTACACTTTTAGAATCAAAAACTTTACACTTTACTAATTCAATGTGAAAGTAAAAGTAATTTTATGAAATGCAAGTAAAATGTAAATATTTAGATTTTTAAAGTGTACATTTCAATAAAAAAGACGTGCTCGTATCAAGATTGTTTACATGTTTTTAAATACCTAAACAAACAGAGTATAGCTGAAAATAACAATAAAATAAAAAGAAACCCGATTACGAAACGATTTAATTGCCATGTCTTTCTGACACTTGTCAAAGAAGTTTTCACGAATTAGACAATTGGAATTTCTGCAAAAACAAATTATTGACCTTTCGATTACGCTGCTATTTGGCCCTCCCCTAGCTTTCCTACACAATCAAAAATTTAAATGAGTTTCCTCGATCCAAGCGAGAAGCGTATTTTTTTTTACTTAATGCCATTTTGGGCTGGTATTACTCCTAAATGAATATTCATTCGGTGCGAAATCGTTTAAGAGATAATAGATTGAGGTTCATATTAGGTTCAAAATGAATTATGGCTCTTCGTTTTGTATGCGGGAATTCAGCGGTTTTGTCTCGACAGTCGATTGCCTTTGAGATGATTAATTGATTGGAGAAACGATTACTCACTGTTGGAACGGCTGCTGTCATCAGTTCTTAGACGATTACCTGAAAGCAAAGAAGCAAGTTCGTTAACGGTGTTTAGTGTTTGACATTTTGACGGTTTAAATTAGAATGATTGTAAAATATAAATTTATAAATATATACGGACAAATCACACAGATTGAGCTAGCCCCAAAGTAAGTTCGAGACTTGTGTTATGGGATACTAGCTCAACGATACTATATTTTATAACAAATACAAATATAGATACACATCCAAGACCCAGGCCAATCTGAAAAAGATCATTTTCCATCTTGACCTGGCCGGGGATTGAACCCGGGCACCCCATGTCGCAGGCTGGCGTGTTGACCGCTGCGCCACGGAGCTAGTAAAAGTCGAGAGAATGGGCAAAAATCTTAGGAATCATGTTAATAGGCGATGCGGCTAGCAACCAATTACTATTTTGATTCAGTTTTCCACCTAATGCCCACCAACATGCTTAACGTGGCCTTTAGGTCTTATAGACCTAGGCTTTGTCTACCCTGCAAGGGAAAAGGACGTGATAATATGTATGTATAATTCTTAAGACCTTAGTATATTTTGTATTAACTAGCACTACTTTGTATGTAATGTCTGTGACGCACTACACGGTGATGGGGTGTCAGGTAGCCTCACGCGATAACGCCGAAAGACGCCACCCTTAGGCCAGAAATCTTCTTTGGTGAAGATTCCAGCTGAGCAGTTTGAACACGCACCACAAACGAGTTATAGTTCACGTTGTGACGCGATTCCAACTTGAGGACCCTTAAGTTCAGCTTCGTCTTCACTCTCATGTATTCCACCAGGTCTTCACTCTTTGTAGAGTAATGAAGGCAGGACACGTAGAGCAAAGTTATCGATCGGTACAGCAGCACGCAGCAACATGTTGGGACCGCTGAGTGCAGTACCGCACTTATTTCTGCAAGGAGCCTTCGTCCGCTTTCGCACCACTTTGGTGAAGCCCTCGTTGTCGACAGGTCCCTTCTCAGGAACTGGTTCGGGAGCAACCACCTTCGCTGTTAACCTCATTAAATAATGGAACTTAGTTTAAATATCTGTTAAATTTTTGGTAGCAATTTGCTAGTACACATTATATTATAATTAACGCTCCTTTAGCTTTCATTTCAACTATGTTGTTTGTTTTTAGTAATAGAACGCCACAAAGGAATAACAATACCAGTGTATATAGCAACCTAATTTTAGCTGCCATTTCAAATTCACACAAACATTGATTGTAATATTTCACGTCATATCATTCAAATCAAATAAAAATGTGCGGATCCAAATATTTTCAAGGAGATTTCCCTGAGGGATTAAGAGAAGTAGCCTATTACGCAGAAAGGAAGGTAGGGACGAAATACTGCTTATTGTTGCAACTTACAATTTTCAATCTTGAAGAAACTTCATAATTCAGGCAACTGGGACGAAACTAGTGTTGTGGCAAGTTGTTCGTATATTTGTTACCGAGTATGTAATGTATGAGTAACTTTCGAAAGTCGAAGCGCCAATGTGTATAAACAAATTTCGCTACTAACTTTTCGTATGTTCGTTGCAAAATTTCCTCGCAATCAATAGAGATATAATGAAGTGTTACAGAATTTATATCGACTTATATGAGTAAATTTATCAATATTTTACACAAATCATTTTTTATCTAATACTATCAATAATATGTATAACTATATAATTTTTAGATGTCTTATTAAATAAATATCTCTTTATAAACTTGCACCGCTTCGATCATCTTTTCACCACATCCCTTAGGTAAAAAAGATAGGCAATGCTTATACCCTTAACGTAAGTTATAACTTTTTGTACAAAAATCTTATTATTGTACGTGCAATAAACAAAAATTTTTTTTTTGATTAATACAAAAAAATGTTATACCGTGTACAGCCGGGGGCAGAAAAACGTGGCCCCTATACAATTTAAAATCTCCTTGATTGTACACGTCAGCTGAACTCATAGTCCAGAATAGTACTAAATTATATAAAAACCATCGATAAAAAAATTACTTACTGATTAACCGAGTAAAAATACATGTACGGTCGTCTACGATCAAGTATAATGGTTGATACATAGTCTCATACAAAATGAATCTGTAATAATGTCCCAGAGTCAAAGGTGGGAATTTGGTGGATTACCATGTAGTTATTACAGTAAGTCAAACAGATATAGCAGTCGTCGGTTAGCCGTGAGACACGCTATGCTCCAGAGATATCATAACATTAGGAATAGTCTCGTAATATTTTTCTATTCATACGCTAGTACACTCCGATTCAAACTAATTTCGGCTCTGAACACCGCGCGAGTGGACGCAGTACACAATTTTAGGTATCAACGGGGTAAAGCAAGAGCGCACACCCCCGCACGCTCTTCCATCTCCCCGACTCCATCACAACGTTAATGTGTGAGTTACGTTCGTGTAATGCACACGCCTGTACTTGCACCCATCTGGGCTCGTAGCTAATATCCGAGCCATTAAATTTGCATCGGAGTGTAGAAGAGTTTGATGGCTTAGCGAGCCTCCGTATTGGTAGTGATTACGCAAGTTAAACAATTGCCCCTCATCGATCTCAAGCCACTTCGTGCATAGAATCCTTTGGCCTGATAGTTACCGTTAGATTCAGCTACTGTGCCTTAAAGTCTGATAACACTAGATTTGTCCAGTAATTCCCATAAGTACCGAATTACTTTTTGTGTAAACGAAATGTATTTAACGTGTACGTAATCCTAGCAGAAAAGTGTCGAATATCAAAACAAAAGTATAGCAAATGCTTTGTACAAAACGGCCTGCAAATGTGTATTAACGTTTGAAATTTGTGCGTCCAGTAGTTTTTGAGAAAATCGACAAAAACAGATTCTGCTAGGCTGACGTCAGCTTAGCACAATTTTTATTGTATAATTGACTTAGCATAAAAACGATTCATATAATCATTAGAGCATAACAAATTATAAATGTGCATGTATAAACGGCATTTGTACGACAAAGGAATCTCGAGATATTCAAAATTCTGCTAGGCTGACGTTGGGCCATTTTCGAGATCTCCTAATCCTAATCGGTCTTGATATTTTTTACTTACATTCCTATTAATTTGTGTACCGTTACTGTGTAAATAGATTTTTAAAAAATGTTACCGTTCAGCAGTTATACATATAAACCCAAAAGTAGGTATTTAGGTTCTAATTCCTTGAGTATGAGACCTAGAGGCAAATTTATAACGTTGGCTGGTTCATTTTATCTGCGTACAGTGTATGGGTAAGTATCATTACAAAACCGGCAGTATGTAAGGCGATAGCGATTAAAGTATTTTTAATTCGGTTCCATATATTTCAATGGTCTACTGGACGAGAATCCAAAATTTGATCTACACTTACTCACAGGACAAGTTTAACTAAAGCTTGAAGAAATAAAAATAATACAATCGTGAGTCTCACATAATGATGGGTTCCGTCCTAAGTTTCTTGTATAAGGACTCTCATATATAATAACGATTAAAACTTCTTCCAAGCGAAGCTCTTCTTCGAACCAAGCTCTCTTATGAGGTTAACCAAACTCTTTTAAGCACGAACACTGTTGATCTTATTTATATGAAACGCCAAAACAACACGTTTTTTAAATGGGACTCTCATTTGATAATTATCTCTACCTATTACGTTTACGGTTCAGTACGGTTCAGTAGATAGCCCGCCCTTTGACAGACGAACGGACGTATTGTTGGACGGAAGGATATCGGGAGCTTAGTATAGGATTCCTTTTGGCACCTTTTGGGTACGGAACCCTAAAAAACAAAGAAACACGTAAGATTAAAGAAAACAAAAGAAATTAAGACTGTGGGCCTCTTATAACCATTCAGAGGCCTTGCGGTGTTTCAAAATCCCAAACTACTCATATATCACCACTTTATAAGAGGGATTATTGTAAGCCAGCAAGCTTATGCATGTGTGAAGAAGATAATGTACCACACTTACCCATGTTACGTAGTGTTGTCACACAACTTATGGATTTTAAACGCTTTCGCCACCTTAACGTATAATCTCTGTAAGCCGGCTGCATATATATTTGAAATCTTAGGTCTCTAAATACGTCGGTTTAAGTTAAATATTACATAATTAGCTTGAGCTGCATGTATATGATATCTACTGAAATGTCTCTACTTCTATATACGCGGAGAAATTTTGATCGTTCTGGACCAAAACACAAAAAAAATTTTGACGTTCCCATACATATTGACCGTACAGCCGAATTTTTTTGTATGGAACTGCCCATTTTTTTTTTGAGTTCCCAGCATTGTTCCCATAGGAAAAGTTGTTCATATCGATGGGCTGAATCACACCTTTAAGGGTCCATAACGATCAAAATTTCACCGTGTATACCATAGGCACTAAAGTAGGAAAGAACATTCGTAGCTCCATCGCTGACCATAGACACAAAAATAGAACTCACACAGATAATCATGAAATTGCATTGCATTGCAAATATTTGTTCTTCTAACACCCGAATATTCAAAACATGATTAATTAATGGTGTTCTGAAATCTAGGATTGTCTTTGTTTTGCGAGATAATTGTCTAGGCAGTAACAAGATGTAGATTTGAAAACTTTTTTAGGTTCGAGTATTCGGGCGTAAAAATGGAAACGTTTGAATAACACTACTCAATATCCATACTTTCATACTTCCGTACTAATATTATAAATGTGACAGTAACTCTGTCTGTATGTTGCCATTTGGTATGTTGCTAGTTTGAGGCTCGGGGAAGGACATAGGGTACCTTTAATTCCGGGAAACTTTAGCTAGTGTTCCCGAGGGATCGACATTCACCCGAGCGGAGCCGAGAGCATTAGCTAGTCGGACTATAAGCCTGAAATGGACCCGAGACGTTCACGGGAGTTTACAAATATTCTGCATGCGTGTGTACGTCTTATTATATACTTTTTCATAACGATATTCTATAATTCTAATAGGTAGTTCATATACATGTTGAAATTTTGATCGTTTTGGATCCTTAAAGGGGTAACTCAAACCAACAATATGAATAAATAAATAAATATATACGGACAAATCACACAAATTGAGCTAGCCCCAAAGTAAGTTCAAGACTTGTGTTATGGGATACTAACTCAACAATACTATATTTTATAACAAATACATATATAGATAAACATCCAAGACCCAGGCCAATCTGAAAAAGATCATTTTCCATCTTGACCTGGCCGGGGATCGAACCCGGGTACTCTCGTGTCGCAGGCTGGCGTGTTGACCGCTGCGCCACGGAGCTAGCCAAATAACTTTTTCTATGGGACAATATGAATAACTTTTTCTATGGAACGAGAGTTCCGCCGCCCGGCCAGTTTGTCAATTTTTTTTTTGAGTTCTCAACATTGTTCTCATAGAAAAAGTTGTTCATTTTGATGGTCTGAGTCACCCCTTCATTTCATTATTTTTGAGATCCCAACATTGTTCTCATAGGAAAAGTTGTTCATTTTGATGGTCTGAGTCACCCCTTTAAGAGTCCAAAACGATAAAAATTTCACCATGTATATTTCACATCCACATATTTCCCACATATTTATTATTTATATTACTTGATATTTTGTACTTGTGAGACAGAAATGCATTATCTATGTATGTAGAGAAGACGTTCTTGTAACGGCCCATAAATAAATACCAAAGACTTCCATAGGGTCTCCCTTCCCAGGTGTCCATGATGGATTTTTCCTCTTCCACCATTAGTCTTAAAAAAAAAAAGACTTCCATATGGTATTGTATAGCTCCAACCAATTACTTTTGCATTACAAAACTTCTTATAATCATAATACTAAACTGCCTCCTGGGTCCAGTGGTTAAGGCGCCTGTAGACCCGGGGGTCGTGGGTTCGATTCACACGGGAAGCATACTTTGTTTAGATGTTTTCAGTTTGGTTAGGACATTGCAGGCTTGAATCACCTGATTGCCTGATAATAAAGATGATTCCGTGCTTCGGAAGTGTAACGTATGTTATATTTACTTAAAAACTTATAAATTTGCCAAACATATTTTATTAAAATTAATAATAACTTAATTAAATTAACCTTAACCTAAATAATTATTTAATAAAACATTACAAACAATCACTCAATAACACTAAATTAACCTGTTCTGTTCTGTTCTGTTCTGTTCTGTGCCCGCCCAGCCAGTGGTTAAACTGCAAGAGCGTAGGAAAGAGGTCCACCAGGGAGAGAGTGTACCGGCGCTTGTGAACACAAGTTGACGTGTTTACTTCTTGCACAGCTACCCCCCTCCGCGTTGGATCACGAATCCAGGCTCGAGAAACCGGTTGGGCACGTAGATAGGATTGGGAGTGTAGGGCTGTGCAGTCTGGATGAGGAGTGAAGAGGAAATGTGAACCGACCGAATACTTGCATCAAATCAGTATGGGGAAGATAGATACTATACTTGGTGTGTAATATATAAAAGGGAGGAAAATAGGACTGCTTTGTTGTTGCGTTGACTTCGTCGTTCTATTTGTCGTCTCCAACCTCATACTTTATTACGTTTTGCTCGTCGGTTCTCGTAAAAGTTGTTTCTTCTCTCGTTGGGTAGGTTGTTGTTTCCATGTTGGCTTTTGCCTGCGTGATCGATGTGATGTTATGGACGTTGATCTGGGTGTTTTGCGCCCACTGCGTCTGCGAATGACTGGTGAGAGCTGGCTGTGTGTTTGATTTGATATCGAATGCTCCAAATCTAAGTCAGTTATTGTGTCTGTTTCTTCCACTTCGAATATCTTTTCTGCTTCTTTTTTGATTAGAGCTCTGTGTTATCCGCTAAATTGCCCCATTCTTCCTTACTTTTACTCATATAATTCGTGATTTCATGATCTAGGGAGTCTTCCCATGTGTAAATAGGACGCCCTATTTTGCGCTTATTTTCCTGGTGTTGATAAGCTGCCTGAAGTAGGACGTCGTAATATGTGACCATAATAAGAAATTCTTTGTATTTTTATTATTTTTGTTATGGATTTTCTTATGGATTAGCCTTGATTTTTCGATTTGGGTAATGTTTCCCCGCATCCAACATTCCCTGTAGTATTTGCCGTTTGTATTTTCTCAGTCTCGATCGGTTAGCTTTCGTTAAAGCGGTCACGTTTAGACCATAAATCATGCATGGTCTTATGACCATTTTTTATATTAATACTACGATGCTCCAATCTATTTTATTATCTTGTATGAATGGTAATAGGACTTTGGAATTTTTTATTGCTTTGACACATCTTGTTTTAATGGTAGCCCTTCGATTGTGGGCAGCTGTTATATAAGTTACTAAATATTTTATCTCCTGTACCGGCTGGATTATGACTCCCCCAAGTACTCTGCACGGTTGCTATGCGGTTGGGGGACCAAAAAGATTGCGCACAACAAGTTTTGTTTTAGTTTGGTTTATAACGAGGCCGACTGAGTTTAATAACGTATTCATTTAGCCGATTATGCGATTAAGAACGTCTACTTCTTCACCAATCAATAAAAGATCTTCTGCAAAGGATAATATTATAGGTAATTTTGATTCTAGGTCTTGATCAAGTCTTACAGCTTCGTCTTGTTCCTCGAGGGTCTTTAGTACCTCGTTAATGATTATAGTAAAAAGTCTTGGGGATAGGGGACAGCCCTGTTTGGCACCCTTGCCTTTGCTTATTACCTCTGAGTTTTGTCCACACCATGAAACAAAGGTTTCCTCGTTCATACACGCTTTTATTATTCTATTTGTAAGAGGTACACCTACTCTGTTTACTTATATATCTTTTAGTGATTCTAAATTTACGTTGTCAAAGGCTTTCTCGAGGTCAAGGGCCACGACAAACATGGCTGTTCTCTCTCTCCATTTTGTATCCAGTACCTGCCGGAGCGTAAAAATGTGATCGTCTGTGGAGCTATTGTTCAAGAATGCTCTTTGTTAGTTACCGGGGGTGCTGGTGGCAGCATTGTGCTTTTCTAGTAGGAAATTCGCGTAGATTCGGTATCCTACGTTGCATATAGATATTTTCCTAAAGTGATTTATATGTTTTGGATATGGTTGTTTTCTTATTGGTACCTGTTTAGTGAGGCGCCATTCACTAGGGATTTCATTGTTTACCCATATCGTCGCCATTGTTTTTGTGAGTTCTGCTACATATTCCGTTGGAGCCGCCTTGTATAACTCCGGCACGATATGGTCGGTTTTTTTCAATATCGTCAGTTGTTGGTGGCTCCATTCCGGGAGCTACTTCCTCCGTTTCCTCAAACATAGAAATATGTTTGCCTTGACTTTTTTAAATCGGTAATCCAATTGGACATGGTTATGTAATGCTTAGTCTGCGCTCGAGTAGACTTACTTTAGTAAAGTCGCAGGAACTTATAGGTTATTCTCATACGTAGTGATTTGTGCGTTTTACTAAGGCCCTTAAAAAAACTTGGTAACGCGCGCCTCTTCTTCATCCAAAATTCTTTTCAGATTGCGCCGTGCTTTCGTTACTTTTAGCCCTAGAGTAGTGTCCTGAGGACTTTTAGATTTTTGAAAAATGGCCTTTTGATGGTTAGCGAGTGCAATTCTGCTTTCTTTTGAGTTGGAAATAGGTTTTTGTAGTACATCGTGTGCGGCTTCTTTCAGAATACTATTTAGGGTATCCCATTCCAATGAGAAATTGTCGCTGGGTTCGCTAATTGGATTCCGTTCACGTTTAACGTCATGGTTTTTTTTTTTCTGATAACGTTTAGGAAGTTCGTTACGTGTTCTTTCTTTTGCAGAAGTTTGTAGTTGTGGTTTTTATGGTTATATGCTAGTCTTTTGTTTTGACGGGTTTGTTCGTTTGGATGGCTTTTGTAATTGAGCAAAGGAAGATATTCTTATATTGCCCCATACCAGTTTGTGGTAGGTGTTGACTATCAAGTTGCGTTCGCCTATGATGCTGTGGAAAAAAGGTTTGTTTGTGTTCTTGTAAGGATATAGTCACCTGAGATACTTGATTTCCTCATAACCAGGTGGTCTTGCATGTGGGTCTGCCCCATGAGCTGCTTACTTTTAATCGGTGTTGCTGTATTAGATTTAGTAATAAATTCCCATTTGTATTGGTATGGTACAGATTTTTTTCCAACTAGATTTTCAATTTTTATGTTTCTAGTTTTCATTTTTCTTACATCATCACGTACTTACCTATATGGGCGTTAAAGTCCCCTATTATTACTTTATTTGCATTTTTTGGGGCTTTACTCATGGCGATTCCTATTTGCAAGAAGCGGGATGTTGATTCAGCTGGAACGTGGCATGTAATTATGAAAATATTTATTGGTTTGTTAGCATTGACTGATTTCAAATGCAGGTGTACTGCAAGTACGTCTCGGCTTTCGCGATGAGTCTGAGTGACGTCGTATTCGATTTTATTGTTTATTAAAATTGCTATGCCTCGATATTCTTGTGCTCTTTTTTTTTTCTGCCACCTAAGACCCAATTGTAGTGTTTTGATTTAAATTCTCCCGTGGTTAGATGCGTTTCTTGAAGACCCGCTATGGTTATGTTGCGATCTGATAGAACCTTGTCAATATTAATTTTATCACGTTGCCGAGCACACCCTAGTTCATTCCACGTCACTATTGAGAGTGATTTGCAAGGCCTGGGCGTAAGTAATCTAGATGAGGGGAGTGTGGAACGTAATCTTTTGGGACACATGTAGCTGGGTTGTATGTTCGTGGAAGTGCTTGAAGAGATTTCCGCTGTTTGAGCGCCGTCTTCTGAATGTGTTTCACTGTCATATATGTTGTCGCGTGTTTCTCTAGACTCATCTGGTATTGCACGTTGAACTATGCTAACGTAGTGGCTGTTCTCGAAGTATGGATGGATGTTTTCTACCGGGCTATCTGGCGGGCGGTAGGTGATGGGATCTCTGAATGGTATTTATACTTTCATTTTTTTCATTTATACGGTCATTGGTCCGTATTATGTTATGTTGACATTGACTAAGTAGTACTCAGCGGCCGCTATAATTGCGTCCTCTCCTCCCCAAAATCCAAATTGAAATAGTTTTTTTATATACCTATCGATTTTTTCGTCAACTGTTAAGTTGAAAAAGTCTGAGCCATGCGCGACTTCCGTAGCGGTATTTTGTAAGGCCAGGTTAATACGTAGTGTGAATTTGTTGTGCTTGACGTAAGATGCTAAGTCCTGTCGTGTCATTTTATGATCTAGTGTTAACCCGTATACCTCATTTATTTGGTCAGCAATGGCCCTAAATAGACAGTTACCATCTCCGTCCATTTTTTTTTACAATGACCTCTGCTGTGCCCATATTGCACAAAGACTTTTTTGGTGCTTTGGCTTATCTTTTGTTTAGTTTCCTTGTGAAAGCGTGAGAGACAATTACTTATTTTGGGGAAACGTCCAGATGTGCATCCAACCAAATGTCCAGGCATGTGCGAAGTATTGTTCAGTAACTTTAGAGCGGCCTTTATGTTTATATTACTTAAATGGAAGACGGTTTTTTTTTTTTTTTATCTTGGTATTTTTTTTTTATTATTAGTCCTGTAGAACTAAACTGCCTAAATAGGCGCAGATTTGTTTCTCTATTGAAAGTTTCTATGAAAGTTTGTTCACAGATTTTTATTATAAAACAGTTACTATCCGTCTGTATTTCTTTTTTTACTTATTGATCCAAACTGTAAGCTATGAATCTAGTTCAGTAAGATTGACGCTGCTATCTGGGCTATTGAGGAATGTTTTAGAGGTTATTACAAAGCAATTGTGACCTAGATGGGTGTTGCGTCAGATATTTTTAATATAATAAGCTTTCGTAAGTCAAGGAGAGTATGAACAAGAAAGGAGCGAAAAAGGATATGGTAGGTGACATATCAAAATGGAGGGAACTGACATACTGTGCCGACCCCACATAAAAAGTGGGATAAGGTAAGGGAAGAAGAAGAAGAAGAATATCAGGATATACTTCTACTCTACTTACTTTAATAATACCTATATTGAGTAAATTTGACGCAAATTTTATGCATATGGTAGTGAGATTTAAATTTTCATTTCATATTAATAAGTAAGAGTTAGGGTAGGTGTATTATATTTAAGGTAAATACCCAGTTTTCTTTGCAGTTTAGTTGGGTATCTGAGTATGAGTATCAGATAATGACTGAGTAATAGATAGTTTGGATCCTAATCCTTTGAATAAAGAACCTAACAACCTTATTCACCTAAAATACTGCTGACAAAATCAGTTTTCTGGTGCTGGTCCTGCTGTAATTTTGATGTTTTCTCCAACTCAATCCCAAACTAGTCAATTATTTCCGTTATGGCGGTCTACTTATACGCGGTGTCTACCGAAACAGATTTTCTTACAACTTTATTAAAAGGATAGAATATTTTGGGGCAATATAACACGAAATCAGTGCTCTGATTTTATATTTTATTATATTTTGTGTTTTTATCTTTTATTATATTTCGTGGTTAATGTATAGCCTGAATGTTCAATGATTTTACCATTTAGACATTGACTGGAATAAAACGGTCTTTAATTACTTGATTCAAAACATTTGATTTTAGTACCTACTCGTACTTGGTATTTTCTTGAAGTATTAGTTTATTTATAAAATATGTAGCTTAAATCGAGTTTTTTTTTTTAAATTTAACTTGAGATTGCATTCATTATTTTAATAGTCAATGGTCAAATATAAAATTTACAATGATTTTCTCATATTTTGCAAATTAAAATAGTGATCCTTGCGAAAAAGGGAAGGGAAAAGAATAGATTAGATAAAAGTAGTAGTTTAGAGTAGATTAGGTATTAGACAAGGGAATATGATGATATTAAGTCATGCAGTGAAGTTGGTGTTACCGCAAAATTGATTTATATACAACATTGCACAAGTAGATAATTTGGATTGATCTCACCAGGTTTACAGCTTCTGAAGGCTCGTTCGCGTGATCATTTACAAGAATACAGGAATAACACATAAGTTACATTATACATAGTTCGCATTATCTAAATTAATCAACGGGCACTTTTCTATCACTATAGCACAAGTTGGTACGAAACTACAAACTCAAAAAACTTAAACTGCTACGCGATGAACGGAACTACTACCTGTGCGCGGACAGGGCACCAAATGGTTTTATGACTAAAACAAAAGGCGCCGGAGAGGACCGCTCTGGGAGCGACTGCCTCGGGCAAACGACAGACAAGAACTCTCAATAACACTAAATTAACCTATTAAAATAATAAACTTACTTAATACACTTAAAGTTACCAAACGGACAAACAAGAACCGGTCAATACAAAATTACTGGCTGTTCATTCTTACCGCGACATTCATGCACCGATCCCTTTGTTCTAAGTAGCTACTTAGCGCGGCCGCATTCCGAGCGGGCGCACAGCGTCGACTTCTCTCGCGCAGCAGACACGTACGCTCCTCTAAGCGCAGTGTCTAATTTCGCATTTTATTAATCTGAGATACATAAAGTCTAATAACTGCAATCATTGCCTTTATTTTTTACAATTAGTAAAACAAACTGTTAAAAGTAAAAGTGTTATCTATACCCGTAGATCGGTAAGTGACGAACTCAATTTATATTTTAATAGGGATAGTTATTTGTGAATGATTTTTGTGATATAGTGTTAACTTTTATCCTTTTCATGTTCCTTAGTGTTATTATGTAAGTAATTAAATATTGGCTGTAAGTTGAAAACGTAAATTGTGATCGATAGATATTGCATCAGCCGATTTATAAACAACTACCGTCGAGTTATTTATTAATAGCCTTAAAGTGTCTTATTTTCTTTTTTATCACATATTTCATTATTCTAAATTCTTTTATTTCTACTCTGTTCTCTTTGACCATCAGCCACATTCATGCCTACTTCGTAAATAAGGTACTTGTCCCTTCTTCATTTTCCTGGGCGTGGCTGACCGGTCAAAGGCATGATGAGTTTAAGCTCACACTGGACTTATAACTTTCCAGGGTCCAAAGCTTGGGCTTGGTTTTCTTCTAAAGAAAATTAACCACCTGCGTCGAAGAGAAGAGAAGTTCTTCTACGACGGCTACGGAGTGCTGACCCGTCAACATCGGACGACCCCACCCTCCACCTTCGCGGCGTCTGTCTTCGAGACTAAGGGCGGTACCTCTTATAGGACACGGCATAGGGCATAGAACCAACCCTGATTTTAAATTTTAATAAATATTTATTGTTGCTGACTAGGGCGTTTCTTTTATAAACCCCCTAACGTCACACTGGCGCTCAACGTGATTATTTCTTTCTTTCTTTCTTCTACTCTTATGCCGTTGTTCTATTTTCTTTCAGTAGTTGCATGTTTGTGAGCTTTTCTTTTCTTTTTCTGTTTTTGTGAAACGTTTATTTTTTCTTTTTGGTTGCAAGCAACTAAGGTGTACCACAAAGCACATTATCTTTAGTTGTACCTTTTTCTTTTAAAATTTAATACTATTGCGCTTCATTATTTGTTAAAACTAATATTTAATTTATCCACAGTCAAAGTTGTTACCACCATCATAACTTAAAATTGTTAAAACTAAGTTGCAGTCACTCATGTCAGCAGACATTTTGTTAAGTGACTAGTTCCGTTTTTTTTTATTCGTTTGTGTTACACACTAGTTGCATTTTTATGTGCTTTATTTTCCTTTTATTTTATTTTTGGTTTGTGTTGTTTTTTTATTTTATTTTTTTATTTTCGGTTGATTATTATTTTTTTAACTTTCATCAATGATAGCAACCCTAAACGTTCTTTCTTTTAGTAATTTTCTTTGTAAAGAACAGAGATAAGTTTTATTTACACAAATTGAGTTCACCATTTACTTATTTATTGGTTTACGATTACACTTATTTTTTTTCTAATCATGGCTTTTCCGATAAAATTTTTGTCTCTTCAAAAGAGCGAATTAGAGTACGAAGTCACTATTAGAGGTTCAAAACCCGAAACTACCGTACAAGAGCTCCGTAGACAAATTGCAAAACTAGCTCCAATTTTTCCATCGGAGGATATTTTAGATTCACCTCTTAGCTCGACCGAAGACCTTACAGGAGCGTCAAATGTTTTGACTAAAATTAAAATAGCGCTTGAGAGTGGTGATCTTGGTCGTAACAACATTTTAAGGATTAAAAACATATTAAATCACCTTTATCATCGCCTGAACAGGATATCTCGTAGTGAGACTGACTCAGCCATATACGATTCTTGTGTTGACCAATTCAAATTGTATTCGCACAAAATTAGCCTACTTAAAGATAAAGGTTTGATTGATCCTTTGTTATGCCAGAGTACCAGCGATACATCTGTCTCTGCATCTCCTATGAACATATCTGTCACTTGTGATCGCTCTTCTCAGGACATCAATAAATTAAAATATGATGGCAAAACTTGCGTCCGTTCTTTTGTCCAAAGAGCTAACGAATTTAAAAAGGCACGGAATATTTCTGGTGAAAAACTTCTTTCATATGCTACCGAAATTTTCACAGGTGATGCCCTTTACTGGTTTCGCAGTAATAGAGAACTTATTTCGGATTGGGACAGCCTCTTAGTTCAATTAAAAAACGATTTCGATAGGTCTGACTATGATTACAGACTTTTGTCTGAGATTCGTTCTAGAACGCAGGGTGAAACAGAAAACATTGTCATTTATTTATCCATCATGTCTGGTCTGTTTTCGCGCTTATCGAAAACACTCCCAGAAGATAGCAAATTAGAAATAATTTTGCACAATATTCGCCCATGCTACTCAAATATACTAGCTTCTTCACCTGAAATCCGCTCTATTGACGAATTGCGAGGTCTTTGTACTAACTTTGAAAGAGTACAAGCACGCCTTTCACAATTCCGCGAACCTCCGACTCCTTCTTCAGATACATTAGCACCCGAGTTTGCTTACACTAAATCTAAACCTAAATTTAATCAAAATTACAACTATAATAATAATAAATCTAACACATATAATAATCAACGTAATGAACATAATAATTTACAGAACCAAAATAGAAACAATCAAAAATATGTACATGCTTTACAGACTTCTAAGCGTCGTTATTGCCCAAGATGTCGTACAGATTCTCATGGTTTACGTCAATGTACGGCTGATAAAACTAATATACTTTGCTTTGTTTGCGGCAAGAAGGACGTTAAAACTCCAGAATGTCCCGATTGCAATAAAAATAAATATAGCAACAAATCATATTCAAAAAACTGAATATGCAGAACTGCAGCAGTAACAATTTTGATAAAACTGATTGGCAAAATTGGTTACAAACAATTTCAAACTTTTTTAAAATTTATAAAGTCGCTACAGTTCTGTGTAATAAACCAATTGATGATTCTAGGCCTTACGCTTCTATTAAATTGAATGATTTAGTTATTGCCGGTTTACTAGATTCTGGCGCAGCTATCACAATCATAGGTAACAATGCCCATAAAATTCTTATGGATAAAGGTCTTCAGTTTAATTGTAAGAACTCTAGCCCTTCATTTATTATTGCAGCAGGAGGACAACAATTGAAGAGTATTGGTTCCATGAATCTTCCAATTCACTTTGAGGATGAATTTCACATTATCGAAGCTCTTGTTGTTCCTGAAATAAATAATAATCTAATTTTAGGTATCGATTTTTGGCGTAAATTTCACATTTGTCCTAAATATTTAAATTCTATTAGCTTGTGTAATTTTAATAATAATATAGCTTCTGTTCACGACCCTACAACGCATTTACAAAATTATGAAACCTTAGATGCCTCTCAAAAAGTTGTAGCTGATAACGTAATTAGTCAATTCGAGCAAATCTCTTCGAAGGTCAAAGGCTTAGGGAATACTCATCTGATTACGCACCGTATTGATACTGGGGATACGCAACCCGTACGACAGCGTTATTACCGCTTGTCACCGGAGAAGCAACGAATCCTCGTCGAACAAGTTGACGAAATGTTGGCTTTGGACGTTGTTGAACCGTGTGAGAGCGCTTGGTCCTCTCCTGTATTAATCGTGATGAAGAAAAATGGCGAACCTCGTTTCTGCCTAGATAGTCGAAAGCTGAACTCGGTCACGAAAAAAGATGCATATAATTTGCCTTATGTGTCGGAAATATTGGATAATCTTCGCGATGCTCGTTATCTATCCAGTATCGATTTATCCAAAGCATTTTGGCAGATTAATATCCATCCAGACGATCGCGACAAGACGGCTTTCTATGTCTCAGGGCGAGGAACTTTTAGATTCAAACGTACCGCCTTTGGCTTGACAAATGCTCCAGCTACACAGCAGCGCCTGGTCGATATTCTCTTCGCAGAATTTGATCAAAAAGTCTTCGCATACTTAGATGACATCATTGTCGTAAGTAGTGATTGTGAAAGCCACGTTTCGACACTACTTCGCGTTTTGGAGAAACTGAGACAGGCTAACCTCACTGTGAATCATGAGAAATGCAATTTTTTCAGAGCGCGTCTTAAGTATTTAGGCTATGTGGTGGACAAAGACGGTTTGAGAACTGATCCTGAAAAGGTACAGGCTATCCTCCAATATCCTACGCCTTCAACTAAAAAGGACGTCAAACGGTTTCTCGGAACAGCCACTTGGTACCGTCGTTTTGTGCCAAATTTCAGCACCATAGCCGCGCCACTTAACAAGCTTACGTCAAATAAAAAGAACGCTCCACCTTTTAAATGGACGGATGAGGCGGATGCTGCTTTTCTTAAACTTAAAGAGTGCCTTGTTTCAGCACCAGTTCTCTCCTGTCCGGACTACAACCTTCCTTTCGAAGTCCATACGGACGCTAGCAATTATGGTGTTGGTGCTATGCTCACGCAAACTATTAATTCTAAAGAGCATCCAATAGCTTACATGAGCAGATCATTGTCCGACTCAGAACGTAATTACAGCATCACTGAGCGTGAGACTTTGGCTGTGATTACTGCTCTTGAGCATTGGAGATGCTATTTGGAAAATGGTAAGCGCTTCATAGTATACACCGACCACAGTGCGCTCAAATGGTTTTTGTCTATAACTAATCCGACAGGTAGACTGGCACGTTGGGGAGTGCGCCTGTCCTCTTTTGATTTTGAAATAAAACATCGTCGTGGCTCCGATAATGTTATTCCAGACGCGTTGTCAAGAGCAATTCCAGTAAGTGCCATTAGCTCTAGTAACTCTTATGTTACTACTTCTGACTCATGGTATAGAAATATTTATAACGGTTGCATTAACAATCCCCAAAATTTTCAAAATTTTATCGTTAAAAACAATACCTTATATCGCCTATCTAAAGAAAAATGTTGTCTAAATTCTGAATTTTCCTGGAAGGAGGTTATTCCTAGTGAATTGCGTGAACAGGTTATTTTTGAGAACCATTCCGAGCCTACGGCTGGACATCTAGGTATCTTCAAAACATACAGACGTCTTGCATTGCGTTACTTTTGGCCAGGCATGCATGAACACGTTGTCAAATTTATCTCTTCTTGTGATAAATGCCTAGCTTACAAAATGCAAAATCATGCAACGTTGGGTGAAATGGGACGCCCAAAACAATGTTCACGCCCATTCCAAGTTATCTCTATCGACCTGATGGGCCCCTTGCCAGTAACTCGTAGGCAAAATTCATATATATTCGTAATAACCTGCTGTTTTTCCAAATTTTGTTTGATTTACCCCATTAGAAACGCCACTTCGCAAATAATAAATAAAATTTTAGAAGAATCTGTTTTCCTTGTCCACGGTATACCCCAAACCGTATTTCTTGATAACGGTACACAATTTACCAGTAATCTTACTGATAGTCTTTTCAAAAAGTATAAAATCCCTAATATCTTTTTTACGCCTAAATATACTCCCCAAATTAATACCGTCGAGCGATATAACAGGACAATCATCACTTGCTTGTCAACTTTTGTTGATGATGATCATAGATCCTGGGATACTAAAATACCTTCTGTACAATTCGCCATCAACAACTCGGTGAACGAATCTACCGGTTACACACCCTCGTTCCTCATTTTCGGTAGGGAGTTAGTCACTTGTGGATCACATTATGTTGACAATGACGTAGGTAATGAATTAATATTTTTACCACGCGACATTTACGCTGAAAACCTCGGTTGTATGTCTAAAATATTCGACAATGTTCAATTTAAACTTTGGCAAGCACACACAAAAAACACAAGTCACTATAATTTAAGACGCAAACCTGCCGAATTTAATGTTGGTGACATTGTCATGAAAAGAGCGTATTTTCAAAGTGACAAAGACAAATTTTTTAGTAAGAAATTAGCACCAAAATATATAAAATGTCGCATAGTAGGTAAAAAATCACCTCTTGTTTATAACTTAGCGGATATGTCTGGAAATGACATCGGTACCTGGCATATCAAGGATTTAAAATTAGTTACCTTGTGATAATAAATAGTGATACAAAAAAAAAGAAAGAAAATATAAACATTACAATACCCATCTTATTTTAACAAACATCGTTGCATGAGACAACGGCGATATACTTTAAATATTTTTTTTTTAAAGTTAGTCAGATAAATCACTGTCTTAACTTATTAATGTAACCGCCATAGTACTCAATTTTAATGTTTATTACGGCCGTTTGAATGTGAAAAGAATGAATGTGAATGAAAATGAGGTGAAGTATGAATATAAAAAAAAAAAATGTTATAAAATATATATACGCTGCGTTAAGACTTGCTCATGCGGATTTTATTCTATAAAAATAATAAAATCCTTACGGACCCGAGGGGGTATTGTAACGTATGTTATATTTACTTAAAAACTTATAAATTTGCCAAACATATTTTATTAAAATTAATAATAACTTAATTAAATTAACCTTAACCTAAATAATTATTTAATAAAACATTACAAACAATCACTCAATAACACTAAATTAACCTATTAAAATAATAAACTTACTTAATACACTTAAAGTTACCAAACGGACAAACAAGAACCGGTCAATACAAAATTACTGGCTGTTCATTCTTACCGCGACATTCATGCACCGATCCCTTTGTTCTAAGTAGCTACTTAGCGCGGCCGCATTCCGAGCGGGCGCACAGCGTCGACTTCTCTCGCGCAGCAGACACGTACGCTCCTCTAAGCGCAGTGTCTAATTTCGCATTTTATTAATCTGAGATACATAAAGTCTAATAACTGCAATCATTGCCTTTATTTTTTACAATTAGTAAAACAAACTGTTAAAAGTAAAAGTGTTATCTATACCCGTAGATCGGTAAGTGACGAACTCAATTTATATTTTAATAGGGATAGTTATTTGTGAATGATTTTTGTGATATAGTGTTAACTTTTATCCTTTTCATGTTCCTTAGTGTTATTATGTAAGTAATTAAATATTGGCTGTAAGTTGAAAACGTAAATTGTGATCGATAGATATTGCATCAGCCGATTTATAAACAACTACCGTCGAGTTATTTATTAATAGCCTTAAAGTGTCTTATTTTCTTTTTTATCACATATTTCATTATTCTAAATTCTTTTATTTCTACTCTGTTCTCTTTGACCATCAGCCACATTCATGCCTACTTCGTAAATAAGGTACTTGTCCCTTCTTCATTTTCCTGGGCGTGGCTGACCGGTCAAAGGCATGATGAGTTTAAGCTCACACTGGACTTATAACTTTCCAGGGTCCAAAGCTTGGGCTTGGTTTTCTTCTAAAGAAAATTAACCACCTGCGTCGAAGAGAAGAGAAGTTCTTCTACGACGGCTACGGAGTGCTGACCCGTCAACATCGGACGACCCCACCCTCCACCTTCGCGGCGTCTGTCTTCGAGACTAAGGGCGGTACCTCTTATAGGACACGGCATAGGGCATAGAACCAACCCTGATTTTAAATTTTAATAAATATTTATTGTTGCTGACTAGGGCGTTTCTTTTATAAACCCCCTAACGTCACAGAAGGTACGTTAAGCTGTTGGTCCCGGCTGCCACCTAGTAGTCGTTAAAGGAATCACGTCAGAGGCCGAGAGGCGGTTCCGAAGAACTCTGACACCAGGATGTGCATGGTCGATTGAACGTGTCACCCACTCGAAATGATGATGATAATCATAATAGCACATAATAGCAGTCAACACGCAATATATTTATTTCGCGATAAATTCTACGTTTTATTATTACGTTCGCACACTACTTACTTCATTAGTGTTATCTCGAGGAAAAGTGGCTGCCTCTGTTGCCAATAAGACGCATCTTTTGATGTCGCGTTGGCACTGGTCAAATGTTACTCGTTGCAGTATAAATGTTATAATATTTCTTGCAAATGTTATTAATAGAGTTAATAATCAATTGAAAGTCGATATACATGAGTACTAAATTTTTGCGATTCACAATAATGGATTTTAATGTCTTAATACTAACCTAATATTATTCATTAGTAGTCACAACAATCTGACACACACGCACACTGACACACACATCCGCACACACACATCTATCTATAAATTGTAAACAATTTACCTAAATATTATATTGTTTTTTTTTTTTTTAATTAAGTCATATTTTTTCTTTACTTCCATGCATTGATATTTACTTCTATGATACTTGCTTGATACATGTTCTTTCCACAAGTGCCAGTCAGATTTTCTAAATGACCATAGCTACGTGGTTTAATAGTCGGAATTCAGAAACAGCACGTCTGTTATTGATTTTCTATCATTTATAGAACGACTTTAATCAAACTACGGAACCGATTGTAGGTCTCACGTTTATTTGGCCGGAATAGCCGACTAGTTTCGATCTGTTACGAAGACCATCACCAGGGCAAGTGTTAGGGGTGGCAACACGGCGGTTTCGTTTTCCTCAATTGAGGGTTTCACACCATAGGAAACTGCATCCGATATTTCGACACCTCTCCTTCCACCGTTCCAAGCCGCGCAGCGCGAGCAGCGGCGCAGGCTGCCACGGGCGAAACGACATTCAGTGCTTTGTGGGAAGCAAAACCGCCTTGTCGCCATCCTGATCCCAGGTAATGGTCTTCTTTATAGACAGAATCTTGTCGATGATTCCGACTTTACCTCGCGTTTTGAAACTATGAGACAAAGTTTAATTGCAAAATACACATTTTCAAAAAAGGTATTTGAATGAATATCATAGAAGATTCCGACGAATTGAGAACCTCCTCCTTTTTTTAAAGTCAGTCGGAACGTGCGTAAAAATACTTATAACGTGCATAGATTCAATTTGAAATTGCCCAAAGCCAACCTAAGAAATATTTAAAAATAGTTCTTAATTAATGAAAATTGAAGGGCAATCAAAAAAAAAAATCTTTAATGATTGTGCAACGCTACTGATGCAAATACTATAGTTATTAATGATCATACGACAGTTGTGGCAATTTACAAGGTTGTGAGAGTTCTACATATCTGTTTAATAAATAAAGATGTTGACTATATCGAATCTAAATCTGTTTGGGACATCGCCATAACATTATTTTATATTGCACTTTGCAGAACATATGTGCACGAACGACGGCAGTAAAGTTCCAATTGGCACATAGCAAGTCATCGAATACGATTCATTTCGTTATTTACTGCTTGAGTCATTCAAGAATGCAAGGACGTTTGTCTTCGCAGGAAATTATTGCTTTTTGTTCTTTCTTGACATCCAAATAGCATGTCTTAGCAAGGACAGGCTATTTTAATCGGGCCTATTATACGTGGGCTGTTCAGAAAGTTTTTAGCTGTATAAAAACTGCTAAGTATTTCGATCTATATTATTTATTGGTTTTTTTAAATATTCCTTTCCTGCATCAATACACTTCTTAATATTTTCAAACCAGTCTTGAAAACATTTTAAAAATGTATCTTGCGGCAAGTAAAAGAAAAGCGTATGGAATGCCTCTAAAGCCTCTTCTGAATTTCAGAAAGTGCGCCCAGGAAGGTTTTTTTTCACTATTGGAAAGAGGAAAGAATCGCACCGAGCCAGGTCTGGGCTGTAAGGAGCATGAGACACCAGTTGTACCCCAGAATTGTTCAGAAAATCCATTGTTCTGGCAGCTGTGTGAGCGGGAGCGTTGTCTTGGTAAAAAAAAAAAAACAACGGGTACCACTTTTGGGCCGGTCCTCACAAAAAATCATAAAAAAATAAATAGTCGAAGGTAGTTTACGAAATTACGTACACAGCCTAATAGATAATTTACCCTCATATTGGTGTAGAAACTAAATCCTACGGAAGTATATTTTAGGTATAGCTAAAAACTTTCGGAACAGCCTAGTATATTCCTGTGTTATTTTGCATTCACAATGCTATTTTGATATACTCTTAGTAAATGAAGAAATAAAATATGGTGACAAAATCTAAACCAGAAGACTTAAGGGCCCGTACTACCTCACACTGCTTTGCATGATTGACTGTAATATCAATAATAATTAAATACTCAAGTTGAAATAAAAATGCAGCAAAGTTCAGGACTAACTCTGGTAACTATATGACTCACAAACACGATTGCGTTAAATTTTCTCGATAGAAAAAAATTGCAAAGTTGCCTACAAATCACGTCTAATTTACTCGGTATATAGCATTATTCACCAAATACATTAAAATTAACCTTGAAACTTTTGATTATTATTGCATTACAGATAAGGCAGCCATCATATGTTTTTCTTTTTCGAATAACCCTTGAATATTCCTAAAAAACCAAAATATCCAAAGTAGCCAACGCGTTTAGACCATCCGCGTTTGTACCGCCACGCCGCCTGGCATATGGCGGGCTCTTAAGGTCGCTGGTTCAAATCCCGCCCGCTTGAGATTTTTTCGGGCCTATTATATTAGTACGCTAGATTTGGCAGATACCCAAAATATGGATCGATGTAACCTTTTCCATTGCTTTTCGACTGAGAGTATTAGAATAAACAGATAAATGCATTATTCCATATAACTTGGTAATATTTTGTAAAGTATGAAAAACGTTTTAAAGCAAGTCATGTGCATTGGAGTTATGTCTATATGCTCGTTTATATTCACTAATTAATTATTAAAAAAAATAAACGGTCTGTATAGAAACATAGCTGAAATTCACTTTTAATTACTTCCTTGTGGGTACTAAAGATGTTTTCTATGAAGCGCAAGATTTACTTGTAATAGCAAATTGTTTATCTATGTAGGGTCAGCATAATAGGCGCGCATCTCCGCGTCAAATCCTCAGGCCGCCGCGTGTCGCCGGTTGATAAGCAACCGATGGGCTAGAATTACTGGGTGCCAAGTGAAGAGCGTTGGCGTAGAGACGTGAATAAATAACCAAGCCACGAAAAAGAAATCCACTAGGATGCTTGAAGCACTTGCATTAGGCTCGGATTATATTTACTAAAACACTTTTTTAGAAAATTAAATGAATCAAAGTTATTTATTTTGTAGGTGTCTTGAAATAAAATAACTGATTGCTTCACTATTAAATATAGTACAAAACAATTATTATATTATAATAAATTGTTGAATACTGCCTGTTTATATATAAAAAATACCGTAATGAATAAATTATGAAAAATATTCATGTACCATTTTGATAAATTTTCTAACCGTTAGCATAAGCCAACGGTACTTTATTTCTTGCGCATTAAATATGTGTTCTTTCGATTGTTGAGAAAATGAATTACGTTAAATCGCTTACACCTTATCACTTGCGTCCCAATCTTCAGGCCGGACGATCGGTGTCACTATCAACACCACTGCCCAACGGCTGTCACGCTCGCTGCTTCAGATTTTGAGAATCGTAAATACGATACGTAGTTTTCAATGTGATGTGTCAGTATCTAATTTATTTAATAAACGAAGCCATGATTATCAAATAATGAAACTAAGAGAATCGCTAACACCTCATAAATTGCGCCACGTTCCCAGGCCGCACGACCGGTCTCGCTATTAACACCGCTGACCAACGGCTGTCATGCTCGCAGCTTCAGATTTAAGGAATCTTAATTACTATTACTAAGTCCTCTGTGTGTATTTTTCATCCCTGTTATATTATTTATCCAAACAGAAGCTATGATTACCAAAAAAGTTCGACATTTAATATTACCTGTGTGGTTTTAATACTAACTAATACTGTTTTAAAACTATTGGTTTTCAACAGACTCTACACGGGTTCTTTGCAACAGATTTGATAGCGATTGTTTAAAATTTTAAAAATAAAATTTAAATAGCATGCAATTCCAAACGTATTAGCTGAGATTTTTTGTGAAATAGAATGTTTATGTAGATGTTATAAAATATGTTGTCTTTCCGTTTCCATACCAGTTTTTCATCCCACCGCCTTAAAATAATAATAATTATTCCGTGTTCTATCCACCTTGATATTAAATTCCTCTTTTAACCCATTATTTTATTTTAGTACTGGCAGCAAAAAAATGAATTTAATTTTGAAAATCAAATATTTTTCTGTAACTCACATACAAATATAGGTTGATAAATTAATGACAATAGTATCAATAATTAAATTAGAATATAAAAAAAGGGTTTAAAAGACAATATATTATTTAATTGTGCTACAAAAAAAAATTAGATTAAAACATTCAGCACTAAATAAATTATAACATAATTTATTTAGCATGCATGATGCTTAAATAAATCGAAGGTCGAGATGCTATCAGCCAGTTTAAAAAAAAAAGCAACGCACTATAAATAGCTAGCCGCAAACAAAAAACAATATTTCAATATCACAGACAAAAACACGAAAATAAAATTATGAACTAAAGAAGCAGGTTGGTTAATACAACGGTAATAAAATTAGAATTAGGCGGCTAATTAGCTAGGTGCCAGATTCCCGGCCAATTGGGAGATCATTAAAATCTGCGCTTTATTTAATTTCGCCGTGTTGGAAATCTTTTTGTATGTTTTGTCTGTTTATCTTGGTGGAATATCACGTTATTTTTGAGGGTCTTATTGGTAATGATAAAACGTTGATGATTATTTTTGTTACTTAAGTAGTTTAACAAAATGCTTACTTTTCCTGCGACTTTGTCCGCGTAAATTATAGACTAATTAACTCTCTGATAATGTAGCTTTAAATTTTACAACATTTAGAAGTTTTGTTTTAAAATTAGCTGACCCGGCGAACTTCGTACCGGCTAGTTTTTGGGCAGTCGAGTAAAAAAAGCATATATGTTAATCCAATCAATCAATCAATCAATCGTTTATTGCTTCCTTAATGTATTTTACAGGTCTTTTATTACAAAATTAGTATCAATTAAGGGCCCTGTCGGGCGCTGCAATGAGAGAGGGGCTAATTGTAAACAAACAGTTTATTAATAATATTGTATTCAAAGTGATATGGTTTAAAATATATCTATTTAATATTATGTCATATTATTTAATTGTAATTATAGTATTTAATATTTATATTAGTTATTGATTTTGTTATTATTTTATTTAATAAGAATATTAATTATTAATTTCGATTTCATTATTTCAATAATATTTTTAATTGTATGTCCGTATTATTATTATTAATTCAGATTTTAATTGTTTTTAAGATTTATTATATTTCTAAATATTCATTTATAGAGTAATAGCATTTGTTGATTAGAAATTCTTTAACATGTTTAATAAATGTTTTCTCGTGATCTATGTTTTTTATAGTTTCCGGGAGTTTGTTATATAACTTTATACACATTACCATAGGGCTAGATGAATGAAGTTTAAGCCGCGAAGGTGGAAGTTGTAACTTGTTTTTATGTCTTAATGGCTAGATCTCCTCTTTTTGTGAAAAATTGAGGATATTTATGGGCGAACTTGCAAGCTTCCAAGATATAAATGCTCGGTAAACTTAAAATTTTATGCTTTTTAAAATAAGGTTTGCAACAATCTGTTTTTTTTATATTAGCTATTATTCGGACTAATCTTTTTTGGAGCGTAAATGCTTTTTCCCAGTCTGTTCCGTTTCCCCATAGAACTGTGCCGTAGCTGAGCCACGAGTAAGCGTAGGCATAGTAGGTGACGAGTGCCGTTTCTATGTCTGTCGTTTTTTTAACCTCTCTAAGCGCATATGCAAACTTAGATTTGCATATGCCACAGAGTCCAAAAACTTTGCAGCTCCCTGCAAAGTTTTTGGACGTGAGGTTTCCAGTTTATGTGGCTGTCTATATCTACACCTAACAAAGTAACCTCGTTTACTACCTCTAGGTCTGTACCATTTAAGTGAAAATTTATACTTAATGGTGGTTTTTGGTATGGATGAAAGACCATTAATTTTGTTTTTTGATAATTAACTTCCAGATTGTGGTCATTGAGCCAGTTCGCTGTTTTTGATAGGATTTCCGTAAGATTTTTATACAAATTTTTACTATCTTTAGCGGATGTTAGAATGGAAATGTCATCTGCATATAAGACGCAATGCTCATTTATTATTTTTGGGAGGTCGTTTATGTAGAGTAGGAACAAGAGGCACCCGAGCCCGCTTCCCTGGGGTATAGAAGAGTTCATTGGTATAATATCTCATCGGATATTTTGGATCGTGTTAGTGTCATGATTGTAATACTCAATTTCAACACACTGTTTCCTACTCGCGAGGTATGAAGCGAACCATTTGTGTGCAATTCCCCTTATTCCTACTCCATACAGTTTATCCAGTAGGATGTTATATAGGACGCAGTCGTAAGCCTTAGTCATGTCTAGCAACATTCCGATACCATATTTACCGTTATCCAATGTTTTTAATATTTCTTGGACGTATTTATAGATTGCTAATACAGTAGAGCGCTTTTTTCTGAAACCATTTTGGCAGTCATCAAGTAGTTTGTATTTTTCACAGAAGCTGTATACGCGGTCAGCCATTACTTTTTCAAAGATTTTAGATGCGGTTGGTAAGAGTGCTATTGGCCGGTAGTTGTTGAGGTCCGTTTTCCCGTTTTTCTTATGAATAGGTTTTATCACAGTAATTTTTAAAAGGTCAGGAAATATACCTTCCTTAAGTGATTGGTTAATCAATAAAGCGAAAGGTACGGTCAGTTCATCCGCACACTCCCGAAATAAGTTTGGTGGCAGTTCATCAAATCCAGGGTATCAGCTACCTCCATACCAAATTTCATTAAAATATAAACAGCCGTTCTTGAGTTATATATAAATGTAAATAACCCGATTTCATTTTATTTATATAGATTAAATACGAAATATATTATATACCACTCAAAACGCTAGTATTATTTCAGTACTTGTAAATGTATACGGGCGAAATGTCAAAGCTAAAAATTAGCATAGTCTATGTAAATTATAATGATAGGGTAGCGAATTAGATTCGTCTTATCTTCAGCAAACGTTTATTCAATGAGACAATGGTGACGTTATGACGAAAATTTTCAATTTAACAAAACAAAACCGTCGCGGTATTGTGTGGCGAGATGGCGAATGGCGGGTGATAACTAGGGCTGAGAAAAGGATAAGATTCGTTTAAATAATTTAATCACTTGTTAAATATTTCACACAAATTAAACTTTAACGAATTTCTTAGCGTCCGAACTTGCTAGATAAGGGGAACACCCGTTATAAGATTTTATGCATCTTATTAGCAGTATGATTGACATATCTAGCTTTCGGCTTAATGCTTAAATTAAATTGTGTTGTAATGGTCGATTTAACACATTTGAATCAATCTACTATTATCGTTATGTATACGTAGTATTTAGCCGTGTGGTTTCCGGCAGAGTGGAATAGGACCACTCCTAGTCTTCCCATGGAGGTCGTAAGAAATACAATCCAAGCAAAGCTCATAAACATCAATGAGACCTCTCCAACCCATATAGCCAGCGAGGAGAGTGTAGGCTAAATCCTCTGCCTGCTCTGGCCAAGTATGGCTCCGGTAGTACGCAGAGGGTCATGCTCCTGCAGTGGAGACTAAAAAGACCTTATGATGATGACGGTACGTACTATTATTAACTTGTGTCGTATTGATCGTTTTATCAAATTTGAATCGTCATGTATGGATGATATTATCTAAAATTTAATAAGAAAATCGTTAAAAGTGATTATGATTATTGCAAATAATATAATCTTAGGATGCCAAAAATAAAATACTGAGAAGTTGTAAATTGTAGAAAAGGTCGTGTCGTATGCAAGTGCCATATAAATGTCAAATGCGAACATTTTATAGCCTATCTGAGAAGTTCAGTACCCATCACACATTTTATAAAGCTAGTAACTACTGTTACATCACTTTACCTATTATTTTTAGTTTATTTAAATAAAATCACTTTAATTCGGTATTATCGCGTATATTACATTATTTTAAGACCTAACGTTTCGAAAACTTTACAGTTTTCATGGTCGCAGGTATACTAAGTTGACATCTGTCTTTTGTGTTATATGAACTATACAAAACTACCGCCTACAATATTTATTGATAACGTTCCGGATGTACGCACACGGCTCACGAAGTCTGAAGGTCTTGCAGTTTTACTTAAATGTGTTACAATCGCGAAAACATTAGAAACCATTTTTAGTTTAATCTTTATAATAAAACAAAGTCGGGTTGGTTACACCATTTACAACTCAAGAACGGCTGGACTGATTTTGATGAAATTTGGTATGTCAATAGTTGACACGGGACCACGGTCCGAGTCAACTGCGGTCCCAGTTGCCGAAAGCTTCAACATATGGACTACTTTTTAATACTCGACTACTGAAAAAACAGGCAGTACGAAATTTGACAGGTCAGCTACTACTTCCGAGTATTTTGTAGTCTTTAAAGCCTTATCAAAGAATGAGCATCGAAAAAGTTTGATAAGAAATTGCGAAGCTAGGCAATCTAGGCATCCGTTACTCATTTGGCAATGGAACATGTTATGGGTGTTAAGGGGAAATCGTAGGGCCGTATTTCCATACAAGAGTAGGAATCAGGGGTCGTCCCATGAGCCGCTGTCATTGGGCAATATTTGACAAGCAATAACTGACACATTGCTGCCCAATTACATTTTACCAGAAGCCCCAGACTAGGTTCCTGGGCCAAAATATTAAAATCAGACCATCAGTTACATAATAAAAATATTGGACACGTATTTTTTATTTAGTCAATTAAATAAAATAAAAAATGATGAAGATAACAAAGTTCATGAGTTCGAGAAAGGGGCTTGTGGACGTTAGAGTTTGCTAAAAATTGAAGCAAACTGTGTTTTCTTAAAATTGACAAAATAATGAATGACTGGTTATCTTACTGACGGACTAATGTGCATGTTGCAATTATAATACCATTTCGAAATTTGATCATATGCTGCTTATTGTGCTCATAAAAATATAATCCATTTTGCATCCTATCTTTGGTGATTGGAGCGATGCGGTTCAGTTACCTAGTAGAATGTGAAATAGGTAAACCTTTTTAAAGTACCCCTACAGATCTTCTCCAATATGATAGCGGCAATTAAAGAGAAAATTACCCCAGGAGGGTACCTGCGATCATGCGCAGGAGAATCCCTCCCTGGGCAACAATGCTCAGGCTGCCCTACGTATTCTGGGGAGGGCAAAATTCCGCTTTTGAAGGTTGAAAATCCAAATTACAACCAACATAGCAAGCGCTCTCCGGCCGAGCCCCCTAAGCTTTTAGTCGATTTCTGTAACATTAGGGGGATACATTCCAATCTTGATGCAGTCCATTACCACCTCGAGACTGCCAAGCCGGCCTTGCTATTTCTGACCGAGACGCAGATCAGTAATCCGTCAGACCTGTCATACCTGTATTACCCAGGCTATGTCCTGGAGGCCAAATTCCACCCCCACGCGGGCGTGTGCATGTATGTCAGGGATGAGATCTGTTGTCGGCGTCTCCATGACTTGGAAGTTCCGCATTTCTCCGTTTTGTGGGTTCATGTAGATACTGGCCTTGATCATATTGTTTACGCCAGTGTCTACCGTTCGCATAGCGGAGACTCTGAGACAACTCGGCTCATGGAATATCTCAGCGATGCTGCAGATAAGGTCCAGCAACGTTTTCCATCTGCGCAGTTGGTATTTCTGGGGGATTTTAACGCCCACCACGGAGAGTGGCTGTACCCGTACCAGGACACCGACCATGCTGGGAGAGAAACCTATAAGTTTGCATTAACTTACGGTCTCTCCCAACTTGTCAACGAGTCGACGCGCATTCCTGACGTTGCTGGCCACACTGCGTATTGCCTGGACCTTCTGCTGACAACCGATCCTGACAGGCATTCGATGTCCGTATCACCACCGCTCGGGACATCGGATCACTGTGTGGTGAAATCTGTATCACACTACTCGCTTCCTGACACCAGCCCCAAAGGCACCAGGCGAGTATGGCGATACAAGTCGGCAGATTGGGATGAGATGCGACATTTTTTCGCATCTTATCCTTGGCGGCAGGTTTGCTTCTCTTCTAGGGATCCATCATGCTGCGCTGAAGCTGTCTCAAGTGTGATATGTAAGGCAATGGAGTATTTTATTCCTTTTGCTGACGTATCCCTTGAAACCAAAGCTCGCCCATGGTTCAATGCTCAGTGCCTCTTAGCCGAAAGGCGTAAGCGGGAAGCATACTTGTCCTGGGCTGATGCCCGCAGAATCAAAGCTGATGATCTCCAAGACAGGAAGAGAGTGTATAACGCTGCTGCCAAGTCCTGCAAAAAGGTGTTCAGAAGAGCTCGTTTCGACCACGTTGGCCGTATTGGAGACAAGATAGCTTCCTGTCCCTCAGGAAGTAAAGCCTTCTGGTCTCTAGCCAAGTCAGTGGAGATGAACTTCTGTCGCCCATCGCTGCCACCATTGCAGAAACCTGACGGTTCTCTGGCCCATGGTGCAAAAGAGAAAGCAGACTTGTTTGCCAATCTATTTGCAGACAATTCGCGTCTAGATAGTAGCAATAAAAGCCCACCCCAGTTACCTTCGTTCGGCCCCAAGATGCGGGCCGCTCAAATCCACCAAAAAGAGGTACTTAAATGCATGCTAAACCTAGACGTGAATAAGGCTAGTGGACCCGATGGTATTCCAGCAGTGGTTCTGAAGCGCTGCGCACCCGAGTTGTCCCCTGTACTGACACGCCTCTATAGACTTTCTCTAGAGACTGGCAAGGTCCCAAGATCCTGGAAGCTTGCCAATGTACAACCAGTACCTAAAAAGGGAAGTCGCTCCGACCCGGCCAATTATCGACCTGTTGCGATCACCTCCATATTATGCAAGATTATGGAGCGTGTATTGAACAATCGTCTCCTGGCATACCTGGAAACCAACGAGCTCCTTAGTGACAACCAATATGGTTTTCGCAAGGGTCGCTCAACCGGTGACCTACTGGTATATGCCACTCACTTATGGAGCGAAGCCTTGGAGGGTCACGGTGAGGCAATTGCCGTCTCACTAGATATATCCAAGGCTTTTGACCGGGTCTGGCACGAAGCTATCCTCAGTAAGCTTCCAGCGTATGGTTTACCTAAGGACCTTTGCAACTGGATATCCGATTTCCTGAGGGAACGGTCCATTCGAGTGGTTATGGATGGCTGCTCTTCCGACCTAATGGCTATTAATGCCGGGGTACCTCAGGGATCTGTTCTCTCTGCAACCTTGTTCCTGCTGCACATTAATGACCTCCTTATGTCTGGCATTATTGGTTATGCTGATGACAGCACCGTTGTAGAGAGTTATACGTCCAGTGCCAGTGCAAGTCCACAAGAAGTCCAGTCTCTGAGAGAGTCTATGATTGAACGGGTTAACTCGAAATTACAGAGGGTGTCCGATTGGGGAGACGCCAATCTTGTTAAGTTTAACCCGTCCAAAACACAGGCGTGTCTATTTTCTGCAAAAAAGAGTGCTTTCCCACTTGCACCCACTTTCCAGGGTGTTTCCTTACCGTTAGTTGACCACCTTGGGCTTTTAGGCATGACAGTCACGTCCAAACTAAGCTTCGGCCAACAGATTGAGTCAATGGCACTAACTGCTTCCAAGAAGTTGGGTATCATCTCAAAGGTTCGGCGGTACTTCAGCTCTGAACGGCTGCTCAATCTCTATACAGCCCAGGTTCGCTCTTGCATGGAGTACTGCAGTCACCTTTGGGATGGCTCAGCGAAATACCAGCTTGAAGCATTGGACTCTGTTGACCGAAGAGCCCGCAGGCTCATAAACAACGACGTGGTCTCAAATAGGAAATTGCAATCCCTGGAGCATCGCCGTAAAGTCGCTTGTCTATCGGTATTTTATAGGATCCATTTTGGAGAGTGTGCGAAGGAGCTCTTTGAGCTAGTTGAACCCTCACCATTCCTCCATCGGACTACAAGGCGCAGACAGAAATTTCACCCTTTTATCGTTGGAATACCAAAGAGTCGAACTAAACGCTTTGACAGTTCCTTTTTGGTTCGAGTAGCTAAGGTGTGGAATGAACTGCCTGCGTCTATATTCCCAAACAAGTACAGTCCCGGGACATTCAAAAGTAGAATAAATGGGTATCTCTTGGATAGGCATGTAACATCCCTGTCTTCATCGTCACTTACCATCAGGTGAGATGGGAGACAAATGCCTAATTCAATATTTAGTAAAAAAAAAAAAAAAAAAAAAAAAAAAGTATTTAAAATGGATTTACATATAATACTAACGTTCTACCGTTGTTGCAGCCCTAGTTAAGAACGCCAGTAAATGAGGCGGGTGGCGGATGTCCGGCGACGCTCACTGACAGCTATGGCGTAGGCTTGCCGCACGCGCTGTTGTGTGGACAAGGCTTTAACAGCTGAGATTACGCTGATATCGACGAAGACTAGGAATCGGAGATCTGAATACATTGCAGTCTTAAGTTATACGTAATGGGATCTTGCATTATCCAACACTAAATTATATAACTAGTGATAGCCCAGTGGTCGAAATTCGACCATAATTTAAAAAATAATAACATTCTGCAGTCCTCTATATAAACTCTTGTGTTGTGGTAGAACCACGCTACCGGCAAAATTTATTTTTGCTAGTAGCAAGAATGGGCTGGCTCGTCCGGGGAAGTACCACACTCTCACAGAAAATCGACGATTGGGTAGAAGCTTTACCGCTTCTATGCTTCGTTCGGTGAGTGAGAGAGCCGGAGGCCCATCATTCCCCCATTTCCTTCCTCCGTGTCCTTTCCCCACCTCCTTGAAAGGCCGGCAACCACGCTCCTGTTACACCCTGGTGTTGCGGTTGTCTATGGGCAGCGCTGGTCGCTTACCATCAGGTGACTCGCTTGCTCGATTGCCGTCCAATATAATAATTAAAAAAAAAAACTATTGTGTGAAATTTCATACTTATCCGTCCGAGCAATTTTTGTAAAAAAAGGGGTACGAAGTTTTCGCTTCACGTTATAGATAAATACGAGAGTGAGTTCGTTTGTTTATAAATCTGTTAGTAGCTTTCAGTACTGAACCGATCATCATGAAATTTTGCATACGCTTTGCCTGCGACACGGTACGAAAAATGATATCGGCTACCTTTCACTCCGAAAAAAGTATTGCTCCCGAGGAAACGACATTTTGTGTCCCACTGTTGGGCAAAAGCTTCGGCTCCCTTCTTCCATTAATTCCTGTCTAGTGTAGTCTGCTGCCAGCCATCTTTCCTTCCTTTTTAGCCTGTTATAGTGTCCCACCCGCCGCTGTGCCGCCCGTCCTTTCTTTACTGGTTCCAATTTAAAGCAGCCCGCTGTCAATTCACCAAGAACTTTTCGGTGTCATCCCGCCATCTCACCTGCGGCGTGCCCCTGCGCCTTCATCCACCGGGTACCCACGGGGTGACATTTCGTGCACAGTCTAATCGCACACGACACGGCACATATGCCCGGCCCAGGGTACTATTTTTGAAAGTATGACACTCGTATTCGAGCGGTTTTTGTATGGAAAAATCGCTCGTTTACGAATGGCGAAATTTCAAAAATAGCACTCACGATCCCTCTTGTGTTTGGACAATTTGACACCTACATCTACAACCCTAGTATTTCGGCATTGCATATTTTTGACGTGGTAACGTCTTAAAAATCTTTTGTCACATTAACAAGTAGTTTAACCATACCTATAGGGAAAAGGTTAATAATACTTTAAAACAAGAAGTAAACAGCTACTTAGCGAACACAGGTGAGCTCAACTTATAGCAAATATATAGAACAAAGTGTGTATTACGTATAGAGATGAAAGCTGCCGACCCGTCCTCCATCACACGGCTCATTTAACCTTTTTATTCAATCACATACATCATGGAACGTGACATCATCTCAGTTCTATATCAAGCAGACAAATGCACAATACGCGATTCAAATCTTGCGACACGACGCAACATACAGAGCACCCCTCGTTTCCTGTATGGTAAGTACGTCACATTTGCAATCTAACCTCTTGGCCCTTACTGCGTAACATTTAAGGTACACATTCGTAGGAATCCTGAATTTCGATCCTACGGCGTCAATCTGTGGGGACTCTATTTCGGTCTGCGAGCATACACAAGCAGTCTTTGAAATTTTAATCGTTACATTCACCCTGCCCTGATGGCACACTGGAGACTGGGCTCATCATGAGAAAGCATATAGAAATAAAGCGAACGCGAATATCATACTGGGAAATTTGTTGTTACGCAACGGTGTAAATAAATAATATTCTTCCGAGAGCCATTCCCTGAGTAGCATTTGCAATATTTAAAATAAAGTATCATACAACTCTAACAAATTTAAAATATGATTGAAACCGTTCTCTCGGAAAGTGTTTCTTAATAAATTTCAGTCGACCCAAAGAGAAAAAACATTAAAATGATTATTCTGACTGTTCCATATCACGAACCAATAGGACTTAATTAAATGTAACTGTCTTATTTTACAAAATTCTTTGTGTGCTGCCGCCACCAGTAAGTTCATGCAAACTATTGCTGGCCAGCGCTCATCCGCTTACCTTGCTTGCCGACATTGCTACATCCTTTCAAGCCGCAACACTTAAGCATAAAGAGTTTCTATAGTGGGTGGACGCTGGCCAGTAATAGTTTTCGTAAACTTACAAATGGTGGAGACCCACAAAGTAATTTAAGTCAAAGTGCATGTAACTTCCACAAAGTAACACCTGAAACAATTCATTATATTAACACTCTTTGTGACTTTTATGAGTTCATATTTTACGTAAAGTTACTTGATTTCTGTAAACTATTGTAAAGGTAAATAAAATAAAGATTTATTTATTATTGTTGCGTCTAAAGCTGTGTTGAGATAACGGTTTCGAATTTCAGATAGAATCAAAACACAAGACGGACGACCGCACGAACACGGTGATGTACGGCTTCGTTTTCAATATTTGACTGCGAAACCCTAAAAACCATAAAATTACCTCAGCCAGACGAGCTCGACTAACTAAAAACAAACAGTTTTAAACTCACTGAACAATTGTTAACCTCTGTTCGTAATAAAAAATAATGCACATGCCGTGGAATATTAAAAAAGGCGAAGCATTTGTCATTCAGAAAAAAACGGGGCGTTGAACACGCGACCGCCGTCTCTTCGGTCGCTAATACACGCATGTGTATTCTGCTTTAAAATTTAAAGCGTATTTACATTCACTGGCGGGGTGGCCGAAACGGGTCTTAGTTTAACACTGAAAACGCTCCGCTACGGGACTATTTCGGTCACCCTTAGGAATGCTGAAATAGAACAGAGCCCAGAATATAAAATTCAATAACAGAGGGTTAACCTATATTCCATATTTCGTAGTGCTAATGCGTTTTCGGTGTAGGGGAGTACGATGTTACGTTCCGTTTCATAGTGTTTTTGCCGATGTACTTATGGTTTTCGAAGTTTCGCTTTCAGTTTGGGGAAAACGATAAGTATTTATGAGCCGTTGGAATACTATTTTCATATATTTGTAACTTCATACTTCGAACTTATACTTTTATTTAATTATAAGTAATCTTCCATGGAAGAAAAGAAAAAAACTAAATGTAGTTGTAAGCTGCTTATCTTCCTGCACCGTAAAAGCGGGCAGGAAATGGGTGAAAGTTAGGAATGTGTAAGGCGATGCGGCTAGCAACTCACTAAGAACGCTAATTGTGGCCTTTGGCCCTAGGCTCTGTCTACCACGTCTGGGAAAAAGACGTCATAATATGAATGTATGTGTCTATAATTAAAATCAAATTCGTTTTAGACAATAGAAATTAAACAGGCTTTTAATTACAACTTTTATCTGTGGCTTATAATTACAATGTTATCTGGTTGTTGGAATATCGTGCAAAGAATTTTCAGTAGTCTGCACGATTGGAAATAACATTATTATTATATAATAAAATATTTTTTAAGAATCAATATTCAGAGCGTAGGGAACCGTTCAAGTATAACGTAAGCACTATATCAGTTATTTTCAACCCCCTCCTCCCCCTTGTCAGCAAAAATAAGAAAAGCTCTTCCCCCCCCTCCCCCCAAGCTTACGTAAACATTGCTATAATTTTTACAAAATATGTTTGTTTATTTTGCAAAATGTTGCTGACGTCATCACCTTGCAAACCCTTTCATCCCCTTTGTCAGCAAAAATAAGCCCAGTTCGCAGCTTATGTAATATTTGAATGACCCCTAGTTTACAGGCGGAGTTGCAGGCGAAAGTTTACTTATGCATTAAGTAAATTTCATTCAGAAATTTTTTAGTTTAAATTCTGCTAGAGACATAAAAGATTGAACATAGGCCCATTGTGTAAATGACATAAAATACATAGTTGTATCATTTGTTTGTACAATATTCTGATACTAAAATATTTACGATGTTGTAAGAAAGACTTTACGACAAGTTTGACTTTACATTTATTATTAGATAAATCACTTTAAATAGGTTTGAGGTAGATCCAGTGATTTCTGGTCCTTTTTTTTCTTAGACCTATGAACGTTTGAGATTTTTAACTTCAGAACTCACTAACATTTCCATGTGAACAATTATACGCTATCACATTGGCTTATAAAATAGTCTTATCCTAACTAATATTATAAATACGAAAGTGAGTTTGTTTGTTTATTTGTTTTTTTGTTACGCTTTCACGCCGTAACTACTGAACCGAACATCATGAAATTTTGCATACAAGTTCTCTGGAGTACGGAGAAGGACATAGGCTACCTTTTATCCCTGGAAAAAGTACTATTCCCGAGGGATCGACATTGACGCGGGCGGAGCCGCGGGCGAAAGCTAGTGTTTTATATAATGTAATTAAACTTTTAAAACTCTATAGTAATCCTGAATATTTTCTCCTTTCCAAAAGCATAAATTCAACATAAATTATTCGATGTTCCCATATGATAACAAACTGGCAACAGAAGGCAAACAAAACATAATTTTTCATGAACGTTGTCACAAAAGAATTTGACATCACCAAAATATTTAAAACTATTCCAATTTTAAATGACACACTCTTCAATGTCACGGATAGTTTTGACGCACCGGTGACATTTATTTGTGTCTGACGCACTTTGGATCTTGGATAACGATCGTTGCTAACTAGCTTATTTTTCTTGTTGCTAACATTCACCTCAGATCAAAAATTCAATAAAAGAGTTAAATTTGTAATGTTTTATTAAATTGATACTCGTACCTGTATCCGTATATATACTTATTCAACATGTTTTTTTGACGTGATAACTTCTTATAAATCGATGAACGTCAGCTGCACGCACGAAAATGTGTCACGTTCCGTGTGCAAGCGAGAGCGCGGAACAAGCGATAGAGAGGTACGACCACTTAAATATTTAGTTTATTGCTTTCAGTATTTGTTGTTAAAGCGGCAACAGAAACACATCATATGTGAAAATTTCAACTGTCTAGCTATCACAGTTCATGATATACAGCCTGGTGACAGACAGTAGGACAGTGGAGTCACAGTAATAGGGTCCCGGTTTTACCTTTTGTGTACGAAACCCTAAAAATTAGGTACCGCTTAAAATAAATGGTCACACATTTGTGCTAAACTAAACCTGATCCTTTGGAAAGATCAGTGAGGCCGACAACTAATTTTACGCTTGGTCTGCCCGCCTTAGGTCTTGCACTAAAACAAGTCTGCTAAGGCCACATATTTGTGTGATTTTCTTTCATTCACAAGAAGAAAATATACATCAGAATACTTGAATGTTCACAGGTGGTCTACAATAAAATAGGAGCACGGGGAAGATATAAATGCGGCCAAATATTAAGATTATAAAAAGTAAATAACTATTAGCTGTTCTGGCAAACTTTGTTTCGCTATTATTTCTTTGTTGTTAATCTTAACTGCTATTCGGGTTGATAAAACCAATTAAAGATTATAACAATCGGTTCACCCTTTCTTAAATTATATATAAGTGTTTTAACCATCCCGACTTTGTTTTATATTTAAGATTATAATCATTATAATATATACTCTCTGAAAACCGATAGTCAATTTACTAATGATCTGTAAAAATCAGCCGAAACTATTTCACAAAACATTTTTAATGTGCTGTCAAACACTCCGGTCGCCATTGATAAATGTAGGCAATAATTAGCATAACAATCTTGTTAATGATTTCGGCGTTTTACACACTTAACGAGACAAAGACTTGTCACCTTGCCCTTGGCATATTTTTAGAAAAGTCAAGCCTTGCTGCCGCATCTAGTAGGATAACTTTTTTTTGCATTTTTTTGTGGAAATACTGCTAATAATAAAGTGAAAAGAAGAATATATAAACACGCTAATATTTTTCGCCTTTGTTAATTTGTTAAGGAATCTTGTTTCATCTAGCATGATCCTGATCGGTTTATGGGTTATGGGTTAAGGCCTAAGGCCTACGAACATGCTAAACGCGGTATATGTCTCTAAGACTTCGGTTCTGTCTGTCCCGCAAAGGAAAAAGACGTGATACTATACTATGCTTTGTTAATCTGTCTGATTTTCTTCCGGGTATATTAAGTGGTTTCAGAGAAATGAGATGGGTGTGTCATGCACAGAGGCCGTTAATCCACAATAAAAAAATTAAAAGTTGCCAAACTTAGTAATAGAATTTTATTTCATAAAAACATGACCGTTTGGCAAGATAGATATAGCGTATATCACTATGAAGGGTGTATGGGATTGTAACGATAATACGTCTAAATCGGTTGAGGCATTAAGTGATGGTTGGATAATTAAATGCACATGAAAGATTTTTTTATTAGGTGACTTACTCACATAAACTTAAATAACAATATACTCCTTTTTTGGCAGTCTTGTAAAAAAAGGCATGGCTGCCTTACCAAAAAATAAACACTGTGTTACTCGGGGGAATGTAAGGATTTCAACGATACCTCCTAAATAAAAAAATATTGTAAAGATCATATCTACATCTACACTAATATTATAAAGAGCATTGGATAGGTTTCGAAACTACTAGACCTATTTGAAAAATTCTATCAACATTAGGATACTAAATTATCCCTAGTGAACATAGGCTATAAATTAAATACTTATATCTACCCGAGCGAAGCCGAGGCGGGCCGCTATCAAGTTATAAAGAGAAGAAACAAAAACCAGTGCAAGCTCTGCAATCATTAGAAGCTTTATTCGCTTCACGGATCGAAATTAATTTATCAATACCTATATTTCAAATGAGTTACAGAAATAAATATTTGATTTAATCAAATTCACTTTTTTGCTGCCAGTACGAAAAAAAATTGTGGGTTGAAAGCGGTATTTAATGTCAAGGTGGGTAGAACACGGAATAATTATTATTATTTTAAGTCGGTGGGGTGAAAAACTGGGATGGAAACGGAGAGACTCCTCAACACTCCGTCATTCATAAACCTATTTTAAAAATTATTAATGTTTGAAAGAGTATGCTTTCAACTTGGTCCCATTCATCACAATCGGTAGTAGTCTGAAGTTTATATGAAAGATACGTCTTCCAGTCCAAATAACAAGGCATAAAACTCATCCTAGTTTTTACTATGTACGTTATTCCGAAATAGCATCGAGAAGTGTCATCCAAAACGGATAGAAGCGTGTTATTGATTGACTACTCGTCAATGCAGAAATGAGAAAAGTAAATGTTAGCTAAGACAACACTGGAGCCACATCTTGCATTGGCACGTGTTGACACAACGCTGTCGGCCACTGTCATCGCATCAACCAGCGCATCGACCTCCGTTTAGTTTCCACTAGCTTCTTTAGAACCACTTTGAACGACGATCGACGACTGACCATATTTAACCGACTTCAAAAAAGGAGGGTGTTATCAATGCGGCTGTATTTTTTTGTGTTTGTTACCGTATATCTCCGTCATTTACGGAACGATAAAAATCTTATTTCGTTTGAAAGGGTATGTCTTTTAATTGGTCCCATTTTAATTTTACAAAATCGGTTTAGTCATTTGATTTAAGTTTATTTTATATGAACTACATGATTGTTTAGTGTTTATTAAATCGATCTCCTGTAGTTTCAAACATGGAATTTGTTGAAGTCCAAGTGCGAGCCAGGATCAAACCAGGATCAAAGAAACAAGATGGGCTCCGTATCATACAATTTTTAACACAACAATTTTACAAAAAAACGGAAAAGAAACACGTTTGTTGTATGGAAGCCCCACCTAAATACCCCACTTAAATATTTTTTTAATATACTGTTTTTAGTGTTTGTTGTTATAGCGGCAACAGCCAAAAATCATCTGTGAAAATTTCAATTGTATATCACGGTTCATAAGATATAGCTTGGTGACAGACAGATAGACAGACGGGCAATAATGGAGTGAAAGTAATAAGGTCCCATTTTTACCCTATGGGTACGGAACCCTAAAAATCAGACTGTTTCCAATATAACTCGCTACAAAAAAGGAAGAAGAAAATGTAACTGAAACGTGCCAGCGTGTTTCCCTGCAGACTACTAGACAACCGATACCTACGGATGAGTAACACTGTCACTTCGTGTCTCACGGTCGCGTCCCGCTGATCTCAGCCACAGCTGCTGGGTGAAAACAACATTATTTTTAAACCCAGTTAATAGCGACGTCGTGTACGTGTTAACTGACGGTGTGTGAAATATTTAGAAGTGTTATTTTTATTGTTTCGTCACTTACAAGGTTTCAACTTAGTATTTGATGCATTTTCTTTACTATTTTAAAATATGTACGCAGGATCATAGATATTATCACGCCTTTATGCCTCATGGGGTAGACAGCGCCAAAGGCCGTAGGACCCAAAGGCCACGTTTAGCGTGTAAGTAGAGGTTTAAATCGAAATCAAAATATAGTGATGGGTCGCTTGCCGCATCGTCCATTGTCATGATTCATCCGATTTAAAATGATTCGATTGATTCAAGAGTAATACTAATAAACACTGATATTATATATTGTGCAACCACCTACCAGATGGTCGGACGAACTGACCAAGGTCGAAGGGAAAAGCTGGATGCAAGCCGCTTCGAACCGGTCATTCTGGAAATATTTAGGAGAGGCCTATGTCCAACTGTGGACTTCTTGCGGCAGATCAGGGAGAAAAAAAGACGTATAATGTTCTAGAGCTGCTTCCCTATCTGCGCATACCTTAGAAGCCGTCAAAAAGTCTAAGGAAGTATGTCAATAGGTGATGCGGCTAGTAATCGATTACTGTTTTGATTCTGTTTCCCACCTTTTTAAATCCACTAAACTACTTGGCACTTAGGTTTTATAACCTTAGGGTCTGCTAGGGCTGCTTAGGGCTGGTCGGATAAAGATGATATTTTATGTAAACATTTTGTAGACGTCCACATCCCAACGCCCTTGACAAGGTTTAGTCTGCAGGGGTCAGTGACATACATTTCATACCCTCGGCTTATTGGCCGATACGTTATTAGTATTGCCAAAGACAAAATAATATTAAGGTATAGACTGCCAACCTCAAAAAAAAAAAAAATAGTCTCAACTTAAGGCACGTAAGTGCAATACAGGTTACCTGGCAAGCAGTGGCAGTTAGTTCACTGTCACTATGAGCTGGGGCGAGGGCACTGCAGTGGTAGTGACTGTTTTTCACCCGTCATCAGATAGCGTTAGCCTAATCTGGGTAAAACCAAGTAAATCTGAAAAATATTGTTTTAATAAATACAAGCTTCGATCAAATATACTTAATGGTAGATACACGATTCGCGCTCGAAAAGTGGCACCGGCAAAACAGCGCACTAATCGAGTTTCGGAGCTGTCCAGTTTCAATATACCGCGCTAGCGCACACGTCTTGCGATGACGAAGGTCAGTGAAAAGATACAAAAACTATGCGTCAAAAGTGAAAAAGAAAGATGGAGTCTAAAAAGATGCAAAAACTACGCGTCAAAAGTGAAATAGAAAGATAGAGTGATACTTTCAGTATGTACCGTTTTTGTTGTTGTTTGTAAGTAGGCGTGATGTTTTGGCTCGGTGACATTATTTAGGCTTCATTTTGAATGAGACTGTATCTACCATTATATTTGATAGAATAAGGCAAGCTGAAAATATTGTTTTAATCTTAAATAAGTCAGTTTTACTGATTTTATTTTGTCATAATTGGTGCATGCAATGTTGTGCAAGTATACTCCACAGTGATAGATCTCGATATAATTCCGTTGTATGCTTCCATCTTTGAGATAGATATGAAACAATTCGTTCGCGATAGGCGTTGGGAATGAATATTATACACCCCAACGCCTATCGCATCGCAATATCAATGGCGCAAACTGCATACATACAACACATACATACATGTTGGTAGCATATAGCGTGTTTACACATAAATTACAAGGCAGTAAATCATTGAAGCTGTCAGTGATGTTATTAGTCATACGTCCCTAAGGATGTGTTCATTTGGGGATAATTTAATTTGGACTATTCGCAGTCAATCGTGAATTAATTTGTCGTTTCGATTCAAATGGAACTACGCACGTATATGTTAGACTGAATGTGGGTTTACGAAATTAATATTGTCGGAAATTTTGTCCCATTTCCACCGTTCGGTCTAACCGCTAATTAATTTCAAAACAGATTGAATTAGTTGTACTAGTATACTACTTTATTAATGTATGACGTCATTCAGAAATAATATGACATCTGTTCTTCATATTATTCATGAATGATATCGATAAAAGCTTCACAACCAATTTCCAATTATAGTTATAATCAACTCGACTCAGTGTGTGTTAGTTTCATAAATCGAATCTTATCACTTGTTAAATGTTTTTTAAGATCAAGTAGTTAGGCGACCGAGCTTTGCTCGGATAATACTATTTATTGTAGTATGCTGATGTTTAGGTGATAAACTACATAAAATTTAAAAAGTAAAATCAAACATTATCTACATTTAAAAAAAAACATATATAAACATGAGCATATAAATACACAAAAGTAAGTCACCGAGCGGGATTCGAATCCGTAACACTCGTCTCTTGCCGTCCGCGTCTTAACCCGCTGGACCAGACGGACAGTGGCCGGCAGAACGAAAGTAGCGACCATTTTCTGCGTGGAAAGAATAACGCATGAAAACTCGAAAACACGCGTTTCCCCAAACTTATCTAGATCGATTATTTACCCCCGAAAACCCCCATATACCAAATTTCAGCGAAATCGTTACAGCCGTTTCCGACATTTAAATATACAAGAATTGCTCGTTTAGAGGTATAAGATTTTTAAATTTTGGAGTGGTAAGCCATTAATTTGCCTAAGGCACGGTTACAAATACTTTGAACAACATCACAACTCTTCCGTACCAACTCTTCTTGCTAATAGTTAAAAGCTATAAAAGGTTCCAATACGGTGCGTTTCTTTGTAGGCTGGCAAATTGTCTGTGGCTGGCAAGTTACATTAAATGAATGAAACCAATACCCAAACTAAATACCTTTCACGGGTGCGAGTCTGACGATCTGATGCGTGCGACGCGTGAGTTCACCTGCGATTGAGGTGAAGGTCACGCGCAGCATGGACTTAATTTCGAGCCGAGAGTTTAGAACCAATTGGATATATTTTAGATCAATCCTAAGACTTCAGATATGTATGAAATGTGTCAGAAATTTAATTTTGATAGCTGGTTTTTTGTTCGTGTTATTTTGTGGAAAGCAAAGCACACATTTATTTTTAATATTTAATCAAGTATACTTCATAAATCCTAGATTGTTATATATTTCATATATTGCATATTGTACGAGAAAAGTTTATATATTAGTAAAATACTTCTCTCAAGAAAGTCTAAAAATAGTGCAGCATTTTGATGAAGTCTTTTTAGTTTGACTAAAGATACCTACTTACTTCAATATTACATGACTGAGTTAAAAATAAGATTACGCCATAAATATTATGTCAAGAAAACCCTGTCCTATTCTTGAAGGGGTGATTCAGCCCGTCGATGTGTACAACTTTTGAAATCTAGGAAGTCAAAAAAATTCGGCAGCTCGGTCAAATGTATGGAAATGAAAAAAAAAAACTAAGCATTTTATAAACATAAGGTGTGACAATTATACTTATAAAATATTAAAGAGTAAAATTTTATAATTATCTACTTGATGCAAGTAGGTTCTTAGTTTATTAAATGATTGTGTTTTTGCGTTATCATATCATATGATCTTTTCTTTTGAGTCTTGTGGATTATACATAACATAGATTAGTCAAAAATCAGAAGTCATTTATTGTCAGTTCTTTACGCTTACTCCATTTAATTGTCAGATTTTTGATTTGAACGAAATGCAAATGTCAATTGTGATTCCCGCGTGTCCGCCATGTTAGATTTTGGGCAAACCGGTTTGAACCGCTGGAATGCAGACTTTACTGGATTTCGGATCATGATGGTATGATCGTCATCGCGCCCGTATGATAAGGATAAAAATAAGTTAAATAAATAAGTATATCACACAAATTGAGCTAGCTCCACTGTAAGTTGTGAACTTGTATCGTAGGATACTAACTCAACGATACTTATCGTTTTCCATCTTGGCCGGGGATCGAACCCGAGGACCCTCGTGTCACTGGCTGGCATGTTAACCACTGCGCCACGAAGCTCGCCATATCTATACTTTCTATTTTAATATTATAAAGCTGAAGAGTTTGTTTGTATGTTTGTTTGAACGCGCTAATCTCAGGAACTACTGGTTCAAATTGGAAAATTCTTTTTGTGTTGGATACTCTATTTATTGAGGAAGAGAATTATAAAACATCACGCTGCGACCAATAGGAGCGAAGCATCAATAAAAAATGTTTTGAAAACGGGTGAAAATTATTCATCTATACTAATAAAAAAACGAATTAATCATAATAACAGAAATTGCCGCGGACGAAGTCGCGGGCAACAGCTAGTAAAAGATAAAACGCAGTTTTTTTACAATACATTTGTATGAGTCCACGAATATTAATCTCCTTGTCATATGCCTTGCGCAATATGTACGCCTTTGTTTACCACAATATAACCTTTAATCACGACTTCGCTCGCCAGAATACAATGATCACAAAAAGAAAAAGATATATGAAAAACCAAAATATCTATACAACAAAAACAAAAAAGCCATTAAACATTTTATACTGGGTGTTACAAAACTACGAAATAATATTTCAGGGGCATAGTCAGTCCATAATATTAAACCACTTTCCCCATGGTACAAACTTCGAAACATGTAAAGAAAAATTCGATCTCCGATACAAAATAAGCAATCAGCTGATCGACTTTCTATGGAAGGTCAAAACATTATTTTTATTCTTCGATGTATGTTCCTTGGGCATAGTTGTTTAATATCATGGACTGATCATGCTCCTTATATATTACTAGCTGTTGCCCGCGGCTTCGCACGCGTTAATGTCGTTCCCTTGGGAACAGTAGAAATGATAAAAATTCCATACAAACCCCTGCCCCTTTGCTTTTTCCCCTTAAGGGGGAATTTATTACATTTCACCTGCATAGATCTTAAGGAGGGGATTTTGCCCATTTGTCCTACACAGATATTTTTTTATTGTAATGGAGAACTTCTTATTGTCATATTTCTAAGTAAATAAAAAAAATCCATACAAACTTTACCCCACATATTCTACCCCTTTAAGGGGAAATTTCGACCATTTTAACTACACAGATCTTTTTAATTGTAATGTAAACATATATACTTATTTTTATACTTTTATGTCCCTCCTTTATCCCTTAAGGGGGAAATTTTGTACATTTTACCCACACAGATCTTTTTAATTGTAACCTAGAACGTTTATACTTATTTTCATACCTCTAAGTCTAGAAATGGAAAAATTCCATACAAACTTTACCCCCTATTTACTCCTTCAAGGGAGAATGTTGTCTGGTTCACCTAAACAGATCTTTTTTAATTTTAATTGAGAACTTGCGTACCTACTTTCAAACTTCTAAGTCCAGAAATGAGAAAATTCCATAAAACTTCAACCCCTTTGATTTTCAAAAAATCCTTTCTTAGTGCTCATTTACATCATAAAAAGAATCCCTGTGCCAAATTTCAAGTTTCTGCGCACAGTAGTTTCGGCTGTGCGTTGATATATAAGTCAGGTTTGCCTTTGGCCCGCAGCTCCGCCCGCATGTCGATTTCTCAGGAACAGTAGAATTATTAGTTGAACCCGGAATACATTAGTTCATGACTTTCAATGAAACACCTTAATATTAAATTTCAATTGAATAACTTCAAAAACGGAAAGTTTCATACTAACTTTGCATCCCCGTTATATCCCCTTAAGGGATGATTTTTGAGAAAATTATTTTACTCGTGTTTCATGCCTTTTTGTAAAGAACCTTCATGCTGAATTTCATTCGACTAACTTCAAAAATGGCAAAGTTTCATGCTTAGTTTGCACCCCTATTTTACCCCCCTTAACCTAGGTATAATGCTGTCGTAAAATGATGATGAATTGACTTTGGATTTTAATTTTCTTATGTCACTTATTATTTTGAAGTTTAAATAGTTGGTGGCACTATTGCGCAATAACTTTTCTATTTCGTTTTATATTAACTAAACTGGAAGCTAAAACATCTTTAAAAATTTCCGTTTTCGTTGTCTGCCCTGACCTACGACAACCCGCGCTGTCGCCGCTGCAGTGATTCATCGACATCGAGCCGGCTACTGAGGAGCTATAGGTACCTAGCGTCTCCGTGCGACGTTTTGTGTGGAGTGTGGAGCCGCTTGATATTGCAACCGAATATTGAAGCTGTTGAAATGGATTGTTCTGCGTGCCGTGCGGTTATTGAAGGATGTGATGCCTACCTTAGGTGTGTAAATGATCATTGCCTTAAGTGCTACCACTCTCAATGCCTTAATGTGGTTAACTTGGATATCGACCAGCAAACAAATTGGATCTGTCCAGAATGCCTGTGCTCAGCCAAAAAGGGTGGTCAAAATGACAGTACACCGGTGAGTGCCGCTAAGAGAAGTATTGAACCAAATATCACGTTAAGAAGAAAACTTCCCCCAGTTGACCTTAATGTAAGTGAAATATACTCTATTTCTGATGTCATGCTGGAGGTTCGCCAACTTCGTGTGGATGTTTCTGTCTTGACTTGTCGCCTACAAGAGGCTGTTGATGCAGTAAAGTTTTGCCATATAAAGATGGAGGAACGCGAAAAACGGTTATTACTTGTGGACTCGTCTATGCATTTACCTCGTTCTGTTTCTCCTATGAATCCAGCGGGACTCCTCGATAAAGCTGGTTCAGTGGGTGCTGAATCTTGTGCTGTGCCAATGTCAATTGTGACTAAAACCAGTAATGATGAAGTTAAGATTACTGGACCGCGTACCGCCAAAGTGTCCAATAAATCGTCAAAGAAAAAGCGCAACTTTGATACCCAGCGTGCTAGCACTAGTCACGGAAAAGTGCACGCTCGAGCTCAGGAAACGGTGAGTGAACAATTCACAAAGTCAGTTGCTGCCACTATTATTTCTGCCCCTATTTTGGAGGATGAAGGTGTCGAAAACTTGACTGACAAAAATGTGGAGGGCCAGGGGCAGCATCACTGGAATGTTGTAAGTCGAAGAACACGGCGTTCACTCACAGGTACCGCGGATCCAAGTGTGACTACATTGAAGGCTGTAGAAAGTAGAAAGTACCTTCACTTGTGGAACATGGCATCAGCCATTGATGATGTTCGTAATTACATTAATCAGATCTGTCCTAAGGGAGCCTGTACTGTACAGGAGCTTACCGCGAAGGGCGATTATAAGTCATACAAGATTGGAGTACTGGAGGCTTACTACGATGATTGTTTCTCTCCGAAACTTTGGCCTGTAAATGCTAAGTTTAAACCTTGGGTTAACTTTCGTGCCACTCGGGAGCAGAGGCCCGGTGTCCAAGCCCAGAGGCAGTCTTCCTAGCACCTGTACGGGCTCGGGATCCCTTTCTTCTCAAGTCTCAATCCAAATGATTTACCAAAATGTTCGTGGCCTTAAAACAAAGTTGCGGTTTTGGCGAGAAAATCTATATCTCCTGGAACATGACTTCGTGACAGTCACAGAGACAAACCTTGATTCTACGGTGTACGACGCAGAACTTCAGTCTGGCGGTTGGAGTGTCATGCGACGTGATCGCCTTGAGTGCGGCGGTGGGGTCTTGGTTGCAGCTCGGCCAGGAATTACCTTGTATCGAAGAGTTGAACTTGAGACTAAAAGTGGAGAGGACCTATGGGTTTCATTGAAAGTGTGTGATGTCAATTTGTTTTTATGTGTATTCTATATTCCACCTAGTTCTAAAGATGATGTATATATGTCATTTTTTTGTAATGTTGAAAGTAAGATCAATGATCTGAAAGGTCTTATTGTTATTACTGGTGACCTTAATCTGAACAGTTCCTCAGACAACATTAAGAATTACTATTGTTATTTCCTAAGTGTTTGTTGTATGAAAGATATGAATGATGTATTTAATTCGCATGGAGGGAAATTAGATGTCGTATTGGTGCCGGAATTCTTTGAAACTTCAGCCTCTGTTAAATTATCGGATGAGGGATTGGTGGCTCTCCAGGATGCATATCATCCCCCCCTATCGTTAACAGTTTCTATTAAAAAGAATGTCACTATCTATAAACTACCGCCTAGCAATATAGGAGCTAGCCGTGATTGGAACTTCCCTAAAGGTAACTATGATATGCTCTATACCTGTATCTCTGAAGTATCGTGGCTGTCTGTTTATCAAGCTCAAACCACTGACGAAGCTGTAGATAATTTCTATAAAATAATTTACAGTATTTTCGACCTGTGTATACCTAGAAAAGTTAGATCATCGGCAGGAGATAGGCGGTATCCAGTTTGGTTTACCGCTGATATTATTAAGGATCTTAAACTGAAATCTTTCCTTCATCGAAAGTGGAAAACTACCAACAACCGTGCTGATTATAAGGCGTTTAGTGATCTCCGATCGAGCATAAAATCGCGTATCACCGTAGCGTATGACGTATATAGACATGGTGTCGAATATAGTTTAAATTGCAATCCCAAATTATTTTGGCAGCACATGTCTAATTTGAAGTCGAAAGGGGGTTTTGAACCGTGTGTTAGCTATGGTGGAATTGACCATGTAGGTCAGGGGGCCGCGAATGCCTTTGCACAATTTTTCTCCAATGTTTTCCTACCTGATGCACCTTTGTTGGACGCAAATTTAGCTCAAACACACGAAGGCACTTCATCGGCTGCGTACATAAACGTAACCAGTGTGTCCCATGATGACATCCTGAATGGTTTAAAACACCTTAAACCTGTTGGAATCGGTCCTGACAGCGTCCCGGCATTTGTGTTAAAAGCATGCAAAGATTTTTTAATTGAACCTATTTCTTTCTTGTTCAATATGTGTTTAAATACGAGTACTTATCCGTCTCTCTGGAAATTGAGTCGTGTTACCCCGATCTCAAAAACTAGTAATGTTCTTGCAGTTGAATTCCACCGCCCCATAGCTAACTTATCAGCACTCCCAAAGCTTAAGGAAACCATTCTTCATAGCAAAATTAGCCAGCAAGTTAAACCATACCTTCATGACGCTCAGCACGGTTTTAGGAGCAATCGCTCAGTCGATACCAATTTGCTGACTCTTGTCGACATTATCTCGTCTTGTATGGATAGGGGTACGCAGGTGGATGTCATTTATTTCGATTTCGAAAAAGCCTTCGATCGTGTTGATAACGACATTCTTTTGGAGAAACTGTCTTTACTTGGCTTTTCTCCGAAGCTGGTGAAATTTTTTGCTGACTATTTACGAAACCGTAAACAGTTTGTTCGCCATGGTTGCTTTGAATCCGAATCATATAATACTCGTTCTGGAGTCAGCCAGGGTTCGGTGCTTGGCCCTCTTTTGTTCCTGCTTATGATTAATGATCTTCCACAAGTCCTAAGGCATGCTAAATGTCTCCTCTTTGCTGATGATCTGAAGATTATTTTGGACATCAATGATGCTTCGGATCATCATCGGCTACAGACTGATATCGATGCGGTTTTTAGTTGGAGTATAAGGAATAAGCTGCTGTTCAATAATGTCAAATGTTGTGTCATGTCTTTTACCCGAGCGAGAAATCCTTCTTATTCTCAGTATACTTTAGGCTCTAATGAAATAACTCGTGTTTTTTCAGTTAAAGACTTGGGAGTTATTTTTGATCCGAAACTGAACTTCCATGATCACGTACAAAAGTTAGCATCAAGTTGCTTTAAACAGCTTGGCTTTGTGGTACGCAACTGCAGGGACTTTACTAATGTACATGTAATAAAATTATTATACTCAGCTCTTGTACGAAGCAAACTAGAAACTAGTTCCAAAATTTGGAGCCCTTATGAAGCTTCATATATTCTCATTGTCGAGAAGGTACAGAAAGCATTTTTGAGATTCTTTTACAAGAAATTTTATTGTTATTATCCATTTCTGTATCCAACCCAATTTCTGTTGGGCAGTTTGGGTTATAATTCGTTGCAGGTACGTCGCAATTGGCAGTTACTTATGTATGTCAGTCGGTGTCTCCGAGGTGAATCGGATTGTCCGGAGCTTGTATCGCGCCTTTTTAGACTATTTGTACCAAACAATTACTTGCGTGCTCGCCGACACAGACTGCTTGCAATTCCCCCCTCAAACACAATTGCTCATGCGAAGTCCCCCCTTTTGCGAGGTCTTTCTGAACTCAACGAATTCCTGGCATCAATAAAAGGAAGGGAATGTGATGTTTTTGCTGACAGGTTTGTACGTTTGACGAATGAATACTTAATATTTTGTGAAAAGGATGGATGAATCCGTAGTCCTAAGTTAAGTTGTGCAGTGCTTTGGTATTACTGTAATGCTGTGCAATCTCTTTTTATTAATAAATAAATAAAAAAAATAAATAAAATTTTATTTTATTTTTGCTATATGTTTGCAGGCAAACTCATGCCTTGAGTTCATTCAAATGACGATAACTTTTTTTTTAATGAACCGATTTTGATGAAACAAACTTTAAATGTTAAACTGAGTTCAAACAAAGCAATTGGTGAAAGTTTGAAGTAAATCGGTTCAGTATTTTCGGAGATAATCGTGATCATACATACAGACAGACAGACAGACAGACAGACAGACAAGAAATTCCAAAAATTTTTTTTTGCTTTCTATTATTCTTTTTAAGTGTCCCTCTATCCATTTCAGTCAAAAATTCGAAATGTACAGACAAAATATTTTTACTGTTTTATTATATGTATAGATTTCGTAGTTTTGTAACACCCGGTATAACAAATAAAAACATGTAATTTGGTGCTCTTAAAACGGGTCCCATTCAAGTTAGGACATGGTTCAGCGGTACTTCTAATGTTTCATGTGTACATAGATGTAACAAAAACCGAATTTACTAACATACATACATAGTATCACGTCTTTTTCCCTTGCGGGGTAGACAGAGCCTAGGTCTATAAGAGCCGAAGGCCACGTTTAGCATGTTGGTTGGCATTAGGTGAAAAACGGAATCAAATCAAAATAGTGATAGGTTACTAGCCGCATCGCCTATTAACATGATTCCACGGAATTTTGCCCGTTCCCTCGTTCGGCTTTTACGATCTGCGCAGCAAGAGAAGCAGCTGGTACATTCTACGTTTTTTCTTTTCTACCATACAAGCATGGAAGAGAATTTACTAACATCCCAACTATCGTAAATATTTCATAATAACGGACGAAGTCACGGGCACCCCGATTTCCGATAATAAGTATTGTATATTTGTTTACTAAAATAATTAACTATAAGTAATGTGTGCCATATATCATTGGTCTTCAACCCGCGGCCCACCTACGGCTTATGAAAGCATTTCTCATGCATGGTCCACGAGAAGAGCTTGAATTCATATAAAAATATTTTTGAAGTGCACGTACGAAAAAGTGGCACGTTCCGTGTGCAGGCGAGAGCGCGGAACAAGCGATAGAGACGCACGATCGGCCTAAGCATTCGGCTTGTGACGCATCTATCTGTCTTCAACGACACGTAAAATGATCGTCCGTAAATCAACTTTACATAATAACCAATTTTTTTCTTAAGGCCAAACCTCTTAAGTAATTCCAGATGGTTAGTTTGTGCGACGGAATTTTGTGCTTCCCTGGGTTCATACCAAGGAATTCATAGACAAAAGAGCTAGATGTTGATATATTTTCTGCTCATTATTTAATTCGTTGAACAGCTACGCAAGCTCAGTGCGTGCAGTAGGATAGACACAACAGCAGACCTCAAATTTCCTTTCGTTTATTGAGCACTAGCTTTCGCCCGCGACTCCGCCCGCGTCAATCTCGATCCCTAGGGAACAGTACTTTTTCCCGGGATAAAATGTACCCGATGTCTTTCTCTGTACCCCAAATAACGTGAATGCAAAATTTCATGATGATCGGTTCAGTAGTTACAACGTGAATGCGTAACAAACAAACAAACTCACTTTCGAATTTATAATATTAGTTAAGATTAAGAGGGCAGATTCATAATTTTTTTAAAGTAAAATACCTAATTAAAGAATCACTTTTTGAAAATAAAATTTATCGCAAATTTGATATGGGTATAAAAACCTAAAGCTAAAGTTGCGTTGAAGAAACAACTTAAACGGTAGCAGCATCTAATTTTACAAGTCGGGTAAAAAAATTAAATCAATGTTAAACGAAATCTAGAATTTTACGAAACTAAAAACGCAAGAAAAACTGCATGTAAAAGCCAGTTGTAGTCAATAGTCGTCTTTTTTCTTAAGTTCACGTTGCGGCCCTCATCACTAAATTTTACTCTCGACGTAAAAAATTTTGTGGACATATTTCATCGAAATCTGTTCAATCTTTTTTGCTTATTAAGTAACAAACATCGAAAACATACTAAACTCTAACATTTATTACATGGGTGACGAATGAACAACGACCCTTAGTGCGATAGAATTAAGATTTTGGTACTTTTAAGAGTTCCATTCCAGTTTTAACATAGTCTATTACGGAATTAAAACTCTTACAATAAGTACGGCTTCAGTGTAAAAAAAATACACAATCGCAGCTTTGTGCTCTGCCGAACATTAATTAAGAAAAGAAGATTAAATACCGGAAGGTCTCAAGCGCAATCTTAAAAATGACCTCTAAAAACAAGCGCTTAAGTATCGGAATGGCTTATTGTAAATATTGGAATGGCTAGTTTGTTTTAACTGCGGTTAGAAAAGCTTGGCAGTGGCGCCAAATATTTGGGGATCAAGAGTTAAATAAAAACGGTGTTAATTTGGCGACACGAGTCGCATATTTAAAAAGGAACTTGGCTTTATTTCAATTACTATTTAATGAAAGCCATGAAATCGCAATCTAATTAACTTTTTATTACTTTTTTACCAATCTCTCGCATGTGTAGGTATTAATTAATGGCAATTCCCCGTCTTGGGTTGTTTGTATATCCCATAAAGAACGCAATAATTAAACAAACAAAACATATTTTTATTTCACAACTACATTTATAAAGATTGTGGCGTTGGTACAGAGTACAAATTTTTCAGCTATGCCCCTTGCGATAACCTTTGCCGGGGGTGTCTATGCTATGTAATATTTAGAAAGCTCTATATACTCCGTAAATAATAAAGATGAGACACAGAGAGAAGCAACTTATTCGTAGTAAAACACTACATTCATCAAGGTCAGTACACAGACCAGTCGTATCACTAACGAGGGAAAAAGTGCCTATTTCCCGTTCATAATGACCCTCGCGACATCCCTTGAGCACCGAGTCTACGATAGGTAATATTCAGAGAGCTCTATATACTCCGTAAAGAATAAAGATGTACGATTTATTGGTAGTAAAACACTACTTTAATCAATGTCGGTACACAGACCAGTCGTGTCTCTAACAAAGGGAAAAGTGCCTATTTCCCGTTCGGATTGACCCACGCGACAACCCGTGCCGGCCTTTCTTATGCTAGGTATTATTTAGACAGCACTAAATACTCTGCATTGTATAAAGACTCGCATCTTAACTTCTTTACGTAGTATAAAATGAAGTCGCTTTCGCTGTCTGTTCGCTTAGATCTTTGAAACTACTCCATGGATTTTAATGCAGTTCAGCAATAGATAGAATGATTTAAAAGGAAGGTTACTGCCCAATATAGTATACTAGCGGCCCGTCCCGGCTTCGCACTGGAAGATATAGGTATTTGCCTATGTTCATCAGGGATAATGTAGGTTTCTAATGGTGACAGAGTTTTGCAAATCGGCCCAGTAGTTTCAGAGCCTATTCGATGCTAACAAACAATCAAATCTTTCCTCTTTATAATATTATTAGTATAGAAGTATAGATATACATTGCACCCGTGCGTAGCCGGGGCGAGTCACTAGTCAGTAATAAAAGCTACATGTATATCAACAAGCCAGTGGTGTCTTTAACGAGGGGAAACGTGCATTTTTCACGGCCATAACATCCCCTTTCGACTACCATTGCCTGGCGTGTGTACGCTAGATAGTATTTAAACAACTCTATATACTCCGTAAAGAATAAAGATGTCAGTTATTCGCATTTTACTGCGACTACATTAATCAAGGTCGGTCGGCATATAGGCCAGTCGTGTGTCTAACGAGGGAAAAGTGCCCATTTCCCGTTCGGAATGACCCTCGCGACAACCCTAGCCGGTCGTTTTTATGCTAGGTATTATTGAAGCAGCTCTAATACTTAGCATAGAGTAATGAATTACATCATATTTTTAATAAAATGCTACATGTATCAAGGTCGGTACCTCCTACACAGACCGGGCGTGTCTCTAACGACGGGAAAAGTGCCAATTTACCGTAATGACCCTCGCGACAACCCTTGTCGACAGTGTCTACGCTAGATAATATTTAGACAGCTCGCAGCCCTATATAGCATGTGTTGAACTAGTGGCTAAACGACATACAACACGCGATCTAAGATACTCGTGTCAGGCAATATACGAATACTCGGACGAAATTAAATTATTATGGTAAATCGCCACTGATGTTATCAAATTCTGCGTATCAAAGCCTTACGGTGCTCAAACAAGGTGTTACCTTAACAAAAGCATTTTGCAGACGAGCAGTGCACTCTTGCGGAGTCAGACCCTTAAAATCTTTTCACGTTAATTACATTTTTGCTGAGGACGAGGAAATTCAACTTGGGAAAAAAACAATTGACAAGCAAACTCATCGCCATTTTTTTTTAATCAATGGTTCAGTTTTCTATGCTTTAATGAAATATAACATTCGAAATTTCAAACAATGACGGGCGGCCAGAATCTTAGAACTTTCAGTGTGCTCTAAAGTTTAGCTCCAAGAGTGACTTGCATCTTTTTCCGATTGGCCTTGGGTGTTGGATGTTTATTTTATAAGTAAATTTTAAGCTAGACGAGCATAGTTTCGATAAGTTGGTATCCCACGACACAATTTTACAAGTTAGGCGTCACATCCATGGGCGAGTCGAGTGCGTCTATTTATATCGATAATATCACTGCGATGAAATAACCGTGTGAGATTGATTCAAAGAGTTTGAACCAAAATTAGAGTAAGTTATTAAAATTTTGAAGGCACAGCAAAAAATATCGCCGCGATGTACTCGCCCGTGAAAGTAACGCCTTACGGTGAATCAAGCTCAATTTGTGTGATTTGTACCTATAAGTATGTCGTATTTATCCACATACTTACGAAGTAACTAACATTGCAATAAACAAAAGCTTAAAATATATAGTATTTATTTCAACAGTTTTAACCAACTCCTACCTTTTTCGCAAACATTCCTCCATGTCCGAGACTGGAACTTTTTAAATAAATCCCGCGACGTGGACCGAGGTCCGATCCATGCTTAACTGTTTACCCCTCCCCTGTGTCTGAATTAATTACAGCTCTGTTTGAAGCCAATTAAAACTTCTACCATACTTAAATATTACATTATATGTTTGAAAGGAATCGTTATTCCGGCGTTCCGGGGCATGAATGACTTATTAATTAAAATTATGTCGTTAATTAGGTCCGTATCGGAGCGTAAATCGTGCCTGTTTGAAGATTTGTGAAGACGCTATTTTAAGAAAATGTTTTATAACATAGCTTAATTTATTAAGTTTTTTTACAATGTAGGTGTTTACTGTGGCAGAGGCAGCCCAAGAAGATGGAGGGACGACCTCGATAGATTCAAACATGGATGGCCAGAAATAGCGAAGGATAGGGATTAGTAGAGAAACCAGGGGGAGGCCTTTGCCCAGCTGTGGGACACAACACAAAGGTGTTCACTGTTAAAAGGATTACGTACGAGCAAGTCACAGCCAATGTGCTCCGAATCTACTGGAGAAATAAAGTCAAAATTTGGCAAACTAATAGATTTAAGAGTATGTTACCACACGGCGTGAAAGCGTAACAAACAAACAAACAAATAAACAAACAAACAAACAAACTCATTTTCGCATTTATAATATTAGTAAGGATATCCATATTTAGGTATATCTAAAACCATCTACACGCGAGTTAAGTCACACTTCGCCGGTTTTTGGTTTAGGTTTAATAAAGTACTTACATAATTATGTGTATTAAGTGCATTTAGCCTGACCATTTCTTTGATGCACTTTACCATCGATTTTTTGAGCTGTCGATATGGCGTACCAGCGATATTGTGCACCTTCGTTACATTAAACCGTCGATGGAACGGGTTCGATGCAGCGACCGGCGTTGTAGTGACTGGCGATATTGTGCCCTAGACCGTTTTTTACACAACTATCCAAAAGGGAGAATGTCGTTATTGGAGTTAATGTATGTATGTGAGGTACTTTATCACACTACAATTTGTAAGTATCTTTCGAATCCATACATCACCTCAAGATATAAACTTACCTATGTAGAATGGCGGATAGATAAAATGTTCATAAACAAAATACTTAACAAGACCAAACATAAATTGGCTTGAGGAAGTGACTAATAATCTTTTATACAGAAAAACCAAGTACATCAAAACACTAAACCGATTTTGATGAAAGTTAAATGGGACCAATTGGAAAGCATTTTCTTTCAAACAAAAAGTTCTTAACAAAAGTTTTAAATTTTATGCGGTAACAAACATTAAATAAAATACAACCGATTGCGACCAAACACGCAAATAGAAAATAATATTTGAAATGATATGAATTTATTCTTATGGTGTATTTTATTTATCAGACTCCCTACAAGTAGACACTGTATCACGTAATAATACTCTTGTTCGCGACGCGACCCCACTCCCTCAAGGAAAATCCTCCAGACAAACAGAAAGCCATCAAAAAGTGAAGTCAACAAAATTGATGACTCGAAAAATACTCAAAGTATATCATTTCCGACATCCTACCGGAGCTACTTGACTTCATTCCGGTATAATTGGGCCGCGACATCCGTCATCAAACGATATTAAAATTAAATTTCTACGTTTCAACATACTTATGTAACCTTGGAGATTGTGTGGAGTGCGGTTTTTTGTGAATGCTGTACGAAATTATAATATTTTCAATTATTTATACCTAATAATAATGACATCATTGTGCTATTTTAAATGATTCAGTTATAAAAATCAATAGTTTTAAACTTGTTTCATGTGTATTCGCGATTGTTACACATTTAAATTATATCACGCGTTTATTAAATTATTTTTAGTTTTGAAACCTTTACAATTTCCATGTTCGCAAGTTGACTAAGTTGACATTTGTCTATTATGTTATAAGAACTATGCATTACTACTGCTTACAATATTTTTTGATAACGTTCCGGATGTAGCAGTATTGCCTAACAGTAACTGAAGGTCTTGCAATCTGTTGTTGTTGAGCTTGAGATTGATGACAGGATTATCAAGCTGATGGTAATTGCCAACCATCCTCTCTATTGAAATGTATTATGTGTTTTTAAAATTTCAGTCGCCTCACCAAGCATTCTTGTAATGAATCTGCTTTCTTTTACTTACGACTTGTGGATTATGAAAACGCATTATGTTAAAATAGTGGTTGGGTTTGTCCAGAACGTGTTCACAGGCTGCAGACTTTGAGACAGCGTCTATTCTTCATATCAGCGATATGTTCCTAAATACGGGTTTGGTCGGCATCTGCGATGTGTTCTTGAGGGGTAGAAGTTGTAGTTTCTTCTCTATATAGAAGCCGACCAAAGCCTCACACTCTTGATCGTTTTCCTGCCGTCTTACCAAATAAAAAGGGAGTCACGGACAACTACTTAACCACAGGCTGATTCTTAAAAAACCAGCAATAGGTATTAAAATAGATTACAAAACAAACTTACACGTGAAGAGTTGAGAATTGCCTCATCATTTTAGATTCATATCGGCTCATCGAATAAAATTACCTGAAAAAAAATACAGCAAATTAGCAATAATTATAAATTACGTCACACGTTAAGGGGTGGACAAAGACGTGTGGCAGCAAGTGACAGCGGGCCGGTCATAAGGTTTGTGGCGTTACATGTATAAAACCGTATACTTGACTTCTTCGTAGGGCAGCCGAGCTACACGGATCTAGGACTAGGGATACAATATCGCCAATCATTACATCGTCGGTCGCTGCATCGAACCCGTTATCGACAGTTTACAATAGCGAAGTTGACACGATGTCGCTGGCACGCTACATCGTCAACCCACGGTATCGACGGTAAACTACATCGAAGACGCACAGTATCGATGGTACACAGTATCGAAGGTGCATAGTATAGACACATCTGAGGATGCAACCGGGAGAATGTCAGATGAGGGAGAAAAAAAAAATATTGACATTTAACATAGATAAGTAAGTTAACATTGGAGGTTTTTATTGTGTGTGAGTTTGGACAGAAGGAGGCTAGTCTACATCTACACTAATATTGAAGAGGAATGATTTGATTGCGAATAGGCTCCAAAATTACTGAATCGAATTCGAAAAGTCTTTCACCATTAGATTCCTATCATCCATTATCACAGATGAACACAGGCTATAGATTAAATATAAATACCTATATCTAACTGCTAAGCCCGGCGGGCCGCTAGTGTTTAATAAATGCATTTACTTGTTTTAGAGTCTAGCTAAAAATAGGTTATGCTTAATATAGAATAAGCTCGAATCAGAATACTAGACTTGAAAGTAAATTGTTTTATTTACAGATTAAGTAAGCTGTGCAAACAAAAAAACAACACAAAATCAGCATTGCAACCTTCTAGAATAAGATTTATATATAGACCTTACAAATAAATCATTCAAAGGTATCGATTGTCGACAAGAAACTTGCAAACTGTTATTCTAGTAAGTTAATAAAACTCCGTTTGAGTCTGTTCGGACCCCGTACGCCCGTAACCGTAACTTGCCGGGATGTTTTGAGTAACCAGGTTCGATTTTCCTATTGCACCTACAGGATAGGTCCTGTTTTAAATAGCAAATAATAGTTTGAGAATAAAGTTATGTAATAGTAGTAAGAAAGGTATTGCTAGTGACAATTCTTAAAAATTATGAAGTGAGCTTTTTACAGTATCTTGGTTCTTTTCATATTTATAATGCAGTGTCTATTTCTTAGAGAAAATCTGAGCATAGTTAGATAAAAACTGTTTCCTATTTCTAAAGATATTTGTAAAGCGCCTATTAAACCATCCTGAATTTAGAATCCGATGGGAGGGACGCCGCTATACGTTAGAAACGATGCGAGATATCTCCAATCGTATTGCACGTATAGCGGCGGCCCTCTCATCGGATCCGATTCAGGATACGATTCAGGATGGTATAATACCCCCTTTAATTCTACTAAATCTTATTGTCGGCACTATTTTAACGCTTAAAATTGTAATAAGGATAAACAGGGGTGTTGACTAGTGTGGGGCCAATAGTGTAAACAATTATACTTTAAATGTTAAATAAATTTTATTTTATGAAGCGACTACCGAAGAAAATACTATTTTGATATCAGTAATTAATTAACGAAATGGTTTAAAAACCTATTACAACCGCAGCTACTTGGCAACGATTTTTTGGTTTACATCTCTTGTAACTCGAAAACTTGTCTATCAACATTATTATGCTAAGTTTTTAATAAACCATTTTTTAGTATTGGCCTGTACAAATAGCGCAAGACAGCAGCGCTACATTATTAAGTAATCCGGGGTAGCTCTTCGTCTACCAGACAAATAACAATAAAAAATTGAGGAAAAAACGTTTCTTTTTTTCACTTTTTTAGCTTCGCTTAGCAAAGCTCTATTGCGAAAATACTGTTTGTGATATCGTCAGCAAATACTGACTACGCCACACAGTCAAACATTTCGGCCGCTTACCCCTCAAGTGTCATTGGATTGACCATCAGAGGGGTAAGCGGCGCAAAATGTTCTTCACAATGCATCTTATTACCGAGAGCCTCCACTACACAACATATCTTGAGTTGACAGGGGAACACAGCTTTATTTAAGAAAAATAAAAGAACATGAAATATATGTCTTTTTTTTTTACACTATTCCTGTTTTAAGCCTTGGTATATGGTCGGAGCCAAAAGGAATTCCAGGTTCTTGACCCGGAAACTTTCACTGTACAACAGGCCCGGGAGTAATAAATTTCCGGGAAGTTTTTGAGATACCTCCAGATCTACTATGTAACGGGAAAGTTGCGCAATTAGATAAACATACGATACAGTACCTTAACGTGTAATTAGTAGCTCGCATCCTCTCGTATCAGACAAGTTTCATGTTGTACAAATATGTCCCGCCTTAAAAAAGACAATATTTTTTATTGATCAATCTAACATCGTTCAATTACATCGAAAATTCTACACCACTTGAAGTAAAAAAAGAAATAGGATAGGTATTATGGTATTTCTTAGAGAATGACATATTTTCAGTTTTATTTATGATTTCAGTAACAATGAGTCATCAGGTTGATCAGGTAGACATAAGATTAAGGATACCTTATGGGATAACCCTTGGATAGAAGGAGGAGTGTTCTTGTTTTTGGACACTTTTTATACAATAATACAATCATTGGAATTATCGGCAAATAGGGCAAAAATCTGCGGAATCATGTCAATTGGCGATGCGGCTAGCAACCCATCACTATTTGATTCCGTTTTCCATCTACACGCTCTCCAACACGCTAAATGTGGCCATAAGGTCATATAGACCTAGACTCTGTCTACCCCGCAAGGAAAAAAGACGTGATACTATGTATGTATGGAATTATCGATACAGCCTTCATAGACAAACACATGTAAAACGCAAGAATATCGACAAAAAATAACGAAAAACGCATTTTGACGCATCGCATGAAAAATTATCACAATCGTTTCCAATTTAGTTATTTCCTAAATAACTGCTTTTGCAAATAACCGTAACTGCATTTCATTATCAAATCAGCCGAAACTGACCAACAGTTGCACTTAGCAAGATGGAGTTTACTGCGAATGAATTCCAAACTTTTCATTGAATTTTGCGAGTTGTGACGACAACGTTCGGGCAATAAAGATAAAACTAGTTAACCAGGTGATGGCAAAGGAATAATACAAAGCTTGTAAGATTTGATATATTAAATGGTCGGATGGTTAAATTTATGCATGAAAAAGATGAATAATTTTTCCCCGTTTTAAAAACATTTTTTATTGATGCTTCGCTCCTATTGGTCGCAGCGTGATTTTTTATAGCCTTAAGCCTTCCTCAATTAATGGACTATCCAACACAAAAAGAATTTTCCAATTTGTACCAGTAGTTTCTGAGATAAGCGCGTTCAACAAATCCTTCAGCATTATAATATTAGTATAGATATATACCAAGTCTCAATTTTTAAAGCGATTTTGTCATTTTGTCTGTAAAAAGTCTAGTGCTGGACAAAAGCCTCTCCCAAGGATTCTTCGTTCTACAGGAGGATATGCCATACGCTTGGCAGGCGGGTTGGCGAGCTTGGTTTCTTTGGTTTCTTGTGCTTTCAACGCTTCTGCCCATGGGAAGCATTTTAAAGCTGGGGAAGGATAGGAATTTGTTGGATCTGGGAAAAGAATGAAGGTTTTGGGATACTATTCACTCGGATGAATGAGGAAAAGCAGGTAGCAGCTCGGGAGGCCGGGCGCGCGTACCCGTTGCCATACCTGCAACCACCGGACAAGCAGTTGAGGATGACACCCCTGACCATACCGTCATCTTTTATTTTAAGGGCCCGTACTACCTCACACTGCTTTGCATGATTGACAGTTATTTCAATAATAATTTAATACTCAAGTTGAAATAAAAATGCAGCTAAGTTCAGGACTAACTCTGGTAACTATATGACTCAAAAACACGATTGCGTCAAATTTTCTCTATAGAAAAAAATTGCAAAGTTGCTTCCAAATCACGTCTAATTTACTCGGTATATAGCATTATTCACCAAATACATTAAAATTAACCTTGAAACTTTTGATTATTATTGCATTACAGATAAGGCAGCCATCATATGTTTTTCTTTTTCGAATAACCCTTGAATATTCCTAAAAAACAAAAATATCCAAAGTCCAAAGTAGCCAACGCGTTTAGACCATCCGCGTTTGTATCGCCACGCCGCCTGGCATATGTCGGGCTCTTAATTGAGGTTTAAGTAGGAAATTTATTGAACCATTGACATTAAATAATGTGACATTTTGTTAAAATAATAATCTTAATTAATTTAACGATATAAATTTCTAAATCTAATAAAATCCTAAGTATAAATAATGACAATATTTGCAATCTTGACCTTTATTTATGATAAGCTATTATAAACTTAGCATGAAGACTTGTGTTTGGAACAAGATGTAATAAATAATCCGCATGCCGTTCCACAATTATTTTGCACACATCATGTTTCATGTTGTACCTACAATTTACAAAGTGACTGTAGCACTCTTAAGTTTAGCTTATACTTGTACAAAGATCAATAAATCAATATTGATATTTATTTATTTATTTATAAAATTTACATTAAAAAAACTAATAATAATTACAACTACTTAAAAAAAATATATAAATATTTACAAATTATATAGTCCCTGCAAACCGTTCCTGCAAAACTGCAACGTGCCCAAAAGGCTGGCAGCATTGCCACGTTGGATGGAAATGCTTATCCTTTGAGCCAGGTAATTGCCAGCCTTTTGGTCTCGGGATACCTCGATCAGTCTCTTTGACAGAAAGTCAAAGAAATCAATTGAATCTAATGATTACAGGATGACAGCTAGACTACACTTATGACCACCAAATGTTTATAAGCTATATAGCTTGTAACTATATACATGATACTGAAACTAAAGTAAGGATTTTTAGATTTATTTCTGTACGTATGTATACATGGTGAAAATTTTATCGTTTTGGACCCTTAAAGGGGTAACTCAGACCATGAAAATGGACAACTTTTCCTATGGGAACAATGCCCAGCATTGTTCCCTGTCTGCTTGTATGTTTGCTCTTTATGTTTCAACCACTCAATCAATAGAGATAAAATTTGGTACCTATATAGATAGTCGGAAGTCCGGGAAATACCTTTCATCCCGTATAATAATACTGTTCCACCTAGCCGTGTTAAAGCTAGTTCTCCATTACACCAGATCTCATAAACAAAGTCTGAAATAACTTTGCATATTAATCGCATATAAATGAAGATGAATCACTAATATCGTTAAACTGAACCAATTGAGTGATCCATAACAACATTCATAATACTGCAACACATAACGCGGCCAGCAAACAGACGCCAAACATAATATTGGAATAGATGATACAGCGCTAAAATAATATGGCGATTAGGCTGGTAGGTACAAGTATCTTTTCATACACTTTTTAAACATTTAGTTTTTTTATTTTGACGTTATAGGACGGCTAACGAGCAAGCGAGTCACCTGATAGTAAGCGATCAACCCTGCCCATGGACAACTGCAACACTAGGGTGTGACAGGAGCGTTGCCTTTCAAGAAGTCGAGGGAGGACATTAGGGGGAGGATATAGGGGGATGGGGGGAGGATGGGCCTCTGGCTCTCACTCGCCGAACGAAACATAGAAGCGGTTAAGCTTCTGTTCAGCTTATTAACTTCTTTGCTTAAGCCTAAAGACTTCGTGTCGTGCCAGGCTGGCACGATGCGCATACGCAAAATTTCAGAATATTATTAAAACTTCTCCATTATTCTTTTTTCAAACTTTCGCGCTTTCAACACATAATTATGTATATAAACGGGACTTAGAAGGAACCTTTAAATTTTTTGTTTCCGTTGACGTTTCAATGGAGTTACGTCCATTGTGGTCGCAACGAGTCTCGTTTATATACATAAATAAACTTCTCAATTGTTTTTAGACTTAACTAAATAGTATTATTGAAGAGAGAGAGAGGGATCCAAATAAGATACACACGATTCCTGATTGCAAAATTATATTACTAGCACGTATATACGTAAAACTATCACAACTCGAACACATCGAAAATATACCAGTAAATTTCCCAACGAAGTTACTCCATTGAATGAATAAAGCGGAGTAGATTTTTTTGCGACTAACCTAAAAGGGTATCTTAAGCACAGACCCCGCAGACATTATCGTCAAGGTATCTGTACCTTCCCTACCCTTCCCTAAGGTAGCACTTTAATATCCCATCAAGGCTTACGAGCACAATAAAGCACGATTGTTTCCCATTAAACTGGTCGCTCCGGGTAAAAATTATAAAGAATTTATCTTACAATGAACGATAACGATTAAACAGTAATCCCTTAGGTAAAATATTTATTTTTTTAAATATTGTATTAAGAATTTTTCTATTTTTAAATAATTATAACCTTATTAATTTATGGCTTTGTTTAAATTTGAATTTGCGCTTTTTGGGTCTAAAGCCTGTATTTTTTTACATACATACCATAGTGTCATGTCTTTTCCCTTGCGAGGTAGACAGAGCCTAGGTCTATAAGACCTGAAGGCCACGTTTAGCATGTTGGTGGGCATTAGGTGGAAAACGGAATCATAATTGTGATGGGTTGCTAGCCGCATGGCCTCTTAACATGATTCCTCAGATTTTACCCATTCCCTAGATCGGCTTTTACGATCTGCGCAGGCAGAGAAATAGCTGGTACTCTACGTTTTCTCTTTTCCTAGACCAGCATGGAAGTTATTCTTTTTTTTGTAAAATAAAGAACGCAGGTGCCATTTTAGTATTTTTTTAAACATAAATTGTATTGGTCCATAACCATTTTATTATAAGCAAAATTTTGCTTATAAGAAAATATCCAAACAATGAAATCGTATCATAAAGGAAGCATTCCTGAGTTATAAGTTCAATTTTCGCCCATCCCAGTCGAGTGTAAAGAAAATATGGCACTTTTATTTTCCTGTCCGATAAAGCCCAAATCATACTAAGATACTCAACACGCATAGAAGTACAAAAGTGATGGTACTATAGGGTTGTCTGAATGTATGAATATTAAACTCATGCTTTGTAAATTTTTGAGGATCAATGTTATTACATGTTTTTGTTGAAGATATATTCTATCAGTCATAAGTAATATTAATCTATAAATTTGAAATTGAAGGGATATGGACGAATGATATTAAAATGACTTTCTAGATATCAAAGTCAAAATAAAAGTAAAATATTTTATTCATCAAGATATTTTAAATACCATTTGGTGAACGTTAACTTAAATAACACATTATTATTGTAGACGTCAATAACTTACTTAGAGGTAAGTTTACGCCGCTTCCAAGGCGGAGTGCAGAAGAAGCGGCAACAAACTGCACAGCGCATTTTCTCCAAATGACATCAACTTACAATCTACGACATACTAGACAAACCAGTCTTCCGCTACAAACAAACGATTCCATTGAGCAAGCCTTGACCTTAGAATGTTACTTAATAATATAAACCATCTACTGAACGTAATATTAAAAAAAAATACCCGGCCGATAGCTTGGAAGAAACTAAGGTGTTGTGTCGATCCCACACGATATGATCTTTTTTCTTCTTGTGATCCCCCATCCCAGTGCCAGCCACGCCTAGGATTGCTTTACAAGCGTAAACGCTAGAAATGCACACGTCAACTGGGCCATAAAGATCCTCAATCCTACTATAATGAAATGAAACAAAATTGGCCGAACCAGATGAACCAGGTTGGACTTGCAAATAAAGAAACGTTATTTGCGGCATCCGGCAACCCTAACGCAATATATCTAAAAGCCGTGTTCAGTGAGCAACATAAATTTTATTTACATTTAAAAAGCGAGGATCTTCGTCAATTCAGTGGGGTCGGGCGAGCAAACAAAATGGAATCGCAACATAGTCACACAATGGACAATGAGCTGCTTTAATTAAAAGTAAATTGTTCGTATTGCTGCGTCACGGTATGGGGTAATGAATTCAAATTATGTCCTTCAGTATTAAACGTTAGTTCTGTTCAAGAAATTTACGACAAGAATGAATTGTAGAAGTTATGCAATTTTAAGTTTCGTTTGTAGTAAGCGATAGGATATTTGAATTCAAATATTTTCCGAGATTTTTTCATATTTGAGCATAGAAGTGCACTACTACTCTTCCTGATCCGAGTCCTACCGGTTGCATATTTAGCTGTCGTGTTTCGAATCTAGCGTCTAGTATTATATTAGTATTATTTTTTTAACTAGCTGTTCCGACGAATGTCGTTTCGCATTTTTTTGTCGTAAATTCTGAACTTCTGAACCTAATTATGACAAACATTTCAAAACCAAAATCAGCTAAATCGGCCCAGCCGTTTTTGAGTTTTAGCGAGAGAAAGGAACAGCGGCTGTCTTATCCTTCTCCTTCATGGATTGCCATGGAGGAAAGTCGATATAAAATCAAGCAACTCTGGAGTAGTATTTTCTGCCATATCCACATAAAAAGTATTATATATTTAATGCATACCTAAGAGCTACTATTTTCACTCTACCACCGTCTACAACACTCACTACTAAAACACAGTGCGTATAGAGTAGGATTAGCTTCGATTACTGGTCTGGAATGGCCCAGCGGTTCCGGGCGACTGGCACCCAGGAAATGCCCTTCTGGCAACGTAGCTAAGGCAAAAGAGTTACTGCTCTCCAAAGACATTTGCCAATGTTTCTCAGATTGGCCTTTCAGGCTATGCATGCAGTCGCGGCCCATTAGGCAATATGACAGATTGCTTCTTCTTCCTTGCAAACACAGGTAATGCTCAAAGCCGAGGTCCGTCATTCCTGCCCTTTGGTGAAGTTGCTTAAACAGATTGATAGCACTCTGCCCTCGCCTCAAACGGTGAAGTAGCGTAAGCTCACTTTGAGCTAGCGACATAGCCATTTCGAAATGAAAAACCTATAAACGCATATAATTCTACAAAAAAGTCAGTTACTAACCTAATTAAAGATTGTCAAAATAAACCTATTTTGACAAAGAAATCTGCTAAAAGGTCAAGGCACGATAAATGACTGCGTACAATATAAACGCAAAAATGTGACCTCTGGCTAAACAAATGCCTTCCATAAAAATCCCTGGCACCTTGCAAAAACGGCAAAATTATGCAACGGCTGCCGTCATCGCCGTCATGTTTATGACTTTTTTCATACTCGTATTTTTATCTCTGTTGTATACTATATTTTCACAAGCTTTTATTTTCTTTATATAGGACGGCAAACAGGCAAGCGAGTCACCTGTTAGTAAGAGATCTGCTGCCCAAGGACAACTGCAACACCAGGGGAGTGACAATAGCGTTGCCGGCCTTTTAAGAAAACATAAGATTCGTTTTTTGAAGGTTCCAATGTCGTATCTATTCGGGAATACCGCCGTAGGAACGTGATACCACAATTCGGTCGCATGTGGCAGGAAGTTTCTTTTAAAATTACTTGCTACGTTTGTTGTTTGGGTCAAATCTTGCAACTTATTTTTTAAACCCTCAACCTATTATTGAGTTGACATAATTACAGTATAATATAAGGTATAAAGTCGGTGAGCTGTTCTAGTGTTGGAGGTGGTAGAGAGTAAAAGATTGCCCCAAAAAATAAAATTTGGACCTTTGTCCAGCTGTGGACTTCTTGCCGCTGAACTGATGAATGATGGTGGGGACGGAAACACAATCTTGGTACTGCAAATCAGAAGACTGTTAACTCTATCTCATTCTTGTCGTTAGAGTATTTATTTTACGTGCCTGCTATCCTCAGCTATCGTTCAATGTCCTTGCATGGTAATTTCATTCAATTGGAAGTATTTGTTTTATAAAGTAAGTATTGAGTGTCTAAACTAGATGCATCTAGAATTTTTAAAGGCACAGACTTCTTCCTTCGAGTCTTCTTTCCCTGTTGCGTCTTCAGCCGTGTCTGCTATTATGACGACACGGCTGCTTGCCTGACATCGGCCCTCCGCGGCCAGAAATGTGACAATGAAGTATAAATATTTGCCCGCGCCGGAAATCGGACCTGGTGCCCCTCGTATGGCGGGTTGGCGTGTTAACCACTATACCATGAAGGTTTCACAGGCAGAGAGAGCCTATTTTAGAAAACTCAAAACTAAAAGTTTTAAAGCTTTTTAGCTGATGAATCGTAAAATTCATTTACCGATATGGTGTGTCGAAACAAAAGTTGCAACTGTCACATTTTCCTCATCGCATCCGCCAGCATTGCATAAGTCATTGCGTTAGAGTCAACGGCAAGTAACCTTTGTTTCCACAAGTTGTTGTATCAAATGAACTTATAGTACTTCGTCAACATCTCAGTTTAAAGGTATGGGCAAATTTAGGTAGGTCGCAACGGGCCAGGCTGGAGAGTGTCAATACGTCCAAGATTCTCCATATAACATGTAGGTAGGCATGTGTCTAAAGGGGGTATTAGGTATACGCCCTATACGTTAGACACGATACGAGATATCTCCAATCGTATCGAGCGTAATGCGGCGTCCCTCTCGTCACTGACTGAATTTAAGATGATTTAATAGACGCTTAAGTATCTGTGCAGCAGAGTTCAGAAGTATGTTATTTACGCCTGGACGCAGCAGTTTGGGCGAATTCGCCTCCGAATTTCATTCATGGTTACTCCTGGCCTAGCCTATCCTACTTCCTGCTTCTTATCGAAAAGCAGGAACTGTATTTCAATAAACTCCGTTGATTTGCATTATCCATATAACGATTTTAACTATGGCCTATAATCGTCAATAAGACACGCAGAGCTCTGTGAAGTACGAGTACGTATTTTTACTATGTTTGTTTGTTTTCATGTGTGTAACTGGTGTCAGATTTTTCAAGCTACCTTAAGGCATCTGACATAGCTTAACGACTGCCATCAATTATGACAGCCGAGAACAACAGCTTAACGTGCCTTTCGAAGCACGGAGGAGCTCGAGATATTTGTATGCCACTTGCGCTCCATCACAATGGTGACAGCGCCCAGGGGGTATTTTACCATGCGTAACACTTTTAATCCTCACGACATGGACCATCTGGCTCCTCACTATGATCAGATGAGATCGTGCAATTCGTGTCTATATTCCCTCTCAGAGACATCTGGCCCCCATCTGAATTCCTGCTAGCTAAAATGTACTGTACAGTGAATTTTGCGAATCGCCTTATCCATATATAGACATTAACCTTGGCCCACACGCACATCGTCGCCAACCTCTGTAAAACCGTCAGTTACCGGTTGGTAAGCATTTTTGACTGCAATGCATCCTTACCTCTCTGGCTGTATTTGTCCGTACCTTAAGTAAACAAGATCTCGTGCCATTTAACTCAATAACAGTCGTGATTATTACTGATTATGTTAGGCAACAATTTTACATAAACTTTGGTAATTTAATTTATGTTAGATATTATTTTGATGTAAGATTTCAAAACTGTTAAATTAACCTACTATTTTAATACAAGTGACTCTGTGAGCTATACCTAGACCTCGTCATCGCGAGTCTTATCGCAGCTATTTTGCAATTTTATTCATAAAATCTAATCATAGAAAATCAAATTACTGAGTCGACGATAAATTTTTAAGTAATAGTCGAACCTGCTCACAAAATTTCACGAGAATAGGCTTGTTATTTAAAAAAAATACTATTCAAAATAATTAGTCCTTATAGATTATCGAAAAATATTACATAATATTTTTTCTTTTTTTAATTAAACAAAAGATGTCAAAGATAGAGGGCATCAAAGTTCAGGAGTGGGGGCTTATGACGCAACAGGCCGGTAAAAAGTGTACCGGCCAGTGACGTCACGCGGTACTTTAACAGGCTATATCTTTATCAATTTTTGTATGATTAACAAAAGAAAAAATACGTGCCCAATATTTTTCAATAATCTACCAGACGGACTTATTATTATGAAAAGTATTTTTTTTGAAAACATGTCCATTGGTTGAGAAATGCGACCGGACAGCGAGCGGGACTGACGAACATACGAAATCATTTTTGCCCAAGCTGAACCAGAGACGCTTCGCTATCGCTCGGTCAATAATGCCTGCAGTAATTTACGCAACTCCCTGTAAAGTAGTTTTATTTTAGCAAATTATTATAATGCTAATACAAAAACTTTCCCAATCATTTGCTTTACAAGTCAGTGAAAGTTAATGCGTAACATCGCCCCTGTAGCTTTCAAGATTAGCCTATACAGACAGACAGACGGTGCAGACGGACTAGAGGTGGTGATTGATGTGATGATGGTGATATTGATACTCGTACCAGAGTAGAATCTGGTGTGACATTTTACTCACTGTAAAACAGTATTTTATTGGAGTTAACAGGGCCGAGGGGCAAGGGTCCAAGTCCAAGTGGGACTCAGAGTTAAAGCACTATCCATCGCCTATACCCCAAATAGCATTTTTCGGATAATCTTGAGCACAACCAAATTTATTCTTAGTTTTCACACAAGCACCGAAACTTCATGGAACGTATTCCGTGAACCTTTGTGTATGTATTCAATCACGTAGTACATTCCTGTTCCAATATGCTAGCCACTTGTGAGTCCTGAATAACGCACTCTAGTTGCTCTCCGATCTATAACAGTATCTTCGGCAAGTCCCGATGGACCCGATTTGTGTTGTGTTGATTTTACCAATCGACCTGATTCTATCGGTCTATTCTGAACACATCGCATCGTTCCAACTGCAATGCAAATATTGGAAATTAATTATTAAATGGCATGAAATTGTTTAGGCGGAGCGGAGAAATCAATATACGACTAGGGTTGTGTGTGTGTAGGGTTTGTTATGCCAAATGCATACAAACCCTACACACACAGACACATAAACATTACCATTCATATACATCACCAGTAGAGCACTATAAAAAATATTTTATTAAATTTAATTCCTGTCTCTTAGTCATTCATTGACACTGAACCACAGAAATATAATTAACGTCTACAGGCGGGGTGTCCCAAAAAGTGTTGATCTAACAATAATTCCGCCGATATACAGGATGTCTCATCGAACTGGGTCTGTGACGAATTTTTTTAAACTATAGGCGATAGAAAAAGTATTCAAATGAACCATGGCACCAATTTTGAGAAAATCAAAACTTCATTCATAGATTTTAAAATACGCCATTCTCTGCTCGGGCTTGAACCTTGTCATTAAAAATAAATTGATGGTACGGTAGTCAGTTTATGACCAGAGTCGAAAGTTCAAATCATGAGCATATGATTGTTATGTACGGAAACATTGAATAAATTGCTATTTGCAAAAAACGAAAGACGATCTTTGCATTAAATCAACACATTTGTGATTTACCGCATTTTCTATAAATTTCAGACATAAAGTTTCAAGGAAACACTAAATCTTTACAACCTATCAGTTTTTGGAATAAAGAAGTACCATAGATTACTTTTTATTGAAATCGACTATGTTCAAAAGCTGGGCCAGTACCTGCGTTTTCTAAATATCGGTTCTAGGTAGACAGTTTTTATTTTCTTAAAAATCGGTGTCATAGTTCGTTTGACCACTTTTCTCTATACCGTTCTTTATACATGATCGAACTCTATACCGTATAGTTTAAAATCTCACCACTGACCCCTGTATAGAAGCTGTCGTCTATGACACCAGGGTGTGCATGGTTGATTGACCGTGTCACCTACACGAAATGGTGATGATAAGTTCAGAATAAGAATATAATTTAAATAGAAAGCTTTTTTAGCCTGAATTCTATTAAAAGATTCATAAACAAGGCAATACTAAGATATTATGCTGAAGTTTTCCATAATCGTTTTTACATATTCATCGCTGTGTTAGGGTGCGTTTGTGACGGCTGTATGATTTGAATAACAAATGGTGACATCTGCATGATTCTACCGAGAGTTGTATGGGGCCGGATCCGGACTATGCAGACAGTGTTATGAACCGGAACGCAATTGAGGATTGTGCTCCTCCGGAAAAGAACAATGCAAAGCTTATGATTTTACTGCGTTATTTTTTTTTCTAGTAAGAACTTAGGAAGTGTGTAGCTATTTAGAAATATATTTCGTATACATCTGAATAAAAAAAATTTTCTTCATGATTTGTGGAACTTCAGAAAAATTATCTGTATGTTAAAAAGCGATTTAAGAATAAAGATGATTTTTTTCAACATAAAATCTAACAGAAATTTAATTTAATATAAATTGATTTATACATTATTATATCTTGACAAGTTGCTATGTAATGCTGTAATATATAAACCTGAAATAAACGTTTATTATTATTATTAAATTTATTTTTCAATTCTCAACTACATATGTCCTTCACTTAGCTCTTAAGAACACTCCTTGTGACATTTAGTTATCTTTGATATAATTTATGGTAGTCATAAGTTTCAATGATTTAATTCATACCACCAGTTATAAAAGACTGCGCCTTATTAAATCTGCATTCAGCATTTTGGCTTAAATCCTAATAAAATATACATAAAAACGCAATACTTAGATATAATGCCGAGTTTACATAATCTTTTTGTCATATCCATCGCTGTATCAGGGTGCGTCTATGACGGCTGTACGATTGGAATAACAAATGGTGACATCTGCATGATTCTGCCGGGAGTTGTAAAGAGCCGGATCCGGACGATGCAGACAGTCTTATGAACTGGAATGAAATTTAGGACTGCGCTCCTACGAAAAAGAACAATGGAAAGCTTATGGGTTTACAGTATAGTAAGAATATCTACGGAATATTATTAGCGTTGTTGGATATTGCCATTATTAATTAGTTAGTTTATTTATATACAAAACTGATTGCCATTATTGCCGTATGGCAACTCAGTGCTTCGTTCCTTCTTCCGTTTAAAGTTTTAAAAATCGTGTCGGCCTAGTCTTTCGCGTCGTGGTTGAAGCACAATGCTTTTATCGTAACGGAGATGAAATAGTCGCTAAATCTCCCCTTTTTCGTTATAAATACCTTTCGTGCACAAGGCAGTAAATCAAGGAACCCTAAATTATCAAGAACTATTATTTCCAACGAGATTGCGTAGCGATCCGTTTATCTGTGTATGTTCCTAAGTAAAGGCGGTGAAATTGGTAAGGTTTACCCTGGGCCCAGCTCTTTACCGCGCTAATCGACCTGCTGGAGGAAGGAACAGAGCTTCGCCTAAGAAGAATCCCAGGTGAGTTCATTTCGCACTCCATCTTAACCTGCATCATAATAAAATATAGGTAGAAACAGATTTTTGTAATTCAATTTTTGAAGGTTAATTAAATGTAAACAGTATGCGAAAGAAATAATGCATATGTGGCTAATCATAAATAATGATTATGTAGTTATTTCGCACACTTAATTTGGCGATTTCTTTCCTGTACCTAATCTCTTTTAAATAAAAATATATTATAAAAACGTACATTATCCGTCAACAAGAAATTATTTGACTTATGTAATATCATAAATAATTGTATATATAAATAATAAGTCAGTTACTTATTTATCTTACAAGACGAGTTAAAAAACTTTCTGTCTATTAAGGCTGAACAAGTCGATACTTTTCCCATACAAATTTCGGGGGGGGGCTGTACTCCATTGTTTGACATTGTACATCCAAAGTTTAACATGATATCGTTTTGTCTCATTATTAATTTTGTCTGTTCGGTAACAGATTAGTAAAATAAAAAGCCATTAAGAAGTTATGAGCCAACAAACTTTAGCTTTTCTTACTAATTTTAACACAACTTTGGGCGTAAATAAGTAATAAAAGAAGTATAATATATCGAAAACAAAGACAGTACCGACAAAGTCCAATTATCGAAGATTTCAATTAACTTTATTTTAATTTACTTTATTTATAATTGATTTATGTAGTAGTTTTTTAATAAAACCCCATTTACCAAAGGACGTTTTCAAATTTTCACGCGCTCGGTAGTGTTTGTGTGCGTGTGACTCGACGTAGGCGTGTAGATATAGCGTCTAACTGCTCATCCATATTTCTGTGTGCTCATCATCAGTGATGAGTTCAGTGTACAGAGATAGTTTCAGTACTATCTCTGTCGGACACAATGCTAGTTGAAACAACGTGCTTTCTGGCCGCGCCCGCCAGTGAGCTCGAGCTCGCGACTTGTTCGTCCTTAAGTTAATAACATTCATATTTTATAATGATACGGTGAAGGTGATTACTGGAGGTCGCGCTGAACAATAAGCACGATAAAAACAAATCTAGTGGCATCATGAGTAGTGACGACCACATGGGGACAAGGCCGTGAATGCTGTGACCTCGGTAAAGACTCTATGAATAGTACATATACCTAAACCAAACGATTCTACATTCTAGACTCGAATTTTGGTCAAATATTTTGACTGCGCAAAATTAACCACAAGCTCTTCTTGGAAGTAGGAATCGTTCATTTGTTTATTAGTCAAATACTGTAGGATTTATTTCAATAGGCTTTCGTACCCAAAGGTTCAAAACGGGATCCTATTAATATGCCTCCGCTGTCCGTCTGTCTGTCTGTTCGTAACCAGGCTATCTCAAGATAGGTAGGCTCTGTATTGGACAGTTGAAATTTTCACAGATGTATTTCTGTTGCCGCTATAACAACAAATTCAAAAAATTAGGATAAATGAAATATAAAATTCTCTTTATCCTATTTTTTTGTATTAGGAAGCTTCCATAAAACAAACGTGATTTTTTGCTCAAAAACGGCAACAGGTAGTTGCTTTAAATATTCACAGAATATTAAATTGCATTATTCACTTTAAATTCATATTCAAGAGGACTCCCATACAACAAACGTGATTTTTTGCTAGTTTTTTATTGACAGTGGTACGAAACCTTTAGTGTGCGAGTCCGACTCGCTCTTGGCCGGTTCTATTTGGAAATAATCAAAGATTCAAAGATTCAAAGATTTATTCAGAAAATAGGCCTTTTCAGGCACTTTTTCACGTCAATTCACATTTAAAATTAAATAATACTTATTATATTATATTCAAATTATTAATTATTGTTTAAAAGCTACAAACTACTAGCGTTTCGGAACCGACCACTGCAGAGAAGAAGACGCCGAAAGAAACTCTTCAACAGTATTGGTCGCCTACTTGCCTGAAGGGCTTTGTATGATATTTAATATTTTTCTTTTCTTTTTTTTTGATGTCATCTTATATACAATTTTAATTTACATATTTTTGTGGAACACGGTATAATACAAGTAGCACTGATATAATGACAAAACTAACAAGTTTTTAACGTACTTAATAATGCTTGGTTCACATCAATTTCAAGGCTCGTTCAAAATCTAACACAAACGGATTTTGCACTATTACTAGTTTATACATAATGAATTGCGAAAGAAAACCTGTTGACCTTTTCATGTAAGTAGCAGTTTCCTCAATGTTTTCCTCGTGAAGCAATCAACATCCGTACCTGGGGAAGATAAACATGTATTTAACCAAGTTAAATAAAGCAAAATCATATATAACGGATTCAATTCAATAGGTAATGAAAACAAAGATGATTCAACAGTTTTGAAGGCTGGTAAACTTGAAGACCGTAAAATATCCTATCCATCATCTTTCGGTCTCGATGTATAGGTTATGCAACACGTTTAAAACAAAGCAGAAGCTAAACAAAGCTCATAAACATCAATGAGACTCCAGCCCGTCTGGCCAGCGAGGAAAGTATAAGGCCAAATCCTCTGTCTGCTCTGGCCAAGTATGGCTCCGGTTGTACAGAGAGGGTTATGCTCCTGCAGTGGAGACTAAAAAGACCTGATCATGATGACAATGATGACACATTTTCATAGAAATATCAAAAAAAAATATATAATTGGTTGTCTTAAAGTCGGTTTACGGACGATTATTTTACATGATAACGGTAGAAGAGAGATAGATGCGTCACAAGCCGAACGCTTAGGCCGATCGTGCCTCTCTATCGTTTGTTCCGTGCTCTCGCTTGCACACGGAACATGACGATTTAACGTGCGTGCAGCCGGCGTTTGTCGATTTATAAGAGGTAATAACGTCAAAAATAGTATTCCCAATGTCTACCTTCGTCAGAGAAAACTTTGGAGCTCAATAAGAACAAATCTTATTATTTTTGACTGAGATTCTGATCATTCAAAAGTTTGACGTCTTGAATTACTGAAACTACCAGCAACATGATGGATGGCGCTGCCTGACGTTTTATGTTTGGGCGCTGATTTAATAACTATGAACCTATTTTTTGTTGGAGATTGTATACCTTTTGCCAAAGATGCCTAGATGAATTTAAGTCGCAAAAAGTGACGTATCAAATATTTATGCGTACCGACGATGTTGAATTTCGTATATCTACATATATATCAAAGGCAAACCTCTCACTGACTTATATATCAACGTGCAGCCGAAACGGCTGTACCTAGAAACTTGAAATTTGGTACAAACGTTCCTTTCTTGATGTAAGTGAGCACTAATAAAAATTCGCGTACATACTGCTATTATTTTGAGCAAGACCTGATCATTTTAAGTTCGGACAGGTATATCATCGATATACGAGAAATAGAGGTATATTAAAACCTAAATCATTAGTGCTTATTTAAATATCTAAATTATAATAAATATCAAAGTTATAAAATTAATTTCGCAATGACTATTATATGTATGTATTTGCGTAGTCGTTTTAAATTATTGGTCAGTGCTAGACTCCTAGGCTGGAGGTCATCGGTCTAAGGCAGTAGTATACTTAGTCATTACGTCAGCCGATGGCCAGACAGACGAATCTTGAATAACAATGTACGTACGTAATTAAATTTTCCACACGCGTACTTCTGCCGATACGGAACGAATTCGGAAGGCTTTCAACCGTTTTTAAGGTAGGTTATAAAGAAAGTGATGTAATCGGACAGACGGATTTAGAGGTAGAATTATAGCACCAGTTTAAATTGGGGTTAAGCTTAAACGAAATTTCTTTTTCGTTTACGATACTCGTATTGTATCGCGGCGTGTAGTGAAAATTCATTCAGGTTTTATACAAGGCTTATTCTTTTCCTTCACGCTGGTCTTGGAGAAAAGAAAAAACGTAGAGTGGAAAAAACTATGTGATAAGGTAAACTATTTTGTTTTCGTTTTCCATCATACACACCCACAAGCTTAAGAAGAAATAGGAACGCCGTATTTCCATACAAGCGAAGTACCTTGATTCCTCGCCGTATAGGACCAGTAGAGCAATGATTTTTTACCAAGTCCCTGTTTTTTTTAGCATGTCCCTGTTTTAATTTTTTTCATAATTGAATTATTTAAAGTGATAAGAACCTTCAAAAACATAAAATATTGGTAAGAATTTCCGTTGGGTTCAACATCAAGAAAACTAATTTGACGCGATTATATTAGAAAAAGAAAACATAGAAACACAGCTATAGCTTATTTTAAATTTTTAATGAAAAAAGAAATTAAATCTGTTAAGTTTTTACGAAACGTTAATTTTGTGTACTTTTCATAGGTATTTTCGGTCCGAGCTGCAGGTGTCTCTATCGCACTCTGTGGGGTTTGTTTGGGAACGCGGCGCAAAAGCAAAAGATTTTATAAATACCTATTTTTTAATTCTTTCGGACATAGTGTTTCCTGTTAACGTGGCTTTTAGGTCGTATAGACTTGGGCTCTGTCTACTCTACTCCTAGGGAAAAAGACGTAATAGTATGTATGTATGTACATGTATCTACTTATTATTTTATTTTGAACAGAACATTGGGTTAATTGAGGATTCTAAACATGAATAGGTGCAGGGCCAAGAGCAGTGGTATTTTTCAGTTTTGGTAAAATGAGTAACCTCAATTGTACAGTTTCTATACTGTGGAAATTGATAACTCATCTTTATCTACCAAGTCTTTGAGGGAAACAGGATCCATATAGCGAAAGTACCTATTATTCGTTACTTACTTAACTTGTTGAAAGTTTGTTAGCTATTTGTTGGAAATCAGTTGAAACTTTTCCATTTGATTGGATTTACCCACGATGCGATGAATGACTCGTTCCATCCACTCGTATTAAATTAGGAAATAAATATGGTGAAAAAATTTCAAGCGGGCGGGATTTGAACCTGCGTCCTTAAGTCTATGTACGACGAAAAATAGCATTGTGAATTCAAATATAAACACTCAAAAAAAATATTGTTCGATCCAATTAATATTTTCGAAACACTTGGGAGATCTCGTGTATATATATAACCTTTTCAGGGTTCCTTACCCAAAGGGTAAAATCGAGGCTCTATTAATATGGCACCGCTGTTCATCTTTATGTCTATCTATGCCGTTGCATAAACCGCGATATCTAGAGAGTCGAAATGTTCACAGGTTATGTATTTCTATAACAACAAATACTAAAACACAGAATAAAATAAATATTTAATGGGTCTCCCATCAGACATTATTTATTCTTCTTCTTCTTCTCAGCATATTTGCGTCCACTGCTGAACATATGCCTCTTGATGGGACGTCCACTCTGTTCGTGACGCGGCGATCCCGGTCCAGGTCGGCCCTGCCGTCTTTTTAATGTCGTCCGACCATCTGGCTGCTGGTTTACCCACACTTCGTTTTCCTGTACGGGGTCGCCGAAATTTATTATCGTTTTTATATTTAATTGTCCGTCTGTCTGTCTGTCTGTTCTCGCCTACAGGTCGCATTTCTCAACCGATTCTTATGGAATTTTGTGAGCAGATTCAGTAATAATTATATAGAATTTTTTGTTGTGCCAGTTTTTCGAAATTTTAAAAAGTGCCTGAAATATGGGGGTCCGAAACTTAAAAAAAAATCTTAGCACAGCTATTTAAAAAAAAACAAGAATATCATTAGACTTTTTTGTTATTCTCATTAAGACGCAACTTTTTTATACGATAAACTTGGACGTGTTTTTAGTCGGCAATTTGCCCAAAAGTTGTCTGAAAACGTCTAAAAAGTCGAAAAAAGACACACTAAACGAACATAACTTCTTAATAAAAAATAAAATAGAATACGTCGAAAACTATATTCGATATAAAAAACACAAGGAAGTATTACGTTTCACGATGCACGATGTAGCACATACAATGAATGACGCGTACCCGCTAAATATTTGATTGTACCTCTGAACCGAGCAATGGCTCTTTTCAAGGTCAAGGCCGCTCTCAGCATATTTCGCGTTATCGCAATCTAATTTAAGATCAGATCTCAATACCATTAAAACTAACGCGACATAAACTTCTTCGGACTCGTCAGGAACCCATTTTCAAGGCGAGTGCGAGACGCGCGGCGGAGGGTCCCGAACCCAGTCGTTACAAATAGTCGGCAATCCCGACAAAATAGCACGTGAGTGACCCGTTTTTTGGTACATAAGAATACGTTTTGAAATAGTAATATTGTAGACAAAATAATTTTTATCAGGCATCTCTATCCAACCTAGTAAGTTCTAAAGTTGACTGATATTAAGTGATAACCACCAACGCTTCGCCCAAATTTGATATGCCGTGCGATGTCTCCTGATATCAACGATATAATAAAAAAAAAATCATGTGTTGAAAAAAAAAGAGTTTCCAGAACCATGCTATTATGAGATTGCAATCCTTGTGAACACAACAAGTGTATGTATCGCGCAGACAAATGAGCAATTTGCTGTTGCGGCAAACACACGACTCCTGAGTATTTTGACCAGATACAGTTTGTGTGAGAGACTCTGGGCTATCTTTTAAACTTATCTGAAAACGCAAAGCTTTTGGGTCGACTCTTAAATTTTTATTTGACAAGAAAATGATCTCGTAAATAGTATTTAGTTGGGTTAGAATTTGTGCAGTAGTTCAGTTTGTTGCAGTTTCTTTTACTTTTGAGCTTTGGATAAGAAAATACGAGTACCTATATATGTACACAGCCTTCCGTAATTTCATCTTGAATCCTTGTGCAATCTCGGCAATAGTTGCAACTGTAGCGCAGACAAATGAGCAATTTGCCGTCTCATCGCGACCGTAAACAGGACTCCTGAGTATCAGAATACTCATATAAGTTTGTAGCCCAGTCTCACACAAACTGTATGTGGTCAGAACCATATACAGTCTCACACAAACTGTATGTGGTCAGAACCACATACAGTTTGTGTGTACTGGGCTACAAACTTATTAGAAAACAAAAAAGCTTTACGGTCGACTCTTTTAGTTTATTAATTCCTTACTAAGTATCTCTTTGACTTCACTTGGAATTAATGCAGCAATTTAGTTTGTTGCTACTTTGTTTGTCTTTGAGCGTTGAAAACATAATACGAGTACCTGTATTACACAGTCTTCCGTGATTTCGTCTTAAATCCGTGTGGAATCTCGGCGACAGTTGCAAGAGTCGCGCAGACAAACGAGCAATTTGCCGTCTCATCACGGCCGTAAGTCGCGCGGTTGGCGATGTAAACACAGTTCCTGTGTGTTCCGAATAATGCGTTTATGGTTCTGACAACAATCTGTACCAGTACAAGACACATTGAGCTTATTTGAAAAAAACAAGATGTGGCAAAGTTGATCATAGAGTTTAGAGGAAAGATTTGGAGTTATTGGCGGGAATTTCGACGGGCCGCACGGTTTTTGTTTTGAGTTGTTTTGCGATTTGCTTCTAGGGCTTTATGATGTAAATTCGGTGTAATTTGGTGTTATACCTATATATGTTTATGAACAATGTGTGGATTAACAAATTAACTGTCATGGTATGGCTGTAGTGAGATTAACTCTGCGGGCTGGTGGTTGTCCACCTTGCTCGTCAATGATCAAACCAGTGTATATTGGTGGCAATTGTCGCCAGGGGCTACGTCGGATTAATGAAATAATTACACCATTATTTGTTGATAAAACACGTTGAAAAATAATAATAATAATAAAATAAATAAAAGGGTTAAAAGGCCAATGTCATAAAACAAGTAGAAAAAAAGGAACGACTTGCGTCTTAATGAAATGATGGTGATATTACCCGAGATGTCACGAAAAACGATCCATTGAAGATATTACAAATGTTATTTCACGCAATTCCTTCAAATTGTTACATCATTAATTAAAGTAACCTGACATACTTACATTCTTTGACAATATCGACATAAAATTGAGTATAATAAACAATAATCATTAATAAAGTCATTATGCAATACAAGAAACTAAAGACTTAAAAATTTAAGTTGCAAAAGCTACGTCAATAACCGTACAAAAACACAAAAAAGCGTCTAATGGCAGCCGAGTCACACTTGCAGCTAGACGGAGAAAAGCTTAAATACGCCTTTTGAGCAGAGGTTTGCAGCCATCTTATCTTATGGAGTGACGTCACAATACCCCGAGCTGTCCTGAAAAACGTTAATTGCACAGCGACCGTGCCCTCTATCTCACATTGCATCCAGAATTCCAGTGACAAATACCAAGACGCGAAATTAAACCTTATCGACCACGTATAAATCACAAATTCCAATAGAATACGCGGAAATATTGAATAAACTAAAATGAACCCGCCCGAAGTTGACGCTTTTGAAAAGTACTTTGCGATTTCTAAATTTTAAATATCCACGCGCCACTTTTATAAAGATGCCTTTAAAGTTTAAGCACTCGTTTTATTTACTTAACGATTCAGAATAGCGTTAAGTTATTTAGAGGTCAGGGCGTCAATAAGCTAGGAATGTCTGTGATTGTATATATTATATTCTTATTGTTGTTTATAAGTAGTATAGTACCTACTTGAGAGAATTATTCAAAGTCGATGCTGTAAATTTGTAAACCAAGTATAGTTAGCTATCTTTCATCCGCGGCTCCGCTCGTGTCAGTGTCGATCCCTCGGGAACAGAACTTTTTTCCGGGACAAAATATACCCTGTCCTTCTCCGTATCCCAGACGCGAAACTTCATGATGATCGGTTCAGTAATTACAGCGTGAAAGCGTAACAAACAAACTCACTTTCGCATTTATAATATTCCATTAAAGAGTCAGAAATAAACAAGGAAATTTCCAGCTGTTTATTGTTTATAAGCCAGCCAGATTATAGAATCAATAATGTAAAGTGGTGCCTTTATTTTGTAAATGGTGAATCGTGAGATTTTCTCTAATTGTGATACCCTCTCTGTTAGCCACGTAAACTTTAATGAAATATAGAAAGGCAAGCAACAAATACAGCGTAGTTTGTACCTATGAACTATATTAAAATCATGGAAACAGAATCCCTACCCAACTGAATACATAATTGTAAAAAAAAGGTAAAAAATGAAGTATAAAATTGAACCTCCCATACAAAATTGACAATCAGCGGGGCGAATTTCTATGGAAAGTCGTTTTTACCTTTTTTCTTACAATTCTGTATTCAATTAGGGATTCTGATTCATTTTAACATAATTCACAGGTACAAAATCACGTGGTATATTCTCATTAAATACGCCCTCAATAGATACTACTTTGGAAGCTTAAATCTGAACTGGACCTCAAAAGACTTAAATATACAGTTCTAAAAGAATTGTGTAGGTAGAATTTCTATATATAAGCACAAGCAATTGTGACGACTTTTATTTAATGAGGTGAAATTGCTCGTAAATATACATTTTAAATTATTCTACATAAAAATCACTTTATCAAATATACACGGTATTTTAATACGGAGTCCATATTAATGACATTAATCTTTGGATAAAAGTCCCGCCTTTGTAATTTATCTCTCGCGTTTGATTGACAACCTGTTGAAAGGAATGACAAATTACAATTAAGTGCTGCGAACAGCTTTCAACAGATCGATCAGTGGTGCCTTCATGTGTGTATTTTAAGATTATAATTTATAGCATACTAGTTGATTCCCGCGTCCCGCGACTCCATCCGCGTGGTTTTCAGTTTTATCCCACAGTATATCGGGGTCTCCAGTACTCCCGGATCCCGAAGCATCTCAGGTCAGGTTGGAACCTTCATCTACATTATAAACGCTTAGATGACATCATCAATTCATCACTCAGTCTATCTGGGCCCCCGACCCGACCCCCGGCGCTGGACCCCGGGCACCGAAGCATTGCAGATGTGACAGTGGGAATACGCTTACAATAAATTACACAGGCAAATTTTTTATACGTTGGGTTATGCTATAGACCCTGGTGCTGTACGCGGCATTTCTCACAATAATGCAATTTTTGGAAGTATCTATCAATTTTTTTATATGTGCCTATGTTACACGCTGATAAAGTATTTTTGAAAGTGGTGATAGAATTGTTAAAATCTATTTGTCCATATCTTTAATGTACATAATTACGTATTGGCTACGTATCATGAAAATGAAAATTGATTTAACGAAAAAAAAGTCAAAACATCTGCCCGACCACCATTTTATTAGATTTCCGTTTCACCCTAAAAATGAATGAACCTTCCAAATTTGGGCTGAGTTTTTATGGGACATATTTTTCTCCGAGCACATAACTGTAATACATTTAACCTATTGGGCAACATTGACCACTTTAGTTGCAAAACGGTCGCGTAACTGAGACGCCATTGACAACTAAAGTTTTTACAATTTGTACTAGCCTGGTGACGGGAATAAAGTAACGTAAATAAGCGCTAGCGTACAAAAGGTTAGCCGTGTGGTATCCGGCAGAGTAGAATAGGTCTTCACTCCAAGTCTTCCCGTGGATGTCGTAGAAGGCGACTTAGGAAATACAAGCTAAACAAAGCTTATAAACATCTAAGAGACCTCTCCAACCCGTCTGGCCAGCGTGGAGAGTGTAGGCCAAGTCCTCTGGCTGCTCTGGCCAAGTATGGCCCTAGTAGTACAGAGAGGGTCGTGCTCCTGTAGTGGAGACTAAAAAGGACCTAATGATGTACAAAATGTTAGTGCTCAGAGCATTGTACGACAGACTGTGCGACTCTCGACCCGCTAGACGTTTTGCCGTCTGTAGTGAGCGTTATATTCATCAAAAAATAGAAATGAAACCGTCCGTAAAACAATTAGAAAATAGATATAGGTCACACCGACTGCTTGGATTCATTATATTTTAATGGCACACAGTGCGATAACCGTGATTGGATTCAGGGGAGCAGAAACCATAAAATTGAAATGAATTTTGCCGTAATGGTTATGCGCCGCGCATAAAACATGTACTGTTGGTCACCGAATAATACTTTTTAACCGACTACGTTGATAAAGGATTTTGGTTTTCCGATTGTATGTTTTCTATTTTGTCCTTCCTTCGGGAGTCTAATGGATAAAATTAATCTTGTTCGTGGGATTGACAAAGCCTATGTACCTATTAATATTGGGTCCTTACCTATGAAATTGGCGTGAAAAGGCCCATTATTTTTATCGCTTCTTACACTTTTCATTTTGTGAATCTCAATTTAAAATGTTTTAGTAACGGATTAAGACAAATTACAAAGCTATCAAAATGTGTTTGGTAAGGAAATCCTCATTACAATTAGACAGTTTTAGAATTTTGGAAAAACGTATCTCGATCCAATTTCCTGGAATAAAGTTTCCGTTACTGAGAAATAAAAATAGTGACCCGAATACACAGGAACTGAAGTCGTTCGGTAGCGGATACGACTATAAATAATCAGCCACCCTAAATCCATATCGTATTCTTGTCAAATAAAGTTGCTTAAATTCTGCGGGATCAATTTACGACTCCTTATGACAGTGTAAGATTTCAATACACCGAACATATTTATCGTCTGCCTTGCCATATGATCACGATTTGGGATTTATAAAAATACGGCTACTCTCCATTCCACTTCCGACTTTTCTGTATTGACTTAAAATCGGAAATCTTCTGCAGCGACTTACGAAAAATCGTGCTTATTTCTACGACTTCACGGCGTTCGGATATCCACCCTTATACTGTACCTTAAAGGTGCTTTATTCTGTGCGGGGGAATAATATATTCAGTCCACAAAATGAATTGCGAGTGTTAGTAACTCCGAGTGAGCCTGCGAACATATTCGGGGGATCTGTTGCTCCGTTCTCTCCCTTATTGGTTACATGCTTGGGCGAGATCGGATTCTATCCTAAATTGTGTTTAGGTTCTTTTTCATTCGTCTACGAAATAGGGGATTCCATATGAGCGCGGATGGTTTTAAAGTATATCTATTCATGTTCGCGGTCTCGTGCTGGATTTACTTTTTTACAAACTATTGTAGTGTGGTTAACAATGAGATATTACCGTCTAAGCCTAAGATACGCTAAGTGCTTGTAGGCGACGCTATGTGACTTTTTTTGCAGTTTTTTAGTCATATAATTCGACGCATTGATTTTCCTAGATGATTCGTAAAGTTGAGATAGTAATTTTACTTTTAACTAGCTGTTGTACCGCGACTTCGTCCGCTTTCTGTAGATGAAAGATTTATCCTTTAACAAACAAACACAAACATTAAATCGTTCGTCGTTATATTTTTGTATAGGTATTTAAAAAATAAAATAAATATATACGGACAAATCACACAGATTGAGCTAGCCCCAAGGTAAGTTCGAGACTTGTGTTATGGGATACTAGCTCAACGATACTATATTTTATAACATATACATATATAGATAAACATCCAAGACCCAGGCCAATCTAAAAAAGATCATTTTCCATCTTGACTTGGCCGGGGATCGAACCCGGGCACTCCGTGTCGCAGGCTGGCGTGTTAACCACTGCGCCACGGAGCTGTCGATCAGGTATTCAGATATTGTTAAAAAAATCAAAATGCCTTTATTCAACTATTATAAATTAGCGCCCGAACTCAAAATAAGCGACAAATCAAAGAAATTTAGGGGCCAACGGCTTTTCTGGGACAAAAAGGTCGACGTTGAAGAATTTAACAGAGATTAGAGATCCCGTCAACGTCACTCTGGCTTTATTATGAGATGAAATCCAGCGATTTATTCTAAGCCATACGCGATAATGGAGGAAAGGTCTTTGATTTTTATCCTCCTTCCAAAACAGGAGAAGTAGAATATAAGTCTGTTGCGGTGGTTCACTAATTTGGCTGTAATAGCTGGTAAAATGAAGTTAGTGGTTTAATATAAATTGTAAAAAAAAATATATAATTGTATACATAATTTTAAATTGTTACAGTACATATATTTTGTATTACTTGACGTTGAACAACTAAAAATTAAACTTAAATGTAATAAGTTTTTTCCATGTTGTTTTGGGAGAAAATAAAAAACGTAGAATGTACCAGCTCATAAAAGGCAGATCATAAAAGGCGATTGAGGGAATGGGCGAAAATCTGAGGAATCATATTAGTAGGCGATGCGGCTAGCAACCTTTCTCTATTTTGATTCCGTTTACCATCTAACGCCCACCAAATTGCTAAACGTGGCTTTTAGGTCTTAAAAACCTGGGCTCTGTCTACCCTGCAAAGGAAAAAACGTAAAAATATGTATGTATTTAAAATGATAAATGTTCGTAGAAAGAAAACAGTTATTTTATGTCGGGGCATATTATATCCCATCTTTAACTGTCTAGATAATGTATCGCAGAGATGTGTTATCACATGCTCTTTATTGATAATATATTTTGAGTACTGTTACCATATTCTGTATTGCTTGTTTTTACACTCTTTTTCAGGTAAATATTTTTTCTAACGTCGTAGTATTTTTACAACTCTGTCAGATGTAACAAAATTAACAGAGTCTTTTTAAACAATGAGTTAAACCCACGATTATGTACTTACTCTATGGGACATATAAGCGAAATGAGCAATGAAATAGGTCAACTTAGGGTCAATTTGTAGTACTTTGAATAGGAAAAGATACAAGTTGATAAGGTATTGTTTATCTATATATTCATAATGCAACAACTTTGTACCCCTTTTTCGAAAATTGCGCGGACGAAGAAGTATGAAATTAAACACTTATAGCTTATATTATATAGAAAAGGACTGAAGAATGCTAATATTTTTTAAAATAATGGTCGAATTTCGACCACTGGGCGACCACTAGTTTAGATGATACCTTGATAAAACTTGGTTAGAAGAATTGAATTATGATTCTTCAAACCAACTTTCACGATCTTTTGCAGAATATTATTATCGTAACGTAAAATCAGCAATTTTTTGGGTTATGTACGACTGAGTGGCAAAACCGAACCTCGGTACTATAAGGGAGTGGTCTCGTGTTTGTCTTTCCGTCTGTCATACACTCCCGAATATGATCCAAATCTACTAGCCCGAATTTATGTGACGCATCGATCGAATAAAAGAACTTGTTGCGAAGATTTTAGTTTTTTTTTTTTATAATTTTAGAAAATACAGTGTTTAAATTATTCACCAAAATAGACTATTTTCCTTACCTTATCTCCAAAAAGACTGATCCTAATAATTTGAAACATATATAGGTAGTAGATTTTTTACGTACGTATTACAGAAAAACACATTAGAATGTACATTTATTGTATGGGGCTCTGTCGACTCGCACCTGGCCGTATTTTTTTAGGGTTTCGTACCTCAAAAGGATAATAAGTTTTAAAATTATTAAAAAATATTTTTAATAATTTTAAAACTTATTATCCTTACTAATACAAATATTATAAATGCGAAAGTGAGTTTGTTTGTTTGTTTGTTACGCTTTCACGCCGTAACTACTGAACCGATCATCATGAAATTTTGCATACAAGTTCTCTGGAGTGCGGAGAAGGACATAGGCTACCTTTTAACCCGGGAAAAAGTACTATTCCCGAGGGATCGACATAGACGCGGGCGGAGCCGCGGGCGAAAGCTAGTTTATAATAATGTACGAAGCCCTTCGTGCGCGAGTCCGACTCGCACTTGGTTGTTTTTTTTTCATTCTCCCAGCAGACTGTCACAGAGGGAAGGTCATTTAGGTCAAAATTTTTAATTACTAGAAAATAATAAAATACAATGTAATCTGCGTTGTAATTTCCCTTATCAAAACGACTGCCTATTTCTGTGCTTACAATAAAACTGTACGAGTTTAATTAAGTGTTACGTGCCGTATGTAGAGTTATAAATTTCAATAAGGCTTGCTCATCCATTCTGTCCCACACACAGCGTAACATTGATATGGCATCTTGCCAGACAAGCAGACATTCCTTTACACATAGTGCTACTTGGTCCGTAATACCTATAAGGCTTGACTTTGTGATTGATCTAGGGATGAAAAGCCTGGGGGAGCCTCTATCCAGCAGTAAACTTTTTGCGGCTGACATGATGATGATAAAATCCTATTGATACCGAGCCATTGTATTTGAAATGAAAGCTCGTTACCCAGTCCAAACAATATTTTTAAAAAGTTTCGATTAATGCGCGTAAAACATCAAATAAATTCAATTTTACAAAGCCCTGACAATAAATGAACTATGGTTCAGAAGGGTCTAGAGCACAATATCGCCAGTCACTACATCGCCAATCGCAGCGTCAAGCCCGTTACATCGACGGTTGACTATAATGAAGGTACACGATATCGCTGGTACGCTACATCGACAACCCACAATATCGATGTTAAACTGTATACAAATAAAACATAGTCGCTCTGCCAGTTTAATTTTCACCACCAGTGGCCACCTAAGAAATATTCTAAAGACTTATGCTAATGGTGCGTAAATATAGCGTAAAGAAATTGAACACTTATAGTTTAGCCCGTGAATGATGAGACAGGAGATAGTCTCGAGTCGCTCAAAGAAAAAAACGTAAGCGCCAAATTCGTTATTTCTATTTTATATAAAATCAGACCGGTTAATTGTATTTTCATATTTACATTTTGATGAATTACTAATAACCTATCTTTTAGTCTAAACATCATTATTTCATTCGTCGCATTTGAGCTACAATAACAAAAACTCTGCGAACGAAGACCATTTTTCAAAAAATATTTCTATTGAGAAAATTTTATCAAAACGTGTTTCCATCTTCAATTTTTGGAGATGAAATAGTCAAAAATCATATTACTTAGATTTGAAACTCCTAATTTAAGTATTTTGCGAGATAAATAAGGTTCAGAACGACCTTATTTACAGTGGTATCGCCTTAATTAGGTAGGCCAACTTTTAGACCTTTAACACGTTGTTTTCTCTGACCTGTCGACGTTATTTTAATACATCCCCACTATAGAGACAGCATGTGAGTTTTCAGTTTTAGTAACAAATATAAACAATTTTATAAAATATTTCGTAGACCAGTGTAATAAAGGCCTACCAAATATTTTATGCTATATATATTTCAGGTATTTTAAATAATATTGATGCAGAATGATATGATATATGGAATTTAAAACTTCAAACGCACAACACCTACTAGCGTTCATGAATAATATTTTGTAATAATACAGTTCCATACTGACAAACATTAAGCACACCCTCATTTTGCTAACGTGGGCTCAGATAAGTGTCTAGAGACAGACGACGAGACGCGGGTGGCCCGCTCAGTTGCTTCTAAAAGGACTGTTAACTTGACGCACGTAACCACATGTGTGTTGTATTTTACATAGTTAGGCGAACTGGTTTAAAATCTACTGATTGAAATGTAAAGTCATCGAAAAATGTGGATAGTAGGCCAAGGTCGCGGCAAACTTACTACGGGAAACAGCAATGTTGTTCGTACGGAACATTACAAGTTTTTATTTAACTTGTAATTTATGTATGTAACTAAGTTTGTTCGTGTGAAATCTTGCAACTTAATTTTGAAGCTGATATCTTCCACCGATTGAGCTGAAATTTAGTATACTCGTTTATTTTGTCATTCTAAATTCAACATAATGGAACACCCAAGATGACGGAATAGCTATAGTATTTTTGATGCACTTCGACATTACGGATATCAAAATAAAGGGCTCGATGAAAATAACTCGAAGACACTTTATAGTGATGTACATATAAGCTTATATTTTAAAAGTTTTTTATTACTTTTGACTTATTTTAGGACTAGCATTCTGCTTTGAGTGAATTGATACTTTATTTAGTCATCGAGTTTATCAACTAACAGATGTAGAGTTTCCATCATGATACCATCATTAACATCAATATAATAATGTTATCCAATGAGGATTTTCTGAAACGTTTACTACCAGATGGCATGATTGAGGGTCTAATAAGCTACTGCCATTGGATAATACTTGACAAGCAGCAACAAGCGACACATTGTGATCCAATAACAGCTTATCATAACAGACGCCTCAGTTTCCAACGATTATAAAAAATCAGTCAAGTAAATCTTTTGCTTTTACTGTTTTTTAATCAAATCAAACCAAATTTATTTATTTGCAAAAACACGGTGAACATAGGGCTCAGCTTAATAAGATTAGTTTCTCCTGTTCGCAAAGTAATTTTCATTTATTTACCTCGCGATACGATTGGAGATATCTCGTATCGTTTCTAACGTATAGCAGCGTCCCTCTTACCGGATCCTAAATTAAGGATGGTTTACTAGATGGTTTAGTTCCGCGTAACCTTCCTTAAAAGAAGCGATGCTAATTACTGTCACGTAGTACCACCAAATGTTCGGTTATTGATTTTCCTACTGATCTAATTTAATTAGCTGGGATTAACTTTCTGCAAAGTAAATATGTAAGCATCTGAAGACTTGCCAGTCGTGCATTTTCGTCGAGATATCTTCTAGTTATAGGAGATTACCTTCTGAGTAACCGTTAACCGACTCCGGGCTGGTGTTGGGAGATGTCGAGATAACAGAGTTAGGTGGCGTTTCTCTATCAACAATCTGTGCGACTGCGGTGCCAATCAGTGTGCAATCAGTCTATGTCTCACCTTCTATCGTGCCCTAACTGCCCCACCACTTGCAGTACATGTCCTCAATGAGTGGGATCTATTGTATATACAATAGAAAATCGTATTCATCAAGTGCAAATCTATGATTAGGTATCTGTGGATTCTTTGATGGATTATATATATAACATAACTTGTAAAAACTGATTATTTTTTAACGACAATTTCCGACAATTACCGTTTTGCTCTTGACTGTATTTACCTGAAAAATCAGACCGGCCTTATACAATTTTATATTGGATCCGACCGGAGAAAGTAGAGAGAAAAATAATAATAATTGACGGATCCGTTTGGTAGATTTGACCGAAATAACTCAAGATAAGGCGATCAGCGTAGCCATATACGGGTCAAAATTTGATCAAATGGAACCACTTCGGCTCAAAAAGAAAGAAGACCTGACTAGTTACCGAGTATATAATAAAGACGGAAAGGGATTGAATATGCATCGACAAATCAATCAATTAAGATATGGAGTGCCTGTCGAGTCAAGCACATCAACCTCTCCGGCCGGGAATTTAACCCCGGTCCCCTGTCACTAGTTATCTAGGGGGGATGGCGTCAGGTAGGTAGCCGGCCGTAAAAACTTTCTCCACACCATACTACATGCATGAATGCTGTCATAATAACAAACCCTGGGTTTCAAAGCATCACATCTGAGTTCTTGGGTCAGGCAGATAATTATATTTTTTACTGTTATCTAATTAATTAAATCACACTTTCTTTCTTCCTAGCTATCTTTTCTATGCCTTTGGTCTTTTATCAGAGCCGTCTCTATTGTTGTGTGTGTATATTTTGTTTATGTAAGTTTAAGTATATTAGATATTTATATACATGTCTGTTATATATATTACTATAGAATTATAATTAAAGTAATTTTAAATTATATAAAATAACTGCGCCACCTGTCAATGAATTTCCGACATTTTCTCCATCTCTTAATAGGTCGCCTGGAAGACATTGCTTTCAGTGATAAGGTCGCCCAATTGTACACAAACTAATTAAAATTATACATATAAACATTTCTTATATGGTGCAATAAAGAATTTTATAATGAGTTGTACTTTTCAGAGTTTATGGTGCCCGGGATTACTTTACATGTGTAAGCAGTAATAAATACTTTACATGTATAAGCGTATGCCCACTGAACGATTAAGCTCCTGGGCTATTTAGAGTTCCGCGAAAGAATTGAAAATGAACGTTATTTCTTCCCACGAATGCTTGGCTACATCAATGAGGTACACGATGTTTTAAGTAGGTTTACAGCCATTAGCGTCGAATCAAGTGGGAGTGGGCCTTTGATCTTTATTTATTGTTAACATTTGAAGAAGTTATACTGTCATAACATGTTTGGAAAACCTATTATTAACATAAACACTGATTGGGTTTCTTAACAACCATATGATAATAAGGTAGGAAGGAGAAGATTTCATTTTGGATGACTCTTTAGGTATAATGGAAGATAATGATGATGAACAAAAAAAAATTATGTAATATACGCGATAATACCGTATTAAAGTGATTTTATTCAAATGTATACTGGAAGACTCTAGATAATGAGTCGTGTTCCTATCCAGACCTTAATAAACAAAAGAAGACCTAGACCCTAGAAAAAACCACGCTTACATGAACACCCGATATATTAATGGTAAATTAATTTATTTAATAGCTATTTTAAAATCAAGCGTAGTCAAAACATTAATTTTATATTCGAGGAATGCAAATATTTTTTAACTTAAATAAACCCCGGTACTGGCTAATATTCTAAAATCTAACGATGTCTTTCAGAACTGGAATATAAACTAATAGCTATTTACGCTGGCAATGCAGCTTTCTATTGGTGAAGAATTGTTAGTAGTTTTTAAGTTAATCCATTTCACAAAAACAAATAAACACAATATATTTTTCCTCTTTATAAATAGGTTGCGCTAATTTGGGCTTTAGGCGGGATATACATATATGTTATGCGTACGCGCAGGCGTCAACGTCCGAGCAAAGACTGTCAGTGCGAACTAATGCGGGGTGAGGTTTGCGGAGGCAAACTTAATGATGTGAAGATTCACTAATAGGGAAGCAAATATCGAACATGTCGATAGGAATTATAGATGCATATATGAAAATGCGCAACCAATAATATTACTATCTAAAGATCCATATAATAATAGAAAACTAGCAGCGTTTGTACAACAAAGTTGTGCTGGGAATTGAAATAAACAATAGTGCAGTTGGATGCAGCGCGGCAGACGCCGGAACACGTCGCTCGTCAAGGATGCACGGTTCTGCAATGTGCATGTTCTGCCACACCCAGCTATCCTTTCTTGTACAGATGAACAATGCAAAAAACAAGCTGTTTAAAAAGCAATAAAAGCACGATTGCTGTGCTACAAAAGTTAGCCTATATCACTTTGAATAACGAGGCCGATGGGGCAGAAGGGTTCTCGAATAGCGACCATAAACCGGCAAGCGCAGCGTCGGACACCCACTGACCAGGTAGTCGGGCGACCTGACCAAACCGGTCGTATTGGAAGACCTTTAGGGAGGCCAATACGACAATGGACCAACAATGGACAACAATGGACATCTTGCAGCTGATATGATATGATGATTACATTTAGCATAGCGGGTAATACAGGGTGAAATTGAATTCATTAGACAACGTTTAAGGAGTGACTCAGACCACGAATCTGAACAACTTTCATTATGGGACCAACTCCGAAATTGCAAAAAAAACTGCTGCTTCATAGATTTTGGCCAAGTAGATATTCCACTTTTGTATGAAAAAGCAGATTATTTTTTCACGATGTCGAAGTTGGTCCCATAGTGAAAGTTGTTCAGATTCGTGGTCTGAGTCACTCCTTAAACGTTTGCTAATGAATTCAATTTCATCCTGTATAAAGCAAGACTCGTTAATAATATAATTGGTGAAATTTAAAGGGATGATTCAGCCCGTTGATTTATACAACTTTTCCTATGGGACCTGGGAACTCAAAAATTTATTTGACGTTACCATACAAATTGACCGAGCGGCCGATATTTTTTGTATGGAACTGCCCATTATTTTTTTCGAGTTCCCAGCATTGGGCCGATAGAAAAAGTTGTTTATATCGACGGGCTTAATTGCCCCTTTAAGGGTCCAGAACGATTAAAATTTCACAGTGTATGTAAGAGATCACAGCCTTTTAGAAACGTCTGTGGCGGCACACCATTCGTGTCCAATCGTTTGTTCGCAGTCCGAGGCAATGTTTTTTCGTTCACGGGCATTACATTCTAATGTTTTCGCGATTGTTACACATATAAATTAAATCATTTATACGGGTTTATCGCGTTTATTACATTATCATTACACCTAACGTTGTAAATAAACGAGAAAAAACTTTAAATTATATAATGAAGTATATAAAAAAACAGGGTACAGGTACTAGAAGGTATAAAGGTATACCGAGGAGATGGTGGGACGACACAGAAAGCTGATATTTTCTATACAGAAGATATACAAACGAAGAGAATGTTTGTAATTGTTCAGTAAAAAAGACAATCTTTGACGTGAATGTTAAATGAACATATATATACAATATCTATGTTTATAATTTAGCATGAATACTGAATACATTACTAACTTATTGTTAATTGAGACCGAATATGTATGATGTAGAGTAGATAGATGATACAACATATACACATGAAAAGACAGTGCTGACACTATCTAGCAGTGGTATACGATTCCTCGCATTCACGTAGTGTGAAATCAATGTCAATGTGCTAAGATGTTTGGAGGGGAGATAGGAAACACGATTGAGGGGAGCGTTTAACACCGAGTCGATTGCAGGAAGCAGATACGAACTCTCGATAACTCGGACGATCTTATCACCAATACTGATTCGGTCTCGCTGAGGATTATTCAATAATGTAGTCGTCAGTTTGCTAAATTGAGAAGTTTTATACAATAAGTATATAGTTCGAAAGATTCTTCACTAAAAACAAACTTCTTAATATTTTGTATACTTACAAGGTAAGTATAAACAGCGGAAATAATGATTTTTTTCTTTCTGATTATACGATAAAATCATGACATTAAAAAAGTCAGCATATCTAATCATTTCTTATTTTGCATTACCAAGCTGTAAATTTGACTGCTTGTGACACACAGATTAAATATAGTATACGCTAGGTACTATGTAACTCCACTAACCATACACAAACTGCAAACAATTGACTGTCCGGCTTCCTTTCACAGACGGCGTGGACTTCAGCCTACTGTGTTAGAGAATGAATAAGGAAAAGGTTCCTTATTCATCGATCAACACAAAATGAATAATGCTTATAAATGAAACAAATAGAAGGGTTATGATTTTGGTCGCTATGTATGTTCGTTTGTTCTACACAGTTTGCCGAGAAATAACCAATGTAACTTTACATTTTGATACATAGTTAGACGCGCCTAGACCGTCTACTGGTTATAGGCATGTGATGTCGCACCAAATTCAAAATGGCGCCCTTAAGATTATGAAAAAAATATTGTGTTTGGTATCAAATGTTAAATTATATATATCATATAATACAATTCAAAATATGCCCAAAAATATTAGCTGTCGGGATTTTGATATAAATTACTGTATCCTTTATTGACTACGAGGTTTTTCATTTCGTAAATGTAAAAGCAAAGTACTAAAGGTAATACTCAAAATCTCTTTCTAATGTTATTACTTCGAAATTTTTTGCTAAAACAATAGACTTGAAAAAAATTGCTTTACACAGAGCTAGCATAGACGTTTAGTTTTATTTATAGATATAGTATGAAGAAAAAAAAATCCTTTACAATGACAATGTAATTTTTTTGTAACGAAATCTTTCCATAGAAAGTGTAGTGTTATTTCAGTTCTGTCTTGCCACGAAACAAACGGTTTAAAAACGTTGGAAATGTTGCGCCTCCAGTTCTCAACATACGAAAGGAAATATCATTTCGTCGGTAAGTAAAATATTATAAAATGAAGAAAAACTAGATTTTTGAATTGGTTTGTATCAGGGATGTTGCGAATATTCGCATCCGCATCCGCAAATGCGGAGCTTCCGCATAAATTTGGACATCTGCATCCGCGTCCGCATCCGCAATAATCAAAAGCGGATTTTCATGCGGATGCGGATGTAATACAAGTTGTGACAAGAAAGAAAAAGTCGAAAAAAAAAAACGAATTGCGCGTGTCGTTCGCAGGTGACAATGACCAACGGGAGCGAAAAATTTGGTGACAAGAACTCATCGTATATATAGTTTTGAATGTTTTTGTGATACAGTGAACATTGTGTGTAAATAATTATTTATTGGGAAATCTTTATAATAGTCTTAGCTCAGCTTAGGTATTAAATTAAAATCGACAGGTAAATGCCATTATGTTACACCGGTTTTACTGTAGGTAAAGTTTATCGTTTTATCACAATATTCTTTATTTTTCCAGCGAGGTTCCAGTTATTGATAGATTATCTAACAAGTTAATTAACAATGTCACCACCTACACAAAGTAATATATGAAATTATTTTTACATTTTTACTTATGAAAATTAGTATTCAATATAATACTTCTATTTTTAACTTCGGTTACTAATATGAAATTAGTAGGTAACAGGGATGTTGCGGATGCCGATTTTTTCACATCCGCGGATGTGAATGCGGATGCGGATTTTTGAAGGCTGACATCCGCGGATACGGATGCGGATGCGGATGTTTAAGATCTTTTATAGATATAATAGTATATGAATGAAGAAAACAATGATAATCATTTTTAACATTTTTATTAATGACTAGCTTTCGTCCGCAGTTCCCTCAGGAACAGTTATTTTTTCCGGGAGGAAAGGTAACCTATATCCTTCTCCGTACTCCAGAGAACATGTATGAAAAATTTAATGATTATCGGTTCAGTAGTTACGGCGTGAAGGCGTAACAAACAATAACAAACGAAAATCACTTTCGCATTTATAATAATATATAGTAATAGTAATAAAGAAGTAAAGATAAGGGTAAGGAAAATGAGTAATAAGTAATAATGCGTACATTTTTTATGTGTTTACTTACCTACTAATTTCATATTAGTAACCGAAGTTAAAAATAGAAGTATTATACTGAATACTAATTTTCATAAGTAAAAATGTAAAAATAATTTCATATATTACTTTGTGTAGGTGGTGACATTGTTAATTAACTTGTTAGATAATCTATCAATAACTGGAACCTCGCTGGAAAAATAAAGAATATTGTGATAAAACGATAAACTTTACCTACAGTAAAACCGGTGTAACATAATGGCATTTACCTGTCGATTTTAATTTAATACCTAAGCTGAGCTAAGACTATTATAAAGATTTCCCAATAAATAATTATTTACACACAATGTTCACTGTATCACAAAAACATTCAAAACTATATATACGATGAGTTCTTGTCACCAAATTTTTCGCTCCCGTTGGTCATTGTCACGTGCGAACGACACGCGCAATTCGTTTTTTTTTTTTCGACTTTTTCTTTCTTGTCACAACTTGTATTACATCCGCATCCGCATGAAAATCCGCTTTTGATTATTGCGGATGCAGACGCGGATGCAGATGTCCAAATTTATGCGGAAGCTCCGCATTTGCGGATGCGGATGCGAAAATTCGCAACATCCCTGGTAGGTAAGTAAACACATAAAAAATGTACGCATTATTACTTATTACTCATTTTCCTTACCCTTATCTTTACTTCTTTATTACTATTACTATATATTATTATAAATGCGAAAGTGATTTTCGTTTGTTATTGTTTGTTACGCCTTCACGCCGTAACTACTGAACCGATAATCATTAAATTTTTCATACATGTTCTCTGGAGTACGGAGAAGGATATAGGTTACCTTTCCTCCCGGAAAAAATAACTGTTCCTGAGGGAACTGCGGACGAAGGCTAGTCATTAATAAAAATGTTAAAAATGATTATCATTGTTTTCTTCATTCATATACTATTATATCTATAAAAGATCTTAAACATCCGCATCCGCATCAGTATCCGCGGATGTCAGCCTTCAAAAATCCGCATCCGCATTCACATCCGCGGATGTGAAAAAATCGGCATCCGCAACATCCCTGGTTTGTATTTCTAAGAAGTACCAATAATACCAATGTACAAAAAGCCTTAAAATGGATGTTAAAAATAAGATTTTGAGATTCTGATACGCCGTAAATCGCATTTGTTGTACCTGCTTACTTATTGTATCTTAAACACACTGTGGAAGGACTTACAAATACACACAGATAAGACATAGAGATAGGCACTACGTAACTCTACTAGATCACTGCAAACAATTGAGTTTCCCTCTCCTTTCACAGACGGCGTGGACAGCTGCCTACTGTGTCACAGAGGATGATAAGTACGGAAATAGTACCTTACGTACCTTACCTATCGATCGTCGTCACCTACCATCACAGTTTAAAGGAATGCCTCAATTTTTTTTTACTTTAATTACTGTACGTCAGATTTTAAAATGTTGCATTCCATAATCGTTATGATTCTAAAGCATTTACATGACATATGTCTCTTACTTGGATACTTGAAAATTTGTTGTTGTACATGTAAAAATAAAACCGGCCAAGAGCGAGTCACACACTGAAGGGTTCCATACAATATTTAACGACAAAAATCACGCTACTTGTATGTGAACTCTTATGCGCATTGACACTTTTTTTTAAATTATCTTTGATTTGACGACTCAGCAATAAGTGAGTAGCAAGTTTGTCAGGACCGGGAAATAATTCCAACAATCAAGTTTACTGTTAAAGTAGCTAATTATATCACATTCTGTAAAAAAATAAGTCCTGTGAAAGACTGACGGGCGGAGGGACGGACATCGGAGGATTAGTAATTATGACCTTTGGGTCCGGAACCCCAATTATTGCTGTCACAATTCGCTAGGAGTCGTTGTTTTATCTTTAGCCATAACTATGTACTTTAAATCTTTCGTGTTACATGTTTATATAATGCAATATTAGGGAATAACCTCTGACGAGGGCAGATGTAACCCTTCTTGAATTTCAGGAATATGTTCGCCTTAGTTCCCGCATATTCATTAAATTTGACTCACTCACTACTACTTTTTTACATATGGCAGATTTTCCCTCAATAGGATTTTTTCTCAAATAAAAAAGTCTGGAAACTTAATATAACAATTATAATATACACTTACTTAGCTATTTTGTCTGGTTAAGAAGAAGAAGAAGAAAAAAGCTTATTTTTTTTAATATCACTATTTTGCATTTTTAATGGCTAAAGCTGCATGTCGACATCATGGTCAAATTATCTCCATTCTCAACTTGTGACACAATAGTGACTACAATTAGTGATAAATACGGAACAGAAGCGAGATATCGATTTTCGTCTCGGCATCCACCCGACCAATCTTAGATTGACGGTCCAGCCTAGCCTAGCCTACCAACGTCAGTTTAGGTTACAATTAATTTTATAAAACAGTTTTTGTGGCACACAGAAGAAACTATTTTTTACCACAACTCTGTCAATTTTTTTTTTACTAAATGTGAAGAAGGTATTTGTCACCCATCTCACCTAATGGTAAGTGACGATGAAGACGAGGATGTTACATGTCTATTCGAAAGATACCCATTTATTCTACTTTGAATGTCCCGGGACTGTACATAACTGGGAACATAGACGCAGGCAGTACATTCAACACCTTAGCTACTCGAACCAAAAAGGAACTGTCAAAGCGTTTAGTTCGACTCTTTGGTATTCCAACGATAAAAGGGTGAAATTTCTAACTGCGCCTCGTAGTCCGTTGGAGGAATGGTGAAGGTTCAACTAGCTCAAAACGATAGGAACTTTTTGCAATTGGGAAGGGAATAAAGGTATTGGGATACTACTCACTCGGATGGATGAGGAAAAGTAGCAGCTCGGGAGGACCTGCGCGCGTACCTGATGCCTGATCTGCAACTGGACAAGCCGATGAGTATGATATGACTCCCCTGACCTAATGAGTACTTATTTATTATAATGTATAAAATATAATCGTAGATGATGTCATCTAAATTTATTGCGTAAGTGCGCGATGAGTTCATTCTTATAAGGTCTATTAGCTGCTACGTACTTCGTTACCATAAGCCAATTAGCTGTCGGTACTTATAGGTTTTCGTGTTAATGGACTTGTGGATACTTATGCAGCTGTATAACTCTAGTTTGTTACTGAATCTCAACAAGAATATTACACGAAAATGTCCCTACCAAATATTTATTCAGGAAGGACATTTAATGCTAAATACTACAGCCAATAAAAATGATTTTATTAAGATTAAACTATCTTCTCTCTGACGTCACAAGAAAATTTGTGAATGAAGACGGTACTGCTAGGCCACTGAAGCTTCCAGTGATAGTACTTAACGGAATCGGAAGTCGTTTTGTTACAACTACGGAATCAACAAGAAAACGTTAGAAGAGTCTTTAGATGGAGTCTATTTTGTCTCCCTCTTAAACTCTCTTAAGATACATCTTAATGTATCTGTTGCAAGTACTCTTACTTAGTAGATACAGATGAGACAGGTGATAGAGCACTACTTCCTCTTTTAAAATTCATACATAATAAAAAACTGTCAACTTTGTACTAGTCGATATTTGTAGCAGCATACCTTCAAGTTTATTTTTACCAGCGACCCGCCCCGCTTCGATCGGGTAGATATAGGTATTTATTTCTATAATCTATGTTCATCAGGGATAACGTAGTGAAAGAATTTTTCAAATCGGTCCAAAGTTTCGGAGCCTGTTCAATACAAACAAATAATCAAATCTTTCCGGTTTATTTTATAATATATATGTGTATATTTTAATTGACGCCAAGCAATACATGGGGATAAAATATAAATATATACGGATAATACTGAAAAATCTCACAGATTGAGCTAGCCCCAAAGTAAGTTCGAGACTTGTGTTATGGGATACTAACTCAACTATACTATATTTTATAACAAATACATATAGAGATAAAAATCCAAAACCCAAGCTACTCTGAAAAATATCATTTTCCATTTTGACCTGACCGGGGATCGAACACGGGCACCCTCGTGTCGCAGGCTGGCGTGATAACCACTGCGCCACGGAGCTCGCAAAAAAAGGTAGTTTTAAAAAGCGCAGCGTTTTGCCGCGGCTTTTCCCGTAAACTCACGGTGTTTATTTCTTGTAGCAATTTATTCGACGATTTGTTTCCATTAACGAAGTGAGCAAAGGCTCAATAGGTGTAACCAGGATTTAACGTCTTAGTTCCCTGTGGGAGCGGGTCGCACTGCCGGAACATTCCGGGACAAATTCCCGACAAAAGTTGGCCGGAGTTGGGAGCTATAAGCATAGCGATTACAGGGGTGAAACGCAATTCATCAATATAATTTGATGGTTCATTATCCTCAGAACGATTCTCTGTTCTAAGACGAAGAAGAAATTTTTATTTTATTTGTGAAGAGATACTGCTCTTAGTTTATTAATGTTGCGTTTTAGCATTAATGAAATTATTCAGTGTGAGGTAATTCCGATTATGATGATTTATTTACTTTTTACTAGCATTTTGGGGGAAATTCTCTACCAGTCAAACTTAAGGATAAAAAAAAATATTGCTTCAATTTCTTATAATATTATCTATGGTATTCCGACAAGCACTTATTAACTTAGCATATTCGTTCGTAACGAAATAATAACATAATTAAAATATATTTTTTTAAATAGGTAGTGTATAAGACTTCCGATTATGAACGCGGCTGACAGCTACTATATGTTAATATCATCATATTTGTTTGAATAGACTGCTGAACACTAAACTGGAGCTATCAAGATCTCTTTAGCCACTTCAAATCATCATTCTTTCCCTGCAATCAAAATTTAAATTACAGGTCATTCACTCCTTTGCTACCTGATCATCAACTTTTGAACGTCAAGGGCTATAATTAAATTGAAACCAGTGGTAATTATAGCACATTCCAAGCTTGCAATATAAAACACGTGATTTTTAATGAGTATTTTTATTAATACTTAACTAAATGGACGAGTAGTAAATAATAAATCTCGAAAAGTCTCAAAATATTTTTTTAACAAAATCTTGAAATAGGCTACTAAAATGTTAAAATAGCTAATTTACTAAATTAAATCCTAAAAGGTAAATATTTAAAGCCTCGTGCATTTTTCTATTGAAAATAAAAGTATAAGTAGGCAGGCCTATTAAATAAATTATTTAAATCTTGGCATAACTCGCGCTCCAGGTAGAAAAATAATAAACGCTAAAACACCAACGCGAATCTCACGAGTTTTCGCAAAACGAACAAATGCCATTAAAAGCTGATTACCTACGTTGTAAATTATAGAGCGCACAGATGCTATGCTATAATTTATACAAATAAGTATCTTCATCAGTTAACACAGCAGATTTTTAGGCTGATTTTAGAGAGACGCGTCTGACCAGCGCCGTCCAGACGCGCGCGCTTGCAATTACAACTAGATAGTAGTTTCCTTTCATAGTTACACGGTTGAATCTTGCCGCTGACAGGAAATGAAAAAGATCATTTTTCATCTTGACCTGACCGGGGATCGAATCCGGGCACCCTCGTGTCGCAGGTTGGCGTGTTAACCACTGCGCCACGGAGCGCGCCAGTTATGGTGTAATATAGAATGTTTACTAACTTATTTACACATATTTACAACTATTAATATTGATTCCAATTAATGTACTTATGATGAATTTGTCCTTTTGTAATCACAGAAAATTTTTGTAATGGGGACGAAATGTGCAGTCTGCCACGTTATTCGAACGTCATGCACGCCGCCGCTGCGCCGCTGCGCTGCCGCGAATGAGCTCTTCACTTACTTGTACGGAATAAAGGACTCTTTATTACAATCTGGGAGTTACTCTTCCGTTACCTGTTTTCATTTGCGCCTCCACGTAACCCATTAACCGTGGCCACCAGTGTATGTCGCCGCGACACGCGATGTGATATCATCAGTATTAGAAATATCAACTCACACGGAAGATGCCTGTAATACTAGACACGTCATTTTGTATGTCTGTGATTTAACTTCTTATAGGCAGCGACCACAATTGCATTATAGTGGTTGCTGTGATGTCAAATTTCCCAAGAATAATCGAATATTAGCTTCTTCTTTACTATATTATTTTTCACATTTAATAAAGTCCAAGAAAAAGATGATTGATGATTTGGAGGATCATGATAAAAATTGGCAATGAATTACAACAGATAGGGACGAGTGCGTACAAGAGAGGAGGTTTTTGCCCAGCAGTGGGAAACAATAGGCTAGAAAAAAAAGACAATCGTTAACTGTTACTAATAGCGGTTTTTTACAAAAACATAACGTACACAAATTGCACAAAGATGTCATTACTCTTTATGTTTGTGTAGGGTGGTTTACATCTTCTCATTCTTTTTTTTCATTGAATTGGCAGCGTAGGATCTGAGTTTTTCTTTTTTATGTCATATTGATGGGCGAAAGCTTCCCTATTTTTTCCTTATCATGATATATATATGATAAAACTTGGAGAGAGGTGCCGAGAGCACCTCTCTCCAAGTTTTATTAACAGCAGACAAGTCATCTGTCCATCTCCTTTTGGTTTGACTCTTGACCGTTTTCCGTCAGTAGGTACCCATGAGGTTGTATTATAAGCCCATTTTTCCGGCACCATTCGGCAAGGATTCCTAATCATTAACTCAAAAGTTGTGATTGGCCATATAACTATCCGGATTACGTAACTACGTAATCCGGATAGTTATATGGCCAATCCTTGTGGTAAACACTTCGCGAGACTTCGCGCGTCGTGGTGTGGTGAGGACGAGGACGAGTATTGTATTTTGTCAAGATAGGTTTCTCATTTCGTCATCGCCCATTCTGTCCAGCCAGAATTACGCATTAAGCAAGTACAGTAAGTCTGATCATTGCGATCATAATAAACAATAAACTATTGTTAGGAAAATACGGAATCGGTGTCATAGACCGAACAATAGGCAGTATCGTTTAGCTTGTCTACAGTTTTCATTGTTTTTATAAGGCTTTAAGATGGGCTTGACATTTTATGTTTCAGTAAATTAGGTAATACATAAGTTCCCGCTAAATGTAGTTGACTATTATTTATTGTTTTTGTCGAAAAATAAGTTTGTGGAAATCACTGAAGCTTTAAAAAATGCTCGAGACATTTTTATTAAAATGTCGTAATTAAGCTCAGATGGTCATGATATAATACTAGTTACATGAAAAAAGCTTTGCCTTCTTTTTCATCAGATAAAAACAAGCAAATCTACGGAATAATAAAGTCTCCAAAGCGAAGCGAAGCGTCACCATAGTGACGAATCAAACCAGAAAAAAAACTAGAGTACGCAAGTCATTTTAATGTCACCTTGTAATAAGAAGAAATGTCATAGACTGCTGGTCAATATAATAGAAGGTCTATTTTCGATTTGTGGTCTATCTTTCATAAGCATAACTTGAGGACCAATAAAAGTAGACAAACGTGCGAGAATTCCAAATAAAGTATGTTGAGTCACACTGCGATTTAAGTCGTGTCGATCCCACGACCTCGGCGGGATCATGGATACGTTCATTAACAGGGCCGACCATTGTTCAGACACTATGCAATACATAATTAATAGAAAATATTAAATAATCATTTAGAGATGGAACAAAACTAATACCAAGTATAAAAGTAGACAAACGCGGGCAAAAGAAGTATATTAATGGTTCACTCAGGCCTCCGAGTCATGTCGATCCCTCGACCAGCGGTATCATGAAACACTATTCGATACATAACTATTAGACATTTCAATATACGGTGGAATATAGGAACTAGAACTGAACCTAGTGTAAAAGTAGAAAAACGAAGGTGAAAGAAGTATGTCTCAGCGCTTCGAGTCATGTCGATCTCACGACCTCGGCGGGATCATGAAAACGTTCATTAGCAAGGCCAACCATTGTTCAAACACAATCCGATACATTTTTAATGGTTGTAACAGCATCATACACAACGAGAACTGAACTTAGTATGAACTTGATCAAGCGCGGGTGAATTCTTACTAAAGAAGTATGTTGGCTCACTCAAGGCTCACTCAGCGCTTCTCTCTCGAGAGAATCTCTTTGGCTTATAGTCATGTCTAACTCACGGCCTCGGCGCGACGGGATCCTTCATTAACAGGCAGACCATTGTTCAAACAATATCTAATACGTAATGTACATTAGTAATCCAATGATCATCATCATTGCACCCTTAAGAAGTCCACTGCTTGACAAAGGCATCTTCCAAGGATTATGCGTTCCATGGTAGGATATTGCCATACTCACCACGCTTGGTAGGCGGTTTGGCAAGCGCAGTTTCTTTCTTGTGCTTCCGATGCTGCTGCCCATCAGAAGCATTTTTAAACTGGGGAAGGATAGGAATTTCTTGGACTGGAAAGGGAATGATTAGGATACATCTTAATCGAATGAATGAGGGAAAAGCAAGTAGCAAGCCGGGCGCCCGTACCATGCCGTTCCTGCAACCACAGGCCAAACATATTAGGACGACATCCCTGATCTAAATGCAAGCATGAATATAGCATTTATAATATGAAAACGAGAAAAAAAATACAGAAACTGATTATTATAGCACATCTCTTTTTCCTCACTGTTCCATAGCAACATACTCTTTGAAATATCCTCATTGCAATCCAATTAAAATAATGTAACATCTAGATCCGTAAAATATGGTAATTAGTGAAATACTATTAATATAAACAATGATAATTAGCCAGTTCATGTTCTATTGACACGATTCCTCTTTCATTTGATCGGCTTTAATCATCTAATAATGCGGGTTGAGAAGCAGAGCTGGCATATTCAAAGTTTTTTCTCCTAGACTTAACTAGCCAGGATTGCGGTGCTTTATTTCTTGTTTATTGCCTCAACAGCTCTTAGTTAGAATCCGTCGTAACATCAACAAGTATTTGAATCCCTCCGGCATTTCCGAGGAACAACTGCATTTAGAGCGATTCCGTTGCAGTTAATGATAGCCGACGATAGTAAACAAAATAATTTGATATAGAAAATAATTCAAGACTAAAATGATGATTTACTTTTACGAGTGTGTACTCGACAGCCTAAATTTTTAAATGAGGTGGTTAGCATATAACATTATAAGCAAATAAATATAGACAACTGCATTAAATAAATGAAATTTTAAACTTGTAAAATCAAGTACAATCGAAGAAATTGACAAAAATCGATACGTGGATGACATTTTGACAGCTACTCAAAGATATAGGTGGGCAATAATTCAAACGATCTTTCGCAAACTCCGATAAGGTTTCAAATATTTGCTGATTAAACAGATAACCTCAGAATCAACAAGCTCGTTGATGTTATACACAAATATTATTATTCCAAATGAGGAAATAATAAAATAACGGCTCCCCAAAGAAATATTTTTACAATCTTAACTAAGATTTTATGTTTTATGTAAATTGTTTATTTTACATGGACTTTTATTAATTACTTCGTGTGCTTCCGCCATTAGTTAGTTCTTGCAAAATATTGCTAGCCAGCGCTCACGCTCACCCATTGTTGGCGAGAGTCCCTATGCTTGCCACCAGTATAGCCATTCATGCAAACTATTGTAGGCCAGCGCTAACTCAATATTGTTAGTCTCTTCATGCCTACCACCAATATGGCCATTCATGCAAACTATTGCTAGACAGCATCAACCCAATACTGTATCCTCTTAATGTCTACCATCACACCAATATGGCCTTTCAAGCAAACAATTGCTTGCCAGCGCCAACACAATACTATTAGTCCCTTCATGTCCACTACCAATATAGCCATTCATGAAAACTATTGCTGGCCAGCGCTCACCATACAAAAGTTATTAAAATAAAAATGCATTAACTTTGACTTCTGAAAAGTAAGGCCTAAATCAATTCATTATTTCATTAGTTTGTCATCATCCGCATGGTTTTCGGTTTTATCGCGCAGTCTATCGGGGCGCTGTCCCCCGGCCATTGGAAACCCGGGACCAAAGCATCGCAGGTGAGGATATAACCGGACACGCTTATATTACAGAGACATCAATTAATCAGTCTATCCGGGCCTCCGGGCCGACACCCGGTTCCTGATTTCAAAGTATCTTAGACGAGGGTGTATTAACAGGGATCACGTTTAGATGATAGAGACATCAATACTTTTTAATAGTTTATAGGCATTTTTATACCTTGGTAATTTACGTACGGATTCCAATTTATTTAAAAAGAAAATTCTTCTTCTTCTGAAAATTCTTCTTCTTCTTCTTCCACTCCTCATTCCACTTTATGTGTGGTCGGGACAACATGGAAGTCTTTTAACTTTCCATGCTGTGAAAAGTTTCGGCTTATTTTTACGACAGGCCGCCTTCCTAACGTCAACCCTCCTTGGAAATGCTTTTGTTGCACGGGATGTACGAGCTTGTCCCTTTAGTCGCCTCTTACGACATCCATAGGACAGAATCAAGTGGTTCTGTATTCTAGGCCAGAAACCACACGGCACTTCACATAAAATTCAGCCTTTGTTACTCGCCGATAATGTACGTTTCTTTGGTAAAATAATTTTTATAATCGGTCCAGTAGTTTTTGAGTATATCCCTTGCAAAAAACACACAAAACAAACACACAAATCTTTCCTCTTTAAATTAGTCTACTAGTCTAAATTAGTTCAGAAATATAAATCAAGTTCTCCGAAAAGTCATAACATAAATATATTAAATAATCATTAGAAAGAATAAAAATATATGAATTAGTTCAAAAAGCTTCAAACGACAAGCTACAACATTGCGAAATTTAGTTGGCTCTTTAATGATGTCCGAAATCAATCAATGTTAATGTTTTTAGAACTCAAAAGATGACACGCGAGATATACGGCGGTTTCCTTTTTACGACGAGTAATATAATCGGCTGTTGGAGAGAGTCCAGATTTTTTATATTCTGGCACTAGTTATCAATGACATTTGACTCCCCGACAAAATTAATTCTAATTTTAATTCGCAAGTTCCGCAACATTCTCTGTACTCGTGGTGTGTTACTGACAGTAATGTACACATTCCCGCTGTGACAAGAAAAATGCTTTTATATTGTTGTTTAAATAGTAAAAATCTATTAATCTTTAGATTTTTGTTTATAAGCATTAAAATTTGGTTGCATTTATCTTTGTCCGACAATTTAAAAAAAGGGGGTTATGAATTCAAAACAAAGGTAATATTGTCAGATTTAAGTACACGGTTTTTTTATTTTGCTTTTTAACATGTGTGCCATGAAAATGTATGTCGGATTTATCCGAAGTTCGCGGTCAAAGGGTTAATTCGTTTATGATAAAACGAACGTAAAATTCTAACCTCCATTTAAAATCGGACTCTCATCTCTTCAATTATCAAAATCTATGTTTGCTCACTTGGGTATATCCAAGTGAGCCAATAATGTATTTGTTTAAAACATTACGACACTCCTGATTTTAAGCTTACTTTCAAAGTCACAATTATTGTTAAGGCTACGGAACAGTCTGCCTTGTGACCCTGTGACCTTAATGACTGCGATGTCGCTGAATATACAGATGTAACAAATGGCGAAATAATATTTGGCAACAAACATAGAAATACGAAAAAAGAAAAAAGTTGGTGTACTTAAGTAAGAATGTCTCCTATTCAAAATCATGGACTGATCATGCCCCTTAAATATTATCTCGCCATTTTGTTACATAACTTAGCAGACTGAATTTACAATGAATAAATGAATGAATGAAGTCCGTCCCGGCTTAGAATTTAAAAATGATATATATAAGAATAATAGGCAAGTTTCCTGTAAAAAAATGTTCCATCATCGGGCGGAGGAGCCCAATGGTTGCCATAAGTATAAATTAAAGCTTACGAATGTTAAGCAACCCCGGGCGCAGTCCTCATTAGGATGGGTGACCGTAAGTGCCAAAAAAAAATCTCGAGCTCCTCCGTGCTTCAGAAGGCACATTGAGTGGTTGATCCCGGCAGTCATCATTGATGAAGCTCGTCAAACTATGTCAGATGCCTTAAGGCAGCTTGAAACATCTGACACAAAAGTGGGTTACTTACACACACGACAAAAACAAGCAACGACAACGAGCGGATTTAAGATTCTTTAACTTTTTTGCTATTTTCCTCGAATCTCTTACGAATGTAAGATTAAACGTCCGTCAGTGTCGGAGAGAGACAAGAAAAAAATAATTATTTTGACCGGACGGAAAAAACCACGAAATTCTAAAGGTGTAACACCAGTCTTATTTTTATTTACAGATCTTATCATTACGAAGAACGTGGACTGAAACAATTATAAATCAAACAGCTGTGAAATCACCGTCATTTCTCAGCAACTTTGGTTTGAAAAGTTGCGAATTTTAAGGAGATAAATCTATGTAGAGAACGCAAAATATCCAATAGACGTCCAAAATCAAGCGGGTTTGGGATTTTTTAAGACGAACAAAGAGGTACTTACTGCCATGTACTACAATGGACGGGGAAGGGCGCTTCCACTGTCCATCGAATCGAATTGGGAGACCAAATAACTGCCAGTAAATAAGATTGTCTAAATATAACCTCTAGAAGTGTTCAGTCAGATAGTAAGCGAAGGTCGGGGCGCGTCACGTGTTGCCGGCAATTTTCGGACATTAACCGATACGCTCAGTGAATCACACACCCTAACGATATTGTCGTCTTTCGTTCCGACATATGGTAGCGTCTTGAGACGCGGCCAAACCAAACACAGGCGCGGTACCGGTCGCGATGCACTAGCGATTCGAAAACGTTCACGCCGTCGCTATCTGTGATCTTCCTACACATTTGAAGATATGTTTATTAATCAATACTAATAATAAATCTGTAAGGGTCGGTCATGGAGTAAGTTACTTTGTTTTCCGAGATATCCTGTTTATAAGCTCTATACTAGCCGTGTAGTTTCCGGTAGAGTAGAATAGAACCATACTAGTCTTCCCATGGAAGTCGTAAGAGGCCAAATCCTCTGTCTGCTCTGGCAAAGTATAGCTCCGGTAACACAGAGAGAGTCATGCTCCTGCAGTGGAGACTAAAAAGAACTGATGATGAAGCTCTATACATGATACGAGGAGACGCGGGATTTATTATATCAACGCATAGTCGAAACTACTGTACCTAGAAACTGGTACAGGTGAAATTTGATACAGGGGTTTCTTTTATGATGCAAGTGTGTAATTAGAAAGGATTTTTAGAAATTCAACCCCTAAAGGGGCGAAATACGGTGACATTTCCAGACTTAGAAGTATGAAAATAGGTATATAAGTTCTTGATTACAATTAATGAGGATCGGTGTAGGTGAAATGGACAAAATTCCTCTCCGGCAAATGGGGATTTGTATATGTCTATTTATGGCCTTAGAAGTGTGAAAACACGAACGAAGTCGCGGGCACTGCTAGTATGATAGATAAATCTTGTGTCTTTTTGAATTTAAAACGCTAATAATACCATTATTAGCTGGCAATCGCAAGTTTGTTGGTTTATTGTGTATGTATGTAAGGAAGGCGGAGTGTCGGTTTTTAACCACGGACGCACCCGCGTTCACTCCCAGGCCCGCCTGCAGTGATCGCTTTGGTTTGGCCTTGCCTTTAACTGTAATAAACATTTTCTATTCAAACTTGGAACGTTAGGTCACATTGTGCTATGGTCCTCCAATTAGATGAAGATAGAGGCGCTTGGAACTTCGTCCACCTCATAACGAGTTGAAAGTTAAACAGAATGGTAAATGAAGCTGCCTTAATCGTGCTGTTTCACGAAACTATGGACTTGTAATAAACACGAAGTTTTACTTCATGCAACTTAGAAATTTGAATGTTCAACTTGGTTCCTTTGGGATTTGTGTTTCACAACATTTATAAAGCAAATGCAATTGCTTTATAAAACTTTAATAGTGCATAAAGCAATTTTATTTTCATATAACCAAAACGTCTTAGAGTTATTAAATATACAAGGGTGCTATAGTCGTATTATTCACTACGAAGGATCCAATAATATCATATGTTCAAGTGTAAAGTTTGAATCACCTACAGATCCCTACGAATTTTGAAACCATTGAATACAACAAATCCAATCCTATCTAATATTATAAATGCGAAAATAATTCGTTAGTTTCTTAAATTTTCACGCCTTAATTCTATACGTATCATCATGAAAATTTGCATACGCGTTGTCTAAGATACGGAGAAGAATATAGGCTAACTTTAGTCTTCCAATAGAGGTCGTAAGAGGCAACTAAGGAAATACAAGTTAAACAAAGCTCATAAACATCAATGAGACCTCTCCAACCAGTCTGGCCAGCAAGAAGAGTGTAGGCCAAATCCTCTGTCTGCTCTGGCCAAGTACAGCACCGGTAGTACAGAGATGGTCATGCTCCTGCAGTGGAGATTAAAAAGACCTGATGATGATGATGTCTCTTCGTTTGATTGGCTGTAACACAAGGACTAAAGCATTGACTGATACCTGCATTGAACCCTATTGAATGAACCGGCTCTTAACTGCCACTTAACTAGCGATCCAAAGTATCAGTTAGTTACTAACTAACTTACGTCAACTTTAACCGGCTCGCGTGAACAGGTAATCGCTGTTCATTCACCAATTATAACTTGATTTTTTTTCTCAATAATTAGAAAGATCCTGTTCTTATCAGTTTTTTTTTGACCTTTCAACCACCAAGCGGGCCGATCGGGCCACGTTACAATAGAAAATCATTGTGTCTGCGTTTCTCGCGCTTGATGGGTTAAATCGAAGTAATCAAAAAAACATACGGCTCAACTGATGAAAAGGCTGCTACCGAAGTTTAGAGGCAGTCGCCGACCCTAAAGAAATATTTGACGCTCCTTTGAAGAACGCTATGTTGTAGTGTTTCGGGAAAACATGGCATAGTCCCTTCCACAACTTTAGCCTTATAACAAACTATTTTCGCCGTAAGAAGTCCACAGCTGGACAAAGGTCTTGACCAAGGATTCCTCGTTCCATGGGAGGATATTGCCATTGTTACTCGCGAGTTACGAGCGCAGTTTCTTTGGCTTTTTGTGCTTCGAACGCTGCTGCCCATCAGAACTATTTGTAAGCTGGAAAAGGACAGGATTTTTTGGATCTGTTAAGGAAATGAAGATATTGGGATACTGCTCACTTGGATGAATGGGACAAAAGCAACAGATTTTACCAATTTTGAAATGTCTAGCTTTCATACGTTATACTTTGAGAAAAAGTGGTGGTAGGCACCTCAATGTCATTTTTAAAAACCTATCAAAGACACACCCGCACGTATAGGTTTGAAGAAGAATAAACATTTGGTTCCGGAACCCCCTTAAGGGCCTGTACTACCTCACACTGCTTTGCATGATTGACTGATATATCAATAATAATTAAATTTTCAAGTTGAAATAAAAATGCAGCAAAGTTCAGGACTAACTCTGGTAACTATATGACTCAAAAACACGATTGCGTTAAACTTTCTCGATAGAAAAAAATTGCAAAGTTGCCTCCAAATCACGTCTAATTTACTCGGTATATAGCATTATTCACCAAATACATTAAAATTAACCTTGAAACTTTTGATTATTATTGCATTACAGATAAGGCAGCCATCATATGTTTTATTTTTTCGAATAACCCTTGAATATTCCTAAAAAACGAAAATATCCAAAGTAGCCAACGCGTTTAGACCATCCGCGTTTGTACCGCCACGCCGCCTGGCATATGGCGGGCTCTTAATCTTTTATTTTTTTATTTGCGTAAAAAAATCCTAAAGTGGTTCTCAGAATACATTTAGGTAGAGGACTACACAGTTTACCTTCATAGGTATCAAGGTTAACTGATATTTTCGTCCTAATTTTTCCTAAAACTATAATACACATCAAATGTGACAGCGCTCGCATTTTTCGATAGCTCAGTTTTCTATGACTTAGACTGTGACAATTTTATCTCTTTGCACCGCGTGGACACACCTCATCTCCAGATTGCCATCGTTTTGATCTTATCATGTAGTAACGATGATTTATATTTTCTCCATGTAAAATTTGGCCGTTTGGTTGAAGATTAAGATCGACCACGTGGTGCAGCACAGATGGTATTCTAACCAGACAAGAGAATCTTAATATTTTATTGAAGTTTTTAAACGACTATACGTTTACATAATTATATAAACGGTTCAACACGCACAATTGTTTTTTATCGAAATCTGCTAATCTCTTTTTGAATAAAAAAGCACCGTAAAAATATTGCATGCAATGCACCGAAGACATTCGGTTTAATAACGTACAATTTTTTTTGATAATATACCTATATTATCAAAAAATTACATTGCCAATAGAATAGACCTGTTTACCTATTCTCTGTGCTAATTCATGAAAACAGCATTGTATTGTATGTATGTGTTACAAAACATAATTGTTTGTCTATCGCATGTACACTCTAATTTTAAATTTGACCTCTCAACCACCAAGCGGCCCAATCGGGCGCCTAGCAATAGAAAATCCACTGTCTGCGTATCTCGCGCTTGATGGGTTAAACTATGCTAAAATAAATAAATAAATAAAATTCGACTTCAACCCTATAAAATATTTTTATAACATCACAGAGAGAAACTGGCGTAAACTTATGGTTAGTCCTTTTTATCTCAAAAAATAAGTCCGTGAAAGCCATTAATAAAACTTTTAGGCATTCAGTTGGTAACCTACCGCTATTTCTCATTTTAGGCTCACTATGTTGCTAAAGTTGGATAAATCTTTCCCATAAGAAAACAGACGTAATACCAAATCATTTGCGAGGTAGATTGGGAACTCACAGGTCAGGGGTGTCGTCCTCAACTGCTTGTCCGGTGGTGGCTGGCATGGCATTGAGTATTTGCTTTTCCCCCATTCAACCGTGAGTAGTATCCCAATACTCGATTCCTTTCCCAAATCCAACAAATTCCTTATCTTAAAATACTACCGATGGGCAGCAGCTTCGGAAGCATAAGAGAAACTGCGCTCGCCAAACCGCCTGACAGGCGTGGTGAGTATGGCAATATCCTCCCATGGAACGAAAAATCCATATGAGAAGCATTTGTCCAGTAGTGGACATGTTATACGGCTGTAATGATGATGATGATTGGGAACTGTGCAATGCGGTGGCAAAGCAATAAGATTGGTCGTTTATTTCTGGATTCTGTACCTTAAGACAGTAAGTTCTTGATAAATAAACAATCCTTCCATGAGATACAGCCTGGTGACAGACAGACAGACAGACAGCGGAGCCAAATTAATAGGGTCCCGTTTTTACCCTTTGGGTACGGAACTCTAAAAAATATTTATGTACGACATATAGTAATTATATCAAACCAATATTATTATCTGTGATTCTATATACTTATATATGATATGATGATATAATCCTCATCACAGGTAATACGTCAAAAACCTCTTAAAACCCATCTCATGTACGATTTTAGCGCGAGTGCCGATCCTGTTTAAGCCTTAGCCAATATTGATGTTATTACGCCAAGCGGGAAGGATTATGTTTAAGAGCTTGCTAATTATAGAGATAAACCTCCTCTAACCCGCCGATCCTATCTAAACAATCTGTGCTTAGACACTATTATAGTCGCACCCGAAACACAGGCCTGATAACTATGCGCATTTGTAAGTTGAGTTTTGACCCGATTATTCACAGAAGCTGATTTCCATTATTCAGTAAATGCATCTATCTTCCACGGATTTTAGGTTATTTCCATTGAATCACTATGAAATGCTCCACATTGCTCACTTGTTGCCGTGGTCGTCACTGAATCTAGGGCATTTCGTGTCATTACTGAACTAAGGATACATCCTTACTAATCAATAACTAAAGCATGCTTCGCGCTAGGGCCCTCATCAGATACTGAAATAATCTATTTCACCAGCACACAAAGATAGTGACTCGAAAAGAGGACAGATCCAATGCGCTTACTAAGTTTTAAAAAGAAACGCACGAGTATGTTCATTTTATTTAAGAGGCGTTGGTGACATAATCGGGCTCTGTAAAATCCGTAGATGGGATCAAAGATTATCTTTGAAACCTGTGACAGCTCTTAAGACTAAGATTGCCCGTATCAGACAACAAGGCATTGAGTGAGATAGATTATCATATTCTACAGGACGCATCCGATGCGAATATAAGGGTATTCATTATAACAGAATATTAAGAATATCGTTTGTTAATAGTCATAAAATCTTGAAAAGAAGACGAGTTTCAGCTGTCGTTTTTATACTCGGAATAATGTACATTTTATAGCTATACTTTACATAGCAACCCAATTGGAACCTTCGTCCGATTGAATATGATTTTATGTTGAATCTCTTGAAGTGTCGTGTGGTAATCGTGTGATTTTGTTCAAAATTAAGTCGATAAGTAGTTAAAAACAATTTGCAGTTATTTGAGAAAAGCAGCAGCCCTCTTAAATCTTACGACATTTCACACTTGGCACAGGCTAGCAGTATAATCTTCCTCTGCTGTTTTTAGCCAATCCATATGGTATTCGGCGAAAAGTGAAATGACAATGAAGATGTCTGGCAAATCTTTTCACTATAATTGTCTTCATGACATTAACTACAACGAGAACTCTGTTAATTGCATTGCATAGGGACCTTCTGAGATTTTCCTTTGTACTCACTAAGCATGCAAACTTCACCAAGTTTCTAAAACACGAGCCCTAAAAGACGAACTGTAAGTACACATTATTTTCCTCCATTTTAGAACGCTGCAAATTCTAGATCATTCCTATCCGTATCTTTGTATTTACCTGTGAGTGTAGCCTGAGGGATGTCTCGCTAACAAAACCTTGTTTCGGCGCGATGCTGAGAACAAATGGGATCTGAAATAATCTTACTCCACTTAAGTGCAAAGGCAAGGGAGATTCGTAAATTCTCTTTGCAACACCTTGTTAGGCGATAGATCATGTTTCCTATTTCTAATACTGTCTTTTTATATGACACCACCTGCCTGCTAATAGCTTCGTGGGCGTCTTGTTCTTCCGATCCTCTTCCCACTGTTTGCGGGACTGCATAAGCTTTCTCCATTTTTGTCTTCTCTAGCCATCGCTTTGTTCTGGACTAACCGGTCTGGAGCAACAAACATATTTTATTCCATTTCAGTATAATTTAAATCCTCAAGCATTTCTATCCGCACTGTCGTATTTACCTGTAAAGGGTGTAGCCCTAGGGATGTCTCGGAACAAAACCTTGTTTCGCGCTATGCTGAGAACAAATGCGATCTGAATATATTATCAGCGCATCATATACGATACGACTTGCTAGAGGTGGCCTAGATGTACGAGTACGACTCAGTTTTGCACTTTTCTTTATTCTGTCGTACAAAATCATATTGATAATACAAATTATTGGTAGTGACTACTACTACTCTCTACTAGTACTGGGGAGACCTAGTATTATCACCTATTAACGTGATAACGTCTTATAAATCGCTGAACGCCGGCTGCACGCACGAAAAAGTTCCATGTGCAAGCAAGTCCCGTGGAACAAGGTATAGAGAGAAACGATCAACATAAGCATTCGGCTTGTGGCGCACCTATCTCTCCTCCACCGTTATCACGTAAAATTATCGTCCGTAAACCGACTTCACATTTTTTTTCTAACGAAATCCTGTTTTAACACTATGCTGTAAACAAATGCGATGTGAATTATCGGCTCGCTAGTGACGAGATATACCATTCAGTTGTACACTTTTCTCCATTGAAATATACAAAGGTGTGGAGTATACACGGTTTGCAATGCGATTGGCATTGCTGACTACTACTACTGGTGTCAAACTACCTTTTATCTACACTAATATTATAAAGAGGAAAGATTTGATTGTTTGTTTGCATTGAATAGGGTCCGGACCGATTTTGAAAATTCTTTCACCATTAGAATTTTACATTATCCCTGATTAACATAGACTATAGAATAAATACTTATATAAACCCCTTGCAAAGCGGGGACGATAGTTCTTTTTAAAATCTTCCCTTTCCTCTGGCTTATTTATTTTGTTCACTGCAGCCTCGATTTCGGAAGGTATCCCAGATAATCTAAAACCCTTTTTGGAATCTGTTTGTATAATTACGTTAACACGAGCGAGGTATCCAGAATTCAATAACACTAATCCGATTCCTCAACAGATTGCCAAAGCTGTATTTTGTTTCTAGCTATTTAAAGATTTAATGTGCGTTTAAATCAAACCAGCTTCCTAATTACCTACCTAAAACAGATGCTCTAACCTTGGCTTGAATTAGTACGAGTTAACAAGGAATACGACAGAATTTCTATCGCCGGATACAACGATCCGAAGATTGAATACAAAAATAGTTCCCCTCCCATTTGTGTCTGGTATTGTAATCGAGGTATAGGGGCCTCTTAAGCCCGCATTCGTATTATGGAGTGCGCTTCAACCATAAATCCCTGTGCACATTACATGTCGTCGGACTCGCTCTGAAGAAGTACTTTGCCCAATATGGCCGCCAAGAAGTTCGAACTGCCAGACTTCCCAGGAATATTTTAGGTTAGAATTTAAATCTTCCTTTTTGATCCCGGCCATCGAAAGTTTTGATAGGTAGCCTACTTTAAATAGAATTTCCTTACAGCAAAATGCTTTCGACTATATTTTCTGATCACGTTACCATTCGAGTGCGTGGGTTCACTGGAGTGGATACAATACATGCTATTGAAGTGTAAGTAATATTTCACAAGTTTATACTTTTACAATAACTTCTAGTTTAGTATTCAAAGAAGTATACTCGTATGTATTGTATTACGATAACAAACTTTGTTCTATATTAAGATTATCGTTCGGGTTTGTTCAAACTTATATTTAAGAACGGGTGAACCTATTTTATTATCTTTGATTTGTTGTTTTTGTTATCACCCCGAATAGCAGAATAATTATGAAAATATAAGAAAACATTATGACAAAAATATAATAGCGAAACAAAGTTCTCCGGAACAGCTAGTATTTAATAAATATTGTAAGTTATTCTTTAAGAAATTTATTTACACTATTAGATAACCTAGCTCATTCCTACCTTGACCTCTCAACCACCAAGCGGCCCGATCGGTCCGCATAGCAATAGAAAATCCATTGTATCATTGTAGCGTTTCTTGCGCTTGATGGGTAATAAATTAAATATCTATTTATAGTAATTTATAGGTTCCAAGCCGTGAAGTATGGTATCAAGTAGTAGTCATCTTCATAACTTAAGATGTATGAACTTTACTGCTGGTAACGCCTCTCCCAAGGATTATTCGTTTCATAGGAGGATATTGTCATACTCAGCGCGCTTGGAAAGCGGAGCGCAGTTTCTTTGGCTTCTTGTGCTTTTGACGCTGCCCATCGGAAGATTTTTTAAGCTATAAAGAAAACAAATTGTTTGATTTGGCAAGGGAATGAAGGTATTAGGATACTACTCACTCGGATGAATGAGGGAAAAAATTTAGTCGTGGTAGAGCCACGCTACCGGCAAAATAAATAAGTACCAAAGCTTTACCGCTTCTATGCTTCGTTCGGCGAGTGAGAGAGCCAGAGGCCCATCCTTCCCCCAACTCCTTAAAAGGCCGAAAACGCACCTGTCACACCCTGGTGTTGCAGTTGTCCATGGGCAGCGGTGATCACTTACCATCAGGTGACCTGCTTGCTCGTTTGCCGCCCTATGTCATAAAAAAAGAAAGTAAGTAGCAGCCCTACAGGCCAGGCGCGCGTTCCCAATGCTATACCGGCAAACGCCCGGTGACGTCAGTTAGAGCTAGGCTACATATATAGTTAATTAAAAAACAATATAAAACAAGATGCCCTACCTGCAACCACGGGCCAAGCAGTTGAAGATTACACACCAGACTTAGTATTAAATATATTCAGTATGAAGCAATTACTAATCCAAACGTCTAACACAGTACAAGTACCAATACTGGACTGAGTTTCTTTCGGCGTATTCTTCTCAGCAGTGGTCGTTCCGAAACGCTAGTAGCTCATCGATTTTGCAAATATTAAAAACTAGCTTTAGCCAGCGGCTCCGCCCGCGTCATTGTCGATCCCTCGGGATTAGTACTTTTTCCCGGGATAAAAGGTCCTATGTCCTTCTCCGTACTCCAGAGAACTTGTATGCATAATTTCATGATGATCGGTTCAGAAGTTACGGCGTGAAAGCGTAACAAACAAACTAATAAAGCAACAAACTCACTTTCGCATTATAATATTAGTAATGATAAGGATAAGGATAATAAAAAAAGGATAATAATATGACGTTCAGAAAGAGATACATGAAATCCAAATTTGAATAAAATTATATTTAATTTCATTGTACAAAAATGCTTAAAAATACACTTTAAATTAAATAGGAATATTCAAGTAAAATTAACACCCGAAAAGGGAATAGATGACTCAATCAACAATCCACTGGAAAGCTGATAGTTCAAAGTGGCCCATCGAATGTCAAAACGCTGGGAGCTAAGCGAACTACGCTTAGTTAACTCCAGGGGGTGGGGGAGGGGGTAGTAATTAATTACCACTGCCGCTGACAAGCGAAGGCTGCTAAGTACATGTCGCTTCATAAATAAACTGGGTAGCAATAGACACGACCTAATCGAAACTTTACGTACCTGGATAATGAAGTTCCTGTAAAGATTGTTTTGTTTGAGTCAGTAGAGACGGGAACAGTTAATGAACTTTCAGCTCTATAAATTAGTAAGACACACTCGCTTGATATCTCTATGGAAATCGGTAACTTTACTGACCTTTAAGATATTTTTGGGTTCATTATGCTATTCTGATTTACTCTTAATCTTCTGGTTACATGTAAATAAACAATTGTACCTTAGTCTAAGTTATTAACTTAAGTATAATGTGTAACTGGTTATGGCGGCGAAATAAAAGTTATTATTATTTTAAAAAAGGTAAGAAATAAGATATGATGAATTATATTAATAGCATTACTAAAATAAGTATATAATATTAAAATCGAAAATCCGTGATGAAAAAATTTCGCCTCAGGTAGGATTTGACAAACAACCAACCACAAACCTTCGCCATCTGGCCCGTCGATGCTCTCAACCACCGAGCTGCCGTAGCGTCAAATCACCGCGGCGAATTTGTTCATATTAGGCACATATTAGGTAAGGCACACGCATTAGAAGCATTCGTTATCTCCATTACTACCCACTATTTAGAAATGTGGTATCCAACTTAATTCAAATCAGATTAATTGAAAGTTCATTAAAGTGGAGAAAGCTTTATCAATTAATTATATTAATAGCATTACAACGCTCGGTTTAATATTAAAAGTTTCGATTATAAAAATAATGTATGGTGAAAAAAATCCACGCGGGCAGGGTTTGGCAGCGAACTTACTCGTAGGTCTATGTACGACCTACGCTCTCCCAATTGAGCTACCGCGCTTCATTCTTGGGCATCGAAAATCTCCACCATATCCCATTCCTCTTATTCTTATACTATTTAGGCATAAACATATTTCTTAAACATGTATTCATTTTTATCTTATTTTTTTAATTTAATAAGTTTTAATTCTTATAAGTCTGGTCTGGTCTGAATGAAGTAGTTCTCAGAATGCCACACGGGAAAGAAAATTGATGGGATGCCATTGCCTTCTATTGCCATCTCTTACACAGTACAGTTTATCTATCTATTCAAGCATTAAGAATGTTTAAGTTTTTTTTTTGTGTGCGTAAGTGGTCAACACTGTTGTCAGATTTTTCAGGCTGCCTTAAAAGATTGTCTTTAATGATGACATCGGTTCTGAGAACGATGTCACGTTTAACGATGGCCGATAGGGCAGAAGAGTTCTCGAATGGCGACCATGTACCGGCAAGCGCAGCATCGGACACTCACTGACCTGATGGTCGGATGACCTGACTAAGGTCGCAGGAAGACGCTAGATGCAGGCCGCTTCTAACCGGTCGTATTGGAAATCTTTGGGGGAGGCCTATGTCCAGCAGTGGACTTCTTGCGGTTGATATGATGATGATCAATGATGACATACGAGACCAACGGCTTAACGTGCCTTACGAAGTATTAATATGTGTATTAAATGCATAACATTACTGAACGAATACGATTATTGAATTTTTGGAAACCTTGGAGAGAACTAGCCGGCCCCAAAAAGGGAAATGACGACGAAGAAAAAGGAGAAGTTGAACCTTTAAATTACATTACAAAATAAAAAAAAATTACACATATTACGCAAGCAACCATTTAACACATCTGTTGATCACGCTTGATTTGGGCTTATTTAAAAGGAACGAGAGACATCTCACACATGATTTTGAGTTCACTAGGCTAAGTAAGCCAGCCAGACGTATTCCCCCTGTATTTCTGTCTCGCTCCCTCGCACTACCTGCCCCACTCCCACGCAGCATTCCTCAGAATTTCAATATAGAATAATCTCACGAACTACTCATAAATTTAAGGATCATTTTAGAATGCCGTTCTAGGATACAACGCGCTTATTCATGTGTAGATGTGCCCCCGAAATAAATCACATTTCAATTTAGCCAAAGGTGGGTCAAGGCAAACAGTCCTAACAAAATAGGGATTGTAAATATGTGGTTCTTTTAGCAGAGGACTCTTTTGTGAAACTCTTTATCGGGCGAGCTCCATTTTTAACACTATCCGTACGTTTCGCATTCGAATGGACACGGCATTTTGTTTAAGATCTCGGGACCAGTTTGCGCTGGCGGGTCTTATCAAGTATTATGTCTGACGTTATAAAAACAGTTTAGGCGAATCGATGAAACTGAGAGTGAACGGCTTATTCGGCGAGCCTGACCCCAACAGAAATCGAGTATTTTATTACCAGCTTAAGTTATCAAAGACATTGTTTTGGATGTAATAAGAACTCGTACATCTCATATTATAGAGTAAAATATATTATAGAATTATACCTTTATTCAATAAGTCAATAGTCGTAATAGTGAAAAATCCATTCTAGATTATACTATCTATCTGGCGAGATATATAACAAGAAATGTTTTACGAACAATTTACAATTATAATTTATATAAAACGCGTCGCCTTTAAGGGGATAAAGTCCCTACCTGCAGTGCACGCGCCACAGCGCGCCCACAAAAAACAAACTCTTTTTATGATACTAAACATGTTAAAAGCTGGCCGGATTTTTGTGACTTGTTTTTTGCTTATTTTTTCTACACGACCACTAGGTAATACTTCTTTATTATATATCTTATTAGACAATAATTAATTGCGTCTCTTCATAACGACTTTGAAGCCGTATCGGGTAGAATTTTTAAAACGTAACTATCAAGTTAAATTTGCGCATATTCCACTTGAATTGATGACATCATGAAATAAATCTGTGAGTGTTTGTGGCGGGGAATACGACGCGGGACGCGCCCGGATCCGGTTGTTAAGCCCAATCGAAACTACTATTTTTATTACTCTCGATGTTGGCATAAAAGCTATTTTAATCATTTAAAAACATACGCATGATGGCACATCGCGTTTAAAATATATGACGATGTGATTTTTAATGGCTTCAAGCCACATTAGAAATAGTGTGAAATCTTTTGCATCGGTCGTTGATATATTGTAAACGGCGCGCTTCCCGCCTCAAAGTTTTGATGTGAGTTACGGACCAATTAGTCTGCTATTAATAGGGGAACGAAATAAATCGATTAGTTCATCCGAATCTCATTCGAGTTTTAACGTAATCGGTATGAACTCGGGTGAACCGCCGGCGTCGCAGACGTTTTCTGTTTTATAGCGGCTGTCGGCTTCAACAAGTGTCCGGGTTTCATTCGGGAGAAGCTCCAAAAACTGTGATCGGTCAAACGAGTACAAATCGATTTCCAATCGAATGAGTACTTTGGGTCTATTCGTTCACTCCGTGTTTAAGTGATGGGAGGCTTTCAGATATTTTCTATATTCGAGGCGGAGGCTGGTAGGTATTTTGGCTTACCTATAAACACTTTTTTTATAACACTCATAATCGCTTATTCGCATATTGTGAACTTGATCAACTTTACGTTGATGAACGATATGAGGGTGAGTTATTTGGGTAGTTCTACGATAAAAGGTACTATTAATAAATGTCCACAGTACTTATTTATATACACTTTTCTTAGAACTTTAAGATGAATAATTAGTGTCAATAACTTTTAAAACATCACATTTTCTAATAGGCAAGCAATTTTATTACTTTAACTAAGGTTTGCCACAGTCGCACCTCAGACATGAAAATAGTCTCTCCTCTGGCCTGTCACTTTTCTGTTTAACAGTAAGAAAGAAAGAAAAGTAGTTTATTTGGCAACATTTATCGTAACGGTTACACTATACACAATTACATATATATGCACTAAAACTGCCTTCGCTCAGCATATGTCGTGGATCGTGGACCATGGTACGAGCCAATAACTTTATGTCGATGTACATTAATACAACGGTTTAATTTGATGTTTCATCGTTGAATATAAATAAATTGGTGAAACCCATTTTTTTAATAACCTATATTGTCCCTCTGCTGGGCAATAGACTCTTATTATATGAGGAAAAAAACAGCTCAAAAAACCACCCATTCACGTTATTTTGATAAACAGTTGGTACGTAGTTCGTTATCATTTCGTTATAACGGTTTTAATTTTTTGGGTACAGCACTTAACATAAACACAAATGGTAAATATTTCAACATTTGTATGCGATGAGAACTTTCCAAAATTTTGAAATTTTAACTTAGTTCCAAGTTAATATTTTATTGGTATTTGACCTCGGCTCAGGTAACTATATGACGGGTATGATCACATCGTTAATTAACTAATGGCTAAGATCGTCTAAACGAACGGCCTTGACGTATACTCGCTCACATGCTGTGGCATTTATGGACGCTTACTTTGCATGTGTAAGTTTGACCTGCTCCTGTACGAGTATTTATAGAATAATCAGCCCCATCGATCAATATGAAGATCAGTCCACTAATGCTATGGGTATAATTTTTTGCATATAATAAAAACAAACAAATAAAAACCACATCAAAATGACTCCAGTAGTTTAAAATATTCTAGTATAAACAGATAAATACATCGGGGGACTGAATGTATACTATTTAATTTATTGATTTATTGTTCCAATTTTTTTTTAGTAGACGTCATGTGCAACTTGGCAGCGTTCACGTTGTTGATCAGAAAAAATAATCCTAACCATATTAGCATGATGGTATTACAATTATAACGAAAAGTACAAAGAATAAGCGTAATGGCGAAAGAATCCTGAATTCAGTCACTGACGAGAGGACGCTGCAATACGTGATATACGATTGGAGATATCTCCAATCGTTTCACACGTATTGCCGCGTATCTGCAATACGTGATATACGATTGGAGATAATATCTCCAATCGTTTCTCACGTATTGCCGCGTCCCCCTTTAGCTAGGTTCCCCTGATAGTTCTTATTGGTGGAGTTTTACGAAACTATCCTCACGAAAGTATATAATTTGCGATACCACCTTCAGTATGTGTAGATTTACTGAGCATATATTAATACTGTAGATATTTGTAAGTGTTTACCAATAAGTACTTTTATAATTTAATGTTTTTTTTTTCTCATATATATGTTAAAGTTTACAAGTTAGTTTATCTCTGTAACATGTGTAAACAGTGGACACTGTAACACAAGTTTTTAACTTAGCACAGGGCTCCAGCATCCTTTGTAACCATGCTATCTTTCAAGGAATAAATGATTTATGATTATGTTCAAGCGTTTGAAGATAAATCACAACCATGGAAGACGCAAGACTTTTATGCGGCCTACAGAAAATCTTCGAACCACATCACTAGCCATTAGGTGTCTCACTCGCCTTGTGTACACTAACAATGATGCAATCAGTAGTTACACAACATCTATTGCAATTATTTTAAGATGTTTGCACGAAATGGTATTTAGCAAGTCAAATATTGTTTACCTTGATTTATTTGTACGTTTGGTTTGCCTTTGGCATTTGATTGATTGACTTATGAAATATTGAAGATCACTGGTTAGTCATCAATATCAATAATGTTAGTTGAGAGCTATAAAATCTTATTCCTTTTTCTTTTTGTGGCCAATACCAGTAGCGTCAACACAAACAAAAGCGCGGGAAGGGGATGAAATTATGTTTTGTATCGGGAGTCACTTATGACACGGTGTGTTGAAAAATATTATACTTATCTCTGTAATTAATATGGCCAAACTGCTGTCAGATTTTCAGCCCGCTTTTAAGGATTTGTATCGTGTCAAAGTTTGTGTAATATTATATTATCGTAATTTTAAAAAGAAGAAATGCTTCATAAACCTGCATCAACAAATGCTCGCCGAAAAGACGAATAAAAAATGTTAAAACAGGCCCGGTCCGGATGGGAAGACCAGTTATGGTAATGTTCAAGTTAAGTCAAAGGTCGGATTCTGAGTTAAGATGAATATAATTTAGCGAAACTTGCCTTGCCGTCACCACATTGTGATTTTTTATTAGTTTTCTAATTGGATAATTTTACTGACTTCTTTTCGTGCTTGAATGGACGGAATTTCATTAAGTAACGAAAAAAATCAATAAATCAAATCAAATAAAGGCAGATTTTTTCGTTCCGCATTCAGCGACGTGCACATAAGCACATACATTTTTCGGAAAGTACATTAACATACGAAGTCAGAAACTTACCTCATAAATTACATTCAATAACAATTGAATTCACATAACATTTGAAATGCATTAAAAACACAGCAAATGCTTGGGACAAAACAATAAAAAAAGGACTTAAATATAAATTTAAATTGTGTCTTTATTTAAAACACAAACTAACAATACACAACGACGGAGTGGTAAAGAAAACAGAAAAAAATGTACATATTTATGTTGAGGGTAGACAGAGTCTAACTGTCTATGTGGACTGCACTTCATTGCCCGCATTGGTACCGAAGTAGTAGGCTACTGTACTCTACTACTTAGTATGTCCGTGTACCAAAGATTTTACTTTTACAGTTCAGTGGTTAGGATAGCTATGATGATATGGAAAACTTAATGACCGTAGAAACTCTACCGAGGAAATCTCTAACCTCTCACAGTTAGTAATAACCTCTTAAAGTTGAGCAATTTTGTGCAATGAACACCACATGCGAGTTTTACTACCTCCTTTGCAATATGTACGTATATACGTGCATTCGCCAAATCGCAATATCCTGTGGTTATTTATAAAAAATAACATATAATTGAATTTATATTGCCTTGCAGTATCAGTGAAGCTAACCTTTTTGTAATAAAAAGAACGATGTATCGCAAATCGAAATATGAAAACAATCCAGTACTTATTTACCTACTTCATAAATAGAAAATACTTTTTTGACGTGATAATGATAACGTCTTATAAGTCGATGAACGCCGGCTGCGCGCACGTAAAAGTGTCATGTTCCACGTGCAAGCGAGAACGCGGAAAAAGAGATGAGCCTAAGCATTCGGGTTGTGACGCATCTATCTCTCTTCCACCGTTATCACATAAAATTATCGTCCGTAAACCGTCTTTACAGGCAGCAAATTTTTATGAGGTACGTGTTCCAATAATATACATTCGCTCAGAATATCTCTCATCTGAGTGTTTTCACGGCTGCATCCCAGCTGCAACGCGTCAGAGCCCGGAGTCGCGCTATTATGACAGCATTCATGCTGCAATATGATTTGGCATAGTTTTACAGCCAGCCGCCTGCCTGTCGCCAACCCTTTTAGGGGAGCTCTAGAACCAAAACCTGTGAAAATGGAGTACAAGTATTTGCTTGCGCCGTGATTGAACTCGGTCCCTTCGTCGTCATCTGGCGTGTAAACCACTGCACCGTGGAGGCCGTCGTTACACTACCTACATTACATTCGCTCAGGAGGATGTATGTGTGTATGTAAATGCTGATGCGCGGGCGCACGTTATATCTTTTTATCAAATCAACAAGTATTATGGGTGCCGGCTACTGTGGCAGAATGGTAAAAAATTGCTCCGCCATCCCGGTGTTCTGGGCCCGATTTATGATCATGTGAAACATATTTCCCCAGCTATGAGATATCTTTGAGAGGTTTGTAAGGATCGTAGCAAATGGAGGTCCCCATGGGAAGATTCCCATGGGAAAGAGGCGTGATAATATGTATGTATGTATTAGATATCTTTTATCTTTATCCTTAGATTTAGATATACAGGGTGAAATTGAATTCATTAGCAAACGTTTAAGGAGTGATTCAGACCACGAATCTGAAAAACTTTGATTATGGGACCAACGTAGGCAAAGTCCTCTGGCTGCTCTGGCCAAGTCTGGCCCTAGTAGTACAGAGAGGGTCGTGCTCCTGTAGTGGAGACTAAAAAGGACCTGATGATGATGATGATGGGACCAACCCCGAAATTGCAAAAATAAAAAAACAGCTGTTCCATAGATTTTAGCGAAGTAGATATTCCACTTTTGGATAAAAGAGCAGATAATTTTTACGCGATGTCGAAGTTGGTCCCATAATGAAAGTTGTTCAGATTCGTGGTCTGAGTCACTCCTTAAACTTTGCTAATGAATAAATTTAACCCGGTATATGCTATATTTTATCAAAATTATTGTTGAAACCATTTTTTTTCTACTTAACATACTTACAAGAATCGTTACAGTAATAAGGTTCTGTGTTTTTGTAGAAAAATGCATTTCAACTTCACTGAAATATAAAATTTGTTTTCACTAGTTTCATAAAAAGCTTAAGCAAAAAAAAACAGTAGCCCATATTATTTTATTTTATGGACTCCCACTAAACGGTTCACGCTTAACACAGCTTGTGCACAAAAAAATTGCACAACTCATGAAGATCCGCTGATGAATACTTCTATATTTTATAAAATACTTCATTCATGCAAGTATTCATCAGCGGCAATGAAGTATTTCATAAAATACGTCATTCATACTAGTATTGCAATTTTTTTGTGCACAAGCTTGCACAATCTGTTTAGCGTGAACCGTTTAGTGGAAGTCCTTAAAAAAATCTCTTTAAGTGTCTGTCTCTATAATAAGCTAAACTACGTATTTTATAACTACCGAAGATTATTATTCTCTCGACTGTGTAAATTCACCTAAGAGATATTAAGAAAATCCAAATGAATATTAAACAGAGTACACAATGTGAGATAACACGTGGCTTGCTCAAGTATGTTTGAGGACCTTTATGCTTTATTTGCTTTGCAATGTTGCTGGACGTGAAGCTAACTGGCTTCGAGGACATTTTTTATTTGGGCTAGCAACCAAGCAGACAGACAACAGCGATACAGTAGTTTTTTAAGGATCCCGATGGCATAGTGGTCCTGAGCATTAAAATCGCTTAAGCATGTTAAGCAACCCTGGCCGCAGTCCATATTGTGATGGATGACCGCAAGTGGTATAAAAATATCTCGAGCTCCTCCGTGCTTCGGAAGGCACGTAAAGTCGTTGGTCCCCGGCTGTTGTCATCGTTGATGGCCGTGTCAAATGCCATTAGGCAGCTTGAAAAATTTTACACACACGAAAAAGAAAAAAATTAAACAGTAAAATTTTGACATTGATGTCTCGATATCCATTCTTATTTATTAGAAATGTTTTCTTTTTCTGTAGGTCATCTTAAATAAGACAACAAATCCAAAAGATTGTTATAATTGCTTGAGCCTAGGACACCTCCTAGCGTCAAGCAATCATAATATGATGGGCATGAGATTGGCCAGGTTTCAGAGCGTCAACTATAGGGCTCCTATACATAGGCCAGTAGCAAAGCCGGAGCGTGATCGGCCATGTGTGCAAAAAAACCTTTGTAATATGATGTAACATTTGCTGTGCCTAGGAGAAAAGGAGCCTATAAAGAAACCATAATAAATAGTTGTGTTAAAAGATTAGGCAACTTGATATCGCAAATATTTGAGGGTTACATCAATTTACCGCGCCTTCAACTTAGAAAATGATTGCCAAATGGATTACCAATAAAAAATAGAGATAAAACGTTTCCTCCTCAGTTGACGCCGAAAAAAGTTATAAAAGCGGACCCCGACACTATTATAACTTTTTTAAATGTTAAGGAAATAAACTTTACTTCAAATCTCTCATAAAATCTTCGTCAACAATAGTTATTAAATAAAAGTTAAGTAATTATCGTTCATTAATGTTAATTATTAGTTACATACCATTATTTTACGTCGGTGAATAAAAGATTTTGTAATCGTTACAGCTGTCACAAAACTCATGCCTTCATTTCAGAAATAAGATTTATTTTACACATGTCTTGTATTATACGAGGACAGAGCACGGTTACAAATGTCGTTTGTATCAAGTACAGATTCGACGCCGGCCTATGTGAACGGACCCTACACGTTATCTTTGTTTGCTAATGATATCTCTAGTTCTGAATGGCATCGCAAACAACTCAAGAAATCATCATACTTCGACATAATTCCCACGTTTATTTTTTGCGGCATTTCAGTTGCGTTTCTAACTGAGATCGCATTGGCGCGTGTGAACACGTGTTTATGTAAAAACAATAACTTTCTAATGTAACTATAATAAAAACAAACTGAAAATGTATACAACATACTTAATTTTATACTATTAATCGTTTGAGGCATCTAAATAGGGTCGCTGGACCAATAGGTTTAAGGTGCTGCTTTAGAGATTCTAGTAGGTGTGTGTGGTCTAGTATTTGTTTTATCTGCAGCGTAACAGCGATATTGTGCACCATCCCATCCCCAACTAGCTGATCATCCTCAAGGCAAGTCTCGTGTACGCCAAACCGTTGAGCATGCATGAAAAGATAGAAAAGTTTGTAAGGACCACAGCAAGAAGTAGAGATCCATAGTTTGTGTGTACATGAAAAAGACACGTGATAAATTGTGATAATAATAAGGAAATAAAATATGGTGAAAAAATTCCACGCGGGCGGAGTTTGAACCAGCGACCTAAGGTCTACGTACGACCTAAGGTCGCTGGTTCAAAACTCGCCCTGTGAAATTTTTTCACCATATTTTATTTCTTAATTGAATAAGAGTATATCAAAATAGTGATAGTGATTGTGAATGCAAAATAAACATTTATAATAATAAGTTCATGGGGGTCATGGGGGTCAGGGGGTGTCATGGGGTTCATGGGGGTCAGGGGGTGTCATTCTCAACTGCCTGTCCGGTGGTAGAAGATATGACTTCGGGTACGCGCGCCCGGCTCCCCGAGCTGCTGCTTGCTCATCCTCAATAGGCTAGTTTCCTAAAAAAATATAATTAGTCCGTCAGTTAGATATTCAAAAAATATTGGACACATATTTTTTCTTTTGTCGATTAAACAAAAAAATATAAAGATATAGCCCTTTGAAATTCTTTGTGACGTCATAGTTTGCTACACTTTTAAGCAAACTTTGACGTCACGAGCCCCCACTCCTAAACTTTGACGCGCTTTATCTTTATTATTTATTGTTTATTTGACAAAAGAAAAAATACGTATCCAATATTTTTTGATTATCTAACTGACGGACTAATTGTTATGTTATTATTACGACCCAGGAAACTAGCCTATTCATCCGAGTGAGCAGTATCCCATTAACCTTCTCCCGCTCCCCTATCCCAATAATATCCTACCCTTCCCACGCTTAAAAGTGGTTTCGATGGGCAGCAGCATCGAAACCTAGATTAGCCAAATAACTGCGCTCACCAACCCGTTTGCCAAGCGTGGTGAGTATGGCAAAAACCCCTCATGAAGATGGATAACGCACCAAGGCCCCCAGTCCCCGGCGGCCCCGCTATTCCTGACTACGGTAGCGGTCATGGTAACGGCGGGGCAGGGGGTGCGAAAAATCTCCGGAAGAGATCCGGCTACCACCCCAAACAGAGACTGGCCCTGGTAACACACAATATCCGCACAATGAGTTTGGACGAGAAGGTCGAGGAGGTGGAAGAGGAAATGAGTAGGTTACGATGGGACATAGTTGGGTTGTCTGAAGTCCGAAGAGAGGGAGAGGGCACGACAACCCTGAAGTCTGGTAACCTACTCTATCACCGGGAGGGTGACTTTAAGAAGTCACAGCATGGTGTCGGGTTTCTCGTCCACAGGTCCCTCATCAACAACGTCATAACCATCGAAAGTGTTTCCAGCAGGGTAATATACCTGATACTCAGAGTATATAAAAGATACTCGTTGAAGGTAATACAGGTATATATGCCGACCGGGAAACACTTAGATGAAGAGGTGGAAGTAGTGTATGAGGACATTCGTAGGGCCATACACGCTTCGGAAACCTATTTCACGATTGTTATGGGGGACTTCAACGCAGTACTGGGCAAGCGACGCGATGGAGAGTCCAGAGTCGGGCAGTTTGGATATGGGGAACGGAACGACAGGGGTCATAAGTTGGCTGATTTTCTGGAGGAAGAGGGACTCTTTGCGATGAACTCTTTCTTCAAGAAGCCACCTAATAGAAAATGGACCTGGATGGGTCCCAGCAGAAAGGACCAACCCGCTGTCAAAAATGAGATAGACTTCATCATGTCGACGAGGAGAGAGATATTCAACGATGTCTCTGTGATCAATAGGATTAAGATCGGTAGTGATCACCGAATCGTGTGAGGCATCGTGAATATCAATCTCAGACGAGAGAGGACTCGCTTGATGAAGTCTACACTCCGACCATCAACGACCCATATCCAAAATGTCGACAGTTTCCAACTGGAACTCTCAAATCGCTTCGATTGCCTGAAGGATTGCGTTTCAGTGGACGAGTTAAATAATGGGTTTGTAAAGACTGTCCAGGAGGTGGGATCGAAGTTCTTTAGGTCCCGCCCCAAACACAAGCCTCAAAAGATCTCACCCCAGACCCTGAACTTAATGGCTACGCGACGATCCACGCCACTGCAGACCTCCGATGACGCGGACGTGCATCGGCAGCTCAATAGACAAATCCAAAAGTCCTTGCGGCACGACATTCGCTCCTATAATACCGAGTGTATTAAGGAGACGATAGAGCAAAACAAAGGCTCCAAAGTGTTCGCAAGAGTGGTGTCTATTGGGCAGAGTCGACTGACAAAGCTGAAAATGGAGGACGGCAGCGTGGCGTCGACAAGGGCCGAGGTGCTGGGGGAGATTGAGAGGTTTTATGGACAGCTTTACACCTCAGTAGCCAAACCCATTGTCGGCTCAACCAGAGATCCCAGAGCCAAGTTAACCCGACACTATACCGAAGATATCCCGGACATCAGCCTGTACGAGATTAGGATTGCCCTCAAACAGCTTAAAAACAACAAGGCGCCGGGCGAAGACGGAATCACAGCAGAGCTTCTGAAAGCGGGCGGAACGCCGGTACTGAAAGTCCTTCAGAAGCTCTTTAATTCCGTTTTGCTCGAGGGCGTTACGCCAGAGGCGTGGAACAGGGGTGTGGTGGTTTTGTTCTTCAAAAAGGGTGATAATACTCTACTGAAGAATTACAGACCCATCACGCTCCTGAGCCACGTCTATAAGCTGTTTTCGAGGGTGATCACGAATCGTATCATGAACAGGCTTGATGCCTTCCAGCCTCCCGAACAAGCCGGTTTCCGAAAAGGTTACAGTACCATAGACCACATCCATACGCTGCGGCAGGTTATACAGAAGACTAAAGAGTATAACCGGCCATTATGCTTAGCGTTTGTGGACTATGAAAAAGCCTTTGATTCGGTCGAAACATGGGCCGTACTTCAGTCCCTCCAGCGATGCCGCATCGACCATCGGTATATCGAAGTGTTAAAGTGCTTATACAGAAACGCCACCATGTCAGTTCGAGTACAGGAGCAGAGCACGAAGGCTATACCATTACAGAGAGGCGTGAGACAGGGAGACGTGATATCTCCGAAACTGTTTACGGCTGCTCTGGAGGATGCCTTCAAGCTCCTGGAATGGGAAGGACTTGGCATCAACATCAAAGGCGAGTATATCACTCACCTTCGATTTGCTGATGACATCGTCGTTATGGCGGAGTCGCTGGAGGACTTAAGTACCATGCTCAATGACCTTAATGGAGTTTCCCAACAGGTGGGCCTTACAATGAACATGGACAAGACGAAAATAATGTCGAATGTCCATGTTGTGCCTTCACCGGTATTTGTTGGGAACTCCGTCCTTGAAGCTGTGGACCAATATGTCTACTTGGGTCAATTGATCCAGGTTGGCAGTTCCAGCTTCGAGGACGAGGTGTTTCGACAAATCCGACTCGGTTGGGCAGCGTTCGGGAAGCTCCGCCATGTCTTCTCGTCCAAAATACCTCAGTGCCTAAAGACGAAACTCTATAATCAATGTGTGTTACCAGTGATGACTTACGGGTCCGAAACGTGGTCCCTTACTATGGGCCTCATAAGAAAGCTCAAGGTCGCTCAAAGAGCTATGGAGAGGGCTATGCTCGGTGTTTCTCTGCGAGATCGAATCAGAAATGAGGAGATCCGTAGAAGAACAAAGGTCACCGACATAGCTCAGCGGATTAGCTCTTTGAAGTGGCAGTGGGCGGGGCACATAGCGCGCAGAACCGATGGCCGATGGGGCAGAAAGGTTCTAGAATGGCGACCACGTACCGGCAAGCGCAGCGTCGGACACCCACCGACCAGATGGTCGGACGACCTGACTAAGGTCGCAGGAAGACGCTGGATGCAGGCCGCTTCCAACCGGTCGTATTGGAAATCCTTGGGGGAGGCCTATGTCCAGCAGTGGACTTCTTGCGGCTGATATGATGATGATGATGAATAATAAGTTATTTATTTATTTTAGTGTTGCCGCTGCTAGTGACATCAGGGTAAGCAGAAATAAGTATGCTATTTCAATCCAGCAAGGATACGCAGCTAGTGTTCTTACCACCATGCCGCATGGACACGCCCAAATCGATTTTAGTTAGGTTAGAAAGTTGGTTTTAATATACTAATTTGATTTATGTAAAATAACTATCTTTCTCATGTATAACCTATGTCGTTTCTCAAATCTCAAAAAGCGTGATTTTGAACCTCTGAGCTATTTTGAAATTTCGAAATCAGAATGCCTAATCAAATACAGAATAATAGATTTCCCATACAGTAATCGATCAGCTGGGCAAATTTCTATTGTCTTTTTTTTTTTTAGTTTTTACCTTTTTTTATGAAGTACGTGTATTGAAGTATGCATTTTTCTCCCATCTCACCTGTGACGTTGAAGACAATGATGTAACATGCCTATCCAAGAGGTACCCATTTATTATACTTTTGAATGTCCCGGAACTGTACTTGTCTGGGAATATAGACGCAGGCACTTATTTTGCTTATTTTATTTGCAATTCTGTATGACATTAGGGATTCGATTCCAAGGTATTATAATATCTCAGAGGTTCAAAATCACGTTGTATGCTTTCCCCACTGTATCCTACAAAGTTGAACTCGAATGGTTACCTACCATAGTGTGCATGTCCCACTTATATGCCCGGATGGCGATTGTTCGGAAGTCACAGAGCCTATATTTTCACAAAGGGTAATTGCACGGTATTATGAGCTAAACCTGTCATTATGGTAGTCGGCCATGCTGATAGCCTGCCATTGCTCGAATAATGGTTTTCTATAAAAACGAAAATATACTGACGAAAAATATAATATATATAACATTATATTGTACTAGCTCTCCTGCCTATCCTCTCTTCCTTTTTTTATCTTTTGAGTTGGACGAAATTAGAGATAGTTACAAAGTTTGATCAAAATCGGTTCAGTAGTTTTTATTATTATACTAGCTGATGCCCGCGACTTCGTTCACGTGGACTTTATGACTCTGCAGAAAATACTCATCAGGCTAAACAACTTTGTTAATGCGTCATATTTATATTGCTTAAAGTTTAGCTGGACCGTTATAGTTCTGCATCAGGTGTTCCAGTTTTCAAAATAAATTATACCCTATTTGCGGATATTAGCATGTATAAACAGACAGACATTTTTTTTAATTCTTACTCTATTAGTATGTCTCCATCGCCCTATATAATTTTTTGTAAATATATTCTATGTACAGACACATTTTTTTACTCTTTTATTAATATGTATCATCATTACATAGTATAAACAAAGTCAATTCACGCTGTCTGTCCGTCCCTATGAATGCTTATATCTTTATAACTACGCAACGGATTTTGATGCGGTTTCTTTTAATAGATAGAGTGATCCAAGAGGAAGGTTTATATGTACATTGCACCCGTGCAAAGCCGGGGTCGGGGTCGCTAGTTGATTATAAAAGATTGAAGCAGCTCTAAATGTGTACCTTTCATTCTTCACGACACCAAACGACATATCGTTAAAATGTATTTTAATTAGGTTAAGTACGTATAAGATTTTTTTAAGATTTTGTGGAATTAGGTAACCCACCAAATTATTATTTTTTGATGTGAAAACTTCTTTACCGGCGTTGTGCACTTTTCGGGATGGGTATAAAATTACAAACTCCCGTCAAACTCGTGACCTAATCGAATATTCGTAAGACGGACACGTGACTTCTGCAACCCGTTTTTTTTTTCAAACTTAGTTCCATATTTTAGCACACTTTTAAAATCAAGTAAGTGTATTATAAACAAGTGAAAAAGCTGTCTTTAGGGTTCCGTACCCAAAGGGTTAAAACGGGACCCTATAAATATTGATCCGCTATCCGCGTCTGTCTGTCTGTCCTTCTGCCACCAGGCTGTATCTCATAAACCGTGATAGTTAGACAGTTGAAATTTTCACAGAAGATTTATTTATTTATTTATTATAATCACACTTATCAGATTAAAACAAATTAAAAAACAGAACATACAAATCAAAGGATTTAAAACTAGGTTGTATTCGACTTAAAATGTACACATATAAAACTGATAAGAAAGTTACAGATAAAATGAAGATGTATTTCTATTGCCGCTATAACAACAAATATTAAAAATTAGAATAAAATAAATATTTAAGGGGGCTCACATACAACAAACGTGACTTTTTGCTTGTTTTGCTCGATATTGATAACGGCAACAGGTAGTCGCTTGAAATATTCACAGAACATTTAGTTAAATATTCACTTTAAAATAAATAATTAAATTAAAACAAATATTAAGGGCGGCTCCCATACAGCAAACATAATTTTTTTACCGTTTTTAGAGATAATGGTACGGAACCCTTCGTGCGCGAGTCCGACTCGCACTTGGCCGGTTTTTTATTTAATTTATTCAATACTCTACTTAAATATTTTTTAGAAAAGAAATTCGTCTATCTATTGAATTATACTCATAACGTAGATGAGGTTCTTATTCAAGTTCCAGGTGTCCCATTCCCATTGAAAAAGTGGTTCATTCATATAACGGGTACTCACACCCTGTAAACTAGGTGTCTCTATTACTTTTTTATTATGTAGGTATAGTGTGCACCTATTACTCAGATATTACAGAATGATTGCTCTGATACCTTCCTGCTGGTCATATGACACACATCAAAGTCCCTCGGGAGCTGCATTAATCCGGGACGGGATGAAATCCTATTGTTCCCGGCCCGGAGGATACTTTCCTTATTTCGTTTAAAACCGGCTTATAGTTTCAATACAAGCTCCAATTATTTAGAAGCGTCTGATAAATAGCACATTAATAAATAAATTACTCGATAAATTGCAGTAACATAATGTAAAATGATATTAGATATGTAATCTGAATAATCAGGAGTAATCATGTTATAGGCGATGCGGCTAGCAACCCATCAAAATTTTGATTTCGTTTTCCGTATAATGCCCACCAACATGCTAAACGTGGCCGTAAGGTCTTCAAGACCTGGGTTCTGTTTACCCCGCAAGGGTAAAAGACGTGGAACTATGTATTTATCATAGAGATAAACATAGATTTAAAAAAACGCGTTTCTCTGCTTCTATGGAGATAACGCATTTATGTGTATGTATAAATTGTAGTAGATACAGCCTGTCATGATTAATTGTCGTTATGTGTATAGACGGGACTTAGCACGAACATGTTTTTTATTTTTCCCGTTGACGTATCTGTAGATTGCTACCGAATACAATACTTAGTACTCTACGCGGCTAGCAAAAACTGCTGCTGCTTAATAATATAGATCCTAAAAGTCTAATCGCTTCTAAGTTCGGTCAAACTTAACATCAACAAGATTTTCGTTGGAGGTTCCAACTTCCAAGTACGTCTCTCCATCGAGGGATTTCAGACCTAAAAAAGTTTAAGCTCAGAACAACATTTTGACATCGACTAAAATCCAACGTCTCGAATACCCCGACTTTAGTCTAGGAGCTACAGGATTTCGGGCTTTGATCACAAAGTTAAATGCACTGTGCACAGGCTGTATTGTATTAGGATAGAGTTTATTTTCCATCGCGAAGATACATTTGACGTGTGCTCGTAGAGATAAAAAAGTTTAAAAAAGTAAACCAGTATTTCTAAACATACGAATCCAAATATTTAACTTCATAAATCAAATAAAACCAGCTAGTAAATACATCAATGGAAGTTCCCCGTACAGACGTTCTCTCTCACTCGGACGACCTTGATCCTTTGTGCGACCGAGATGCCAATGGGTGACGTCACTGCCCAAGAAATTAAACTGACTGCTTCACTGACGTGAACACACTCTGGGTTGAAGATGACACTTGTAATGCTATACTTTACCCACAACTTTTAATACTAGTTGCAGCTCCGCGGTAGAGCCGTTTTTTTACGTTATAAATTGCGCTGAATTACGATTCCTATATATTAAGCGGGTGCCGCGCGAACGAAAAACGTCGCTACTGCGCAAGCCAGAACCATTCGGCGATTAGGAAAAAAGATGAAAAGTCTTAATATTTTCATATTTATATTTTTATAAAAAAAATAAGAAAAGGGGCGACCTCCGAGATATAAATATAAATATTTTCATGTGAGAATTATTGTTTTAGGCGTAAAAATTACAAGATTTTCGAATAAAAATGTGTTTAGATGCCATAACATATATATATTATTTTTAAATTTTATATATATCTGTTTAAAATTCCAACAAGGGGGCGATCTTGTTCAAGGATCGACCTAAATTATACAAATAATTTTGATGTATTTAATTAATTCAGCGCATAGTACTAGTGATTTGAAAACACGTAAATTTTCACTATTTCATGCAGTACCGTCTTAAAAAAACAAAAATATACCAGTAAAGCCTATCAGGTTTTAATCGTATAGTTATGCTAGCTTATAGATAGGAAAAACTGTACTAAGTCGCATAATAGGGGTTTTTGACCTGTGGCGACCAAGTGGCGACATACATCATTGCCAAGAAATACCTACATTTGGATTAATTCTAACTGCATATGAACCGCATAACATAGAAATGTTTATATTATTCACTAGGTATAACATGAAAACATTTTTACTATAAGTACTTTTAACTCCAGGTTTTGTAGTATTATATAGATAGGAAAAACTGTACTAAGTCGCATAATAGGGGTTTTTGACCTGTGGCGACCAAGTGGCGACATACATCATTGCCAAGAAATACCTACATTTGGATTAATTCTAACTGCATACGAACCGCATAACATAGAAAAGTTTATATTATTCACTAGGTATAACATGAAAACATTTTAACTATAAGTACTTTTAACTCCAGGTTTTGTAGTATTTTCAGTTATCAATTAATAAAACTAATCACACAAGTTCTTTCAAGAATAAAACAAGCTAGAATGTTAAATATACTATGTTTAAAAATGATCCCTATTTCCCTTCGCCACGGCATCACGTGTGAACGGCTGGACCGATTTGGATAATTCTTTTTTTGCCGTGTTCGTTTTTCTCAAGAGAAGGTTCTTATAAAAGAAAATATTAAAAAAAGTTGTGAAGGAAATTAAAAAAAGACACAAAAACGTCTGTCGGGTCAGCTAGTTCCTTTATAACATTCTAAGCATATAGTCCACACTTCCACGGACACCTTTGTTGTCCATTCAATATTATGTCAGCGTTGACTTGTTAGAAAAAAGTTGGCCTTATCGTCCGCTGCATTTTACGATCTTGCCTTTACAATCAACGCACCTGCAGATTGGGCGTACCTATATTGATACTTCTTCGCTTTCCTGTACGAATCCTATTTTAATTCAATTTGAATTCGATTCTTTTGAATTACCGACCGCCGGACGTGACTGGAATCTGTTAGGGACTTTAGCTTACAGGTAGGGCCAAATAGGAATTCCTTTACTAAATAGATTCTAGGTTATTCTATAAGTAAATTAAATTTACTAAGTTTAAGCTGATGTGTGAGTTAGTAACTACTAAGTGAATAAATTTAAATGTACGTAAGTGCTTAAATAAAGTATAAAGTCTATAAATATACATAGGTAGTAAAATAACTAAAATATTTTTCGATCGACTTCAAAAAAGGAGGTTTCTTAATGGAGCTTTTATTTAAATAACCCGACGAATGTATGAATTCGATGATAGTGAGTTGTCGATCAGTAACATAGTACACTATAGGCACCTCGGTACCACAGTCTATCTACTATCATACCTATCTATCTACTCAGAATAAGATAGCGTCAGGTCTAAAGTAGAAACCATTTGTTTTATTAAATTTATTAAAACAGCTATTTACAAAATACGATATCTGACCGAGTACTAAGTAGTGACAAGGTCTTCATATGGAAATTAGGACTTAAATTGTGAGTACGTTATAAACTTATAATGGGATTGCTGTCCTCCGTTGTTGAAGTCGGTCAAGCTTACAATAAAAGCTTACCTTAGAAATAATTCACGTGCGCGCGCAGGTGAAACAAATCCCACAGGTGAAACGGTATCCCGGATTTGAAATCCAAAAAGTATCCAACGACCTCCCGGGCTAGGATCCGAGGCGTGATCACCACACTCGTGCGTCTTCTATTAGCGACGCAACACGACACCAGGTAACTACACGTTCTTTGTTTGTTTATAAAATTATGAGCCACTTATTAATAATTTCTGTGATCCCACTGCGCATGCCCGTGCAACACGCGCCCCTTTCAAAATAAGGTTATGTTTAAGTTAGCAGCACCACCGAACACAACCGGCACACGCACTTCTCACTAGTTTCCCACCAGAATCCTATTGGAGGCGATCCCAACTTTCCGAACGCGCGGATAGTCGTTCCCACGAGAATTCCTCTTCAGAAAACCGACACTACCTCACCTTTTTGACGATTCGCCGGCTCTACCTGCGAGCGAAGGCCGTGTGTGTATAATAAACACTTGAAAACTCCGGAACCGGTAATAATTTGATTCCGCACGTGAACCTGACACTGTCAATATAAAATTCAGGTAAACACTGTAAACACCGGTAACTCACTCACGGACGTTACTTTTCATGATTATTTATAAACCGTGAGGTCCGAGCGTCAAATTAAACGAATAGAAAAGAAAATAAACGAAGAATACTAATGTCGCCGACTGCAAAGTCGAGCGTCCGACACTCGGTGAGCGCTGTACTAAACGCGAGAGCCGCGCGACCCGCCCCGCCGCGCGCCTCTCCGCCCTCCCGCGTCCTCCGACCCGCGCCTATACAGCGTATGAAAAAGATAAAGTAACAAAAACCTGAGGAACTCGAGTGCATATGGGGAGACGAATGGACCACAGAGATTCTCGGGGAGGTCGAGCTGATTGTCCCACATTCGTTTGTTGTGGTAGTTTTTGCGGCGCACGAATGGCAGCCGATTAATCTGGTAACACGTGCGTGATGCACCCTTGTACGCCGCCGAGGTTATCATACGCTTCATTAACAAGCGGTTACTGAATTAACTATTTGTTTCAGCCACGATTTAATTTATATGCAGATAAGCGAGAGTCCTGCGACTAAAATACCTTGAATACTAGACATAACATACCTACATGCGTGTGCATTTTAGTAGGTATTATAAATAGTATACCTACGTCCAAAGTGCTTACTAACTAGCAGATTATGCATCTTTGTGTGAATTGTAGTAGAAAGCTTTTGAATATTTCTTTTACAGTAAATAAAGTTTAGGTAGGTTTCGTGGGTGGGAGGGAAATAAGGTTGAACCATAGATTTAAAAAAAAATTGCGTCATTCAGAGAGACGCAATTTTTTTTTAAATCTATGGTCATACTTCTATGGGTTGAACCATAGATTTAAAAAAAATTGCGTCTCTCTTTCTATGGGTTGAACGATGTGCAACGTGCAACGTAAGTATTTGAACTAAACTGTGCTCTGCCACAAATAAGTAAGTAGCTCTATATTTGTTTTTAACCAACTTCAAAAGAAAGAAATTTATCATTTCGACCCGTATGTAGAAGGTTTTTGAGTTTTTGATTTTTGAGTTATTCTATCTATACCAGCTTTTAAACGTGTGCCTTTCATAAGTGTATTAAGTATGTTTGCCCGCGCATATCTCAAAACTTTAAGTCGGATTGCAAAAAAACTTTTGCTTTGGGATTTATTTTTAGTCCAATATCAAGTGCAAGTTTTATCAAATTCGGTTTAGTTGTTTTTGACATGGAGAGTTCAGTTTTGAAGTCGGTTTAAATATATTTTTTATAATTATTTTTTGTTTCTTCTCTCAGGAAGAGCGTTTTTTTTTTGGCCCGTCATTAGTTCTTATGGGGAGACAGAGCCGAATTAAAATGTCAACAGTTTTTTAGTCGCATCGCTTATAACATGATTCCGGAAATACCTATTGGCCCATTTCCTCAACCGGCTTTTACGATCTTTGCGGGAAGAAAAGCCCATTCTATTTTTTTCTCTCAGACCGGCGGCGTGGAAGTTTAAATAAATAAAAATATCAATATAAATATTTCATTGTTATAATTTTTTTATACAAATTAAATATATTTTCGGTCATCAGTCAATCTCCCAAAATCATCGCAATGTTCCATGCTGTTTTGGAAGAAAAAAAAATGTAGAATGTGCCAGCTGCTTTTGTTCCCGCGCAGAAGCCGGTCAAGGGAACGGGCGAAAATCTAAAGAATCATGACAGTAGGCGATGCGGTTAGCAACCCATCACTATTTTGATTTCGCTTTCCAACTTCACGCCTACCAACACGCTAAACGTGACCTTCCGGTCTTATGACTTTAGACTCTGTCTACTCCGTAAGGGATAAAGACGTGATAATATGTATGTATGTACCAGTCCTTGCGTTTAAAGGATTTGGAAATCGATTCATTCCTTTTTTTCTATGATTCGGTGGCAGCACTGTATCGAGAGGTAGTTTTGACAGCAACTTACCAAATCCACCAATCATGTTTAGTCGTGGTAGAGCTATGCTGCCGGCAAAATATTTTTGCTAGTAGAATGAATGAGCCGGCTCGTCCGGGGAAGTACCACACTCTCAGAAATTCGACGCTTGAGCTTACTTTACCGCTTCTATACTTACTTCGTTCGGTGAGTGAGGTGAGATAGCCGGAGGCTGCTATCTGTGGTAGTCGTTAAAGGAACCACGTCAGAGGCCGAGAGGCGGTTCCGAAGAACTCTGACACCAGGCTGTGTATGGTCGATTGACCGTGACACCTACACGAAATGATGATGATGATTGGTAGAGTTTGATAGCTGCTGTCAAAAATAGCACGACATTGCCGTCACCTAGGGAAAAAAATATTCCGAAACCCTTATTGATGAGGCATATGCGCCGCTAAGAGCAACGGTGTTCCGACTGATTTGAATGTTACGAATATTGTTATAGAGATGTGTGATAACTATAAACAAACATCGCAATAATACAATGAAACAATCACCGAGCAATCATCATCATAATTATTCATGCGGCGCCTAAGCGACGTCTCGTCTGACCCGCTTATACTGTAATATTGTTCAGATTGATTTAAATGTTACAAGGAAATTAATTTAGAGATATAACATAATAATCGATAACAAAGTGAGTTATAATCAGAGATCGGATATTCTAGTGCATATTATACTCTTCTAATTCTAATCATCCAAAAACAAATCGCTGTCAGAAACGAGCTGCTACCAGAATATTAGGCTAGGTTGAGTTAGAACTGCGACCCCACCAGAAAACGAATCGCCGTCAGAAACGATATTGGTAAACAATAAACAACTGAATGAATATTATCTACGCTAATTAAAACATTCGCTACTTAAAAGTTGGCATTTTGAAAGGTGTCATTATGAAAAGCAGACCAAACATACAGTTGGCAACTATGAGGTTGGGAAATATTACAAAATTATAAGAAAAGTTGGCAAATGATTATTCTGTGAAATAAAATTCTTCAAAACGTTAGTTGACAAGTGAATAGGCTTAACTATTTTCTGTGAAAAGACAGAGAACCCGTAAAAAGTTCTACTATAAAAGGGGGGGCCCGTTTGAGAGATGTATCACATAAAACAATCTAGTTTTAATACATGGAGGTAATGATCATAATCAGTCATGCGGCAGCGTTGCGATAATCGATGCGACACGACATCTGTGTCGCTTACTGTACTATAATGATGATCAGACTAGATTTCAATGCAGGATCCGCAATCCGGAAATCCAGCGAGATCTAGCTCGTTTTTGGGATTGTTGGATTCAGCATCTGGGGCAGCAAAGCGGATTTACAATAAATTGATAAATAATTGTCGTATCTTCGCAAAACACCACATAACGGTACTAGACCATATCTTAAAAAATCTAAACAGCAGAGATACACAAACTTGGATTTGTAAAATTGCTAGTTAAATAAATTGTATAGATGCTAAACGTATTCTGACACGCTAATTAGAGTGTGCTAAAATGAATCTTATATTAAATGGGTGGGTAAGACGTTGATTTAACATTCAGGGCACTTAGAGCTCCTTTAATGCTTAATAAATAAATACAGATTACATAGATACATACCTACCTATTAAAGTAAGTTTTGAGAGAAAATCTAACAGAGTTTAAGAGTTTTCTATTTTATTCCATACTATCAGTTATTGACTTCGAAGATATGAAATTTTTTTTAATACTTATATAAAACTTATTAGATAAAAAAAGGAATGTTCTACTGTTCTAATTAATGATTTACTGAAAAAAATACACGAAATAGTATTTCTACTTTAAAATAGGTCTTAAAACTTTGTTTTCTTTGAATAATCAATAAATTTATTAAAAAAAACTCTTTGAACTTCATTACCGCAAAAATCCAGCTGAATTGAAAATGCTCCTGGATTGCAATCTCTAGATACGAAACTTTTTCATGGTATTCTGTTTATGAGCTGTATATGTCACCGTAAAATTGTGAACTTCGTCAGTTTTATAATAATACGCGCGGTTTTATAATAAACAAACTGCAGTATATGTTAGGTTCGATTGTATTCGAAGATTATAAATCGACAAGTAACAAACATATATGTGTATAATAAAATAACACAGCTTTCTATGAAGAATCGGTATAAGCCTCATTTTTAGGGTTACATACCCAAAGGGTAAAAACGGGAGCCAATTCAGATGGCTCCGCTGTCCGCCTATCTGTCTGTCTGTCTGTATCTCATGAACCGTAACAGTTGAAATTTTCACGAAGAATTCACAGATGATGTATTTGTGTTGCCGCTATAACAACAAATACTAAAAACAGAATAAAATAAATATTTAAGGAGGCCCTCATTCAACGCACGTGATTATTTTGTTCGTTTTTGCTCGATGTTGATATTCACTCTCACTCATATTCACAGAATATTTAGTAATAAATTCATTTAATGATACATTTAATGGGGCTCCGATACAAAAGACATGATTTTTTTTGCAGTTTTTATAGATAATGGTTTATAATAACCATTCGTGCGCGAGTCCGACTCGCACTTGGCCCGGTTTTTAATAAATCTGTATCAACATATTTACTCCAGTTCTTAGTTAAAATACATGCAATCATCATAATCATTGTAATGTCGTTCTGAATGATTTTAATAGTATATTGTTTCAGGTGCATGTAGCACTAAACATAAATGGCTTAATATCATAAAAAATATATTCTAATAATTTCGATATGAGGGGCAATCAGTATAATCAGTCAAGCAAAAGCATACGCGATATTATAATGACATTTTGATTTATATTCACATTTTCTTTATATTATAAAATTACAAATATCATTTTTTCCATTGTGAATTTGTGTTTTAATATAACTAACTAGCTTTTTATATCGTATTACAAGATGAATAACACAATGAGAAAAATATATGGATAAGTTTTTCGATTATGTTTGTCCTCTGAATTATGAATCTATCTTAATTTGGTCATATTAATCACTTAGCAACTAATCAATATTCAATAATATATCAATATTAATCACATAACAAGTAATCAATATTCGTTTCCATTCATAAAACAGAAATCCTAACTAATATTATAAATGCGAAAGTGAGTTTGTTTGTTTGTTTGTTTGTTACGCTTTCACGTTGTAACTACTGAACCGATCATCATGACATTTTGCATACATGTTATCTGGGGTACGGAGAAGGACATAGGGTACATTTTATCCCGGGAAAAAGTACTGTTCCCGGGGGATCGATATTTACGCGGGCGGAGCCGCGGGCTATAAAATAAAGCTAGTATAATATAAGACCTGAAGTAAGGTCAGGGGTGTCATCCTCAACCTCAACTGCTTGGCCAGTGGATACAGGTATGGTATAGGGAACGAGCGCTCAGCTTAACAAAATGCTACTTTTTGTTCCTACCCTTACCCATTTTAAAGATGCTTCTGATCTGCAGCAGTGTTAGAAGCACAAGAAGCTAAAGAAACTGCGCTCGCCAACCCCGCCTGTCAAGCGTGGTGAGTATAGCAATATGATTCCCCAACGAAAATCTAGTGTTGAAATAAAAAACTCGAGTCCGGGAGTCTATATTTGCAAACTCGACTAAATTTGCATACTTGGTAGACTAAGACATTCATAAGTCAGAGTCGAGTCGAGCACGAGACGTCAGAGCACCTACTCAAGTCGACTAAGAACTTGAGTCACAGAACCAACTCGAGTTCGAATAAATACTACACGACTTCTACTCAAAAACTTTCCAGTACAACGAGTTATACAAAGCATCCTGATGTGCTACCAGCCTAACATACATTTTAGACCATCCCATAATAGCTATGTACTTACCAGAATCGAGCGCGACTCAGTCCATAATCAGACTCGAGCACACAATAGAATCGAGCACTTATACCGAACTCGAGTCTATTACGGGAGCTTGAGTATAACTAACACATAGTTTTATGTGCAGAGCTTGGTCGGTCCGACAGGTACACATACTTTATATGATGATTACATTGTAATTCCTTCTTGCTTTAAAAAACATACTGACGCTGAGTAAAAATGAAATGAAACGTAGCTGGGTGGGACTACTTCTTCAAATGCCCTTTTGGATCGCGAATAACGTTATTTTTGTTTGCGGCGGAAATGTGAAACAGATTAAAGGATATTTTTTGTTCAATCTCACGTTTATCCATAGGTAAATAAAACGGAATACGAAATGTACAATTGTACATTCGATATTTATACATGCGTATTTTATTCATTGGTTATATTTAATGTTACCTGAACCTAAAAAGCAATACTATAACTTACTCGTAATGTGAATTTTTTACGTGTCTGTATTTTTATTTCTATTTATATGTTTAATATTGAAAACTTTTTATATGGGATTCTTTGTTGATTCTCAAAAATAATCTTAAACTTTAAGGCCATAAACCATAGCAGTAGATGTTACCTCAAAAGTTTAAATTTACGTTTTCCTTACAAACAGATAAGTCGCACGAAGACGTGATACGTTCCTTGTGCAAGCGAGAGCGCGGAACAAGCGATAGAGAGGGACGATCGGCCTAAGCGTTCGACTTGTGACACATCTATCTCTATTCCACTGTTATCATGTGAAATTATCGTTCGTAAGCCGACTTTACAGACAACCAATTTTTAGAAGAACCTTTTACCTTCGACTCCGTCCGCGTGCATCCCTTAGAAGAGTTAATTCGAATATATCCCGCATGTTAATTTTAGACAAGGTCATATGCTGTCGTTGTCAGTCCTCAAGTGACAAGTTTCATCCAAATGCATTAAACGGTTGGCTAACAAACATCTAAATATCCAAATACCACGTCTATTATGTCTTCGAATCATATAATGAGGATCCGTAAAGTTTTTAGTTGAGAATGCAGGATTATAGAGCTAAGAAATCCATAACATGCAGTGCAAAAATTATTGTTCTACGATAAAAATTGACGAAGTTATGACCAAATCACTAGCAAAATTCACTGACCGGCCGGCGCGGTGGCTGTGACGTCACTGTGACGGACGCCGCTAGTTGCCCGTTGGCAGTGACTAGGCGCGCAGTGTTTTTTTGGTAATTGCGACTTTAAAACAAATTATTTATGTCTAATTTATCTTTTTAACTATGGACAAATATTGTATAGTGCCGAACTATACAAAAACTTCTTTTAAAACGCCAGAAAAACTATCTTTTAACGTGCCGAAAGACACAAAACTTCTGGAAAAATTAATAATTTTTCACGAAGTTTTGTGTTAATTTTATATCATCTCTTTTTACAACGGAATACAATTTAAAATTATATTCCGTTGTAAAAAGGGATGATTATAAGACTCCACCCTCTACCTCGGCGAGTAGACAATGTTGTGAATATCATTTCGATGTAAGTACCTATATAACTATTCTTACCTTTTATTAAGTTGATATGGAAATAAGTTAGTACCTATATATTCTCTTTTTATAAGGCGGATGTATTAATAAAAACATACCTACTTATTACCTACTTATTTCTTTCTAGTTTGGTGGACAAACCTACTTACCTTCCAATACTTCCGTTTCCATTTCTATGTAATATTCCAAGTCAAAACAATGACACAGGGATGTACTGGAGTAAAAAGCAAATAGTGAATGATATAATATGTATCTGCCCCAGCTATGCCTGATTGTTGTAAGCAAATAAGTTAATACAGGATGTAAGGGTGAACACCGTTCTACCTAAAACCATTAAATCAGCCCGTCTAATGAACAACGCATGGGACCCAGGATTGGACTAGAAAACAATATCGACATGTTCATACAAGAATGTGAGGCCGATTAAAATATGGTATTATTTTATATTTATATATTTCAGGTGGAAAAAGACATGGAAAATTACGTTAAGTTTAACCGAAGAAGGGAGTTTTGCTTCATTAGTTTGAATGTCAAAAGCTTTCAAAAAAACCGGCGAAGTGCGAGTTGGCCTTGCGCACTTATAAGTTTGAAGTTATTATAAATATCTTTATTATATGATGTAACTAAAAATGTATACATTTCGCAATTTTTTCATTATCTGTGTTATAAGACATTGCTTCGTACCAAGATCTAAGATTCTGATTTCACGGGAAGTACCCTGAAGTTTTGATTCCCTTGCGAATGTCGAAAGATTATTAAAATATTTTTCTTATATGATGTAGCTTAAAATGTATGTTTTTCGCAATGTTTTCCATTATCTGTGCTAAAAGACGTTGCTTCGTACCAAATTTTAAGATTCTGAGTTAATGGGAAGTTCCCTGGTAGGTAATGATTCCCTTGCGAAATCGAAAAAACACGAAAATTTACGGCACAACCAGCTGTATCTTTAGATTGCGTTGGGTTCGAAAATTTGCGGCATAAACTGAATATTTGATATGAATTTCAGCTTGATACCTCTACGCTACAACGTTCCTGAGAAAAAGGGTCTTGACAGACAGATAGACAGATAACCAAGTGATGAAATGGAACCCTTATAGGGTTCCGTTTTTCCCTTTTGAGGTACGGAACCCTAAAAATTATAGACCTGATTTTAAGAAAAGATAAGAAATAGAACAGTTTTAATGAGTTTTAAGTACGGACAGTTCCAACCCTAAACCTACAGCAGAAGAAGTTTTGCAAACAAAAACGATCGCTGATATAAGCGATAAGAGTTCTCGTTGAAAGAAGCATATGGAAGTTGAAAGACTATAAAATGATCGGACCTCACGCATATGTCCATATTTCATACTTTTTTTTGATAATATTGTAACAATAGCATGTGATTTAGTTAATTTACAAGATTGTCTATATAGCAATCAAAGAGTAAAAATAATAATTCTTTCTTTGCTTTGTTTTCTTTATTAGTCCCCCTGCCCCATAATAAGTACGTTTTATACGGAAATATTATAAAAAATGGCACTCTTACAAGACTTTATTTCAATAAATTGTTAATCGTCGTCGCTCAGTCGAATGATCGCTCTATGAGTGCCGACTGCCGACCGCGCTCGGTCCGTCACAGTGACGTCACACGCACCGGCGTGCAATGCCTTTTCGCGGCAGGAACGGCATGATGTTTATTATTAATATTTTCGTAAGTAATGGTCCGATTTGGATAATTCAAAAAGATATATCATTGTAATGTCATGAAGAATAATGTGGATATTAGTCCTATTGAATTTGCTACAACTTTACTGATCCTCATTATAGTAGGTACAAAAAGGTCCTAACAAGACAGCAATTGATAGTATTGTCTTTGATAGAGATCTTTACTAGCTCCGTGGCGCAGCGGTCAACACGCCTGCCTGTGACACGGAGTGACCGGGTTCGATCCCCGGCCAGGTCAAGATGGAAAATGATCTTTTTCAGATTGGCCTGGGTCTTGGATGTTTATCTATATATGTATTTGTTATAAAATATAGTATCGTTGAGTTAGTATCCCATAACACAAGTCTCGAACTTACTTTGGGGCTAGCTCAATCTGTGTGATTTGTCAAAAAAAAAAAATCTTCGGACCACACGCGTGGTCGCGGTTCCACCCTCCCAACTGCAAAAGTATTTTTTTTATAAGAATGACTTAATGCGTATCTACTTAATTTTTCGACATGAGATAACAAAAATCGGTTCAAATGTAACAAAAACATCATCACATCTTCTTACCTGCGAACAAATTATGTTAATTTTAGTACATTCCAGTGATTACTACCAGTATGCTTGTGTTGTGCCTCGTAAAGCTTGTGTCGTGTGATGTCCTGCCTAGAATAGGACTATCTACAGAGGTCCCCAAGCTTTCTTTTCTCGTAGACCACTTTTAAAATTTTACTAGTTCAGTGGACCCCTGCTGGTACATTTCTACCACATTAAATAATCGCGTAAAAAAACAACGGGTTTGCGGCGGCCTCAGGTCACGTGGCCAACTTACGAATTTTCGAACAGGTCACGTGTTCTGACGCGAGTTTAACAATTTTTACCCATCGCAAAAACTGCACAACGTCGCTAAAAAGTTTTCAGGTCACGTGTCCGTCTTACGAATTTTCGATCAGGTCACGTGTCCTGACGCGAGTTTAACATTGTTTTACCCATCCAAAAAAGTGCACAACGCCGCTAAAGAAGTTTTCACTTCAAAAAATGACAAGTTTAGATGTACTTACTGTTTATTTGAAAAAAAAAACGCGACTCGTTGGGCGGCTCGGCGTGTGGAGCGTTTTCCAGCCGTAAACAGCCTCTTACTAAACCATATGTTCGAAATTTTGACAGCACGTGCCGTAAACGAGGCCTTAGTATGGGAATGTCGGAATTAGTTCTTTGTGTTCCCTGCATTGGGCCCATAGAAAACGTTGTTCATATTGACGGGCTGAGTCACCCCTTTAAGTCAAAGTCGAGGGTAAACTCACATGATATAAAAGAGATACTATACTAATGGAATGATACTATATTTTATCTATATCTATCTATACTAATCTATGCTAATATTATAAAGCTGAAGAGTTTGTTTGTTTGAACGCGCTAATCTCAGGAACTACTGGTTCAAATTGGAAAATTATTTTTGTGTTGGATAGTCCATTTATTAAGGAAGGCTTTAGGCTATAAAACATCATGCTGCGACTAAAAGGAGCGAAGCATCAATAAAAAAACTTTAAAAAACGGGGAACTATTTTTTATCTATACCTGCGGTACTACTACAGCCATGGTCATACAAATATGAACATACATAATAATCACGTCTTTATCCGGTAGAGAAAGCCTAAGGCCATAAGACCCAAAGGCCATGTTTAACGTGTTGGTGTTTAGGATGAACAGAGGATTATTTAATTAAACAATGATACAATAGGATCCGATATGCGTAATCTTCTGTTATAACAATAGATACGTATTCCGATGTTGACTCAAGAGTGACAGAGGCCGTATTTAGTGAGAACTCATCTGTTTTACGTCTCATTAGCTTCTATAATCGAGATTGTGATTATCATTTGCCAACTAAAATTATTGGGCAACGTCGTGGGCAGTGGCGAACGTAACTATACCACCTGGGGCCCTGGGCAAACTTATACAATGGGGTCAATGAGACTGAGTTCCCCCCGCTCTTCTACTCTTGACCAGGACCCATTAGGACCAGAAGCCCATGGCATTTTGCCAGCATGCCACCCTGAAGTTACGCCACTGGTTGTGGGTGCTCGCACTGCAAATTCCAAAAATCAAAAAAGTGGCCAAGGACTTGCCGGCCTCGACCATGTACCGCTCCCTAGTAAATCCTGAATATAAGATCCGATAAGAGGGACGCCGCTATACGTTAGACACGATACGAGATATCTTCGATCGTATCGCACGTATGGCGGCGTCCCGCTCATCAGAAACTGAATTTAGGATGGTTTAATAGGCGCTTTAGGGATATATAATAAACTGAATTAGGTATCCACTTCACGTACCGATAACCTACACCTAGCCTAATAAAACTTTGTCATTTACACAAACGCTATGGAAAACAAAGTAATTTTTGGCTGGGGATGGGAATACAGCGCAACTTTTTCGCAATTGAAAATTTTCGATGACTAATTGTTGTTTTGTTGACGGCTCTACAAGTTTATAATTAAATGATAACGATTTACTATATTGTATCAATATCATTTCTCGCTACCAAAAATTAGTTTGTTTTTCATAGTGTTTGTGTAAATTACAAAGTTTTATTAGGCTAGGTGTAGGTTATCAGTACATGAAGTGTATACCTGTGCAAATGACAAAGTTTTATTCGCGGTAACTGCAAATATGTTGTATCTGAATAACTGCTGGCTATATCTCTATCAAACCAATTCTCGTTTGAAGTGTTCATTGAGACCTTCAGCATATAAAATAGTAAAAATATAAAAAGTGAAGCAACATAAAAAATATACAAAAGCGTTGATTAAAATGCTACAACAGGCGCAGTTGTCGATGTTTTACCCTTTATTTAAATGAAAACAGTCACGACACGATCCATCAATTCGTTATCATTTAATTATAAACTTGTAGAACCGTCAACATAGCAACAATTTGTCATCGAAGGTTTTAAATTGCGAAAAGTTAACTTTATTCCCAATTATATCATTACTAGCTTTTGCCCGATGCTCCGCCCGCGTTAATGTCGATCCCTCGGAAATTTCCCGGATTGAAAAGTACCCTATGTCCTTCCCCGGGCCTCAAACTACCTCCATACCAAATTTCATAAAAATTGGTTCAATGGTGGTCTTCCATGCTGGTCTGGGAAAAAAGACAAAACGTAGAATGTGCCAGCTGCTTCTCTTCCCACACAGATCGTAAAAATCGATCGAGGTATTGATCTTAAATCTGCGGAATCATGTCAATAGGCGATGCGGCTAGCAACCGTCTACACGCCCTCCAACATGCTAAATGTGGCCATAAGGTCTCACAGACCTAGACTCTTTCGACCCCGTAAGGGAAATAGACGTGATACTATGTATGTATGGTTCAATGGTTGAAGCGAGATGACAGACAGAAATACTTTCGCATTTATAACATTAGTATGGATAAGGAAGTATGGATTATAGAGGTATACTGGCGTGTGCCCCCGTTTCCAATTTTCTATAATTTTATTTAATTTATATCTGAATATTAAAAGTTTACATCTTCATTAAACAAGGGCCCTTCTAGTTATTAGACATTCATTAGTCCTTGTACTTTATTAGGAATTTACTATCTAAGTTACGAAATAGTAAGCGAGTATTAGATTTTGAAGCAAATATTTTTCAGTCCTATCGACCAAGGCTAAAACGAATATTTTAAAGATGGGTCTGTTGAAAACCCATCGGATTATTTTCAGTAAAAGGAAGAATGCTGGGCACGAAAAACTTTTAGCACAAAAAATATTCGGTTTCAATATTATTGGAAGCTCGATCAGGTTTCCTTCGTAAACTTATTGCAAGCTGAATAAATATAAATGTAATGTGCAGATGTTCCAGTGTAAATAAAGTTATAACTGCTTATGGAGCTGTTTAAATATCCTTGATACCTCCATGCGTTCCTGAGAAAAAGTGTCTTGACAGACAGACAGACGGACGACAAAGTGATCCTATAAGGGTTCCGTTTTTCCTTTTGAGGTACCGAACCCTAAAAAAAATATAAAAACGACTTTCTTTTTGTTTCAAATTGGTCCTAAAACATCAAATTGTTTTTGCAAATCGGTGCAGTAGTTTGATTGAAGTCGGTTTTTTTTATGATGATTATTGGGTGGTCATGTCATTATGAGATAAAAATATGCCATGTTGAAATTGCTTTAGAAGTTGTAATGATATACAACGAGTAGTATCTTTGGACACCAAAACATATAAAGAGATCGTGTGAAGTATGACTGATGATGCCAAACTTACCTAGTTTGTCTTACTAATTACGAGAGTTCAACTTTGCGAAATAGTGGTAGACAAAAATACATACAAATATATAGTATCCCGACTTTTCCCTGCAGTGTAGACAGTGCCCAGGTCTCTAAGACTGAGCCACAAATAGCATGTTGGTGGGTGTTAGGTGGAAATGGAATGAAAATAGTGATGGGTTGCTAGCCGCATCGTCTCCTAATATGATTCGTCAGATTCACCCATTCCCTCGATCGGCTTTTATGATCAAACTAGCATGGTAGACAAAAATACAAATAAAACACATTCAAAACAGACAATTAAAAGTAATAAATATTTTATTACTAACAGTTCATTTTCATAATTGTGATAATGTACGGAACCCCATTTTCTCTCCCTTCCATCTCATGGGTCCGATAAGGATGCCTTCACTTGTCTTTGAAGTCCCCTCTTATACTTTTTATTTTCTCTCCCTACGGAAGGAACATTTCAAATTTTTGACATGAGTAACTTGACACATTTTTTTTGTATTACATTGTTTTAATAATGCCAGAATAACACATTTATGCTTATTTCAACCGGTCCAAACCGGCAATATTTTCTAGCTAATTTTTCTATTGGAAATAAAGTTTTTTTTTATATTAAGGCGCTGTGCATCAGAAGAATACCGTAAAACGTGTATTTTATCGTCGCGCAGTTAGCCTTATTTTTCAAAGAATACTAGCATGAAAAAAATATGAAGTACAGTTCAAAGATCAAAATAAATGGTTACATAAAAATATGTTCAAAAAAATATCTAAATAAAATATTAAAAAAGCTATATCCAGAAAAAATTTCGTCGCGAATTTCTTGATATTTTCAGCGACAACTACCAACTTTTATACGTCTATAAAAAGTATAACTAAATGAGCTAGATGGATACCTACAAAAAATAAAATATTTGGTTATAATTATTGAATTATTAAATTAAAAGTGAAAATTAACACGAAAATGGCAGACACGGATTTAAACTGAGACTGACGATAGGTATGACACAAATATATAAAATATTGCGCTATGTCCGCTACAAACGGATAAGGGATACAGCGCCTTAAGAGGCTTGGATGAGCGAAATTAGTGCTACCCATCAGTTTATTCTATCTCTCCTAGACTGTTCTTAAGGCGAGGCCTCAAATGTTTGGTACCTTCGCTCGTCAAAGGACTGATCAAGTGGGCGCAAGGGATAGCGCTTGGCGGTTTAGCCCGTGAATGATGAGATAGGAGATAGTCTCTAGTCGCTCAAAGAAAAAAACGTAAGCGCCAAATTCGTTATTTCTATTTTATATAAAATCAGACCGGTTAATTGTATTTTCATATTTACATTTTGATGAATTACTAATAACCTATCTTTTAGTCTAAAAATCATTATTTCATTCGTCGCATTTGAGCTACAATAACAATAACTCTGCGAACGAAGACCATTTTTCAAAAAATATTTCTATCGAGAAAATTTTATCAAAACGTGTTTTCATCTTCAATTTTTGGAGATGAAATAGTCAAAAATCATATTACTTAGATTTGAAACTCCTAATTTATGTATTTTGCGAGATAAATAAGGTTCAGAACGACCTTATTTACAGTGGTATCACCTTAAGAGAAAACACTACGCTCGAGAGAATTGAAAAGGTACGAGTATTTGTAAAATCTATTGCTGTCGCGCTGTGTGCCTAAACAACCCAAGTGCGATAGAACTCGAACCAAAAGTACTATGAAAATTACACAAAATTACCGCTTTGTTGTCCCCTGATTTCTTCCCCAAAACTTAACCGGTTTAATTTCTTTTTACATTAAAATTTTTAAATAAGCTGTGGCTGTGTTTATCTATGTTTTTTTTTCTAATATAATAGCGTCAAATTTCTTTTCTTAATGTTTGAACAAAACGGAAATTCTTACCAATTGTTATGTTCAGGTTTTCGAAGGTTAATATCTCTAAATAACTCAGTTATAAAAAACAATTAAGCATAGAGACATGCTAATATATCGATTGATTTTTTTGTAATAAAATCATTGCTCTTCTGGTACTATCCGGCGACAAATCAGAAGACTACGTTTGTATGGACAAACTGCCCTACTATTTCCTCTTGAGTAGTAAATAGATTATAGTATTTTACAAGCTTTTGTATAGTTTCACCTGTCGCGATTTTTGTCTGTAATTAAGGCGATACCACTGTAAATAAGGTCGTCCTGAACCTTATTTATCTCGCAAAATAGTTAAATTAGGAGTTTCAAATCTAAGTAATATGATTTTTGACTATTTCATCTCCAAAAATTGAAGATGAAAACACGTTTTGATAAAATTTTCTCGATAGAAATATTTTTTGAAAAATGGTCTTCGTTCGCAGAGTTTTTGTTATTGTAGCTCAAATGCGACGAATGAAATAATGATTTTTAGACTAAAAGATAGGTTATTAGTAATTCATCAAAATGTAAATATGAAAATACAATTAAACGGTCTGATTTTATATAAAATAGAAATAACGAATTTGGCGCTTACGTTTTTTTCTTTGAGCGACTCGAGACTATCTCCTATCTCATCATTCACGGGCTAAACCGCCAAGCGCTATCCCTTGCGCGCACTTGATCAGTCCTTTGCCGAGCGAAGGTACCAAACATTTGAGTCCTCGTCTTAAATCTTGCAAGTCAAATTTGATCCACTTCCCGGTTACCGAAAGAGCTGAAATTATGCATGTATGTGTAAATCGGATGACAATACAATATTATGGATATCGTTGTGCTGGTCTGATGATGGAGTTGAAAGGTGGCCATAGGAACTCTTAAACTTTACAAGGTATATCAATCGTATTTGGGCTTATTTGATTTGTCTTGGAAAACACTTTACAGACAATGTAGATTAAACTCGTTTATAATAAACGCTTGTCACAAAAATGTATTTTTTACAAAAAAAAACTTGTTTGGTTTGACTTAATCGGTGTTTCCGTAGGTATTAAAAATTCTCTTACTCTATCAAATGTTAAATAATGAATAGCAATAGCAAAAGTACTATATTTCATTTACTGCTGAAGTCCAAAAAGATTTCAAATTTCATCTAATTCAAGGAGAAAAAGAATAAAATGTGGTAGCGCTAGTTTTGCTTATCGAAACCCCTTAAACAAAACGGTTTCACTAACGTATTTATAGTGGGAAAATGAAAAGAAAAGAAAGTTTTGAAAGTATTGTTTTTGTGTTTATATCTTTCAATTCAAATTCAATTCAATTCAATTCTTCGTTTAGTTATTTTTATGACAGCGTCATGAATCGGAAATGTTGATTTTCAAATCGGTTGTTAATGTCCCAGTTATGAGTTATATGAGATAACAAATATTTAAAAACATTTATTCGGATTGAGAACCTACTGATTTTTGAAGTAGGGTATAAACAATATTTCCTGTATTTTACTGTCACTGCTAAACATTGGCGCTTAGAACTATTGTGCTTCGACAATATGAAGTTTTTTAAAAACTGACTCGACAAAAAAGTTCTATGCAATGATTGAACCTGCTCACAAAATTTTACGAGAATGAGTTGAAAAATGCGACCTGCAGAGAACAACCAAACAGCGGGACATACGAACGATTTTTTGTCCAAGTTGAAACGGAGACGCTATGCTCTAGCTCGTGAAAAAATGTAACAAAGGAATAATAACAGTTACAACCGTAGTTCGCACAGTTTTTAATCCTTTTATTCTTGTGAAATTTAAATCTAGCGTTGGCGAATCCTCGCCGTAAGTTAAATGAATTGCTCAAATAGCTTTTTCTCATTATCTCAAAAAAATGGTGTGGAAAATGAAAACAATGAGTTACGTGCGCGACTGTACTCGGACTAATTAACTTTTGTCGTGGCACTCAAAACGTGACTAGTAATACAAGAAAAATACAGTGTTTCGCATCAAATTGAAAGTTTAAGTGCCATTGAGTGCGTAATAGTAAATTGTGGATAAGTGGTATAGGAAGAATGCTGAGAGAGTACTTTTTATTTCATTTAATGTTTCGCGGTTTACATTTATTTATTTGACATATTTTTATTTAGGCACAGCTATATTTTGATTAAAGTGTATGTATTCATTTCTTTCGACAAAAAAAGGATGTTATTCAGTGGCATAGTAGCCGTCAAACGGGTAATTGGATTTACATATATAACTCCAATTGTAAATCGAAACTAAAATTAGCCTTTTGTTAGTCTTAGCTGCTTGGGGTTGTCCAACGACCACCGCAAGCAGCTGATCGGAGGCACTGCGGCTAAACGGCGGGGCTTCAAGCACGTAACGTACTCTCAGTAGCGGTTAGCGACAGGATCGAGGTGGACGTATTCAGAGAATCGGAAAAATGTCTTTATCCAAAGTATCCCTTTTTGTTTGGAAAGTAGCAGGTTTAAAAAACATGATATTCTCGAAATTAAAAGGAGTACAAGAACTAAATAAAGATAGGTATCTTCAGCGGCGAATTTCGTTATTTTCAAGATTACAGGAAACATCCTGATAAGTTTTTTGACTAGACTAGAATGGGCGTGGAAAGTTTTGACTATATTATACAGCACATTAAAGTACCTACATTTAAAACTTAACACGTTTTATTTGTTCCCATAATATTTTATATGCTTTGGATGTTTCGACATACATATAGATAGGTGGTCGATTTAAAATTTAGCTTATAACAGACTCGGTGTTATTTTTCAAAAACATTCCATTTAAAATAATCTTACCGACTTCATCATTCCCACACCGCTGTTGGTGCCGCTCTCTTCCGTAACGTTGCTCCCTGTGTACTATTGTTTCCTGCGTTACTAGCACAGGGCGCCTCCGCAGAGATTCGCGCGCGTTTTCGCCGTTTGCGGCAGCTCGTGGCATGGTAAATTCCACTTTTGATCATACCGCCCGCTGCTCCGCGCCGCGCTGCTGCTCAGAGCGACAAGGTCGTGAACGCGCGTAAGCGCGGGCGCGCAGAATGGGCTTCCAACCATGTGACGTTACGGGCCGACACCTAGCCGAGCGGTGCACACTATTCGCTACTAGGCTCAGTTTTGGTCCTAGGACAAAATTTATATAGTTTTTTTGACACATTACATTCATAATTTGATGAGCTTCATTTGTTTATTTCAAATAATAGGATGTATATTAATACAGAAATCACCAAATTCCTTAATTTTTGCGTGTATTATTTTCTATTTTTTCACCTAGGACTGATAAAACATTTCGCTTTTCTCCTGCAAATATATAAAATACGGCGCGATTCATTAAGAGCTAGTGTATTGTCACTCCTTTAATTAACTTATTTTTCCATTAGCCAACGTTTTGGGCTTAACGCGGCGTAACCTATTTTCTGTTGTGTCAGCACCAAATCCTATTAATGTGCTCGCGTGTGCATATTTTAACCTGATATGATACAGATGATCACAAATTGCTTTAATCCTATACTGGAAGAAACACATTTTAGGAGTTCTTGGCGGGAATTTCGGCGGACTGCACGGCTTTTGTTTTAGATTGATATGCAAATTGGTTTTAGTGTATTGTACAATGTGAAATCGGTATAATTTGATGTCATAAATACCCATGTTTATGAACATTGTGTGGACTAACTAAAATAAACTGTCGTGGTGCGGCTGCAGTGAGATTTACTTAGCGCGCTGGTGGTTTTGGCCACCTCACTGCGTCGTCTATGATCAAGTCAGTGGATCAATTATATTTGATACTGGCTAAATACGTCACACTTAAAAGCTTTAAATAAAAAGATTATATTAGTGGAAATTAATAATAAATATTAGCTATTGAAATAAAAACTGGCCAAGTGTAAGTCACATTAGTACACATACTAAAGAAGCAGCAACATAATTTGTTTTTATTATAGCGGTAATAGATATACACATTCTGTGAAGATTTCAAGTCTCTACTTATTATGGATCAATAGATACAGCTCTGTGACAGAAGAACGGACAGATGGACATCGGAGGCTACTAATAGGTTTATTTTTAACACCCTTTAGGTATGGAACCCTAAACTGCACATCAAATAACTCCAATTGAAATCTAGAATACCAAAATTTGATACGTATCACACATTAAATAACAGTTAAAATAATTTTCCTTGAAAATATATTGTGAGCTTTTAAATATCTTTACTAAGCTGTTTGATAATAAGAAACCTACATATATCGATTTAAAAAAGATATTTTTATTCGGTACTTCTATTTGCATTCGAGTAGAAATAATAGGTATCTACGCTACAATAAACATTCGACACTTAATAGAGAGTACCTACTTATAGCTGGAGTGCTGATGCAAAGTTGGAATAAGTTCTTTAGGCAGTTTAGACCTGGCCGAAAGATCATTGTTATTAAAAGAACCTTGACAATTTAAATAGGATATACCACGATAGACATAGAGTATACAATAAATAAAATCGAGGAAGTAAGAAACATTTCTACAGCTCGGCAATCAAACAGACGTACATAAAAAAAATCAGAACCATTAGGAGACAGTTATAATAAAATAAATAAATATAAATAAATATATACGGACAAATCACACAGATTGAGCTAGCCCCAAGGTAAGTTCGAGACTTGTGTTATGGGATACTAATTCAACGATACTATATTATATAACAAATACATATATAGATAAACATCCAAGACCCAGGCCAATCTGAAAAAGATCATTTTCCATCTTGACCTGGCCGGGGATCGAACCCGGTCACTCCGTGTCGCAGGCTGGCGTGTTGACCGCTGCGCCACGGAGCTAGTCATCAGTTAAAATTATAATGTGATTTCTTATGTAATGAATATACGTTATACATTATTAGAAATTGTCAAGGTTCCGAAAATAACTATGATATTTAAATCAGGTCTGTAAGATTTAGGTCTCCATTGACAATAATTGAAACAAGTTTTTAAAAAGTAGATTTTTTTCAGCTCTTGAAGTAGTATAGAAAACGCAGTCCAAAAAAGTTTTAAAAAAATATCTTTTATATCACAAATTGCACATTGTGAAGAAATGAAAGAAGACTGTGTAGCCCCCAAAAATTCATGTTACATTTCAAAACTTTTTAAAACACACTTAATATGTCGTCCATTTCAAACTTTCAGTGGAGCAAAGTTTTACATTCAAAACTATTCAAATAAAAACACTTTTCTCGCTGGAAGTACTTCAACACAGAATTAATTTGCGTACCATTTTCGACCTACTACGAAGGTACTTTAAATATTAAACAACTTGGAAACTCAGTCTTCTGATATTACGATTAATTTCAACTACTTTTTTATTATTTTGGCCAGTTTAAAGGTCAGTGCAGGCTGAGTCCTCTCGGACTGTGCTGATCGTGACACTAGCGATAACATTTGTTTTTCGAGTGCCTTAATAAATCCGTTGCGCACCTGCGTAATACTATTGCTGTTTGTGCCTTAACTATGGCGATGAATAAGCACATAAAACGCGCGTATCACCTGCGCCAGTCGGCTGTCAGAAGTGACAGGTGACAGCCAGGCAAGTGTCGTCGTTGGAGTTGGCAGCCTGCAGTGTTGCCCGCTGTCTGATCGCGATGACCACGTGAACATTTTTTGACATGTTCAAACATGCATGCACTTTAGAGCCATAGTTTGAATGTTTATAATAATTACTGCACTGATATTAAAACCTTTCTAAACGTATTCTTTAGCTATTATAAAATTATCAAGCAGAAACATTACGTTTTCGAATAATTACTGAGTTTTTATGCTGGAAGTAAGCCTTGAATTGTAATTTCTAGATGTGTTAAAAACTCTGCGCGATATCTAGTGAAAACTTTATCTATCCAAGAATTCGTAACAGTTTCACCGATATTGAATGTTATAGCATAAACCAATTTAAATTTACAGGTTTTTGTTCTTCAGAACAAATCTCACATTACTTTTGGGTCCAATCGATTGAGTTTAGATTTCATAAGGCGTTATTGAAACATTACATTTTATAGAAGCGAAGCCCTTAATTAACGTTGCGAAGCGTGCTGCCAACTCGTCTTCGTTTCAATACTCAATATTTACTCCATTCATCATCATCATTTGAGTCGTAGGAAGTCCACTGTTGGACAAAGGCCTCTTCTAAGGCCTCTTCTTCGTTCCATGAAAGGTTATTTCAGTTCTTACCATACTTGGCAGGCGGGTTGGCGAGTGCAGTTTCGTTGGCTTCTTGTGCTACCGACGCTACTGCCGATTGGAAGCATTAGAAGCTAGGGAAGTAAAGGAATTTGTTGGATTTGGGACATGGAAATTAAAGGTTTGGGATAATACTATCTATGAACTCATAAGGATGAATGGGGAAAAGCAAGTAGCAGCTCGGAAGGCCGGGTGCATGTACCCGATACCATGGTGCCTGCAACCACTGGACAAGCAGTTGTGGATGACACTATAACTTATTGACATTACTTAAAGTATTTATCTTCATTACTCCACTACTTTACGTAAATTCTATTTCTTTAGAATCAACAAAAAATTTAAGTTTCCGAATATTTTAACTCGTATATCTTCCTCCGTTAATACGAGAAGCATCAAATCAAGGATTTTCAAATTCATTGTGAAAACAGATATACCTATGTGTTTTGGCTCCAAATCATTTGTGTCTCGATCCTTACAAATATACGTGCGAAATTCAAATAATGCCAAGCGAGGTAGCGTAAAAAATCTGACGACAGTGTTGGCCACTTTATTCGGAAAACTAACTCAAAGACAATGCGAAAGTGAGTTTGCATATTTCTTTGTAACACTTCCACGCTCAACCGCTGAACCATCATGAAATTTTGCATACATATACATATTATGCCGTCGGATATACATAAAAAAAGGTGTTTGTGTCGGTTTTCTTTTTGATTTGATAACATTTGCTATTTACCTTTTGGTTTACCAGGAGAATCTATAATTATGTTTCGTACATTATAGAAACACTAGCTGGACCCGCGACTCCATTCGCGTACATTTATATACATACATTATGTACAGTAAGTATGAGGGTCACGTTGTATCATAACGGGAGACAAAATTAAGTAACCTATACTGTGTCCTAAATCAAGTTTTATAAAATTCAGTTAATTCGTTTAAGAGTTACATACAGAAAAAAAAAACTAAAAATCCTTAATTTATTTTCAGTATCATATATAGCGCTTATAAACACGATATCTCTGAAAACAAAGTTACTCTATGTCCAACCCTCACAGATTTATTATAAGTATTGATGATAATTGATGAAAGAGTTCCAATGAGAGGTTGTCAGAAGTTATACTTCGTAACCGATTTGTTGAACACCATAAAGCGTAGAATTGAAAGTTCACGGGGTAAACGATCGCGGTAATGGAGGGGACAATTTGCAGGACTCCACTCCTCATATAGTGTAGAACCGTTGAACCCCTTTCCAACCTTATTTATTTATGTATCTGTAGATATATCTATGGGATCTGTAGATAACGAAGTATTACATATATTTTTAAAGACATGTAGATATATGGTTCATCATCATCATGTCTTTTTAGTCTCCACTGCAGGAGCATGACCCTCTCTGTACTACCGGAGCCATAATTGGCCAGAGCAGACAGAGGATTTGACCTACACTCTCCTCGCTGGCCAGACGGGTTGGAGAGGTCCATATATGGATTAATGGTTAAATGATTGGATTTCATATAAGCTGACATAGGTACTTTTCTTTTTTTCATATATTTTGGTACCATGTCAGTACCATACATCTAAATATATATAACTCAAAGGTGACTAACTGACTGACATAGTGATCTATCAACGCACAGCCCAAACCACTGGACGGATCGGACTAAAATTTGGCATGCAGGTAGATGTAATGACGTAGGCATCCGCTAAGAAAGGATTTTGATCAATTCTACCCCCAAGGGGATAAAATAGGGGATGAAAGTTTGTATGAAAGTATACTTCTTAACGCGAGCGAAGCCGCGGGCAGAAGCTAGTGGTAATATATGAAGAGTACATGGTAGCAACATGGCTAGACAGCCATGGTACTTACATGGTAGTAGCTTTTAGTGATCGAGCGAGCGCGGAACGCGAGCGAAGCGTTTTCGTATTAGGTTGGGTAATAAATAATGCTTTCGTATGTCCGGCTGTTTCTATGTAAGGGTCGTAATTTTTAACCGATTCTCCTAAAATTTTGTAAGAAAATATAGATTTTTTGTGGATTCAGCTATTGGAAGTATTCAAATTGCGTAAATTGCCCAAATGGAGCTAATCGTCATTGGGGTCTTTGGCACTTAGAGTGTATCAGGGTGAAATTTAATTCATTAGCAAACGTTTAAGGAACGACTCACACTACGAATCTGAACAACTTTCATTATGGGACCAACTCCGAAACAGATAAATGAAATCAGCTGTTCCATAGATTTTGGCCAAGTAGATATTCCACTTTTGTATGAAAGAGCAGAAAAAATTTCACGATGTCGAAGTGGGTCCCATAATGAAAGTTGTTCAGATTCGCTGTCTGAGTCACTCCTTAAACGTTTGCAAAAGTATTATAAACTATCATCAACTTACGTCACTTTTCAAACTTTTAAAGAGAAAGCTACAGAGTTTGTAATTATACCCCCCTACAAGTATGTGACACAAAACTAAGCGAAATATAACGGATAGAGACGTCCCTAGAGTTGAATATATAAAATTAGCATATGTAACGGTCTCGTTAGATACTCGCAACTTGAAGCCAGATCGGGTGTAATATGACGTTGAGGACCCAAATTGGCACTTTTGAACGTAATAAAATGTCGCTGGCTCGGTATCAATTTATTATTTATCGGTTTGTACTTGAAAAATACAGCTGAGGTTTTATATTGCTACGTAAAATTCTCGTCAAACAGCTGTGGAAGATTCATTGTTTTGTATACTTCCTGTTGCCCATTTTATGGTTTGTTTATAGTGGCCGATTTATACCTATTCCATCGACATCAAGTAGACTAGACACGCATATACACATGTATACACTCAGAACCGACCAGGCTCACTTCCACTCTCCAACTTGTAACGTTGCAGCATGCCACATGCATGCTGCATCTCGTCCAACCTCATTGCTTTCTAATCCTGTCCATTTTTCATTTCTCATTTAATTTCAAATTTCATTCCATTCAATTTTTAGATTCCTTTCTCTCTCTTTCTTATCACTCATTGTTCAGTCCACCATCATCTCTCGAATAGTAACGGTCTCTGATCTATTTATTAATTATTAAATAGAATGTTATATTGAAGTCAGTCAAGAATGTAAGTGAGAGTATTGTGACAATTAAATTTAATCTTCTGTGTGTCGAGTCTTGTGTCCCTACTTCCTTATATGTGGGAACTCGACTAGAGCGCCGGGACAGTCGAGCCCTCACTAACTCAAAACACACACCAAACAGACACAGGAAACACACATCTCTAGCTCCGGTCGTCCTCTTTCACTTACTTCTTTTATATTCTATTACTGTTTGCTTTTTCTTAGTCATGTAAGTATTGTAGCTCTTAATACTTTTAAGATGTCTCCTTTGCATTCTTTATAGGTACTGGATGCACAAAGTGCAATATCAATTGACTTGATTGAATGACCATTGTCAATTTTATTGTCAAATTGGCGGGAGAGACCTAGCTACCTGTGGTACAGGTTCCTCAGGGACCTATTTCAGGAGCTTACTTCTTCACAATTCGTTAAGCGAAATACCCACCTATTTGTACTCTGTGGTAAAAATTAATGTAACAATGTTTGCTTTTATATGAAGAGAAAATAAACGACATTTATTATTATATATTTATGACAAATCGTTTCTCCTTTTGTTTTTATTATTAAGTTTTGGTGTACCTAAATAAAATAGTACTTATTAACATATTTTACTCATCTGTTTAGCCGATTTGCTAGCGACGTTGGCATTGTTACACTGGTGTCATATCTATTTCTAAAATTATGCTAACTTAATGCTTTATTGTTAGTTTTAAGGGTTCCGTAGGTCGTACCCAAAGGGCAAACGGGACTCTATTAATATAGCTCCGCTGTCCGTCCGCCTGTCTGTCCAACAAACGTAATGTTTTTTGCTCGTTTTAACTCGATATTGATAAGGGCATCAGGTTTTCAAGCTAAATGTATCTGACATACCTTAACGACTGCCATCATTGATAAATTTACGTGTCTCCGAACCATGGAAGAGCTCTAGATACCTTTATGCCACTTGCGGGTACCCATCCCAGTGGAGACCGCGCTCGGGGTTGCTTAACATATGTAAACGCCAATAACGCTCAGACCCACTGGATCATCGAGCTCCTATGCTCAACCTGTACACATCACATCGAGTCTGTATGTACACTTTCAATTATTTAGTATGGACACGTCACGTGCCAATAATAATTATTAAAATCTAAAATTTGTTTCTATTCCCAAGGTGCTTGCGATTCCATCATCAGCTATGATGCTTTCGTTTATGTCTTAAGCGGATGCTCAGTTCATACATGAAAATAGAAGGTGCGATATAAAAAAAACGTAGTCAAGTTTGTAAAGCGCTATAAAAGTGGTTTGTGTTCTATCAAAGGCGAAGGTGCACAGTACTTCTACCTCGGGCTGTATTGTCGGATTCAGATTGCTGTAATGAATTTCAAAGGTGATGCTTAGTGGGTGATACAAAGAGTTTGACACACTGTTATGTATTTAAGGTTTATACGTGCCTATTTGATGTAGCGGGTCAACACGAACAACTTTTCCCAAGGAACCAAAGCTGGACATTCAATTTATTTCACACTTCCATACAAAAATAAAATAAATTAAATTTTTCAATTGAATGTATTCAACTTAAAGTGCACCTTATCAATAAGATTTATGACTACCTCCTTTAAAAATATTCAAGTTGCATCCATAACCACACTTATTTTTTGTTGTAGATTCAATAAATCTGTAAAGTAGATTTATGCTGTAAGTGCTGTAACTTTGTTTACTACTTACTTGTATGTTGTAATATTTAATACTTCAATAAGAATTGTAACAAACAGCTCTACACTTTCTAAAGCAAAACATACATTTATTTATTATAATTATTTAATTTTACGCGTATCGCAAAGAATGATTACGTTCGAGCGTCGCATCGTCGTTTCGTATACATCGGAGCTTCTCAAACTTTTACTGCATACTCTTTTTTCGACAAGGGAAACGATTTTTTTTCGAAGTTTTCGTGATCCTGCCGCTTTGCTGTCGGCCACAATAGCAAAAATCTCTTCATTTTGGAACAATAATTTTTATATGTGGGAAAAACGGGAAGTCAGGGAAAAAAATAAATATTTTTTTGTGGCAAGCTTTTTGTGAGTTAGTTACTGTTTTATGTTATGTTAACTTTAAGGGATCATACTCGTATTGGAAATCCTTGGGGGCAGCCTATGTCCAGCAGCGGACTTTTTGCGGCTGAGATGTGACTGGGTTCATTCGCGCATTAGCTGTTCGCACCTGGGTCCATTCGCGCCTTAGCTCTTCGCATCTCAGTTCCTTCGCGCCTCAGTTCATTCGCACCTGAGCTGTTCGCACCTGGGTTCATTCGCGCCTTAGCTCTTCGCACTTTAGTTCATTCGCGCCTCAGCTCGTCGCAACTCAGTTCATTCGCGGCTTAGCTCTTCGCGCCTGAGTTCGCTCGCACCTCAGCACTTCGCACCCAGGGATGAAAATATCGATACTTTGTTAGTATCGATACTAACAAAATATCAGTAAAAATATTGATACTCAATGTTTTAGTATTTTTTATCAGGTTTTATCGATACGTTATATCAATAAAAATATTAATATTTTTATCAATACCTTATATCAATAAAAATATTGATATTTTTATCGATACCTTATATCGATAAAAATATTGAAGCTATTTAGGGCTAAATTCACAGTATATTCAAAATCATTCTAAGAAACTTAGCAAAGATTGACTTATTACAAACGTAGCGCATTGGTGCATTTTCATGTTCATTCATGTAATTCGAGTTCGTGTGTAGTGAGTGCAACTTACCTTTTATTAGAACAAATTAAAAACAAAGTAGTTGACTGCACTAGGGTAAAGGTAGACACCTTTTCTTTAAATGTAAAATTCGGCGCTTCTCTTCGTGTTCAAGTTTACCTTCCAAAAGTATTTTTACGTTCGCCCAGTACGTATTTATTTCAAGGATGTTAGATATCATTACCGTGATATAGGTATTAAAATAAATTACTAATTCATTAAAATCAGCTGCTACAGTTTTGATAGATAGACATACCTACCTACCTAGTTAACATCGATCAATGTCTCCCCCAGTCTCCGGCGCCCTTGCTATTCTTGACTCCAGTAGCGGTCACGGTTACAGTAACGGTGTGAAGAATCTCCGGAAGTGTTGCTGCTACCACCCCCAAACAGAGACTGATCCTGGCGATACACGACATTTGCACAATGATGCTAGACGAAAAGGTCAAGGTAGTGGAAGAACAGACAAGTAGGTTACGATGGGACATAGTGGATCGTCTGAAATCCGAAAAGAGGGGAGGGCATGACAACCCTAAAGCCTGGTAACCTAATTTATCACCGGGAGGGTGACTTTAAAAAGTCACAGCATGGTGTCGGGTTTCTCGTTCACAAATTCCTCAGTAACAACCTCATTACCATCGAAAGTGTTTCCTGCAGGAAAATATACCTGATTTTCAGAGTATCTAAAAGAAACTCGTTGAAGGTAATTCAGGTATAAATATTTACGGACCGGAAAGCACTTAGATGAAGAGGTGGAAGTGGTGTATGAGGATATTAGTAGGGCCATACACGCTTCGGAAAACTATTTTACGATTGTTATGGGGGATTCCAATGCAATATTTGGCAAGCGGAGCGATGAAGAGGCCAGTGTGGGATAATTTGGACATGGAGAATGACGGAATGATAGGAGTCATAAGCTGGCTGATTTTCTGGAAGAAGAGGGACTCTATGCAATGAACTCTTTCTTCCAGAAGCCGCCTCATAGAAATTTACTTGGATAGGCCCAATCCTATATCAAAAAAGAGATAGACTTCATCTTGTCGACGAAGAAAGAGATATTCAACGATGTCTCTTTGATCACCGAATCTTTAGAGGCATCATGAATATCTCTTTCGTCGTCGAAAAGAGGTGGTCCCTTTGGCTGGGGCCTATCCAAGTAAATTTTATATAAGGCGGCTCTCAGACGAGATAGGACTCGCTTGATGAAGTCTATGCTCCGACCATCTCCAGTTCATATTCAAATGTTGACAGTTTCCAACTGGTACTCTTAAATCGCTTTGATTGCCACGTAACTGTCTACTGTAACGCAATCCTTCAGAATTGCGTTACAGGGCGAGTTAAACAATGGGTTCGTAGAAACTGTCCAAGTTGTGTGGTATCAAAGTTTATCAAAATTTCTGTCTCTAGTCCCAAAAGTTATGGCCGTGCGACGATCTACGCCGCTGCAGACCTTCGAAGACGCAAACGTGCATCGAAAACTTAATAGACAAATCTGAAAATCCTTTCCTACCGAATCCGACATTCACTTCTTTAATACAAAGCGTATCTCATAATAAGGGCTCCAAAGAGACGATAGAACATAATAAGGGCTCCAAAGGCTTCGCAAGTTTATTGGGCAAAGTCGATTAACAAAGCTGAAGAAGAAGGACAGAAGTGTGATGTCGAAAGACCGAGGTGCGGGGAGAGATTGAGAGGTTTTGTGGACAGCTTTACACCTCAGTAGTCAAACCCATTGTCAGCTTGGCCAAAGGACCGATAGCCAAGCTCGCCGACACTATACCAACACTATACCGAAGATATCCCGGACATCACCCTGTACGAGATTACGATTGCCCTTAAACAGCTGAAGAACAAAACAAGGTCCGGCACCTTGTCCACCAGGACAGAATTACAGCAGAGCTTCTGAAAGCAGGCTAAACGACAGTGCTGAAGTTCGCCAGAGGCTTTTTAATTCCGTTCTGTTCGAGGGCATAACGCCAGAGGCGTGGAACAGAAGTGTAGTGGTTCTGTTCTTCAAAAGGGCCATAATACTCTTCTGAAGAACTATAGACCCATCACTTTCCTGAGCCACGTCTTTAATCTGTTTTAAGGGTAATTACGAATCGTTTTACGAACAGGATTGATATCTTGCATCCACCCGAACGAGCCGGCTTCCGAAAAAGGCTACAGTACCAAAGACCACTTCCATACGCTGCGGCAGGTTTAACAGAAGACCAAGAAGTATAACCGGCCACTATGTTTAGCGTTTGTCGGCTATGAGAAGGCTTTTGATTCGATCGAAACATGGGCTGTGTTTCAGTCTCTCCAGCGATGCCGCATAGACCATCGCTATATTGAAGTGTTGAAGTGCTTATACAGCAACGCCACCATGTCAGTCCGAGTACAGAAGCAGGAAACTCCCTATCTCACATTTCTCTGCAATAGAATAGCTCATTCTATTGCAGAAAGGTGTGAGACAGAGAGACGTAATATCTTTGAAACCGCTGCTGTAGAGGATGCCTTTGAGCTCCTGGAATAAGATGGACTTGGCATTAACATCAACAGCAAGTACTTACCTTCGATTTGCCGATTATATCGTTGTCATAGCGGAGTCACTGAAGGACTAACAACATTTCTTGGAATAACTCTTGATGCCGGGCTTCAATGGGGTGCCCATGTTACTACGTTAGCGGGTAAACTTAGTTCTGCAGCTTATGCTGTTAGGAGAATTAGACAACTGACCGATGTTGATACTGCGCGTTTAGTATATTTCAGTTACTTTCATAGTGTTATGTCTTACGGAATTTTACTATGGGGTAACGCTGCAGAAGTAAACACCATATTTGTACTGCAGAAACGCGCTATCAGATCTATATATAACCTTGGTGCTAGAGAATCTCTTAGAGAATTGTTTAAAGATATAAATATTTTAACATTACCTTCTCAGTATATATTTGCGAATATTATGTTTGTGCGCCATAATCTTGATTTATATAAGAAAAATAGTGATATTCATGATCGAAATACGAGAAATAAAAATAAATTAGCTACACCATTTTTGCGATTGCAGAAAACTATGCATTCATTTCTGGGTCTAGGAGTACGCTTCTATAATAAAATTCCTACAGAAATATTAGGTCTGCCTATACTTAAGTTTAAAGCGACTGTAAAATACCAATTAGTAAAAAAAGCATATTATTGCATTGCTGATTATATAATTGATAAAAATGCTTGGCAATTAATATAAATTTATTTGATGATATAATATATGTAAACAATGTAATCGGAGCCCTTCAGGCACATAGGGACCAAGTCTGGACTGAGTTTCTTTCGGCGTATTCTTCTCACCAGTGGTCGTTGCGAAACGCTAGTAGTATTTCGATTTTGCATAAATTAAACAAATATAAGAAATAAAAATATGACGTTCAAAAAGAGATACATGTATCCAATTTTGAATAAAAATCTTTGACTTTTTTGACTTTTGGACTTAAGTACCATGCTCAATCGACAAATTTGCCATAATTTGAAGTAACTTGGCGCCTATTACTTCAAATTATGGTTATTAAAATAGCTAAAGTGAACATCCCAAGATGCTATCGCAATGAGTACGTACCCGGATGGAATAATGACAGTGAAAATTTATACCAGCAGTATCAGGAGACTGGGGACCACAATACTGGAACCATATTACTCCAATCTTTGAACCAACATAGGAGGGAGAAGTGGGAGTCTACCGTCAACAGTATGGATTTCAAAAGGTCAAGTAGAAAGGCATTGAAGGTCCTGCATCAGCTATCAGGAAAAAAACACTTACAGAGACTAAACCTGAATATAAAGCCCGACGCTATCGCAAACCGGATGGTAGAAGTTCTAGAACTAAGAGGGACAAAATATTTACTAAACAAGTGAAGAAAACACTGAAAACCCCTAGAAGAAGTGCTCCAACAGGTCAACATCTCTCAAGACCTTTTAGTGTTGGCGAGGTTGTGGAAGGCATAAAGCTTCTAAAATACCGCAAAGCAGCAGGCCTAGATAAAATGTACAATGAATTTATTCGAGCCATGGGCCCAGAAAGTGTTGGCTGGCTTACTGCTTTCTTCAACCACATAGTACAAAACAACTGCCTACCAAGGGAATTCAAACTGGCAAAAGTAATCGCGATCCTAAAGCCTGGCAAAACGGACGACCGACCTGAAAACTACCAACCAATTTCCCTTCTCAGTTGTACCTATAAGCTTTTGGAACGTCTCATTCTGACTAGAATAACGCCACACGTAGAAGCTGTTGTTCCGCCAGCCGCCAGAGCAGGCTGGTTTTAGAGTAGGCAGAAGCTGTACGGATCAAGTCTAAGCATTAACCACGCATATTGAAGCCGGCTTTCAAAGACAATTAAAGTCCACTGCAGTTTTTGTGGACCTTATCGCTGCGTACGATACTGTTTGGACACAAGGCCTAATATACAAGATTCTCAAAACGATTCCAAGAAGAGAAATAGCAGACATTATCATGAGCATGCTAAGTGATAGGGAATTTGAAGTTTACTTAGGAGAAGCAAAGAGCCGCAAGAGAAGACTAAACAATGGCTTGCCACAAGGCTCTGTTAGTACAGACTCCAATTCTCTTTAACCTCTACATACATGATCTGCCATCTACTAAATCCACTAAGTTTATATATGCTGATGATATAGCTCTTGTTTACCAAAGTAAAGATTTCACAACTGGAGAGGAAATATTATCATGCGATTTAGATAAGCTAAGCATTTCAAAGCGTGGCGCCTAATTCCAAGCGTAAGCAAGACTGAAGTGGCCTGCTTCCACCTTAATAATCGTCTCGCTAACTACCACCCAGCTGATTTCTTCAGTGGAGAGCCCCTGAAGCACAACCCTTTCCCTAAATACCTTGGTGTGACATTGGACAGAACTTTGACGTATAGGGAACATCTTCAGAAAGTGGCTGGAAAGGTAAGCACACGGATTAACATTCTTCATAAACTCTGCGGCACTACCTGGGGTGCATCTGCAGAATGCCTCCGAACATCGGCTGTAGCACTGGTTTTTTCTGCTGCTGAATACTGTAGTCCCGTGTGGCCTTAAAGCGCACATGTCCAAAAAGTTGATACTAAACTTATGAGGCAATGCGATGTATATCAGGCACAATTTGATCTACCCCGCCTCAATGGCTCCCAGCTCTTAGTCATATTGCTCTTCCACACCTTCGCAGAATGCTAGCATTGAAGAAAGAATTTGAAAAGATACAAATGCCACAGGACCTGCCTATTCACCGGCTTCTTGGTCATCCTCCTCCCCAACGGCTCAAATCCAGGCATCCTGTATATGTCACAGCTCAAAAACTGCGTAATTTTGATCTCGAGCAGAGTTGGAGAGATGAGTGGAGTGTGCACACTTCTGGAGCTATCCTACAAGCTATAGACCCAACAGCTATGCCAGATGGATTCGTTTCCAAACAAGCGGGCCTTAAACTGAACATAGACAAGATGAAAATATTGTCAAATATCGAATGTTGCTTCTCGGGTTTTCATTGGGAACTCCATACTTGAAGCTGTAGACCAATATATCTATCTGAGTCAGATCCAGGTTGGAAATTCCAGCTTCGACAACGAGGTTTTTCGACGAATCCGAGTCGACTGGGCAGCGTTCGAGAAGCTCTGCAGTGTCTTCTCGACCAAAATACCTAAGTGCCTAAAGACGAAAGTCAATAATCAATGTTTGTTACCAGAATTTACTTACGGGTCCGAAACGGGGTCCATTACTATGGGCCTCATAATAAAGTTCAAGGTCGCTCTAAGAGCTATGGAGAGGGCTATGCTCGGTATTTCTTTGCGAGATCGAATCAGAAACGAGGAGATCCGTAGTTCATATTCGTAGTCTCGTTTCTTAACGTGTTTTTGTAAGGGTTCTTGGGATTCACGAGGATCTCTAGTTTTTTTGGAACAGGTAGAGACAGCAAGTTTTATTATCCTCGAAGCAAGTTTTAAGGCAAATTATTAATGAGTACATCGTCTTCTTCCTTCTTCCTACAAATTTTTGACAGTCTGTTCATCTTGCCACTGGTGGTGACAATCGCCAACTCCCTCAAGAATTGTAGCAATTACGTGAAGCATCAATGATCTAGTCTAGAGCAATAATGTGTTATACTAGCTGACCCAGTGAAAATTGTACTGACTTGTTTTAGATAGTCGGTTAAAAAGTAGCCTATGTGTTAATCCAGTGTGTCAGCTACTTCAATATAAAATTTTATCAAAATCTGTCCAACCGTACTTTGTTTTAGTAAATAAATATTATTATTATTACTATAGAACCTACTGTACCAAATATGGTACGCCCTTCTCCCTAGGCCCGCCCTACTAATGGATACTTTTTCAATATTTTTTTTAATTTTAGCCACATACACACACACACGAAACTAATCAGCTTTTGATTAAAAAATTATATTTTTTTGCAATAATAATTATCGGCCTAAATGGGTGAATTTACCCGTAAAACATTGATCGATGGTAACTGGGTTAGGTAGCTGTACTTGTCTATCTTACAAAACTGTAGCAGCTGATTTTAATAAAGTCGTAATTTATTTAACTACCTATATCACGGTAATGATATCTAACATCCTTGAAGTAGGTATTTATTTCAAGGATGTTAGATATCATTACCGCGTTACCTACAGCCGCCCAGTACGTACGAGTACTTTTGGTAAGTAAACTTGAACAAGAAGAAAAAAAGGAATGTCTTGGTTATAAATGCCTACATGCAGCTACTTTACAATTTATATGTTTTGATTTTCATGATGCTTGGAATATTTCTTGATTTTTTCTACTTATTCCGCGAAACGTTCGTTCGCGACTGTTGTGTACCGAGCGCGTAGGTATGTTTCAAATTCTGATCGATTGTATGAAGACAGAATACTGTTACATCACAATGCCTATAATTATGTATATTTTAATCGAACGTCACACTGAAAAGTGGGTATCTAAGACAAAAATACTTTATTTTAGTATGAACCTTAGTAAGAACTTAATATTGTAAATATCTACAAACCTTTAAAATCTTATTGAATAAAGTACCTACATTTGGTCGATCCATCTTCTAATATGTCAATCTTTTTGTACTACATGTTATTGTTATTTTAAGCCCCTTTTAACATTAAAAGAAAAGACAGACAGTGTAGTCAACTACTTTGTTTTTAATTTGTTCTATTAAAAGGCAAGTTGCATTCACTACACACGAACTCGAATTAACATGAACAAACATGAAAATGCAACCAACGCGCTACGCCGTCGTTCGCTCTTCCGTCCTGTTCATTTATCCGATGTAAGGATGTAAGAAAAGGAGAGCAGTTGTTATTTATGGGCATTGATGTTGTCGCACACACACACACACATATATTAAATATTGATATTAATTTCGATACTTTGGTATTAATAAAACCTAAAGTTCATATTATTATAACAGAATACACTTTATTTCAATACCTAGATATTAATAAAAAGGTATCGATACTCTTCGTGTAAAGGTATCGATACTCCTCATGGTATCGATATAAATCCCTGATTTCAATACCTAGATATTAATAAAAAGGTATCGATACTCCTCGTGTAAAAGTATCGATACTCCTCCATGGTATCGATATAAATCCCTGTTCGCACCTTCCTCTTTCGCACCTAAATTACACACTCTCCCCAACAGCCTGGCCGGTTTGTGCAATGTGCAAGTATGGCATCGGACACGCGCGCCTGGCATTCCGAACCGCTACTTGCTTTTCCCTCATTCATCAGAGTGTAGCATTTCAATAAATAAATAAATATATACGGACAAATCACACAGATTGAGCTAGCCCCAAAGTAAGTTCGAGACTTGTGTTATGGGATACTAACTCAACGATACTATATTTTATAACAAATACATATATAGATAAACATCCAAGACCCAGCCAATCTGAAAAAGATCATTTTCCATCTTGACCTGGCCGGGAATCGAACCTGGGCACCCTCGTGTCGCAGGCTGGCGTGTTAACCACTGCGCCACGGAGCTGTCAATACCTTCATTCTCTTTCCAAATCCAACAAATTCCTATCCTTCCCCAGCTTAAAAATGCTTCCGATGGACAGCAACGTTGGAAGTACAAGAAACCAAAGAAATTACGCTCTCCATCCCGCCTGCGAAGCGTGTTGAGTATGACAATATCCTCCCATGGAAAGACAAAATACCTTGGGAAAGGCCTATGTTCAGCAGTGGACTTCTCGTGGCTGAAATGATCATGATGATTAATGTTGTCATCCAAATTTATATTGTTTTACATCTCCTTTGGCATACCGTTCCGGTTGCCAAAGGAGATGTTCTGTTCTGTTGTTGATTGGGTTATGGTAATAACCATTACATCCGTCGTAACATAATAAAAAATAGCACTATGGTATTTAATCAAAATTGGTAAAGGCAACATTCCTTTTTTTATGATTTCCATGGGCTTAAAGTCGTATCTGTGAACGATTTTATAGCGATGAATCTCGACCCTTTTAATCCTTTTTTTAGAAAACCTAAAGATGAAAAAATGAATATAAAGAGAATAAAACATTTAAGTGATTTGATAAGGAAATCTAGCGCGGTCTCCCAAAACTGGCGTAGTTGTTCATAAATAGCTTTTTTTAATAAGTAATATTTATTCTTGACCAAGAAGCAGCTTTTGCCGAAGCTGTGAAGTTTTTTGTATATTGGGAATATACAAAAAAGTACACAGCTTTCATGGGTCCAACAACACAGACCCCATTAATAGAACAGACAATGCAATGATCCGTAGTCTATTTACACGGGTCTATATACACGGACTCTATATACACGGACTAGCTCCGTGGCGCAGCGGTCAACACGCCAGCCTGCGACACGGAGTGACCGGGTTCGATTCCCGGCCAGGTCAAGATGGAAAATGATCTTTTTCAGATTGGCCTGGGTCTTGGATGTGTATCTATATATGTATTTGTTATAAAATATAGTATCGTTGAGTTAGTATCCCATAACACAAGTCTCGAACTTACTTTGGGGCTAGCTCAATCTGTGTGATTTGTCCGTATATATTTATTTATTATTTATTAGGAACTAGCTTTCGCCCGCGGCTCTGCCCGCGTCAATGTCTATCCCTCGGGAATAGTACTTTTTCCCGGGATAAAAGGTAGCCTATGTCCTTCTCCGTACTCCAGAGAACGTGTATGCAAAATTTCATGATGATCGGTTCAGTAGTTACGGCGTGAAAGCGTAACAAACAAATAAACAAACAAACAAACAAACTCACTTTCGCATTTATAATATTAGTAAGGATAAGTAAAAATCATAATGCAACGAGATTGTGTGTATTAACTGTGTCAGTAGTACCTACCCAGTGGCGTAGCTTGCTCTTGTGGGGCCATTATATCGACGTTTGTCTAGGGTCCTTGAATTTTACTACAGAAGTTTGAAATTCTGAAAAAATCTTTTAATTTCCTGATGGTCTACTACGCTGTAAATCACAAAACATACTCTAGACTAGAGTATGGAAGCGAGGTAGGTTGATATAAAATATGGGTCCAACAACACAGACACCATTAGGACAGAACAGGCAATGCTATAGAGAATAAGTAAAAATCAAAATGCAATGAGATTGTGTGTATTAACCAACGAGATTACATAATCTCGTTGGTTAATACACACAATCTCGTTGCATTCTGATTTTTACTTATTGATACACATGTATCAACTGTGTCAGTAGTACCTACCCAGTGGCGTAGCTTGTTCTAGTAGGGCCCTATATGACTGGGGTCCTTAAATCTTGCTACATAAGTTTAAAATTTTTAAGTCTTTTAGTTTCACGGTCTTAATCACAAAACATACTAGACTAGAGGATGGTTCAGGAAGCGAGGTTGGCCTAGGAAGCTTTGGATTGACAAGTTTTGAAAAGAAATGGTCGATAGAAGCGCAAAATACGGATGTTAATAAGGTCACTACAGAAGTTTTAAGTTTTTAAGTCTTTTAGTTTCACGGTGTTAATCACAAAACCTACTAGACTAGAGAATGGTTCAGGAAGCGAGGTCGGCCTAGGAAGCTTCGGATTAACAAGTTTTGAAAAGAAATGGTCGATAGAAGCGCAAAATACGGATGTTAATAAGGTTTATTAACAAGGAAATACCCAGCAGCATATGTTAGTAAACAATACACGCTTAATACTGATACGGCGATAGCTACACCCCTGTACCTACCTATTTGCGAAGTTCCCTGAAAACTGAGATACATTCCGCTAGCGATTTGCGGACATGTTTCCAGCAGGCGTTTTGAGAATTCGAATGGATTGTAGTGAGTGCTGAGCTGAGCTGCAGCTGTAAGTACTAGAAATGTGATTTCACTTTCAAATTGTGTCGAAAGTATTTTTATTTATTGGCGTTTAGGAAATCATCATTTAATAAGCCTTCAAACAAATATGCCGAGTATTAAGAACTGCTTGCCTACTTAATATTCGGCTATTTTTAGAGTTCCGTACCTCAAAAGGAAAAAAGCTGAACCCTTATAGGATCACTTGGTTGTCCGTTTGTCTGTCAGGAACGTTTTTCTCAGGAACGCGTTGAGGTATCCATCTTAAAGTCATATCAAATACTCAGGTCTGCGATCCCTTAGAACTGTGAAAAAATCAAACTTCTAAGCCTAAAAATAAGCTTCTAAATTTTCGTGTATTTTCGACATTCGCAATGGAATCAAAACCTACAAGGTACTTCCCGTGAACTCAGAAGCTTGAAATTTGGTACGAAGCGACGGTTTATAGTATAGATAAATGAAAAATTACGAAAAGCATTAATTTTAAGTTGCATCATATAATAAAAATATTATTAATAATTTCAAACTTATTATACATAATGTACGGAACCCTTAAAGCGGGACTATGACTCGCATTTGGCCGGTCTTTTTTAACATGGTTGCTGATTTGATGCTATGATTTTATTCGCAGAGAATTCTTTTACAGAGGTTAATAATTTGACTACCAATTTAATAATTGACACATACTCGTAATTTAACCAAGACAATTGTTAAATGAAATTACTTTTTCCAGAAAATCACAGCAAATTGCCTACATAACGATATTCGTTACGTACTTTGCTGTGATTTTTCGTTCGTTCTCCCGACGAGTGGCGACTCAGACCGTCAATATGACATTTCGTATGGGACCAATGCTGGGAACGCGGCAATAATTCCGTTATTTCCATACAAAATGTTTCAGCCGGCATAAATGGGAATGCCTGAACAATTTTTTAAATTCCCAGCATTGGACTTATAGGAAGAATTGTTTATATTGACGAGCTAAGCTAATTTTAATAGGAAAGCTTTGTTTTGTTAAGACTCTCCTCAGACTCCAATAACCAAAGATGGCTTTATGATTGTGTAATAACTAATAAGTGGTAATATCATTACCAAACATATAGGTACCAATTTCTTTCCCAGTAATATTAACACAGGATTAAGCATTAATTTGGCTTACTTCGGAACTAAAACAAGTCGGTGTGTATATGAGCGTCAAACTCCGAATAAGATCAAGAGCCGGCACTGACTATAAATTATTAGCAGAGTAGTTAAACTCTTAGCCATGACTATGAACCTCAATATTAGGAGACTATTAATTATTTTGGGTAGTAAATCGATAAGATGCCTGTTAAGTTATAAAAAAATTTAATCTGTCAACATATAGGTACGTTTGACATATTTTTGAAGGGGTGACTTAGCCCGTTCAAAGCAATTGTCTTACGGGTGCTTATCAAACCAATATTGGGGTACTGAATTTTTATACTAAGTTTTCAGCCCGCCGGGCAGCTAAAAACTTCAGTATGGAATTGTCTCTACTTTTCGAGTTTCGGCATTTGTCTTGTTAAAAAGTTGTTCATATTGCCGTCTAGTTAAAATTAAATTATTTCGATTATTTTTTAGATCATAATATCCATGGATAGCTTCATGACTGTGTAACAATATTATTCAAAAAACAACAATTTATTACCTAGTAATATTATTAAAGAATTAACAGCAATAATTTGGACTAACGTCGAAAGCTCGAACGAGACGGTGTGTAGGTATGAGCGTCAAACTCCGAACAAGCTCAAGAGCCGGCACCGGCTATAAATTATCAGCCGATTAGTTTAACTCTTACCCATAACTTTACTGCCTTAATATTTGGTGATTAATAATACGGTATTGGACTGATGTTGAAATTATACGAAACATGTTTCTTATGTTACTAAAATTTATTAAAAAATATTGCTAAGAACACATTATCTGATATCTATTCGTTAAGTCACCTTAACGATTCTTCAAAGTTGGGTGGGCAATATTGTTTTTAAAGTCTGAAAATATGAAATTAAATTACAAATTTGCCATTAGAAAATCCATTACATTCATAGCAACTTTAAGTAAGATGCCATAACCATAAACTAAATATTTAACACAGCTATCAAACTAAGTTATCTACACGTCACCCGCACAAAGAGCTTGCTTATGACCTCACTAATTTATAGGCATTTTAGCAAAGCGTTTTCAAAATGTCTAAAAATAAGTGACTTTGTAATTTTATATATCTGATGCAGGTTTTTATTTAGAAATGTATTATTATTACCAATGTTTTTAAATTTTAAAAACATTGGTAATAAAAATACATTTCTATTTAGGTCTCTCCACAGCATCACGAAAAAAAATTATGCAATATGCATAATATTTGCACAATTCAATCGATCTTAATATTCGTGAATAGATGTTTGAATATTATTATTTACCGAAACGTATCAATTTCTTTCCTAGTAATATCAGCACCAACTTAAGAGCATTAATTTGGCTCACGTCGGAAACTCGAGGATGTCGGTGTGTACATGAGCGTCAAACTCCGAACCATCTCCAAAACCGGCGCCGGCTATAAATTATTAGCCGAGTAGTTTAACTTAGGCATAAGAGTTGGCTCAGTATTTGGTGATTGGTATTTGGTATTTTGTGCTGATTGTTAATTATTTTCATGGCAAAACATAGCAGGCAACTTATCGATTTACTACAAAAAATCGAATGTATGAAACAAAATCGGGTTTGTTCGAACACTTATAATAAAATTAAAGAACGGGTGAACCGATTTTTATATTCTTTGGTTTGTTGGTGGATGATAACAAACCCCCAAATAGCAGAATAACTACGGAAATAATTATTTACGCTAAAAAAATAACGATACGAAGTTTACAGGTATAGCTAGTCCTAATTCTAATCCTAACTAATATTATAAATGCGAAAGTGAGTTTATTTGTTTGTTTGTTACGCTTTCACGTTGTAGCTACTGTACCGGTCATCATGAAATTTTGCATACACGTTATCTGGGGTATGGAGAAGCACATAGGGTACATTTTATCCTGGGAAAAAGTACTGTGCCCGAGGTATCGACATTGACGCGGGCGGAGCCGTGTGCGCAAGCTAGTTATAAATAATCACCAAATATTGAGGTAGTATGGCTAAGAGCTGAACTACTAGGCTAATAATTTATTATCGGCGCCGGCTCTGTAGGTTGTTCTGTGTTTGATGCTCGTGTTCACACCGCCTTGCTTGAGTAGCGACGTAAAGCCAAATTAATGCTATTAAATTGGTGGGAAAGAAATTGATATTTTGCAAATAAATGATCGCGGATTTATATAATTCCGCTCGCGAGTATGATCAATTTTTCCTATGAGCCTTACGCTGCGATCTAGAAATAACATTCGCTATTTCCATACAACTTTCCTTAGCTTTACTTAATGGTGTAAATGTTTTATTTTTTATTCGCTGTTTCTTTGATTAGGTGATTTAATCTTAAAATATTATGAATTTATTTTAAAACTTTACATCTAAGTATAACATTATATTCGCATGTTTTTTAATGTGTTTATTAGAGTAGATAGAACAAAACCGTAAAGTCAACGTGCGTAAAATGTATTGCCACTTAAAATTAATAAACGGAAAGCTTAGCCATTACTGTATAGTACACAAAAAGTACATATATGTACGTATCGTACGTAGCCCTTAATTGCGATACAGTAAAAGGGGCATGCAAACACAGTGCTCCAATAAACTATTCAGATGAACTGACACCATCAAAAGCTGTTTACCTCTGTACCCACGAGCTCAAAGCCATTTGTAGATTAGATTAAGAATGTTGATTTTGGAAAACACTTGCATATCGCATTCTGATCATAAATCCCACCTGCAATCATGTTTCTTACAGGCAGCCCACAGAACAATAAATAAAGCATAGACTCTCGACCTTATGTCACGTTTGACGAAAAAGAGGGTCTAGATGTAAGTAGGTTAGGATTCAAATATCTGTTAAATAATGCCCGTTCCCTTTATTAACAACTCTTCCAAACTGGTCTAGGAGAAAAGAAAAAAGTATAATGTGCAAGTGGCGTCTTTTTCAGCGCAGAATTCAGAAACTGATCAATATAAAGAGCGAAAATCTAAAGTATCATGCTAATAGGCAATGCGGATAGTGATACATCCTTATTTTTTTTTTATGTTATATGACGGCAAACGAGCAAGCGTGTCACCTGATGGTAAGTGACCACCGCCGCCCATGGATAACTGCAACACCAGGGTGTAGCAGATGCGTTGTCGGCCTTTCAAGGAGTTGGGGAGGAAGGAAATGGGGAGGAGAGGGGGAAGGATGGGCCTCCGGCTCTCTCATTCACCGATCGAAGCATAGAAGCGGTAAAGCTTCTACTCAGACGGAGATTTTCTATGAGAGTGTGGTACTTTCCCGGACGAGCCGGCCCATTCATGCCACCAGCAATTCATTTTGCCGGTAGCGTGGCTCTACCACGACTATATTTTACTTTTATAGTGGCTCTGTGAGCTGTAGACCTCGCGAGTCTTATAACAGCGAACTCACGTGGGCTAAAGCGCCAATGGCGCTCAGGTCATGAGAGCCATGGTGCGGCATTTAATAAAATCTATATAATTATCGAATCTGCTCACAAAACTGAGAAACTTGGCTGAGAAATAAGACCCGTAAAGGAGAAGGAATAGTCGGATAGCGGGCAGGCGGACATTTGAAAGAATTTTTGCCCAAGCTGAAACGGATGTGCTTTGCTCGCGACTTGTGGTCGCTAAGTCAATAATTCCGTTTTGTCCACCACGCTCCACGCTAAAGGTGGATTTGTGCCTTATAGACTTAGGTTCTATTTACCCCGTTACTTATAAAGACGTGATGAATATGTATGTGTGACAAAAATCTTCATTTACCAAATACCATACTAATAAATATTTATTCCGGATCAAAAATAGCAGCGACAGCGCGAATACAGAAAAGCAAAGCGCGCGCATATAGGGCGTTATTGCCCAAATTAACGTTGCGTCGCGCTCGGCTGCAACTGCATCAGAATCAGAGCGTGGTATTCATTACGCAATATTTTCCCCCCGGAGGTATGGCGATGAAGCGTGTATGGAGAGGAAAAACGGAACTTCGTTTCACAAACAAAGCGCTGGGCTGAAAGGGGCCTCTGAAAAACATTTTCATTGTGTCTGCGAGTCGCTCGATTTTTAATCTGCCAGCCTCTGTAAGTGTATTGTGGGCTTTGAATTCGTGACTTACTGCCAGTAAATCGTCTATCATCAGTTATAAGAGATGGGACAAACAGTCGCGTGATATTTTTGTAGGTGCCTAGCAAGAGATATGTTGCTTTGGCGAATTAATGTTAGTGAACTTATCTTAGCAGCATATTACAAACGCTTAAAAAATATTACAAGGGTATTTTTCATATTTAAGAAACTTTCAGAGTAGAGAAATTACTTGCTGTCACCCGCGCCTCCGCGTTATGTAAATCCTTCAGGAACAGTTCTTTTTTCTGGATGAAATGGCATAATGGCATCATTTTTAATCCCCCGAGAATTTCGTCAAATTAAACTGATCGTCATAACTTTGTATGTAGCAAAGTTATGACGATCTGTTTAGTAGGTATTTAAATAAACAAACAAATTTTATTTAAACGCACTTGCGTATAGCATTTTAACTCAGATTAGGATTATGTATTTCAAAAAAGAAGAAGAAGTTTTGACTCCGTAGGTTATGTACAAGTATAACTTAATGGTTTCTAATTAATGTTTTCGCGATTAGTAAACAATTTAATTAAATCACTTAATACGGTTTTATCGCGTTTTTTCCATTATTTTTATACCTAATGTTATGAATTGGGTGTGTGTGAGGATGACTGATTACACAAACACTGTACATTTTTCACTACTTTTACAATGGTTGGCACTGTTTATTTATATTTAAATAATATTAGATTGCACGGACACTATGAAGTAGAGCACAAACGGAAGAGAGCGAGAGCGAGACAGCAATATATTTTTTAATTTATTAGAATACTAAACACCTAAAGTTTCGAAAACTTTTCATGTTCGCAGGTAGACTAAGTTGACATTTGTCTTTTCTGTTATAATAACAATGCAAAATTACCGCTTACAATATTTATTGATAACGGTCCGGATTTACGCAGTATTGGCTCACAGTGTCTGAAGGTCTTGCGGTCTTGTAATGAGCTTAAGATTTTATTAAATTTATCACACGATCCCAAGCTCGTGGTCATGCTAATGCTAACTGTCCTCTCTATTGAAATGAGGGTGCTTTTTTAATTTGAAAAGCGTCACGAAACATTCTTGGAATGTATCTGGGGGCACGGCCGTGCCCCCACCAAGTCGAGCAAAAAAGCGTCACGGCCGTACCATCCTTTTCTCGAAGCAATTCAGACCATTTTCGACCCCCTGTAACTTCGTTGTGGATAAAACTAGAAGACTGAAACGGCCGTACCATCCTTTTCTCGAAGCAATTCAGACCATTTTCGACCCCCTGTAACTTCGTTGTGGATAAAACTAGAAGACTGAAATTTTCAGTAACCATGCAGGCATTGTAAAGACTCGTATATTTCAAATTTCATTCAATTTGAACCAGTATTTTAAGAATTATAACGGGTCAAATTTCCTAATTTTGTCACTCACTGACTCACCGATCATCAAAATTCTAAGGCACTTCTAGCAGACCTAGAAGCTTCAAATTTGGAATATAAGTAGTGTTTGGTATATGAATCAAGGAAAAACTAAAAAATCTAGAAAAGACCGCAAAGAAAATTAAGCCCATACAGCCAAGTCTTCAGTTTGGCTTTATTCGTAACGATGTTTTATACGGCAGTTATTATTATGCGTGCGAAGCCGCGGGTTTAAGCTAGTCCCATATAAATATAGGCGCATGGTAGTGCCCCTGCCAAATCGAGCAAAAAATGGGTATTACCGTCATGAAAACACGTGTATTAAATTATTTATTAATGCAAAAAACGTACCTACGTGCGTATTCGTACTTATTACGAGTGCGTAAGGTTGTATAATTATATACCACGCGCTGCGATGCTAGCGAGTGAGCGCGGGCCGTTACTACGCGCTGCGCGGTGCTAGCGCGAGGGCGCGGGGCGGGGACAGTGGCGGGGCGCGCGGAAAGGTGAATGTCGCCGAGCGAGCAGCAGCCGCGCTCATACGCGCGAGCGACCCAATGCTGTTCGGATGTGCACAGAATTCTTACCTATAAGTTTGCGATTTTCATTGATAATTTCGATTGCTATATTAGTTTGACGACTAAAGGCTACTCTCATTGGTTTACTGATGATTATAACTATACATAAAAGTCAAGGACTAAGTCTACATAATGCACTGATGGATATCGGTTCTACAGTATTCACATCCGGTCAAGCTTACGTGGCACTTTCGAGAGTTACAAGTCTGGGCGGTTTACATCTAATTAATGTCGACTTTGGAAGTGTTAAAGCGCAGGAATCCTCAATTTGTGAATACAACAGACTAAGAAGCATTTACCGTCCAGATTTGACAAAAATTGTAACATCAAAGCCTCCTAGAAAAACGCATAGAGACAGGGAGTGGGCTCTTAGAAAAACTGTAGCTGAAGCTCAAGAAGTAGTACCGGAAAAGAGAAAACGGAAGGCTACCTACAAAAATAAGAAAAGTTCATAAGTCAGAGAGAGGGCTTTAAGAAAATTCGTTGCTGGTAGATATACATATATACAATAAGTAGAAGGTACCGAAAAGGAAAAAAGTAGAACTGTCTACAAAATACAAAAAGAAATGAGATCCCATCAAAAACAATACTTGTCAAAAAAACCAAGTCTCGCAACTCAGTTGTTCTGCGGTAAAAAGTTGTGAGATCCATGTAATACCAAGCTGGTTATTAATTTATTCAGTCTCTACTTAAGCGACTTTCTGTCTTAATACGTCCAGTCTCTAAGACCACGATCGTGGTCCATAACAATTGAAAATCAATTGTGTCTGGAATCTCCGTACTCGAAGCATTAAGTTGTTACGTAATAATTAACAGCATCTTATAGTGACGCATATCAATATTAAAATCCTTTAATGTTTTATATAAATATATTGAGACTTGGCCATCGCCTGAAAACACGTGTAAATTCAATCGCCTGAAAACACATGTAAATTCAATTATTTAGTGCGATGGCCAAGTCTCGATATATTTATATAAAACATTATCGTATGGTCGTAAAACGACATTATACTTATTTCTTTTTATAACTTTAGTTTTGTGCGGTGACGCGTTGGGATTCTAGGGAAATAGGAATATATCTTATGAGATTTATGTATCTACACGCAGTAGGACCGGAAATAACAGCCGTAATATTTTCTATTTATTTTAAAGCAAGTCGCAAGGTAATATGAAAAAATGGGTCAAATACAAATGAGGTGTAGCTTTTAGTAAACAATAAATGTCTTCGTTTGTGTCAAACAACTGGCTTTTACCAAGAGTTTATCCGTGTAATACATAGCCTTTGTGCTATTTTATTAACAAATAAAATAGCTATGTATTACATTTTAAAGTTTCGTCAAAACCCATCTACGTGAAGAACTACATTTAATATTTTTAAGTGTTTATGTTTTGCATTCACAATGCTATTTGAATATACTCTAAGAAGAGAACTACATTTAAGTTAGATGTTAATGGTTTGCGCAACTGTACGACACTGATTGTTATTTTTGTATATGCGAATACTTTGATGATATTCAGACAATCTGTTGGTAGGGTGAATATTTTAGCTTCCACACAACCGCAGTAGTCTATAAAAAAGGCGTCGGTAATCTAAAGAAAATAAAACCAACCCAATCAATTTACATACACCAATACATCGTAGGTAGGTTCTAGGCCCAAGAACTTGTCCAGCATTATCTGGCCTATATCTTATCAAAATGCCCTCATTTCTCTACGTTTTGTGAAGTTAGGGAGGGTCTCTGCTTTGGTCGGTTATGTGTGAAAGACAGAGGATCTTGTATGTATTATTCATTGCGTTTAAGACAAGGACGCTGTGACGGTTCGCGTCGGGGGAAGTCATGCATCGAAGGCTATCTGTTGAGTTTATGTATGACACTTGTTTTATTGTTTGTTTCAAACAATATGTAGGTAACAAAATGTAAAGACGTGGCGTGACGCTGTTTGTGACGTATTTCTATATATTTTGATAGTCAAGATAACGAATTCTGTGGCTCAGTTGGAACGCATAAGCGCCATTGAATTGCAGGTCCCGGGTTGATCCCAGGTCAGGTCAAGATGGGTAAAAACAAGATGGATCTTTTTCGGATTGGCCTGGTTCATGGATGTTTATCTATGTATGTATCTATAATAAAATATAGTATCATTGTGTTAGTATCGTATCCTACGACATAGTGTACAACTAACATTAGGGCTAGCTCAGTCTGTGTTGTTCCTCCCTATATATTTATTTATTCGTTTCCGTTGCATGTGTAAACAGATTCATTATTTACATCCAATTAATTTTGAATTTGGTAGGACGTCTATAACCACGGACGGTCAAGATGCTTCTAAATGACTGACCGAGCACGAAGCGCGAGCGAAGCGTCTCCGTTTCAGCTTGGGAAAAAATTCGTTCGTATGTCCCGCTGTCCGGCTGTTTCTCCTCGCATTTCTCAACCGTAATTTTTTGTGATACTGGTCAAAAAACATAGAATATTTTTATCGATTCAATTATGTTTTTTTTTTTAAATAACTTAATGGTACAATGGACCTAGTGCCATTGCGTTATATGGCGGTTAAAACCATTGTGAATTTACTATGATTTTTTAACGGTTAAAACCATTGTGAAATTAAAAAAGTAAAAGTACGTGCTGTGATACGAGTAAGTCTCTCGAGGTCTACAGCTCACAGATCCACAAGTGATGTATCATATATTATGTTGGTTAGTTTACGAAATACTATAAACAAACAAACATACATAGCGGCCAATATCGTAACTCGCCGTAGTCGGGTGAAAGTTGTGGAGTTATCAGAAGTTTAGACCTAGCAAAATTGACCTGTCAATCCGAATACGTTTTCATGCAGTTTGGAGTAGAGACCCTTGGTCCGTCCTCTGGTAAAAGAGCTGGGTAAGAGCCTCGCTGAAACGACAGAGGACCGAAGAGCTGGCAGTTTCCTCGCACAGCGCATTAGCTTTGCGATTCAGCGAGAAAATGCTTCCAGCATCTTCGGGACAGTGCCGGATTCCCCAATTTTTGTAGATATTTTGAGTTAGTTTAGTTTGTTTAGTTTTATTTAATAATACGTTTTTAGATTAAATTTAGAGAGGGTCGTGCTCCTGTAGTGGAGACTAAAAAGGACCTGATGATGATGATGAGATTAAATTTTAGTGTTTAAGTTTTTTATCAAGAATTACATGAAATAAGAAGCAAACACCTTTTATGTGTGATAGTAACACATGTACAGAGGTTTATGCGTATCTTTCTTCTTGTAATATGATTACATAAATCCTGTCTACTATATTGTCTGCCAAGTCTAGTTTTACGGGTAGTATATTTCGCTAAGACGGAGCGGAATACGTAGTGAAATTGGAAAGGTACCTCGTGTTAGGTTTTATGCAGCGCGATAGACATTTTATTTGTTTCTGTTATTTACACTGATTCTAAATAGACGGTATTTGTTGCCAGGTTTACATTCATAAGAGACGTCTCTTTATAATACTAGCGGCCTGCCCCGGCTTCGCTCGGGTAGATTATAGTGATTTAACAAAAAATATAAATTATTAATTTTAACACAGTCTTGGCAGACTTTGCATGCTTAGCGCACTCGATCAAGTCTGTTTTTGACAAAACAAATAAATTCATAACAACAACCTACAAATAGATACATATACAATACAGACACATAAATCTACACCTATCTATAACACCCCTCTTTTTGGTCGGTCTTCATAAAAAAATAGCTTCTAATATATTTATTTTTTGACATTGACTACTCTCCCGCACCCCGATGACGCCCATATCGCATGGTGCTGCCTAGCTAGCCGAGCGGGGTGCGGGCAGTGGTGAGCGCGAACTTCGAGACATCAAGACATGGTCGCTGAATTAACAAAGATTTAAAAGTGAAAATCTTTACGTTGCATCAAGAAGAATATACTATAGTAATATAATAATGCGAGGTGTATAAGCTGCTTTTCTTTCAACTACTACAATAAAAGTAGGCATGTGAAAAATAAAAGTGAAGATAAATTATAATTAGATAAAATTTGTTGTTTACATTCCTGTCTTTTATTCTTTATGGTCAGTATTTTTTAGGAAAGCAATACACAATTACACATGTCACTACACAGGCTACTCCATACGGCCGTCAGGTTGGCTAACCTTTTTTGTGACATGTGACACTTATGGTCCCGCGATTTGAGAAAAAAACTAAACAAGGCAGTAAAGGAATTTCATAATTTTTTTTTGCTCTAGAGCAGCAAAGTTCCCCTTTCTTCTGAATATATAGTGCAGAAATGATAGAATTGCAGCGTAGTTGGAAGAAAAAATAATTCTAAACCTAAAAATGCTTTCTTATCAAATATTGTAATCCACGAATAAGTAATACTTATATGTAGATTGTAATGGATAATCAACATTCAGGCTTTTTATATGATTACCGCGTTCTAATTCCATTACATAAGTTACAACATGTTACAATCTAGTGACAAGAAAAGCCGCAACAGCAACATAGTTACTGACGCTGGAACGATAAAATTGTGGTGAAGTGCACTACAGTTATTACGTTCTATATGTAATTTATTTCCACTCAAATATGCTGTGAGTTCGTGGCTTGGTGAACACATAATTAAATACAGCTTCTAAATTTACTTCACTTTAATTTTCCACTGAAATTCAAATGAAATATTTTCATCAGCAAGCAAGTAAAAAAACAATTACCTAAATTAAAACATTTATAACTTTTAAGAAACATATTCTCTGGCACTTCTACTTGGAAATTTATGAATAAAACATCTCGTCCTTGGCTTGGGACGACTATCTGTCTTCTGTACCGGTACATTCTGTGTTATTGTACTGTTCATTCCTTCCCTAAAGAGCCATTTTAAGGGTTTAAGTATATTGTCACTATTTTGCATTATTGTTTTCGTGGGACTACTTCGTTCGGATATAGATAGGTAAATGAAATAACTTATTTCACTTACCTAACTAATAAATAAGCCTTTATTTAGCCTTTGTAATTAATTACAATTTATATTCTGCTCTTCTTAAGAATATTTACTTCCATGCTGGTCTGGGAGAAAAGAAAAGACGTAGAATGTGCCAGCTGCTTCTCTTCCTGTGCAGATCTTAAAAGCCGCGAAAATCTGCGGAATTATGTCAATAGGCGATGTGGCTAGCAACCCAACACTATTTTTGATTCCGTTTTCCCCATCTATACGCCCGCCTAAATGCTAAATGTGGCCATAAGGTCTAATAGACCTAGGCTCTGTCTACCCCGCAAGGGAAAAAGACATGATACTATGTATATATGTACGTTGAGAATATTATCCGTTATCTTAGAATATTATTTCTCTTTCTAGGCTGCTGACGTTGTGTCTAAAGGCCTTTCGCTTGTAATACGCGAGCCCCTAAACATATTACAGCTTTAATGTTGTAACAATGACCTGGACTTGACAAAAGTAAATTTGGGGAATAACCGCGCACATAGTATTTTCAAACAAGCTTTAGAGATACACGTCTAAACAGACAACCAGTTAGATACCTTCAGGAATGCAAGAGCAGCTAAATTTAAAACGGACGATACTTTTACATGATGAGGGTGGAAGAGAGATAGGTGCGTCACAAGCTCAACGCTTCTAAACGCTTCTTCTAAGGCCGATCGTACCTCTCTATCGCTTGCACACGGAATATTGATACTTTGGTTCAATCCATACTTCCATTATCTATACATATAATAAAACAGTAAAAAAATTTTGTCTGTACATTTAGAATTTTTGACTGAAATGGATAGAGGGACACTTAAAAAGAATAATAGAAAGCAAAAAATTTTTTTTCGAATTTCTTGTCTGTCTGTCTGTCTGTCTGTCTGTCTGTATGTATGATCACGATTATCTCCGAAAATACTGAACCGATTTAATTCAAACTTTCACCAATTGCTTTGTTTTAACCCAGCAAAACATTTAAAGTTTGTTTCATCAAAATCGGTTCATTAAAAAAAAAAGTTATCGTCATTTGAATGAACTCAAGGCATTAGTTTGCCTGCAAATATGCACGGTGAATTTTTTATCGTTTTGGACCCTTAAAGGGGTGACTCAGACCATCAAAATGAACAACTTTTCCTATGAGAACAATGGTGGGAAGTCAAAATAAAATTCGACATTCCCATACAAACTGGCCGGGCGGCGGGACTCTTTTGTATGGAAATGACGAAATTTTTTTTGAGTGCCCGTCATTGGTCCCATAGAAAAAGTTGTTCATATTGATGACCTGAGTCACCCCTTTAATGGTCCAAACTGTTCCTGAGGGATGGACACTAACGGCGGCGGCGTAGCCGCGGGCAAACGGCAAACCTGACTTATATATCAACGCAACCAAAACTGCTGCGCCTAGAAACTTGAAATTTGGTACAGGGGTTCTTTTAATGATGTGAGTGAGCTCTAAGAAAGTATTTTTAAGAAATTTAACTTCTAAAGGGGGTAAAATTTATATGGAATTTTCTCATTTTTAGACTTAGAAGTATTAAAGTAGGTATATAAGTTCTAGATTAAAATTAAAAAAAATGTAGGTAGATGAAATTTGCTAAATTCCCCCTTAAGGGGTAAAATGGGGGTGGTTGGGTGGTATAAACTTTGTATGGAAATTTTCTTATTTCTGGACTTAGACGTATGAAAATAAGTATATAAGTTCTAGGTTACAATTAAAAATATCTGTGTAGGTAAAATGGACGATATTTTCCCCTGTACCTGTACAGGGGAAAATATCGTCCATTTTACCGGAATATTTTTTAAAATAGCGGGGTCAAGATTGTATAGGAATTTACTCATTTTTAGACTTAGCAGTATGAAAATATGTAAATAAGTTCACGATTACAATTGAAAAAGATCTGTGTAGGTTAACTGGAAAAAATCCCCCAGAAGGGGGGTAAAGTTTGTTTGGAAATTTTCAAATTTCTGGACTATGAAGTATGAAAATAAATAGGTATGTAAGTTCTCGATTACAATTAAAAAAGATATATGTGGGGGAAATGGACTGAATTCACTCCTAAAGGGGTAAAATGGGTGGGTAAAGGTTTTATGGAAATTTTCTAATTTCTGGACTTTGAAGTATAAATAATATCCATACTTCCATACTAATACTAATATTATAAATGCTAAAGTAATTCTATCTGTCGTTTTTTTACGCTAAATTTGGTATGGAGGTGTGAGGCCCGGGGAAGGACATAGAGTATGTTTGATTCCGGGAAATTTTACTGTTCCCGGGGGATCGACACTAACGCGGGCGGAGCCGCGGGCAACAGCTAGTTAGTATTATAAATTCGAAATGTCTGCCTTTACTTCTTCATGCTTCAACCACTGAGCCGATTTAGATGTTTAAGGATAGGGAAGACATTCAATACCTTTCATCCCGGAAAAAAGTACTGTTCCCGGGTGATCGACGTTCATGCATGCAAAAGCTGGTTTAATATAAATCTCTTTGGGTTAAAATGACTTTTTAGGGTTCCATACCCAAAGGGTAAAAACGGGACCCTATTAATTTCGCTCCGCTGTCCGTCTGCCTGTCTGTCTGTCTCTCTGTCCGTCTATCACCAGGCTGTATCTCATGAACCGTGATAATTAGACAGTTGAAATTTTCACAGATGATGTATTTCTGTTGCCGCTATAGCAACAAATACTAAAACATAGGATAAAATAAATATTTAAGGGGGCTCCGATACAACAAACGTGATTTTTTTGATATTTTTATGCTCGATATTGATAACGGTAACGGGTAGACGCTTGAAATATTCACACAATATTTAATTATACATATACTTTAAATATATATAATTAATTCAAAATAAAATAAATATTAAAGGGGGTTTCCATACAAAAGACATGATTTTTTTGCCGTTTTTATAGATAACGGTACGGAACCCTTCGTGCGCGAGTTGACTCGCACTTGGCCGATTTTTAATATACACATGTCTAAAATGTTTGTTCTTTTTCTTTGATTTTATTTATTATGGTTAATTTGGTAACAAACGAATCAACCAACTTATCCTCATAACTTTCTTAAAAACCTTAAGAATCCCTTAATGATTTAAGGCAGCTTTATTTTTAACACCTTTGTGCTTCTTGATAGATATTTATTAGCGTTGAGAGAGGTTCAGCCCGGGACGGGGTAATTTACGGCGGGACAATCTTATTTACGATTAAATAAAATAAGGTGATTCGCTTTATACGTCGAAATCAGACCGTTTTGATTGGCAAGGGGTATAAATATTACATGATATCATGAATTGAAAAGATCTGTTGTTATTATTTTTTATCACGTGGGTGTTTGTCGCTAAATGAAAAAATTGAAACAATGCACACACACGAAAGAGGAACACGTTACACGATAATATTATAAAGTAGCGTTTTTTTATAGTCCGTTTGTCTGTCAATATTTTTTTTGACGTGATGCTTCTAAATCCATGAACGCCGGTTGCACGCACGAAAAAGTGTCACGTTCCGTGTGCAAGCGAGGGCACGTAACAAGAAACGTACGATCGGCCTGAGTGTTCGGCTTGTGACACATCTATCTCTCTTCCACTTGCTTGCTGATTCAAATTTTTTTGTTTACACCTATGCCAGCTAAGAAGACATATTGAATACATAGTCTAGCTAGATAATACTTATTAATAGATTGTAGCAAAGTTCCATGACTGATGTGCGAGCTGGGAGTTCACCAAATTGATGGATCATCAACGACAGCTCTGCATACATCTGATCAATTATCTATCGACGGAGTTGAGACGGCAAGCATGTCTGCATTTATGGACTTATGTTTATACATTCGTAGATCTACTAAATAAATTTCATACAAGTAAAAAAAACAGCATATTTCTACCCAAAGTAGTTTGTATCAGACAAGCTTTAAAATATTAAGCTAACTATTAAGCAAAGCTAGAGTTTTGTAAAATAGATTCGGGTTATATAGTTTACGACGATGCTCTCTGGGCTGCAACCCTCAAATGGAACTGGGTGACACTTGGCACGATAAACGATGGTGGGTGGAGTAAGGCTGTCACCGAGTGGTAACTCAGAAATGGGAAATCTAGTGTTGGACGTCCGGTAGCTAAGAGGGTTGACGACGTAAGGTAAATTGTTGAAAGAACTAGATTGCGATGGCTCGAGACAGGGAGGAATAGCGCAGACAAAATTAAGCTTATACCCAGCAGCTGGTCGTAGAAAGCTGATGATGATGTGTCGGGCTACGAAGCAGCACAGCTGCTAATATAACCATAGATAAACGTAATAACACACTGTAAAAGGAGATGACAAAGGTGTTTGCAAACGACTCGTTATTTTTGCCAAAAATATGAGTGCGTTTCCTTCTAACATAGTCAAGGGGATAAATAATATATCGATGACTTATGGGTCAACGCAGACACACTTTTTGTACGATTTAAATTCCTTCCTGAAAATTCCTTCTATCAGTCTTCTGACTACCTCCGTGGCGCAGCGGTTAACACGCCAGCCTGCGACACGGAGTTACCGGGTTCGATCCCCGGCCAGGCCAAGATGGAAAATGATCTTTTTCAGATGTGTATCTATATATGTATTTGTTATAAAAATATAGTATCGTTGAGTTAGTATCCCATAACAGAAGTCTCGAACTTACTTTGGGGCTAGCTCAATCTGTGTGATTTGTCCGTATATATTTATTTATTCTATCTCAAGATACTAGTCTGTTTAAGGTAAGTTAAGAAGATAAATAAAGGCTTTATTCTTGTTGATGCTACTACTTCTTAGTTACGAGAGTAAAGCAGCTGACTCATTATTAATAGCTCCCAAAAAGTTTCATAAAGCTTACTATCCAAAAAATAACAGACGAACTCCTAAAAACTCCTGGAAATTCGAACAAATCGGACATCCCCGATGAGATATAAAAAGCGAGCATTCCAAAGGGAAAAATAAAGTCTATCGATGCTAAAACATTCGCTTTAACGCTATGAACAGTTGTTCTCATCAACTTTGTTCAATAATGGCCGGACGGAGTTTATCCGGCGGCCGGGAGCCGGGCGGCCGTCCGGTTTCTGCATTACATCCTTTTTTTCCATTAGCTGCTCTCTTATTTGCTCGCAGCTGAATCTATAGCTGATAAAACGGCTCTCGTCCATTAGGATTACTGGCTATTGTTGTGTTATATTCACCCTTTCAGTGCATGGAGTGCATAAATGGCTTACTTAACGCGGCTTACCGCACGCTGAAGCGAAACACAAACGCATATATTGCGTCCTTGGTATATCGGTTTTCGTTTTTGTATTATTTGTAGTTGAATGCTTAACGATTTTGAATAAATAAGCCGTTATTTGCGAAACGTTATTTTACAATAAAAAATATTTAAAATCTTCCCTTCGCTCGGTGTGCCTCACGGCAAAAGCCTCCTCCAAGATTTCCATTGTTTCCTAGCTACCACCCGTAGCCGAAAGGGACCTAAGGTCCTTTTTAGGTCGTCTTCCCATTTTAACACTTTAAGGCATCGGCTCCTAGAGCCATCTTTTGAGTACTAAACTGTCACCTGTTGGCTCCATCCATACTATAATATTATAAATGCGAAAGTAACTGTCTGCCTTCTTTTCACGCTTTAACCATTAAACCAATTTGGATGAAGTTTGGTATGCAAGTAGTTTGAGGCCCGAGGAAGGACATAAGGACATAGGGTACTTTTTATTCCGGCGAATTTTAATGTTCCTGTGGGATCGACACTAACGCGGGCGGAGCCGTGGGCATTCATATTTGTAACGAAGCATATGCCCTGTCCATCTCCACTGGAGCTGATTAATACGTAGTAAGACATCTGTTGTTTTTGTTTTATTTCTAATGGTGTGCTCCTGACTTTGTCCTTTAGTTTTAGTCCTAGCATACTCCTCTCCATGGCTTTCTGGCATTTTGCAAGTTTGTCCCTATGCCTTTTATTCAAAGCCCAGGTTTCGCAACCATATGTCATACAGGGGTGGATATGTATCAAGAGTTTTTTTCTTGATTATTATGCCTAGTTCCTTGTTTTTCATAATTTCTTTCAAAGCCCAATATTTTCTCCATCCAGTAACAATTTTTTTGTCTATTTCTTTGGTCAGTTGATCATTGGGTGATATAATTTGGCCCGACAGATATATTTCATTCGATATTTAAGTTTTTTTCCATCTATGCTTATGTCTGCACCTACGGAGTTTGGCTTATTCGAGTTCATTTCCAATTCTACCTCCCTGCTCTTGTCTGATTTTGAAATAGATAGAGCTAAATGTACAGGCACGCAAGCAATCGACATAGGATGAAACACATAGTATGTGTGCTCGCATAGTATGAGCTTTGTAGGAATGTCCCGCGATAACTTTCTAACTTATGTTTCAACTAATATTTATGGCAATCTAGCATGTTAAGTATTAAAAATAACTAATTCATGTATGAGAATGTATGTAACGCTTTATTAAATAAAATTTGGAATGCATTTAGGTAATATGAAAAAAAAAACAGGGTCGTTGCGCATCTAAATCACTCCAGTTGTTTAGAGATATTTAAATAAATGTTAACATGGTTCAAGTTCACGGCAAATCTTCTTCACGACATCTTACCTATGCTACTTAAAGTTCTTGAACGAATAATAAATAGGTAAGGTTGCTATTGAAGAGTGCGTATTTACGAAGCGTCAATAGAGAAGAGCCATATTGTACACTCTACGTGTTCTCTTTTCTCCACGCCAGCGTAATAGTAAGATTAGATTGAATTCAAATGTGTATCTCTCTACTGAAAGATAAATAAGATGTTAATAAAATATTCTCACCCTATTTGGCTGATTGCTTAAGCTTCATGAATTGTTTACGGAAGCGGCGTAATAACCGTTATTCCAAACATGGCTTTATGTCGCGGGATCATGACACCCCAACCCACTCCAACTGACCTTACTAGAAAAAATCAGGCTCCTCCTGCGATAAGGTTACCACTCCCAGCCTGAAAAACCGCAAAGTGATCACATCTCACAATATGTAAATACTTTGCATCTCAACCTGATATTTTGGGAAACTAAGGAAACTAAACCACAAATGACTAAGGAACAGCCGTTACTTCAGTTAGTCGAACCATTAAACGCAAGACTTAAAACTTGGTACTTAGTTAATAAGGTACCAAGTATTTAGTTTTGATAGATTTATGAGTGTAGTTTTATTCCTTCATCACTTGAAAAGTGTTGGGCGTATTTCATCACTGCTCGCAATTTGGGGCGTCAAAATGTATGAAACCCAGATGGCGTAAAGCAAAATACGCTACTGTTCACAGGCAGTTACCATAATAAATGACCAGCTACCAACCGGACGCAACCCTTTGTTTTAAATATTCACCATGGTTTCGACTGTCTTCATTGAAATTGGGTTGGATTATGAATATTGTTGTTTATGGTACGATCTTGAAATTATGGAAGCAGAGCAATGAAAGATAGCTTAATGTTTATGCAAAAATATTTCAAGTTATTTGGTTTTAAGTGAATATTTTTAATGACTGAGTTTATCGATCTTTATTTTATATGTTTGGAAACCTTTTTTCACAGATAATTTTAGTAAGTCCGTGGTTTCTCTAACCAAATAAACGCACACAATCGTCCAAAATAATTACATAATGACATACAAAGCACTTCTATTAAATACATACATACTATCTCGTCTTTTTCCGTTGCGGGGTAGACAGAGCCTAAGTTTATAAGACCTTATGGCCACATTAAGCATTTTGGTGGGCGTATAGATGGAAAACGGAAACAAAATAGTGACGGGTTGCTAGCCGCATCGCCTATTGACATGATTCCGCAGATTTTCGCCCATTGCCTCGATCGGCTTTTATGATCTGCTCGGTAAGAGCAGCAGCTGACACACTCTATGTTTTTTCTTTTCTCCCAGACCAGCATGAAAAAGTCTATTAAATATACTACAAAATTAAAGAATCGGCCACAACACGCTTAATTGTTGTTGCACTGGTAGCGAAACGTCAATTGTCGGGTAGTCACTCGGCAACTCATTTAATTTACTTGCTCTGCAGACTTTTCTCTACCTAAGCTCCTCTCTTTCTAAGCTTAGGTGCAGCTCAGTGGCTCAAGAAGTCATTTCACACTCGTGAAATGACTTTTTGAGCCACTTAATTGCACACTTGGCATACCTCCGCTTTTTCTTTTCTTTTGTGAACTGCTTACCTATTTTTTTATTCGTTGCAAATTTGCAATAGAGCGCAGCATAATATCAGTATCGATCAGGGACAAACTCATTAAAAGTTTTATTACACTGCTATTTTTCCAATAGTTCACTGTGTATCGACTAGTAAACGAGTACCATAAGTTTCTCTGTGAGCAGTAAGTTATTTGTGTCTGAGAATTATCTACCATTTTCTGAAACATATTATGCTTTATTATTTTTTATTAATTCGTCCTATTAATCACTTATTGACTCATTGATAGCTAAGATATCGTCGGTGTAATTGTGTAGAAAGAAATGCATTACTTTTGCCAAAATAGTCACCGTGGGGACTTTTTTGACAGAAATAATGAAGTGGTTTGCAATTATTTTCTCCATTTCACATACAAGTGAATAAATGCAGATTTCCTCACGATCTTTACCTTCATTGGAAGCAAGTAGTGGTCGATGAAAATGACCGGACTTGTGTTAGATTGGACTAGAAACTCAGATGTATGGACCAGGCCGGGTAGGGTTTAAGCTCGCGATCTTTCTTTTGGGGATTCCTGGTGGACTTGTACTCTATAAAGGATTTGGCGAGCTCCGAGGCGCGATGGTCAACACGCCAGCCACGCGAGTTGCGACACGAGGGTGCCCGGGTTTGATCCCCGGTCAGGTCATGATGGAAAACGATCTTTTTCAGATTGACTTGGGTCTTCTTGGATGTTTATCTAGGTATCTATTATAAAATATAGTATCGTTATATTGTGTGATATGTCCCTATATATTTATTATTATTATTTATACAAGATGGCATGAAAGATAGAAAAACTGCCTATAATAGGTATTAGATCAACGTACTGGTGATTTTTTTATGTACCGCTATTTATTTGTCTGAAAAAGAGCTTCTCTTAAAAATTCGTGGTCATTACAGTTTTTTTTTTTTAATCTTGGAGATAGCATAGTTCCAACTACCCCAAACCCATTGTAATAAAAACCATACTAATGCCCCGAAACCAGAATAATGTATTCTGAAAATCAGTTTGTTAGTTTGATACGCCTTATCTACGTTTCGTTTGCTTAAACATTAGCATAGGTAGGTACAGAAGGGACATAATGTAATAGCAAATAACACGAACCTACAAGCAAAATCTAGCATATTATATTTTCTTTGAACTTTAACGCCGGGCGTTTCACATTGTAATGTCGCTATTTAGGAAATACTCAGCGACCCGTGACGTCACAAGGCTCGCCGCCAATTTCACGAGCAATATCATTGAATAGTGTAAGAAGGCTCTGTGCACGCCATGTATTTGGGGCAACCCCTATTCAGCAGGCCGGCACGAGTGGATAATACACGACGGTGAACTGTATAGGTTTCGTATATTGATAGAAATGTGTATGTATGTTTGTTTAGTGTTACCGATATAATGTTAGAACTGCTTGTCTTACAGAGTATTTGCGAATCAAATCATCATTATCATAGGCGAGCTCCGTAGTCAACACGCCAGCCTGCGACACGAGGGCCCCGGGTTCGATCCCCGGTCAGGTCAAGATGGAAAATGGCCTTTTACAGATTGTCCTAGTCCTGGATGTTTATCTATATATGTATTTGTTATAAAATATAGTATCGTTGAGTTAGTATCCCATAACACAAGTCTCGAACTTACTTTGGGGCTAGCTCAATCTGTGTGATTTGTCCGTATATATTTATTTATTTTTACTGTCATCGTCATCAATACAGCCATAAAAAGTCCACTACTGGACAAAGGCCTCTGGTAAGGATTGTTTTTCCATGGTACGATATTGCCATACTCACCACGCTTGGAAGGCGGATTGGCGAGTGCAGTTTCTCAATTTGGCTTCTTACACTTCTGACACTGCTGCGCATCGAAAGCACTTTTGATCTGGGAAAAGAATAGATTTTTTTTGTATTTGGGAAGGGAATGGAGGTATTAGGATGCTATTCACTCGGATAATTAGGGGAAAAAGCCAGAAGCAGCGCTGGAGGCCGGCAGCGCGTACCTGATGCTATACCTGCAAGTCCCGCAAGCACCGGACAGGCAACTGAATTGACGATGACACCCCTCATTATGCTAATCTAAACAAATATTTTACTTTATATATATTCGCGAACTTAATGTTCGTTACAACAAAATTAAAGCGTTTAAGATTAACACGTAGATCAGGTTTGGGTCAAATAAGCAATAGATATGGATATTACTCTCAAGGAAGGTAATTACGTTTGGATTATTAAATATATTAATTATGAAGTCCGTTAATCAAGAAAATTGGATGTATTGGGTAAAAAAAGATTTCCTTTTATAGTATTTAGTTGATGATGTTGAAATTTCTTCGTTCTTCTTAAAGGCTTTCTAGTTACCATAATCTGGTGAGAAGACTCGAAACACTACTTTAAATTACTAAAATAGAATTAGGCTCGCTGGTAATGACGTAGGTTGTAACCTATGTTGCACATAAAGTTTCGAATTCAGCATTAATTCTCTTAATAAATTAAGAAATAAAATATGGTGAAAAAAATTTCATGCGGGTGGGATTTGTACCGGCGACCTAGTTCTATGTACGACCTATGCTCTGCCATCTGAGCTACTGCACAATTCGTTCTCGGTGCTGAAATTCTCCACCATATCCTATTTCCCCCTATAGGCTTACGTCTATATATTACGTCTTATAAGGGGAAATGGGATATGGTGGAGAATTTTGGCGCCGAGATTGAATTGTGAGGTAGCTCAGATGGCAGAGCATAGGTCGTACACCTAGGTCTGGCAGAGCATAGGTCGTACACCTAGGTCGCCGGTTCAAGTCCCGCCCGCATGAATTTTTTTCACCAAATTTGATTTCTTAATTGATTAAGAGTATATTAAAATAGTATTTTGAATATGTGTGTTTGTGAAATAAAACACTAACAAAAATATCAGCATTAATTCGTCAAAGAACATTGGTTTTGGCAACACTACAACATATGTTGAAACCAGCTTTGCTAAAATGACATAGGCTGAGCAGAGCAGACCTGGGATCTTTTTCAGATGGACAGACCTACGGGCGGACAGACATCGGATAGTACCATGGTTCCTTTGGTTACAGAGCCCCAAAAATGGTATTAACAATTTTCTTATTTAAAGACTATGATGAATATCTCTGCGGATTTTTTTTGACAAGACAATTTTTTCCTGCTTGCCTTCTCGTTTAAGTGGGTACTTACATAATTTGGTTTAGGTAGATATGTAAGCCGTATTCAGGTAGAGATAGAAAACCCTCGTGATTTCTCAGGAGATGCCGCGAATAGCGGTTGTGCCGGTTTCGGCGTAAAAGAGAGGAGACGGACTATATCTACAAAAATATTTAATATTCTTAAGAATGGGAGTCGGTGCATTTCCAAACCTCACATACATACCAACACACAAATAAATACAGAGGCGGTTGTCAAGTGATCCGAGACTTAAGCATCGTGTAAAAATTCTGCTTTTCAATATGATTCGGTTTGATTTTACCAACATGAAACAACCAACCATTTCATTCTAGTCTGGTCATTTCTACAATCAGTCTAGAAAAAAAATTGCCTTAAGTAATAGTTCTTGGCTTGCTATGATTAACACGCCAGCTTTCGGCACGTGGAACAAGGGTTAAGATTTCCAGGGCTGGTATCCCCGTACCACAGGTATTTATCTGCGTTTCTGGAGATACCCAAGGAAGGTGGTTTGCGTTTGGCCGGCAGCCGGCCGTAAAAACTTTCGCCAAGTCACAGCACGAATGCTGTCATAATAGCGGACCCTGCCGAGGACAGAACCGGGTAAACGCTTATGGGGTCGTCCACAAACGGGGGGTACAAAATTTAAGAATTTTCCATTACGTAATTTGTGGACGGCCCCTATCCGAATAAGAAGGAGGTTTTGATCTGGTGTGTAATCTATAGTAAACCAGTTCACCCTGAATCGATTCCGCTTATAGCAGCATTATTCCTGCTCAAACAAATAAAAGTGTTGAGTAAGTCTTGGTGAGGGGAAATACATTTTGAACTCACTTAAGGCGCTGTGCATCAGAAGAATACCGTAAAACAACTATTTTTTCGTCGCGCAGTTAGCCTTATTTTTCATGGAATACTAGCATGAAAAAAATATGAAGTACAGTTCAAAGATCAAAATAAATGGTTACACCAAAATATTTTCAATAAAATATTTAAAACCTTGCTAAATAAAATCGCAAAAAAACTATATCCAGAAAAAGTTTCGTCGCGAATTATTAGATTTTTTCAGCGACAACTACCAACTTTTATACGTCTATAAAAAGTATAACTAAATGAGCAAGATGGATACCTAAAAAGAATACAACATTTGGTTATAATTATTGAAATATTATATTAAAAGTGAAAATTAACACTGAAATGGCAGACACGGGTTTGAACTGAGACTGATGACATGTATGACACGAGTATATAAAATATCTCGCGATGTCCGCTACAAACGGTTAAGGGATACAGCGCCTTAACGTCAAAAGAGGTGAGGCGAGGTAGGTATAGTCTATCCGGCCAAATGATTTGCATTGCACACCCACAAGAGATTTTGAAAAGTAAATGAAAAAAATAAAATTGTTTAATTTGGAAAATATTTTTTAATTACTATATAACATTAAAAATTAAATAAATTGCTTAGAACCGCTTTTGTCGTCTTTATTAGTCCCTATTAAATGTTATGCGAGACATAATTACTATTAACAAATGATTTCACTCGCGTATTTGTGTCAGTGTCAGCATTGCCGACAAGTTTCAACTTATTCAAACTTCGACATCGCCTAAAAATACGTAAGATAAACCGTTTATTTCAGCAATAACTTGAAGTGCCAAAAAATGTCAAGAACAATTTTTTCTTTACCAAAAGTATTCCTCTTCCATATAATTGTAGCTGTACACACAAGAAATCAGAGGCCTGCGCCGATTTCTTTGAGAATCCCCGCGTGTAAGGAACCTCTATAAGACGGTTAATTTTAGGCCAATTTTGGCAAATTTCATTAGCTAATGAGGTAAAATACGTTTATCTTGAATGAAGTCCCCCATTCAAAAGATTTCCATTTCCAGATTAAATACATTTTTTACGTGCTGCTTCTACTTTTAGAATCTGAGAAGGTTTTTGTCATAATGTACTTACTTCAGGAATTTCCGTATAATAATGTACGTGTACGTTCACAAATAAATTCATTCCGAATCCAGCGTTGGATAGATGACGTTTTAAATATTCTTTTTACTACGTATTGAAGTACGCATACATCAATACGGAAATTTGAGACTGTACTGCACTAAATTGTGGAAATTGACGTGTTTTCAAATCACTAGTAATATGCTCTGAATTAATTAAATACATCAAAAGTATTTGTATAATTTAGATCGATTCTTGCACAAGATCGCCGCCTTGTTGAAACAGATACATATGAAACTAAAAAACAATATAAGTAACAATATGTTATGATATCTAAAAACACTTTGCTTCGAAAGGTTTCTAAATTTTACAATACAATCAAACAATAATTTTCACATGACAATATTCATATTTACATCTCGGAGGTCTCCCCCTTTCTTATTTTTTTTTATAAAAATATTAAGTCTTTTTATCTTTTTACAAATTCGCCTAATGGTTTTGCGCAGCCTAACTTGCACAGTCGCGACGATTTTCCTTCGCGCGTCACCCGCTTAGTGCAGAAAAAAATCATTCAATTCTTTCAAGTTGCCTGGAAAAAAAGTAAAAAAAAATGTAAAATAATTTTTTTTTTCCTGTTCAACTGTTTCTCTACCCAGGACTGACCTGCGAAAACAATTGAAGCCGCCGAGGGAAAGGCGAAAAAAACAATCATGTCGCAAGGCGATGCGGTTAGTAACCCCTTCACTTTTTTGACACATTGTGGTCTTTGGGTAAAAGCTCTGCTTATCCCGTAAGCGATAAAGACGTGATAACAGATATGTATGATTATATCATGTTATCAATTTGTACTAATAATCTACTGTACTAATAAAAATAAAATGAGACTTTTGAAAAGTAACTAAACTAGTTCTTCAAAATTTATTTAATATTAATATATAATTAAAGGTGTACCCATAAGGTAAAATCTACATCTACAAAAAAAAGCGCTACTTATCTAGGAACTCCTTCGTTTTTGAAATGTTCTAATTACAAATTTTGAATCGCAGCAGCATTGTGGCACTCGTACGGATCTGTTTTCAGTTGGCTCAGTGGGGATCATAGACTTGGTCTGCGGCCGACGTGCTTTGAGCAGAAACTAATTGCAAGAGAGCCATGCGACACGGACATAGCTCTTCTTACAGGAAGAACGTAACGCAACGCTTTGTGCATATTTTTATTTGAACGGTTAGAGAATCTTCCGATAGGCCTATTGTTTAGAGTTTATTTTAGTACGTATATTTGTCCCTATTGAGATTAATAGTTCGGTTTTATACTCAAATCTAGAACAATCAAAAAAGCAAACAATTGTCGTAAGTTTAAATTCTATTCTTCTTTTTTTCGAGTTGAAATCTACCAGTATATGTTTACGCTGATCACTTTATCATTACCCTCATTGAGGTCCTGTATCGTGCAACTAGTGGATCAGTTAGGGCATGACAGAAGGTGACAAATGGACTGATTGGCACCTTAGTCGCACAAATTGTTGGTAGAGAAACCCCACCTGACTCTGTTAAACTCTATTACAAACAACCTTTAATTTTGATGTTTCAATGAGGATGAGTAAACATTATTCGGGTCAATCTTAGTATATTTTTTAAATAAAGAGGAACATCATCCATTTTGCCCACCATCATGAGATAATAAAAACTGATTAATCAAAGACACTAAATAATACTTTGTTATTTGCAGTGTAACATAGTTCTTGTAAACGACCAATCTTGTGATAACTCACACCGCACCCTTGTATTTATTAAGTCAAACTTATAGCCGTTCCATAAATTCTTATTCCTTGCAACAAACCCCTGGATTAAAGCCAAGGAAGATGTTTGCTGTGCCCCTGAATAACTGAAGTGGCGCCAGTAATGCCGCAATACGTGGTCCTGTCCGAGGCTCTGTGATTACCGCACGGAATTATGCTTCTGGAATACTGAAAGTGGTCATGCATCGTTTGAGACACCCAGTAAGGTGAACATCTAGATTTTAAGCTTTCTTTTTTTTTTTTTTTACTAAATATTGAATTAGGCATTTGTCTCCCATCTCACCTGATGGCAAGACCAACAACGCTATTTTGATCTCTCATAGTACCATTAATATAGTTAGCTATTAAGTTTCAGTTTTGCTTGATATACTGATGATATTGCAGTCGTCATTTATTTATTATTTATTTATTTATTTATTTAAAATTTTTAGTTGTTCAAGACATAAAAGTACAGAAGAAACGCAAGTTGTGATAAATTGTGAAGAGCTCTGTGACCTGCGCAATCATCATGCCAGGCTACACTGGAGGTCCCGGGTTTGATCCCCGGTCAGGTCAAGAAAGAAAATGATCTTTTTCAGATTGGCCTGAGTCTTGGATGTTTATTTATATAGCGTGTAACATAACCAAAGACGTTCCCGGGGTGACTCAGCGCGAAAAATGAGCAACTTTTCCTATGGGACCAATGCTGGGAACTTAATTTTTTTTGACATTTTCATACAAATTGCTGAAACCTTTTGTACCCGACCGAACACTTTTTCAGCATTGGTCCCATAGGAAAAGCAGTTCATTTTTTACTGTGATTAGTCCATATATATGTATTTATTTATATTATTCGCAATAACTAAGACACTGGATATAATAAACCGAAAGAAGATCGAAATATCTTTGATAAAACAATAACGACTAAACAATTTTGTACATTCCCCTACTTTTCTCCGCATACTTTGTAGTCATGCCATGCCATGCTTCTTGGATCTCCAACTCTTTTAAAGTCATGAATTTCATATATACTAAATCTTTAACGAACGAAGTACTTTCACGTACTTATAAGGCTAAATCATTCCTCGTAACTTTTCCTCCTAGTGTATGAAAATTGAAATTTAAGTTTTTAATTTTAAGACCATATGTTTAAATGCTGCACATGGTGCACGGTGCAATTTGATTGTTGTTTAGATATTACATATGCCGTCTATTGCTAATTATAGACCAGCTTTCGGTGACGATGTCTCTGGAATGAAGTGTGTAAGTAGTATTATTTACTAAAATAATACTGAAGAAATATTGTTTTCCTAACCGTAACTACAAAAAGTGTTATGCATGATTCTAAAATGTAGACTACACAACACACAACACTCCTGGTTTTGTAATGCTATGTCCACAAACCATTACATACACTGTTTGCTAACTTTGTAGCACGAGTATGTAAAAAGCTGCGCTATTCTCAACTTCGGTGACAAAAGCTACTAAACATTCCAAAAACATCCAGTCGAAACCTACGGAAACAAAACCAAGCACGCCGCTTAACTTCATCGTTTTTTACTTTAATAAAAAACATGATTTAGTGTATGTTTAGATAGTAACATACCTAATAAATAAAGACCAAATGTTCAGGCATACAGATGTGAATTTCAATATTTGGCTTAAGTTTATACTAACTTTAGCTCCGCTTCGCTAGCATTAATGTCGATCTTGCGGTAGTAGCACTTTTTTCATAGATATATAATTTTTTTCTAAGAATATGGTAATACATGTGTTATAAGGTACAAAAGGTGCAACATATTCTGCCTATTAAGCGTAGAAATATTAAGATTTTTCAATTAAACATCGATTAGTAGACTTGAGTAACATTTACAATAACTTCTGCTCATTTAGTCAAATTAGTTGTAAGTCGTATAATTTTATAAAATTTGATTAAGATTTCGAAAATTATATTACAATATATATCATTTAAACATTTCATTGATCGTATAATAACATTTATCCAGGAGCCAATTAAATAAGGTTGCTCTAACATTTTTAACATTGTTAATTTCTTTAATCACCCTCGGTAAGCTATTGTACAATTTATTTTATATTTATTCAGGAATTAAAAGTTGAATTTGGCCTTCCCCATGTCTCAAACTGCCACCCAATTTGTGGTTGAAGCCTGAAGAGGTAACAGACAGCCAGAGTTACTTTCGCATTTATAATAGAGTACTTATTGATTGATATGAGGGTTGAATTCGGTTCACAAGAGAATATTCGTAAATGTTCAAAGAAATACTTTTTATTATGCTTGAAACAGGTTATTTTGAATGGTCCTGATGAGGAACACCGTGTGGTATCCGGCAGAGTAGAATAGGACCACTCCAAGTCTTCCCGTGGATGTCGTAAAAGGCCTGACGACTTAGTAAATACAAGCTAAACAAAGCTTATAAACATCTATGAGACCTCTCCAACCCATCTCGCTAACGTGGAGAGTGTAGGCCAAGTCCTCTGGCTGCTCTGGCCAAGTATTGTTATAGTAGTATAGAGAGTGCTCCTGTAGTGGAGACTTAAAAGACCTGATGATGATGATGATGATGATGAGGAACAGCGTAACTTTGCGCATCAGTCCTAAGACCTAGCATAATAATACTGCCGCCAATATGTTATAAAACCGTTTCGTTGTTTGCTATGTTTATTGTTTTGTGTATACAACTTCGACGGCAAAAGCTACTATCTGAGAATCATGCAGTCGCCTTATGGGATTAAGCTACGAATTCGGATTGACTTGTACGATTTTGGTTTGTTGTAGAATCCTCCGAAATAGGAATAACAAATAGGAATCACATTGTTATAATCATTTGAGCAACCAGGTTATTAGATGTTCAAGACGCCTAGCAGTTTGGCACATAACGTGGTTTAAGAATTTATTTTGGTTTTATCTAAATCTAATAATAGTTACAGGGCGGGTTTTAAATGTATCTGACCTAATCCTATAGCTAATTGACTATTGTAAATACTGTAATATCTAATAATGATTTTTAAAGTCTAAAGTAATAAATTATTATATTTGTAAATCTAATAATTAACTAAATAAATAGCCATAAATAATGAGTACATTACTTGGCAAATCGAGCAATCAGGCGGAGACATTCGGCGCTCACAACGCCTGGCAGTTTTGCAGATAACGTTCAAGTGCTCATTTCGCATCAAATTACTTACATCCGTTCAGAAATTTGTGCATTTTTTCACTTATTTAATACCATATTCTTTGTCCCCTTATATTATTTTATCTTATGCACTATTCTAATGTAGGTCGGTACAAGCTATATTACATAACTAGCTGTTGCCCGCGACTTCGTCCGCGGCAATTTCCTGTTATTATACTATTGCGGACATTTTTTTTAGTTCGTTTAAAGAGGAATAATTCTTTAATATACATTTTTTGGGTAACTTGGACCGTTCACGCATCGCACGCGTCGGATGTCCTCGACTATGAAAAATTTTCCCCCGTTTTCAAAACATTTTTTATTGATGCTTCGCTCGTATTGGTCGCAGCGTGATGTTTTATAGCCTAAAGCCTTCCTCAATAAATGGACTATCCAACACAAAAAGAATTTTTCAATTTGAACCAGTATTTCCTGAGATTAGCGCGTTCAAACAAACAAACAAACAAACTCTTCAGCTTTATAATATTAGTATAGATAAAGTTTCATCAATATCCGTCCATTACTTTTTGTGTACAGGAGACATACAAAATACCGAATGGTCGGCGATTGATGAAACTTCATTATGTTATATATCTGTACAGTACATACAAGCAATATAACATAAAGAAGTTTCAGAATAGTAAATAGTACATCAATGCAGATAACTCTGCAGAAAGTGTTTTATACAAACAAGCATAGTAGTCATTGTCACGTAACGAAACTGTATTTTATGCCTATATATAATAGGAAGACGTAGACGAACGTAGTTATCATCTCATCGTACATATATAATTCACAATCTTAACTTAATTACGACTATAATAAAGATTGTACGGATATATTTGTATTTCTTACTTTAAAATTTACAAGATAGAATTTAATTTTCCTAAAAACTATATGTTAAGCTTACCTATACTTTATTAAATTGTGTTAGTTAACTGACTTTTTAATGCTTTGTATAATTAATAAGTCACATCCTATGTTATTTAATGTCTTAAATTGCGAAATGTGTAAAATCTCATTTAAATAGTCGATCGGAATCGATGTTAATTCTATGACTGCATTATATTTTTCTGGTAATAAGTGCATTTTTATTTTATTATATAATAATCATTTACGTCACAATCTATCTCGTTTATAATATACTGGCTTTCGCCCGCGGCTCCGCCCGCGTCAATGTCGATCCCTCGGAAATAGTACTTTTTCCCGGGATAAAAGGTAGCCTATGTCCTTCTCCGTACTCCAGAGAACTTGTATGCAAAATTTCATGATGATCGGTTCAGTAGTTACGGCGTGAAACGTTAACAAACAAACTCACTTTCGCCTTTATGATATTAGTTAGGATTAGAATTTGTTACGCTTTCACGCCTTATCTACTGAACTGATCATCATGAAATTTTGCACACTGATTTAAAGGAGTACAGAGTAGAATACAGTGTACCTTTCATCCCGGCAAACAGTACTGTTCCCGAGGGACCAACACCAACGCGAGCGGAACCGCGGGCGATAGGTAGTTTCTTAAAAATGACATTTTGTTTTAGCTACATCTAGATCATTCTACCAAAAACATAGGCCACGTATAATAAAACAAAGAATCTAATAGTGACTTTGAGTACAATCCCCAGGACCTCGATAAGCAGGCGAGTTATCCTTACTAATATTATAAATGAGAAAGTGAGTTTGTTTGTTTGTTACGCTTTCACGCCGTAACTACTGATCCGATCATCATGAAATGTTGCATACAAGTTCTCTGGAGTGCGGAGAAGGACATAGGCTACCTTTTATCCCGGGAAAAAGTACTGTTCCCGAGGGATCGACATTGACGCGGGCTGAGCCGCGGGCGAAAGCTAGTAATAGATATAAACGAGACTTAGCACAAACATTTTCCGTTTACTCTTATATACAATTTTTGTCTTTAAAACGAGAATGTTTAAAAAAGATATAACGGAGCCATTAAGTACTCAAAACGCCTAGCAGTTTCGCAGATGACGAGACTCAAGTGCTTATTATGCCTTCTGCTCAGACATCTGAGGGCACATCGTCTAGCACGTGGCAATATCTAGGTGTCCCCAGAAATCGTATATACTTACATACTTATTACGCGTCTTTCCCTTGCGGGGTAGACAGAGCCTGGCTTTATATGACCTGAAGGCCTGTAAGACGTTTAGCATGTTTGTGGTTGCATCGCCTATTACATGATTCCTCAGATATTCGCCCATTCCATCGATCGGCTTTTAATGATCACGCGTGAAAAGAAGTAGCTTTTCTCCCAAACCAGCATTGAAGAAATGACAGGAATCTTGGTAATTAATATGGGCGCCTTACAAGACTAAGGACAGTCCAGAATTTATCATTGCCTCTAACAAGATTATCTTCGGTAAATACTCGTATAAAATGTACATTTCTCGGCGACATCGAGCAATCAAGCAAGTTATTACAGTGCCATTAGGCGCTCAGGATGCCTAGCAGTTTTACAGATAACGGTTCTCAAGTGCTCATTACGCCTCAAATTGCCTGCATCTGCTCAGACATCTATAGGCACTGAGACGTGTTTCCAACAAGTGTCAATATGTATCTATGTACTGTACAGAAATGGTAATTAGTATGGTCGCTTTACAAGAGAACTCAGGGCAGTCCAGAAATTTTATCGTTTTGGTAAAATCAATGTGCCATATTTTACGAATAATTTGTAACTTTTCTCTGTCCAAACAAGAGACACACCATTACAGCAGAACACAGATCTGCGTAAAAATGCATTGTTTAACTATTGTGTGTGGTATTGCCGCATACAAGAGGTTAATGCTGGTGAATATACATTGCGTTGAATTCAACTGACGCCCGTAATATTGATAATCTCTGCTTGTGTCTGTTTATCATTTCAATTTTATTCCAAACGCTTCCAAATTATGTGTACAAACCAGCAAATTCTAGCCCAGGGCTTGTTACCGGTACCAAATTCCCATTATAAGTACCGGTAAGTACCGGTATTACTATTCTGTTAAAATTTTAACGGTAATATGGGGTACCGGTAATCTAGTATTTAACGGTAATAATATTGATAATAGTTAACGGTAATTTTACCGGTACCAAATTCACATTATAAGTACCGGTAAGTACCGGTACTTCTATTCTGTTAAATTTTAACGGTAATCATCTAGAAAAATAACGGTAATAATAGTGTTAAAAATTCCGTTAAATTTACCGGTACCTACGCATTGATGCCGTCCCCCGCATGGGACTCGCTCGACTGGAAAAGTTTCGTCCCATTGTCGGCCCCCGCCTCATGCACGCCGCACATACACAACACGACAACGACACACATTAACAAAATGATAATTCCCGATACTGTTTACCGGTATTTAGTACAGATACTTCTGTTATTACCGTTATTAAACTTATTGATACCAATTCAATTACCGGTACCGGTAATGAATTTTACCGGTATTCCAACCCCTGTTCTAGCCACGTCCCGCGGCTTGCTCACGTGTAACGTCACAGTCAACTTACTCTCGTAATTGATTGGTAATCCCTGTTTTCATCGCGTCTCGTGGTTGACGGCACGTTAAGGGTTAAAATAAAATAGAGAAGAAGTCACATAGATGCGGTAGATCCATGCTTCCATCAAAATCCATTTTTGCTTGTAGCATTAATGGTCTCTTCCGGGGAAGTACCGCACTCTCGCAGAAAATCGACGTTTGAGTAGAAGCTTTACCGCTTCTACGCTTCGTTCGGTGAGTGAGAGAGCCGGAGATTCAGAATAAAAATGGTTTCTGATGTTTTCGCAATTGTTACACATTTAAATAAAATCACTTTAATACGGTATTATCGCGTATATTACATTATTTTTACACCTAACGTTTCGAAAACTTTACAGTTTTCGTGGTCGCAGGTAGACTAAGTTGACATTTCTCTTTGTGTTATATGAACTATACAAAACTACCGCCTACAATATGTTTATTTATGTTATTGTATGTTTTTTAATTTTTACAGTCTTAAAAGTTGGTTTATTTTCTTCACGGAGAAAAATAATTTTAACAATACTACCAGAACGTATCGTAAATATAATTCTAGTATAAAGAAACAGAATTATGTTATTTTCACCAGATTTACTTTTAACATCTAGTAATCATATTGTAGGGTATGCCAGAATATTATAGTAATCGTATTTTTCGTAAACAATACTTAAACCTATTTACAAGTACATTTTATTATTGTAAAAAGAAAATTGTAATAATTATAAAGTCTACCTGTATAGTTTGTTTGTTTTTACTAGCTGTCTATTGAAAACTACAATATTTTTGGTAATCTCTAAAATAATGCAAGTAAGGTTAACTAAGCTAGAATATGCTAGATTCTTATAGTACTATCAACCAGGTTATTTTTCACTGTGCCTATCAATGTATTTTGTATTAACCAGCAATATGGTTCTAACTATTAAATGAGGCGTATTATGTTAACCATTGCACTAAAAGTTGGAACTACTATTTAAATTAATAAAGGTTATCATATAATGGTTTTGTGTAACATAAATACCGTGCATCAACGAAACGTTGTTTACGTTTGTCAAAAAGATTGTGGCGCACTTTTCGAGCCATTTTTTATTTATCGTGTGTCGTGTGCGCAGGCGGGCCATTTTTGTGCACATATTCTTTCTAATTTGTGGTTTTTGTGCGGTTGGTGGAAAATTGACACTGCAACTTAGTAAAATTGAACTCGTTTCGTAATTATATATAACTTTATGTGGTTCTCATCTACGTCCAGCAAATCAACAAAAAAAGGAAGCGTAACTCCACACTATAGTATTGTTGGATCACCTGCAAGTACTTCAACCACAATGTGTGCATTAACTTTGAGTTTTTTTTAATTGAGTGTGACTCACCTACCAGTACCGTAAGTTTTTAAATAGACACTTTATAACAATAATATAAATTGTAAGCTTTTTTTAATAACACCCTTGTATAATACATTTTTTTTTTATTTCTAGGGACTAAAAGAGTTATATTCTGAAAGTGGACTGTTATCAAGTAATAGTCGTAGAAAGATATTCAACATTTTTGTAAAGGACATCCAGTTCAACACTGCTGCAGTACGCTCAAGATACTCGTATTACAACCATTTTTAGCAAGGAGAATGTTTGAATAAATAGTATATAAATAACATAATAATCATTGAATTTATTTCAGGCATCCTACCCATAGGTACACCTTACAGAATAACATTGTAACCATTTAAATAAAAACAGCTTGTTTTTTGTGCACTACATACATCGGAGCCAGGCTTTAAAACCAGCAATGTGCCATGAATCCAGTTCACTCTCTGGAGATCCAAAGGGACGTTGGTCTTGTTTTTAATATATGTGTGTTGACGTGATAGATTTATTCGGCTTGTATGATGGCTTAGTTGCCAATTCACCTCCTATAAAAGCCGCCCGCGGGTGACCTTCGTCTTTCATTAATTTTAAGTCTTACTTAATTTTAGAAGTACCTTATCCTAGCCCAATGCTGGGCGATTGTACTTGTGACTTAAAATTGTTGAAGTTGGAGACTTACTCGCGGGCGGGTTTTTTATAGTGGGCGAATAGGCATCTAAGTCGTCATAAGAGCTCGAGTACTACAAATCTGTCACGTCTTCACTACTACGTAGGTAAAGTAAAAAATAAAGTATTGCTGTAATAAAAAAAATATAGTAAACCGCACAATATTTTTTCATTTTTTTAGTAAACTTAACCATTGCATATGATGATAGCTAAGTAAATGTAAGTAAACACAAAATAAAATTATATTCAACTGAACAATATACTCATTCTGTTATGTTTAAAATAAAACTAATGTAATTTATACAAATTAACGCAATGTGCACGATACCAAAATGTTATTCATATGTACCAGCATTATGTTTATCTGTGCTAGATATTTTGGTAAGCTATTACCAGATTTTTCTAGTAAAGTCAACAAAACAGTTAGCTGTCATATATATTACAATAAAATCTAGTAACATTAACTATATTCTAGTTAACTAAACGAGAATTTTCTCTCAGTGTTGTGCGGCTTGTAATAGGTCTTGATTAAGCTCGCTTCAAAAGATAAAAGGTAAAGATAAAGGGAGTCACAGACAAAATTGGTAATATTCTGAAGCGAGCTTTATTCAAGCCGCACAAGAAAATAAACCAACTTTTCAGACTGTAAAATCTAATAATATTCCATTACAAGATGCAGGAGTATATAAAATTGACTGTGAGTGCGGTTTATCATACATTGGGATAACAAAGAGAAGCATCGGTACCAGAATTAAAGAACATATTGCTGACATGAAGAATAGACGCCCAACCAAGTCTGCAGTCTGTGAACATACCTTAGACAAACCCAACCACTACATGCGTTTTGATAATCTTCAAGTCCTTGCAAAAGAAAACATACATTCCAAGAATGCTTCGTGAGGATATTGAAATTAGAGGATGGTTGGCAGTTACCACCAGCTTGGAATCCTGTCATCAGTTTAATAAAATCTCAAGCTCATCACAAGACTGCAAGTCCATCAGACACCGTGAGCCAATACTGCGAACATCCGGAACGTTATATATGTATAATTAGTTATTATGAGAACTCTGAAAATGATGAGGTTGGCGTAAAGACTGTAACGGAACACTTATGTTCTCGTTCATGATTCTCAAATATTAACTGGAAAACTGAAATTCAATCATAAATACAGTCCTTTGTAAATTGTTCCACAATAATTCATTATATCCATCTTATTTTGTTTGTTGTGAAGCAGAATGACATTGACAGTTTGTCTTATCTATAATTGACGCGAGGAAGAAAATTGATCTATGATCTATGAAAAGTAGAACTTAAATTAAAAATATGAAATTAAAAGTATAGTTTGACTGACTTTATATCTTTAAGTAAGAACAAGGAAATAAATAATCATGATGATAACAAAAATTTGATCAAATAATTGATAATTAGTTTATTCTTTTGTCTAGTTGAAAAAAAGTAAGCATTTTACGGATAATCGAGAGAATCGATTCAATCAAAATTAAATAAATATTAAAATAAATTAATACTCAGCGTAAAAGAAATTTAAATGGTAAAATTTATTATAATATCTCGTGATACCAGATTATGCTAATAGGTCGATTCAAGGGATTCTATAGATAGCACAGGGAACACTAATAATTAAAAGAAAGCTATGAGATTGTCTATGGAATTAAATTTGATACAAGGCACGCTGACCTTTATTTCGTTACTATTAGGGGTGAAGAAAGAGACAGGTAGTCTTGGAATGTTTTAGAAAGTTTTGGAACTAACCAATGGAAAAACTTTATTCAATTGAGAATTTAATGAAAAAGGTCTTATCGACAGGAATGAGCAAGGCAGATTAGTTATTAAATGTAGAGATATTAGTTAGATATTTGCATGAGGTTTTTAAAAAAAATATTGGCCAACGGTTTTTCAGTCGAAGTGGTGTGATTTCTGAGAACCGCACGGTAGCGAGTATAAAAGGCTACGGCGCCATTAGTCTGGGTCAAGGACTACGTAGAGTCCAAAAGTCTCATCCCCGACGAACAGTTTGGATTCCGGGCCAAACACGCGTGTCACCACCAACTGCACCGCCTCACGGAGCATATTCTCAAGTTGAGAAATTGGGGACGTCCTACGGGAGCACTCTTCTTCGATGTAGCGAAAGCCTTCGACAAAGTCTGGCATTCGGGCTTGATATCCAAGTTGACCAACTTGGGCCTGCCGGATAGTCTCGTGCACATCATACGAGACTTTTTGTCGAATCGGTCTTTTCGGTACAGAGTAGAGGGATGCCTCTCGAGGCCCCGTCCCATTAGAGCCGGCGTCCCGCAAGGCGCTGTTCTCTCGCCCCTCCTTTATTCGCTGTACACAAGCGATATCCCAAAGACCCCAGATGTAGAAGTGGCACTATTCGCCGACGATACGGCCCTCTACACGTCCCATCACCTTAAAACGGTCATCGTGAATCGTCTTCAGTCCGCCGTGGACGCTCTCGGCGGGTGGTTCAAGAGGTGGCGCATCGAAGTTAATCCGGAGAAAAGCACAGCTGTGTTTTTCTCAAAGGATAACCAAGCTGTGACACGTCGAAAAATCACCATGTCCGGAGCAGAACTCCCCTCGTTAGGATCAGTATCGTTGTACGGAAAGCCCATTCAGTGGGCAGGCAAGGCTAAATACCTTGGAGTCGTACTCGATAGCGCGATGACCTTCGGCCCCCACATCACCAAAGTCCGCAACCATGCCGCCTTCGTATTAGGCCGTCTCCACCCCATGATAGGCAATGCTAAGATGTCACTTAGAAATAAGTTGACACTCTATAAGCTTTGCGTCCGCCCTATCATGACCTACGCCGGCGTAGTCTTCTCCCATATCGCGCCCTCCCACATCGATCGGCTGCAACGATTGCAGAACCGTTTCGTCACCCGTGCCACGAATACGAGTCACCACCGGTACTTGCGCATGACAGACTTACACCGTGACCTAGACCTCCCATCCATTCGCGGCTATCTCAAAAACGCCTCCAAGCGTTACTTTGAGAAAGCCGCACGCCACCCCAACCCGTTAGTAGTGCAAGCTGCTAACTACTCCCCCAACTTACACGATACGACCTTACGTCGTAGACGTCCTAGGAACGTACTTGACGATCCCGATGATCCTATTGACATCGCACAAGCCCGCCCCGACCCCTCTTCGGCTCCGAATAGCCAGAGGAATCCCACTATCCGACCCCGTCGCACTCGCCACCGGAATAGAGTGCGTAGAGTAGGATTAGCTCCGATTACTGGTGACCGCCCGGCGGTCCCGGGTGACTTGCACCCAGGATAGGCCCTTCTGGCAACGTAGCTTTCGGCCCATAAGGCAAAAGATGAGAGTTGCTGCTCTCTAAAGGCTTTTGCCATTGTTTCTCAGATTGGCCCTTCAGGCTTGCATGCACGCATACGCGGCCCATCAGGCAATACGAGAGTTTGCTGTCTCTCCAAGCCTTGCGCACACAGGCAACGCCCAAAGCCGAGGTCCGTCCCTCCTGGGGGCCCTTTGGTGATGTTGTCTATAAAGGTTGAGGGCACTCTGCCCTCACCTCAAACGCCCGGTGAAGTAGCGAAAGCTCACTTGGAGCTAGCTACATAGTCCTTTCAAAAAAAAAAAAAAAAAAAAAAAAAAAAAAAAAAAAAAAAAAAAAAAAAAAAAAAATAGTCTGGGTCATTACGCATCGGGAAATTTGAAGAGTCAAGAGGAATTGCTGCCAGAACGCCACTGCAAGTTTTATTTTAAATCAAGAAAGAAGTAGTTTAAAGTGTGGGTTATCGCGTTATCTTGGCAAATTAGGATCGAAAAATCCCGCGAAGTCCCTTGCAAAAATATTTTAGCTAAGAAGCACATTGGTATCGTGTTCTGAAGTTAAAATATTGTATTTCTTATTATTCGTAGATTCTTTTGAAATATATGAATATTAGCTTGTCCAGAGTAAATTCACTATAATAGTTTCATATACTGTAAAGTTTTGAATGATATTGAGGAAATGAAGTTGGGGAGATCTTTGATTCTTCGAAATCTTCTCCGTATCAAATCTGAGATATCTAGTTTCTATTTGTTTGATTTTAATGTAAGTTTAGTAGAGTTTTGTGTCGAATTGGGGAATACATGGCCAAGATCAACGCTGGACCTCTATTCCTTATGAGAGCGATTGTTCTTTATGAGGGTAGCGGCCAAGTAGGAGTAAAAATAATTCGACATTGTAGCTGGTCGAATGGGCTGCAATTTCCAGCCTAGCTATGCTACTTGGGGCGTCCAGACGGCCTCTGTGCCTACGGAAACCTACGGTCCGAACGGTGCGCTAGTTTTCAGCTCCCTAGCCACTTGGGGACACGTCTGGGACCTCAAACCTTTGTTAGGGCGTGGAAGTCTCGATCCTGACCACAAGAGATGACCACAACCCAAGAGTGATAGGAATAATAGGTTCGTGGGCCCAAACTCTGGCTCCCTTTTACAGCTTAGAGATGACGGATCCTTGCTAGGAACCTAATCTATTTACCAGAGTAGGAAATCTGATTTTAGGAGCAGTCAGGCAGGTAGAATCATTAAAATAGGGCGAGGGAAGCTTCCTCAAATCTTTTTAGCTAGATTAGGGAGCGATCTCTTACACCGGAGTTCGTTCTACACACACACACACTTTGGGGATGGGGGGACAGTAACTTAACACCTTTAGACTAGAAATTAGGGACTGATAGGGACTAGATTAGGCCCATTAACGGTTGCGTCAGGATAAGGAAAAGAGGGGTATAGGAGATAAAATTCCATTCGTTTTCACGGTAAATCCGGTGGTAGCCATATAACCATCCAAGCTGCTGGTGGGTAGGACGTTAATAATTCAAACAATTAATCTTCGACAGTAATTTTAAGTTAGATAGTCGTATCTAATATGAAAGTGAAGTTGAATGTGAAAATATGATAATAAAATGGCATAAGTTGGTTCTGTGATAGTGACAAGTGATAATGCTGACGAAATGTGCGTATTCTGATTGTGAAAGATTCAGAGAATCTGTTTCTAACAAAGGTATGAAATTCCTAACCTTAATTTTTATGTACAAGGCCCTGATATATAATAGTGTATAGAGTATCCACCTGAATGATTTGGGGATTTTCATATTGTAAAATCACATAGATTGACCATGAATAACTAATATCATAACTTGTGGCATAATCTCATAGCTACTTGACAATGGATTGAGTCGGAGTTGTCTATTTAATTACTAAATAAATACCTTCTTGATCTACCTATTTTGTTGAAAAATTCAGATTTGTTTAGTCCAGTGAGATCTCATAACTCTCTGACAATATATTATCATGATAATCATTCTCTGAAGGGGATGGTCTGTTGGTTCCATGGAAGTCATGTAAATTCTGTAAGGTTGAGATATTGACAATCCACATATATACCATATGATTCATCTAATTCTGGAATGAATAGTGAATTCTGGGAGAGTAATGTTCCTTATATACTACCAAGGGCGAGTGTAAGGTTGACTCCAATCCCTATTTATTGAAATACAGGAATATTACAATCCTCACACGTAAATTTGATTGAATCACTGAGACAAATAAGTCTGAAGTAAATGTGCTTAAATACTAATAGACATTTCATCTCCATCTATCTCTAAGATCTAGAGTTAGTGCATAATAGTGCTTATACATAACAGCATGGCATAACATTTACATGCTTACATACATAACTACATAATTCCTGAAAATAATAGGATAATGAGTAACAATTGATACAGGAAGTATTATCATGTAAGGATGCCTTTTCTACAGTGAAGGTTGAGGTATAGTTTGACTGACAAACAAACCCTTGCTATAAAACTCCATCTGAGTACCTAATACTACCTGCTTGTTGTAAATTCATAATTTGAGTTCTTTGCTTTTACACCTCCGTGGTGTTATTTCAAAGTAAATAAGTCTGAATTCATCCCAGCGAACACAATGAGAGCATAATGCTTGTGTAGCAGGTAATACGCTTGAAGACATTTAGTCTACCCTCTTGTCTCTGAATTAATAGTCAGACATAATTTTACTGACAAATTGCCTATCCTACTATTAGATGGGAACAGGTACTATTTACTCTTTAATGGGTATCCCTATTGCTTTCCAAAAGAAATTAGCATACGGAGGAATCACGTCCAAGTCTGGATGACGAGTGGTACTCTGGCGGGCGGAAGGCGGGGCTCGACAGTAAACCGTAACACCGAAATGCTGGGTACATTCACTATAATGTATATCTACCACCACTGACTGATACATACAATGACAATATTAAACTATTACCTTAGATTTCTATCCAATATCTACAGTTGTGGACATCTATAACTCATTATAGATCAATATGGATACTTACATTCTAATACTTACTATACATATCCGAAATTCAATACTATATCTATAAGCCGCTGGTAGAGGAACAATTTCTGTAGAATGAACCATGCTAGATAAGCAATATGCTCCTTAATGAAAATAATTAACCAATTCTTCATAAAATAAGGCAATTATATTAATGTGAAATAGCAGGCAACAGAAAATAACACAAAGTGCAATTTGAACAATATTTATTAGGAAAAACATAAGCGTACCTTACGATAAGGTTATTCTTATTTATAAGTAAAAATTAGTCATACACAAGGCCGATAGCAACCTTAGGCATAGCATAAGATAGGATTAGGCTTCCTCACCATAGGTTAAAATCAAAATCACTTCATTTAAGAAGGTCCAGGGGTTACTATGATAAAACAAGGGTTACTTCCGCTAGATATGATCATGCCATATAGATTTGAACAAAGAAACAAAACATTAATAGGGTATGTATGTTGATAAAGTAGATTAAGAGTAATACAGCTAGTATTTGGTGCAGTTAGGAATTCATAGTAAGGGTAGGCTAGAGAAAAAAAATATAAACATAGGTAGGGTACAATTTTAGTGTCCCGTGATCAGGATATCTGGTGTGATAGCTGTATTACTAGTAATAGTATTTTGATTGATTACGGCCCCAATAATCCAAAGTGTTAGCATAGCAGTGTATACATACATAGGTTAATTTGATAGTAGAAATGTTCGATTTATTGTTTTGTTTCACTGTTCAAACCCGCTTAGTGACTGGACAGGCGATTCTCCATAAGGATGGCTTCGTTTGGTCACATTTTGATGCCGAGACATGGAAAAGATGTTGTGATTTTGTTGAAATGGTTTCATGTTTTTCAATCGTGTTGGATTAAGCCACATTTCACATCACTCGAAACCGTAAGCAAAGTAGTAGGGTCGTATTTTCTGTGAGTTGTATTATATGTCAATTTAGATACCTGAAACAAATAAAATAGCTTAATAAAAAGGAAATAAATGCTTAATTCTGCTACTACGCATTTTGATATTGTGAATCTGTCATTATTTTCACGTTTGACAGTAGTCGTTGTCGTTGGTATATTAAGCAAAGATAAGTAGTGTTATGCAGCCATACGAGTGAGGCTCTACACTATGCGAGAATATTTTAAGCAAATTCTTATCTCTATAGAATTAATGTTAATTTGTTTCTGTTTGCTGGATTATGTTAACATAATTTAACAATAACAATTAGAATTTACTTAGAAATAAAAACGATTTCGTAATTATGGTAACTTTGCATAGCTACTAAACAAAATAATAGTATGAAATTATTAAGACATTATCTACGGCTATGAAAATGTTTTATATCACCGGCGCCATCTAGTGATCACTAGTTGAACTATTGATAGTACGGTTTGATATTAGTTCTAAGCATCGCGTTATTTAAATTACCTTAATATTTAAATAGATATTCCTAAATATTTATTTTTCAAAAAAAAAATTTTGCATATTGAGCTAGGTAGAAAACTACATTAAACTAAAGAAAAAAATATCTACATACTAAAACATTTTATTACAAAATAATTATACCTATTATCGTTTTAATATATTACTACGGATTTAATGCGTATATATTCGGACACTGGGATTTATTATTGAAGGAAGGGATATTGATATGTGGTTTGTTTTGGTTGTCAGATCTGACCTTACGATACGAGTAACAATTATCTGATCCTAAATCGTGCTGAAAACCTATAAGATGGTTAGACCTCAGCGTAAACGTAAAATCCCGAGAAGGTATGGACCTCAGGATTCTAATAGGGAAAATGAAAAAGAACCAGTGATAGAACAAATACCACTTGAGGGTGAAGCTAATTTAGCTCAATCTCTAGAAGAACCAGTGATAGAACAAATACCACTTGAGGGTGAAACTAATTTATCCCAACCTCTAGAAGAACCAGTGATAGAACAAATACCACTTGTGGATGAAACTAATTTAGATCAACCTCTAACGAAAAGAAGATGTCGGCGTATAGTAAAACCCATGCGTAGAGAACAAGGTTCAAAAGAAATAGCTGTAATGCAATCTATGTTAAGGAGAACCATAGGGTTATTGACAAGAAAGATAAACGAATTAGGAGAAGATGTGAAACGTACACGAGCAGCCAACCCTTATAAAAATGTCTATCTGTTGGTTGATCCGGTGACAAATAAAGAAAGAGGAAAGTTTAACACTATACATCTGTCGAGGTATTATAAGTGATCATAGATGAAAATTAAAATTGTAGACAAAAGTTTAGGAGAATGTGAGGAACATACAGTTATAATTTAATTAGTTGAAATGTCTAAAAGTTATCAAATATAAGTTTTCCCTCACATTAGTATACATGTACATGAGAAATTTATTATAAAAAAGTTATGTTTTGGTTTAATTTTGATCTTTATATTTTTGTATTAGCTAATTAAGGTTGAATATTGTAATTTGAATAAGAATCATTTAATAAGAATTAATAAATAAAGTTCAGGGGTAGATTTGTGTAGAATCTGGTGGACTTAGGGAAAAGCCTATCTGACATTATGGGAATTAGCTCGCTTGAGTAAAAAGAAAAATTGCCATGCGCAAGAGGAAATTCAAAACGCTCTTGGCTAGCTGAAAAGATACTCTCATACATGCATATTTTCTATAGGAAAACCTGGAATATACTATTGTTTAAATTAAATTTAAATTAACGAACATAACATAAAGTAAATAAACTCTGTTAAGTTGAATTTTTAAGGTCAGGGTAAAGTAAAAATACTCAGAGTTAATCGTAAGGTCAGATAGAGGGGAGTTGTGGCGGCTTTTCTGGGGGGGAATTTTAATATAAAATAGTTATATACATAAAATAATTAGATTCAATAATGAATATGTAGTGAAAGTGTGAAAGTTAAAGTGATAGTGTTCAAATTAAAGTGATAGTGTTTAAATTAAAGTGAAGTGTTCGGTTTAGGTGCTGTACACTGACGGTTTTGTATTAGTACCACTCATTACAAGAAGGGTTAGGATGTGATAACTAAAGCGAACCATTTACTTGTATCATGTGCTGATGTTTGTTTTCTTTAATATAAATTTAGTACTATGAGTCCAACTACAGTAATTTAATCCAAGTATTCGAATTTGTCTCAAAACAACTAAGATATCTTTAGGCAATACATTATGTAGTAAAAGGTAGTAAAAGGATACATAATGGTCCTCATACTTACATGATAGGTACCTTAAATGTTTACAAGGTATGGCATAGTAAATCTTTTAGACAGAGTAAAACATATTTTTATTCAAATAGATTCACTAATTATAAATAAGGCTATAACATTTATGTCACAGTTCACACTTAGGTCACATTCCGACAATGACTTCTTATAGGCTCTTCAGATTTTTCAATATATGTAGGACTTGATTAGATTTCTCGTAGCATTACATAGATCTGCACAGATAGATGCTTATTCAGGTTATCTGAAACAATAGAAGTAGGGTTATGTTTATATATTTTTACAACAATTTGATCAAGAAGTTAATGTAAATCATTAAAGGAGTCGCATTATTGAAGGATGTATCTTTATGACGAGTCATTGGGTAGTTTTATGTACTTTTATATAGAGGTTAGGTTGAATAGATAGTAGGAATAAGTTATTTCTAGGTTAGTATCACAATAGTATTGTAAACTGTTACTTTCATGAGTTTATAGATAGGAAGGCATTTATATGCTCAACATAGCTCTCTTACTACTATTCCTACTGTGTTATTGAAAAGATTTAACGATAAAAGGGTCCATAAATACTTACGATTGTTAAAGCGTATTGTTCTGAATACATTGATATTGGTTATCCATTTGTACCATTTGATGCGGCGAGGTATATTATATTAACACATTATAGGTTGGTTAGAGATCGTACATGCGTTAATTCCTTGAATAATCAGGTATTTACTATGATTTGTTGATTAGTTTCATTTGACCACAAACTAAATGGGGATCCAAGTTTCATTTGACGACGGCCATGTTGAAAATGACATAGGATGTTTAGATAGTCTGTTCAGAAATCAGAAATCAATCGATGCGATGCTTTTAGGGGGACTATTTTTGTGACACTTGTCTTCGGGTACATTTGATATAGATGAATCGCTCGTTTGCGGACAGCATCATTTCGAGAATAGCACTTCTGTATACTTCGCGAGCATAACTATTCTAAAAGGCGGGATATTTAAATTTTCGGAAACACGGTAATAGACGTAGGTACTCTGTAGTAATATTATAGCAGATAGTAGGTAGTCCAGCGTATATGAATTAGAGGTATCCAACCACAGAGATAATTTTCAACCGACTTTAAAGAAAAAAAAAGGAGGAGGTTCTATGTTTGACTGAATGTTTTATTATAAATGATAGCTCGAAACGGCTGTACAAATTTTGATGGTATTTGGTGTAATGGTGGTTGGCGCTCTAAAATTGGCCTAATATTTTACCCGGCTACTTAAGGGGGCGGTGGTATGAGATTCGCCAGGTTTATTATTAGTTATAAAAAAAAAATCAAATAAATTAAAATAAATTAAAATAATTTAAAATTAATTCAAATAAATTCTAATAAATTCAAATAAATTCAAAAAAAATTAAAATGAATTCAAATAAATTAAAATAAATTCAAATTAATTCAAATAAATTCAAATAAATTCGAATAAGTCCAAAAAAAAAAAAAAATTAAAATAAATTCAAATTAATTCAAATAAATTCTAATAAATTAAAATAAATTCAAATAAATTTAAAATAAATTAAAATAAATTCAAAAAAAAAAAATTCAAATAAATTCAAATAAATTCAAATAAATTAAAATAAATTAAAATTAATTCAAATAAAAAAAAAAAAAAAAAAATATACAGATTAGTCCAAAAATATTTAGTTAAAATGTTATAAATTCAAATAATTATTTTTTCATTTAAGTAGATTTGATTTAAATTCATTCAATTCATGTCTAGTCACGTAGATCTTGCAGTCTACGCGGCTCACGCAGTTCCTAAGGTTTACGCGCTCATGCAGTTCATGCGGATTATGCGGGTCATGCAAATTATGCGGATTACGCGGATCACGCGGTTCATGCGGATGACGAGGAACTTGTGGTTCATGCGGAGCATGCGGGTCATGCGGGTCAACATGAGTGAAATGATATACTTATTTATTGATTATTTTACATATTTAATGGAAATATATTATATTGTTGCAAGTGATCTGGTGAAGCGCTGATGTATTCTTGGCAAGAATGATTGAGTATGAAGGAATGAACTTGGTGGTTAGAACAGGGATGGGGAAAAGGGAAGGGGGAATAACGTCTAGGAAGGGCCTTGGTATACCAGATGTGAAGCCAGATTACCAATGTTATTTGCCCAAGACCTTGAATATACACATCACAAACGAGTTTTATACGGGGGGAATATTGGTGTTAGGATAAATTTTAAATTTTCAGAGACATTTCTCTTGGAAATAATCCCAAGTGTTATAACACCCGCATGAAACTCCACACTCTACAAGAAGCTGAGAGCTACTACAAATTCACACTACACACTCTCCAAGGCGATGTTAAGATTTGCTTGAGCGAAAGTTTTGAATATGACTTTTAGGTATGGCTTACAAAGGTCATTCTCCTTAAAGGCAGATCAGATTCTTGGAAGGATACTTATGGCGGATATAGTTTTGATTGTAAGGTAGAATCAATTCATATGCCCATAATAGGACCACTAGGGTCAGTAGCCTCACAACCTACTCCATCCTGGACGTTGATCTATAACTTGAGAAGGGTAATTGTCGGTTATAAATAAAGGTATTAGTTCAAATCCGTAGCTTTGGTGATGAAAAACATGTCCTTGGTTTAAATACACTATACACTAGCTTAAGGACACACATACACAGATGAGGGCTACACCATTTGAAGGTTTTGGGAGAATAATATTTTGGAAAAGGGGGGGAATTGAAAAAAAAGGGGTTGTTTTGCTTATATTTAAATAATTAACATATATAGTAATATTTGAGAATTTAATTTAAAATTTAAATTTGGTAAAATTTAAACTCCAGGTCCTTTGAGAAAGTCGCTTTCGTCTAAATTTGAAGGGTCGGCTGTAACGGAACACTTATGTTCTCGTTCATGATTCTCAAATATTAACTGGAAAACTGAAATTCAATCATAAATACAGTCCTTTGTAAATTGTTCCACAATAATTCATTATATCCATCTTATTTTGTTTGTTGTGAAGCAGAATGACATTGACAGTTTGTCTTATCTATAATTGACGCGAGGAAGAAAATTGATCTATGATCTATGAAAAGTAGAACTTAAATTAAAAATATGAAATTAAAAGTATAGTTTGACTGACTTTATATCTTTAAGTAAGAACAAGGAAATAAATAATCATGATGATAACAAAAATTTGATCAAATAATTGATAATTAGTTTATTCTTTTGTCTAGTTGAAAAAAAGTAAGCATTTTACGGATAATCGAGAGAATCGATTCAATCAAAATTAAATAAATATTAAAATAAATTAATACTCAGCGTAAAAGAAATTTAAATGGTAAAATTTATTATAATATCTCGTGATACCAGATTATGCTAATAGGTCGATTCAAGGGATTCTATAGATAGCACAGGGAACACTAATAATTAAAAGAAAGCTATGAGATTGTCTATGGAATTAAATTTGATACAAGGCACGCTGACCTTTATTTCGTTACTATTAGGGGTGAAGAAAGAGACAGGTAGTCTTGGAATGTTTTAGAAAGTTTTGGAACTAACCAATGGAAAAACTTTATTCAATTGAGAATTTAATGAAAAAGGTCTTATCGACAGGAATGAGCAAGGCAGATTAGTTATTAAATGTAGAGATATTAGTTAGATATTTGCATGAGGTTTTTAAAAAAAATATTGGCCAACGGTTTTTCAGTCGAAGTGGTGTGATTTCTGAGAACCGCACGGTAGCGAGTATAAAAGGCTACGGCGCCATTAGTCTGGGTCATTACGCATCGGGAAATTTGAAGAGTCAAGAGGAATTGCTGCCAGAACGCCACTGCAAGTTTTATTTTAAATCAAGAAAGAAGTAGTTTAAAGTGTGGGTTATCGCGTTATCTTGGCAAATTAGGATCGAAAAATCCCGCGAAGTCCCTTGCAAAAATATTTTAGCTAAGAAGCACATTGGTATCGTGTTCTGAAGTTAAAATATTGTAGATTCTTTTGAAATATATGAATATTAGCTTGTCCAGAGTAAATTCACTATAATAGTTTCATATACTGTAAAGTTTTGAATGATATTGAGGAAATGAAGTTGGGGAGATCTTTGATTCTTCGAAATCTTCTCCGTATCAAATCTGAGATATCTAGTTTCTATTTGTTTGATTTTAATGTAAGTTTAGTAGAGTTTTGTGTCGAATTGGGGAATACATGGCCAAGATCAACGCTGGACCTCTATTCCTTATGAGAGCGATTGTTCTTTATGAGGGTAGCGGCCAAGTAGGAGTAAAAATAATTCGACATTGTAGCTGGTCGAATGGGCTGCAATTTCCAGCCTAGCTATGCTACTTGGGGCGTCCAGACGGCCTCTGTGCCTACGGAAACCTACGGTCCGAACGGTGCGCTAGTTTTCAGCTCCCTAGCCACTTGGGGACACGTCTGGGACCTCAAACCTTTGTTAGGGCGTGGAAGTCTCGATCCTGACCACAAGAGATGACCACAACCCAAGAGTGATAGGAATAATAGGTTCGTGGGCCCAAACTCTGGCTCCCTTTTACAGCTTAGAGATGACGGATCCTTGCTAGGAACCTAATCTATTTACCAGAGTAGGAAATCTGATTTTAGGAGCAGTCAGGCAGGTAGAATCATTAAAATAGGGCGAGGGAAGCTTCCTCAAATCTTTTTAGCTAGATTAGGGAGCGATCTCTTACACCGGAGTTCGTTCTACACACACACACACTTTGGGGATGGGGGGACAGTAACTTAACACCTTTAGACTAGAAATTAGGGACTGATAGGGACTAGATTAGGCCCATTAACGGTTGCGTCAGGATAAGGAAAAGAGGGGTATAGGAGATAAAATTCCATTCGTTTTCACGGTAAATCCGGTGGTAGCCATATAACCATCCAAGCTGCTGGTGGGTAGGACGTTAATAATTCAAACAATTAATCTTCGACAGTAATTTTAAGTTAGATAGTCGTATCTAATATGAAAGTGAAGTTGAATGTGAAAATATGATAATAAAATGGCATAAGTTGGTTCTGTGATAGTGACAAGTGATAATGCTGACGAAATGTGCGTATTCTGATTGTGAAAGATTCAGAGAATCTGTTTCTAACAAAGGTATGAAATTCCTAACCTTAATTTTTATGTACAAGGCCCTGATATATAATAGTGTATAGAGTATCCACCTGAATGATTTGGGGATTTTCATATTGTAAAATCACATAGATTGACCATGAATAACTAATATCATAACTTGTGGCATAATCTCATAGCTACTTGACAATGGATTGAGTCGGAGTTGTCTATTTAATTACTAAATAAATACCTTCTTGATCTACCTATTTTGTTGAAAAATTCAGATTTGTTTAGTCCAGTGAGATCTCATAACTCTCTGACAATATATTATCATGATAATCATTCTCTGAAGGGGATGGTCTGTTGGTTCCATGGAAGTCATGTAAATTCTGTAAGGTTGAGATATTGACAATCCACATATATACCATATGATTCATCTAATTCTGGAATGAATAGTGAATTCTGGGAGAGTAATGTTCCTTATATACTACCAAGGGCGAGTGTAAGGTTGACTCCAATCCCTATTTATTGAAATACAGGAATATTACAATCCTCACACGTAAATTTGATTGAATCACTGAGACAAATAAGTCTGAAGTAAATGTGCTTAAATACTAATAGACATTTCATCTCCATCTATCTCTAAGATCTAGAGTTAGTGCATAATAGTGCTTATACATAACAGCATGGCATAACATTTACATGCTTACATACATAACTACATAATTCCTGAAAATAATAGGATAATGAGTAACAATTGATACAGGAAGTATTATCATGTAAGGATGCCTTTTCTACAGTGAAGGTTGAGGTATAGTTTGACTGACAAACAAACCCTTGCTATAAAACTCCATCTGAGTACCTAATACTACCTGCTTGTTGTAAATTCATAATTTGAGTTCTTTGCTTTTACACCTCCGTGGTGTTATTTCAAAGTAAATAAGTCTGAACTCATCCCAGCGAACACAATGAGAGCATAATGCTTGTGTAGCAGGTAATACGCTTGAAGACATTTAGTCTACCCTCTTGTCTCTGAATTAATAGTCAGACATAATTTTACTGACAAATTGCCTATCCTACTATTAGATGGGAACAGGTACTATTTACTCTTTAATGGGTATCCCTATTGCTTTCCAAAAGAAATTAGCATACGGAGGAATCACGTCCAAGTCTGGATGACGAGTGGTACTCTGGCGGGCGGAAGGCGGGGCTCGACAGTAAACCGTAACACCGAAATGCTGGGTACATTCACTATAATGTATATCTACCACCACTGACTGATACATACAATGACAATATTAAACTATTACCTTAGACTTCTATCCAATATCTACAGTTGTGGACATCTATAACTCATTATAGATCAATATGGATACTTACATTCTAATACTTACTATACATATCCGAAATTCAATACTATATCTATAAGCCGCTGGTAGAGGAACAATTTCTGTAGAATGAACCATGCTAGATAAGCAATATGCTCCTTAATGAAAATAATTAACCAATTCTTCATAAAATAAGGCAATTATATTAATGTGAAATAGCAGGCAACAGAAAATAACACAAAGTGCAATTTGAACAATATTTATTAGGAAAAACATAAGCGTACCTTACGATAAGGTTATTCTTATTTATAAGTAAAAATTAGTCATACACAAGGCCGATAGCAACCTTAGGCATAGCATAAGATAGGATTAGGCTTCCTCACCATAGGTTAAAATCAAAATCACTTCATTTAAGAAGGTCCAGGGGTTACTATGATAAAACAAGGGTTACTTCCGCTAGATATGATCATGCCATATAGATTTGAACAAAGAAACAAAACATTAATAGGGTATGTATGTTGATAAAGTAGATTAAGAGTAATACAGCTAGTATTTGGTGCAGTTAGGAATTCATAGTAAGGGTAGGCTAGAGAAAAAAAATATAAACATAGGTAGGGTACAAGACGAATACACGATTGACAAGACTTTATTTTTGTTAAAAGTTATAAGAAAGCAAAAAAAAAGTGTGAAAATAATTCAAGTGTTGACTAACTTAAATTATTTTCACACTTATTGGATTTATTTTGGCTTTAAGTAATAAAATAATTTCGTATAAAAATTGTTCATCAGAAATTAAAAAAAAAAATGTAATAAAATGAAAATATGGTACTCGTAACATAATAACTGTCAGTACGTAAAATGTTCGTATAATTATAATTCAAACAACGTTGGCTAACCAGCATGAATTAATTTAATTCTTGGGCGCTGAATGTGCGGCGTACGTACGTTGCGGTTGTAGAAAAAAATATATGAGGTAGAATTAATTAAGCCATGAAAGCGATTACATCATATTATCATCATCATCATTTCGTGTAAGTCAGACTTTTTCGGAAGCGCCTCTCGGTCTCTGACATGGTTCCTTCCAGCGAAATCGAAATCATCTTTATTATCAGACAATCAGGTGATTCAAGCCTGCAATGTCCTAACCAAACTGGAAACAACTAAACAAAGTATGCTTCCCGTGGAAATCGAACGCACGACCCCCGGGTCGACAGGCAAACGCCTTAACCACTGGACCACGGAGGCAGTACATAATATTTATCTATATATCTATACATATAATAAAACATAATAAAACAGTAAAAATATTTTGTCTGTACATTTAGAATTTTAAAAAGAATAATAGAAAGCAAAAAACATTTTTTCGATTTTTTTATCTGTCTGTCTGACTGTCTGTCTGTCTGTCTGTCTGTATGTATGATCACGATTATCTCCGAAAATACTGAACCGATTTACTTCAAACTTTCACCAATTGCTTTGTTTTAACTCAGCAAAACATCTAAAGTTTGTTTCATCAAAATCGGTTCATTAAAAAAAAAAGTTATCGTCATTTGAATGAACTCAAAGCATGAGTTTGCCTGCAAATATACACGGTGAATTTTTTATCGTTTTGGACCCTTAAAGGGGTTACTCAGACCATCAAAATGAACAACTTTTCCTATGGGAACAATGCCGGGAACTCAAAAAAAACAATCGACATTCCCATACAAACTGGCCGGGCGGGGCGGGACTCTTTTGTATGGAAATGACGAATATTTTTTTTTAATTCCCAGCATTGGTCCCATAGAAAAAGTTGTTCATATTGATGAAAATTTATATGGAATTTTCTCATTTCTGGACTTATAAGTATGAAAGTAGGTATAAAAGTACTCGATTAAAATTAAAAAAGATGTGTGTAGGGTGGGTGGAAATTTGGTACAGGGGTTCTTTTAATGGTGAGTGAGCGCTAAGAAAGTATTTTTAAGAAATTTAACTTCTAAACGGGTAAACTTTGTATGGAAATTTTCTCATTTCTGGACTTAGACGTATAAAAATAAGTATATAAGTTCTAGGTTACAATTAAAAATATCTGTGTAGGTAAAATGGACAATATTTTCCCCTGAAGGGGTAATATAGGGGGGTAAAGATTGTATAGGAATTTACTAATTTCTAGACTTAGAAGTATGAAAATAGGTAAATACATTCACGATTACAATTGAAAAAGATCTGTGTAGGTCAACTGGAAAAAAAACCGCCAGAAGGGGGTAAAGTTTGTTTGGAAATTGGAAATTTTCTCATTTCTGGACTATGAAGTATGAAAAAAAAAAAGATATATGTGTGTGAAATGGACAAAATTCACCCCTAAAGGGTTAAAATGGGAGGGTAAAGGTTTTATGGAAATTTTGTCATTTCTGGACTTATAAGTAAAAATAATATCCATACTTCCATACTAATACTAATATTATAAATGCGAAATTAACTCTGTTTGTCGTTTTTTTAACGCTTCAACCATTGAACTAATTTGGATGAAATTTGGTATGGAGGTGTGAGGCCTGGGGAAGGACATAGGGTATGTTTGATTCCGGGAAATTCTACTGTTCCCGAGGGATCGACACTAACGCGGGCGGAGCCGCGGGCAACAGCTAGTAATACATAAACGTAAAGTGTAGGTTCGTGGAAGGCTGGTAGGATAAATGAAATCGAAACATTTTCAACCTTGACACAGGAATCTATGTCAAGCAACTTAATTTATTTCTATTATTTTAAAGTAGTAAATAAATCAAGTTATTGCTTTTTTAAGATTTATAGCTAAAAAAATACATTTTTAATCGACCTGATAGCTTTTTATGATATTTATATGCTGTTTATTGTAAAGAGGTAAAGTCAACCTTGTCTTCATCATCGTCATCTCAGCCGTAGGAAGTCCACTGCTGGACATAGGCCTCTGCCAAGGATTTCCAATATGACCGGTTGGAAGCGGCCTGCAATCAGCGTCTTCCAGCGACCTTAGTCAGGTCATCCGACCACCAGCCGGCCTATTTGCTAACTCAGTGTACAACGTTTTGACAGCCATTTCAAAATACATTACGTATTATATATCTTAAATAGAAATAGTCAATCATACGAAGCCCGCAATGTATTTTGAAGTGACTATCAAAACGTTGGTCACTGAGTTAGCAAATAGGCCAGCTGGTCCATCGGCCATCGGTTCTAGGCGCTACGTGCCCTGCCCACTGCCACTTCAAAGAGCTAATCCGCTGAGCTATGTCAGTAACCTTTGTTCTTCTACGGATCTCCTCGTATCTGTTCTATTCGATCTTGCAGAGAAACACCTTATCTTGCGTACCTCCAACACTTTGTCGTCTCAATAATATTACTTCGTTTACAGGCGGCCGCAATAAGCCCAGAAATAAATAATCAAAAGGGGATTTATTCCAACACTCAAGTACGTTTGAAGTGAGCGAATTATATAAACTTTGGAACTTGTCGTTTTTGTTCGCAAAGTAATTAAAAGTTGGACTTGTTACGAAATAACTTGATGCCCATCACAACACAAGCCGGATATTATTTATCTGTCTGAGTGGGAGCTTGTCGCAGATAAATAAGATTACTCTAGGTAAGAAAAAATACCTTAGATATTATCTCTAACTTGGAATTTCAAGAATAAAGTTACGTGGAAGTAAAATAAAATATCCTATATATCAATAGTATATGTCACTTAAGTTTATAAACGAAATAAGAGTGAATTATGGCCAAAATAAAAACTTGCATCTAAGAATAATTCCTCAAAATTGCCTAGTAATTTGTTATTCTTTAAACGACGATTTTCACTTGTCAATGCGATTAAAAATATAATGCCACTAAGGCAGAGGAAGTGATGGAGTATGTTCGCGTGAAGACCAACATCACGCTGAGGGCTGTCAAGCTGGAGTCGCGCCACAACGTAAACTTCGCGTCGTTTGTGGTGCAAGTCCCGACGGAGAACCTGGCAACCTTCATTGAAGCGAACTTCTGGCCGAAGGGTGTTCTGTATCGCCGTTTTCGCGGCACGATACCCGACACCCCGATGACGCGCAGCACGTCGCAGACTCAACGTGACCAATAGTTTTAAGATTTTTTATATTCTTATATATTTTTAGGTTAAGGTAATTATTCATATGGGCCATAATTGTTTATTTTATGTAAACTTTTATATTGTTGCCTGTGACAAATAAATAAATAAAAAATAAAATAAAAATAATATGTAACTACTAGTACTTTTCTTTAAATTAATTAGTAGAAGATACTTGTCATGAGGTGTAAATTACAAGTAAATACGCTTCACCGTTTTCTTATAAAATAAAATTATGAGCTTCATTATTTATACATAATAAATACATTATAAACCATTTTTTTATAAACCCTATTAAATATACTTAATTTATTGTCAATAGGTTTTTATATTGGGTGGTAGTTTTTTCAATAACTAGTAACAAAAAAGCGACATGGTAATTAGGCGAAGTACGAAAATCTGTAGAATGATCGTTAACTGGAATTTTAGCATTTCAGGCTTTCCTGGGGTTTTTGAAGAGATGAAACAGGTATATAAATCGAATGTTTTTCGATTTTTGCAAAGTTTCACCTGAGTTCTTTCAAAAAAATGCGAGGACAAAGCCGCAAGCCAAGACTTTTATTTTCTTATTTATTAAATAATATAAGAGAGTGTTGTGTAAAGAAGAACAAAAAGAAGAAATAGTCAAATATATTTGTTGCCATACCCATAAAATTGGCGTGCGCAATCCAGTTCCAGGATAGTTTTCCAAAATAAACAATGACGTAACGACAACATAAAGTAGATTCTAAGAAATTATCACATGGTGTGGTAATTTGGGACATTAATGCGCTTTTTACGAGTTGGAGAACGCAAACACTTTTGATGTTGCCAGCTGCTAAATACGTTGGACTTTCTATTGAAATATTACAGGCCACTAAACATTAAAGTCGTGGCCGTAACTTTAAACGCCCTGTTTTTTATGCACAGATGTTTCTGAACATTTCAAAGATTGATTTCACAATGCTTCGTTTCAACAAACAGAACATGAAGATATACTTAGTTGCGAAATGAGACAAATTGAATGGAGACGGGTTATTAGTCAAATTACTATCCAAAAATAAAATCATCTATATAAAAAATTAGGGATATACCTACAAGATCCTCAATAGACAAGAAAGGATTTTACGAAATGCTTCTGTAGCCAGTTTTATAAGTGCTGAAGTAACAGATCAAAAAGTGTTTTTAGTCTCGATACATAAATAGAAGTTGTCAAAAATTTAAAAATACGCGTTTATAGGTATATTTCAAGATATGGAATATCGCTGAATTTACTACCATGTTGTAAGTCATGATCATAGTCACTTGAATATGATGATGGCTCTACCACAACTAAAATACACATACTAATGTGTATGTGTATTTTAGCTGTGGTAAAGCCACGCTACCGGCAAACTTCATTTTTAGGGTTCCGAACAAGGAACCCTTATAGTTTCTATTTTATAGTCTGTCCGTCCGCGATTTTACTCAGAGACTATAAGTACAAAAGAGCTGTAATTTGGTACGGATATGTATATTCATCATAGCGAAAAAACATTAGACTAAAATCCTGAAAAAACATTTTATAAAGGATAGCTCACATACAAATAAAATCGGGAGTAAATTTTTTTTCGCGTCTACCCCGACGTGTGTGCTGTTGTTGAATAGTCTTTTAAAAGATATTATGAGCTTATGAACATCATTCTCGATTTACTTATCCGTTTCGGAAATATTTGGTTTTATCCTCCAAATTCAGTGCCCTTCCCCCCCCCCCCCCTCTATCTACTAAATAGTTGTATATGAACACGTAAAAAATTCAGGGTAGTAGAATATATAACGAAGTTTAAAGGAAAACTATCAGAGCTACGTAGAGTTTATAAATTAAAGAGTTATAGTGGACCAACTGATAAATGTACTCGGTTATGTAAAATATAAATTTTCGAACCACGTAAAGTCAAGTAAAAAAGAAATCATAGCAGTTTTAATAATAATAATATCTAAAATTAAAACAATGTGTTTACGTTCGCCAGCGCGCGGCGCTTGACGGAACGATAGGAGGCCCCTCGGTTATCAAAGTAGGTATTATACCTACGAAATCTTGTTACCAGCGCTTGGCTCTACACGTGGTGGTCCTCAAACGGATAATATTTTTTCTAATTTCCCTTTGAAGTAGGACTTTATAAATCTTTCTTCAGTTACCACCGTCTTATGTAGGCTCGTTTTTAGACCATAGATAATGGTACGGAACCCTTCGTGCGCGAGTCCGACTCGCACTTGGCCGGTTTTTTGTTGATAGCATGTATGAGCCGGATGTACCAAACTCTCACAGAAAATCGACTATTGTGTAGAAGCTTTACTGCTTCTATGCTTCGTTCGGTAAATGAGAGACGGAGGTTCATCCTCCTCCAACCCCCCATGTCCTTTTTTTTTTTTTTTTTTTTATAACGTGTTGAAAGACTCATGTCTCGTCTATCCGGCTACGGGAAGCCGGATAGGTATGTGGGACTCGAACCCACTAAAACCACACGGTGTCATTATCCAATCCGCATAATGCCGGGGCCGTGTGCTTCCTAATGCTCCACAGCCCCAGCGCGGCGGCTGCTAATTCGCAGCCCCATCCAGCTCCGGTACCCTCTCCAATGACAGGGATATGAGCGGCCCTCAGCCAGCCAATCTGGCCCTAAAGGGTAGACGTCTTGACACCAGCGACGTCTCAATTCGGAGGGCTGTCTGTCGAGCGAGACGGAATCCTCAGTTTGGCCTCTGTTAACCATAGGTAACAGAGGCCCACCAATTGTCGGCTGCAGAGGACAGGGAGAGCGGCGCACCTTATCACCGACACTCCTCTTCCCCTGCGGCCCCACCGATGCCATGCCAAGCGCCACAGCCGCGCTTGGTCGCGGAGGACAGGGAGAACGGCGCACCTATTCACCGACACTCCTCTTCCCCCGCGACCCCTACCACGACTGTGAGTGCGGGGAGATTCCACCCCCCTCACCCACAGCCAGGCCTCCTCCTAGTTTGTTTTTTAACGAGGTCATCTCCTCGGGGCCCTATCCACTGTTTTTTAACGAGGTTGTCCTCCTCGACGCCCACTAACTAGGCCGTTTTTTTAACGAGTTTTTCTCCTCGAGGCCCGCTATACTGATTTTTTAACGAGGTGTTCTCCTCTCTGTAAGGCAACTCCGAGGTGGGTGCCCTGGAAAACTCACCTGGAGCGCCTTCCGCCCGGTTCCTCTTGGCTTCACCGCGGGTGGCAAATCCGCGGCTACTGAGCCCCCCCATCGCGACAAGATGGGAACCAATCGGGGGGGCCCCCATGTCCTATCCCAACTCCTTGAAAGGCTTGCAACGCTCATGTCTCACCCTTGTGTTGCAGTTGTCCATGGGCAGCGTTGATGGCTTAGCATCAGATGAGCCGCTTGCTTGTTTGCCGCCCTATAAAAAAAAATTATATGTGTGTGTAAGGGTGAGTTAGATCAACTACATTGTGTGAAACATGCAGTCGATCCAACTCTCTAAAAACCAATAGATACCAAGAAATAAAATGTCCCGAATAAATACCGGAACAAGAAATAGTATCAGACATCCTGAGCAGCGGCGCAAGGAGCCGCGGGCGCCGCGGGCAATAATTGAAATCCGTCACCTGTCGCGTAACAAATGACAAACTGGAGGCGGACCTACCGGCCTATTTGTGAACTTAGTGTGCAACGTTTTGATATTCACTTCAAAATACATTGCGGCTTTCATATGATTGACTATTTTTATTTAAGATATATAAAACGTAATGTATTTTGAAGTGACTATCAAAACGTTGTACTAAGTTAGCAATTAGGCCGGCTGGGTGGACGCCGTGCTATTTTCTCCTTTTACTCAAGATTTTGGAGGATTCAAATAATGACAGTATATAACAGGTACACGCAGCATATAACTTTGAATTTATTTCTACCAGCTTCCGTCCGCGGCTCCGCTCGCTTTAATATAGATCCCTCCGGAACAGTACATTTTCCGAGATTGAAGGAAGCCTATGCCCTTTACGGGGTGTAAAGATACATGCGTGAAAAGGTGGATAGGAGACGGCAATATTAACACTGCATGCTGTAGGAAGTTTAAATTGAGTCAATCAAAAATATCTACAATATGTAAAGAAAACCCTGTCCGATCCTTGAAGGGATTTTCCTGCTGGGAACTCAAAAATGTTTTTAACGTTCCCATAGAAATAAAATGTCAAGAGCAAATACTGAAATATGAAATAATATCTAAAAGACTTCCTGAGCGCTGGGCCGCAAGCCGCGGGCAGTAATTGAAATCCGTCACTTGTCGTGTAACAAATGACAAACTGGGGGCGGACCGGGGCGGACTGCGAGCCGCGTTCTACTTTTACACAAGATTTTAGAGGTTTCAAATAATTATGAGAGGTACTTGTTAAATCTTCCTTTTAGATCAACAAAGTATATAAAACTCTTATGTATTATGCGTAAATAGCTTCGGTTGTAGCTGTTGCTTATGAGGAGTAAGTACTTATAGTGTCGAAAACATGCATTTTTCACTATGGTATGGTAGGACCTCCGAAAAATAGACACACGAGTGATAAAAAATCTTTTAAGAATTAAGATGTGAATGTGATGTCACAAACATTTATGTCGCTTTTGTTCGCGTGATATGTGAACTTTGTTCGACTGCTACGGGTGTGTTAAGTATTGTGTTTATGGGAATGGCCTGATTATTTTTATTTAAAGTGATCTTATGGTACTTCATATTTTTTTCATCCTTTAAACTGGACTTGCCGTACCAACTTAACCAAACTTACGTACCAATATCAAAATAAAAGTGTGCTTATAATTTTGAGGTAAGTAGAGCTTATGTTGTCAGAAATATTTTTCAAAATCTACACGTCATGAAGGTTTCTATTACCACATAGTGTAATGGGCCTTTTACACTAGGCCAGTAACCGAGTCAGGTCATTAGACCAATCTTCAAGCCAGTGAATCTATAGGTTGGGTAGTTCAGTAACTAACCAAACAATAGGTGCACTGGCTACATTAAAGCAGGCTTTCAAGTTGCCGTTTACACGAAGCCACGACTGGCCAATTGGTACAGGCTAACTGGATTGTTTTGGCTATTGGCGTCGTGTAAACGGCCTATGATATTGTAGTACTATGATTTATCAAATTGTTTATCGATTGCCGCCGGATGCCAACCTTCCTTGGATAGCGCCAAAACCGCAAACAAATAATAAAGGGTGTCACCCTACTAAATTATAGTTGTAGTAGGGCGTTGACCAGTAAAATGTGAAAAAATATGGCCTCGTCACTTATGTAGAATGGTAATAGGATTCTAAAAAAAACTCACAACATGAACTAGAAAAATAATACACTTCCTTTTGTCACTGGTGTTACGAGTATGATCGGAATCACAGTGTAACATTTTTTCACCCAACTTTTTAGCATAAGGTTGATAAGGGTGTCACCCTACTAAATTATAGTTGTAGTAGGGCGTTGACCAGTAAAATGTGAAAAATAACTTAGTTGTAACCTTAACAGAAATCGTATTTAACTTATAACATCATGTCCTTAAGCTATTCGTGAATAAACCAGCATATTTTTGCTGCGAAAATAGTTTAGTAAAACACCCCGCTGGTAGACGTCACACATCTCTTGACAAATGATTCTAAGTTTCGTCCCGAAAATGTCCCGAATTTGTCCCGAATTAATGTTTACACGTGTCTTGCGTCTCAGTCCATGTCTAGACTATACAAGACAGTGACTTGTATATGTGTACATAATTACTTACTGTGTGCTAGAAAATTCTGTCTTATTTCGCGTGATTCGAAAAATATGTATTTCGAGACATATTTATTTCGTCAATGTCATGAAAGATATGGTTTGTTACCTATGGAATGTATTACTAACCGACTTCTAAAAAAGGAGGTTCGAAATTCGACCGGATGTTATACCGAATGTATGTTATATTGTCTGAACTACGTGGATGGTGTTATGTTAGTCAACTACTAGCTAACTTTTTCTTTTCGAGTCGTAAATTACATGGTGTATCTAAGGATCAGCCAATCTGCGTTACCGACTAGACTGTCCTCGCAGATTGTTGTCCAAGGTGCGCCTGATGCAAATGGGGGTTTCATTGCGTCACACGGGGCTTCACCCCTACTAGCTTCTAAATATGTGTAGCAAATTTGATTACAGTTTGTATATTTGTATAAATATTTGTTTGCATGTCGCGAATATCCCAAAAACTATGATTTCGATTGCGAAAATTATTTTTAGGTGGACTTGGTATATTTTTACTGTATTAACTGTGCTAGTTTCATCTAAATCCGTCCAGTAAATTTTGAGATATGAATATTGCGTTGAAATGGATTGATTCTTGTAAATCATTAAATATGAAACTTTGAGACGGACAAAAACGTTTGTGCAATAAATAGAAAAGCATTGAGAAACCAAAAATCCTGCTATTTTTATTAGCACAATTTACTCCTTTGTTTACCAAAGGAAACTAACACAATGTATGTCCAGTAAACATGATTAATTAAAATAAGAATAACGAGGATCTTGAATTACACAAATCGACAAATTATGACATCCCATCTAATATTAAAAATGCGAAAGTGAGTGTGTTCGTTTGTTTGTTGATCATCATGAAATTTTGCACACAACATGTATGCGAAATTTCAGTTGGAATCTGGGGTACGGAGAAGGACATAGGCTGCCGTTCATCCCGGAAAAAGTACTGTTCCCGAGGGAACGACGTTGATACGAGCGAACCTGCGGGCAAAAGCTAGTTGGATAATAAATAAATCTGTCTGGCTAAGGCGATACAATTATATTTTATGAAAATCATTGCTGTTATTGACTTGAACTTAATTAATTCAAGCATTTAGGAATAACTCTACGCCATTATTCTGATTATCTGACTGAGAAAATCACAACAGAAGCAAGTAATTATAATCCAAGTAACATTATCCCCACAATGCTTATTGTTTCAAGAAACATTGGAAGTGTCCAAGAAAACTTTTAATAGGCAGTAGCCATGACATATTGAATAGGACTCGGTAAGTAATTATTATATCAGTAGGCCGCTTTTTAAGAACTGTATACCTAGGTATGTTACGTTTAATTTTTAATTCAAAACTCTGCCACATTAGGTTTTGTTCGTAATATACTATTAAAATTCAAGTAAGCTGTGTTGTTTATAACAACACGTGTTAATCAAGAAGAATAAAAAGACCAGTGCTGTTATTAACAGTTTAGCTCCGAGGATTCATACGACGTTTCAACACACATATCAAATCGGTATATCAGGCAGGAGGAGGTGCCTTCATGCCATGATGTGTTGAGAATTGTTTTTTAAACTTTGACCATTTGAATATGAAACTATATATTGTAAGAAATGTTTTATCAAAATCTATGCATATTATTTTATGCGTAAGTAGTTTTTTACGTTTAGGTGGCATGGACAATCGACCAAGTACCTAGTAACGGACTAGTAGTCGTAGTGTAGAACTAAAAACGTTTTATTATGAACGAGGTAATTTAAATCGAAATGATTTAAACAAAGCAATAGTCTGTCTTAATCACACAAATGGTCATTTCTTTTAGGCAAAGCCACTCAGTTACCACTACAAAAGTAAAATAAATGATACACAAATGGTGTCAGAATCACGGACTATACATAAAGTTAGGTTTATCCTGACGGAGTATGTCACCAGGATAAATCATAATAACACTTGAAATTAAATTCCGAGTTTGTATTTCGGGTTCCCATCATTTAAAGGCTATTATTGCCTTCGAAGGGTAATGTTACACTGTATGTTTGTGTTCCACAAAAATCAATACTAATATTATAAAGCTGAAGAGTTTGTTTGTTTGTTTGAACGCGCTAATCTCAAGAACTACTGGTTCAAATTGGAAAATTATTTTTGTGTTGGATAGTCCATTTATTGAGGAAGGCTTTAGGCTAGAAAACATCACGCTGCGACCAATAGGAGCGAAGTATCAATAAAAAATGTTTTGAAATCGGACGAAGTCGCGGGCAGCAGCTAGTCAAGTATATGTACCGTACCTCATACACAGTTTGACACAGAAATTTCATCATCATCATCGTCAGATCTTTTTAGTCTCCACTGCAGGAGCATGACCCTCTTTGTACTACCGGAGCCATACTAGCCAGAGCAGACAGAGTATTTGGGCTACGCTCTCCTCGCTGGCCAGACGGGTTGGAGAGGTCTCATTGATGTTTATGAGCTTTGTTTAGCTTGTATTTCTTAAGTCGCCTCTTACGACATCCATGGGAAGAGTTGGAGTGGTCCTATTCTACTGGAAACCACACAGCTCTTGTAACACAGAAATTTGACTATACATTTTGTCCGAGTGCATTCATACATTTCACTTCCAAAGGGACCGAATATGGGTCGAATGAATGCGTTGGAATTCCGATTCGGCATCCTCACATATACTTGATTGCAACCGATGCGAATAGTGCACTTTTAATCTAGGCAAAGCCATGACGTGTCGGAGTCCATTTAAATAAAGATAGATTTGTATGCACGGGACCTACCTTAAAAAAAACAGAATATAGCACAAATAAAAACCGGCCAAGTGCAAGTTTAACTCGCGTTAAAAGGGTTCCGTACGGGTAACTAAATCGGACTAGCTAGTAGTATCGAAGCAAATTGACAATGACAGACGGACAGACAAGCACACGAATGATCCTATAAGGGTTTGTTTTGTCGATCCGTCGTACGGAATCCTAAAAACCTATCTGTTTTATTCCATTGCTAAAAGAGATTTCCTTTTGAATACCGTGGTATATGTGCATTAGAAGCAAATATCAGATGAATGCAGGCAGGCAGATATCAGTCTCGTCAAATAGTGTCGGACGTGTAATGTCCACATCGGTTTAGGTTTTGTTTTCAGTTTGACGTACACAAAGATTTGCGTAGTTTGCTTGCCGTACACGGCTTTGGTAGCTTTGCGACTGTTACTATGTACAATTCAGTTCTCTGTGAGATACAGTTTTCACTCTACTCGTCAAATAGTGTCGGAAAATATATGTCCACATGTTTTGATTTTGTTTTCTGTTGATCTGATGTGCACAACTATTTTTGACGTTTGCTCACATTACACGGCTTTGGTAGCTTTTGGAGTAAGTTTCGCGATGTATCCTATAGGAGGACTATTCAGTTCTTTGCAAGATACAGGCAGATAACTTTACTTGTCAAAAGTGTAGTGTCCACATTGGTATCCAATTTTATTTCAGTTAGATATCCACCCACATAGATTTGCGGCATTTGCTCTCCCAATATACGACTTTGGTATGTTTTCGACGCATCCTATAGAACTTTTACTACTGTTTTAGTTCTCTGCTAGATACCATCAAACATCACTCTACTCGTCAAACGTGTCAAAAGTCTAGTGTTCACTTAATATTATATTGTCTTTGGCTTAATACACATTTGACATTGATATGTTTGTGACGCATCCTATAAGGCTTTTACTACTGTTTTAGTTATCTGCTAGATACCATCAAATATCACTCTACTCGTCAAACAGCGTCGAAAGTCTAGTGTCTACATCGGTATCGAATTTGTTTTCAGTTTGACGTCCACTCACATAGAGTTGCGGCGTTTGTTCGCTTAATATATTACTTTGGTTTTGCGGTGCATCCTATAGTACTTTTACTACTAATTTAGTTCTCTGCTAGATACCATCAAACATCACTCTACTCATCAAACAGTGTCGAAAGTCTAGTGTCCACATCGGTATCGATTTAATTTTCAATTTGACGTCTATCCACCTAGAGTTGCGGCGTTTGTTCGCCCAATACACGACATTGGTATGTTTGCGATGCATCCTTTAATATATCTTTGAATACTGTTTATTTCTCTGCTAAATACCATCAAACATCACTCTACCTACTCATCAAACAGAGTCAAAAGTCTATAGATATATAGTATCGAATTTGTTTTATTTAATTTTGCAATCCATCCACATAGAGCCGCGGCGTTTGCTCGCCCAATAAACGACATCCTATCAGACTATTACTACTATTCAGATCTCTGCTAGATGCAGGCAGACATCACTCTACTCTAGTGCCCACATTGGTTTTGTGTAGTTTTCTGTTTGACATACACAAAGATTTGTAGCGATTGCTCTCTCAATACTCCGCTTTGGTAGCTTTGCAATGCACGTCGGTCTTTTATTACTACTCACTTAGCTGCAGGCGGAGTGAACCACTACATTTAAAATTTTCCCGCGATTTTGTAAACGTCTACCGTTTTATATAGTTGCACCTTATTTCTAACCATTTTGAATTTGATTTTAAGATATTACCAAGGAAAAAACCGGCCAAGTGCGAGTCGGACTCGCCCTTTTGGCCTTTGGGTACGGAGTACGGACCCCAGGGTCAACTTATATTTTCTAGTTACTTTGTTACATACATACACATAGTATCACGTATTTTTCCTTTGCGGGATAGACAAAGCCTAGGCTTTGTTTGGCTATAAGCCACATTTAGCATGTTGGAAGGGCATGTAAAAGGAAAATGGAATCAAAATAATGATGGGTTGCTAGTCGCATCGCCTATTGGCATGATTCCGCAGATGTTAGCCCAATCCCTCAATCGGCTTTTACGATCTGCACAGGATGAGAAGCAGTTGGCACATTTTACGTTTTTCGTTTTCTCACAGATCAGCCCATGCTGATGTAAAGTGTACTATGTTTACTTTGTTTGTAATCAATACTAATAATAAATCTGTAAGGGTAGTCATGGAGTAAATTACTTTGTTTTCAGAGATATCGTGTTTAAAAGCTCTATACATGATACTGAAATTAAATTGATGATTTTTAGAATCATTTTCTGTATGTATATATATATATATATAACTCTTAAACGAATTAACTGACTTTTATGAATCTTGGTAGATAAACATTTTGAAGTAAAGTTCACAGGATATGCTACTTATTTTTTTCTTCAGCCATGATAAGACGTGCCCCCCACACAACATAAAATGTACGCGAACCAAGTTAATTTATAAAAACTCTCTACCTATGTCTGAATTATAATGGGATATACTAAGTCATAGACAATATAATTATAACTAAGTTTACAATATCATAAGTATATCTATTTATCTATTAACGTTTAAAAACATTATGTCTTCACGATGCCCCTCACTCAGAGACACACGGGCACGGCTACTTTGCGGAGCGTTTATAAATGCACGCGCGGATAGCCTTGTGCACGCACAGAGACGCGGTTGAGCGTCTTTGTTTATTTTTTTATTATTTATAAACATTGACTCCAATTGTCCATGGCATCATTCAATTTTACAAGTATACGATAACAAGCGTCTTTCCTATGCTTATTTACCATCCAAATAGTTAAAAATATAGGCTGAACGTAGTGATACTTATCATCATCAGGTCTTTTTAATTTCCACTGCAGGAGCATGACCCTCTCAGTACAGAGGATTTAGCCTACACTCTCCTCGCTGGCCAGACGGGTTGGAGAAGTCACATTGATGTTTATGAGCTTTGTTTAGCTTGTATTTCCTAAGTCGCCTCTTAAGATGTCCATGGGAAGACTAGAAGTGGTCCTATTCTACTCTGCTGGAAACGGTTAAGGGTGGTAAGGTAAGTACGGAAGTGTTAGTTATGATTGCAGTTAATAAACTGTGATATTTTATTTCATCTACTGTATATTTGACTTTTTTTCTAAAGTATTCAAATATTCAGACAAAGCAGTTAACACTCATTGTGTTTGATATGAGCGAGGCTTTGTACAGCCAATAAGTACTAGGCGTCACAGTTCTTCTGTCTCGTAGAATACTGTATTTGGTTAGTCCATGTTTACGTACAAAAAATCTATTAAGTCTTTGACTGTTAATATAGAGATTTTTGATTGTGTTTTCATGCCTTTTTAAGTTGGTTTACTTACCATCACAATAGAAAGTTCAAATTCTAGCCTAATTTACCCGACTAAAACTACTTGAGTGAAACCGTTTTGTTTAATATCCAGCGTAAGTTTTAATAATATAATTTATTTCGTGTTATGACTTATGACTGCAACAATCAGATCGAGTCGGAATTCGTAAACGAGAAGTTCTTGGCTACGAGAGTGGTTTGCGCCACAGAGTAATAACAAAATACAAAATACCTAAAAAAATATCGTGCTTATGATATTGAGGTCTCCTTCCTTTTGTATTTTTTTTTCTCAACCGACTTCTTTTTATTTTATATAGTTATAGCGGCATAAGAAATATACATTCTTTAAAATTTTACTCCATACCAATTTGGTTCATAAGATAGAGCTCAGTGATGGACAGTAATAGGGTCACATTGAACGGGTACGGAATACTAAAATATAGGTATTAGTATATTTTATTAATATTAACCGCGCTTTTCGACTCCACGCCTTTCTCTGTCGGCTTATTTACCGCCACAACAGTTTAAGCCGCGGCCCGCCGTGATATGAGCGAGGCTTTGTACACCCAATCCTAGTCTTTATTATTTATTCTCTCACATATACATTTGAATCCGTCATCACTATCGATATATTTTTAACGTACATTATAGATGTATGGTTTACATTATAAATTAAACAGTATTTCTGTCCTAAAAAAAACATTGTTAATATTACTTGCTTTTGCAGGGCGTATTTTGAACTTTTGGGATTGGAATACACACATAAATTGTTCTTAATTTTAATGACTTTATAAAGACCGATGATGAAAGATTTTGAATATTTATTACAAAGAACGATATCACACTAACACCATAATTATTGTCATTACGGGACTTACCGCGACTAGTTTTGAGTTAAGTCTGATTTTGCATCCATTATGGTCACATAGACTGAAGAGCTGCGGTAGATGTTGAGCTGTCAAGGGTAACCTAGTTAAGAAAACTATTTTTCTCTTATTACACAAGTTTACACACAACACCGACGGTATATAAATTAAATATTTTTTTTTTTTTTTTTTTTTTTTTTTTTTTTATTTATTTGGAACAACAAACAGCTACGTTATAAGTAATGGTACAAGTATACATTCTACAGAATTATCAATAACGTAGCCCACAACGTTATTCACAGAGTAACAAATAGTTTTAAGGGCTGCTAGCTATCATAGTTATGACGCATGAAAATTCAAGATTTACATATATGATCTTATCTAACAAAAGACAATGGTTTTTTGTGACAAAAACAAAGCTTAATAACTTAATTGTACTTGAACAATACTATGTACTATATATTAATAAATAAACTAAAAAAAAAAAAAGGAAAATACTTAAGAGTGAGTTAGTTTTTGGAGTACAAGATTTTTGAATTTGAACTCACTGCATGCAAAAATGTCAATATCAACAAAATGGGTGTTATACAATTCCATCATACGATGAAGAGGGGCTCTCTGTCCACTGTTTGTGCGACATGTACTGAGTGCAAATAAGGGACGAGAACGTGCCTCTCTCATAACAGCATTACGTGGTACAGTAAAGCGCAATCTATCAACAATTTCATTGCAGTCAAGATGGTTGTTGACTATTTTATGCAGAGTAGATGCTTCAAGGTAATTACGCCTATCACTAAGTGTGAGCATATTGTATTTGTCGAGCAATATAGGATAAGGCAAGTAACGCTTGAAACACCTGTAATGCATGACCTTTAAGAATTTTTTCTGCAATCTTTCAATAGCATCCGCATATTTACTATAATATGGATTCCATATGGGCACGGCATACTCTAGTTGGGCGCGAATAAGTGATTTATACATGTATAGATATGTGGAGGCTTGTTTAAATTCCAAGGACGAACGTAGGACAAAGCCATACATTTTAAGAGCGTTATTAATGATATTATCTATGTGTCCATCCAAGCATAACTTAGTGTCCAAAAGCACACCCAGGTCCCTCACGGATGACACTTTGGTAAGAAATGTGTTGTTTAATTTATAGGGGAATTTTACGACATTTAAGTTTTTGGTAAAAGATATTGTGTGACATTTACTGATACTCAACTGTAATTTACTGTCTAGACAATAGGTAGAGAGTCTTTCAAGATCATCTTGCAGTTTGATGCAATCATCTATACTATTAATTGCCTTGAAAATTTTGAGGTCATCAGCGTACAGCAAAAAGTTTGAGTGATGGAAACAGTTTATTATATCGTTTATGAAAATTATAAACAACAACGGACCGAGTATGGATCCTTGAGGGACTCCTGAGGTAATCAAAACACTCTTGGATTGATACCCATTGATGACGACTGTTTGAGATCTATTAGAAATATATGACTGGAACCAACGCAATAGATTACCACGGATTCCATTGAAAGCTATCCTGTTCAAAAGTAGTTCATGATCGACCTTGTCAAAGGCTTTTTTGAAGTCCGTATAACCCACGTCAACCTGAATACCGCGATCCATATGTTCGAATAGAAAATTAGTGAAGACAATCAAATTAGAAGTAGTAGACCGTTGTTTGACAAAGCCATGTTGCTCCCGGATTATGGACCTATGTAGGATCGGGTAAACAATATTATGAACAAGGCGTTCAAACAACTTTGCCAGTATGCACAGAATGGAGATAGGTCTGTAATTTTCACAAACATGTTTAGGGCCACTTTTATGTATGGGAGTTATGTTAGCATGTTTCCATAATTCAGGAAATACACCCTCGTCCAAGCATTTATTGTAAATTATACAGAGCGGCAGGCATATATATTTGGCAGTTTTTTTAAATAACAGTGGAGGAAGACCATCAGGCCCTGGCCCCTTAGAAGTATCCAATGACTGTAATTCTTTTAAAACGTCAGATTCACTGAGCTGGATGTTAGTTAAATGGATATCATCATCACTAGAATGAATTGGCGGCTGCCATTGTTTCAGTTTGGGTGAGGGAAACTCAAAAACAGATTGAAAGTAATCCGAGAACATATTACATATGGTTTCTGGGTCGTCGGAGTTTACATGTTGATAATGCATTGTGGAAGGTATGTTAGATTTGGATTTACGATTTGCTGTATACGTCCAGAAATGTTTTATGTTTTTCTTTATATTATCTTCAACAGAATTGATATATTTTTTAAAGCATTCGTCGCACTTAATTTTGAATTCTTTTCTGTACTGAGAGAATAATTCATAGTCTACTTGATTTTTATATTTTTTCCACCTCACCCAGGCTTTTTCTTTTAATTTACATAATCTAACTAACCTGTGGGAAAACCAAACCGGATAAGATGAATATCTTGTACTAGATAGCGGGGAGTGTTCTTTTATTAAATTATCTAAAGTGTTCAAAAAAACTTCAAGGGCCGTTTCTGCAGGCAGATAGTCTAATAAACTATGCCAATCAGTATTTTTAATACCTGCGTTAATTAGGTCGTAGTTCGCCTTATGAAAATTGTATTTGGTCGAAGGTCTTCTCTTTAAGGATTGTTCCGCACAATTTACACTACAATAGCCAACAAGGGGGGGATGGTGGGAGTGGGCTGGTAAAAGAGGGTTCGCAATGTTTAACAACGACGGCACATTAGATAAGAATAAATCTAATACTCTGCCCAAACCATTAAGGAAACCATTGTATTGAGAAGCTTCGAGCACTGACATAAGATTAACCAATAATGAGCACCTGGCAGTAGATCCCAATGGGTTGAAAACAGTAGGAGTAACACCAGAGGTAGGCATGGGACTTGAGGTCCATTTCATTTCGGGCATATTGTAGTCTCCGATTATAAAATAGCTATCAACTTCTGGGTTAATAAGAATGCTCTCGAGTGTCTCAAAGTGGATCTCGTATATGTCAGATGACGTTTGAGGCGGTATATACGCTGCACTAATAAAGTGAGTCTTTGTAATATTGAGGCTGGGTATTTTTATTATAATGTGCTCAATCCTACTAGGTTGCCTGGAATCATAGGCAGACGAATATGCTAATGTTGGTCTAAGGGTCTGGAGGACAGCCACCAGCACTCCCCCCCCATCACACTTACCCGTGGCCTCACGATCTCGGTCTAATCGAAATACGGTATATCGTTGGTCTATAAATTCGTTGTTGTAAGTATAAAAACTGCTGAAATGCCAAAAACATGCAAAATACTTATTTGACCACTCACTGGAAGGATTACTTAATTAAAATGTATCCTTCCAGTGAATCAATCATTGAGTAAATCTACACAAGGAATGTTAACAAGCTTTTTTAATAAATAAAACGTGATTGCCTAGTCAGTGTGATTCGGGGTAATTTAAGGATTGTTACGATACCCCATACTGCCATAAATTTGTCAGTTCCCAGTCTGTTCAAGCATTTGGAAGTAATACATGAACTCTAAAACATTACACTCTATTTATGAACCGTCGCGTAAAAATATAGTAAACTAGCTTTTGCCGTTGGCTCCGCCCGCATTAATGGCAATCCCTCGAGAATAGTAGAATTTTCCGGAATAAAAGTACCCTATGTCCTTCCCCGGGCCTCAAATCCAAATAGGTTTAATAGTTCAGGCGTGAAAAGGTGACAGACAGACAGACATCCAGCGTTACTTTCGCATTTATGATATGGATTTTAAAGATCAACCGAAATATGATATTCTGCCGAATCTAAAACCGAAAACGAACCTTCAGTTTGGGTCTGTTTCTGAAACTTATGTACTGAAATGTGTGAATCATAACAATTACTAATTAATTAAATATAAATAAATAAATAAATATGTACGGACAAATCACACAGATTGAGCTAGCCCCAAAGTAAGTTCGAGACTTGTGTTATGGGATACTAATTGTATTCTAGGGTGTAGATCCAACACGTTGAGGCCGTATGGAGAAGGTTGTCATGTACAGACAGAACCCGGGCCTGGAAATACCAATGTATGATATGCCCTTGAATAGGTCTTGGCCGGAGGAGGCACTGTTGAACTTATGCTGATGGACTTATGCTGGGTTATTGCAAAGGGTACGATTGTCATGATATTATTATGTACTTAAATTTACTTGGTATATCTTATTTACACATATTACTGAGAAGTAAATCACGTAAATGAAAAAAAAAAACAAGTCAACAAAGGAAAGAGCCACTACACTACTAGACTGAGATGACTATTGCTACGAGTGTCGCGTCGCGAGTCGCGAGACAAATTCACTCGAACACGTGAGTTTCGACCGATTTTATGTACTGAAGCTGTTAGAAAACTCTATTTTTTGCCCAAACTTTCGACCAGTCTTTGGTAAGTTTTGCGGGACTTAATACATACATAAAAAACGTGTAACAAAATGAACAATTAGCTGATCGACTTTTTATGGAAAGTAAATTACTTTTTCTTATTTTTTTAATTAGTCCGCTGGTGAAAGTTGTTCAATATCATGGGCTGATCATGCTCCCTAAGTATTGTTACCCTTAATTTGTTACGTTACGCGTCAATACGGATACATAAGTATTTTTCGTCCAATATTGTTCCTCGTTTTATTTTGCTGCAGCTAACGCCATCTAGTTAAAAGGTTCTGGGTAAAATGAAGGGTATAACTTTGTCTGCATAGTTCCAGAGATTTAAAACAGGTGGCAGCACAATACAAATTCGTTGTATTATTTTTGTAGCGCGGTGGTTTTGTGGCGATTGTTGACTTTGAATCAAGTTTCTTCGCCAAAGTTTAAAAAGAGTACTTGCAAATTGAGATTCTGATTATTAAAGATAAAAAAATGTTACTACTAACCTTACTCATGAACTTAAAACACCCCCTTGCCATCGCTGACTAACAGTCTAACTTTAGTACAATTTTACGGTAAGTAGCACGTATGTTAGGTAACGAAGATTAAACTTGTTTCTTTTTATTTGTTGTTTTGGTTAAAATTATGTAAAACTAGCTTTTGCCCGCGGCTCCGCCCACGTAAATGTCGATCTCTCGGGAACAATAGAAATTCCCGGAATGAAATGTATCTTTTGTCTTTTCCAGGGCCTCAAACTATCCATACTAAATTTCATCCAAATTGAATTGAATGGTTGAAGCGTGAAAAGGTGACAGACAGAGTACTTTCGCATTTATAATATTAGTATGGATTGTTTCTTACATTGATAACCACTTAATAGTCGACATAAATACTCTAGATGACTCGACAGCAGATTGTTTCTGGTCAATATATATTCGCCCGGGCGAACCATAAAACGCCGGTCAAGGGAATAAGCTGAACTGATCAGCTACCTAGTTACGACTATTCACGCTTCTCTTATTTAATGTTGTATGAACATTTTCTAATTAGATTTGGAGCAAGCATCTGGACTTCTAGAAAAACCGAAAAGTCACTCACGTCAACAAATGACAAGACACCGTAAGTAGTAACGTAGGAATTAATTATCTTTTACCTTAGCTTTAAATATTTGGGTAGTTTAATAACAGCGGACGGCAGATGTACACAAGATCATTTTGCAAATATAAATACAATATTCGAAAAACAAAAGTTACTAAGAGGCAATCGTGCGAACAATTTACAATTTATTTACATCCTTCTCAATAAAATTGGAAAACAAAGCAGCAACAATATCGCTTCCCGAGTCATAGTTACTATGTAATACCTACTATACAACGTAATAAAATGGGGGTATACAATACATAAATAAGGTAAATAAATAAGGCAAACAAATAAGGTAAACAAATAAGGTAAATAATACATAAGGGCCAGGGGCGTAGCTATCGCCGTATCAATGATCCGGAGACCAGGGCTCCCTAATATATATCTATTGTTTACTAACATATACTGCTGGGCAAAGTTCTTTCCCGTTCCTTAATTAACATCCATATTTCGCGCTTCCATCGAACATCTCTTTTCAAAACTTGTCAATCCAAAGCTTCTTCTAGTCTAGAGTACCTATTTTGTGATTTAGGCCGTAGTAGACGATCAGTGAATTCAAGATTTTGCAATATTTAATTAGTATTAAATTGTATAAAACTTTGCCCTATCGATGGCGTAGCTTGCTCTAATGGGGCCCTATATCAACATTCGTCTGGGCCCTTTAATCTTGCTACAGAATATTTTTTTATAAGTGTTTTTATTTTGCATTCACAATGCTATTTTGATATACTCTTAACAAATTAAGAAATAAAATATGGTAATAAAATTTCATGCGGGCGGAACATGAACCAGCGACCTAGGTCTATGTACGACCTACGCTCTGCCATCTGAGCTACCGCATGATTCGATCTCGGCACCGAAAGTCGCCATCATATACGAGGGGTGGCTGATATAAAATCTACTTTGTTAAAGAAAGTTTTGAAAATCGAACTGGCCACTGCAAAATCATATTCTATATTTATTCCTTTTTCAAAATTATGACGCTTATTTTTTTTCGCTTGCTTTTGTTTTTTTGGCGCGGCTTTGATTTCACCATGTCGAAAGAAAATTGCAAAATGATGAAATTTGAGCATCGAGCAGTGATTAAATTCCTAAGTAAAGAAGGAAATACGCCTACGCAGATCAGAGAGCGCATGTTAAAGGTGTTTGGTGATTCAAGTCCTTCTGAATTCGTTATAAAGTTTTGGTCGAAGCAATTTAAACATGGCCGTGAGAGCCTGGAAGACGACCCACGTAGTGGAAGGCCAATTTCTGCTGTTACCGCAGATAATGTTGAAAAGGTGAAGAACCTGATTCTTGCAGATCGGCGAATCAAGCAGTGGGAGATAGCCAGAGATGTGGGCATTAGCAAGGAACGAGTTCATGAAATTATTCACGAACATTTGGGCATGTCCAAGGTGAGCGCGCGTTGGGTCCCTAGAATGTTGACCCCCTTTGACAAACAAAGGCGAGTAGAATGTTGTCAGGCATTTCTAGACCTGGTCAAAGGTAAAGAAGAAGAGACTATCTCTCGAATTGTGACCTGTGATGAAACTTGGATTCGCCAGTGGGATCCGGAAAGCAAACAAGAGTCAATGCAATGGAAATTTAAAGGAGAAAAGCCGCCAAGGAAGTTCAAGGTTCGGCCGTCGGCTGGAAAACTAATGGCCACCGTATTTTGGGATGTCGAAGGGATTTTGATGATTGATTATTTGCCTAAAAATACAACAATGAATGCTGAATATTATGCAAACTTGCTTGACCAGCTTCGTGAACAAATCAAAGAAAAGCGGAGAGGCAAACTCAGCAAAGGTGTTCTGATTTTACAAGACAATGCTCCTGTACACACAGCCTTAACGGCGAGGTCAGCCCTGAGCAAAAACGGCTTCACAGAAATTAACCATCCACCTTATAGTCCAGATCTGGCTCCCTGTGACTATTTCTTATTCAAAGATTTAAAGAAAAAATTGAGGGGTCGCAGATTTTCGACGGACGAAGAAATGAAGGAGGCTGTGACTGACCATTTTGACGAGCAAAATAAAAATTACTATTATAACGGCATGATGTCACTTATTTGCAAATGTCATAAGTGTATTTCACTTGCAGGAGACTATATAGAAAAATAAAAAAAAACTAGCCATCAAAGTATTTTCTTTCATAGTTAGGTAGATTACTTATCAGCCTCCCCTCGTACGTATAAACGTATTAAGCCTTACGTCACCTAACACAGCTCGACTTTTACAAGTGAGTCTTTGATTTTTTCACAATATTTTATTTCTTAATTTGTTAAGAGTATAACAAAATAGCGCGATATACTCTTATTAAATTAAGGAATAAAATATGGTGAAAAAATTTCAAGCGGGCGGGATTTGAACCTGCGATCTTAATTCTATGTACGACATAAGGTCTAATTTCAAGCGGGCGGGATTTGAATCTGCAAACTTAAGTCTATGTATGACTTAAAGTAGCAGGTTCAAATCCCGCCCGCTTGAAATTTTTTTACCATATTCCTTCCTTAACCCTTTAACCGCAAACGTCGGATAAATCCGCCATACATTTTCAATGAACATGTTTGTCGGATTTATCCGACGTTCGCGGTCAAAGGGTTAATTTAATAAGAGAATAGTAGTAACTATAAAAATTAGCATCCAGTCGGAATCTCGACAAGGGATGAGAGCAACTTACGGCGCTGGCCAAGCTAATATTTTATAAAAGTTTTCAAAGTCCGGCACGACTGCAGTTTGCACTTTATTTCCCGGGGATAACAATGAGTGGCGTGACATTGACAGATCACGCTGCCCGCCGAAGCGTACAACACGTTAGACCCCTTCTTTATACTTGCAACGTTTGTGTTAGGAACTTGGATTAAATGTTTTGCATGTACCAGGGTGGAGCGCTTAGGATCAGTTTACACCCTCGTTACTTGTTAACAAGTTCCGTGTTCCTGTATGTGAACAACGGGTTGTGGTGACTGTTTGGATACTGCTACGTATACGTATGTATATGTACAAAATGTACTTCTTTAGAGTGTTAGAAGATATGTGGAGTTAAAACTGAGGAAAGTACCTTACAAAAATAAACGTAAGTGCTTGCTAACGTTGATTTGAACCACCTGGAAATATTTATATAAGTAGCGTAATCAAGGCCACTTTTTCCTAAATAATATAAAAGAGGAAGTGAGTTTGTTTCGCTTTCACGCTTTAAAGTTTTACATACGCGTTATTTGAGATACGAAGAAATATAGGCCTTATCCCAAACATCCTGGAAGTACTTTTCCCTCGGAGATGGTCTTCGTATAGATATTATAGAATTTAAAGACAATCTCTACAGATTAAAAAACGCGTATCTGAACCGAAGCAGTAAGTTTCGCTCGCTGCCGACTACACCGGAGCAGTTACGTATTTCTTATACCTAATAAATCAATTGCTATTTAATTTATTTAGTAGATGCCTCTCTGTAGAGACATCGATCTTCTTTTGATATCGAGTCGACTAAGTGTTACAATCGGCTCGAGCTCGAACTAATAGAGTTTTTGTGTCAATGCGGTATACCGCTAAACGCCCAGCTCTGCCCTATCCCACTGCTACTAATGGCTTGATTTTCTTTTTATTCATTATTATCATTGTGTTTATAAGCTCTATACATGATACTAAAACTAAATTGCGGATTTTTAGATTTTTTTCTGTATGTATGTATGAAACTTGGTAGATTTATGATAAGAAGTGTACGCCACCAGTAGTGACCATACAAATGTACGCGAACGGAGTCGCGGGCACAGCTAGTATACCTAATAAATCGATTGCTTTCTAATCTACTAAGTGGATGTTGTAGTTTAAAGAAACATCGATAGTTTTTCGATATCGAGTCGACTAAGTGTTACAATCGGCTCGAGCGCGAACTAATAGAGTTTTTGAGTCAATGCGGTATTCCGCTAAACGCCCAGCTCTGCCCTATCCCACTGCTACTAATGGCTTGATTTTCTTTTTATTCATTATTCTCTATTTGTCTAATTTACATTATTTAACAAAGTAGCTATCGGTTTATACTATCGGTAGGAAGTCGATATCGAACCAACTGTGTCGCAATCGGCGCGATGTTCGAATAAAAAGCGTTTTTATGTCGATGCGGTTGTCCGCTAAACGTCCAACTTCGGCCGATCCCACTGCTACTAACGACTTGATTTGTTTTGTTCATTGTTATCAATTGGTTTAATTTACAAGCTCCATAAAAGATAATTGCTTTACTTAGTCGATGGCATAGTTTAAGAAGACGACAATAGCTATTCGATATTGAGTCGACTAAGTGTCGCATTGGCTCGAAGCTCGAACAAATAGCTTTTGTTTGTCGATGCGGTTGTCCGCTAAACTGCCAGCTTACTAATGGCTTCATTTTCTTCAATATTGTCATCGTTTCAATTTCCAAGCGCCATTGTGATAAGTCCTCCTTTGTACACCTACTCCTACTAAACTATTATATTTTTATGTTGTTCTAAACCCAGTTGGTGCAATAAAGGTTTTTATTATTATGGCTATAGGCTTGTCATTTCTACTTTGTTTTCTTTAACTCAGTGTTTATTAAAACGTGAAAAATCTTACACAAACATTAGTAGCACATTAAACACCAGGGCTAATAGGACCAAAGTAATTATTCTTACCATTTGTTACGGAGTGTAAATATGACTTTCCGTAGTAACCATTGCAGTTTCCAAGTAACTACGCGTAAATTCCAGGTACGAGTCGAGAACTCGTAGTAGCTCGCAATAGTTTCTTCCAGGAACTTTTCAATCGCCCGATAAGAGGCTTGTGGGACGCCGCCCCATATTATTTACCGCAAAGAAACTCACTTAGTTTGTCGACAAACTGAATTTGTTCATTATTCCATTGTTTCACTGTTTCAATTTAAAATATAATAGGCTTTGCGGCCTCGGCGAATTGCTTCTGTTTTATTGAAAGTAGCTTTGGTAAGTATTGCAGTCAATATTTTCTACATTTGTTGCTAGAATTGTGTTCTCGCTCGCTTTTAACGTAACCATGTTAAGTTGATACATAGGTATATATTTTTATTATTGTCGGGTACATTTTATACCTACATTTGTAAAAATAAAGTTGAAATACCAACTCTATTCAAGTTTCTTTAGTTACTTTAGGTCTTAAAATCGTTAATAATGGTGTTTCAGTAGTGATTACTTTCATGTGAAAACCATCTAAAACACTACGGTAATATTATGTTGTCTGTGACAACTCATACTTACTGAGAGCATTATCATTCTATTATAACTATACTTACATTACTACTATGAAGAGATGAAAAGCAATAAAAACTTATATCACATTTATTAATTAGTTGTGGTAGAGCCACGCTACCGGCAAATGTAATTTTTGCAAGTAGCATGAATGGGCCGGCTCGTCCGGGGAAGTGACTAGCTACTAGCTCCGTGACGCAGCAGTCAACACGCCTGCCTGCGACACGGAGTGACCGGGTTCGATCCCCGGCCAGGTCAAGATGGAAAATGATCTTTTTCAGATTGGCCTGGGTCTTGGATGTGTATCTGTATATGTATTTGTTATAAAATATAGTATCGTTGAGTTAGTATCCCATAACACAAGTCTCGAACTTACTTTGGGGCTAGCTCAATCTGTGTGATTTGTCCGTATATATAAAAAAAAAAAAGTACCACTTTCTCACAGAAAATCGACGTCGGAGTAGAAGCTTTACCGCTTCTATGCTTCGTTCGGTGAGTGAGAGAGCCGGAGGCCCATGCTTCCCCCTCCCCATTTCCTTCCCCCAACGCCTTGAAACGCCGACAACGCACTGTCACACCCTGGCGTTGCAGTTGTCTGACCATGGGCAGCGGTGATCACTTACCACCAGGTAACCCGATTGGTCGTTTGCTGCCCTATATCTTAAAAAATATATATTAATTTGTCTCCTAAGTGTTTATCTCCAATTACTGACCCTGTTGTATTATGCAATGCGAAACAACAAACAAAGAGTAGGCAGAAAAAGCTCAAGGATTACTACAGCTACTCAACAATTCATACGCTACGCTATAAGATAGTTTCCTAAAAAAATATAACTAGTTCTTCTGTTGGATAATCAAAAATATAAAATATTGGATACGTATTTTTCTTTTCGCAATTGTACAAGAAATATAAACGATAAAGCGCGTCAAAGTTCACGAGTGAGAGCTCGTGACGTCAAAGTTTGTTAAAAAGTGTTTTGCTACACTTTTTAACAAAGTTTCACGTTGACGATTACGACGTCACAAGGAATTTTAAAGGGCATATCTTCATAGTTTTTTGTATTATTTTGACCCAGGAAACAAGTCCTTTGCTCGTCCTAAACACGGATAATCGGAACAATATGTATAAAGCGCAGATACACAACTGTGTGGGAAACGATGAAGTATTGAAAGTTTGTAGAGTTAACATTTGATCGCTAAACATACATGATCTGAACAAAACTGAGCTGGCTCCGAATTAATAACTTACATTTACATACCACTACGCGGTAAACGCCGAATTATTGAAAAGTCGGTAGAGTTCATATTTGGACGCTAAACACGCATGATCTGAACAAAGCTGAGCTAGCTCCGAATTAATAATTTACATTTACACCACTGCGCGGGAAACGCCGAATTGTTAAAAAGTCTGTAGAGTTCATATTTGGACGCTGAACACGCATGATCTGAACAAAGCTAAGCTAGCTCTGAATTAATAATGCCCAGATTCACGACTGCGCGTGTACACTGAACAATTGGCATTGGATACATTCGTGAACTTGAAAAACAATACACTTTTTGGCAGTCCTGTAAAACATACAATACTTACTAAGTATCACGTATTTTACCCTTGCGGGGTAGACAGAGCCTAGGTCTATAAGACGTGAAGGCTACATGTTTAGCATGTTGGTGGGCATTAGGTGGAAAACGGAATCAAAATAGTAATGGGTTGCTAGCCGCATAGCTTATTAACATGATTCCTCAGATTTCACCCATTCCCTCGACCGGCTTTTACGATCTGCGCGGGAAGACAAGCAGCTGGTACATTTTACGTTTTTTCTTTTCTCCCAGACCAGCATGGAAGTGTCTTGTAAAAATAGAAATTATTCGGATTTAGATATCAGTCGGTACTTTTGTGAAAGAGCACTTTGCCAAACCATGGTATACAGCGTGATTTTGAACCCCCTAGCTATATTGAAATCTGGGAATCAGAATCCCTAATGGAATACAGAATTGTAAGAAAAAAGGGTAAAAACCAAAAAAATAAATTTAACCTTTCATAGAAATTCGTCCAGCTGATCGGCGACTTTGTATGGGAAACCTAATTTTCTTTTTCGTTTTTTACCTTTTTTCTTGCAATTTTGTGTTCCATTAGGGATTCTGATTCCCAGATTTCAATAAAGCCAGGGGGTTCAAAATCACGTTCTATCTAGCATCTGAGAAAATTACCTACTATACTTCGCATTTCTTTCACACAGAAAATATTTTTCATAATTGGCAGCCTTATCAATTTTTTTCATTCTAATTTATTGATTACTAGCTTTCGCGCGCGGCTCCACCCGTCAATGTCGATCCCTCGGGAATAGTACTTTTTCCCGGCATAAAAGGTAGTCTATGTCCTTCTCCGTACTCCAGAGACCTTGTATGCAAAATTTCATGATGATCAGTTCAGTAATTACGGCGTAAAAGCGTAACAAACAAACAAACTCACTTTCGAATTTATAATATTAGTAAGGATAAGGAAGTAAGGATGGTTAGGGATGTCATGCTCACCTGCCTGTCCAGTGGTTGCATCATGGCATCAAGTACGCGGGCCAGGGCTCCCGAGCTGCTACTTGCTTTTCCCCCATTCATCCGAGTGAGATTCCTATCCTTCCCCAGCTTTGAAATGCTTCCGATGGTCAGCAGCAACGAAAGCACAAAAAGCCGCCAACCCGCCTGCCAAGCGTGGTGAGTATGGCAATATCCTCCCATGGAACGAAGTATCTTTAGTAGAGGCCTTTGTTCAGTAGTGGACTTTTTACGGCCGTCATGAGAATCAAAATGATTAAATTAATAATGATTCTCATGACGGCCGTAAAAAGTCTGCACGCACAATATTTCCTTTGACAGCATAATTATTTTGCTGTCAAAGGAAATATTGTGCGTTGTAGATTCAAGGTAAATTTTACAGAACCTCGTTGGTCGGAGATAAATCCGTCTTATACTGTTCCACAAATCATAACCTCATTTATAGATAAATTTTACAACAAAAATATGTTCAGTCGTCATAAAGCCAACAGCGACACGGCCAGTAAAATTCCTCATAAAACATTTAGGTGAAGGCATTATAACTCCGAAACGCGTTTTAAATTTCACCCCCTCGTAAAATGTTGCAATTGAAACGGTTTAATATTGTAACCATAAAATCTGGACCACTTACATGGCTGCGAAATTAATTGGTAAGTTAGCTCTCAAGCGTTCTTACAATCTCAGTAGAACTAGGTATTGTCCTTTATTGGTAACCCAACAACCTATAACCCAATCCTAAACTGTACTGTAAATAGCTATGGGATGAAAACAGGTGTCTATGGACACATGAGTCGGTGTAGACCTAGGTCGCTGGTTCAAGCCCCGCTCGCATGAAATTTTTTCACTATATTTTATTTCTTAATTTATTAAGAGTATATCTAAATAGCATTGTAAATGACAAAATCAAAATAAAACACTTATTGAAAATATTGCATGGCTTCCTTCATATTATTTGATTTTCAAATAATTGTAAAATGCGTTGAATCAAATACCTCACTTGTAAAAGTCGGGTAGTTGTGTTAGGTGACGTAAGCTTTAATACGTATAAGGGGAATGGGATATGGTGGAGAATTTGGAAGATTAAATCATGCGGTAGCTCAGATGGCAGAGCGTAGGTCGTACAAAGACCTAGGTCGCTGGTTCAAGCCCCGCCCGCTTGAAATTTTTTCACCATATTTTATTTCTTAATTTATTAAGAGTCTAACAAAATAGCATTGTGAATGCAAAATAAAACACTTATAAAAAAACTCATCCTTACATGATTTAAACTGCAAAATATAAATAAGGTTTGAAGCAAATACTGATAACAATTTTGTTACACATTTTGATTTATTTAAATCTTACTCATCAGTTTATACAGGGTGTTTGCGCCAACTTTGGAACAACGCGTTGATACAAGATAATAACTTATTCATAACAGGTAATGGCAAAACCCCGCTCGCGGCTTAAGTCTTAGTGACTGAATGCTATAAACCACTCGCATCAGATTGAAAATGTATGAATAGTCCTTGGGAAATATGTACATTATGTAGTTTGATTTTGGTTTTTCATGTGGTTCCGGCCTAGAATACAGAACTACTCCATTTTGTTCTATGGATGTTGTAAGAGGCGACTAAAACGACAAACACATACATTTTATTACAGGACTTATTACAGGCTCCGACGCCTCACAACTGGGAAACACTCAGATGACGAGGAGGAGAGACCGAGGTATTCAGTCTAGAGTTTTCAGTCTCAAGAAAACCGCGGTTGGATATAGGACTCTTCCATCAATCAGTAATTTTATAAATCAAAATATCAAAAATCGAAATAACTGCAAAGCAATATTCCTAAAATATTGCTTTGCAGTTAATATATACTTACAATTTGGGCAGTTTACTCAGTAGACATTAAAAGCTTTCTTGACAGCTTTAATGTCTACTGAGTAAACTGCCCAAATTGTAAGTACAACAATTTAACTACAAAGCCTACGGAGTAAAATGCCTAAAATGTATACAATGCAAATTGTCTAAATTAGTCTAGGTCTACGAATAAGTAATAGGTCGTCTAGGTAATCATTGGCTCTTCGATTGACCTTGTACCTAATTATGTATTTACTCGCATTTCTTCAAGAAGGCATTAACTTTTAAGGTACCCTACGTTCTTTTTTGTACCCCTGACGAGATATACGAGTACACATGTGTAACAAATAATCGTAAAAAAACCGCTAGCAGAGAAAGTTAATACTAATCTTTGCCCACTCTGAGAATCGAAGTTTGAGTACTTAAACAGGCTCGATTCCTCAGTGCACGTAAGTATTATTAGCGCTTAGACTTGTAAAGCATGGTCCCCACTGGTATGGATGACCATAACAGGCATATATGTAAATATTTTGAGCTTCTCCGTGCTTCGGAAGGCACGATAAGCCGTTGTTCTGGCTGGTATCATGGATAGCAGTCAATAAGCTATGTCAGATGCTTAAAACAGCTTTAAAAAATTAACACCAGGACAACATAACAGGACCTTAACGCCGTGTTTGCAATCAATAACGAAGATAAATAGGAAATATTCGATGTAAAAATTCGAATCGGAAGTAAAAGTAAACATTGTTTTCAAAACACAAAGTACAGGCTATTTCAATACTATAGCCATTCGTTTTAATTTGGCAATACAGCGAGGCTGCCCCAGGCTTGTTTATCCTCAAATAACCGGGTGTACTCGGCCATTGTGGGCCACATCCCGATTGTCGGCCACAAAGAGTCCCGATTGGTAACAATGACGACTAATAACTGCCGGCGGTTAGGAACATTTTCACCAATCGACGCTGAATTTGATACAAACACACGCTGAACTGAGATCCATGCGAAATATCCGTATAAAACGTACTATTTTGAACCTCCTAGCTATATTGAAATCTGGGAATCACAATCCCTAATGGGATTATTATGTATATATCTAAGTAATAACAATTTACACTTTTACTTTGAGACAATTTACTCTGCGTGCTTCCGCCACCAGTTGGTGAATGTAGTTTTGACTTCCGCAAAGTAACACCTGAATCTATTAACTTATATACACTTTTTTTATTAAAAAAAAATGTAAATATATGAGCAAATTTTTCCATTTAAGATATCAAACCTTTAACTATGTAGGTATAATGTATTTGTATGTATCAAATATTGTGTTCGAATGATTATTATATTAAAGAATGATTATTTATCGAAAAAGACACTTAATACTACTTAAACTATACATACATCATAATTTATCTAAGGTGTAACAACATTTTTCCACAAGAAGAGCTCTTTAACTTTGTATTAAAACTTTTTTGACTGCGTATAGGTCTTTAGCTCTTTAGGCAACTTGTTAAAAAAATCCACCGTTTGGTTAACGTACACCTTGCTGTATCACATTCAAATTAGGAGGCATTCCTGTATTAATATTTTTCCTACGGGTCTTTTCTCTTTCTATCATCTCCTCTTCAGACTCATAGAGATTTATAATCGGTTACTTAGCACGAACTTTAGAACCTTTGAATCTAAACTATTTTGATTCCGTTTTCCACCTTTACGCCTACCAACACGCTAAAAATGGCCTTTCGGTTTAATGACTTTAGGCTCCGTCTACCCCGTAAGGGATGAAGACGTGATAATATGTATATAGGTATGTATGTAGCCGAACCTTGTAATTACATAATTATAATCATAATTATGTGTTTACTGTTTAAAGCGCAAAGGTTTCAAATAGAATATCAACCCGAGCCTACGAACGTTGTAAATTAAATTCTCGGAAATAGAATTTGATATCACACCCGTCTCTATCCCATATCAGATACAACCGCTACATTTTCACGGCAAAGATTGGGAGCAGATAATTAAAAGCAGTCAGTTTCAATTAATCTGCCCGTCATTGGCAGAAATAGCGTGGATCGGGAAGGCAACATTTAGAATGTACGAGTAACAACAAGAACCACTAGTTTTAAATAGTTTCCAACTAGACGAGGCACGTCCCAGAAGTGGCGAAATTAAATATTATGGGGCGTAATGAGTATTTATGTTAGAAAAAAAAACTCGTGAATAGAAAATCATAATACTATTGTCGATATTGTTGGTTATGCCAAAAATGTTATTTATAATCCAGGGGAGGTTACAATAGGCTAGTTTCCTGGGTCGTAATAATAACATAACAATTAGTCCGTCAGTTAGATAATCAATAAATATTGGACACGTATTTTTTCTTTTGTCAATTAAACAATAAATAATAAAGATAAGGCGCGTCAAAGTTCAGGAGTAGGGGCTCGTGACGTCAAAGTTTGCTAAAAATTGTAGCAAACTATGACGTCACACGGAACTTCAAAGGGTCTATATCTTTATCATTTTCTGTTTAATCGACAAAAGAAAAAAAACGTGTTCAATATTTTTTGAATATCTAACTGACGGACTAATTATATTTTTTTTAGGAAACTAGCCTATTAAATTTCGACAAAAAAACAACCTGCACTTGAAACAATTAAAAATTGCGTTCTTTTATGTACGCGGTATTGCAGACTCCAGGCTGCGCAATGGTGTTACAATGACGGACCAAACCATCGACAAGAAAAGAAGAAGATCTGTAGGAAAGTCGTTACAATACCTATACAACACTACACGAGTACTTTTAGACTGTAACCTAAATCATGCTGTTTTGAGGATCCTGCCTACGCCCTTTCATTCCTACAACCAAAATAAAGGTGTAAGATGACAGTCCTTAAGAAACATATTGGTTTAAGGTGTTCTAACCTGTATTTACTTTTGGTATAGTCCATTCAAATTAGCCGGCAGTCGCCAAAGAAGTGTCTGCGGCCGCGAAAGGCGCCATCGGCAGCTTCAAAGACGCCAAGTTTCGCGCTGTACAGACGTGCATGTTGAGGCGTCGTCGCACAGAACGGCTGTTTAGTTTTGTTACGCAGCGAGTAAAATACAAAAATAAAAATGTTTTTCGTCCTTGGAAAGATAAAGGCAGTTCTTAGCAATTTTATTTTGAAATGTATTTTACTAAAAAAATATTTTATTATATTCACTTGCTTTTCAAGTAATTGTTGTGGCTGTGCTGCAAGCACGGACAGACTTTATTAGTATACTAAGCTTTGCCAGCCAACTTGAAAAATCCGCCGCACACTTACACTCTCGAAAAACAAGCCGGCTCGAGCTTTAGTCTGTTTTCTGAGTAACCTAGGTTCTTTCAATGCTTAGCTTTAACACATTAAATTCCTATTACGACTATATTAAGTAGTAACTATAGGAAATATTTTGCATAGGTTAGCAAGCCTTTATTTAACTTGCCTTGTTAGTTTTTGCTTTTTGTCTTTGAGGATCATATCTTGCAACTCCATTTTGAAGCACTTATCCTTCACTAACACAATGAGTCACAATGATGGTACCATAGACCTGATCTGATGATGGAGCCTGAATAAGTAGTATCACAATAGATCCAACACATTGCTATCCTTCCCTAGCTTAACATGCTTACCATGCAGCAACGTCGGGAGAAAGAAGCCAAAGAAATGCGCTCGCCAACCCGCTTACCAACCGTGGTGAGTATGGCAATATCCGCTCACGGAACGAATAATCCTTCGGAGAAGCCTTTGCCCAGCAGTGGACTTCTTACAGCTGAAATGATAAAAGCATTAATAATTTCAAAGTTATAAATTAATCATTAAAATTTAATAACGTTAATTACGAGACTAGGAACCACTGTTATTTCGGGCGGAGTATTTCAATTAAGCCAGTCTACTTTTGAAACATTAGTTAAATTCGCGTTGCGAGCGCACCGCCGCGGGCGATCTACTAAACTAACCCACGTACAAATGGAATAATAATAAAACAGGCAGACCTACACAAATATCACCTGCGGAAACTACTCTTATAAATATAATTGTAGCCTGTGTAAATAGTCCTCATTTGAATTTGGCCTTAGCGTCCACAGGATTGCGATCAAAGTTATTTTTCGGTACGCTAAATTTAGTTCCTCCACTAAATAAACTAACTTTTGCCAAAACGAGTAATAAAGTACTGGCTGACCTGACCTACACAAACCTTATATGTCGAACTCACTACTTAGGTGTATATACAATGTATAAATATTTTTTTCCGCAAAGTCACTTGGAAATTCGAATATTATTATATTAACTTTGTTTCAGATAAATCGACATTGCTGCGCCCGTAGTATGGCGCCCGCGACGCCGTTTATATCGCGCGATAAATTATCCACATCACGCTCTTTAATGTTACGGAAGACAAGATGGCGATAGTCGATAAACGTTGTCGCGCGTGCTACTACAGGGGCTGTTCTGGCTGTATACACGACAGCAAAGTATATGTATGAAAATCGATATCTGTCAGCGGTCAGCAAAATTACTCATATCTGTTGTGTTATCTAATAATGGAACCACTGAGTAAGAATGGAATTAACTTATTGCTCCATAATAATGCTATCATGTCATGGAGGTAAGTTACAAAGGTTTTTTTTTAAATACTGGTTTACAAATAAAACTTATGAAAATTTGGCTCTTGATGTTTTGTAAGTAAATTTAAAACTAGTTTGTTTGAATTCCCGCATATTATTCGAGGAAAATACTATACAAGTCTTGGTCGCAATGAGGCATTCCACGGACTCAAGAGAAGTGGTGCTCGGGTTTGCCGGCCGCTGCAGTAATGAACGTTTAATATCCTATATCGATGACCGAATTCTAATTGTAAAACTATGTGACCAGGCAGTTCAGCCTTGAGGAGTTCTGTTTCATCAGTTGAGCTGAAACTTTGCAGAATAATGACAATTAGGGGACAATTAAATGTTATGGAAATCATAACATTTAATTGTCCCCTAATTGTCATTATTATGCAAAGTTTCAGTTCAAGCGGTTCATCATCATCATTTTGTATATGTAACACGGTCAATCGACCATGCACACCCTGGTGTCAGAGTTTTTCGGAACCGCCTCTCGGCCTCTGACGTGATTCCTTTAACCACGATCAGATGGCAGCCGGGACCAACGGCTTAACGTGCCTTCCGAAACAAGGAATCATCTTTATTATCAGACTATCAGGTGATTCAAGCCTGCAATGTCCTAACCAAACTGGAAACAACTAAACAATATATGATTCCCGTGGGAATCGAATCCACGACCCCCGGGTCAACAGGCAAACGCCTTAACCACTGGACCACGGAGGTACTGCCTCCATGGTCCAATGGTTAGGCGGTTGGCGGCAACAACATACATATTATCACGTCTTTTTCCCTTAGGGGTAGACAGAGCCTACGGTCTATGAGACTTTAAAGCGACGTTTAGTATGTTGGTGGCGTGTAGGTGGAAAACGGAATCGAAATAGTGATGGGTTGCTAGTCTTTTTTTTTTCTTTTTTCTTTTTTTTTCTTTTTTTATAAATATAAATATAATAGTCGCATGATTACTCAGATTTTCGCCCATTCCCCCGATCGGCTTTTGCGATCTGCGTGGAAAAAGAAGCAGCTGATACATTCTACGTTTTATTTTCACCCATATCAGCATGAAAGAGCAAAAACTGCCTTAAAATTCAGTAGCATAATTTTCTAAGAAGAATATTCTAAGTAGTAGAATGTCCTGTCTCGACATAAGACATTGTTAATGACTAGATAAAACATTAAAGCAATTTAAGACCAAAGTAAGTAAATTAAAGAAAATTATTTGGAAATGGAACTCGCGTTAAAACAACAAGCTAGAATATTCAATTCTTTCTATTTAATATTCTATTTAATTCTTGCGTTGTCTTTGGACAGAGGGCTCCGGGTCTCTTTTGTTTAAAACTATTTACTCACTGCCGTTTGCAGTTTGGATTTCATTTAGTGTTGTGCTTATTCAGGGCTGGTCCGCTAATGGATATGTGCTGGCTGTATAAACGTTGAAATAAAGTTAATTTGAAGTTACGCTGTGGCTACCTCTTTGTGAGGGTTTGGGTATTGGGTAGAGTTAAAGTTTTTTTAGTTATGTGAACTTGGAATAGTGAAATTTTCTATCCTTTGAGGTGTTTGTAATGGATTACATTATATAAGGTCCATTTAAATTATGCGCAAATATTTTAAGGGCTAGGTCTAATAGGTCAAAGAAATGCTTTAGTAACAAATTTTAGGAAATCGACACGCTAGTTTTGTTTTATGTTTTCATACAAAATAATTTATATATTTATTTTTAATATTTTTATTGATAAAGGAATTAAGAAAACTACTTAACGTTACGCATTATTTCGATGTTTTTTTTTTTTAATTAATGTATCTATTGTTCGACGTATTTATTCACCTTTAAAAAATAAATAAACCCAACCATTTATCGCAAGTAACTGTGCTATAGTCATCATCATCATCAGGTCCGTATCGTTAACTACATTGAGTTGATATTTTTTTTGAATACCTATGCAGAGTGCGACTTTGGTACGTAAGTACTAGTACTTATTCTGTGACCGAGGTAACACACGTGATTTAAAAGAAGATACAAATAACCTGTAATATATTTTATGTATGTAATAGGCTAGTTTCCTAAAAAAATATAATTAGTCCGTCAGTTAGATATTCAAAAAATATAGGACACGTATTTTTTCTTTTGTCTATTAAACAAAAAATGATAAAGATATAGCCCTTTGAAGTTCCGTGTGATGTCATAGTTTGCTACAATTTTTAGCAAACTTTGACGTCACGAGCCCCCACTCCCGAACTATGACTCGCTTTATCTTTATTTTTTATTGTTTATTTGACAAAAGATAAAATACGTGTCCAATATTTTTTGATTATCTAACTTACGGACTAATTGTTATGTTATTATTACGACCCAGGAAACTAGCCTATTCTAACTATTTGCATGCTATAAGTTAATGGGTGTGTAGGATTGGAGGTAATTATTTAAAGACCATCTTCTGTTTACCCACTACAAATAAAAGACTTATATTCTGTTGAAAAACTTGGGGGAGGCCTATGTCTTTTTCCAAGGTTGCGTTATTTTCGAAGGTGAACAGGTCCACTGGGTCACCATCATATCTTGGGAGTGAGCTGCCCCGTATGTAATGTGCGAGGTATCCTGCACACGGGCGCCGCAATCAAAGGCCGCTGAGTCGATAAAACAAAGACTTAAGATCATTCGACCATGTCATTATACCATGTTTGCTATGATTTATGTAAATACTATGAATACAATACCTGTCTTCAAATAAACAGTATGCCTTAGAGATATTTTACAGACACTGATAATTCAATCATTTGCACAGCCGTGTGGTTTCCGGCAGAGTAGAATAGGATCACTCCAAGTCTTCCCGTGGATGTCGTAGAAAGCGACTTAGGAAATCAAGCTAAACAAAGCTTATAAATATCTGTGAGATCTCTCCAACCCGTCTGGCCAGTGAGGAGAGTGTAGGCCAAATCCTCTGTCTGCCCTGGCCAAGTATGACTCCGGTAGTACAGAGAGGGTCATGCTCCTGCAGTGGAGACTATAAAGACCTGATGATGATGATAATGATGATGAATGTGGGTGCCAATGCTAATCGGTCGTAAGAGTTTACCAAGAATTGCTAGAAAATAATTGGTGTCTGACACCTGGGTGTTAATGATCGTTTGATCGTGTCACTTATAGAAAATGATGATGAACTCCCACAGTTATTTTATTACTGATTGAATTTATAAGCTGAATAAAATCCATATGGTTAGAATAGAAGTGGCCGGCACCCAGCGCCTTCCTGCGATCTTGTTCTCCTCCGACCACCTGGCGGGTGAGTCAGCAGGCAAATTTGGATGAGGAGCTACTTACTTAAGTAACATCAGTTAGCCATGAGCTTACCGATGTTTGCCTGATAAGTTAACATAAACTAGATCGTCTTTGCATTGGCAATAGTTTCAAATTATTTTCAGCAATCAGGATATATCAGTTGACATGCAGTCGATACAAAGGCACTAATTTTTGTGTTTGGTGAAGCTCATTGCTTTGCTGCGATGATAAACGACAATGTTTGGCAACGAAAATATTTGCGATAGCTCTCACTACAAAACAGAGCAGCTTATGTAATTAATAAAATTGTGTGTGAATTATTTTAAACAGTGGTGAATCAGCTTTTGACCAATATTTATGACTGCTCGCCATGGAGTGTGTTGTTTAGTGATCACAAAATAGGTCTATGTCTAAGTCATCTTAACTTTATGACATAAGAATAGGTATCTAACTGAACATTTTTTTTCAGATAGTAATTTCAGTAGTAATTAAATTTTAGCAATTAAGTCAAGTCTAATATTTTTCATCCACTAACCGATTAGACCGATTCTTGTTTATTTAGAAGAATATACCTTATTTCCTATTGGTTCCATTAAAATTTAATCAAAATCGGTTTAGTACTTTGATTTAAGTCAATAACATCAATTTTATTTTACAAAATTATATGCATACAGTGTGTTAATTTTAATAAGGAAATGGACTGGGGACAATAGTTTATAGCGTGTATATAATGTACGCTGAGGCGGAAAAATAGCAATTATTGGCTTTGAAAGTTACAAAAAATGTACACACTGTATGTTTAATGTACTCGTACATTATTATGCAACACAATGTAGATTTTAGTTTTCATTCCACTCCACGTGCAGCTTTTCTAACGTTTCGAATTTAACCCGACTACAACTTGAACGAAACTAGCAAACCGAAACAATTCCGTGTAATTGTACGAAATAATTTCCAGCCGAGTGCTGACGAATATAAAGACGCACCCTTTTACATTGAATTATTAAAATTAAACCGTTTCGTGCGGTCTCAAAGTCGCTTGTTTGGGCCTGGAGTATAGACCAAGTATTTCAATAGACAAGACAAAATGTAGAAAACTGTAATGTGTTTACTTGCTGAGTATGAAATATTAATGGAAATATTGAGACGATATTCGTGCTTATCGATATGTATACCTTGTACTATGAGACCAATCCTGAAAATAAAAAAATACAGATCATATTGCTAAAATTCTGGGATCTAGGACCACTCCAAGTCTTCCCGTGGATGTCGTAGAAAGCGACTTAGGAAATCAAGCTAAACAAAGCTTATAAACATCAATGAGACCTCTCCAACTCGTCTGGCCAGCGAGGAGAGTGTAGGCCAAATCCTCTGTCTGCTCTGGCCAAGTATGGCTCCCGGTAGTACAGAGAGGGTCATGCTCCTGCAGTGGAGACTAAAAAGACCTGATGATGATGATATATCATATTACGTCTCTATCCTTACGGGTAGATAGAGCCTAAAGTCATAAGACCGAAAGGCCACGTTTAGCGTTTTGCTGGGCGTAAAGGTGGAAAACGGAATCAAAATCGTGACGGGTTTCTAACCGCATCGCCTATTGTTATGATTGTTTAGATTTTCGCCCATTCCCTTGACCGGCTTCTACGGTCTGCGCGGGAAGAGAAGCAGCTGGCACATTATACGTTTTTTCTTTTCTCCCAGACCAGCATGAAAGATTAGTATAAGGTGTAAATCATAAAGTTGTTTGTATTTTAGTACAATTATGTACGGTTACCCTTTCAGACTAAAATAAAGGATGTAATTGCAGCGATGACAAACATGAGAAGAAAATGAAACACGCTGAACCTATGCTTAGTCAAAATAGATGGGGGAAGACAATGAAAAATGTATATACCTACGTACTTACTTTATAATATTTCAACGTTACTATATTTTATAATAAATACATATATAGATAGCTAGCCGTGTGGTATCCGGCAGAGTAGAATAGGACCACTCCAAGTCTTCCCGTGGATGTCGTAGAAGGCGACTTAGGAAATACAAGCTAAACAAAGCTTATAAACATCTGTGAGACCTCTCCAACCCATCTGGCCAGCGTGGAGAGTGTAGGCCAAGTCCTTTGGCTGCTCTGCCCAAGTATGGCCCTAGTAGTACAGAGACGGTCGTACTCCTGTAGTGGAGACTAAAAAGGACCTGATGATGATGACATATATAGATAAACATCTCAGACCCAGGTCAATCTGAAGAAAGTAATTTTCCATCTTGATCTAACCGAGGATCGAACCCGGGACCTCCAATGAGACAGCCTGACATGATGACCACATAGTCAATAAAGATAACTTTTTATTTATATGTACATTGTACGCTTCTTTTGTTTATCTATGACTATGTAAGTCTGCGGCCACAAGAAAGTTGGCGGATTCCGTAAATTCATCACAAAGGACAAAGGCTCTCTACCGCGGGCCATTTGCTCGCAGTACGTATTTGTTCCCGCCTAATTAAACATGAAACAGTGAGGCAGGTACGGTGTCGAGTGGTGGATCATGGCGTAGGGCTGCTCCTCTGAGCGAATGCAGGGTAATGATTAAAAAGATTAATATGTATTGTAATATTGACAAGTGTTTGGCACCTTATAGAATACAAAGTGATTATTGCAGTGGCTATATATATAAAAATACTTTATTTTTCTGATTCAGGGACGTACACTAAGCTAAATTGTACTCTAGTGAGTAGGAACCTATTGTTATGTGATGTGTCTCGTTGTAACTGGTGTTTTATATTTGGTTTATTTATCGACATATCACACAATCCTAATCTACAAGACTTATTAATTTTTCACAAAAGTTTTAGTTAAGAATAAGATTTTATAATTAAACTTTTATTAGTCTTAGTTACCGTTACTATGTGTTTTGTTATTTTAGTATAGGTATGTTTTAGTAGGTATATACATATCTTATATTTTAGCTCAGAACGCTATTGATTGAGTAACAAATATTCAAACTCACCAACTTCAAACTTTTTCAACCATAATATTTGTAGTATCACTTGAAATATTGTCAGGAAAAGTATTTTAGACTATTTTTTAATTAGATTTATTATAGTTAACAATAATAAACACTAATAGTAAAACGACAGAAAATCATGTCTGTTGTATGGGAATTAATATTATGTTTTTTTTAATTTAATTATTTATTATTAAAGTGAATATATAACTAAATATTCTGTATATATTTCAAGCGTCTACCTGTTGCCTTTATCAATACCGAGCAAAAACAACCAAAAAATTTTAGGTTGTTGTATGGGAGCTCCCTTAAGTATTTATTTTATTCTATGTTTTAGTATTTGTTGTTATAGCGGCAATAGAAATAACTTTTCAACTGTCTAACTATCACGGTTTATGAGATACAGCCTGGTGACAGACGTACAGACAGACGGACAGCGATATTAATAGGGTCCCTAAAAACTGCGTTCCAATTCATTTGTGTTTTTGGAAATAACGAAAGACATACATATCAAACCAAAATAAATAAATTTTAGATGGTTCCACGGAATGTTGGTCCGGCCATAATATTCCGATATCTAATGGTTCGACCAATAAACTTATTACGTCAGTATAATTTCCCCTATGGTCTGGTCTACATAAAATAACATACATACATATTATCACTTTTTTTTTCCTTTCGGGTTAGACAGAGCTTAACTTTATTTATAAGACCTAAAAGCCACGTTTAGCATGTGGGCGGGCGTGAAGGAGGAAAACGGAATCAAATAAGTGACAGGTTGCTAGCTGCGTCGCCTTACTAACATGATTCCCCAGATTTTCTTCCAGACCAGCATAGTGTTTTATTTTGCATTCACAATGCTATTTTGATATACTCTTAATAAATTAAGAAATAATATATATATACTTAGTTAAAAAAAATCATGCGGGCCCGCATGAAATATCACTGCAGTAGCGGCGTTAGTGTAGGGCGCGCTTGGGCGATCGCCCAGGGCGCTGGATACGAAAGGGGCGCCCCCACCAAGCAAGGAAGGCACGTTAAGCCGTTAAGCCGATGCGGCAGAAAGGTCATCATTAATGGCAGTCGTTAAGTTATGTCAGACGACTTTAGGCAGCTTGAAAAATCTAACACCAGTGATAGCCACTTACACACACGAAAAACAAACAACGAAGCAAGGGCAGTGCGATTCAATCACATTGCATCCCCTTCTCCCCAATAAGAGGGAGCGCTCGTAGAAATCTCGCCCAGGGCGCTAGTAATGCTCACGCCGGCACTGCATCACTGCGCATTTTCTGTGGTTGAGTGCTCAGAACAATTCCATACTAAGTGATTTTACGCCTCACATCACTGCACAAAATTTTGTAATTGTGTAATTTTATGCATTCGGATCTACTTTTCCTGCAGTTTATTTGTTCCACAGAATATCGGAAGTTATTTTTAGGGTTCCGTACCCAAAGGGTAAAACTGGACCCTATTAATAACGCTCCGCTGACTGTCTGTCTGTCTGGCCGTCTGTCACCAGTGTCATGAACCGTGATAGTTAGACAGCTTAAAATTTTCACAGATGATGTATTTCTGTTGCCGCTATAACAAAGAAATACAAAAAAAATTGAATAAAATAAATATTTAAGGGGGCTCACATACAACAAATGTGACTTTTTTTTTTGCTTGTTTTTGTTCGATATTGATAATGGCAACAGGTAGACGCTTAAAATATTCACAGAATATTTAGTTATTCACTTTAAAATAAAATAAAATTTATATCAAACGGCTCCCACATAACAGACATGATTTTTTGCTGCTTTTATAGATAACGGTACGGAATCCTTCGTGCGCGAGTCCGACCCGCACTTGGCCGGTTTTTTTTATTATTTTAAATGAAGTATATTAATTCGAGTAAGTGCTTAATTACAAAATCGGTAGACAATACTGTACTTATCCAGCATCTGTAATTAAAAAGTTTATTTATGGATCAAAAAATAATTAATTAAGTTCGCGTGCTTAGCGTGGATTAGATCTTTCTTCGCAAATTTCACGAAGCAAATCCGCTTAACCAGAGGTGCAATAAAATATTCTATTAGCTAAATCCTTCCCCTCATAATTCACTCAGAGGTGCGTCATGGGGCTTGGCAGGTGGTCTTAATAAATACGAAAATGCTCTATCGCTGACTTAGTAATAAATTCAAAAGGCAATCAACGCTAGGGCCGGGTAAAAATATTAATAGCAGAGAAATCATTATGTATTCATGACTTCCACTCAGAGAGCATTGGGGTAAACTAAATCCTCGGGGATTGGGAGAAACTCTGTGACCTTCGCAGCCTTTGTAACCTTGGTTGGGCTTAGGATGCGGATTATACAATAATTACAGAACCATGGATTTAAAATCAGCTGTGCCTTTATAACCTATATATGTATTTTGGTTTTTTAGGGTTCCGTACCCAAAGGGTTAAAACGTCACTGTATTAATATGGCTCCGCTCTCCGTCTGTCTGTCTGTCTTCCTGTCTGTCTATCTGTCTGTCCGTCCGTCCCTCCGTCCGTCCGTCCGTCTATCACCAGGCTGTAATCATGAGATTACCGTAATAGTTAGACAGTTAAACGTATCACAGATGATGCATTTCCGTTGCCGCTATAACAACAAATACTAAAAAACAGAATAAAATGAATATTTGTGATTCTGTTGCTTGTTTTTATAGATAATGACACGGAACCCTCAATGCGCCAGTCCGACTCGCACTTGGCCGGGTTTTTCTTTGGTTTGAAGTAAAATTATCAAGAAAATAGTTTACACTCTACGAATAAGTAATACTCATTCGTAGGTTGAACATTTTATTATTTATTTTAATTTTCTGGAGTGTAAGGAATTTTAGAGAAACGTGAGCGATCTAAATACATCAATCATTATCATATCTCCTCAATATCCGTACTGTAAATTTGGTGGCAGGTGACGACAATGCCGCAATCGGCCACAATCTACATAATGGACCACCAGTCCTCACGTCCCCAACACTCGGTTGCTGTGGCCACGGTATGGCGTTCGTTATTAGTTATTTACATTCCGAATGAAACATTTTACAGTAAGGTTGCTTTATCAAGTTATTCCTAATAAAAAAAAAGTAATTTATTTCCTCCACACAATACAATCATATTAAATGCCAGAATATTTGAGCTGGTTGCCAATACAGATTGTAGGAGGCTGGAGCCTGTTGAAGGTAGAAACCTGTGTTACAGAATATATACATATAATAAATGACATATATTTAAAGTCAGGGGCGTCATCCTCAACTGCCTGTCCGATGGTTACAGGAATCTCTCTTCCCGAGCTGCTACTTGCTTCCCCAATACCTGTCTCTTCCGAATCCAATCAATTCATTCCATTCCCCAGCTTAAAAATGCTTCCGATATATAATAGCAATGGAAGCACAAGATGCCAAAAAAGTGCGCTCGTCAATCCGCCTGCCAAGCGTGGTCAGTATGGCAATTTCTCACATGGAACGAAAAAGAGGCATGTGTCCAACAGTGAACTTCTTTACGGCTGAATGATGATGATGACACAATAGTTAACATGAATATCATGTTAACTATTGTGTAATACTAAAATTAAACAAAATAATATTTTTTCAAATGGTTTTTTCTCTTGTGCTGGGGTATTTCAAATGGTCGGATATTCCTGAATCTGCTATAATGATAACTGACTTTAATTCGCAGGTAGTGGTTAGCCGACGATTATTGCCAGCAAAAAGGAAAAATACCGGTGCGGGCACAAGACAACAAAGACATTAGAAATGGCAAGGGGGCGTGGCACGCGCGCCGACACTGCGCACGATCGCTAATGCCGTATGCGGAAGAAGACGGCGACAATCACGGAGTAAGAGTTGTAGAGTAAGAGACAATGCCCAAATCGTGTGCTGTCAGAATGACAGTTCATTGGTTTATTTATGATTTTAGGAGAGCCTTATGTAGAAATATTTAAATATACAATTTGAAAAAAAATGGGTTTCTGTAAAGTCGGTTTCTGGGCGATAATTTAAACTGATTACGGTAGATGAGAGATAGCTATGCGTCACAAGCCGAAGGTTTAGGCGGATTATGCCTCCCTATCGCTTCCACGCTCTCGCTTGCACATGGAACGCGACACTTTTTCGTGCGCGCAGCCAGCGTTCATCGATTTATAAGACGTTATCAGGTCAAAAATCATGTCATAATAAACAAGAGTATTGTCCATGGGAATTTGGCAAATTATTATTACGTGCATGTCTTCTGAATCTATCTACTGAAACGGCCGTGTTATGTCTTAAGCAGACTGTGCAATACTATACTAATAGAGCAACAACTGTATATGCTGCATTTTTGGATTTGTCTAATGCCTTTGATTTAGTTAATTAAAATGTTTTGTGGAAAAAGCTCTGCTCAGCAGCGCTGGCGTTGGATGCTCTATCGACGGTATCATTGTCAACAACATAAGCTACGCTGACGATATGGTGCTGCTGTGCCCTTCAATCAGTGCGCTCAACAAACTGCTTGGTATCTGTGAGCGATACGCGGTGTCAGGTCTTAGATATAATACTGCTAAGAGTGAACTCCTTGTTTTCAAAGCTAAAAATAGAAACTAATAAGGTTCCAGTAGTTTCCAGTAGTTCCTTAATGGAGTGCCTCTGAATCAGGTGCAGAAATTTAAATATCTGGGACACTGGGTCACCGACTCGCTTAAAGATGACTTGGATATAGAAAGGGAGCGGAGAGCCTTGTGTGTTAGGGCTAATATGATAATCCGAAGATTTACTGTACAAATCAGGTAAAAGTTACGCTTTTCAAAGCATTTTGTAACTCTTTGTACACATGTAGCCTTTGGACACATTACACCCAAGTAGCATACAGGGCTCTGTGCACTCAATATAACAATGCCCTTAGAATAATGTTGGGGGTGCGCCGCCCCCCCAACATTTCAAGCACTACACTTCAGGGATGATGGCAGAGGCTGGAGTTGACAGTCTGTCAGCCATTATAAGAAAACGCACAGCATCCTTGATTCACCGGGTGCAGGGCAGCACCAACATTCTAGTAAAAACTGTTGCGGCTAGATTAGACGTCGACAGTGCTATCATGCAGCACTGGACTCGCGTTCACCTAGTCAAAGACACGGAACCGTCAATAAATTTTAATTCAGATATGGTACCAACATAGTTATAAGTTTACTTTGTTACTAACACTTTATGGGTTGTAAAGCCTGAATTAAACGATTTTTATTTTAAATATCAATGCTCCCATATTAGCTTCACCATCAATCAATGAATAAAACATCTCCTCAATATCCATTAAATGGATGTGCCACATTTAGCAGCAGCGCGGGTCGACAATGCCGCAATCGTGAGCAATCTGCATAATGGATTGCTCGGCCGCTGCTCTGGTCATCCAATTGTCGCAGTTCACCATGTATCGTTCGTTATCACAATTCCAGATTGAATATTTATGGTACCAGTTACTGGATTTTACCTTAAATATCATCGGATCTTGTCCCTAAATATATAATGAACAAACCATACAATTCTTCTTTTTCTTCTCGAGTTGTAATGACTTTGACTACAGTAATTTTATCCAATATGCGGCCACGGCCCCTGCCCTGTCATTTGCCTCTAGATCCTTTTCTGTGCAATGAGTGGGGCAATGTTCAACAATGTTTCTTTTCATTGGTATCAATAGAGAATTATGATCTCTAACTGAAGTCTCTAACCTCATATATTTCTATCACTTAGCAAAATCTACTACTACCTTCTTTGCGAATTATGTAAATGGGAAATAGCATTCTGTTATTTTTTAGCTTTAAATATAATAATTCATTAATCAAGCTTAGTTGTTTATTTGTCAATTCATCTCCTTAATATCGACAAAATAGGCGTGCCACATTCGACGGCACGCGGCGGCAATGCCGCAATCGTGTGCAATCTGCATAATGGATTGCTCCGACGGTCACCGGTCACCAGTCATCCAATTGTCTCACTCACTTGTCGTTCGTTATTACTTATTACCATTCCAAAATAATCTTTTCATAATGATAGTTAATTACTATTTTTTTATAATAATAAATAAATATATACGGACAAATCACACAGATTGAGCTAGCCCCAAAGTAAGTTCGAGACATGTGTAATGGGATACTAACACAACGATACTATATTTTATAAGAAATAAGAAATACATATATAGATACACATCCAAGACCCAGGCCAATTTGAAAAAGATCATTTTTCATCTTGACCTGCCCGGGAATCGAACCCGGGTACTCTCGTGTCGCAGGCTGGCGTGTTTACCGCTGCGCCACGGAGCTAGTCAAGTTATTATTTGTAACTTATGTAGAATAGTTTTAGACTAATATTTGGTTTAACGTATGGTTACGTTTTAATCAAATATTAGTCTAAACTATACTCCAAGCTGTGCATGTGATACGAGTACGAGATTACACACTGAACCCGATTTTACGAACAATCGTTCAATCGTATTTGAATTAGAGACAGATATCGACTCAGCAGTTGACGCGCGGTCATCAAAATCATTTTCTCTCCATAAATCAGACTAATTTTTGCAAGGTAGTATTATTCATCTCTTCCACACATCATCAAGGAGCAATCAGCTCACCTTATCATCAAGTGTAGAAGTAGATCAGCCCCTACACTGATATCATTTTGCAAACCCGTTCGTTTACTCACGTTCCTAGTATGCGGTAACGTTTATCACCGTGGCGCCATTCGATGTAAAAAAAAACCGGCCAAGTGCGAGTCGGACTCGCGCACTAAGGGTTCCGTACCGTTATCTATAAAAAACCCCTTTAATATTAATTTAATTATTAATTTTTAAAGAAAATATATAATTAAATATTCTGTGTATATTTCTAGCGTCTACCTGTTGCCGTTATCATTACCGAGCAAAAACGAGCAAAAAAAATTACGTTTGTTGTATGGGAGCCCCCTTAAATATTTATTTTATTCCATATTTTAGTATTTTTTGTCATAGCGGCAACAGAAATACATCATCTGTGAAAATTTCAACTCTCTAACGGTACTATCACGGTACATGAGATACAGCCTGGTGACAGATGGACATACAGATAGACGGACAGCGTAGCGAAATTAATAGGGTCCCGTTTTTACCCTTTGGGTATGGCACCCTAAAAACGCGCCAAAATAAGCCTGAATCGGGTTAGTTATCAATCCGTTAATTCATCACTCCAATAGCCATAAAATGTACGAGCCACATTCGACGGCACGCGGCGACAATGCCGCAATCGTGTGCAATCTGCATAATGGATTGCTCGGACGGTCACCGGTATCCAATAGTCACAGTTCGCCGTCATCCGTCGTAACCATTTCAAATCAATTTTGTAATATAAAGATGTAGAAAAGGATCCGGGGATCCGGCGCATCATGGCTAAGGGTGTCGAAAAACTTTCAGTTGAGAAGCAAACTGAAAGAAAAGGTTGGGTAGCTTTTATTCTAGCTAGCTCCGTGGCGGGTTAACATGCCAGCCTACGACACGGGGTGCCCGGGTTCGATCCCCGGTCTGGTCAAGATGGAACATGATCTTTTTCAGATTTGCCTGGGTCTTGGATGTTTATCTATATATGTATTTGTTATAAAATATGAATACCTATTGGTTATCATGTTCTGATTATCTTTGTCAAGCGTTTTTTTTAAATACATAGAAAAACAGCTTAAAGTAAGTATTTTTATATCTAAACTACCATTGCATTACATTTATTGGTAACGTTTACTCACGTTGTCGTTTTAATAATTAATCTTCTTTGAAAAAGGCTTTTTTTAATTATTATTATTATAAAGTAATAACTTGGAGTCTATCTTTCAGCTTTAGTCAGCTTTTCGTCTGGCAAAATTTTTCGACGGATAATATCACAAACAAAAAAAAGCTACCTCCGCAAAACACATAAAATAATTTACGCAAAACACCAACTATTGAAAAATACAGCCACCTGCCAGCTTATTGGACAACTGAGTGTACAACGTATTGATAGTCACTTCAAAATACATTAGATACGTTTTATATATCTTAACTAAAAATGGTTAATTATACAAAAGCCCCGATGTATTTTGAAGTGACTATCAAAACATTGTACGCTAAGTTAGCAAATAGGCCGGCTGGTCCGACATTGGACCAAACGTAATAAGACGATGAGCTTGTCATTAGAGAGGCCATAGATTAAAAAAAAATGCGTTTGACTTCATACTTCTATGACAGAAGCCATGAAAATGATATAGACAGACAAAAAAAAAGAGCATCGAGTATAATTCATTGACACCTCTGCTTCCTGCTAGTCTTTCTAACCAGTTTGAGCCAACAGAGGACTAACATTTTTGGTGTACCTTTCTTAAAGGGTAAAAACGGGCCACATCTACTAAGCTTCCGATGTCCGCCCGTCAGTCCGTTTGTCCCAGAGTTGTATCTATTGAACAGAAATAGGTAGAGACTTGAAATTTTCACAGAATGTGTATCTTTTGGCGCTATAATAACAAATGCGAGTAATAAATCCTTATCTAATATTATAAATGCGAAAGTGAGTTTGTTTGTTTGTTTGTTACGCTTTCACGCCCTAACTACTGAACCGATGATCATGAAATTTTGCATACAAGGTCTCTGGAGTACGGAGAAGGACATAGGCTACCTTTTATCCCGGCCAAAAGTACTGTTCCCGAGGGATCGACATTGACGCGGGCGGAGCCGCGGGCGAAAGCTAGTACAAAATAAAATGAAAACTAAAGGGGGAGTCAACATACAAGAATCGTAGTTTTTAATTTCTGCGCCTTGCAGTTGGCTGGTTTTATTTTTAAGTCTTGTTCCAAGTCTTCAACAAAATCCAGTATTTTGTGGTGACGGCAAGTGGTATAAAATATCTATAGCTCCTTCGTGCTTCGGTAGGAACGTTAAGCCGTTAGTGGTCCCGGCTGTCGTTAAGCTATGTCAAATGCCTTTAGGCAGCTTGAAAAATCTGACACCAGTGTTGGTCACTTACACAAAAACAAAAAATCAACAAGAAAATATCCTTGATTTTACACGTAATTATAAAGATGCGCGTTCACTGGACCGGAATCGGAGCGGACGGAGCTGCCGGAGCGCCGGCATTTACAAAATGCCGGTGGGGTGCGTTCACTGCATTCGGATTCCGGATCGGCATTTTTACAGTGTTGCCAGAGCCCTTGAGTCGTAAGTTACGTTTCGTTTCCTGAAATGTTAAATTTTTGCAGCAAAAGTTACAATACTGTAATTTTTTTATAGTCTATGAGTAAAACCACGGACGGACAGACGGACGGACGGACAGACATGGCGAAACTATAAGGGTTCCCTATTTACTACGGAACCCTGAAAATTGGTTGACTGTAAAGTCAGTTTACGGCCAATAATTTTACGTAATAACGGGGAGAGATAGATGCGTGATAGTACTACTACTACTCCTACTGCTGCTGCTGTTGCTGGTCTGGAACGTGACATTTTTTGTGAGTGCAGCCATTGTTTTCTTCACTCTATTTTTTCGTCTTACTCATTCACGACATATTATAATAATAATAAATAATAAATGTATTTATTTACTCTTCACAAGGCAAAACAAGTAAATGACATTCAAAAGTGTGAGTTCGGCAAACACTTTCCCTTGTGAGAGTCTGGTGTCTGAACTAGACGTGAGTCTGTACAACAGATCACTAGGCCCCCAACATTTTCATAACATCAATTAAGAACTCTTAGCAACAATAAGAAAACAGGTGAGTACAACTTTGAAAATACAGTTATAAAGTGGAGTAAACAAATTTGATAGCCAATTAACTACGTCGGTAATAATTGCGGGAACAGGTGCAACAATTATCAAGTGTTACATTTTTCCTATCCTATAATTAGTAAATTATTGATGATATATATACATATGTATTTGAGGAACACCATAACGAACTTTTACAGTTTCACTCAATACCAGCGGTAGACTTGAAAATTAGACATAAAAGTTAAATTAAATGCTGCGTGCCTGCTGCTTGCATACTGCATGCTTGCTTGAATGCTGCGTACATTATGGTTACTATATACGTACATTTTCTGTAACATGTGTTGATCAATTGCTCATAATATGTAACCTAAGCCAAATTATGATTCTGACAATACATTTTCTCAGATATGATTGACTATAGAAATGAATTGTATGGCAAAAGGCAATTGTAACTATGTGTGAATTTAACTTTCTGCGATAAAATGATTCTCCTTTTTAATTATTATGGCTATTAAGTTTATGTCATGGGATGATTAGCTATGAATTTAAAAGTTATAGATGGTCTAATCGAATTCCTACGAAATGAGGTTTCTACCATCCGCTGTTAATAATATTCCAATATAAAAAGTACTACTTCTCGGAACTACTCCGTCTCCGGCACGGAAATGCCGACGCAGTGCACGCAGTGCCATACAAATCCATACAAAGCAACAAATCCGTCCGCTCCGTCCGCTTCGATTCCGGTCCAGTGAACGCGCAGCTTAACTATACCTCTTCTCACATGTATTCCTAATAGAAATAATAGTCAGTGAGGTAAGTCGTATGCTCATTTCTCAGAACAACGCTCATTTAGTGTACACTCTGTGTGTGTTTGACACAAACGTTGCCTCAAACAAAATTCCCCGTAGCGAGATCAAAAGTGGCTCAAGTCACGATAACAACATTGCCGAATCCCCAAACAACAGCGCTATCACAATGGTAGTATTAGGCGATATTAGCGAACAATATGACAAAACAGTTTGTCAAATATGCAAAGAACTCGCCTGGGAGTCGCTTGCCGCTCTTGTTCACTGTCATTTCATACTCGCATTTGAAATTCAAAACTAGGGACTGTTTGCGCGTATTATTCCGAATATTTGATATTCGAGCTTCAAGCAAAGAGTTTACAACTGTTTCGATATAATTAAAAAAGTTTTCAAATATAATATTAGCTGCTGTTTTTACTCTATGTGACTCTATGTGCCCTTTGGTGGTTGTATTAGCCAACTTTACTGCTTAAAGTAGCGTAAAGTGTTAATGCATTGGTTTCTACTATTTTTATGAGTCTATCCTGCACAGCAATGGTAGAAAGGCATATTACGAAAGTATTTTTACTACATATGTATTTATAAAGTGACACAGCAAGCGGTGGCGTGTTTGTCTATGTGATTACTCTTTAATTTGTTTATTTGTATTAAAACTACACCGGTGTGCAAAACCCAGGATCAAACGCTTTCAAGGATAATCCGGGCCTGATAATCAATAAGTATTCAGTGATATAGGTTCCAGAAAATCTCTTTTTACGCTCACACGGCATCGTTAAACCGAATCGATTCCCAAGTGACCATTTAGTGTAAAAAAATCACGTTACCTTTCGTAGTTTCACGAGCTCTAAAATTTCCATTTGGCTGCGACGTTTAAGACCGTTGAATGGGGTCCATTGTGCGGGGCCCATTGTGTTTTTCTATTGACCGTCCGCGACTCGTATGGCAATGGCTGCAGTCCATGGATTTCAATTACTGGACACCGGTGTGCTTTACTTATTTTAGATGGACTCTCGATAGATCTTTTACTATTAGTGGAGATTGTCTGTTTTGGATTGGGCTTGTAAGCTTTTGGCTTGGTACTAAGTACGACATATGAACGCTGCTTTTGTATCAGTTGATTTAGAGTTTAATACCAGTTTGTATTTTTAACTGTAATGCTTGCCATAGTTTCTTTTAACATTTGTTTATGGTCACTCATAATCATAGAGGTAAGTAGACATAATTAACTTATTTATATAGAGAAGAGCCATTTTATTGCCTATTTAATAACTCTTTTTTAATACCTTATTTTTTAAATAAATATTTCGGACTAATGATTGTTTTTCTTTGTAATTCTTTACGAATTTATATATTTATTACCATAACTATCATTTATATATTATATATTTATATATACATATTATATATTTATTACCATATATATCTATAACACGGCGTATATGTAAAATTAATGCATGGATAGGATAACGAACCAGATAATCAATAGGGATTCAGTTTAGAAAATCGCTTATCATGCCCACATGCATTGTTAAACCGAACCGCTTCCCAAGTGGCCATTTAGTGAAAAAAATCACGTTACCTTTCGTAGTTTCACGAGCTCTAAAATTTCCATTTGGCTGCGACGTTTAAGACCGTTGAATGGGGTTCATTGTGCGGGGCCCATTGTGTTTTTCTATTGACCGTCCGCGACTCGTATGGCAATGGCTGCAGTCCATGGATTTCAATTACTGGACACCGGTGTGCTTTACTTATTTTAGATGGACTCTCGATAGCTCTTTTACTATTAGTGGAGATTGTCTGTTTTGGATTGGGCTTGTAAGCTTTTGGCTTGGTACTAAGTACGACATATGAACGCTGCTTTTGTATCAGTTGATTTAGAGTTTAATACCAGTTTGTATTGTTAACTGTAATGCTTGCCATAGTTTCTTTTAACATTTGTTTATGGTCACTCATAATCATAGAGGTAAGTAGACATAATTAATTTATTTATATAGAGAAGAGCCATTTTATTGCCTATTTAATAACTCTTTTTTAATACCTTATTTTTTAAATAAATATTTTGGACTAATGATTGTTTTTCTTTGTAATTCTTTACGAATTTATATATTTATTACCATAACTATCATTTATATATTATATATTTATATATACATATTATATATTTATTACCATACATATCTATAACACGGCGTATATGTAAAATTAATGCATGGATAGGATAACGAACCAGATAATCAATAGGGATTCAGTTTAGAAAATCGCTTATCATGCCCACATGCATTGTTAAACCGAACCGCTTCCCAAGTGGCCATTTAGTGAAAAAAATCACGTTACCTTTCGTAGTTTCACGAGCTCTAAAATTTCCATTTGGCTGCGACGTTTAAGACCGTTGAATGGGGTTCATTGTGCGGGGCCCATTGTGTTTTTCTATTGACCGTCCGCGACTCGTATGGCAATGGCTGCAGTCCATGGATTTCAATTACTGGACACCGGTATGCTTTACTTATTTTAGATGGACTCTGGATAGCTCTTTTACTATTAGTGGAGATTGTCTGTTTTAGACCGGGCTTGTAAGCTTTTGGCTTTATACTAAGTAAGTCTTATGAGTGTAGAGTTGAGTTAAATACCAGTTCGCGTTGTAAAGTGTAATGATTGCCAGAGATTTAATATTTGTTTATGGTCACTCATAATCATAGAGGTAAGTAGACTTAATATATTTTAAATACACGTGTCATTTGACTGCCTATTTTAATTGAAAATAACTGTCTTTCATTTACATGATATTTATTTGTACCTTATTTCGAAATAAAAATTCGAACAAATGTTTGTTCTTCTTAGCATTAGGTACCTTACGAATTTATTTATTTCCGCAAAATGCCAAAATGTTCTTTTTTTATGTTTATCTGACGGCAAACGAGCAGACGAGTCACCTGATGGAAAGTGGTCACCGTCGCCCATGGACATCTGCAACACTAGTTCTATAATACGGCATATATGTAAATAAAGACAAATTATTGCATGGACAGGATAACGAACCAGATAATCAATTGGCATTCAGTGCTAATGGTTTCAGACAATTGCTTATTACGCCCACACGGCATCGTTAAACCGAACCGCTTCCCAAGTGGCCATTTAATGTAAAAAATCACGTTACTTCTCGTAGTTTCACGAGCTCTAAAATTTCCATTTTAGTTTAAGACCGTTGAATGGGGTCCATTGTGCGGGGCCCATTGTGTTTTTCTATTGACCGTCCGCGACTCATACGGCAATGGCTGCAGTCCATGGATTTCAATTACTGTACTCCGACGTAATTGTTACTGAATGAAGCTTTACTTATTTTAAATGGATTCTGGTATTGCTCTTTTACTGTTAGTGGAAATTGGTTTGCATTGAATTGGTTTTGTTAGGTTTTGACTTAGGACTAAGTACGAACTACGAGTATGATTGCTGCTATTAGCAATGGAAATTTGTTAGTTTGTATTAAAGGTCACAGCACACTTATCAACTCAGATTGGGATCGACACAGTATCGCCTTTCACCGCGCCGTCCACCAGGCGTCAACCTGTCGTAGACTCGGCTACAGCTTACCAAATAGTAACTAGCTACGGCTAGGCTACGCCGCGCTTATCGCTCGCCAACCGCGGTTTGCAGTACACCCACAAGAGATTATGGCAAGTAAAAAGGTTGTTTGATTTTGTTCCGCAGCGAGTAAAGTACTCGAATAAAAATTGTTTTATCCTTGGGAAAATAAGTGCGGTTCTTAGCAATTTGTTTAATTTTTCATGTTTTGTACTAAAAACAATTATTTTCCAAATTAATTAATTTTATTATGTTCACTCACTTTCCAAAATCTCTTGTGGGTGTACTGCAATCCGCGCGTGGCAAACAGCTTGTATATGGGCCAGCCGTAAGCGCGGGGACCGCGAGTTGACCGCTTGCTGGCCCCGAGGCGTCGACTGCTGGGAAATCACTCTCCCAAGGATTCTTCATTCCATGGGAGGTTATTACAATACTCACCACGCTTGGCAAGCTGGTTGGTGAGCGCAGTTTCTTTGGCTTCTTGTTCTTCCGACGCTGCTGCCCATCGGAAGCTTTTTTAAGCTTTTTCGTTGGATTTGGGAAGGGAATGAAATGCATTGGGAGGCACTTACTTGCTTTTCCCCCATTCATCCAAGTGTGTATCTACTCGGATGAATGGGGGAAAAGCAAGTAGCAGCTTGGGAAGTCAGGCGCTCGTACCCGATGCTATACCTGCAACTACCCAATAGGCAGTTCAGTATGATACCCCTGACCAGCATTTCATCGCATGCCGCGTATCTTCCTCGTACAGTTTTGATAGAATACGCAGTCTGATAATCAATCATTTCTAATGTTATTTACCTTCTCATCTGTGGTGCGTCGGAGGTCTGCTATATATGCTGTTTTATGATTTGTTAAGTAATTATTTTATGGTAAATTATTAAACACAAACATTAAGGTAAGGTGAGGTGACTTGTGCAGGTAAAGGCTACGGCAGCGTGGGGCTTCGACGCCGCGGGAGGCGGAAGATGTACGAGCAATATCGCCTCTAATCTAGCCTGGCTTCAGAAGACTCGAGATTTACTGCCCACGGAGGTAAATCCTTAATGTTTTTTTTCTTATTCAATTTATATTTACTTGCTGTTACCCACGGCATCGTCCGCCTAGGTTACGATTTAAACATGAAGACTTGATTCCCGAATTTAATGTTTTGTCTGATCGCCACAACGGGAGACTTAAAAGATTTTTAAGCAATATAACATTGCAGAAATTTGTTATTTATTTTTCACGAAATAAGGGGGTGAGGGAAGAATAATATAAATAAATGAATACGGACAAATCACACAGATTAAGCTAACCCCAAAGTAATTTCTAGTTAATATGCAAATTACAAAAGTAAAACCATATTCAAGTGCATGTTTCCTAACTGCTCAGTAGTGTAAATATGACAGGCTGTCGGGTAGATTCCCAGTTTATTAGTAGGTTTAGGGATTTAGATTCGGCCTAACAGTCCGCCGTGTGGTTTCCGGCAGAGTAGACTAGGACCACTCCAAGTCTTCCCATGGAGGTCGTAAGAGGCGACTTAGGAAATAGGAAATACAAGCTAAACAAAGCTCAAACATCAATGGGACCTCTCCAACCCGTCTGGCCAGCGAGGAGAGTGTAGGCCAAATCCTCTGTTTGCTCTGACCAAGTATGGCTCCGGTAGTACAGAGAGGGTCATGCTTTTGCAGTGGAGACTAAAAAGACCTGATGACGATAACAGACCGAAAACCATTTGAAGATTAGCGCTACTAGTCGATCGTTTCGGTTTTTTTTTGTATCGAAATAAATCTCAAAGATTTCTTAAAATTGAACGAGCAGCAAACGACGAAATAGCATTGTGTCTTGAATATTATTTATATAAGTATGTAATAAAAATATCTTTTCGTTAAGTTACTATCCTACGAAACAAGTTCACGGCTAGCTTCATCACTGAACATTATCCCTACATATTAAGGACTACAAATAAATATTACTCTATTTTTTTAGGCAGACGTGTAAAAAGTGGAGAAACACTGGACAAACAATACTCGTACCACAGACTACGAGTCTGTGGTACGAGTATTGTTTGTCCAGTGTTTTCGAACCATAAAACAAGTATCAAAATTCAATATCGATAAAGTATTTGTTTGTGTAGTTACGTGTACCATATCAGATTTAACTCCAATATTCAATATCCAGTCGGAATAGGGAAACAATATAGGCAGACCGCAACAATATGGATAATATTGTATCTTGGAGCCCCAGGCAGGATACAGTACAGTGATACCCAGCACTGGCTGGTTAACGTGAATAAACAAACTTTGAATGATGGGCCCTACCAAAGTATTGAAAACATTGCAATCGAGTTCATGGTGAGATATAATTTTTGTCATTTAAGCTGGTAAATTTATAAGAGCTCCAACAGTAATCTAAAAGTATAAATTGGATATTGTGTTTATTTTAGTTAATTATATTATTACTAGCTTTCGCCCGCGGCTCCGCCCGCGGCTCCGCCCGCGTCAATGTCGATCCCTCGGGAATAGTACTTTTTCCCGGGATAAAAGGTAGCCTATGTCCTTCTCCGTACTCCAGAGTACTTTTATGCAAAATTTCATGAAGATCGGTTCAGTAGTTACGGCGTGAAAGCGTAACAAACAAACGAACTCACTTTCGCATTTATAATATTAGTAAGGATTATTATATTCATATAGGTATTTTTTAAATTGTATCATCTAGTTGACAGTTTATGTATTTAGTAAATATACTGTAGTTTAATATACGTCTAAGAAAATGTACGTTATAACCTGTTAAGTATATTCCTATAGAAAATAGTATGTAATTAGTGTTTCTATATTTGAATAAAGTAGGTAAGTACTTACATTTGTGAACTTAATTTTTAAAAAGTTCCCCTTATCTTATGCTACGAGTAAGTACATATATTTTTTACAGTTTACTGATCGTTAACACTTAAAATAAAAGTAAAACTACTGACTTTTACTTGCATTTTATCTATGGTGTCCATATTTTACAATACAGTGTTACACTTGATTGGCTTGAATATGGTTTTGCGTGAGTATTTTTCAAGCAGCCAACACAAGAACGTGCCTAGTTCTATTGGCGCTACCCGGTAACTTTTGAAAGAATAAGTTGAAAATCTACGAATTCTGTGCGAGTAATCTGCGAGTTGCCGTGTGGTATCCGGCAGAGTTGAATAGGACCATTCCAAGTCTTCCCGTGGATGTCGTAGAAGGCGACTTAGGAAATACAAGCTAAACAAAGCTTATAAACATCTGTGAGGCCTCTCCAACCCGTCTGGCCAGCGTGGAGAGTGTAGGCCAAGTCTTCTGCTGCTCTGGCCAAGTATGGTTCTAGTGGTACAGAGAGGGACGTGCTCCTGTAGTGGAGACTAAAAAAGACCTGATGATGAATCTGCGAGTAGCCACCACAGGTAGCCCCGTTTTGTCGTCACAGTCGCCGGTCGGTATCTAAGCGTACTGTTATATTTGCTGCAAAACTGTAATATTCTTGGGAGTAATCTTCGAGTCACAATCACCCTACTTATTGCCACTCGAAGGATTACTACCAAGAAACTCACTGATTTGTTAGTACTGACTGGCCGATACCTAGCCATCTAACAAGCAACATATCGTTTGCTCCTGGGAAATCCGAAATTCCTGGAGGTAAGGAGGCGGCACTGTGTAGAAAATTTGTTAGTTTCGTGCAAGTGACCTTTGAGGCTATCATACACTGTTACATATAAGTACCACAGGCACGATATTCATTTTGTTTAGTGGCCACAAATGAGTGAGATTCGTGCGAGTCGCCTTCAAGTAGCGACCACAAGTAGGACCTAGATTTGCGGGCTACCGATCGATTCCTACCAAATAACCAGCATCAAATCATAAGCTCGTGTGAGGTTAGTCAAAAATGAGTGTGAGGTTAGTCGAAAATGAGTTAGATATGTTTGGGTAACTTTCGAGTAGATGCCACAAGTAGGGCCTAGTTCTGCGGCCGGTGCCTACCATATCAACTAACCAGCGACATATCATTTACACGTGTGAAATCAAAAATACCTGCTACTTACGCTTATTTCATCCACAAATGCATTTAGTTGAAATGAGTGCAATGCGAAGGTAGACGTATTGTAGATGTAGACATTATACAGAGATTGAAATGAATTTGGGTTACATATTAAATATTTACAAAGATCGGTAGACGAAGAAGCGAGGAATATACAGCGTGTAAATTTTACCTCAACATTCCCTTGAAGGGGTGACTCAGCCCGTCAAAATGAAAACCTTTTACTATGGAACCAATACTGGGAAAGCACAAAAAACAACATTTTCATACAACATTTTAAATAATTTTAAAAAGAGCAACGGGTTGCACTCCAAGACTGCCGGTAGAAATGAAAACTTGAACATATTAAATAAGAATCCTTACTAATATTATAAATGCGAAAGTGAGTGTTTGTTTGTTTATTTGTTTGTTTGTTTGTTACGCTTTCACGCCGTAAATACTGAACCGATCATCATGAAATTTTGCATACAAGAGTACGGAGAAAGACATAGGCTACTTTTTATCCCGGGAAAAAGTACCAATCCCGAGGGATCGATATTAACGCGGGCGGAGCCGCGGGCGAAAGCTAGTCTTATATATATTTCACAATTTTATTTAATTACATTGACACAGTCAAGGAGATGCGTTGTCGGGGTCACAATGTGACACAGATTTATGACAATTAACATTGTGCATTTTTGAATATTTTGGAATGTCACGTGTCCGTCTTACTGAGCGAATATCGAAATTTATATATATATTTTTTTAAATATAAATATATACGGACAAATCACACAGATTGAGCTAGCCCCAAAGTAAGTTCGAGACTTGTGTTATGGGATACTAACTCAACGATACTATATTTTATAACAAATACATATATAGATACACATCCAAGACCCAGGCCAATCAGAAAAAGATCATTTTCCATCTTGACCTGGCCGGGGATCGAACCCGGTCGCTCCGTGTTGCAGGCAGGCGTGTTGACCGCTGCGCCACGGAGCTAGTCTATATTCTGTTTAAATAAACCATTACGCGACGTTGAAGTACTTTCTTCAGTGTATGGCATTAAGAGTCCAAACAGACCGCAACACGGTGATGGCAGATAGATAGAGATACTATAAAAACAGTTTGAATACAGGTATATATGTGCTTAATAATTAATTATATCACCTGTAAAATTGGTTTAAAACAGTTCGTTTCGTGCGAGAAACGTTCGAGTTATTACCACAAGTAGGAGTACAGACCTAACGGCCGGTTCCCACCTAATAACGAGCAACATATCATTTGCACGTGTGAAATCCGAAATGCCTGCTGCGGTAACGATGCGGCTCCGTTTGTAGACTTGAGCTCATTTCACCCGTTACTAATGCATTTAGTTAAATGTGACTAAAGTCAGACTATCGTACTACGTATTTATAGAAATCAAAATAGAATTAGTCTACCGAAAATCTATCAGCAGAACGGGCCATGGACTGGCAATCATGAGGTTTAGAAACCCAGCACTTTGCTGAGTGGATGGCATTAAGAATCACATAGGCCGCAACTAGATGGCGGTAGCTTTGAAGAAACTAAAGGAAGGATACGCAGGAGGCTTATATAAATAAATATAAAGGGACCAAATGCACAGTAAGTTGTGAATTTGTATCGATCTGAAAAAGATCATTTTGCTAAGCCTTTGAGACCCTGCAATTTGAAGCTACGTGCGGTGCCACTGAGCTAGAATAGAATACTCTTTATTGCACCAAATAACAGACAAATTAGTTATGTATAGAAACAAAGTTACAAAGTTGGTACAAAGGCGGACTTATCGCTTTAGCGATCTCTTCCAGTCAACCTTAGGGTAGATGGACAGAGTACATATGATTGACGTTGGCGCAGAACAGATACAATTAAAAACAGGGGAACCAAAGTAATTAAAGACATATACGAATAAATAAAAATACATACATATATATAAATAAATATATTTTTAACAGCAAGGAAATTTAAGAAAGTGTGGGGAGATAGTAGGACCTTACGAGATGTTTGAAGTTGGAGACAGTTTGAGCTTTCCGAATATCAAGGGGGAGGGCATTCCATAAGCGCACCGCTTGAACAGAAAAGGACTAAGAGAAGCACTTAGACTTGTGAGCAGGAGTTCTTAATTTGAGAGAAACAGTACTACGTAAACCACGACCTTCAACATCACTGAGAAAACTAAAACGATCTCTTAAATAAGGAGGAGAATTAGGATTAAACAAAATAGTATACAGAAGAGTAACAATACGCCTGTTACAACGAAGTCGGATAGGGAGCCACTTGAGTTGAGAACGGAAAATAAATACATGATCAAAACGAAGTCCAAATATAAATCGAATGGATAGATTTTGAAGACGCTCAAGTTTGTTCAATTGTTCTTCAGTGATGTCAAGGTAACAAGTATCAGCGTAGTCTAATATAGGAAGAAGAAGTGATTGTGCAAGCGCAATTTTAGTGCTACATAGGCTAACCTGAAAAAGTGGTTAAAAAACATCGAACGTAATTCGTACGAAGCGAGTGGCGTTCGAGTAATTATCACAGTTACCCAAATCCTACGGCGTTACTGGCCAGTTCCTACACCTAAAGGGAGCCACATATCATTTTCTCGTGTGAAATACGAAATGCCTAGCAGTAATGATGCGCCTAGACTCGCGCTCATTTCACCCATTACTGATGCATTTAGTTTCTCTCTGGCTGTTTGGAATGATAGAGATGGATGCTGGAATTAGTTGCCGGTTTGCGTCATCAGGGTGTATAATGTATAAGCTGATCTCACGATCTGGAAAGAAGAAGATCCATTACCGATTTTGTGAGCGAACTTGCCTCGTCTGCTTCAACACGATCACTATTGCTAAGCTAAGCTTAAAAAAAATATCTGTATATGGCTTTTCAAATTAAGCGCAAATATTTTAAGGGCAGGTACCCATAAGCTAGAAAAATGATTTAGAAGCAAATTAAAAAAAAAAAAAACATACGCTGGTTTTCGAGATATCTTGTTTTTAAATTCACCCTGTATACAAAAAAACACTTTCTTGGCATACAACTTTTTAATATTGCCTACTAACTACGGGTACTTAGTCATTGACGTCGACAATCAAAACAGTTGATTTATCGATTTTCATAAAAAAATATTTATTTTATATAAGAAAGCAAAAACAAAAATTAGCGTGGCGTTTTTTTTAAATTTGCTTTTAAAGCATTTCTTTGACCTATGAGAGCCAGCCCTTAAAATATTTGTGCTTAATGGTTTCTGATGTTAGTGCGATTGTTACACATTTAAATAAAATCATTATCATAGGTATAAAAAAATAATGTAATATATGCGATAATACCGTATTAAAGTGATTTTATTTAAATGTATTTGAGCTTTATTTAAATGGACGTTATATAATTAATGTATCTTGGGATCAGTGAAGAATTCTACCGATACCTATCTCTTCTATCCAAATGTTGCATTTGGAAGTTATGGCGTAATACAGAAGTTTACAGAACCCATAAAAATGATTTATTTTAGTGATACATACATACTATCACATCTTTTTTCCTTGCGGGGTAACAGAGCCTAGGTCTCTAAGAATTAAAAGCCATGTTAGTGGGCGTGTAGATGGGACATGGAATCAGATTAATGATGGTTTCTAGCCGCATCGCCTCTTACATGATTCCTCAGATTTCGTCCATTTCCTCGATCGTCTATTACGATTTCCGCGGTAAGAGAAGCTGGTAAATTCTATGTATTTTCTTCTCTCCCAGACCAGCATGGAAGAACATACCGTAGTTTGTGATACATACCGTAATGCAAGTGGTAACAGACAGAGGTATGACCACGGACACTCTTGTCCTGAGGGGTACCGTCCAGCGGGTCATGGCGAAGAGGAGGCTTCGGCGGAACCTCGGAGACAACGACACCCAGTTGCTAGTGAACGCCGATTGACTCACTGATAGACTCTGAGGGTATAAAAGACATTTATATTATTAAGGATCAGCTAGGTGCACGCAAGATACCATGAAAAGAACTCATTTTCTTATAACATTCATATCTCATATCGATGGGTCAGTGAGATTTTTTTAAAACTGAAGAACGTTTTGACCATATTAAAACTGCAAATATCGAGTTTTTGTAAATAATAGAAACTTGAAAATAAATGGCTGTTAGGAGAGTACAAATTCTGGCATTTATTTAGAAGGTTTTGTTCGTTTCACAAGTTCGTCATTGTTAAAAACTTTGATTAAGCTCAATTGATTAAGCTCAATTGTTAAAAACCGATAAAGTTACGTAACATAATTAAAAAACTAAAATAGTACTAGATAAAAACATATTATTCAACAGCTGATTTCGCGCGTTTTCCTTCGCATATGTTATCGCTGATAATATAGCTTTCTATAGGTTAAAGATTTTAACAATCGGTTCAGTAGTTTTGAGTTTATACATAACAAACAAACACAATGATAAAACGTTTCCTCCTTATATTATTATACCGAAAGTAGAGATAATTTATTATTATGAGAATGTCTTAATAATGATTCAAAGTATTTAGATTCACGAGGATACAACAAGATAACCTATGTTGAAACAGGCGCTGTGCATCACAAGAATACCGTAAAACGTCGCGCAGTAAGCCTTATTTTCCATGGAATACTAGCATGAAAAAAATATAAAGTACATTTAAGGCTATTTGAAATGCATCCAGCCGTTTTTACAATTTTACAAACATACAAGATGTACGCACGAAACACATAACCTTTACAGTCGGGTAAATATATCTACTTACTAAGTTTGTCACAACAATTGATCTTTCAGATAAAAAAAACAATTTCAACTAAACAAAAATTGAGAAGTTAACGCCTTCAAATAAAAAAATATATTTTGAATCGGTTCATAGATGTCAGAGCTAAGAGCAAGCAACATAAAAAAAATAAAAACACAAAGGATTCCGATGAATCCGGATCTCCTTGAAAAAGGATTAACCTTCAAAAAAGGATTTTTGGAAGGTTTTAAGTTTGATATTTTGGAAAACTCCGATAGCTAGTACACAGTACATTCCAGCAAAGCTTTGCCGTTATTCGCTTTGCCAAACTTAATGAAACTGGGCTCTGCTACGCTCACACAGCATACTAGATAACACGCATCAAAAGCATTGCATTTCAGTTCAGCTACTATGCAAAATTGTTTTGAAGCTGTATCTACCGCATTTATATTTAAATGGTCAGGGCTGTCATCCTCAACTGCATGTCCGGTGGTTGCAGGTATGGCATCGAGTACGCGCGCCCAGCCTCCCGAACTGCTACTTGCTTTTCCCCCTTTCATCCGAGTGAGTAGTATTCCAATGCCTTTCTTTCCCTTCCTAAATCCAACAAATTCCTATGCTTCTCCAGCTTAAAAATTTACGATGGGCCGCTGCGTCGGAAACACAAGAAGCCAAAAAACTGCGCTGAGTAAGTATGTATGGTAATATCCTCCCATGGAACGAGGAATCCTCCAACAGTGGACTTTTTAAGTTCCCCGGTTGCATCCTTAGGTGTAATGTTTTGGAGTCAGGGGTTTAAATACCGGCCTTCATCATCATTATCACCTCAGACGCATTGCTGGATATAGGCCCAAGCATTTCCAATTATCCATCTTCTTGGGAGGGTTTCCCACACTCACGACACTTGGTTTGAGAAGTTGGTGAGCACAAATAGGGGCTTAGTGGGCAGCACAATGGGGCAGTAGCATCTAAAACCGAGTTGAACCAAACTTTTTCGGTTTCAGACGCTGCTGCTTAACGAAAATTCATATTTCATAAATACGTGGTTTCTTTTTTCTTAAATTTTAATTAAGTTAAATAATTACAGTATTGTGGTAATACAATAACAAAACAATTTCCTTCTCTAACCGACTTCAAAAATAGGAGGAGGTTATCAATGTTGTATTAATCTTAATGTTTGTTACCGCGTAACTCCGTCAGACATCAACCAGCTTAATTTTTTTAATGGTATGTTTTTAAGTCGCTCATTCAAATTTCATCAAAATCGGTTCAATAGTTTGATTGAATTCGGTTTTTTTTTATATGAAAGATTATTCTAAACAAACTTAAAGGTTTATCTGCGTTGGAAGCATTTATGTGTTTTCTTCTAGTGAAACAAGAGCAAAACACATTACCTCGAATTCCACCAAGCTGCCGTAATAGCAGTACAGAAAAACTTGTATTTGAAGTACGCACAACAGGGCAACCAGGAATATAAACTGTGCAGAAAATTGTTGCTGAAATCAAATAAAATTCGCGATGTAAGGGTTGCTTTATAAGTTTGTTGGCTTTTCGTGTTTGTAAGTGGCCAACACTAGTATCAGATTTTTCATGCTGCATAAAGTCATCTGACAAAGCTTAACGACTGCCATCAATGATGACATATAGCACGGAGAAACTCGAAATATTTTTATGCCACTTGCGGTTATCCCTTCTAAATCCTAATTAATAATTGCGAAAGTGAGTTTGTTTGGTTATTTTATTCAGTTGTTTCGCTTTTACGCCGTAACGACTAAACCATAATTTAATTTTGCATAAACGTTCTTTGGAGTTTTTAGAAGTTCATAGGTTTCAGCCCGGAAAAAAGTACTCTTCCCGATATATGTATAAAATAGTATAAATGCGAAAATCTATTTCAATATAAAACTAAAAATGGCGTTTGAACAATCATTTTGTTTGATTTGACCAATAGTTATTTATTTCATTGAATGCAATTATAAAATAAACTTTGACTCGGTGCTGGCCTTACCACGACACTGGTTAGAGACCATGGGGTATAATTTGAGTTTGCACAAAAGTCTTCAAAAGCTAGTCTTATAGTCTGTAGTAGTACCTATGGGGGTTTACTGGGTCAGAAGTGTCCTGACAATCATCATTATCATCGGGTCTTTTTTTAGTCTCCACTGCAGGAGCATGAACCTCTATGTACTACCGGATCCATACTTGGCCAGAGCAGACAGAGGATTTGGCCTACACTCTCCTCGCTGGCCAGACGGATTGGAGAGGTCTCATTGATGTTTATAAGCTTTGTTTAGCTTGTATTTCCTAAGTCGCCTCTTACGACATCCATCGGAAGACTTGAAGTGGTCCTATTCCACTCTGCCGGAAACCACACGGCTACTAATTTATTTAGCAAAATTGAAATTTCGTGATACCCACATTGCTCAACAAATATATGACGAAGCAGGTAGTACTTGTTGCCGTCAAGAATTGAAAAGACATCGAGAAATTAAATATCGAGTTCACCTCCTTGGTAAACCTGAAAAAAAAACGCATCAAAATAAATATAGCTTTGGTTTTAAACATACAGTGTGTTAATTAACCCTCAACATTCACAGGGTTAACTCAGCCCACGTGAACAACCTTTCCTATCAATACGAACAACGTTTCCTATGCAATGCAGGAAAAACAAAAAATCTACCTGCGACTGCGACCATATGAAAACTGTAAAGTTTTAGAAACATTAGGTGTAAAAATAAAATATTACTCGATAATACCGTATTAAAGTGATTTTATTTAAATGTGTAACAATCGCGAAAACATCAGAAACCAAAACAAAAAAATCGAAGTTACCCATAAGTTACCATAAAAAAGTTTTTAGCCGCCCAGTCTATTTGTATGAGAGTGTTTTGGGGATTGCCCCTTCGTTCAAATGCTCCAGCCGCTGTCATTTGTAGCTGTCGCACTGACAGCTACAAAGTGTTGCCAGAGATACCATACATTGAAAGTACATTAAATGTTTTAACTGTATGCCAATGCCACGTTTGGTGGCAAGCAAAGAGCTGAATGGCTCAGTTGGCATACCATTGGGAAGAGTGATCACAAATGGCATACAACATTACTCGAGCTCATCCATGCTACTGTCTACATAAGATGCCTTTAGGCAGCTAAAAATATCTGACACCGGTGTTAGGCACTTACACACACGAAAAGTAGGCAAGCGTGCGGCTGGTTACAAAAACTTCATCCGTTAAGAGAATGAAAAGTCACGCTAACATGCTGTAAGAGTGCACTGGAGACGATCAACTCCATAAAACGGCGAGAGCGAATTACGGCAATATGTGATAATGTAAGTTCTAAGTTAAGTATTCAATCAATTTATCCCGTCATTATCTATGTACGTTCCGACATAAATTTTAAAAAATCAACGGCTCTATTCGAGCCTTTGATTTTTTGCCACCCTATTTTAGCGCCATTTTTAACTGAACTTTAAGAGGTTTTATTTACCTCTAAAGTTAAGTTAAAAACGGCGCTAAATTACTACCACTATCATTATGAATATGAGAAGAAATATATTTGTCTTAGGTACATAGTGTGTATTAATTAGCGGAATTTAGCTGACCTAACATTAAAAAACCAAAGCTAATGCTGGCTTCCTAGATAGGCCGTTGTGACGGAGTACGGATGTAGGAGCGGAATGAACCTATATAAAAGAGCGAGGAACCCTTACAGCTTCTTATCCGACCCACTCACACCCGCCACCGAAACAGAGTGCGTAGAGTAGGATTAGCTCCCATTACTGGTGACCACCCGGCAGCCCCGGGTAACTTGTACTCATCATATGCCCTTTTGGCAACGTAGCTTTCGGCCCATAAGGTAAAAGATGAGAGTTGCTGCTCTCCAAAGGCTTTTGCCATCGTCTCAGACTGGCCCTCAAAGCTTGCATGCAATCGCGGTTCATCAGGCAATATGAGTTTGCTTTCTCTCCAAGCCTTGCGCACACAAACAACGCCTAAAGCCGAGGTCCGTCCCTCTTGGGGGCCCTTTGATGATGTTGGTTATACCTACATGTTGAGGGCACTCTGCCCTCGCCTCAAATGCGAAATGGTGAAGTAGCAAAAGCTAACTTGGAGAACTAGCTACATAGTCAATTAAAAAAAAATATGAAAAAATTTAGATCGTTTGTGAAAAAAATACCAAAAATTAGTTGTCTGTAAAGTCGGTCTACGGACGATAATTTAACGTGATAACGGTGGAAGAGAGATAGAACGTCACAAGCCGAACGCTTAGGCCATGTCTCTATCGCTTGTTCCGCGCTTTCGCTTGCACGCGGAACGTGACACTTTTTCGTTCGTGCAGTTGGCGTTTATCGATATATAAGACTTTATCACGTCAAAAACTGACCACTTCTCTTTCACGTAGGTATATAAGTTTGTCCCACTCCCACCTCATGACCAATACTCCCATCATGATGGTCGGTCCAGGAAACCATAGCATAACTATGCACGCACGTACAGAGGCACATACTGAGATGACAGAAATAGAGAGATTTGAAACAGGCGCAGTACAATAAAAATGTAAAGAACACACGTAGTATAACATGTGGTGTACTTACCAGACGATAGCATTATATTTTTGAACGTAATATACAAAACGTTCCTTTAATTGATTGTCCTTTTCGTCTTTATATGTAAAAACAACATCTACAGCAGCGAGCTCTTTATCATCAAACAAGTGCTTCAGGTTGTACTTAAGAATCTTTAGTTGGGTTGTGGCCTGGGCGTAGTACGTGGCCACCAAGCAGTCCATGGCGATATGGCCCGAGCCCAAAAAGCAGGAAATTGCAACCATTAAAAATACTGACACGGAGAATCTGTAAGAATTAAAAAATTTTGTTTATTATGAAATTACTCAGGTGTTTTTTTTGTCGAAGTCAATGTAACAAGCAGTTACCTTAAAATATCTTGTTTGTTGCATGTGGTACTAGCTAGCTACCTAGCTAGATTAACTTACCAATAGTACCATGCTCAGAATAAAGGTTCCTCTTAGTTTTGTAATTTCCGATTGCTGGCTAGCACACACCCATCAGTAGTCTTTAAACTATTGTTAATCAGGTATGTTTTTTAAAACTGACAGATTGGTACAATGCGATACTTGCAACTTCTGACGGCTTCAACAGTTTCAGCTTTTGTATTTGATATAGTCATCATCTGAGCGTATTTCACGGTTGTGCTCTTAGCTGTCGTGCGTCAAAGCTCGAGTTGTGCTGTTATGACAGCATCCATGCCTGCCTGACGCCAGACAGCTTCGGAACTGCAGACAAATACATGTGAAAATGTATTAAGAAATTTGCCCCCACCGGTGGCCCACCTTGTCTTCGCTACATGTATTCAATTCAATTCTAAAGACGACAAGCGGTAAAATTATTCATCACAGTCGATATCATTCATCGGAATTTAAATCGTAAGAATTCTGGACAAAGGCCTCTTCTAAGAATTCTTCGTGCCATGGGAGGATATTGCCATGCTCACCATGCAAGTCAGGAGGGTGTCCGAGTACAGTTTCTTGTGCTTCTTCTGCTTTCGACGCTGCTGCCTATCGGAAGTTCTTTTTAAGTGAAAGGTTAGGATTTCGTTAGATTTGCGAAGGGAATTAAGGTATTGGGATACTACTCACTCGGATGAATGAGGGACAAGTAGCTCGGGAATACGGGCACGTACCGGATGCCATACCTGCAACCATCGGCCAAGCAGTTGAGAATGACACCCCTGACGTTAAACCGCAGTCGATATAAAACAAATGTAATGTTTACCCAAACCAAGTGTTATTGTCCACCGGCAGTATCAGCGGCACGATAACATCTTCCCCCTGGATCCTTTTCAAGTAGTGAGCCAGCAGCCAGGTCGCTCCACTCATGGATATTGCTATGTTGAGGATCTTCATCAACCTGTTCATCTCTACTTGATTTTTGTATATGAATTCTTCATCTTTGTCAGATTTGGCGGAGAAATATGGTCCTGTCAATATTTACCAATTTCCTTAAACATTCTACTCGTACTTCACTTACTTGCAACTTTATAAAACTAGCCGTACCTCTGACTTTGTACCAGCATGTGTTAAGGTGTTTAGTAATTTATAATAAGACAATAAACATTATACATTATACAGTGATAAGACAATCCGTATTGAAAAATTAATTTAATGTACCTAGTTTTAATCACACTAATCTTGTAATGTTTTAATATGGAACTTACTAAATATGTATATGACAAGAAAAATATGATAAAGACCATAATTTATTTACTTGTACTAATATGAAAAAAAAAAATGCTAAAAACCGACTTAACATAAACATTAAATAGGCCCAGTTCACAACACGCGAGTTGGCAATCAAGCCATAGCACTTGATGAAGAGGAAATGAAAATAGAAAGAAACGTAGAAGATTTTGGGTACACAGTATGTACCCAACGGAAGGTAGCTTAAGGAAATACGTAAGCACGTGGACGACGAGCTGTAAACGCAGGCCGTGAGTTGACCGACCCGCAAAGCAGCTCGTGAGCTGGCTGGTGCTAAGGCGAGGCGATTACGATACGAATTCGAATAGTGTGCGTTGCAGTAGGGAGTTACATACAAAGAATACTGAATTGCTAGAGTTGATACGTTACGTTTACGTTCCTTTGACGAGTTGATAAGTGTGCGGCGACCTTAATACGGTTTATATCATGAAAAGTTTTCTAAGCGTACCTAAACCAATTTATTTCTGGGATCCAAGTTTTATTGACTTACTATGTAGTATTTGTCCAACAAACATTTAAGTTCTTACCATTCATAACTTCATTAAGTTTATCAATCCTCGATGTCCGAAAATACAGAGTGAGAAACTTCGTTATGATATTGAGTTGCGGGATTTCCGTAGGCAGTATGTTCAGGATAGTGTCGATATCATCAAAAGACTAAAATATTGAAATTAATTGGTGTTAGACAATTTATTAAAGAATCTTCATTAGTAAAAACGAATTATATGAATATTTCGTATTGTCAAATATTGAGTACCGTTAAATTATTATTATGTTATTGTATAGTTTTTACCAAGGGAAATACGAATAAAATATTATTTAGTCATAAAAGCGATAGATTAATTAAAAAAACATCGTAGTTTTGTTATCTGTATGTCACGTAATGAAAAACGTCTTCAATAATATCTATGAAACTAGAAATAGTGCGTACTCGTATACCTCATGTTAAAAGAACATATATCGATAATCATGAGAAGAAAATGCTCATAAATATACCACAGACGAAAAACCACAATGTCCTAGACTAAACAATATAATCTTAGGTCAAGTTTTAACAAACTTATGCAAATGATTAAAAAAATATGTAGGAACATATCACACAAATTGAGCTAGCCCTACAGTAAGATGTAAACTTGTGCCGTAGGATACTAACTCAACGAACTATATTTTTTTTAAAAGATTCTTATTAAGATAAACATCCAAGACCCAGGTCAATCCGAAAAAAATCATATTCCATCATGACCTGACCGGGGTTCGAACCCGGGCACCCTCATGTCGCACTTCGCAGGCTGGCGTGTTATCCACTGCGCCATTATTATTTCAATTCACATCTTACTACAATACATACCAAAACAATATAGGCAATCTGTTGCACATTAAAAAATATTATGCAGGTAAAGCAAAAGAATCTGCAGAAGTAATGCAAATACAATTTCCATCTCTTTGAAGGCCTTTGAAGTAATTTAAAGCAGCCCATGCAGACCAGGGTGGCGTACACTGTACGGAATGAGTCGAAAGGTTGGCTCCGTACTACTACCTCTGAGGACATGTTGATTAATGGCGTGTATGTGTAGGTAAATGGTTGCTTGGTATATTTCTTCACTTTCTTTAAAACTGCCTAGTTTAGTAGCAAAGCAATACAGGATGTATAGAAAACCATCACTTCGACTTCATAGATGAGAACATTATCTTTTATTAAAGGTACTTATTGATTGAATCAATAAATTAATTTAAACTTTATTATTATACTTTATAATTATATTTAAACTTTGTTGCACAAAATACGTACGGTGGACTTAATGCCTTAAGGCATTCTCTGCCAGTCAAATCTTTTTTTAGCAAACTTTGACTTCACAATACTCACCACTCATAAACTTTGACGTGCTTTATCTTCATAACTTTTTTGTTTAATTGACACAAGAAAAAATACGTGTCCATTGTTGATGATGGACTAATTTTATTTTAATTATTATTTTGACCCAGGAAACCAGCCTATTATGAAAACGCTACATCCTTACTAATATTATGAATGCGAAAGTGCGTTTGTTTGTTACTCTTTCATGCCGTAACTATTAATCATGATTTTTTTGGAAGGACTATGGTTGCGCGAATGGGGTTTAAATGGACTGTATATTTAGGGAATAATTACGGGATAAAGGGGGCTATTATGTAGGAAAAATGAAGGAATCTCTCACCTCGCAATACTGCAACTGGCGATCACGTGACAACTCGTGGCTGCACTTTCCGACGAGCACGAATCTTCAAATCCAGGTTTTAGCACTTTTAGAGGGGCCCCTTAACTTTCTCGAACACAATAGCACAAATAATTAGTATTTATGCGACAAATCACTCGTATTTCGTTCGCGATGTGAATCGAGTTATGCGGCGGTAAGCGTGTATTTTTATTAGGCGCGCGCGCGGCTTGCGCTCGGAGCGGAGCGGGTGACTGGCGAAAACTATCTTCGCTAGTGAAGGGAGTAGTGATGCGGACGAAACGATAATATAGTGAAGCGAATCAGGTTTAATAAATAAGAACGGCGCAACCATTTCCCCCCGGCTTGAAAGGATCTGAGATGCCTTCGAAACAAATAAATTAAAGAAGTAAGACTAAATAAATTAAACCTAAACAAAAGTAATTGAAATGAAAGCTATTGCCTAGGTAGCGGGCACAGACGTACAACTGGGCGTAAATACGAGCCAGTAGCAGTCTTTACTCGAGCAACACGCACTATGCCATCAGTGGCAGGAAAAACTTCCTCTATAACCCCTAGAGGCCAATGAAGAGGAGGCGCGTTATCTGTAATAAGGATAACGACAGTGCCTGTTGTGATCGGGTTAGTAGGTGTATTCCATTTATCGCGAGACTGCAAAGTATGTAAATACTCGGACCTCCAACGCTTCCAAAACGATTGGACTAACTTGTCCAACAAATCATGACGAGAGAGAACACAAGTCTATCCTCATCGATGTCGCGAGCGGGTAAATATTTTAAAGGAGTTAAACTTAAAAAGTGTGGGGGCGTCAGCGCAAGCGGTTCAGAAGGATCGCTTGAGAGCGTTCTACAAAGAGGTCGAGCATTCATTATAGCTTCGATTTGTGCGAGTACAGTTGTCATTTCTTCAAACGATAAGATTTGTTCACCTATCATGCGAAATAAGTGCATTTTAAGTGTTTTTATATTCGACTCCCAGCTGCCTCCGAAGTGACTTGCAGCGGGAACATTGAGCGACCAGGTTATGCGATTTTCGCTCAACATGTGAGCAAATTCTGAATTAAAGTGTTTAGATTGTAATAATACGTATAGCTCTGATAGCATGCGCTTAGCCCCAACGAAGTTCGTTCCGTTATCGGAGTAAACGCATCCCACAGGCCCACGTCGCGATAAAAAGCGTTTAAAAGCCAACATAAAGCTAGCAGTACTCAAATCACCTGCTAGTTCTATATGGACAGCGCGAGTTGTCATACAGACAAATAAGCAGACGTATGCTTTAACTGCTCGCATGCCACGCCCACGCGCAATGGTTACCCTAAATGGACCGGCGTAATCAATTCCGACATTAATGAAAGGTTTAGCTGATTGTAGGACACGAAATGATTTGTGGTCTGACATTTCAGGGAACGTTGGCTTAGGGCGAAGCCGGAAACAAGGAATACATTTATGTATCCTGTTGCGTATCAAGTTGCGTGCGGACAAAATCCAATACTTATGGCGCAAGATTGACATCAGTAAATCTGGCCCTGCGTGACAATTTACTTTATGATTATAGTCAACTATCAAATTTAGTATATGATGTTTACGCGGTAGAACTATGTTTGACAAACGACCGCCAACTCTAATAAGATTATCTTTTAGAAACGGCTTCAATCTTTGAAGTGTGCGCCCACAAGGTTTCCCAGCCTGAAGATTAGAAAACTCACTCGAAAAATATAAAATCTGCAACTCGCGAATGACTTTATGTTCAGTGAATTCCAAGTCTGCAGCTGCTACAAACTCACGTCGAGGCAACAATCCCAGAAATCGATAAATATATACTACACAACGCAGTAGTTTAGACCATGAGGAGCAACGATTTGCCAGAGCAATAATAGGAGTTTCCTCCAGCGGGCTGCTGGAAACCAAAGCATGTTTCTTTTCTTCAGGTGGATTGGAAACCCTTGAAGGGTCAAAAGCGATCACTGGCCACTCCGACGGATCCGAAGTGATCCAAAGCGGGCCATGAAACCAAAGCGGATGATCGATGATCTGCGCGGGACTGAGTCCACGTGACAGACAATCGGCAGGGTTCTCTATGCCGGATACATGGTAAAACGATTGAGAAGATATTAATGACTGAATCTTCGAGACTCGGTTAGCGACAAAGGTATCCCACCTATGTGGGGATCCATGGATCCAACATAGAGCGACCGTTGAGTCAGAAAACGCGTAAACGCTCTTAATAGGTATGCGGTTGTTACAAGCGGTTGTTATGTTATTTAATAACTTTGCGAGCAAGAGTGCTGCGCAGAGCTCGAGCCTAGCCAAAGAGACTACTTTGCGAGGTGCAACTTTTGATTTAGCACCCATAAGATACACCTTGTGGACGTCATTGACTTTGAGTAGGAAGTACACTACGCCTCCATATGCCTTTTCGCTAGCATCAGCGAAGCCGACGATGATTACTTCATTACCTCTGGTAATGCCAACGTGGCGTGGGATTTCAATTCGTTCCAATGATGATAGCTCCTCTCTGAAGCGCTTCCATGAGGAAACAATATTGTCAGGAGGTACGTCATCCCAACCGCAACCGTTTAACCAAAGCTCTTTATTGAGTAGCTTTGCAAATAACACGACTGGGGCTACGAATCCCATTAAATCCCAGATTCTAGCGACGCAGGACAAAATGGCGCGTTTTGTACACTTCTCAGCGGGTTCAAAAATTGTAATACTGAACAAGTCAGATTTGTGTGACCAATTTAAACCGAGTACCTTATGCGAATCAGACTCGTCAAATTCCTTGACGGACGAGAGCCTGTGCGAAGTAGGTATAGAGTCCAAGACAGTTTGCGAATTGCTGGTCCACTTCACGAGGTCGAATTGACCAGCCTTCATGAGCGCGATGACTTCAGCTGCTATAGATATGGCTTTCGCCTCATCTTCTACAGAATAGACGTGATCGTCCATATATATCCCCGTTTGAAGCGTCTCATTCGCGTTGGGGAAGGTCTCAGCTTCGTCAGAAGCCAACTGTCTTGTTGTGCGGAGAGCGTGAAAGGGACTTGATTTAAGGCCAAAACAAACGCGGTTGAACTGATAAACCTTAAGTGGTTCGTCAGGCGAAAAGCGGTAAAGAATGCGCTGGAATCTACGATCGCATTCGCGGATTCCAATGCATAAAAACATTTGTCTAATATCAGCTGAAAGCGCAATAGGAAACAATCGAAAATTAATGATTATATTGAATAAATTTCCTTGTAAATTTTGACCATTATATAAAAGATCATTAAGCGAAACGGATGTGCTAGTTTTAGCACTCGCGTTTAAAACAATACGAAGCTTGGAAGTTAGCTTATCCTCCCGAATGACTCCGTGATGCGGAATTATGTAAGATGGTTCCTCCATTTCGGGAGGTGCGGGTGAGAGGTAGCCCTTCTCTAAATATTCTCGAATTATATCATCGTAAGCTTGTTTCAATTTAGGTGAAGCAAGCATTTTGCGTTCAAGACAGAAAAAACATTTTTCTGCTAAGCGGCGCGAGTCACCGAGAGTCGATGGGTCGCCCTTAAATGGGAGCGCGACAGTATAACGACCATCGACATCGCGTGACGTAGTGCGACGATAAATATCCTCACACTCCTTATCATCTGGACTCAGAATCGGCGGAACGTCCACCTCCTCGAGTTCCCAGAATTTGCGGATGGCGGCCTCCATGGGCTCGCCGAAACAACAATTTGAAACAGTAGTGGATGCGGGTGCGGTAGCGGGAGCGGTACCCATAATTACGTACCCTAGAACGGTTTGTAATGCGAAAGGTGCGATATTTGCGGACTCACATTGAATCTTTTGAGATAATAAGAGGTGCGGGAAAATTGATGCACCGACTAAAACGTCGATTTCTCCTGGAATGTGATATGTATCATCAGCCAATGGCAACCCCTCAAAGTTTGTGAGCATAGACACATTGACGTTGACGGTAGGCAGACGCTCGGTTACCTTATCGACGATTAGTGATTCCATATTGAACTTTATGGCTTTATTTAGCCGCGAATAAAATTCCAGGTGTACGGAACCTTGGATAGTCTTAGTGGTACCTCCTATACCTTTAACAATAGTGTTAGTCGCTCTTTGACGTGAATTTAATCCTAGGCGTTCGCAACATTTTCTTGAAACGAAATTACTCTGCGAAGCGCTATCTAATAAAGCGCGTATGTAATGTCCACGACCCTGAGTGTCAACCATCACAACGCGCGCGGTAGCCAACAAAACTGTGGTAGGTACATGTCGGTTATTTGCCGAAAAAAGTAAACAACGAGACATCATCCGTGTGGCCACTAGGCGACGTCCCAGATGCCCGTGAGCATGGGCTGTTCACATGCGACGGTGGCACCGCGGATACTGTACTACCACTAACATCATTGGCATTTATAGTAGGCGTAGCGGGATTATTTTCGAAATGTAACATCGTGTGATGCTTAAGCTGACATTTACGGCAAAGCAAATTAGACTTACAGTCAGATACACGGTGCTTCGCGCTCAAACAGTTAACACAACACGATTGCGACTTAACAAATATAAAACGCTCGTTAGGAGTTAAATTTTGAAAGCTCGAACATTTATACAAATGTTCATGCGCGGAGTTGCATAATGAACACCTAGGTTGAGAGGGCGCGGTAGACGTATTGATATAACTATGCGTTGATTTATGCGGTTTTGATGTCGTGTCTGTGGGACGATCGACAGTCTTCTTAACTTCCTTGGAAGTGCGTTGCAAAATTTTAAGTTGATCGCGAACAAATGTAACTAGGGTGTCGAAAGACGGAATATTAGATCCCCTATTATCTAATTCAAAGGAGCGAGCGGTTTCGGGATCCAACTTCTTCAAAGCAATATACAAAAATACTAAGTCTGACAGGTCATCAACCTTCAGGTTTTTGAGTGCTGAAACCGAAGTGACCAATTTATCAAGAAATATCTGTAAATTATTTACATGAGCGGAATTAGAAGGCTTTAACTCGAAAATTTGATCTAAATATGAAGTTGCAAGCAACCTTTTATCTTCATATCTATTTATTAAAGTCTCTAAAATAATTTTGTAGTTCTCAGCGCACGGAGTAATACCTGCGAATACCGATTGAGCCTTATTTGTCAATTTGCCTATCAAATAATGTAATTTTTCAGAGTCCGACAGGGTCGGGTTATCATGTACGACAGTTTTAAATGAAGAATAAAATAGCGGCCATGACTTAATGTCTCCATTAAATTCAGGAAGCTGAATTGGTGGCAGTTTTGGTCTGTCACGCTTGATAAAGAGTGAATTATTCTGTAATTCAGGCATAGGCTCAAGCGATTTTGCGGCGCGTTTAATTCGACAATATAAATCCTCAAAAGTAAGAAGCGGCTGGTAGTTAACCATGTATTTAGGATTTAAGCTCGATTCAATGGAATTAATTTTATCCAAAATATTTTCAAAGTCCGTACGCAACCTGTCTACGGTTTCAATATCACATAAAAACGATTCTTTATTGCGTGGATCAGATAAATCTTTCGACCTATTAGCGATAGTTTGTATGCGTGTGAAAATTGTATCTCGCTTCGCGTGAAGAAGTGACAACTTGCTTTCGTCTTTCTCCATGATCCACTATGCGCGAAATAAACAACAAGAAACGAATTAATATTGCACTTTCCGGTTTGTCAGCCTGTATAATTTATACGATTGATCACCCTGTATATTGTATACGGTAACACCCTGTATAACGGTGGTGCGGCGCGGTTTTATTAATATAAGTTAGTACTTTGACTTGAGTTTCAGAATTGATGACAAACTGTGCAATATTAATCCGCAATAACACCCTATTAATTAATGAGCGTAATTGCGTAAAGAAAATATATAAGTTTTTTTTAACCTCGATCACAACGACGAAACAAATACGTGTATCCAAACTCGTTATGTAACTAATAACTTAATTACAAAGTTTTATTATTAGAAAATTAAACTTATGTATTTTGTATTATACTGGGTGGCGCAAAAGTACTGGCACTAAAGAAAATACTTTTATTTTTTTTATATGACATTTTCTGTCATTCTGTTTTTGAAAATTGTGTAGTGAACAAATGTAAAATACACTGAAAATAAACATGGACCGTTTTACTCCCCAAGAACGTGGAATAATTGTGTCAATGTTCTTACGGAATAATTCATCAGTGATAAGAACACAACGTGAATTTCGTCGACGATTTCACCACCGTCCGGCACCGATTGGTCGCACAATTCGACGCTTTGCCACACGCCTTGAAGCAACTGGCTCAACATTGGAAAGACCTAAGTCTGGGAGACCAAGAACAGGCCGTTCAGCTGAAAATATCGATGCTGTGCGCGAAGATGTGGAAGAGTGTCCAGAAACATCAACGAGGCGACGTGCCACGCAATTGGGCATTTCCAGACGGACCCTGCAGCGTATTTTGGTGAAAGACTTAAAGATGTTCCCGTATAAAACTCAAATGACTCATCAGCTGCTGCCTGCTGACCACCGAGCTCGTCTAGATTACTGCCAGCGCGTCATAAACCTCAACCTTGAAGAGGATGATTTTCCTTCAAAATTGGTTATGAGTGACGAAGCGCATTTCCATCTCTCAGGGCATGTCAATAAGCAGAATACTCGGTTCTGGGGCACTGATAATCCGCGCATTATTCAAGAAACACCTCTACACCCACTAAAAGTTACTGTATGGTGTGGCATCTGTGTTGACAGAGTGATCGGACCCTATTTTTTCGAAGACGCTGGAGGCAATGCGATAACTGTCACTGGAGAACGCTACAGAACCATGTTACGAGAGTTTTTGATACCCAGTTTGGACGAATTGGGGCTGGAGCACATCTGGTTTCAACAAGACGGCGCTACGGCACACACAGCGCGCGACACTATGGACTTAGTGAGGGACGCTTTTCCAGGCCGAGTTATCTCTCGTTTTGGCGATTTGCCTTGGCCTGCAAGATCACCCGATCTGACCAGTCCAGACTTCTTTCTTTGGGGTTTTTTGAAATCTCGGGTGTATGTGAACAAGCCACAGACTCTCGCAGCTCTAAAAGAAAACATTCGTCAAGAAATAACGAACATATCGCAGGAAGTGTTACGGCAAGTTATGCAAAATGTCATAAATAGGGCTCAAATGTGTATCAACTCTGGAGGTCACCATTTAAAAGACATCATCTTTAAATCCTAATGGTACGAAATTTAATGGCACAAATATACATTTAAAAAAACCTAAATCTAGTTTTCTAATTTAGAAAAAATGTTATAGCTGAACCAAATAGGGTCTTTACTTTTGCGCCACCCAGTATATATAACACATTAGTTTTGCGGTGCGGCTCATTTACAAATTGCAGCAGTTATACTTCCTATATAGGTATGTATAGTGCGGCGTGTATATACGTATATATTAACAATAGCTGCAATTATGTAAAATGACATTAGTATGTAACTGACCCATTACCTAGTGAATAGCTTTGAATTAAGCGGAGCGGGGGGGTGTATTATAATAAAATAGACAAAGTATCACTAGATCAGGTTTGATTACGTAGGATAATCGTATAAAACGATCATGAGACAACGAAATTAATGTTGAAAATTGTGGGAGGTAGATTTGAAATTAATTATCACTCCACTTCGATTTTCAAGTAAAACATGTATTAAGCAATAATAGTATGCTATATGAACACAATATTAATTTACTAATGCGAATATTAATATCCGAATTTGGAATACTGACGTTGATTCGTAAAAATGTTATGGGAAAAGATTGTTCGATATCCCGTTATGGAACCAAATTACTGGATTTATCCGGCTCGTAATGACCAGAAATAATGGTTGCGCGAATGGGGTTTAAATGGACTGTATATTTAGGGAATAATTACGGGATAAAGGGGGCTATTATGTAGGAAAAATGAAGGAATGTCTCACCTCGCAATACTACAACTGGCGATCACGTGACAACTCGTGGCTGCACTTTCCGACGAGCACGAATCTTCAAATCCTGGTTTTAGCACTTTTAGAGGGGCCCCTTAACTTTCTCGAACACAATAGCACAAATAATTAGTGTTTATGCGACAAATCACTCGTATTTCGTTCGCGATGTGAATCGAGTTATGCGGCGGTAAGCGTGTATTTTTATTAGGCGCGCGCGCGGCTAGCGCTCGGAGCGGAGCGGGTGACTGGCGAAAACTATCTTCGCTAGTGAAGGGAGTAGTGATGCGGACGAAACGATAATATAGTGAAGCGAATCAGGTTTAATAAATAAGAACGGCGCAACCAGACTATGTATCAAGCTCCAAGAGGGGCAAAGTGCCCTCAGACTATATAGATGGCCTATATCATCGAAGGGGACAGGAGGGACGGACCTCGGCTTTGGGCGTTGCCTCTGTGCGCAAGGCTTGGAGAGACAGCAAACTCTTATATTACCTGATGGGCCGCGTATACGTGCATGTATAGCCTGAAGGGCCAATCTGAGAAACAATGACAAAAGCCTTTGGAGAGCAGCAAATCTCGTCTTTTGCCTTATTAAGTGAGCTTCTTGATTTGTGTGTTTGTTATGCTTTCGCACCTTAACTACTGAACCAGTAAAAACACAAGGCTTGGTTGGTTTAAAATGGTATAGAACATGACATACTGAACAACCTGTATATAATATGAAATAATTGTAACTGGTGATTACTGCTAATCGGTATTGAGATATAATTTATTGGACTTTCTGGTCATACTCAATGGCCAATTATCACAAATCCTGTGATTACTCGTAACTACTACTTAGTTAAAAAAATTGATAGGTATTAAAGTAGAATAGTTAAATTTTTGTGGCATGCGACGAAGTTAATGATGTTAGTATTTTTAAATATGATAGTTAAAAAGATATAATTAATTTAAACGGATCTTAAAACGACCTGTTTTGTATTTTATACATTTTGGGAAAAGTTAGCTTAATATACATTTTAATTCTAAGTCTTCCCAGCCGTGGACTGCAATAGGCTGATTGATGATTGATGAAGTCTTTCCAAAATGTATAATATACATACATAGTATCACGTATTCATCCCTTACGGGGTAAGGAGGTAAGGAGACAGGGCCTAGGCCGGAAGACTCCAAAGGCCACGTTTAGCGTATTGGGGCATGTAGTTGAAAAATGGAATCAAAATATCTCAGCAAAATAGTGATGGGTTCCAACATGATTCCTTAGATATGCACCCATTCCCTCGTTCGGCTTTTACGATTTGCACGGGAAGAGAAGCAGCTGGTACATTCTACGTTTTTTTCTTTTCTCCCAGACCAGCATGGAAGAACATACAAAATGTATAAATAATTAAATATATACAAAGATTTCTTGCAAGACTTGTTCGTATACCGCAATTTCATCTTCATGACATACCATTGAAAGGATGAGTTATCAAAAGCTTTTCCTTTGACGCCAATGCTCGAAACTTGAAAAAAAAATCCATTTCGACGGCTAGGCGATTTGTATGTATAAATCTCAGAAGAATAATATACATAGAAGCCGCATAAAAATAGAAACTGAAAACAGATAGTTGACACTGTATTTTTCTTATGAGCTTTCGCTTATGACAGAATGAGACAAAAACTTCAGTCAGTTTCTATTATTTTCATGGTTGTCCCGACTTGAAATGTCAATGGACTCCATTGGACTCCAATTAAATCCGACTAAATTCAAAATAACTTATTACAGTTCAACGTCTGTAATATTAGCATCTTGCCGATTTGATCGGGTTATATATCGACAAAAACATTGCGGCGGAATTGTGATGTCTGCAAATTAAATATAGGATTGTGCTAAAATTCTCACGGAAAAAAGTATTAACCGGTGTTGGGTTGGTGCGTTATCAAATGACCATTATACTAAACAATGTCTTGTGCAATGGAGCGATGTAAATCCCATTCAGGACGAACAGAAATAAATTCTGTAAAACATAATTTTCTTCGGTAAGTTTTTCAGTTAAAAGTGCATAATTAAAACCCAAAATACCTCAAAATACAACAATAATATTGTCAATTATATAACGTATTGTATTAATGACAACTTTTATAGGTATTTTGCTTAAAATTATCGTTTTTTCCTTATTTCAAATTAGGTTAGTTTTTTTTGCTAGTGATGTGGTAAAATCACGTATCTACGAGTATATCGATATTTTTTATGACGGTCTTGCTATCAGGGATATTTTTGTTAGTGTTGAGCCATGCAATAGTAATGTAACAAATTGAACCATCATGGTAATTAAACAACCAGCAAAGTGTGAGTCGGACTCGCGCACGAAGGGTTCCGTACCATCCTTACATATAATATTATAAATGTGAAAGTGAGTTTGTTTGTTACGCTTCCACGCCGTAACTTCTGAACCGATCATCATGAAATTTTGCATCATCATCATCACCATTGCACGATCTCTGGAGTACGGAAAAGAACATAGACATAAATTACATCTCAGAATAAGGTACTGTTATCGGGGATAGACATTAACGCGAGCGGAGCCGTGGGCGTAAGCTATAAAAACGCCCGAAATTTTTGTTTGTAATATTTCAACTGTCTCACTATCACGGTTCATGAGATACAGCCTGGTGACAGACAGATGGATATCGGAGTCATATTAGTAGGGTCCTGTTTTTATCCTTTGGGTACGGAACCCTAAAAAGAATCGATTTTTACTAATATGAAGAAAATTATTGTTGAAATTTTATTGCAGCTCCCTGAAGTAAAAGGATAAAAAGGTGTGGATCCGAGGAACTTTCAAGCGACATATTGGACATAAAATGTCATACATACTCGAATTTGTTCAAAATATTTTACTGCCTAAATGGAAGCGATTGAATCACGATGCTTTACCTACATTTATATTTGCCGAATTATAAATCAATGGTAATAAGAAAGTTTACGGAAACGGTTTTATTATTTATATTTAAAATTATGAAAAACATTTTATTTTGGACAGTAATGAAAGTGGGTAAAGTAATCTCTTGTTTTTCTTCACCTCTTGTTTTTCTATTACCAACACTGTGAATTTTTCACAAATAACACACTGGCACTTTTTTACCCTAGTGTAAAAGTTTTATAAAATAAAAAATATCACTTCGAATTATGTGTTTCTCTTTACCTACCTGATTATGTTTCCTTTACTGACTGTTCCTCAAAGCTAGCTGGGAAAAGCTTTAGATGGTTTTGGAATATGCTGAATGGCCCATTGATCAAGTGAAAAATATATCTGACCTTATATTACCTTTTGATACATGAGCGCCCCATTGCAATTTAGAGTCTATTGTGATTCCTAAGAAGGTGGTATCATTTACAAAGTCTATTTTACCTTCAACTAGTATGTCAACGTTGGACTGCCTCACATTGGGGACTGTAAATCGAATGCATTGGGTTTTTTGCGCATTCATAGGTAAGGTAGGTAAGTAGGCACTGTTTGAATTTCGAAATAATCGAAAATATGATTGACATCATATTAGGTATTCTGCCGTTCGACCAATACTGGGTAAGGCCTAATGACCAGCAGTAGACAGTAGACGCGCGGTGGGTAATGTATGGATTTTTTTTTTACCTATTTATCAGATGAAGCCAAGCGACGCCATGCGATTAGGAGTTATTTAGGTGTATCTTGACGTAACTTTTAAAGTAAAAGCCTCTTTAGCGGCTTTGTGCACTTTTTGGGATGGGTAAAATAGAAAACTCGCGTCAGGACACGTGAATTGATCGAAAATTCGTAAGAAGGACACGGACCTGAGTATGCCGCAAAGGCGAGTTTTCACTTCTGCCGGCACTCCTGGAGTGCAACTAGTTGTTTTTTTTTTTATGAATCGTACTCATTTAACGAATCGATACAATCAGAGTAGAGTACATTTATGACTTTCTTAGGACGAAACATTTAGTCGATAAATATATTTCATCGATATAGTACAACCCTGATCACATCAGTACCCCAGGACAACCTGCACATTTACGCAAATGGCATTGTATATGCATCTCTTTCTGATGCTTTAACAATGCCATAAGTAAAAACAGTGTAGAATATTGTATTTTGTTGTTATTTTAACACGGTTTCTATGCTTTAGTTATTGTTCTGAGGTATAAATATCTTCACCGGTAGATTTATCTTCTGAAGTTCACAATATTTGGCACATAGAGATGAGGTAAGTCTATGCTTTGGCACTTAAGATTAGAAATATTCTGTCAATTTACAACAGATATTGTTTAAATTAGGTAAAGAAAACCATTTGACTTGAGCAAGCATTTATTAACTAACTAGGCTTATAATAAGGCATGAACACATCAGAAGGGTGGCAGCCAGACCTCGATGTCCTGGCCAAATTCCAGCTTCTTGCGTAGCGCGGCCTCGAAGGCGGCGTCTCGTCCCGCGTCGCGAGGCCCTTTTATGTCTCGCCCCCCTTCGCGGACCACTTCCCGTGCCGCTCGTAGGTACTTCGATACTTGGGCTACGCTTTCACGAACGTCTACAGGAATCTGAAAAAATATGCGTACGCAGTCTCTATGAATATTAAGTTCTAAAAACGGGTCACTCACGTGCTATTTTGTCGGGATTGCCGACTATAGTTTCGGATTCGGGCTCGTCAGGAGCCCATTTTCAAGGTGAGTGCGAGAAGCGCGGCGGAGGGTCCCGTTTTTAGTACATAATGTATGTATCTCACGTTAGTTTCAATGATATAGTGACTCTATGAAGTCTTGATAAGAACAATATCTGTGATGTGAAAGTCTGAGCATGATAGTAAGGTTTCATTATCAATAGAAAGTCAATATGTAACTAAGGTAACTCGTTGCCAACACACATTTGGATGGAAACAATGATGTTTCACATTCGGTTTTAAGAGAGCAGAAAAAAATTGTAGAATGAGCCGTAAGAATATCAGAATATGTGACACAGGTATTGAAAGCGAAGCAGATGCATTGGTTCTATCAAGCTATTAAATAAATAAATATATATATAGATATATATATATGGACAAATCAAACAAATTGAGCTAGCCCCAAAGTAAATTTGAGAGATAATGAACTCAACTATATTATATTTTATAACAAATACTTAGAATAAAAGACGCAGGCCAACCAGAAAAATATCATTTTTTCAATCTTGACCTGACCGGGGAACGAATCTGCCTCTGGTGTGGCATCCTAGCATGATAACCACTAGGCCACAGAGCTCGTCAAGAAATCCCATTAATTTCTCTTATGATCATGCACGTGGATGTGTTTTTTCATCGTTCAGTTTACGTATGGAAAGCTCAGGACTACGTAAATGTTAAAATGACCACAAACTGACCTGGTCTTCATTCGGTAGCGTGTGTGGATATATGCGCACCCACTGGCCCACTCGGCCGGTGGCCTTGTTCCACTGCACGCCGTTACCCCAAGAGCAGGCGCTCATCATGCGACGGCGTGAAGCCGCCGACGAGTATCCACCTCGCCATGGCTCGTCCACCGGCTCCGATGGAGTTGTGGCCACGCTTGATGTTGACTGAAGTGTTCGAAGTTATTAAATACTAGCGACCCGCCCCGGCCTCGCACAAGTGCGATAAATTATATATATTAACCTCCTATTGAATCAATCTATTAAAAAAAATAATCAAAATCCGTAGTTTTAAAGATCTAAGCATACACAGGGATAGACAGCAGGAAGCGACTTTGTTTTATACTATGTAGTGGTGATACATAGAGTTTAAAACGGCAATTAAGTGTCACCGTTCTCTCTCTCTCTCTCTCTCTCTCTCTCTCTCTCGATCTCAGCCTCATCTAAACCCGCGCGTTTTCCGATTGCATCCTCAGTTCAGTTGTCTGTGAAGTGAGCTCAGAGTTCGCTATTATGACAGAATTATTTAACCGGTAACAAATATATAATATATTTATGTTATATATATTATTGGTAACTAAGTAAATTTATATTTATTTTATACTTTTTGCGATTTGATGGATTTTGATGCGGTTTTTATAAATAGATAGAGTGAATTCAAGAGGAAGGTTTATAACTTTAATTTATCGCTCCCGTGCAAAGCCGGGCGGAAATCACTTAATGCCCAATTAACTTTTAAGAGCCAATACTGCGTACATCCGGAATGTAATCAATAAATATTGTAGGCGGTAATTTTGCAGTTCTTATAATACAATAGGCAAATGTTACTGTAAAGTTTTCTAAACGTTAGGTGTAAAAATAATATAATAATAAAACCTAAAAGTGATTTAATATAAATGTATGACAATATCAAACATTACTTCTACTCAAATCCGTAAATATTTTTCCTCCCGGTTGCTTTTCTTCTTGATTTGTATCTGTTTCATTCTTTGTAAGTAAATTAGGCTTAACACTTTGTACACGCATTGAATAAGACCACATCTCATAATAATTGCATAACAACTAACAAATACTTTTGTATCAAACAAAATCTGATCAGAAGTGCTTACCTGCACTGACAGGACTTCAGAATCTTCAGGGATTTCACTGCTTGACTTTGATTCACTTCCACTTCCATTGGATTCTTCTTTGTTTACTTCAGTGGCATCCTAGAATCATACACATATTATCACGTCTTTATTCCTTACGGGGTAAAGTCTGGCGTGTTAGCTGGTGTATAGGTGGCAAATGAGCTAAAAGAGTGTGGTAGCCAGGGGCATCGCCTATTGACATGATTCCTTAGATTTTCGCCCATTCGCTCGGCCAGATTCTATCTACAGTCTGCACGCGAAAAAAAGCACCTGGTATATACTACTGTAGCTCTATAGCCTCAAAAAGTTTTTTAAATAAATAAATATATACTACGTTTTCCTTAAACCAGCGTTTTCCAAAGTACGGGTCGTCGTATTGGTTGCATCCAATCGAGATGACAAAGATGGACTGACTGCGTAGTCTGTGGCTTCAGACACTTTTGCAGTTCACGATAGAATTCGAGCGTTCATGAAAAAAGCTTAAGTATGTTGTGAGAGTGAAAAAAAACAAAATTAAACTCTCGATTAAATATCACATCATTAATTAGATCTGAGCGTTACCAATATTTTATCCCCCTTTTTGAGACGGCCATGAGATATTATGTATGATATGATATATAGGTCTCGGTTTTGCTTTTTGTTAGGTGGGTCGGAGGCCAGTCAACTTTGGGAACCACTGCCTTAAGCGTTTTATTCTCAAAGTCTTGGTCTTTCAGTCACCTTCACGGGTGTAAAAATCACGTAGGCATAAGTATGTTTTAAATGTAAATATAAAAAGGGATGGTATTATAATAATTTATGTTTAAATATAACGATGTTTAAAAGACAAGCTATAAAGAACATAAGAGTGAACTTCTCACATTCTGGCCACGTCTTCAACACGCGTGCCAAACCCACCGTATCGTCTGTCATAAGCGGAGGTTGTATGTTGACGCAGTGTATGGGCATAGGGCGTCGTCTGCGGCGGCCGCCGGCTGTGCGGGGCGCCGACCTACTGCCAGACTTCGGAGGGGGAGGAGGAGCGCGGGGAACGCCGCTCTCATCTTCTGAACTGAAACTAAAGAAAAAACTAAGTTGTTTTAATGGACTAATTGAGCCATCTATTTTCAAAAATTTCTGGCTGTGGCGTCTTTGGGCCATCCTTCATAGAGACAGTAAATATTTGCCAAGTGATATCTATATGAATTTTCATTAGTATCTGATGGTACTAAGGATATCCTAGGTGTTCTCATATGTAACTTCGACTCGTATCTAAGCCGTACTATATTTCATCTCGTCTCGGTCCTGGGATTGACTCATGTCTGACTAGGCTAACTCTTGTTCTCCGAATCTGTGCCCTGACTAACTCAGAGAGCAACAGTTAGCCTAGTCAGACATGAATCGATCCCAGGGCAAAGATGACCATTTTGATTTAAGAGATAAGATGATATTTCTTTGAATTTTTTCTAGGAGTAGAGATTCTAAGGCTAGCCAAAAAGGAGAGTCGACAGTTTCTGTCGTAAAAAATAAGTCCATAATAATATTATGTAACTCTGCCTGTTGGTATGTCTGTTTGTCTGTTTGGTGGTTCGGTGGTTGGAGCGTAACAAGGTAACAAACTCTTCACGCTTTAATCACCGGAACCGATTTAGATGAAATTTGGTATAGAAATAGTTTAAGGCCCGGTATAGGCCATAAGGTAACTTTTATTCAGAGAAATAGATACTGTTCGGCTGGAACGGAGCTTCTTGCGACAGATAGTATAGGCATATGTTGTACCTGTTAACCCTCACGGTCATGGGATTCTGGCCCCGCAAAAGCGAAAGACCCGTGTGCCGCATGGGAAGCCCAAGAAGGTCGAACAGTTCATGCAACATGGGTTGCTTCACGGTCACATCGGCTTCGCAGTCCGCTGCCAAAGCTGGAGACAGGTTTACCTGGAAGCAAACATACGGATTCAAAGGAACTTTATCTGCATGGCTGACGTGAGACAACTGTTGGTACTACGCGGTCGCTTCAACTTAGCCGATATTGTCCCCTCTCGCCTCCGCAAGCCGCGACTAGCACTCGCCTAGTTACCAAGCGATTGCTCGTTACATTTGTCATCCTCAAATTTGACCCAAGTTGGTGTAGTTAGAATTACATTATATTAGCTAAAGCTAAATGTTGAAGTACGAAAAAAGAATATGTACTCGTAACTCCTAGTCTAGAGCCTTATGCACCCTGGCATACTGACTCATTTTTTTTTAGTTTTTTGAAAGGTGTAGTAGTTTCCATTCTGTAAGGTTGGAAATAAAACAGATGAACAGGGATTTTTTTATAGAATATAAATTCCTTTTTCTATCTTAACACATTGATTAGAAAAATCAAAGGAAATAAATTGTTTCTCACCTCAAGCAGCCAAGGTTTCAAGCAATCATCAAGTAGAACATCGAACCCGTAGAACTCGAAGCAGTTCCTGGCTGGAGGAGTGCCCGTCGCCTGCGCTAATAGTGTCAGAGTTACCAAAGCTCTAATTCTTTGCCAGACCAGCCATTCAGCTGCTCCCCATCTGCCGGTAAGAGCTCGTCTCACTTGCTTGAGAGTCCATTTACATCCTGAAAACGTCACAAACATAAAAAAAAAACGTATTACAGTCATACATATGTGACTAGGTAAGCGAAAACTAAAAGAAAGGATAGATAAATCGGAAAGTGAAATAACTACCTATATGACTAGCTCCGTGGCGCAGCGGTCAACACGCCAGCCTGCGACACGGAGTGACCGGGTTCGATCCCCGGCCTATTTGCTAACTCAGTGACCAACGTATTGATACTCATTTCAAAATACATTACGCTTTATATATCTTTAATAAAAATAGTCAATCATAGGTAACCCGCAATGTATTGTGAAGTGACTATCAAAACATTGGTCACTAAGTTAGCAAATAGGCCGGCAGGTCATGATGGAAAATGATCTTTTTCAGATTGGCCTGGGTCTTGGATGTGTATCTATATATGTATTTGTTATAAAATATAGTATCGTTGAGTTAGTATCCCATAACACTAGTCTCGAACTAACTTTGGGGTTAGCTCAATCTGTGTGATATATATATATATATATATATATTTCAAATTAAATAAATAAATATATAGGGACAATCTACACAGATTGAGTTAGCTCCGAGGTTAGTTGTGAACTTGTATCGTGGGATACTTATCTCAACAATACTATATTTTATAATGGATATGTACTTGTATGGATAAACATCCAAGACCCAGGTCAGTCTGAAAAATATTGTTATTTATCTTGACCGGGGATCAACCCCAGGGCGCTGCAATTCAAAGGCACCTGCGGTACCCCTGAGCGCCACATAAATCACCTATTAAGAATCTTCTTTCTACATTATAAGATATGATGCATCATTCTGGTAAGTACTAAGTAATTTGGCCTTACTATTCGGGCATGCTATGTTATGAAGCTGACACATACCTTCCAGGCAATTGTACGATCTGACCAAACGTTGGATGCGGACGCGTCCAACCGGTTATTTTAGAATTACTACCAGTATGGTACCAGTCCACTGCTGGACATAGGCTCTCCCTAAGTTTCTCCCCTCTCTCATCTTTATGGATGATAATGACGTGGCAAGAAATTAAAACTTACCACTTCCTATTCTGTCTTTGCATTCTGCATATCTCGGGCCACTTTTATTTAGTGATGAATTCGTCAGATGTCTATACGGGTTGTGAATATCCGACAGCGTATACTTGTCTGTTCCTGAAATATAAACAGACATATTTTTGTGTTTTTAATTGTGGTAGAGCCACGCTACCGGCAAACTTATTTTTAGCTAGTCGCTTGTCCGCGCAAGTACCACACTCTCACAGAAAATCGACGTGTGAGTAGAAGATTTACCGCTTCTATACTTGCTTCGGTGAGTGAGAGAGCCGGAGGCCCATCCTCCCTCGAAGTTATGGTGGAATAACGAAAAATACATACGAACTCACATAAATAAATTCTAAAAACAACACGGCCCAAAATACTGTACTTTAAAATGTGATGCTAAAGAATTACTATTAAGCAAAAAAACAACTTTTTTTTTAAATATGGAATGACTCTAGTTTGGGATTTAATGCGTACTGTACTACTATTAATTTTTTGTTAAATAAGTGCTTAGGTAGAAATTTGGCTGTAATGTAATGGAGTTACTGAGAGATGAGAACAGCAGAGATACAGTGCCATTACTGATGTTATTGGGAATATATAAAAAAATACTTGAATATACTGACCGAATCTCGCTAATCCTTCAGCATAAAGATAGGCTGTGAGCGGGCGGTATCCGGGAACACACACATACAGCCTGAGGTCGAACTTGTACCCCGCTATGAGCAAAGGCCGCTCGATGTACCGCTGAACCACCGCAGAACTGCCACACCGCATTTCACAGATACTCTGAAATGTAAAGGTGAATAAAGTTTTAATATGATATGGTTCCAGAATAAAACATATCATTGGAGTGAGAGAGCTTTTCCAAATTATAACAAACTGTTTCACTTACGTAATGTTAGGCGAACCTCAGTGTTCGAGGGACTGCCGTGTCGCGACGTCCTTGTCACTCGCCCTGAAGATGGCCATCTGAATTGGCTGAAACTTATCGGCGACACCGACTAACGCTACGTGAGTGGAACCGTTTGTTATAATAGTAATTATGTCTCGCGTATCTTTTAATATTATTATTATTAATGAAATGGTGAGAGAATCTACTCCATATAGAGAAATTGCCAAAGAATCGTGAGAATCGAAGGTCCTATATACAGTGTTGTGCCACTGTGCTGTAAAAAACAAACCTGTACACATACTTACATCTTTCATGTAGCTCTGAGAAAAAAAAAGAAAAGCCGGTCTGAGGGAATGGAACTCGTTTCTTTTCAACATATATCTTTCTGATCAGTGACACCTATTTATTTTTTTCGGTTAATATTTTTAATATGTTACTGGCAGAGATTGCTTTGTACCAGACTACAACGAAGCCAAAAGAAGGCTTATGATTTTTGCCGCTATGTTCGTTTGAGCCCTCGTATCTGTTAAACTAACGTAACTTGACATAAAATATAATAAAAAAATCTTTTGTTGTAAAATAAATGTTAACGTTCACCAAATGATATGTATCAAATGATATAATGATAAGTATCATAAGATGAATAAATGATGTTGTTATAAAATATTGTGTGTTTGTTATAAAATGAAAGATAAATTTTTATGTAGATTATTACAGAAGAAAAAAATATTTTTTTAATACCACTCTCCTGTGAAGCTGCAACATACGCCAAGAAAGATTACTAGTCGGATTTTACTTTTTAAACCTTAAGCATTAAGTCTGCTATTTCTGGAAATATTTTAGAGATTCTACGGGAGATTGTCGTTATATAATATTGTAGTAATTAACATAAAAATACCTTTGGATACCAACACAATACAGGTTGCTTGCACTCCCTGGCAATATTTTAATGACGGAATTGAAATCCGTAATAAAATATATAAAAGAATTTATGAAAAAAATATGCTTTCCCATATTTTTTGACTAGCTCCGTGGCGCAGCGGTCAACACGCCAGCCTGCGACACAGAGTGACCGGGTTCGATCCCCGGCCAGGTCAAGATGGATAATGATCTTTTTCAGATTGGCCTGGGTCTTGGATGTGTATCTATATATGTATTAGTTATAAAATATAGTATCGTTGAGTTAGTATCCCATAACACAAGTCTCGAACTTACTTTGGGGCTAGCTCAATCTGTGTGATTTGTCCGTATATATTTATTATTTATTTATTATTATTTATAGACCAGCTGTACGATGAATTCGTATGGGAGGCCCAATTTTTATTTTTATTTTATCTTTTAAGGATTCGGTTTCCGACATTCAAATATTTCAAAGCAGTTTAAAATCACCCTATACCTATTGTTTGTGTTCCAAAGGACGCTATTTGAATTTGGTGTGACGTCACATCGCCTTTAACTAGCGGGCGGACAAGACATCTGGTGATATGTCTTAAGCCAAGTTACGTTGTTTAATTTAGGAGATAAAAGGGATCAAAGCTACATACGTAGCGGCCAAAATCACAAACCTCCTTTTGGAGGTAAGGGAGGGGAGGTTTCCCAAATCCTCCCTTCGCCGTGGTCGGGTAAGAAAATTGGTTGTCTGTAGAGTCGATTTATGGACGATAATTTTACGTGATAACGGTGGAAGAGAGATAGATGCGTCACAAGCCGAACGCTTAGGCCGATCGTGCCTCTGTCGCTTGCACACGGAACGTGACACTTTTTCGTGCGGCCAGCCGGTGTTCATGCATTTATAAGACGTCATCAGTATCTCGTTAAAAAACATACCCTGAAGAGGAAAATCCCCCGACCCTGACTCTGCGCCACCGGTTTGTGGATCCAGACCACGTTAGAGCCGGAATCCTCCTCGGAGCGGCGGAGGCGGGAGCATTCTGACACCAGCTTGGCGTACTCCAGGGGTAGATGGAAACACGGGGGACTGAAATCAATCAAAATACATTAGGTGCATATATAAACAAATAGATACTGTAATGGTAACGTACGTCGGGGGCAGATATATATAACTGACCCCTCTAAAACAGATTTTAAATTATAGTGGTCTTTTTATCTGCCTCCCGACTGTACTGGCATTCATCGACATACTACTAAATTTTATTTCTTAAACAAGTTACTATTGCGTGCCTATTTTTATAATTGTTTACTGCCTGGCTGTATCCATATGTCAAAAGTTTTGTTCCTTTATCAAAAAAAAAAGAAAAATCGAAAGTATTGTCTCTGAATTCTCTGATCATCTTGTACCCCCTTGTTCTGAGTTGTACTCTAATTGTTTCTGCCAATATGTAGAACAAAAAGTATGTAAGTAACCATATTATTATTATTTGCGAATGGTTTCATGTAGCAGCAAAGGATGAATTCTTAGAGGGTGAATGGAAGGCTATCAATCCATTTAACAACGTCGCTATCGGCTTTGTGTATTTTTTGAATACCACCGTCAATAGACAGAAGCGGACCGGAGTCGTTGAGGTGAGACAAACTATAACTTTAGTAATTATAAGAACATGGCTTTGATAATGATTATTGGGGATTCTAATGGATGAGCTTCTAGAATATATTTATTACATGTTGCACAAAACGATATCACTGGTACGAAGTACTTTTTTCCTCTGTGATATCACAAAACTTCCTTTAGAATTTATTAAAGCTTTTTTACCCCTGGCCAGCTGTCCTTTAAGGACCTATAAATATAAATAGATGACTCAATGGCCTGTAGATTTGATACGTGTGTGTTGCCAATTGATAGATTTGATTTTAAGTAGTCTGGATTGAGTTTCTTTCGGCGTATTCTTCTCACCAGTGGTCGTTGCGAAACGCTAGTAGTATTTCGATTTTGCATAAATTAAACAAATATAATAAATACAAATATGACGTTCAAAAAGAGATACATGCATCCAATTTTGAATAAAAATCTTTGACTTTGACTTTAAATCCGATTCAAATTAGAATATCAAACGACTAGTAGAACACAATCCATTGGCATTCCCTTATATTTATAGTAATTTGATTTAGTTGTTAATCTAATTATACCTCTTAATAAACCGTAGAATTATATTTATTTTCTTTCTTTCTTTCTCAGCCCGTGTTCACCCATTGTTGGGTATAGGCCTCTTCATGGCTTTTCCACTTTACCCGGTCTTTTGCTGTGCGCATCCAGGTCTTCCCCAATATTTTTGTGATATCGTCGGCCCAGCGCATTGGTGGTTTTCCGACTTTTTTTAAAGAATTATATTTAGTTAAATGTAATTTAATTTTTTATTTTGAATGCATGATAATTGATGTGATGAGCATAAATTGATGTCCAATCGCAGTAAGAAGTCCACAAAGAAAAACACATTGGTAAATTTGAATTTATAATTTAATTGACAAAATATTTTCTATACTGTGTGGATTTGAAAAGAGCAAGTAGCATTCGAAACTCATTGCATATTCATAAGTTTAATTATGCATAATGCTACTCTTTATAAAAATGCTAATAGTCACAATCAGAATTGTATATTACGATAAGTCCGCCTTTGTACCCATTATTTGTTTATTATTTGTTTAAGTGTTTGATTTCTTCTTTTTCATTTTGTGATTTGTTTAAATACATACATACATAGTATCACGTCTTTTTTCCTTGTGGGGTAGACAGATCTCAGGTCTATAAGACCTTATGGTCAGGTTGCAGCGCGAGTAGATGGAAAACGGAATCAAATAGTGATGGGTTGCTAGCCGCATCGCATATTGACATGATTCCGCAGATTTTAGCCCAACCCCTCGATCGGCTCTTACAATCTGCGCGGGAAGAGAAGCAGCTGGCACATTCTACGTTTTTTCTTTTCTCCCAGACCAGCATAGAAGAAGTGAATTCTTATTTGTATCTAGAAGTTCTCAATTTGTCGGAATCTTTCTTTTTTATGTATGTTACCCGATTTCTCGAATAAAACGGAAATCGGTCCAGGCGGGACCGATTTAAGAAATTATTTTTTGTCTGAAAGGTTGCAGCCCCTAGTTGGTCCCATGGTCACCAAGTCATGTTCTTATAAACAAATCCTCCAAAAATTGAGGGAAGACAATATTTTTTATATACTTAGATGACTTTGTTGTACATATTTTTTTTTACTATTGAGTGCAAACAACTGTTTACTATGAGTCGCTCGTATTTCTACGTCAACAGATTCCCCTGCTACGCTACCTACTACGAATAGTTGAATAATTTATGTGACATGTTCACGATGGCACCTTAATAGTACATAATATACGTATGAATATCGGCACAAAGTCGTTTAAGTTATTCGCCGTTGCGTGTTACGCTGTAGTCGTATTTCAACACGAGAGTCGGCGATTTGTGTCGAACGTTTACGGTGCATCGGTGTTTGGGAGTAAATTCGCATCGGCAATAACAATTTCTGGAAGTTATAGCCTCTCGAATTTTATATGTCACCAGTAAAGGTGGACCTGGCTTTAAATAAATAAGGACAAAAACTGACATACTGTGCCGATCCCACATGAAAAAGTGGGATAAAGAAGAAGAAAGGTCGAAGCTGGATTCCTAGCTATGCCCGACAGTGTAGTGTAACTTTTGATTGGTGAATTCGGGAAAAGTAGTTCTAAATAATATCCTTACAAACATGTTTAATGTAGATAAACAAAACAGACAACGTTACTCAAATAATTTATCATAATATAATTTCCCACGTTATAAGAGAGTGACTCTTGCATGCACGTCATTATGTACATATAAATGTAAGAGAAAGTCCCTTTTTTCTGTTGCTTCTGTGATTATTTATATATGCTTGTACAGTAATTCGTTACTTTCATTGGCATTCACATGTCCACATTTTCAGTGCATATTTGCTAAAAAACGTTCATTAAAACAAAATCCACTTTACTTATAATTATTAGAATTTAAGTAAGCAGGCTAAATGAACTGTTCACAGCACCCATTCAACGAAGACAACAGATACCATAGGCATTTTCACAGGCAGGAAATTTATTCGAAATCAAATGACGATTACAATTTTGTTCGTGAGGTTTTTTGTGTTCCGCCAACCGAATTTCGCTGCAATTCAAAATAATGTAACGTAAATGGTGAACTGGATGATTTAAAAGCAAGGGGTCACGTCACGACTCCCCTCAATGCCTCCCTTAATCTTGGTTGTAAAAGTTAATAAATACCGTAATGCTCCTGGGGGATTCAAATTGGAACGATTTGTGATGTGCACGCAGTTAGGGAAATGAATTTGAGTTTTATAAAGGTTACCATCACAAACTTATCTAGTAACTATTAATAACACAGTTGTACAGGTAACGCACAGTAAGTATAAGCTGGTGAAACATGGAATTTTACACATACATAACTTGTGACACTCCTTAACTAAAGTAAAAAAAAAATCTGAATGAATACAAGTTCAAACTTGTATTCATTCGGATTTCCAGAAACCCAATTTTAATCCTCTAAATCAAATTCTTTACTTTAATATTTGTTCAAGTTTCCCAAATAATGTTACTTTTTTTTATATAATACCTTTATCAATTACTATACAATTATTGTATCATTACCTAATAGAAATGAACACTTAAATCTACTGTTTATTGATTGATGATTTTATTAATTTGGTGAAATGTTCTAACGTAAAACAAAATCAAAGTCATTTCTTATTACAAACAACATCATTTAGATTAGAATATTGAGAATATCAAATATCAATTTAAACATATTTATTAGCGATGCGAAGCAATGAAATACTCCAAATAATTGTTGGCCTAGTTGCAGAATGCGCTTCTATCGAGTAGCTTTCTTTACGAGTGACATAAGCTCTAAATAAACGACGTCATTGAAGACCCTGAGGCCATAGTTGAAAAACAAAAGTTCACATTGCTCGGCTTTGGGCACGCGATTGGACCGTACCACTTGGGTAATTGCTGCAAAACCATTGTTCATTAATAATAGAAACGATAATTTTAATGCCACCGTGAACTTTTGCCTTCATCGCAGGAAGATACGACCTTCTGAATGGCGCACTTGAACTATGAAATTTTATATAACTGCATTTAATTATGTTAATTAGAAATTAGCTGGTAAGAAAAGGTTGAAAAGTTTATGAAAATTAGACACTGGAAGTCAGAAGTATTTGGTCCATTAAACGTTACATTAATTACTAGGTATAAATTGATTTAAAATTTACCTGAAGTAAACAGTACACTGTTATCACTATTTTATAACACTAGCCATTGCCCGTGGCTCCGTCCGCGTTAATGTAGATCCCTCGGGAACAGTAGATTTTCCGGGATAAAAGGTACCTGATATCTTTCCCGGGGCCTCAAACTACCTCCATATTAAATTTCATCGCAATAGTTGATGCGTGAAGTGGAAACAGATAGAGTAACTTTCGCAAGGATTGTCTATAATAAGAACGAACTGAGAAAATTGCGACAGCAATCTAACTACGAGTAAATTTGCAGGTTCCAAACTCTCTGATCAACAAAATGTTTGAGCAATAAGTTACGTCTGTATGTATGTAAAGTCGTATATTCTCAATTAAATAATTTTTGTTTTTATATATATAGGGACATATAACACAACTTGAGCCAGCCTCTAGAGTAAGTTGTGAACTTTTGTCGTAATAGATACTTATATAGATAAACATCCAAGACCCAGGTCAATCTGAAAAAGATCGCTTTCCATCATGACCTGACTGGGAATCGAACACGGGCACTCTCGTGTCGCAGGCTGGCGTGTTAACCACTACGCCACGGAGTTACCATCGCTAATAGCTAAGTCGTATATTTTAGTAGCTTTAATTGTTGTCTTTATCTATAAATAATTATATTTTTATTTATTAATAAGGAATCCTCACTCGCCTTCGCTTCTTGTATTCATGGTATGTTTCGTATAATTAATAACATTATGAAACAAGTTTGTATACGAAAAAAAAATTGGGTATTTGTAAACTCAATTTACGGACGATAATTTAAGTTGACAACTGTGGAAGAGATAGATTCGTCACAAGCCGAACGCTTAGGCCCGTTGTACCTCTATATCGCTTGTTGCGCTCTCGCTTGCATATGGAACATGATACTTTTTGTGCGTGCAGCCGATGTTCATAAATTGATATGACTTTATCACGTCAAAAAAATTGGTCTTCTCTAAAATCGGTTTACAGACGATAATTTTACGTGATAACGGTGAAAGAGAGGTCGATGCGTCACAAAACGAACGCTTTAGGCAGGTCGTGCCATCGCTTGTTTCGCTCTGCTTGCACACTTTTTCATGCGTGCAGACGGCGTTCATCGAATTATAACGAAAAAAAAACCATTACAATAAAATAAAAATAAACAATTTATTTAATAGACATAGACAACAGACACAAACAAATAGGACTAAAGAAAATGAGAAACTTATTTCATTTCCATAAAGTAATTGTAATAAAGATGACAGGCCGTAATACAAGGAACGCCAGTTTATTGTAACTTTGTTTCACAGAAAATTTGACATACATTAAGAGCATAATGAGCACTGAAACTTCGAAACGTCGTCCAAATTTAGTCAAGCCATTACGCAGCGCACAGTTGTCATTGGAGCAAATTCGATATTCGGTGTAAGTCTACAAAAATGAAAATTATGTCGTGTAACACGCAAAGAGCGCGTGGCTCCATTCAAATAACCGATGACGCTGCCCGATTGACTTGTACCCTTACAAAGCAGCCGCAGAAGCACAAATTCAATACGCACAGACGTTTGTATTGGTATACATACAAAGTATCACGTCTATTTCCCTTACGGAGTAGACAGAGCCTGGGTCTATAAACTTAATATGTTAAGCCTTATGGCCACATTTAGCATGATGGAGGGCGTGTAGATGGAAAAAAGAATTATAAAACTGAATGGTTGCTAGCCGCATCGCCTATTGACATGATTCCACAGGCTTTAGCCCGATCCCTCGATCTGCGCGGGAAGAGATGCAGCTGGCACATTCTTCGTTTTTTTTCTTTTCTCCCAGACCAGCATGGAAGGAATTGTATTAGTTATAACTTATAAGCGAAACAACCCGTAATGATTCAAATTATTTGTCGTGTTTCTTTTCTTTGGCGACTTGGACTGTAATGTCTAGACGTTTATGTCATTTATTTTGTTTAGTTTTTACTAATTTTGTTTTAGTTACACTTCTTTTTCTCTTACAGGGTAGACAGAGCTTAATGCCATAAGAGACAAAGGCAAAGAAAAAGACTAAGCTCAAAATTTTTTTTTAAATAAATAAATAAAAATGTAGCATGTTGGTGGGCATACAGAAGGTATAGGGTAGCTAGCTGCATCACCTATTATCACGATTCCTTAGATAATCACTCCCTCTTGGCTTCTATGGTCTGCGCGGGAGGAGAGGCAGCTAGTGCATTCTACGTTTTTTCTTTTCCCCCAGATCAGTATGAAAGAGATTGATGTATACCAAATACAAATCAAATTGATCTTCGCTACTCGTTTACCGATAACCGGCCAAGTGCGAGTCGGACTCGCGCACGAAGGGTTCCGTACATTTTAGTTTGACATTATAAAAAATAGTTTTATTATATGATGTAACAAAAAATTTGTGCTTTTCTCAATTTTTCTTTATCTGTGATATAAGACGTTGCTTCGTACCAAATTTCTGAGTTCATGGGAAGTACCCTGTAGGTTTGACTCCCTGCTGTATCTTATGATTGCGTTGGCTTAGAAGTTTTTTCACAGCTTGGAGCTGACGAGTGAGAGACTTGGAGCGACACTAGACCTGAGTATTTGATATGAATTTCAGCTTGATACCTCTACGCGTTCCTAAGAAAAAGGGTCTTGACAGACAGACAGACAGACGGACAACCGAGTGATCATATAAGGGTGCCTTTTTTTTCTAATAGTAATTTCGAAACTACTGTATATGTCGGCCAGTATCTGTATTAAACCGTCAAGACCCTGTTTAGTATATAGTTAGTTGCCTTGGGACATTTTATGATATCATACATTTTTGAGAGGTTAATGACACGAAAGTGCGACAGAGCGGACGTGTCACTTCATACAATTGGCGCGCTTGTCTCATAATTTGCCATTAACCGGATCGATGGCCCGATTTTGACATTTTCGTTTGCGGACTAATCCGAATCACAATAAAATCGTCGCACGCATACAAGCAAAGCATCGCTCTTTTTTCTTTTTAATTTATAATTATTCTTTTCAATTATAATTACTTTCCAATTATAATTATTTTATAATTATAATTATTTTGTAATTATAGTCCTAACTAATATTATAAATGCGAAAGTGAGTTTGTTTGTTTGTTTGTTACGCTTTCACGCCGTAACTACTGAACCGATCATCATGAAATTTTGCATACAAGTTCTCTGGGGTACGGAGAAGGACATAGGCTACCTTTTATAGTAAAAGTACTAATCCCGAGGTATCGACATTGACGCGGGCGGAGCCGCGGGCGAAAGCTAGTATATTATAATTAATAAATGAATATATAGGGACATATTACGTCTTATAGCTATGTTCCTTCAGATTTTGGAAAATTTGAGTTAAATCTAGTTAATTAAGGTAAGGTTGTAAGCAATTCGGACTAATGAACACATTTAAAACGTCTTTGCTTTATTTCAAACATCGATAAATCACCTATATCCTACAAATATAGCACTTATCAATGTGACTTGAGTCTTGACATCGTTTCGTAAGAAAATGTATTAGAACCCTTTGTATAGTTCTAACTGTCAGGCCTAAAGCGGCGGTAATCTATTTATAGGATAAATTGCTTTCCGTTTTGTGTAGTCTCGATCTATTTTTGGGCCGCAAATTGGTTAAGAGGTGAAATATTTGGGGTAGACATTGTTATATATTTCCACGGCTGTTAAATACAGTGTTCTTAATAGAATTACGTGGTAGAAAAGGTAAAATGTATTCGCGCAGTCTGATAAAACCTTAATGAATACTTGTAATAAATATAAACTTCAACAAGTGGATTATTTCAAAAAATAAAAAAAAAACCCGATTGCTTTTTTGACAGTTTACGTCCGCCATATAGATTTTGCTAACGTCCACATAGCCTATGACACTCCGGGGAAGACAACGAATCTAATGATACCTCGCACTTTAAAGCCGTTGTTGAGTTAGACAATGGAACAAACATATTTACATACATACGCACGAAAAACATTACCCTTCTTCTGGGTAGTCAGTCGGGTAAAAAGAAGGTTCAAAGTAAAAGTAAAAACAAATGTTATTCTTATTTACGACTCTGTAACTTGATGTTATAAACGTAATTTATTAAAATATATTCAGTTCGTGAAGAATTAAAATTTTCATTTCGTTCCGACGAAGTCAGAACTTAAAGTCGCATCGAATTGGCATTGTAAATTTTTATAGAAGCCTAAATTCGTTTATCAAACCGGATATCCGCATTTTTATTGTTGGTAAAATTCATTGAGTGAAAATTGCGAAAAGAATCATCCTTGCGTGTATCAAATATTTATTGGTGATATAAATACCTTACATTAATAGTTAGTTAAGTTACATAAATCCGTAAGTGAAGCAAAAACTCAATCCTCTAGCAGATCCTATGGCTTCAGAGGAATTTATAATATAAAGGATGACCAACAGCATCCTTACTAATATTATAAATGCGAAAGTGAGTTTGTTTATTTGTTTGTTTGTAACGCTTTCACGCCGTAACTACTGAACTGATCATCATGAAATTTTGCATACAAGTCCTCTGGAGTGCGGAGAAGGACATAGGCTACCTTTTATCTCGGGAAAAAGTACTATTCCCGAGGGATCGACATTGACGCGGGCGGAGCCGCGGGCGCAAGCTAGTATACAATATAATCTAGACATTAACAATAATATTAGTGAGCCAATAAGAGGTCTTCGCAAATAGAAAATAGATTATAAAAACAAAGCGTGGACATTAATATCTGCTAAATAATGAACTATTAGGTACATTAATTGATAGACAAACGATAAGGTTAACGTAAGGATTTGGAAGATATTGCGGTTCAAACACCTAGTAACGTTAAATTCAGACTTAAGTTACGAAAAAGCTGCGGCTCAGCATCGCTTTCGCCGACTTTACACTTGTATTAATTGGTCTAGGTTGTGCGAGTTACACGCCTCGTTAAGTTTCCTTCCAGCTCGCACCATGTAAGTGTTCTGATTGACCGAGCGAGCGAAGCGAGCGAAGCGTCTCAGTTTCCACTGGCCCAAAATTCTTTGGTCCGTCTGTCTGTCTGTCTGTCTGTCTGTCTGTCTGTCTGTTCTCGCCTACAGGTCGCATTTCTCAACCGATTCTCATGAAATGTTGTGAGCAGGTTCGGTAATTAAATAGAATTTTTTTGCCGTGACAGTTTTTCGAAATTTAAAAAAATGGCGGATATATGTCCGAAACTTAAAAAAACTCATAGCACAGCTATTTGGAAAAAGAAACAAAAATGTCATTAGACTTTTTTGTTATTCTCATTAAGACGCAACTTATTTGTCTGAACAACTTTTTTATACGATAAACTTGAACGTGTTTATAGTCGGCAATTTGCCCAAAAGTTGTCTGAAATCGATTTTCTGTATATTTTTTTGTATAAGTGCATTAAGTATGATGTCGTAAATACAAATCTATGGTATGACAAGTATGAAAATGGTACGTAGTAACTGTGACGTCGGCGATACAGAGAAAAAATGTTTTTTATATAAACATACCATGTGCGGTATCAAATAAAAGGGCTTAATGAGTAGATTACACAAAAATAAACTTCACTCCCATATTGCTCAAACCCACAGACCATATGTTGTACAAAAGTGAAATATAAATTGAAAAAAAAAGAAGTTGAAGTACGTGAAGTGGGAGAGAGAGTGAAATTGAACAACTTTCCCTAAGGAACAAAAATCAAATGTGAAAAATATTTTTTGGCTTAAAGCATGATATTGCGAATTACTTTTATGATTGAAAACACTGAATAAACTTAGAATCCTGAAATAAAAATTAACATAAATAAAAGAGATTCACATGCTATCCTGTGACTTGAACCCGGGGCTTAATAGGTGCCTTCACTTCTTAAGTTCGCATGTTTGTCTGCCATAATAGTTGAAAATAAGCGTCCTATCAAAATTTTGACCAATTGGTAACATAACAACTATGAAACCGGGTACTTAAACTTTGCCTCCCATTCACCCATGCCAAGTTCGCTATTCCGATATTTCCGATCTTGATGAGGATCACTCCAACTTAGTTAATGTGTACACAAGCATACTAAACATGGTGCTCAAGGGCCGTGTTTCCATACAAGAGTAGTCTCCTGATTCCTTGCCGGATAGTACCAATAGAGCAATGATGTTTTACTAAAAAATCCGTATGTTAAATTTTTTTCATACTTAATTGAATTATTCAAAGAGATATGAACCTTCTAAAACATGAAAAATTGGTACGAATTTCCGTTGTGTTCAAACATCAGGAAAACAAATTTGGGCAATTATATAAGAAAAAGAAACGCAGAAACACAGCCATAGCTTATTATAAATTTTTAATGTAAAAAGAAATTAAATCAGAGAAGAAATCAGACAACTACGAAGCGTTAATTTTGTGTACTTTTTATAGGTATTTTCCGGCCAAGCTGCAGTTATCTCTATCGCACTCTGCGGGGTTTGTTTGGGCACGCGGCGCGACAGCAATAGATATTATAAATACCTATTTTTCAATTCTCTCGAGCTCAGTGTTTCCTCTTAAAAAAGGGTCTGGTCGGGTCTTCTGGTAAGAGGAATGTAGGTTTAAATTTCCGTTTCCTCTGGTACCTAATTAAGAGCAGTGGGGATTGGGGAATAGTAACTGAAGGAAATCATCCTTTAGTCAATTAGCATATCAGTAACAGATATATTTTAGAGCACTGGAGGGTAAATGTGGATGTTGGTTGTAAAGGCTCGCGAGGTCTACTGTTCTCGCAGAACCACTAGTGATAATTCGTCGATACCGTGGATAGGATGATATTTACGCGATGATTCAATGGGTATATAAAAGTTTATGAATTAATGTAGATAAAACAAAAGGGTATATTCAAAATCAAGCGACCGCAAAAACAGACAGATCAGATCCTGAAACGATTTCATATGTTTTGTCACAGACCTTATAGTGCTAGACTTTCTGATGGAGGTATTAGAATTGAGGACGTTTGTGGCTCAGTGGTATCGCAAGTGGTTCTTTGAATCGCCGAGTCCTGGGTTCGACCTCTGGCCAAGTCAAGATGAAAAACAATATTTGTCAGATTGTATCTCCATGCTGGTCTGGAAGAAAAAACGTGAACGCCAGCTGCTGCTCTTTCCGCGCAGACCGTAGAAGCCGGTCAAGAAAATGAGCAAAAATCTAAAGAATCATTACAATAGGCGATGCAGCTTGCAACCCATCATTATTTTGATTCCGCTTTCTAACTTTACGCCCACCAACATGCTAAACCTTTCGGTCTTATGACTTTAGGCTCTGTCTACCCCGTAAGGGATAAAGACGTGATATGTTTGTATGTCTCGGCTATTAGATGTTAATCTTTATGTAATTATCATACAATATACTTAGTATTGTTGAGTTATTCGAAAACTTGTATCATGCGTTCACAACTAACTCAACGATACAATTTACTACCCCACAGTCAATTGTATCGTTGAGTTAGTTCTCTGTAATTTTACCTCGTAAGCCGTTTTTTCCACGAATTCAGGCTTTGTCCCTAGTTCGTAAATTGAGCTACACATGATCCAATTACGGCTTGATAGAAACAATTGTGTAACAGTTAAAATATTTACCCCAATTTCGGTCGAGCACCTACCAATATAGCCTTAGTCTTAGTAACCTAATTGCCTTGAAGGTTGCTGTTTTGTTTGTGTTGTGTTGGAACTGCCTCGACTTCCTGTAAATTACTAAACTCGATGCAATCGATACTTTCAAACTATACTTTTGGAATTGCTTTAACGTAGATTTATTTTCTTGTAAGGTTTTCCGTTAAAAGCAAATGATCGTGTACATCTAAAATCCTAAATGAAACCTTTTTTTCGATATAACACAGTTTGTCTGTGTCCTTGCACGGGTTATGACCGTTAATCAGACATTTTGAAAAAAATCTAAACAATAATCGACAAATAAATCTATGTAATTTTCGACCCTGCATACAAAATTTCACAAGAATCGCTTGAGAAATGCATCCTGTATAGAAGAACAGCTTCTATATAGGATGCATTCCTCCTAGAGAAGAACAGCCGGACATACGACATATTTTTTGCCCAAGCTAAAACAGCGACGCTTCGCTAGCGCTAAGTACTTAGTTATATCTTAAATAGTAATTGAAGCAAAATAAATGTCAATAAAGAAATATATTAAACTGGCTGTTTATTAATTGAGTATAAAAAAAAACTGTTGTGATAAAATATATAGAACAACTGTTTCTGCAGTAACTAATAGTCCTATTGTAGTTGCTACCTTTGGATAAGCAAAATTGTATCATCCACCAACATGCTAAACGTGGCCTTCAGGTGTAATAGACCTAGGCTCTGTCTACCCCGTAAGGGAAAAGACAGGATACTTTGTATGTATGTACAGGATACTTTGTGTGTAAAAGTAACATCTGGTAACATACATATATTAAAAGAAGTAATTAGTTACATAATGGGCTATTAGCTGAAATTTTTAAACTTGATATACTAAAAGTCCCCAGCGGGTTTATAATTTATTTAAATCGGGTCAGTCATTCCCGAGAAGTTAATATGATTTAACAAATTTTCAAAACGATACGAAATTTTTACCTTGTTATTTTTTATTTTCTTTGCCTATGTTCACTATAATCTCATCTCTATATATGAGTAGACAAAGGAATTCGAATACATCGTACACGACATTTCCGTAAATATGCCAATAATTCTTTTCCGTTTATGGAATCTTATTGGCCAGTAAATATCTTCCACGCACCAAGGACCACGCTACGCACATTACATTACAATAATTTGCGGTAAAGCTGTTGAAGATCTATAAATTCACAGTCGCCAGCAACATCTGCCACATTCGTATGTCCCATTATTATGGTAAGATGACAATCTACCATAATTTGAAGTTTCAATTAAAGATATTTTAAAACACCTTTACAGAGGTGTGACAGCACAATACGAGATAACAACTGATTTATACCTGAAGTCGTATATGGAGCCGTAAACTCTTCGCATACATCGTAGAAGCCTCGACAGTCCATCCTTTCGACATATTGACCCTCCTTTCGGGATATGATTCATAAACTGAAATTGATAATGGTATTGTTACAGATTTGTAAGAAAAACGATGAAAGGCACTAGGTGGATCATTATGTACAGAAACTCAAATATTTCATGAACATTTAAAAATTAATGGAAGTCTGTGATATTTGTTTGCATAAGAACTTCGATCAATATAATGGTAGATACACAGTCATATACAAAATGAAGCCTTAATAATGTCCCCGAGTCAAAACATCATGCATACTTACTTGACAAACAACGACAAAAACGATGCATACTGAAAGTATAACTCCATCTTTGTTTTTTTTACTTTTTATGCATAGTTTTTGCATCTTTTCACTGTACCTTCGTCATCGCGAGACGTGAGACGTGTAAGTGTAAGTTTATTGAAACTGTTCCAAAACTCGATTAGGGCGCTGTTTTGCCGGTGCCACTTTTCGAGCGCGAATCGTGTATCTACTTTTATATTTGATCGAAGCATATGAACGATGCCACTGACAAAACAATATAGAGTTGCTGTAAAATTCTTATGTCTGCCAGGCAGTGGTAGAAAACGAAGGGCATCTATTGTAGTTGCACCATGTTTTAAGGACATTAAAATGAGAATAGGTCGACTCTCCTTTTCTTCACGCATAAAATTTTAGCCACTGTCCGTATAAGCATTTCCAATGGAGGTCTTTATCATCATCAGCTTTTCAAGACCCAGTGTTGGGTTCAAGCCTCATTTTGTTTGCGTCATGCTTCTCTATCCGAAGCTGCCAACATTCAGTTCTTTCTAGCAGTTTTAATGTATGGCATGTATGATATGAATGTATGACTGACCCTGGCCACCGAACGTCATAAACGAAAATCGTAGCGTTTTTCATTTATGTGATACCATGGAGCTCATAAACAAGCTCACCTGCCAATCGCCCAGCGTCTTGTAGCAGCCAGCCGGGAAGGCACTCGTCCTCCACCAAAGATTCCATCTCTCCTCGATGCCACTGTAACCTTGGTACATGCGCCAGCCACGCTCCGCGCATACCTTTTCCGTGGAAAGCCAAGATTTCGTTTCAATACATATTTGGTTGTTCAATAGGATGCATGACTAATAGAAATAAAAGGGATGGGCTATTGTTTGTGCTTACGCTATCATTAGGGCTCAGCAAGGCGCTCGGAGATGCTTGGGTCTAATGCAGTAATGTTGAGCAGATCATTCTATGATATGCTCAATTTTCAATTTGAATGAAAAGGAATGGGCTGTTATTTGTGCTTACGCTATCATTAGGGCTCAGCAAGGCGCTTGGAGATGCTTGGGTCTAATCCAGTAATGTTGTGCAGATCACTCTATGATATGCTCAATTTTCTATTTGAATGAAAGTTTAAAGTACAGTCGAGGGCAGATAAAACTGACTCCTCTAACAATAGATTTTAAATTGTAGGGGGTCACATGTATCTGTCCCCGACTGTATGTACTAATAATATTGTAAAATTTAAATATGGGGTAAAAATAGTACGCGAATTCGAATTTAAATCAACACAAAGTCACGAGCAAGCGCAAGTACACTAATAACATCCCTTTTACTTATGAAATTACTTTTACTTATAAAACGCCTATTAAAGTATCCTAATGATCATGATTCAAGAGGGACGGTGCAGTATGTTAGACACGAATAGAAATATATCCAATCGTATCTCACGTATTGCGGCGTCCCTCTCGCCAGTTACTGAATTCAGGATAAAGGCGTTTAAATATTACAAGTCAGTACTACTTTCAGTAATGCTACCATCTACCTACGATCTATCCAAGAAACAGTTGATGTCAGTATCAAGTTCAGTGCAATGTATCTGTCGCAGCCAACTTGTTAAAATAGCCGTTCAATCAAACTAGCCCTTTAACTGAAGAACGCCATTCAATTGCACGTCTATACCTCGTTTAGCCCACTTATTGACTGCAACGTTCAACATTACACCTACGATCTGTCCAAGAAACAGTTGATGTCAGTATCAGGTTCAGTGCAGTGTATCTGTCGCAGCCAACTGGTTAAAATAGCTGTTCAATGAAACAGCTAGCCCTTCAACTGAACAACGCCATTCAATTGCACGTCTATACCTCGTTTAGCCGACTTATTAACTGCAACGTTCAACATTACACCTACGATCTGTCCAAAAAACAGTTGATGTCAGTATCAGGTTCAGTGCAGTGTATCTGTCGCAGCCAACTGGTTAATATAGCCGTTCAATCAAACAGCCCTAGATGAAGATATTCTTATTCTTTCTAATTACATACCAAACTAATTACATACTAAACCCTAGTTAATTTGCTATTTAATTAGTTGGCTAAGCGTCGTCTAGTTGTAATGTTGAACGTTGCAGTCAATAAGTCGGCTAAACGACGTATAGACGTGTAAAAGAATGGCGTTGTTTAGTAAAAGGGCTAGCTGTTTGGTTGAACGGCTTTTTAACTAGTTGGCTGAGTGGTAATTAAGTTTACAAAATTTATTGGTGCAGATTTAGTACAGATATTGTGTTGATAAAACTAAAAGGTGTGACGGAGAGTTTTAAAAATTTTCTGCATAGGTTGTGCATACAAATTATAGAGTAGGACCGAAGGTTTGGTTTCGGTTTGGCAACTTTTGGCAAAAAACTAAAATTTCGACGCCAGTTTCGTTTTCGGCACATGAATAGCCAACTCAGTTGCAGCTTGGTCTAAACTTTATATGAAACTGTGGACTTAGTTGATTTTATTTATTTAAATGTTTTCCTCTATAAATTATTTAAAATGAGGTTGTTTTTATTACATGAACATATAAGTTATGTTACTGAAATTCGTCCACTGAAATGAATTTCGGTTTCGGATTCAGCCGAAACTGAGATTCAAACTAAAGGTTCGGTTTCGGCAGAATACCCTGTTTTAGTTGGTCTCTGCCAGGAATATACGATCGAATGTCTCTACAATAACTCTATCGCGTTGCTGTTAGATAGAAATGTATATCCCTCGTAATTTATCGTAAAACATGGCAAAATTAAAAAAGAGCTAAGCTCATAAAGTGTGTGAACTGCTAGCAACTAAGACTTCGTTGCCAACTACGACTAGACTAAGTTCACATTTGTCTAAACATAAAAACTGTAAAGATTTTGAAACGTTAGGTGTAAATAATAATAAACACGATAAAACTGTATTAAGCTAGTATTCAGTGATTGAATTTAAATGTGGAACAACCGCAAAAACATAGGAAACAAAAAGAAAAAAATCATAGCAATAATATAAAATGATTAATTACACACTAAAAGTACACATGTATGAAAATTTATGTATCATGTAAGTATATTGTACTACACTATGCTTTTGAACTTAATCGTCATGTATTATGTGAAAATAACCTTTATAAGCAGACTGGGCCCCGAGCCGTTATCATTCAGCCGGTATATGAATGGCTCGTCGTTATCGTAGCACCCGTCCATAGTTTTCCAAATACCTAAAATAAACATTCAATAAACGTTTCGCCCTGTCGATCTTATCACAACAAACAAAACTAACCTCTCATCCCCAGTTCATGTTTCCGTCGCGAGAGCCGTGGTGGCATAGGAGAGATCCTGTTCATGTCACCCCATCATAAATGTGACACATAAATATTTGTCACACATGAGACGTTGCGGCGAGGCTGGGTGGGGGCGTGAGGTCTGCCCGCCCGCCCAAAGCGTACTGGCTATTGCAACAAGCGTCGGTAACTTAGGTAACTCAGTGATTTATAGTCAGGGTTTCGTGTCGCGGGCTTCGTAAAAGCTACGTAACTCCGATAATGCATTTTGAGTAAATGACGCGGCTCCCTGGCTACCGAGCCAATTGTTCTTTTATTTCATGTAACTTTTTACAAATGGAACGTTTGTACGCTATTGCCTTTGCTATTTTCAGAATACTTCTACGGCAGGTTGCTATATGCGTATAGATTTGGGCTTATGCAGTTAATATGTTTGACTGATTTTTAGTCTTCCAATGGTCTACCAGATGAAGTATAATTCAAGGCAAAGATATTGACAGATTTTCATTATATCTTATGAACTCTGAAGGTTTCGTTCGAGTTTAATGTACTTATATACTTAGGTATTTATCTTTACTTATTGCAACAATACATACGAGTAAAATGCATAGATTTATTTTTTTATGTAACTGAACACGCATTTGTAACACAAATTCTTAAAAGTTTTAAGTGATCTCGTCTATTTTTGCATATGAGCCTAGTCATTTTTCTTCGTCTATTTTTCAAGCCGTTAAACAGCACTCTCTCACACACTATCGTCATGGTCATGGTCATCGAGCATGGTCCCAGTTGCACCTTCGGCTGGAATGCTTTGGAGCCCGGGGACCGCTTTCCGGCTATTTCTTTCCTTTGCAGAGTCTTCGACATCCTTAATTGGGACAACATCAAGCCTACACGTCTTGTACCATGCAGATATTACAAACAAAAAAACTTCTTCGGTTTCCCCTGAAGTGTTGGTCAATAAGCTCTGGATAGAGCTTGTAGACTGCCATTTAGCCAATTCTCTTTATCTTCATGAGCCAACATTTCTATATTAACTAAGTATTGAATAATATCGCTGTGGATACTTAACACAGTCATATATTCACAATATACGTATAAATAATAATAAATCGTTAACAAATTATTAGATATCACAAAATCACATAATTTATAAATAACTAGCTGTTCCGGTAAACTTCGAACTGCCTCTTCTTTAGATAGTCGAGTAACAAGTAGCCTTTATGTTAATCCAGGGTATATAGATAAATCATTTATTTCGCATAAACTACAACGCATACAAGACACGAAATACAAATTGAAATTTAAATACAAATCATACATACATGTATACATAGTATCACGTATTTTTCCCTTGCGGGGTAGACAGAGCCTAGGTTTATAAGACCCGAAGGCCACGTTTAGCATGTTGGTGGGCATTAGGTAAAAAACGGAATCGAAATAGTGATGGGTTGCTAGCCGCATCGCCTAATAACATGATTCCACGGAATTTTGCCATTACAATACAAACAAGCAAACCTATATAACTTAAATTTAAAACAAAAATCCAATTTTTAGCCTTTTGAATTCTTAAAACTAAACTCATATTTGCGTGTCCGATATTCCAGCCAGATTTTGTTGAAAATTGTCGAAAATCGACATTGAAGTGCAACAGATAATTGGATATAGAGCTTCTGTAAATGGTAAGCTGATTTTTAAATTTGGTAAGCGTATACTTTTTTAATTATTTGATAAAAACAGTTCCGGCTGGAGGAACGTTACCGTAGCCAGATCTTTTTTTGTTTAACGGGAATTTTGAAATAAAAGTTATGTAAATAATTAGATATCAATTTGGTATAAATGGTACAACTTAAATTGTATTTGTATTTGCTATGGTTGCGAAGATATTTGAAATCCTGCTGGAGTAACGGTTTGCTCAATTGCTGTATCTTGGAATTGACTAAGCGGATGATGATGATTTTTGCACAGGACATCTGGCTAATTAGTTATAGTTTATAGGGTAATAAAAGAATTCACAGTAATTAACCGTTTAGAAGTTATTTTTATTAAATAGAAATATGCTTTAATAGGTGCTATCACTTCCAATAAGCGCTCCAAAGACTAACTTGAAACGTTATTATATAGTGAAATACTGTCTATAATTGGTACCGAAGTTTCATTAGTATCCTATTCGTAATTAAAAAGTTATGATGAATCTTCGATTTGTTTCGGCCATGGCGCGCGGCGGAGTTATTTAACGACCGATTAACCGAGTTTCCTGTACGAGTGGTCACTGAATCTTTTGTAAATAATTAGATATACATGTCAATTTAATACCTGCTAAATTTCAGACCTGTAGATTAATTAATTAACAAAATAATTGAAAAAAATGATGTTCGCGTGGTTACTCGACCAAATCTAGAATGTTATAAAAAAGCGGCCGCGCAATACATTATACCAACCTTCTAAAACTTACAGGATAATACATACGCGGTTTGTACAGACGAGCTATTTTTAAAAAGTAGGTACATTTCTTTTAAAATAGCTACTAGCTACTAGTTACAGCTTAGCAGTTAGTAGTGGAAGCATCTTGATAATTTACTCGTAGTTAATCTGCGTTATCCTTACGAATATTATAAATGCGAAAGTGAGTTTATTTGTTTGTTACGCTTTCACGCCGTAATTACTGAACCGATCTCTATGAAATTTTGTATACAGGTTCTCTGGAGTACAGAGAAGGACATAGACTACTTTTATCCCGGGAAAAAGTACTATTCCCGTGGGATCGACATTAACGCGGGCGGAGCCGCGGGCGAAAGCTAGTATTTACTAAAAAAACAAAGCTTTAGCTTGTACTGTTTCAAAAAGTACGTATCCTAAGAAGTAAACTGCATTGTTATGTCGTTTATTTATAATATTGTATTTCGATTTTATACTAAAAACGTAATTTAAGAATACAGCTATCTTAATCTATACTAATATTATAAAGCTGAAGAGTTTGTTTGTTTGTTTGAACGCGCTAATCTCAGGAACTATTGGTTCAAATTGGAAAATTCTTTTTGTGTTGGATAATCCATTTATTGAGGAAGGCTTTAGGCTATAAAACATCACGCTGCGACCAATAGGAGCGAAGCATCAATAAAAAATGTTTTGAAAACGGGGAAAAATTATTCATCTATACTAATTAATCATACTAACGGAAATTGCCGCGAACGAAGTCGCGGGCAACAGCTAGTCTAAGACATGCGTGATTATTTTAATCAGATTACAGAAAGCAATAGGAAGCAGATACTTACTGTAGATAAAATATGTAAGTACATACTACACTGTGATGTTATTACATTTTATTATTGTTGATCTGTGATTCTATACAATAAAACTTTATATATGACTACAAGTATTTTACTTTAACTTATTCGGAACGATAACATAAAAAAGATATAGGTATTTATAAATTCTTTCTTTTTAATTTCAGATAAGCATGCGACGTTGCATATTGGTCCATAAGAAAAAACCTGTGATTATTTTTGAAGCTAATTTATAAACTTACTTACCTTAGTAAATATCTTTATATGATAAACATTATCTACACAGTTAGCTCCTCTATATGTTCTATTACCTACGTATTATTATTTTTGTTTTTTTTTTTTCGGACATATCACTCAGATTGAGCTAGCCCCAAAGTAAGTTCGAGACTTGTGTTATGGGATACTAACTCAACGATACTATATTTTATAAAAAATACACATATAGATACACATCCAAGATCCAGGCCAATCTGAATCTTTTCATTTTCCATTTTGACCTGGCCGGGGATCGAACCCGGTCACTCCGTGTCGCAGGCTGGCATGTTGACCGCTGCGCCACGGAGCTAGTCAACAGTATTCTATCTAAAGATACAAAAATGTTTATTATATATTAATATAATATTAGTTATAACTAAGTTTTATTATATCACTTATGTAGCTCGTCTGTACAAAACACGTACGAGTATGAAATTATCTAGTAAGTTTAAGAAGGTTGGTATAATGTATGGCGTGGCCGCTTTTTCATAACATTCTAGATTTGGTCGGGTAACCACGCGAACATCATTTTTTCAATTATTTCGTTAATTAATTAATCTACAAGTGTGAAATTTATTAGGTATTAAATTGACATGTATATCTAATTATTTACAAAAGATTCAGTGACCACTCGTACAGGAAACTCGGTTAATCGGTCGTTAAATAACTCCGCCGCGCGCCATGGCCGGATCAAATCGAAGATTCATCATAACTTTTTAATTACGTATAGGATACTAATGAAACTTTGGTACCATTTAAAGACAGTATTTCACTATATAATAACGTTTAAAGTTAGTCTTTGGAGCGCTTATTGGAAGTGCTAGGACCTATTAAAGCATATTTCTATTTAATGAAAATAACTTCTAAATGGTTAATTACTGTGAATTCCTTTATTGCGCTATAAACTATAACTAATTAGCCAGATGTCCTGTGCAAAAATCATCATCATCTGCTTAGTCAATTCCAAGATACAGCAATTGGGCAAACCGTTACTCCAGCAGGATTTCAAATATCTTCGCAACCATAGCAAATACAAATACAATTTAAGTTGTACCATTTATACCAAATTGATATCTAATTATTTACTAGATCTGGCTACGGTAACTTTACTCTAGCCGGAACTGTTATTATCAAATAATTAAAAAAGTATACGCTTACCAAATTTAAAAATCAGCTTACCATTTACAGAAGCTCTATATCTAATTATCTATTGCACTTCAATGTAGATTTTCGTAAATTTTCAACAAAATCTGGCTGGAGTAACGCACACCATATTTGCATGATGTATGAGCTGCAAAAAAAGGCCAAAACTCAGTTTTCAGTTTTAGATGGATACGAATGCTAGTGCATTGAAAAAAATACACTAAGAAAAATAGGGACAAATTGCATATGATCGTATAGGTATGTCATTAAAATATCATGAAAAAATTAGTAATTTCAATAAAAAATCGGGTGCATTCAGGGTTTCAGCTACCTACGTCCATAACGAATTTTATCAAAATCTGTCGAGCTGTTCTAAAGTTATAAATTGTGTATCATTTAGCGTGTCTAACTAAATAGCCAAAATACTTTTGTCTTATAAATCAGTTTGGAATCGGCATGCATAATTTTGCTATACTTACATAAATTATCATTGCTATAAAAATAATGCGCATATTGAATGTTACGAATAATAGTTTATTTGGAAAATTATGCGTGACTTTTTTTATGCGTATTTTATGAGTAACCTTTTGTTCTTGTATTAATATAAATATTTTTGATCCATTGGATTATGTCTGTGAGCGGACCTATCTATACTAATATTATAAAGCTGAAGAGTTTGTTTGTTTGTTTGTTTGAACGCGCTAATCTCAGGATCTACTGGTTCAAATTGGAAAATTATGTTTGTGTTGGATAGTCCATTTATCGAGGAAGGCTATAAAACGACAAATAACAGCGATGCATCAATAAAAAATGTTTTGAAAACGGGGGAAAATTATTCATAGTTGAGGACATCCGACGCGTGCGATGCGTAAACGGTTCAAGTTACCCAATAAATGTGTATTACAGAATTATTCCTCTTTGAACGAAAATGTCCGCGATAGTATATGTCTATAATAACAGAAATTGCCGCGGACGAAGTCGCGGGCAACAGCTAGTACCTAATAAAGTTTAATCATGTAAAGCCGTAAATAATTTCCCCTATAATGGTCCCAATCAAAGTAATTATACAACTCGAAATTGATCTCGATCCTATTTCCTGTAACCCAGTTGCGCGTTGCGTGCTGTTGTTTTCCATTATCGTAAAAATTCACCGTGAACATAGAACAATACCTTCCTGAGGGAATTCATTCCATCCACCTGCGCTTTTCATGTTTCATAGCTGGATTTATTTTATCAATACTTGGGATACGCGCTACAGATTTTTTATACAATTGCCCAAAAAAAGGAGTGTTATAATATTTTGAAATGTTTTCGCGATTACACATTTAAATTTTACATATTCAACGGTCTTGTCGTATTTGTTACATTACTTTTACATCTAACATTTCGAAAATTTACAGATTTAATTTCGCAGGTAGACTAATTTGACATTTGTCTATTGTGTTATAATTTCGTAAATTATAATATAAGAACTACGCAAAACTAGATATATAGATACATTCCAAGAATGCTTCGTGAGGCTATTTAAATAAAAACATCCTGATTTCAATAGAAAGCCGTGTATTTTTCTTTGAGCGAACAAAGAATATTTTTCTTAAAAGGTAGAAAATATATATATAATAAACTAGAAATAATGAACGGTAAAGTTTTCCCTTAAAACATAGTACCTACCTAGTTTAGAAGCTCGAATTTGCTCTTTTTACCTACAAATTCAAATAATATAAATACTTAGTTACTCGTATCTCGAAACTGACGATGATGATGACTTACTTAACTACATGTTAGTAAGTTTCATGGGCACTCTATAGTTTCATGTTTTCCGTATACCTATGTATAATCAAATTAAAACTTTTCAAATAATGATCGTAATACCATGACTGAATGGATATAACTTATGTCAGCATGTTAGTAAATCGAGAAGCACGATAACACAATGCACTGATAGCACTTAAGTTTGTAAAGAAATCCCAGGCGAGAGCCGCAAATACATAAATCAATCTGTTGTAATAATACACATTTTGCTAGACGGCTATACGAAAATAGGAAGTTGGCATCCTCACTTGCGAAAACATGTCTGCAATCCAGCCGCCGTTTTCATAAGCAATTCGTAGATTTGTATGCAGCTCAATACCATTTTACTATCCAAGCGCTTTCTAAACATACGGATTATTTCAAAATCTTGAAGAGTATGTTAGTTTATACTGATAAGAAATTTTGGGCATTGTATCTACGTTACGTCTGACTCAACCTTATGTAATACACCACGGAAGGTTGAACCTCAGACCGCCAAATATTGTATGTTTTGCTCGACATTTGTATATTTTTTGCAAACAAATTATCAAGATTAACAGAAACACTTCTCAGTATTTTCATAACTTGTAAAAAATTGTAAAGAACCGGTCGGTATTATTCGTTTTGTGTTAAATAAGAAATTTAGTACCTATTTAAGTAAATTTTAAACTGTACTTTGTTATTGTCAGTTTCGTTTGGACCTTGATAAAAAAAATCAACTGTATCCGCACTTCAGCCAAAACTACTGTCCCTAGTTGCCGCTGTTCTAGGGCTATTACATCCTTGACATGATAACGCAGATAGAGGTTACTATAATAATTTAACAAACAATATCATCTATTTCTAGTAGACCATTGATTTTGCCACTTTTCTACGAAACTTTAATATCCAAATCTGACAATGATAAGTCAGAAATACCTTAATAAAACATTGCTCAAAACTTAGTCGTTTACCCTAACAATCTCGTTATGAATGTCGTAGTTGAACAAACATGAAATTGATTGTAATGGCTATGAATACTGACTAACAACCCACGGCTGAATAAAAGTTAGACAAACTTCGGTCTGAAGGTCTATGCGAAGACAGGAATAGCTTAGCATTGCCTAAACTAAGAACAATGAACAAAGCATTTGTAACTTACTTTTGTTTAATGTTTTTGCTCTCTTAATATGATGGATGATACATTCAAGTCCTTCAGTTCATAAAGTTGTAGAGCACATATATCCTTACAAATAAAATATGTAAACTTGTTCTTGACTAAATAAATCTTCCTTTACATATCATTTGACCTGCGAAACAGGTAAATATTTAGCAAGTCCAAAGGTTGCGTCGTAACGACTTGAGGGACAGACAAACAAATAACACACTTAAATATTAAATTCACTTTAAGTTTTTTGAAACTTAGAAGCCCGAGGCTTCTTCCAGGAATAAGTATTGTTTATGCTCATAATCTCAGGGTTCTTCATTAGACCACTATGGGGCATTCAAACCTAAATTCAGACCAATAACATCTCGTGATGGCCTAGTTTTTCGTGATAGCAACGCTAATAAGACGATGTATCGTTAGGAAGAGACCACCTGACAGTATACTTAAACTACCCTGGATATAAATAGAAAGACAGTTTCCTATTCCAAGCTGTGGCACAGAATTAATATAAGTACTAACGTAGCTGTGGTATGTTTGTTTATCAGGTAAGACATTTGCTACCGACGCGTCGCCTTGACAGCGTAGAAGGATCCAACCTGTCTATACTTTGAATGCGCATGGGGGTCAGCCTAGCTAATTGAGCACGCTCAGGACACCGCTGACACTTTATTACAGCAGCTTCCGTCCGTATAGTTGGTGATATTGGGTGATTTAATTGCTCACCAAAGGAGTGGTACAGAGCACGGATCACTAACTACGTGGGACGGGTTGTTCCTTATTTTACTCCTGCTAATAACTTAACCCAAATGATCAAAGACCCAACTAGAATTCCTTAAGATTAAAGTGAGCACGCCTCGACTCTATGTTGTAACAGTTGAAGCATCCCTTGGGACTTCTTATCATTACCTGATACCTATACTATCATCGGTGCGTCTGGCACTTTAGGTTAGCGGAATAGAACGGCCTACGTAAGTTTCTGCACCATATCCTTGGAGGTAGCTTTGCGCCTCATCAGATTATCCTAGTGTCTCTGTCGATTATATTGCTCACGTTTTGCTGCAGAGCATAGAATGTTTCATTCCAAACTCCGTAGCTGTTGATGATAGAACACGACCATGGTTTGATAAAACTTGTGCCGAGGATTCGAAACGCAAGCTGTCCTACCAGGCCTATACTTTTGGTCAAGTTGATAGGAATTAACACGCTCGGATCTCAAGAAGATTATGAGAGAATTAAAAAAAAGGATAGTCAGAAATGAAATTCAAGAATATCAACAAAATTGGCGAGAGGATAACCAGGTTTCTCTACAGAGTCGCGCCATTTTGTCTCCCTCAAAAGCAATATAAGGCAACTTTTATCGGACACCCTTCTCACCTTTAGGAAACCGAATGACGAGCTGATCTATAAAAATATATAGATATTAATATAAAGCCAATTTACTGGCCCTTCTTTTTCAAAAGATTCTGTACTATGCGATAGGCGATGCCTTGTATGTATAAAGGCCATGCTGGCGATTTTCACGCTTATGTGCAAAACATCCGCAACGAGCTTTTGTCAGTTACTGAGTCTTTTTTCTAATAAAATCTCACATTGGGGTTAGTTAGGTTAAGACGGAGATATTGACAGGGAGGTAAAACGCCGTATCAATATAGATTGGCAGAAGTGGAGGGAGGTTACCAGCACTACACGTGACCCAAAAATGTCGCTGAAACTAAAAGGAAAATTTACAAATCTGTGATAAGACCTGTATTGATTATGGCTTGAAGTGTTGGGCTACGAAAGTGCAGGACGAAAAGAGACTCCTCTCTGCCGAGTTGCTGATGTTACGGTGGGTGTGCAGGGTTACACGATTGTACAAAGTGAGGAATGTGTATGTGAGAGAAAGTACTAAAGTGGCACTTATAAGAGATATTGAAGGTTAGGAGCAATTGACTGGCATGGTATGGTCACGTTATGAGAAGGGAGGAACAGCAGCTGACCAAAAATCATCTAATTGAAAAAAGCCTTAACATAAAAGTGGACGGATGAGGTAGGAGGTAGATAAAAACTGCGGCAATTGCGTTTAAAAAGATATAAAGGAAATAGGAGTGCATGTGGGAATGGTCCACTATAGAACGTTGTGGAAGAACAAGACATATTGCGCCGACCCCAAATAATGGGATAAGGTGAGGAGACCCCAAATAACGGGATGATGATTGGGGTTAGCTTAACCTTATCAAGTTAAATCCTACGAAAACAGAAGTCGGTTATCTGTTAAAATGGCAATCAAACTCTAATTACCTCTGACAGCCTATATATTCATAATCTTGACATCTCGAAAGAAGTCCAGTTTCCCCATCATTGCAAAGCAAAACACACTTCTAAAGAATTTGGTGTACTTAATAAAGCCAAACGATATACCGATGCAGCCCATTGGTTGATTATAACCACCTGATTGTAAGTGATCACCACTGCCCATAAACAACTGCAACACAGGGGACAAGAGCATTGCCGGCCTTTCAAGAAAACAGATGTTTTTGATTTGCTTGTTTTTTGTGTGTGTTAGTGGCCAACACTGGTGTAAGATTTTCCAAGCTATAGGCATCTAAAATAGCTTAGCGACCGCCATCTGATGATGACAGCCAGAACGAACGGCTTGACGTGCCTTCTGAAGCACGGAGAAGTTCAAGAAATGCTTGTACAACTTGTGGTCACCCATCCTAATGGGGACCAAGCGCGGGGTTGCTTTACATGCGTAAGTGGATATATTAGCCAACTGGGCCATCAAACTCCTCTTGTTTTCGACCTTTCGTGCACGTTCGTGTTGTTCTTAAAATAAACGCAATTACCGACGAATACTATCTCTAAGCACGTAAACCGTTGCCAAAAATAACATGCAAACCAGCCAATTATTTTGCTAGTTGCAACTGCAACAAACGCATATGAATAAGGTACAATTCATTCACTTTCTTATTTTTTCACTCAGCCTTTATTTTATATTTTCCATTTATTAAAAATTAAAGTACATCACTTCCTTGACACTTGGGTATCCAAAAATGTCAGAGCGACACGTGATTCATCAGAATCATCGGCATTAGCGCCAAGTAGTTATGAGTAGAACACAAGTTGAAAAGAATCACGAACGGACAAAGAAATTAAAATATATATGTCGGAAACGGACGGACGACAGCGCCATTTGTCGTCATATTTTCCTATTAATGCGAGACGCCAACGCCCCACCCGGCGTTGACAGAGTCTACGACGTAATGGGCGGACGAGTGTCGTTCAGTTCGATTGCGTCCGCCGCCAAGTGAACACGTGTAGAAACTGTCGCGTATCGCATTGTTTGTTGATTTGTGTTTTATTGAAATTGCTTCAAGTGTGGCAAGCCGGGACACATCGCGAGCAAGTGCATCGGTGGAAACGGCCAGGCAAGCAGTAGCAGCAGCCATAGTCCTGCACGCGCTGAGAGGCGCATAGATGTTTGCGTCATGCAGTCACCTTCAGGCGTACTACAGCATAACGGTAGGCAATATTGATTTTTTATAATTCTGGTGCTGAATGCTGTAGTAATTCTTGGGATTTGAAGTGGAAGCCGGCCAAATTAGACCTAATCGTAGGAAGATAGAGGCTCTAACTGCTCTACCCCCCACCCCAATCTGTGACCTAATTACGTCAATTTATCGGAGTAGCGTCATACTTTCGTCAATTCGTGAAAGATTTTTCTCGTATAATGGCTGTTGTATCGTGTAACTTCTCTTAAAGGTGATTTAGTTTGGAAGCCAGAATATGAGAGCATTCGACAAAATATTATTTCGATTTTAACCAGTGACCTCGTTTTGACTATCTTTAATCCCCAACATCAGATTGAGTTGCATACAGATGCTAGCAGTTTGGGTTTCTGACTTACAGAGTGATCTTAGAAGAGGTGGCCAAAACTTACGTTTTACGCGCAGGCGTTCTGTATCGTAGGATTCAGCGCAACGGTAGAACTAAGTGTTTGCCGTATTTACCCCGGTCATTGAGATGGTCTGTCACTAACAATTTTCACGACTCTCTTGTTCATCTTGGCGCTGACAAGACCAGTGAAAAGCTCTATGATTTTTATTGGTTTCCTGGCATGACCCAGTACGTTAGGAAGTTCGTCGACAATTGCGTCACTTGTAAAATTGCAAAGTCTCATTCAGGGAAGGTTCAAGCTGAACTTCACCCAATACCTAAAGTCTCGATCCCATGGCAAACAGTCCACATAGATGCCACCGGTAAATTAAGTGGGAAAAATTATAAAAAGGAGTATGTCTTCGTTCTTATTGATGCTTTTACAAAGTATGTCCTATTGTTTCACACGGCTAATATCGACTCTAAGTGTAGTATTCGTGCAGTAAATGGTAGCGTTGCACTTTTGGAGTACTCTTATTATTGCTAACCAAGGCAGATGCTTCGCTAGCAAAGAGTTCCGCGATTTTTAAGAAATCAAAATATCGGATTGCATTTGATAGCAACGGTCTCTTCTAGGGCTAACGGCCAGGTATAGCGTATCATGAGCGTCTTGAAGTCTATGTTAACTGCTGTAGAGACTAGCGCTGATAAAACGTGGCAGGATGCGTTAAGTGAGGTACAATTAGCAATCAACTGTACCATTAACCGCGATACGAAAACTTCTCTTCTTGAGCTGTTAATTGGTGAGGTTGACAAAACCGTTGTCCCTTATGTGTAGTGATGTTGATACAGTTGATATCGAGGAAGTTCGTAAATCGGCATCTGAGAATATTCAGAAGTGTGCGCAGTATGACAAAACCCGATTTGATTGCACCAAAGCAACCATTAATAATTTCTCTGTTGGTGATTTTGTATTATTACAAAACGAGGAACGAACTAAAAAAATCAAACTAAGTTAGATCCAAAATTCAAAGGTCCTTTTAAAGTTATTGAGCTACTGGAGGGAGATCGTTATAAGTTGAAGGCTTAGACTCTAATCGTACTTACAAGTACGCGCATGATAGGCTGAGGAACCAGTAAGTCATGTATCAGTCGAGATTGAAGCAAATGATGATAATGAAGATGAGATTCAAGCTTAATTAGCAGTGAGAACTCGAGTAAGGGGACTCTAGCGGCCGTAGTTAGTTCGACCGTACCAGTAGTTATTACGTAGTCGTAGCCCGATAGAAATCGGTGTCTCCTGGGGTTACCCAGGTAGTCCATGGGTGCGCGGTGCGCGTTTGACTCTGGCGGAGGTCGTGGTCTAGCGAGACCATTTGTGTGTTAACAGGTGTCACACGGGCGATCCACTCGATGGATATGCAAACAGATCTGATCCATGCGCTGGATGTTTCTGTTCGGCTAGAGAGCCGTGGCGTTAGATGTCTTACTCGAGAGTTATTAGTATTCAGAATTGACTGATGACTGTAGTACGTGACTCTGGTTATAGTATAGTGAAAATGTCCCATATCGTTTGATTAAGTTAGTTTGTCTAGAAATTCGATTTAAAACCTAGTTTAAAGATTTGTGGTTTCATTTGAAAAAAAAAAGAAGAGAAATAATGGTGTGGTCAGAGATGACCGAGTGGAACAGAAACTCTCGTTGTTTGTTTTTGTTTACAGTATAACACCCGAGGACGTGTGCAAGCAGGATGGCCGTGTCGGAAACGGACGGACGACAGCGCCATCTGTCGTCATATTTTCCTATTAATGCGAGACGCCAACGCCCCACCCGGCGTTGACAGAGTCTACGACGTAATGGGCGGACGAGTGTCGTTCAGTTCGATTGCGTCCGCCGCCAAGTGAACACGTGTAGAAACTGTCGCGTATCGCATTGTTTGTTGATTTGTGTTTTATTGAAATTATTCATAGTGTTCGTGAAGTAAATACTTACATTGTTTTAAATCAACGTTTGTTTCAATTACCAACACTTCCCGGTATAACGCCCGCTCCTGAACGATAAAGATGGCTGAGCTCGGACCACCCTCTCCGTCATATATAATGTCCCGGTCGCGTCAACTTTACCGATGAGTTTCCCATCCCGCCTGTTCCAACCAGCGAAGCTGTGAGAAATCAAGGTTGACACTAAGCAGGTCTTAGTGTCAACCTTGATTTCTCACAGCTTCGCTGGTGGTCACAGCCCGGGTGGAAGGTGCAACGGTGTCGAGACGCGCCTACCCTAGCGGGTAGAAAAGAAGGCCGAAAGGTCGCGCCGCAGGCCGCTCCGAACCTTCTCGATAATGAAGTCACCGAGAGCGAGCCGAGCCGTGGCCACCGCGCCGGGCTGTGGCGCAAGAGTAGCACACAGCCCGGGCTAAAACGGCAACGGCGTTTTACACCGGGGGATTTTTAGTTGGTTCGAGGACACTGATAACGTGAGGCATGACATCCACATGAGAGCAGGCCTCCCGTGGCAGAGTGGATGATGCGAAGGCATTTTTCCACATGTATCAAAAAATTACCGGCCATTACTATAAAAACGGCAAAAACTCATGTCTGTTATATAGAAGCTCACCTTAAATACCTATTTGTTTTATTTTAATGTAATTATGTATGTTTTAAATGAATATATAACTAAACATTCTGTGAATATATCAAGCGTCTACCTATTGCCGTTATCAATATCGAGCAAAAACGAGAAAAGAAATCACGTTTGTTGTATGGGAGCCCCCTGAAATATTTATTTTGAATTTGAATTTGAATTTATAAAATGTGATCTCTTGGGCTCGATATTGTTGGATAATATTGCCGTGTCTTGGGGCACTGACCAACCAACGCACCTCACTCATTTGTGAGATACAAAGTGAGATACTATATAATGTTTCATTTACAAACTTACCTTATCGGCACTAATTAAGTACACTACACTTTTCCACTAGTTGTCTCTCTTACTGCTTATTTACTACACCTACAAAACTAAGCACTTATATTAAAATTTAGCTTACAGTAAAATTTATGACACTGAGATAAGCCACAGACCTCACCACAGACAAAGATTAATCATAGAGATAAAATAATCCTGAGGATTAATACAACCTTTTCAGTCATGAACATTCTAAAGATTTTTTATTTATTATTAACTTTCGCCCGCAGAATAGTACTCTTTAATTACTATATAGTACTCGGGAATAGTACTCTTTTCCGGGATGAAAATCTATGTCCTTCTCCGTACTCCAGAGAACTTGTATGCAAAATTTTAATGATGATAGGTTTAGTAGTTATAGCGTGAAAGCGCAAAAAACAAAGAAACTCACTTTCGCATTTATAATATTAGTAAGGATAAGGATTACTACTATATATATATATACCTTATAATAAGAAGTTCTTAACCTTTTTGTCAAAATGCTTTCCAATATCCATTTCAAGATTTCATCATCATCATCATTATAAGATTTCTAGAGTTATTATCTCGTTATTATAATGCTATTTGATTTCGATATTTTGCATCCATGGATATAAGATTATACGAATATAAGGAAATAAAACCAAATTACTATTTTATTATTATTTATTTTACATACTTTACCTCAACAACATTATTTATTACTGATTAATGGTCAAAACAGTCCCATTACACAAACAACAAATAAATAACTACACTAATTGAAGCACTACCACCTTTTTATGGTTCCGTACAACCGTGCAATACCCTTATTATAGGATCACTCGTCTGTCTGTCCGTATGTCATAGCCTATTTGTTCCAAATCTATTGGACCAATTACATAAGTTGATATTTGGCACTCTTATAGATTTATAAGACTCAAAACAAACATATTACGAAAATAAATACATTTTAAGTTTAAGGGTACTTTGAGGGGTCACAAATTAGATTATTTAAAAAAATACCATTACACATTAAATGCGGAGATATATTTTTTATAATTTTTATTTTATATTTTTAAAGTTATTTAGCAAAATAGATGAAAAATTGCCATTCCCTCTACATTATGTCCGAAACCACCGAAAATTATGCAAAAAATACATATTTTTGCTTTTTACTTATAGGAAACCTTTATAGTACGGAACCCTCTCCATGCAAGTTCGACTCGCACTTGTCCGTTTTTGTTCATCAATTAAAGCACTTTTACTAAATCACACCCAGATTTAATAAAAATATAATAAAAATCTAGGCATTTTATAAAAACACCCGTAAATCCTTTCGATAATTACTTATGAGATTAACTTAATAGAAACTAATAATTTAGAATATTAAATGCTATGTTTTTTCTGTTGGCAAATTAATGGGCTTTCTTCTGTGCAAAGTTACTTCATAGCCGTCGACCGCCTTCATCATGATGGCCAGCTTCTCTCTGATGTGGGGGATGGAAGAGGCTTCCTGCTGCCCGACTACTCTGTAGCTACGAAGAATAGTAGACAGCGCAGTTTTTATCGACATGAGAGCATATTTATAACCTGAGGAAAACATGAATATCAAAGATACAAATAATACTGCAATACAAGTAAGAAATAAAAGGTACTTAGCACTAATTGTGCTATAGAACCAGAGAAAAAATTACTTGTTGGTCCATCTACAGAAATCTATACAAATATTACAAAAAGGAATAAACTCAAAAACTACAGAACCTTTTGAAAATTTATTATGCATTATCCAGATATCTTAAGAGTCGGCAACACATCAGCACTAGGGCATGAATATCGGAATCTCGGAATATCATAACATCGGAATCTCGGACCATATTTACGATTAATTCCGATATTACAATTCCGATACTGAGTCATTTAATATCGCATAATATCGTAATTAAATTATTTGCTATATTATGCTTTAAAACGATATAATCGCATGAATTGTCAAACGTTAACAACATTCTGTGTAGTAAACCTACAAAAAAATTATTTTACTTCAATTTAAGTTATTTATTCAGGTTATTTAATCAAAACGTATGTAATAATCATATTTTTATTTCCTGTAAAGTATGATAAATTGTTATTTCTTCCAGTAGTATTATTCATGCACACTGTTTAACAATAAACGCTCTAAATCATAAAAAACCATGTTCATTATATCAAAATATTCTAACTTTTAACTAACAGAACAAAGAACAGACCGTCTCTGACATTGGCTGTGCAAGTATAAACACGTTTCTTCCAGCCTCGCCGCGCCGACCGGTCACATAAACGCCCCGCATGCCTCTTGTATAGACAGACTGCCTTATGCCTTATTCCATTTTAATTATAAAAACATTTGGGTAAAATGATTATTAAAGGATAATTATCAAAAATTTTACTTCTTTTATTGTTCTCAATCAAACCTTTGACGAATATGTGTAGTTAATAAAGAATATAAGCACTTTTAATAATTCCGATATTAACATCGGAATTTCGATATTAGACTGTAATATCGGAAATCAGTATCGGAATTGAAAACCGTCCGATATTACATGCCCTAATCAGCACCTCCTCTAGAGTTGCAGATGTCCATGGGTGACGGTGACCACTTTCCATCAGGTGAATCGCCTCCTCGTTTGCCATCAAATACACATAAAAAAAATGCACTTCTAAAGTTGTCCTATTGAGTAAAAATAAAATGCTCCGCTAGTAAAGATATTTTAAAATAAAATAAATAAATAATTTCGTAACAAATTGCACTCTCTATATAAATTAATAATTTTTAACGTATTTTTAAACTTAATTAAAATAATTCTTTACTATTTTTGAATATTATACAAGATCATTCACTGATCCTTATTCTTTTTTTTTTGTATGTTGTAGGACGGCAAACGAGCCAGCGGGCACCTGATGGTAAGTGATCACCGCTGCCCATGGACAACTGCAACACCGGGGTGTGACAGGTTGCGTTGCCGGCCTTTCAAGGAGTTGGGAGAAGGAAATGGGGAGGGGAGGGGGAAGGATGGACCTCCGGCTCTCTCACTCACCGAACGAAGCCTAAAAGCGAAGCCCATTCATGCTACTAGCAATTCATTTTGCCGGTAGCGTGGCTCTACCACGACGAAAAATATTCTAAATATCAATAAAAAAAAACAGAGAAATTCTATATAAACATTGTGTGATTAAACAGATAAAATTTCATAAATATTAATACACGACATTAATACACGAAAAAAATGTACAGTCATCTCATCCATTTAGAACAAGTTCCATTAAAACCCGTTAACTCACGTTTTACGGTGATATAAAAACAATTGTTACACTTCTTTATTTACTTACAGAAAGAGATTATACTTGTTTCAGAAAAATATTTAACAAATTAAGTGTGTTATAAAAGTCAATCTCCCAATGGAGCATCAACAGATTTTTATATGATACAGAACGGAAAGAAAAAAATCATTTTTAATATGGCGTTATTTTTTTAACATGTACGTACCTGAATTAATGAGTAAAAAAAAGCAAACAAGCACAATCAACATAACCAAGAAAATGTATACGAAGGATTTGATTGAACTCACCAACGCAATTTCTGGGGCCACTGCTAAAAGGCATGAAATTGCAAGGATGCGCCAGATTTAACCTCTCTGGGTGAAACCTATCGGGATCGAACATTTCCGCATCCGGTCCCCAATATTTGGGGTCCCTGTGTACCCCCCAGATAGAGAGCACCACTCCAGAGCCAGCTGGGAGGACATGTCCTGATGCTGGAAATATTAAACATTTGAAATGTCATAGATTATGTATAAAAAAAGGCTTTAACCTAACGACATATCGACTAATGACATTCATATATTCATTGTATGAATAAGTTTGCCATCCTTTGGAAGGTCACGGCAAAGAAATACTCTTCACAAGGCAGGTAGCTATGTTCAAAAATGAAAAAGAAAGAAAGAACGGGTAAAATGTAAAAAAAAATTATACCTTTAAACGTGCAATTGTTGTATACTTATTATTATCTCGGAAATGGCTCTAACGATTTCGCTGAAATTTGGTATATGGGGGTTTTCGGGGGTAAACAATCGATCTAGATTAGTCTTATGTTTGGGAAAACGCGTGTTTTCGAGTTTTCATGCGTTTTTCTTTCCACGCAGAACATGGTCGCTAATTTCGTCCTGCCGGCCACTGTACGTCTGGTCCAGCGGGTTAAGACGCGGACGGCAAGAAACGAGTGTTACGGGTTCGAATCCCTCTCGGTGACTTACTTTTGTTTTTTTTTATATGTTCAAGTTTATATATAATTTTTTTAATATTTATTGTTTTTAGACAAGTTTAAAAAATGTAGTTAATGTTTGAAATAATAATATATATTTCTCATAAATATAGATTATATAAATACATATTACAATATATAGTAATAACCGAGCGAAGCTCGGTCGCCCAGGTACTATTATACTTTATACTTGACTTTTATTAATATTACAAGAGTTATACAATATGTTTTTTCTTTGCTATCCACATCCATTTTCATTAACAGAATTAAACAAGGTTCGCCGATGCCAAACACGTCAAGAAGGACATCAATCAATCTTTCTTATCTCAATTTTAGACTAGAAAGTGATAATATTGAGTAGGTACCACGTAGGTACCATAGATATAAGATAATCTATGGTACATATGTACTGAACCAAATAAATCAAGTGTCATTCCACTACCACCGTGTAATTTATGAAGAATATTTTGAATGATAATATTAATAATATATACATAGCACAGTAGTTTAAACATTTTTTATATATAATTTAGACTAGTTTCAAGTCTAGTTTAATTTTATAAAATACGTATAAAAATAATAAAAAAATAGAAATGTTTTTACATACGCAATTTGGTGTCTGCCTGAACTTTTCTTATGATGAACGGCACTGGAGGGAACAGACGGAGAGATTCTTTGACCACCATTTCGAGGTATTTCAATTTCATCAAATCTTCGTTAATTAGAGGCCTGTCTGAATCGCCGAAAGTCTCATATAACCTAAAAGAAACAGAGGTACCTATTTGAAAATGGAGGAAAAAATGTAAGGGGTTTCCTCGATGTGATGCCTTGAAGCCCAGGGTTCGTTGTTATGACAGTATTCTTGTGTATATGTGTAATAAAACCTGATGCCAACGCCTTCTTGAGAAGATTAACTGGAACTAACTTCTTTCGTTCAAGCTTGAGCCTCATCCCTGAATACTTACTCCTTGCATAAAAAATATGTATAAATTCTCTACGTCAAAATTCTCTATGCAAAAATTCACTACGTAATATACCTATACAAAAAAAAAAAACAACGGGTCACAACAATCCGGGAGTGCCAGCAGAAGTGAAAACTCGCCTTTGCGGCGGTCTCAGGTCTCTATCTAACGAATTTTCTATCAGGACACGTGTCCTGACGTGAATTTAACATTTTTTACCCATCCCAAAAAGTGCACAACGCTGCTAAAGAAGTTGTCACTTCAAAAATTTGATCTAAGTCTTTATATTGAAATAAACTTTGGTTGAAGTTGAGGATACACGATTACTTAAAAGAAGGTATATTACATAACATGTAGAATAAGATAATACTCGTACGTATACGTAAACGGAAATTCTAGAGATTCTTATCTGCCATTCACAAATCCCCAACATAACAATTTAATGAGGTAATGGGAACGGTTACGGAACGTATTTTTCTATAATTTGAAGATAAATTACCGAGCCCAGAAGAACTACAATAATCGTAAATTAAACGGATTATAAATGTAAGTAAACGTATCAAGCTTATTTAACAACGAAGAGAAAATTCTCTATGTAAGATATTTTTTTACTATTCAAGGCAAAAACATCTTACTTTTATTTTAAAAACCTACTAGGCCATTTTCAAAGAGTATGATTAAGGAACTCTTTGAGAATGCCTCTGTGACCGCTCCGCGAAAGTACTAGACATCTGTAATTTTGCGGCAACGGTGTTTCGATTTTCATTATACAAAGCAATAAAGCAATTATTTTTTGGATCCATTCTCCATGCTCCATTTAATAGTTTGCTTATAAAAGAGATCCGCCGCAAAAAAAGTTTTAAAACCACTGTAATATGCTGAAGTTTATGGCTTATGATTGAGTATGGTTTATAATTGAACTGAGATCAGTCAAGTCTGTCTGTAGAATTATGTAATTAAGTTTCTTAATAATAAACCAATCGTATCTAAATCCTTGATTCATTTTTTATCATACTTTGAAAAAAGATAAATTGACTTGATTAGGTACGAATAACAATAAGTAGGTACTTCCTTCCATTCATACCAAAGATATATATAACTTCTATACAGGAGAAATAGAAACCATAATTTTAAGCCAAGAAAATTCAATGAAATATGCTCTTATATGCAGCAAAAAATATTAGTATAAGTTTATAAAGGATTTTAGCTTATTTTCGTATGTATATTCCATAGATTTATCATTAAAAAGTTGATGACAATAACCGCTATCTTAATTTATTGTAGCTGTATGAAAATATTATCGATAGTCCCTCTTATAATAATATATTGAATCTCTTCGATTCATACCCATTGATTACGTCTCCAGTAAACTCGATTGACAGCATAGCATCAAATTATTAAATTTAAAGTATACAGGCTGTCTGGTAAATCACGTTACATATTGAAAGGGGGGACTCGATTCTTATTTAAAATATATAAAAAAGTAGGGGCTTAAAAGTTGACCAAATTATCCAATAAAAGCTGGAATCCTCCATCTAGCTGGAAGCGCGTAACTAGCGCGAGGTTTCCAAACATTCCGAGACATTGCGGCCTAATTTGTTTTTTTTTTTGTAATAAATAAATATTTTGTTGGTTTTATATTTTTACTAGCTTTCGCCCGCGGCTCCGCCCACGTCAATGTCGATCCCTCGGGAATAGTACTTTTTCCCGGGATAAAAGGTAGCCTATGTCCTTCTCCGCACTCCAGAGAACTTGTATGCAAAATTTCATGATGATCGGTTCAGTAGTTACGGCGTAAAAGCGTAACAAACAAACAAATAAACAAACAAACTCACTCTCGCATTTATAATATTAGTAAGGACACGTTTTGTGTCATCATTATTTATTGTTCTTACGTGACACGTGATTTACCAGTAAGCCTGGGTCAGCCTGTATACATAATTATGTAATTTTGGGATGTGTACTGCAGTGTAGGTTTGTCATATGATCTATGTTAAGTTATTATAATATTGTCTTAACTTACTCTTCATACACTTTGTCCTGGACGTGAGGATACATGGCAAGAAGTTTCAGCGTGTACCCTATCGCAACAGCTGATGTGTCGGTACCAGCTATCGTTAGGGTCAGCACTTCCTCCCTCAATTCAACGTCGGTGAACCCTTTCTGTCCCCCAGAAAGAGTTATCAGATGATCGAGGAAAGATTTCATTTTGTAATTTCCCAAATCTGTAAAAAGTTACAAGCACTTTATCACACGGAACAGCACGGAATAGTCAAGATATTTAAAATATAAAAAAATGGTTAGTTCTTTAGGTAAGATGGAGCCTTATGATCATTTGCTTTTTATGACAATCTTGCGAGATGGCATACAGGTCATGGCTAATTCAGGTAGTAACAGTAATTAAAAGCTCTATTTATTCCTTATTACTCGAGTGCAAAATCTTAATCTACGTACATACTCGTCTATACTTACGTACATCAGTAGCAACTTAACTATCATCTTACTCTTACATGGCTTTAATTAGTGCTAATAATACTAAATTAATATAATAATATAAATTAATTCAGGTGTTCGTTTACGGAAGTTAAAATTTTATAATTCAAAGTTAAAATTGTTTGTTTTTCGTGTGTGTAAATGGCCAACACTGTCAGATTTTACGAGCTGCCTAAAGATATCTCCCATAGCTTTACGACTGCCATCAATGATGACAGCCGGGACCAACGCTTTGACGTGCCTTCCGAAGCACGAAAGGAAATATACATAATATTAATTATTTGAACTTTGAATGAGGCTCTCATCAAAGTCAAATAATTAATATAATGTAGGTATATTTAATTATTTGAACTTTGAATGAGGAGCCCGATGACCCAGTGGTTAGCATTATTAGCGCTTACGCAGATTAAGTAACCCCGGGCGCAGTCCCCACTGGGATGGGTGACTGCTGACTAATCCAAATAAACAAACAATATTTAATTATTTTAAGGGAATATTTTAACATGTAGGCACAATTTTCGATAGTACAAATATTGATATAGTGTTCTAAATTCAATATCAGGATGTTACTCGAATCCTTTAAAAAGCTTTTTGACTTACCATATTCATTGTCTACTTCAGATTTATTATTAGCTTCAGTCTTTATCTCCTTCCTCTTTGTTCTTATGACCTTTAAAAAAAAACAAATTGTTTACTCATATTTTTATAACGCATCGCTAATTAAAGTATTTTTAAACGTCATTCGTTTTATAATGGTCGGTTGAAGTTCTTGGAAGACCTTTATAAAGTCATCAATGTGGCACATAATGTCGCCAATTACTGGTCAAAGCATAATAAAAGAATCCTTATAAACTCGACTAGCAAAAAGTGTAAAGTTTGTTCAATTACTATATGCAATAAGTAAAGAAAACCCTGTCTAATCCATGAAGGGGTGATTCAACCCATCGATATGAACAACTTTTCCTAATGGACCAATGCTGAGAACTCAACGTTTTTATGACGGACGGTCAAAAAAATCGTTGACTCTAAAAACACCGGGCGGCCGCACATTTTTGAAAAAGTCATTATTTTTTAGTTTACAGCTTTGATGTTATAGGAAAAGTTGTTCATATCAATGGGCTGAAATACGCCTTCAACGATCAGACAGGGTTTCATCATATTGTATAACTGAACAAAATCTTTAAGAACATGTCCACAAAATTCTACAAGAAGTCCCGCGCGATTTCTTTTTTTCTGTCTATTTGCCAATATTGATGAATCTCTGAATACACTGAGGATTTTCAGAGATTAATCAATATAATTAATTTGATGGATTTAACAAGAACACATATAAGAAATACTCGTTCAAAACCAGAGAGGGAAACGCCTATTTATTTAAGTTGATCTCATAGTTAAAGTCACACACCTTTCGTTATTATGTTATTTTGCATAGGCTTCAGAACTAAAGAACTATTTTTTCCTGTTGTTTATTTTTTCTTTACTGAATTTATTTATTATACTATATTATTTAATATAACTTTATTTTTATTCAAAGATAAAGAAAATAAATCATCCTATCTTAGTAAACTAAATTAGTCTAGAATAAGTCAGCACTTTTCAATATTTCACACCTGATAATGTAGCGAGAATAGCTATAGCGGAAGCAGATTTTATTAAGAAGAAGCATCTATTACGTCTTGTATAACAAAATCATCCCTAAAAAGTTTCATATGGTGTACATTACGGCATCGAGACGTGTACACACACGCAGAACAAAGAAAATAAATTAGAAGCATTCGACATGTGTTGCTGGAGAAGGACTGATTAGTTAACGGATACTTTAAAGAATAGGAGAGGTAATATACTGGGACACTAGGTACGCCACAATGGAAGGGAAAAGGGGGAGAGGAAAACCCATGCAAAGGTACATAAAACAAAAAAACAAAAAATGGGGAGCGTTTTCGTAGCAAGTAGTCAAAAACCTAGGGGGGAATAGAGAGAGATGGAATGAGCTTCGCTCTTTAACTTTGGAGATCGTTAGTTTTTCCGAAAATAGTAATTATCACCTCGTCAGTGAAATTATGCATCATGTTCAGGCACTGCTCATGGAGCTGGGACCTCGGGAACAGCTTGTAAATCCAGTCGGGCTGCAGCCACAGGTGGAAGATCCGCTGGCAGACCAGGCCCAGGAGGGTGTTCATGGACGTCAGGAATGGGGAGTTTGAGTTCGACTGCGCGTTTATTTTCACTCCCATTGCCGTTTCTACATAACAAAAAGAAAACAATTTTCAAATTTTATATTATTGATTATGAACTTCAATTTATGAAAAAAATATAATATTTATTGACTAAATATTTTTTTTTACTAAATTTTGAAGTAGGCATTTGTGTCCCATCTCACCTGATGGTAAGTGACGATGAAGACGAGTGTTGCGACTTTCTGGAAGAGTTACTGCATTCTCCAATCAACCCCAGAATCACAGCAAGGAAAAACAGTAAACACTAACCTGGATCCACTGGCGGACAGGACTCGGAAGGAATCGCCTGCGACGGGACTTCGGGTCGACCGGCTGGCAATCTTCTGGTTTGAACTGTGTTATTCCTCACTGCCTACACTAGTGGTACACCATCACACACACGCGATGAAGATTTAGGGTTGTTTTCGGCCAGCAAAGCTCTTAGGAGTCGTTATTTTTGGAAATTATATCAGCGCACGAGCGCGCTCAACTCGACTCGATCGCCATCTTTTTTCGACTCTTCGCGGCGACCAATCACAGGCCGTCATGGCGAAAGGAAGTATGTATGGGGGAACGGAAGCAGATATAGACAGGTAATTTTATTAGGGTTTTAAAGTTAATGCTTACACAACGAGGATGTTACATGCCTATCCAAGAGATACCCATTTATTCTATTTTTGAATGTCCCGGGTCTGTACTTGTCAGGGAATATAGACGCAGGCAGTTCATTCCACGCCTTAGATACTCGAACCAAAAAATAATGATTTATATTATTTCTTAAAGCTGTAAGGAGGAAACCCTGTAGGGTTTCTTTAATAACTTAAAAATAAATAATAATAAAGTAAACTTAATTACATACTAAATATTACGTAATTAAGTCTATTAAACAAGCTATTAAAACAAAAAGCTATTAAACTAAATAGGTACATTCGCAAATGCGAATGGACACCTATTTTGTTTGATAGCAATAAAAATACAAGGTGGAAAACAGTCGACCCATTTGGCAACCTCCCATCAGCCTCGAGTATCCTACTGACACTGTCCTCAATATGTACTTGAAAGTTAACTAAACTAGTGGTTCTGCGATAACAGTAGACCTCGCGAGCCCTTACAATCAAAACATCCACATTTGCCCTCCAGTGCTCTAAAATATATGTGTTACTGATATGCTAATTGACTAAAGGATGATTTCCTTCAGTTACTATTTCCCAATCCCCGCTGCTCTTAATTGGGTACCAGAGGAAACGGAAAAAACCTACATTCCCCTTACCAGAAGACCCGACCAGATCCTTTTTTAAGAGGAAACACTAAGCAAGAGAGAATTGAAAAATAGATATTTATAATATCTATTGCTGTCGCGCCGCGTGCCCAAACAAACCCCGCAGAGTTCGATAGAGATAACTGCAGCTCGGCCGGAAAATACCTATAAAAAGTACACAAAATTAACGCTTCGTAGTCCTCTGATTTCTTCTCTAAAACTTAACTGATTTAATTTATTTTTACATTAAAAATTTCAAATAAGCTATGACTGTGTTTCTGCGTTTATTTTTCTTATATAATTGCCCAAATTTGTTTTCTTGATGTTTGAACACAACGGAAATTCGTACCAATTTTTAATGTTTTTGAAGATTCATATCTCTTTAAATAATTCAATTATGAAAAAAAATTTACATATGGATTTTTTTTGTAAAAAATCATTACTCTATTGGTACTATCCGGCGAGGAATCAGGGGACTACTCTTGTTTGGAAACTTGGAGTGATCCTCTTCAAGATCGGAAATATCGAAATAGCGAACTTGGCATGGGTGAATGGGAGGCAAAGTTTAAGTACCCGGTTTCATAGTAGTTATGTTACCAATTGGTCAAAATTTTAATAGGACTCTAATTTTCAACTATTATGGCAGACAAACATGCGAACTTTGCGTTAAGAAGTGGCCGGCATCTATAAACCCCGGGTTCAAGTCAAAGGATAGCATGTTTTATTTATTTTTAATTTTTATTTAAAGTTTATTCAGTGTTTTCAATTATAAAAGTAATACGCAGTATCATGCTTTAAGCCAAAAAATATTTTTCATATTTTGATTTTTGTTCCTTAGGTAAAGTTGTTCAATTTTACTCCCTCTCCCACTTCACGTACTTCAACTTCTTTCATAAATATACAGAAAATCGATTTCAGACAACTTTTGGGCAAATTACCGACTATAAACACGTTCAAGTTTATCGTATAAAAAAGTTGTTCAGACAAAAAAGTTGCGTCTTGATGAGAATAACAAAAAACTCTAATGACATTTTTGATTTTTTTTCCAAATAGTTGTGCTATGAGTTTTGTTAAGTTTCGGACCACCATATAGCCGCCATTTTTTAAAATTTCGAAAAACTGGCTCGACATAAAAATTCTATATAATTACCGAACCTGCTCACAAAATTTCATGAGAATCGGTTGAGAAATGCGACCTGTAGGCGAGAACAGACAGACAGACAGACAGACGGACAAAAGAATTTTGGGCCAGTGGAAACTGAGACGCTTCGCTCGCTTCGCTCGCTCGGTCAATGAGCACCATACAACGATCTATACTAAGCAATCAGTTAATAATATAACATAGTATGAGGTGTACTGAAGGAAATTAAGAAAAATAGTTCTTAGGAAGAGTACTGTATGACATCACCTAATTTATAAAAATTACTAGGTACCTTGTTAAGGCAGACTTGGCAGACTTGTGATGTCTTAAACAGAAATTAAAATTCTTCAGGAAGGAAGTTATTACTGCTCGCGTGAGTAATTATAAGTAACATGAAGTAATTACTTTAAATAGACAGGTATTTATTTAAAAAGATATCGTATCTATCTAACATATGTGATATATGGAATGGGATATTTTAATCCAAAACTTCCTAAAAATCACAAACTCCCATTATCTGAACGGTGCAAATAGTTAAAAAACAGTCCATGTTTTGGCTAGCTTTGGTTTAGTATCAGAATATTAAGTATCAAAATATAAAAAAAAAATAACAGTAATTTTATTTTAACACTATTGGCGTTAACGTTTACACATTACTGTAACAACAAAGTTTAATGATACGTTATATTTTTTATTCTTGTGAGGTAAGACGATCTTACGAAACAATTAAAAGTAATTGTTATCGTCGCCTATGGTCACCTACAACATCAGAGTGGCCTCTTAAATTGGCATTTAGCCTAACTATCTTTTGAAGGAACCCAGGTCAAGATTCGTAAACAAACAGTGGAAGAAACCTTGTTCCACAAGTTTTACAAAGAAAATCGATGGGCGGGATCGAAATATCGTTTGGCTCTACCAACGTTTTAGAAGTTCATCTTTATGTTCAAAATGTACGACCATTTTCATAGTAATTCCAGGTTAAAAATAATTTTAACCTGGAATGACTATGAAACTGGATTAATAGATTTTGGGATTTCTATAAAAGTATATCATAAACCATAGTTAGATACGCGTTTGTAACATCTGATGTTTTTCATAACGTCAGTCATTTATTTTTTGTCTTACTGTTCACGTACCATACATTATCCTATTATAGGACAGACAAACAACATGGAAACATGATAAACGCAAGATTTTTATTAACCTGTCATGTTGTACGTGCCTACGGGTAACAAAGTGCAGCGACTAAATGTAATAAATGTCGACCCGTTTCCTAAAAGTATAAATGGAGACTATTTTCCTTATTTACTTTTATCACTCAACGTGTCGAAAGCGGCAAAGCCTGACAATTCCATGCAATAAAATATATTAAACAAAAATCGACCCCTGATAACCTAAGAATACAAAAAAGTAGAAAATATTTTTTACTTAGTTGAAAGCACATAGTATTAAAGGACAGTCAACGAAATTATTGATACTTAAATACCTATTTACAATTTATATCAGTTATTTTTGGAGTCGGAGCCGGCCGGCCAAGATAACAAGGACCGTTTAATCGCGCCTTCACAACAAACCTTCGGACAACACGAGGCAAAATTAAGGTTATTTTTACTCTGGCTGGCATCTTTCTTATAGCGGCACCAGAAATACACATTCTGTAAAAATTTCAATACTTTGCCTATCACGGTTCAATAGATAGAGCGCTATATCGGACGGCCAGACAAAAATCGGAAGCTTATTCGGGTGCCATTTTTACCCTTTGGGTACGGAACTCTAAAAATCTGGTGTCACTAAGTTAACTAAGATTATTTCACTTTATTTTGAACGAGACATAGGTTCAAATATCAGGTATTTTCACAAGACGTAGGCATAAATATCAGTTATTTCACGAGACGTAGGCTCAAATATCAGTTATTTTGAACGAGACAGGCTCGAAAATCAATCAACTTGAGTGTTATTCTGAACGAGACACAAGCTAAAAAATCAGTTATTTTGAACGACACAAGGCTTAAAAATCAGTCAACTATAGTGTTATTTCGGACGGGAGACTGTTCGAAAACGCATAATTTTTGTATGGATAAATCGCTCGTCTTGTGAAGTCACTTTTTCAAAAACACCACCCAGAACTACTGGGAAAGATCATTTGAACTAAGAAGATACTTATTGAACTGAAGTAGGAAGAGATAAGTTACTATATAAAATATATTTTTCTTACCACACACAGAGTCGAGGGTGTAAGTGCTGAGGAACGGCCACAGACTAACTGGCCCCTTGTCGCAAACATCCCCAAGCTTCTGCTTCAACACCTGGGCCTGCTCAGAGAACACTTCCACGAAGTTCTCTACTATCTTGGGACTGAATGCGGGGATCAGGATTTTACGGCGCCTTCTCCATATAGAAACTGTTGGCAAAATATACCTTTATGTGTGAAGACATAATATAGTTTGTATGAAACAACGCTTGCAACAAATATAGGTAATGTTGCGTAAACGAAAACATCATTTCGCAGAAGGAATCGCTCAACAATTTTAATGAGTCTCTCGGAGCGGGAAGCAATTGGATGAGTATCTACTATTGTATCCAGCAAACGATATTCAGTCTTATTATGTAGGTACTTACTAGCTGACTACCGCCTTTTTTTTAATCCACCCTGGATTAACTTAATACATAGATACATACAATAGTAGACTGTGCCGCAAGGGCGTAACATAATACTTTTTGGTGGGGGCAATATTTTGAATCCCAGAGCGGAAAGAAGGAGTCTAGCATAGATCCCGAGTGAAGCCAGGTATTCAGAGTATGTTGCTCGAAGTAAAAGTATTTTGTTAGTCCCAAGAAGACAAATTATGCTTTTCATCTCCCTCTATGAGAAAAATAAATATAATGTGTTTTTATTCCAACGAGACTAAGAAAAAATTTTTACGTCCTTCGGGAATAAAGACGTACTTAAGACCCTGGGCGTCAAGCATCCGTTCTTTGATTTTTAAATAGATGAGATGTAAAATATTAAAGAATATTAATTACGAGGGTCGTGCTCCTGTAGTGGAGACTAAAAAGGACCTGATGATGATGATGATGAATTACACACTTGTTCGCATCAATCGTAAGTTGGGCATTAAAAGCAGACTTCAGTGCTGTGATTGTGTACTTTTTTCTAGTAATATAGTAATATGTCAATAAAAACTAGTACAAACAAATGAGATGTATGACGCCGGCTGGACTGGTACAAATATTTTGTTTACTCACGCATACCATAAACCCTATTTTCAATGTTCTGGTATGTACTATATCAAGGTCTCCTTACATAATTTGTTTACTCTTAAATGTCTAAATGTATGTTATTTATCTAGTCAACATTGAGCAACATCTGTTTGTAAGTATAATATATTACTATACGTCTTTGTGGTGTTATGTTTGTTTATCACATTAAACAGACGTTTCTACAAAAAACAAATTAGTTAAGAATAGATTTTTCAAAGAAAATTAAACCACGACTGCTTTGCCAAAAAATATAGCCATAGCCAATGTCACAAGGTAGGGTAAGAATTCTAAGAATACCTTAACGGATTGGGACGTTCCCAGTCATTGTGGCATTTAATCGTGGTGGAATCAAGAAAGTCACTTGATAATATATTTAGATACATAAATAAATGTTACTTATGTAAAAATGTACCTCAGAACATCTTAAATGTTTACATATTCGTAAATAAATTATCCTATTACTAGCTTTCACCCGTAGCTCCGCGTCAATGTCGATCCCTCGGTAACAGTAGTTTTCCCGGGATAAAATGTATCCCTATGATCTACGTACCCCAGACAACGGGTATGCAAAATTTCATGGTGATCGGTTCAGTACATAGGGCGTGAAGGCTTAACAAACAAATTCACTTTCGCATTTATTAGTTAGCATTCTAGTGTACAACTGCATGGCCACAAATAAGGAAACTCTACCTCGTAAGGAAAAATACGTGGTAGTATGTACATACGTATATACAGCGTGATTTTGAACCCCCTAGCTATATTGAAATCTGAGAATCAGAATCCCTAATGGAATACAGAATTATAAGAAAAAAGGTGAAATACGAAAAAATAAATTTAACCTTTCATAGAAATTCGTCCAGCTGATCGGCGACTTTGTATGGAAAACCTAATTTCCTTTTTTGTTTTTTACCTTTTTTTCTTGCAATTCTGTGTTCCATTAGGGATTCTGATACCCAGATTTCAATATAGCTAGGAGGTTAAAAATCACTTTTTTTTTATTAATTATTGAAGTAGGCATTTGTCTCCCATCTCACCTGATGGTACGTGACGATGAAGACGAGGATGTTACATGCCTATTCAAGAGATACCCATTTATTCTACCTTTGAATGTCCCGGGATTGTACTTGTCTGGGAATATAAACGCAGGCAATTCATATATTGTATATATATCCTTTTTTGGGAAGTACTGTAAAAAAACTTTTAGATTTCTCTGCGTCGGCTTTTAAGGTAATATAAATTGTGTATAATTAAAATGACGTTTAATTATTTTAAAAATAATAATATGCAGCGTGTAACATAACCTTCGACGTTCCCATAGAGGGGTGACTGCTTGAAACTCATTTTTTTTTACTTTTTCATACTAATTGCCTGACCGGCCGAACACTGTTGAATGAAAACGTAATTTTTTTAACTATTCAGCATTTATCCCATAGGAAAAGTTGTTCATTTTGAAGGGCTGAGACACCCCTTCAAGGGAACTTCGGAGGTTATGTTAAACGCTGTATAGTTACATTTATAATATATCTTATATCTTATATGTAGCTATTTTGACTCGAAAAAAAGAAGAAAACAATAGTATTAACCTATCAAGCACGAAAAACGCAGACTCAATGGATTTTCTATTGTTATGCGAGGCGATCGGGCCGCTTGGTAGTTGAGAAGTCAACACTTCGTCACCTTTGTTAACGTGTTAAAAGCTCATTATTAAAAAGCTTAAAATCATGGAAAAAAAGTAAATACATTCCGACATAAATTTGAAAAAAAATTGCGCTTCATACTTCTATGCATTCCGATGATTGTTTCTAGACAATAAGCATGACACTAAGCGACACATGGCTCATGGTCAACAAGTTTATAAAATATATCCGATCACAAAAAGTTCTTTTGCTAAAAATCCATAAACACTACGGAGGAAAGCAGTGGACAATATTGTTTAAAGTACCTACTTTACCTTGTTGCTTAGTTGTTTTTATTATTACCTTATAACTCAAATATTCTTGACCATTCTAGTCATTCCGTGAAGATAACATCTGACACAAGCTACAGAAATCTCTGTATATAAAAATTAATCACTGATTCCCTTGGTTTGGTTCATTTTTTTTTTTTTGTCGTGTTTGCTGTTGTCACAAGAAGGTTCTTATGAAAGAAAATACGAAGAAACTACCGTAGAAGTAACTTGTCTGTGCCAACATGATTTGTATCGTTGTCTGCCATTGTCTCGTCACTCACGCATACTCAGGGTCCTGCAGAATATCAGCGCTGCAGTGTTTTGTGCTGCAGCTTTATGCTGAGCCGGTCCCTTTTGGCAACCACTGCGACACTTTTTAACTAATTATGCATTTAAGTAATATATAAGTAGTCTTTTTTTTCCTCGTCTTCATCGTCACTTACCATCAGGTGAGATGCCTAATACAATATTTAGTAAAAAAAAATGTATAAAGAATATTTGTAGTATTTTAATTTGAAGTTTCAATTTTAAAAAGTTCAGTTTACTAATAAGAACATTTTGTAGTTTAATCTTTTGTTATGTGTCGCATTGTGATTAGCCAATAAAGTTATAAAGTAAAGATTTCATAAAGTTATTTCATTTCATTTCAAAGATAGTTGTGGGGAAAAACGTCTGTCGGATCAGCTGGTATTTGTATACTTATGAGAATGTTCATATTGATACATTGGTGTGATACTCATCCAAACGAAATGTTTTAGCTGCACGAGTAATATCACCCCAGCCGCAAGAAGTCTACAGCTGGACATAGGTCTCCCTCAAGGATTTCCAATACGACCGGTTGCATGCAAGCGGCCTGCATCCAACGCTCCTGCGACCTTGGTTAGGTCGTCCGACCACTTTGAGATTTTAGATTTGGGTACGAGTACGAGTAATATACGGGGATTTCATGTATCATTTCGGAGTTAATTTCTTGTTCAACCTTTAAAAAGTACATAATATACTGCTATCCACGGAGCTGCTTTCTCTATATCTCCTGTACTTGGAGCAGAATGTAGGTATTTATGTATTTTACTGCTTCCACATGTCTCATCTAGGTTATCATCAGATGTCGGTAATACATACTTCTTCTTATTGTCGATACATTTTTTTATTTAAAATTGTATGGGAGTTGTATCGAGGCACTTCTATACCGCTGTCACAGGCTTAAAAGAAATCGGACAGGTGTTTGGGCGCCTAGAACATAATTAAACGTGCGTCTCAGTTTGTGGTAAATAATTGTCAGATGCCTATAAGCAGTTAAATCTAGTGTTGGCTACACATACGATACCGACCTAGTCATTAGCCACTAACGTGTCGCTAATATTAAATTGTAGGAACGTAGTATTTTTTCCTTTGTGCCAATACTAAAGTTGTCGAGGTAGTGTATATTGTCCATACTGACCTCAACCATTATAAAAATGACATAAACAGATCTTTTCAAAGCTGTTTGTGTAACAGTCTTAACTTTTCAAATATTCCTTGACACTACATTGGGCAAGGAGTTCTAGGAAAAGGCAAGGCTAAATGTGAATCATAGTCGTTTTGGATAAACCTAGACGTTGTCTGTGATCTTGTCAACCTCGTCAAGATGAAAAATGACGTTAGAATTATATCTTTTGTTGGTTTGTTTTTAACTCTTTATTGCACACTAGCTGTTGCCCGCGGCTCCGCCCGCGTTAATGTCGTTCCTTTGGGAACAGTAGAAATGATAAAAATTCCATACAAACCCCTCCTCCTCTGCTTTTTTCCCTTAATGGGGAAATTTAATACATTTCACCTGCATAGATCTTTAGCCCGTAAGGAGGGGATTTTGCCCATTTCACGTACACAGATATTTTTTTATTGTAATGCAGAACTTCTTATTGTCATATTTCTAAGTAAATAAAAAAAAAACATACAAACTTTACCCCGCCTATTTTACCCTTTCAAGGGGAAATTTCGTCCATTTTAACTACACAGATCTTTTTAATTGTAATGTTTACATATATACTTATTTTTATACTTCTATGTCCAGAAATGAGAAAATTTCCATACAATCCCTCCTCCCCTTTATCCCTTAAGGGGAAAATTTTGTAATTTCACCTACACAGATCTTTTTAAATTGTAATCTAGAACGTATATACTTATTTTCATACTTCTAAGTCTACAAATGAAAAAAAAATCCATACTAACTTTACTCCCCTATTTTATCCCTTCAGGCGAAAATTTCGTCGGTTTTACCTACATACATCTTTTTATTTGTAATCCAGAACGTCCAGAAATGAGAAAATGTCCATACAAACTTAACCCCCCCCCCCCCCCCCCATGTTGCCCCTTAAGGAGGGGATTTTATTCATTTCACCTACACAGATCTTTTTAATTGTAATCGAGAACTTACATACCTATTTTTATATTCTAAGTCTAGAAATGGAAAAATTCCATACAAACTTTACCCCCTATTTACCGAGAATGTTGTCTGGTTCACCTAAACAGATCTTTTTTATTATCTTTTGTGTACCTACTTTCAAACTTCTAAGTCCAGACATGAGAAAATTCCGTAAAACTTCACCCCTTTTGATTTTCTAAAAATCCTTTCTTATTGCTCATTTACATCATAAAAAGAATCCCTGTGCTATATTTCAAGTTTCTGGGCACAGTAGTTTCGGCTGTGCGTTGATATATAAGTCAGGATTGCCTTTGGCCCGCGGCTCCGTCCGCGTAAGTGTCGATTTCTCAGGAACAGTAGATTTACCCGGAATACATTAGATCATGACTTTTAATGAAACACCTTTATATTGAATTTTAATTGAATAACTTCAAAAACGGAAAGTTTCATACTAACTTTGCATCCCCGTTATACCCCCTTAAGGGATGATTTTTGAGAAAAATATTTTACTCGCGTTTCATGCCTTTCAGTAAAGAACCTTCATGCTGAATTTCATTCGAATTACTTCAAAAACGACAAAGTTTCACACTATTTTTGCAACCCGTTTTACCCCCTTAGGAGATGAATTTCCAAAAATCCTTTCTTAGTGCTCCCCTACGTTATAAAAGGAACCCCTGTGCAAAATTTCAAGTTCCTAGCTCTTATAGTTTAGGCCCTGCGTTGATATGTCAGTCAGCTTCTCCTTTTTTATTAGTATGGATTACTATGGATAGGTATAATGCTGTCGAATAATGATGATGAATTGACTTTGGATTTTAATTTTCTTAAGTCACTTATTATTATATTTTATTTTTTTGCTAATATGTTTGCAGGGAAACTCATGCCTTGAGTTCATTCAAATGACGATAACTTTTTTTTAATGAACCGATTTTGATGAAACAAACTTTAAATGTTTTGCTGAGTTAAAACAAAGCAATTAGTGAAAGTTTGAAGTAAATCGGTTCAGTATTTTCGGAGATTATCGTGAACATACAGACAGACAGACAGACAGACAAGAAATTCGAAAAAAAAATTTTTGTTTTCTATTATTCTTTTAAGTGTCCCTCTATCCATTTCAGTCAAAAATTCTCAATGTACAGACAAAATATTTTTACTGTTTTATTATATGTATGTATAGATAACACAAAAAAAAACAGTAAAGGGCAATTCTTAAAACTAGAAATGTACAAACGCGGACTTATCCCACAAGAGATTTCTTCCAGTCAACCAAACATTCAGAGGACAAGGAAGAAAGCAACAGGGTAGCGTAACAAATATAACAAAGAGTGCATGTATAATTATTAGGATTTATAATTATAATGCAGGGTAGCGTAACAAATATAACAAAGAGTGGGTGCACAATATTAAACACAGAGTGAAAATATCTTAGCGTCTACCTAAAGCGATTTTATACTTTTATATTCAACTTTTCAACATGCATTCTTGTCATATTTGTATATTTTTTGTTATTTTGTCTTTTGTTAATATTTATTTTAATCATCATCAGGTCTTTATTTTTGATGATTTATTTTTATATATATTCGTTACTAGCTGTTGCCCGCGGCTCCGCCCGCGTTAGTGTCGATCCCTCGGGAACAGTAGTATTTCCCGGAATCAAACATACCCTATGTCCTTCCCCGGGCCTCACACCTCCATACCAAATTTCATCCAAATCAGTTCAATGGTTGAAGCGTAAAAAAACGACTTTCGCATTTATAATATTAGTATTAGTATGGAAGTATGGATATTATTTATACTTCTAAGTCCGGAAATGAGAATATTTCTATAAAACCTTTACCCTCCCATTTTACCCCTTTAGGAGTGAATTTTGTCCATTTCACCCACATATATCTTTAATTGTAATCGAGAACTTACATACCTATTTATTTTCATACTTCATAGTCCAGAAATGAGAAAATTTCCAATTTCCAAACAAACTTTACCCCCCTTCTGGGGGATTTTTTTTCCAGTTGACCTACATATATCTTTTTCAATTGATATCGTGAATTTATTTACCTGTTTTCATACTTCTAAGTCTAGTAATGAGTAAATTCCTATACTATCGTTACCCCGCTATTTTACCCCTTCAGGGGAATATCGTCCATTTTACCTACACAGATATTTTTAATTGCAACCTAGAACTTATATACTTATTTTCACACGTCTAAGTCCAGAAATGAGAAAATTTCCATACAAAGTTTATACCACCCACCATTTCATCTACCTACACACATCTTTTTTGGGTTCAATGGTTGAAGCGTGAAAAGAAGACAGACAGACAGACTGAGTTACTTTCGCATTTAAAATATTTGTATGGATAGGTATAATGCATCATCATCATCATCATCCAGGAGTTCTCCATCTACCATCAACAGGAGCACGACCCTCTCTGTACTACAAGGCCATACTTGGCCAGAGCAGCCAGAGGACTTGGCCTACACTCTCCACGTATAATGCATGCTGATGATGAATTGACTTTGTATTTAAATTTTCTTATGTCATTATTATTTAATCACTTACTATTTAAGTGCTATACACGGTGAAATTTTGATCGTTTTGGACCCTTAAAGGAGTGACTCAGGTCATCAATATGAACAACTTTTTCTATGGGACCAATGCTGGGAACTCAAAAAAAAATTCGTCATTTCCATACAAAAGAGTCCCGCCGCCCGGCCAGTTCGTATGGAAGGGAATGTCGAATTTTTTTTTGAGTTCCCAGCATTGTTCCCATCGGAAAAGTTGTTCATTTTGATGGTCTGAGTCACCCCTTCATGGGTCTAAAACGATAAAAAATTCACCGTGTATATTTGCAGGCAAATTAATGCCTTGAGTTCATTCAAATGACGATAACTTTTTTTTTAATGAACCGATTTTGATGAAACAAACGTTAGATGTTTTGCTGAGTTAAAACAAAGCAATTGGTGAAAGTTTGAAGTAAATCGGTTCAGTATTTTCGGAGATAATCGTGATCATACATACAGACAGACAGACAGACAGACAAGAAATTCCAAAAAAATTTTTTTGCTTTCTATTATTCTTTTTAAGTGTCCCTCTATCCGTTTTAGTCAAAAATTCTAAATGTACCGACAAAATATTTTTACTGTTTTATTATATGTATAGATAGATTAGATCATAATGCCTACATGTAGGTACATATATCTTGTAATGTGTGATAAATATAATTGATATTTGTCGTTTTTATAACATTAAATAAATAAACTTAAGTATGCAACGCTCACCACTTTGAGTGGCTAGGATCACTGAAGACCGACTACGCTGGGAAGGCTGCATACAACTTTGCTGTAACAAATGACCTCAACCAGTTAGTTGATGGTCCTACCAGAATACCTGATATTGAAGGACACAACCCTGCTTTGTTGGATCTTCTGCTGACCTCACATCCAAACGATTACCAGGTATTCCGTGATGCCCCTCTAGGAACTTCGGATCATTGCCTGGTACGTGCTGTGGTTCCATCCGGTCAGACCACGCAATCCAGACCACCTGGTATGCGTCGTGTGTGGCATTATAAGGTCAGCAGATTGGGATGGATTGCGAGAGTTTTATGCATCCTACCATTGGAGACGGTTGTGCTTCTCATCAGAAAATCCTGACATTTGTGCGAAAGCTGTCGCCGAAGCGATACTGCTGGGCATGGAGTGCTACATTCCCAGCTCGGCGGTTCGTATCGGAGGGCGGTCTCAACCTTGGTTTCGTTGCTCGTCTTTGCGTGCCGCCCACCTCAAGCGCGAAGCCTACGAAGCCTGGGTTGCTGCGCGAAGTGTCAAGGATCGTAATACTTCTGATTTGAAGAAGCGGTTCAACGCAGCTTCAAGATCCTACAAGAAGCAGATCACTGCAGCAAAGTTTGCGCACACTGCGCGCATTGGTAGGAGACTGGTTGGCTATCCCTCCGGGAGTAGAGCATTCTGGTCTCTTGCTAAGGCAGCGCAGGGGAATTTCTGTCGCCCTTCACTTCCATCTCTGCACAATCGTCAGGACTCGCTGGCTCACTCCGCAAAAGAGAAGGCCGATCTCTTGGCTACTCTCTTTGCGTCAAATTCTACCCTTGACGACGGAGGAGCATCGCCGCCCTTTTTACCGCGATGCGAGCACTCAATGCGGGAAATTCGCTTCACTCAAAGTGCAGTGCGACGTGCTCTGTTTTCCCTCGACGTCAGGAAGTCCAGCGGGCCTGATGGCATTCCAGCAATTGTGCTCAAAACATGTGCACCTGAGTTGGCTCCGGTGTTAGCACGCCTATTCTCGCTGTCTTACACCTCAAGAAAAGTCCCGTCTTCGTGGAAAGTAGCCTACGTTCACCCTATTCCTAAAAAGGGTGACCGCACAGACCCGTCTAACTATCGGCCTATTGCGATAACCTCCCTGCTCTCTAAGGTGATGGAGCGTGTGATAAACATCCAGCTCCTTGGTTACCTTGAAGATCATCAGCTAATTAGTGACCGTCAATACGGGTTCCGCCACGGGCGTAGTGCTGGTGATCTTCTTGTGTACTTAACGCACCGATGGGCAGCCGCCATCGAGAGCAAGGGAGAAGCACTGGCATTTAGTCTAGATGTCACAAAGGCTTTTGACCGGGTCTGGCATAAGGCTCTTCTCGCGAAGTTACCATCTTTCGGGCTTCCTGAGGGACTATGCTTGTGGGTCGCTAGTTTCTTATCTGGGCGAAGCATTCAGGTCGTTGTAGACGGATTATGCTCCAATATCATGCCCATTAATGCTGGCGTCCCCCAAGGATCTGTTTTATCACCTACGCTGTTTCTTTTGCACATCAACGACATGCTTAACACTAGTAGCATCCATTGCTATGCAGACGACAGTACGGGTGATGCACATTATGCAGGTCGTGCAAATATCCCTCAAACACAGGTGGAGGAGAACAGAAAGAGACTTGTGTCTGACATTGAGACCTCTCTGGAACAGGTCTCTGAATGGGGTAAACTAAACCTAGTTCAATTCAACCCTACTAAGACACAAGTCTGCGTGTTTTCCGCTAAGAAGACCCCATTTAACATAGCACCGAAGTTTCGGGACACCTCTCTTACCATTTCTAAGAGTATTGGGATCCTTGGCGTCGATATTACGAAGGAGGTCCAATTCCGGAGTCATCTGGAAGGTAAAGCCAAAATGGCTTCTAAAAACTTGGGGTGCTCAATAGAGCGAGGCAGTATTTCACTCCGGGTCATAGACTTTTATTATATAAAGCTCAAGTCCGGCCCCACATGGAGTACTGCTCTCATATCTGGTCTGGTGCACCTCAATACCAACTCCTTCCTCTTGATTCCATCCAACGCCGGGCAATTCGTATTATCGACGATCCCACACTCACAGACGATTTAGACACCCTCGGTCTACGGAGAGACGTTGGCTCTCTGTGTGTATTTTACCGTCTATACTATGGGGAGTGTTCTGAAGAACTTTTTGAATTGGTGCCACCGTCACCTTTCTACCACCGCACCGCTCGCCACAGGAGTAAAGTCCATCCCCACATCCTTGACACTTGGGTCTCCAAAAATGTCAGAGCGTCACGTGGTTTTTTTCCTCGTACAGCAAGATTGTGGAATGGACTCCCTCCCGAGGTTTTCCCTGTGTGCTATGACTTGAGGTCCTTCAAAAGGCGTGTTTACAGGTATCTTAAGAGTCGGCAACGCATCAGCAGCTCCTCTGGTGTTGCAGATGTCCATGGGCGACGGTGACCACTTTCCATCAGGTGGCTCGTCTGCTCGTTTGCCGTCGGATATACATAAAAAAAAATAAAAAAAAAATGCAAGTATTAGCGTAGCTATTATTGTCTTCATTCTTTTTGTGTTCCGTAGTGAGAGGGCAAAAACGGTACTTTATAACTAATCCTCCGCTGTCTAGCCATTCTTCTGTCCGTCCGTCTGTCACATGTGTATCTATTGAACTGTACTAGGTAGACTTTGAAATTTTTACAGAATCAATCTATTGCCGTTATAATAAATAATTATAGAAATATAAAAAATTAAGAAACACCATACAACGTGTTTGTTATGCGTTTTTTGTAGAAAAATATTGTATGATTATACGGAACCTTACTGTGTGATTCCGACACGCACTTGGTCGTTTTTTTTTTAATCTTGTGTGTTAATAGCCAACACAATATTATATTTTACAAGCCGCCTTAAGGTATTAAAATAACATTAAGATAACTATAACCAAAATGAGCCATAAATAATGGAATTTGGGAAAACGGCTTAGCGTGCCTTTAAAAGCCCGGGGAGAACCCTCAACACTCTGCTTAACATCCTTAAGTGGTAGGTACTCCTGGCTGCTGGACCATTAATCTCCTTAAAGTGTGATGCGAGTAAAAAATGTATGAAAAATCATATTTTATTGGGTCATCATCATTTTCACGCCGTGTATGATTTCTAATTAATTAAATTTTGAGAACGTAGTTTGTTTTGGGTAACAAGAATTTAATAACAATAGTAGTTGCTGCTAGGTAAAAGTAGGCTTTTAAGCAAAAATATGCTTGTGTCAGGAGATTCCGCTTATGGAATAGAGATTGGTGTGAGAAAGGATAGTACGAGTAAGTACTTCGTGATTACCCGATTATAAAAGTTGTATATATTAATGAGTGCATTGACCTATCTTTGACGTAATAAACTTTAAAACACCTCTATATTTCGTAGGAGCAAGGTCAATAACATTAGAGGTCAACATGCAAATTAACTGTCGTCACTACGAAACACAATTTCCGCGTCATGTATATTTGCTAAATAAAAAAAAACAAATAGACATTACTTTTATAATGAACAGCGTGAAAATTGAATACAGGTCAAGGTCACGGTAGACTTCGAAAAATGACTCATTTTTTTTTTTAAATTTTTGTTAAGCCCATCTCCATGCTGGTCTGGGAGAAAAGAAAAACGTAGAATGTACCAGCTGCTTCTTTTCCCGCGCAGATTGTATAAGCCGATCGAGGGAACGGGCAAAATTCCGAGGAATCATGTTAATAGGCGATGCGGCTAGCAACCGATCACTATTTTGATTCCGTTTTCCACCTATTGCCCCCAATATGCTAAACATGGCCTTCGGGTCTTATAGTTAGGCTCTGTCTACCCCGCAAGGGAAAAAGACGTGATACTATGTTTGTATGTAAAGACAATTCAACACCAATATACTCAATGGGGGTAACGATACTTAAGGAGTAACCTGCCTGCCATGCGTGGTGAGTTGGCAATATCCTCCCATGGAACGAAGAATCCTCGGGAGAAGCCCTAATTCAGCAGTGAACTTTTTGCGGCTGTAATGGTGATGAATGATAATGATGATGATTGGTCCGCTGGGGAAAGTTGTTCAATATAATGGGCTGATTATGCCCCTTAAGTATTATTACCCCTGTAATGTTACGCGTTGAATTTATTTACATATTACGTTATTAGTGTTAGTTCGTTGAGTACATTCACACAAAAGACATCAACGCGATTCAGCAAGTTCTGTGTGTGAAAATGGCTCATGAACAAAAAAATATCATTATTTTTACGTTACGTTACATTTATTTTTACGTTACTTTGCGTTACGTTACGTTGGAGACATTTGCATAAACGTCTCTCATGATTTCAATTATGTTTAATCTTATTTAATTACTAGGTCGCATCTTTAGAAACACATTTTGACGAGACGAGAAAGATCTGTTTCAAATACTTGTAGAATTCACGCGTGTTAGCCCTGATTTTTTATTTTAAGTCAGATAAGATAAGCAGATAGGATATAAGATAAGATATAAGGAATAATCTATACCTGGACACATTTCTGTTTGAATTCAAAGAACATTTTTTTTTATTAAAATTAAAATGTTGTGTCATGTTTTTGTATCCGAAGGACCCAAAGGTCCGTCGGTCCGTCAGGAAGAATATAATCTGAATTTTCTCCATCGTGTGGATCGTATTTTTCTAGATATATTACTAAGAATTAATTAGTTTAGAGTTAGACTCACTCTTGGTTAGGTTTGTATACTTGCAGGTTGATTTTAAACTAAACAAAACATCTCGCAATCGGAATCACTAACAGAAATCAAAAGGGTAAGAAAAAAGGTGAAAAAGAAAAAATATATATTGCCAAGGCATTTAAATAAAAAAAACTGGCTGCACTCCGGGAGTGCCGGCGGAAGTGAAAACTCCGCGCGGTAGAAAAAGAGAGGGATATTAACTTCCTTTCCTACGCCGCGCCGGCGGTCTCAGGTCACGTGTCCGTTTTACGAATTTTCGATCAGATCCCAAAAAGTGCACAACGCCGCTAAAGAAGTTTTCACTTCAAAAAACAATTGGATTCCCAAATAGAAATTTGATCAATATAACACATAAATTTGTATGGGAGTTATTAATATTTTTCTCAACCGACTACATAAACGGTTCTTAATTCCACTGTATATATAATTTTTTGTTACTAGATAACTCCATTATTTATGAACCCTAAAATTCTAATTACATTGGAAAGAGTATACTTTTAAATTGCTCCTTTTAAAATTTTACCAAAATCGGCGCAGTAATTTTGCTGAAGTCGATTTTTTTATTTGAAACATTATCAGTCGTTATACGTTTTTATTTCTTTTGACTTGTGTTCTATTACTGATTCTATTACAATATTAATAAATAAATCTTGCCAGGGTTTTAAAATCAAGCTGTATCGTAATGCTGCTTCATACGTGTTTAGAGAACTACTCACCTGGTGCGAAAATGCTGCCGAAGCCGATGATCTTCTGTATGAACCGATGCAAGTCGTCCTTCTCCAGGCAAGTCTTCAGCACCACCTCCATGTCCACAGGGTCCACCATTACTGCAGACAATTTGTACTTATTAATTTGCCTACCCTTTTATTACCCGACCTCAAAAAAGGAGGAGTTTCATCAAAATCGGTTTGGAAGCCGGTTTTTTATATGAAAGATTATAGGACTAGCTTATTTGGATTTCAATTTTATCGCATCTTTACATATCTTCAAATCGTTTTTTTCCTTTTAAATAATTTAGGCTTACTTACTTGATAAATTTTTAAAAGCCGCGTTAGAATCTGTTAATTTGTTTTGGAAAAACACCATCTTTTTTATAGATACTATTGTCTTTAATATATCAAGACCTATATTTGTTTATGAGTTACAGAATAGTACATTATGCAGAGGCCGGGAAGTAAGGGATTGCCGGACGAGTAAAGTTTTCAAGGCGAGCGTCAGCGAGGCCTTAGCAATAATTACGAGTCCGGCAAGCCGATTCCCGGCGAGGCTACTGGGAATAATATAAAAAAACGGTAATAGTATGTACATTTTTTATTTTCTTATTTGTTTTACGGCATTTGGCATTCCACGCCTTAATTTAAACCAGAAAGTACCATCTGTTCTATTGAAGTAACTCATTAAGCCTCAATCCACTTCTTTTTCACAAGAAGTACAACCGGGGCAGATACAACTGACCCCTCTAACGACAGATTAAATTGCCAGGGGGTCATATTTATCTGCCCTCGACTGTACAATATACCTAATGAACATAGGTAGTTAAGTTTCTGTTCAAAATAATTATGTGTAATTATAGCATTAAAATAATTAAATGCTTCTTTTTACTTCATTTTTAGGGTTCCGTACCCAAAGGGTAAAAACGGGACCCTATTAATTTCGCTCCGCTGTCCGTCTGTCTGTCTCTCTGTCCGTCTGTCACCAGGCTGTATCTCATGAACCGTGATAGTGAGATGGTTGAAATTTTCACAGCTGATGTATTACTATTGCCGCTATAATAACAAATACTAAAAATTTAAATCAAATAAATATTTAAGGGGCTCCCATACAACAAACGTGATTTTTTGCTTGTTTTTGCTCGTTATTGATAACACTTGAAATATTCACAGAATATTTAGGTATAAATTCACTTTAAAAATAAATAATTAAATAAAAGTAAATTAATATTAAAATTAATAAAAAATCCCATACAAAAGACATGATGTTTTTGCCGTTTTCATAGATACGGTACGGAACCCATCGTGCGAGAGTCCGACTCGCACATGGCCGGTTTTTTTTGTTTTATTGTAGTTTTAGTTTATACCTAGTTATTACTAAGTGTTTCCTTTTATTTGTTCTGTTCTTTAAAATTATGATAATTTGTCTTTGTAACAATATGTATGTAATAATAATAAAAAATTTAATTAAAACCCATATTTTGAACCAAACATAATGCCTATTTTTTTTACTAATGTTATTCTAGTAATGCAACGCGGCTAGCTCGTCGTGAGAAACCGTATTTTTGGAGACTTGTCGTATAGGCGAAGATGTTGAACAAATAGAGATGCGCGTTTCTTCAACGAATTTACTACCTAAGTAATTGTAATTACAAAATAACTTCTTAGCGGAAAGAGGGCTACTGGCAGAATGATGCTGCAGATTTTTTTATTTTTTGGATGGACTATGTAGCCAAGTGAGCTTTTGCCACTTCACCGGGCGTTTTTGATGCAGTGTCTAAGCCTTTAGAAACCATTCATACGTAACTAATCCGATTGTGAAACTAGACGACAGCAATTTTTTTTTAGTGCAAAAATTATTATGGCAAACTTGCGTTATTTAGGCTTAGGTCGCAACTTTGTAACAAGTGGATTTTATCACCGTGGTGAATAGTTTCCAGGAAAAACAATGACGTAAGAAAAGACCATCACATGAAACAGAATAAGATAAATAATTAAGGGGGGCTCATATACAACAAACATGATTTTTACAGTACGGAACCCTTCATGCGCCAGTCCGACTCGCACATTTCTTTTCCTGTGACAACAATTTCAAACGCGCATAGAACTAACAATAATTGATAACGGAATATAATATCACCTATCCCCACTACGCACCGCTGGCTTGCCCCTTTAAAGGATAATGTCCATTTTAGTGAAGGTCGAAGGTTGCTAAATTTAATAAAACCGTACAAAATATGCGGTGTAGGTCTGCTGACCCTGAGTTTTCGACTTGTCCACCACACCACATAATATTGTCAACCACATAATATTGCTAGTTGTACCCCGGACACGTTTGACTAACATGAAAATAAGCGACATAATGACCGATCTGAATATAAAGTGTTTTATTTCCGCCTCTACCTAACTTCCTCGAGTGAAATACGATTTGACTTATTTATTTGAATAAACTATGTCTACTACAGAGTTGTAGAAAATTTTACGACTTTATTCATTTCTATAATTATATGATAATACAGCTAGTATTATCATATAACTATAGAAATGAATAAAATCGTGCCCGCGACTTCGTTCGCGGCAATTTCTGTTATTATGATTAATTAGTATAGATGAATATTTTTTCCCTGTTTTTAAAACATTTTTGTTAATGCTTCGTGTTGTTTTATAGCCTAAACCCTTTCTCAATAAATGGACTATCCAACACAAAAATAATTTTCCAATTTGAGCCAATAGTTCCTGAGATTAACGCGTTCAAACAAACAAACAAACTCTTCAGCTTTATAATATTAGTATAGATTATCACGTCTTTATCTCGTGCGGGGTAAACATAGCCCAAGATCATGAGACACAAAGACCACGTTTAGTATGTGATTAGATGTATGGGCGAAAAGCGGAATCAGAATCGCCTATTAACATGATAAGTCTTCGCCCAATACCTCGGCCTTCTACAGTTTATGCAGAAAGAGAAACAGCTGGTACACCATATTTTTATTTAACTATATCTTTCCAGACCAGCATGAAAGAGTACATATAAATATGAAAAAGCTCTTAAGTTACTCCCAATTTTAGCTTGCTTTTGGACCTTAACCTTAACTTACTTAGGTAAAATATCCGTTAATTTGTTCTTCATGCTAGATTTAAATTCATTAGGTCTTTAAGTTGATCTATTTGATAAAATTGATATATTTCATCGGTGAAAATTAGCAAATTCAACAATTCAAAAGATGAGGACGCAATACAAATATGTAGAGCAGAAAGATGACAGTCCAAATTCATTGGTACTAATATAGATCTAGAAAGTTTTGATGGCACGCAGAAATTCGGTGATAGCCACACGTTCACATGTGAGAAATATTACAATTCGAATAATTAGCATTTTCCAGACGGATTATGTCATAAGTTCAAATAGTTGATGCGGAACAAGATAAATCTAGAAATAGAAGGCTGTCTTCCGTAAGCACTTATTAGTTTTCACTGACAGTTTTCCTCAAGGTTAAAAAACACTAGCGCAGGTGGGAATCCCTCACAGAATAGCTGAATAAGCCATTTAAACTACCTAGTTGAAGGATTAAAAATATAGGTAACATGCACATGTTTCGTTCGTGGTTCCGCTCCCATAATAAAGATCCACCGGGAACAGAACCAATTTCCGGGATGAAAGTTACCCTGTTTCCTATCCCTGCCCTCGAACTGTCTCATGAAACATTTCATCTTAATTGGCTCAGTGGTTGAAGCGTGAAGAGAAAAGCGCCATAAAGACAAGCGTTCATTTTACATTTATAACTAATGCCCCGCGGCTTTGCAAGGGGATTTCTACAGCCAATGTTCATGCAGAGATAATGTAGTTTTCTAATCGTGAAAGAATTTTTCAAATCGGTCCAGTAGTTCCGCAGCTTCAATGCAAACAATCAAATCTTTCCTCTGTATTATATTATTATTAGATTTACAATCATGATTGCTGATCTATTTCTGTAACGATTAAAATTATTTTGATATCCCACTTGATATGAAATAAAAAAAAATACAAAATCCCCTTATAAACATGGTACAGTTGTGTTAAGAACAAGCCTAATTAGATATATTAAGAGCATGCAAATTTTAGTATCAGCCATGAAAAGACAGTCATTAATACAATTTATGAAAAGAAAATGGTAAAAGTAGAAATATGACAAAATATAAAATAGAAATGTGAAATATCATTTGGTCGTCATAAATATTTTTCCAACTTCTAATTTTGACTCTTGAAATTCGCACATTTTTATTACTATTTTTTTTATTACCTTAAAAACTTGCATTTTAAAAATATCGATTGACACCTTTATTACATTAGTTCAATCAACCCATAGAAATTAGAATTGACTAGCGCGTTCAAACAAACAAACGAACTTTCAGCTTTATAATATTATGTACAATCCAGCCGTTGATGTCACTTGGCAATAAAGAATATTATATACAAACATACTTAGATACGTGCGAAGCAAAATAATGCGGAATATGAACTTACTAGTGGTCGCCCAGTGGTCGAAATTCGACCATAATTCATTTAAATTACAATTTGTGTGTCAAATACATAGTAGTGGTGTGTAAAGATTATATTTTTGATTTATTTTTTAAAAAATGATTGTATTCTGCACTCTCTCTCTCTCTATAGAATAAGTGTGCGAAATTGCATACTCGTACTCCTCCGCTTGCGCAATTCTCGTAAAAAGTGGTACAACGTTTTTACTTCACGTATTACATATACATTTAGAAATAACTCCAATTGACATGATAGATCTGTATCGTTAAAATATGTTAACGTACTCATAAATCATCTGTAGGTAGTGGACAAAAGTCGATGATAAATTACTCCCCTCCTTGCCAGTATTTTTTGCCCGGAACCAGAAAAGACCTATAATTGTCTAAATATTTTCATTCAAGGAATTGATACGCGTTTGTTAATAATTTTAAATATAAAAATATATACGAAAACAATATATTAATATTAGAATATACAATCTAAATTTTAAAAAAAGCTTTACTTATGCTACAAACAAAAAAAATAAAATTATATTATTAGAATTAATCATAATCACATTTTATTTACATTTTATTACTTACCAAAATAGAGTATGTGACTGAGCCACCCTCTCATAATTCCGTTGAGTTCCATCGATACGTAACTAAACCGCTTCAGCGCGGCCATGATGTCTGAAAATCAAAGAATTTTGCTAACCAAGACAGTATTAAATAATAGTAATAACCACGTGACTTTTTCTGCAACTTAATTTAACTTTAAAATAAAACAATTAAATGCGATTAATATTTTCACTACAAATATATTTTACGGATAAGTCCGTGTGTGGATAAGTAAAAAATATTATTTAAGCTGCGGTTTTACTTCACACTAACATTAATTGTATAATGATATATAACACAAACACAAAATAATCACCCTCATCGTCGCCGGCCAACGAGTGCGCAACGCCGATCACGGGCAGCTCCTCTTTCGGTCCGGGAATCAAGGATGCCAGCCTATACATCCTTCTTCTCCTGTACCAGAACATCACAGTCCACAGTCCGAAAGCAACCAGCACTAAGAACAATATCATCTTGACAGCATCAACTTGCAACCGATATGAACATTATATTCGGACGCGGCCGCGTGTTTACCGCCGCGGTAAAAATGAGAGACGCTTATATACGCGCGTGCATTTTGCTGCGGCCGTCATGCTATTATGCACTAATTCTTTACAAGTGGATACCAGGGTCAGGAAGTTCATGGCGTGGACAACCTTCGGACTGAGGTGGTCATTATCAGTTCCTTAGCCATGCGAGTCCTGAACTCAGGCTACTTTCTTTATTATCAAATAAGTAAGAGAAATACAAATTAACATATAAGACAAATCAATGCTTAATAAAAATATACTAAACGGTCTTTAGATAGATAGATACAAAATGATTAAGCGTCGCGGTGTTTATAGACAAATAACTTAGTAAATAAAGAATGTACAAAGGTGACGCACCCGGAAAACATTGACATTGATTGTTCGCTTTCAACATAGTTAATTTTTCATATTATGTAACAGAATTCTAATAAAACAGGATTTTGCCAATATTGACACCACTGTCAAGGATCCTTGTGACTTGTGTTTGCAATTTGCATAATTTCTGGGCCACTATGCCGGCCGACTAAGCGGTCATTTATCTATTAAAGATTTATAACCATTAAAAAGTAGCTACCGGTAAGAGAAAGAAATAAAATAAGCATTGAAACTCTTAGAGGAGCTACTAGTACATAAAAGGGTTTACTCGTATGAAGGGCGACCTTTCTATGAATTTTTTGCACACCTTGCCCGTTCTTACCTATAGCGCTGAAGCGAGGCGCGGTCACTGACTGAGGAGCAGAAGTCCTAACTCAAAGTTTGCCAAAGAGCATTCGGGCGAGGTGTACAGAGACCCGAATTTCTTCGCTCAAAGACGGGTATCGCCAAACTGGAACACAATTTTTTTTTTATGTTATAGGGCGGCATACGAGCAAGCGAGTCACCTAATGGTAAGCGACTAGCGCTGCCCATGGACAACTGTAACACCAGGGTGTAACAGGAGGGTTGCCGGCCTTTTAAGGAGTTGGGGAAAGGATGGGATGAGGAAATGGGGGAAGGATGGGCCTCCGGCTCTCTCACCCACCGAACGAAGCATAGAAGCGGTAAAGCTCCAACTCAGACGTCGATTTTCTGTGAGAGTGTGGTTCTTCCCCGGACGAGCCGGCCCATTAATGCTACTAGCAAAAATGAATTTTGCCGGTAGCGTGGCTCTACCACAAGTAAATTGCTAAGCTGAAGTGGGATGGGCGGTCACGTCAGCATAATGCCGCCAGAGAAATGGCCCAACAAGGTAACTTCATTTATGCTCGAAAATAGTAATCGTAGGGCAGCCAAAGACGGTGAAACAAGAAGCTAAGTCGGTTTATAACCGTAGGCAATTTGTGAAAATAAAGTTCAAGTATGTGTAGGAAGCTCAGATCAGGGGTGTCATCCTCGTCTGCTTGCCCGGTGATTGCATGTACGCACGCACGGGTGAGTAGTATCGGAATACCTTTCATTCCTTTCCCAAATCTAACAAATTCCTATCCTTCCCCAGCTTAAAAATGCTTGCGATGGGCAGCAGCGTCGGAAGCACAAGAAGCCAAAAATACTGCGCTCGCAAACCTGCCTGCCAAGCGTGGTAAGTATGGCAATATCCTCCCATAAAAGAAAGAATCCTTGGCCAACAGTGGACTTTTTGCTGCTGAAATGATGATGATGATGATGTGTTAACCACTGCCATTTGCAATACGCAGGCTATCCGCAAGCCGTTAACGGTATTGACTGAAAGTCACTGAACATACTTCAATTAAACTGGTGTTGGGGTTGGGACATGCCAGGCAAATCGACTTAGGTGGGGTTTCTCTCGCAAATGCGCCTGATTTGCAAGAGAAACCCCACCTAACTGCGGTGCTAAACAGTCGAGTTCAATCCACTCGCTCGCTCGCGTTATAATATTTTGAATATAAATACTTAAGCTCCCATATGTTTAAAACTTATATATAGCCCAGGTTTCCGGTATATTATTTTTAAGATAGCTCGTTGTGTTTGTTCCAATTTGAGCAGGTGGGTCTTCTTTGTAGATCCCCATACGACAATGCAATAACTTAAGCTTTGGCAAAAACTTAGATATACTAGTTTTACCAAATCCGGATCCGCTGCATTACTAAGGTTTTCAAAGATATGACTGAGTTTCTTTATTCTTTTGCAGAGAGCGTCAATTCGATTAACCCATAGCAAATGTTCATCGATAATTACCCCTAAATATTTTATGTGCAATACTTATTCTAGTGGAGCACAGTCGCAGAATCAGTTATAACAACTGTGCATTTTTACGGTTAAAGGTTTAGGAGGCGCAGTTCTCTCTGTGATTCGAAAAGTAATATATTTTGTTTTTGATGTATTTACTGTCAGTAGATTGTCCTGCAACCATAGGCTTATTCTGCGAAGGGTCCTGGGCTATACAAGCGACCGCGTCACAAGACCTAACATGAAAGATGATAGCAGTGTCAAAGCAATAGTGAAAATACGAGAATTTGAAACTGACATGGAGTACAGGTCGTTTATATAAACCAGGAAGAGGGTAGGTAGGCTCTAATATTTTAGGGTGTATTACTCGTCCTGGTGCTGCCTGTGGCACGCCAAACTCTATATCCGAGTGTATCTTCGGTATAGTGTCGGGTTAACTTGGCTCTCGGATCTCTAGTCGAGCCAATAATGGGTTTGGCTACAAAGCTGGATAGCTTTATACCTCGGCTCTTGTGGCCGCTACGCTACCGTCCTCAATCTTCAGCTTAGTCAATTGACTCTGCCCAATAAACACCACTCTTGTGAACACTTTGGAGCCGTTGTTTTGCTCTATCGGTATTAAAGGAGTGAATGTACTGCCGCAAGGATTTTTGGATTTGTCTATTCAGCTGACAATGCACGTCCGCGTCAAGGTTTGCAGCGGCCATCAAGTTTAGGGTTTGGGGTGAGATCTTTTGAGCTTTGTGTTTAGGGCTCGACCCAAACATTAACACAGAATAAATTAATAATCTAAGTAGCGTGCCGAATAATTTATTTAGAAGTTCTGAATACTTGATATAAAAACATCAAGTATTTGAACTTATATTATATAACAAATAAATTATAGCCTTTATAATGTCAATGAGTAACAGCTATATTACAAAAAAAAACAACGGGTTGCACTCCGGGAGTGTCAGCAACAGTAAAAATTTCAAAGTGACCATAGCGGTCACCGCAATTATAATGTGTGTTATAGTGGGATGGATGTGGATTCGACGATCATTGTCCCTATAGTCGTATCTGCAAACGGCCTTAAAGATAAGAATCTCGACCAACACCTTAAGAGACTCTCGCTGGTAACAGTTCGGGGATTGTTAATGTAAATTCTTTCTTTAATTCTCTCTTCCCCATGAAAATATCTGTTCCCCATAAGTCTGGGGACCTCGGAGGCCACGGGATATCCCAAAGCGACTGATCAGTTTTCAGTTCAAAATTATTGACTAGGAATTACGTACGAATCTTTCCTCTTGAAAAATACCTCGATGGCGAACGCGCGATGCTCACTTGACGCGATATCGTGATAAACCCGCACGATTACTGTTTCTAATGACACCACGCTCCCCCCACACCGTTTATTACTTTTTAAAATTATCGTATTTAAAAATAAAAATCTGCCGCCAGACACCCTGTATATATATCACGATATATCCTGGGCTACCGAGTCTAGTGTCATTCCGATATCTGCACCAGCCGGAAGAGATCGATGACTACCTATAAAATGACAGAATGATTCCTTTATTGTCATTGGCTTATTGGCGTTTATTGTTGTATTACGGCCTCCTTGGCGCAGCAGTTAAAACACCAGCCTTACACATGGGAAGACAAGGGGAACCAGGTTCGATTCCCGGCGCTGACAGATACTCGTATTACATATTCACATGTAATTGTCGGCCGTTAAAACTGCTAAAACGGAGCCCAGGATTAGCTATTATCACGGCATTCATGCAGGAAAATGCTGAGATGAGAGGGTGTGAAAATGTTCAAACAGGTGGCGGCGTCATGCATGTGTCGGGTTGTTGAGTTCCCTCTAATATGGTTGAGCTCAACGATGGCAGAACCATGCGTCGTGTTGGCAGCACTTGTGAACGGGTGTTGCCAGGGTGACCAGTCTGCTCGGCCTCTTTGCGACTACTCTAGTTTATGTTCGTTTAGGTCGTCCGACCACCTGGTCGGTGAGTGTCCAACGCTGCGCTTGCCGGTACGTGGTCGCCATTCGAGCCCGTTTTCTGCCCTATCGGTCATAGGTTCTACGAGCTATGAAGTTTATGTTATTTATTATCATTTGCCGCTCGATCGATAACATAACATATTTAAAAATGATCAAATATTGTATATTGAAATTGTATGACACGAAAACAGTAAGAAAAGAAAAGAAAAGAAACATAAATTAATATAATCATACGCCCTTTAGGCGAGTAGACGACCAATACCGTTAAAGAGTTTCTTTCGGCGTTTTCTTCTCCAATGATTATCGGTTCCGAAACGCTAGCAGTCTGTAGCTTTTGAACATTATTAATTAATAAAAATGAATTAAATATTTCTCACTAAATAAAATCATTTCAATTGTGGTTTGACGTGAAAAGGGCCTGCAAAGGGCTATTTTCTAAATAAACGTTTTGATTTTGAACTTACCCATCGACGCTGGCGCATGGCATCCCCACTATGCTTTGTCGATTTCGGCGCACGTCTTTAACCTCGTGCGTAAAAGCGCGTGCATCAAGCTTGAAAGGTGATTAACTTTTTAATAATTGTCATTGACTTAAAAGATTTGGTAACTTAATCTTTGGATTTGATAAAAGTTTGTTTATTTTAAATTCTCTCTGAAAGCTTGTAAAAAATCGGGGAAAAAAATTAGGAAGGTAAGCCGAGGAAGAGATAAAGGAGCGAGACGGGACATCTTTCTAAGTGGATGGCACCAACAATTTCCCCATATGGCCAAGGCGGTGTAGGCGCCCCAGACGAAGGGTTCTGTATCACCATACAATATTTATACAATCCACCTATTGTACCACGTTTATAGCAATAAAGAATATCATTCATTCATTCATTATTTTTCTACAAAAAACAATCTGAAAACACATTTCTTTTGATGATTTGATTGAGTTTGAATTTTTAACTCAATTCTTTATTTATTATTTGTTGTTATAGTGGTAATAATTTCTTTGTTATGTCCACTTCTGCATTGTTGTCCAAGCTCCTTATGTAATTGTAGAGAAAATCTTTATATCATCGGCGAAGCATAACAATTGCCTATGTCATTAACAAAGATTATAAATAGGAGTGGACCCAATCATGAGCCCTGCGGCACCCCGCTAGGTACTAGAATCCAACTAGAAATATATTTTTAACGACAACGGCTTGGGTTCTATTTGAGATATAGAATGAGAACCATCTGTGCAGGTCACATCTAATGCCAACAGATTTGCAGCTTTATTAAAAGGATATTGTGGTATATGCGATCAAATGCCTTGCTGTAAACCGTATAGATAGCATCAACTTGCTTTCCACTGTCCATAGGATCATTGAAACGCAATAAGTTAGAAACAGTTGATCAGGTCACAAAACCATGTTGGAAGCTGCTTAAATAAATTTTTACTGCAGAGTGAACTTGCTCATATGTGATTTTTTTCCAATTTTTTTACTAAAAGGCACAATTTAGAAATTGGCCTGAAATTGATATCATCAGATTTAGAACCTTTCTTATAGATTGGCGAAATGAATGCAGACTTCCAGATAGTGGGCACATAGCCTTCCAAAAGAACGCTGAAATAAATAAAAGAGAAATAGGCAGAGCTTATCTCTGCTTTTAGAGCATGATATCAAAAAATTTGCTGGCACGTCATCAGGACCTGCAGACTTAAACCTATCAAGTTGTGATAATATCCATTCGACGCGATCTTGGTCCATAAATACAAAACAGATATGCGTTGCTATAGGAACTGGATCGATACATAAATCTGGTGTACCTACTCGGATTCAAAAAACCAGTTTGAAAGTAAGAGGAGAATTACATATGCTCTCACCTGAATTAGCTATGGTATCACCGTATTTCATAGAACTTGGAATACAATTTGCTTTAGATCTAGATTTCATATAAGACCATAAACATTTGGGATTGTCACGAATTGAAGACTCTACTGTGGTAATATAATTTTGATAACAATGGGTTTCTAAAGTAGCGACCCGTTTTTTTGAGTATATTATAACCTCAGAACAATAAAATTATAACAGTTTAAATCGGCAGTATTTTTATATATTTTGTTTTTGCGATAGTATTTTTGTTTTTCATGAAAGAAGAATACCGAGAAGGATGCACACCTTTTGTTACCATCCTGCTCGGTACGTACTTATCTCTCAGTTCTCTATAAGTCTCGTAGAAAAAGTCTACTGTACAATCAAGCGAACGCGATGTTAACTGTTCTGACCAATTGATATTAGATATACTTCCATTAATTTTACTGTAGTTACCTTTATTATACAGATATTTGCGTTTCGCTGCAGACTTGAGAATCATGATTTCAATGAAACCTATGCTAAGGGAAAGTGCTTATGCAAGGGGTCAAGGTCAAGTGGAAACCAACGAATCGAGACATTCCTGTACTTCCATTTCGATATTAGTACTAGGTCAAGTATTATCCCTATACTATTTGGTATACCATTATATTGTTTAAGATTGTGTATATGATAGATATGTCATCAACAAACAAAGTTTCATCAGAGGTGGTGTAATTTGTTGGGGTGAATGTGGACTTTTTATGACTCTTAGACGTAGACTTATCGGTGTGTGCATCCTGCCCATCCTGACCTACGGCGCTCAGACGTGACTAGACTAGATCGAGACAAATGGAAGGAGATGGGTTAAAAAGTGGTCAGTCTGATGGTGATTCAAAAGCCAGAAATCTTGCACAGTCACTTAGTGCCGAGTTCCTTATACTGGGTAATTAATACCAATTGACATAATTATCATGCTGAGGCTACAGACGGTCAACAAACCTAATTGAAACTAGGCATACCTGGTATGGTATTATGTAGATTACAGTTCATGTACTCTACATAAATATACAGGTAGTACATAATTAAACACGTGTCAAATAGATTATCCTTTTTTTTGAATTGACTATGTACCTAGCTCCAAGTGAGCTTTTGCTACTTTACCGGGCGCTTGAGACGAGGAGTGCCCCCAGGAGGGACGGACCTTGGCTTTGCCGATTTTCTTGCTTTCGCTTTGCGTTGCCTGTGTGCGCAAGGCTTGGAGAGACAGCAAACTCTTATATTGCCTGATGGGCCGCGATTACGTGCATGCATAGCCTGAAAGGTCAATCTGAGAATCTATGGCAAACACACTATTAAACCAATTTATTAAAACAATTCACACGCTATGAAATTAATTTAAATGAAATTTGGTATGGAGGTAGTTTGAGGCCCGGCGAAGGATATAGGGTACCTTTAATTCCGGAAAATTCTACTGTTCCCGAGGGATCGACATTTACGCGTATAATATAAAGCGTGTAGATTTACCACCGACATTACCTTCCCAGCCAAACATTTTTGTATGGAAACTACGATATTTTTTCAAGTTCCTAGCACTAGTCACATCTTTGGAAAAGTTGTTGATTTTGACGGGCTATGTCACCACTTCAAACGCGGTACAATATATTGGGAAACGCTTCAACGATTACGATTAATAAACGCAAAGTTTGTGAGTAAGTGAAAAAAAAATTAATTCATTAGTCTATCTTCACGGAAAAAACACCGAAAGTACCAATGAAATGCAGGCCACGGTCAAGATCTGATAAAATTTATTTTAAAATAAGTAAACAAATTCGAATTTTCCATTAAAGTTCGTTTGTTTCGTAACTAACTAGTTTGTCAGCGCAGCGGTCACCATCACCACCGACTTTGATTGATTTGTTTATTAAAGGGTGACATAATAAGATTATTCTTTAATTTCTTTTTACTGTGTTTTTTGGTATTTTTACCGAATGTAACAGAGAAAAGAAATAACATTAAAATAAGATGTCATCCTCACCTGCCTGTCCGGTGGTTGAAGGTATGGCATTGTACGCGCGCCCGGCCTCCCGAGCTGCTACTTGCCTTTTCCCTAGTCATCCGAGTGAGGAGCTCGATGGCCCAGTGGTCGTGAGCATTGAAATTGCTTACGTATGTTAAGCAACCCTGGGCGCACTCCCTATTGTGACGGGTGACCGCAAGTGGCATAAAAGTATCTTGAGCTCTTCCGTGCTTCGGAAGGCACGTTAAGCAGTTGGTCCCGGCTGTCATCATTGATGGCAATCGTTAAGCTATGTCAGATGCCCTTAGGCAGCTTGAAAAATCTGACACCAATGTTGGCCACTTACACACACGAAATACAATACAATATCCGAGTGATTAGTACCCCAATACCTTAATATCCTTTCCAAAACGAACAAATTCCTGTACTTCTCCAGCTCCAAAATGCTTCTGACGGGCAGCAGCGTCGGAAGTACAAGAAGCCAAAGAAACTGCGCTCGCCAACCTACCTACCTGTCAAGCGTGGTCAATATTGCAATTTCCTACCATGGAACGAAGTATCCTTGGGAGAGGTTTCCTGTTCAGTAGTGGACTTTTTGCGGTTGTAATGATGCTGATGATGAAGTCAAGTTATGCTTACAATGTCAGAATTTAAGAAGCTGTCTTATAGGCATCTAAGTGCTTTCCAAGTTAGTGTTCAGTGCAAGCAAGTTACACAATCTGATCGAATATTGACTGTACAGCTCACACTTGCCTTGGTAACTCGTATGGTATTATATAATGGAAGCTAAGATTATGCAATATAATAATAAATGATTACCAGGATACAAGGAAGAGAGCACGAATACCTCTAAGTATCTGCGTTTATTCCCTGATTGATATAAACGCTCTCATTGTCATACCATGGATTAATCTATAAAATATTACGGTTACATACAGTCGTAAGTGATCAGTAATTGCAAAAATACTTCCTCGAATAGGTTTACTTGCAATAATATGGTTTGACAAATAGCAGTCAATATATTTATGTATATCAGTCAACGCACATACGTTATGTAGGCATCTAATCTATCTATATACCATTTAAAATAATAAATTAAAAATTAAATAAAAATACAGATATTGTTTATTTCAATTGAAGGTAATAAAAAGTGTGATAGTATAAGTAGAATTAGCCGTGTGGTATCCGGCAGAGTAGAATAGGACCACTCCAAGTCTTCCCGTGGATGTCGTAGAAGGCGACTTAGGAAATACAAGCTAAACAAAGCTTATAAACATCTAAGACACCTCTCCAACCCGTCTGGCCAACGTGGAGAGTGTAGGCCAAGTCCTCTGGCTGCTCTGGCCAAGTATGGCCCTAGTAGTACAGAGAGGGTCGTGCTCCTGTAGTGGAGACTAAAAAGGACCTGATGATGATGATGATGATGATGATAAGTAGAATTGACTGAATAGCGGTTCCTAGGTCCATGCCAACGTGATTTTGAACCTCCTAGCTATATTGGAATGTCGATGATCTCGGAATCAGAATCCCTAATGGAATACAGAATTGCAAGGAAAAAAGGTGATTGCATATAAAAATTAGGTTTCCCCATATAAAGTCGCAGGTGTAGGAATTTCTATGGAAGGTCAAATGTTTAGATTTTTCTTTAAATTATATAATTTTTTTAATGTATATAATACAAATTGTAATCATTCTAGAAATGAAAAAAAAAAAATATGATTTATGATAAAATTAAAAAGCCCTTCAGGCGAGTAGGCGACCAATACTGTTGAAAAGAGTTTCTTTTGGCGTTTCTTTTCTGCAGTGTCGGTTCCGAATCACTAGTAGTCTGTAGCTTTGCAAATTAATAATATAAATATTATGTACTACATTAGATTCTTTAAAATGTGATTTGAAAAGGCCTATTTTCTGAATAAATGTTTTGATTTTGATTTTTGATACCAAACAAACAACTCATAATCTGTATAAAATTAACAATTTTACGCCGCTCACGACACTAAGATTGCTCCTTGTAACCGGATGGACCGATTTTGTTAAAAAATGTCTAAGAACCATACGCATCCAAAGATCAACACACATATAGGTATCTAGCGGTCAAACGTATCTCATTGCCCTTTTTGCGTCGGGGGTTAAAAATAAACATCGAATTCAGTGAATCATCCTGGCACGAGGTAAGTAAGGTATATCAAAACTACTATTTTTGACCAAATAATAGAATTTATAAAAATATGCTATTTAATGCATAAATGGCTTAGGGAGAACGGGTTCTATTCATCATCATCAGGTCTTTTTATTCTTCACTGCAGGAGCATGACCCTCTCTGTGCTACCGAAGCCATACTTGGCCAGAGCAGACAGAGGATTTGGCCTGCACTCTCCTCGCTGGCGGGTTAGAGAGGTCTCATTGATGTTTATGAGCTTTGTTTAGCTTGTATTTCCTAAGTCGCCTCTTACAACCTCCATGGGAAGACTAGGAGTGGTCCTCTTCTACTCTGCCGGAAACCACACGGCTAGGGTTCTATTAATTTCAAAGTATCTTAAACCTGTGCGAAAATAACACTTAAAGACATCTTAGTAAAAACCACAAAGGTGACGAAAGTGGCCGAAATCTATAAGTGACGAAGATTGTATATTAAAGTACCTATCTATTGAATAATGGTTTCTAATGTTTTCGTTTCGCGATTGTTACACAATTAAGTCACTTAAATATAACGCTTTTATCGCGTTTTTTAATTATTTTTAACACCTAACGTTTGAAAACTTTTAACAGTTGACATCACCCGTGGTTGACATCTGTCTAAGAACTATGCAAAACTTTCCTTTCCCTTGCATATTATTATTTACTTACATTGACTGCGAGCCGTATTTGAATTAGGCAAGATATTATAGCTATCAGCGACATTAATTGTTTAACTTTTGTGCAACTGTTCATCCCTCGGAAACAGTAGAGTTTTACGGGATAAATCGGGATATCCTTTATCCTTCCCCTGACCTCAAACTACCTCCATATCAAATTTCATCTAATTGGTTTAATACTTGGAGAGTGAAGTAGTGACACACAGACTTCCGCTTTTATAATATTATAATTAGTATGGATAAAATAGAGTAAAGTAAATAAAAGGAATTATCTACTTGCAAATAGCTTTTATTTCGTATCCACAAACTGCAACAGCATCACCAAAAATTGCAATATGTATCGACTTCCCTATAAAGAGAAATTACAAACATAAAGAAATCTGATGGAGTTCTCCACGCTGCTCTATTGCTTGGCTATTCCACATTAATTTCGGGGGGAGGCGGTTCCGAAGAACTCTGACACCAGGGTGGGCATGGTTGATTGACCGTGTTACAGCAGGACTAGCTATCGCTTGCGACTTGGCTTCCATGAATTCATGTCTCGGCTAAGAATAATTTACGAAAAAATTATAAATAAATGTAAGACCGTCCGAACAATATGTAAAATTTAATTAATAATAAGCAAAAAGAATAATAATATTTTTTTATGGATGCTAATTAAACAGGATTCTTTTTAATAGCATTATCCGCCTCTAAAAATGTATGTTGCCTTCTAAATTACTAAGTCAGCCACAATTAACGAGCATCTAAATAATACTATCTTAGCCACTAGTTATCTTCTATTTAAGCCACTCTAAATACAACTCAGCATGGTGGTTATTATTTAGCATCTAAATTTGTAACTTGCATTCTAACAGTTAACTTCTAAAATACTAATATTTGACATCAAAAAATATATTTATTTAGCTTCTATTTTTTTAACTTAGCATGTTTAAAATGTAACTTACCCCAAAATAATTGATCGTCAACATTTAGCTAAAATTGTCATCAAATAGTATATTATGGACACTAATATTACCAGTAGCTATTGAGGAGAGATAATATAAGACTTTATTTTTGAAAAAAAAATGTTTATTAATTTACCATAATTTTACTCATAGTAATAGTAGGAGAGCTGGTACAAATTTTTGGGCAAGTATTTGAAGCAAGCTGAAAACTTGTCACATACCTCTTAGACCCGGGGCCGGTGGCAGGACTCCCTACCTCATAAGATACCCGAATGAGACTAGTATGTAGTGAAAGTAGGTGCTTTGGAGGTGGGGGCCAGGTAGGGTTGCCACTCCCTAACCTGGAAGAACCATAAAAAAAAAGGTGTCGAAAACGTCAATTTTGGCCAAAAATTATCTCATCAGATACACGAACGGGAGTTTGACGTAGTGAAAGATATCATTATGGAGAGGTGAACCAGCTAAGGTTGCCTGCGGCAACCCTGGAAGAAGTTCAAGTTCAGCCACCCTGAAGGGGGCGATTTTTCATGGTAATTTATCTCATAAGATACCTCAATGAAACTAGTGCCCGATGTTAGTTCTGAGGGTCGGGACTGCGAATAAAATAGGTTGCCTGCGGCAACCCTGGAAGAACTCATGTTCAGGCACGTTTAAGACGTGGAATTTGAAAATTAACGTAATAAAAAAAATCTCGGAACCAAATCCAAAAGCACTGCAGGATTACGATCGTAATATTATTTTTAACCGACTTCAAAAAAAATAGGTTTTCAATCCAATGTTCAATATATTCTCTAAAACTTTTAATTGCATTGTAACTAATATTAACTGATGTTTCATATTACATTTGATTTAGTGTAAGTTCCATCAAAATCGGTTCAGTAGTTTTCGAGATATAGGCTAATACGTATAACTGTGCAATTTTTTTAATCTCATATAGTACATTATTGAAACTAGTGCCCGATGTTAGTTCTGAGGGTCCGAACTGCGAATAAACTAGGTTGCCTGCAGCAACTCTGGAAGAACCCATGTTCAGGCACATTTAAGACGTGGAATTTGAAAATAAGTGTAATAAAAAAAATCTCGGAACCATATCCAAAAGCACTGCAGGATTACGATCGTAATGTTATTTTTAACAGACTTAAAAAAAAATAGGTTTTCAATCCAATGTTCAATTTATTCTCTAAAACTTTTAATTGCATTGCAACTAATATTAATTGATGTTTCATTTTGTATTGGATAAATTATGTATATTTAATTACCCACATATGTTCATAATAATTTTAATAAATATGTCTGTAGTCTAGAATAAATATTTCAACACAATTGTTTTTTGTTATGAAATAAATGAATTACATTGAATTTACATTACATTTGATTTAGTGTAAGATTCATCAAAATTGGTTCATTAGTTCTCGAGATATAGGCTAATACGTATAACTGTGCCATTTTTTATCTCATATAGTACATGAATGAAACTAGTGCAGGTTGTTAGCACTGACGATCCTCTATATGAATAATTGCCGATCCGTAATCTGGAACAATCCAAGTTCGAGGATGAACTTGGATTGTTCCAGGTTACGGATTTATACGTGGAATTTGAAAATTAATCATTTAAAAAGGAAGTTGGAATCATATTCAAAAGCAATGCGAGATTAAGATTGCGATGCTTTTCAACCAACTTCAAAAAAGTGGCCAATAGGCTATGGAAAAGATAACGTATCTTTTCCATAGCCTATTGGTTATGTTAATTTTACTTGTTTTATATTATTTTGGTTTAACTTGTTGCATTAAACTAGGTTAGTAGTTTTCGAGTTATAAACAAATACGTCTTAGTGTAACCTTTTAGCTTATACGGAACATTTGTCTCCGTGATAAATCAACTTTCTATGTCTACAGAAGCAATAAACGATATAAGAGCATTTCAGACATTATTCTCGCCACACCCGGTGTTGCGAATAAGTTTAACAACTGGCGAGTAGAAGCAGATCTGCTACCTTTGCCTGATCATAGAGCCATGACCATGGAACTGGTATATGTGAATTAAATGATACAACAACAATACTAGTACAAGGAAATACCAAACAGCGAAAGCTAACTGGACTATATTTGAAAAGAATGTTAGAGGAAAAGTCCTAGCAGATCAAATAACCCAGTACTCAATCAGCCGTATTAAAGATAGGGAAGGCCATAATGACCTGGTGGCCAGATACTCGGAGATTGTAACAAGGGCTCGCGAAGCATCGATTCCCAAACTTAAGCCTAAAACGAAGTGTAAATTAATAAAGTGGTGGAACCCGCTACTGGCTGAGATGAAAGCTGTTCAAAGAAAGAGAACATCTGAGAACGGCTTATAGGATTGTGAAAGCGTGTGGACTGGTGGAGAAGGACAGACTAATGAGAAATCCAGACGGAAGCGGCCTTTTGTGTCCAGAAAAGTCCGCAGAACTGCTGGCTGAAACCTTTTATCCAACCGACACATAGGCGAGGCTTCTTAAGTCATTGCTTAGAATGACTCAAGAAGCCTCGCAGCGATACGAGAAGAAGCCGAAAACATTGTACGGGCCCTGGATACCGAAACGCTCATCTGAATGCAATGTATCCGTTTCGTATGTACGAGCTTCTTACAGTGCTGAATGGAATGAGCCCAAGAGAGGCCCCGGGACATGATGGCTTCACAGCTAATATCTGCACCCATGTACTTATGGCTTGTCCCGAGGTTATGCTTGCCCTATATAACGCATCCTTACGCCTCGGATATTTTCCCAGAACCTGAAAAAGAGCTGTTATAAAAACAATACCCAAACCCGGTAAGGAGGAATACTTCGCACTCACAATCGTAAAGGAAGCCTAAAACGGGAGACAGATGGCATTAGTCATATCACTGGACATTAATGCGACGGGTTGGAGAGGTCTCATTGATGTTTATGACTTTTGTTTTTTATCTTGTATTGCCTAAGTCGCCTCTTACTACATCCATGGGAAGATTTGGAGTGGTCGTATTCTACTCTGCTGGAAACTACACGGCTATCGTAAACCAAACGGCTAAAAACTGTATAATAGAAGGCAAACATAACCATTTTCATTCGAAAAGAAGAAGATTGGGACTGGGTATGGAGTTGACACATGAAAATACATTGAGAGCATTTGCAGACAACCAACTAAGGGAAACGCTGTTGGACTACTGTAGACGAGTCATACGATGTGTGGCCCGGGCGAACCGGGAAAAATATTTAATGTTTATATATAATTAATTAAATAATTAACATAACCAATAGGTTATGGAAAAGAAAACCTCACTTTTTTGAATTAAGTACCATCGCAATCGTAATCTCGCATATTATTATATTATATATTAAATATGGTTCAACTTCTTTTTTAAATGATTAATTTTTAAATTCCACGTAAAAATCCGTAACCCGGAAGAATCCAAGTTCATCCCCGAACTTAGAATGTTCCAGGTTACGGATTGGCAACCAATTTTATTCATATACAAGATCGTCAGTGCTAACATCGGGCACTAGTTTCATTCATGTACTATATGAGATTTAAAAAAATGGCACAGTTATACGTATTAGCCTATATCTCGTGAACTACTGAACCGATTTTGATGGAACTTACACTAAACCAAATATAATATAAAACATCAATTAATATTAGTTACAATGCAATTAAAAGTTTTAGAGAATATATTGAACATTGGATTGAAAACCTATTTTTTTTTAAGTCGGTTAAATAATATTACGATAGTAATCCTGCAGTGCTTTTGGATATGGTTTTGCGATTTTTTTATTACTTTAATTTTCAAATTCCACGTCTTAAATGTGCCTGAACATGGGTTCTTCCAGAGTTGCCGCAGGCAACCTATTTTATTCGCAGTTTGGACCTTCGAACTAACATCGGGCACTAGTTTCATTCATGTACAGTCGGCCAAGCAGATACCTGACCCCCTGACTTTTAAAACGTAAATTCACACTTTGCTGTGAAGCGCCACCTACCGTGATTTTTGGCAAGTAGACAGACAACTGCTGGTATAAACTTGTTTCTGATAACCTGCTCAGTTGCAAATTTTGTATTTCTAATAATCTCAGCTAATAATTCAAGTAATCATCAATGGTAAGAACAAGAAAGAATCAAAAACAATCCTACGTAAAGTTCGATTCGAACCATGGACCCACGACTTGAGAAGCTAGCGCTCATCTCAATACGCCAACCGACGATATGACGTCTCGGGCGAAATTGGCTATCTATTTCTACTGCTATGACATCATTGTCACCAACTGCAACGCATTGCTTTAACAAATAAATTGAGGGTAATCTATCAGATTTATTTATACCTGATACCAACTAATCAAAAATATTGTTCACTCCGGTCACAATTAAGATACTGCGATTACTGTGTAGTGATCCAAAACCCCACCAGTTATTAGGCATCCCGTTTCATCTTATATAGCAGATTTTGTGAAAGCTAATATTGTATTGTGAAGACAACCACAGTATTTAAAGTATATATATCTAGAGAGTTAGGTATCGCGGTAAGTAGAGATTATAAGTATTTAATATACTTACTTAATTGTCACACTATTTTTTGTTCCGTAAAACATAGGGTTTGTGATAAATGTCTAAGATAAATATATCTCTTACAGAGAAACACCGTCCGTTTGTGGATTCGGAGTCAACTGGCGTAACATATACACTACAATATTTCAATTGAAACAGTGAGGAAACATTCAACAAGAACGAGATCGTATTTTATTCTGATGAAAATAGTTTTAAGTCTGATGATGATGGCAGAAAAATATTGCGGAGAAGACATGGCCAGCGTATAGCCATCAAAATAATTTGCCTTTGAGAACAGTGGCAGGATAACATTAGGTAAAAATATTCATTAAATAGTGAAGTAAAATAATAATAATATTTAATACCTAGTGTATTACGCAGTGTAGAATAATAGGTAACTGATCGTATTATTGTTTTGCAGGTTATTGGGGACAGATGTCTTCAATGGGCCCAGGGGAGCTGGTAGAATTCGGCGGCCGGATGAATAAAGAAAAATACTTGGAAAATTTATGAGATGTGGTGATTCCAACAGTTTGCAATGTAGAATATATTTTATTTAAGACAATTGTTCTGTGATCTAACTGTTATTGAGTGACCAATTAAAATCCCAGATTGTAGGGTCAAATAGTGCTTAACTGGGACACGAGACACGAGTAAAGTTTGATTTAAATCAATTTAGACAAAAAGGTTATACTAAATTAATAAATATGCGCATAAGTGATATGTGATCTGATCTAACATGGTAAGTGAAATGACAAATAGACTTGAACAAAAGCTTCAAAATGGGGGTCACCCTCTCCCATATTAAAATTCATTTAATGCCATAGGTTTATATTCATTCTTATACTATTATCGAAGCAAAGTTATTCACATAGCACTATTTGACCCTACACATTTAAAAAAATATAATACTATGATTAAAAAGAAGTTGAGAGATGTAAATTGTTACTTATTAAGTAACATGTTGGTTCTCTCTACAGAAGATTAATCATAGTTTGAATTAAGTAGGCAGGTATTTATTTCACTGTTACATTTTTTTGATGTAATAAAGTAATTAAAAATTTAAAATGCTTTTTATTCACAGTAATTAGCTCGGTAACATTATGTTAAAACAACCAAAATTACACCAACATCACAATACGAAGTTGGTGATATTTGTAAAAAATAAAAAGCTTTGGAGGATTTCATCATCATCATCATCATCATCATATCAGCCGCAAGAAGTCCACTGCTGGACATAGGCCTCCCCCAAGGATTTCCAATACGACTGGTTGGAAGCGGCCTGCATCCAGCGTCTTCCTGCGACCTTAGTCAGGTCGTCCGACCATCTGGTCGGTGGGTGTCCGACGCTGCGCTTGCCGGTACGTGGTCGCCATTCGAGAACCTTTCTGCCCCATCGGCCATCGGTTCTGCGCGCTATGTGCCCCGCCCACTGCCACTTCAAAGAGCTAATCCGCTGAGCTATGTCGGTGACCTTTGTTCTTCTACGGATCTCCTCATTTCTGATTCGATCTCGCAGAGAAACACCGAGCATAGCCCTCTCCATAGCTCTTTGAGCGACCTTGAGCTTTCTTATGAGGCCCATATTAAGGGACCACGTTTCGGACCCGTAAGTCATCACTGGTAACACACATTGATTATAGACTTTCGTCTTCAGGCACTGAGGTATTTTGGACGAGAAGACATGGCGGAGCTTCCCGAACGCTGCCCAGCCGAGTCGGATTCGTCGAAACACCTCGTCCTCGAAGCTGGAACTGCCAACCTGGATCAATTGACCCAAGTAGACATATTGGTCCACAGCTTCAAGGACGGAGTTCCCAACAAATACCGGTGAAGGCACAACATGGACATTCGACATTATTTTCGTCTTGTCCATGTTCATTGTAAGGCCCACCTGTTGGGAAACTCCATTGAGGTCATTGAGCATGGTACTTAAGTCCTCCAGCGTCTCCGCCATAACAACGATGTCATCGGCAAATCGAAGGTGAGTGATATACTCGCCATTGATGTTGATGCCAAGTCCTTCCCATTCCAGGAGCTTGAAAGCATCCTCCAGAGCAGCGGTGAACAGTTTCGGAGATATGACGTCTCCCTGTCTCACACCACGCTGCAATGGTATAGCCTTCGTGCTCTGCTCCTGTACTCGAACTGACATGGTGGCGTTGCTGTATAAGCACTTCAACACTTCGATATACCGATGGTCGATGCGGCATCGCTGGAGGGACTGAAGCACGGCCCATGTTTCGACCGAATCAAAGGCTTTCTCATAGTCCACAAACGCTAAGCATAATGGCCGGTTATACTCTCTGGTCTTCTGTATAACCTGCCGCAGCGTATGGATGTGGTCTATGGTACTGTAGCCTTTTCGGAAACCGGCTTGTTCGGGAGGCTGGAAAGCATCGAGCCTGTTCGTGAGACGATTCGTGATCACCCTCGAAAACAGCTTATAGACGTGGCTCAGGAGTGTGATAGGTCTATAGTTCTTCAGTAGAGTATTATCACCCTTTTTGAAGAACAAAACCACCACACCCCCGTTCCACGCCTCCGGCGTAATGGAGGATTTGAACCTGTTCATTCATAATCACACTAACTATTAAACCATAGTGCCTACCACTTGCGCCACATCTAACTATTGAAGTATCTTTGAAATAAGCGTATCGTATGCTAGGGCTTGTTTTATTTATCAAAAATCGAATAGATGGCATTAGTCGTCAAGGGTATCAGATTTCTGCTTATTAACCTTATTTGTTCATTCACAATTCAATAGATGACACTAGTCGCAAAGGATATTACACTTGTATATTTTTATCTTTGGGTTTAAACCACGGATGTTTCTTTAGTTTGCGAATAATGGCGCTGTTGTAGGGGGTCAGATATCTCATTGGCTGACTGTACTATATGAGATTTAAAAAAATTGCACAGTTATACGTATTGGCCTATATCTCGAAAACTACTGAACCGATTTTGATGGAACTTACACTAAATCAAATGTAATATGAAACATCAATTAATATTCGTTACAATACAATTAAAAGTTTTAGAGAATATATTGAACATTGGATTGAAAACCTATTTTTTTTTAAGTCGGTTAAAAATAATGTTACGATCGTAATTCTGCAGTGCTTTTGGATATGGTTCCGAGATTTTTTTTATTACGTTAATTTTCAAATTCCACGTTTTAAACATGCCTGAACATGGGTTCTTCCAGGGTTGCCGCAGGCAACCTATTTTATTCGCAGTCCCGACCCTCAGAACTAACATCGGGCACTAGTTTCATTGAGGTATCTTATGAGATAAATTACCATGAAAAATCGCCCCCTTCAGGGTGGCTGAACTTGGACTTCTTCCAGGGTTGCCGCAGGCAACCTTAGCTGGTTCACCTCTCCATAAGGATATCTTTCACTACGTTAAACTCCTGTTCGAGTATCTGATGAGATAATTTTTGGTCAAAATTGACGTTTTCGACACCTTTTTTTTTATGGTTCTTCCAGGTTAGGGAGTGGCAACCCTACCTGGCCCCCACCTCCAAAGCACCTACTTTCACTACATACTAGTCTCATTTAGGTATCTTATGAGGTAGGAAGTCCTGCCACCGGCCGCCGGTCTATCTCCTATTATACCCCAACACGGAACTGCAGACCTGACTGGTTAATCGTAAATAGCGGGGCTAAATCAACCCCTAATTTTTTGGCAGCGTGGCAGGTAGAAAGTCCCACCAAAATAGTACCCTATTAAAATTTCAACCTGCCTCAAATTGATTTTTTATATTTTTTTGCAAATTTTTTGCACGCATCTGGTAATGTTAAAACCCCGACTAAATCGTCTGGCTTATATTTTTTTATACATAAAACAAGCAAAATTGCTAATTGCCACAAATATCTATACTTTTGGTAATGAAAAAAGAATATTAAAAAAAATAGGGGTTGATTTAGTCCCGCTACTCACCAGGCAGGTCTGTAGTTCCGTGTTGAAGTAGAGGTATGTGACAATTTTTCAACTTGCTTCAAATATATACCTTCCCAAAAATTGGTACCAGCTCTCCTGCCTATCGATACATGAATCACGCCATATCATGTTAGTGGCTATTTTTACGATAAAAGAATATGATGTATTATTTTACATGCTAAGTTATAATAAATGATGCTGACTGTAGGAGCTTGAATTATATTTTCTTGAGGACATAGTTTTGATGCTGTAAAAAGGAAAATGGTGACGAAATATAAAATCCGTGGCCGACTTAGTAAATTAGGTGGCAACGTATAAATAAGAAGGACAAGTCATAATAATTATTGATCTTTATTTGACGCTTTCTATAGAATATTTAGTTGGCGGTGTAAAAAAGACGAATTAGTTTATTAGAGGCTAGGTCATTTTCCCGTTGCTTAGTTATGAAATTAGAAGCTTGCTCACGTGGCCAATAAATAATTTTGTGGCTTGATTTATTAATTCCCTTTTTTAATTAATTATTACTTAAGTACCTATACGTTTTATTACTTATAGGGTCAATTTATTGACCGTTTGTCTGTCAATATACATTTTCTCAGGAACGCGTCAAATCAAGCTGAAATTTATACCAAATACTACACAGGTCATCCTGTCTTAGTCTTCGCGTGTTTTATTCGATATAACCATCATGATCCTTAACTTTATAGAGAGCCTTAGCTTAATAATACGACTCATCTAAATTTCGTGTAGATGCCACGGTCAAACGACTATACACTCCCTATTGTCAGAGTTCTTCGGAACCGCATCTCGGCCTCTGACATGGTTCCTTTAACGACTACCAGGTGGCAGCCGGGGCCAACTTAACGTACCTTCCGAAGAACGGAATCATCTCAGACAATTAGGATTCAAGCCTGCAATGTCCTAACCAAACTCGAGCTAGCCCCAAAGTAATTCAAGACTTATGTTTTGGGATAATCATCATCATCAAAAACATTTTCCATTTTGATCTGACTGGGATCGAACCTGGGACCTCCGATGTGATGTGACAGCCTATCATGATGAACATAAGGTTACAGAGGCCGTCATTATTCTTAACCCACATCATCTCATTGTCTGACTGTGGTTTGAGGAAACTTTTCCATACTTACATCATACAACAGTGTGTAATTAATTGGGTACATCCCGTGAGCTGTTATTGTGGGTACCTGATGCAACAGCTGGATTGAAAATTGCTTTGCCTGAAAATACAAATTTGGATTTAGAATAGATTAGAATAGAATATGTTTATTTGCATATGAATAGGGTACAAGAATTGGTGTTACATAGGTTTATTTCACTCCTAATCAGCCATTTAAGATAGCATGCAAATTTCAATAACATAATTATCAATTTATGTTCGTCAGTAATATTATTTATTAATTAAAAAAGTCTAAATTTCGCTTAAATATTGGAACGTACCTTGAACTATATTATATAATTTTAATATAAAACAAAACAGTAAGTTTGTATAGAGCTATTTTATTGCTGGAAGTTAAGAAATTCCTGAATTGTGTAAAAGTTTTTCTCCAAGAGCCAGTTAAACAAGTTTTTTTTAAACAATTGTAGCCTCATAATTTTTATATCATCAGGTATTTTATTGAATAAGGATTTACACATATAGTAACAATTATCCTTATATTTTTTGCTTCTAGGTACAGTATTGTGGACTAGTCTGTGGCCATTTCTTGTATTTCTTGGATAAAATGTCATTGCTTGCGTAAATAAATAGTTATTCAGCTTGACAAATTTAGCGATTTCAAAAATGTAAAGGCAAGTTAGGGGGAGTATATTTAGTGATTTAAAAAGCGGCTTACACGATGTTCTAGGAGTAGCTCCACAAACTGCTCTGATACATTTCTTTTGTGCGACAAAAGTTTGACGGATCTCTGTACTGTTACCCCAAATAACGAGACCGTAACGCAAGACTGATTCAACGTATGCATAGTATGCCGTGAGAGCTGCCTGTCTGGAAACTGTTTTAGCAAGCTTGTATAAAGCGAATGAAAATCTATTAATTTTATTGCAGACATGCTCTACCTGTTTTTTCCAGTCCAACTTTTGGTCAATAATTAATCCTAGAAAGCGTCCATTATTTATATTATTTAAATTATGTCCATTATATATTATATTTAAATCAGTCAGATTACTAAAATTTATAAAATATGTTTTGTCAATTTTGATTAGTAAATTATTATTTGTGAGCCAATTAATTATGATATTTAAAGAAATTAGTATGTCATTTCGATGGTTATCAATTTTAAGATTTTTGCTTGTTGTCACAACTACTGATATGTCATCAGCGAATAAAATACTTTTGTGATTTATCATATTTGGAAGATCATTTACATAGACCAGGAATAGTAATGGCCCAAGCACACTTCCTTGGGGGACACCATAGTTATTTTGTTTATACTCAGATCTGTATTCCTTACAAAACCTGTTGTTTTCTAGTTGAGTTATTTCAACACACTGTTGTCTATTTTCTAGGTATGATTTGATCCATTTTGAAGCATTGCCTCTTATGCCATAACGCTCTAGCTTGTCTAATAGATGGGGATGTGAAACGAGGTCAAATGCGTTAGACATGTCAAAAAAAAGCACTGTAGTAAATTTATTTTCATTTAGACTTTGTAGGGTGGTATTTACAAGGTTAAAAGTTGCCAATGTAGTGGATTTCTTTTTTGAAATCCATACTGGTCGTTATGGAGTATATTATGTTTATTAAAAAAAGACATCAACTTATCATGCATTACTTTCTCATAAATTTTAGAGAAAATAGGGATAAGTGTAATAGGTCGGTAATTTCGAAATTCACTTTTATCGCCTTTTTTAAACAATGGTTTACATACATACATACATATTATCACGCCTCTTTCCCATGGGGGTAGGCAGAGACTATAGATCTCCACTTGCTACGATCCTTACAAACCTCTTTTGCTTCATCTACATCCATCACTCTTTTCATGCATGCTCGCCGGTTTCGGGTACTCCTTATTTTTCCTTTTGCAAGAACCTTTGCAATTTGGTCACTATACGTTCGTCGAGGCCGGCCCTGACCGACTGTCCCAACCACATGTGCCGTATATATACCTTTCGTAAGTCTCTTTTCATCCATCCTCTCTACATGTCCAAACCATCTCAACATTCCTTTCTCAATTTTTGTCACTATATCGTCTTTCACTCCACACCGATCCCTTATTACATCATTTCGTAAACGATCTTTCATACTTACTCCACATATACTTCTTAACGCTCGCATTTCAACTGCATTTATTCTGCTTTCATTCTTTTTCTGCCATACCCAACTTTCACTACCATACATCAGAGTTGGCAGCAACACTCCATCATGGACAGCCAGACGCGCCTTCTCGGACATTTTTCTGCTATTCATAAAGGAATGTAGTGCCCCATTCACTCGATTACCTGCAGCCACCCTGTTCTCAATATCACTTTCGTGTCTTCCATCTCTCGTAAATACACAACCTAAGTATACGAAATCTTTCACTTGTTCCACTCTTTCTCCATTTATAAAAATATTACATCCTGTCATACTTTCATCCCGTTCAAAAACAATGACTTTCGTCTTACTTACATTCATTTTCATGCCTTTCTTCTTTAACTCATCATTCATAACTGTTACCATCTTCTGTAAGTCCTCCTCTGACGACGCAAGTATTACTTGGTCGTCGGCATACAGGAGGCATTTGATAAGTAACTCATTCATTCTTATACCACATTCACTTTCTTTCAAACCTTTCAAGCAACTGTCTATGTACAGGTTAAATAGCCAGGGTGAAGCTACACATCCTTGCCTAACCCCTTTCTCGATGCTAAACGAGTCCGTGTAGTCCGCGTTTATTCTAACGCAAGCGCTGGAATCCTTATAAAGGGATTTCAGTGCTCGTATCAGACGACCCTTTACCCCATACGCAGACAGCGTTGACCACAATTCATTCCTCACCACTCTGTCATAGGCCTTTTCCAGGTCCACGAAAACGCAATACACTTTTTGTTCTTTGGCCAAACATTTCTCTAGTATGCATCGCAAGGAAAAGACCTGATCCATACATCCCATCCCTTTTCTGAAACCCGCCTGTACATCCCATATCTTGCTCTCTGTATCTTTCATAACCCTTTCACTCAACACCTTAGCATACAATTTGCCGACCACGCTGAGAAGACTAATGCCTCGATAGTTTTTACAATCTTGCTGTGACCCTTTCCCTTTATATAGTGGCACAATGACTGCCTTGCACCAATCTGCGGGTACAACGCTTTTATTAAAACATAAATTGAAAAGGTGACACAGTTGACTCACCACAACGCCCTGTCCAGCCTTCAGCATTTCGACAGTTATTCTGTCAAACCCACCACTCTTTCCCATTTTCATTTCATTTAATCCTTTTACAACTTCTTCGATACTTATTTCATTATCATTCTCTCTACTATCACTTTCTTGCATTCCGTTGTCAGACATATTCATTCTTACTTCATCTTTTTCATACAAACTTTCAAAATACTCTCTCCATCTATTTAAAATACCCGTATCATCATTTATAATGTTTCCACTCATGTCCCTGATTTTAGTTAGCTCAGAGGTCAAAGCTTTCCCTCTAGCCCTTCTTATTGACTTCCAGAAATATTTTATATTCGTTCTGAAATCTTGGGACAGCCTGGCGTCAAATTCATCCTGTTCTTGGTCTTTCTTCTTCTTTACAATTTCTTTCACACTTACATTCAACTTCTTGTATACATCCTTAGCCGCTTTCACATCCTCACCCGTTACTTTTTGCTTTTTCAGGTCAGCTCGTATAGCTAACCAATCCTTCCATGCTTTCTTCTTTGCACTCACAACTTTCTGAACTTCTGCATCCCACCAAACATTCTTAGTTTCCTTACAGTTTCTCCTTTTCGTAATTCCACATACTGCTGTTGCTGCACTAACAATTCCTTCCTTTAAAATATTCCATACTTTTTCTACTTCACTCTCGTCATCTATTCCGTCAAATCTTTTAACTAATATTCTTTGATACTCCTCTTTCACACTTTCTTCTTGCAAGTTTTCAACTTTTATCCTTTCTAACCTTTTGGAGGGTTCATATTTTCGATGTCGCCATCTTTTAAATAGGTTTCTGATCTTACATATGACCAAATAATGGTCTGTGTGTATACCCGCTCCACGGTATGACCTTGTATCGAATATATTTTTTCTCTCAGTCTTTCATCCACTATCACAAAATCAATCATACTCTTCATTCCATTCTCTTCCCTTGTATACATATGAATCTTTTTGTGCTTAAACATAGTGTTCATCACACAAAGATTATTTTCCATACATATTTCTAACAAACTTTTTCCATTCTCATTCTGTCTTTCATCCCCAAACGGACCCAACACCTTTTCATAACCATGACGCTTAACTCCCACCCAGCTATTAAAATCACCTAACATGACTAATTTCTCGTTATCCTTGCATCCACGTACTACATCCCTAACATTATCCCAAAACTCCTGTCGCTCTTCTTTGTTTCTTCTACTCGTTCCTTCCGTAGGTGCATACACTCCTAACACAAACAATCGAATTAATCCTATTTTCATCCTCACCCAGACAAGCCTCGAGCTCACAAAATCATACCCATTCACATATTCTACCATTCTTTTGGAAAGGATGAGGCCAACTCCTTGACGGCCTTGGGCGGTTTCTGGTACTCCAGACCAGTATGCTGTAAAAGAACCACAATTTGTGATTTCACACCCTTTCCGCTTTGTCTCGTTCACACACAAAATATCGATCTTTCTTTCATTCATCACCTGATATACCTCATCTAATTTACCATCCATCCCTCCTCTAACATTCAAAGTAGCGAAGCGACTCTCCATAGCCCGCTTTTCGCCCCCACGGGAAACGAGACGTGATGAGTTGCGAACCGCATCGCCGCCATTTAGATTTTTTGTATTTCTGAAAATCATTGCGTTCCCACGAGTATAGGGGATAAACCGTCGCACCCGGCAGTGCCCCTTGTACCGGGTGAAGGCTAGCCTTGTTCTGGGGTCGCCCGGTCCCAGGGCAAAATGGCACGCTTCTTATTAGGCTCGCCCCTAATCACGCATCCTTCAGCACGGCAGACCTTGGATTGGCGGAGTGGGAAAACAAAAGGAAATAATATATATAGGATTATAAAATAAATATGGATAGGATAACTTGTATTTTGGACAGGATGAAGGCAAAGGATGCTACTAACTCAGAAGACATAAGGAAAGAGTTAGTAACAGCTCGGGTAGCCGGGAACGCATATCCCGAATGCCACAACCATATACCACCGGGCAGGCAGTATAGGATGACACCCCTGGCAAACAATGGTTTGACTATAGATAGTTTAAGTTTATCTAGAAAAGTGCCCTTTTCCATAGACATATTAATCAGAAATGCCAGTACCGCACTAATCTCCTCTTTACACGCTTTAATGACCAGTGTACTAATATGATCATACCCTTCTGAACTAGTATTATTAAGCGTAGAAATTACCTTTTTAACATAGCATTCATCTATAGCAGTCAAAAATATAGAATTATTAATACTACTAGGTAGGTTACTATTTGTTTTGTTATTAATTGATTTATTGGTGGAATTGATAAAATGTTCATTAAATTTAGTAGCTATAGTTTTTGGGTCCTTTATAATACTATCATTATACTTCATTCTTTCTATATAAGTGCGAGATTGTGAAGAATGAGACTCGTTTTGGATGACTTTCCATGTACTTTTACACATATTTTCCTTTTTAATGTTCATTATGTAATTATTATTTGTTGCTTTTTTTGCCTGGAATATACATTTCTTTAACAGTTTTGAGTATTGTTTATATTTATTTTTATTATATTTGTTCTTGTTTTTATTAAAGTTGTGTCTTAATCTTCTATTTATTGTGCAACTTTTCCTAATACCTGGTGTTATCCAATTTAAATTATTTCTTGTAGTTACTCTAACTCTAATTATTGGAAAACAGAGTTCGTACAGCAAACGAAACCATTCGTAAAATTTGTCAAAAGCCTTTCCGGGATCCGGCTCATCATAGACTTCTTGAAAAGAATGACTTGCGAGATGTTTTTTGAATTTTTGTATATTTTCTTCAGAGTAAGATCTCTTGAAAATATATGTTGTTTGTGGCGGTATGTATTTTGTATTTACTTGTAAATTTAATAGTTGAGCTGTGTTGTGGTCCGATAGGCAGAGAGGTAGAGTAGAACCACGCGCATGTCTTACATTACTCAAAATATGATCCAAGCATGATTTCTCTCTTGTTGGTACGGTAATAAATTGTTGGAGATTGTAATTTTTTAGTATGTTCGAATATTGCTGTGTAATATTATTGTCTATGAGAGTATTAATATTTATATCTCCAGCAATGATGATTTTTTGTTTCACATATTTGCGTATATATGTATCAAGTAGCTCTTTAAGATTTTCAAAAAAATGGTCATAATGCCTTTTTTTTGTACTACATGATGACCTGTAGACACAAACAACTATAAGCTTCTGTGAAGGTACGTATATAGCACAGACTTCAAAGTGAAAATTAGAGCCCATTTGATTAAATATCTCTATTTTTAAAAACGGCAGACCTTTTTTCACCATAATACAAGTACCTCCCCTTCTAGTCTTCCGCGTGTAATGCGCTGCAAGTTCATATTGTGAAATGTTTATGTTGCGTTCCTCTCCAGATTTAACAAAGGTCTTTGAGAAAAAGAGTACATCGGGCATCGCATCAAGATTAGTCAATGTTAATTCAAATATCTCTTTTTTTGAAAGTAGACCTTGAATGTTTTGATGAAGGACTGAAAATGTCGATTCTAAATTAGGTACGAAAAAATGATGACTGACAGTTGGTTGGTAATTTAGATTGTTTTGTTTTATTTGTGACTGGAAAATAATAAAGAATAGGCTAGTTTCCTAAAAAAATATAATTAGTCCGTCAGTTAGATATTCAAAAAATATTGGACACATATTTTTTCTTTTGTCGATTAAACAAAAAATTATAAAGATATAGCCCTTTGAAGTTCCGTGTGACGTCATAGTTTGCTACAATTTTCTGCAAACTTTGACGTCACGAGCCCCCACTCCTGAACTTTGACGCGCTTTATCTTTATTATTTATTGTTTATTTGTCAAAAGAAAAAATACGTGTCCAATATTTTTTGATTATCTAACTGACGGACTAATTGTTATGTTATTACTACGACTTTGGAAACTAGCCTATTGAGTTTTTATCACACCTCACTGCAGACGCACATTTGATTGGTAATAAAGATTGTTTTGTTTTATTTATGACTGGAAAATAATGAAGAATTGAGCTTTTATTTTTTATTTGGGTTGTGACTTTATTATTAGTATTTTTATAGTTATCATGCATAGAATTTCTTAACTTTAAGCAATTTTGTATAAAGTCATTATTATACCTTATAGTGTCAATTTCTATATTTAACTTAAAACTAATTATACGGCAAAGCGAAATGTCAGATTTAAAATTGTATCTAGTTGTCAAATTATTTATATCTATAAATGTGCAATTGTTGTAATTATTCAAAGTCAAATATAATTTATAGTTGAGTTTTTTAACATTTAAAAAGTTGTTTGATTGAATACTTAATAAAAATACTTTACATGTCTTAAAATTATACAAAATATTAGATAAATTAGCTAAAACATTATACGGTTTCTTATCGTGGGAGCCTAAGGATAAAACTAAAATGTCATTTTCCCGAACAGTGTCTTTAAGAGAAATGCAGCTGTTTAGAATATGGTCACTCGATGCATATGGTTTTATTTCACCTTGAACTTCATAGTTGTCGTTCCAATTACCAAAACGGGATCTTATCATTTGCTCGGTTAGTCCTTGTACTTGCTCGTCACCTTTTATATATATTTTTGATTCTGGGTTTATTGGAATGGCAATTGGTTCATGATTCAGATTCAATTTTTCTGTACAAATATCTTTTTTGTGCGGACATTGCTGCATTTCATGGACGGTAGATGGCGCCCTAGTTGAATTATTTGCTTCGATTGCCGTTTGAATATTTTCATTCGCGTGTACGTTATCATCTGGAAAATTTAGCTGTGTGCCAGCAATCTCATTTATTTTTCTACGCACGGTGACATTTTTTTTGGAGCTAGAATTGCAAATATTTGTAAGAATTCTGTTTTTTGTTTCGTGTTTAGCTAGTTGCTGATTCAATTTGGTATTTTCTGCAAGTAAATTCTCTATTTCATTTTCGGATATCTGCAATTTTTCTTCCAAAATTATATTTTTCTTCAATAGTTCTTCTACTTTTCCTTCTAAGTCCATCTTAAAATCAGGACAACTGCTGTTCAATCTACTTTCGTTGGCTGGCGATGTGAACAATATTTCAGATGGATCTTCGTCAGATAATGATTCAAATGAGTTCTTTGTGTCTATGTTATCTTGGTTGACACGGTATTTTGCATGGGTTCTAAACATTGATTGCATTTCCAATTGATTTTATGTTGTTTTGTCATCAAGTTAAATCGTTTTAGAGATACACTCATGCAAACTAAGTGATAGCTGTATTTGCAGGTATCACAAGACAGATAATCCTTATTTGATATCAATTTTACACATTTTTTGCACCGTAGCTCCATCTTACGATATTCTATAGATTTTTTTACTGAATTCTTATTCATCACGGTTTGCTTTTATTACTAAATGTGTAAAAGGTTTGTTAATTATGGTCTAGATGGCGCTGCGTAGATATTGTGTTAGAGCTGCTACTCCCCACTAGATGGCGATGCTATATGGCATAGACAACACGTTTATTGTTGAATGTAAACATTTAAATTCGCAACTTCGGTCTGGATGGCGCTGCGCAGATATTTTTTAGAGCTGCTATTCTCTGCTAGATGGGGATGATGTATGGTATAGATAGAAGCACGCTTATGGTTGAATGTAAAAATGTCAATATTTAAATTCGTAGCTTGGGTCTAGATGGCGCTGCGTAGATATTGTATTAGAGCTGCTACTTCCCGCTAGATGTCGATGCTATATGGTATAGAAGCACGTTTATTGTTGAATGTAAACATTTAAATTAGCATCTTCGGTCTGAATGGCGCTGCGCAGATATTTTTTAGAGCTGCTATTCTCTGCTAGATGGGGATGATGTATGTTATAGAAGCACGCTTATGGTTGAATGTAAAAATTTCAATATTTTAAATTCGTAGCTTCGGTCTGGATGGCGCCGCGTAGATATTTTTTTAGAGCTGCTGCTCCTCGCTAGATGGTGATGATGTATGGTATTGAAGCCAGCTTATTGGTGAATTCAAATATTTAAATTCGTAACGATTTGTAATAATGTTATTATTTTTTTTTTGATGCAAATACCATTCAAAGATCACATATAATTCTTGTTTATTTTCTTTAGATGCATATAATGTCAAAATAACATACGGATATTTGCTTCCTTGTTGTAATAATCCAGTTTTCATTTCATAACTTTATTCACTTATGACGTTCACAGTATCACAGCTTTTTGAGAAATTACACTTGTACTCGTAATTTACAATATGACTCACTATTTTAAGTTAGATTTGTAGCAGATTATATCATTAAACTATTTTTAGGAAATATTTTTGTACGGAGCTAATTTTTTGCGCGACAGTGGCGCCGCCGATTTCATAGTAGGTAACTTGACTAGTACTTAGGCATGATTGTCTAAACTGAACGCCCCTCCACTGATTTAGATTATTTAAATGTGATCATCATCATTCATCATTTCAGGCGTAAGGATTCCACTGCTGGAAAAATTCGTCTTCCAAAAATTCTTTGTTCCATGGTAGTTTATTACCATACTCACCACGCTTGGCGGGCGGGTTGGCGAGCGCAGATTCTTTGGTTTCTTGTGCTTCCGATGCTGCTGTTCATCGGATGCATTTCTAAGCCGAGGTTTACCGTTTTCGTGCATACTAGTTGGCGCCACTATTGAGTGAGGTCCCGAAAATGTTTATTATTACATGCATGGAAACAAAGTTTACATTTCAGTCATATTTTATGCCTTTGTCTATTAAGTTTATGCAAGCCAAAGCCAGATCCGTCACAGGTCACAGCCAGTAAAATTGACTAGATCTTCGATCATTTTTAGGTACTTATTAATACTGATATTTAAATATCGGTAATACGAGTAGGCTATGCCAAAGTGTGATAGTACCTCCTTAGTTTTACCGAGTCTACCACAGTTTTTACTGTCATTTGTAACCTAAATAATATTTGAAAGCGGTTCTCATTTCAGGCGCCGAAGACCCACAGGCAAGGAGGCATCTGGCAACATGCTCAGATGTAATTGAGACATAATTTATATTAGGTAAGTTTATGCTAGGTAAGTGCAGTTAGTTACACTAGACAATCTTATTCAAAAGTTCACATTGTTCTTACTTCCGCGTTTACGGCAGGACTGAAATCGCAATGGATGATTTCATGTATAATCCCAGATGTCTTCTTCGTCTGTAACAACAAAATTTTACAAAATTTGAGAACACACCGGTATGTCGCACATACCGGAAACAAAACGATTTTCTAAATCCCCGTCGGACTCAGATAATACATTCCCTCAAAGTGAACAACTTTTCCTATGAGACTTATCCTTGGAACTCGATACTTTAGTGTTAGATATATCTGTGCTTTAACATTTCGAAAAACAAACACAAAAAACCCTTTGCATAAAAAACACTTTTTTGGCGTACGACTTTTTAATATCACTGGATCCATTCAATGGCGTCGACAATCTAAACGGCTGATTTATCGATTTTCATAAAAAATTATATTGTTTGAAAAAACTAAATTAAAAACTTGTGTCGATTTCTTAATGAATTACTTTGAAATATGAGAGCCAGCCCCTAAAATATTTGCGCTTAACTTAAATGGACCTTAAATAGAAAATACCGATTGGAATTTTTATATACTAACATGAAGAAAACTTCAGAATATGTACATACATAACAGTACCAACCTGTACCAACTCATCAATCACTAGTTCATCATAATAACATTACATACCTCCATCAAGATATCCTCGGTAAATAACACGATGAGTACCAGAACAAATACACAATAACCAATCTGCCACAAGATGAACACTAGCAGGCGCAAGTATCTCTCCACGTCGTGGAACAAACCCGAAGCCGTCGCCTCCATGAAGTAGAACAAGTACAGGATAATGTAATTCGAACATACGAATATCGTCAAGGCCAATGGTATACCGAAACTCGAATTAATGTGTCCAACCCCCTCATACAGCTTAGTGTTTAAACATGCACATTTTTTTAGTTTTTCGCATATGTACTTGTCTTCAAGCTGTTTCGCTTTCAATCCGTTTATCCCTTTAATATTCGCAAATAGTATCTGTTCCCATAATTTCCGTTCTTTTATATCCCTCAGTATCGCATTAAGAGTACTATATCTTTCTTTCCATATAAACAGATAGTAACAGTACGTAGAGGTTATGGCGAGCGCTAACCCGTCATAGAAGGCTCCTTGAAATATTTTTGCTAATGGAAAGTTTTTCAATTCACCTTGTCCATACAAAATACCACAAATACAAATCATGCGAAAGATATGAAGCAACTCTTGTGCTAACGCCATGTGCAGTGATGCGACTGCATGCTCATTGTAATCCATAGTGACGCCTATACTTTTTAAATACTTATCTACTTCCAAAATGATTGTAGCATAGTAAATGTCACCACTGAGTTGTAGAGCCATTTTGTTCATCGTGTATACGACAAACAGGACTGTGGCTACTTTTTCAAACAAGTCGCCGTACTGCCGTAATTTAGTGTCAAACAGAAGCCTCAGGAGCGTCTGATCTTCGCTATAAGCCACCCAGACACAGTAGGTGAATACGGAGGTATAAACTAAATATCCAAACAATCCTAAAAGGGAGATTGCTTTTACGTAACCACCTTGGACAGTTCGAATTTCGAATAATGTTAACCCCATTATCTTTCTTATTAACCCATTCCAATATATTGACTCTATAATATTGGGATAGTTCTTAATTGTATGACCTTTTTTGATTAAATATTTCAAAACCATTTTTAACTAACTAGAGTAGCGACTGGACTAAAGTAAACCCGATCAACTAATGTTCATAGAAAAGCTTATAATAGATTAAGCACAACAAACCGAGGCATTTGTCTAAATAAAACAAAATTATGATAATTGCAGTTATCCACCGGATAAATGATTTTATTTCACCTGAACGTTCACATTTACAGTAATATCCTACATTATGAACATTATAGGCATTATATTGTCATGAACAACAAAGAAAAATAGGCATGTTATATATACAAAGGTAATTTCATAATGGTGAATTTAAATATTTATAAGCACTATACAACTTTACATATTCTGAATTACAAGCACTTTGTCGGTATAAGATTACTATAGTATAGGAGCGCTGCAGCCCTTGCATACTACATCTGTGCAATTAAAAAAACTAATCAGTAAATATACACAAATTAGTCGTGCAATGCTGCCCTTACTAATAAAATAAAGTCAAAGAGAGCTTAGTTAGTTTATTTAAAATCTGAATGTCAAGCTTAAGGCCCATATTTCAAATCGTAAACCTTCACAGATACTTCTTAGCAACTAATCTTTATATTAAACTGTGAGATAATTAAACTCAATAATATTTACGTTTTATGGCACTTTCAAATAGATTCTTATTTGTTACGGTAACATTCGTGTAGATATTGTTATATTTAAAGTCAATATCTTGTGATAGGTACATATAAAAATGATTTTCGATGGAAAACTATTAAATTGGTCTAGAATTTAGTTTAGTTGAATCACATTTTCAGCTATATATTTATTCCACTTCCAAGTGACAAGCCTTGCTAAACGACCAGTAAACTAAATAACTTGAGTTTCCATTTATAATATGATTGTAGAACGGCTATTTTGGTTACTATACCTGTCATCAAATCTTCTCATTAATATATAGATAAAAATGATAAGAACACAAATTAGACTAACGTGGAACCGCTAATTTTAAAACATCTTTAAAATAAAGTCGATTTAACGCTTGACAAGTAGGGTTTTCTGAATTGCTTACAATCAGATGGAAGAATAGGCAGTAGGGTCCCATGGACCGCTATAATATTTGACAAGCAGATACAACTGACACATTGTTGCACAGTTAACCGACACGACACCTCAGTGCTGCCGCCGCCTATTTCAGGAAACTGGCTATAATTTAGCTTTTCGTTTTAATATAACAATTGAGAAAAAAAATGCCACGTCTCAAAAACTGATGATGAAATAATACTTCACATATTCGGCCCTTGAGCAAATAAACTATAAACTTACGTAAATTTTACACCAGACAAAATAATATGCCAAGAAGTTTGATCTGAGCAACTGTAATTAAACAAAAATAAACTTTGTGACTAATCAGGCGGTAAACATATTGATATATGAATATTAGGTATGATTTCTTACTGTTAAATGGTCGCAACACAACAATGAATAAATCATGACAATACAAAAATGTGTATTATAAATACATAGCCAATATTTGGTAAAGATCGTCGCGCTTTAAGTCATAGTAGGTTAGCTTATTACAATACTAGTTTCTTTCATAGCATATGCAACATTCTCTCACAGCATAGCATTCGCTGTAAATGCAATTTCTTATCACTACAAAAATGCACTATTGGAAAATTTTCTATATTTTTACATATACATAATATGTATTTATTTAGATAGGTACAAACTTTGTTGACGATATATCATTATAATACAAACATCGCAAACACGCGCGATCAACAATCGTTACATTAATAACTATTATATTCATGATTCTGAAAACATTTTCATATTGTTTGGTGTTAAATTTTATGAAGCGACTTGAATGAAGGAAATATATGTCATTTGTCATTCCTTTTTTCCATATACTTTTAGTTCATTGAAATGTGAATAACTTATCAGCTTAGCGTGCGTTTGTCAGAGACGAAATTATATTTTTTGATATGGATTTAACTTACACTTTGATTTTGTGGGGGAACAAGTTTGTGGGGTTGCAACACTTCTCCCACGACCGCCATCTTGAAAATCTTAACTAATTAATAAATTAAAAAATGTTTTTAATGAAAATTGCTCCTCAAAACACCATCTATAAAAATGGTCTGATAATATTTTTTTGTAAAATGATTAGAAATGTTTATGGATTTTAGCTTATGACTTATTTATTTATGGTTCTACGATCAAAAGTTACTGAACAAAAGATGTAGATAATTTTATTTGCAACATTTTTGCTTTTTTGTGTGACCTTTATAGCTCGGCAGATAAACCGTAAAAACCACTTGAATTCCTTTTTTCAAGATGGCGGCCGTGGTACAAGCCACCTTCATATCTAAAAAATAAAATTGCGTCCTCTGACAAACGTTATCCCAAATGTAACTTTTCAAATTAAGTAATTTCATATTATTAATAGGTAAGTTTTTTAAAAATGACCTACTGTATATTCTTTCTTAGCAAGACATTTTTTTATGCGCATCGATGTCGACTCCATATGTTTCCTTCTTCGGAGTTTAGCAACTATCGCAAGTGCTGGAGGTATGTTCAAGTAATATACCTAGATATCAAGCATGTCTAAATTTTAAAGCTGATTTTTTACCTATTCTATTAATATTAGTAACTTTATTTATCGGTTTTATAGTTTTTTATTTCTAGGTACTGCAAATACTATACGAAAGTAAAAACATTTAAGCGACGAAATAATGAACGTTTTTATTATTAGGGATACATGTAAATAAAATGTATTCGATTTAGTTTGTATTTACTATACATAAAGCCCTAAAATAATGCAAGAAAATAATAAGTTACGATTGTGAATCAAAATATGGAATCAGTTTTTATTCTTAAAAAATAATTCGGATCAAACTATGATATGGTTTTTTATTACAAATAAACATAGCTCCATTTCGTATTAAAGTAATAGCTTAAATAAATGCGTTATTTTGTGATTCATTCGATAATACAAAATTATTACGTATAAATGACCTCCATTAACTTAATAAATGATAGAATGTGATGTCGGTATTAACCTTACTAATAGCACTATATTTGACGGTAAATTATCTATTTCAAATCAAGCGAAACGCAATCAGGAATATGACCTTTTCATAAATAGAAAGAGGAAATAGTTGAATTAAAATCATTTTTTTTTTTCTAAATCTTGTTACTCAATCAGAACTTTCGCTTACTGCAGTTCCACTTAGTCAACAGTTCATTGAGGTCACTTGATTTGAAATAAGCTGAAACTATAAAAAATATTTAAGATCTACACGAGTAATTGAATGCTTCGAGTAATGATTATGCGCTGTTGGAATTTTATAAACACATATACTATATCTAGACCGCATAACCATGACCCTGTCTTACGCGGAAAGCGGGGAGAAACGTATGCAGGGGGAGCGGTTATCCTATAAACTTTTTAAATTCGAGATTAGGTAAAAATATTACCGCGCGCACATTTTAATTCTACCAACAGTTTGAATATTTCAAACGGACACTTACATGTGATTTCGTACCGAAATAGATTATTTAGTCATAGCCAGTGAACTGTTTCCCTTTCCTTTCGTCATTTACTTGCTTTTTAATTATTGAATGATTTTATTAAATATTATCATCCAGAAATTTCAAATTAAAAACTGTTTTATGGAACATTTAATTTAATCGAGCCTAAATATTTTAATCTGTCCAAATTAAACCAAATACAGTTCACTGCATTAGAGTTACATTGCATAGAAAAATAAAAGTCATCTGTACTAAAATAAAACTCTCATACGCCTAAACAATATTCTAACTAATAATAACAACCACGCAATCATACCCATAACAAATCGTCTCCAAACATTGCACATACACTTTTGTAAAGCTCAAGTCTAATATAATTAAAATCACATCTCATTAAATATCTTTGGATACAACCAAATAAAATTATCATATAGCGTACAAAAATACAAAAAATATACAAGAATATCAAGTGTAATATGAAAGAAAAAGCTGTCTGGATATATACCGTGTGGGATCGTTATATTTTTCACAGAAAAATCAACTGAAATCACATAGACTAGACACCAAAATTACAGTTCCGACACAGTATACGCCCAGGTCGCGTTTGATAAGATTTCGGCGTAGTTACTTTAGTTGCCGAAGCTGCCATACATATTTGATTGGGAAAGGTTTGGTACACTGGCGATAGTACTAGCGTCCTTACACTCGATGCGAGCGAAGGCCCGGTTATATAAACAGTACAATCACGTTTAACGTTCGCCGATTATATAAGACGACGTGGATTTTTGGAAAATCACATAATAGAAAAATACATACTTCCCTTCAATGTTACCGATAAGTGGTTCTCGTGGATATCGATGGGTCTTTCCCTTGCCATCCACGATTGAGAAACACCAACTTTCCAAGCAAAACTAGGCTGGTCGCCCAGCTGAGAACAGGTCTTAGCACAAAGGGCTACTTCCTAGGCAGGGTGAGAATCACCTTGACCAAATCCTGTTTTTCCACTTTCGTGATTACTGAGGACGCACCTGTAGGACGACCTAATCGTAGAGGTTTAATACCTAAGATCTAAGTCTAGAATAGCTGCGTGTTGCAGAAGGCGTAGTGGTGTAACGGCATAAGTAGGAAGCTTTATGTCACCACCTTAGACTTGAACTTGTTCAGCGGCCGTATAGCTTATCAAATAGCAAGACTATCGCCAGGTCAGAAATCACTGAACCTTCCCGAGAGAACATTATTGTTACAATAGCTGAGATTCATCGGTCACAGAAGATCCTGGACGTGAGACGTGTCCAGGTTGGTAATGAGAGTTTTGAGGAAGGTCATCTCTTTACGGGCGTTCTCCAAGATCACCCGGGGGTCCTGGGACATACAGCGGAGGCAGTTCGGCGCGAATACCATGGCTAAATTGGCTGAGTCCATTTTTGTCTGACTTACCACTTCGGGGGCAGTGAATTGTTGGAGGAAGCTAATAAGGTATGTGAGTACCTGAAACAAAGCAAGAAAATATGAATATTCTCGGCAACTGCAGTAAAGGGTATGTTTGAATGAGCATGTGGTTAGGTCAGGGGTGTCGTACGCAACTGTTTGTCCGGTGGTGGCAGGTATGGCATCAGATACGTGCGCCCGACCTGCTACTTCGTTTCCCAACACCTCCCTTAACAAATCCACCAAATTTATATCCTTAAAAATACTTCAGATGGGCAGCAGCGTTGGAAGTCCAAGAAGTGAGTATGGCAAGATCCTACCATGGAACTATAAATCCTTGGAAAAGGCCTTTATCCATCAGTGGACTTCGTACGGCTGCAATGATGATGATGATAATGAATGAGCCTGTACTCACTTGTCGGTTGAGCGGCGGCAGGCGCTGCAGCGCGCGCGTGCAGGCCGCGAAATCTGAGCCGGCCGCTACGCACGCCGCGTACAGCGCGTCCGGGATCAGCGGCTCATACAGCTCGCGGTACCACAGCTTCAGCAGGCTGGCCGGGGCGTGTGCGTCTGTCCAAACAAAACTCGTATACAGATTGCGACTAAAGGCTAGTTCCCTGCGTCAAAATAATAAAATTATAAGTAGTCCGTCAGATAGATAATCAAAAAATAATGGACACGTATTATTCCTTTTGTCAATTAAATAAATAATGATAAAAGTTAGAGCGTGTCAAAGTTCATGAGTGGGGGCTCGTGACGTCATTGTCCGATAAAAAGTGTAGCGAACTGTGACGTCACACGGAATTTTGAAGGGTTGTATCTATATAATTTTTTGTTTAATTTGTGGTGAGATCGTTCTGCATAGTCTTTAAACACTCTTGCGAAAATAGATCTCATTTCGAAACACTAATAAGGGTATATTATCATCAAATACCGAAAAAGTTTAGGCGGTACATGACACCCTTCGTATCGCCTTCGGCCAGAAAATTTTGTCTCCATGAAGATTGCCATCTTCTCGGTCGGGGTCCGCACCATGGATCCAAAGTTCACTTCATAGCGCGACACAATGTTCAACACGTTCTTGTGAAGAACAACATATTCTTCACGCGAACTTTCTGCATAACCACCTTTGGCTGGACGCAGCACGTAGGTCCTGTCAGTGCGGTACCGCACAGATTTTGCCAAAAGGGCTTTTCTTTCTCTCCTCGGTAGGAAATGGTGGAACAGTACTCTGAACCGTAATTCGGTTCCGTGGTCCCCTCTCGGATTTTTCTTTTTTGTTTTGCTTCTTCTGCTTTGATTTTCGGTTATGCCGGAGTAATAGAAGCGACGACGGCACGACGAATAGCATAGATGTTAACGACGGCAGCATAGGTTTTTACAACGGCAGCATAGGTGTTGACAACGACAATATAGGCACGAGTATGCTGCCGTTTTAAGCAACCGATGAAGCTTTAAATTTCGCCAACTCAAAGTTTGCAATCGACACATTCTCAGCACCCGGCGCATAGCGCAAGTTTATGTTCGAGGTTAATTTAAGTGCTGTGGATTCCTTCTATAGTCTGATCACGTCGACGAGATCGCTCATCGGAGACAATGTCCGTTAATTACGTCTTCAAGACTCTTCTCACGTTTCTCATCCCTCGGCTGGTAGATCGGCACGACTTTACCAAGCGCGTCATACTGCAAATCTCCTCCACATTAAAGTTGGACTTGCAGATCACCCATGCTGTCTTTGGCATAGTCAATAAAGGCCAGCACCTCATTGACTTAGATAAGTGGTTAGGTAGTTGAGCCGCGCTTGCCGGAAATTGAAATTCGAAAGAAACAAACATTGAAAAACTCACTTTTAGTTGGACTCGAGTGCTTTGGCCTCCAGGTAATGGGTCCCAATTATAATAGTACTATAAACGTGTAATCTAAGAACTCACCAGTTAAAGTAGAAGCATCAGGTAGTTCCCAGTTATCTATTTTAGCCTTCAACGCGTTAACCTCGTCGACATCAGCGGAGACCCTGAAGATGCCTTCGGTTTCGCGCCCGTTCAGAGCTAAAATCTGCTGCGAGAGCGCTACTTGCACCCACGGGAGCTGGCGGTTCGGGAACCGTTCCTTTTGGAGCGCCATCACTTCGGATAACGTGTTCCCGAACATCGATTGACGGAAAATTTGAATCTGGAAGAAAATGAGGAAACGAGAATGTGATGACGGTTCATATAAATTCGATATAGTCCGTTCAATGTATTGAACTCAACAAATTTTCCCTTAAAACATACACATACAAACATAGTAACAACTAAAAAATCCAGCCAAGTGCGAGTCGGACTCGCGCACGAAGGGTTCCGTACCATTTTCTACAAAAACGGAAAAAATCATGCCATACGACTATGGGAGCCCACCTTTAATCACTTTTATTTTAATTTAATTATTTATTTCTTAAAGTGAATATATAACTAAATATTCTATGAATATTTCAAGCGTCTACCTGTTGTCGTTATCAAAATCGAGCAAAAACGAGCCAAAAGACCACCATTAAACATTTATTTTATTCTTTTTTGCCTTACACGACTCAGGAATCGAACCTTGTTAATTTCAAAAGGAAACCGATGTATTAGTGTGTAAACACACTATGCCGAATGCCTAGGATATACTACAATATTAGTGCTATTCTACACTCAAATAATTTTAAAATATTCAACATCGCGCCGTATTTCGGCTAGGTGCGTGTCGCCGCCGAATTGCCGCCGAAGATCGACTGTACGCGATAAAGTTTCTGCATAGTGTGTCGTCTCTCATACAAATAGTATTGCAGGCATCATCACGCCGAGCTTCGGCCGCGTATCTTCGGCATAGTGTGTTTACACACTTACCTTAAAAATCAGTTTAAAAAAATCCTACTTCTCGATGACACACCCTGTATACCAGTCAGCCTAGAAGATACAGAGAGAAAATGGGCCTTAGCGCTTACAGGGAAATACTAAAGTAAAAATCGATGCAAGTATACATACTCTAGCCTGGTCTATGTCCTCTGTGCTGGGCTTCCTCGGCTGCCGTTTGCCACCGAACCCGATCCGCTCCAGCCTCTTGCACGCCACGCCCGCGTAGTGTGACACTTGCACGTGAATTGGCCATTTACCAACCTGAAAAAGAACTCTCATGAATGTTGAGACGTTGTAATGGGTTTTTTCCGCTTTCTAATTTGTTTCTACTATGATTTTCAGTTAAACACATTTTTTTTTATTTATACTTGAAAGTGGACTATATTATTAACATTTTGCATGCATCTTATTTTTCTGAGTTTAGTTATTAAAAAATGCTCATTTAAAGAACCTATTCCAGATGTCCGTTATGATCAAAAATGACATATTTTTTTTATTATTTTTCAAACGTTTTGTAAATTTTATAATGCATAAATCAAGCTTACTGTTGTCTGTAAATACATGCAAAATTTCACTTTAGTTGAATTCATCACGAGAAATTCAAGTAACTCGAAATTATCTATAAAAAACGCCAATTTCATAGGTAAGACAGGATAAGTCCCAATATAAAAAAAGCCTCTTCAATTAAGTTGCGTCTGAAAAATTACATCTCCAAAATATTTAAACCTTTTTCAGGTCCATTGGCTTTCGAGTGAAACGTATTTCGCTGACGCATATCAAGCAACTCGTGGCCTCCAGGGTATTTCAATGGTTTGGCTGGCATTTCTAAGCCGGGTTCTACCCATTATCAAACGTGCATCGGTTGTATGTGTTGCAGACTAGTCACACGAAAGTTTCGATGGAGGGATACTATAGGCTTTGCGCTTAACTAAGTGTGAACCTTCTGAGGTATGGAAGCGGCACGGTAGGGTGTTTATGTACCTTAAATGACGCGTGACTTCAGGCGTATAGCGAGACTTCGGATACGTCACATATCACCCCTCCCGTACTGCTCCCATACATCAGTTAAGCGCTAGTCTGATGTCAAGTCGGCTAATGAAGAAACGCCTGCCCTGTGAACATACCTCAGGAAAGGCATCAGCAAAAGCAGGATCTCTATGCCTGTTAACGTAGTTGGTGAGCGCTGGCTGGAACGCAGGAGACGGCGGCACGAACGCTAGGCACACCGCGAGCAACTCCCAGCCGCGCAGCAACGAATCACGTAAAGGATTTTCCGTCGTTTGCCGACACAGTTGCACGTACAGTTCGTCGCGTAACCTGTAACAATAAGTTTGACTGAGCGACGAGATTTTATGGAGCTATGGTCATTACAGCTCCAACCGATAGCAGGATAAGCTGACTAAACTGCACAAGGGGACACCTAGTTCAAAATTAAGTAATGCTAGAGCAATGGTTCTCAAAATAGTTTCTATATCAATCCCCAAGGACCAATATGACCTGCAAGGGATTTCTACGTAGGGAAGTGATTGTGTACGCCTGCAAGAAGCTAACTTTTCTTCTTCATCTTTGCTCACAAGTTTGATTAGGCCTCATACTATTTTCATACTTCTAATTAATTGATAAACTACCTTATACAAAAAAAAAACTAAACCTAACGTCGGCTCCGCATTTAATAATGCTGTACAAATAGAAAAAAAAAAACGAAAATAACAACACTTCCAGTTTACTACGTACAAGAAAACAAAAACAGTACCTATAAGAGTTCTATAGAAAAATTAATAGTTGGACATATTGAAAGCTTGTTTAATACTTACTTTTCATTAGCATAGGTAGCGTGCAGTATATCCTGCGCTACTGAGTTCAGCGTCATGCCGGGCCTCGCTTTCCTGTCGCCCATGTATATCTGCACTAGCCTAAACAGATCGATGGCTGCCTTTTTGTGTGCCTTGTCCCAGTCCGCGCCGACCATTGGCGCGCTAATTGACGATGACGTCCACGAGAGCATATCTCGAACTGACGCCTGCAAGAATGAAAAAGAAGATACGTTTTAGTTAACGTTCAAGTAAATATTAAAAATGTTATCATTTACTTTTTCTCACCGCGGAATTACCAACCCTCAATAATTTTCAAGACATATCTAGAACAGCCATTCTCAAAGTGTGCTCCGCGGTGCGTCAAGGTACCGCGAAGCCTCTGTAAGGGCTACTCGAAAATATTGGACATTATGGAAAATGTTTGACGTTATAACGTCTTATAAATCTAAAATAATCGTCAATAAACCGACTTTACAGACAACCAATTTTTTTTGAGGGGGTGGGGAATGCGGTTTTGCTCCCGGGTGATAATAATAATTATTTTGAGGCATAATGCGGAGGTGTCGATTTGAAGCTGTACAAAACAATAAATTCGGTTTTGGTATAATTTAGGGCTCCGTGTCATCGTTTGCTTTAGAAAAAGCGGCGCCCGCCCACCCGCGCGCAGTGTTTTAATTAGCTCCCGTGATTTTAATTTCTTACGCGTGACATTCATGTTTTATCATTAAAATATTCATGTTAACCTATGGTGAATACGTTGACTCAAGCAAATTTATATATAGTGTCCAAAACTGTAAACAACTACATCTTAAATAACAATTTTAAGTGCTACAAATACTAAAGTGAACAGTGATTGAACGGTGGCTGTGTCGTGAGGTGACTCATACTCAACCAACAACGGACAGCTGTGAGTCAGCTGTTACTACCTACTATAACAAGCGCTTGAGTTACATTCGAGTGAGAAGAAAAAATACGCCGCATCAAGCAAAAGCTCGCTGGCTCACTCGTTGACCGCGCGCCTTTCATCCGAGGAACCAGAGTTCGAATCCTGCGCAGGTCACGGCAATTTTTTTTTTTTATATCTTTTCTTTTTTTTTATCATAAAAGGAGAGATTAACAGTTTCGTTATGGTGGCTAGCTGCTCCGCTTGCCGGCAGAACGTGTTGGTGACACAAAAACGAATTAAGTGTTCTAATAGCAAATGCGATAAACTTTACCACCTGGACTGTGTTGGACCCAAAGACTCCTCTGTAAATAGGACGGCATGGATTTGCCCGGAATGTAAATCTACTTTGCCTAAGGGTGGAGATAACTCCAATACTCCAGTGAGAAATAACAAACAAGAACAATTACAGACTTCACCGCAGCGTAATACAAACTCTCCCGCCGTCGAGCAGTGCTGCGCTCCTTCTGCTGACAGCTCTTTAAATTTGATACTCTCTGAAATAAGAGCTTTCCGAGATGAAGTCAACAGGAAATTAGAATCGCAGAATAGGAAATTTGACGAATTTACCGTTTCCTTGCGACAAATTAAATCAAGTGTATCTGAGTTGAATACTAAATACACAGGTCTTAAGAGTGTAGTCGACCAGCTTACCACTTCTGTTCAATTTACCACCGACCAAAGCAACGACATACAACAGAAACTTGATGAAAAATCTAAGACGATAGCCAGCCTACTGAATGAGCAAATTATTCTATCAAATGAATTATTTGCAACAAAACAGCGTTTGTTATCAATGGAGCGAATTAACAGAAGTGCCAATCTAGAACTGCAGGCCGTGCCCGAGAAGCGTAACGAGAACGTTGAGACCATATTTAAAAAGTTGGCTGAGGTCATTGCAGCTGATGTAAAAGACGAGGATATTGTTGCATGCCGGCGTATTGCGAAATCTAACCCATCCTCAAATCGTCCTCGTAGTATTCTAGTTACACTGAAATCTTCGCGCCAGAGAGATAAAATTCTATCCGCTACGTATCGGTACAATCGCGCCCATCCCAAAAACACCATTGGCTCTGAACTCCTTGGCATTCAAGGAGAAAACGCAAGAATATTCGTCTGTGAGAATCTGATGCCCGAGACAAAGAAAATCCACGTAGCTGCGAGATCGTTTGCAAAATCTAATAACTTTAAATACGTGTGGGTGAAGTTTGGTCGAATCTACTTAAGAAAGAACGACGAATCCCCTGCTATTTTTGTAAATAGTATCGAGAGCTTATCCAAGCTAGCACCTCCAACTACTACAGATAATTAGTAATAGTTAGTAATAGTAATAAAAATTAATTATTCTTGTATTTTATAATAACTCTTTCGCCCATTTAAATCTTAGTTTTTTTTTTTTATTCTTTCGTAATCTATTTATGGATATATTTTACCAGAATGTTAATAGAGTTAGAAGCAAGTTAAAGGAACTTTATTTAAATATATTAAATGAAAATTACGACATAATATGTCTTACAGAAACTAACCTGGATAATAGTATACACAGTGAGGAGTTCATTGACGATCGGTATTTGGTTTTTAGAAGGGATAGGCAGACGTCACAATCGCATAAAAAGCGGGGGGGTGGTATTCTGATTGCTATTAAAAAAGAATTGGTTGCCACAAGGCGCCTCGAATGGGAATCTTCAGCGGAGGATCTTTGGATTACCATCTATAAGTCCCATTCAAATCATATTATTTTTAGTATATGTCTTATTTATCTTCCTCCTGACGCCGAAAGCAATTTAGTGGAGGACTTTTTCGATAACTGCTCAAAAATTCTCTTGGACAATGATATCTCCGATAACATTGTATTGTTGGGAGATTTTAATATCCCGTCTTTACATTGGAGCCGCGAATGTACATCAAATCATTTAGTGCCTTCAGATTCTGCTGATAGAAAATCAGTATTGCTGAAAGATATCATGGAGGTAGGCGGTTTAAAACAATTCAATTATCTACCGAATGAAAATAATCGCATTTTGGATTTATTTTTGTCTAATCTCACTAACATTTCCATATCCGAAGCTAAAGAATTAAGTCGACCTGATCGTCATCACCCAGCAATAGCCATTAATCTACAACTACTTAAATCCAAAACCTTACCTCATAATGTTAAGTATGTCCTTAATTATAGAAAAAGTAATATTCAGAAATGTATCGATAGGCTTAATGCTGTTTCATGGTCTACTACTCTAGACGATCCTAATGTGAATGTTTGTGTTGAGCGCTTTTATGATACGCTAAATAACATTATCTCAGAATATACACCTTTAAAAAAAACTGGCAATAAGGATTATCCTATTTGGTATTCGGATTCTCTTAAGGCATGTATTAAGGAAAAGATACACTTTCACAATAGATACAGGAAATACAGGAATCCCAGAGATTATGATACTTTTTCTATGTTGCGTAGACGGTCTAAAACAATTATGAAGAGATGTTATGACTCATTTATATCATCTGTTGAGGATTCTCTCAAAAGCAGTACTAAACTATTTTTCTCTTTTGTGAAAAGTAAAAAAGCTAGTAACAATTTACCACCAACAATGAAGCTGGATTCCAAATCAGCATCGACAGGTCCCGAGGTCTGTAATTTATTTTCTGAATACTTTGCGTCCGTATTTCAAGCTGACGATGGTAAGCCTTTGCAATACAATCATGATTACAATTGTACTTCTACACTTTCTGATATTGTTCTGACAGAGGATGGGGTCCTGAAAAAGTTAAAATCAATTGACATTAACAAAGGTGCTGGACCGGATGGGATTCCGTCTTATTTTGTCCGGTCATGTGCTTGTGCTCTGGTTATACCGTTGACTATAATATTTAATAAATCTTTATCAAGTGGCATATTTCCCGATAAATGGAGAGTGGCCTATGTGGTACCTATTCACAAATCGGGAGTCCAAAGTCAATGTAACAACTTTCGACCTATAAGTATTCTCTCCATACTTGCCAGGGTTTTCGAATCTGCTATTTATGATAGTATCTACTTTCAAGTCCAACCATTTCTTGTTAATGAACAACATGGCTTTATAAAGAAAAAATCAACCGTGTCAAATCTGCTTGAATACACAAACTTTCTTCGAAAATCCTTTGATAAACAGGGCCATGTGGATGCAGCTTATACAGATTATCGAAAAGCGTTCGATAAGGTGAATCATCGTCTACTAACTCGCAAACTTTCATCCATTGGAATAAATGGTAACCTTCTTCGTTGGGTGGAATCTTACGTTTCTAATCGAACTCAACTTGTAGCTCTGAACGGGTTTTTGTCAGCACCAGCACCAGTTTTGTCTGGAGTTCCCCAGGGATCTCATCTTGGACCACTTTTGTTTGCTATATACATTAATGATCTAGTGGTAAATCTTCAATGTAAATGTTTATTATATGCTGATGACTTAAAAATGTTTAATGTTGTCAATGACATACAAGACTGCATTAAGCTGCAGCTAGATTTAGACATTTTATGTCAATGGTGTTCTGAGAACTACATGAGCCTAAACATCGAAAAATGTTTCGTCATCACTTTCACGCGCAAGGTTTGTCCTATTAAGTTCGATTATAAACTAAATAATCAGTCTTTGTGTAGGAAATCAACTGCTCGCGACTTGGGTGTCACCCTTGACTCTAAATTGGCATTTTCTCAGCATCTAGATAACGTTACTTCCAAATGCAAACAACTGCTTGGGTTCATTTGTAGAATTTCAAAAGACTTTAAGAATATTAAATCCCTGGTAATATTATATAAAACATTTGTACTACCCAATTTAGAGTATGCTTCGATTGTCTGGTCTCCACATTACGCAACCCATGTAGAACAAATTGAGTCTTTACAGAAGTGCTTCATGAGAGTCCTGGCTACGCGGTTGGGCTTAAGAAACTGCTTAACCACTTATGAACAGCGTTTAGATTATTTTAATTGTCAATCCCTTTACCGTAGACGTTCACAAATAGACCTAACTTACCTATATAAAATCATGAACTCGCTATTATCATCATCTATTTTATCAGAAATTTACTTTAAAGCACCGTCCCGTCGTCAAAGAAATCCTCAACTGTTTCATATACCTACTTGTTCGAATAACATTGGTTACAATATCCCATTATACAGAATGTGTCGACTCCATAATTCTCTGAGTTCATCACCAGAGTTTCCTGATATTTTTTGTTCCTCACTAGCGACATTCAAACGCAAATGCCAAATTGTTATAAAAGACAATATCTAAACTAATGTATTATTCTATATATTTTGCTATCCAGAAATGTAACGACCTATACATATAATTATGAGCTAAAGTAAACCTGTTATGTACATATATTATTGGTCAGTTAGGCTATCTAGGTGTTATAAGTTATTTATTTTTTTAATGTTCTTTTCTTCCTAACTTACTGTTTATGTACTTATAAAATAAAATAAAATAAAAGGGCCCCGCTACGAAAAATGTTTGAGAACCACTGATCTAGTGATAAAACAATATTGTCCCAATATTTAATACCTGTGAAATATTAGTTGCTGCAATGGTAGTATAGAGGTATTCGAGGTATTGTTTAAATTGACAAGAACTGTTTCTTTCACTGAAATTTCTTAACAATTAGAAATATGAATCTAAAAACAGCTTCATGTAAATGCCGTTAACGATATACCAACTATCTAGTGGGCTTCCTTTTAGTTTCAGCCAAACTTGAGCAAAATATTGTTACGCGGTTAGGGTTCGGGATTTGGAGTAAAACACCAAACTCTTCAGATGAAATTTATTCACTATGGAATCCCAACACTGACATCTGAGTGGTCTTCTAACACGTCGAATATCCAAAACGCAAAGCACTCGTAGTCCTGGTCCGTTGCTGAGGTCGTACAAATTATCACTTATCAATCGCACACATATCACTCGTATTAGTATAGCTCACTAAGAACACTCGCGGTCAACTGATTAACGATCGCCACGTCCGCTCCCTTATTTACTTACTTATGGGTCTATATAAAGTTCCATATAGGTACTTCCGGGTCCGACAGCCGACAATCAAAACATTCCAGAATATTCGAGTATGTGTGTGAGCGGGAGAGAATACATATATGTGAGCAGGATGGAAGATGTATGAGCGCGACAGACGATGTTCGGAAAAGTTCTAGACGACGACAATATAAAGCGGATAAAGTTAGTACCGACCTTTCTCCTAAATATGCCCTTGTTGAAGTTGAGGTTGTCCTTGGCAAAGATCTCGATGTCCTGCTCGGGCGGCGGCGGGCGCGTGAAGTGCGCGTGCGATCGCACCGGGCTGTACAACGCGCCCGCGCCCGCATCCGCGCCCGTGCTGTGCGCCACGCCCGGCGCGCCCGCCGCGCCAGCGCCCGCGCCCGGCGCGAAGTGCGGCGCGCCCCCGCCCAGCGACGACGTCTGCAGCGAACACATTTCCATCAAAATCTTTTTAGGGTTCCGTAGTCCACAAGGAACCCTTATAGTTTCGTCATGTCCGTCCGTCCGATAGATATTGAAGTTCCAAAAGTTGGTTCTTAAAATTATGAAAAAATGTTTATTTTTTCAGCCCCCCATACAACGAAGTGAATTTAAAAACTTAAATTGGACTACACCCAACGTGTGGGGTATCGTTAAAAAGGTCTTTTAAAATGCAACAAAAACTGCTTTGAAACTATGTAGATCAAACCAAGTCTTGAGATATGTAAGTACCGTTACTTTGAAATATTACTAAGATAATTCTGAAAAAAAAATGTGGTATATACCTCAAAGTATGTACTTTCAATTAAAACTATAGCGGTCTCGGTATCATAGATAGTTATTTTTATACAACTCGACCAACTTATGTAGTTACAGTCGGTCGAACAAAATGTATGGAGTCAACCGCAAAATGAAATTTGTATATAACAACATTCGACTTTTTTCGCCGTTTTTATAGATAACGGTACGGAACTCTTAGTGCGCGAGTCCGACTCGCACTTGGCCGGTTTTTTTACAATTATTAAATTGGGAAATGGGAAGACTTTAATTTTGACGTGATAACGTCTTATAAATCGATGAACGCTGGATGCACGCACGTATAAGTGTCACGTATCAAGTATTGTTATGCTTACTATACTTCCGTATGCAAGCGAGCGCGGAACAAGCGAAGAGGCACGATCGGCCTAAGCGTTCGGCTTGGGACACATCTATCTCTCTTCCATTATCACGTAAAAATATCGTCCGTAAGCCTATAAAGACAACCAATTTTTTTTTATAATTGAGCAACCCATGACACCTATGGTAAGTGTCATCGTCGCCCATGAACATTTGTATTGTATCACAGTTGTTAACAGAGTCAGCTTTTATTTTATGATGACAGTGACCGTATTCAACTTAAAAGTTGTATTGTTTCACTTCTTGGATAATTTGGACTGGCTTTTAGCAGTCGCTAGACTAGAAGCTTCAAAGATGTACTTGCATAATATGCCTGTTTATACCGGACCCCTCAACCTAGCTGTAACGCTAAACGCACTGTGTTATGTAGCTCATCAAACTCGTTTGCTTACTAAACCCGTTAATAACGAGCGCTTTAGTAGACTTCGGGTATCGATATAGAGGCCGGAGTTTGTGACTTTTTCTTTATCTACGTTAGTAACTAGACCTCTCAACCACCAAGCGGCCCGATCGGGTCGCATAACAATAGATAATCAATCATGTCTGCGTTTCTCGCGCTTGATGAGTAAAATAATAAATTGAACACTTACCCGATGTATCCCAGGCGACGGCTGTCGATCCCGCTCGAAGCCCACAAACGTATTATAATAGGAAACGCCATGATTCATGTACTCGACGTCCGCCGGACGGTGTCCGTAGGAATGCGGGAGGTACACGCCGGAGCCATCGTCATCGTCAGGCGTGCGCGCGCCGCCGTCCGAGGACTCGTTGTCCGGCTCGTGCCCGGACAGTGACCGGGATTCCGAGCCGGACCGCGAGCGAGAGCGCGACGAACCGGACTCGCCATCCGAGCCAGAACCGCCACCGTAGCGGCTGCGACCTGAAAAAACGATACCACGGTAAAATATTGCGTTGTACGTTAAGTAATTCTTCTTATTCCTTTACATAGCACCATAGACAATATAATACTAACGTATGCCTACCTTTACACAATTTAAAAATATTGGCTCAACTTAAGGTCTGTTAAAAGCAGCAGACCGGTTAACAGCAGGCCGTTGTAGTTAGTTCCTCTATCTGCCACTATGGGCGACGGAGAGTGCGCTGCAGTGCTATAGTTACAAACTTTTCCACCCGTCACTAGATGGCGTTAGCCTCCTTGGTAAAACCAAGTAAAACTGAAAGATATTGTTTTAATACAAGCCAAAAATATATTTTTCATCTGAAATAAGATATTTCTCGTGAATTGAAACTGCTACTGCAGTAAATTTTATTTTCTCATGATATTGTGGATACATAGTTGTGAATAAACCTATGGCGCCATCGATGTGATGACAAAAATCGTATGCAATTGGCGTTGGGTAGGACCACATGATAGCACTCATTTCATGTAGGATCCGCACAATATGTCAGTTCTCTCCATTTTGTTCTTTCGCCTACCATAGCCGTTCACTCCTTTCTTAGGTCGTAATTATTAGAACATTAACATTGTCACTGCCGAAATTATTGCATGTTTCATTCAGTTGCAGCTAAGCAGCTTAGCTGAAACTGAATGCGTTAAGCGCTGAGCCGAGATAGCGCTAGTTTTTTTGAGTTGCAAGTCGCAACGAATAACCTAATAAAATTAAATCTGTAGTGGCGACTCATTTTGAGTCATAGTATAGGGTTAACATTTATTTTGATGAAAGTAAGTACATTACACAACTCTCACTTGCATTAAATGACAGGTCAAAATCTGCGCATCTCACAACTCAAAGTCCAGCATCTTCAAACTGTTTAAAAAAGAGACAATTCATCTTCTGTACCCTTATTTCAGTTCCTCGCAAATCATACATACAGTAGTACGACTTTGCGCAGAATAGCACAACCTACCGCCGACACAAAACGAATGAAAACATCAGGGAAATGACGAACTTATTGCTACTACTTGGGATTTTAAATTCAAAAACAACAGGACTCGTGCTGTCTCGCTCATAATACTCGTAGGGTGCGGCGCTGCAGCGAACTCCAGACATGGCGCGAATGCATCAGCCAATAACGGACGAATATTTTCGCGCTATGCAAAAATCTGATGTCTGCGTAGGTAGTCATCAGTGTAACACATAATGGTACTACCCTGTGGTAAACCCTGTCGATTTTAAAATATACTTACTGTACACCCTGTAGATTTCAAAATATACTTACTGGATAGTTTGGCCTGCTGTATGATGTAGTCCTGCAGCGGCAACAAGTGCTGCATGCCGCGCAGATCCCAGTTGCAGTACAGCGGGGAGCCGCCGCCATCGTCGTCTTCTTCCTCGCCGTCCATAGGGGGAGCGTCTAACTCTACCGGCCGCTTGTGCCCTGCCAACAAAAATATCGCTTGTCAATCATTTACTATGAATATACTACTGCAGCTTTCGTGCCTATTCGAACAAAATTGGTTGCTTGATTTGGTGTAAATGGCCAACACTGAGCTTTTTCAAGCTGCTTAGAGGCATCTTTCATGGCTTAACGACCGCCATCTTGTGATGACAGCCGGGACAACGTGCCTTCCGAAGCACGGAGGAGCTTGCATTTTTATACCACTTTTGGTACCCATCCCAGTTGGGAATACGCCCGAGGTTTATTTTCATGCGTAAGCGCTAATATGCGCCCGCCAACTGGGCCATCAAGGTCCTCAAAATTTGGTGTGAGGCTGGTTTTACAGTCATGCTTACCGCCCGCGCGGATGAAAAGCGCGGTCCATAAGCACACGGATGACCCGATCGAAACTATAAAAACCGTTTTAGTGCCACGCGGTTTGCCGCCAAATACGGTCGTGAGGACGATGTGGATGCGCGCATCCGATCGGCGTGACTTGTGTAACGTACACTGGATGCCGTGACTCCTCGCCAGCACGCGGTTGAAAAGCGCGACCGAAATGCCATCCGCGCGGTTTATTTTATGTGTGCAACGATCCCTCAACAGTAGTAGCTCATGGCCCGCGACGCTTACCAACGGCGCTGGCGAACACGTCACTATAAAACCAGCCTGAGACAACGTCTTTCGGACATATGAAACCTAAAACGATCTTGTATGTATTATTAGGACTCCGACCCCACATAATGATAGGAAAAGTTAAAAAAGTACTATTATGTACTTACGTCTCGATTTGGTGCGATCGCGTGGAGTGGAATTTCTTTCGAGCCGTTGGTTGTGTTTCTGGACGTTCGGCTCGGTCAGTGGAGGTTCCAAGTTCACGCACTTCATCTTGTAGTTCACTGTGAAAAGTGGAGATAGTGTTAATGACGCATACACTGATGGAGTCCAAAAACAAAACCGGTCAAGTGTGAGTCGCACACACTAAGGATTCCTACAAAATTTAACTACTTTTGTATGTGAACGCATGAAGAAACCTTTTCTATGCGAACTCTATTGTTAATAAAATACTTTCTTGCATTAACCCCATTTTATTAATCGACAGAATCGAGAAATAATAAATAAAAGCACAAGTTTCTTGTATCCCATACAAGTGCCTCTCCACATACCTCCCTTTAGTTTTAATTTTATTTCGTTATTTTACTTGTTGTTATAGCAGCTAAAGGTATACACATTCTGTGTAAATTTTAAGCCGTAGTGGCTTAAAATTTACACAGAATGTGTATACATTTTCTGTTCAATAGATACAGACCTGTGACAGACGGACGGACGAACAGAAATCGGAGGCTTCGCAACAAAGTCCCGTTTTACCCTTAGTATGGAACCCCAGAAAAGTATGCAATTTGAGCAGACTCTTTTTTTGCCTATCCCAGCTTTAAATGCTTCCGATGGGCAGCAGCGTCGGAAGCACATGAAGCCAAAGAAACTGCTCTCGCCAACCCGCCTGGCAAGCGTGGTGAGTATGACAATATCCTTCCATGGAACGAATAATATCTTTGAGAGAGACCTTTGTCCAGTAGTGGACTTTTTACAGATGTAATGATAGCTTATCGAGTGCCATCAATGATGACAGCCGGAACCAACGTAACGTGTCTTCCGAAGCACGGAGGAGCTCGAGATATTTTTATATACCCGGTATAACTCACCAGCAGCGATGTTGTCCTGTTCGTTGGCAGAGGACAGCCGCATGAAGTTGTGTTGAGGCTCGAGTGGCGTCCGGTGCTTGCTGCTGCCGGACGATACGGACGTCTTACTCGACGAGAAGCGCTCCGGTTCTGCCTGCTGCCGTCTGAAAGTATTTTATCATGTCAGCGCCATGAAGTCACATAGGCCTCTCCTAAAAACCCAAAATGACCGGTTGGAAGCATCTTGCATCCAGCGTTTTACTGCAACCGTCAGGTCTTCCGACCACCTGCTTTCGTATCGTTGACTATTTTATTTAAGATATAAAACGTAATGTATTTTGAAGTGACTATCAAAACGTTGCCGTGTGGTTTCCGGCAGAGTAGAATAGGACCACTCCTAGTCTTCCCATGGCGACTTAGGAAATACAAGCTAAACAAAGTTCATAAACATCAATGGGATCTCTCCAACCCGTCTGGCTAGCGAGGTAAGTGCAAGTCAAATCCTCTGTCTGCTCTGGCCAAGTATGGCTCCGATAGTACAGAAAAGGTCATGCTTTTGAATTGATTCGGATGGAAGACGGAATTGATGATTAAAACGTTGTACTCTAAATTAGCAAATAGGCCGGCCAGTCCATGGGTGTCCGACGCTGCGTTTGCCCGTACGTGGTCGCCATTCGAGAACCTTTCTGCCCGACAGGTGCTCGTACAGGTGAAAGTATTTGATAAATAAGTATGTAAGTAATATGGAGTACAATTTTAATAAATCTCGCTGTGAACCTTGAAACATCAATCCTTCTCGTATCTAACCCCGCATAAGGAGGAAGTAATGCTTTAAAAATACTCCGTACCTGGTGAACTCGCGGGCGGCGTGCCAGTTGTGACGTAGGTCGAGGCTGGTCTGTCGGAAGGGCTTGTCTGCACTGTATACGGCCTGCTTCTCGGGATAGCGGTCCATGCGCTCCAGTTCCGCCAGACGGTCCTTGTCGAGGTGCCTTGGGAAATTTACGTGGTTGTTAAGAAAAAACTAGTTAATAGAGATATCTCCATTCGTGTCTAACGTATTGCGTTGTCCCTCTTGGGTTTTAGTCGTCTAGTATTTTAGTTTGGTACATACATTAACTTTTGTGAACAAAAATAGTGTAATATTGTTGTTATTTTATCCGAAAATCAAAAACAAACTATGCTGGGGTGTATTTGACCAATACACCAATATAAAAAGATTGTCAAAATAGCGTTACAACCAGGTTTAAGGAAATGTTATTATAGAACCCGGTCAATAAATTTCACGAGCATCGGTTGAGAAATGTGACCTGTAGAAGAACAGACTGATGAATATAACAAATATAGCGTACATGGGAAGTCAGGAAGCAATAATTCGACGGATGATTCACACGATGCACATTGAATCTAGACGTGATTTGGCACGTTAAACACAAGATTTTAGGTTTTAGGGTCATCACTTTACATTTGTGACCTGTTTTATGCCTAATTATGCTACTACTTTACTAAATTTTACAAATACATACTTTTATCTATTTAACGTGAGAAACGCAGACACAATGGATTTTCTATTGTTATGCGTCCTCATTGGACCGCTTGGTGGTAGAGAGGTCAATTCAGTGCATAGTACTAGTGATTTGAAAATACTTCTTTTTTTTACAATTCATGCAGTACCGACTTAACGGGCTATATCATTTTCATTTTTTATTTGATTGATAAAAGAAAAAAAACGTTAAGTATCTAATATGCTTCGATAATCTATTAGACGGAATAATTATTATAAATGAATTTTTTTTAGGAAACAAGCCTACTAGCGGACGGATATTTTCGCGGCATGCAAAAATTTGATTTCTGCGCAGGTACATCAGTGTAACCTATAAAAGTGGTAGTATTGTATGTACTTTGTCTGCGGTCTGCGGTTTTTGTAGTTCGTGTTGACAAGCTAAGTGCTAGGTGTAGGGTGTAGCTGATAGTAAGCGGCTCACCTGTCGGAGTAGCGGTCGCGCGAATGCCGCGACAGCTGGTGCGGCCGCTCCAAGCTGTGTAAAGCGCGCGCGCCCGCCGCCTCCGTGGCCAGCGAGATCGACGACACCAGCGACGGACGGGCCGCGCACGTCTAAAGTATACACACCAACTTATTTATTTCAGTATCCCATCAGTTGCAAATAGATGCGAGTTTCTATCAAGATACAATACGTTACGTATCATACATTCATGAAAACGATTGTACCAACGAAATCATTATTACATAGTATAAAACAAAGTCGCTTTTCGCTGTCTGTCCGTCCCTATGTATGCTTAGATCTTTAAAACTACGCAACGGATTTTGATACGGTTTTTTTTATAGATAAGAGTGATTCAAGAGAAAGGTTTATATGTACATTGCACCCGTGCGAAGCCGGGGTCCGGGTCACTAGTTATATTATAAATTAAAGTACTAAGAATAGGAATATGTAAGTACTAAGAATAGAGAAAAGGCCAAAAACAGAGAAGTTTAACGCTATTTGCTCGTGGTCCTACTAGTTTGTCATACAAGTATGATAACGAGGATATATACCAAGCGCACATGCCGCTGTAGTATCTTACATCATGACTCATTATGTATTATTTTTCTTCTTCTTGGTCGTTTTCCTCATGACTGAGGGTCGTGACCACCATAATTTGCCCCAGCCACAAGATGTTTCCAGGCTGATCTGTTCTGGGCTAAGTGAATGGCACCCCGTGTGTTGTTCTTCAAGGAATTCAGGAGTGGATCATTCCAGCGGGTTGGGGGCTTGCTATGTATTATTACAAATTCCAAATAATAATGCATAACTTTTTCTTTCTTAACTTTCTAGGTCATAGGTGTCACCCTCAACTGCCGGTCCGGTAGTTGCAGGTACGGCATCGAGTACGCGCACCCGGCCTCCCAAGCTGCTGACTTGCTTTTCCCCCATTCATCTGAATGAGTAATATCTCAATACCTTCATTCTCTTCCCACGTACAAAAATTCAACAGACAGCAGCAGCTGAAAAAATCTAATTATGGACAGCAACGTCGGAAGCACAAGAAGCCAAAGAAACTGCGCGCGCCAACCCGCCTGCCAGGCGTGGTAAGTATGGCAATATCCTCCCATGAAACAAAGAATCCTTAGGCTCTCGAAAGCTTCTGCCTTTGTCCATCAGTGGACTTCTTGCGGCGATGAATGACGAATGATGATAAATTCCAATATGACTGCCTAACTAACATGAGTGAAGCTGAATCCAGATAGTACTGACCTGTAGGAACGGAGTGGGCTGTGGTTTCTGCAGTGGACTGCTAGGACTTTGCGGAGACGCCGAGTCGCAGGACGAGCCCCCGGCCGACTGTTGTTTTAGCTGAAAACAATTACAAATCAATATTCTTTAACTTATACTTACATCTCTAAATACTCACAGCCTCCGTGGTCCAGTGGTTAAGGAGTTTGCCTGTTGACCCGGTGGTCGTGGGTTCGATTCCCACCGGAAGCATACTTTGTTTAGTTGTTTCCAGTTTGGTTAGGACATTGCAGGCTTGAATCACCTGATTGTCTGATAATAAAGATGATTCCGTGCTTCGGAAGGCACGTTAAGCCGGTGGTCCCGGCTGCCATCTGGTAGTCGTTAAAGGAACCACGTCAGAGGCCGAGAGGCGGTTCCGAAGAACTCTGACACCAGGGTGTGCATGGTCGTTTGACCGTGACACCTACTCGAAATGATGATGATGATCTCTAAATTAAACCTCTGAAATATACACACATAAAATCAAATCTTATCTAAGGTTTGATTTGTGTGTGTCTAAATGGACAATGGTGTCAAAGATATGAAGCTGCCATAAGGCATTTAATATAACGTAACGAATGCCAGCGACCAATACTTGGACGAGATTTCTGAAGTGGCGGCAGCACTGCGGCGTATGGTCCAGTAAGCTGTCATTCGGTAACAATGTATCAGTTGTTGTTACTTGTCCTATATTATCCACTATCAGCGACTTTGCTTAAGTGTTAAGCATTGAATTAGAAAAACTATGGAAGCGTAACTCTCATACAACTAACGATTCATTATCAGTCCCATTTACGCAAACAAACTTAACTCAAATAACAACGAAAAACTTACGCACTCATAGACGGAGATAGTTTGCGATTGGCCGCGTCAAGGTCACGGGGCGGTGCCAACATTTCTAATGAACGCTATGGTGTCAACATAGCGGAGGTAGGTAGACATCGCTCGCGACAGCAGCTCGCCTCGCTCACTATGATAAGTTACTCCAGTGTCACTATTCCGTCTTTCCTTGCGTTTCCTGCCCCACTTTACTACACAAGAAGTAATTTTTATCTTAATTCGTTAAGATTTCGCCGATATTCGCAAAAAAATTGTCGTTAAATGCTTTTATCGAAGCGTCCTTCCGTCATGGAGTGCGTGGCAGACTAGTTCGCGAAAAGATATACTTTTTAAGCCCCGCCCGCTTTGATCTACTTTGCGTGGTGTCAGTTTTTGAGTGCAATGCTGCTTCCATAGTTTTTCTAATTCAATGGTGTTAAGTAACAAACTTATTTTCAAACAGTAAACAAACACGTTTATCTTGACAAACAATTATAGTCTGTGTTACTCGGCGTGAGGATTCCAACGATTCAAATGTATTCTATTCAGGAATTAGGAGTAATGGTCAAGAAACTAACAAACATGCATACATGAATTCTTAAACATGACACTCCTTTTTCTGGGCAGCCATGTAAAAATAAAATATTCACCTTTCGTCTCGTCAAGGGAGTGCTCTCAACTGACTTGAAATATTTCTCATGCATGGAGTCGTCCGACGCATCTTTACGGGGAGATATAAAGCTGCCACTGCGGTTCAATCCTGTGAATGGAATGACATGATGTAAATATTCCGATCATAAAATATATTAATTAAACACAAAATAGTTTTAAATACTAAGGCAAATTAAGCTGTATTCAGTTTCATACAAAACCCGTTATTTCTTCTTCATCATCCGGCTTTATTTCCGGACGGCTCTCCTAATCAATTATCTCCCTTGTGACGGCCCTTAGTCGCCTTAGGATCAATTTCGAAGTTTTTCATGTAATTTTTTATAGTCTTAATCGATGTGAGTCGGGGCGTACCTTCGGCGTGGACTCCACTTGGAAAACTGTCTTGGTCAGATGGCGTGTCGTAAAATGGCCCGTTTCTATTGAATTTTATTAACGGCATTCATTTCACTTGACAGTAATAGACTGGCATGGTATCTACACGTTATGAGAAGGGAGGAATAATATCTAATCAAAAAAGCGTTAACATAAAAGTGGATGGATATACATCTGTATATCCATCCACTTTTATGTTAACGCTTTTTTGCGCCACTGGCGCTCACGCTCACGCCGCCGCCCACGCTCGCGCTCAGCTCCTGTTTTATAACAACAATCACTGCTTACTACTGATCACGGTCGGACTGTGCCAGAAGGGCCCGGCTGATTAGCCCGAGGCCCAAGCACACCCATACCTATAATCTTTCGCGTTATTTGAAAATTTGAATCGGATCGATCGACCTTTTAAGATTTCTTATATCTCTGGAACAATGTCAAATGTATTATGCTATACTGATTACACGTCAAAATAAGTTGAATCGGTCAAACATTTTTTAAAACTAATTTGACAGATAGAGGTAGACCAAAACAGTGATGGATGGATTTGTTAAAAAAGATATCAAGGAAACGGGAGTGCATGCAGGAGTGGTGTAAAATAGAACGTTGTGAAACAAGACATATTGCGCTGAGCCCAAATAATGGGATAAGGTGAGACAGAGGATGACGATTCATTTCACTTGACTCACAACTTTGACCTCGATTTATTCAGCCCTAAGGTTTCTTATTCTAATTCTTTATCTACCTTACTACGATTAAGGAAAATAATAAATCCTTGCAACGTACCTGCATGCGGCGACCATTTGTCCGCTTCGTGCGGCGTGGCGCTGCTGCGCTTGCGCAACTGCGGCGTGCACACGGGCGCGCCGCACGCGCCACTGGCGCTCACGCTCACGCCGCCGCCCACGCTCGCGCTCAGCTCCTGTTTTATAACAACAATCACTGCTTACTACTGATCACGGTCGGACTGTGCCAGAAGGGCCCGGCTGATTAGCCCGAGGCCCAAGCACACCAATACCTATAATCTTTCGCGTTATTTGAAAATTTGAATCGGATCGATCGACCTTTTAAGATTTCTTATATCTCTGGAACAATGTCAAATGTATTATGCTATACTGATTACACGTCAAAATAAGTTGAATCGGTCAAACAAACTAATTTGACAGAACAGACATGGGCTGCTCAGGCTCAGCTGTCCTAGTCATTTAGGAGGCAAGAGCTAGATACTAGCCTGCGCGGGTCCCCTACGAAGGTAGGTGGGGGCCCGCGTAACACCTAATAATACCACCTGGTTGGTCAAGCTCCTAAATCAGACCTGTGGGGATCCCACGCAGGCTAAGGCCCAGCTGGCAAATGCCATCGAGACTTTGGTCAGTACAACGCTGCTGCAATACCACAAGTTTTCTGTACGAGTTATGAAATTTAGATGTCTTAAACATATTGAGTTTTTATAATATAGTTATATAATAATACAGTATTGGACTGATGATGATTATATAAAACATCTTTCAAATTTTACTATTTTATATGGGTTCGTTAAGTTCGTTTAAAAATCCTAGGAGGAAAACTAAGGAAGTAAGCAAGTCCATTTATAAAGGTCTTAGAAAACAATAAAACCGAAGAAACTTTTATTATGAAACCATTACCATAAACGAAAAATCGAATATAAGTACTGAATAGTTTTCACGTCACGCGTAGAAAATTATGTGTGTCACACATAATTTTCTACGCGTGACGTGAAAACTATATCACAGCAGATGCTTATTTACCTTACCTCAAAGGTAAAGCAACCGCTGCATTACTGTCACAATGTTCAAGAATATATGTTTAAATTTGATTTTGAATTATTCATGAACATCAAACAATTATGCACAGATTAGCATTGGCTTATGTTAAGATATCAATAAACAATGTTGACCTTCATAATAATTGTTATGATGAATAATCATGTTCATCTTTGGAAAGAGCAATGAACTCAAAGTCAATGAATCGATAATAAATCAATGACAATAAATTGTTTATGGCATATATAATACGATGCATGGTATCGTGTTGTACTATTGACAAAGTACATGGAAACTAAGTTATTTCTAAATAGTATACATATATAAGAAGTCAGTCTTTTAATACATAACTAGCTATTGCCCGCTGCTCCACCCGCGTTAAGGTCGATCCCTCGGAAACAGTAGAATTTCCCGGAATTAAAAGTACCCTATGGCCTTTCCCGGGCATCAGACTATCTCCATACTAAATTTCATCCAAATTAGTTCAAGAAAACGTGATAGACAGACTGACAGACAGACAGAGTTACTTTCGCATTTATAATAATAGTATCGTTAGTATGGATTATGTAGAATTGAATTTCAAAGAAACGTGCTTCATGCGTAACGATTTGCGATATAATGTATTGCCGAGACATTTTACTAGGTGATCAATTTACGCATTTCATTTACGTATCCCAATATTATAAATTCAAAAGCTAGTTTTCGCAGTTTTAACTTCTTAGACAACGATTATGAACTTTTGCATTCACATTAACAAGAGTATGGAAAAGGACTTGGTTTTTGATCCGGAAAGAATAATAATCCCGAGGATTCAACATAAATACAAGCAAAGCTGCCGGTTAGAGCCAGCTTTTTATAGCTAAGAATATACAATGATAGAATTAAAATACCGGGTGAAATTGCATTCATTAGCATACGTTTAAGGAGTGACTCAAACCACGAATATGAACAACTTTAATAATGGGACTAACTCCGAAATTGCAAAAGAAAAATCAGCTGTTCTATTAATTTTGGCCAAGTAGATATTCCACTTCTGTATGAAAGAGCAGATATTTTTTCACGATGTCGAAGTTGGTCCCATAATGAAAGTTGTTCAGATTCGTGGTCTGAGTCACTCCTTAAACGTTTGCTAATGAATTCAATTTCATCCTGTATACTACTGTAATTCATAAATCTATTGTTATTATTATATGAAATATTGTCAGGTCAGGGGTGTCATCCTCAATTTGGCCGTTTGTTGAAATGGCATCAGGTACGTGCGCCGGCCCACCGAGCTGCTACTTTCTTTCCCCCCATTCATCCCGATACCTGACTGATCAGTATCCCAATACCTTCATTCCGTTCCCAGAACCAACAAATTCCTACTCATCCCCAGCTTAAAAAATGTTCAATGAAGGAGGAGAAGTCAAAGAAATTGCACTCGCCAACCGGCCTACGCGCGGTGAGTACAGAAATATCCTCCCATGGAACGAATAATCCTTGGGAGAGACCTGTGACCTGAAATTATGATGACGATGAAAAATATTGTCATTTACCTGTTTCCGTCTCTGTTGAGCGCTGCTAATGCTACTGTCGGATGATCGGCCCGAGTCCGTGTGCCGACAAAGCGGGGTGGAGCCATCTTCACTGAGCCGGCCTCTTCGGCTTTCGCCGCTGTTTCTGCATGACCAAATATTCAAATTGTAAGTGAATCGGAAAACAAAGGGGTGAGTAATCCTCTTTAGTTTACTAGGGCGCGCAACACGCGTCACAACTTTTAGTACTGACCTAATTTAAGCCTCAATGCTTTTTTTAACCGACTTCAAAAAAGGAGGAGGTAATCGATATATTATGTATAGAATTGTGTTTTTTTTTTATATTTTTTTTAATGTTTATTAACTCAGATCTCCGTCATTTTTTTAAATTATTATTAAAGCTGCTATGATTTTATAGAATTTTATTCCAATTTGGATATCATGTACCTTATATTTTCCTTTACGTGGTTCGTAAATTTATATTCAGTTGGTTTACTAAGTAAGTAATAATTGTTTTTTCACGTCTTATTATATAACCATTTAGTGGAAAGAGGGACACGACTCTAACAAAAATTCGCACTCATGTAGTAAATCGAAAAAATGATTTTCACAAGCTCGCAATATTTTTAAAAGACCTAATCAACAACATCCCACATGTTGGGTTAGCCGAGAAACCGCGGACGGACAGACATGGCGAAACTATAAGGGTTCCTTGTTTACTACGGAACCTTAAAAAAGTGTATCAGTGATACATATGATGACTGAAGTTCTCAAGTCTGAACCTTAGATTTGAATTTAAATAGTCTTTCAGGTAAAAACCAGACATCTAGCAAATTAAGATTTTTATCTGCTAAAAAAATGAAAAAGAACGAAAACATAGTCTAATTGAGAACCTCTTCCTCTTTTAAACTCGGTTGAAAAGAATGGTGTATGAGTGGGCTAAATACGATATATACTCTCTCATATCTGACCATGTATGTACCTGGTTGCAACTTCAGCTGCAGTGCTTCGGAGGCCACAATACTGATTACACCAAATAAAATATATTCTCCACTGATAGTAGAAAACTGTGAAAAACATGTAACCTAGTAATGGACAAAAGATAAATTACATATGTAGTAACCAATATTTTATTTCCTTACTAAATGTTGATAATAGCCATGGGAACTTGACGCAATATGTATGACCTTATTCAGTTTATCAAAGAATAGACTTTGCGGTTTATAAGTAGAAAATAGTGTCATGCTGATATTTATTGAACTATTAAGCGGGTGCCGCGCGAACGAAAAACGTCGCGACTGCGCAAGCCATTAGGCTACGCAAAACCATTAGGTGATGGTGTAATAAAAATTTAGTCTTATTATTTTCTTACTCCGAGATGTAAATATAAATATTTTCATGTGATAATTATTGTTTTAGAAAAATACTTTTACATATCATAACATATATATGTGTTTATATATTTATCGTTTTTAAATTTCATACGTAACTGTTTCAAATTCCAATAAGGGCAACTGACAAGGGGGCGATCTTGTGCAAGGATCGACCTAAATTATACAAATACTTTTGATGTATTTCATTGATACAGCGCATTGTATTAGTGATTTTAAACACGTCAATTTCCACAATTTCGTGCAGTACCGTCTTAACTGAACTTCAATAAACATTTTAGATCTGTCTGGCCCACACATACCCTTAAAAGTTGTTCTGCTCCTTGGGGTGGAGACCAACCTAACAAACCGTTCTTGACTATAAAATGATTGCCACTAACTTGTTTTATTATAATACGTGTTTATGACATTTGCGTAATAAATCAAACCACGGTCTAAAGTCTATTGAAATTATAAGTAGTCAAAAAACCATATTACAACCAATTAAACATATCATCATCGTCCGACATCGGTTGTGGCGACTGCTTCAGATATCAAGGCTCTTGTGCACTCTCATCTGGCTTATATTATAATATTGTTTCGAGTAGGTGTCACGGTCAATCTACCATCCACACCCTGCTGTCAGAGTTGTTCAGAACCGCCTGTCCTTTAATGACTACCATATGGCAGCCGGAACCAATGACTTAACGTGCCTTCCGAAGCAGCAAATCATCTTTATTATCAGACAATCAGGTAATTCAAGCCTGCAATGCCCTAACCAAACTGGAAGTATGCTTCGAACCTCGACCTTAACCACTCAACCACGCAGGCAGTGGTATTAATAGCTAGTCAAGTCTGAATATAAATTCCATTGTGTCTGCGTTTACTGTCTTGAGTAGATAGTATAATATCACTTGTCATATTTTTGTTGCCACTAACACACACAAAGAGAAGCAAATACTCACCTGTGGTGATAATGTGACCTTCTGGTTCTTACAGGACTAGTCTGTGTGATAGTGACGTTTTTGGCATTACTTGGCGATAGCTTGCTGGCACTGGCCAACGTGCTGTTCCCATTACTATTGACTGGATCTATTGCTGGTGGAACCTGATAAACAATATAAATTGAGAGATCTTTTTAATTTTATGCAGTGACAAGTAAGCATCCACCCATTTATAACATTCTTATAGAGAATATATTGCAAGAAAGACAGAAAAATAAGAATTTTAATATTGTGTCCTTCTACATTTAGTTTTCGTCCATTATGTAAATCTTATCAAGATGTTGAGGTCTGTACGTACTTTGTTTGTTTTTCTTGTGTGCTAGTGGCCAACACTGGTGTCAGATTTTTCAATCTGCCTAAAGGCATTTAACATAAAATAACAACTGCCATCAATGATAACAGCTGGGACCAACAGTTAACATGCCTTCCGAAGCACGGAGGTGCTTGAGATATTTTAAGCCACTTGGTCACCCATCGAAGTAGGGACCGCGACCGTGGTTGTTTAACATGCGTAAGCACTAATAGTGCTTGCCATCGGGCTCCTCGGACATTTAGTTAGTAGTATAGTCTCTCTGGACCAGTTGTACATTGAATTGTACCAATAATGTCAGAAAAATCTTATATTCATCAAGAAGAGAATCTATTAAGTATTCAAATTAGTGAATGATACAGCAGATCTCAGGCATTTAGCATCATCAGCTGAGGATACTGCTTTGGACACCAGAGGATGTCAGAAATTGCTTTAAAGCTAAGAAAAATTGTTGCAAAGTATAGATAAGCAATAACACATTTACTGTCATTTGATCTAAGACATTATCACCTTGAGGTAATGTTGGGACAATCATGTGCAATCCTCATTATAAGCAAACTACTCATATTTTATATTCCTGGGAATATATTAGATGAAATGTTATAAATACCTGAGCTGCAGCAATATTAGTTTGTGTCGAGGACTCTCTTCTTTTCTGTGGGTCTGTATTTTGCTTCAATGTTTGTAATTTAGCTAGTGGAATGATGTCACAATCTGTAGGCCTGTGCCACACTGTTGTCTGTTGAAATAAACATACTGATCAAATAACCTAAACCACAGAGAAAAAAACTATGTTCAAATGAAACTGAATCATTTCCTGGTTAGACATATTTTTAAGCAAAGCAAAAAGTAAAAGGTTGGGCTGAAAATGATGATATCATGCACTGAATGTTTTCTAGCATATGAAAGAACACTAACAATACATTAACATACCTGTGTTGAAGCATTATAATAGTAAAACCTATGTGTGTTAATATCAAATAATTCCCACCATTGTGATGAGTCAGTTCTTTTTACTTTTACTCCCTGAAATACAATTACATATTAATCTCCAATTAATTACAATGGAATTAAAATTCAAAGTCGGCAAACTAGCTACACAGTTATGACCTTGCATTGTATTCCACTTTACCTGATTATTCTGTTCACTTTGGTATTACTTTCTATTTTTTTATTGTATTTGATAACTAGCATAGCATGGTAGCATACTTTATCACACTTTCGTGATTTCGCAACAATAATTAGGTAAGTAAGTAATTGCTTTGGAATCACTGAATACATCAATGAGCAACAAAGTGACTGAACATGGTGCCTTCAGAAATATCATTGTATTATAACAAAAGACGAGACTTATTTTTTGTCAACCAAGACGCCGGTTGTATCAGGAAGTTAAAGAGCCTTACCTCAGGTGGGTCCCAAACGCACTCCCCTGTTGTTAGGTTAGCATACATATGCTCCTTTGTTTTGGGCTCTATTATTTCCACCCATTCCACCCTAGAATAAAACATTATTAAAATATAAACTTCACTTCAACACATGACGAGCACAACGACAAATTTGTACAGATTCTGGGCGTGACATTAGCGATTTCCGTATACTTTATTGATTTTGCAACTTTCAACTACGGATATAGAAACCAATTGTCAAAAAAATACACTTTACAGAAACATAATAAATTACCTTTCTGAAGACATTTTCACAAAATGTTATTAACTTTTTAATATATATAACAACACATCCTAAACAAATAATTTGACCTAAAATATGAATGAAATTGATGGAAAAGCTTCCATGTTGAATGTTTACTTCATGAGGAGTGCGTTCAAACCATGAAAACTAAAAAATAATGTCATATATTTTTACAATATGAATAAATACTATAATCTAATATACTTAAGGTAATTGAATCACAAAATATTTTTTTTTATAAATAAAGCATACGTATTTAATATATGTTTGATTGATATATGTACGAATAGTACGAATTTATTAAATGTAAAACAAAAAATATCCACTTTCGACTTTCGAACTCCAAGTTCCAACAAGCTGTTCTTTGCTTTGGAACGTTGTTTGCATTTATAAAGATTGTTTAGTAAGTAATGTAAAGGAAAAAAGACCTAGGTATTCTACGTCATCTTCATTCTTCACTTTCTAAAAGAAGATGATAAACCTTATTATGCAAGTTTTTTTAATATATTCCAAAACATGTGTTTTATTTAATTTAAAATAAAATACACTAGATACATGCAAATAATATATACACCTACAAGTACAGCGGTTTTCAATCTAGATATATATTGAACATAACTTTACTTTTGCTATCTCCGTAAACAGACTCATAACCTCAAAAAGTAAATTTGGTTTGAAGAAATATTTTTCCAGTGACTAACTTGTTATTTCGAAAATTTCAGTAAGTATAGTTTATAAATCCATAAATTCTTGAAGCCCAAATGCTAAAGCAGCTGAGAGTTATCTCGATGTTACGTACCTTGACTATCAACATCATTATAAAATGCCGGCAGGCTATTACTGCTGATTCATTTGTAGGCAAATACAACCGCAAGTCGTTTGCCACAACTCAGTCAAAAGAAACTCCGGCTCCGGCAAAAATAGCTAAGGGTCAGTACAAAATCGTACCTACATCACAATTATCAAAATCATATCGTTGCGGTTGTAACTCATGTACAAACATCCTTATGACACTCACAAAAAAAAATAAGACAAAAAATATCAAAATTTTTTGAAAGTAATTATTTATATTCTGAAAATATTACTCCACATACCAAATCAAAAGCTGCTTTCGGTTTCAATCACACCATGACAGTAAATTATTAGAAATAAAATAAATATTTTGTGTTGTTTTAGAAATGGCTGCAATTGATAAATCTAATTTTCTACTGCCCAACAACCAGAGGTTTGTGGAGCTGGATAGTTCTCAAGCTTTTAACAATTTAACAAATCAAGAAAAGTTATATGCGCATTACCTAAGTCAGGTAAGAGAAATATATAACTTGTGATGCTGATAGTCATATTAAGCCTTATTGTTAAATATCTCTCTCGATCTAGGCCACTCCATTATTTAGGGGTGGGCGTGAGTAATATATCTTCCCCCCCTGTCTCACTGCAAGTACTAACAGAGGAGAAGTGTAAGTCACACTCACATTCAATATGTAGGTTGTCATTACATCTCTCTTCATTTGTCATGTTTTGTCTACTTAGTATGATTATGCCAAGGGTGGAATAATAGAATGAATGTTTTTTTTCTAGGCTGCTTGGAATGGTGGTCTTATAGTTCTGGTTCAGACCAGTCCTGAATCTCCACGGATCTTTTCCTTGCTGCATAGGATATTTATTGGGGAACCTTTGGAAGAACTGAAGAAATCTGCTTTGAAAGCTGGTGCCACAGAAGATGACTTTCAGGTTAGTTAATTGTTCTGTTTTGAGTAAAAATTACATACACATATTACACAAATACAATAGTCCATCCATGTCATTGGTAAGGGTCGTCATCCACAACTGCCTGTCAGGTGGTTGCCGGTGCGGCATAAGGTACACGCACCTAGGCTCCCAAGATGTTTTTAAATTTTTGTCCCCCATTCTTCCGAGAGAGTAGTATCCTTCTTTCCCTTCCCAAATCCAAAAAATCCTAGCATTCCCTACCTTAAAAATGTTTCCAATGGGCAGCAGAGTCAGAAACACAAGAAGCCAAAAAACTTAGCTCGCCAAACCAACCTGCCAGGCGTAGTAAGTATGGTAATATCCTCCCATCTTCGCCAAAGAGTAAAAACGGGGCCCTTTTAATATAGCTCTGATGAACCGTAATAGTAAGACAGTTGAAATTTTAAAACACAAATTATGATATTGAATATAAATATATATGGAAAATCACACAGATTGAGCTAGCCCTAAAGTAAGTTTGAGACTTGTATTATGGGATACTAACTTAACGATGCTGTATTTTATAAAAAATACATATATAGATACACATCCAAGACCCAGGCCAATCTGAAAAAGATAATTTTCCATCTTGACCTGGCTAAGGATCGAACCTGAGCACTCTCGTGTCGCAGGCTGGCGTGGTAACCGCTGCGCCACGGAACTAGCCAGATGACAACATAAACACAAATTATGTATTTCTGTTGTTGCAAAAATATTTAAGGCCACTCTCATACAATAAACGCGATTTTTTTACTTGTTTTTGCTTGATATTGATAACGGCAATTACAGTTAGACGCTTTAAATATTTAGTTATACATATATATTCAGTTTAATTAAAAAATAAATAAGTAAATTAAAAATAAACAAATATATAAGGGTATAGGCTCCCATACAACAAACGTGATCCTTTTTTACTTGTTATTACTCGATATTGATAACAGCAACAAGTAGACACTTGAAATATTCACAGAATATTGATTTGCAGGAGCCTGACCCTCTCTGTACTACCGGAGCCATACTTGGCCAGAGCAAAAATAAATAAATAACTTAAAATTAATAGTTAAATAAAATTAATATTAAAGGGGGCGTTATATAACCCATACAACAGACATGATATTTTTTCCTCTTTCATGATTAATGGTACGGACATTCGTGCGCGATTTCGACTCGCACTTGGCTGGTTATTTATTTTATAATGATCAGTTCCCAAGTCAGGTTTGCAAAATGAGGGTTCCGTAGACAAATAACAAAAAAGTTTCCGGGTGCATCTGTACCTGAAAGACCAGAGGTGCAAAGACTTTGGGATGAGCAAGGAATCCAAATAGTTTTTAGGGAGCTAGAGGGGCAGTCCAACGGTGCGGACGTGGCACGCATTAAGGCTTCAGCTCAGCCAGAGTCTGGAGCTTGGCTTCACGCTTTGCCATCGCCTCATATAGGAACATTGTTAGACAATGATACGCTGAGGGTGGCAGTGGCTTTAAGGTTGGGCTGTGTCGTCTGTGAGCCGCATCGTTGTGTGTGTGGTGTTATGGTGGAGGCAAACGGGCACCATGGCCTTAGCTGTATTAGGTGTGCAGGTAGGTTATCTCGCCACCAAGCCATGAATGATATAATTCGTAGGGCTTTGGTGACGGCTAACATACCCTGTCAATTAGAGCCAGCTGGTCTCTCACGCACGGACGGAAAGCGGCCGGACGGGATCACTCTTATACCTTGGCAGAGAGGACGTTGTCTATTATGGGACGCAACTTGTGTCAGTACCTACGCGGCGTCCTATCTCACCAATACCATACGATCAGCCGGAGCAGCTGCTAAAACGGCGGCTGGACATAAATCTACGAAATACTCAATTTTGTCTACGCAATACCAGTTCGTTCCAGTCGCCGTCGAAACAGCAGGGCCTTGGTGTCTTGAAGCCAAGGCTTTCATTGGTGAGATAGGACGTCGCTTGAGGGAAAGAGGTTATGACCACCGCTCCGGATGGTACCTGGTTCAAAGGTTATCCATAGCCATTCAGAGAGGCAATGCAGCTAGCATAATGGGTACCTTTGTGCCTGGAACGATCCGGGGTGGCATTTTTGATTGACTTTAATTAGGATTTATTTTATTTTATTTTAATTTTCAATTTTTATTTTCGCTTTAATTTAGGTTTAATTTTTAATTATAGGTTTCTAAGAAGTACTACTTATTAGATACATTATATATAGTAAGTCAATATTATGGTTATTACCTGGATTAACGGATAGGCTACTTCTCATCCCGAAAAAAGTATTGTCCCCGCGGGGTCGACATTAACAAAAAAGTTTCAAAATCAAAATCTTTATTATTTTACTGTAGGAACTAAATACAATACAAACAAACAACAAAACAATAATTTTACAACTAATTAATTTCCTTTAAATAAGTTGAGTTGTTGTACAATTGCTGTTTTGATTTATTTATGTCTCCAGTTTCTTTTTTACATATATAATGTAACCTAAAATGTATAATAAAACCATCAATTATAATAAAACCTAAAATGTTGCATAATGAGAGTTCATAAAACAGCCACAATAGTAAAATGTCTAATTTTAAAATTCAAGTAACATGACTGATACCCGTAACGAGAATTAATATTAAGTAAACAAATGAATTATATTAATAGCATTACAATGCTCGGTTTAATATTAAAATCGAAAATATGTGATGAAAAAATTTCGCCACAGGTAGGATTTGAACCTGCAACCTTTGACATCTAGCCCGTCGATGCTCTCAATCACTGAGCTGCCGTAGCTTCAAAATGCATGCTTCGAATGCGTGTACCTATAATATGTGATGAACAAATTCGCCGCGGTGATTTGAAGCTACGGCAGCTCAGTGGTTAAGTAAACATAATTAATATTATGTCACAAATCTACTGCACGGATCTACTGTTCTGTTACACAAATGTTTGTCCGGACGTTGGCTAGTTTGGCCAAACATTTCTTGCCGTGGTTGAATATCGGTAATTTTTATTATTTATATATTATTTATTAGTTAATAGGTTGAAATGTATAATAAACTTCATTTACTTACACTTCGGCCGAAAAATCATTTTTTGGACATTATTTTTGCAAGTTTAATACACACTGCGGCATCGTGACTATTCGTGACACTCGTTTACGTTGGCTGTGTTGGGACCGAAAAGGCATGTAGGTATAGATATTTTTAGGGTTCCGAACAAGGAACCCTTATAGTTTCGCTATGTCTGTCCGTCTGTCCGTCCGCGGTTTTAATCAGAGACTATGAGTACTATAGAGCTGTAATTTGGTATGAATAATTAATCATGACGAAAAAACAGTAAAATAAAATTTTGAATGAAATTTTTTTAGGTTAGCTCCTATACAATTAAAAAGGGGAGCCAAATTTTTTTTCGGGGCTACCCTGGCTTTTGGCGTAATGTTGAATTGGTCTTTCAAAAATATTTTGAGCTTATTTATGAACATCATTTTTCGATTTACTTATCCGTTTCGGAAATATTTGGTGTTAGAGTCCAGTGTCTCCCCCCTCTATCTACTAAATGATTGTATATAAACACATGAAAAAAATCACAGTAGTAGTATATATAACGAAGTTTAAAGGAAAACTATCAGAGCTAAGTAGAGTTTATAAATTAAAGAGTTATAGTTGACCAACTTATAAATGTACTCGGTAAAGTCAAATTTCATACAAATTGAATTAAAAATTAGTTTAGACAATTGTTAATTACGTAAAACAACTACTGAATATAAATTTTCGAACCACGTAAAGTCAAGTAAATATGAAATTGTAACAGTTTTAATAATAATAATACCTCAAATAATAGCAATGTAAGTAATGACGGATCTATGATCAACATGTTTACATGCATACAAAGTACCTATATGGAGTGTTGATTAATCCAAGACTTCCAGTAGTTAGTACAACAAATATTACGTTCATTGTGGGACACTCAATCACTTGGGATAAAGTGTATTGTATAGGATGCTAGATATGTTTTTTATTGCGTTGGTCAAGACTGAAATGTTTACTATGAAGGTTCATTGATTTTCTACTCACAAACCACATATTTTACCACATCCTCTTCTTTATCTCTTATAATACCAGTCATGATACTTGTGGTTTTTATTATTTTATCTGTTACAAAATTGTGGTTTCAGGCGTTCCTCGTTTATGCTGGGGGCTTGTTTGCCAACAGTGGAAACTACAAAGGATTTGGTGACACAAAATTCATTCCAAATTTACCTAAGGAAGCATTCGAAAAAATCGTAAAAGCGTCGAAAGCGTATGAGAATGACACGACACATATCACAAAGTTGTGGCAGAATACACAGAATACTATTTATAGTTTAGCACCGAGACTGACTAGCTTAGGCTTGGCTGATAAAGTGAGTACCTACTATGTTTGTGGTTTCAGTTTAAACAAATAGATAACAGTTTAAATTACTTATTTTCTACAACACTATTAAATTGTAGTCTATATATTTTAAGTTTTCGAGTAATTGCTTTGTTTTGATATATTTATCACAACAACAGGCTTCGTAGCTTCACATACTAGATACAATTTTCAGATGAGGGGTCATTCAAATATTACCTAAGCAGCGAAAATGCGGGGTAGGGAGTCTGGGCTAGGCTTATTTTCGCTGACATGAGGAGCCCCCCGGTTTGCATGGTGATGATATTACAGACACATTCAGTTTCATTAAGGAATGATATTAAATATAGTTTATCACAGCTTTTTATTAACAGGGTTATTGTTATACGGTTCTTTTTTGCATTCACAATGATATTCTGATATATACTCTTTTTAAACTAAGAAATAATTGTGAAAACAAAAATATCCTTATAAAAATATTGTCTGGCTTTCCATATTAGTTGATTTCATTGTAAAATGAGTTGATTCAAATACCTTTCTTGTAATAGTAGGGTAGTTGTATTAGGTGATGCACGCCTTAATGTGTAAGGGGAATCGGATATGGTGGAGATGACGCCCTGGATTGAAGCACGTTGAATCTAAATTGGCAGAGCATAGGTTTACATACACTTAAGGTCTCTGGTTCAAACCCTATAGCGTGGATGTTTTTCACTATATCTTATTTTTTATTGAATAAGAGTGATCAGGGGTTTTCCTCAGTTATGTTGAACCTTTATAGTTGTATAGATATGTCACTGCTCTTTTTCTTTCAGGGGATAACAACATATTTTTCCAGTAACTGCACAGAGGCAGATTCAAATTTGGTCAATGATTGGATGAAAACAAAGAGAATTGAAGCTTATATTTGCCGGACATTCAAAACAGTTGCTGAGGATGGCTGTAAGTATAAAGGCTCTCACAAATAAACGAGTTGTGATGACTTTAATTTTTTTATGATACTATAATAAAATATCTCTACCTCCTCCATGTTTCAGAAGGCACTTTCCCGACTGTCATAATTTGATGATAGTTGTTGAGCTAGGTCTTATGCCTTTAGGTGGCTTAAAAAAATGTGACACCAATGCTGGGCACTTACATAAAAAACAAAATAAAAACATAGGTACTATAGAATGAGAACTTCTGAGAGCTTAATCCTTTGGCTTTAAAATTTAGTTCGAGTATTAATTAATGTATCACTTTAATGTATTAACAGAAACAGTTAACAAAAATTAATAATGATAAAATTTTAGTGCCCTTATATACCATTCACTTGGCGAGCGTCGAGACATCACCCAAGCCACCATTAACAATGGAGAAGGAACAATACAAGAATGCATACTTCCAAGTAACACGAGGAGACTACTCCCCGCTCCTGAAGATTGTCAACGAGCACTTGGGCAAAGCTAAGGAGTATGCGGCTAATGATAATGAGAAGCGCATGCTGCATCATTACATAAACAGCTTCCGGGAAGGCAGCCTAGACGAGCACAAGGAGGGCAGCAGATTCTGGATTAAGGATAAGGGACCTATCATTGAAACGTAATGGACGTTTGTGTTATCTCCAGTGATCGGAATAGGTAGTGCAATTTTGCAGAATTTCGTGACGTCTTCTTAATATGGATATGCCTATAAATCCACTTGGTCTGCCAATTGAATATGAAATATTTTCATTTTGTAAATATATTTTTCTTTAATATACCGCTAGTATATAACAGTATATAAATCTATCTCTTAAATAAATAAAAAAACTTATATTTTGTCAGAACAAAAAAAAATATATTTGTTCATCACATTAATTAACATTTAGGTTTAAAGAACTTTATTTCTCATAAGAAATTTACATTTCACTTAAAATGAGATATCTACATACTAAAGTAATTACAGTATAAATAGGACATTAAGTAGTGGTCGCGATATGTAATTTTAGTTTATTTTTGAATATATTTAAGCTCTTACACGTTCGTAGCTCATTTGGCAACTTGTTATACAGCTGTGCTCCCTCGAAAAGTATTGTCTTTTTTCCGTAGTCAGTTCGTGGTGTAATTAAGTTAAGTTTATTTTTGATTCGAAGATTGTGTGTGTTTATTTTTGTATTTAGTTTTATATTTGATTTTATACTATTTGTTATAAATTTTTCAATTAAGATGCATGTGTTGTATCGATGAAGTTGTGTTATATTGAATAATTTACTTTTTTCATATAGTTGTTTTGTTGGTATGCGTAAGGGATAGTGGAACAGTGCTTTAATAATTTTGTTTTGACATCTCTGTAATGCGTTCAGGTTAGTTGTTGCAGCAGAACCCCATATTTCAATTAAGTATTCGAGATGCGATTTAACTAGGCTGTTATATATGATTGGTTTAACTTTTTTTGGTATGCAGTGTGCCATCTTTCTAATTGCTCCTAGTACAGATGTTATTTTGTTTTTGACATGATCAATGTGTGGCTTCCAGGTTAGTTTGTCGTCGATTAGTAGACCTAAATATTTTTCTTGGTTTGATCTTTGAATTATTGTACCATTTATATTGAGTGGTTCAAACTCGGAAATATTTTTATTTTTGGCTGATAAAATCATATAGGATGTTTTACATGTATTTATTGTTAATAAATTATGCAGTAACCATATGTTAAGAATATTTAGATCTTGTTGAGCCAACGTAACTATTTCGTCAATGGATTTGCCAAAGTAGAACAAGCATGTGTCGTCAGCGTACAGTGTGAGGTGTCCTTTAAGTCCTATCTGATTAATACTATTTACGTATATTAGAAATAGTAGCGGACCGATTATGGAACCTTGGGGTATTCCGTATGAAACACTCAGAGGAGAACTTGAGTAATTGTCGATTTTTACAATTTGATGTCTATTCTGTAAATAAGACTTGAAAATATTTAGAGCTGTGCCTAATATACCAAGGTCATTTAGTTTTGCAATTAATTTTTGATGGCTTATGGTATCAAAAGCTTTTTTAAAGTCAATAAATATGCCTAAAGCAATGTTTTTTTTGTCAATATTAATTTTTATTTTAGTTGTTAGGTCAATGGCAGCTGTGAGTGTGCTAGATCTTGAACGAAATCCATATTGTTCCTCGATTAGAAACTGTTTCTTAGTTAAGTAGTCATTAAGGCGATCATACAAAATCCTCTCAAACACTTTCGAAATAACGGGTAACACCGATATTGGCCTATAATTACTGGGATCAGTTTTGGGTCCAGATTTGTGTACAGGGCTAACCTTCGCAATCTTGAGTGAGTCCGGAAAAATGCCTAGTTTTAAACACTTATTGATTACTTTGACCAACCTATCGACAATAAGGTTTTTTACACATTTGATTGCTTTAGCGGAGATGCCGTCTATTCCTGTGCTAGTGTTCGAGTCTAGATCATCTATAATCTGGCTTACTTCATCCGCTCTACAAGGTCTAAGTTCACTAAGTGTTATATCGTGTGGGTAGTCATTTCCGAAGGTCAGTATTTTACTATTGTCTTCGTGATATTGTTGAGGTATTTTACTAGCTAAATCTGCTCCAATGGAAGAAAAGAAAGAGTTAAACATGTTGCAAATTTGTGTACCATCAGTAATTTGTTCAGAGTTTGTTATAAGTTTCGGGGGAGCAAAGCTGTTTTTGTTTTTGTTCAGTGATAGGGTGTTAATTCATTCCCACATTTTTTTAGGTTGGTTATAAGTGTCCTCGAACAATTTGTTGTAGTAATTTTCCTTATTCTCCTTGATCGTTACTTGAACGTGGTTACGTTTTTCTATAAAGATTTTCTTCAGGTCTTCATCATTTGGGTTTCTTTTAATCTCTTGCCCTAGTTTGTTTTTTGTATTTATCGCATCAATAATCTCTTTATTTATCCAATCTTTTTGGGGTGGGTTTTGTATTTTTATCTTTTCTATTCTGCAGCTTTCCACTTTTTGTTTAATGTCTTTTTCTAAGTTACAGTAGTCTTCATCGTTCCCATTATACATCTCTGCAGACAGACATTTTTAGAACTTCTCGTAATCAAGCGCTGTATATTTCGTTTTTACATTTATAATTGGTGCTAGTTTGCCTATTTCGAGGTACAGTTGCTTATGATCTGTGAGGGCAGATTCAATTATAGAAAGACTGAAGGAATGGCTGTTCATGTCTGTGCCAACGTGGTCAATAATAGTTTTAGTTTTGTCCGTTACTCGCGTGCAGTAGGCAATATCGATTTTGTTCAGTATGTCATACCCAGATTCCTTCATTTCATTCTTGTATTGTATAACGTGTGTCTTATCACTCAGCAAGTCGATGTTGAAGAACATTTAAGGTCATTTACTCTAAATTGCACTACCTATCCCGATCACTGGTTATCTCACGCTGGTGTTGGCCTCTAATATATTCGTTAACATAGTTTGTGTGATCTGGGCAGCTAGACAACTATGCTGTCTACAGTCATTTAACTGATGTTGTGGTTCGAAAATTCCCATTAAATGAAGTTGATGTACTAACAATTCTAATAAAGTGTTTATTAGAATTTTTAGTACATCAACTTCATTGCTACTATGCTGATGTAGGAAAGAAAAAAAACCATTGCAATTATATTGCCTGGAAGCATATAGAATGTCCACCTTGGCTCTATGATTGTCATGTTCATTCAACAATTTATATATTTAGTAGTTTTTGTATGAACATTATTAAAAAATAACTTAATTTTCTTATATTTGTAGCTATCAAGGCTTCATAGAAACATACCGCGACCCGAGCGGCCAACGCGGCGAGTTCGAAGGTTTCGTGTCTATGGTTAATAAGGAGATGTCCAAGAAGTTTGGCACCCTCGTCGATGGTGCTGAAGGGTTTGTACTAACATTTATCATAAATTAATAAAGTCAATGTGCAAAATGCAAACAAAAACAACGTAGAGCCTTCCCCTCCAGATAGTGTCTCATACTATATGAGACTTGTTTGGTGTTGGGCTCTTCTCAATGCCATCCATAGCGCATGTATTGGTAGTAGTTAAGACGCAGTGTTATATATTTTTTCATTTCTACAAGCTATGTTATAGGCTAGTTCCGTGGCGCAGCGGTCAACACGCCAGCCTGCGACACGAGAGTGCCCGGGTTCGATCCCCGGCCAGGTCAAGATGGAAAATAATCTTTTACAGATTGGCCTGGGTCGTGGATGTATATCTATATATGTATTTGTTCTAAAATATAGTATCGTTGGGTTAGTATCCCATAACACAAGTCTCGAACTTACTTTGGGGCTAGCTCAATCTGTGTGATTTGTCCGTATATATGTTTGCAGGCGCTAATTGTATATTTCTCGTGCTGTACTCGCATATATTGTGACGAATATCTGCACCACACAGGTTCATCAAGCTACTGCCTTGGGGAGAGGACCTGGAGAAAGATACCTTCTTAAGACCAGACTTCACCAGCCTCGATGTGCTAACTTTCTCTGGCAGTGGCATTCCAGCCGGCATCAACATTCCAAACTGTAAGTTCTTTCCTATCATCATCATCATCATCAGGTCTTTTTAGTCTCCACTGCAGGAGCATGACCCTCTCTGTACTACCGGAGCCATACTTGGCCAGAGCAGACAGAGGATTTGAGTTCTTTCTTATAGGAATCATTAATTAGTTACATGTGATTAATTAAACTCACGCATTTAATTACTCTGAAGTTTTTCCCATAAACTTATGTAATGTTTTTATGAGTTGTTTGTTTTTTGGTTGGAACAGTAGTGCAGTGTTTCGACTCACGCAAACAATTTGCTGACGCGTGCAACTGATGGAATCCAAACAAAAGAAAGTAAAAAGATGGTTATCAAAGAATGTTGTATTGTTTTGTTCAGTGAAACAATAGCCTGATTGTTCTTACTCAACCTGAACATTACTTATCCATACCAATTAATAGCTTTCTTATAATCAATAGGCCATAGTTAATTTTATGTACAATAGAAGCAATAAGTCTCTCTTGATATATATTTTAGGGATCCGTGCCCAAAGGGTGAAAACGGATTTTGTAAGCGTCCAATTTCTGTCTGTCACAGGACTGTACCTACTGAACCGTAATAGGGAGGCTTGAAATTTTCATAGAAGGTATATGTAATATGAAGGTATATGTATATATATATATATATATATCATGTATTACCGCTTTGTCAACAAATAATAAATATAAAATATTTTTGAAGTGAAATCTTCTTTAGCGGCGTTGTGCCCTTTTGGGATGGGTAAAAAATTTTAAACTCGCGGCAGGACACGTGACCTGATCGAAAATTCTTCACGAGCCCCCGGCGCCGGCGATGCGTAGGAGAGGAATAATTATCCCTCTCTCTTTCTCCGCACGTAATGTTCACTTCTGCCGGCACTCCCGGAGTGCAACCCTTTTTTTTTAGTTAGATATTGTATGGTGGTACGGAACCCTTATTGTGCGATTCCGACTCGCACTTGGCCAGTTTTATTGTTCTATTAATTAGTCTTGGTATATTTAATACAATGCAATTCTTTTCAATCTATGTTTAATACCTTCTCTGCGTTATGTTTACTAGAATTGTCAATGATATGTATGTAACATGACATAGAGAAAAGAATATGTTCATATAAAGCCCTTTATGCGAGTAAGCAATCAATGGAATAAAGAAAGGCTTTTTTTCTCTGCATTGGTAGGTTTCAAAATGCTAGTAGTCTATAGATAGGTAATTTAAATAAATCTAAATAAGATCTTTTTTCTTAACGTGAATTGTTGTTATTTTTTTTAATCGGAGTGAAAAAGCGCCTGGTAAGGCCGATTCTCTGATTTATTCGGATTATTACCAGGCGCTTTTGCATCTTTATTTACGTGATATTAACATTAAAATAATATTCAGATGACGAGATCCGCCAGAACGAGGGCTTCAAGAACGTGTCCCTCGGGAACGTGATCCCGGCGGCCTACAAGGAGTCCGTCATACCGTTCCTGTCGGACTCCGACAAGCAACTGCTGGAGAAGTACAGGGTCCCCGCCTTTGAGGTTTGTGTAGATTTAAGGCAGTTACGCTCCAGCTACAAAACGCAACCTCTAAAGCTGATTTCAGAGTAACGCCGGCGAGATGCGCCGTTGACCAACGCATTTCAACAGCGCGCGCTGTGTAACGAGTTTTAGTATCCCGCGTTTCGCTGCAATGTACAGTAGTGTATAGTCGTCATCTTTAAGACACATATAATAACGGGATTAGCTGTTTATTTTCTTTGGAAAATAATGCAATAGCGACGTCGTAAAACATAGGAAATTGATTATTGTGCGCGCGATTCGGCAGCGCTGGCCAGCGGTGTGCATTTTCCGAGCGACGCGCTTCGACTGCGTAACTATGAAAAGAGACTACTATCTAGTGTAATTGAAAGCGCGCGCGTCTGGACGGCGCTGTTCAAACGCGTCACTCTGAAGTCAACCTAATAAATGATGACTCGTGTCTTGCGGTGTACCGTCTGGACAGATGGACATCTATCACAACAAGTTCGATCAGATCAAGTTGTAAATTGCCGAATTCATAACTTGATGGGTATATGTGATCAATGTCGCCAAGAGGCGCTAACAAGTTTCCTAATCCTGACAAAAAATATGTTAGTGTAGTAGTATATTGACCGAAAAATTATAAATTTATTGGTTTTCTGGTGATTTGTTGTCTAGTTTATAAGGTTTATAAGTACTTGTACAAGGGCGTCACTAGTTCTTGAGTCAGGGGGAGTCATACCAAGCGAGATGCGTAAAATTTTTAATTTTTATGGTTAATGGTGGTTGTGTTTACTGAAAGCTAGACTGAAAAAGGTGAAACCTTTATTTAGTAATTGTTGTCTCATTGTAGATCTCAGATATAGGATAAGTAAAATGAAATAAAACCGGCTAAGGGCGAGTTGGAATCGCACACGATGGGTTCCCTTAAAGCGTTGTTCATTTTCAACGACCCCTGTGGCCTAGTGGTCATCATGCCAAGCTGGTCCTAGGTTTGATCCCCGGTCAGGTGATAGATGGAAAATTATATCATTCAGAATTTACCTGGGTCTTGGATGGTTATCTATATGTATTTGCTATAAATTGTAGTAACGTTGAGGTTAGTACCCGATAACATAAGTATCGTTTCTTTGGGGCTAGCTTAATCTGTGTGACAATAGATAAACACAAACTATGATAATTTCAAGTGTCTTCATATTACGGTTTAAAAGAAACAGCCCTGTTACAGATGTACTGACAGCGACGGCTTAGTAAAAGGGTCCCATTGGCACCCTTCGTGTACAGAAGCCTGTAACTCACGAATTGTATTTTTACAACAGGTCCAAGTTGGTCTACATGAGCTCCTGGGTCACGGCAGCGGGAAGCTGCTGAGAGAGAACGCTGACGGGACCTTCAACTTCGACAAGGATAAGGTGAAGAACCCACTCACAGGTAACAAACAGTTGAATATACTTACTTAAATTGTTTTTAAATAGCATAACAATGGTCGGTATATTATTAAAATTGAAAATAATGTAATGGTATCACACTTAGGGCGTAAACCTAAGGGACGTGGGTTCGAATCCTACCTTTGGCCGAGTTCTTTTTCATTACATATTTTCAATTTTAATAGTTGTATAATTCTATACAGTTTAGCATCCCACTTACGAGCGGAGACGTCCTTGGTTACTTTACCGATTATTTCAAATATTCTAAATTGTTTTCAAAAAGATGGGCGCACTGCGATGTAGGGTCCTATTCTATGTGTATATCTATGTGCTCCGTTGTAGGGTCTCATGGATTGTTGTTATGAGATAATATTTGACAACTGTTAAATTATTGTCCATCATCATCAGGTCTTTTTAGTCTGCACTGCAGGAGCATGACCCAATTATTGTCCAATGAATGCTTTTTTGTCCTGACGTGCCAGTGCTACCCCTATAGATGCAAAAAGTATTTTAAACATTTAAAACCATTTGGTTTTAAAACGTTTTAAACCAAATTTTGAGGTTTAATATAGGTTTAAAACGATTTTCTATTAGAATTTACTAACATTTCACAAAAAGCAATTCAAAATATAATTATTGCATTATCCATCATATATTTAGGTTAAGTAAAATGAAAAAAAATTACTATATGTATAATTATGTAAAAAAAAAAAACAAACTTTACCATGAAAAATTATACTTTAAGGTGACCTTAAAAACCTAGCGGACGCGACAGTGACCCTGGTTTGATCATATGGCTCAAATGTGTATTAGACGCGACCAGAGTCGCGGGCGCTAAGATTGGAAGATATATTTAACTGTTACTTTACTTTGTCATCATCCATTAAGTTAAATGTCTAAATGTCGCAGAAAATACAAACAACGAAATAACAAACTATTAATTAACATAAATTTAGTTTTTAGGGTTCCGTATCTCAAAAGAAAAGAACGGAACCCATATAGGATCACTTTGTTGTCCGCTTGTCTGTCAAGACCCTTGATCTCAGGAACGTGTTGAGGTATCAAGCTGAAATTCATATCAAATACTCAGGTCTACCTGTCCCTTGGAGTTGTGGAAAAAACCAAGACGTTGAGAAAAAGGTTCTTGACAGACAGACAGACAAATAGACAGTCACTGTGGAGCCGAGTGATTCTATAAGGATTCCGTTTTTTTCCTTCTAAAGTGAAATGGAGTGACTTATTTCGCTTAAGCGTAGTTACACTTAGCCGTATCCAGCATGCGGTACGGAACCCTAAAAAGAAAAGTAAGTCACCGAGCGGGATTCAAACCCGTAACACCCGTTTCTTGCCGTCCGCGTCCCAGACGGACAGTGGCCGGCAGGACGAAATTAGCGGCCAGAATATGGCCGCTAATTTCGTCCTGCCTGCCTCGGGAATATTACTTTTTCCCGGGATAAAAAGTAGCCTATGTCCTTCTCCGCACTCCAGAGAACTTGTATGCAAAGTTTCATGATGATCGGTTCAGTAGTTACTGCGTGAAAGCGTAACAAACAAACAAACACACAAACAAATAAACAAACAAACAAACTCACTTTCGCATTTATAATATTAGTAAGGATAAGGATAATGATACGGAACCCTTAGTGGGCGAGTCCACTCGCACTTGGCCGTTTTTTTTAATAACAAAAAGCATACCTACTTACAGCTTATGATAGGAAAAAGAAATGAAAAAATACGCATATTTAGATTGTAATCTTTCTAAATCCTAAAAATATTTTAAAACGTCATTTAAACTAATAAAAATAAAATGTTTTCAATTAATATCTTTTTTTTTACCTTCAAAATAATAATTTGTTAATAAACTAGTAATCACGTGGTCACGGTTTTAAACCGTTTTAAATTTATTTAAAACGGGTTTTAAACCACATAGTTTTGGTTTAAAACGGTTTATTTGCAACTATAGCTACCCCCAAGTTGTCGGAGCCCGATGGCCCAGTGTTCGTGAGCATTGAAATCGCTTACGCATGTTAAGCAACCCTGGGCGCAGTCCCTATTGCGATAGGTGACCGCAAGTGGCATAAACATATCTCGAGCTCCTCCGTGCTTCGGAAGGCACATTAAGCCGTTGGTCCCGGCTGCCATATTTGATGGCAGTCGTTAAGCTATGTCAGATGCCTTTAGACACCAGTGTTGGCTACTTACACACACGGAAAACAATAAAACAAACAAACCAAGTTATGTAGTCCCAACGACTATTACGTATGATTTTTGTCATCACATAAATTGCGCAATAGGTTTATTCACAACTATAGTAGTATTCACGAGAAAAAACTTATTTCAGATGAAAAATATATTTTTAGTTATAACAAAACGATATCTTTCAATTTTACTTGGTTTTACCAAGTTTAGGCTATCGCCATCTAGTGACGGCTCTCCGCCGCCCATAGTGGCAGTTAGTGGAAATAACTACTACAGCCTGCCGTCAACCGGTCTGCTGCTTTTACCATGCCTTAAGACGAGGCCTGAAATGTTTGGTACCTAGTTATGGGCGGCGCTAAGCAAATGCGCGGGGTGTCTGTCCCCCGGCCCCCGCTATCTCTTTACGCGCGTTCCCGCGCACAGCGATAGCTGCCGTGCCTGCAACTACTACGATTATCACGAGATCTCGACTCGGAGCTTAGAACGCATGGAGTTTGCGTATCATTTTTGTGTTATAACGATATTTTTATCTTTTGATATTCGACTATGGAATGACAAATATTGGCAATTAAAAAAAACATACAATAAACATTCATGTTTTTATTGGAACTTAATAAAAATTACAAAATCACAACACAACATAAACCAATCAATTATCATACATTTATTAAACGCTTTACAATTTTCCGAAATCACAATTATGGTTTCGTTAAATCACACATTGATAGTTAGGAATATCATAATAATAACTGTCTTATTCTAAAATCAAATTAATTATGGTATCGTTTTTATGGTTTTCATGATGGCTAAATAAAGTCCTTTTATGTCTCTCTTTACTTAATTTACCAGTAACAGCAATTTTACTTAGAGTTTATTTACGGGTTATTAGATATCAATTTCAATATCGTATGTCACACCTAAGCCTAACTATTATACTTAAGCACACGAATAAAATAAATACAAAAAAATATCCCATTTGGAATAATCGTTAGATTACAATTACCTATATCAGATACTAAGCGTTTCACATTTTTGTGATGCTGATGATGGAATAATACTTTGCTCATTCAAATCAAAAATTCGTAGCTCCGACTCCATATTGATTACACCTCCCTGTTCTTGCGTTCGCGGCACAGCGGCGCGGGGCGGCTCGGACAAACGGACCTCCGATTCTAAACTCGGAGGCATTTTGTTCGTCCTGAAAACAGTAGGAATTTTGATATTAGCAAATTTATGTTTACGTAAGGTACATTGTTATTTCCATACTTATTTACCCGATACTTCATCCGATGGGCTCGATACCTATATTACGAGTAAGTATGTATATATGAATAAATTATTAGTATGACTAGGAACACCCCGTCTTTTCCCATGAATGTTCGAAAAAAATGCCGATTTTTTTATCAAAGTAGTTGCCTACCCACTTCGATTTAAAATAATTATGACTGATAAGTTAAATATGATCAGTAATGGTTTAGTCTTTTATTCCCCCACAAAATAAAATTATATATAATATTTTACGTAGATACACAGGTAGATAGGATAGGTAGGTACTCACCATCTCGTTTGCCCTCATTAGGTAGGCAGGCAGGCTCCTTCCTAGTAATATCGGACGCGTTCTCGTTTACTAGGTTTTTATTCACTTTGCCCATGATTATTACACGGCAATGCCGGAATTAAAAACTATAATACTTATATAGACTAGCTCCGTGGCGCAGCGGTCAACACGCCTGTCTGCGATACGGAGTGACCGGGTTCGATCCCCGGCCTGGTCAAGATGGAAAATGATCTTGTTCAGATTGGCCTGGGTCTTGGATGTTTATCTATATATGTATTTGTTATAAAATATAGTATCGTTGAGTTAGTATCCCATAACACAAGTCTCGAACTTACTTTGGGGCTAGCTCAATCTGTGTGATTTGTCCGTATATATTTATTTATTTATAAAATTATTAAACACTAAAATAACGAAACGAAATAATAAGAAACTAGGTAGGTACATACATTTTATAAATTAAATTTAAATATTTAATTAAAAGCTCGCGAGATTAGAATTTCAACGCAGCGACTTGCACAGACTATCGCTCGGCAAAGACGTACGCAGACTGATCAAGTGCGCGCAAGGGATAGCGCTTGGCGGTTTAGCTCGTGAATGATGAGATAGGTATAGTCTCGAGTCGCTCAAACAAAAAAACGTAAGCGCCAAATTCGTTATTTCTATTTTATATAAAATCAGACCGGTTAATTGTATTTTCATATTTAAATTTTGATGAATTACTAATGACCTATCTTTTAGTCTAAAAATCATTAGTTCATTCGTCCTCTTTGAGCTACAATAACGAAAACTCTGCGAACGAAGACCATTTTTCAAAAAATATTTCTATCGAGAATTTTTTATCAAAACGTGTTTTCATCTTACAGTTTTGGAGATGAAATAGTCAAAAATCATATTACTTAGATTTGAAACTCCTAACTGAAGTATTTTGCGAGATAAATAAGGTTCAGAACGACCTTATTTACAGTGGTATCGTCTTAAGTTGGGCCAATATTTTTGTTTGAGATTGACATCTATACATTAGTATTATATTGTCTTTGACCAAGTATATCACAATAACCCCCTTAATGTGATTGCTATGTGCGTTATTTTAGAATAGAATACGTAAAGAAGCTGATGCCTCTTACCTTACCAACAATAAAATGTCTACACAAAAGTTTCGGTATATATTAAGTATGACTCAAACTTCGTCTTCTTTAAACGCAAGATTCACTTTTAAACATTATCTCCATGGAAAAGGTTAATTTTCTACTATGATAATATTCATACAAAAGTTAGTTCAGTACTACCACTTTTATAACTTACACCGATGCGCAGAAATCAATTTTTTGCATGGCGCGAAAATATTCGTCAGCTATTGGCTGATGCGTTCGCGCCATGTCTGGAGTTCGCTGCAGCGCCGCGCTTTACAAGTATTATGAGCGAGATAGCATGAGTACTGTTGTTTTTGGATTTCAAATGTTATGTAGGAATAAGTACGTTTTCCACTTGTGGTTACATTTGGTTTGAGTCGGCGGTAGGTTACGCTATTTTGCGCCATCGAACAAGGCCGGGGTTTTTTTTTTTAAATTTTAAATAGGTTACTTAGTAACGTGGTACTACTGTACTGTATTGTTTGCAGGCAAGCCTGTGACATCGTGGTACACGGAGGGCGAGACATACGACAGCAAGTTCACGACGTTGGGCTCCGCCTTCGAGGAGTGCCGCGCCGAGGCTGTGGGCCTGTACCTGTCGCTGCGACCCGACATCCTCAAGTACGGCCAGCTTAACTTTCCTTCCTGTTTTATCATTCTTCATCCCGAGCAGCCCTATATCCCAGTGAGCATCCGTGCTTCGGTGCTGCAGTGAGCATTATTAGCGATTACGCCTGTTAAGCAACCCAGCGTGCGGTCCCTATTTGGATAGCTGACCGAGTCAGTGGCATAAAAATATCTAGAGCATCCGTGCTTCGGAAGGCACGTTAAGTCGTTGGTCTCGGCTCTCATCATTGACGGCAGTCGGCAGCTATGTCAGATGCTTTTAGGTAGTTTGAAAAATTTACACCAGTGTTGGCCACTTGGCTCGTATCCGGACGGCCATATGAATACGCATATATATCTAAACTAATACGGAATACCTAAACGTACTGAAAAATGTCAGTTTATAGATATGTTGTTTTTCTGAGGAACAAATGTTATCCACGTTTGTTTTTGTGTCAGGATCTTCGGGCACGAGGGCCAGGAGGCAGAAAACGTGATGTACGTAAATTGGCTCAGCCTGCTGTGGAACGGCGCTGCCAAGGCCACAGAGATGTACCAGCCGTCTACCAAGACATGGCTGCAGGTAAAACTAGCTCTCTCTCCTACTAATATTGGCGAGGGTTCGGGATTTGGAGTAAAACACCAAGAGAGAATGTATTCACTACGGAATCCCAACACTAACATCTGAATAGTTTTCCAACACGTTGAATATCCAAAACACAAAACATTCGTAGGTCCTGGTCAGTTTTGTGGCAATAGAAATTGTCACTGTATTTATCTGCAATCACTCGTATTATTTCTTTTTTTTTCTTTCATTGACTACAGCTATCTGCTATCCTGGGTGTAAGTCCCCCGGGACCGCCAGGAATCTGACCTAAGATGGAGGAGCGCCCCATCCGTTCTCTTATATACACTCTTATGGGTCTCTTGAAACTTCCATATACTTCCGGTCTCGACAGCCGACAGCCAGACTGTGTGTGAGCGGCATAGAATACATATGTGTGAACAGGATGGACGATGTATGGGCGCAACCGGCGATGTTCGGGGAAATTCTAGATCATTCCATTCTGGGAGCTTCAGGAATTATAGGTGCGAAAGTTTGTATGTTTGTTTTCAATCACACCAAAACGGCTGAACGGATTATGACGAAATTATGTACACAGATAGCTTATTACTTAGATTAATACATAGGCTACCTACCATCAAAAAGGACCGCGTGATTTTGAACCTCTGAACTATATTGAAATCCTGGAATCAGAATCCCTAATGAAATATAGAATTGCAAGAAAAAAAAAATTGAATATCGAAAAAGAAAATTAGATTTCCCATACAAAATCGCCGATCAGCTGGACGAATTTCTATGATTTTTTTCGTCTTTACCTTCTTTCTTGCAATTTAAAATCACCGATCAGCTGGAAGGTATTTTTTTTCGTCTTTACCTTCATTCTTGCAATTCTGACTTCCCATACAAAATCGCCGATCAGCTGGACGAATTTCTATGGAAGATAATTTTTTTTTTCGTCTATACCTTTCTTGCAATTCTGACTTCCTATTCAAAATCGCCGATCAGCTGGACGAATTTCTATGAAAGGTAATTTTTTTTCGTCTTTACCTTTTTTCTTGCAATTCTGTATTCCATTAGGGATTTGATTCCAGGATTTCAATATAGTTAGGTTTAAATCACGCTGTATGTGATACTGGTAACAATGTGGCACGTTATTCTGTCTTTCGAAAATATTTAATCCCAAGTATTCCAGATACCGTTTCAACTCTTTGAGCGAGGTACCGGTTCAAACAAGTATAGGCGGGTTAAGGACATGCCTAGAACAGCTTTATTATTTTCTACATTTGCTATTAGAAAAAGTGCGGGAAAACTCATGAATACTTGATTATTGGCTGTTGCTAAAACTACGCTCTGCTACCAGAAAATGTTACTTAAAAACTAAGTTACCCTGCGCGGGGGGTCCGCCCGAAACACTGTTACCCCGGCAAGGGGACAAACAAACATACATGCAAACAAATTACGCTCTGCTACCAGAGAATGCTGATTAAACTATGTTACCCTGTGCGGGGGGGTCAGCCTGACAGAGGTTACCCCGGCAAGGGGACAAACAAACTTACATACAAACAAACTACGCAGCTCTGCTACCACCCTAGATAAGGTCTAGGGACCTACTAACCTAATTACAATCTAATTTAAAATATATTGAACTAACTTACAATTTATATCTTCTTCGAACGACCTCGTTCGGCAGGATCCCGAAGCTTCCTTCGAGGTGGGTGAGGCCTTGGACCTTTTCCACGGTCTCAAGGCAGGAGTGAACAAATTGGGTCCCTAAGCCCCCCCTGAGCTCAATACACCCCAAACGAATATGACGATAGTTAACACTCCACAAACACTATGTGATTTAATAGTCAAATTTATGGGTCCCGACACAACCCCACGCCGCGTCCACGCGGTTATCAAACAATTGACAATTACACTGATTTTAAACATACATATTGTACTTAATCTTTGGCACCACGCCTCACAAACAATAGATCAACTCAAACAAAGGCATTTAACTAACTATAATCACTGAATATTTCACCCCGGCCGCCATGACGAAAAGACAAACCAAACGTAACACGTGATACGATCATCGCGTCAATGAGAATTTCGGAGAACTGCGCAGGCCATCCACACAGTCACGAACAACAATCTAGTTTGATTTCAGTTCAAATCCCTTCCGTTCTAAACGGGCTATAAATTATTTCGGGTAATTATCGTTCCGTCACCATGACGCGAACGAACCGGAAAGTACAATAAATGGCGGACGCGACAGCCCGCACTGCGCGACACGCCTGTCTCTCAGCGAGATTTACAACGACTGTCTCGTTCGTCCATGAACGTTACTGTTAGCACGCACACACTCAGCGAGCCGGCGCCGTCGCCTCGCTAAGCCGTGCTACAATTTTATAAAACCTACTAGCTGCCACGGCGAACTTCGTTTCGCCATAAGTTAAAAACTATCCTATCTCTCAAGTTGGATCGAACTGCACATGGTGTACGAATTTTATTATAATCGGTTAAATGGTTTAGGAGTCCATTGAGGACAAACATTGTGACACGAGATTTATATATATTAAGATGTGGGTATACGAATATATCGGCGTTCGCGAAGTGACAAATACATTCTTTATCGAACATTGGCTAAATGCGTCACGCGTAAAGCCGGAAATAAAATTAAACTTTAATTTATGATATTAAGCTTCACCGGACACCTTTAATGTCGTGTGTAAAACTTGCAATAACAGTGTAGAAAGATGGTAGCGATACGGTCACCCTTCGCAGTTCAACATACACCGCGGCTCGTCAGTCAGTCTGTGAGCATGGCAGCTGCAATGTTGCTGAAATGTCAGACGAAACTCAGTATTGATCGCTACAAGTCTTGTATTACCAAACAATAGTATAGTGCTACCACTTTTTAAAGTCGCATCGGTTTAGTTCGGCGGCGCAGAATATCACAACCTACCGCCGAATTAAACCGAATAAAAAGATCAGTGAAATAAAGAACTTATACCTTCTACATAAGATTTGAAATCCAAAAACAACAGGACTCGTGCTGTCTCGATCATAATACTTGTACGGCGTGGCGCCGCAGCAAACTCCAGACATGGCGCGAACGCATTAGCCAATAGCAGACGGATATTTGCGCTATGCAAAAATTTGATCTCTGCGCAGGTACATAGGTGTAACTTAAGTGTAATGTGTAATACTGTAACATTTATTTCATCTCAAGGCGCACGCACGTGCTCGGTTCGTGCTGATGCGACTGTTGGAACTGGAAGGCAACGGTCTTCTCACCGTGACGGAGGTCGAACCCGCCAAGAACTTGTTGCTCACCCTACAGAAGGATCGGCTGGCCACCGACGGCAAGAAAATAATCGGTAAGTTATTAATGTATACACAGTTGCCCCATTTATATTGGGGCAATGTAAATGTATACACTACTAGCGACCTGCCACGGCTTCGCACGGGTTAACCCCTTTAAAACCGTATGGCATCTTAAGATGCTCTCCAGGTTTCTAGAGAGAATTATGTCAAAAGCGGATCCTGACAGGTAAGGCCACTTCCCATTCATAGAACTGAATCATTTTTTTTTCTACTCGACAACAGCGAAGCAAAAGCCGGGTTATGATTTTGACTGGTATGTATGTTCATCTGTTGTTCATAACCTCTAAACTACATATCAGAATTTTACAATTAAGGTATCCTTAAAAGCGTCTTGATCGTCCGCTGGTTATAGGCTATGTAAAGTATTAAAAAAATGAATGTGGCGCCCTCTAAAGGACATTAAGTCATAAACTAAAAAAATGTTTTGAAATGATACCGATACCGTGTGGAGTGGAGGTATCAAACTAAAAAGCTTAATTAGTACATTCCAAAAATATATATAATATTAGCTGTTACTCGCGATTTTGCTTGCAATCAACCGGAGAAATAAAAAATCATAACATTTAAATTAGTTATCAGCATTTGATAAAGGAAAACAAGTGTTTTTTTTTCTTCATCAGTATAAACAACAAAAAATTAAAAAAAAATATCAAAAATGAAGCCCCGGCTTCGTACGTGTACGATAAATTATACATATAAACCTTTCTCTTGAATTACTCTATCGATTAAAAAAACCGCATCAAAATCCGTTGTGTAGTTTTAAAGATCTAAGCTACAAAGGAACAGACTCTCGATCTATTTCTGTGGAACAGACGGACAGCGGGAAGCGACTTTGTTTTCTACTATGTAGTGATTAATTAGCCGTGTGGTTTCCGGCAGAGTAGAATAGGATCACTCCAAGTCTTCCCATGGATGTCGTAAGAGGCGACTTAGGTGGATGTCGTAAGAGGCGACTTAGGAAATACAAGCTAAATAAATAAATAAATAAATATATACTGTAGTGTGTGACGACACGCAACTATCACAGCTACGATCACTTCGATCCTCCTACATAGTGCATGACGTAGCACGTGACGTCACGCGTCACTGGCTCGTCAGGATGATCGCAATAAACCCTTTGTTCGATGTTATCTTGTAAAATATGTACTAGATTAAGTAAAGGTCATGTGACGTATCTATTTACGTAAACACATAGTATATAAGCATCTGTAGAAACCACAATAAATCAGTTCAAGTTGGGAGACCAGTACTCCAACAAATAAGTGTTTTCATTACGACACCCCCCGCCGCGTCCTACTATCATATGGCGACCCTGCCAGCCCCTTTTTCCCGAGAAACAGTGTTTTACCGTGGTCTTCGTTATTAAAATTCGACATCATCAAGAAGAAATGGGAAGCAACTCAGCGAAGGTCCAGTCCCAAAAAGAAGACATCGTCATCAGTCAGAATGGTGCAGGCAACAGTGCAAGTGCTGCTCAGGTGACTTCTTCAACAGCTTTATATAATATCGTCGCGTGGATACACTTCGTTAAGGGAAGCAATACAAGGTGCGAAGGACGAAAATACTACTATGACTCCAAAAACGTCAACATCAGAACAAGTTTTCTACGCGCAAAGATACGTGCAACGCGGTGGGGGAGCCTACGCACGCGGAGCCTACGCACGTGGAGCTTACGCACGCGATTATTACACACGCAATAGCAACATACACGGCCGAGGTTCAAATGTCATAATACCCTTCAGAGGAGAGCCTAGGAACTATGGGCAAGCTAATAACGCAAGGACAAATATATGGCCTCGTGGGAATAACTCAAGAGGAAAACCAAGCTTCCGATCGAATCAACGATCTTCAAGCTATCCATCACGTGGACAAAAACAGTATATACATATGATACAGGAGAATGAAGGCGAAAAAGAAGATCCAGCAGATTACTTCAACCCCGAATTTTTTCGTGAATACTAATTACGTCATGACGTATGGCAATATGAACTCTGTGAAATTTACCGTAAACGGAAAACAATATATGTGGTTGGTCGATTCAGGTGCGTCGCTAAGTGTCATCAAGAGTGACGTTGCATCATCTATGAACGAGTTCGTCATACCGAAGGTTACACACATCAACGGAGTAGGAGGTAAAATGACGTCACAAGGGTACGTAAACTTACGATTGTATAGTAAACACAACATGTATTTTACCAATAAGTTTCATGTATTTAATACATTACCTTTAAATATAGATGGGATTATAGGACAAGACTTTTTAACAAAATATAAATGTATTTTAAACTTTGAAAGTGGAACAATGACATTGACCTTAAATAACAATAAGATTCAAGTACCATTACAATTATATGTGAGTGCAAATGATAGCGAAAACAATCATACGGCATGTATCAAGTTACCGCCGCGCTGTGAATCATTCATAGGGCTGTCAACTCCTTTATCAGGAGATTGTGTTATTTATTCAAATGAAATTGGCGAAGGAATTTTTGTAGCAAATACAATTACTACAAGTAATAAGGGAAAAATTATAGTAAGAATATTAAATACACGGAATGAAGAGGTAATTTTAAAATGTTTCACGCCTGAAATTAAAAGTTTGTCAGAATTTAATTGTTTCTCGTTTGATAAATGTACTAATAATGCGGAGAGTCAAATTATTATTTACATTATTAAAATTACAAAACTTAAATAAAGAAGAGGGAAATTCCATTTCTAATATATGTGCAAAATTTGCAGATATCTTTCACTTACCGGGTGATTTACTAAATACAACTAATTTAATTTATACCAAATTTTTCTGAAATAGCACAGCCACTAAATAGTTTATTAAAAAAGAATGTAATATACAAATGGGGAAAGGAATGTTCTACTTGGTTTGAAAAACTTAGGCACTCTATGAGCACTCCACCTGTACTACAATATCCGAATTTTTCTAAAGAAAATGAATTCATCATTCATACTGACGCTTCAGGAATAGCTATAGGATGTGTCTTATCAAACGGAAACGGCTTGCCAGTAGCCTATGCAAGTCGACCCCTTAATAAAGCGGAAAAGAACTACCCTACTGTGGAAAAGGAACTATTAGCAATCGTTTGGGCAGTAAAATATTTTCGCCCTTACCTTTATGGAAGAAAGTTTAAGATAATAACGGATCACCGACCTATTTATTTAAAATGAATAACCCATCCAGTAGACTTACAAAATTCCGACTATGTTTAGAAGAATTTGACTTCACTGTAACGTACTTGAAAGGAAGAGATAATGTAGCTGCAGACGCATTGTCTCGAATAGAAATTACGAGTGAGGAATTAAAAACTATGAGTCAGCACATTATGTCGGTGATGACAAGAGCTCAAAATAAACGACTAAAAGAGCAAGAAAAACCATCTAGCTCAAGAGAAGAAACCTCAAAACATGATTGGACTGGCCATCCAAAAATAATTGAGATAATTAAAAAACCGAAGTATTTACCGGAATTAAACTATGATAAAAAACAATATAAATGCATGATAAAAACAAATAATTATGAAACAAGTGAAAATAAAATATTCATTTATTCGCCTGAAACTAATACAATGTGTGTCAACCCTAATTTACGAGCACGTAGTAATCGAGCATTCTTCGTGAGTGAATTAGACGCATTTTGCAGGACACTATGTATAGAGGAATTGTGCATAATACGCAATAATGACACGGTTAATGAAATAAAAGAGTTAACTCAATATATTAAAATGTGTAAAAATAGGTCCGGACCCCGTTTATGCATATTAAAAGGTGTCATAAAAATAAATAATAAAGACGACAGGCGCGTCATATTAAATGATTTTCACATATTACCCACTAGTGGCCATGCAGGCATTCGAAGGATGACGAATAATATTAAACGTCACTATTATTGGCCTGGCATGAGTAAAGACATATACGAATTTGTGACAACTTGTGATAAGTGCCAGAAACAGAAATATGCGAAAAATATTCGGCAACCGATGTGTATCACAAGCACGGCTACTACAGCCCTAGATAAAATATTCTTAGACCTTGTAGGTCCCTTAACTAAGGATGTAAATGGATATTGCTATATATTAACACTACAGTGTGAACTTACCAAGTATGTCGAAGCATATCCACTGCTAAATAAGGAAACGGAGACAGTAGCGCGCGCTCTCGTCGATAACTTTATACTACGATACGGAATACCTCTTGAAATAGGGACAGATAGAGGTACCGAATTTATTTCATCAACTATGCGTGATGTTTGTAAAATCTTAAATATAAAACAAATACAATCTACGGCTTACCATCATGAAAGTCTAGGCTCGCTAGAAAATTCTCATAAAACGTTAGGAGCATTTTTGAGGATACAAACAGACAACCAAGCTCATAAGTGGAGCGATTGGTTAAAATATTGGTGTTTCTCATATAATACATCGGTGCACACTTCAACAAAATATACACCGTATGAACTTGTGTTTGGGAAAAGCTGTAGATTACCTAGCAATATAATTAATCATAATATAGATCCAGTATATAATTACGACTCATATCCATTAGAATTAAAATATAGATTACAAAAATCCCAAGAGGATGCTAGGAATAATTTACTTTTATCTAAGGAAAATAGAAAAATCATATATGATACAAAATGTAATCAAATTAACTATAAATTAGGAGATTTAATATTAATTAAGAAACAAAATAGAGAAAAATTAGATCCAATCTATTCAGGACCCTACTCAGTAATAAAAGATCTAGGCGAAAATGTAAAAAATTTAATTAGTAAAAAAGATTACCTTGTACATAAAAATAATACTACTCTATATAAGGAATAAACAAAAAAAAACGCACAAAATCACACACAGTCCAGGAGACGTAATGGTAAAGGAATTAATAAGCTATCCCTAATTTGGAAATGCATCTTCATATTACTTATTGCAACAAGTTGAAATAGGAAGATCTGTGACGTATAAATCTTGTAATACGTACTCAGCATTCATCTGACTACTATGTATAATGTATTTGTAACATCCTAATATTATAGTCATGAATAGATAAGAAATTGTATAAAGATTTGTTTTTTTTTTCTCTATAATAGTTATAAGTAATAATTAAAGGCATTGTAATCCAATACACTTGCTATTTTTAGAGATATTTTATCATTACGTATTAAAATTATGATAGAAATAAGATATAACTTATGTATGCTTATTATTGTATTATGTACCTAAAGAAAAAATAACAAAACAAAAACAAAAGGAGCTGGTTCTATTCAAAATATGTCCTTATAAATACTAAAGTTGCTTTGTGATTCCTTAATATTGTATTTAAAAAAAAAAGGAAGGAAGGTGTACTATGTAAACTTAAGATAAATAGGCAAAAAAATTCATAAAAAAAGGGGGAAGGTGTAGTGTGTGACGACACGCAACTATCACAGCTACGATCACTTCGATCCTCCTACATAGTGCATGACGTAGCACGTGACGTCACGCGTCACTGGCTCGTCAGGATGATCGCAATAAACCCTTTGTTCGATGTTATCTTGTAAAATATGTACTAGATTAAGTAAAGGTCATGTGACGTATCTATTTACGTAAACACATAGTATATAAGCATCTGTAGAAACCACAATAAATCAGTTCAAGTTGGGAGACCAGTACTCCAACAAATAAGTGTTTTCATTACGACACCCCCCGCCGCGTCCTACTATCATAATACGGACAAATCACACAGATTGAGCTAGCCCCAAAGTAAGTTCGAGACTTGTGTTATGGGATACTAACTCAACGATACTATATGTTATAACAAATACATATATAGATATACATCCAAGACCCAGGTCAATCTGAAAAAGATAATTTTCCATCTTGACCTGGCCGGGGATCGAACCCGGTCACTCTCGTGTCGCAGGCTGGCGTGTAGACCGCTGCGCTACGGAGCTAGTCCGTATAGCTAAACAACGCTTATAAACATCAGAGAGAGTGTAGGCCAAATCCTCCGTCTGCTCTGGCCAAGTATGGCTCCGGTAGTACAGAGAGGGTCATGCTCCTGCAGTAGAGACTAAAAAAGACCTGATGATGATGATGATGAATGTTCACAGGTGACTTCCTAGTGAAGCTACAGACCATAAAGGCGACGGCGGACGTGTCTGCGGGCGAGGAGTTGTTCAGCCGCTACAGCAGCCTGGACGACACGTGGGCGCGCTGGCGGGACATCGTCATGATGCACAAGCAGCCGCGCAACATCTTCGTGCAACCCAACACCGTTCACAAAGGTAGCTTTTTATTTCACGTGATAACGTCTTATAAATCGATAAACGCTGGCTGCACGCGTGAAAAAGTGTCACGTTGCAAGCGAGAGCGCGGAACAAGCGATAGAGAGGCACGATCGGTCTAACCATTCGTCTTGTGACGCATCTATCTCTCCTCGTATCACGTAAATTATCGTCCGTAAAGCGACTTTACAAATAACATTTTTTATTTCTATGTGTTTTACGGCATTTGGCTTTCTACACTTTTTAGCCCTTCATATTTCTCAACGCGAGTTTAAACAAAATTATGGTGTAATTCATTTCGGTGACTCGGCAGTGCCCCTGGTGATAATTCCCACGAAGCCACTGGTTTGATCACAGACGCAGTAGCAGTAAGGCGAACGACCACCAGCCCGCTGTGTAAATCTCACTACAGCCGCACCATGACACTTTATTCCACACTTATAACACCAAATTACACCGATTTCACATTATAAAGTCCACTAGAAACAATTTGCAAAACAATCCAAAACAAAAACCGTGCAGTCCGCCGAAATTCCCTCCAAGAACTCTCAAAGGTAGCATTTCTATTTGCTTTTTTTTAGTCAGACACTGAAAATATTTGTTCTTAGAAAACTGGTCTTGTAAGTTAAATTGGCTCTTTGTATTTTTTAAAGGAATAAAACAAACCGCATCAGCAATATTCATCGTCAAAACTTTGACATAGGGGATAGTCAAGCAAAAAAAAGATTGCCGACTTGTCAAGCGTTTTTTTACCGCTTGGTGTGTGTTTGTAGATATACACACCAAGCGTTCAACAAATATTTTACCGGTGTAATAAATAATAACATTCTAAACGCCAAAACCATAACGTACATTCCATTTCTTGAAAAGGTAAGTAGGTCACATCATGAAATTCTAAGATCTGACCACGTCATGCTCAAGTTGTATACCGACAGCGACAAAGCGTAGAGGTCTGGGGCGTTAGTCTTATACACAGTTTTGTCAAACTCAAATAATAGTCGACTCAAAAGCTTATATTTATCCTAAACCCATTTAAAATTTAGATGAAAATTGACGATAGCTTTTGAGAGGCTGTTTATGAGTGTAACGTCTCTTACGGTTACTAGAACGCACGTGGCATATTTACCTAAATTTAAAGTAAACGTACTTGATAGTGGTATTACTCTTGCGAGTTATCACTCGAAGTTAGGTAAATATGGTCCGCGCGTCCCGACCACTGCTGATGGTGCAGAGCGCCGTGTGTCGCGCTGCATGCGGCCCGCGCTGCGTTGTGTGCGCGCCGCGTTGCGCTGTTGCTGCTTTCGGTGTGTCGATATCTTCGTTGAGGAGGAGCCGATGATCCATTTCGTGCAGCCCAATACGGCTTTTACAGGTGCTTTATGACAATATACTCAAAGCCTTACCCGATGACCTATTGATCGATACCACATCAAATTTTAATATCTTGAAAATCGAAGGGTAATTATGTTTCTAGGTATCATAACTTATTAATGCACAAGTGATATGAATACCCCAAGGAGGCTGTGTACGTATTACTCTTTTTCGTGGTGATCCAGAAATTTAAAAGACTTGCCGACTGAGCTGGATGTGCTCGACGTATATATATGTTCGATACAAGTAGAGGTTTTCTACTTTCACATGATACATGGGACCTACTCAATCAACTGTCGTGTCTTGCATACCGTAAGAAATAATAATGAGCGAAGTGATGCTAATCCAGTGCTGTTTATCAATGCTGCCACGTGCTTTTGAACGTGTTAGAAATGAAACCAATGAAAGAATAGGAATATCATTTATTTTATTTTTCTCTATTCAAAACTTCTCTTATTATTTCTTTTAAATCAAAGCTAAATTTACCGGAGCTTCAAAACAATCACTGCCAGGAAGAAGCTCCAAGAAACCTGTTAAACAGTGTCGGTTGCCTACTCGCCTTAAGGACTTTTATCTGTACAATCACATTTTCGTTATTACTTTTGAAGACACTAGAAATTATTACAAAAGTTATTATGTACACACAAAATATTCACCATTACACATCTAATAAATACCATCTACGACCACAGTTATTACTACAACATAGTAACAGAAATATCAAAATATTCCATTATCGAATGAATTAAAACAAAGACAAATAAAATACTTAACTCGACTGTTCTCAGTGACTTCACCATCAAGACTGACTTACAATTGCAAGTCACTGCTTATATAAGCTGTTTCACCCGCCATCTTGGGTGTTGTCGTCATCGTAAATCGATTCAGTAACCAACATTTAATTAATCAATTACAATAAGTTAAAAGTATTGCCACAAATGTTTTAAAGTAAGTATTAATTATTTTTACAAGAAATATTAGATAATGTTCATAAATAAAATATATTAAGTAAACCGGAAGTAATACCAGACTTAAAAGGTAACTGATCGAAATGATCAGTAAATATTATAATCTATCACGGCCATACTGACAATGCTTCGTTCCCCGAAGCATTAACAAAAAAAAGGAAACATTTACATTGCTTTCTATACATTATGTTAATCTTGTACCAATTCATATAATGAAACTTTGTGTACATTTAATTTCAAAAAACCAATTATTTTGACATCGCTCGGCCAGACTGACAATCTTATAAAAATATTTCAATTCCATTTGGCCAACTGACGTAACAAATCATCAGTAATAATTTTCGAAACAAAAATATAACCGGTTTTTAAGTCTTCACTATGACATCAATGCCTAATTTAGATGTTGCTTAAAGTTATGATTAGAAAGGTACATTAATAAAAGCAAAGTTTCTAACAATTAAACAATCTAACCAAATAAATTATGCATTTTTTAAAGTAAGTTATCGATATGTTTAAGTTACGCTTACATCAACATCTTTCTATTACACTTTTAAAGGCTCGAAAATATTTTCGTATTGTTACGTGGTTAGGGTTCAGGATTTGGAGTAAAACACCAAACTCTTCAGAGGGAATTTATTCACTACGGAATCCCAACACTGACTGGTCTTCCAACACGTCGAATATCCAAAACGCAAAGCACTCGTAGTCCTGGTCCGTTGCTGTGGTCGTATAAATTATCACTTATCAGTCGCACACAAATCACTCGTATTAGTATAGCTCACTAAGAACACTCGCGGTAAACTGATTAACGATCGCCACGTCCGCTCCCTTATATACTGACTTATGGGTATCTAGAAAGTTCCATATACTTCCGGTCCCGACGGCCGATAACTAAAACATTCCAGAATATTCGAGTATGTGTATGAGCGGGATAGAATACATATGTGTGAGCAGGATGGAAGATGTATGAGCGCGACAGACGATGTTCGGAAAAGTTCTAGACTATTCTGTTCTGGGAGCTTCGCGACACTGCCCCCTTCTTAGAGACGCTCGTCCCGAGCGTCACTGTTGCTGCCATGATAACGTGCTAAGCGGTCTACATGCACCACTTTGAATGCTCCTCTTGGTTGTCGTTGAATGCGGTATGTCACATCGTTCATGCGGGTGATCACCTTATATGGCCCTTCCCATCTCGTCTGCAGCTTTGGAGATTTTCCTTTGCGGCGTATTGGGTTGTGAAGCCACACTAAAGCTCCTTCTTCATAGCCACTCGTATTTGCTCTTCGGTCGTATCTAGTTTTCATGTTCTCGCTTGCTTGCAGCCCGTTTTCCCGAACTAGGTCATATACATCTCGCATTCTTTCCCGAAGATCCGAGACATAATCTGTCACAGTGTGAGAAACTTCTGGTGGTCTTCCCGTTAGCAAATCTACCGGTAACCGAAGTTCTCTGCCAAAATTTATAAAAGCTGGGGTCACTCTTGTGCTTTCGTGTTCTGAAGTCCGGTAAGCGAGGAGAAATAGCGGTATGTACTTGTCCCAGTCTCTTTGATGGTTATCAACCAATTTCGCCAAATGCCGCTCCAGCGTCTGGTTAAAGCGTTCCACCATGCCATCTGACTGAGGATGATATGGCGTGGTCCTTGTTTTGTGCATTCCTAAAATCTTACAGATTTCTTGAAATAGTTGTGATTCGAAGTTCCGTCCTTGATCGGAGTGGATTTCCAAGGGCACACCGAACCGGCATATCACTTCCTCAACTAATTTAGAGGCTACTGTTGCAGCTTCCTGGTTAGGTATGGCAAATACTTCAGGCCACTTGGTGAAGTAATCCATTACCACCATGAAGTATTTATTTCCCGACTCAGTTATAGGAAATGGTCCTGCCACATCAACTGCAATGCGTTCCCAGGGTGCACCAACGTTGTAGAGCTTGAGGTTACCGCGATTTCTTGTCGATGGCCCTTTCACAGCAGCGCATATGGTACATTTGCGACACCAATCCTCCACGTCTTCTCGACAGTTGAGCCAGTAGAACCTTTCTCGTATCTTTGTTAATGTTCTCTTGACGCCAAGATGTCCGCCGGACACCCCATCGTGGACTTCACGAAGAACGTCTTTTACTTTAGCTCTTGGAACAACTACTTGTAGGTGAAACTCTTTGCCATTTGGTTTTTCCCATTTACGGTAAAGTATTCCGTCCTCCAAGACAAAACTGTCCCATTGAGCCCAGTAAGCTTTGGTGATTGGGCTTGTAGGTGCAACTTCTACCCATTTAGGTTTTTCTGCTCCGCGTTCCTTCCATGCAATAATAAGCCTTATGTCTTCATCATCCTCCTGAGCTTCTCTGAAGATCGCGTCATCCCATGGTCCCGGCGGACTCGCCCTTGTTAATTTCACAGCGATTTCTTTAGACTCCTGTTTGACACAGTGTTTACAATCTTCTGAGCAAGGCCTTCTTGAAAGCGCGTCAGCATTTCCATGTGACTTTCCACTGCGATGTTCAGTAACAAAGTCGAACTCTTGGAGTTGTTCAATCCAACGAGCAATTTGACCTTCCGGGTTTTTAAACTGAAGCAACCACTTCAAAGCAGCATGATCAGTTCTCAGTTTAAACTTTCTGCCGATGAGATACTTGTTGAAATGTTGCAGCGTTTTTACCACAGCTAAGAGTTCTTTCCGTGTAACGCAGTAGTTCCTCTCAGGCCTTGACAAAGATTTACTGAAGTAAGCTATTACAACTTCTGCGTCACCTTGTTTCTGAGATAACACTCCACCAATAGCTGTGTTACTTGCATCTGTGTCAACGATGAATTGACCATCAGTCTGTGGATATCCCAAAATTGGAGTTTTACATAAACTTTCCTTCAATTTTTGGAAGGAATTCTCGCAAGTCTCGTCCCAGAAGAAAGGTCGTTTGTCTTCTGTCAAACGGTGTAAAGGTTTAGCAACCTCTGAGAATCCTTTGACAAATCTCCTGTAGTATGAGCACAGTCCCATAAAGGCTCGCACCTCTGTCTTGTCCTTCGGGGTAGGCCACTTTTGCACTGCTTCAACTTTATCAGGATCGGTTTGTACACCCTCACTGCTAATTACGTGACCGAGGTAGTTTACTTTGTTCCTGAATAGATGACATTTCTTTGAGTTCAGTTTTAAGTTTGCTCCCCGTATCTTCCTTAGGACTTTCTCTAGATTCCGCAAATGATCATCAAAGTCTCTGCCCATGATGATGACATCATCCAAATATACTAAGCAGGCATCTCCTACTAATCCAGCTAGTACACACTCCATAAGTCGCTCAAAAGTAGCCGGCGCGTTGCATAATCCGAAGGGCATAACATTGAACTGCCATAAACCCTTGCCAGTCGAGAGTGCGGTCTTTTCTTTATCCTCTGGGTGTATTTCTACCTGCCAGTAGCCAGATTTTAGGTCCAAAGTAGAGAACCATCGCATTCCACTTAGAGTATCCAAGGTGTCATCAATTCGGGGCAACGGATAACTGTCCTTCTTAGTGATCTCGTTTAGTCGTCGATAATCTACACAAAACCGTGTACTGCCATCTTTCTTCTTAACTAGAACCACAGGAGAACACCAAGGACTTGCAGATGGTTCTATAACTTTATTTTTCTTCATGACCTCCAACATTTCTTCAACTTCTTTCTCCTTGGCAATCGGTATTCGTCTTGCTCGCTGACGAATAGGTCTTTCGCTTCCAGTGTCAATCCTGTGCTGAACTAATGAAGTTCTTCCAAGATCTTCTTCTTTCGAAGAGAAGATATCAGCAAAACGCAACAGTGACTTCTTTGCGTCCGAGTATTGCTTAAAAGTCAGATTATCTTTGCTGTCTTTCAGAAGATCAATAATTGTAGAGTTATTCGCGATGTTAGGTGACACTGAGCTCAGCTTTGATTGACACTTTCTCATCCACACAACTTCTTCGCATTTTCCCACAGTATCTCCTTCATTGAGGCTGACCTCATGGAAGTCTAGGTTAACCACTCTTACCACTGCAGTATCGCTTCCACGCACTAAGGTTCTTGCTGTTAGGAGTCCTCTCGCAGTTGGTTTGTGTAATGTGTCCTCAATCAAAACACATCTCTTTGCCTCTGTTTTCTTAGCCGTCGTGGGCAGTCTCACCATTATTTGAGCCTGTGTTCGTCCAGGAATAACAATTTTGTTAAGGCAGGTTACTTTTCCAGTGGAAGCTCCAAGAATGAAGATTTCTTCATTACCACACTTGAAAACACCATTCGTGATATCAATTCCACAATTATATTTCTTCATAAAATCTAAGCCCAGTATGCAGTCATCAATGATTTCAGCTACGATGACATTGTGAGTATAGGGTGTCTCTCCCACGTACATCGTAACTGCCATTTCTCCTAGGACAGGTATTGGCTGGCCAGAAGCAGAAAGAAGCCGACAGTTGATGTTCTTGCGTCCCCTTGCCGCTTTCACTAGATGTGGCTTAACTATAGTCCTAGATGCACCTGTGTCTACTGTTATCCTGCAGTTTTTCCCATCCACTGAACCACATATTGCCAGACAATTTTCATTGCTTGCCTGTGAGATGATTATTGCTGGGGCTTCTTCTGAGCCAGCCAGTACCCGCCCCTTAGTCCTGGCTGTTACTATTTTCCCTGCTTCTTTAAAGGAGAGATCATAAACTGATTGCTTAGGTCTTCCTTAATCTCTTTCTTGATCTCTTCTTTAAGCTGTTCCCTGAGCTCTTCCTTTAACTGTTTCTTTTTGCGGCAATTGAGTTGTAAATGGCCTCTTTCCAGGGGTTGGAATACCGGTAAAAATCCATTACCGGTACCTCTATGAAACGACAGTACCGGTAATTGGTTTGGTACCGGTACATTTGGTAACGGTAAAAATCAAGTACCGGTACCTCTATAATACAACGGTACCGGTAATTGGATTGGTACCGGTACCTCAATAAAACGACGGTACCGGTAATTGAAAGAAGTACCTGTACCAAATACCGGTAAACAGTACCGGTACTCAGTACCGGTACTCGTATTGGGAATTATCATTTCGTTAATGTGTGTCGTTGCCGTGTTGTGCATGTGCGGCGTGAGGCGGGGGCCCACAATAGGGCGGCACTTTTACAGTCGAGCGAGTCCCATGCGGTAGACGGCAACAATGCGTAGGTACCGGTTAAATTAACGCAATTTTAATACCGTTAACATTTGACAGAATAGAGGTACCGGTACTTACCGGTACTTATAATGTGAATTTGGTACCGGTAACAAGTAGCGGTAAAATTACCGTTAACTGTTAACAATATTATTACCGTTAAATACTAGATTACCGGTACCTCATATTACCGTTAAAATTTTAACAGAATAGTAATACCGGTACTTACCGGTACTTATAATGGGAATTTGGTACCGGTAACAAGCCCTGCCTCTTTCACCACAATTCCAGCACATAGGCCCAGTTCCATTATCCTTCTTTGAAGGGGCCTTAACCGCCTTGACTACCTCGCTTATCTCGTTAATTTCTCTCAATTTATGAACTTGCACATCTTGTCTTACCGCTTCCACTTCAAGGGCGTGTGCAAGGGCATCCTTAAGCGAGGTGTGATGTTGGAGCTTTACTGTAGCCCTTACCTCTGAATTCTTAATTCCATCCACGAAGGCTTGCAGTAGATTTTTCTCCACCATCCGGGGGTCTTCTGAGGGAAACGCTTTCCTTACGAGCCTCTCGATCTCTAATGCCCACTGTTGTAACCCCTCGCCTGATCGCTGGACTCGGTCGCGAAGCTGGGCTCGGAATACGTGCTCTAAGTGGCGTTCTCCGTACCTTGCTTCAAGAGCCTCCAACAAGTCCTTGAAGTCACTACCTGAGTTAGGTAGTGCTTCTAATACTGTCAAAGCGGAGCCCTTCAGTGCAACGGTGAGGGCTGTCAGGCTCTGTTCATTAGTCCATCCATTTGCTGCGGCAACAGTTTGAAACTGCTGTTTATACGCGGCCCAGGAAGTAGTTCCGTCGTAAGATGGCACTTTCACCTTGGGTCCAGGTGCATAAGCAACAGCGTTGCTCGACGTCACTTTCACGCCTACTGTCTCCAGTCGCAGCACTTTCTTCTCTAGTCCGGAGAAGTTTGTTTCCAGACCTGTCACGCGATTATCCACCAAATCCACATCCTTACGGATCTGGTCCACCACGTTGCTGACTTTGCTGACAGCTGCTAATACCATTCGTTGGTCCTCACTCATATGATGCAGCTTTTCCTGCATACGCTTTTGTTCATCCCTCGAGCACTTTTGTTCATCCCGCATATTTTGTATTTCTCCATTAAGTTCCACATTGATGCGTTGCAGTTTACTCTGGTTCTCATTTATGCACTGCAACATTTGCATCAAGCTACCAAAATCAAAAGATGCTTGAGTGGGAACCTGGAAAGAGGGGCTAGGAAACGTGGCTTGATGATGGGCGGCTGGCATCTGTTGGGCGGCGGCAATCTCTTGGGAGGCCGTAACTTCCTGGGTGGCTGTGACGGCTTCGGTGGTTGCGACATTTTGGGCGGCTGCCCTGTCTTGGGCGGCTGCCATGTCTTGGGCGGCTGCCATGTCTTGGGCGGCTGCCATGTCTTGGGCGGCTGCCATGTCCTGGGCGGCTGCCATGTCTTGGGCGGCTGCGACCTCTGGGGCTACGGGCGGCAGTTGCTCGGCTGCGATGTTTTGGGCGGCTGGCGCATGTCGAGCGGATGCAACTTGGGCGGCGGCTGCGGTAGCCTCCATTGCACGTTGAGCCCGGGTCCGGACGCCTTCCTTATCTTCTTCGTCCCTCGGCAACACTGGCATTTCCAAATCCCACACTTCTGACACCAAATGTTACGTGGTTAGGGTTCAGGATTTGGAGTAAAACACCAAACTCTTCAGAGGGAATTTATTCACTACGGAATCCCAACACTGACTGGTCTTCCAACACGTCGAATATCCAAAACGCAAAGCACTCGTAGTCCTGGTCCGTTGCTGTGGTCGTATAAATTATCACTTATCAGTCGCACACAAATCACTCGTATTAGTATAGCTCACTAAGAACACTCGCGGTAAACTGATTAACGATCGCCACGTCCGCTCCCTTATATACTGACTTATGGGTATCTAGAAAGTTCCATATACTTCCGGTCCCGACGGCCGATAACTAAAACATTCCAGAATATTCGAGTATGTGTATGAGCGGGATAGAATACATATGTGTGAGCAGGATGGAAGATGTATGAGCGCGACAGACGATGTTCGGAAAAGTTCTAGACTATTCTGTTCTGGGAGCTTCGCGACAGTATTATGCACTTATCAATTTATCCATTAATTTGACAAAATATCACATGCTTTGGAATATAATGATCACTTGATACCATTATATAATTATAATGTAACACAGGCATTCCAACTGTACTTCGCTACCGAAGTACAAAATGCTTCTTATTTTGGGCGAACATATCTCAGTTGTTCAGTTCAATTATAATTCCAGTAGTTTATATTTTGTCATATTATTACACATCAGGTAAATTGATATTCAATCATATATAAAATTTATAAGTCAATTTACTATTTTCTCGCTTTCAATATATGGTGATCGCAATTATCTCTTACTCATACACTATGACAATATTAATATCTTTTCTTCCACATTTAAGAATTAGTATAACAAATTATACACTCTGCTACAAGTAGGGAATCAGTAAGCATAATCGTCTTTTACATTTTGTTTGTCTCATCTTTGTCTGTAGGAGACCATTAACACAATAATCTTTTACAGTATTACAGTCTCATCTTTCATAGTAGGATATCAGTAAACACAATCATCTTTTACAGTATTACAGTCTCATATCAGTAAACACAATCATCTTTTACAGTATTACAGTCTCATATCAGTAAACACAATCATCTTTTACAGTATAACAGTCTCATCTTTAACAGTAGGGGATCAGTAAGCACAATCATATTATATTTTAAGCTATGCTTCTGTCTTGCTTTTCACAGTGGCAGACTAGAAAGCTTTACCATTTTATACACTTTGCTACTGTCTCACCTTTTACATCAAGGAACCAGAAAGCATCTTCTTTAAACTTAGGTATCGCATTATTTAACATTATATGTCTGAACTTAATGTACTTCTTATACCATATGTACAAACTATGTAAACACAAGAGATGCAATAAATCGTTACCATATTTACGATTGTTTTTGTCAAGTAACCACCAATGTACACCACTAACAGTCATTAAAGGACCACACTTCAACATGTACCAATTTATATCATACTTGTCATAAGTCTCAATATTCTTAATATTCACACCATATTGTAACCGTCAGCTCAAACAATGGTTACTCTTATTATTATTACAAGTTGCTTAACCCTCAAGAAAAAATCTTCACATCATATAACAATAATGTGTCAATATCAACAGAACTTTTACATTGGTAATCAAATATATCAAATATTGCAAATTTATTTGTTCCTTATTTAAATATTAGGCTTCACATTATCTTCACAGTTCTTATAAATAAACCCTTTAAGAATACCATAAAAAATCTCCACACGTCCTCTACATTAGCTTTATTAAGTAATAGTTACTCATGAATGTTCCACAATATCCCGGGCCGGCCTGGTCAATTTATTTTTAGTTATAAAATACAAGATTTCAATATGCTAAACAAAACAGCTTCATCAAAACGCAGTATAACCATAATTTGACCGGCAAAAGGCTTTTTTTTTTAATATTTTATACCAAATATTACTTAGTTCAGATTTAAAATAATTTATAAGAGTTGATAAACTAGTTTTAATGTAAACAGCTGTACTCTGTACTCCAATGTATCTCCAAAATTATATTAAAATCTGATGAAGATAACAAAATACGTATCTGTACCACGGTAGAATTAGTACAACAACAACTATCTTAGCTTAATAATTGACAGAAGACTAAAATGGACTAAACACATTCATTTCATATGTGATAAGTTACGGGCCATTTTAGCAAAACTTACTCTCCTAAAGTAAAAGTGTTTAATCAATAGAATTGAGAACACGTAAATCACTCCGTGTGATACCGGAATATTTGCTCACAATTGTTATCACCTAACTTCACTCACTACCTGACCTTTTTTTAGTTTATGACCCCGGCAAGTAGCTGCCTCAAATACTACCTACATTTAATTCAATTAATATTACTTACATACTCGTAAAACTATTACGTTGGACGTTCAAATCTAATAAAAGGTTTATTACACTGTAGCAGATAAAATTCTGTAATGATTTCTGTAAAGTTTGTTTAGCTAAATAAATCTGTTTTCATTGCGGGATAGACAGAGCCACATTTAGCATGATATATGCTGAGATAATAATCATTGAAAAATGAAAAATATATTCCCTATCTACGATTCTAAAGATGAAATACGACGCACTGCATTTTTGTTTTAAATCGGAACACAGCTGTATCTTGCAAATATAATTTAAAACCAATCTGACCCGCGATAAATTTACAAGTACTAGTTTTTGACCAGTATATTCAAAGTATATAACTTACACATAATATAAAACGGTAAAAACTAATTTAATATTGTAACGTCTAAAACCTTTGAATTTTTTTTTTAAATGTATGTAAGTAATAATAATATTTCAAAATACTTTATAAAACAAACGATAGAACAAAGAATTACTTGTAAGTCCCAAAAAATACCAAAACATCCAAGTTATAAATTTGGGCTGCAGTTCATATGGCTTCCGAGATAAGGCTTCAGATTCATATTGAGAACATCACTACGTATAATTTCTATATTTTTTGCCAAAACCACTGCCAAAACAATAACCCACCTAAGTGGTAGTTATCACAATACCATTGTATGAAAAATAAATTTCCAATTCTAATCTTATATGTCAAAATAAAAGAATAATATTTTAAAACCCATCAAATAAGCAACGTAGTGCTTATAAAAAGTTTCTTAAATTTCGAAATTAAGAAACTTAATTGTCTGCCAATTTATAACTAGATGTATGATATATATACATCAGACAAGTATAATTAAAACGGTACAAGCAATCGTTCTTTATCAGCAAATATTGCAACTACTAATACTAATACCCTTCAGTTTTTTTTTTTTGTTTGCCTTATTCAAAAATATCTAGTACTCAAAGTAAGTGTAACTCAAGTATTACGATAATACTTGAAGACTTTACTTAGCGTTATAATTTGATGTGGCAAAACAAATAAGCAACGTAGTGCTTATAAAAAGTTTCTTCAATTTCGAAATTAAGAAACTTAATTGTCTGCCAATTTATAACTAGATGTATGATATATATACATCAGACAAGTATAATTAAAACGGTACAAGCAATCGTTCTTTATCAGCAAATATTGCAACTACTAATACTAATACCCTTCAGTTTTTTTTTTTTGTTTGCCTTATTCAAAAATATCTAGTACTCAAAGTAAGTGTAACTCAAGTATTACGATAATACTTGGAGACTTTACTTAGCGTTATAATTTGATGTGGCAAAACAAAATTTGTTACTTCTAGGTTCCTTCACTTCTTAAAGTAACGGAATAGCCTTGAAAGGCCTTACCTGCTTTTCTAGTAGTCAAGTACGTACTAGTTTAAATCTGCCTTTTCCAATCTACGAAGAAGCTGCATCACTTTCAAATCCTTGAAGAGCTGCTGTTCGTAGTCTTGTTCTTTTATACTAGTCAGCGGCTACGATCTTCTCGTGAGCAGAGCAGGGCTGGACGGTGTTCATCACGATTCACATGAAAAACAAAAAGAAATATTAATAATTGTACACGGAATCGTGTTATCCCACTTCTGATGTTAGAAATGAAACCAATGAAAGAATAGGAATATCATTTATTTTATTTTTCTCTATTCAAAACTTCTCCTATTATTTCTTTTAAATCAAAGCTAAATTTACCGGAGCTTCAAAACAACCACTGCCAGGAAGAAGCTCCAAGAAACCTGTTAAACAGTGTCGGTTGCCTACTCGCCTTAAGGGCTTTTATCTGTACAGTCTGCCAAGCAAATATCTGACCCCCCTGCAGAAGTTCTACAACAGCGCCATTTTTCGCAAACTAAAGAAATCCGTATTCGTGGTTTAAAACTAAACATAAAATATACAAGTGTAATCCTTTGCGACTAGTGCCATCTATTGAATTGTGAATGAACGAATAAGGTTAATAAGCAGAAATCTGATACCGTTGCTGACTAATGCCATCTATTCGATTTTTGATAAATAAAACAAGGTCCTAGCATTCCATACGCTTATTTCGACAGTAACTCGTAAGTTCGATGTGGCGCAAATGGTAGGCGCAAAGATATTATGTTTAGTGTAATGTAATGTAATTATGGAGAAGGTAACAAGTTCAAATCGCCAAAGCCTCCAACTGTTTTTTAACAGTTTTTACCGATCATATTGTGATGTTAGTGTAATTTTCGTTGTTTTAACATACCTAACCAACCTAATTACTAATAATAAATAAAAATCATTTTAAATGTTTAATTACTTTATTACATAAAAATTTTACAACAATGAAATGAATACCTGCCTACCTAATTCAAACTATGATTAATCTTCAGTAGAGAGAACCAACATGTTACTTAATAAGTAACAATTTACATCTCTCGATTTTTTCTTAATCATAGCAATATATTTCAATAACTGTAACTTGTGGGATCAAATAGTGCTACACTCGAATAACTTTGCTTCGGTAATAAGTAGTGTAAAAAAGTAAATGGATTTTAATATGGGAGAGGGTAACCTCCATTTTAAAGCACTTGTTCAAGTCTGTTTTTCATTCCACTTACCATGTTAGAACAGATATCACTTAAGCGCATAAGTTCCCAAGATCGCATAACCTCTTTGTCTAAATTTGTTTTAGTTCGAACTTCACTCGTGTCCCAGTTAAGCACCATTTGACCCCACAAGTTTTCAATTAAGTTTAAATCTGGGCTTTTAGATGGCCATTCAATAACAGTTAGATCATTCTGAGCGGCGAGCCATTCTCTGACCAAACTTGAACGGTGCACAGAACAATTGTCTTGTATAAAATATATTTGCCCCTCTGGATATACATTGCGCACTGTTGGAATCATCACATCTCGTAAAATTTCCATGTATTTTTCTTTATTCATCCGACCACCGAATTCTACCAGCTCCCCTGGGCCAATTGATGACATCCATCCCCAATAACCTGCAAAACAATAATACGGTTAGATAACTAATAATCTACACTGCGTAATACACTATAGAACATTATTATTATTTTACTTATCTATATATTTAATATTCTTACCTAATGTTATCCTGCCACTGGTTCTCAAAGGCAAAGTATTGTTATGGTTATAACGCTGGCCATGTCTTCTCCACAATATTTTTCTGCCATCATCATCCGACTTAAAACTTTTTTCATCAGAAAAAATTACGATCTCGTTCTCCCAATCAAAATTGAGATAGTTTAATGCGAATCTAATTCTGGCTTGACGATGGGCTTCGGCTAGTTCAATTTTTTTTGCCGGTTTATAGTGGTGGATTCCAGCTGCATGCAAATGCTTCCTCACTGTTTCTAGTGAAATATTATATTTTACGGCGGTTGATCGAGTCGGGTGGAATCGAGTCGGAATGGTTCTTCGGTGTGGAGCCTAACGATTTGACGATGTCGATCAGATGCATCTGTGAACATCATTGCTCTCGGGCCGGGGCGGTTACACTTTACGTCACCACTTTCTTGATATCTCTGAATCCACAAACGGACCGTGTTTCTCTGTAAAAGATTTAATTATCTTAGTCATTTTATCACAAACTCCATGTTTCACGAAACAAAAAATACCAGGTGATTCATTAAGTATATGAAATACTTATAATTTCTACTTACCGCGATACCTAATTCTCTAGATATACTTTTAATACTGTGGTTGTCTTCCCAATACACAATAATTTTAGCTTTCACAAAATCTGTTAAATGATGAGACATGATGTCTAATAATTGGTGGAGTTTGGATATTTATAAATTCACAGTAACCGCAGTATCTCGAATGTAACTGTGACGGAAGTGAACGATATTTTTGTTTAGTTGGTATTTGGTATAAATAAGTCGTATAGATTACCCTCAATTTGTCAAAGCAATGCGTGCAGTTGACGGTGATGTCATAGCTGTGTCATAGCAGTAGAAATATGATAGCCAATTTCGCCCGACATATGTATAGTCGGATGGTGTATTGGAACGAGCGTTAGCTTCTCATCCGGTAGGTTCATGGTTCGAATCAAGCTTCACGCAGGTTTGTTTTTGATTCTTCCATTTAACAATATGAACAAATTATAGTGTTGTGCTGATTTACTTGAATTAGAAATACAAAATTTGCGACTGAGCAAGTTATCAGAAACAAGTTAATACTAGCAGTTGTCTGTCTACTTGCCAAAAATCGAGGTAGGTGGCGCTTCACAGCAAAGTGTGAATTTACGTTTTAAAAGTTAGGGGGTCAGGTATCTGCTTGGCAGACTGTACAATCACATTTTCGTTATTACTTTTGAAGACACAAGAAATTATTACAAAAGTTATTATGTACACACAAAATATTCACCATTACACATCTAATAAATACCATCTACGACCACAGTTATTACTACAACATAGTAACAGAAATATCAAAATATTCCATTATCGAATGAATTAAAACAAAGACAAATAAAATACTTAACTCGACTGTTCTCAGTGACTTCACCATCAAGACTGACTTACAATTTTTTTTTTTTTTTTTTGAAAGGACTATGTAGCTAGCTCCAAGTGAGCTTTCGCTACTTCACCGGGCGTTTGAGGTGAGGGCAGAGTGCCCTCAACCTTTATAGACAACATCACCAAAGGGCCCCCAGGAGGGACGGACCTCGGCTTTGGGCGTTGCCTGTGTGCGCAAGGCTTGGAGAGACAGCAAACTCTCGTATTGCCTGATGGGCCGCGTATGCGTGCATGCAAGCCTGAAGGGCCAATCTGAGAAACAATGGCAAAAGCCTTTAGAGAGCAGCAACTCTCATCTTTTGCCTTATGGGCCGAAAGCTACGTTGCCAGAAGGGCCTATCCTGGGTGCAAGTCACCCGGGACCGCCGGGCGGTCACCAGTAATCGGAGCTAATCCTACTCTACGCACTCTATTCCGGTGGCGAGTGCGACGGGGTCGGATAGTGGGATTCCTCTGGCTGTTCGGAGCCGAAGAGGGGTCGGGGCGGGCTTGTGCGATGTCAATAGGATCATCGGGATCGTCTAGTACGTTCCTAGGACGTCTACGACGTAAGGTCGTATCGTGTAAGTTGGGGGAGTAGTTAGCAGCTTGCACTACTAACGGGTTGGGGTGGCGTGCGGCTTTCTCAAAGTAACGCTTGGAGGCGTTTTTGAGATAGCCGCGAATGGATGGGAGATCTAGGTCACGGTGTAAGTCTGTCATGCGCAAGTACCGGTGGTGACTCGTATTCGTGGCACGGGTGACGAAACGGTTCTGCAATCGTTGCAGCCGATCGATGTGGGAGGGCGCGATATGGGAGAAGACTACGCCGGCGTAGGTCATGATAGGGCGGACGCAAAGCTTATAGAGTGTCAACTTATTTCTAAGTGACATCTTAGCATTGCCTATCATGGGGTGGAGACGGCCTAATACGAAGGCGGCATGGTTGCGGACTTTGGTGATGTGGGGGCCGAAGGTCATCGCGCTATCGAGTACGACTCCAAGGTATTTAGCCTTGCCTGCCCACTGAATGGGCTTTCCGTACAACGATACTGATCCTAACGAGGGGAGTTCTGCTCCGGACATGGTGATTTTTCGACGTGTCACAGCTTGGTTATCCTTTGAGAAAAACACAGCTGTGCTTTTCTCCGGATTAACTTCAATGCGCCACCTCTTGAACCACCCGCCGAGAGCGTCCACGGCGGACTGAAGACGATTCACGATGACCGTTTTAAGGTGATGGGACGTGTAGAGGGCCGTATCGTCGGCGAATAGTGCCACTTCTACATCTGAGGTCTTTGGGATATCGCTTGTGTACAGCGAATAAAGGAGGGGCGAGAGAACAGCGCCTTGCGGGACGCCGGCTCTAATGGGACGGGGCCTCGAGAGGCATCCCTCTACTCTGTACCGAAAAGACCGATTCGACAAAAAGTCTCGTATGATGTGCACGAGACTATCCGGCAGGCCCAAGTTGGTCAACTTGGATATCAAGCCCGAATGCCAAACTTTGTCGAAGGCTTTCGCTACATCGAAGAAGAGTGCTCCCGTAGGACGTCCCCAATTTCTCAACTTGAGAATATGCTCCGTGAGGCGGTGCAGTTGGTGGTGACACGCGTGTTTGGCCCGGAATCCAAACTGTTCGTCGGGGATGAGACTTTTGGACTCTACGTAGTCCTTGAGTCTTTTGAGGATGATCCGTTCGTAGATCTTGCCTATACAGTTCAAAAGACTGATAGGCCGGTAGGAGGAGGGGTTCTTCAGGTCTTTGCCTGGTTTAGGGATCCCGATCACGATTGCTTCTTTCCAGGCGGCTGGAAAAGTGCAATTTGCAAGACAAGCATTGAAGATGCTTACGAGCAGGAGGAGGAGGGTCTGTGGGAGGCATTTGAGCACTCCGTTCGAGAGTCCGTCAGCGCCGGGCGCTTTCCGGGGTTTGAGATCGCGGATGATTGACTTCACTTCGTCAAGTGTCGTCGGGGCAAGGGGGGTATTCGGTGGGATCGTCTTAGAAGCCACGAAGCGTTCTACGTGCGATTCCACCTCGCGAAGGTGATCGGGGTCTACTGGCTCACGACTAGGGGAGCATTGGCTCTCCAGGCTGTCTGCTAGGCATTCAGCTTTTTCATCATCATCGAAGGCGATGGAGCCGTCTGGACGTGTGAGGGGGGGAGTGGCCGCAACCGTGTCGGTCTTGAGGCTTCTGGCTAGTCGCCAGTATGCCTGGTGGGAGGGCGTCATCTCGGCAAGGAGATCGCCCCAGCGTTCGTTCCTAATTTCCGCGATGCGTTCCTTGACTCGCCGTTGCAAGAAACGAAGGTGGGCACGGGCCTCTTCGGTGGGATAATTGTCATGTAAGCGTGAAGCGCGATTCTTCTCTGTCAACAGCTGCCGCATATCCTCGGGGAGCTCCATTCTGTGGGTGGGATCCACAGAAGGGACTTCCCGAGAGCATTCCTTGTAGGAAGCTTGCAGGTGGCTGGTGAGAGAGGAGATTGCGCTGTCAGTGTCGTCAGTCGTGGTGATTATGTCAGGGATTGCATCCAAGTGCGGTGTTGGCTGGTTGATAACTTTTCCAAGTTTCTTCCAGTCAGTCACCGTCCTTGTATGCACTATACGTCCGTTGTCTGTCGGTCCTAGTTGTAACACTACAGGTCGGTGGTCGGAGGAGATGTCAGGGTGGACCTCTACTGAACACACCTGAAGGGTGATGTTCTTAAGGAGGGCAATGTCAAGAACGCTGGGGTTTTGTCCCTCTTGAGTGGGGTAACGCGTGGGAGCTAACGTGGCCACAACGTCGAAATCTAGTTCGTCATGGAGACTCTCTAGGATAAGACCGTTGGGCGAGTTCGTGACAGAGTGCCAGCGGACTGACTTGCTGTTAAAATCTCCAGCTAAAATGGTAGAATTTGACAGCGAGAAGAGGGATTCGAGGTCGCTACGGAGCAACGTCTTTTTGCAGGGGAGGTAAATCGAGGCAATGTTGATAGGCGCATGACCGGTCATGGCTATCCGGAGGAGGGAGCACTCGATATTTGTAAGGGCTGGGGGGTCTAGCTGGGTGCAGTGAAGTGACCTTTTGTAGTAGATTACTGTGCCACCCTTTTGGGTGCGTAATCTGTCATTACGGATGATGTTGTAATTTGCAATCCGAGGATTGCGGTGGTGGGGCTTCAAAAAGGTCTCTTGTGCAAGGAAAATGTCCACCTGATGTGTTGTAAGAAACTCCTGGATGAGGGGTTTCACATCGGTGAATTTTCCGTTCGCGTTGTAGTACGCGATAGTGAGGGAGCGGGGTTTGATTCTCTTATTGAGACTACCCATATTAACGCGAGGGGAAGAAACGCGCGAGGAAGGGCGCGTTTTCTAATCTTTCCATTAGGAAACGGTGTTGGAATACGATTTCCAAGATCGCGTAAGCGTCGCCGTTTGTCTCGAGAATGGCGTGACCCATTTCGAGGATCTCGGCGCGGTCCTCACGTGTTTCTCGCGCAATGTCGAGAACCACTCCGAAGGCCAGAGTGTCCTGGTCCCGGCTAGCCGGAGGAGCGCTGTGGCGCATCAGAGGTGGAGGCCTGCTGGGGGGAGCGCGGTTCCCCGTTGGAACCTTTGGGGCTTCTGAGCGAGACACCGGCTGTCTCTGCTTCAGAGGGGGGAAGGCAGCTTGGCTGCTCATAAGGGGTTGGGGGGCGGTGGGCGCCGGCGCCTGGGGGGCACGATTTGTGCGTGTTTGGGGGGCAGAATTTTGCGAGGATTTTGAGCCCCAGGCGTTCCTGCTCTCTTTGGGGGCTTTTGAGCACCCCCGCCAGTTGGCGGGGTGGCCTTCCTGCCCGCAAAGTACGCAGGCCGCCTGAGTCTCGTTCTCCGCACTGCGGACTCTTTCACAGTCCGCTGTGCCGTGATCCCCCAAACACTTCACGCATCTGGGATGGGCATGACAGTTACGGGCCGAGTGCCCGTAACATTGGCAGCGGTGGCATTGACCGATAATGCCACGCTTGTGGGGGGGCTCGACTTTAAACGAGGTTAGCCCAGCGCACGACGAGATTTGGAAAATCCCCTTACCTTCCGGTGTGTTGTCTAAGACAACTAGCACCATTGGGTACGGGGTTTTCTTTTTCCCGTACATGCGGTGGACCTCGTTTACGGGGAGTGACTGAGAGACAAGGGTCTCTTTTACATATTCGACCGAAGTCGAGACGGGGATGCCCTTAATGACCGCCCTGAGTTTGCGGTCCTCAGGTAGGCCGAATGAGTGCCAAGGGATTTGGCGCTCGTTAAGGAGGCGGGTGAGGGAACGGTAGTCCTCCATGGACTTGACATTTATGTCGATATTACCGTCGCGGTTGGTGGACGCGCGCGTGTATTGCACCTTTTGTGCATTTAGCGAGCGGGAAAGCGGTTCCCACTGCTTAGGGTCGCGTAGGACCACCATCGGAGGTGGTCGGGGCTTCCTTCCGGTGGAAGATGGGGCGGGCTGGGAGGGAGTCTTCGCGACGGATGAGCCGTTCGCGGTTTTAAGTGCCTTAGGGGCAGGCTCTTTCTCGGAGCCCTTCGCCTTACGCTGGCGCTTTGCTCCGGTGACGACGGTGTAATCGTCGTCGTCGGAGCATTGCGGCTGCTCTGGCTCGGGGTCCTGTCCAGAGGGGGGCGTCTGCTGGGAGGCTGTCTCCGTCTCCATATCGTCGGACTCGAGGACAGTCTCTAACGTCGCAGCTGGGTATCGGGGTTCGAAGGGCTGAGCGGCGGTCTCAGCCGGGTCGTCGGTGTAATAGTAGTCGGTCTCATCTACGGGGAGGCCGTCGTATCTATTACCGGGGAGGGCGGTCGCGGTCGCGGTCGGAGAGGGGGAACCCGGGGCAGAAAATACCACGGGGGAACGGGGACGCGTCACGTCTGTGGACCCATCGGTGATGATGACTTACAATTGCAAGTCACTGCTTATATAAGCTGTTTCACCCGCCATCTTGGGTGTTGTCGTCATCGTAAATCGATTCAGTAACCAACATTTAATTAATCAATTACAATAAGTTAAAAGTATTGCCACAAATGTTTTAAAGTAAGTATTAATTATTTTTACAAGAAATATTAGATAATATTCATAAATAAAATACATTAAGTAAACCGGAAGTAATACCAGACTTAAAAGGTAACTGATCGAAATGATCAGTAAATATTATAATCTATCAAACGCATGTATAATATGATTTCCATCAAACCTACTTTGAAACGGTGTCAATAAATGCAAGCAAAGTTGGCTGGTATTCACATACAGAATTCCATTTCGCCCGATAGTGCGTTTTTTTTTTAAATGTTATGTACCATGACGTATCATGCGTACATGAGTCAAACTTTTAGAACAGACTAGATCCAAAAACTTTCTTTATCAGGTACATATTCAAATTTGGAACTGTTAATGGTTGTGGCTGGGGCTGTATGTATGTGATCTATATACATAATAGGTCTTCGGCTTTCATTTATTGGAAAAAAAATTGCATTATCTGTAAAACTAGTATAGTATCTTCTTCATAGATTGTGCTGTGGAATCCTGCGAAAAAAAATTATGTTATCCGCAATTTTGTCGCCATTTAATTTCCAGGAAAAATATTGTGTTCCTCGGGCGGTATAAGACATTAAAGTGTACTTTTGTAAGTCGCATCGGCTTTGTTCGGCGGCGCAGAATAGCACAACCTACCGCCGAATCAAACCGAATGAAAATATCAGTGAAATAACGAACTTATATCTACATAAGAGTTTCGCTCATAATACTCATACGGCGTGGCGCCCCAGCGATCTCCAGACATGGTGCAAACGCATCAGCCAATAGCAGACGGATATTTTTGCGCCATGCAGAAATTTATTTCCTGCGCAGGTACATCGGTGTACCTTATAAAAGTGGGAGTACTGTACATATACATATGTAGGGATAAATCACACAGACTGAGCTAGCCCCACAGTTAGTTGTGCCATTACAAACTCTGATATCAAAAAGCACTCGGCTTCGCCTCGTGCTTGTTAGTTCGTTTGATAATGTCTGCCTTACCGCCCTTCCTACACAGGCCGCAGGCCCGTCTCACTCCCCGTGTCGGTATCGAAAACATACCTACGCGCGGTAACCACTTCGAAGTGGTAAAACATGGCAAATCTGATAGGAACGAAGCGCGTTCAGCATGTTCTCCGATTTCAAGGAGAAATCTTTTGTTAAGAGCTATAAGAATAAAATTGGATTGCAATGGATTCTGTAGGTATCTAAACAAAAAGGTGCTGCGTTACGACGCAAGCTAAATTACACCGTATCGCTAAGTACAATGGGTTAATATTTCTTTGAATACCTTTGTGTGTGATTTCTATGACAATGGTACTATTATTTTATCTTTTTTCCCTTGCAGGGGACAGCGCGGTACAGAAGCGGTACCCCGCGAGCGCGGAAGGCATGGTTGCATCGTGGGTGGAGCGTTTCCCGCGCGCCGACGTCGACGACATCCTGGAGCAGCTGGCGGAGGCCAACCGACCGTACTTTGCAGACCTGCAGGCCCTGGCTGTCTAAATGTATAACGACTCTTCAAATAAACAGTGTATTCTTATATTAGACTTTTATTCTCCCTGCCTAAAGCAAAGAACCCTACTTGATTTGTATACGCAGAGAACTGTTTGACAGCCCCAAACAATTCTTCACACCAGTTTTCCACTGTTTTTAGGGTTCTGTACCTCAAAAGGAAAAAACGAAACCCTTATAGGATCACTCGGTTGTCCGTCTGTCTGTCAGCCTGTCAAGACCCTTTCTCTCAGGAACGCATAGAGGTATCAAGCTGAAATTCATATCAAATACTCAGGTCTCCTGTCCCTTGCAGTTGTGAAAAATCAAGCTTCTGAGCCAACGCAATCAAAAGACACAGCTGGTTTTGTCGCAATTTTTCGACATTGACCTCAGAATCTTGAAATTTGGTACGAAGCAACGTCTTATAGCACTGCACAGATATAGGCAAAATTGCGAAAAGTAAACATTTTTTAGTCTGCAGCAGTGGGAACTCAAGGCTGTTTTTATTTCTTCAGTCCGGTTTAAACTAAAATTCAGAATTCTACAAATCTTGTGGTGTGCGTTACCCCAGCAAAAAAGTACTGAATATCAAAACGTAATATTACTAGATAATCAGTGCGTAACGTCATGTAAATGTGTGTGAAAGTTTAAAATTTGTGCGTCCATTAATTTTTGAGATATTAATTAAAATCTGATTCTGCCAGGATGACATTTCAAACGTTACGCCATCAAAAAAAATTCTCGAATCCGAGTGAAAGTTAATACAATAATTAGTAGTTGATGTGTAGTAAATGTAGTTGTATAAATAGAATTTGTGCGTCTTCACACTTTTCGATACTCAAATTTTTGCTGGGGTAACGTTTGGCCGATTGCTAGATCTCAGAATCGGCACGACCTAGGAGTTTGATTTTTTTGAAATCAGGTATTTTGACTCCAGTACTTTAAATATGGGACCTAGAGACTAATTGTTGACGTTAGTTTGTACCTTATAATTGCCTACAATACCTAGGTAAGTATCAATATGATATCTTAAGTATTATATAAGTTATGAGAAAAAGTACCATAATTCGGTCATCAGGAATTTCGACAGCCGATTTGATTAGTTTTTCTATTAGTTCGGAAGTTGATAGTTATCGCACTATTTGTAAGGGTAAGTTAACTATTAGTTCGCAAAAAATCAGCTCAATACACGCAGTAGTTTAAGAAATATCATTAAATATTCAACCGTAGGTGAAATACCATGATAAGCCGACCATTTTCGGGAGTATAGCAAAAAGCGCCGGTACCGTATATTTTGCTGTGTTACTAAAATTGGTCGTGTACTCCTTGTATTTTTGCGGTACATGTGTGTACTGAAGTGTTCGCATGCATACCAAATAATCTACTATGCACAAGTCAATATTGGATTTATGCTAACTCAGGAGGCTTGCTGATGCCTGCCACGCAGGATTTATGACATATATTTTATACCTAGGTACTCAGGTATAAAATATGTGTAACCAATTACCATATCTTATTTCTTTCGAGTAACACGCTACGCGTTTACACAATGCCTATTTACACGAGTAGAAAAAATCTTTACTTTTTGGAGGCTTCCGGATTTCCCTCTTGTTTAGTTTTTGTTAAATAAGTATATAATATTTATTTCAATTGCAAACTGCGAATCAAATTGCATATAGTTTTGGAGATCAAAATCAAAGTTTTAGTTTATTAATTTGACGCTGTCGAGAGTAGAGATCTACATCTATAAAACATCTATGTACTAAGTCTTTGTTTTGAGACTAAGTGCCAGACCGAGACGTCAACACAAAAAACATAACTGTCGTGTTATTCATTCTCTAGGTATTTGGTGGACCCCACAGGAACTGCAGAAGCGCCCTAATATCTAATTCTGAACTAAACAATTCAAGTTTATCTCACCCATACCCTGTAATAATATTATAATTTTTTCACCCATTTTTAGGGTTCCGTACCCAAACGGTAAAAACCGAATTCTATTCATATGGCTCCGCTTTCCATCTGCCTGTCTGACTGTCTGTCCGTCCGTCTGTAACCAGCCTGTATCTCATGAACCGTGATTAATAAACAGTTTAAATTTTCACAGTTGATATATTTCTGTTACGGCTATAACAACAAATACTAAAAACAGAATAAATCTTTAAGGGTTCTCCCATACAACAAACGTGATTTTTTTGCTCGATATTTATAAAGGCAAAAGGTAGACGCTTGAAATATTGACAGAATATTTAGTTATGTATTGGCTTTAAAAATAAATAATGAAATAAAATTAACATTTAACGGGGACTGCCATACAAAAAATATGATGTTTTGTCGTTTTTATAGATAATCGTACGGTGCGCGAGTCTGGCTCACAATTCTCCGATTTTGTATTTTAACCTGTCAGCTTCAGCTCCCAAGAAACCCGGGGTACTATTTTTGAAGGTACGACCATTCGTCTTCGAACGATTTTTGTATGGAAAAATCACTCGTTTACGAACGGCAAAATTTAAAAAAAAAGGCACTCCCGATTGTGTCGCATTACAATTAAAACTCGATTGTGACTGCGTCTCCGCGATTGACTGGTTAACTACTACTATTATTTAAGCACATTCCAATTGTGATTGTATCATAATAAAACAACAGTTTTGGATAAGTTAAAATAGCTTGAATTAAATGATGTACACAACTGTACTATTTTACGTTAATACAACTGCTAATTTAGGATGGTTAGCAATATATACTGCAGCGTCGCTTTTTGCTATACTCCCGAAAATGGTCGGCTTTTTATGGTATTTCACCTACGGTTGACTATTTAATGATATTTCTTAAACTACTGCGTGTATTGAGCTGATTTTTTGCGAACTAATAGTTAACTTACCCTTACAAATAGTGCGATAACTATCAACTTCCGAACTAATAGAAAAACTGATCAAATCGGCTGTTGAAATTCCTGATGACCGAATTATGGTACTTTTTCTCATAACTTATTTAATACTTAAGATATCATATTGATACTTACCTAGGTTTTGTAGGCAATTATAAGGTACAAACTAACGTCAACAATTAGTCTCTAGGTCCCATATTTAAAGTACTGGAGTCAAAATACCTGATTTCATATTTTAATTTTTAATCCCTGAATGGTATCAAAGACATGACCTACAAATTCATACCAGAGCGTGTAAAAAAAATCAAACTCCCACGCCGTGCCGATTCTGAGATCTAGCAATCGGCCAAACGTTACCCCAGCAAAAATTTGAATATCGCAAAAGTCTGAAGACAAAAATTTCAAACTTTCACACACATTTACATGACGTTACGCACTGATTATCTAGTAATATTACGTTTTGATATTCAGTACTTTTTTGTTGGGGTAACGCACACAATCTTGTGTGATGAAAAGAGCTTTGCCCACTAATAATCGAAATGAAGCAGTTCAAAATCTACACAACACTGTTCTACTACATGTTCTCTATTAAAGAACATGCATGATGTTTAGATTTTCAAAATTATATCTGACTAGCTTTCGCCCGCGGCTCCGCCTGCGTCAATGTTGATCCCTCGGGAATAGTACTTTTTCGATAAAAGGTAGCCTATGTCCTTCTCCGTACTCCAGAGAACTTGTATGCAGAATTTAATGATCATCGGTTCAGTTATTACGGCGTGAAAGCGTAACAAACAAACAAACAAACTCACTTTATAATATTAGTAAGGATTACGAAGGCAGATACCTAAAAGATTCAACATAGGTACTTAATTTGATATTGGTATGTTAAATCTGCAAAGTTGGTTTGGCCAGTCCGTTTATAATTATAAATAAAATAATTTACAATAAAACTGGCTAAGTCTGAGTATGTTCTCCATTATATTTTACTAATAACAGTTTTCCAGCTTTGTCATCTTGTCGGAAACGTTATTACCTATATCATATTAGAATAAACTTCCGTTCAACAACAACTCAAAATATAACGGCGAAGGTGGTTTTTCTTTAATAACACACATATTTCTTTAATACAATTAAACTGGCTAAGTCTGAGTATGTTCTCCATTATATTTTACTAATAACAGTTTTCAGCTTTGTCATCTTGTCAGAAACGTTATTACCTATATATCATGTTAGAATAAACTTCCGTTCAACAACAACTCAAAATATTACGGCGAAGGTGGTTTTTCTTTTGGAGCTCCCGTAGTAACGAAGGGGGACTGGAACTCGGTACAACACTTAACCCTATTAAATGTTGTGGGTGTCATCCCTCAAGCGCCGTCCTCGCAAGCTCTTCGTTCAGATACAGCATTGCATATTATAGTTATTCATTCAGGTAAGGCCAAAATAGAAAATAAAAAAGATGTTATTTCAACTATATAATTTATTCACATTCAATACAAAACGTGTGTGATAGCAGTTTTAATATTAATCATATCAATCACAGTTTTTGCGTTACCACAAAGAAAAATATTAAAAATCACCACACACAAATAAATAATTTCAATTCTAAAAAAATAAATAAAATAGATGTTCGAGGTGATAAAACAAATGTTAAACTGATTTATGTAAACGTTAAATGTTATTGCTTTTCGTTTACTATGTCACCCAGCGACTGCAACAAATATATGCAACAACTTCGTATACAATACTATGCTGTTTCACTGTCCAGACTTATATCTATAAAACTAAAATCTCAAAACCATTCTAAAACATACATGTTTTGTGTGAGTGATACTATAACACATCCGTTTATAAATAAAATTACTCCTAACGAAATCATCTAAGCACCATTCTATTCGATTACTGTTACCAAGTGACTTAGCATTCAATACTTTATGATTATGATAAACAATACTGAGTTATCACAAAGAGATGTTTAAGGCTACACTCAACAAGCTGAGACATGATGACACACGTTAAGGAACATAAAATCAATGAACATCTGTCAAAAGTTGTGTTTACCGAGTGTTTGGTTTTAAACAGCTATTTGTGGTAAAGCCATTAACTTAAATTTGACTTAGGGTCACATAAAAATGTAAATTGATATAACTATGAAAAATAAAATTAATCATATTGAGTAAAACATATTTGTGCAAACACACACATAAAAATCGTGTCATTTTATTTTTTTTAATAAAATGGACTAATATCAAATCCAGTCACTTAAGTTTATAAAGGCACATAAGAATCAATTTACGATAAACGCTCAACAAATAAGATTTGCTGTTTGCAAAATATAACATTTCATTAGACGATTTGCTCACTAAACCCAGAAGCCATACCTCCAAAGTTAAAGGACTTGCGTACCTTTTGAGGACTGACATGCTAGGGTACGGACTTTAGTCCCAAGAAGTACCAAGCACGAACACAGCATCAACTTTGAAAACATGTTGGCAGTTAAGCTTTTGTTTCTTTTTAATATTGTTTCCATTTGATTGTAATTTGAAATGAAGCTAACAGAATATCATAACTTTTAATGAATGAATCAGTGAGCCACTACTCTACTCGCAATTTTGTCATTATATCCTACATTGAGTGACATTAGAACATTTTTCGATCATTATAAATAAAATTATTTCATTTTTCGACGGTGATTCTGTAAACTAATTTGCCACTAAAGACAGTCTTGTAAATAATCTGTCATTGATGCAATTTTAGTTAACTCTACTAGGACTACGTTTTGGCAAGAATTATTGATAAAGCCTCTGTCAAAACGGTATAGTGAGTGGTGACGTTGTGTATACTTCTAAAAATAGTGGAAGCATATCGAGATTCTGTCTGTCAACTAATCTACATGTCTGTCAAAAGTTTCCAATAACAACTTGTCAACAAATGCTTGAATAAATCACAAAAGATTTCCGTAGTCGCGACCGATATCAGTAGTTTCTCTCAGTCAACTTTCTCAGAGCATTCTGAACCGTCGCCTTCGCCTTTAGATGAGACAGTGGATCTGAAACACAACACAACACTCGATCACTATTCCAAATAAGACAATCAAGTTGCTGGTTATAATTTGAATGCTCTATGAATGCATCATTAGGTATTTCGTGTAATATGTGTGTGATGAGAAGTCAAATTCAAACTAATGATCTTCGGTGCCAGATACAAAATATTTATATACGCATTTATTTTAGATATGATTCTATCTACAAAAGATACAATTAACATTACCGCCTGGTTTACTAATTGAAGGGGGCGTCATATTTTGTAAAGCATTAGTGCTGTCAATTTAATTCAAAAGCATGAAGCGTGCACATAATAAAATCGTATTATATTCACTTGGGAGAGTTATTTGATAAATTATATTATTTACGTGACAACTTAAGGAAATATACACACCTTGGCAGTGGGTCGTTTTCAAGGTCCGGTTTTCTAGTCACGCTGATAGATATCTTTTTTCTCTGTCTTATTTTGTCTAGAATGTTTTCAGGGCTCGGTTCTTTCTCACTTTCTTTGAGTATGATAGCAGAATTTCGAGTTCTTTTCGGTCTGTACGTAGCATAGTTGCCGGGAGAGTACATAGAGATTGTCCTGTTATATTTGTGTGGGTCTCGGAGGCCGAGCGACGAGTCCTCAGCGCCATCACACCCATCCAGCAGCGACTTGGTGCGCGAGTACCGGTGCGCGCCGTATGAGGCAGGCTGATCGTAATCCAAGTAACTTCGGCTGCCGGGGTACTTTCTGAGCTCGCTGCGGTCGAGAGATCGGTAAGTGTCTATTTTATCATTCAGTCCATAGTTATCAAATCTCAAATTATTTCTAGTGCTGACGGGAAGATCTGTCAAGAGAGATCGATATCGCTCCGTGGACGGTGACAGATCCGACGCTACGGAGTAACCGGGAGATAAATCGTAAGACACCACTGGAGGAGACGTGGGTGAGTTGTCGAACTTGGTTTCTGAGGGCGGGGAGTGTATCCGAGCGAGCGGGTCATACTCCGCGGCGCCGGGGCCAACTAGATTACTCTTTCGTCGGTGCTTCTTTTCATTAAATCTAGTGTAAAAGCTTTTTCTGCGTATCCTATCTACTATGTCCTCTTTTTCAGGAGTCAGGGACTCATGATTTCGTAAGGGGTGATGGACGATATTATCTGAAGGCGACGTGGGATTTATGTCATTATTTTTGTAATCAGTGCTGAGGTCAGATTTTATTTCGGAATTCGAAATGGTAGACCTACTCCTGGACCGACTGCGACTCAGGGTATCAGAATTACTAGCAACTGTATTACCATCTGGAATCGTTCCGTTCTTTTCAGGTTTTTCTTTCTTTTCAGTCTCTTTGTCTTCTGATGAAGTATTTATATATTGCGGTTCTATCACAGGATTAGTAGGAACTATTTTTTTAACTCTTGGCAATCTGGAGAAGTCTAACTTTAATGAGTTCTTTAAATTCTTCGGTTCGTTATCTTTCTTGTTGATTGTCGATTCGTCATCTAATATCGTCGTTGAAGCGCTGTCACTTGCAGTCTTTCCATATTTATTCTTACGTCCCAAGCCATTTAACAGCAGCGAAGTGGGCCTTCGAGGCTTATCCACATCTGGAGATTCAGAGTTATTTTCTTCGGTCGCGATTTCATTCTTAATGCTAATTTCGTTACTACATTCGAGATTTTCACTTTGAGATTTATCGACATGAGGCTTCGCGGCTTTTTCTTTCGGTTCGAATTTTTTGAATAAGCCCAAAACTTTTGATACCGTCGTTTTTCCTAGATTAGTGTTCTGGTTTTCGAGAGCGGCAACGTCGGTCAGCGTGACAGCCCGCTTGATGAGGTTGGACTCCGTAGGAGGGTCCGCGGTGACTGGCACGGAATGCTCGCGCTGTGCCCGGCTCTGCTTGCCGCTTTCTCTATCTTTCTTCGCCTCGCCCGCCGCGTTGTTTTCCGCTACTTTTTCAGGAGAAGCAGATTTGTTGGAGGCCAGTTTCTCTAATTTGTGCCCTATCGATTGTAACATGGATTTTTTCTTTGTGACGGTGGGCTTTGTTCCCTCTTCGGAACTCTTTTCTTTTATTTTCTTAGTAACTTTCTTCTTTTCTGCTGTGCTTTTAGCTTCACTTGTGTCTTGACTACTTCCTACATCAGTCTTAGATTTTGAAGAAACTTTCCTTATTATTTTTTTCTTTATCGTGCCTTTCTTCTCAGTTGGCACTTCGGGCTCTGTTGATTTTGTTTTCACGTCCTCTTTTTTAGATGAATTATTAGTAACTTTTGCGTTAGTTTGTTCAGAATTCTTTTTTTCTGCTTCTCCATCGTTAACAATAGTCGTACCATTTTCCATCGTGAGCGCATTTCGTTCAGATTTATCATCACTTTTTACCACTTTGTATTTTTTCAAATCTAGACTGTCTCCTAGTGATAATGATTTTTGGTTTTCAGTCTCGGATTGTTCTAAGGTTTCACCGTTCTTCAACGAATTAACGTTATTATCTACTTTTTTCTTGGGCAAAGTTATACTGAAACTTACTTCAACATCGTTTTTTGCCTCTGGACTCGGGGTATCTACTTTAGGAGGTGGCGCTGGAGGTTTGTCAGGGGGTGAATCTTTCTTAATATTTCTACTTATATATACTTTTTCTGGAGAAGGACTACTGGCAGGATAACTTTTTGGTCTAATCAATTTAGATTCTCGCTGTATATTTTTTTCTTTGTTTTCAATTTCTTTGTTCGGAGACGTCTCCGAGAGCAGATTGTGCGTCGGCTCTTCTATGGAATCCAAATTTTTAACAGGGTAACTCTTTGGCCTTGTTAATCTTGAATCACTAGAAATTGAATTATCATCAAATCGTGATTTCTGTTTCAGTTCACTGAAGTCTTTATACGGCTTTGTTTCTTTCAACAGAAGCGATGAATCTATCGCACTTTCCTTGATATTGTCTAAGCTCGGGAAAAATGGAGTATTAGACCTACTTCGTTCCTTGGCGGATAAAATGGCAACCGGTGATAGACATTTACGAGTGTATAAACTATCATCTTTAAAAGTATATTGAGCATCACCTTCCGCGGGGCTCTTTACGGTCGGGGAGGATTCGAGGGATCTATTTTTCTTTTCTCTTATCTCCTTTAATATTTTTTGGGTCTCCAACTCTTTCTCTTTTTTATGTTTCGCGTAAACATTTTCGTCAGGCGGCGCATCGAAAAAGTCCGGGCGTAAGAAGCGGGAGATCCGCTTTCGAGGCGGGTCGGTGGGCGGCGGCGCGCGCAGTGAGTGTCGTCTCAGCGCCGGCGCGCCGTACGCCGCCACGTAGCTCGGCTCCGACAGCAGACTGCCGCTCTCCGACAAGCACGACTCGTCCAGCGACAGCGCGCGCTCCGCCGGCGCCAGGTACTTGCTGAGCAGCGGCCGCTCCGGCGTGCTGCGGATGCTGCTGCCGCGCGAGCCCGCCGCCGGCTCCGCGTCGGCGCGCGCGGGCGGCGAGCTCGCGCGCGGCGCGGCGGGCCGCCGGAGCCGAGGTAGCGTGCAGTACGACGTTGGCGATTCGTATGTTGCGGTATCAATTCTGGGTTCGGGCGAGGCTTTCGGTTGAGGCGGATCGGCGGCGGGCGGCGGGTCGGGTGGGTCGGCGGCGGGCGTGGCGGGCACGCTCTGCGAGGCGGCGGGGTCGTGCCGGGTCTTGGAGGCGGAGCGCGCGCGCGCGGGCGGGTCGGCGGCGGCGCGCGGCTCGGTGAGCGAGAGCGTGCGGCGCAGCTCCTTGGCGGCGGCGGGCGGCAGGTGCGCCAGCAGCTGGCGCTGCAGCCGCCGCGCCAGCGCCGGCGTGAGCCCCGACAGCGCGCGCATCTCGGCGTCGCTCAGCTGTATCGAGCTCAGGTCCAGGTCGGACAGATCTAACCCGCTATCGACGTTCGATTCTGCGTTTTGTTGAGCCCTCGTTTGGTGCTTACCGGATTTCTTACTATTACCTGAAATATAATCGAAAAACACACGTTTCGATCATGCAGAATGCTCGCTGGTATGGCGTATTTACAGTGACGATTTTACTGAATGAATTTAATAATTTGCTCCGTGGGGCTATTTAATATTAAAGGGAGCTTTGAGCTCAACTAATTTTTAATTAATAGAGATTAAAATTTAGACGGAGATATACTGTAATCAAGTCGAATCACGATTAATGCAAACATCGATACGTTTAGTTAGAGTTAATAAAATGCCAGCTAAGTACAAACTAATTAGATCAAACAGAAAGCTTTAGGTATGCAAAAACAAATCGAGAGATATGCATTAAAATGTTGCTTTCGAATATACTTAACAAAAATTTACCAAAGGCGAACTGAATGAATCGAGCGATGAATTCGAAAACATAATAAAGGCATCTATTCTGAAACAGCCGCGGCGCACGGTGCGAACACAAAACACATAAGAAGAAATAAATATAGTTTAGTACCTATTGTTGTGTGGCGTTTGTGGCAGATTTGTGGTTGGCGCTGGTGCCGCTGTGAAGTGAAGATTTGGTCGGAGCATGCAGTGTAACGCGCAACCCAACTGCAACCACACCAACACAACCTCACTACGTGGCCGGCGCCGCCGCGAGCGCGTCCCCGCGGTCGCGGCCACCGCTGACGGCATTACATCGAGTGCTACCACATCCACTATCTACACATTGATGCTATGTCTCTCTTTACAAACAAATTAACTTTCTATCTGCCCGTTTCTCTGCTGAAAAGAGCTCAAAATTGATTTTACTTTTAAAACAAATTATTGCGATAGGCGATGCGATACGGTAAATTCTTTCGTCACTTCATGCATCGATACTACTGAATGAGTTGAATTTGTGGCGACTGATAGCAACGCAACATTTTCCTGCTAGTGTTAGCGGGTAGGAGAAAATCAACACCTGCACAAAGAATGCGATTTGAATACACAATGTAACACTACAATGCAAAAGAAAAAAGGTTAAAATTATTAATATAAAATGTTATATAACTCGAAAATTACACACACAGATACGGCAGACTATCAGACACGATATTTACAGTTGATAGTCTATCGTATGCGATGTTAATGTTACATGACACGGCTCATTCGATGGAAAACGTTACTAACATTCGAGAGGCTTATTTTTCTACTACTTTCACTGTAAATGTATGTTCATTTTAATACTGTTCGTCTATCTTATGAATGAAGAGTTAATTCATTTGTTTTAGTGCAAGCTAGCTTTGTGGTGACAGGGTACAACAGTAGGGAAGATCATTCAAATGGATAGATGGAGACAAGTGTTCTTCTACATATAATTATTGAATGCGGTCACCTGAAATACATACAGGGTCTTTACAATCGTCACTAGCCTGCCACGAAATTAGTTCAGTTCTGACTATAAAACCATTTAATTAAAGTACACGCTGACATATCCACTGCTGTCGAAGAATACTAAGGGTTGCTACACACATATTCGGGCCGGTATTAATCAGCACAGCTGGGCGTTAAAATCGAATATGTGTAGATAATATCTCTTCAGGAATCACAAACCGCTTGGCTGCTGGACATAATCATTCGGTTCGGCAACTGGCGATATAAGCCTGTCGGCGTTTAGCCATGAATTTTAGTTCAGTAGAGCATGTGGTGGGACCACATGATATGCCTATTGTATACGATTTGTTTCACGGTCATCACATAGATTGCGCCATAGGTTTATTCACAACTATGTATCCACCATATTATGGAAAATAAATTCATTGTTCACGAAAAATATCTTATTTTTAGAATAAAAAAATATTTTCGGCTTAATACTATATTTTTAAGTTTAACTTGGTTTTACCAAGTTTAGGCAAACGCCATCTAGTGACGCGGCCCGCCACTTTTGAGACGATGATGCCACGAGGGAAAGAGACGCGCGACGTCCGAATAAAAACCGATCGAACCAGAAGGAACTAACCGATTGGCACAAGCCGAACAAGTGTAGCAATTACATCGATTCGGCTTTGCTGTTTACTAAATACTGCCGATTCGAATGAAATGTCGACCCGAATGAACTACTCGATAGGCACAAGCCAAATAAGTGTAGTGATCATTTCGGATCGGCTTTGCTGTTTCCTAAATACTGCAGATTCGAATGAAATGTCGACCCGAATGAACTTCTCGATAGGCACAAGCCAAATAAGTGTAGTGATCATTTCGGATCGGCTTTGCTGTTTGCTAAATACTGCAGATTCGAATGAAATGTCGAACCGAATGAACTAATCGATAGGTACAAGCCAAATAAGTGTAGTAATCGTTTCGGATCGGCTTTGCTGTTTGCTAAATACTGCAGATTCGAATGAAATGTCGACCCGAATGAACTACTCGATAGGCACAAGCCAAATTAGTGTAGTGATCATTTCGGATCGGCTTTGCTCTTTGCTAAATACTGCAGATTCGAATGAAATGTCAACCCGAATGAACTACTCGATAGGTACAAGCCAAATAAGTGTCGTGATCGTTTCGGATCGGCTTTGCTGTTTGCTAAATACTGCAGATTCGAATGAAATGTCGACCCGAATGAACTACTCGATAGGCATAAGCTAAATAAGTGTAGTAATTGTTTCGGATCGGCTTTGCTGTTTGCTAAATACTGCCAATTCGAATGATATATCCACCCAAATGAACTACCCGATCGGCACAAGCCGAACAAGTGCAGTAATTACTTCGGTTTGGCTTTGCTGTTTACTAAATACAACCGATTCGAATGATATGTCGCGAATGAACTACCCCACCGGTACAAAGCAAATAAGTGTAATAATTGTGTCGGTTCCGACACAATTATTACACTCTGGGTTCGCTGTTCGGGAAATACTGCCGAATCGACTATGCCGGCCCGAATATATGTATAGCTACCGTAACTGTTCGCAGGAAATATCTTTTACAGATTACGCTGAATACTTAAATGAAACCATCGCTTCGGCGCTAGGAGATAATAGGTAGCGCCACACATTTTAACGCTACGAAATCAAATGATGGCAACATTTTTACTAACGCAGGACCAGCCAATTTAAGAAATATAAATATAAATAAATAAATATAAATATATATATATATATATATATTTATATTATAAATAAATATATATATATATATATATATGGACAAATCACACAGATTGAGCTAGCCCCAAAGTAAGTTCGAGACTTGTGTTATGGGATACTAACTCAACGATACTATATTTTATAACAAATACATATATAGATACACATCCAAGACCCAGGCCAATCTGAAAAAGATCATTTTCCATCTTGACCTGGCCGGGGATCGAACCCGGTCACTCCGTGTCGCAGGTTGGTGTGTTGACCGCTGCGCCACGGAGCTATTCAAATGTACATTACGAATAAAACTTTGGGTGAAAGTGTAAGAACACAAGGCGCCATCTGGTGACCAATTGCTTCCCCATCTTGGCTGGTGCTCGTGGTGCTAACTACTGGCTTATCCAACAAACCATCAAGTGAACTTCCATACATGCACTCATACGATGTGTGTATAATTTTACATGCCAAAAACAAATGCCAAATAATGATACAAAAATTTTGATTTTTAGATGAGTCCATTGGACATGAATATTAATATTTACATTTTAGGAAAGCAAACCTCCATACGATAGCAATGTAAAGAATATCCATATTATCCTTACTAATATTATAAATGCGAAAGTGAGTTTGTTTGTTTATTTGTTTGTTTGTTACGTTTTTACGCCGTTACTACTGAACCGATCATCATGAAATTTTGCATACAAGTTCTCTGGTGTACGGAGAAGGACATAGGCTACCTTTTATCCCGGAAAAGTACTGTTCCCGATTGACGCGGGCGAAAGCTAGTAATAATATAAATGCGTAATTAAGTATGTCTGTCAGTCTGTTGCCTGTTTACGCTTCAAACACTGAACCGATTTTGATGAAATTTAGTATGGATACAGATGGAAGGACATAGAGTACCTTTCATCCTGGAAAAGGTAGTTTTTCCGAGAGATATACATTCTTGTCTTCACAAGCAACTGTCAGCAGAAGGGCAATTTACGTCGTAATGAAAATCAATTTACACTGGCGCAGTAGAAACAAAAAAAAATGAAATTTTAATACCAGCAGACTCTTTTATTTAAGTGCTACGTCGTAAGCGGGATGAATGAAGGTGGCTGTTTATTGTCATTTATCACATACATACAGAATTATGTAGTATGTGAGAAATTATATATCACTTCTTTATCCCTTACGTAGTAGACAGAGCCTAAAGCTATAAGACACAAAGTTCACGTTTAGCTTACTTCTATAGCTATTTTAATATTCAACACTGTTCTCATATTCACATAAAAAAGTATTGCATATTAAAGACACTATCAAAGCGTAGTGCACCTTGAATGTCAATAGTAAGATAATAAGGGGCCTGGAGTGTTATTTTAGAACAGGCGACTGCTCGAAATGATTTATATGAAAAAGGTAATTTTGTGAAGTCGCTCATTCAATAATAGTACCCCTAGGTGTCATAAGTTTGTCTGTAACTACAGCGTGTTGCAGTGAGGTGTAGTAGCGTGCGGTGCAAGCCTCCAGTCGCGGTGAAGCCTCAGGCGGTGTATTGGCAACGTTTTCCCTCGCGAGCGTGCGCAGTCAACGGCGGCACTTACCTCGCGGCATGGCCTGGCGCGAGCTGAACATAGAGTCGAAGTCACGGTCGCGCGCCCAGCCGTCGCGTCTGCAACACGTCATTATCATTCAACTGAGAAAAACTGTCGGACGCGTCCGTCAACCGCGGCTTGGCCGCGAATGTCGGCCAGATTCTGATCGGACGTCTGAACGCTCAAGGGCGACTTAAGGTCATGTCCACGTCTAACGACCGATAGTTTGCACATTATAGTATAAAATGTACTGCTAGGTATCAATAAGTCGCGTCTGTCAGCCGCGGCTGACGGACGCATCTGATACTTTGTTCTCAGGTTTACTCCTCATCATTGAAGGATTTCGCTTGGAGAAACAGTGTCTCCGCTATAACTTGCTTTTTTCATTTTATTGGATTAACTTCCATATTGATGTAATTAATGCTTGATTTCCGTTTATTGCCCACGGTACCACCGATTGAGCTATAGGCAAAAAAAATAAAGGTACTACCGTAGTACTACAAAACATTTTTTCCCGAAGCACTACCTCAATATTAATTAAAAACAAAAACCCTTATTCGAAAAATACTAAAGAAAATCTAGTAAAACAATAAAAAAATCATAAAGTTACTATAATTAAGATTTGTAGAAAAAGTACACAGATACTAATATTGCTAAGGGAAAATAAAACATTCAACACACTCTGTTTTATTTTATTTGTTAGTTACGTCAATTTTTGTCACTTACGTTTCCGAAACACTTCTTTTACTTTCCACATATCTATGTGTGCTGCATGTAAACAACAAAAACAATGGATAAAAAGGAAGTAACCAAACCATATGACTGTGGGCTGTCAAGTTTAATTTCTTCGAACATATACCACAGGACCATCAGTTCTGTTGATGATGAATTTTATACCACCGACATTCCCTTGACGGGGTGACTTAGCCCATCAAAATGAACAACTTTACCTATGGTACCAAAGGTAGTAACTCAAAAAGCATGACTTTTATATTTTTTGATATTGCCGCGGGCCGACCAAACGCTTATATGGAAAAGATGATATTTTTTCAAGTCCCCAGCATTGTTCCCATAGAGTTGTTAATTTAAAGCGAATGGTCGGTAGTAAATTTATATCACGTAGTATAGCACTCGTTTTGCACATGTACAAAAATACACCCGAGACGTCAGCAGTGGTCGAAGCCGGCGATGTCACTTGTGTGTAATGTCACAAATAGAAGGTAACACAAGGTATATTATTTTTAACAGGTATGTGAAAAACGTGTAAATTGACGATTTAGTTACAAGAAAAAAAAATTATACTTACAAAAGATGTCTTCTCGGTAAGTGAGGGCTGCATGCACAAAATTAACATTTTAGTCGGTAATAAAAAAGTATATTAAGTGTCATGCATAAAAATACGACACTTAAGCAGTGAAATATCCAAAATAATAAAAGCTATTAGGTAATGCAACATATTAAACTTCAAACAATGTCCGACACGACCAATTTTATATAATTTTGACAAGGCCATTTTGAATATTGTTGATTATTTCACAAATTTCTTTCTCATCTGAGCGTTCTTCTTCCGTACTGCATGTTAATTTGCATAAATTATTTCAAAATATATATTTATTTTTCTTTTTTATAATAAAATCATTCACAAATAAAACACTTCATCGAGGCAACGTTCCAAGAATACTTGCAGCGTTACCCCACTGAATAGCGATACTTATACGCTAAGCAAAATAGATGCCACGAGGGTCGCCAGTTGCCTCGACGAGACGGGTTGTAATATCTTGAGTCGATGTCACAATATTCACAGATCATTATCACAGATCAAATTGCAAGATACCCGATAGCGTCAACTTTGCCGATAACCATGCCCCACGCTCGTTTTGGTGCTCGTGGGTCGCGATCGGCACAAGTAGCTAAGTTAACGCGACCGTGTTATTAATATAAGCCACACTACAGTAATAAGCCGAGTACATACCTGTTGAAGAACGGTGACTGCAAGTTGTTGAACAAAGAGTGTGGGTGCTGGGGGAAGCCGGGACCTTCTTCGCCGTTGAGGCGGTTCGTCAGCGCGCGGACCTGCGGATTATAATGACATATTATAAATAACAGTTTTTATAATATCCAGCAATGAAACGACGATAATGCCAAACGAGCGATATAGTGAAAAGACATGATCCAATACCTAGTGTGTGAAATGCGTTTCGTAAATTTATTAGGAGTTGACTGTACAGCCGCACGACCTTGACGATAGACATATTCCCGGATTATTGCTGATTCATCATGAAACAAGGCGCTACGTGAGCGAGCGACATGAGAATTAAATTCGGAGGTTTCTTAAGAAAACTATTCTAATTACTTACGAAAAATATGTTATATGTATAGACTAGCTTTCGCCCGCGGCTCCGCCCGCGTCAATGTCCTCGGGAATAGTACTTTTTCCCGGGATAAAAGCCGGGTAGCCTATGTCCTTCTCCGCACTCCAGAGAACTTGTATGCAAAATTTCATGATGATCGGTTCAGTAGTTACGACGTGAAAGCGTAACAAACAAACAAACAAACAAACTCACTTTCGCATTTATAATATTAGTAAGGATTATGAAGAGTTACATTGATTTTATTCTTTAAATTGTACCAAAATTATCAAATATTGCGGCGAATATCTTTACTAGCTGCGTCCCCAGGATCATCAGTGTGCATGGTCGATTGACTGTGACACCTACTCGAAATGATGATGATCAGTGCTTATCATTGAAAATATTTCAAATAAGTCTGCTTGACAAATCTGACAGTTTTCTACTGACACATACGAAAATTAGAAGATATGAGATTAAATAGAGAGAGAAAGATGATTACGAACCCTGTGCAGCAGCGTAGAGAAAAGGTTCTCGGCGGTGAGCAGGTGGAATCCTTCGTCCTCTTCATCTTCTTCTCCCGAGCTCACGGATTCTGCGCGCGCCGCTCGCGTCGACCTGGCGACGCAAGTATGGCTTGTTAGTATACCACTATCTTTTTATACTGTGTTTTTAATGGGATTTTATATAGGATGGCAAACGAGCAAGCGAGTCACCTGATGGTAAGCGATCAGCGCTGCCCATGGACAACTGCAACACTAGGGTATGACTGGCGCGCTGCCAGCTTTCAAGAGTTGCGGGAAGGACATGGGGGAGGAAATGGGGGATGAGCCTCCGGCTCTCTCACTCACCAAACGAAGCATAGAAGCGGTAACGCTTCTACTCAAAACTTCGATTTTCTGTGAGTGTGTATGAATTTTGTCGGTAGCATGGCTCTACCACAACTAAAATTGTGTGCAATGCACATGCCACATTAACGTCGTTAACGCTATGGTTACGGTTGAGCTCAACGATGGATGATCTATGCGTCAACTCAAGAACGAGTGTTGCTAGGGAGGACTGGTCTGGCCTTTTTGACGCTACTATGATAATGTCTATTATCATTGATCGCTAAAATAATGTGTTCCAAAAAAACCATGTATGTAATAAAATTGCATATTTTACTTCAAATGAAAAATAAATAAAAGAAGTGCCTGTAAGGGATTTTTTTTCTAAATAAACGTTTTCGATGTTACATGAATATTTGGTAGACACCTTTTTCTACCATAGCTTGATTTTGCTACTATACTACCATAGTAGAAAAAGGTGTCTACCAAATAATTAATACTATTGTTTGCATTTTTTTTTATTTCCATAGTTCAAGCCAAAGGTTAAAAAGCAACTTGGAAACTCGGGCGTTTGTTCTTATCAGAATCATGATATGCAACGCAGAAATTTGAGTGAAAAATAATATAAAACAATATAATTGATTTACCTTAATCTGTGCATATGAGTATCATCTTCCTCTTCCGATTCGCCTCCGCTGACTAAGCTGCTGTAAAACACAATAAAATTTGTAAAATGATTATTTTAAAAAACAAATCCTCGAGGAAGGCCAATAAGCAGAGCATCAAATCCTGTGCTGGACAGATGCAGAGGAATTGTTGGCTAACCGTTACCATTATCATACACCATCACCTGATATGATGATGAGTCCTGGATCAAAAAATTATTGTACCCGGGGCAAGAATCTAAAAATGGCGTTTCTACGCCACGTGGAGGGAATGATGTACTACGCTCACAGCGTTAATACTCTAACGCCCCTGATTTGAGTAGTTTGCCGCACCCTCGAGTCCAACACTGCCCATATATATATTGTGATTTTACCGCTTCCTTAAACTGCCGCCCGGGGCTTGGGCCTCGGCTATATTGCACTGCATCGCCCTCTCCACCGCCCATAGTGGCAGTTAGTGGAACTAGCTACCACAGCCTGCCGTCAACAGGCCTACTGCTTATAACAGGCCTTAAGTTGGGCCAATTTTTTTTGTATGGGGTCGGCATCTATACGTTAGTATTATATAGTCTTTGATGTATCTTAAGCAGGGAACCATACAACTTGCTTCGGCATTACGTAGATAACATGATTAAGGTATGTTTAGTCGATGTCCCGTGTGATCCACGTCGGTGTCACCAATTATGGCGAAATAAATTAAAGTACGGAGACCGGTAAAATGATAGAATGGAATGGCTTCTTTAATTATTATAATACTAGCTTATATACTAAGGTAAATGTTCATACAGTAGTGGGGTAGTTTGCTGATTTAGAAATACATGTTCTGGTGTACGTGCAATAATTATTAATATTATTTACTTCCTACAGACAGCACCAGAGGCGGCTTTACCTATAGTGCAGCGCACACGGGCGCCGGGTCTAAGGGGGCGCCCTTTAATGCGACACCTCCAAAGATGCGTCACTCGCGGCACGTGTACGTGAAATCAGCTTTAAAACAGATATATTATATTGGCGTAGTGTCACGTCGCTACCAAAGGCGCGTGCCGGCACCTGTTTTAATTCGTTTGAAATACGCCGAATTGTGGAAAATATAACTGTGAGTATTCCATTTTGACCCTGCTCCTGCGCCAGAGTATTGGTTGCACACCGACGCCACAAGAGCTACAGCCGCCTCTGACAGTTTTTTTTTCCATATTTGTTTTATGGCATTTGGCTTTCTATGCCTTTTAGACCTTCATATTTTTCTATATGTTATCAACGAAATGGTGGTGTAATTCATTTCATTGATTAAATGGATCCCCTGGCGACAATTCCCACGAATCCACTGGTTTGATCACAGACGCAGTTGCAGTAAGGCGAGCGACCACCAGCCCGCTATGTAAATCTCACTACAGCCGCACCATGACACTTTATCTTAGTTATTCCACATATTGTTCATAAACATGGGTTTTTATAACACCAAATTACACCGATTTCACATTATAAAGTCCACTAGAAGCAATTTGCAAAACAATCTAAAACAAAAACCGTGCAGTCCGCCGAAATTCCCGCCAAGAACTCCGCCTCTGACAGGCACGTCACGTTCGTATTCCTAAGCCGCAATAGTTGGCGTTACCTGATCCTGCGCGGTTTGTGCGGGCGCGGCCGGGCAGCCTCGGGCTCCAGCGAGCGCTGGCGCGGCGTCACGTAGCCCTTGCCCTCCACCGCGATGGGGATGATGAACTCGCGCGCTGACTTCTTGATGGGCTCGCCCGGGCTCGAGCACGCCTCCGACACGTTGGACTCCGTCGATACAAGCCGCCTATAAGTTTGTACAACGTGAAGTTGTTTGAATATGTTTACGACGAGTACGAACGGCGTAAACTGCGTTTTTTCTAAGGCCCAACACAGACGACAGACGGTGGCGGACAAAAAGTCTGCGGGCGCGCTTTATTAATATTGGAATAAGGTTGCACTTTATACATATGATGATGAAATATTGCGCAGACAAAGTGCAACGTTATTCCAATACTAATAACAGCGCGCCCGCAGCCTTTTTGTCCGCCACTGTCTGTCGTTTGAGTTGGGTCTAATTCTCATTCATCCGAACGATATACCGAATCACTCATCATCTCTCAATCATTCACTCATTTGGCAACCAAATCGAACGAGTATAGCACGCAATGCGTTGAAGAGAGTTAATGTTTTCAATATTTATATTCGAGTTACGTAGAATTTTTCGTGTGTAAATAAAACGACTGCCTTCAATGTAGTACAGCCGGGATTAAAGGCTTAACGTGCCTTCCGAAGCACGGAGGAGCTCGAGATATTTTTATGCCACTTGCAGTCACCCATCCCAAGACTGCGCCCGGGTTTGCTGATGGTATATTTGACAACACAAACAGTAAAGTTTACCTAATAGGCGTTTGTTCAGCCCTGGCCGCGGGCTTGGGTGCGGGCGGGGGTGGCGCGGCCGCAGCGGCCCCGGGCGGGGACTCCGACACGTGGATCGGGATGATGCGTTCCACTGACACGCCCCTGTACAACAGAATAATTAAACAATTGTACACAACAAAGTATGTAGGAAAAATATGCTCGATGTAAATTTATCATCGACAAGGCTTTGAAGGGGCTACTCAGCCCGTCAATATAAACAACTGTTGATATGGGACCACTGCTGATAAAGGTTATAATAATAGCTTGTTTTGAAATGATGCGTCGCTTCCGCTGCCATCCCATCCCAATCCAGTGTAGCGCGGCCCTTAGTATCCTACGACACAAGTTCACAACTTACTGTGGGGCTAGCTCAATTTGTGTGTTGTCCCTATATATAAGGTCCATTAAAATTAAGCGCAAATATTTTAAGGGCTAGGTCCCATAGGTCAAAGAAATGCTTTAGTAACAAATTTTAAGAAATCGCCACCCTAGTTTATTTTTATTTTTTTCATACAAAATATTTTTTTTTTGCGTTTGCCGATTTTTTATTTTGCCTCTAAAGCATTTTTCTAGCTTATGGGAGTCAGCCTTTAAAATATTTGCGTTTAATTTAAATTGATACATTGTTCTTATATATACAAGAACAACTTTATATACTTAATGTTTTAACTCAATGTATTGTATATATACTGTTGGTGTGCCTTTTCCTAATAAATAAATAAATGTATGTTACCTCGGGCGGTGGTCCTCGATGCGGTGCTGCGCCTCGGTGCGGAAGACGCGCGGCGCGGAGGCGGGCGCGGGCGCGGCGGGCGGCGTGTGCGGCGGCGACAGCGGCGACAGCAGCGACGCCACGCCCGCCGACGACGAGCGCCCGTACGGCACCGGCGGCTTGCCTGACACACATTTGCAACTCAGGTGACTCTTCGTCACCTGCTGGCCTATTTGCTAACTCACTCTACAACGTGATTGATATTACGGTACTACACGGTGAAATTTTGATCATTCTGGACCCTACAAGGGATGATTCAGCCCGTTGATAACAGTTTTTCTTTTGGGAGGTCGAAATTTTTTGTATGGTTTTTTTTTTTTTTTGAGTTCCCAGCTTTAGTCCCATAAAAAAAGTTGTTCATATCGATGGGCTGAATCACGCCTTTAAAGGTCCAGAACGATCAAAATTTCTCCGTGTATATCTTAAATAAAAATATTCTGTCGTACGAAAGCCGCATTGTACTTTGAAGTGACTATCAAATCGCTACTCGTTAAGTATGACAAGGTGTAAAACATTTTCGATCGTCACTTTAAAATACATTGTGGCTTTGGTATGATTGGATACTTCTGTTTAAGATATATAAACCGTAAAAATGGACGTTAAAGTTACCTTTAAAACATTGTACAAAGTAATTGTTAAAAATTAGCGAGTAGGCCTGCTAGTATGGCCATGTTATGAGAAGAAATGCCGAACATCTGGCAAAGAATATGAGAGTATGACAGAAGAAATGGAAGTTAACATGCAGAGCCGACCTAAATATGATAAAGGCAAGGAAGATGATGACATATAAAACGTAATAGAACATCTATTACGTTTTATATGTCATCATCTTCCGCCATCGACGATGTGCGTTTCGAAGGCCAAAATAGCCTTGAAAACGCACACCATTGGAAGTTAGCGAGTAGCCTTGCTGGTCAGAGACGATATGGGCTGGACGCCGTATGAGATGCGTAGATAACAGATAAGACTAAGCAACTTCCTGTCTGGCGTCCAAGAATGGGGCATAGAAACCCGGGAAAACTGAGGGCGCGCTGGGAGGATGACGTCTTAAAGGTGGCTGGCAAGTTATGTAGAAGATACGCACAAGACGAAATAGACGGAACTGGGGCCTTTGTCCAAAAATGACTTAGGCTGACTATGATGATGATTACCAGGGTCGAAACGCTGGGTGTGTATTTACCTAATCTTCAAGGAAGCAGTAAAACACTAATGATACCTACGACGCGAGTGCCAGCGCGCTTTTCGGCGGTAGTAATGGTACATAAAGTCTTGCAATCAATCACTCTTAGTTTAGGTAAATATCCCACGCATTCCGACCACTGCCCAGCAATGGCGAATATTACTTTCAATACTTTAATATTTACATACAATTTGAATTTCGCATGGTATCTTCGGCAATTTACATTAAAGAATATAAAAGTGATTAAATATAAGCTTTCCAACATACCGGCCCGAATATATGTAGATATGATGTCTCTAGCACGTTTGCGCCCTTCTTCGCCTGCCTTCTCCTCCGCCAATTTTGCCATTGAGTTCTGAAGACTTCTGCAAGATAAGTTAAAACGAAAATGAATAATTTAAAGGAAGAACACTTCTTTTTCGACTTTGATTTCGTACATTCCCATATTTAAGATTCCCTTATATTTATTGTGCTTTATCCCGACAGAGGACATAAAAATCCCACAAGGTTCAAAACCAATAAAAATGTATACCTACGAGACCTGGTTAAAAGTTAAGATATGTTAATCCTTATAACATACTTACTCATGTATTTATATCTTACGAGGTAAACAGAACTTAAAATTAAAACCCAAACACCATGTCTAGCGTGACGGTGGGCGTATAGGTACAAATCGGAACCAACATAGTCATGGCTTTCTAGCAGCCTATAGACATGTCACACAAAAAACGAAGACTTACGCTTAACCGGTTTTATTTGAATACTAGCTATTGCCCGCGACTCAGTCCGCGTTAATGTCGATTCCTCGAGTACCCCGGGCCTCAAACTACCTTCATACCAAATTTTATGCAAATTGGTTCAATGGTTGAAGCGTGAAAAGGTGACCGACAGAGTTCCTTCCGCATTTATAGTTGAAGCGTGAAAAGGTGACAGATAGAAAGAGTTCCTTTCGCATTAATAGTTGAAGCGTGAAAAGGTGACAGAGTTCCTTCCGCATGTATAGTTGAAGCGTGAAAAGGTGACAGACAGAGAGAGTTCCTTTCGCATTTATAGTTGAAGCGTGAAAAGGTGACATACAGACAGAGTTCCTTCCGCATTTATAGTTGAAGCGTGAAAAGGGGACAGACAGGAGTTCATTTCGCATTTATAGTTGAAGCGTGAAAAAGTGACAGACAGGCTGAGTTCCTTCCGTATTTATAGTTGAAGCGTGAAAAGGTGACAGCTGTCAGTCAGTGTACAGACAGAGTAACTTTCGCATTTATGATATTACTCGTAGTATAGTAAGTATAAATGCAGATGTTAATCCATTTTATGTGAGAGATCAAAATCTCTTTATAAATGCTAAATGCTAGTGTGAATAAACAGTAGATTGCCAGTGTGAGTACCTCCTCGCATCCTGCAGCAGCGCCGAGGCGTCCATGGGCGCGGAGCTGTGCGAGGGCTCGCTCTCTGTTTTCTTCACGCCGCCGCGGGGCGCCGCTGACTCCTCCGATGGTTTGCTCTGTAACATTATCAATATTCAGTTATTGATGCAAATATCTTCACCAATTTAATTTGTGTATGTTTGTTGTAATGGATATCAGTAGTATCTGCCTACCCCTATGAGAAACAGGCGTGATATGTATGTTTGAATCTTACAACCTAATTTACAATTACCCTCAACTGATGAAGCTGAAAAGCTAAAACAAAAGCTGCATATATAAGTCAAATAATTTTTGGATTCATTGAGTTGATATATTTATGAAGAACTTCTAATTTGTTTTTTTTTTAATTCTAATTTGTTAGTTTCATACAAACTAGAGTGGCAACTATACACAGAGGGCGTTACGTGCTACATTTGACAGATATTTATTGTAGATAATAATAGAAAAGCAGCGATTATTGAACTTCTCAACATTTTTATCATTTAAATAAATGTGTTGTACCTTGTAGCATTGCTTAGCGCATGCCGCCGGAAGAGTTCTATTCGTGTTGGATCACAATAATCTATGGTCTAATTTTTTTTTACATATTATGTTATAAACAAATGTTTGTGACCGATAGAAGGTTGCTTACCGGCGAGGGTTCGATGCCTATTTGTTGCAGCCGCACGGAGCCGCTGTCGCTAGTCTTGCTGGGTAGCTCGCGGTCCTCGCTTTGTGCTTTGGGCTTGGCGATCTTTGATAATACTGAAAATTTATTTCAACGTTAGTTTTCATTTGATATTTTCTTTATTTAAGAGCATGTAAAAATGACACATTTAGTGTCATTTTTACATGCTCGTCTGGGATAAAAAAGAGTAGCAGTAATGTATCAGCTGCTTCTCTTCCCGCGCAGACCGTAATAGTCACCCGAGGATTTGGGCGAAGATCTAAGGAATCAAGTCAATAGGTGTGGTGGCTAGCAACCCATCACTATTTTGATTCCGTTTTTAACTGTTTTCAGCTTTTGGGTTTTAGGGCTTTAGGCTCAATTTACCCTGGAAGGAACAAGGTGATAGGACAGAACGCTACTCAGCGCTAGTTGAAACGGGTATATTCCATTCCAAAATCGATCAGGATTTAATTTCTAAACCGAAATGGGCGAACCTTTCTTTTGGTTTGATATTTCTAGACTTATTTATATACTACAGACTACAGGGATAGACTATATACCAACAAATTTATCAGCTGTCTTCAACATGCGTAATAAGCATTTTCAACTGACGTAAAAACGGTGCAGGTTTGCACATAAACACATATTTTTCTTTTCTTTTTTATGCATGACCAGTCTTATGAGTACGCATCCGAGGTCATCCAGGTCGCCGGTGTACATTTGTTGGGGTCCATGGTCTGGTATGGTTTGGCCAACCAAAGCTCGGAGCAGAAAAGAGCGGAAAGCAGAGAGGGAGGCCTTTGCCCAGCAGTGGGATTTAAAGGGTAAGTAAGTAATAAATAAATGTATGACCACGCATAACTTTTTACAGAGTAGTCCAATTTTGATAATTTGTAATTTTAAATTTGTTAATTTATATATATAAAATAAAAAAGATAAAAAGACATAATGATTCTTCTTTTGCAATATGAACTTGAACGTAGAGTCTGGCCATCGAAACGTGATACTGAGATTTTGTTTTTAAATTTTAAAAATGTAGATATGGTAATACCTTATGAACTAGGAATAAACAATCTTGATAATATAATTAATTGATTTAATTCTTGCACACTAAGACAATGCAAGTACTATATCATACGCATACACAATACTCAACAAAAAAGAAACAACAGTTCTGATTGTATAGTACCCATCGTTTCTTTTTAAATAAAAATTAAAAATAATTCTCTAAATTAAGAACTAAACATAGTTTAGGTATCATATTCAAAATCAGATTCCCAAAATTCGAATGGCTCCTCAGAAACACTGCTCGAATCACTATCATTGATTACATTTATTATAAATGGCTCTAATGTTGTGACGATTCTATATCGTTCTATATATTTCTGTTCCACTAGTTAGAGACCACTAGAGAGCTAGACTATTTTCCTCTAGTTGTTGTAAAGTTTTACAGCATTTATGTTATTTAAGCTGCTATCATCGTTATAGGCTTTGTCTCTCATTCTCTCTGAAATTAAAACACACGCAAAACATACAAATATATATTTTCCAATACCCTTGGAACATAACCTCTATAAGTAGGAGTGGTTACTCTTTTGCCAATAATAAAAGCACAATTTAACAAATAATATTTCGAGTCCAACGAAATATGTCTTCTAACCATGGAAATTACAAACTATTCACCAAATATGTATCAAAATCGTTTGAGTGCACTAACCTGTAGCGGAAATGATTTCATGGAAATATTGTTTTATCTCGCGAAGAATAGAGGCTCGTTCTTCTTGTTTCGCTTTTTATTTACACACCATTGTATAAATTAACTTCCTCGCTGAACTTTTGATAGGTTACGACATATTAACACAAAATATCCGTTTATTATTTTGAAAATTGACACAGCGTGACAGCCAACGTACTACGGTTTGACAAGTGCTGCGTATTGCCATATAAAGAGTTCTGTTTCAAGGTCAATATCACGTTTCGATGGCCAGACTCTATTTACTTTTCCTGTAGCTTTGTGGTCGGTTTTGAATATAATAAAGTTACAAACCTGGTTTCGTTACTGTGCGTTTGGGCTCTGGAGGACTGGTGAGAGACGCTCGTCGTTCAAACTGATCCTTGAAATTACCCACGTTGCCGCCTACGAAAGAAACAAGAGTTTGTATATAACTGTAGCATTTCTAAACATTCAATGCCAGTATAATAGGTCCTGCATATATTTGTTGAATGAAGCATAACAAAGATAACAGACAGACCTTAACTTTGCCAGCGCCAGTCACATACCAAATAAAAAATGTAATACGTGTGTTCAAGGTAGTAAATATATTGTAACTAAGTTGTAAAATCAAATATGACAATTAATAATTTTCATATATTAAACAAACGTTTTGATTTTGAACCGCGCGACCAGCACCCGTAACATTGCACCCGCGAAGCAGTTTTTTATCGCGCGGTAAACTGTCCCTATCTAGCTCTATAATATTACTATATCGTCACCACAATAATTGAACGTATTCATATCTGAACGCATTCATATCGATTAAAACAAACTGTCACTTCACCTAACATTCTCGTTCTAACAACATCGCAAAAACGTCGAATTGTGGTTTTATGGGAATTATTATATTGCGTGTTCGGCAAGCCGTTTCGTCATCAGCAGCCCACTGGCAGGATCATCCAAGAAATGGTTTTAACAATTGCGACAAAATTATAAATCGGTATAGCGGGGTTCCGGGTAGGAGACCCGGAAAATAACGCTTTTCGTATAAATCTCAGTTTTCAAGATACTAGTCTTATCAAATGTAATTTTACACCTCAAGCTACACTAGCGCCTCTAGCGGAAATTTTACACGCGATAGCCTTCATACACCTAAACGCATCTTGCTGCCATTACGAAAAACAAGATGGCGATAGTCAATAAACCTTTCCGCGCTACGGCCCCCGTACTGGGTCAGCTATTATTCTACAACATCAGCATCGGATAGTTTCATCACAATGATTGTAATATCGTGAGAATACTGTACCTGGTATAGAGAGTTTCTTCGGTTTGGTGACAGGCGCCGGCGCGGGAGGCGAGGCGGGGGCGGGCGCTGCGGCCGGGGGGGAGGCGGGCTGGGCCAGCGACAGCGACGTCAGTTTGTCGGCCGCTGACGACACTGAGTTTGGCTTACATTCTTCCACCTATAGATAAAAAAGTCATTTATTTTCTTAAGTGTTTTATTTTACATTCACAATGCCATTTTGATATACTATTATTAAGTTATTAAAAAATAAAATATGGTAAAATAAAATCATGCGGACGGGGTTTGAACCAGCGACCTAGGTCTGCCAACTGAGCTACCGCATGATTCAACTTCGGCGCCGAAATTTCACTTCAATAAAATCTATAAAAAACTTACACACATTTAAAGGTACAAATGCGACATATTCCCTAAATGATTATTTACACAAATACATTTTTTTTTAATGTTACACACACATGTCTTCATCGAAATATTAGAATCTGGCCAAACGCAAGTCACACACATTAAGGGTTCAGAACAACATTTAATTACAAAAACCACGCTTATTTTATGTGGACTCAGATGTACAAAACGAATGAAATCTCTTCTGTGCGACCTCTCTTGTCAAGTTAACCCACTTTTTACTTAAATATCTATGGTTTGACGTGTCATTAAAAAAATGAGTAGCAATTTGACAGAATCGGGAAATAACACCTATAAGACATGTTTCTTGTATAGGTCCCATACAAGAAACTTGTTTTTTCGGTGTTTTTGTTTTAATGTTTAATTTTATGTTTATTATTTGTTGTCAAAGCGACAAAAGAAATACAACTTCTGTGACAATGTCAAGTCTCTACCTATTACGGTTTAATAGATACAGCCCTGTGACAGGCGGACATCGTAATCTTAGTAATAGGGTCCTATTTTTATCCTTTTGAATACAAAATCCCAATAAAATAATAATTTTAAGAATCATATGACTGGTTGACTAGGACAGATCCCTTCATGGGATAAGTCCGCCATTGTATGCTTACTTTTTCGTTTATGTTTCATGTACTGTTTTTTTTTTATTTTCGTACAATTAAGATGAAGATATTACAAACAATCAAACAAAAAGCTCACTTTTGTGTCCTCCAATTTGTCAGGCGACGTTTTCTCTTCCACAGACTTGGCGGGCACTTTTTTCTTGGTAGTCACGCGAAGCTTGGCCGGCTTGTCCTTCACCCCCTCCTCCGGGGACGGCGCGGGCGCGGGCGCGGGCTCTTTGACGATGTCCCGCGTGAGGTCTTTGACGAGCTCGGCAGGCGCGGGCTGGATGGTTATCGTCGCTGATGATTTCAGTGTCGGCTGTTGGGCCTGAAACAATAGTATTATTAGGTTGACTATTCTAAATCACTGTTATGAACCTCTTTGCATTAGTAACGCGCTTTATCAAAGTAACAATGACTAGATTATTTTCTCAGTACTATTAAACTATCGTTTTAAAATTCTGACGCCTGAATAGTCAGTATTTTACACTAAGAACGTTACAAATCTCATCCTGTTAGGCTTAACGCAGACGATGGACAGTGGCGGACAAAAAGTCCGCGGCGCGCTCTTTTTAATATTGGAATACGGTTGCACTTTATACGCTTAATCCGCCAAGCGACATGAAATATTGCGCGGAAATTTAGAAAAATTCTTTCTTAGTGCTCATTTACATCATGAAAGGAACCCCAGTACCAAATTACAAGTTTCTAGGTACAGTAGTTTCGGCTGTGCGTTGATATATAAGTCAGTAAGTCAGGTTTGCCTTTTATGTATATAGAATAAAAGTAAATAAAATTGCAATTTATAAACGGTGTATCTAAATATATTTTTTTGCAATAAAGTAGATCACTAATTTCCTTATAATATATGATCTCATCGACTAACAATTGAATCCATCAATTGGCTATATATGGTTAATTCCATAAACCACCTGTCTAAATATATATATAAACGCGTACATATAGTAATGTCAACATGAGTAGTAAACAAGGTGATTGGCATGCGACCAAACGAGGTGACACGATGCAGTTACGACGGTCTACGGAATTCAGCACGGTATTTCCAACGTCTTTACTTAGTATTCGTAACCAATGCATTTGGTGCCTAACGCAAATTATGTACACATTTTATATTCTCTTAAATACGTCATTTGTACTGAAAAGATCATTCAATAATTTGAAACTTTAAAATAATCCTTATCCTTACTAATATTATAAATGCGAAAGTGAGTTTGTTTGTTTGTTACGCTTTCACGCCGTAACTACTGAACTGATCATCATGAAATTTTGCATACAAGTTCTATGGAGTGCGGAGAAGGACATAGGTTACCTTTTATCTCGGGAAAAGTACTATTCCCGAGGGATCGACATTGACGCGGGCGGAGTCGCGGGCGAAAGCAAGTTGAATATAAATTTATCATAATCATTATTTTAAGAACTATGTTCGTAGTATTTTCCATCTTTTCTTATCCTCTGCATCCTGACCTCTCTATACGCCACGACTTTGACCATCTCTATATCATTTGTAGATGGCCGAATGTAAATTTAGTCAACACAAACTAGAATCACCAACTCAATATGAACAACTTTACTAGAGATACCAATACCGATATATTTTTAACGGACTACCTGATGGCAGCCGGGACCAACGGCTTAACGTGCCTTCCGAAGCACAGAATCATCTTTATTATCAGACAATCAGTTGATTTAAGCCTGCATGTCCTAACCAAACTGGAAACTACTTAACAAAGTATGCCTTCCATGGGAATCGAACCCACAACCCTGGGTCTACAGGCAAACTTAACCACTGGACCACGGAGGTAGTTGTATGCATTTTGTCATGGTAAGTAGTTACTTAAGTATATCCTAATATGATAAAAGTTATTCACCACATTGATCTTTCTCGCTTGCTTGACTCAAAAGTATCGACAGACAACATACCGCTTCCGTGGGTGTGTGCTGGTCTTCAGGCCCTGGTTCGGCACCCGCCTCCTCGGGCAGTGCCGGCGGTGGAGCGATACTCGCGGTACTGAAAACATGGGGCGACATTCATATCGGTAGTACAGCTTCTATGACAGCTACTGAGGTGACATTCATTGCAGTACTGTGCATGAAAATGTAACCACTACCACTAACCAGTAATGACAATATGATAAGAAGAAGAAACTGATGATGTAAATGGAATGAGCGGCGAGTCAGCAGATTGCACAATAGAACAGTCGGCCCGGCAAATACCATTAAAAATAAAGTACTAGTATTTTCGTCAGTGGTTCTGGAGCTTCCCAAGGAAGTAGGCGCCAGACAGGCAACCGGCAGTAAAACATTTCCAAATCAGAGTATAGCAATTACAAAAAAACCGGCCAAGTGCGAATCGGACTCGAGCACGTAGGGTTCCGTAACGATATCTATAAAAACGGCAAAAAAACATGTCTGTTGTATGGGAGCCCCCTTTAATATTATTTTTTTTAACTATTTATTTTTACAGACATATACACCGTGTATCTTTGCATCCTTGCCATATTTACTGAGGTAACTCTATTACTGATTCTGAACACAAATCGTTAAGAAAATCATGACCTAAAATTTTGCGTTTTAATTTTTTGTAATTTATTTTATCGACAATCTGTAATGCACACCACTAATTATCGTAACACTTGCTTATCACTATTCCGTCGGCGTCGGCAAGAACAAAGTACAAAGTCGCGCCGCGTACGCGCTGCCGGGAAACTACCCCCGCCGCAGTTGTAATCGTAACCGCTGACCGTAACGGACGTGCGTGTCGCTTCTTGTCGTCTCGCGAAAAGTAGTGAGTGTCACGTAAAAATGACTGACGCGTATTCCAATAACGAATTAGTGGAAATGGTTCGCTTGTACGCAATAAGTGGTGACAGCTTGCGACGAGCAGTAGAAATGTTTGTGGAAATGTTTCCCAATCGACCAAGACCGTCCCGTCAGATGATGCTTAGTGCCACGCAAAGACTACGAGACCATCGCCAGTTTGACGTCCCAATCCATGCTCAAGCTCGAGGCAGCGTAGGACTCTCAGTCGAATTGCAAGAGTCAATTCTCGAGTACTTCGAAAGAGAGCCCCGCGCCAGCACCCGCGAAGCAGGCCGATATTTTGGTGTGGGTCACATGACAGTGTGGAGACTTTTGCACAGGGAACAACTGCATCCTTTTCACTTTCGAAAGGTCCAAGATTTGCTCCCTCAGGATAACGCTGCACGGATTGAATTTTGTCGCTGGCTGCTGAGGCATCAACATGTCAACATCTTGTGGACTGACGAATCGTTATTTACGAGAGTTGGAATTTTTAATATCCATAACGAGCACTGGTGGACTCATCGTGATCAGAACCCCAGAAAAACTAAACGACACTCGTTTCAACATCGTTTTAGTCTGAACGTGTGGGCTGGCATAATTGACGGGTATTTGCTCGGCCCTTACTTCATCGACGGCTATCTCACCAGTTTAACGTATTTGGAGTTGCTGCAACACGTCATAGACGAAATGCTTGATGATATACCCCTCAACTTACACCAAAATCTGTATTACCAACATGATGGTGCTCCTCCGCATTATGGACGCCAAGTTCGTGACTACTTAAACGTTACATTTGGTGAACAGTGGATTGGGCGTGGAGGCCCAGTAGCATGGCCAGCTCGGTCCCCGGACCTAACCCCGTTGGACTTTTATTTATGGAGTGATGTAAAACGTTTGGTGTACGAAGAGGAGATAGACAGTGTAGAAGTGTTACGTGAGAGGATTATTTTGGCATTCGAAACGGTGAAACAAGACGCTTATGTGTTGCGAAAACTCAAGCGAAATTCGCTGCGCCGTGCTAGACTGTGCCGTCATGAGAATGGTGGACATTTTGAACACTTGCTACGCAAAACGTAAATTTGTAAGTAGATTTTGTAAATAAACTTTAAAAATGCCTCAATCAATTGTAAATAAAATGATTTCAGCTTTTTAACTACGCCAAAAATTACTAATTTATTCATAATAAAAATATCAACAGTTTCTTTAACTTTTCAAATCTTCAAAGCAATGTAAAATGAAAGATAATAATAATAATTAGGCATTTTTGTCGGTCCTAAGCCCGTAAAGTAGGAAGGAAAATCTGAAATCAAAATTATTAATTGGCACGCTCAGCCACGCCCATTCGGTTTATTCCTATTGCGCCTGTTGAATGCACTCTAAAAAACTGGTTTACTCCCATGTGTACCGTAAATACAATTTTACTGATAACTTGGTGTGCTTTATTTAGGGGATTCACTTATTTATCGAAAATAATAGGTAATGCTTCGTACTATTAGTTCTGTGAATATGGCAAGAGTGCAAAGATACACGGTGTATAACTAAATATTGTCTGAATATTTCGAGCGTTGCCGTTATCAATATCGAGCAAAAACAAGCAAAAAAAATTACGTTTGTTGCATGGGAGCCCCATAAATATGGTGACAGACGTACAGACAGACGGACAACGGAGCGACATTAATAGTGTCGCGTTTTTACCCTTTGGGTATGGAACCCTAAAAATGCTTTTTTAATAGCGGACTTCGGGCTTTAACACAGGTGTGTTGAAGCCCGCCACTTAGGTAAGCGGATGAGAAAACGTTCCAATGAGAAAAAGACTTTGATCTCTATTATTTGTTCTTAGTTAATACCTGGCCACTCTCTCCTTCTTCCTCTGCAGGCCGCTGGCCGACATGGCGATCTCCAGTTTGCGCTTGTTGTCGCCGGCCGACACGATGGTCCGTGTTGGAGATGGCTTGATGGCATCTTCACCGCCCTCTGTACGTAAAAATCAACGTCTCATTATACAGCGTGATTTTGAGCTTTATTGAAATCTGGGAATCAGAATCCATGATGGAATACAGAATTGTAAGAAAAAAAGGTAAAAAACAAAAAAATAAATTTAACCTTTCATAGAAATTCGTCCAGCTGATCGGCGACTTTGTATGGGAAACCTAATTTTCTTTTGCGTTTTTTACCTTTTTTTCTTCTCGTTCTGTGTTCCATTAGGGATTCTAATTCCCAGATTTCAATATAGCTAGGGGGTTCAAAATCACGTTGTACTTGTATAGGTTAGAAATTACAAAAACCGGCTAAGTGCGAGTCGGACTCGCGCTCGAAGGGTTTCGTACCGATATCTATAATAAGTTCAAAACAGCTTTATACTTCCACGCGTTCCTGAGAAAAAGGTTCTTGACAAACAGATCCTATAAGGGTTCCGTTTTTTCCTTTTGAGGTACGGAGCCCTAAAAATGTTGTGTGCTTTCTTACCCGCAACGAGTTCTAAGATTCTCTTCTCGGCAGAGTTGCTGGGCTCGACCGCCATCGACGTGGTGGTGCTCGTGAGATCCGTACCGCTTTCCTCCGGACCTCCCAGCTCGGCCTGACCAAAGAACAACATTTGTCAAACATTTCATTTTTGACCTTTTTTTAGGTATCGCAAAATTTGGTAACTGAGTTATTAAGCATCTTTTTAAAATTAATTTCATATATTCACACACAAATGGTTCACACAACAGTTCAGCAATGAGATGTTCTCAATCGTCCGATCATCTCATGACAACATTTCATTGCACTGTCATCCGATTTACACGTTTGTGAGGGAGTCGAAATGATAGGTGTGCCAATTAAAAGTGGTGTTACACCACTACGTGGTATAGCGTGCATGTATATGCACTCGGAATAGTTAGTTAAATTGAGATAGCAATTATACTCGACCTATGACTATAATTTAGAGCGCAGAGAGCATCTGCCACAGAATAACTACTAGTAATTACGTACAAAACTCTGTAAAGGTGTTCAAAGAAATATCAACCCAATGTAGTTAGCAATACTGTGTAATTTAGCTTGCATTAGAACGCAGCACCTCTTCGTAGCCGTGTGGTATCCGGCAGAGTAGAATAGGACCACTCCAAGTCTTTCCGTGGATGTCGTAGAAGGCGACTTAGGAAATACAAGCTAAACAAAGCTTATAAACATCTAAGACACCTCTCCAACCCGTCTGGCCAGCGTGGAGGTGTAGGCCAAGTCCTCTGGCTGCTCTGGCCAAGTATGGCCCTAGTAGTACAGAGAGGGTCGTGCTCCTGTAGTGGAGACTAAAAAGGACCTGATGATGATGATGACCTTTTCGTTTAGCTACCTACAGAATCCATTACAGGCCAATTTGATTATTATATCTCTAAACAAACGATTCCTAATTCGATGAAGTCGGTGAACACGCGATCAAACGCACGTCGTTCCTACCGTACTTTACCGCTTCGAAGTGGTCGCCGCGCGTATATTGATACCAACCCGGGAAGTGAGACATCCATATACCGTTTGTACCAACCTCAGCCGGCACCACCACCGAGTTGGAGTTGGAGGGCGCGGCGGGCGCCAGCGACAGCAGCAAGTCCAGCCGCACCGGCGTCTCCGCCGCTAGCGCCTCCGCCATTTCCAAACACGACGTCTCGCACCCTGTGTTTACCCATCTGAACAGGAAAACAATTTATTAAATGACGGTTCTCTGAAATGTTCAACATCGGTTGCCCTGGCAAGCAAACCCTAGGCCAAGACAACTATTGCACTGCGCCCTCTCCGCCGGCCATAGTGGCAGTTAGTGGAACTAACTACCACAGCCTGCCGTCAACCGTCCTGCTGCTTTAACAATATTTTTGTATAAGGTTGGCAATCTATACGTTAGTATTATACAGGGTGAAATTGAATTCATTAGCAAACGTTTAAGGACTGACTCAGACCACGACTCTGAATAACTTTCATTATGGGACCAACTTCGACATCGTAAAAAAATAACTGCTCTTTCATACAAAAGTGGAATATATAGTTGGTCCCATAATGAAAGTTGTTCAGAATCATGGTCCGAGTCACTCCTTAAACGTTTACTAATGAATTCAATTTCACCCTGTATAATACTAACGTATAGATTGCCAACCTCATACAAAAATATTGTTAAAGCAGCAGGACGGTTGACGGCAGGCTGTGGTAGTTAGTTCCACTAACTGCCACTATGGGCGGCGGAGAGGGCGCTGTGCAATAGTTACAGACTTTTCTACCCGTAATGGCGTTAGCCTAAACTTGTAAAACCAAGTAAAACTGAAATATATTGTTTTAATATAAGCCAAAAATATATTTTATTCATCTGAAATAGGATATTACTGATTTTATTTTCTCATAATATGGTGGGTACATAGTTGTGAATAAACCTATGGCGCTATCTATGTGATGAGCCTGACATAAATCGTACGCAATAGGTGTTGGGACCACATGCCCTAGGAAACATTTTTCATTTCCATAGGTATAACTATATAACTATGGCAAACACAAATATAATAGAAATTAAAAATGTTTCCTGCTATTATTGACGGGAGCATTTCTGACCATTTGCAAACTAATGCCTTTGCCTGACAATTAGCTAATCTTACATTTTTTGCCTTAATACTTGTAATCAAAGATAGTGTAACAAAGATAAAATTTTTTAAGCCCGAACGATTGGCAAATTTAACATTATGTTAAAATACTAATAAAGCTCCGTGGCGCAGTGGTTATCGCACCAGCCTGCGACACGAGAGTGCCCGGATGATCCCAGTGACCTGGGTCTTGGATGTTTATCTATATAAGTATCTATTATGAAATATAGTATCGTTGAGTTAGTATCCTACGATACAAGTTCACAACTTACTGTGGAGCTAGCTTAATTTGCGTGATATGTCCCAATATTTATTTATCAATAAAAATGTGTTATTGAAACGCTAACATTACCTGAAATAAATTATCATTATAATCAAAATTTGGCACGTCACGCCCAAATATCTAACGAAAACAAGACGTTGATATCTCCGACGAATAATGAAATGCAATGTCCGATTTGATTAGCGATGTGAAGCGCATTAAAATAGATCTTCACTTATTGTGTTACGAACAATGCTAACATTTTGTAGCAATTAAAATGATATAAAATGATTATTCATGTACACTGCACGCATATGTTCCAGTGAAACTTTTACTATGTTTAATAAGGCATTATTGTTTAACGAAATACATACTATTAAAACGTTGATGTGTTATGCTCGACGAGTAAGAGAGCGTGAATAAACGTAAAATTTACGTTTTTCATCATTCTTTAATATATCATATATTAGAATGTTTCCGCGGTAAATATTTTATGATGGGTTTTATTTAACACAACTGTATTAATATTTATCATTGATTATAGCCACCATAAACTCTAGGAAAATATTAATATACACTTTTCTTACGAAAGTTATCAGTGAAATTACTAAACCAATCCAGTCTTATTATAAAACGAGGACTAACTTTACCTGTACCTGGTTTAAACCAATAACAGTCCAAATGAAATTGACAATGACAGTTGACAAAATCAAATTGATAAGTGTCGACTTAATTTGGTCGGATAATGGTTTAAACCAGGTACTTAAGTTAGTCTTCGTTTTATAATAAGACTGATCGAGTTTATGAAAGGTGTTTAAAAAGAAACAGAACGAGGGAGGTAAATAAAGAAGTAGTTTTTTATTAAGCTACATGTTTCATGAGGTTTTATATCACAATGGGAAAAGTTAAGTATTTCAGTAGCTCGATATCGCGTAGTCCAATAATCACCACTAACAGATACGAAATAGAAAAATGAGAAAATCGTTAAATATTTGTTTTTGTGTTGCTATAAAAATTGGGCTGGTATCTAATTAAGCAAACCGTGTATATAACTTGTGTGTTAAATTGATGTAGTACATCAATTTAATACTAAAACCCATCATTGATGTAGTACATCAATTTAAAGGACTTACGAATGGTCACAGATGTACGCGATGTCAGCTCGCTTCAGTGGGTCGACCGTCAGCATATCGCGGATCAATGGCGACGCAGCTGCCAAAAGGAATGAACAAATAAGTAATTGTATAATTGATAATCTAATCTTACAGACAAAAATAAACAACTTCAAACATACTTCTGAACCAATGTTTATGAAATTTATAAAATTGAAAACAATTGGAAAGTATATCCTTCCGAACACAAAAAGATTTTCCAATCCGTTCATAAATGACTAAGTTATATTAAAATGATTATAAGGTAACATAAAAAAGATTTCCAAGAACTGGAGAACCTTCTTTTTAAGGCTGTTGAAAATGAAGGAACTGTCGACGAAAATCAAAGAGCATTTGGCAACAATCAATCGAGTTTAGGAACAGTTATCGAATAGACAACCTCTTCGTATAATTGATGGCCACTTCTGATGACTGAAATTTTTACCAACTGTTTTTACCAAAAGTATCGTATACATGTCATGTCATACTGTGGAAAATTATCATTTGATTGATTGCAGCAAGTATATATAGAACCACCCTAATCTGAGTGTGTTCCCGGTACGTCTTCGCTGAGGCGCTACGGAACTCGGATCCGCTTCAAGCTCTTCTTTTCCACTTTTCACGGTCTTCGGCAAGTGTTCTATACTGTTACTTCTTAATAAATAAAACCAGCCAAGTGCCAATCGGAATCACACAGAGGGTTTCGTACCACCATATTATATTTGAGTACAAAATACGTTCCTAAAACACGTTTGCTTGTTCATCCCCTCCTTTTGTTTTAATATTATATTATGTGTCGTAATAGCAGCAATACACACACGTTCTGTGAAAATTTCAAGTCTCTACCTATTACTGTTGTTGGATAACAGAGGCATAGTAATACGGGCCCCGTTTCACCATTTGGGAGCGGAACCTAAAAAGACGACAACAATGGTTACGATTAAGATCTGTACAGTAAATCCACATTTTATCTAACTTACATGAGGGACTTTTGGGCTCATAGTAATCCCCGTTGCTGATCTGGCGGACTAAACGCTTAAAGTTGGAGCCGTCGAAGGGCATGGCTCCATAGACTAGAGTGTACAGCAGCACGCCCAGAGACCAGCAGTCTACCTGGAATCAGAAATGAAAAACGTGGTTGAATTAGGGGGTGGCTCAGTTGGTAGACCGTAAATCGTACATTGACTTAAGGTCGCTGGTTCAAATCCCGCCCGCTTGAAATGTTTTCACCATATTTTAATTCTTAATTTTATATGACTAAATACCTAATTGATTTCTTCTCACACGCAAGACGCCTAAGGACTAAACAAACGCGCTATACCTGCGCTAGAACTTTCTCTTCATATTCCATTTCTATCAGCACAACGACTCAGTGTGTCAATAAATAAATAAATCAATCGGTAAGGAAACATCCATATTTTTGGTGCTTTTTTTCATGTCAAATCTAGTGGCCTACTCAGCATTGGGTGACAATGGGCTCACGAAGAAGAATTCATGTCATTATGAAAATGAATCAGAAGCAGAGTTTATGTTGATTGGATAAAGCAATCCACACATTTTACTCCACACTTTATTACCCTGCAAGACCGTCCATTAAGAAGAAAACTACATACATGTCGGAAGAGAGGATACTCAGTCATACTCATACATATCCTAAATGCTTATTACTTATTCGTAGCCTAAATGTTATTTTGTTTGATTGTCAAAGTAATATAGAAGTTATTTTACTTATCATTCAAAACGAACAAAACGAGGATATCATACGGCTAAAACAATACAAGGGACAGGTAATTTAGGCATAAATCAACGGTTTAATTACCTCGGGTCCTATATACGGAGTGCCTTTTACAATTTCCGGTGACGCATACAAAGGTGACCCGCAGAAGGTTGACAGAAGTGAGGTTTCTTTAAATACGTTCGATAGACCGAAATCTGCAATCTGAAAAAGAAGGAGTATACTTTTACCACATATTTTTAAATACATAAACAATTATTATAACAATTAGATCTCTTCCATGCTGGTCTGGAAGAAAAGGAAAAACGTAGAAAAAAGACCGTGGAAGCCGGTCAAGGGACTGGGCGAAAATTTAAAGAATCATGACAATAGGCGATGCGGCTAGCAACCCATCCATTTTCCACATTTACGCCAACCAACACGCTAAACGTGGCCTTTCGGTCTTATAACCTCAGGCTCTGTCTACCCCGTTAGGGATAAAGACGTAATAATATGTATGTATGTAAAAACAATTAGTAGCATTATAATTTTCGGATCAATATCTGAAATCACGAATTGTAACTTTTAAGGGTTAGCAAAGAATTTTAAAATAAGTGACATGTAATTAGTGCTTGATGATAATGTGGATAATCAAAATAATACAAACCTTAGCGCTACCAGTATCATCAAGTAATACATTTTCCAGTTTTAAGTCTCTATGGCATATCTTATGTATATGGCAATAATACACAGCGGTTGCTATTTGACGAAATAATCTGAAATTAGAAAATTTTAATCAGGCCACTTTCGTAACATTATATAACATTTGCTATTTTCTTTTTCTTAAGAGGTCCATTCTTAAGAAAAAGAAAAGAAAATAACAACAATATATATATATTTTTGTAAAATATACCTTCTTGCTTCATCTTCTTGTAATACTTTTTTCTGACTAAGATAATCGTAAAGTTCACCTCCTGAACAATACTCCATAACTAGAATCATCTTCTCGCTATTTTCAAATACTGTAATAAATAATAAAAAAAATATTTTAGTGGATACTTGAGACTAATATATATAAAAAGTGTCATTATATGAAAAGAAACACACACGCAGTGACTATTTTTGGCAGAAAATAATGGAGTGGTTTGCCATTGCCTTCCCCATTTCACACACTAGTGAACAATCCTAACTAGGTGTGCATTTTACGACACGATGATTTTCTTCCCCAGAAGCAGATAGTGATCGATGAAAATTACCGTGTTTGAGTAAGATTGGACTACAAACTCAGAGGTACACGTTTTTGAACCATTCGTTGGTCAACTCATTTGGTACAACCTGTAGTGCCATAGGCTATTTTCAAACCTTTCGCTTATGGGTCGAGTTCTTAAACCACTGAGCCACTACCACTCAGTTAAAAGCGGCACTTAGAAGAATACTGGTAGTATTTTTTTCGATTTACGAGTATTTATGGGTCAATCAATAAGTCAAAGGCCTTTCCAATATCTTCTTAATAAACTTTTACCATAAGTTCAATCCAATAATGATAAATGTCCCTATCTCTACTACTCAAGCCCTTTGCTATTAGGTAATTGGATTAAGACATAAGGCAATTTCAAAATTGTTATCATCGAACATCAGTGAGAAGCAGTCGAAACAAACAAAGTGTTAAAACTACACGTTGTTCATACAAGGATTATCAGAGTTAACCCGTTGTTCAACATTATACTTTATAACTTTACCTTCATAGATATGTACAATGTTCGGATGTCTGACTGAGGACATGATCTGCACCTCCCGCCTGATGCGGATCAGGTCCGCCTCGGACTCGATCTTGCATTTCTTGATAGTCTTTATGGCCACCTCTTGTCCAGTCTTCTTGTTGATGCCCAGCTGCACCTTGCCGTATGTGCCTTGTCCTAGTTTTCTGACTATATCAAACCTACAACACATTAAATTCACATTATTCACCAATCGATGATTTGTATAACTTAAAAGGTCTCTGGTCTACAATTTGGGACGCATTTCCCTATTATTTCTTTAAACGGCACTATAAAAGACCTAGATGAGGTAACAATGATACAAGTATTTCTAAATTTTCGTCAATAATGTTTTGTAACAAGTATCCTGCAATTTAACATCGTAAGTGTTTTTGTACCGACAAAGCTCAGTCCAAAGTTTATAATCGTCATCGCTGCGTACATAAATTCTTGCAAAAGAATTTTACATAAATATTTCTGTGAAGATTTTTTTTATAATAGAGCGATTGTCTACCGTTATAATGGTGTTTATGTAAATAAGATTCTATGTGCAAACGCCCATTCACTGAGGCTAAAAGGCAATGATGAGTCTAAAATCCGCGAAGACGGGTTGATTAGTCTAAATGGATGGTAGTTATTGCGTTGGAAACTACTCAGTTTGCGCGTCCAATTTGAGCCGAGATTCTAATTGATAATGCAAATCAATGCGTCACGGTTTACATTCTATTGCTATCAGCGCGGTAATGCATAGGCGTTAGCGTTTAAGGTTATTATAAAAGGATGTACCCCACTCATCGTTAGCATTATGGCATTACATATGACTTATTTTTTGACATACGGTCTTAGGGCGTAGGTGGGGCAACAAAGGGTTTCCACAGTATTTCGCCATCGCGATCAGTCTTTTGGCTACGCGCTTAAGTACGGGCTGGCATTACATACTCGTATAATAAACAAATTTATTCAAACTATTGTTGTTGTGTTGCTAAACTAATGGCAAGAAATGTAAGAATCGTGTTTTACTTTACGACTAATAATTGCTAACCTTGAGCTGTTATCCTTCAAGGCACAACTAGGCAACTTTAAACATAAATGTATCAATCGTTAGTAATAGTGGCCAACACGCTTTTCAAAGCGTCTACTTAATGCATTTGTAAGAGACAGCTTAACTAAAGAAAGAACCATAATTATTGCTTGCAACCGATCTGAAGGTAACATGATTGATCATCAGGTCTTTTTAGTCTCCACTGCGGGAGCATGACCCTGTACTACCGGAGCTATACTTGGCCAGAGCAGACAGAGGATTAGGCCTATACTCTCCTCGCTGGCCAGACGTGTTGGAGAGGTCTCATTGATGTTTATGAGCTTTGTTTAGCTTCTATTTCCTAAGTCGCCTCTTACAACCTCCATGGGAGTAGAAGATAACATAGAAGATATAATATAAGTAGAGAAGGTAACATAGGACTGAAAAATTCTGAAGGATCGACTGTAAACCCCTCGTAACTTAGACCACGGCTAAGGCATGGATCGCTGTTCGCTGCCCACGCGTCATGGTGCAAGCAACTTTGCACGACCGCTTTATACCGATACAAATTGTGGATATACAAGCAGAAACCTTTGAATGAAGTGACCTTGCGCCGTTCGAAGGCATTCACCACGCAACGCCTTTCAACACTTGAGCTTTTCTGCGTATTGTATGTTGAGTACTTCATTCATCAGACGACGAATACGACGATTATAGAGTTGGTTTAAGACAATACATTTTATTTATATAGCTATACTTATTGATTATGTATATAGTATAATTAGTGTTTGTTATAAAAACAGTTTAAACTCTATATAGCGACACTGAAGGGACCGTGCACTTTATGACGTTATTGAGAGTTGTAGTTAACTGGAGATTGCCACTATTCGCTTATTAATAAAACCTTTTCGTCAATATACAGGGATTTAAGCAATTAAAAATATCATAACGTATCCATCAATACCTAAAATTTGTCTACACGTGTAAGGCAATCCTAATTTGTAAGCATAAGACCATATTTTAGAATTTTCGGTACATATGATGAAGATAGTTAGGTTTATAACATGCTAGATGATAAAGCAACAAAATAAAGTACACGGGGCTAAAATTTTTAGTAATTTTAGCAACATAGAAAGTACCTACTGTTTGTTATCTAATAATAACTGATAATTACGTATTGATGTCGTTATTGACAATGGATATTATGCTTCACAAAATGTGTCTTCATCATCATCCGAGTGTTTTTCCCGATTGCGTCCTCAGCTGTGATGCGTTGAAGCCCGGGTTCGCTATTATGACAGTATTCATGCGTTGATATGATTTGGCGAAAGATTTAACGGCCGGCTGCCTGCCTGACGCCCTCCTTGGGCATAGAATGTATCATTGTATAGAAAACAAGCTAAACCAGTTTCGACGATTAAGGGAGTTTATCGGTAAATTGAGTGACGTTACATGGTATTTACACTGTACTCCCAACAAGTGAACCTCAGGGCCTTACTTAGTTTAATTACATCATCTACCAAGCCTTGCTAATTGGATTTACCTCGTGTCAAGGGCAGAAGTAAGTAAAATTATTCCTTTTTTTTATTTGAACATTTAAAGATTACCTATACTTATTTAGTACGATTGAATATTTATGAGTATACCAATAAAATAGTCTTAAATCGTTGTCATATAAGGCCTATTTTGATTGTGATAAAAAAAATATTTATTCATCGTAGGCAAATCTGTGTCAAACTGAACGCTTGCGGTGACGTAACTGGTAACCTTTACGCCTACTTACTTCCGAAGAGTGGTGAATATTGATTAACTGAGCGTCTTTTATTCCGTCACATATCCTGAAGTCATTTAGTAAGACATCCGAACAAATTTCGGAGATATTGTATGTGACATGTACTGGGGAATATCACCAGGGGCTTGAATAGCTTCAAATGAAATTTGTTGAAGTCTCTATTTAAGCCAAAATGTTCCCTCCGTATTGTTTGATAAGTGTTTTGTTAAACTATTGATTTGCCATAGTTATTTTTTTTAAATTGAAAATTGCAAGCGTGCAATTAATCTATATAAATATCAGTTACAAAGATCCTTAACCCTTAGACCGCGAAAATTTCCGACAAACATTTTCATAGAAAATGTATGTCGGATTTATCCGACGTTCGCGGTCAAAGGGTTAAAAACTACAGTTACAGCATCATCTTTAATTTCACTTGGGACCCAGCACTAAGCGAAGACTGTGTAAAGCGCACGATTTTTACTGTTTCTTTCGGCGCAAACTAGTAGCCATATAATAAAAATCACCTCTGCTTGAGCCGCAGCCGGTGATCGTGCAGCCGCACATCCCCGGTGTTCTCGATGCCGTCCATTATGTTGGTACGTTTGTTCTCGCCTACCACCATTGTGACTGAAACAAAAGCAAACGAATTCGGTAAACAAAGTGAATTGAACGAATATACTAAGTTATCCATATTCATACTATCCATATCCAAACTAATATTATAAATGCGAAAGTAACTGTCTGTCTGGCACCTTTTCACTTTACATTAAACCAATTTGGATGGTATAGACGTAGTTTGAGGCCCGGGGAAGGACATAGGGTACCTTTATTCCGGGAAATTCTGCTCGACATTAACGCACGGGCAAAAGGTAGTAGTCTAAAATTATTATTTTTTTAATTCCCTTTTTTTAGCTATAACTTATAGAGCGAATATCAACATTCAATTTTTGTGTACGTTGGAGCACATATTCATTACCCCTTAAATAATTTCCTCCTTATCTGAGCCTTTTTCCGGTTTCATCCTGCGCTGTGATACGGAGAGTCCGGCGCTGGGAATCGAATCAAAAGCAGAGTTCCTCGTGACCGCTTTTATCATTTACTTAACATTTGCCAAGAAACCTTCACTACCACTTCGGTAATGCTAAAGAATATAATTAAACTATTCAGTTTACTCCCTAATAAATACATTGCAATGCTTGAATGTAAAAATAATATTACAGCAGGCCGTGAACTTTCTAATTCAACGAGCAGGTCTAACCTTCATTATTGATTTTATGATTTTCAGTCTAGCCTTTCGAACTAAAAGACATGTTGTTAAAGGGTATATTTTAAAATAACAGAGCCGAGAAGACTACCTGATATGACGGAAATTAAGAAGATAGGCAGGAACGATCTTTATGTGTGTTAAACTGTTTATGTGTGCACCCTACTTAGCTGTGATAGTTTTATTTTCAACATAGTTATTATATATGTTACTGCCTTAATTTTTTTACGTTTCTGAAAGCAACATTGACATTGGGGAGACACTTGACTCCAACAAAAAAATTGCATTATAGGTTTATTATATCGCAAATGGATACCTGAATCGAAATATGGTGTTCAGACAATGACAATATTTTGAAAGAACTATCCAACGACACCTCACATGATGAGGAAAATTTATCCCCATTTTATTAGGGATCCGTATTAAACAAGGAACCCGTATAGTTTCGCCATGTCCGTCCGTCCGCGGTCTTACTCAGAGACTATAAGAACTAGAGATCTGTAATTTGGTATAGATATGTATATTAATCATGTCGAAAAAATGGTAAATAAAATCTTGACAAAAACAATTTCATGGTAGCTCCCATACAAGTAAAAAGTATTTCCAGAACCTACAAAAACCTGAAAAATTGGTAAGAATTTCCGTTGTGTTCGCTTCAAACATAAAAAAAACCGGCCAAGTGCGAGTCGGACTCGCGCAAATCAAAAATCAGCGGCGGAGTACGAGCCCGGACGGACAGACAGACGGACATGATGAAACTATAAAAGTTCCTTGTGGACTACGGAACCCTAAAAAATAAATTCAGGCGATTATATTAGGAAAACAAAACATAGAAACACAGCCTTAGTTTATTTAAATTTTTTTGTGAAAAAAGAAATTAAATCGGTAAAGTTTTGGGGAAGAATTTAGGGGACTACGAAGCGTTAATTGTGTGTAATTTTCATAGGTATTTTCGGTCTGAGCCGCAGTTGTCTCTATCGCACTCTGCGGCGGTTGTTTGGGCACACTGCGCGACAGCAATAGATTTTACAAATACCTATTATTCAATTCTGTCGAGCGCAGTGTTTCCTCTTATTAATAATAATACCCAAAATAATAACAATGTGTTAACGTTCGACAGCGCGCGGCGCTTGGCGGAACGATAGGAGACCGTTTGGAGACCGCGCGGTACCTATTGCGCTCGGGAATCAAAGTAGGTAATATACCTACGAAACCTTGTTATCAGCGCTTGCCTCTACTCGTTCTGGTACTCAAATGGATAATATTTTTTCTAATTTCCCTTGTAATGTTTATAAATTTTTCTTCAGTTACCACCGTCTTATGTGGGCTCGTTTTTAGACGTGTAACTTAACGTTCCCGTGAAGGGGTGATGTAGCCCGTCTAAATGAACAAATTTTCCTATGGGCCAATGCTGGGAACTCGAAATTGCCAATCCATGCTAAAATTGACACCATGCATTTGTTTTTTTATATGAAGAACTTTTTATACACTGCAATAAAAAAAAACAACGGGTTGCACTCCGGGAGTGCCGGCAGAAGTGAAAACTCCGCGCGGTAGAAAGAGATCTAGAAGTTTTCACCTTAAAAAAATGGGTGACTTTTGTTTCGCGTAAATTTTTACTTCTAATATCACTTCACCTGTACTTAATTATAGTTAAGTACTTAGTTAGTTTATTTACACACGAGTAAAACTACTGATATTATAGATACTGAAAAAATTCTAATCAACATTAACCTCACCTAAACACATCCCTTGTGACAATTCGGGGAAACACCTCAGGAGAGTCATGTGACAAAAACGCCACGTCAATTAGTCTCGCTACTCGTTAGCACACGAGTACTATGGTGTGGTAGATACAAGCTCGTTTATAAGCTGGCAGAGAATGCTGTTTTCCCGCCAACTGGGACCGTTTGATATATTCAGTCTGGCAGGCGCATGCTAATCAGCTGAAGGGACCAGAGCGGCGCGGCGCCTCCACGCATCGGCGCCATTGGCTCGCCACGACACCAGAAGCGTGTTCCGTTGAATGCAGGCACGCATCCTATACAGCTGCATTTCTTTCCCGCTTTCCAAGTGATACATTTTTTGGGGGGAAATATTTTGTTTTAGGCGAGTAGGTATTCTGCTTACGTAGCACTTGCACTTGTGCGTTTCTACCAGAATAAGTTTTTTGTGACTAGCTGTACTGTACGAGCGTACCTACCTATTGACATTTGATTTGTCTTGGATTTATCTCTGTTTTATTTAGATCCTATAGATCAACCTTCTGACTATCATTAGAACAGTTCATTGACTCCATACTATACGAGTACTGCCTAGCACAAGTATGCAAAGTTTTAGCTCAATCGGACATCAGGAAGTTGTTGTAACTAGCTTCCATGATTTGACCCACACCACGTCTATTTCAGTTAGTAATCGAATTCGATGGCCAAACGTGGGAATACTGTACCCCGACTTACACGTTATAGCGTAAAACTCGTATGAGTATTTGTGAAAATTGTGGCATTACTTACTAGCTGTATGTTATTCTGAGCACGTACAGTGTTCACGTACTACTCCTGATGAAGCGATGTGCACAATAACGAACAGCGTAGAGTAGACATTGGCTTTCCATTGTAACAAACGAGAAAGTAATTCATATACATACAATATCAACATTCATTATTTTAATTAAACCTTAGAGTACAGTACATGAAATTTAACGACGTTCCCTAGAGAACATAGACAACGAGCCTCTATTTCTACAGATTTGTGCTATTCCCTAAGATTTATTTGTATTGATATTTAATAAATAAAGTATGCTTTTGATAAATAGCTCAATCTCTTCCGCACCACGACGATAAAATAAAAGGCTTGTTCTTTGCCAAGATGAAAGAAAAGTTTTTAATTTTTGTGTTGCATTCTGACTTGCCAGCCTTGAAATCGTGAGTGATTTTGCCAAAAACTACTTTTGCTCCAATCGACTAAGCATTGTTCACTTCTTGAGTGAGCAAGTTTTAACGCTGCCCTATGGTACCAAAACACCTGCCGTCCCGTCCCCCGGGTAAAAGCAGCCCGTCTGCTCCGTCTACTATAAATCAGTTTGACCTCATTTCTTTGTCACAGTCACAGTAGTAAAAGTATACCTATAATAAACTCTCTCAAGTTAATCTCAACAAATTACTAGCCCAGTTTTTTCGTTGTTTATTTACACTTTAGTGCTACCAGTTACATTATTTCGGTGAACTCTCCCACGTTCCCCAGATACCTGGTGGCCCAGAAAGAAAATCGGCTCATGCAGACATTAAACAAATCTTTTTGCGATGTGCAGTAACTAAAGAATAATTTACGCTCTACTTGGCGACAAGGTTTTATGTGCAAGCCAATAATAAATTGACAAAATACGTCTTGTTAAACTTGTGCAAGCAACGCTTGTTTGAGCTGCAATAAAATATTTTCACGTCAGAATAAATTAGCCTTATTTATATGGGTAAATATTTAAGTATCTACTTGTAAAAGGCATCCTAATAGTATCTCATTTTATAAATGCGTGAGTTTGTTTGTTTCAAATGAGGAATCGTAGAGAAATCGTTTGCGAAAAATATACCACGATGTGTCATGTCGATAGAATGAGATTATCACGGCAGCGACAGTCTAAACTTGAATAACATGACAAAGTGTGTCGTAAAGCCACCTACATATTCGGTCCGTTTACGAAAATATCCGGACACGTACTCGGCGCACGTACTCGTACCTAGCAACGCTCACCGAGTCGAACGTCTCTTTCTGAGGAAATGCTTGGTTGGACTTCTTGGAAGCTACGTGTATCGCCTTGTAAACACATTAATTTAAGGATATACATTTAGATATGTGGAGTACAATATATAGAGAAACCTCCATTTGAGAAGTATTATACTCAGAGGGCTTAATTAAAAATACTATTTTACAAACATCATAATTAGTATATTACAATGATGAAATAGTAAAAATAAATTCAGATCAAGCTGAAAATGAGTAAATTGGTTCAATACATAATTAAAAGTAACATTTCAAAGGTCCCCATCGGTCCGGTACTTGCAAAAAATTTTACTCCAGATAAAAGGTAAAAAAATGGGTTTTTCACGATTTGCATTTTTATTACCTTGAGAAATTTTTTGCAAGTATCGGAACGATGGGGAAGTTAGAAATGTTTCTTTAATTACATATGTTTTGAACGAATCTACTCATTTTCACCTTAATCGGAATTTATGTATTTTTACACTTCTTTTTTGGTCTAATTTGAAAGGACTAATTGCTAATCAATTTCAAATTAAATTCTATCAAATTATAAGTAATAAAAATTAAATAAATATATATGGACAAATCACACAGATTGAGCTAGCCTCAAAGTAAGTTCGAGACTTGTGTTATGGGATACTAACTCAACGATACTATATTTTATAACAAATACATATATAGATAAACATCCAAGACCCAGGCCAACCTGATCATTTTCCATCTTGACCTGACCGGGGATCGAACCCGGGCACCCCGTGTCGCAGGCTGGCGTGTTAACCACTGCGCCACGGAGCTAGCCAAATAAAAACGCTTTTTAGGGTTCCGTGCCTCAAAAGGAAGAAACGGAACCCTTATAGGATCACTTGGTTGTCCGTCAAGACCTTTTTCTCAGGAACGCGTAGAGATATCAAACTGAAATTCATAGCAAATACTCTAAGTCTCATAGCACAGATAAAGGAAAAATTGCGAAAGGCATTAATTTTCGAGTTAGGTAAATCATTTAAAAAAAAAATATATATTTTTAATTCAAACTTATTATACCTACCTTATAATGTAAGGAACCCGTCGTTCGCGAGTCCGACATGTACTTGGTCGGTTTTTTTATTATAGGAATAATTATAATACTATGTATTACAGATATAGGGATAAGGACGAAGCTGCTTGCTCTACTTTATATGTAGAGATGAAATTATAGTATCTAAGTAATTATTTCTTAAGTTCAAACTTATATAAATATTAACTTATATAAGATTCAATTAGTGAGTTATTTATATCGCGCTAGTTACGCCCGCAGCTCCGCTCGCAACAATATTTCGACAATATCTCCGATATTTCGGGAACCGTACTTTTTCAGGATGAAAGGTAAGTATGATGAAGTTAAAGCCTATAGGTATGGCCTCCCCATACTCCAGAGAACATGTATGCAAATTTTCATGATGATCGGTTCAGTAGTTACGGCATGAAACAAAAAAACTCATTTTTGCATTTAAGATCCTTCGTATATCTCGAATTCAAATTGCCAAATTTTGGGTTTTGTCGAATTCGGATGTGGCTAGTAAGTTGAAAATTAAACTAGTCCAATATTTAGGTTTTAAGAAACCGTGCTTGTTTTGTTTGTGTCAAACGCTGCCAAGTCTAACGAGGTCAATATCAAACTACTTTTATTAAAAGTTTCGTTTATTTTATTCCTCTATATTCAAGTTGCAATTTACTAGATGGCATGCATGGCTTAGTTTTAAGTCATCATCAAATTTAAGAGCTATGCTCTTGTCGGTAGAGCTTTTTCCATTCCTCTCTTTCTTCCGCCAGTTCCTTTACTTCTCTATAAGAAGTAACCTTTATTTTTTCTTCTATTTGCTTTATAAAGGTGTGTCTCGGCCTTCCCGGTCCCCTTTTTCCTTCTATTTTTCCTTCTATGATGTTCTTGATCAAATTGCCATGTCTTATTAGGTGTCCTACCATCTTCCCTCTTCTATTCTCAATAATTTTCAATATGTGCCTCTTTTCTCCTACCCTTTTCAAGACCTCCTCATTAGTCACTCTTTCTACCCAGCTTATTCTTTCCATTCTACGCCAACACCACATCTCGAACGCTTCAAGTCTTTTACTTTCGGTTTTTGTTAGCGTCCATGTTTCACACCCGTATAGTGCAATGCTCCAAATATAAACTTTAAGAAGTCTTTTTCTTGTATATTTTGATATTTTGGCTGTAAGAAGATTTTTCTTTTGGTGAAATGCCCTTTTTGCTATTGCTATTCTTGTAACTACGTCTTGTGTACATCTGCCGTCCGCTGTTATTAAACTACCCAAATATTTAAAGCTTTGCACCTGTTTAATTTCAATGTTTTGTAATGGTAAAATATCAAGCGTCACCACCGAGTCCATAGAAGTACGCCATTTTTAGTGTTCCGCAACTCTAAAGGCAAAAAGCGGACGCCTTATTAGATTACTTCGTTGTCCGTCTGTCTGTCAAGACTCTTTTTCTCAGAAACACAAATCGACATTCGCAAGGGAATCAAAACCTTCAGGGTACTTCCCATGAACTCAGAATCTTGAAATTTGGTACGAAGCAACGTCTCATAGCACAGATAAAGGAAATATTGCGAAAAGCATACATTTTTTAGTTTCATCATTTAATAAAAATATTTTTAAATTTATCATAGAACTAGCTGTTGCCCGCGGCTCTGCCCGCGTTAATGTCGTTCCCTTGGGAACAGTAGAAATGATATTACCCTACACAGATATTTTTTTATTGTAATGGAGAACTTCTTATTGTCATATTTCAAAGTAAATATAAAATTCAATACAATCTTTACCCCACCTATTTTACCCCTTCGAGGGGAAATTTCGTCCATTTTAACTACACAGATCGGTCTAATTGTAATTTAAACATATATACTTATTTTTATACTTCTATGTCCAGAAATGAGAAAATTTTCATATAATCCCCCCCCCCCCCCCCCCTTTATCCCTTAAGGGGGGAATTTTGTACATTTCACCTACACAGATCTTTTTAAATTGTAATCCAGAACGTCCAGAAATTAGAAAATGTCCATACAAACTTAAATTTTAATATTCTTATGTCACTTTTCTTATGTCAAACTCATCCCTTGAGTTCATTCAAATGACGATAACTTTTTTTTTCAAATAACCGATTTTGATGAAACAAACTTTAAATGTTTGCTGAGTTAAAACAAAGCAATTGGTGAAAGTTTGAAGTAAATCGGTTCAATATTTTCGCAGATAATCGTGATCATACATACAAACAGACAGACAAGAAATTCGAAAAAAAATTTTTTGGTTTCTATTATTCTTTTTAAGTATCCCTCTATTCATTTCAGTCAAAAATTCTAAATGTAAAGACAAAATATTTTTACTGTTTTATTATATGTATAGATGTATATAGATGGTAAAGAACCCTTCGTGCGCGAGTCCGACTCGCACTTGGCCGATTTTTTATTCACTTAATTGTTTATAACTTTGCAATTTTTGCGAGCGGCCCTTGAATTTTCTCAAAAAATATCTATCTGCTATTTCGAATCGAATGACACCTTAATCATAATTTTCGGAGAATACGAAAAGTTTTGACCTAAAAAGCACTTGTTGACTAGAAGGTCTGATATGAAATACCAGCCAATATAAAACAACCAGATAGCCGCTTGAGTCGACACACACGAATAAACTAAACAAACGTGTATTTTCTACAACCTTGAGGCGACGACAGATAGTAATGAGTTCATCTGTCGAATAGTTACAACCTTACATATCATTACCTTTATTCGGCGACTTCGTCCGTGTAATTGACCTAGACCAAAGAATATATACACTACGCCTAGACCGAGCGAGCGCGAAGCACGAGCGAAGGGTCTCCGTTTCAGTGGGCAAAATAGGCGTATGTCTGTCTGGCTGTTCTCTCTCATTTCACAACCGATTCTTGTGAGAAGGTTCAACAATAACAGAATTTTTGTTGATTGAGGTTTTGGAGATTTTTCAAAATGGCGTTATTGGCACAAAGGATTTAAGCGCATTGTGAGTTCACGAAGCCTACAGCACACATAGCCACTAGTTAGCCTTTTGCGTTTCACAACCGATTCTCGTGAAGCTTTGTAAGAAGGTTCAATAATAATTCATAACATAGATTTATTGTTGATGACTTTTTTGGATATTTTTAAAATGGCAGGAATGAATGACACAAAGGATTAAATCGCCTTTTGTTTTGCGTGTATTATAAATAAGTATGTACCTACTTAGGTACTAAGAGTAACTAAAACATTTTAAATGCATTAAAGCATGGAAAGTGATCTTTTAAACTAGTAGATACTTATTCTGTGATTTTACTGCTAAACGGCATTGTTATGATTACAATTCTTTACTTTTGTTGGTGTGCATGTTGGAAACGAGCCATCTGAAATATGTTAGAAGTTTATTCAATAAGAAATGGCAGATAATTGTTGAGAGAAGATTATGTTGAGTTTCTCAGCTCAATTAATAATCATAGTTAAAATATTTTATGGTTAATCGACGAGCAGAGCAGAGGACTGTAATAAAAACAGCGTAAGCCCCAAGTGAGGAGGGCGAGAGTCGAGAGGTTTTGAATTTTCAACCGTTTTTGAGACATTTTTGAGATATTAAATATAATTACGCCCTCTTCCCGCTCTTCTACCTTTAGAATCGGGGACCCATGGCATTTTAACCAGCATGCCACCCTGTAGTTCGCCACTGGCCTTTTTACATCTCTGCTTTGACCGGGGGCGGAGACTATTTTACAAATTTATTTCATGTTATGCTATGTTATTGCGCTGTAATCAATAACTGTATAGTGTCTATATGCCTATATGCGTAGCTATCCATAACAGGGGTGTATCATTATGGGACAGTCATGATTTTCGTGTGAAATTTCAATTACTAGAGTGTTGAATGAGGGTGTGGTAACTGGTAACACCTGTTTTTATAAAGTTTCATAGGGCGGATCACACCCCTCAACATCGTGGCGTGGTCGATTTCATTAGGGACACAAATTATTAATACCTTCATTTTCGAGTTCACGGAGTAAATAAGGTAAAATCTGATGTAAAATAAAGTTCCGTCATCGAAACAACAAACTACGTTTCTGTAGGATCAAATTAAACGGGCATTAAGAATGTAAAGAACTACAACTGGGGCAACTTTTAACATGCAAAGTGATAGACTTTGTAATTAATTTCTTATTATGTATTTTGCAGTGGAAAAGTGGAAACATTAAAACTGTCATCGCATTCTATTTTGAATGATAATAGGAGCGCGTGTTCTCTTCACTACGCGGTGTCCTTGCGTTTACGTATGTAGGCCAGTTACATAGGTGTCAATGTTTGTCGGTCGGATCCGGCGTGGCCGTTCTGATGGCATTGGCGTTGTGTGAACGGTCACGTCCAGAAAAATGCGGCGCAAGTAGCCAATTAACAGTGGGATAGTGTGGGGCCGCGTCTCGACGTCTCTATAAATACCGAGAGAGTGCGGACTGCGCACGCCGGCGACCGCAGCCGCGCCGCCGCCGTCTCCGCTCGGCACGGCCCGACATGCAAACGCAATAGGACAACACATAAAACTCAACATGAAATCTTGACGTCATAACCATGTTGATACACCAACCACGAAAAGTTTATCATCGAAGCTACGACTACAGGTTTCGCAAGTTTCAGTTTAGAATCATGCGCCATTAGTCTGGTCTGGTGGTTTACTAATCATCTACCTAAATTGCCTTTCGCATATCTAGAAATCTTGCTTTTACGTAAATTATCTTTCAGCGGAAAAGCGATGAGTAGATAGAGACTCACTAGGTAATTGTGTAAGCATTAACTTTAAAACCCTAATAAAATTACCTATCTATATTCCTGCTTCCCTTTTTCCCATACATCCCTCCTATTTCGCCATGACGGCCTGTGATTGGTCGCCTGAGAAGTCGAAAAAATATGGCGAGCGAGTCATGTTGAACAGCGCCTTGCGCTAATATAATTTCCAAAAATAACGACTCTAAGGGCTTCGCTGGCCGAAAACAACCCTAAATCTTCATCGCGCGTGTGTGATGGTGTACCACTAGTGTAGGCAGTAAGAAAATAATACAGTTCAAGCCAGGAAGATTCCCAGCCAGCCGCCACGAGGCCTGTCGCAGGCGAATCCTTTCCAGCATCCTGTTCACCAGTGAATCCAGGTTAGTGTTTACTGTTTTTTCCTTGCTGTGATTCTGGGGTTGATCGGAGAATGCAGTGACCCTTCCAGAAAGTCGCAACATTAATTTATGGTGCCTCCTGTGAGGAATTCCTCACGTACTTATTTCAAATTTACCCACTTAATATCAATATTTCCAATTAAAGTTATTTCCAAATATGGATAACTAATTTATTCATAAATAGATTTATTATAGATTCGAATTAACTAGGTACTTACCCACCTAGCATTTTAGACCGGGGGCCGGTGGCAGGACTTCCTACCTCATAAGATACCCGAATGAGACTAGTATGTAGTGAAAGTAGGTGCTTTGGAGGTGGGGGCCAGGTAGGATTGCCACTCCCTAACCTGGAAGAACCATAAAAAAAAAGGTGTCGAAAACGTCAATTTTGGCCAAAAATTATCTCATCAGATACTCGAACGGGAGTTTGACGTAGTGAAAGATATCCTTATGGAGAGGTGAACCAGCTAAGGTTGCCTGCGGCAACCCTGGAAGAAGTCCAAGTTCAGCCACCCTGAAGGGGGCGATTTTTCATGGTAATTTATCTCATAAGATACCTCAATGAAACTAGTGCCCGATGTTAGTTCTGAGGGTCGGGACTGCGAATAAAATAGGTTGCCTGCGGCAACCCTGGAAGAACCCATGTTCAGGCACGTTTAAGACGTGGAATTTGAAAATTAAAGTAATAAAAAAAATCTCGGAACCATATCTAAAAGCACTGCAGGATTACGATCGTAATATTATTTTTAACCGACTTCAAAAAAATAGGTTTTCAATCCAATGTTCAATATATTCTCTAAAACTTTTAATTGCATTGTAACTAATATTAACTGATGTTTCATATTACATTTGATTTAGTGTAAGTTCCATCAAAATCGGTTCAGTAGTTTTCGAGATATAGGCCAATACGTATAACTGTGCAAAATTTTTTAATCTCATATAGTACATGAATGAAACTAGTGCCCGATGTTAGTTCTAAGGGTCCGAACTGCGAATAAAATAGGTTGCCTGCGGCAACTCTGGACGAACCCATGTTCAGGCACATTTAAGACGAGAAATTTGAAAATTAAAGTAATAAAAAAAATCTCGAAACCATATCCCAAAGCACTGCAGGATTACGATCGTAATATTATTTTTAACCGACTTCAAAAAAAATAGGTTTTCAATCCAATGTTCAATATATTCTCTAAAACTTTTAATTGCATTGTACCTAATATTAATTGATGTTTTATATTATATTTGATTTAGTGTAAGTTCCATCAAAATCGGTTCAGTAGTTTACGCGATATAGGCTAATACTATAACTGAGCCATTTTTTTAAATCTCATATAGTACATGAATGAAACTAGTGCCCGATGTTAGCACTGACGATCTTGTATATGAATAAAATAGGTTGCCAATCCGTAACCTGGAACAATCTAAGTTCGGGGATGAACTTGGATTCTTCCGGGTTACGGATTTATACGTGGAATTTGAAAATTAATCATTTAAAAAAGAAGTTGAAACCATATTTAATATATAATATAATAATAGGCGAGATTACGATTGCGATGTTTCTTAATTGACTTCAAAAAAGTGAGGTTTTCTTTTCCATAACCTATTGGTTATGTTAATTATTTAATAATTTATATATAAACATTAAATATTTTTCCCGGTTCGCCCGGGCTACACATCGTATGACTCGTCTACAGTAGTCCAACAGCGTTTCCCTTAGTTGGTTGTCTGCAAATGCTCTCAATGTATTTTCATGTGTCAACTCCATACCCAGTCCCAATCTTCTTCTTTTCGAATCAAAATGGTTATGTTTGCCTTCTATTATACAGTTTTTAGCCGTGTGGTTTACGATAGCCGTGTAGTTTCCGGCAGAGTAGAATAGGACCACTCCAAATCTTCCCATGGATGTCGTAAGAGGCGACTTAGGCAATACAAGATAAAAAACAAAACTCATAAACATCAATGAGACCTCTCCAACCCGTCGCATGCCCCTTCAATGTCCAGTGATATGACTAATGCCATCTGTTTCCCGTTTTAGGCTTCCTTTACGATTGTGAGTGCGAAGTAGTCCTCCTTACCGGGTTTGGGTATTGTTTTTATAACAGCTCTTTTCCAGGTTCTGGGAAAATATCCGAGGCGTAAGGATGCGTTATATAGGGCAAGCATAACCTCGGGACAAGCCATAAGTGCATGGGTGCAGATATTAGCTGTGAAGCCATCATGTCCCGGGGCCTCTCTTGGGCTCATTCCATTCAGCACTGTAAGAAGCTCGTACATACGAAACGGTTACATTGCATCGAGATGAGCGTTTCGGTATCCAGGGCCCATACAATGTTTTCGGCTTCTTCTCGTATCGCTGCGAAGCTTCTTGAGTCATTCTAAGCAATGACTCAAGAAGCCTCGCCTATGTGTCGGTTGGATAAAAGGTTTCAGCCAGCAGTTCTGCGGACTTTTCTGGACACAAAAGGCCGCTTCCGTCTGGATTTCTCATTAGTCTGTCTTTCTCCACCAGTCTACACGCTTTTACAATCCTATAAGCCGTTCTCAGATGTTCTCTTTCTTTTAACAGCTTTCATCTCAGCCAGTAGCGGGTTCCACCACTTTATTAATTTACACTTCGATTTAGGCTTAAGTTTGGGAATCGATGCTTCGCGAGCCCTTGTTACAATCTCCGAGTATCTGGCCACCAGGTCATCATGGCCTTCCCTATCTTTAATACGGCTGATTGAGTACTAGGTTATTTGATCTGCTAGGACTTTTCCTCTAACATTCTTTTCAAATATAGTCCAGTTAGCTTTCGCTGTTTGGTATTTCCTTGTACTAGTATTTTGGGGGGATTGTTGTTGTATCATTTAATTCACATATACCAGTTCCATGGTCATGGCTCTATGATCAGGCAAAGGTAGCAGATCTGCTTCTACTCGCCAGTTGTTAAACTTATTCGCAACACCGGGTGTGGCGAGAATAATGTCTGAAATGCTCTTATATCGTTTATTGCCTCTGTAGACATAGAAAGTTGATTTATCATGGAGACAAATGTTCCGTATAAGCTAAAAGGTTACACTAAGACGTATTTGTTTATAACTCGAAAACTACTAACCTAGTTTAATGCAACTGGCAACAAGTTAAACCAAAATAATATAAAACAAGTAAAATTAACATAACCAATAGGCTATGGAAAAGATAACATCACTTTTTTGAAGTCGGTTGAAAAGAATCGCAATCTTAATCTCGCATTGCTTTTGAATATGATTCCAACTTCCTTTTTAAATGATTAATTTTCAAATTCCACGTATAAATCCGTAACCTGGAACAATCCAAGTTCATCCTCGAACTTGGATTGTTCCAGATTACGGATTGGCAATTATTCATATACAGGATCGTCAGTGCTAACAACCTGCACTAGTTTCATTCATGTACTATATGAGATAAAAAATGGCACAGTTATACGTATTAGCCTATATCTTGAGAACTAATGAACCAATTTTGATGAATCTTACACTAAATCAAATGTAATGTGAATTCAATTCAAGTCACTTATTTCATAACAAAAAACAATTGTGTTGAAATGTTTATCCTAGACTACAGACATATTTATTATAATTATTATGAACATATGTGGGTAATTAAATATAATTTATCAAATACAAAATGAAACATCAATTAATATTAGTTGCAATGCAATTAAAAGTTTTAGAGAATAAATTGAACATTGGACTGAAAACCTGTTTTTTTTTTGAAGTCGGTTAAATATAACATTATGATCGTAATCCTGCAGTGCTTTTGGATAAGGTTCCGAGATTTTTTTTAATACTATAATTTTCAAATTCAACGTATTAAATGTGCCTGAACATGGGTGCTTCCAAGGTTGTCGCAGGCAACTTATTTTATTCGCAGTTCGGACTCTTAGAACTAACATCGGGCACTAGTTTCATTCATGTACTATATGAGATTTAAAAAAATGGCACAGTTATACGTATTAGCCTATATCCCGAAAACTACTGAACCGATTTTGATGGAACTTACACTAAATCAAATGTAATATGAAACATCAGTTAATATTAGTTACAATGCAATTAAAACTTTTAGAGAATATATTGAACATTGGATTAAAAAACCTATTTTTTTTAAGTCGGTTAAAAATAACATTACGATCGTAATCCTTCAGTGCTTTTGGATATGGTTCCAAGATTTTTTTTATTACCTTCATTTTCAAATTCCACGTCTTAAATGTGCCTGAACATGGGTTCTTCCAGAGTTGCCGCAAGCAACCTAGTTTATTCGCAGTTCGGACCCTCAGAACTAACATCGGGCACTAGTTTCATTCATGTACTATATGAGATTAAAAAAAATTGCACAGTTATACGTATTAGCCTATATCTCGAAAACTACTGAACCGATTTTGATGGAACTTACACTAAATCAAATGTAATATGAAATATCAGTTAATATTAGTTACAATGCAATTAAAAGTTTTAGAGAATATATTGAACATTGGATTAAAAACCTATTTTTTTGAAGTTGGTTAAAAATAATATTACGATCGTAATCCTGCAGTGCTTTTGGATATGGTTCCGAGATTTTTTTTATTACTTTAATTTTTAAATTCCACGTCTTAAACGTGCCTGAACATGGGTTCGTCCAGGGTTGCCGCAGGCAACCTATTTTATTCGCAGTCCCGACCCTCAGAACTAACATCGGGTACTAGTTTCATTGAGGTATCTTATGAGATAAATTACCATGAAAAATCGCCCCCTTCAGGGTGGCTGAACTTGGACTTCTTCCAGGGTTGCCGCAGGCAACCTTAGCTGGTTCACCTCTCCATAAGGATATCTTTCACTACGACAAACTTCCGTTCGAGTATCTGATGAGATAATTTTTGGCCAAAATTGACGTTTTCGACACCTTTTTTTTTATGGTTCTTCCAGGTTAGGGAGTGGCAACCCTACCTGGCCCCCACCTCCAAAGCACCTACTTTCACTACATACTAGTCTCATTCAGGTATCTTATGAGGTAGGAAGTCCTGCCACCGGCCGCCGGTCTATTTGTCTATTTGTCTAACAATCTCGGATCAAACAGGGAATTCCATACCTGTGCCATACCATAGTAAATACCTATTGCTTACGAGTACATACTTCTTATCTCGTTAATTCCCTTGTCGTTCGATTTGTATGCCATAAGGTACTATCCTGTTACTCAGGCTTTCGAACTATTTTGGATAGCCTATGTACTTACCTAGGGTCAATTAATAGCAGTGAGGTGTGTATTTATGATTATAAGTAATAGTCCGTAGTTTTAAAACCTACGTGTTTGGTGAATATCTGTTCCATTACTCAGTTTCCATTTAAACTTTTGCTACTTACCTACATTACTCGTACTTTTCACAATTGGTGCCTACCAAAACATGGCGGAAGGAGAATTAATGTCCACCATTGGAAAACGTGAATATGAGTTTAAAAATATGCAAATACTTTATGACTTAGCAAAAATTACGAAAGAAAATAAAACTAAATTAGCATCCTTTCGAGCTAGGTATAAAAGAATTGATAAAATTCGTGATAATTTCTTGGAATGCAACGATCGTGTAAACCAGTTGCAACTTAAACTAAATCCTCAATTTGTTATCGATAATAATGCTTTGTTGTCATTTGACGAGTTATACTATTTCGTCATTGAGTTTGCCGATTCTCTCGACGCAAGCGCCGGTGCGAGTTCGCGCTCGGAACTGTGTCAAGGTCATGCGCATTCCAGCTCGCAAGTGAAACTACCTAAATTGCAAATAGCTAAGTTTTATGGTAATATAGAGAACTGGCAGATGTTTAAAGACAGTTATACGTCGCTTGTGCATAATAATGTTTCGTTGTCGGACACAGAGAAATTTTACTATTTGTTGTCATGTCTGTCTGGGTATGCCCTGACACTAGCTAAGGGTGTTCCTCAGTGACGTGCACAGACATTTGTCATAGGGTAGACATACTTATAAACTTTACTTACAAACATACCACATATATACCTTACCTCACTATACGGCTAGTTATCTACAACTCGTTTAATATTATGATAGTCTTTCGATCTTCGACCGCAAAAGTATTCAAAACAAGCGAAAGATAAGAGATATGATTACAACCTGCGAGCCACGTACCACGTATCATACAGTTTAAGATTAAACTTTAGAATAACTAACCATAACTAACCGGTTACTTGATTTGTTCAAAAGCAAGCAAGTTCACAAAACACTTTATATTTCGGTTTCGGCATGTAAACACTAAGCGACACAACTTGCACATGAAAATATTTTTGTCACAAATGAAATTTAACTGATAAAGCAATTAATTTTAAAATAAAACTTTCCTCTTGGATTGTTTGTAAACACGCAAATCAATAACATTGACATAAGTATGATTAATATCTATAATGACATTGACAAGTGACGATGACATTTACATCGCGCGCGGCAGCCAATAGAAACCTCGGAGACAGTGTCTTCAATTCACACACACAGCGCAAATTTGATTTGCATGTGTGAGTCGATGAAAGATGTTTACTTGTACTACTACAAAAGCGATTTCCTATAGGTGTATAATAATTTTCTATGTGTGCGTGAAAAGTCAGACCTTTGAAATTTAGTCTTATGCGGCTTACGCGTATAGATACTGCTTAGCGTGGGCACGCCCGGGCCGCGGCCGCAGCGCCGTACTTGAACAAAATCGACTATAAAGTATTTGCTAGCAGAATTTTGCAGGCGCACCTAATATAATTATTTTTTTGTAAGAAAAATAAATTGTATATATTTAGCGACTGCAGGGTAGACAGTGTCTAACAGTCTATATGGACTGCACGTCACTGGTGTTCCTATAACATCAGCTAATTATTCTGTTGTTTATGCAGCGTTGCTAGACAGGTATGATAATAAACGTATTTTAGCCACCGCTTATTTAGAAAAAATAATAAAATTAAATCCGATCCAACGGCCATCATTATCAAACTTATCACAATTAACCAACACACTTTATGAATGTGTTAGTGCCTTGCGCGGGTTAAATATTGATGATTTAAGTGAATTTCTTTTATTTTATATAGCATCTCGGCCTCTTGATACAGAAACTAGAAAAAGGTTTGAATTACAAAATACCGAAGAAATTCCCAAATTTATTAACTTGGTTGTTTATTTACAGAATTATATAAAGGTATTAGAGGTTTGTCAACCTAGCAATTTACAGTCATTCAATTCTACAAATAAACAAAACCGCAATAACGCAAAGAAAGATAACTTTTCTCGGCAATCAAATTCTTCCTTACTTGCTTCTAGGAACTCAAATAATAATAAACCTAATCAGGCTGTCTGTGCGTATTGTCATGAAAATCATTCAATATATCGCTGTGGTAAAGTACATTCTATGAATATAGGACAGCGACAACAATTAGTTAAAGAGTTACAATTATGTCAAAACTGCTTAAGGCCCGGTCACACTAGTGCAGACTGCAAGTCTAAGTCCATGTGTTTAATTTGTAACTCAAAACATAACACATTATTACATGAAGAACATAAAAGTTTATTATCTAATACCATTGACCTAAAGGCTTCTGAGAATTCCAATATGAGCACTTCCCTAACTTGTGCAACTCAGCCAAACATGTCAAAGACACCTATGAGTACCAAAATTATTGGTTCAGCAGTGGTTCGGTTGAGAAGAGTGGATGGTTCATTGCAGTATGCTCGTGTAATCATAGATAGTGGCTCAATGGACTCTTTCATTACAAGTAGCTGTGTGCGACAGTTAGGTTTACATATAAAAAAGTGTAATTTAAATGTAACCGGTCTCGGTCAAAATTATGTTTGTAATATTAAAGGTTATACGTTTGGCTCTATTGTGCCTAGGTCAAATGACTCGCCCCAATTCGATATACCATTAGTGGTTTTGCCTAAAATCACTTCAATGATTCCTTCAACTTCGTTACCGTCGGTTGTCAAGGAAAAGTTTAAACATCTGGATCTCGCCGACCAAGATTTTGATAAATCGGGTCCGATCGATCTGTTGTTAGGAGTAGACTGTTTTGATCAGATATATACTGGTTCACGTTATAGCCCAGGTCCTGGTTTTCCATGTGCACTGTCTAGTGTATTCGGCTGGGTGATAAGTGGTCAGTTTCTTCAAAACGTGGTGGCTCAAACTCCAGCCACACCCGTTACGTCACTCATCGCGTCTTCTTGTGCGCTCGATGAGATCGTTCAACGGTTTTGGGAATCCGAAGAACCGCCGAAATGTAAAATTTCCGGTCCTGAGGATGAAATATGTGAACAAAAATATAAAAATGGCACATATCGTACCTCCGACGGTCGTTATGTTGTACCAATTATGCTTAAAGATGATACTCCAGCCTTAGGAGAATCATATCATCAGGCTCTTAACCGTTTTCTCAACTTGGAAAAGCGTCTTGCCAGCTAGACTGAGTTGAAAACGGAATATAAGGAATTTATGCAGCAGTACGAAGATCTGGGACATATGCAGCCTGCTGAATCTTTGTCTACTGACCGTTATATTATTCCTCACCATTGTGTAATACGACCCGATAGTACAACGACACGTTTACGAGTAGTCTTCGATGCCAGTAGTCGGACCTCGAATAATCTGTCACTCAATAATATTGTTCATGTGGGTCCTAAGCTGCAAGTGGATATTGTCGATTTAGTGACAAAATTTAGACTTCACAAAATAGTTTTTACTGCCGACATCCGTCGTATGTATCGGCAAATATTGATAAGACCCGAGGAAAGGCATTATCAACACGTGCTTTGGCGTAATGATCCAACTGAGATCTTAAAGGAGTACGAACTTAAGACAGTCACGTACGGAGTTAGTAGTTCACCTTATTTGGCCATTCGAACACTTCATCAACTTGTTGAAGATCATGGTTCTGAGTACTCAAGTCGTGTAGCTCAGGTTATGACCCAGGAGACATTTATGGACGGTACCACAACTGGCGGCTCTTCCCTTGAAGAGGCGATCAAATTGAAGGCTGATATCACATCTTTGTTGGCAAAGGCTCACTTTGAACTACGTAAATGGACTACCAACGATCCTCGTCTTCTTAAGGATGTTCCTCCTGAAGTTCCAAATCCTTCGATGAATCGGGAAATGAGTTTGTCAAAATATTAGGGATACGATGGAATCCCATTAATGATTCTTTTTCATATGCATTTTCAGACTCGTTCGAAGTCAAATTTACTAAAAGATCCATACTCTCTTTCGTAGCCCGCATTTTCGATCCACTCGGTTGGATATGCCCAGTAGTCTTTGCAGCAAAATCACTGTTGCAAGAAATATGGCGGTTAAATTTATCGTGGGATGAGACTATTCCAAAACATTTAACCAAACAATGGCATTTAATAGCGGCCAATTTGTCTGATTTACAAAAAATTTCTCTTCCGCGGCTAGTTATGCCTTCCAATCCGATGGAAGTACACTTGGTAGGTTTCTGTGATGGTTCTCTGAAAGGCTATGGTTGTTGTGTGTATATTTGTGTGGTTACTAATGAGCCCAGAATTTCTACTGCGACTAGTTTACTGATTGGAAAATCTAGAGTAGCTCCTTTAAACCTACCACGGTAAATAGACTCGAGCTAAGCGCAGCGGTGCTTCTGGCAAAAGTTCTATCGCACATGTATAATTTGCTTAAAGACCATATAACTATTAATTCTATTTGAGCTTATTCAGACAGCAGCACTACCTTGTCATGGCTTAATACCGCCCCTCATTTGTTAAAAATGTATGTAGCCAATCGTGTCATTCAAGCAACTGATTTGATTAGTCCCGATCATTGGTATTATGTTTCGTCTAAGGATAACCCGGCCGACTGTTGTAGTCGCGGAGTGTCCTGTCCAGAGCTTATAGACCACCCTCTGTGGTGGAAAGGTCCTTCTTGGCTACAGGATTTGCCTAGTCAATGGCCTAACAAACGGGTTCTACTTCCAAAAGAAGACTTACCCGAGCTCAAACCACTAGAAACTAAAAGTCTTCACGTGATTGATGTGAGAAACCCACTTCTGGACTTAATTGCCAGACATTCCTCTTTTACAAAAATTCTAAGAATTGTAGCATGGTGTATTCGATTTATTTCAAATTCGAGGGTTACAAGGCAAAATCGAATTCTTTCATTTCTCAGTGGTACTGAACTCGAGAAGTCAACCAAAGTGTTAGTTAAATTGAGTCAGTATCATTATATGTCCTCCGAAGTCAGTTGAATGCGAGATAATGAACCATGTGTAAAATCCATTCAAAAACTTTCACCTTTCCTGGACGATGATGGGATCGTGCAGGTGGGGGAACGCATCGATGAGGCTAATCTGTCACCATCTGCGTTACACCCTTTTTTGTTACCTAAACAATGTCCAATATCTAAAATTATAATAAAACATTTTCATAAAAAATATTTGCATTGTGGACCTAGAACCTTACAATCTCTTATTCAACGCCAGTTTTGGATAATTGGATTAAGACTTCTGATACGTACCGTGCTGTCGAAGTGTGTTAGATGTTTTAATTCGTGTCCGCGCTCTCGTTGGGTGATGCTTAAGAAAATTACCCAGAGCTTTTGGCGCGTATGGCAGCGTGATTATCTTCATACATTACAACAAAAGAACAAATGGTTCGTACATGAACCAAATATTAAAATAGATGACTTAGTCATAGTTAACGAACCTAATCTTCCGCCGATGTTCTGGAAGTTGGCACGTATTGTGCAAGTGCATGCTGGTTCGGATCAAGTAGTCAGAGTAGTTACTTTCCGAACTGCTAACGGAAAGACCTTTCGTAGGCCGGCAGTAAAGGTTTGTCCCTTACCAATTAATTAAGATATTTTTTCATAAATTATTAAAACATAAATATACACTATCCTTAGGCTAGTTAAAACTTATTTATTACTTTATCTTTCGAAAATAATATTTCTAGATATTCTTGCAATGGTGCGTAGCTATTGCTTTTGTTTTTTATCTTTCAATTTGCATTCTCTGTGAAACCCTTGTGGATTTCAGGTGGGGAAAAATGTGTAAGCATTAACTTTAAAACCCTAATAAAATTACCTATCTATATTCCTGCTTCCCTTTTTCCCATACATCCCTCCTATTTCGCCATGACGGCCTGTGATTGGTCGCCTGAGAAGTCGAAAAAATATGGCGAGCGAGTTAAGTTGAACAGCGCCTTGCGCTAATATAATTTCCAAAAATAACGACTCTAAGGGCTTCGCTGGCCGAAAACAACCCTAAATCTTCATCGCGCGTGTGTGATGGTGTACCACTAGTGTAGGCAGTAAGAAAATAATACAGTTCAAGCCAGGAAGATTCCCAGCCAGCCGCCACGAGGCCTGTCGCAGGCGAATCCTTTCCAGCATCCTGTTCAGCAGTGAATCCAGGTTAGTGTTTACTGTTTTTTTCCTTGCTGTGATTCTGGGGTTGATCGGAGAATGCAGTGACCCTTCCAGAAAGTCGCAACAGTAATAATACGCGATTTTCTGATGATAAAGTAGTGTTTGGGGACCATAATGTGTGGATGGGAACTTCATTAGTGAACATAAATAGGTATTCAATTTCTTGCATCCGGTTAGGATTAGGAAGCGTATTGGAGTTATGGAAAATTTAACATTAAAATTTGTCCGTCAAAATAATAACATTAAAATTACTCCGTCAGTTAGATAATACAAAAAAAATATTGGACACGTATTTGTTTCTTTTGTCAAATAAATAATCTTCTATAATACGTATATAAAAGGAGAAGTTTCCACTGACTGACTGACATATAGACGCACGCACAACCGTAACCGCTAATGGTAGAAACGTGAAATTTGGACAGTTATATTAGTTTAAAATCCGGACGCTCACTAAGAAGGGATTTTAAAAAAATTTAAACCTTAAGGGGAGAAGGGTTTAAGGTTTGTATGGAAAATCTTTAAATCAGCAACGATTTTGATAAAAATTGAGATACATGCTCTTAAAAACATTTTATTCAACACGTGTTTCATGGTTTATTAGAATTCACCCTCTAAGGGTGTAAAATAGGGGTTGAACGTTTGTATGAAAAATGTTTACAATTTGCTCCAATTTTCATTAAATTTAATAAACGAGCTCCTAAATACACGCTGAAACCACTGGTGACTGGACAGAAATTTGGCATGGAGATACTTTGAATCATGATGATGACATCCACGCGAGCGAAGCCGCGGACGGAAGCTAGTAAATGATAAAGATAAAGCGCGACAAAGTTCATAAGTTAAGGCTCGTGAAGCTAAAGCTAAAGTGTAGCAAAAAATGACGTTACACGGAATTTCAAAGGGTTCTATATCTTTAACTGACGGACAAATTATATTTTTTTAGGAAACTACCCTTTAAATCACTTGGTCCAGAATATATGGTTCTTTTTACAAGCTTTTATTCCGTCCGTAGTAAACAAGGAACCCTTATAGTTTCGACATGTTCATCTCTCTCTATATATGTATAGGTATTATATATTCACGCCGACAAACTGGTGGTAATAAATATAAGATTTTTTTAGGTTTCCTTCCGTACATATATGGGGGTCGTCGAATAGTCTTTCAAAAAGTTTTGTCGGTGTCGGAACACCATTTTTTAAATCAGAGAGATCCTTTTAAATAAATTAAAGGTGAAAAACTTTTTAAAGAGCTAATTTGATAATCCATATTGTCGGAATGCATCATAAATAGCTAGTCCGCCATCTTGAGTGTTCCGCCATGTTGGATTTAAGTGACGTCACAAAGCTAGCCATACATTGTCATCCAAACTAAATGAGTATACAAAATTTAAGCTCATTCGGTGGTAGATTTCGGCTTCAAAATTGAATTGCAAGATTCTACTCGAACAACCATAGTTACAAGCATACATTGCAAGTTAAATAGAAGCTTGTAAAAAGAGCAGTTTGAGGCTTAATAATTCAATATTAATAATCCTCAAAGTGCACTTTTTTGTTGAGGTCATTGAGGTGGGGGCACCACCAGGGGTGGGGACACTTGACGCTAAATGGTTGTTTATGGATACGTGAAATTATTCAGGGCAGTAGCGAAGTTAAAAGGAAAACTCTCACAGCTGCGTAGGGTTCACAAGTCAAAAGATTTATGTCGACCAACTTATAAAATGACGTGCAACTACACGAAATCCTACATTGCGCGTGGCCCGACCGACGAACACATGCAACAGATTTTTTTAAGGTATCCTCAACATAATGAAATGAGCTGAAATTTCGCATTCCTGTGTAAGCCGTATGACAATACAATATAAAGTCAATAAGCTCGTCTGATGCCATCATCTGACTCCATAGTCAGGAGGTGGCCAAGAGTAGAAGCATGTTACAACAATGAATTTTTTTCTTCTGATTTTTATTATTTTTACAAATCTCTATTCTTTTTTGTCTGTAAATACTAGCTTTGCTCGAAAAAAACACGTAAAAAAGACGAGCATGTGTACGTGGGCTTCGAAATAAAGACTGCGCCGAATTAGATTGTATCCCGGAAGCATAATTAGGAGTCGCCCCTGTCCCGGCGTAGGCTAGGCAGCCCGTCTCTGCGCGTCCGCACCGACGCACCGATCGCGCTATTTTCGTCCACTCACCAGTTGAATAACCTCCAATCAACTATTCGCACTTGCCTACAATACCCACTGATACATAGATCATCTCTCATCTAACACTAATGCCCACGCGGTTGAAACTGAATTATCTATACATATAATAAAACAGTAAAAATATTTTGTCTGTACATTTCGAATTTTTGACTGAAATGGATAGAGGGACGCTTAAAAAGAATAATAGAAAGCAAAAAAATTTTTTTGGAATTTCTTGTCTGTCTGTCTGTCTGTCTGTATGTATGATCACGATTATCTCCGAAAATACTGAACCGATTTACTTCAAACTTTCACCAATTGCTTTGTTTTAACTCAGCAAAACATCTAAAGTTTGTTTCATCAAAATCGGTTCATTAAAAAAAAAGTTATCGTCATTTGAATGAACTCAAAGCATTAGTTTGCCTGCAAATATACACGGTAAATTTTTTATCGTTTTGGACCCTTAAAGGGGTGACTCAGACCATCAAAATGAACAACTTTTCCTACGGGAACAATGCTGGGAACTAAAAAAAAAATTCGACATTCCCATACAAACTGGCCGGGCGGCGGGACTCTTTTTTATGGAAATGACGAATTTTTTTTTTGAGTTCCCAGCATTGGTCCCATAGAAAAAGTTGTTCATATTGATGACCTGAGTCACCCCTTTAAGGGTCCAAACTGTTCCTGAGGGATGGACACTAACGGCGGCGTCGTAGCCGCGGGCAAACGGCAAACCAACCGAAACTGCTGCGCCTAGAAACTTGAAATTTGGTACAGGGGTTCTTTTAATGATGTAAGTGAGCGCTAAGACAGGATTTTTAAGAAATTTAACTTCTAAAGGGGTAAAATTTATATGGAATTTTCTCATTTTTGGACTTAGAAGTATGAAAATAAATAGGTATGTTCTCGATTACAATTAAAAAAGATATATATGGGTGAAATGGACATAATTCACCCCTAAAGGGGTAAAATGGGAGGGTAAAGGTTTTATGGAAATTTTCTCATTTCTGGACTTAAAAGTATAAATAATATCCATACTTCCATACTAATACTAAAATTATAAATGCGAAAGTAACTCTGTCTGCTGTCTTTTTACGCTTCAACCATTGAACTGATTTGGATGAAATTTGGTATGGAGGTAGTTTGATGCCCGGGGAAGGACATAGGGTATATTTAATTCCGGGAAATTTTACTGTTCCCGAGGTATCGACACTAACGCGGGCGGAGCCGCGGGCAACAGCTAGTACAAAATATATCGAACATAGTATGCTGAAATCGTTCCGCGCCAATATTAAAGCGATGTCTAGGCTAGCAATGTTAGCAAATCACGAGGAAACTGCACTTGTGCACGAACTAGACCACGCTACTATTCCTAAGCTCCCAGCTGAACGACATTATTAAAGTCGCACAGAATATGGCTTAGGACGAATCAGTTCGTAGAAACCGTAATTCTGGTAATACACGAAGCATGGTTATGAGTTACATAAATCTACGTATATTTCACGTTGTGTATGACCAACTGTTATATCCACGGCATTAGTATAAACATCGTTGCGAAAATGACGCAGTTGTATGCATATTTTTGTCGTAAACTTTATAATTTGGCAGAGTCTAGAACATGGGACTGATGAATGTAACAAAAATAGAAGAATTCCATTCTGCTGACTCACAACTGCATGTCGTATCAGAATCGAAACAATAGTGTTGATATACTTATTATACACAATAGGTACTTAAACAGATTCTTGTAGACCCACTTCTTATTGGAGTTTACAACATGTTTTCCCTTCGTCGTTAAGTTACCTAATTAGTTTGTATTGATCTCCAGGAGGTTCTAGAGTCGTGGTCGAAGACATAAATTCCAAAGCTCGATGGGCATCTGCGCAAATGGAATTCTTGGATCTTGAATTCTCGAATTTGTAATGTAACACAGGTACGTGCGGTAGATTTGGGGATTAGCGTACGGTGTATAGAACTGTTACATCGAATTACATCGAACTAATGTGTAACATCAATTTCCTGACGGAGAACTTTAGATTGGAAGCTGGCCAGATAAAGTGAAGTAACGGCCTGTAAATATGTTCCATCGATAATACACTCAGATACCTACTTAATTGAAGTTCGTCAGGATCGCGCGACAAGCGAACGTACCCATACTATGTAATATGTTCAAGGGGGAGTAAGGTCTTTTAAATACTGCGCGGGAAGCTAAGGGGGAGAGAACGAACGAGACGTGACGAAGACCTCCTCCTTACCTTAGGAGGAAGAGTGCGTTACCCCAGCCGACTAAGTGCTCCTTTTAAGAATTGATAAATGCAAATAATTAGATCATTACTTCGTGTAAATGTCCCCGAAAGTAAATAATTTGACACCCCGCCGTTTCAGAGATAATGAGGAAAATAAAATTCGGCTGGCGTAACGTTACCCCAGCCGACTTTTTTTGATCCCGTCGGTTTATCTGGATAAAAAGTATACACAAAGATAGATTGAATTTGCTCTCAAATGTCCCCGATAAAATTAAATTTGACACCTTTATGGATTTTGAGTTATTTCATTTTCTGCTGCGGTAACGTTTGGTCAATCTCTGTATCTCTGAAACCGTAAGACGCAGAATCATGATTTTTTTTATACGTATAGAACGGAATTTGTCACCATTTGACACCTAGTTATCTTAAATATTAATAATATGGTTTGCGAGTAATAAATATTATTCTGAAAACCATATTTTCGGTTCTAGTTATTAAACGAGGGAACCCTGAAAATTCAAACTAGTCCTAATAGATGCCTCTTATAGAGACATACAAAACATCAAAACTTTCATCAGCCTAATCCATAGCATTGGCAAGTTATAATGATATTACTGGTTCCAGAAAGCCAGATTCTGGGCTCTCGATTTAAACGAGGAAAATAATACTTTCCTTACACTTGGCTGATTCCATATTTAAACAATAATTAGACACTTTAACCAAAAATATACATACAAATTTTCAGCTTGATATACTATCGTATATAAGAAATAATAAATAAAAACTAAACCTAGATAATTTTTCCCGATTACCCGACCAAGTTCGAATGTGCATCTAAAAGCGGCCGTACGATACTTAACGTATACCTTCTAAAATCTGCACAATAATAATAAGTGGTTGGGTATATTCAAGTAGAAAAATTGTTAGGATTAATTTTAATATTATAAAGACTCGTATTAAATAAATGAAACCTTACGGTCAACAGCAGAAACAGCCTCCGTGGTCCAGTGGTTAAGGCGTTTGCCTGTTGACCCGGGGGTCGTGGGTTCGATTTCCACCGGAAGCATACTTTGTTTAGTTGTTTCCAGTTTGGTAGGACATTGCAGACGTGAATCACCTGATTGTCCGATAATAAAGATGAGTCCGTGCTTCGGAAGGCACGTTAAGCCGGTGGTACCGGCTGCCATCTGTAGTCGTTAAAGGAACCACGTCAGAGGCCGAGAGGCGGTTCCTAAGAACTCTGACACCAGGGTGTGCATGGTCGATTGACCGTGACACCTATTCAAAATGATGATGATGATGATGATGGATGAAACCTTAGGGTGACTTACAGATTTTCTCTTTCAGCAAAACTATTACTTAAATGGCAATGTCTACATACTAATAATGTAAAAAAAATATCTTTATATTTGTTTGAATGATTTTAAGGCAGACCTCTTAAATAGAGGTCTGCCGTCTGCATAATAGTTCAATCCAACTGTCACCGTAGTTGGTAATCAAAAACCAACGCAAATAAGGTTATATTCTATAAGGTAAGACTATCAAGAGATAAATAAAAAAAAATCTTGAGTGTTATTTATTTTTGCTGCTCTCGCGTAGAAAGTGTCAGTTTCACAAATTGGGAGTAAAATGTGTATCCATCAACTAGGAAAACGCGTCGTTATTAGCTAAACAAATGAACTAGAAGTCCGTATTTCTTTTTCTATATTATGTACTGCTTGTTTTATTCTGCATTGCTTTATGCGAACATGTAGGGGACATCTTACAAAGATTTGTTCGAAACCAAAAGTAGTCGGTACCACAGTATAGAGTATCAATACTTTTTTGTGTCCTTCTTTGAAAATAAAAAAAATATATATATACTAGCTTTTGCCCGCGGCTCCGCCCGCGTCAATGTCGATCCCTCGGGAATAGTACTTTTTCCCGGGATAAAAGGTAGCCTATGTCCTTCTCCGCACTCCAGAGAACTTGTATGCAAAATTTCATGATGATCGGTTCAGTAGTTACGGCGTGAAAGCGTAACAAACAAACAAACAAACTCACTTTCGCATTTATAATATTAGTTAGGATTTGTTATTTTGCGCGAGCAAAACTAGGGACTATCGCTGCGCTGTCCCGCTCGCGCACATTAGCCAATGAAATTGCAGTTCCGAGCAAGTGCAGTTGTATTTTTTCTAATTCTATCTAACAAAGCAAGTATTACATACTCGTATTTCCAATATTACCTATAGCTGCCTTTGGTCTTGCAATAATAGACTTGGTCAATCCCGTTAGGAATCAATATATTATAAAGTATAAGTATGGAGGAAATAAGTAATTCCATTATATAAGGCATATATTTTTTATTAAAAAAATTTCCACTCGCCTGTACCATCCAATTTAGAATACAATGCCGTCGAATATGGAAGTATATCTAGTAGTATGCCGCAGCCGCTTTCAGATGCACATCAGAACTTGGTCGGGTAATCGGAAATAAATATCTAGGTTTAGTTTTTAATTATTATTTCTTATATACGAAAGTATATCAAGCTAAAAATTGGTATGTATGTTTTTCGATAAAGTGTCTAATTATTGTTTAAATATGGAATCAGTCAGGTAAAAGGAAAGTATTATTTTCCTCGTTTAAATCGAGAGCCCAGAATCTGGCTTTCTGGAACCAGTAATATCATTATAACTTGCCAATGCTTTGGATTAGGCTGATGAAAGTTTTGATGTTTTGTATGTCTCTATAAGAGGCATCTATTAGGACTAATTTGAATTTTCAGGGTTCCCTCGTTTAATAGCTAGAACCGAAAATATGGTTTTCAGAATAATATTTATTACTCGTAAACCATATTATTAATATTTAAGATAACTAGGTGTCAAATGGTGACAAATTCCGTTCTATACGTATAAAAAAAATCACGATTCTGCGTCTTACGGTTTCAGAGATACAGAGATTGGCCAAACGTTACCGCAGCAGAAAATGAAATAACTCGAAATCCATAAAGGTGTCAAATTTAATTTTATCGGGGACATTTGAGAGCAAATTCAATCTATCTTTGTGTATACTTTTTATCCAGATAAACCGACGGGATCAAAAAAAGTCGGCTGGGGTAACGTTACGCCAGCCGAATTTTATTTTCCTCATTATCTCTGAAACGGCGGGGTGTCAAATTATTTACTTTCGGGGACATTTACACGAAGTAATGATCTAATTATTTGCATTTATCAATTCGTAAAAGGAGCACTTAGTCGGCTGGGGTAACGCACTCTAGGAGGAGGTCTTAGTCACGTATTCAACGTGCTTCAAGAAAATTTGCGCTTTTACAAGCTAAGATATATTCGAATTATTTTAAGACAATTTCTTTTTATTAGCAAGAAAATATTATACAACCATTATAATTACGTAAAACAAGTTCTTTTGCAAGAAAGACATTTTTGTGACAAGCTTTTATTATAAAGGAATCCACACTGTAAAGTGTTTTCCAAGACAAATCAAACTAGCCCAAACACGATTGGGGTACTTACCTTCTTCCGACTCCATCATCAGACCAGCGCAACGATTCCATAATATTGTATTGTCATCCGATTTACACATGCATGCAAAATTTCAGCTCAATCGGTAACCGGGAAGTGGATCAAAAACTTGCAATATTTAATAAAAAGTTTCAGTTATAAGTATGGGGAACCCACATATTTTTTTCAGTTTTTGTGTGAAAATCTTAATGCGGTTCAAAGAATACATCTACTTAGGTACTAAGTATCAACAGTATAGTTCTTAAAGTTACGATAAAAATTAGCTGTGACATACGGACGGACAGACAGACATGACGAATCCATAAGGGTTCCGTTTTTTGCCATTTGGATACAGAACCCTAAAAAATGGGCGCACAGCCTGCATTCCGTAAGCTTCATAATTCCAGCCGTTAGAAGTCCACTGCTGAACAAACACCTCTCCCAAGGATTCTTCGTTCCATGGGAGGATATTGCCATACTCACACACCACGCTTGGCAGGCGGGTTGGCGTAGTTTCTTTGGTTTCTTGTGCTTCCGACGCTGCTACCCATCGGAAGCATTTCTAAGCTAAGAAAGGACATGAATTTGCTGGATTCGGAAAGAAAATGAACGTGCTCGGATGAATGGGGGAAAAGCAAGTAGCAGCTCGGGAGGCCGGCCACGCGTGCCGATGCCATGCCTGCAACCACCGGACAGGCAGTTGAGGATGACACCCCGACGCGTAAGCTTGTAAGTATTTAATACTTATTTTAAATAAATATTTTTTACAAATCAACCTCAATTTTGTGGTAAAAACGCAAACAACACTGACTAGTCAGAATAAGTAACTAGTAAGTACTCTTTTACTTTAAATACCTACATAAGGCTGATAGTTACAAGTTTTCAGATGTAGGCGTCAAGTCAGCCAAACTTAAGTGGGATTGGTCTGGCCATGTGTGCCGCATGAGCTTAGACAGATGGGCCCAAAAGGTCACCCTGTGAGTACCCGATGGACGAAGGCAGGGGCAGACCTCGGACAAGATGGCGGGATGACTTACACCGGTTTTGGAGTGGCTGGCAGCGGGCTGCACTCGATAGGGATGAATGGAAGAAGGGAGGGGAGGCCTTTGCCCAGCAGTGGGACACAAATTAGGCTACAAAAAAACAGTTACAATTTGATTACTTTTTTTATTTGGGATCAACTCAATGGCGTAACTACAGGGTGGCAGTGCTGGCAAAATGCCACGGGCCCCCGCTCTTACGAGGCCCCTGACAGAAGTAAAAGTGTGTGCCGCCGAAGCTGAACTTAAAACTCTCATGGGCCCATTGTATGAATTTGCGACGGGCCCCAAATGGTATAGTTACGCCACTGGATCCACTGTAGCATTACCGTGACTGTAGGCACTGTCTACATAATATTCTTCACAGCGATAATCCAAATATTGTGCGGTCACCGCGCATTCATTGAGGTAGGCTGGGAATGCAAAATGAAGTACGAAACGCCTTCAAAGTTGCTTTTACATAAGTACACTTTTATTTTACCACATGCTTCAGGAGGCCTAGTTACCTACCTACCATTACCACTTTGTTTGCACATCATCACTGTGCACACACAGTATATTATAGCTAGAGCAAAGAACTAGTGTTTTGAAGTTTGTAGAAAGTTGACAATAACAATCTAAGTTTTCTTTTAGTTACTTCTTGAAAGCGTGTCTACTCGGTCAATTATACCTATTTGAATGGACCGGAATTCCGCCAATGACAAGGTTATCGGTATATCGTATGTACAATATAAATATGAGTAGGTCCTTGCATAAGCAGGTGGTAAGACAAGCAGGGCAGGACAATATAGTTGCATTGTCTGAACAGAGACATCACACGGACGGTCAGGCGATTTACGAGTTGGAACCCATTCTTTTCTTTGTCATATCCCATTCCTTCGGTCTACTTGATTTCAGTCTGTTCAAGGACTTCCATGTCGCCCAAGGTAGATTTTTTGTTCGTTTTTGCTCGATATTGATAACCAACAGGTAGACGCTTGAAATATTCACAGAATAATTTCACAGAATTTAATTAGATAGGTAGGTATATATTTACTTTAAAAATAAATAAATGAACTAAAATAAAATTAATATTTAAGGGGGGCCTCCCATAGCCGTTTTTATAGATAATGGTACAGAACCCTTAGTGCGCGAGTCCGACTCGCAGTTAGCCTTTTTTTTTTATTTAATTAATTAATTTATGATATGTAAACCGTAACGGATGTTCAAGTGAACATCAAGACGTTGTACACTGCAGTTGTCAAAGTTAGCAAGTAGGCCGGCAGGTCGCAGCCAGCTGTTTCGTTCGAGCATCCGCGCTGTGCGCCCGCTGCCTGCCACGTGTATATCCGTCACCCACGCCCGCGCCACGCACCACTTCTTATACTACTCGTATCTACTTATACAATATACATACATATTTCAAAACATAGTTGACCTGCGAGCGGGTGATCCGCGTCAGGCGGTCGCCTGACGCAGTGGACTGCTTGTACATGAGAAAAAGAAGCGACCAATACTGTTGAAAAGTTTATTTCGGCGTCTTCTTCTCTGCAGTGGTCGGTTCCGAAACGCTAATTAATAATTTGAATAAAATAGGTTTATTTAAAATGTGAATTGTGGTGAAAAAGTGCCTGAGAAGGCCTATTTTCTGAATAAATCTTTGAAGCTTTGAAGCTAATCTTCAATTATAGCTCTTCTTATACCTGGAAAACCCCTCCCAAAAGCTACCGACCGACATGTCACATGTATAAGCTTTTCAACTTTTCTAAGCATTATAAATCAGTCCATGCTAGAGAACTAACTAGATGTTTAGTTATATAGCTCCGGCCGAATTATTACTGGGTCTATTCCTGGGTAGAAAGGAAAATATGTTTCAGACTCCAAGCATCTGTTGTATAAATCTCAACCACCTACTTACCGACTGAAAAGCAGCAGCAGTTTTTTTTATTGGCGCTCAACTTTGACTAAACCCCCTATTAAAATACTAAATTAAAATAAAGCAATTTTTTTTTCAAAATTCATAACTTTTTTTCAATACATATAGTTCTCTTAATTGTCAAATTTCATTTCTCAACAATTGTTGATGTTGACGATTGATTATTGTAGTCCTATTTTGTATGTAAATATAAATTACGACTCCGTGCTTTAAAAATCGTGTTATGAAATTTTGAGCATTGTATGAATAATTTCATTATTATCTTTCAGTAATGACGGCGCGAAAGTGTAACAAACAAAAGAAACTCACTTTCGCATTTATAATATTAGTAAGGATAAGGATGCAACTCATTTATACTCAAAATATGTAGGTATAAGTTTTGAAAGATCTTATGTCAGATTAGGGTAGGGGGTAGAGGAAAATCTCACGAAATCTCACAATGTAAGGGGATGGGGGCTCGAACAATTAATAATTAATTTAATCGCTAACTTATTGCATAAAGTTAAAAATAAAAGTACAGTAAAGTAGGAGTATAGTCATGTACCCAGTCAGGGCATTGTGAATTTGCAACCAACGCAAAATTAAATATAACATTAAAATAAGCATAAAAAATATGAACAACATTTTTGTACAAAATTAGTTTGATGTTTTTAGTAAGTATTAATTTTCAATATTTAGTATATTGAAAATTAATACTTACAAAGCAATTTTATCTTAATAGTCATGAAACACAACAACCTATTTTGGCTGGTGAAGTAAAACTTTTGATAGCTTTTAGGTGAAAACTTCTTTTAGACAAGGAAAGTAAAATGTTACCGATTGAGCTAAAATTTTGCATGTGTGTGTAAATCGGATGAAAATACAACATTAGGGAATCATCGCACTGGTCTGATGATGGAGTCGGAAGGTGGCCATAGGAACTCTTAAACTAAACATGGTACACCAATCGTGTTTGGGCTTACCATTAACATTTTACAGTGTAAATTAGTTTACAATAAACTTGTCAACAAAATGTAATTTTTGCAAAAAAACATTTAACATATACTAGAGATCTAATCCAGAACTGCAGATTCTCTGCCCTGGGTCACTCTAAAACAGAATTATAGCTTTCAAATAAGGCCATATTTGTATCCATAGGCAGAAATTTATATAAGTATCTACTAGTTTTTGCCTGCAGCTTTGCTTGCATGAATAGGTAGAGAACCTTGAAGTAGAAGAAGCTTACTTGCTCGCTGCTCTTTTGTTCACAAGGACCTAACCTAAATAGCTCTCCTCTGTGGCCTTTATATTGGGGGTTTTGCAGTAAGTTCTCAAATTGTTTGCTTGGCCACTGCTGTTTAGGTCACAATGAAAACTTGACATACCCAAACCTACTTAAAGTGAATATAGAACTAAATATTCTGTGTGTGAATATTTCAAAAGTCTACCTGTTGCGGTTATTAATATTGGGCAAAAATAAAATATTTATTTTATTCCGTTTTTAGTATTTGTTGTTATAGCGGCAACAGAAATACATCTGTCAAAATTTCAACTGTCTTACTATCACGGTTCATGAGATACAGCCTGGTGACAGACTGTCAGACAGAAAGGCAGCAGAAACAGCCCTATGAATAGGGCCTCGTTTTTACCCTTTGGGTATCGAACCCTAAAAAGGATGGATTTTAATTTTTCTTTATATTTTCATAATCGAAACTGAGAAGCTTTGCTCGCTCGGTCAATAAAGATAAACATCCAAGACCCGGGTCAATCTGAAATAGATCATTTTCCATGTTGACCTAACCGACAATTGAACCCAGGGGCTAGGCTGTGACAGCCTGGCACAATAACCACTAGGCTACAAAGGTTGTTTTTAATGTAATATACCTATAATGTAGTATATATATATTGCATTGGCTTTCAGACAATGCAATTTTATAGATTTAGGAGTAAATTGTTTTTCCTTTCGACATAAAATGCACCTGTAAATATATAGGTACTTATAATGGAATATATTTAAACAACATGGACCCATCATAATAAGAAAGTCTATTGATTCCAAATCTGCAGAATCCTTAATTTCGTAATTAGCTCTTCTAAAGCCCAGCCATATCTTATTTTAATTACTGGTATTTCTTCTAATAATTACCATCCCTAGAAAACAGTTTTTTTTTATCATACTGTTACAAGTTAATTTTTATTTACAATTGGAATTTAGGGGCGGCAGTATTCGTTGATGAATCATTCGGCCCGAGTTTACTGTGGTAGGTATAGCCTGCTGATGTCACGCCTTTTACAAATCGCAACCACGATTTCTTTTCAGTCATTGCACACATATGTAGGACTTCTAAGAATTTCAAACACATCAAAACATTCCGATTATATTGCAGAATGTCTCCAACCAGAAACGCTGACCAAGTGCGTATAAAAATTGTCATTATTATGTAATAATATCAAGATATTATTGTATGATTGGGCATGTATAATACCTACGATAAAAGTACACACAATAATAAGATAAATCTCCAGTAATTGTGGAAATTAAAGCCAAATACCTTTATTTTATGTGTAATCCAATATCCAGAAGAAAGTCGCAGTCCTATTTACACACGATTACACTGTCATTTATGTAAAACTATACACCATCACAAAGCAGCACTACACAAATTTTCACTTATAATTATTATTTTATGTGAAAATATCACATAATGCGCCATTTTCGCAATAAATCCGAAGGACAGCAGTCGGCGATCGCTGCCATCTTTTTTGTCAAATGTCTAAAAACTAAATATAGCGCTTCGAACGAACTCTGGTGTTATTTTTAGAAAGTACAATGAAACTTTCTTTTTAAAACTAGTAGTGACATCTTTTGTTTAATTAGAAAGTATAAATATTGACGATAGATGGCGTACCCCACGTGCACATTAATTTTATTTTGTTTGCCACTTGTTTTGTACAGATGGCGTTATACAAAATTTAGTACCTACTGAATCAATTCCGTGTCTTAGTTGAGAAAATACAAAATTAATTAGGAAGGAAAGGACAGAACAGGAATTATCAAAATAAACAGTTGAACTTGCATCAAAGAAGAGTAGATTTAAAAAAGTTTTTGAGTAGTTAACTACCTGTCTAGCCTGTAATGGGCACTTTAAATTTTCACATTTTGCGCTCGGCATATATCAAAAGAGTGAGCGTTTGTAAAAAGACGACGCCGTCTCAGAACAATAATGCGCCTATTAGACTACGCGTTATGCGTCTATTACACTACACGGTATTCAGTCAGACTAAGTCTAACTAGCGTAGTGTAATAAGAGTTAGACCGTCTTACTCTGAATTCAGTCAGCAAGATCGGGCTCGGCAAGGCTAACTGGCTTAGAGTCTGAATATCGAGTAGTGTAATAAGCGTTAGACCGTTTAGTCTGCGCTCGCGTCCACAGGGAGCGGACGTGCGCGTGCGCCACGTATATTTAATTCATATTAAGTGTGTCTTGTCTTGTTTGCGTTACCTTTACAATAATGGCGCGCAGTAAAGAAAAATAATCTTTCATATGAAACGATAATGAAGAAATTTAATGGGACCAAATTGAAAGCATAGGTACTCTTTAAAAAAAAAGAACACTTAACAGTTTTAAAAATTGGTTTAAAAATGACGGAGTTCTGAGGTAACAAAAATTAAAATAAATACAACCAAAAAGATATTAACCTCTCCTTTTTTTAAAGTCGATAGAAAATTATTATTAAGCATGACTGCATGCTAGAGTTGTACCATGAGATGCCATGTTTATGACAAAAATAATCATCAAGATTATTTGAATAAAGAATTACAAAAGAAACATGTTTTTTTGCTACGACAAATTTTTTGGGCTTAGAAATTGCAGGTGCCATTACAACCACCAACGTCGACGTCTTGCGTGCAAATGAGCAAGCCCGCGTTTTTCAGTCTAGTGTAATAGCGAGCGGTCTAATTAGACTCGAAGACAGACTGAATACCGTGTGCTGAATAACGCGTAGTCTAATAGGCGCATTCAGCACACGGTATTCAGTCTGTCTTCGAGTCTAATTAGACCGCTCGCTATTACACTAGACTGAAAAACGCGGGCTTGCTCATTCGCACGCAAGACGTCGACGTTGGCGGTTGTAACGGCACCTGCAATTTCTAAGCCCAAAAAATCTGCCGTAGCAAAAAAAACATGTTTCTTTTGTAATTCTTTATTCAAATAATCTTGATGATTTATTTTGTCATAAACATGGCATCTCATGGTACAACTCTAGCATGCAGAAATGCTTAATAATAATTTTCTACCGACTTAAAAAAAGGAGAGGTTAATATCAATTTGATTGTATTTATTTTAATGTTTGTTACCTCAGAACTCCGTCATTTATGAACCGATTTTTAAAACTGTTATTGGTTCTTTTTTTAAAGAGTACCTATGCTTTCAATTTAGTCCCATTAAATTTCATCATAATCGTTTCATATGAAAGATTATTTTTCTTTACTGCGCGCCATTATTGTAAAGGTAACGCAAACAAGCCAAGACACACTTATTGCGAATAAAATATACGTGGCGCACGCGCACGTCTGCTCCCTTGGGATGCGAGCGCAGACTGAACGGTCTAACGCTTATTACACTACTCGATATTCAGACTCTAAGCCAGTTAGCCTCGCCGAGCCCGATCTTGCTGACTGAATTCAGAGTAAGACGGTCTAACTCTTATTACACTACGCTAGTTAGACTTAGTCTGACTGAATACCGTGTGGTGTAATAGACGCTTAACTAAAGCATAGAAACCGTGTTAAAATAACAACAAAATACAATATTCTACACTGTTTTTACTTATGGCATTGTTAAAGCATCAGAAAGAGATGCATATACAATGCCATTTGCGTAAATGTGCAGGTTGTCCTGGGGTACTGATGTGATCAGGGTTGTACTATATCGATGAAATATATTTATCGACTAAATGTTTCGTCCTAAGAAAGTCATAAATGTACTCTACTCTGATTGTGTCGATTCGTTAAATGAGTACGATTCATAAAATAAAAAACTAGTTGCATTCCAGGAGTGCCGGCAGAAGTGAAAACTCGACTTTGCGGCATACTCAGGTCCGTGTCCTTCTTACGAATTTTCGATCAATTCACGTGTCCTGACGCGAGTTTTCTGTTTTACCCATCCCAAAAAGTGCACAAAGCCGCTAAAGAGGCTTTTACTTTAAAAGTTACGTCAAGATACACCTATATAACTCCTAATCGCATGGCGCCGCTTGGCTTCATCTGATATATAGGTAAAAAAAAAACATACATTACCCACCGCGTGTCTACTGTCTACTGCTGGTCATTAGGCCTTACCCAGTATTGGTCGAACGGCAGAATACCTAATATGATGTCAATCATATTTTCGATTATTTCGAAATTCAAACAGTGCCTACTTACCTACCTTACCTATGAATGCGCAAAAAACCCAATGCATTCGATTTACAGTCCCCAATGTGAGGCAGTCCAACGTTGACATACTAGTTGAAGGTAAAATACTAGACTTTGTAAATGGTACCAACTTCTTAGGAATCACAATAGACTCTAAATTGCAACGGGGCGCTCATGTATCAAAAGGTAATATAAGGTCAGATATATTTTTCACTTGATCAATGGGCCATTCAGCATATTCCAAAACCATCTAAAGCTTTTCCCAGCTAGCTTTGAGGAACAGTCAGTAAAGGAAACATAATCAGGTAGGTAAAGAGAAACACATAATTCGAAGTGATATTTTTTATTTATAATACTTTTACACTAGGGTAAAAAAGTGCCAGTGTGTTATTTGTGAAAAATTCACAGTGTTGGTAATAGAAAAACAAGAGGTGAAGAAAAACAAGAGATTACTTTACCCACTTTCATTACTGTCCAAAATAAAATATGTTTTTCATAATTTTAAATATAAATAATAAAACCGTTTCCGTAAACTTTCTTATTACCATTGATTTATAATTCGGCAAATATAAATGTAGGTAAAGCATCGTGTTTCAATCGCTTCCATTTAATTTTATATTTGAAATTAATGTATCGGCACGGCAGTAAAATATTTTGAGTATGTATGACATTTTATGTCCAATATGTCGCTTGAAAGTTCCTCGGATCCACACCTTTTTAATTTCCTTTTACTTCAGGGAGCTGCAATAAAATTTCAACAATAATTTTCTTCATATTAGTAAAAATCGATTCTTTTTAGGGTTCCGTACCCAAAGGATAAAAACAGGACCCTACTAATATGACTCCGATATCCATCTGTCTGTCACCAGGCTGTATCTCATGAACCGTGATAGTGAGACAGTTGAAATATTACAAACAAAAATTTCGGGCGTTTGTATAGCTTACGCCCACAGCTACGCTCGCGTTAATGTCTATCCCCGATAACAGTACCTTATTCTGAGATGTAAGATATGTCTATGTTCTTTTCCGTACTCCAGAGATCGTGCAATGGTGATGATGATGATGCAAAATTTTATGATGATCGGTTCAGAAGTTACGGCGTGGAAGCGTAACAAACAAACTCACTTTCACATTTATAATATTTTATGTAAGGATGGACGGAACCCTTCGTGCGCGAGTCCGACTCACACTTTGCTGGTTGTTTAATTACCATGATGGTTCAATTTGTTACATTACTATTGCATGGCTCAACACTAACAAAAATAACCCTGATAGCAAGACCGTCATAAAAAATATCGATATACTCGTAGATACGTGATTACATCACTAGCAAAAAAACTAACCTAATTTGAAATAAGGAAAAAACGATAATTTTAAGCAAAATACCTATAAAAGTTGTCATTTATACAAGACGTTATATAATTGACAATATTATTGCTGTATTTTGAGGTATTTTGGGTTTTAATTATGCACTTTTAATTGAAAAACTTACCGAAGAAAATTATGTTTTACAGAATTTATTTCTGTTCGTCCTGAATGGGATTTACATCGCACCATTGCACAAGACATTGTTTAGTATAATGGTCATTTGATAACGCACCAACCCAACACCGGTTAATACTTTTTTCCGTGAGAATTTTAGCACAATCCTACATTTAATTTGCAGACATCACAATTCCGCCGCAATGTTTATGTCGATATATAACCCGATCAAATCGGCAAGATGCTAATGTGACAGACGTTGAACTGTAATAAGTTATTTTGAATTTAGTCGGATCCATGGAGTCCAATGGAGTCCATTGACATTTCAAGTCGGGACAACCATGAAAATAATAGAAACTGACTGAAGTTTTTGTCTCATTCTGTCATAAGCGAAAGCTCATAAGAAAAATACCGTGTCAACTATCTGTTTTCAGTTTCTATTTTTATGCGGCTTCTATGTATATTATTCTTCTGAGGACGCCGTTGCGTATATGGAAACCCTTCCAGTATTCAGAACCCCAATACTTCTGAGATGCGGGAGCCTTTACGAGATTGAACGCGCAGTTTTAGAGAATAAATGCTACCCTGCTTTTAATTCTGTAATGCGGGAGGCATTACAAAGTCAATAGTTACGTTAATGATCTGAATTACCTAAGCTCGGTAAGGACTTTATGGTGACTTTAGTATGGTATGGTAAACGGTATGGTAATAGCTTCTTCGACAGTTACTGAGTATAAAATCTCACGAAAGTACATCATTGCAGACTGCCTTTCCTCTTTTTCAACTCCATGATCATTGCTCTAAAGCCAACGCCAGAAAGCTTGGTTAACATGAAAACTGCATAAAGCGGGATGTTGGAAATATTGTTTTCAGAGCATTTCGCTCAGCAGCGCTGTCATCAGTCATAATAACACCGGGTTCAAATTTAGCTTGTGAGTTTTCATTTTGCAACGCTTCCTTAATCAACGAAAATACAAGAGTATAGTCTGCCTCTGTTTGTTGAGTGTGTAATATGCATGCAACAGGAAGTCCGCCAGTTTTATTAGCCGTAAACATAAAAGTGATACAAGTGTTCTCTTGATCACACGCGCTTGTAGTATCAACAAATAATATTTCATCGGCCAAGCATTCTAAGTATACTCTTTTCATTATAGGTGATAAAATAACTATTATTTTTAGATGCTCTCTGAATACAATTGAGAAGCCTTTTCCTTCTAGGTTTTCCTTTTTTTGCAAAATAATTTCACGCAAATCAGTCTCCGAACGATTACCTTACCATATTTGTTTTTTCTCCATTTTGTAAATAAATAATTATCATGATCCATCGAAGGATTCAGCTGACCGTTAGCTAATAATTGTGGGTCGCAGATGTCCGTACATAACTGTATCTCGTGGTATTCCTTTGCTGCACTGGGAGTCATGCCAGAATAAAAGTAGTTATGGAATTGCGATTCTACTTCGGGATCACATTTCAAATATCGGAAGGCTTCAGCTATTTCTACTGGATGAGCGTGAGTGAAGTTGATGGTAATTATTGCGTTAAAGCCCTGTTTTAGGTGTTCGTCATTCAGAACAAAAGTCAGCATAGTCATTTCCATCAACTTTACATCGCACTTCAGCGCAAAAATGTTCACTTGCCTGCGAATCATAAGTAAAGTAGGTATAACACAAACATAATCACAGTCGCTTAAAAATTGCTGCAGTCTTTCTTTACTATAAGACATAACTAATTTTCTTCAATAATCAAAGTCTTAAATACAATGCACTCGTCACAGTGTCCGAATTCACAATATCTTTCTATAATTAACACAATTATTAAGGCAAAACAATTAAAAATGCGCAAGCAATTGTTTACATGACAAATTGGTAACGGAACTAATTTGAATAAAAACAAACAACACGCGCGCAGGCATGATATCGTTGTCTCTCTCGGCACGACCTGCTTGCGATCTGAGATCGGGGAGCATAGCGCCGAAATTCCTCCCGCGCGGCAGATCGCAGCCTAAGTACCTACTTTTATGCTTTCTAGGGATCTGAGTAGTGGAAGTATTTTTAATACGAAATTTCGAATTCTACATCAGAAATAATTCCCGAATCCAGATCGGATGCAACTCTGAATAGCGGAATGGTTTAAGGCGACTTTTTGTGAATTCATGGTAGCAAATCCTTCCGCATCTCAGAAACACGGGAGTTCTGAATACTGGAAGGGTTTCCATATACGCGACGCCGTTTGTAAAACGCGTAATCATACAATTTGCCTGCGACAGATACATGCCTGGTTGACAGGTCTGGTTAAAATTGGTTGGAAAAGTTCACTTCAAAAGTAGAGAAAAGAAATAAAAAAACCGGTAAAGTGCGAGTCGGACTCGCGCGCGAAGGGTTCCGCACCGTTATCTATAATAAGTAAAAAAATATTTTTATTATATAATGTAACAAAATAATTATACTTTTCGCAATTTTTCCTTTATCTGTGCTATACAAAGTTGCTTCGCACCGAATTTCCAGATTCTGAGTTCACGGGAAGTACCCTCTAGGTTTTGATTCCCTTGCGAATGTCGAAAAACACGAAAATTTGCGGCATAAACGGCTGTATCTTTTGATTGCGTTAGCTTAGAAGTTTGATTTTTTTCACAGCCCCAAGGGACAATAGACCTGAATATTTGATATGGATTCTGGCTTGATACCTCAACGCGTTCATGAGAAAAAGGGTCATGGATAACTTACTTTGTTTTCATTTGTATCGTGTCTTTAAACTATATACATGAACATGATACTGAAACTAAATTGAGGATTTTTTGAATTTTTATGTACGTATGTGTGTGTGTGTGTAGGTATGTATGTTTTCCATAACTCTTAAACGAATTAACTGAATTTTATGACACTTGGTAGATAAACATTCAGACGTACATGCGTACAGGACACAGGATAGGCTTGGTTGGTAATTCATTATTTTGTCCAGGTTATAACTGGATACCTAATATTTAGCTTAGAAATCGTAATGTATGCGAACATAATCACGGGCACAGCTATATAGCACGATAAGATAGCCTCATATTTTTTTATGGAATCACTAGCTTTCGCCCGCGGCTCCGCCCGCGTCAATGTCGATCCCTCGGGAATAGTACTTTTTCCCGGGATAAAAGGTAGCGTATGTCCTTCTCCATACTCCAGAGAACTTGTATGTAAAATTTCATGATGATCGGTTCAGTAGTTACGGCGTAAAAGCGGAACAAACAAACAAACAAACTCAATTTCGCATTTATAATATTAGTTAGGATTTTCATAAACGCTACACCTGCCGAACAAAGTTCTGACATCACGCGTACAAAATGCTAAAGAAGTGTTATTCCGTCTAACCCGGGAGTCCTCCCTGGATACTCCGATGTTATAAAAGCAGAAGAGGTGAACTGATTTACGATTTCTAAAGCGTTAGATTTTAATATTGCAGATATATAAAAGGTTTAGGATTACGTGGAAGACTAGGTAGAATATCAGGTAGGAATTATTTAAAGGTAATGGAAGGCAGTTAAAATATGAAGGGTGCAGCCTTTTTAGGAGATTATATCTGCCGTTTTAAAATGTATTGTAGCTAAGTATAGGAGGTACTATTAGTTTCGTAGAATAATATGTAGAGTACATACTCTATCACTGGTGAATGCACCTACATACATACACCGGTGATAGGATAGGGCATAGAATTATAATACCTGAATGGGATTGGTACTTCTATAGAATAAGGAACCACCCACGTGCTTAAAACTACTGCGACAAAAAAGACCACGACCTCGATTTAATACGCCATCGAGCCATGCACGACAGAGACTTGAAACTAACTGTACCTTCTAGAAACCTCTACGAAAATCCTGTCCTTTCAGACAGACAGGACGTTTGTAGAGAGGTCCCTAGAAAGTAGATAGAGTAAGTTTCGACTTTAAAGTACTTTAATTATTTTTAGATAAATTATTCATTTCATCACTAAGGTCTCCTCCAAATTAACTGAATTGATTTCCTAACGAAAATAACCTTCTTTAGAAAAGAACCTGCCTAAGTGTCCAACCAGTGCAAGTGTTCTGACTCGCGCACTGCGGAGGACTCCCTAGGAAAATCCCTTTGGTTTAAATGAGTTACTAGTTAAAAACTAATTTACAGCTTTCTTATAGTACTTTTATTCTACATACCTACATTATATCCCTTATTATGGGGTAAGCCTAAAAAATTGGTTGTCTTTAGAATCGGTTTACGGGCAATAATTTTACGTGATAACTGTGGAAGTGAGATAGATGCGGCACAAACCGAGCGCTTAGGCCGATCGTGCCTCGCCCAAGTAACAATTTCTTGTTCTATAGCAGTCCATAGAACGTATCTCAAACACTACTTTTGGCACTATAAAAGGCCAAAGAAGGTCGAGTAAAGCCGATTTGGCGCAGTTATATCACCAATAAGTGACATAGTAGAACCGTAGTAGTGTTAGCGGTGACATTTTAGCTCTATAAAGTTGATATAATAGTGACTCATATGACAATTTATTGACATAAGGGGTACAGTAACGCTACTATAGTGTTATTTTATACAGTAGTAGCGTTCGTTTTACCATTATAGTGCTATTTTGTTCTATAGTAGAGTCCGTGATTCCTATATATCACAAATATTTTTCTTTCGGCATTGGAAGAGCAGACACTTTCGGTAGTTCATATTAGAGCATAAAAATCTGTGTGGATTTTAACCTTCAAGGATTGCAGCATGATAAGTTTATATTATCTTATTTTGACATTGAATAACTTGTTCAATACTGTAAAATTTACTTGCGACAAAAGTTTTACCGTTAGAAAAGTACCTTTTTTATTTAGTATTTTTAACGCGCCTCCGGTTTATTTCGTTTTGAATAAAATTAAATATTAATATAATATTAAAGATACCTCAGTTTTGTACTATAACGCGAATAGTAACTCCGTAGCCCTTATCGGCCAACTATAGTGCTCATGACAAAGTTTCTGGAGCCATCTTGAGTAAAATTAGGGTTCCATAAGACTTAAATTGGATCACGCAAACTCTTGATTTTGATTTCGGTTTTTGAGTGATGTTATTTTCTTTTCAGTGTTTTTATAAGAAAAATGGACATATTAATAGATATTGACAAATTTTTAAAGCGTGACGATTTTATGCTGCTTACTTTAGCGAAATGGCCTTGGGAAATAACCCATTTTATTTTACGTAAAAAATGTTTTGCCTGTAGATATATACCGATTCATGTTTACCGAGTCGGTTGTTTATTAAATGTATGAGGCTCTTAATACCTTGTTGACTTATACTGTAATCAATGGACCATTTTTTTTATTCAAATACATCACAGCTTAAAGATTATGAACTACAATCACTATGGAATGAAATGAAAAAATAAAATAAAATGAAAAATATTTATTGTAATACACAATGGCACACAGAACACAAACAAAAAAAGGACAGTATAAGACAAAAACAAAATTATAAATAAATTATAAGGCGGTGCCATCAGTATTACAAAAGGTGCCAGCACTTATATCACTAGGGTCTTTATTATTTACTTCATTCATACAAACAAAATTTTGTACGGACCCACATTGCACTGATTTGGCCCGCACTTCACTTTGATTGTTAGTATCACTTTTGGACAATGATGTTACTTGCTGATATTGTTTTTGCATCTCTCTTTTGTACGTTCCATTGCGTTTATAATCTTTCCAAGATTTCGAATCTTGAATCGAAATCCTTGATATTATAATGATGAAAAATAATGATGATATACTTTTTATGTTAGCACAATGCACAATGTACGTTTTAATGTAAAGGAGATACATACGCTACTACAGGTCAAAATTATCATTTAAAAGTAGCAGTTTCCTACTCTTTTGTACCTAATTTATTCTATAAAGGTGATGAAATATCAGCTATGTACGCTATTGCGTTTTAAAAGAACATCCAAATCCATTATAGAAGTTTTGGCACTATAAAATATTAATAGTCACTTCCGCCACCATAAGACTATAACAGAGATTGAAAAACAATTAAAACACTTTTAATTGCTGTAGAAGTGTCTATTAAATCGATTATAGAGCAAAAATGCTCTATTGTGGCGTCGTTAACACTACTAAAGACCATGCACTATTGCAGCGATTTCAGAAACCACGATGTCGCTAAATGCTTGTATTGTTAGCTATTCATCACTGCTATAACGCAATATATATAACGGTAATCAGGGAAACCTTATAGAGCAAATAAGATACTTAAAGGTGAATTCAAACACTTCTATAGAGTATTATTGCTCTGTACTGGCTATATTGGAAGCTTTTATAACACCTGTCTATAATAGCTCTATAAAATGGTGAAGTAAACCTTAACATCGACAGGTAATAGAATAATGTAGCCCTATAATTTACAGAGCAAAAACGCTTTACTAAACGCTTCTATAGAACCCGTAGGTATCGCTAAAAACCTTTATACGACGTTTACTCAACCTTTTTGTGATATAAACCTAAATTATAGGTCCAATATGTTACTTCTCTATCACTTGTTCCGTACTCCGCTTGCATACGGAACGGAACTCTTTTTCTTGCGTGCAGCCCGTTCGTTATCACCTCAAAAAAAAGACGACATAAACGGTCTCATTATTGTGTTTAGTTCAACTGTTTTTGGGAAGTGTCTTGACAGAAGTGAGTGATCCTCTCCAAGACGAAAAGAGGATGATAGGAAACACAAACGGTAGCCACTCGTTTTTTATGTTAAGTACCTATCTATCATTTGTTTTGATAATCCATATCCATACTAATATTATAAATGCGAAAGTAACTCTGTCTGTTACCACTTCACACTTCAATAACTATTAAACCCAATTTTTTTTTAAATATATGTATTAAACCAATTGTGATAAAATTTGATATGGAGTTAGTTTGAAGCCAAGGGAAGGACATACCTTAGGACATACATCCCGGAAAATCTACTGTTTCCGAAGGATGATAACCTGTGAAGACCAATTGTTTATACCTACCCATTTAAATATTTTTAAATTATCGCGGCCAGTGCATAAATATAGCAATGCTGAACCCGCCGCCTTTATTACCCAGTTTTGAATGTCTGCTTTATTGTGTTGGGTGAAGTGGAAGCCGGAGATTGTGGAATTATGTCTCGTTACGTTGGCGCTCCAAAATCCGGGTGACGTCACGCCGCAAGACATCCTCTTACTTGCAGCTAAGTCACACTTTTACTTACTGTTACAAAATGGGCCTGCTACATAACAAGTGACAATACTGTTTCATATCATTGGTTCGAAGATGCCGGCTGTAATATTTGAAAGAGATTTGCTAAGATTTAGTCAAATAATTTTCTTGCTTTCAGTTCTCCGGTTTTTAATAAGATATGAATGGAAAACAGTAGACATATCTACATTTGTTATTATTTTTTTTTACAAATAATTATCTTTTCTTCTTGCGCAGATCGTAAAATCCGATCGAGGGATTGGGCTAAAATCTGCGGAATCATGACAATAGGCGAGGGGGCTAGCAACCAATCACAATTTTGATTCCATTTTCCATCTACACGTCCTTCTACATGCTAAATGTGGCAATAAGGTCTTATAGACCTAGGCTTTGTCTACCCGCAAGGGAAAAAGAAGTGATACTATGTATGTATATTCTTTTCGAAATACCTACAATCAAGTAGGCTATCTGAAGATACCGTTGCTGAGAGCCCGAGGCCTTAGTTTAAATGTAGAAGTTATTAGCATATCGTAATAGATGTCTTACTTGAAGGCTCTATTTTTGATGCGCTCATTATTAACTTCAAAATCAATGACTAAGAATTTGACGACTTCGTGTTAGTACACTGAATCTGCATTGACGCGAATTTAGAAACCCAAGCTAGTATGAATAATCATCAGTTACTTAAATGATTATTTAAATGTTAACGATTTTCTATTCTCAGAAACCAAAGTGTTTCTGAGAGTAGAAAATCGAGCAGCAGAACAGAGCAAAAATCATTTGGAAAGCAGAAAAGTTATCTATATAGCGTGATTTTGAACCCCCTAGCTATATTGAAATCTGGGAATGAGAATCCCTAATGGAATACAGAATTGCAAGAAAAAAAGGTAAAAACCGAAGGAAAAATTGACATTCCATAGAAATTCGTCCTGCTGATCGGCGACTTTGTATGGGAAACAGCTTTCCCCAGAATTCAGCTTTTTTTCTTGCAGTTCTATATTTCATTAGGGATTCTGATTCTGAGATTTCAATAAAGCTTGGAAGAGTGGTGGTAGCTCCACCGTGCCCATCATTCCGGTAATATGGCGTGAAGAGAGCAATCATGTGGTTTTTAGCGGGTGTGAGTCCCGCATAACTGCTCTGTATCCCCGTACAGATCAGTATGCATAACGCATTTTCCACATGTAAAAAAAAAAAAAAAGGAGGTTCAAAACAACGTTGTATATACATATACATATAATAAAACAGTAAAAATATTTTGTCTGTACATTTAATTTTTTTGACTGAAATGGATAGAGGGACTCTTAAAAAGAATAATAGAAAGCAAAAATAAATTTTTCTATTTTTTTGTCTGTCTGTCTGTCTGTATGTATGATCACGATTATTTTCGAAAATACTAAACCGATTTACTTCAAACTTTCACCAATTGCTTTATTTTAACCCAGCAAAACATTTAAAGTTTGTTTCATCAAATTCGGTTCATTATAAAAAGTTATCGTCATTTGAATGAACTCAAGGCATGAGTTTGCCTGCAAATATATAGTAGCATTATATAAATAGTGAAATTTGATATGGAGGTAGTTTGAGACCCATACATAGGGACATAGACAAGGACATAGGGTACCTTTTATTACGGAAAATTCTAACAGTAGAATAAAAGGTACCCTAAGGTACCCAGGAATAGTCCTGCGGGATGGACACTATCGGCGGGCAAACGGCAAACCTGACTTATATATCAATGCAACTGAAACTGCTGCGCCTAGAAACTTGAAATTTGGTACAATGGTTCTTTTAATGATGTAAGTGAGCGCTAAGATAGGATTTTTAGAAATTTAACTTATAAAGAGGTAAAATCAATATGGAATTTTCTCATTTCTGGACTTAGAAGTATGAAAGTAGGTATATAAGTTATTGATTAAAATTAAAAAAGATGGGTTTAGATGAAATTTGCAAAATTCCTCCCTTAAGGGGTAATAAAATGGGGTAGGGTTTGTGTGGAAATTTTCTCATTTCTGGGCTTAGAAGTCTGAAAGTAGGTATATAACTTCTCAATTAAAATTAAAAAACATCTGTGTAGGTAAACTAGAGAAAATTGTCCCCGGAACGAGCGAAATAGGGGGATAAGGTTTGTATGGAAATTTTCACATTTCTACACTTAGAAGTATAAAAATAGGTAATGTTCTTGATTACAACTAAAAAAGACCTGTAAAATGGACAAAATTCCCCCCTTAAATGGCAAAATGGTAGGGGGTAAAGTTTGTATGGAAATTGCCATTGCCGCCATTTTCTGATTTCTGGACTATGAAGTATGAAAATAAATAGGTATGTAAGTTCTCGATAACAAATTAATGACGATACTAACGCGGGCGGAGCCGCGGGCAACAGCTAGTTCTAAAATAAAGTTAAAAAAAAATATCTTTGAAATAAGTTAATTATTGTTTCCATTTACCTAATATTTAATAGTTGGTGTTACCAACCTTCAAAAATATTTTGTTTTAAAGAATATTTTAAAAGTTTTCTGTTTAGTTTGTTTCGAATTGATATTTCGGCAAAGGAGCTTAAATTTTTATTAAAATGTCATCAAAATAACATTTTCAATTTCATGTTGTGCAATAAGGGCTAATGATTTTGGTTTAAAAAAAACATTTCATCTTCGTCCTTTTGATCACACATTGTATATCTTGTTATGTTTGATGTTTAAAAAATATTTCATTTAAAGGATTCAGCAAAAAGATACCGTTATTGCAAGTTTTTGTTACGTTAGTTTAATGAGGCCGATTTTATGTTTTTCTTTAAAACTAGGGCATTCAGAAAGGAATATTAAGAACAAAATAATAACTTAGGTATGCTAAGTTAAGTAAAACAACTTATGCTTATATTGATTTAACGCGAAATGTTAAGATTTTTTTGTGGGTCATGATAGCAGTCTAAGTTTAATAAGGTCCAGAGAAAGGGTTTAAAAAAGGATAATAATTATGAGTATTTTCGAATGATGATTTGTATTTTACGGATTACAAATAAAATAGCAGTGACCAAGTAATAGAAAAAATGGACGTAAACCACAAGAAACAAGCCGACCACACAATTAATGGATGAATCAAGGCTTTCATTATAACAAAATCTTATAAAAACTTAGATACATTAAAATAATATTCTCATACTGTCCATATTTTTATTTTTATTTTTCGAATATTTAAATTATATAGTTTTGAAATGTAGTGGCCCTTATTAGCCGCAAGTACTTTATTTTCTTTCTAGCTACAGTAAACTCTTCGTACCTATTGGTGGTAGATGCGTTCCGAATACCTACAGAATTTTATTTTCTAAACAAAACGCAAAAAACTTTCAGTGATTTCAGCTTGGTGTCAGTAAAATTAGGTCTTCTAATGAATAATAAAAATTAGATTATCCCCGAATACGGAGAATGGATAATAATTTTTCTACCCGTGAAAAGTTCATCCGCAAATACGGGAACCGCGAGTATGGAGCTTTTACTGTATGTTAACACCTCACAGAAATAATTGTTTGAAAAATGGGCGTCATCAAGCATAGTGTTAGGATATAATAAATTACAGCAACACCGCCAACAAGACAGCCAGCATGAAGCATATAGATTTCGCTTAGAATCGGCAAAAAGCGTTAACTAATTTACGGTGGGTAACTACTTATATATAGAGTTTGATTTACCTATAGACTGAGTAGATACGCTAAAGATGTAGTATATTTTCCTCTGTGTTAGCCACAGAGGAAATAAGAGCGTAGTGCGGCAAATGAATGTGAAAATCCGCTAATGTGGATCTATAATAATACGATATTACAACCATGACGGCATATAAGTTAAAATAGTAATGTAAAAATACGTTCCTCATATAACTATTACAACATTTTTATTGCTTACCTACCTAGCAATCAACTTTATTGCATTGCGTAGGTAGACAGTTTTATTAGCTGATCCTTAGCGTAACACTTACATACAGTTTATAACTCATCGGTGATGATGAAGCTCTACTTTCCGTATTTGGCGTAACTTCTACATTCGACGTAACCTGAGAAACGTAACACGTACATCAACAACAACAACAATCATATTTTCGAGATCTATACCCAAACTAAACTACAAAACAACACTAAGGTCGATTTTTTGTGAAAAATCGCGTACGCCATCTTGGATTCCAAAAATGACGTCAGTTTGTGCTAGGCCAAACTAGTTTATCCTAAAGATTTCAAAACAAACTAGTTTCTTAGAGTTGTGGCCTAATCATATTTACCACGTTGTAAAGTTTGTATATAAATATTTATTATTTTAATGTATAAAGTGTATTTAGCTTTAAATCTTGTAAATATATTTTACATAATTCAATTGTACATATTTATATAAAATCATTTCAACGTACACGTGGACATACATTCATTTATATATATATACAGTTTGCTTGGGGCGATGACAGTTCCGCACATCATCACGCATGTGCATAAACGCTGTCCGTGGATTGCCCGTGACGGGCAGCGCCCCTAGTGCTTTACAAGAAAATCTTTTCTAGCTGTCTCTTCTGTCATACTGATAACAGTTTTTCGTTTTGTACAATATTTTGCTCTTAATTCTTATTCATCCAGTTCTCCATTAAGTCTCATTTATCCTTCTATATTATATTTCATGCAGTGTGCTTATGTGTAAATATTGTGTATCCCGTATAAATAAACTTTGTAAATAGTGTTCCGTTTGTTTCTCTTCCAAACATTCCTGTCTTCATCTGTTTAGCAAGGACGATTGGGAGGATTCCGGAACTCGCCACTGCTAAACTGGTGACCCCTCAGAACATTCAAAATGAGCAATAAGGAGAGCGAAATTTTGAGAATTTAGCGGCGGAAACTTTTCGAGTCGGCGTAAAGGTACCACCATTTTATGCAGAGAAACCGGCACTTTGGTTCGCACAGCTTGAAGGTCAGTTCCAGCTTGCCAACATTACAGTAGACGCGACTAAATTTTACTATGCGATTGGACAGCTCGAACCACAGTACGCCTCTGAAGTGGAAGACGTTCGATTACCTCGCCTCCTGCGAACAACAAATATGACAAGCTCAAGACTGAGCTCATAAAGAGGTTGTCTGCATCGAGGGAGAAGAAGGTCAAGCAGCTTCTGACCCATGAGGAGCTTGGGGACCGCAAGCCATTGCAGTTCCTGCGTCACCTGCAAAACTTGGCAGGCCCCGGCGTCCCAAAGGAGTTCCTGAGGACGATTTGGACGAGCAGACTGCCATCTGGAACTCAGACGATCATCGCGTCCCAGCCAAAAGCTTTGCTGGAGGAGTTGGCTGAGCTAGCCGATCGGGTCCACGACGTCGTCTCGCCGAGTCTTCAGGTCGCTTCTCCGTCAGGAGCAGCCCCAGTCGGTAGGTGCAGTGACCCTGTAAACCAGCAGATTGCGGAACTGACAAGACAAGTGGCGGCCCTAACGACAAAAATAGAACGCATGTCGTCTAGGGATGGACTTCGTCGAGCAGCCGGGCGTAACCGAGGTCGCTCTCGATCGAGGAGCCGTTCTCACTCGAATTATAGAAAATTCCCGTTATGCTGGTACCACGCAAAATTCGGGGAAAAAGCAGGCCGATGTGTGAAGCCGTGTGATTTCGGGTCGGGAAACGTATCGGGCAATCGGTAATGGCGGCCGACGATTGCATCAACAGTGGTCGCTTATTTGTTACTGATAAAAAGACAAAGGTGCTGTTTTTGATTAACACAGGTAGTGATTTATGTGTGTTTTCACGTATACATATCAAAGAGCGTCGAGCTCGTACTGACTACGACTTGTGTGCGGCCAACGGTACGCCCATAGCAACGTACGGCCATGTAAATTTGATTTTAAATTTAGGCTTGCGCCGTGACTTTGCGTGGCAATTTATTGTGGCCGACGTTACAAAGGCGATAATCGGCGTAGATTTTTTGTCTTTATTTAATTTAGTGGTTAATTGCAGAAACCAACGCTTGATTGACAACAATACTAGCCTTTCGACCGTGGCTTTGCTTGCACGACCGGCGGATATCATTTCTTCGATAAAGACGGTAACTGGTGAGTCTGATTTTCACGACATACTCAGGGAATACCCTGACATTACACGCCCACATGGTACACACCGCACACCTACACACAATACAGTACACCACATACGCACTACACCTGGTCCACCCGTGTTCTGTACACCTCGTAGGCTAGCCCCAGACAAACTAAAAATTGCAAAGGAAGAGTTTGCTGCTCTGCTCCAGAGCGGTATAGCCAGACCTTCTGAATCGTCTTGGGCGTCTCCTCTCCATCTTGTCCCTAAAAAGGACAACGGATGGCGTCCCTGTGGGGACTATAGGATGCTTAACGCCAGGACAATACCAGACAGGTACCCCATCCGACATATTCAGGATTTTTCACATAGCCTCTCGGGTTGTAAGGTCTTCTCCACCATCGACCTGATGAAGGCGTAGCATCAGATACCTGTTAATCCTGAGGAAATCCACAAGACCGGGATATCAACACCGTTCGGGCTCTATGAATTCCCATTTATGACGTTTGGTCTCCGTAATGCTGCTCAGACCTTTCAGCGTTTTGTTGACGAAATGCTGCGGGACTTAGATTTCTGTTTTGCATACCTTGATGACTTTCTGGTCTTTTCGAGGGATCTAGAAGAGCATAGGAGGCACCTACGGACTTTATTCATCAGGTTGCAGGAATATGGTATGGTTGTCAACACTTCCAAGTGCGTTTTCGGCGCAAAAACCGTACGAGAGCTCCGTCGGTTCCTCGGGATGCTAAACTTTTATCGGAGGTTCATCCCAGGTGCAGCAGATCATCAAGCTCCACTGAACGCTCTGTTGGAGGGATCTGTGAAAGGTTCACATCCTATCCACTTCACTCCAAAGGAGGAAGAAGCCTTCGAGTCCTGCAAAAAGGGACTTTGCCAAGCAGCACTCCTCGCTCATCCTGACTGTAACGCCAAATTAGCTGTTGTTACTGATGCATCTGACACAGCAATTGGTGCAGCGTTGCAACATTTCAATGATGATATGGGGTGGCAGCCTCTTGCGTTCTTTTCTAGAAAGCTAAGTCCAGCTCAACAGAAGTATTCGCCATACGACCGTGAGCTTTTGGCTATTTATGAGGCGATCAAATACTTTCGTCACATGGTCGAAGCAAGGGACTTTGTGGTATACACTGATCACAAACCATTGTGCTTCGCATTCAGTTCTCGCAAGGAGAATTGTTCTCCTCGTCAGTTCCGACACCTGGACTTTATATCTCAATTTACTTCAGATATCCGACACATATCGGGTAAGGATAACGTCGTGGCCGATACTCTATCTAGGATAGAAGAGATTGCACAGCCTGTTGATCTGAGTCAAATAGCAGATGTTCAAGGCTCAGATCCAGAGCTACAGCTTCTCCTAGAAAACACCACCTCGTTGCGTCTGAAGAAGTTGAGATTGCCAGGCGTCCAATACGAGCTATACTGTGAGGAAAAAGACGGTAAACTGAGAACGTACGTCCCTAAGATATATCGACGTCAAGTGTTTGATTGCCTACATTCCTTGAGCCACCCAGGGGCGAATGCTTCTGTAAAATTAGTCTCAGATACCTATCTGAGACTAATTTTACTAATTTTAGCGAGTATACGTACCTACGTATGGCCTGGGATTAGGAAAGACTGTCGAGAGTGGGCAAAGACCTGCCTCGCGTGCCAGCGATCAAAGGTCACTCGACACGTCTCATCACCCTTAGGCTCATTCAAACTTCTTAGCAACAGATTTGCCATCATTCATATCGATCTGATTGGTCCATTGCCTTTGTGCCAAGGATACCGGTACTGCCTCACAGCAATCGACAGATTTACTCGATGGCCTGAAGTAGTACCACTCCAGGAAATTACTGCAGAGGTAGTGGCCGAAGCCTTACTACAAGGTTGGATTGCGAGGTTTGGCTGTCCTGCAAGTATAATCACTGACAGAGGTAGGCAATTTGAGTCAGCTTTATTTAAGAGCCTGTCTGAGCTGATTGGCTTTGAGCATAGACGGACCACTGCTTACCATCCGGCTTGCAATGGTATGGTAGAGAGATTCCACCGACAGCTGAAGGCTGCAATCAGGTGCCACTCCAGTTCCAGCTGGGTGGATTCCCTGCCACTTGTATTACTAGGCATAAGGAGTCCACTCAAGGACGATCTCGGCTGCTCATCAGCCGAACTCACTTATGGTGAGCCTCTGAGGTTGCCCGGCGAGTTTTTCGATCATAGTAGCGAGTATACCACTGATGTGACAGACTACTTGTCGCGTCTTAGGTCGCTTGTAAAGAAGATTAGACCATCACATGCTTCTAGGCATGGCAATCGGTCAGTTTTCATCTTCAGGGATCTCGCTACCGCTTCGCACATATTCCTGAGCGATGATTCATGCCGTGGGTCCCTCACTCCGGTCTATTCTGGACCTCATGAAGTGTTAGAAAGAGGGGATAAGACCTTTAAGGTACTACTTCGTGGCAAACCAGTCACAGTATCAGTAGACCGCATTAAGCAGGCCTACATACTGCATGACACCAACACCACACATAACACCCCATTACAATCTAACACTAACACACATTCAAACACACTGATCAGGCCACCAGATCACACTACACACCATACACTACCTGAACCCCAAAGAGATGATATCCGAAGGACACGTTCAGGCCGTATTGTGCGTTTTCCCCAACATCTTTATCGCCCTTGACGGTCTCAGGAGGGGGGTGATGTGGCCTAACCATATTTACCACGTTGTAAAGTTTGTATATAAATATTTATTATTTTAATGTATAAAGTGTATTTAGCTTTAAATCTTGTAAATATATTTTACATAATTCAATTGTACATATTTATATAAAATCATTTCAACGTACACGTGGACATACATTCATTTATATATATACAGTTTGCTTGGGGCGATGACAGTTCCGCACATCATCACGCATGTGCTGTCTGTGGATTGCCCGTGACGGGCAGCGCCCCTAGTGCTTTACAAAAAAATCTTTTCTAGCTGTCTCTTCTGTCATACTTGATAACAGTTTTTCGTTTTGTACAATATTTTGCTCTAAATTCTTATTCATCCAGTTCTCCATTAAGTCCCATTTCTCCTTCTATATTATATTTCATACAGTGTGCTTATGTGTAAATATTGTGTATACCGTATAAATAAACTTTGTAAATAGTGTTCCGTTTGTTTCTCTTCCAAACATTCATGTGTCTTCATCTGTTTAGCGAGGAAGATTGGGAGGATTCCGGAACGCGCCACTGCTAAAGAGTAAATATTTTGAAAATTTGCAATTATTACTTAAATCCAGATGTTATCTAACTATTATCAAAATATATATTATATCCAACTAATATAGGTATCTACTCGATTTAGACAAAGTGATAATTAACATTGAATTAATTAAATTATCTAGCCATTTTATATATTATCTTGTAAGAATTGACTAAAGTAATAAATAACAAGACCTACCTAATATCAGTCCTCACTTTATTTGTCGCCTCGGAAAGGTGATAAAATGTTCAAAGTTAGAAAAAAGACGGATCAGTGATATTCTTAATGTTAATTTAATGTTAATGATAATGTTCTTTTTAGACAAAGGCACCATGGCGTCGATTTTATAGTCAACGAGTGCTTTTTAGGTCAAAACTTTTTCGTATTCTCCGAAAGTTATGTTATATTGAAGTGTCGCCCTTGAGAAAACGAAAATGTTTTGAGCTAAAAATCACTTGTTATCTAGTCTAGACTATAGAGAAGAAACATTTATTATGGATTTTCAGCAAAGAACTGATTCCATTTTGTTTTAGCACAGGTTTCAGTAAGTAATTATTATTTTTAGTAGTGGAACCTTGTAAATTATAAAATTGTGAGCTATTTTTCAGAAACAAAATTTGAAGAATTATTACGTATTTTTGTTTTTTTTTTTATCATTTTGATGATTCTTTTTAGCCAATTTTTAAGTTTAATTTTAGTTTATAAATATAACAGTTTTTACTTTCTCATATAATTCATTGTTAGTAAAATTATTACTAAAATCCAGATATGATTTAGACAAAGTGATAATTAAAGTTTGCGTGGCAAGATAAAGGTCAAACGTATTACGTACTCAAATTTGTCATAAAAAAAAATGGTTTGTATGTAAAATCGAATCACGGACACCAATTTTATGTGAAAAAGGTGGAAGACAGATAGATGCGTCTTAAGCCGAACGCTTTGGCCGATCGTGCCTCTATCGTCATCAGGTTATAACAAAATTTGATGTGTGGCCCACTGTAACTCCGCACGTCACGGCAGCGCTGTTTGCCGCGCGGTTAGCGGTGAAAGTTGTTGCGCAATGATGCAGCTAAGTAGTTACTGCCTGCATCTGCACTTAACAAAGGCGAAAAAGTCTTTCCGTGAACATTTTTATGCTAAACTAAACTCCTTAATGGGTTTAGCCAGAAACGAATTGTTTGTAAAACCATTCATATTCATTTTTTCACGAAAAATTTGTTCACTATTCAAAAAGGTGAAAACCATTAATTTTTTAAATAAACGGCAAACCTTGCGGTATCTCCGAGCGCCTATACAAAGCTTTATATTGTAGCTTGTAAAAAGGTTTATTTAAGCGCTTTCAGACAAACAACTCTAGCACTTTTACAAGTTTTTGAATCAACAAATGTAAAGATGTCACGACACGAGATTCTTTGACCTGGTCCGTGCTGTGCAAACTATTTGAAATTATAATTTGGCAAATTATCCACCTTTTATTAACCACCTACTAACTACTTAATTCATACAGACATACAATCACGTCTTTTCCCCTGTTAGGGGATCTATAGGTCATCTATAGGTGGAAGACGTAATCAAAATAGTGATGGGCTGCAAAATGCATCGCCTATTGACATGACTTCTCAGATTTTTGTCCACTCCCTCGATCGGCTTTCACGATCTGCGCGGACAGAAAAGCAGTTGGAAGATTCGACGTTTTTCTTTTCTCCCAGAACAGAACAGAAGGAATATAAAATACGGAGAATATTATTTTATGTCTGCCTGTTTAAGCGTAGTTTTTATGTCAGCCGAACAATGTCCAAATCAACCAACCGTTATTAGAGCATATTGCAATGCTATAGTTTGCCTTAGATGAATTTGGTAAAGGTTTCTCGAACCCTCATCACGTATGGATATGGAGCGTGTAATGCAAAGTAGACAAAAAAGGCTTTGGCCACATAACGCAATAATTTGTACACAGGGCGGGCTGTGGCGTCGCGGCGTGATGTCTAGCCTGGCTGTTACGTCTCGCGAGCAGCCAGCGGAAAGCGGAAGTGGCGCCACTGTAAGCTAATGCGTTTCATTTATTAACAAAAACAGTCTTATAGAACAATAATCCTGCACTGCAGCATCAACGTAACAGCGTGTTGCGAAGCGCTTTCCTCTAGTTTCTCTGCAGCGGCGCGGCGCAGACGCACGCAGTTCGACTCGCACGTCGGGAAAACACACTCGCCTTGACTCTACTCGATTATCGTTTCGATCGATTGCAACAATATAAGTTTTTGTGTAAACATTAATTCGATTCCGTGTGAAACAATCGTTTAACTTTCGTCATTGTGTGTGTAATTTGTTAATAGAAAGTTGCTGTTGGTTGCTTGGGTGAACAAACGGATAAACGCATATTTAACGAGTTGTGCACCGGTGACGACGGAATAACTGTAAGGTTTGTTTTTAAGGTCTATGTAAATATAAAACTAACTTCTTTTTTAAAGTTTTAAATTTATTTGTTAATAATTAGGTCATATTAAAATGAATTACTTCTTCAATTACAATTCAATACTGCAATTGATATTGAAAACTTAAATTATAATTGATATATCAATAAAAATATGTATGTCAGTAGAATTATAATAATGAGCAATGAGACTTTAATATTTCGAAAAAATCGAAGTTATTCATTCATCCCCTTGATCGGCCTTTTTATTTAGAAGAAATAGATGATGAGAATTGAGATTTTTTCTTCACAACCACAGTGTTAATGGTACATTCTAATTAAACAAGTGATCCTTAGTGAGATATTTCATTTATTAACATTTATTATTTAGGTTCTCGTAAACATGTCTTAATATCTTAACACGAATTTTCTTAAAAAAAATTGAGATCTGTCTTCAAATTCTGTTCTATCACCAAAGAGGTTATCATAAAGGCATGGTGAGATTTAGTAAGTATGCTATATGTGCGAACAGGGCATTACATTAGCAAAAACATACCTACTATCGTAACAATGCTTTTTAACACTATATGGGTCTCTGGTGATAGAGACACAATCACAACTAGTTAATGACCTATATTTTCCTGGACGTCTGCATCCTGCCAAATATAGTAGTAGATCAGCAGGGATGAGTGGAAAAATAAGAGGGTGGTCCAAAGGTATCGTGTTAGGCAAACCGTAGACAGCCCATACTAAATTATACGAACTGCCGCTCATTTATAAGACACAAAATAAGTACAAATGAGAGGCAGACATATAACCTTCTGTAATTAAACAAATAAATTTAGATCACTTTAGAGATTAACACAAGTATATTATATATAATATGCACGATGCAACGTTGTTAACTACAACCTAATAGTCTTTAGTTTACAGCGCATCAAAAAATAGACACATTCAAGTAAATTGACAATCAAAACCAGTTAGCCTCTAGACGCTTTTATGACCATTGTAGAAGAACAAGTACTATCCCACGGCACCTCGGGGCCTACAAACGGCAATGTCAGGTGTGCAGGCTGACACGGTACTCTCGCAATACCTTGGTTCCACAAAAAGCCTTAGAACAATTGGAATGCGCAACACAAAACAATTGCTTGTGGCTGCTGTGTACTGTCGAAATCTCCTCTACGTGATGTTTTTATTAATCAAAGGTTTACGAAAGCAAAGACCCTGGTAACGGTCGTCAGATTTGGGTGAGCCAGTGCATTAAATTTATTTAATAAATAAACTAAGAACAAAAAAAACTAATAATATATTGTTACAGGAACACGGTTGTCTGTCTGTCTGTCTGTCTGTCTGTCCATCTAGACAAGACCCCTTTACTTAGGAACGTGTAGAAGTATCATATCAAATAGAAAATCACTAATTAAGAGTTGTGGTCTCATAAAGTGTGTTGCTACGTCGCGGTACCAAAAAATTTAAAGATTTTTGCAGGTTCAAGAACGTCTATATAAATTCTGTATCTTTTGTATATATGCGTTTAAAGTCAATGCATACAAAATATATCTAAGCTGTTTATGTCGCATATTTCGCAAAGCTTAGTTTCCTTGACTAAGAGCAATATCTTATATCAAAGGAAAAAATGCGAAAACCCGCAAGAATTTTTTTTTTTTTTTTGTTTGGAATCCGCTGTTAGCTGGTTTTTATTTAGTAAGTTTACAAATTTTATCCAAGTTGGTATTCAAAAATAATTAAGCAATAAGTAGGTAATTATATCTATATTTATTTGTTTTAATAATTTATAAGTAAATTTAATATATAATAATACTAGCTTTCGCCCGCGTCAATGTCGATCCCTCGGGAACCGTACTTTTTCCCGGGATAAAAGGTAGCCTATGTCCTTCTCCGTACACCAGAGAACTTGTTTGCAAAATTTCATGATGATCGGTTCAGTAGTTACGGCGTGAAAGCGTAACAAACAAACAAACAAACAAACTCACTTTCGCATTTATAATATTAGTAAGGATAAGGATAAGGATAAAATAAGTAAGTAAGTAGGTATATCAACTTTCAGGTTGTTATTCTAAACTATGTAATCAGTCAAATATTTATGAACACAAAGGGAACATATCGTCTAATTTGGGTGAACAAGAGTGCCGTACTTTTTACTCATTTCTTAAATAACACCGGACTTTTAAACAAATCAGTAATTTGTAGAGAAAGTAATAATGTTGATCGAAATATTAGGATCATAATAAACACTATTGTATACAATAGACCCTTGTGGGCTACCACGTATATACATATATGTAAGTATCCTTTTATGTAGGTACGGAAAATTATGTACAAATTATATTATATATTATTTATTTATTATCTATATTAGTTAAACTTTATTTAAACATATAATAAAACAGTAAAAATATTTTGTCTGTACATTTAGAATTTTTGACTGAAATAGATAGAGGGACACTTAAAAAGAATAACAAAAAGCATAAAAAATTTTTTTGTATTTCTTGTCTGTCTGTCTGTATGTATGATCACGATTATCTCCATAGAAGTATGAAGACGCATTTTTTTTTTAAATCTATGATTATCTCCGAAAATACTGACCCATTTACTTCAAACTTTCACCAATTGCTTTGTTTTAACTCAGCAAAACATTTAAAGTTTGTTTCATTAAAATCGGTTCATTAAAAAAAAGTTATATTTCTTATAGTTGTCATTTGAATGAACTCAAGGCATGAGTTTATATCAACGCAGCCGAAACTGCTGCGCCTAGAAACTTGAAATTTGGTACAGGGGGTCTTTTAATGACGTGAGTGAGCGCTAAGAAAGGATTTTTAGAAATTTAACTTCTAAAGGGGTAAAATTTACTTCGAAAATAAATAGGTATGTAAGTTCTCGATTACAATTAAAAAAGATGTATGTGGGTGAAATGAACAAAATTCACCCCTAAAGGGGTAAAATGGGAGGGTAAAATTTTTATGGAAATTTTCTCATTTCTGGACTTAGAAGTATAAATAATATCCATACTACTAATATAATAAATGCGAAAGTAACTCCGTCTGTCGTCTTTTTACGCTTCAACCATTGAACTGATTTGGATGAAATTTGGTATGGAAGTAGTTTGAGGCCCGGGGAAGGACATAGGATATGTTTGATTCTGGGAAATTCTACTGTTCCCGAGGGATCGACACTAACACGGGCGGAGCCGCGGGCAACAGCTAGTAAAGAATATAAGAATCCAGCCAGCAACGTCTAGATTTTTTGATTACCTGTATCATTCTTAATTGAGTCTCTATGCTTAAGCAAACAATGTGCCTGTGCTATTTTCTTGCATTATCGCTGTATCTGAGTGAGTTGGACTTTAGTGTTGGTAAGTAAGTATGCTCTTAAGAGTACGGTCAAACTCGTGACGGGAAAGGCAGAAAGAAAGTGCGCTGGGCTATAATCGAGTTCCGATAATGGCTGTGGCTATTCACGTTTTTGTGTAACATATTGTATAGTAACACACAAGATGCGGGCTAGGGGGTCAAGACCTACTATTCACATACTCAGTGAGGCAGTCGAGGCCACGAACGACAGCCTACTGGCACTGCCAGTCATTTTAATTAATAGATACTTAGTTATAAACTTTTATTAACTCTAGTTTGACTGACGACATTCTAAAACCTGTATCAATTTCCTGAGGAAGTTTAATAATTAGGAATTTTAGTCGAAAAGTTAGGAAGTCGAAAATAACAAATCCACAGAACCTCGTAAGTAATACTTAATCGTATGTGTCTTTAATGAATTTACTTCTATTTCTTGCGATAAAAATTACAAAACAAAGTTTTAATAGCACCTTTTTCAAGTTGATAGTTAACAATAACCATCTTGTACTGGGAAAGCTTCTTATGAATTTACTTAATATTTCAATTCTAACGTTTCTTTTCTCACGCAAGATACGGGTGAACTCGTATGTATGCTGGGAACTCAACCATACCGATATTATTAACCCCCATTTGGTACTTTTAATTACAATACTGCTTTTTTTATGAAGTTACCCGTTCTCCGTGGGTATGCAAACGAACATTAGGCCATGTTAATAATGAAATGTTGACGCTTGCCTAGGTGATTGTTTACCTTTTTAACCTTTTGTATGAAAGCAAATCATGTTGGGTTTTAAACTTCAAGATTGAGTTCCTAAAATTGTGTCAATGGAAAGAAAGTGTACTTAAACGGAAAGTGTACTAGGGAACACAATCGTATTATGGGAACTTACGCATGGGGAAGGGATTCGCCGGGGCCTCAGCCCCATAGCGCCAAATCTTCCATTGAAAAGGTACAAACTAAATCACAAATAAGATCGAGGAGAATTATACGCAATGAGAAGCAATTCTACATGCTCAGTGGAGTGTGATGTTAAGGTAGTTCATAAAATAATTTGAAGGGTTACTAGGGTCTCGCAATAAAAAAATATCTGTTTTCTTTCAATTAATTTAAATAACTGGACCCTGAAAAAAATCTTGCAATGGCTTTAAGCCGCTGAGTTACCGCTTCATCCACATGCAACAGCACTATTGTCAACGTTACAAGTTACTTATAACCGACTATTATACTGATAAACTTATACATTATACCGATAAAGTTAAAGTTACTTATACCGACACTATACCGACGTTGTGTCGACCCCATATAAAAATCAAATGGAATAAGATAAGGAAGCAATACCATATGGCTATGGACCACCATCAGACACCAGAGAGCAATGTAGCCTTAAAATTATCACCTATTAGGTATATGTGTAAATTCATTTAGATCACTTTGCATGACGGCGCAATGTACACAAGATGAAAGTGAAAATATCTAGTCTCAAGAGAAATTCAATAAATTAGTAATTCTGCAAATTTGGAGTACGATGACGCTGCAACGATCCGCTTTTTGTGTTGTGACTTGCAAACTCGTCTTACTCGTCTTTGGTGAATATTTTATCAAATGCAATTAATTCAAATGTGGATTACCAAACTATACAGGTACTTAATTTTATAAAAAAATACGTTTTTTGTTTTTTTTTAAGATACTTTGAGTAAAATAATAATTATAATATAAATAAATAAATATACCTTTTTCCGTGTATGTTACTGGTCAACACTAATGTCAGGTTTTTGAAGCATCCTAAAGGCATCTGGCATAGTTTATGACTGCCATTAATGATGACATCCGAGACCAACACTTAACGTGCCTTCTGAAGCACAGAGGAGCTCGCGATATTTTTAAACCACTCTTATTTCCCATTCCAGTTAGGACCGCGCCCAGGGGTGGTATACATGCTTGAATGCTTATAATGCTTACGTCCACTGAACCCTCAAGCTCCAATTTTCTTTAAAATAAATTTACTTAATATGCTTCCATATCTGAAATAGGTAAGTAGTTTTTTTTACCGTGCGAACGAGATGCGCGAGCGAAGAGTCTCTGTTTCAGTTTGGGCAAAAAATCATTCGTAAGTCCAGCTGTCTGGTTGTTATCCTCTACAGATCGCATTTCTCAATCTGGTGCGGATACCCCTGGAATTTTGTGAGCGGATTCAATAATAACAAAGATTTTTTTGTTAATTCAGTTTTAAGACCAGTTTCAAAATAGCGGCATAGGGGTCTCTGGCGCTTACGACTCTTGTGAGTTCGAGGTGATAATACTCGCGATTCGCGAGGTCTATAGCTCACAGAGCCAGTAGCTGATTAACACTACGCCTAACAATTAAAATACATCTAATTAAAGATATACTGCAATCTGTGGGTTATGTATACCCAAAAAAGCAAACATCGCTGTCCGTGTTAAGTACGCCCGGTGACGTAGCAAAAAAGTGTCCTGTATGTCCTGCTGTACGCATTCAAAGTGCTGCTGCTGCTGCCTTACTTCTGTAGCGCATTGGAAATGTCCGCCGAAGCAGGCGTAAAAAGCTTTTCACAAAGTGCGTCCCTGGAACTTTTTTTATTTGAATTGACTATGTAGCTAGCTCCAAGTGGGCTTTCGCTACTTCACCGGGCGTTTGAGGGGCAACCTTAGTCCCTGGCACTGCCGCAAATCTGCTTTAAGGGAATTTGGTCATAGAAAAAATGAGGGATATTAGTTTAATATCAAACTGAAAAAAATATGTTGGATTTGATTATTTTGGCGCCATCTTGCTGTCAATTTAATTTTGTAGTTTGACATGGTTTTACCGATAATTAATAAATTAAATATATTAATCAATTTATACATACTGCAGCTATTGGTTGAAGGCCAAATTACTGAATTTTTATTATTTACGCATTATATATTTACATAATTTAAATACGAGGAAAAAAGCTACTTGGAAAAAAAATCATGAGCATGTTACGTGAGCGATTACGAAACGCTTTCTGGTAGAATACTAAACGGCTTTCTATCATCACGTGGCTTACCACCTATTTGTTTTGATTATTATCAACTAAAACCAAACTAAAAATGTACTATTTATCAATGTACTATTTATGCTTATTTAATTAAGAGCTGGATAAATTTAAGAATGATTGGAAGGAAATAACGCAGGACCGGACTTGTACGTGGACTGTATATGTAGGTAGGTTGATATAGAAAGAACTTGGACTGCTGAGATTATGGTATTTTATTGTAACACACGCGACACATATTTGGACACTACATAAGAGATTTTGCTAGCTTAGGAACCGAAATACAACTGAATTATACACGTATTTGTGCTAACATGACAAAGAAAACTTTTTGACTAGTTTTAGAACTTAAGTTTTTAATAGAAAATAAAACTTTGTTGCCAGCAACAGGACTGAATGGAAGAAGTGGAGGGAGGCCTTTGCCCAGCAGTGGGACACATGACATGGTAAAGCCTATTCTTTGGGTAAGATAGTTACCTACCAGCCCTCTGAACGTTTGATACCTCGACCAGCCTATTACTCACAACTTAAATAATTTGTAAGCTGATGGACCCCACCCCCACGGACAAATTCATATATAACTACTAATATAATTTCATAATATAACTACTATTTGAAAAAGGATATTTTACTTGTTTTTGAAAATCTACCAAATGTTAAATAATATAAATTATAATATAAATAAATATTTCTTCTAAAATCTGTGTGATTTGTCCGTATATATTTATATTTATTTATAAATTATAATAACAAACGGAAGAAAAATTGTCTTGATTGCATTTTCAGAATGGTAATACATTTAATTTCCAATCTTTTATGAGAAATAAATAAAACATATTAAAATAAGACTGCTTTTCTGGTATTAAATTAAGACGGTTTGATAACTAACAAGATTTTTCAAGGATGATATTTATATAAGCTTTAATTATAAACGATTCAAATTATTCTGTCATGTGCTAGCCAATACACATGATTCAAATAGGATGGACTAATCTTATTTTAGTTTAGAAATTCCTAAAAGTTGTCCGATTTTCATGATTACATTACTTACACACAGTTTCAGTTCAATCGGTTATTCAATATTCATTTGCAGGATATAACATACATACAAAATACAAATTGCAAGTTTAGTCAAAAGCTTGAAAAACACGTGATAATTTAATACATAACCTAGTAAGCTTTCGTGTCCGCAGTCCGCTCGAAGGAAAAGAGAGGCGCGTTGATGTCTTTTCCTTAGCAGTTTAATTGTAACATAAAAGTATGGAAATATGGCTATTTGACTTATTAAATGTTATTTTAAGCATTATTTTATAGCTTCTAAACCTTTGTGCCCATAAATAGTGATTTTATTGATGTTTTTTTTTTTATCAAGAATAGCATAACAGAGCGAAGTTGTGGCAACCGCAACATCGTTATTACTTTTATTTATAACGCTGTAAACGTGATAGGAAAATGTATTGCTGTATAAATAACATATTGTTACTTTAACCACAGCTCTCGCGCTGGTGTAAATGGGGGAAGTGGTCTTTTGTACCCGCGAACAATAAAAACCGTCCAAGCGTGAGGAACTTTCGCAAACAAACGGTTCCGTACAAAGCCAAACTAAGTTTATTACACGTGGTCTCAATATAAGAAAAGTAAAAAAAAAGTAAAAATTTTGTTTATTTTCTCCAACATAAAAGTAAAATACATATATTTATATAGTTATGTTGGAGACTGGTGCCTGTATAAGGCAATGCCTGTGTCACAGTGCACCAGTGCTCTCACAGCTGGATGATATAATAGGGTATGTATACCCATTAACTATCTTAGCACTTACATATACAAAATTAAAAAACATTAATAATTTAATGATGTAATGTCCACGAAATATTAATCTAAAAAATTCGGAGCGAATTCGAATGTGGCTCTTCCTACTACCTCCGATCCGAATCCGTTATCACGGATTTGGAGTGACAGAACAAACAACGCAAGGACAAATCCAATCAATTCAGGGGCCACCACTTGACATACGTCATTTATTTGCTAATTATATTATGAGCAGCGAAAATATGCAAATGCATGCCTTGGCGATGGCTACATATTCGAGCCATTTGATGTGGAAACGTTGAGGCCATGGGCGTCCTCAGCTCAATTTTTTTTTAATAACTGAGCAATAGGCTGGCAGATGTGTCCAATGACCAAAGGGCTAGCAATTTCTTTGCACAAAGAATAATCAACAACCGCCGCCGTAAAAACCAAATTCTGATTTTATAGTCTTGATCACTGGTGATGATATGGTCGTTTATAATAATATGGATAGTGCGTTATGGACTAATTCCTAACAGGAACTAAAATTAAACCCAAGTCGTATCTATTTGATCACGTGTGGTTGCTCTGCGTGCCGTGCGTGAAAGACTAATATTTAAGGAGCTTTTGTGTTAATATTTTTAAACAAAGAAATAACATAATGTGAAAAAAAATCCACGCGGGCAGGGTTAGGTATACATACAGGCAGGAAGTATAGCATTGTGAAGGTTTAAAAAATCCGTATAATCTCTTTCTTATGAGTGTGAAGCGATAATGCCTATATTGGCTGAAGGAGTGCGTTACCCCAGCCGACTTAGTGCTCCTTTTAAGAATTGATAAATGCAAATATTTTATATTAGATCATTACTTCGTGTAAATGTCCCCGAAAGTAAATAATTTGACATCCCGCCGTTTCAGAGATAATGAGGAAAATAAAATTCGGCTGGCGTAACGTTACCCCAGCCGACTTTTTTTGATCCCGTCGGTTTATCTAGATAAAAAGTATGCACAAAGATAGATTGAATTTGCTCTCAAATGTCCCCGATAAAATTAAATTTGACACATTTAAAGAAATATTTTTTTTTTTTTTTAATTTATTTGGATATCAAACAATGACACAATACATAATTATACTTAGATATGTAAAATCTAGAATCTTAATAACTAATACATTTAATTGTGTCACCAACTACGATTACACAGATTAATAAAAAAATAATAATTATACAGGTTTCCTATGAATAAGTGGAATGTCTATATGTACGGTACGCCTCAAAAATGACGTCACAATCTCTCATACCAATTGTATGAGAAATTACGACCCTATCCCAGCAGCCTAACCGTACCTATATAGGTATGAAGTGTAGAGAGCTGTAAGACAGTCAATAGTATGTTTGAGAATATTTTTAGTAATGTAAAAGAAAATACAAAAATAAAAATTAACTCCACTATGTAGCCAAATGTTCGAGCAATAGTTTTTTAAACAATTCAGGGCGTGTCGCTATAATATCTATATCATTAAAGTTATCATTATAAGATTTAGCTAAAAAGTGAAAGGGTGACCTTTTACCTGCATTTGTTCGACAACAGTTAATAGCAAAAAGATTGTGTTTGTTACGGATGCGAGATCTAGTAGGAACTTTATAACTGATCTTATTAGTAAGTGGGATGCAATCATACCTCCCGTGACAAATATCATACAGTAACATAGCTCCTAGATATAAGCGTCTCTGCTTGACATTCACATATTTATACTTAGCAAGTAGTTCATCATACGAAGATTGAGCACGATAACACCTGTAATACATACAACGTAAAAATTTATTTCATTTTCTGCTGCGGTAACGTTTGGTCAATCTCTGTATCTCTGAAACCGTAAGACGCAGCATCATGATTTTATTTTATACGTATAGAACGGAATTTGTCTCAATTTGACACCTAGATATCTTCTGAAGGCACTCTGCTGTCGCCTCAAAAGCCCGGTGAAGTAGCAAAAGCTCATTTGGAGCTATAACTAAAAAGTCAATTTAAAAAAAAAACAGTCTGTTCCCTAATTTTATTCATAAACAATACTGATATTTATCGTATATTAGTATAATTTCTTATTTGCGCGCAGACTCAGTTAAATATATTTATATGTATATTATACTGTTTTTTTAAATAAAATATTTATTTCACTTGTTCATCATTGCCTAATTTTGATTAATGTAAGAGGCTTACATGCACCAACTAGCCCCATCATTTTATTCATTTTACCCATAAATTAGATCAAAAAACGGGTTATACCGTACTCAACCGATGTGTTTTTTAATAAACACGTTAAACTTTACTCCTTTAAATGATTACATGTAAGTAGTATTTTTGGTTTTGCTTTCATTATATTGCAACAATTCTTAATTAATCAAATGCGTATTAATGGAAACTAATACGAAAAATACTACAAGCAATTTAATAGCGAAGTAAAGGTTTATATTTTTTCTATTTTATCTGATTAAGGAGTAAAAGATATAAAAAGATGAGTGGCGCTAGTAGGCTCATGTAAGCCTCATTAAAAATTGTCTTTGTTAATTTTATGTACAACATCGATCTACATAAAAATTATTACGTAGCGTGGCGTGGGCAGTCACGTCGTGTCAAAGGGTCTCCGCTTTCTCCGTCTGCGGGCATCGGTGACGCGACCGATTTACACAATTTGAGGGCACAGAAGTAGACTAAACTACTCACTTTAATTTTCTTAATTGCACTACTTGGTTATATCGTACCATGTAAAGTGAGAAGTATCGTCTTAGTTTGGTCGGATAATGGTTTAAACCAAGTACTAAAGTTAGTCCTTGTTTTATAATAAGACACCATGAATCTGAAGCCTGCTTACACCTCCTTCACTGAAGACTTTCGCGGTTGCTACGTCAATTATTGTGTCGCAGACCCCAAAATCCGCAAGCAATTATTCTGAAGGTAATTTGATTTGGCGAAGTTTTTACAGCCTGCCACTAGTCTGATTATTCATAGACCATGGACGTAGAAAAAAAAGGTTTTTAGTAGAAAAAACGCCTTTTTTTCTACGTCCATGTCCCTGCCTTAGATATCTCGCTAACTACATTACAACCAATTAACTATGAAAGGGAACTATGTACAAGTATAAGCACACTATGGAAACCGGACCCCTCCCTCTGAATAAGCGGATTAGCATCTTGACCACGGAGGCAATATAGACTTCTGTATATATTGTTTTTTGTGACGCGCCGGGGCTCCAAACCGAGGTCGTCGAGATGCGTCCCAGTGAAAGTGCAGGCACTCTCCGCGTAGCACTGGCCTGACAAACTTCGCAGCGATCTTTTTGAAATTATAAAATCTCTGTATCTAAGTAAGTAAATATTTTTTTTTTTTATTCGAGGAATGTTAACTTTTGGCAATAACGTAGACTGATGCGAAAAATATTCATGACTAGTAATTTGAGTCATTAAAAACCCGTCCGTACTTCGGAAGTCTGCCTCGCTACTGCAGCAGTACTGTATCCGAATATCAATATAATAACAGCAGTGTAATGATGAAGAAATTGTCTTTTTCTGTTTGGGTTACGTTTCATCTTGATACTGGGGTTATTTAACAAGGCTGTCTGATTTTTCATAATCCTACCTAACTTATTAGCGGCTATGTGAGAGCTGTAGAGTAGACCTCATTAGTCTAATTAAGTACGAGTAGGTTTTCCATTATATTAAAAATTTTACGAAACCTGGACCGTCAAAAAATCATTGCTATTTTTTACAAAAATCCACAAAATCGGTTAAGAAATGCGACTTGTAGAAGAGAACAGCTAGACAGACGAAAGAATTTTTGCCAAAGCTGAAGCAAAGACGATACGCTTCGCGCTTCACGCTGGCCAAGTCAATAAATGCGAAAGTGAGTTTGTTTGTTTGTTATTTATTAGTTTGTTTGTTACGCTTTCTCGCCTTAGCTACTGAACTATTCATCATGAAATTTCGCATACGTGTTGACTGGGTATGGAGAAGGTCATTTTTATTTTTATCCCAGGAAAAAGTACTGTTCTCGAGGGATCGACATTAATGTGAGTGGAGCTGCAGGCGAAAGCTAGTTTTTACGAGTACATAAAAATCATACTCTAATCTAAACCTAATTTTAAAAAAACTATGATATAAATAAACTATGATTGACATTTGCTAGCTCGTATCATGTTACTACTACCTACAACAACACACGAAAATACTATCTCTCATACAGTCACTGTTGCGACTTTCTGGAAGGGTCACTGCATTCTCCGATCAACCCCAGAATCACAGCAAGGAAAAATTCAGTAAACACTAACCTGGATTCATTGGTGAACAGGATTCGGAAGGATTCGCCTGCGACAGGCCTCGTGGCGGCTGGATGGGAAACTTCCTGGCTTGAACTGTATTATTTTCTTACTGCCTACACTAGTGGTACACCATCACACACGCGCGATGAGGATTTAGGGTTGTTTTCGGCCAGCGAAGCCCTTAGGGTCGTTATTTTTGGAAATTATATTAGCGCAAGACGCGCTCAAGAAGACTCGCCCGACATATTTTTTGACTGTCTTTTTGCGACCAATCACAGGCCGTCGACGGCGAATAGGGAAGTATGTATGTAGGGGGGAACGGAAGCAGAACACAGATAGGTAATTTTATTTGGGTTTTTAAAGTTAATGCTTACACATTTTCCCCCACCTGAAATCCACAAGGGTTTCACAGAGAATGCAAATTGAAAGATATAAAACAAAAGCAATAGCTACGCACTATTGCAAGAATATCTAGAAGTATTATTTTCGAAAGAATAAAATAATAAATAAGTTTTAACTAGCCTAAGGATAGTGTGTATTTATGTTTTAGTAATTTATGAAAAAATATCTTAATAATTTGGTAAGGGACAAACTTTACTACCGGCCTACGAAAGGTCTTTCCGTTAGCAGTTCGGAAAGTAACTACTCTGATTACTTGATCCGAACCAGCATGCACTTGCACAATACGTGCCAACTTCCAGAACATCGGCGGAAGATTAGGTTCGTTAACTAAGAGTAAGTCATCTATTTTAATATTTGGTTCATGTACGAACCATTTGTTCTTTTGTTGTAATGTATGAAGATAATCACGCTGCCATACGCGCCAAAATCTCTGGGTAATTTTCCTAAGCATGACCCAACGAGAGCGCGGACACGAAATAAAACATCTAACACGCTTCGACAGCACGGTACGTATCAGAAGTCTCAATCCAATTATCCAAAACTGGCGTTGAATAAGAGATTGTAAGGTTCGAGGTCCACAATGCAAATATTTTTTATGAAAATGTTTTATTACAATTTTAGATGTTGGACATTGTTTAGGTAACAAAAAAGGGTGTAACGCAGATGGTGACAGATTAGCCTCATCGATGCGTTCCCCCACCCGCACGATCCCATCATCGTCCAGGAAAGGTGAAAGTTTTTGAATGGATTTTACACAAGGTTCATTATCTCGCACTCGACTGACTTCGGAAGACATATAATGATCCTGACTCAATTTAAATAATACTTTGGTTGACTTCTCGAGTTCAGTACTACTGAGAAATGAAAGAATTCGATTTTTCTTTGCAACCCTCGAATTTGAAATAAATCGAATACACCATGCTACAATTCTTAGAAATTTTGTAAAAGAGGAATGTCTGGCAATTAAGTCCAGAAGTGAGTTTCTCACATCAATCACGTGAAGACTTTTAGTTTCTAGTGGTTTGAGCTCGGGTAAGTCTTCTTTTGGAAGTAGAACCCGTTTGTTAGGCCATTGACTAGGCAAATCCTGTAGCCAAGAAGGACCTTTCCACCACAGAGGATGGTCTATAAGCTCTGGACAGGACACTCCGCGACTACAACAGTCGGCCGGGTTATCCTTGGACGAAACATAATACCAGTGATCGGTACTAATCAAATCAGTTGCTTGAATGACACGATTGGCTACATACATTTTTAACAAATGAGGGGCGGTATTAAGCCATGACAAGGTAGTGCTGCTGTCTGAATAAGCTCGAATAGAATTAATAGTTATATGGTCTTTAAGCAAATTATACATGTGCGATAGAACTTTTGCCAGAAGCACCGCTGCGCTTAGCTCGAGTCTATTTACCGTAGTAGGTTTTAAAGGAGCTACTCTAGATTTTCCAATCAGTAAACTAGTCGCAGTAGAAATTCTGGGCTCATTAGTAACCACACAAATATACACACAACAACCATAGCCTTTCAGAGAACCATCACAGAAACCTACCAAGTGTACTTCCATCGGATTGGAAGGTATAACTAGCCGCGGAAGAGAATTTTTTTGTAAATCAGACAAATTGGCCGCTATTAAATGCCATTGTTTGGTTAAATGTTTTGAAATAGTCTCATCCCACGATAAATTTAACCGCCATATTTTTTGCAACAGCGATTTTGCTGCAAAGACTACTGGGCATATCCAACCGAGTGGATCGAAAATGCGGGCTACTAAAGAGAGTATGGATCTTTAAGTAAATTTGACTTCAAATGAGTCTGAAAAGGCATATGAAAAAGAATCATTAATGGGATTCCATCGTATCCCTAATATTTTGACAAACTCATTTCCCGATTCATCGAAGGATTTGGAACTTTGACAAAATTCAGGAGGAACATCCTTAAGAAGACGAGGAGCGTTAGTAGTCCATTTCTCGGGTCTTATCAATATTTGCCGATACATACGACGGATGTCGGCAGTAAAAACTATTTTGTGACGTCTAAATTTTGTCACTAAATCGACAATATCCACTTGCAGCTTAGGACCCACATGAACAATATTATTGAGTGACAGATTATTCGAGGTCCGACTACTGGCATCGAAGACTACTCGTAAACGTGTCGTTGTACTATCAGCCAATGAGATATCTGACCCCCTACAACAGCGCCATTTTTCGCAAACTAAAGAAACATCCGTGGTTTAAACCCAAAGATAAAAATATACAAGTGTAATATCCTTTGCGACTAGTGCCATCTATTGAATTGTGAATGAACAAATAAGGTTAATAAGCAGAAATCTGATACCCTTGACGACTAATGCCATCTATTCGATTTTTGATAAATAAAACAGGCCCTAGCATACGATACGCTAATTTCAAAGATACTTCAATAGTTAGATGTGGCAAAAGTGGTAGGCACTACGGTTTAATAGTTAGTGTGATTATGAATGAACAGGTTCAAATCCTCCAAAGCTTTTTATTTTTTACAAATATCACCAACTTCGTATTGTGATGTTGGTGTAATTTTGGTTGTTTTAACATAATGTTACAGAGCTAATTACTGTAAATAAAAAGCATTTTAAATTTTTAATTACTTTATTACATCAAAAAAATGTAACAGTGAAATAAATACCTGCCTACTTAATTCAAACTATGATTAATCTTCTGTAGGGAGAACCAACATGTTACTTAATAAGTAACAATTTACATCTCTCAACCTCTTTTTAATCATAGTATTATATTTTTTTTAAATGTGTAGGGTCAAATAGTGCTATGTGAATAACTTTGCTTCGATAATAGTATAAGAATGAATATAAACCTATGGCATTAAATGAATTTTAATATGGGAGAGGGTGACCCCCATTTTGAAGCTTTTGTTCAAGTCTATTTGTCATTTCACTTACCATGTTAGATCAGATCACATATCACTTATGCGCATATTTATTAATTTAGTATAACCTTTTTGTCTAAATTGATTTAAATCAAACTTTACTCGTGTCTCGTGTCCCAGTTAAGCACTATTTGACCCTACAATCTGGGATTTAAATTGGTCACTCAATAACAGTTAGATCACAGAACAATTGTCTTAAATAAAATAATTATACATTGCAAACTGTTGGAATCACTACATCTCATAAATTTTCCAAGTATTTTTCTTTATTCATCCGGCCGCCGAATTCTACCAGCTCCCCTGGGCCCATTGAAGACATCTGTCCCCAATAACCTGCAAAACAATAATACGATCAGTTACCTATTATTCTACACTGCGTAATACACTAGGTATTAAATATTATTATTATTTTACTTCACTATTTAATGAATATTTTTACCTAATGTTATCCTGCCACTGTTCTCAAAGGCAAATTATTTTGATGGCTATACGCTGGCCATGTCTTCTCCGCAATATTTTTCTGCCATCATCATCAGACTTAAAACTTTTTTCATCAGAATAAAATACGATCTCGTTCTTGTTGAATGTTTCCTCACTGTTTCAATTGAAATATTGTAGTGTATATGTTACGCCAGTTGACTCCGAATCCACAAACGGATGGTGTTTCTCTGTAAGAGATATATTTATCTTAGACATTTATCACAAACCCTATGTTTTACGGAACAAAAAATAGTGTGACAATTAAGTAGGTATATTAAATACTTATAATTTCTACTTACCGCGATACCTAACTCTCTAGATATAGATACTTTAAATACAGTGGTTGTCTTCACAATACAATATTAGCTTTCACAAAATCTGCTATATAAGATGAAACGGGATGCCTAATAACTGGTGGGGTTTTGGATCACGACACAGTAATCGCAGTATCTTAATTGTGACGCGAGTGAACAATATTTTTGATTAGTTGGTATCAGGTATAAATAAATCTGATAGATTACCCTCAATTTATTTGTTAAAGCAATGCGTTGCAGTTGGTGACAATGATGTCATAGCAGTAGAAATAGATAGCCAATTTCGCCCGAGACGTCATATCGTCGGTTGGCGTATTGAGATGAGCGCTAGCTTCTCAAGTCGTGGGTCCATGGTTCGAATCGAACTTTACGTAGGATTGTTTTTGATTCTTTCTTGTTCTTACCATTGATGATTACTTGAATTATTAGCTGAGATTATTAGAAATACAAAATTTGCAACTGAGCAGGTTATCAGAAACAAGTTTATACCAGCAGTTGTCTGTCTACTTGCCAAAAATCACGGTAGGTGGCGCTTCACAGCAAAGTGTGAATTTACGTTTTAAAAGTCAGGGGGTCAGGTATCTGCTTGGCCGACTGTACTATCGGGTCTTATTACACAATGGTGAGGAATAATATAACGGTCAGTAGACAAAGATTCAGCAGGCTGCATCTGTCCCAGATCTTCATACTGCTGCATAAATTCCTTATACTCCGTTTTCAATTCAGTCTGGCTGGCAAGACGCTTTTCCAAGTTGAAAAAACGGTTAAGAGCCTGATGATATGATTCTCCTAAGGCTGGAGTATCATCTTTAAGCATAATTGGTACAACATAACGACCTTCGGAGGTACGATATGTGCCATTTTTATATTTTTGTTCACATATTTCATCCTCAGGACCGGAAATTTTACATTTCGACGGTTCTTCGGATTCCCAAAACTATTGAACGATCTCATCGAGCGCGCAAGAAGACGCGATGAGTGACGTAACGGGTGTGGCTGGAGTTCGAGCCACCACGTTTTGAAGAAACTGACCACTTATCACCCAGCCGAATACACTAGACAGTGCACATGGAAAACCAGGACCTGGGCTATAACGTGAACCAGTATATATCTGGTCAAAACAGTCTACTCCTAACAACAGATCGATCGGACCCGATTTATCAAAATCTTGGTCGGCGAGATCCAGATGTTTAAACTTTTCCTTGACAACCGACGGTAACGAAGTTGAAGGAAACATTAAAGTGATTTTAGGCAAAACCACTAATGGTATATCGAATTGGGGCGAGTCATTTGACCTAGGCACAATAGAGCTAAACGTATAACCTTTAATATTACAAACATAATTTTGACCGAGACCGGTTACATTTAAATTACACTTTTTTATATGTAAACCTAACTGTCGCGCACAGCTACTTGTAATGAAAGAGTCCAACGAGCCACTATCTATGATTACACGAGCATGCTGCAATGAACCATCCACTCTTCTCAACCGAACCACTGCTGAACCAATAATTTTGGTACTCATAGGTGACTTTGACATGTTTGGCTGAGTTGTACAAGTTAGTTGTACAAGTGCTCATATTGGAATTCTCAGAAGCCTTTAGGTCAATGGTATTAGATAATAAACTTTTATGTTCTTCATGTAAAAATGTGTTATGTTTTGAGTTACAAATGAAACACATGGACTTAGACTTGCAGTCTGCACTAGTGTGACCGGGCCTTAAGCAGTTTTGACATAATTGTAACTCTTTAACTAATTGTTGTCGCTGTCCTATATTCATAGAATGTACTTTACCACAGCGATATATTGAATGATTTTCATGACAATACGCACAGACAGCCTGATTAGGTTTATTATTATTTGAGTTCGAAGAAGTAATTAAGGAAGAATTTGATTGCTGAGAAAAATTACCTTTCTTTGTATTATTGTGGTTTTGTTTATTTGTAGAATTGAATGACTGTAAATTACTAGGTTGACTAACCTCTAATACTTTTATATAATTCTGTAAATAAACAACCAAGTTATTAAATTTGGGAATTTCTTCGGTATTTTGTAATTCAAACATTTTCCTAGTTTCTGTATCAAGAGGCCGAGATGCTATGTAAAATAAAAGAAATTCACTTAAATCATCAATATTTAACCCGCGCAAGGCACTAACACATTCATAAAGTGTGTTGGTTAATTGTGATAAGTTTGATAATGATGGCCGTTGGATCGGATTTAATTTTATTATTTTTTCTAAATAAGCGGTGGCTAAAATACGTTTATTATCATACCTGTCTAGCAACGCTGCATAAACAACAGAATAATTAGCTTATGTTATAGGAACACCCTTAGCTAGTGTCAGGGCATACCCAGACAGACATGACAACAAATAGTAAAATTTCTCTGTGTCCGACAACGAAACATTATTATGCACAAGCGACGTATAACTGTCTTTAAACATCTGCCAGTTTTCTATATTACCATCAAACTTAGCTATTTGCAATTTAGGTAGTTTCACTTGCGAGCTGGAATGCGCATGACCTTGACACAGTTCCGAGCGCGAACTCGCACCGATGGCATTTACGTCGAGAGAATCGGCAAACTCAATGACGAAATAGTATAACTCGTCAAATGACAACAAATCAGTATTATCGATAACAAATTGAGGATTTAGTTTAAGTTGCAACTGGTTTACACGATCGTTGCATTCCAAGAAATTATCACGAATTTTATCAATTCTTTTATACCTAGCTCGAAAGGATGCTTATTTAGTTTTATTTTCTTTCGTAATTTTTGCAAAGTCATAAAGTATTTGCATATTTTTAAACTCATATTCACGTTTTCCAATGGTGGACATTAATTCTCCTTCCGCCATGTTTTGGTAGGCACTAATTGTGAAAAGTACGAGTAATGTAGGTAAGTAGCAAAAGTTTAAATGGAAACTGAGTAATGGAACAGATATTCACAAAACACGTAGGTTTTAAAACTACGGACTATTACTTATAATCATAAATACACACCTCGCTGCTATTAATCAATCCTAGGTACCTAGGCTTTCCAAAATAGTTCGAAAGCCTGAGTAACAAGATAGTACCTTATGGCATACAAATCGAACGATTAAGGGATTATTACAAGGGAATTAACGAGATAAGAAGTATGTACTCGTAAGCAATAGGTATTTACTATGGTATGGCACAGGTATGGAATTCCCTGTTTGATCCGAGATTGTTAGACAAATAGACAAATGCTAGGTGGGTAAGTACCTAGTTAATTTGAATCTATAATAAGTCTATTCATGAATAAATCAGTTATCCATATTTGGAAATAACTTTAATTGGAAATATTGAAATTAAGTGGGTAAATTTGAAATAAGTACGTGAGGAATGTCCTCACAGGAGGCACCATAAATTAATGTTGCGACTTTCTGGAAGGGTCACTGCATTCTCCGATCAACCCCAGAATCACAGCAAGGAAAAATTCAGTAAACACTAACCTGGATTCATTGGTGAACAGGATTCGGAAGGATTCGCCTGCGACAGGCCTCGTGGCGGCTGGATGTGAACCTTCCTGGCTTGAACTGTATTATTTTCTTACTGCCTACACCAGTGGTACACCATCACACACGCGCGATGAGGATTTAGGGTTGTTTTCGGCCAGCGAAGCCCTTAGGGTCGTTATTTTTGGAAATTATATTAGCGCAAGACGCGCTCAACAAGACTCGCCCGCCATATTTTTTTGACTGTCTTTTTGCGACCAATCACAGGCCGTCGACGGCGAATAGGGAAGTATGTATGTAGGGGGGAACGGAAGCAGAACACAGATAGGTAATTTTATTTGGGTTTTTAAAGTTAATGCTTACACAGTCACGACCATTGATATCTATATATAAGGTCAAAATCTATCTATAGGGTCAATTTAAATTAAGCGCAAATATTTTAAAGGCTAACACGCATAAGCTAGAGTAATGCTTGAGAAGCAAAAAAACTAAATCAACACACTAGTTTTCGAGATATCTGGACCTAAATATTTAGAAACACAGACGAAAAATACACCCTGTATCCAAATAAACACCTTATTGGCCAACAACTTTTTACTATTATCTACTATGGATACTAAGCCACTGACCTCGACGATCAAAATACATGATTTACCGATTTTAATTAAAAAAATAATAATATTTTGTATGAAAACATTAAAAAAAGCGTGTCGATTTAATAAAATTAATTAATACAGCATTTCTTTGACCTAAGAGACCCAGCCCTTAAAATATTTGCGTTAAATTTAAATGGACCTTAAGTATACAATTTGTGTTTTATGATAGTCTCCTACTGTTATAGTAGGGTGAAGTGACTATCATAAAACACAAATTGTGATGTCATCAATGTTGAAATGTTAATAATTGAACGAGTTGTCATTTTGACTTCGGCATACCTATACCAAAAGAGCGAGCGTTTGTAAATAGACGATGACGTTTGTAAAACGCGGAATCATACAATATGCCTGCGACATATATATATATATATACAATTGTATTCTATTTCAGACACATCGACTTAAGAACCGATGTGTCATATAATGCTCGTGACTCGTGACATGCGTAAATATCTATTTCTTTAGGTATTATTTTAACCAGTCTCATAAACAAGTAATAGACACGATTTACGTAGATGAAAATCGATCGATGGCAGTTACTGCAATCGAACTTTAATGATGACTAAATGGCAACGAGGTTTCGAATTGGTTGCATTTCATGCATGCAAGTAAGCGAATGCAGTTATTTGCCAAGTCCTAGATAGAAGGAAGTGAGTGTAGCAATTTGGCCTGATATGTAAGTACCTACAGCGACGTTCGTACTTCGTACACGTTTACAAATATGGCAGGTTATAACCTAAATTAAGAAATTTATGGTTCATTAGGTATTTTTTTGTATGTGTAATTATGCATTTCTTTTTTAAAGTACTTATTTTTTCTAATATAATTTTGTTGAACTCAACAGATACAGAGAGATTATCAGTACAGAGAGATTACTCATATACGCATAACTATGCGTATATGAGTAATCTCACAATCTGAAATACTTATTTATTATTTTATCATCAGATTAATTTTATTTCAAACTAGATGTCCCGGTGAATTGTTTCGCTATTGTTATTCTTTTGTAGTAAATATTTTTTTATATTTTAAAAATTATCCTGCTATTCGGGGTGATAACAAAACCAACAAATCAAATAATATAAAAATCGGTTCTTAAGTTATATACACGGAGAAAGGGGGGACCAAGGCTGCGAACTCAATTTTCTTTTTGACATTCCCATAAAAATTTACCCGCTGGCAGAACATTTTGTATGGAAATGTATTTTTTTAGTTATATAAAATAAACTCGGCTTTATTTACTAACTTGATAAGTTCTTTAAAATAGATAATATGTTTAACAAAGTATGTATTATCTGAATTCGCCTAATAAGGCGAATTCAGATTGACTGTACAATGTAATAACATTATTATAAGCTTAACCGTCAACATCTCTATTTAGTTGACCTCTTTCCCTTTGAAATTGTACAATTTGTCAAGGTAATTTTACAGCACGGATGACCATTGTACGAACGATCCGCAATTCTGTCCTCTAATTGCATTGAGAAGAAGAAAGTACAGCCGCGTCCAATTTACATAATACCACGGCGATGTTTCGAGACCACTTACAAATGCTAAACATACTCTCACGTTATTTGATAGAACGAATCGCGCTTTGTAGTAGTCAGGGTTTCTAATGCGTTGAATTCGTTGTATCATCGACTGCGCAATCGTAGAGTGCTTTAAGCTTGTAAGGAACTTCCAACATTTGAAATCATGTCACAACTCTCAATCTCTCAATCAACCACTCAGCATAACGAAACTGTTTCGCGATGGAAGTTCCTGTCACAGTTTGAATCCATCACTGTAACAGTTTGAATCTTAAACCAATGGAGGGTGAAAAAGAGTTCAATGCAATCAAACCGTACTTATGACTTATGTTTAATTACCAATACTTCCTCGGCAACTCGAAAATGACGCCATTTCTGTCTAATTAGGGTTACGCGGGAAACCAGATGGAACCGTTGTGCCTTTTACTAGTTTCCGATGCTGTCAGGGTTTCTACAATAAAGTAGATAGAAGGGAAATATTTGAAGTGACTAATCATCATGTCCATTTTAATTCTGGACTACATTTTATGACTCTTGGAGAAAGTAATACTTTTACAATTAACTATTGAAATTATGCAAACATACTTAACATACTTAACGTAAGGTTATTTATATAGTTGTTGTTATTTTTTCTTATAGTTAAATATGATTTAAAACGCTCCATACCAAATCGAAGGTAAAATATTAAAATACCAAACAAAGCCTTCTACTTAGTACTAGGCATTAAAAATTTTAAGATTTCGTGGTTTTATATATCTGAAGTAGAAGATAATGAACGGAAATTGATTATTATCGGTACATTAGTGATTCGTTTGAACTTGACATCATTGAGTAACGACATTGTAAGCGGTTATTTTTATATAATGTGTACAAAAATTAAGTCAATCAGAATTAACTGTTTTTAGATCTATAAAGAACTTCTTTTTGTGACTTAAAATACTAATAACTTTGTGTTTTTACTACATCTAGGTTTTAATTAGGTACTAAGTTAAAGTTTAGGACTAGAAAAAACAGATGCTATCATTAGTATTTAAAATTTATATGGTAGGTACCTATATTCACTGTGAAATTTCTTATCGTTTAGGTCGATTCTGGGCTTTTACCTCTAACAAACACGATCCTATCTCATCTAAGCGAATTATGAACTTAGTGTAACATTACTTAGCCTGTACAGCGTTGGCTCATAAATTATGTAAATAATAAACCGCAAAGATATTTCCACTTTTCTCCCATTTACAGTACAGTGCCGGCATTAGCATTACCGGCGTTTTAAATTATCAAATCACACTGCCCTGCGCCCTCTGCCCTTGTTTGATAGCGTCCCTTCCTGGGCGGTCGCCTATCTAACCCTCACTCCCGCTACTACCTATATGAGAAGTCAATATAGACGCTGCTCAGCAATGGCCCCAATGTTATTCTGCAGATTGTTCTTCTGATCACATGACATGACTCGCCTAAACCACACAATTTATAATAAACGTATCTGTCTGAAGTAAGTGGTTGGCAGTGTAGATATTTATATTCAAGGATATCTATATTGATGATACTGCAGTGCCTAACTACCTAGTATTAGTTTTTAGGCATTACTTAACTGAATGGTATGAAACCATACAATTCTGATGCTTATTTAAAACGAAATGTGCTTTTAGGAATAATTTCGTCGTAGGTCTTTCTACGATTTTATTAGGACTTGGTGGCTAGGCGTGGGCTAGACCATCGTCCGGCATCCATCAATCGTATTTTTTAATGCCGCACCTTTGTTCTCAGTTTACTAAAACAGTGCCAATACAGGAACTGTTTACTGGCAAACTAAACCATAATTTAAATGAATATAAAAATATCTATAAAACCAAGCGTTTTTGGATGAGTATAGGTAGATACGTAATATTTTGCATGCTGTGGGCTATCCGCGCCCAGTATAGCCGTTTAGTTAAGAGTAGAAACACTACTTAGTAACTTTCTAAGTCCTTTTACTATACCTACTATTCTTATGCAATAAAAGATTTAATTATATAAAATAACTAGCTGCCCCGACGAACTTTGTTTTGCTATAAAAAATTATGTTGGCCGACTTACCCGATATGCACACAAAATTTCATAAAAATCGGTCCAGCTGTTTCGGAGGAATTGGGTAATAAACACCGCGACACGTGAATTTTATATAAAAGATTCAGTGTGTGTGAAGGAAGAGGTATGTATTGTAAGTACATATGTCTCTACACTCTCTTTACATATTTCGTGTACTCGAGTAACGTAAAATGATGTACGAAATAATACATTGTAATATATTTCGTACATCAAATAATGTGTTTACAGTTTACACTTACATTGTGAACAAAATTGTGATTGTAATATTTTGCACATCTAGGTATACTCGTAGTTATTTCATAAAACGATGTCCATGGTACAAATTGTATAAAAGTGTAGTATTTTATATAAATACTGATTCAAATTACAACTTTATGGACGCGTAATATATTCTCTTTGATGTCTCATAATGTGATTATATAATGTGTGGTCTTGGTGTGTGGTGAATTCGAGCAGCAATGTCAAAGTTACTATGTCAATAAAGAATGTTGCACAGGTGCAATTATTTTGTATTTTCTTCGCGTGGGTTTCATTCAACATACCTTTTTTCCCTGCTCTGAAGTTTCGTTAACGGATTAGGGGAGAGTTGGATACTACCGTGCCCCTAAGAACTTAGACCTATAATTCGGAAAGGGTTTGATGTACAGATTCAAAAATGCGTTTGAACCTTACTTATTCTAGGTTTAAACATTAGATAATTTATTTAACTACACATACAGCATAACAAAAATATAAAAATAGATTAACAGAAAGTATTTATAAAAAACCGCGGACGGACAGACGGACAGACATGGCGAAACTATAGGGGCTCCTTGTTCAGAACCCTTAAAACGCAAAAGCGTGGTAATTTCACACTGGTTGAATAATACTCGTATAGTGCCCAGGTTTGATAAAACCGTGCTTAGTATAATGTGAATTTCTATATTTTAATTTAATAAAAGCTTGTTAAACTTATCTGTAGTTTATTATATGCCTATTTACTTACTGCAATGGCTCAAATCTAGTTAAATCGGCATCGAATTGAGAGCAGCAATTTTGTGTAATTTGATCAATCGTTCCAAATTGCAGACATTCAACAAGCCCACGCGTATTGTTTTCAGTTTTATTCGGGTTCAATCGCTAGTATTCGTGAGCGGCCATGGAACTGGAGCGAGACGTCGTTCCAGGTCAATAACTAACTAATGTTTGATATGTCACGTTCTGTATTATGCCGCGGCTTATTGAAGCACTGATAGTCGCTTTCACACCCTATCATCTTACGCCACCAACATGCTAAACGTAGCTTTTAGGTCTTACAGGCCTGGGCTCTGTCATGAATGTATAATTTTAGTAACTTCCAAGTATCCCTGTACACATTTAATTTTACAGTGTGTCATCCATCTCTTATATTTGAGGTCATGGTTTTATATTTGCGGTACCTAACAAACAATTATCATTCATTAAAGCTCAATAAAACACCCCGAAGACCTAGAGAATAGCTGGCAGACCTCGACAGTAAGGCTTAACCCTGAAGAGTACATCGTATATTTCTGTTAATAAGACACATCTTGTGAACTGAGGTCAGTTGAACGAGGCCAACAAAGTTTTTCATATAATATCAATAATTATTATTAATGCGAAAGTGAGTTCTTTTTAGGGTTCCAAACGTAAAAAACGGGACCCTATTAATAGAGCTCCGCTGTCCGTCTGTCTGTCTGCCCGCCTGTCACCAGGCTGTATCTCATGAATCTTGATAGTTAGTACTGTTGAAATTTTTACAGATGATGTATTTCTGTTGCCGCTATAACAACAAATACAAAAAATAGAATAAAACAAATATTTAGGGGCTCCCAATACTACTAACGTTATTTTTTTGCTTTGTTTTGCTCGATATTGATAACGGCAACAGGTAGAAGCTTAAAATATTCACAGAATATTTATTATAATATATTTAGTTATATTTTTACTTTAAAAATAAATAATTAAATAAAAACAATTTTAATATAAAAGGGGGTCTACCATACAGCGTACATGATTTTTTGCCATTTTTATAGAAAACGGTACGGAACGCTTCGTACGCGGTTTTTTTTATTAGTTTCTTTGGTTCGTACGCTTTCACGCCTTAACTACTAAACATATCATCATAAAATTTTGCATTACGTATCCTGTGTGTATAGGAATTAGGAACCCCATCTATTACGCATTAACACAGAGGCAAATAATAAAATAAATATAATATGGCTTGACTTGACAAATCACACACACACATAATGAAACCTCTTCCATGCTTGGTGCTCACCTTTCTTGTGAGGTAAATTAACTCATGTCTTTCTTGCAGACACAATTGTTATTAATTATCTGTGATTTCCTGTTTTTTTTTTATAATTCCCTATATAAAGGGAAATAATTGAAAAAAAAAACTTATTTGTATGCGATTTCATGTCTCAATTATAAATTAAAAGGAAAGACTTGTGTTTTATTGGCGTTTATTGTATTGGTAGTGGGGCCCGCTCAATTTACGTGATTTATCCCTACTTAATCAATACTAATAATAAATCTGTAATGTTGGTCATGGAGTAAGTTACTTTGTTTCCAGAGATATCGTGTTTATAAGATCTATACATGAAACCAAAATTGATGATGTTTAGATTTTTTTCTGTATGTATGTATAAGGCATGGATACTGGTATACCGGTATACCAAAATACCGGTATAAGGGTAAAAAAAAATCGGTATTTTGATACCGGTATTTAAAGATAAAATACCGGTATTTCGGTATTTCGAAAAATTTGATTTATTTTTGCAAGGGTATGAAGAACGTTCGATTTCGTTGGTTCATAGTGTTGTTCATACTGCTGATGAGTTTTTATATGCATGGATTATGAATAATCTCGATTATAAAAATATCACATCAAAATCAACTACTCAAGAAACTGCATGTTATGAGGCCATTGCACGCATATCCTCCCCAATTACATCAACCCAGCACTTCTTGGGTTTCTCCCTTCTGTCGGGACTCGGTGAACATGGCCAGACAATTGTTCCCTATGTAATTTCCTGGTTTTCGCAAAACATGACTGTACCAGCGTAGGCGGCCTTGCAGGAGAGTTGCCTGCTATGTGTCGGACATGGAGGCTATCGCGAATGTGTAAGTTCCTTATGCGGCCCTTTCGCGAAACTTTACACATCCAATGCTGCATATCCATTTCCGTTACACGCAGCTCCCTCTTGAGCCGCTCACGTAGCCTGTGCTTCACTTCCATGGACAGGACAGGTCTAAAATATCCTGTCCTTTTAGTTTAAAATATATTTTTGGGTCACAAATGATACCAGTCACATTATGCAAGTTTTGATATGTCTGGACGCGTAAAGGCCAGATTCCAGGTATTTAAACTGGTAAGAACGCTCGACCACGTTTCCGCCTATGCGTAAAGGCACGGAATCTGTAACGTTGCAATCCCTGTACTCAGTCTTCGCCACATTTAGTTTCAAGCCGCCGTTCTCAAGCGACTCCTTCCACATATTCACGCGTCGCACACGACTTCCCCTTTCCGCATCTGCCAGTGCGATATCGTCAGTATACATGCATGAGCAGCCACGGAGGAAGCTCATGTGTATTTCTGATGCGTTTTGACACTTTTTCTAATATCGCACTAAACAAGAAGAAGCTGAGAACCGAGCCTTGGTGGACTCCAACTGTGAAGGTTCACCAACAGCAACCCTAACTCTGGAATCGGAGTCACGGTACATGTCGCAGATAATGTCAATACTTCAATGCCCACCAGATCATCCCTCGTACATACAGAAACAGGAAGTGAAGAGACGTGTTTTCCGTCTGTATTTCTCCATGAAGACCCTTAGGGCAAAGTGTTTTCTTATCATTAGAGAGTAAAACTAATTTTAATATATATTTGATTTAATATTTGTGTCAAGGAAACAATTTATTGGATCAAATAACGCATTTTCTTTAGTATTCTTTATTACCTTTATTCATTTTGTGGTTTCTGAGGAGTTGATAAAAGTTTTCAGTGTTTCTATCACATAGACTAGAAACTAGTTTAATCGCTCTCCGGAAACAAGACTTACCAATCGCTATTGGTATATATAGTAATATATACCAATATATATAATTTAAACAGTAATGAGGAATAATTTAAAAAATACCGAAAAAATACCGAAATTACCGGTATACCGGTTTTCGAAATTTCAATACCGGTATCAATACCGGTATGAAAATCTTTTCGGTATTCCATGTCCTATGTATGTAGGTATGTATGTTTCTCCATACCTCTTAAATGAACTAACTAAATTGTCTGAAACTGCAGTGCAGGATAGGCAACATATTTTTTTTCTCCGGTTATGATAAGACGTGGCCCCCATACAAATGTACGCGAACGGAGTCGCGGGACTTATTATAGCAACGCACAGCCGAAACTGCTGTACCTAGAAACTTGAAATTTGGTACAGACCTTTTATGATGCAAGTGTGCAATAAGAAAGGATTTTTAGAAAAGGGGAGTGAAATGGGGTTGAACCCCCTATTTCATTAGAGATGTATTAGGGAGGAAACTTCAGTATATATGGAATTTTCTCATTTCCAGACTTAGAAGTATGAAAATAGGTATATAAGCTCTTGATTACAATTAATAAAGATCTGTGTAGGTAAAATGGACACAATGTCCCTCTAAAGGGGTAAAATGGGCGGTAAAATTTGTATGGAAAATTGCTCATTTCCTAACTTAGAGGTATGAAAATTGATAATTGTCTAATCAATATCAACTTAACATAAAATGTACGCGAACGAAAGTCGCGGACACTGCTAGTAAGTATATCAATATAATGATGTATTTTTTATACCTTTACCCACACATTTGCTTTACGATTTGGGCACAGAATACTATTAATACGATTTTTAGGGTTCCGTAGTAACATGGAACCCTTATAGTTTCGCCATGTACATTGTCCGCACGCGGTTTTACTCAGAGACTATAAGTACTAGAGAGTTGTCATTTAGTATGGACATGTATAATGTATATTAATCATGGCAAAAAAGTGATAAAATAAAACCTTGAAAAAAAAATCCTCCATACTGGTCTGGGAAAAAGGAAAAACGTAGAATGTGCCAGCTTATTCTCTTCGCGCACAGATCGTAAAAGCCGATCGAGGGATTGGGCTAAAATCTGCGGAATCATGTCAATAGGCGATGCGGCTAGCAACCCATCACTTTTGATTCCTTTTTCCATCTGCATCATCTCCAACATGCTAAATGTGGCCATAAGGTCTTATAGACCTAGGCTCTGTTTACCCCGCAAGGGAAAGAGACGTGATACTATGTATGTATAGTATATATAACGAAGTTTAAAGGAAAACTAATACCTAGTCGACCAACTTATAAATGTACTTGGGAAAGTAACATTTCATACAAATTGAATTGAAAATTTGACAGACAAGTTGTTAGTTACGCAAAACAACTATTGAGTATAAATTTACAAACAAAAAAAGAATTAATAGCAATGTGTTTACGTTCGAACGCACTCGACGCTTGGTGGAACGATACTAGGCCGCTAGTAATATACCTACAAAATCTTGTTACCAGCGCTTGCCTCTACTCAAGGTGGAACTCAATCAAATAGATAATATTTTTTTCTAATTTCCCTTGTGAAGTAGGAATTTATATTTTTTTTTCAGTTACCACCATCCTATGTGGGCTCGTTTTTTAACGTTACCGTGACGCGTGAACCCACATCTGGCATTTGCAACTACGGAACCCTACAATGCGCGTGGCCCGTCACGCACTTGACCGGATTTTTTAATTATCGTTTGATCGCGTGATGTGCCAGATTGACACATTTGCCGCCCTTATGCGCCATTATTAATACTACTTATACTTATTAACTTTATGGACGTCATTTAATTTACTTAGAAAAAAAAAACGTACCCGTAAGAAAAAAATCGTCATAATATGTAAGTATGTATAGAAGGAAATAATGTATACTAAACTCAGTTAATTGCACTTTATGTTTGCTAGACACCAGAGCAAGGTCGACCGACTGTACCCAGTTTTGTTCCCTTTACATTCGCGTTTATAACAAACTATAATATTTAAGTATATATTTTATTTATAGCTTTAATCACCTACTTGATTGGTCTCATTCATTGCAAGTTAAACGTATTCATTAATATTTCCAAACTGTCGAAAGATGATCGGCTGCCTCGACATTGGTATTCATGGTGTTCTATATTTCACTTAAAGTTTTAGCAATCTCAGTTAACTTTACCGGTTTAATTCTTTGCAAGCTAGGTGATGACATTACCAAATAGAAATCGCTTGTGAAATCGGATTCAGAGCAGACATGTTCTTCAAACTGGTTGTTAAAACATACATCGATCTTGGAGTCAATGTACACTGCCTAGACTTTTTGTTCTAATACGCATAATGCGTTGATAATGGCAACAGTATATTTAATATGTTTATATGACTTTTTTCTACATTCTTTTAATGCAGTAGAAATTGATAGACAAACTAGTAGTATTAGCAGTATTAGTCCACGTAGTTTTATTCTATGTCCCAGTAGTTTACAAGGAGATTTTTTATTATATTGCTTAAAACATAGATAAATACTGGATTTATCTTTGTTTTAAGCAATATAATAAAAAATCCAAAGTATCAATTCTATAATTCATCGAAACATGGTTCATAAAATACAACCCTGTGAAAGAAAAATCGTTTAAAACCTACGTTTCTAAGCCTACTTTATTTATTTAATACTAGCTTTCGCCCGCGGCTCCGCCCGCGTCAATGTCGATGCCTCGGGAATAGTACTTTTTCCCGGGATAAAAGGTAGCCTATGTCCTTCTCCGTACTCCAGAGAACTTGTATGCAAAATTTCATGATGATCGGTTTAGTAGTTACGGCGTGAAAGCGTAACAAACAAACAAGCAAATAAATAAACAAACAAACAAACTCACTTTCGCATTTATAATATTAGTAAGGATTGTTTGCTTTTATTACTTTTTGTTGTAGTAACAATATAGTAATTAACAGAGTTATTTCTGTAATGTTGTATTTTTTACCTTATTTATATTTAAAACTAGCTGTTGCCCACGGCTCCGCCCGCGTTAGTGTCGATCCCTCGGGAACAGGAGAATTTCCCGGAATCAAACATACCCTATGTCCTTTCCTGGGCCTCAAACTACCTCCGTACCAAATTTCATCCAAATCAGTTCAATGGTTGAAGCGTAAAAAGACAACAGACGCTCCTTTCTTAGCGCTCACTCACATCATTATAAAAACCCCTGTACCAAATTTCAAGTTTCTAGGCGCAGCAGTTTCGGTTGCGTTGATATATAAGTCAGAATTTGCCCGCGGCTACGTCGCCGCCGTTAGTGTCCATCCCTCAGGAACTGTAGAATTTCCCGGAATAAAAGATACCCTATGTCCTTCCCCGGCTCTCAAACTACCCCCATACCAAATTTCATCCAAATTGGTTCAATGGTTGAAGCGTGAAAAGAAGACTATACATACATACATAGTAACAAGTCTTTTTTCCTTACGGGGTAGACAGAGCCTAGGTCTATAAGACCTGAAGGCCACGTTTAGCATGTAATTTTCCTATGTCACTTATAATATATAAGTAAGTGCTATATATTTGCAGGCAAGGCAAACTCATGGCTTAAATTCATTCAAATGACGATAACTTTTTTTTTAACTAACCGATTTTTATGAAACAAACTTTAAATGTTAATCTGAGTTAAAATAAAGCAATTGGTGAAAGTTTGAAGTAAATCGGTTCAGTATTTTCGGAGATAATCGTGATCATACATACAGACAGACAGACAGACAGACAGACAGACAGACAGACAGACAGACAATTCTAAAAAATATTTTTTGCCTGCTATTATTCTTTTTAAGTGTCCCTCTATCCATTTCAGTCAAAAATTCTAAATGTACAGACTAAATATTTTTACTGTTTTATTATATGTATAGAAAATTTATATTTAAAAAGTAAAAATAAAGTTGAAAGTCCGTATGCATGTAGTTAGCCTTATCTGTGTGATTTGTCCTATATATAATATACTAGCGGCCCGCCTATATAGGTTTTATTATACAGCTACAGTCCAAGACTCGCCGCATGATTCAAAGAATTCTAAATACGTGTTGTCGTTTTTCCTTCATTATTCCACGCACAGCCCACATCACACGATATCGCAAAAGACATGCACATATGTCCTTACGTAGACATTTGCACCTGGCCAGCTTGCTGTTCGATGTGTTTAAGTTTAGGAAGCCTGAGTACCTGTCAGACAAAATAAAGACTTCACCTTTCCACAAAAGATACGGCACAAGATCAACTAGATGTACTCCAGCGCAGAGCTGCTTTTGCCGGAAGTTTTCGATATCTAGCCAAGCCACTAAGTCCTGAAAGTGCTAATACAATCTCCCACCACCCATTACACATTTAAAATCGAAAACTACGCTACGTTTTATAATGTTAGACAATGTTATTCCTATAACATGGAAATAATTAATACGTAGCAAATTAGTTGGGATCAATAGGTAGTGTATGTGATCAGTAACTAAGTAATAACTTTTTTTTTTTTTGAAATGACTATGTAGCTAGCTCCAAGTGAGCTCGCAGGAGGGACGGACCTCGGCTTTGGGCGTTGCCTGTGTGCGCAAGGCTTGGAGAGACAGCAAACTCTCATATTGCCTGATGGGCCGCGTATGCGTGCATGCAAGCCTGAAGGGCCAATCTGAGAATCAATGGCAAAAGCCTTTGGAGAGCAGCAACTCTCATCTTTTGCCTTATGGGCCGAAAGCTACGTTGCCAGAAGGGCCTATCCTGGGTGCAAGTCACCCGGGACCGCCGGGCGGTCACCAGTAATCGGAGCTAATCCTACTCTACGCACTCTGTTCCGGTGTCGAGTGCGACGGGGTCGGATAGTGGGATTCCTCCGGCTATTCGGAGCCGGAGAGGGGTCGGGGCGGGCTTGTGCGATGTCAATAGGATCATCGGGATCGTCAAGTACGTTCCTAGGACGCCTACGACGTAAGGTCGTATCGTGTAGGTTGGGGGAGTAGTTAGCGGCTTGCACCACTAACGGATTGGGATGGCGTGCGGCATTCTCAAAGAAACGCTTGGAGGCGTTTTTGAGAAAGCCGCGGATGGACGGGAGATCTAAGTCACGGTGTAAGTCTGTCATGCGCAAGTACCGGTGATTGCCAGTGGCACGTCGAACGAACCGATTCTGCAAACGTTGCAGCCGTAGGATGTGGGAGGGCGCTATGTGGGAAAAGACTGCGCCGGCGTAGGTCATGATAGGGCGGACGCAAAGCTTATAGAGTGTCAACTTATTTCTAAGTGACATCTTAGCATTGCCTATCATGGGGTTGAGGCGGCCTAATACGAAGGCGGCAAGGTTGCGAACTTTGGTGATGTGGGGACCGAAGGTCATTGCTCTATCGAGTACGACTCCAGGGTATTTAGCCTTGGGTGCCCACTGAATGGGCTTTCCGTACAGCGATACTGACCCTAACGGGGGAAGTTCTGCTCCGGACATGGTAATTTTCTGACGTGTCACAGCGCGGCTATCCTTTGAGAAAAACACAGCTGTGCTTTTCTCCGGATTAACCTCGATGCGCCACCTCTTGAACCACATGCCGAGAGCGTCCACGGCGGACTGTAAGCGATTAACGATAACCGATTTTATGTGATGGGACGTGTAGAGGGCTGTGTCGTCGGCGAACAGTGCCACTTCTACATTTGGGGTCTTGGGGATATCGCTTGTGTACAGCGAGTATAGGAGGGGCGAGAGAACGGCGCCTTGCGGGACGCCGGCTCGAATGGGACGGGGGCTCGAGAGACATCCCTCTACTCTGTACCGAAAAGACCGATTCGACAAAAAGTCTCGTATGATGTGCACGAGACTGTCCGGCAGGCCCAAGTTGTCCAACTTGGAGATCAAGCCAGAATGCCAGACTTTGTCGAAGGCTTTCGCCACATCGAAGAAGAGTGCTCCCGTGGGGCGACCCCAGTTCCTTAGTTTGAGGATATGCTCCGTGAGACGGTGCAATTGGTGGTGACACGCGTGTTTGGCCCGGAAGCCAAACTGCTCGTCAGGGATAAGACTTTTGGACTCTACATAAGTCTACACTCTCTTGCTCAAAAGACTTAAGGATCTTTTGAGCAAGATCCGTTCGTAGATCTTGCCTATGCAGCTCAAGAGGCTGATGGGTCGGTAGGAGGAGGGGTTCTTCAGGTCTTTGCCTGGTTTGGGGATACCGATTACAATTGCTTCTTTCCACGCGGCTGGAAAAGTGCAATTTGCAAGGCACGCATTGAAGATGCTCACGAGGAGGAGGAGGAGGGTTTCCGGGAGGCATTTGAGCACTCCGTTCGATATTCCGTCAGGGCCGGGCGCCTTTCGGGGTTTGAGACCGCGAACGATCGACTTCACTTCGTCAAGTGTCGTCGGGGCTAGGGGGGTGTTTGGTGGGATCGTACGAGAAGCGACGAAGCGATTCGCGTGCGATTCCACCTCGCGGAGGTGATCGGGGTCTACTGGCTCACGACTAGGAGAGCATTGGCTCTCCAGGCTGTCTGCTAAGCATTCAGCTTTTTCGTCATCATCGAAGGCGATGGAGCCGTCTGGGCGCGTGAGGGGAGGAGTGGACGAAACCGTGTCGGTCTTGAGACTCTTGGCAATGCGCCAATACGCCACGTGGGAGGGCGTCATCTCAGCAAGGAGGTCGCCCCAGCGTTCATTCCTAATTTCCGCGATGCGTTCCTTGACTCGCCGTTGCAAGAAACGAAGTCGGGCTCGGGCCTTTTCTGTGGGGTAGTTGTCGTGTAGTCGTGAGGCGCGATTCTTTTCCCTCAGCAGTTCTCGCATATCCTCGGGCAGTTCCATTCTATGGCTGGGATCCATAGAAGGGACTTCGCGAGAGCATTCCTTGTAGGATGCCTGCAAGTGGCTGTTGAGGGAAGAGATTGCGAGGTCAGTCTCGTCAGTCGTGGTGATTTGGTCGCAGGATTGCATCCAAGTGCAGCGTCGACTGGTTGATAACTTTTCCAAGTTTCTTCCAGTCGGTCACCGTCCTTGTATGCTCTATACGTCCGTTGTCTGTCGGTCCTAGTTGCAGTACTACTGGTCTGTGGTCGGAAGATAGTAATAACTTTGCGAAGTAGCGTTTAAATGCACGAGGTAGATTACCCAACTGCAGTTAAGTAAATAATTCGCATTCTAATCACAGAGTATGTAACACCTGCCACCGCTTTAGCATTCAACACATTTACTGCTAGTTTCCTTGACTATTGTAATGCTGCGCAGATTGGGGACCAGGAAATTAGCTAATAATATAATTATGTCGCTACGGAACCTATACTAATTGTGTGATGGAACTAACTATTGTGCGCTTAGTTATTACATGAGTTAATTACCACGATACCAGACATCTAATGAGTCTTTCAAAATAAGGGAGACTCCGGAAAGTGTAGCGCTTCGTCTTACGTTTCCATACTAGTTTTACAATCTAAAAAGTATTCGCTAGTTTAATAAGGCGTAGTATTTTTTCTTCTATGGTAGTTTCGTACAGGGTCGACCATTTTTAGGGTAAGTAATAAACAAGGAACCCTTATAGTTTCGCCATGTATGTCCGTCTGTCCGTCCACATTTTTACTCAGAGACTATAAGTACTAGAAAGCTGTAATTTGTTGTAAAATAACATCATGAAAAAAAAGAAAATATAAAAACCACGTTAAGTTTAGAAAATATAAAATCATGGCAGCTTTAATAATAATAATACCTAAATTACTAGCAATGTGTTTACGTTCGAACGGAACGATACTTGGCCGCTTGGTGCCGTGGTGGTAACAAAATCTTGTTACCCGCGCTGAGGTGCAAAACAATCAAATAGATAGTATTTTTTCTAATTTCCTATTTTATAACTCTTTCTTCAGTTACCACCATCCTATATGGGCTCGTTTTTAGTCTTTAAACCGCGACGCGTGAACACAAAGCTGGCATTCGTAACTACGGAACAATACATTGCGCGTGGCCCGACACGCAGTTGGCCAGTTTTTGGCTTAGGTATATGTCTGACCACTTCAAGCTACCTATTGATATGTAACACATTGTGGACCCGTTTCCATTCCGCAGTTCTCATGACACCATTTGCACCCCATTCGACTCACGGATCCTCGACATCGATCCCCGGGTTAGTTGGCCAATCTGGGGATTTAATGGATCCTATGTGCAATACCATCTCGTTAAGAGATCAAGTTAAATAGTATATAATCGCATAATAACTTATAATTAACTTTTGTTTTCCCTACATTACATTACAAACTCTTACTAGTGAATATGATAAATAAATAAATATATACGGACAAATCACACAGATTGAGCTAGCCCCAAAGTAAGTTCGAGACTTGTGTTATGGGATACTAACTCAAAGATACTATATTTTATAACAAATACATATATAGATACACATCCAAGACCCAGGCCAATCTGAAAAAGATCATTTTCGATCGAACCCGGTCACTCCGTGTCGCAGGCTGGCGTGTTGACCGCTGCGCCACGGAGCTAGTCTGATGAATGATGTTTGTTTGTTTTTCGTATGTGTAAGTGGCCAACACTGGTGTCAGATTTTTCAAGCTGCCTAAAGGCATCTGACATGGCGTAACGACTGCCTTCAATGATGACAGTCGGGGCCAACGGCTTAACGTGCCTTCCGAAGCACGGAGGAGCTCGAGATTTTGATATGTATACTTGCAGTCACCCATCCAAGCGGGTACTGCGCCCGGAGTTGCTTAACTTGCGTAAACGCTAATTATGCTCAAGCCTACTAAGTCATCGGGCTCCTCATGAATGATGATGATGAACTGGAGTCAGTGTAATAACAGGTGATGTTGTTGCAGGCTGGGCGTCGTGATCGTGAATGCGGTGCCGCATGGATGGCGCACGCCTGGCACTCGCTGGCCGTGTTGCTCGCAGCCTCACTTGTCGCCGCTAAATGTAAGTATTATAATTTACATTATCCAAGACACTACATACGGTCATCATCATTTCGAGTAAGTGTCACGGTCAATCGACCATGCACACCCTGGTGTCAGAGTTCTTCGGAACCGCCTCTCGGCCACTGACGTGGTTCCTTTAACGACTACCAGATGGCAGCCGGGACCACCGGCTTAACGTGCCTTCCGAAGCACGGAATCATCTTTATTATCAGACAATCAGGTGATTCAAGCCTGCAATGTCCTAACCAAACTGGAAACAACTAAACAAAGTATGCTTCCGGTGGGAATCGAGCCCACGACCCCCGGGTCAACAGGCAAATCAAACTTATTTGGCAAGAAGCTCGATGCGCGAGTCGGACTCACATTTAAGGGGGACTATATTTTTCGTCACCAAAGTTTATATTATTAATCATCAACTTGTATCACCTAATAAATAGATCTATCGCTACGAAATATTTTCGTTCTCAGATAAACAACAAGTGTTCCCAGGTATGAATTATCAAATTAATCTTTATATATAGGTATGTAAAATAAGAGATGGATTACCAACAAAATTTTAGTTCATTAGATGAATATAAACTTCGTTCTTTTGATAATACTTTAATTACTTGAATTATTATTCAAGTAATTAAAGTATTATCAAAAGAACGAAGTTTATATTCATCTAATGAACTAAAATTTTGTGCTCAGAATGGTAGATCTGTCACCAAATAAATCGATTATCGGTCCTTGACTGCGAATCCTTTTTATTTTATATTTTAGTTCGTTCAGTTATTAAAAAAATTGTGTTCGTAACTAATTTAATACATCAATTTATAGTTTTAATGAAAATCAAATAATAAAAAGCAAAAAATGTGCTTATCGGCCAGAAAAGAAAAAGAGGACGTCCTTCAAAATCAAAACCAGTGCTGATTAGTTCAGTAGATTCAGTGATTGTTATTTTTAAATCAATTTTGATTATTTTGACTTTAATTATGTGTTTTATTAACTATTCCACTAGAAATTATTACTGAAATAGAATTATAAAAGAAATATAAGAAAACTCTTTTCGCTGAAACGAAGATGACGACAACCCTAAATTTGTTTTGGAGCTATATATTTTTTTTCATGATATATGATTATGATTTATTGATGAACTCTTTAAATTAAATTGATTAAACACTTATTAGGACAAACCTTTTATAATACATACAAAAACATTTATTTGGTACTAGATCCTACATCTCAATTATTTTAAGTGATTTATCGTGGAGTTGATTTTATATTGTTTGGTGACTACATTTTGGTGACAAATCTACTATTTTCCCAAACAAACCCTATTATTTAAGAAACACAAAACTATTAAATTAACGATAGCTTATATGACACCCGCATTTAAGTGTTTTTTTATATGAATCCACGTCTGCAGTAAAATCAATATTTTAGTTTTCCCTCTGTTTATTCATAACATAATCTGTTTGCAATAACAAGATATAATATATTTAGTCTCTGGTGACCCGCATTTTCTCTGGCCGTCGCGCATAACTTAAAAAGGCAGTTATTTCCATTACATAAGCGGCCAAATATGGCCGTCTAACATAATATGTTTGCCGGCTCGCCCTCTATTGCATAATGTTATTGCCCTATCAGTTTTAGAGATGAGTGATGTGGTAGTTATTTTTATTTATGGTAGGTTATGGCAAATAACTAAACGATAACAGTTTATATGAAAAAAAAACTAACTTGATCGTTATAAATTCTGTTAATTAATGGTAAAATAAGGTTTCGTAATTCTAACTTCTGGAGGACCAGCGACCTTGTTTTTGTGTCACCAATCGATAGTATCTCGTACAGTAACTTACCTCTAGGTAATGTTTAAATTTTCCAACCATAAGTTATACTCGTTGGTACCACAAATCTTTGCGAAGACTGTTCTATCGACCTCCATAATTCGCTGAATAGTTTCACATTCAAGACAAGCTCACTTGAATGAGTGTTAACGAGTACGGAGAATTATTACCATCGCAAGAAGACCTCGGGTTTGCCATCATTACGTGTGGGAACGGCCTGCTTCCTTCTACAGCCGGCCCACTTAGGGCGCCCTACAGCGCGGACAGATCAAGGCCACACTAGCAAAAACTGGTGACGTGTAAGTGGAGGCTAATGCCCGAGTTTGTTCCTCGGCGGCTTTCGCTTCGTTAAAATGCAACCGACACAGGCCACGAGACAAAAACGAAAGAAATTTTAGACCAACATCACAATGCTGCATCCCAGCGTGCTGCGCTGGTTTCTCTAGTACTTGTAATTAAATGTCCTTAATAAAGGCTAGATCCAGTACGGGCTAACAGGAAGTCGAGACTGATTGATATTAACTGCTACGACTGTCAACATGTCTAGAGTAAGTTAATTTGATGTTGCATAATAATGCTAATAACATGTGATAAATTACTTACAACATAAACACACATTTTAACGATTTATCTCTAAACTGGATAGACTACGGCTACAGGGTACTTCAAGACCACTACCTACTTGCATTTAATAATATGTTGTAGGTGTAGGTTGTAGCCAGAGTAGGGATCGAAGGGAGGTCCAGGTTTTATACTAGGTATGTATAATTTATGTAGTTCTAAGTTTAGTACTTTTTTAAACAACGAAGTAGGCGAACAGCTACATTATGTAAATCGGTTACCGTAACATATGGCCTAGAACACCATGGTTGCAACGAGCGCGTTGCTGACCCTGAATGATATGTTCACGCCCTTTTTGCAGAACCCTTTTTGAATGTTGCTCGGGTAAATCATGGCACGGAGTTCATTCCATAGCTTTACCGTAGTGGAAAAAAAATCCGCTCAAAACGTACGGTACGCATCCATTAGGTTCTAAGGATTAACTCTCCGCGGAGGGATATTACTCAAGTGAGTTCTCAGTGGACAGTTGCAGGTTAAGTTGTACTCAAGTCACCACAAGTGTGGCTCCGTCATCTATGCGCACCCACAAGGTTGACTCTCTTTCTTCAAGGCAGAACCTGTCAAAAACGTAAAATCATCAAAAGCAGAAGTAATGTTCTGTTCAAACTCAAAGGAATCATGACGAACAACGTAGTCGAACAACGAACGACTGGTCATTGTCCTATTTCCTTTTTTAGGGTTCCGTACCCAAAGGGTAAAAACGGGACCCTATTCATATGGCTCCGCTGTCCGTCTGTATTAAGAGCGGCTCCCATACAACAAACGTGATTTTTTGCTCGATATTGATAACGGCAACAGGTAGACGCTTGAAATATTTACAGAATTTATTTTTAAAGTGAATATATATATCTGATTATTATTCACTTTAAAAATAAATAATGAAATTAATATTTAGGGGGCTCCCTTACATAAGACATGATTTTTTTGTTGATTTTATAGATAACAATGTTCTGGTAATGAGTCCAACTCGCACTTGGGCAGATTTTTAAAATTTTGTTTAGATTGCAAATAAACAATGTTATTTTTTTTTTAGTGACAAACAAATCACACAGATTGAGCAAAAATTACATCAAAGTGCTTCATCATCAGGTCTTTTTAGTCTCCACTGCAGGAGCATGACCCTCTCTATACTACCGGAGCCATACGTGGCCAGAACAGACAGAGGATTTGGCCTACACTCTCCTCGCTGGCCAGACGGGTTGGAGAGGTCTCTTAGATGTTTATAAGCTTTGTTTAGCTTGTATTTCCTAAGTCGCCTTGTACGACATCCACGGGAAGACTTGGAGTGGTCCTATTCTACTCTGCCGGATACCACACGGCTTATGAATAAATCAAAGTGCTTAATATTTATTAATCCTCTAAAGTTATTTTTTCTGTCTGTAAACAGATGCTGAGCTGGAAGCATGGCGGGGAGCCGGGCGGCCGGCCACGGAGGCGCAGGAGGCCGAGGACGAGAGGAGAGACGCGGAACTGCTGGCGGCCGTCAGGTCTTCCATGCAGCAGTGGGAGATGAAGAGAGGTCGCACCAGGTATCTACACCTCTCTTTATTCTTGCAGTAAATCTATATATAAAAAAATTCCCCTATTTCGCTTGGTCACGGCATGGCATCACGTGTGAACGGTTGGACCGATTTGGCTATTTCTTTTTTTGTTGTGTTTGTTTTCTACTGGAGAAAGTTCTTATGAAAGAAAATGTTTAGAAAGTTGCGCGGAAAATATAAAAAACTAGATAAATCTGAAACGACAAAATGCGAAACGAAGTTCGCCAGGATAGCTATAGTATTAAATAAAAAATAAGTATAATAAAACGGTTCTACTATCGCATTTAATGTGTAACAACAAACAATCGCGAAAACGTGAAGAAAATCATTAAAAACATAGTAAAGTGAAAAAGCGCAGATCGTAAAAGCCGATCGAGGCATTGGTCTAACATCTGCGGAATCATGTCAATAGGCGATGCGGCTAGAAACCCATCACTATTTTGATTCCGTTTTCCATCAACACGCCCTCAAACATGCCAAATATGGCCATAAGGTTTAATAAACCTAGACTCTGTGTACCCCGCAAGGGAAAAAGTAATGATACTATGTACTATGTGAAGTACCTAAATATTGGCTTTTGGTGCAAGATACATTTGTTTTGTGGTTAGTGAATACATGGATTACGTACGAGGCTCACTTCAGCCTTTTTGTGCTACTGCTATATAATCTAAGTATAGCACAATAAAAAAATATTGTAATGGATCTTTTGTGTCTTAAAAAGAATAGGAACTCAGGAAAAATACTAATGTTTATATAGTCTGCACGAGGCATGTCTCCATGATCAGTCGGCCAGACACATGACACAAAATGGCTGCAAAACTGATGAAATGAGGTCACTGATAAGAAGCCCATAGAAGCCTAGATAAGTTATTAAAACTGTTAGGCTCTGCCACGGTCAAGTTATTAAAGTCCTAGGGGATTGACTTATCATCTGAGAGTTTTCTTGGTTGCATCTTTAGCACGTTGGAACCCGGGGTCTACTATGATTGCAGTATTCATTCTGTTATATGATTTGGCAAACTTTTTTTTACGACCTGCCTACCTGACAACCGTACCTAACACCCGTGAAAATGAGATACAAATATTTTCCTGCAGGGAATCGGTTCCAGTGCCTCTCGTGTAGTAGACTTATAGACTACTGCGCCACGGAGGCGTATATGGAAACCCTACCAGTAGTCAGATCCTTTATGAGCCTATAAGCGAATGAATTCGCAGTTTCATAGATTAAATGCTACCCTGCTTTTAGTTATGTAATGTGTTATGTACAAACTCAATATTAGCGTTATCTTTATGAAATTTACGAAACGAAACGGCGATGTCAACCCGCCTTCCAAGCGTGTGGAGTATGGCATGGAACGTAAAATCTTTGGGAACCTCTGTCCAGCAGTGGACTTCTTACGGCTGAAAAGAAGAAGATGATGTGTGATTAACTTATTATTGCAAAATATTGTATAACCCATTTCTATCACCTCAATTATTATGTTTTCATATTGCATAATCAATTAAGAAGCAAGTATCTAACCTTATCTAACTAATGTGTTCAGAGATATTTTTTTCTATCACTTATCTCCTCCTCCTTGTTATGTATCTATCTTAACGATTGTTCTAAACAAAAGTAAAAGTGTTGGGAACTAATGAAGAAAAACAAAGCGCTAAGTGATGATAAGTATTTCATAATCACACATAATAATAAAATTAGACGTAGGTAAGTAGGAGGTAAAGGTCAGCTGGCGTTGGCACGGCATTTCAGTTAGGTAGGAGCAAAAAAAGCATAGCTTTCACTCGAGTTTCTCGCTGTGTAAACTTTCTATAGTGCAAATTCATTAATTACGCGGTGATTTAATTGTCCGAATAAAATGTTTATTGATTTCGGTAACTATGGATAAAGAAACAATATTAAATATCGTGCGTTTCGCGTTTTTGCTATTCAGACATAATTCGCACGCTTTCGTTAGGATCGTGGCAATGAGTTATATAAACCTAACAATAAGATGTGGCTAGGGTAACTATCTAAATTATTCTACGAATTTGTGTTCATCGATTATTATTTGACTGAAATGGTTCCCTCTTTTTTTCTTTTCTGCATTTTCATTTTATGTCACCCAAGGTTACGTCGAATGCAAGCAGGTATGCAGCATTCAAGTAGACATGTAACATCAAGCAGAGATACAGCATGCAAGCAAACAAGCATGCAAGTATGTCTAAGTGGCTCCAGAAGACCCGCTTCGTCGGCCCTTAGAGACTTTCGGGTTCCGCGGGAAGGAATAACATACCTAGTGGCACCTTACCTGTTTTTGTTAACTTGATTCCAACTTATCTCGGTTGCCTTAAGGCCGCCTTTGTGCATTAATTTGTTATTTGAAATATTATTGTTATTGTATATTTTTGGTGCAATAAGGAGTTATACAATTACTAGTACCTATACGGCGAAGTTGAGCCACTTGGAGTCGGAGTGCTCAAAGTCGGATCTGCCAGCAATATACTGATAGTTACGTACGTGCATTTGATGTCGTTGCAATAAAAGTCAAAGATTTTTATTCAAAATTGGATACATGTATCTCTTTTTGAACGTCATATTTTTATTTCTTATATATTTTTTAATATATGCAAAATTGAAATACTACTAGCGTTTCGGAACGACCACTGGGGTGAAGAATACGCCGAAAGAAACTCAATCCAGACTTAGTTTTCGTTGAACAATAGTTATCGTTGAACAATAGTTTTCGTTGAACAGAGTTTAAGCAGTGTCATATTACTTAAAATAATGTTCCACAGTAAGTAGTACTAAAGCATTTCAAGTAAATGGGTTCGTTAACTAACTAAACCTTTGTTATTCACCTTCTAATAACTATTGTTGGTAAACACTGTTTGATAGGTGGTTAGTTCATTGCGACTAGGCTTCTATTGGCAAAGTGGATGATATGGCTACGTCTAGCTTTAAACCTAATACGAATTTTAAAAATCTGAAAATAATTTAATATGCTTTCTGCCACGCAAAGACTAGGTACACAAGACTAGGTACACATACCTACTTATTATCACGTCTTCTTCCCTTGCGGGGCAGGCGTAACCCAGGCCTTTGAGACCTAAAAGGCACGTTTAGCATGTTGGTGGGCATTAGGTTCACCTAATGCCCATAAACATGCTAAACGGAATCTCAAAATAGTGATGAGTTGCTAGCCGCATCGCCTACTAATCTGACTCTTCAGATTTTTGCCCAATTCCTCGATCGTCCTTTACGATCTGCGCGGGAAGTAAAGCAGTTTGTAAATTAGACGTTTTTATTTTCTCCTACCAGAATGAAAGGATTAGCTCTAATTACATATTTTAGGTTCTGGCTATAGGTTACAAGAGACTGAGGCGTGCTGTATCAACTCCACATTTTAGAAGAAAAATACGTACAGTTTCCAGTACTAGGGGTAGATATAAGTAGGAACAGTAGGAACCTTCTTTATTTTTAGGTTAGTAATGTAACCATGTAAGGTCGTGGCATAGGTACATTAGCACGATTTTTACATAACCTGCAAACCTTCGCGGAAGCGAGGAGCTGTTGACTCTGTGATTCATAACATCGGTAACAGCCTTATGCTTTGTGTAAATAGAAAACCTTGCGTCCCAACTTGACCCAAGTTGTCAGTCAAGCCATTATGTGTGCCGTCAACGATGTTGCTGTCTTTGTTATATTTCCGTTGCTAACTAATAAATTATTCATGCTACTTTTTATTTATTTAATTTAGTACATTGCTGTAATTGTTTGCCTTAATGTGTATTAATTAGTCATGCCAACTAACGAATTCATGCATATTACCTGTAAACATTGCAACTTGATTAAAATCCAGAACTTAGGTACTAGGTGTTTTGTTTGAAAACTTGAAACATTTTTTTATTTATTTACGTGTATTGTACGAGTAGGTACACAATCAAGGATTGATTACAAAAAGATAAACTTAATGCTAATTGCATTGTCTGCCAGTTCACCTTTGGGACATTATGAGACCTGTATAGGCACTTATATCTGTAGAATATCTATGTCGATACCAGGCTAGTTCAATATAGATATCAAACATTGCAAACGCGCATAAAACGTTCTGTGTGCGCAGATAACTGGATTTTGAAGTGATTGAATGAACCTCTATGATTTTAACCCATATCATTCATGTTTTCATGAATCAATATTTTGTAACAGGAGCAAGAGATCGCAAGGCACGGTGTGCTACGGAGAGTTCGGCTGCTTCGAGGATGCCGGGCCCTTTGCCTACCTGGAGACATTGCCCAGCTCGCCACAGGAGGTCGGCACTCACTTCCTCCTCTACTCCACACTTAACAGGTAACTTCAAACTTAGCATACGATAAACATGTGTGCATTCTGAGCCAATTATTCGAACAACGAAGGCTTTTTCGGGTTAACTTTGCTTTTTAGGAATGCTATGACCTCGCAGTCGAATCTTACCTATTTGGAGAAGTAGATTCTTGCTTGGTAACATAAGTTGTATAACTGTCGATTATAAGCATATAAGTAGGTAACATATAGTAGGTAAGCCATGAAGAGGCCTATACCCAACAATGGGTGAACACGGGCTGAGAAAGAAAGAAAGAAGAAGTAGGTAATAGATACTTTCATATAATATTGAATAAAACAAAATGTAGGTAACTAAAAATAACTTTAATAAAACTACATATAAATTAACCTGACTGCATGGAATCTAAGAATAATGCCTGACTGGAAATAAAAAGCCTACTTAAAAACAACCGTGACTGGCACGTTGAATGGCAATGCATATTATTTGTCCTAAGAAATTGCCAATTTAATTTTGATTATGAATGTAAATGTTATCGATATATATTTTGTATATAGGAGGAACTATATTTGGACCGTATTGATAAGCTATGCTAGCGCATTATCATACATTAAAGTCGCATATCTTTACATGGTAGGTATAACTCTTCTTAACTAAGGTGACTTCTGAAAATCAGTGGTTGCTCACTCGAGTAAAATCTAGTACTACCTATAAAACATAAATCATGCAAGCTTGTTATGTCAAACTTGCATACTTTATAGAAACAGACATCATCCAAGTTTGTTGCTCGGAAACTAGAAGGTTTGATATAAACTTGCCTCAAGTGTAGGTATATACTTGCGTCACATGTTCCCGTGGTAACACCTTTACTTTTGATACCTACATCAAACTTATTACAAGTCAGATTCAAGTTTAAATTGCTATCTGGGGTGGATGGAGGATGAAAACCGTGCATTAACCTACACCCTAATCGAGTGCGACTGGGATATACCTATATATCACAGTAATAAGTGCGCGGGGTAGTCACGCGGGTCCTATAAGAGTTGCAGGTGTACTGATGAGTTTTACTGTTTCAGGGGTGATCAGCCGCTCCTGGCCGTGTCGGCGAGCAACATGTCAGCGGCGTGGGGCTGGGCGGCGCGGGCCTTCGACTCCTCGCGGCCCACCAGGGTCATCGTACACGGCTTCGGGTCCAGCTGCGACAACGTCTGGGTATACGAGATGCGCTCAGCATTGATGGCTGTCGTAAGTAACTTCTTGTAATTCATTATTCTTAATAAAGCCTGGTCTGGCATCACCATGCAAGTAAAGGTGCGTTGTAACATCGCCACTCATAGATCATATATTTATGACTCAGGAGCAAGATATAGAGTGTAGAGATACCACAGGTAGGTAAGGTATTTAGATGTTGCTCAATAATTATTTTTAAATAGAGACAAAAGGAGAGACTGGTCTATAGTATTGGGACAGAAGAAGAAAGTTGCAGTTTTTTTGTTTATTTCGGTCGGTATTAGAAGTACCTCTATCAGATAAAAAATAAACGACTCTACCTAATAACTGTTTCCAAGACTACTATATTTGCACTTGCGCAGCTTGCGCTGTTCAGTCACTGCCACCGCTGAGCCGACCTAAGACTAGTGCAACTATGTTAACGCTTAAGTCTTGCGTCCCACACACGCGCTCGCCCCAGTCTCCAGAGCACAAAGGTCTTTAAGATCTAAGCTCTGTCTTCCCCGCAAGTGAAAAAGACGCGATAGTATGTATGTATTCCTAAATAAATAAATAACTTTGTTTTCAGGAGGAATGTAATGTGGTGTGCGTGGACTGGGAGGGCGGCGCGTCGATGCCGAACTATTTACGCGCTGCTGCTAACACCAGATTAGTAGGCAAGCAGCTTGCAATGCTGCTGGAAGGTAGCTATTACCTGTTATGCCTCTATCTATATCCTTTGTCTGTCTTTAAAGTGCAGCTATCTGTTATTTCAAAAGTATACACGGTGAAATTTTTATCGTTTTGGACCCTTAAAGGGGTGATCCAGTCCATCCATATGAACCACTTTTTCTATGGGACCAATGCTAGGAACTCAAAAAGAAAATAGGCAGTTCCATACAAAACATTTCGGCCGCCCGGTCAATTTGTATGGGAAGGTCAAAAAATTTTTGAGTTCCCAGCATTGGTTCCCATAGGAAAAGTTGTTTATATCAACGGGCTGAATCATCCCTTTTCTCATCCCAGAACGATCAAAATTTCACCGTGTATGTGGAAACAGCTTGAAAGAAGGCCAAATTCAATAACTTACCTTATTTTTAGTAAGTATTTACAAATGTGTGATAAGGCATGAGAAGAATTTAAATAAATACCTACTTAGGTCCTTTCAATAATAGCTTTCTTTCTTGGACGGAAGTTACCAAATACTCTAAAGCAAATTTGCGGTGGGCAAATGGTCAGAGGGTACGACTTATCAAAGGGCTGCCGGGTTCGATTTTTATGATCCTCAAAGGGTTCAAGTTACCTTTGACACGTATACGGAGGCAAAACTATGGCAAACCAAAACCATGACCCGTATAAGAGCTTGGATTTAACGTCATAGAATTATACGCAACAATAATGTTTTCAGGTCTATCGACGCACATCGATCTCCGATACGAGGATGTCCACCTGATCGGCTTCAGCTTGGGCGCCCACGTGGCTGGCTTCGCGGGCTCCGAACTGCGGAACATCAGCCGGATCACAGGTACGTAACATTACACTTTATTAGTAAGACTACATTTTTTATCGTGACATCCATCATTTAACTTCTTATTCAGTCATATTGAATACTTATGTGAGCAAGTTATTAATCTAATTTGATACAGCGTGGCTTTAAACTACAAAGTCTTTCAAAGTTTTTGGACCCTAGTGAAATTCAAGTAGGTAAGTATATATTTTAATGTTTTTTTTTTAATTATTTTGACGGATTTTTAATTATTTTACCAACCATCGTGCACAGATCTTTTTCATGGTAACTGTTTTTAAAATTAGATTTCTATTTAGGTTTGGACCCAGCGGGACCACTGTTCGAGAACCAAGATCCGAGAGCGCGATTGGACCGGAGCGACGCAAAGTTCGTGGACGTCATACATTCCAATGGCGAGACCCTGATCTTAGGTGGACTAGGGGCTGCGCAGCCGCTTGGTCACGTGGACTTCTACCCCAATGGAGGCAGGGTCCAGCATGGCTGTTCTAACTTGTAAGTTCATTTTTTATCAGATAAATAATCAAAGTATCATAGGTACCTATTATTATAATTCAGCCAGAAAGATTGTATTATGTCAGTCTTTAAGTGCCGCAAAACCTCGCGAAACTTACAAGGTAAACCTTCCATACAACAGATGGCGATTGTTATTGCGGCGATGTGTGTGTGAACGATTTAAAAATGTTTAGTTCGCAAGTATGAGTAGGCAATGATCAGCGTTATAAGGTTTCATTGGTTATCCAAACAGAGTAGGTCACGATGATCAGACGTAATCCATAATCGGTCTCGTAGATTCGGAGCAAGGCTCAATGCAGAGCAACTGTGACAGACGGATAAACAGACACAGTAGGACTTCACAGGAGAGAATCCGTAATGTATCCTTAATGGGATCCGTTTTGTCACTCGGTCGTACGGAACCCTAAAAAGGCAGTAAATCGAAACACCGCAGTTGTATAATAAACGACTAGGTATAGTTTTCATCCAGTAAAGCATTTACATAAGCTAACCTTATAAACACGTGGCAAGGAGTGGGCACGGGTGTAACGGCCGCCTAACGCGATATGCAGTATAACTCAATTAGTGCCACCCTGTGCCGTAACTGCGGCATTAAGTAAGCCGCCGCAGTTGCATTGCTTTATTTCAACTGAACCGGTTCTGACTGTTCACTTTCATTATTCAGAGCAGTACTTTAGATTTTTTTTAAAGTGGTGTATACATACATGGTATGTAAAGTGCATTTTATTTTATTTTTATTCATGTCTGGTGATTTTTTCCATCTTTGTCAATACAGGTTTTGGTTTTAAAATATATACGTGGAATATATGCCGTCAGACAGGCGCTTTTTGGGATTCCTTAGAAAATATACTTGAGGGGTTCGAGATTTGCTTTACCCACCCGATTGAAGACCTCGACGTATAAATGTCCGTCTGTCTGTAAGGTTAATCTTGGAAACTATAGTTATTTTGATGCGGTTTTCACTAACGAGTAAAACAGTTTTTTCTTTATTAACATCAGGTAGGTACCTACCTAAGTAAAATTATAATCGCACGTATGCGGGAGCGCAGATGTGCGCAAAAATTGTGTCTGGTATTGCCGCATACAAGAGGATAATCAAGGCGAAAGATGAGAGCCCTAACACTGTCCTACAATCTATGTATATTGTGGTACAGTGGGTTGCCTGACTATCACTAAAAACTAATCACACCTTTAGGTATGGGCGTTACTTTAACATAGCTGTATAAGCGTATACGAGTAATTCCTTATTGAAAACTACCTATGCTTCAAATAAGAGAAAAATGACAATCTTTCATATTATAAATCTGTCAGTTACGGAAATATGTGAAACTCTGAAATAAATATGGTTGTCTTTGGTAGAAGTCTAAGCAGAAAAATATATACAGTCCACAGGTGGTATTATAAAAATGGTCCTTCGAGCCGGCTGCCGGATATTTTTGACATAAGCAAACGAATTTAAACAATAGTTATTTTAATTCATGTTAAGATTTGTTAACTTAGCGAACCCAAATAAACCACCACTTTTTGTTAATCAAGAAAATAACATCACTTTTAATTTAACTTTTGCAGGTTCGTGGGCGCGGTGTCGGACTTCGTGTTGCCGTGGTCCGCGCCGTCTCCGGAAGGCCGCTCGTTGTGCAACCACCGCCGCGCTTACAAGTTCTTCACTGACTCAGTCTCTCCTAAGTGCCACTTCCCCGCCTTCCCGTGCACCAATTACGACACCTTCCTAGAGGTAGGCTATTTTAATAATCTTTTGTTGCTTTAGCCAGTTAGTCAGGAGGCCCCTGTTCCGCTTGAAATTATTAGATATGCAAGCGGCTGATTCGACAAATACAAATAGTTTATTTTCTGAATACTTGCGTAGTGAAAATGTATGGATCTGCCTTCGATCAGTACCTTACGATTGCATACTCATTCGCCATGTTATCATCGACGCATTTAAAACTAACTATGACATGGTCTCTTTTATTTGTGAAATTCAGAATCTGTGATGGTAAAAACATTATCTGATAAAGGAGAAATATAGTGAGAAAACATTTGTTTGTACATTAGTGTATGAACAGGACATGAGACAATTCTCTTATCTATTTCTTCATAACAGTTATTACTTATTAGGTAATCAGTGGTACAGTGAAAACTATTTTTTTTTTATTAAGTAGTAATACTCATCATGTCATGCTTGTGCTATTAGTTTTAAAAATATGTAAATAATGAAGTAGTAACCCTTCTTTGGTTTGTCAGGGTCATTGTTTCCCGTGTGACTCGCAACGCCGCTGCGGCAACATGGGCTACTACGCTGACCGGTCGCTGGGCCGCGGACAGCTCTACTTGCTCACCAGGGAAGAAGAACCGTTTTGTGGTAACACATCTTTATGCCAATTTTCGGAAAGACGATTAACGAAATCACTCTTTTAATAATTGTTTTTCATTGCTACGGCGCGGCGGTGACGTGCCGTTGACAGGAACGGCGCCTTCGCCGTTAAACGTCACTGTGCGTTCGGGCCGCGATAGATACACAATCTTTTGTTTATGTTGCGTGTTCCTGACGAGCTTGAATTCCCGGTAAACAAACATGGGGAAAGACAAGTAGACAGACGTGGTCGCTGTCGACAGCCTAACCTTTTCCAAGTGGACCGTGGCCATACACCACAGCGCGAGCAATGTCACCTTTAGTGCGTCCTCTTAGCCATCTCAATGCACTTCGGAGCACCAACACTGATTTAGATTTTTTCTTTGACAACTGGTCAACTATTATTAAGTCGCTATTAAATTATTCGCAAAAACTGAATGACCAGTGGTGCAATACTCGTGACTACGATAGTGCATAATAATTAATATTATATTGTATTGACATTATATATCCTTACTAATATTATAAATGCGAAAGTGAGTTTGTTTTTTACGCTTTCACGCCGTATCTACCAAACCGATCAGCATGAAATTTTGCATACAAGTTCTCTGGAGTACGGAGAAGGACATAGGCCTACCTTTTATTCCGGGAAAAAGTAATATTCCCGAGGGATCGACATTGACGCGGGCGGAGCCGCGGGCGAAAGCTAATCTAGGAATCATTATTAATGTTTTAAAATTGAATTTACTGTTTTAAATATCTGTGTTTACTTTTCTATTATTTAATTTATTTTCGTATAATGCATGTGTGTGTAGACTTGAGTCGTTTTTATTCACAATTGACAATAAAACAATAAACAATAGACTGGCACTGGATTGGCATGGGATAGCATCAGAAGCGAAGCGTCATTTCAAAACAAGCTATTATATAACCTTTATGTCTAGTAGTATAAGATGACTAGACATAAAGGTTATAATAGCTTGTTTTAAAATGACGCGTCGCTTCCGATGCTATCCCATGCCGATCCAGTGTAGCGCGGCCCTTCTGGTGTACGTTTAACGGTGCGGCGCGCGTAAAAAGCGTATTTTATATTAGACTAGCTTTTGCCCGCAGCTCCAACAGCGTTAATATCGATCCCTCGGGAACAGTAGATTATTTCGGGATGAATGGTACACTATGTCTTTCCCTGGGCCTCAAACTACCTACAAATCCAATTTCATCGCAATTTGTTTAATAGTTAAAGCGTGAAGTGGTAACAGACAGACAGTTATTGTACTTCGCATTTAGGATAAATTGTAAAAGGATAGGAAGGCGTAGCTTGGACCGACGGCCAATTTTTTAGGTACCGGGTCACTGTGTTACGAGTTTTTTAAATAGGTACCTACATAACATAAGTACCAAATAACTCATTTTGTATAGGAGGTCTATTTTTTTGGTTTCCTTTCTATGTTATGTGGAAATTTGTTCAATATCATGAGATGATCATGCGCCCCTAAAAGTATTGTTACCCCCATTTCGTTACAAGTTGTATACTTACAGACACTTAGAAGTGAATTAATTATTTCAGCCCATCAGTACTACGTGTCAGTTTGGAGCAGAAGCGAGACAGGCGAGAAGGTGAACTTTGGCAGAGTTACCCTCACACTGCACGGGGACTCTGGCCTGAATGAGTCCTTCCCCATGACCAGGTAAAATATGCAGACAATGGGAACTTGCACACAGTGTTTTTCCTTGTGCTAAGGAAAAGCCTTAGAAATATAGGCATTTCAGTGAAAAATACCTTGCTAACGCAAAGACATCAGTTTGGAGCAGAAGCGAGACAGCGAGAAGGTGAACTTTGGCAGAGTTACCCTCACACTGCACGGGGACTCTGGCCTGAATGAGTCCTTCCCCATGACCAGGTAAAATATACAGACAATGTGAACTTGCACACAGTGTTTTTCCTTGTGCTATGGAAAAACCTTACAAATATAGGCATTTCAGTGAAAAATACCTTGCTAACGCAAAGATAACACACAGTTGTATTTCAGCTAGATGCTTACATTATCGAAATCATATTTCTAATTCTACTCTTCACACAAGTTCCCATTATTCTATCATTTTACAACACATTTCTATGCATGGAAGCTTTGTAACATACTTTCGCGTTATATATATAATTATGAAAGTTAACCATCCATCATGGCCTATGCGTTGTGCACATCCTGTGACCGTAATGGATGCAATTGTGACTCCGTTGATAAATATTATGACAGTAGCTTCCCAGTATATATTTGATAATATAATGCATGTAAGGAAAAATATTTCGCTCTTCAAAAAAATTAGTTATTTTACAGATAGGCCATTACGTAATAAAAACAAATTATTTCCCCCGCGGTATAGGCTCAGCAGGGTTAGTGATTCGTTTTTAGGTAACTGTATACGCTATTATAATAAGTTGCCAGAATCAGTCCTTGATATGCCTGATAGACAATTCAAAGCGTATGTTAAACAGTTACTTTGTAAAAAGGTTTATTACAGGACTGATCATTTTCTAAATGATAAAAATATCTGGCGAAAGCTCGGTGCCGGACCCCCGTCATGATATTAATATATAAATGACATGAATTGGTACAATTTGTACCTACATATTGTGACTTGACATTAAATCAAAAATTTAAATTTTTTTTTTTTTCATTACTATTATTTCATATTACTAAATTAATTTTATTTTATGACATGACAATGTAAGCTCAAGTCCACACATTTAGTTCTAAGTAGGTATGTCGTAGATTGTAAGTTGATGTCATTTGGAGAAAATGCGCTGTGCAGTTTGTTGCCGCTTCTTCTGCACTCCGCCTTGGAAGCGGCGTAAATTTAGCTCTAAGTTATTGACGTCAACAATAATAATGTTGTAAATAATAATGTGTTATTTAAGTTAACGTTACCAAATGATGTTTAAAATATCTTACGATGAATAAATTATTTGACTATTGATACACGGTAACGCTCGCTTTTCACCAGATCGACATTGCTTTGACTGTAATAAAAATCAGTAAACCTCAAAATGACCAGCATCGCGTAAAGAAGCATGCTCGCTAGCGGCCGCTAGCTAACTTCGAATTGAATTTTTCCCACGATACTAAAGTCGAGTAATAAATAAATATACACGGACAGATCACACAGATTGAGCCAGCCCCAAAGTAAGTTCGAGACTTGTGTTATGAGATACTAACTCAATTATATTTTATAACGAATATATATATAGATACAAATCCAAGACCCAGGCCAATCTGAAAAGATCATTTTCCATCTTGACCTGGCCGGGGATCGAACTTGGGCACTCTCGTGTCGCAGGCTGGCGTGTTGACCGCTGTGCCACGGAGCTCGCCTAAGTATGGTATTACAGACACGTCAAATGCATTTCAAATACGTGACACTAGTTTCAAACAAACTAGATTTTCTTGGTAGCGTTGTCGAATCTTAAATATGGACATATCCTTACTAATATTATAAATGCGAAGGTGAGTTTGTTTGTTACGCTTTCACGCCGTAACTACGTAACCGATTATCATGAAATGTTCCCGGGGGAACGACATTGATGCGAGCGAAGCTGCGGGCGAAAGCTAGTACTCGAATAATTGTGCTTTTATGAAAATCGACCTTATTTAGTCTAGTTTCACAGGTTTGAATTTAGTTTGACGTATATGTAATTCCTTTGACTTCAGTTGTTTTGTGTTTGTTAGTGTATGGTTGGATGAGCTTTAGAATTTTTTCACTGAAGGTGCCTAATTTCCCGCAGGCGTGAAGACGGCGGAGCGGTGGGCAGCGCGAGGTTCACCCGAGTGCTGGTGCCGCACCCAGCGCTGGGAGTCCCTCTTCGAGCTTCAGTCCATTACTCTGCCTACTCCGGTTGGCTTAGCGCCGCGGCCAGAGTCATCAAGCTCGACAAATTGCTCATAGCCGATAGCTTTGGAAAAACGTAGGTTAATTTGTGAAAATAAGTTGATGTTAACGACACTAATTTTTCATTAATTTTTAGACGCAGCAGCAATTTAGGTGCTGCATACCCATAAACAGTGGCTCAAATATATAACACAAGCTTTGTTTTGTTTTGCATGGAACCAATTCCAAGTAGTTCCTTATTCTGGAATGGATATCTTTGTACGAAATGATTTTACAATTATAAAACGCTCCATTGTATCGTCTACATATTGTTAGAATCTTTGAGTTTTAGCTAACATCCTCGTCTTCATCGTCACTTACCATCACGTGACAAATGTCTACTTCAATACTTAGTAAAACAAAACAGATTATTTCAAAAACAAAAGGTTTAGAAAAACTAAGTAAACATATTAATTTTTTATACAGATCTTCATTCTGTAAGAAAGGAATGCCGTTGCAGTCCGAAGAGACAATTGAGTTACCGCTCTATCCAGGAGACTGCCAAATACAACAGGTATGGAATTACAGACCCTAAACAAAAACAAATACTTTTAAATATAAATACATATTCAAAATATTACCTACTTCTTTTTCGACAGGATGAAGATCCACAGAACACAACAAACAACAAAGACTTTCAGGAGAACACAACCAAGGCCACGATAGCAGATCCGATCGACAACGAGTTGCCGGACGACGCGCCGCAGCGACCGTTCGCACTCGTCGACACGTACGAATTCACGGGCGGCGCCGATAATGGCCGCGCCTTCGGCATGACCAACACCAAAACCGCGCCCAGCGGCATCGTGGAGATCGCCGAACCAGTGCTCAAGCCGCGCCAGCGCAAAACTCCGCGCCAAAGGGCGGACTCCCCAGACGACCTCCCAGAAATATCTGAGCCGCTACTGAGACCTACTCATGCCCCGCGCCCCACCACCCAGCCACCGATTCGAAAAGGCAAAAATTATGACATGTCTACTACGCCCACTTACGAAGCCATGTCGTGGGGAGACCGGGCGGAAAAGGAAGAGTCTGGTTTTGCTGTTCAATTTCTACCCGCGAGACTAGCCTCGTTTATATCGAGAGCTGAGAGATACGCCCGCGATACTCTACTGCCTTTAGTATCAGCTTACGCCCCACGCTTGCCAATTTTTGGTTCGAGAGAAATGCCCAAACCGACGGCGAGGTACATTCCTACGGAGGATCTCAACGTTACAAGCTCCGTGCCTGTACCGACGCCCACTTTGGAGATGAAGATTGAATCGCTTCGCGCCATGGGGCCGCCCGGAGAGAAACGGGATATCGAATCTCCAGAAGAACCAGACGTACCAGTCGTTATTTCCACTACAACTACATCATCGACTACAACACCAACGACCACCACGACGGAGAAGCTGCGTGCGGCGCCCACGGAGATGTTGAAAGTGGTGGCAGCGCCGGCGGCTTCAACGAGCACGGCGCTGCCTCCCGTGGCGTTGCGAAGCGAAGGCGAGAAGATCGTGATAGTGTACCCGAGCAACGCGCGGGACGAGCGGAAGATTCGCTCGCACTCGTACCCGGAGGAACTGCAGTTCGAGGCCCTGTACCGGCACACGGCCACGCCTTCCTCGCTGCGGGTGGACCTGCCGACCTTCACGCCGCCCGCCACGCCGTCGCCTGCGAGCTCCACGCCGCCTGCGCGACCCGACGCCAGGTACATCCCACTGCCATTCCCGAAAGGTACAGACAAGGCGGCAAACACTCAATCTTTTCCCACGTGAAAGCCTCGTAGAAAAGTGAGGGAAGGTCACGTGGTTTAAGACGAATTTGGTGCCCCTGTGTATATTATGAGATCTCTAAGTTCTAACGTTACATTCCAGCCATTAGCGCGAATTGTAGATGTAAGTTGAAATTAACAGTAATCCCCAGTGTATAAATGTATCATAATTATTGATCAAACGAATCTCTTCGACTAGAACAAATTGAATTGTTGTGTAAATAAATTTAGGTTTATCGTATAGAATAAGATACGACTTTTGTAAAATAAAATCTTATTTATTACTGACTTATTTCTTTGAACTTAAAAATATTACATTTCAAATGAAATCAACATTTGTGAACTGAAAAGGAATGCTTTGTTTATAACATCGCTAAAGTGCGTTTAACTAAATATTAGTCAAATAAACAATAATATTTACGCAAAGTGCTCAAAGAAAAAAAAAACATGAATTATGTATTCATTACAAATTACTTAACCGATTCGATGCGGATGGCAGTGTGTCGTCACGCCACAGCCAGAAAATAAAAAAGGACGCCGCATTGAATCGGTTTAATATCGACAAAAATATGAGACTCGTGCTCGTAACATATATTTTTTTATTTATCAGTTTAGTGTGCGTGCACGTGAAGTAAACAGCAATCCTCATATTAGTGCAAGGATAACTACGAACAAAGTGAAACACACAAAACTTTGGTCAAAGAATAGAGAAACTCTGCTTTACCCGATATTTGTTTGTCTCTCGTAAAGATTCAATCAAACGGCTTAGGTATTTTCCTCTTAACAGTTACACTACACAAATAAACTAACTTCACACTCGAACAGAAGATCTATCAGGGCACGCAGAAGGCGAATTGCACCTTTTTCATTCATCATCAAAGTAGGTATCATTGTCAAACTGTAATTAACAAATGCTAAAACCATATTACAGCAATTAACCCTCCTTGATCAGATATTTTTATTGCAATGTCAAGTTAATTTTACAAATTCACCAATTTTACTCCGTGTAGAAATCAGCTTTAAAAGTGAGGCTTCTGAACCTCAATGAATATTTTATCAATTGAAAGTACAAAGAGACAACCCTTGTATCGAGAGAATAAGAGTGTGGCAGTAGCGCCGTTACTTCATGTACTTGTCGGAGTGCTGCGTGAGGATGCGCGCGGAGGACTTGGCGTCGAGGAACAGCGTGTGCACGGCCTGGATATGCGCCGGCGTGATGCGCGCCGCGCCGTCCGCGCGCGCCGTCAGCGCCGCCGGCGTCAGCAGCTGCGCCGCGTACCTGACACACGTACCACGTTTACGGTGCCTACTCTACAACTCTTTCTTTAAAGAGATTCTTAGGGTTCCGTACCCAAAGGGTAAAAACGTCCGTCTGTCTGTCCGTCACCAGGCTGTATCTCACGAACCGTGATAGTGAGACAGTTGGAGTTTTTACAGATGATGTATTTATATTGCCGCTATAACAACAAATACTAAAACATAGAATAAAATAAATATTTAAGGGGGCTCTCATATAACAAACTTAATTTTTTTTTGCTTGATTTAGCTGGATAGCGATAACGGCAACAGGTAGCCGCTTGAAATAGAATATTAAGTTATATAGTCATTTAAAAAAAAAAAAATTAAATAAAAATATAATTAATATCAAAGGGAGGCTCCCATACAACAGTCATGTTTTTTTTATAACGGTACGGAACCCTTTGTGCGCGATTCCGACTCGCACTTGGCAGGTCTTTTTCTTTTATTTGCCCATCAAACTTCATTCAGAAGCTCATTTTAGCCAGTGTATAGTAATTCAATATTCTAGTGTATCAACAAAATGATGGTATGATTCACTGATTCTACGGAGCCCTTGGTGACAATTTCCACGAATCCACTGCTTTGACCATAAACGACGGAGCAAAGCGAGCAAACACCAGACCGCTAAGTAAATCTCGCTACAGCCGCACCATGACACTTCATTTTAGTTATTCCACACATTGTTCATAAACATGGACATCTATAACACGAAATTACACCGATTTCACATTATAAACTCTACTAGAAATAATTTGCAAAACAATCCAAAACAAAAACCGTGCAGTCCGTTGAAATTCCCGGTAAGAACCTCAACTATTACTCCTACTGCCTATCCGCAGGTGTTGCAGTTATTTATGGGCAGCGATGATCGCTTACCATTAGGTGAACCGCTTGCTCGTTTGCCGCCCATGTCATAAGAAAAAAAGAAAAACTACGAGTGGCTCGGTTACATGTTTAGACTATATTAGTTCCAATCATATATGTTCTCGGTGACAGATCTAGTTTGATAGTTATAATGTTGTGACCCGTGGCTGTGACCAAATAAGTGATCAGTAGATACGATATCGACGAGTCATCAGATTTTCATTAAAATTAATAAATAAAAATTAATTATTTGTTTTTTACAGCATGACAATGCTCGGTACTATTATTATTGAAATTAATTATAATTGAAAATATGTGATGAAAAGAACTCGGCCACAGGTAGAACTCGAACCACGTCCCTTAGGTTTATGCGCTAAGTGTGATACCAACTACACCACCGTCACGGTGGTGTAGTCGAATCACCGTGTCGAATTCTCTCATCACATACAGACAGGATCGACGGGAGCTGTCATCGAGAAAATAAATGATTGGAAATACTATGGATTACTAGTAAATGGATATGATTTTCTCTACATAAAAGTAGCAATGATGAGGGAGAAAAAGATATTGAGTGATATCGGCCTACGGCGACCACTTATCAGACCCGACGCCACCGCTTATTTGAAATAACCCTTATCGAAATATCCTTACTCATTAATAAACTCATAAAATAATTATAATTTAACAATTCCTCACGAAATTCCTCTCCTATACATATATGTGGGATAATGCCCATGATATAATAATAATAAATAGATCATATTATGATACCTCAAAGTGCTGTTAGCACCCACTTCGGCGAGAGCAGCGAGCGCGTCTTCTTCTATCGCTATGCCTTCCGTAGCGGCACGGAGCTTCAAGATCTGAATTTGAACAAAACGCTCATTGCACAACTATTGTCTTCGCTTATCTCGTTAACAAAGAGAAAGGAAAGAAAAGTCGCTCAAAAAATTACCTAAACACATTTCCAGAGACATCAAGAGTATAAGAAAGAATACCAATCACACTTAGCTTATTACAAGGCAGATAAAATTCTGCAATACATACCTGTAAAAGTTCGGCTTTGTTGTAAGGCAGAGTGCGGATGATAAGCAGTCTGTCCAGCAAATCTAAAGGTATTCCGTGCGGCGAGATGATGTCTTCTGTGCCCCTGTATGAAACACAAATAGATTAGAAACAAATTCAGCTCAAGCTGAATATTCCATGTTGCTTTACATTATAATACCAAAAGCGAGAGCAATAGCAGCAGCTAGTATATATGTTACGGCTAATAGGCGAAGTGCGGCTGCACCTACGTTTAACGTCTGAGGCGTGGCTGCACCTAGTTCTAGCCGCTGTGATGAAGGCTTTACCTATTTCTATCTAACTGAAGATAAGTAGGATACACCTAAGTTTAACCGCATATGCCCTGCTGCACCTAGTTGTAACCGGCTAGAACAAGGCGTAGCCGCACTTCGCCTATTAGCCGTAACATATATAACTTCATTATATTAGCCATGTTATCCCCCATGCCACTTGTCAAGAAACTGAAGAAAAGTCCTTATCTACATATTATGCTGCCGTAAACATTAGTATAAACTTGTGTTTTGTCGTTTATTGACAAGTAATAGTAAAAATCTTACCTAATTTGACAGCGTCCCCTGTTAGTCGCAAATATTACGATAGGTGCTATAGCAGACTCTAGGGCGCGATGCAGGTAGGTAAAAGTTTCTATGTCTAGCATGTGTACCTGAAGAACAATAATTCATTGTTATCTTATGAAATAAAATCTTCGGTTATTTAAGGGGCCCAACGAGTAGGCGACAAGCCACAATCTGCCGCTTGTAGTCAGTTATTATCGTGATTACTGCAGGTGTCCCATCTATTTGCAATAACTTAGTGCAAATCCAGCCACATCACAGTCCCATAGCCTACAAATCTTTCCATTTAATTTATGGTGTCATGGGCATATCATTCATTGGCTGTCTGGGGATGGTTTTTGACAGGAGTAGTGTATCATACACACCAGCACATAAAACATGACGAATATTATTGAATTCAGAAAAGTTGACTCATTAAATCTACAATAATTAAAAATTCTGATGACAAAGTAAGTACACAAACCTCATCAATGAACAATACTCCTGGAACTAATTCAGCAATTCCTTGATCTATATATTTGTTTACTACTTTGTTGATTTCCTTCCTAAGTTTATCTAAAACAAAAAGCAGGAACAAGTTTTAGAACATATTTTTTTTTTTTTATCTAACCTATATTTTCCCACAGTTGGCAAAGTTAAAAAATAAAACCATATATTTTTATTTAATTTGCATCACAAACCATGTTCATCTGACTAACATGCGATTGCAAAATTTCAGCTCAGAATTGAGAAAAGCTAATTTGAAATTCACTGCCTAGTAACATTTAGCAGGAGTTACAAACTGAACCAGATAAATTAAACAGGAGCTCTGCAAGGATTGCAAAGTATAACTCTGCAATCCTCGCAGAGTTATACTTTGAAAATAGAAAAATGGAAGAAAAAAACAAAAAATCTAACCTGTAATTTCTGTCTTTTTTGGTTTCATGAGTTGTCCCATCATGGACATAATGTCATGGCCGCCCTGCGGTCTAGCATTGGCACAGTCTAAGTCATGCAGTGTCACATCCTGAACCACTTCTTTTTTCTTATGCACATCACCTTTTGGCAAAGGAACATATTCTTCTGCCTGGAAAGTAAGAAAGGTTTGCTTGCATTTGTTTTTGCCGCTTTAAAAATGGAATAGTTTTAAAGAATTAAATATTACTATAAATAGTTTTAACCAAGCTATAATAAAGTATCCACATAAATGCACTTATTAAAATTAGAAATAAAATATGGTGCAAAAATTCCACGCGGGCGGGGTTTGAACGAGCGACCTTAGGTCTGCATGTTCTAACCTCAGCGTCGAAAATCTCCACCATATCCCACATAAGGGGTTATACGCATTAAGGCTTGCGTCACCTAAACCAACTACCCTACTTTTACAAGTGAGGTATATGATTCAACTCATTTAACAATGAATTTGTAAATCAACTAATATGTAATAAGAGCATTAGGCCGAGAGGCGGTTTCAAAGAACTCTGACACCAGGGTGTGCATGTTCAATTGACCGTGACACCTACTCGAAATGATTATGATTATATGAATAGCATTATGAATTTCAAAATATCTACATAAATGTTTATAATTTTACCTCCAAATCGAATTCCGTAGCAAAAGTGTCACTTCTACCCTGACGTTTAACTGCACCAGAGTTTGCTTCAATATAGATGACATCCCCAACTTCCACTTTCTCTTTCTGTAGAGATTCATAAATAGTGGGGTCTAGTTTCAGCTGCTTGGTGCCTTTGGCTGTTTTCAGACCAATGATCACGTGTGATACTGTTTTCCCATATCCTAAAATTAAAGTAACACCTTTTTAGGGCTTGCCATTATTAAATATTTGTCATTATACTTTAGTCAAAACCTCAAACGTGACGAAAGTGGCCGAAATAAAATAATAAAGCACCCTTTTTACTTTTAATAACTCCATGATATATTTTCAGAAACACATTATCATTGCATACAAAGCTAAAATTGTTTAAAGCACTCTTTTCTGAAATTCTATTATGTATAGGCACTCTTTCCTGAAACGCTTGTGAATCTACAGATTGACTCATCATCCACTAATAAAATTGTTTTGTAATAAAATTAATCCAGTTACGTCTTTCTGATAGGCAAAGGTACAGTACTATCACTTTTATAAGTTACGCCGATGTCCCTGCGGAAAAATCAAATTTTTGCAAGGCGTGAACATATTCGTCTGCTATTAGCTGATGCGTTCGCGCATATCTAGAGTTCGCTGGGGCGCAACGCCGTAAAAGAATTATAAGCGAGACAGCACGAGTCCTGTTGTTTTTGAATTTCTAATCGTATGTAGTAGCTATATGTTGGTTATTTCACTGATATTTTTCTATTTGGTCTGATTCGGCGGTAGGTTGTCCTTTTCTGCCGCCGATTGCGCCACACAAAGCCGATGCGACTTATAAAAGTGGTTTTACTGCAAAAATACTCTAGCATTTATTCCGTTACATACACCACAAACGTTTTCCGTTACATACAGAACAAAAAAGATAAAGAGGGGTATTTAATTCCATTATCTATTCTTGGTCTTTTTCATCCAAAGTTTGTAAAATTTGGCATTGACATTTTCAACTTGATCGTTCTATGCCATGAAAAATGTTTTGAATTAAATTATTTACACCATAAAATTATTTTGATAAAAAATGCTTCACCTCCAGCTGGATTTTCGGTCTCAACCGGTGTGAGTTCAGTGACCTCTCCCTCATACACCTCCTTAGTCTCCCTGATCCTCAGCCCGATGGCGCGCCGAAAGTTCTCCATCAACACCTCAGTTTTCTTTATTTCTGTACTGTAAACTTCACTACCAACCATAGGACAGAATGGAACCTAAGGGAAAAACATTACTATTAATGCTTTTTTAGTTAAATTTGGCAATTTGTTCTCAAATTCAATGTTTATAAGCTGCAACAATATACATATTTAAATATAGTAGTTGTTTTTTCTGCATTATGGTGGAGGATTTGAAATGGGCAGCAATACTTTTTCAGCTCTAAATTATAGAATTACACATAATTCGTAATCATTTGCTCAAATTTTCTTCTAACCAAACTCTTGTTTTCACTATTCTGGCCAAGCCAGAAACAACTTAGAATATTACACTGAATTTTATTGGAAAATTTACAATGACTCATACCTTAGTACCTAATTCCTGAGCTATTGCTAAAGCAATAGCAGTCTTGCCTGTGCCAGGTGGGCCAGCTAACAGGAGAGCCCTTCCTGCCATTTTCTTACTTCTTATCATATCAACCACAATTCCTGCAGCCTAAAATAAAAATAAAATACCTGTTATTTAGCAAAATCTTCAAGGTACCTTATAATTTACTATACAGATTTCTCCATTTATCCAATGTTTAAAAGGGAAAATTTTAAAAAAACGTGGCCAAGTGCTATTCCGACTCACCCATGAAAGGTTCTGTAGAAGCAAGTGTAAATGTGATCAATGGGTTTTATTACTCTTTATTATTTAAAAATATTCTTTAAAAATTATATTATAAAAAATACATCCTATCATCCAATATAAAAACAGCTTTTCATTGCTTTGGTTCCTAGCTGGTATATGTTGCTCCTAATAATGTTCCATGCAAAGGTGTCTATGTGTAAATAAGTAAAATAGAATAACTAGAAAAGGGTATGCAAAATTTTGGGACTCCATTCATCTTACTTCTCAAAAGTAATTTGCTTGTTTGGCTCCTTACAACCTAGTTTCTCTTATGCTTGGCAGCTATGAATTGCCTTTATGGGAATGATAGAAAATGTACAGATCAAAGGATGTTTATTTTGATGCCATTTATTCATTATAATAAGAAAAAGCAGTTCATAACTATGTAGACCTCAAATTTTCGAGTCAAAATTCCTAGAAGTTGTGCACCCTTTGCTACACTCTATCCTGGAATTTTTCAACCAATTTAAACCAGACTTAATGTATCAATATCAAATTAAAAGTGCCCTTAACACTCTCTTTGAGCTATATACAGTTACATAATCAGAAGCATATTCCAAAATCTTTTATTAATTTTACTTTGCAAAGGTTTCATAGTTAATTTTAATTTTATTATGACCTTTGCAAAGGAAAAGTTCAGCAAATAAATAAAAAGTAATTTTATTTGCCATTCTCATAATATCATTATCTATCAATAGAAACAAAATTAGGTTCAGATATGTGCTATCATTATATCAAAATTCCGAATGTTCCAACAGGTTCCAAACCTCAACACTATTAACATAACAATCCATAGCAACATAACCTCAAAATCAAAACTACTGTATTAATTTTACTACATCTTCTATATAAATAGATTTTACTTTGCTTAGTTTTCGATGGATTGGTCTAATAAACAATTTCAATAGGTACCTCTCTCGCAGATTCTTGGCCCACGAGACCGGCTGCCATTTGAATCGGAACTCCATTTTCGTCTAACCCCAGACCTTTGATGTGTGTGTGAGCTGATATTCTCTGGGTTTTTGCAGTACTCTTCACTTCTTCAATCTTCATTTTAGTGAATGCTAAAGTATCACTGAAAATGCAACAAAATCAAATCACAACAAAAATTAATTCACTCCGCGAGGCTTGACTTGACTTCGTTACTTTTTTGACTGAATTATTTGTACCAACAACTGTCTTTTTGACAACTTTTTGACACATGCATGATAGACAACTAGTTGACGTTGCGTTTTCTTTTTTTGACGATAGAATCGGCCCACACACGGTTTAATAATTGACAACTGCAATCTACCGGAAGTGCTACTTTTTAGGTTCCGTACCTCAAAAGGAAAAAACGGAACCCTTATAGGACCACTTGGTTGCCCGTCTGTCTGTCTGTCAAGATCCTTTTTCTCAGGAACGCGTAGAGGTATCAAGCTGAAATTCATTTCAAATACTCAGGTTTACTGTCCCTTGGAGCTGTGAAAAAATTAAACTTCTAAGCCAACGCAATAAAAAATTTTAGGTTATGCCACAATGGTTATAATTTGTCGACACTCGCAAGGGAATGAAAACTTTTCAATACCAAAATCGCTCGAAGACGAGTATCATACTTTTAAATATAGTACCCCAGTACTAGTCCCTGACAATTGACACTTACAAATCATCTTCTGAGCGCTTGCTTAAGATCATCGCGCATATCTATACCAGGTATTTTTAGTCTCCACTACAGGAGCACGACCCTCTCTGTACTACTAGAGCCATACTTGGCCAGAGCAGCCAGAGGACTTGGCCTACACTCTCCACGCTGGCCTGGCTGGGTTGGAGAGGTCTCTCAGATTGGTTAACTAATACTCACACTGTTATATTAAGCACTTTATTACTATACTGTAAGAACACTCGAACCAATATAGGATCGCTCAACATAAGTAAAAATAGAAAAAACATTCATAGCGCGTTCTAATTTTGATCCAGCGCCATCTAGTGGTGAACATGCAAAAACAATATGTATTGAGTTAAACATTCCGCCGGCCAAGGACGATTAAAGTCCTTAACAATGTGAGAAAAGAAAAGAACATAACAAAACTAACAAATTATTTAAATTACTGTGAATCAGACTCATCCAGGGGGAGAGGACACAATTTTACAATTGGTCGCTTGAAAATACTGTTTTTATATTTTAATGTAACAACTCTCGTGATACCATCTTTGCCTGGATGTTTCTGAATTATGCGTCCCAAAAGCCATTTTCCAGGTGGAAGAGTGTAATCTTTTACTAAAAAAACAGTACCAATGGGAAGATCTGGTTGCTCACGGTTCCATTTGTAACGATGTTGCAAAGTTGTGAGATATTCATTTTTCCAACGATGCCATAAGCACTGCACCATACGTTGGATTATATGCCATCGATTCAACGGGCTTATTTTTTCATCAAGTAAAGACGGCTCAGGGACACCGATTAAGGGCTCCCCGATAAGAAAATGACCAGGCGTCAAAGGAGGTTCATCAAGGTTGGAGTTCATAAGCGTGAGGGGACGAGAATTCACACAAGCTTCGACTTGAGATAATAGAGTGGCTAGCTCTTCATACGTAAGGATCGTTTGTCCTATGACTCGCTTTAAATGTCCCTTAATTCTTTTAACCGCAGACTCCCAAATTCCTCCAAAATGTGGACCTCTAGGAACTATGAACTTCCATTGTGTACGATCATTAGCTAGAATTTCAGAGATTTCAGTGACAGTCTGAGATTGTGAATCCTTAAAAGCTTGATCAAGTTCGCATGACGCGCCTACAAAATTCGTCCCATGATCACTCCAAATTTCCTTGCAGTGACCACGTCGAGCAGTAAAACGTCGAAATGCGGCAATGAACGCTGCTGAAGTGAGGTCAGTGACTAATTCCAGATGAATGGCCTTTGTTACGGTGCACACAAATAAACAAACATACGATTTACTGAATCTCTTACATCTGCCAGGATACATTTTTATCGTAAATGGGCCACAAAAGTCTACACCACTTGTACTAAACGAACGTCTTGGTTTTATACGAAATTTAGGTAAATTTGCCATAAATGGCGCAAGCGGATTAGCTTTTTGTTTAAAGCATGGTATACATTTGTGGATCACAGTTTTTACAAGATTTTTTACCCGTATAATCCAAAATTTTTGTCGTATGACATTAAGAGTTAGTTGGTGTCCTCCATGCAGTGATTTCAAATGTGCATTTGAAACAATAAGTTTGGAAAGAGCACAGTTACCACTTAAAAGAATAGGATTTTTCATATCGTTTGGAATCTCTGCATCAGCGAGACGCCCACCAACACGAATGATACCTTTATTATCTATAAATGGATGAAGCACATATATTTTACTCGATTTTTTAACTGGTTTACCTGTAGATATACTGCAGATCTCATCTCGAAAGGAAATAGATTGTGACATTTTTATGCAGCAATTGAGAGCATCATCAAGTTCATTAGAGGACAAATAAATAGTTTCAGTCAATGAATTTTTAGTTATCCTAGCTTTACATAATTTAAGAAAACGATAACAATAAGACGTGACACGTATTAACTTTGTCAATGTTGAAAATCGTTTTAAATAAGAACTTGCTTCTTCATCTTCTACAAAATTAACGTTACATAACATTTTAGTAGTTGCTTTCATTTCTAAGTCAGTCGAAGGAATATCAACTGGAAGATGTTCAATATCATTAGAATTATGTAAAAATTGAGGGCCACTCCACCAAAGTTTTGATTGCTGTAAATCATTTGGATAAGATCCACGCGATGCCAAATCAGCGGGATTGTTTGTGGAACTAACATGATGCCATTGATTACTATTCGTTAATGTCAAAATTTCTGAAGTGCGATTTGCAACAAACGTAGTCCACGTATTTGGTGTTTTTCGTAGCCAAGACAAAACGATGGTCGAGTCTGTCCAGGTATATACATGAGAATTGGGTATATTTAAAACAGTTTTTATATGATTAATCATTTTTGCCAAAAGTACTGCACCACAGAGTTCCAGTCGTGGAAGAGAAATTTGTTTGACTGGGGCAACTTTGGATTTTGCAATAACAAGATGAACACTGATTTCACCGTCATCTCCTAAAACTCTGAGGTACACCACTGCAGCGTAGGCAGCGCATGACGCATCACTGAATCCATGCAGTTCTCGTCTAGTTGTGTCATCGGAAACTCCAAACCATCTTGGAAACTGAATGTTTTCAATGTGCGTTAAACGACCAAGGTAAGTTATCCATTCTCTCTTAAGATCAGTAGGTAACTCTTCGTCCCAATCTAAGTCGGCCAACCACAACTTTTGCATAAATATTTTTAGTAGTATGATTGAAGGCGTTAGCCAACCTAGAGGGTCGAATGACTTTGCAATAGTCGATAGTACATTTCTTTTCGTAACAGTGCTAAAACAATGCTTTAATTCTAAATTGAGTTCAAAATTGTCCGTTTCTGAATTCCAAGTGATCCCTAAAGTTTTAATTGTGTCTTCGACCTTAATATTCACTGCACTTTGAGAATATTTGTCAAAGTTTGGGATTTGTGACAACACCGCTTTACTATTAGAGGACCACTTGTGTAATGGGAAACCACCGCGAGCCAAGAGTTCCGTCAACCCTTTTTGCAACCTAATAGCCTCTTCCGTTGTGGATGCGCCAGTCATCAGATCATCCATATAGACATCGTGTTTCAGGATTTCAGCTTCAGTGGGGAAATCCTTCTTTTCGTCTTCAGCCAATTGATGAAGTGTGCGAATGGCCAGAAATGGGGCACAAGAGGTCCCATACGTAACGGTAAGTAGTCTGTATTCATTTATAGGTTGTGTTGGAGATTCTCGCCATACAATTCTCTGATAGTCGACATCATCTTCCGCTATTAAAATCTGCCTGTACATCTGACGAATATCGGCGACTAAGCATAGTTTGTGTTGTCTCCATCGAGTTATCAAATCTCTAAGGTCTTGTTGAAGCGGACATCCTATGAGAAGTTCATCATTTAATGCTTTTCCTTTTTCAGGAGCGGCACTCGCATCAAAGACTACACGTAGCTTCGTGGTCAGACTCGACGGCCTTAGTACAGCATGGTGTGGTAAGTAGTATACCCTTTCTGATATTAATTCTGTTTCAGGTATCAATCTCATATGACCTTGTGATTCATACTGCTTTAAGAATTTGTGATATTCTTCCTTGAAATCAGGCTTACGTGTAAAGCGTTTCTCCATTTGTTGTAAGCGGTTGATAGCAAGAGGTTTGGCATCACCAAGGTTTGTGGGTGGATCTTCCTTAAAAGGTAATCGTACAATGTATCGCCCATCATAGTTGCGAGTGTGAGTATTTTTGAAGTGTTCTTCGCATTGACGTTCTAAATCAGTGACGGGTTTTTTGTGAGGTAAATTCTCTTCTATCTCCCAGAATTTTCTGAGTAACTGATCCATCTCAATCTTAGTTTGCATAACGACCATATTATGTTCGTGCGGTGTTGAATCAGTTTGTGAAACTCTGCCAGATACTAACCAACCCAGGCGAGAGTTGAGTGCAATAAGAGAATTACACTTGTGTAAGCCTTCCAGTAATATGTATGCATGCACTTCGGCACCAAGTAAAACATCAATAGACCCTGGCTTGTGAAAGTTTGGATCAGCCAGATCCAACTGCATAGATGAAGGCCAAGTATCTTGTGGGAATTCACGTGAAGGCAACAATGAAGTGTTTCTTCAAAACATATGCATTAACCTTGAAGGTTGTTGCGTGATCTTTTGTCGAGTGGACTGTAAGTGTGACCATGGACTTTGTAGTAACCACTGATGAGTTAGAAATTCCAGAGATTTTGCCTGAGACTGGAGTGCGATTAAGATTTAACAACTGTGCAGCTGCCTCGGAGATGAAAGAACCCTGCGACCCCTGATCAACAAGAGCTCGTAATGGGTAAGTACCACTGTTCCTTGAATCAACCTTTATTATAGCAGTAGCTAATATAACCAGATCATCTTTTGTTTCAGCTTTCAGGTTCACACTGAGGTTGCAAGAGGTCTGAGGTGCAGTGCTATCTCCTTTTGAGGTATCCTTATCTTTATCAGATTCAACTGACTTGTCATTCCTAGGCGAAGTGATGTGCAGTAACGTATGATGACGACGTCCGCACTTTTTGCAAAAGGTGCTCTGTCTGCAGTTGAATACTGAATGACCTTTAACTAGGCAATTAAAACATGTGTTGTTTTTCTTGATATAATCTTGACGTTCAGCAACAGAAAGTGAGGCAAAATCTTTACAGTGGCAAATATAATGGTTCTGTGAGCAGTAAGTGCATTTGGTATCAACTTCAGTGGCAAAGCTTTTAAATGTTGTTACTTTAGTTGATTGTTGAACAGGTTTTGCAATACCTTTTTGTGGAGGTTGTGAGAGATTTACCATTTCAATAGCTCGGAATCGTTTTTCAAGAAATATGATTAAATCTTGATATGTAGGAATGCTTGTCGAATTTTCTAATGATTGCTCCCAAAGTTTGTGAGATTCGATATCTAACTTTGAGACTAGGATGTGTACTATTATTGCATTCCACGAATCGATATTCAAGTTTGTGAGGGACGTGAGACATTGGCTTGAGGTATCCAAAAGATCTTTTATACCCTTTGCAGATTCCAATGTCAATGTTTTTTGACTCAAAAACCGACTGAGGATGTTAGTGACAATCATTCTCTTGTTTTCATATCTTTCATTTAGTTTTTTCCAAGCATCATCATAGTTAGCTTCTGTCAAAGAGTAATTTTTCAAAAGTTGTTCTGCTTCTCCGGATAGGCTAGATTTAAGATAATGATGCTTTTCTATTTTTGTCAATTGAGTATTGTCGTGAATAAGAGAACGAAATAAATCTCTAAAACTTATCCACTGATTAGAATCACCAGAAAATTGAGGAATCGAGATCGGTGGAAGCTTTGGTTTTATTTTCCGACCTTCGGCCTGAACATCAGAGTTCGAGGTTTCAACTCGATCGTGTTTTAGTTCAAACAACTTTTCCTTAAGCCATGACCGTAACTCCAGATAACATTCTTCAATTTGCTCAAAGTTTTTCTCTAAGTCAAAGTTATACTCAGATACTAAAGTTTCAGCATCTATTAATTCAGAAATAGCATCATAATATTTGGTATAGCTAGCCCAATATTCCTGCAACGCTTCCATTCGTGAAACTAAAAAACCCCTTGTTCTTTTTTCCTTAGCACATTTTTTCGTATTCGTAAGTAATTTGTCTATCTTATTTGAGTTCTGAATTATCTGCGTTATGTATTGTTTGTGTTTTTTATCCGCCATAGTGTTTAAATTTCACAAAGTGTATTGACAGTAAACAACAAAACAACACGAGCCCCAAACAAATTACAAGTCCAAATTCACTTTCAGAAACTAAGTCAAAAACTAGTTCAAATTTTTCTAAGTCCTTTTTGCTCGGAAATTTTCTAAGTCTTTTTGGACATGAAATTTTCTAAGTCTTTTTGAACGCGAAATATTCTAAGTGTTTTTTACTCACGAATTCGGCTAAGTCCATAACCAAACTAACACTTGTATTTATTTTCACTTTGCACTCTACTCACAGTTTATCCGGTTTCGAAAGGTCCAAATGGTTAACTAATACTCACACTGTTATATTAAGCACTTTATTACTATACTGTAAGATCACTCGAACCACTATAGGATCGCTCAACATAAGTAAAAATAGAAAAAACATTCATAGCGCGTTCTAATTTTGATCCAGCGCCATCTAGTGGTGAACATGCAAAAACAATATGTATTGAGTTAAACACAGATGTTTATAAGCTTTGTTTAGCTTGTATTTCCTAAGTCGCCTTCTACGACATCCACGGGAAGACTTGGAGTGGTCCTATTCTACTCTGCCGGGTACCAACGCGCATATGGCTCCTTCTATAGTAGGTTCGTGCCTGTTCGTGTCCAAATTCACATATGTACTACGATGCGCGCAATTTTGAAAATTTCATCAATGCCTGGATGATATTGAGAGGAGTATATAATAATGCTATGTTTTATATGTAACAAATATTTTTTTTGTTAAATGTAGAAGTAGACATTTGTCTCCAATCTTACCTGATGGTAAGTGACGATGAAGACGAGGATCTTTTATACAGGCATTGCTGTCTATCCGTTTTGGAGGTTTGGGGGTAAAAAAAAGTCAAATGTCTCTTTGCTGGCTTACCTGTCCTCTACCTTTGCTGCAACTAGCACGGTAACATTCTGGGCCCTGCTCCACAGCAGGGCCCAAAATCCCCCTGATACCCACGCATCAGGGGGATTTGTGGCTTGGCTGAGTCAGTGGATGTCTGTCGAAGCGTTTCTGCCAACGTACCATTGCCATAGGCTATGATAGGGTGGACTAGTGGCTATAGGAATTAAATAAAACGTAAATAATACTTGCAAACATTCCGTTTACTTGTATGAGAGAAAATATATTTATACATAGTGACACTGTACATCAAAATAAAAAACATAATACAAATGCAGTGCATCATAGACAATAATACGTGGACAGCATTACGACCTTCCAACACCTTCTCCTGATGTTCACTCATGTTGCCGAGACACGTTTCTATAAATGCATTAATCTTGCACAGTGTCTTTCAAACTTTACTTTTGACAATGGTTTTGTCATTACGTCAGCTAACTGAACTTCTGTGGGACAGTAGCTAATATTTATTAATCCATGCACGAAGTGTTCATGTATAAAATGGTACCGCACGTCTATGTGCTTCGACCTTTTGTTGAAGGATCCAGACTTCACAAGTTGAATCGAACTTTGATTATCAACATGCAAATTTATTTTTATATCCAAACCGGTTATTTCTTGCAATAGAGATTTGAGATACAATGCCTCTTTACAACAGTCTGCTGCGGCTATGTACTCGGCTTCAGTCGACGATAGCGCTACTATAGGCTGCCTCTTGGATGCCCATGATATTGGTCCATCAGCTATCATTAGCACGGAGCCAGAAGTGCTTCTTCGCGTCAATGGATCTCCAGCATAATCCGAGTCGCTGTAAGCATCGATGTTCTCTATCGGTTTGTTTCGCTTGAACAAAATGCCTTTCTCTTTGGTCCCTACTAAATATTTGAATATTTTCTTGACTTTTGTGACGTCTTCTCTAGTGGGGTTTTCAACCTTCCTGCTAACTAGATTGACCGCTTGTGCGATATCTGGTCTGGTTCTGGTAGACAGGTACAGTAAACTTCCCACTGCTTCCCTATAGGGATATTCCTTCTCCTGGGCAGTTTCCTGTATCGACTTTGAATCGCTACTAGCGGGCGTGTCACAAGGCTTGGCATTTTTCATATTGTAGTTTTCCAGTACGTCATTTATGTAGGATCTCTGAGTAAGAATTATTCCTTCTTTTGAGTTTTTTATTTCCATACCCAGATAAGTACTTGGATTTTCATTCTTTTTCATTTCAAATTTGGTTTCAAGTTTCTTCAAAATAACTTCGATCTTTTTCTTGTCTTTTCCTATGACAAGTCCGTCATCAACGAATAGTCCTATTATTATTGACTTATCTTCGTTTATGAAAACGCATCGATCTGTTTTGATTGTCTTGAATCCCAAATCATACATCGCTTGGGTAAAAGTTCTGTTCCATGTAAATGGAGCTTGTTTTAATCCATACAACGATTTTTTTAATCGACAAACTACTTCAGTAGTATTGCAGTCAGTCTCATAGCCAACAGGTAATTTCATATAAACTTCATCTGTTAACTCTCCGTATAAGAAAGCTGTCTTAATATCAAATGTCATGAAGTAATAAGATTTAGATGCGGCAATTGCTAATAAAGTTTTTAATGCAGATTGACTTACAACTGGGCTATAAATGTCTTCGAAATCCAGGTTGCCTTTCTGCTCGCATCCACGTACGACTAATCTTGCCTTGTACGTACCGTCATCTTTAATTCGAAATACCCATTTGTTCGACAGTATTTTGTGTCCTTTGGCTTCTGACTTGTCAACTAATACCCAGGTGTTATTCTTCTGTAATGATTCCATTTCAGATTGTATCGCCTTCTCCCAATTACGTCTGTCGGTGCCAGTCACAGCTTCTTTGTATGTGAGTAAAGAGCAGTCATAGTCGTCATTATTTTCTGACGTAAACATGGTCAGGCAGCGACTTAACTCATAATCTTTGGTCCATGCTGGTGGTCTCACGTCTCTTTGTGGTCTTCCACTTGAGAGAGGTGGTTTATCAACAGAATCTTGACTAGAGCTGGAATAAAGGGGGTTAGGTTCCTGAAAAGGTAAGTTTTCATTAATTTTGTTCCTTTTTTCTGGAATTTCAATTTCAATTTGTTCTGTTTCAGGTTCTGGAGTAAGATCTTCGCGTTTCTCAGCAGGAGTAACGCCATAATGCATCTTTTCGATTACTTTTACATCTCTGCTGATAACAACATCATTCCTTTCAGGTATATAGATTCTAAAACCTTTTGTATATTCCGCATATCCCAAGAATACTCCTTCTGTGGCTTTGGCTAAGAATTTTCCTCTTCGGGTTTTGTTCATCACAAACGCTCTACTTCCGAATACGTGTAGGTGATTTCCTGATGGTATTCGTTGTACCCATTTCTCATATGGGGAATTGCCTTTCAGAGCTCTTGCTGGGCTTCTATTAATCAGATAGTTTGCAGTGTTTACTGCTTCTGCCCAAAATTTTTTAGGGATATTGGCATCTAGGATCAGACATCTGGCTTTATCCATCAGCGACCGATTTTTTCTTTCACTCATGCCATTTTGCTGAGGAGTATAAGGCGCAGATAGTCTTCGGCTTATACCGTTGTCTTTGAGTAATTTATCAAACGCCTTGGACCTGTATTCGCCTCCATTATCAGATTGTAAATTTTTAATTTTTTTCTTATGAAAAAGTTCGACATAATTTTTATATTCCTTGAATTTATCGATTACTTCGCTCTTTTCTTTTAAGAAATATACACAGCAGTATCTTGTATAATCGTCAATAAATGTTACGAAATACTTTGATCCGGCCATCGATTCATTTTCAAATGGACCACACACGTCACTGTGAATTATCTGGAGCACTTCGGTAGAGATTATTTGTCCATGGCTTTGGAATGGTAGAGTGGAAAATTTTCCTTTGATACAAGTCTCACAGGTACCCAAAGTCTTTTCTTTAAAGTCGAGTCCTCGCATCATTTTATTTTTAACCATTTCTTTTAGGTCTCTTTCATTGACATGACCTAATTTCTTGTGCCATTTCATAATTTCGCTTTCATCACTAGGCGTGAAGTTTGCTGTCTCTTCCGGTTTATCAAATTCAAGATAGTATAATCCATTTCTTCTGTAAGCTTTTAATACAGTTTTCCCACCTTTTGTGACACTGGCTTGTTTCTTTTCAAATAGAACCTTATAGCCACGATCCGTAATTTTGCTTGCAGAAATTAGATTATTCGACAAATCAGGTACATATAATGTGTCAGAAAGACTAATTTTAAAGCGTCGATCCTTTGTATAAAGCTCGGCTTTTCCTTTCCCTTTAACTTCGGTCGTATGCTTTTCTGAAGCTAGCTTTAGAGTGTCAGTCGCGGGGATTAAGTTATGGAGTATACTTTTATCACCCGTCATATGTGACGTACAGCCACTGTCAAGACACCATAAATTGCCTTTACATTTCGACGTTCCTGTCGATAAACAGATATGATATGTCTTTTCTTGACCTTTCGTTTTATTGGGGTTATTGGGTCTCTTCTTTGACCAACAAGCTTCTGTGGAATGCCCTTTCTTATTGCAATCCTTGCAAAATTGTACCTTTTTCTTCGTTTTTGTGTAGAATGCTTCTGAAGTCTGAGGTTCACTCACTTCGGTTTGCCTTCTTGCTTCGTATTCTTCTACGATTTTTATTTTTAAATTGTCAGGACTTGGCAGAACATCTCTCGACTCTATTGCCGTTCGGAAGCTATCGAAATATGTAGGTAAACTGTACAACATCATTATACTTAATAGGTCTGGATGAATTTTGACATCCATATCTTCTAATTTACCTACTACATCCATAAAATTACTGAGATGATCTCTCACATCTTCTTGTGGAGTCATTTTCTTCAATACTAGTTGCTTTAATAGCGTAGCCTTTCTTGCCGGTCCTGAACTTTGATATACAGACTTTAGTTTGTCCCATACCTCCTTGGATGTATTACACCCTTTAATTTGTTTAAGTTCTGTTGGAGATAAGTAAAAATAGCTCTGACCTTGCCTTTAAGTCTTCCTTTAAGAACGCACTCTTTTCTTCGGCAGTCGCAGTTGCCGCTAACGTTTTTTCACCACTAGCGTATTCCCACAAATCGTCTCTTATGAGAATCGCCTGTGCTTGTAAGCACCAGGTATCATAATTTGATTTTGTCAACGGTTCTATGCTTCTAAAACTCGAGCTCATTTTACAAAATTTTATTTTCTCATTTACTTACTATTTTTAAAATGCTTCTTCCATTTGCCACTATATATTTATCCAACTACGCTCTGCTACCACTGATAGGGTGGACTAGTGGCTATAGGAATTAAATAAAACGTAAATAATACTTGCAAACATTCCGTTTACTTGTATGAGAGAAAATATATTTTTACATAGTGACACTGTACATCAAAATAAAAATCATAATACAAATGCAGTGCATCATAGACAATAATACGTGGACAGCATTACGACCTTCCAACAGGCTACACATTACCAGAGAGGGTGGGTCGAGCCTATTTACAAGCAGATTTTAGACAAACGGATTTCCGAAGCTACTAGTCCTTCCGCTGGCGCTAGACTGCTTGCAGTTTAGGCACATGAGTCAGGTTTATGGCTGAAGCACTGCTTCAGCTAATCTGGGAATTTTATTGGACAACTGCACTTTATCCGTAGCGTTAGGTTAGGGTTAAAAGTCACCATGGTAGTTTGAACGACATCATCCGAAGGGCTCTTGTCTTTGTTACAGAGCAATTGTTTTAGAGCTAAACGGTTTAATAAAATCAGATGGCAAGAGGCCGGATGGAATGTCGCTGGTACCATGGAGGCTCGGTAAATGTCTGATTTGTGATGATACATGCTTGGACAATCTCTCACCCACGCGTGTCCCGTCTTCTTCGATGCGACCAGTCGGCCTATTTGCTAACTCAGTGACCAACGTTTTGATAGTCACTTCAAAATACATTGCGGGTTTCCTATGATTGACTATTTTTATTAAAGATATATAAAATGTAATGTACTTTGAAATTACTATTAAAACGTTGTACACTGAGTTAGTAAATAGGCTGGCAGGTGCGGCGGCGGCGGCTGTAGCAGAAACTATGAAATACAGAAAATATAGAGATTTAGAGGCAAATTATATTTTTGTGCCCTTTGCTAACACGGTGGATCCATGAGACAAAAAAAAATTGGAAGTATTTACATATAAGTGCAACTTTTTATTTATGCAATCGAAAGTACCTTATACTTTCCATTGCATTAATAAAAAGTAGCACTTCCGGTTGATCGTATCGTAAGTTGTCCATTCACATCTTGCGGTCCACCGAAAGTGGTACTTTTACTTAAGTAATCGAAAGTACCTTAAACGTAAATACTAGCAGATTTTTGTTATGACTTTTTGAATAAAAAAACCCGAATATAGGATTTATTCTCATGCTTAATCACAAGACATTGTCAATCTGTCAAATAATGATGACGTTATCAGGCCCTCAGAACAATAACTAAACAACAAAATACAATATTCTACACTGTTTTTACTTATGGCATTGTTAAAGCATCAGAAAGAGATGCATACACAATGCCATTTGCGTAAATATGCAGGTTGTCCCGGGGTACTGATGTGATCAGGGTTGTACTGTATCGATGAAATATATTTATCGACTAAATGTTTCGTCCTAAGAAAGTCATGAATGTACTCTACTCTGATTGTGTCGATTCGTTAAATGAGAACGATTCATAAAAAAAAAAAACAGCTAGTTGCTGTCCAGGAGTGCCGGCTGAAGTGAAAACTCGCCTTTGCGGCATACTCAGGTCCGAGTCCTTCTTACGAATTTTCGATCAATTCACGTGTCCTGACGCGAGTTTTCTGTTTTACCCATCCCAAAAAGTGCACAAAGCCGCTAAAGAGGCTTTTAATTCAAAAGTTACGTCAAGATACACCTATATAACTCCTAATCGCATGGCGCCGCTTGGCTTCATCTGATAAATAGGTAAAAAAAAAACCATACATTACCCACCGCGCGTCTACTGTCTACTGCTGGTCATTAGGCCTTACCCAGTATTCGATCGAACGGCACAATACCTAATATGATGTCAATCATATTTTAGATTATTTCGAAATTCAAACAGTGCCTACTTACCTACCTTACCTATTACCTATGAATGCGCAAAAAACCCAATGCATTCGATTTACAGTCCCCAATGTGAGGCAGTCCAACGTTGACATACTAGTTGAAGGTAAAATACTAGACTTTTAAATGATACCACCCTCTTAGGAATCACAATAGACTCTAAATTGCAATGGGGCGCTCATGTATCAAAAGGTAATATAAGGTCAGATATATTTTTCACTTGATCAATGGGCCATTCAGCATATTCCAAAACCATCTAAAGCTTTTCCCAGCTAGCTTTGAGGAACAGTCAGTAAAGGAAACATAATCAGGTAGGTAAAAAGAAACACACAATTCGAAGTGATATTTTTTATTTATAAAACTTTTACACTAGGGTAAAAAAGTGCCAGTGTGTTATTTGTGAAAAATTTACAGTGTTGGTAATAGAAAAACAAGAGGTGAAGAAAAACAAGAGATTACTTTACCCACTTTCATTACTGTCCAAAATAAAATATTTTTTTCATAATTTTAAATATAAATAATAAAACCGTTTCCGTAAACTTTCTTATTACCATTGATTTATAATTCGGCAAATATAAATGTAGGTAAAGCATCGTGTTTCAATCGCTTCCATTTAATTTATTATTCGAAATTAATGTATCGGCACGGCAGTAAAATATTTTGAACAAATTCGAGTATGTATGACATTTTATGTCAATATGTCGCTTGAAAGTTCCTCGGATCCACACCTTTTTAATTTCCTTTTACTTCAGGGAGCTGCAATAAAATTTCAACAATAATTTTCTTCATATTAGTAAAAATCGATTATTTTTAGGGTTCGGTACGCAAAGGATAAAAACAGGACCCTACTAATTAGACTCCGATGTCCATCTGTCTGTCACCAGGCTGTATCTCATGAACCGTGATAGTGAGACAGTTGAAATATTACAAACAAAAATTTTGGGCGTTTTTATAGCTTACGCCCACGGATCCGCTCGCGTTAATGTCTATCCCCGATAACAGTACCTTATTCTGAGATGTAAGATATGTCTATGTTCTTTTCCGTACTCCAGAGATCGTGCAATGGTGATGATGATAATGCAAAATTTCATGATGATCGGTTCAGAAGTTACGGCGTGGAAGCGTAACAAACAAACTCACTTTCACATTTATAATATTATATGTAAGGAACCCTTCGTGCGCGAGTCCGACTCACACTTTGCTGGTTGTTTAATTACCATGATGGTTCAATTTGTTACATTACTATTGCTAGCTCAACACTAACAAAAATATCCCTGATAGCAAGACCGTCATAAAAAATATCGATATACTCGTAGATACGTGATTTTACCACATCACTAGGAAAAAAACTAACCTAATTTGACATAAGGAAAAAACGATAATTTTAAGCAAAATACCTATAAAAGTTGTCATTTATACAATACGTTATATAATTGACAATATTATTATTGTATTTTGAGGTATTTTGGGTTTTAATTATGTACTTTTGATTGAAAAACTTACCGAAGAAAATTATGTTTTACAGAATTTATTTCTGTTCGTCCTGAATAGGATTTACATCGCTCCATTGCACAAGACATTGTTTAGTATAATGTTCATTTCATAACGCACCAACCCAACACCGGTTAATACTTTTTTCCGTTAGAATTTTAGCACAATCCTATATTTAATTTGCAGACATCACAATTCCGCCGCAATGTTTTTCTCGATATATAACCCGATCAAGTCGGCAAGATGCTAATGTGACAGACGTTGAACTGTAATAAGTTATTTTGAATTTAGTCGGATTTAATGGAGTCCAATGGAGTCCATTGACATTTCAAGTCGGGACAACCATGAAAATAATAGAAACTGACTGAAGTTTTTGTCTCATTCTGTCATAAGCGAAAGCTCATAAGAAAAATACCGTGTCAACTATCTGTTTTCAGTTTCTATTTTTATGCGGCTTCTATGTATATTATTCTTCTGAGATCAGGCCAGTCAAAAATTGAAAAATACGGAAGTAAATAAAAACTATCACTTCTGGTTGACGGCATACTTTTTTTTTATATTTGTTTTTATTGCATTTGGCTTTCTATGCCTTTTAGCCTTTGATATTTTTCTACGTGTTATCAAAAATGGTGGTGTATGTAATTCATTTCGGTGATTCACGAATCCACTGGTTTGATCATAGACGCAGTAGCAGTAAGGCGAGCGACCACCAGCCCACTATGTAAATCTCACTACAGCCGCACCATGACCCATTATTTTAGTTATTCCACACATTGTTCATAAACATGGGCATTTATAACACCAAATTACACCGATTTCACATTATAAAGTCCACTAGAAGCAATTTGCAAAACAATCCAAAACAAAAACCGTGCAGTCCGCCGAAATTCCCGCCCGCCGGTTGACCGCAAGTTGTCAATTTTTTTTTATTGTTTTGAAAATAGCTTTTAGTGTACCTTATTTATAATGTGAAATCGCTATATTTCGGTGTCCTAAATGCCAATTTTAATGAACAATGTGTGGAATAAATACATCACTAAAATATACTGTCATGGTGCGGTTGTAGTGAGACTTACTTCCCTTTTATTTATTTATCTAGCGGGCTAGTAGTTGTTAACTGAGAAATCGTGGTAGGTCATTGTCACCAAGGGCTCCGTTGAATCAACGAAATTAATTTGATCGTCATTTCGGTGATTATCAAGAAAGCGCGGCAAACTATTAAATTTACTGGCTAAATACGTTGCTCACACGTAAAGGCCGTAAAAAAATTAAATAAACAAGTGACAGTTCACGTTGACGTTTAGATGACTGACGGGCGGGACTGATGACGGATGACATTTGTGCGTCAAAGAGAATCTTTGCGTTTGCGATTGTGATTTTGCACAGCGCATTAATATATTTCGGAATTTTCAATATTTAGACACAAGAGACATACAATTTTATTATCTCTTTAACATATTTTTATACAATGCTATGTATGTTATTTATTGCTAGGTTTATGGTTATGTAAAGATTGTAAATAGTGAGCGTAGAATCATCGCAGTCTCTGGCAGTTTCTTAGCTGCAAGCTGCAATGGAGTATACAACTCAAAATTTAGAATATGCCGTAGCAGTATTCTATAATGGAGAACAGGCTGAACGTACTAAAGCTCACGCGTGGCTAACGACGGCTCAACGGGTGCCTGAGGCCTGGAAATTTGTTTGGGAACTACTGCAGCCTACAAAGGTAAAATTTAAATATAATATTTTCATCTTAATTCAATGGGGCATATGGGCTCTTTCTTGCTTTATTTCTAGTATTTCTTGGCTTTATTTATTGCTTATTTGTGTAATTTGTACAAATGATGATTTCTATTAACATCTTGCTTTGCACATTTGATTTAATATCTCTGAAGAAATTTGCTTTTTTTAACATTATTTTTATAATTTTCCATTTTTATTAACCATACAAAACATATTAACAAAGGACAAAAAGAGTGAGTATTTGTTTCAGGGCACAGAAGTACAATTCTATGCTGCAACTACATTACATACTAAAATACTGCGCTGCTGGAATGAATTGCCACCAGAAAGCTATGATGAATTAAAAGAAAAAATATTGGAAGCTGTGTTTACATATTCTAAAGGCCCAAAAATAGTAACTAATAGGCTTTGTATCAGTGTAAGTTGACTACTATTTGAAATTCGATTATTTTAGGGACTATTTACAAAAGTGATTGAGAAGACTTGATGATTTTCAAAGTGAATGACACTATTAAAATGTGGTGCTATGAATTTCAAATGGACTTTTAGATTTGCTATCCAATTTGGCAGTAGGATATCAACATCCTTTAGACAACTTAAAAAACTAAGACTATAGCATCACAAAAATGCTGTTAACCTCTTTGGCACCAGCTCCACATAACACGCTTGCTTAAAAGTAAGGCACCCTGTGTGTTGAGTCTATCATTTATGATATGACAATAGTGGTGAACTATGCATAAACCCAGTATTTAATTTTGCTGATAAGATCTGTTAATTTGCTTTCTGTTGTTGTTAAAACTGTAATTCAAGGTGAATATGCAGTTTTTGGAAATAAATAGTGCAAATTTTATTTACAATTATTAAAGTGTGCAAAGTCATTGTTGCAGGTATACTATAACAGTAGTTTTATCCAAAAATTATAAGGAGAAGGAAACCTGCCTAGATTATCACTCTTGTAAATTGCACATTAGATACTAATTATGTAATTGTTTTAAGTAAATTGCTGTAATGTGAAGAAAGAAATTAAAACTATTAATATAATTGCAGCTGGCAGCTTTCATACTGCAACAAGGAACAGTGGACTTAGCAACCATATTAAGACCACTTTCATCAGCTGAAAACATGTCATTACTTCTTGAAGTACTCACAGTGATACCAGAGGAAGTAAGTTATTAATATCTGGCACCTATTTGTAAGGTGAAAATAAGCTCTTGTGGTAGTGGATCCCTCCACTGATGGAACCAAGACTACATTTTCACCTCTTGAATCAATGTGTATATGTGGCCAGTATATATATAACCAGTATATGTGGAAATTAAAAGGATTGTACCATCGGTACATACTTACCATACATACTCGGCATTAACATAGCAAATCAAGTGCCAATATCACTTTTACTGTATTGTCATTATTCAGCCTATAATTTAGCAGTATTTACTAACAGAAAATCACCTACACATTTATGTTCTACTTCATTGTGTACTACATAAGTGATGTTAGTAAAGTAATTCTCATTGTTTTTACAGTATAACAGTATGACAATGGGTTCAGCACTCCGAGCCAAAAACAGAGCCACACTTCAACAAGCTTGCCCAATGGTTTTGGATGACATGCTGCGGTATTTACAAACTGCGTATCAGTGAGTTGCTTTTTGTATGTCTTCTTTTTAAATTATGGTATCCACCGAGAATCATGACGTAGTTCCTATCCTGACGACGACGAAAAACAAACATGAAACTAAAGTACAAATTTATATTTTTAGTTGTTTCTAGTTTAGTTAGGACATTGCAGGCTTGAATCACCTGATTGTCTGATAATAAAGATGATTCCGTGCTTCGGAAGGCACGTTAAGCCGGTGGTCCCGGCTGCCATCTGGTAGTCGTTAAAGGAACCACGTCAGAGGCCGAGAGGCGGTTCCGAAGAACTCTGACACCAGGGTGTGCATGGTCGATTGACCGTGACACCTACTCGAAATGATGATGAGTACAAATGAGTATTTTTTGAGATATTTTAGCTTGGTCAGGCCAGGAAATAACATTATCAACCTGACCACAAAAAAAAATTGTAAAGATTGTGAAGTATGTCATTCAAATGTGCGTATACTGTGCCTGCCAACATAGATACGTTGTTGAAATAAGTAGTTAACTTGTGAACAATGTAAACAAACATAAGTCAAATAATGAGAAAAACAAGGATCGCTATTTTCCATGGTTTTTTTTTACTCAAGATCATAATAATGATAACACATCCTATAGAATACTGTGTCTGGAAATTCATGAAACTTTAGCGAATTTCTCATGGCAGTTTGTTTACATTGTTTACAAGTTCTAAAAACATGTACACAGATATTAAAAACAACTTCTTTTGTTTATTGGCTAAGTGATCCCAAATAGTTAATCAATAGGTACTAATAATTAATCTGTAAGGGTTGGTTATAGAGTAAGTTACTTTGTTTTCAGAGATATGAGAGAGAGAGACTTTATAAGCTTTATATGATACTGAAACTAAATTGTAGATTTTTAGAATTTTTTCTGTATGTATGGATCTGCATAAGTCTTCAATAAATTAACTGGATATTATGAAACATTTAGGCGTACAGGACACAGGATAGGCTACTTAAATTTTTCCTCTGATAATAAGACGTGGCCCCTATACAAATGTAGGCGAACGGAGACGCGGGCACAGCTAGTATGTTTAATAAATGTACCATTGATTCTTACATGTTTATAATTACATGTACATTCTTCAGGGACTTTGGCACGGATGGTCCTCCAGAAGAAGTAGTCCAGGCATGGCTGAGTGCTGCCTATTGTGCCGGCAACTGGTTGACTTTGGGCGGCGAGGACGCGCCCGAGCCTGGCTGTGGAGCCTTACCCGACCTCCTTCCGTTGTGCCGGGCGCTGTTGACAGTTGTTAAAGTTTTATACGTGTTAGTTTTAATTTGTTTCTATTCTTTTTGATGTGGAAATCTTTAGCGGTGGCTAAAGATTTTCACCGACTTTTTGCGTGGCGTGGCGACGCGTCGCCACAGCATGCCTCGCTACGCTATATGATATCTGTATGTACAAAATAATTTCGATGTTTCACATCTGACAGGCTAAATACGGCTCACTTTTTTTTAATTTAATTTATATTTATAGCAAACAATGAAGCATCAATCGATCACTTACCGCTTTTGCGACAGTTTTTTCGGTCGAACCAATCGGTCGAACCTTCGGCTTCGCCAAAACACATGGGTTCTGGCGAAATAGTGTCACAGCAGGTGCACCAATAGTCAAACCAGTCCCGTAGTTGGTCTATACCTTATATGAAACTGTTGACTGTTTGATTTTTTTATGAACATGATTTACCTCTCTATAAATGTTTAATGTAGTGGATACATAATAGTTATTATTCGTCCATATAGTTTAAATCCGCTGAATAGTTTAGAACTTCATACAAGCACAGGTATGGCGCTTCATGCAAGCGGGTAATATTTCATATAATAAATATGAGATTTAACAATCAAGGTCGCCACCGCAGAATGATTCAAGTACTAACGTACAGTCAGCCAACGAGATACCTGACCCCGCCATCTACCTATACCTTAAATTTTCTCTTAAACTAACAGTAATATTAACATGAAAATGTATACTCAGGAAGAAATACGTCAGAATATATATTTTCATGTTAATATTATTTTTAGTTTTAGAGAAAATTCAAGATATAAGTAGGTAGATGGCGGGGTCAGGTATCTCGTTGGCTGACTGTACGTTTAAGAGACGTCGCGTAACGTGCGAATAGTATCATTAGCAATAACCCTATCCTAGTAGCATAGCACGCGCGTCAAAATTTATCGACTATCGCCATCTTGATTTCCGTAATATCAAAGAGCGAGATGTGGATAGTTTATCGCGCGATATAAACGGCGTCGCGGACGCCATGCTACGGGCGCTATTTCTCTTAAGATAATTTTCAAACACCCGAGAACAGGGAGAAGTGTAGAACCATCACAATGCGCGGGACGCCGCACGTTCTGTGCGTTAGTACTTACATAAATTCTGTGATACAGGTGTAACGAAGCAGTAAGCGACAGTGCCTTGGACGCGTGCGAGGCTTGTCTGTCAGGCGTGCGGGCGGCCGCGGCGACGCATCAGGCGGAGCGGCACCCCGCCGCGGCTCTGCAGCTGCTTGCCGATGTGGTGGCGCTCGCCACGCCGATGGTGCAGCGGGACAACGTGCCTAACTCTATCAACGAGGTAAGCCCTCAGTGTGACTTCACCGTGGTCACAGTGGTAACACTCCCTGTACGTGAGAGTTCGGGCACCGGTGACCTTGAGCCGGGGCGGGTAAGCACTAGGGTTGATACCACTCACTACTCACTTCGTTCACACAACCCTTGACCAAGAGAGTTTGATGCCCCCGCGCACATTCAGACACCCACACATTGCCCTAAGCGATTTTACGTGCACACATGCTAAGTGTCGTTTCTTTTCGCGTAGTGTATATATTTGCTATTGTAGGACGGGCCAAAGACAATATAATACTAAAGTATAGATTGCCAGCCTCATACAAAAACATTGGCCCAACTTAAGGCCTGTTGAAAGCAGCAGGCCGGTTGACCGCAGGCTGTGGTGGTTAGTTCCACTAACTGCCACTATGGGCGGCGTTACCGACTTGGAAAACCAAGTAAAACTGATAAATAATTTAAGCCAAAAATATATTTTCCATCTGAAATAAGATACTTCTCGTGACTACTGATTTGATTTTCTCATAATACAGTGGATCTATGGCGCAATCTGTGTGATGAACCTGACATAAATCGTACGCAATAGGCGTCGGGACCACATGCCTGCGGCATCATGTATGGTGTAGACCAGGATTTGTTACGAAGCTTGCGACCACAGACTTAAAAAAATTGCTTGGAATAGACCTAAAAACCTAAAAGCCGTGTGGTATCCGGCAGAGTAGAATAGGACCACTCCAAGTCTTCCCGTGGTTGTCGTAGGAGGCGACTTAGGAAATACAAGCTAAACAAAGCTCATAAACATCTAAGAGACCTCTCCAACCCGTCTGGCCAGCGTGGAGAGTGTAGGCCATGTCCTCTGGCTGCTCTGGCCAAGTATGGCTCTAGTAGTACAGAGAGGGTCGTGCTCCTGTAGTGGAGACTAAAGGGGACCTGATGATGATGATGATGATGAATAGACCTAAAACATTTATTTTTATATAAACTGAGGCTCGGGGAGGTCTATGTCCAGCAGTGGACTATTTCGCCTCAGCCTTTACTTCCGGTTCTCAACACACTAAAGGGAAGTAAAGTATGATAGGGCATGAAAAAAAAAACTAGATTTTGGAATTTTGTTAAAAATAGGCGTTTATACAATATGTATTGACAAATATATTAATGGGATTGTATTTGTAACATGTATACAAAAGACCAAAAAAACCTTGAAATGTATGTTGAAATGACATTTTGGTAATTCTGATATTTTTCAACGCCAACAATCAGATTAGTTCTATCTGCTTACTCATCATCATTTCATTTCGAGTAGGTGTCACGGTCAATCGACCATGCACACCCTGGTGTCAAAGTTCTTCGGAACCGCCTCTCGGCCTCTGACGTGGTTCCTTTAACGACTACCAGATGGCAGCTGGGACCACCGGCTTAACGTGCCTTCCGAAGCACGGAATCATCTTTATTATCAGACAATCAGGTGATTCAAGCCTGCAATGTCCTAACCAAACTGGAAACAACTAAACAAAGTATGCTTCCGGTGGGAATCGAACCCACGACCCCCGGGTCAACAGGCAAACGCCTTAACCACTGGACCACGGAGGCTGTTATCTGCTTACTTATCATTTATTTTGTGCCTGCTGGTTGTAACCACTCTATAGAGAGCAACAACCCGACCCGAGTGGCTGACACCGACATTGTCTAAACCGTCTGTAACAGACAGACTAAAGCCATTGGTGATGATGATAGAGAGCAAATTGAATATATACCCACACACAAACAATTTTAGTCCTGCCCGACCCCGCTACTGTCTTTTCTCAATAGCATTTACCTTTATTATTTTTTTCATGTCTACTAATTATAACGTTTTGTTTGCTTAATGTGGTACATAGAGATAATATAATCCTGACGGATAGAGATTCAAACGGATGCTGTCAAACGAGACCGATTTTGAAATGCAGTTGTGGGTGTGATTTTGCATATGTATTCAGTAGTGTTTGGCTAAAATGTACCTGGTGTATGTCAATGTATCGATAGTCAAATCATTATACCTTCCAATTGAGAAAAGAAACAAAATTATACAGTTTTACAGGGATATATACATTTTCCGAAGAGAAACTTCACAAAGAGTAAAAGGCAATGAACTTCTATAAATAATTTATTTACATTGAAACACAGCAAATAAAACATAGATACCTTTTTCATTTCTTTATTGACACATAAATAATAGTTTAAATATTTTTCATACAAAAAACTGACTTCAATCAAACTACAGAACTTATTTTGATAAAATTTAAATGGAAAAAACTTGAAAGCATACCGTTTTATATAAAAAAAGATTTATGCGGTTATGAGGACACAAACAGTCATGCGATTAAAAAAGGCATACGGCCGAATTCGTAGTCGTATGTATTCGTAGTATTCGTCCTTTTTTGAAGTCGGGTAACAAATCAGCCCATTTTTGAATGGTCAGCTAATAATATATACTAATAATAGATAAAAAGATAATAATTTAACCAGACAATCAATAGATTTAGCAATGTATTTTAACTAGTATTGCTTCTATAGAGAAAATTTGTCATGTGCACAGACTAAATGACCCCACCGAGGATATATAATACGTACATATTCACTATGCATATCAAAATATTTTACGAAAATAAACCATAAGTATACAAACATATTTCACACCTGATATACAGGCTCAGGCTACTCTAAACATTTTGTTTAGTTAGTCGTACCTGAATAAACTCTATGATGTTTATTAAAGATTCGCTGTATGATTTTTTTATGTCCATGTGAATAGTTTCACCCGCGTGTCTGCAAGAATAAGAAACATGCATAACAAATAGATTCTAAAAAAATACGGCGACGTAAGCATCTAGCTGAAAATACTTTTGAGCACACTTTTGTTAGATATCGTTACGTGAAGTGGACGGACGGCCTATGGAATAGAAAGGTTCTCGAATGGCAACCATGTACCAGCAAGCGCAGCGTTGGACACCCACAGACCAGGTGGTCTGACGACCTGAGTTGACCTTTCCAATTATAGTACTGGAAATCCTTGGAGAAGGCCTATGTCCAGCAAAGGACTTTTTGTGGCTGAGGTGATGATGATGATGATGACGTTAATTTTGGAATAACTTCAATGGGCAAGTTAAAAATTAAAAGAAACAATACAACCATGACACTTGTTATTCATAGCAATTTACAACAATGCAATATTTAACAAATTGGTCATCATACTCAAAGTATGCTAATGATGCTCTACTAGCTCTGCTCTTATTAAAAACTGTAATGCAATAAATAAAACACAAACAATAATGTTAGTTTGGGCTATGGCTATGGAGCGTACCATAAAATGTATAGATACATCCGTACTATTACATTTTTATTCCCTCGCGAGGTAGACAGGTCTAACCCAAAAGCCACGTTCAGCACGGAATCAAAATATTGATGGGTTGCTAGCTGCATCTCCTACTAATATAATTTATCAGATTTTTGCCCATTTCCTAGATCGGCTTTTACAAGATTTTTTTGGAAGAGAAGCAGTCGGTTTATTCTTTTTTGTCTGAACAGTATGGAAGAGTGAAATAGCATACCATACATATAAGTACGTGAAAGCTACAATAAACCTGCTCCGGACGCAGTCGGGTAAAATATCAAGTAACAATATTTCAGTGAGTGCAATCGAAACTATTGTCGATGTCGATAAAATATGACCAGTTCGTCCGATTAGCTTATAGCGATGACACTATGTCATTTTTGCTCTTGTTAAATCTCTCTGTAACAGTGGTTTAAATTCGTCAACTAAGTGTAAGACTTATAAAGTCCCCTAGCTAACATAAAGTCGCATCTAATAGTGCTTATACGGTACAAATTGACCTCAAGACAGTGAAGTTATCAGTGATTTATTTCTAAAATTATTGTGACCAACCGGCCACCATCTTCCTTTACGCTCCGATTCGGCGTACAACGCGTGAGTCACCAGCAGCCGGGCGACGCGGCGCGAGCCGAACACCTGCGACTACGCCCGAGTGCCGAACTGCCGACCCGACCGTCAGCTGTTGTGCATACCTACGATCGCCGCGCCGCTACCTACGCCCCGTGCCGACGCGCGCTAATACATACTGACTTACAACTTATTTATTTTATACGTTGGTCGACATACGGAATGGATTGCGCTGCTTGCAATAGCACTATCGGAGCCGATGATGAATATGTGGTATGCACTGTAGACAACTGCGGAAAATCCTACCATGTTCTATGTACGGGTAAGGTAAAACCTACATTAGATACGCAAGATGCTTGGGTCTGTCCGGAGTGCTGCTGCGCTTCTAAAAAAGGTGGCGATAACAGCATGACTCCGGTAGGAGCGTCGAAAAAGGCTCGTGACTCTAATGTCACTCACCGGAAGAAAGTAACGGTGATAACAAACAATGACTTATCACCCACTGAAAATAAACAACAATTAGTGAGCGAGATGCATATGTTACGTTGCGAAATAACCTCTTTAAAAAGCCTATTAGTCAATTCTGTTACGACCATTGCTACCTATGACGCCAAGCTTCAAAGCTATGAGTCGAAACTGAGTAAGCACGGAGCAGCACTGCGACAATATGAAGAACAGTTGGCTAACTACGTCGTGGAAGTAAAATCCCTGCAAGATCAACTCGGAAAATACGCATCCATGAAAGAAGTACCGGTAGAGACATCACTGGGAATTAACTTAAACTCTTCGAATGCTCATTTCGACAATAGATCAATCCCATTAGTAACTGACTCTCAGCCACAGGCCAAAAATAAAGAAACAAAGACGCAGGCACTGACCCCCCCTCAGTGTCAGCTGTTGGACGCACCTCCCGGATTAAACACTAGTTCTAATAAAGCAGGCAAAGTTGTTGCGCAATATGAATTAACACCAAAGACAACGGAGCCGAAATCTGGATCTCCAATACGTAAACTTCTGGTTTCTGGACAGTCAACGGGAGGCCAGGCCCAGAGCCAAGTCCCTTCAAAAGTTCTGGGTCCTGAGCAAGAATGGACCGAGGTGAAACGGAAAACCCGACGTCTTACATATATGCGTGGTGCTGCAGATCCCACAATCACAACTTTAAAAGCGGTCGAAACGCGTAAGTTTATACACCTCTGGAACATGGCTTCAGGGGTTGATGAGGTACGGAGTTATGTACAGTCACTGTGCCCTAACAGCTCCTGCACAGTTGAAGAGTTAACAGCTAGAGGTGACTATAAATCATATAAAATAGGTGTCTCAGCTATGCACTATGATTCCCTCTATTCAACGTCCGTTTGGCCTGTCAACGCTAAAATCAAGCCCTGGGTGAATTACAAAAGACCTGCAAAACAGGCAGGTAATGAAAGGCCACGCCCTTCGTCCTTGAGTCAATCGCCCTTTCATGCAAAGCCCTAGAACAGGGCAAAAACAACGCAATAGTATAATACCGGTACGATTGAATATATTCTACCAAAATGTCAGAGGCTTGAAGACAAAGTTGCCCAAATGGAACTCAAGCCTTTTAGTATCAGAACACGTGATCGTAACTGCTACGGAGACTTTCCTCGATAGCTCGGTGGAGGACGCCGAAGTGATTCCAGACGGCTGGACGCTGCTGCGACGGGATCGCGACACAGCCTGCGGCGGAGTGCTACTGGCCGCGAGACCCGGGGTGACTGTGCGACGTCGGCAGGATCTTGAATCGGAACTCGGGGAGGACCTATGGGCCTCTGTCATTTACTGTGACATTACACTCATTGTGTGCGTAATCTATATTAAGCCAACGGCTACAGATGCTGTCTATATGAACATTTTTTGCAATATCGAGTCGTTTATGTCACGTAAATTAACCCATAGTTTTATTGTCTTAGGGGATTTTAATATGAAAAGTGCATCAGATAATATTATTAATTATTATTCATATTTTTTGACATACTGTAATTTAATGGAGCATAATGAAATATTTAATGACTATGGAAGCAAACTTGACGTAGTGTTGGTATACGAGTGCATCGAGTCACGGTTGAAGCAAGTATGCGTAAGCGAGGCCAGTGCCGGTTTCGTCCCCCCCGACCTGCTGTACCACCCTCCACTCGAGATCATCGTGAGTATGAAAACTAAACGTTCTTATAACAAGGATATGGACAAACAACAGCCTAGTAATATTGATCAAAGTCATGATTGGAACTTTAACAAATTTGATTGTGAGCAATTTCAATTATTGCTCAACGAGACCGCTTGGGAGCCAGTCCTAAAGGCCCGCGACGTAGAGATAGCAACCACAGCTTTCTACGATATTATATATAAGTTATTTGATGCGGCAGTACTAATATAATTTATCAGATTTTTGCCCATTTCCTAGATCGGCTTTTACAAGATTTTTTTGGAAGAGAAGCAGTCGGTTTATTCTTTTTTGTCTGAACAGTATGGAAGAGTGAAATAGCATACCATACATATAAGTACGTGAAAGCTACAATAAACCTGCTCCGGACGCAGTCGGGTAAAATATCAAGTAACAATATTTCAGTGAGTGCAATCGAAACTATTGTCGATGTCGATAAAATATGACCAGTTCGTCCGATTAGCTTATAGCGATGACACTATGTCATTTTTGCTCTTGTTAAATCTCTCTGTAACAGTGGTTTAAATTCGTCAACTAAGTGTAAGACTTATAAAGTCCCCTAGCTAACATAAAGTCGCATCTAATAGTGCTTATACGGTACAAATTGACCTCAAGACAGTGAAGTTATCAGTGATTTATTTCTAAAATTATTGTGACCAACCGGCCACCATCTTCCTTTACGCTCCGATTCGGCGTACAACGCGTGAGTCACCAGCAGCCGGGCGACGCGGCGCGAGCCGAACACCTGCGACTACGCCCGAGTGCCGAACTGCCGACCCGACCGTCAGCTGTTGTGCATACCTACGATCGCCGCGCCGCTACCTACGCCCCGTGCCGACGCGCGCTAATACATACTGACTTACAACTTATTTATTTTATACGTTGGTCGACATACGGAATGGATTGCGCTGCTTGCAATAGCACTATCGGAGCCGATGATGAATATGTGGTATGCACTGTAGACAACTGCGGAAAATCCTACCATGTTCTATGTACGGGTAAGGTAAAACCTACATTAGATACGCAAGATGCTTGGGTCTGTCCGGAGTGCTGCTGCGCTTCTAAAAAAGGTGGCGATAACAGCATGACTCCGGTAGGAGCGTCGAAAAAGGCTCGTGACTCTAATGTCACTCACCGGAAGAAAGTAACGGTGATAACAAACAATGACTTATCACCCACTGAAAATAAACAACAATTAGTGAGCGAGATGCATATGTTACGTTGCGAAATAACCTCTTTAAAAAGCCTATTAGTCAATTCTGTTACGACCATTGCTACCTATGACGCCAAGCTTCAAAGCTATGAGTCGAAACTGAGTAAGCACGGAGCAGCACTGCGACAATATGAAGAACAGTTGGCTAACTACGTCGTGGAAGTAAAATCCCTGCAAGATCAACTCGGAAAATACGCATCCATGAAAGAAGTACCGGTAGAGACATCACTGGGAATTAACTTAAACTCTTCGAATGCTCATTTCGACAATAGATCAATCCCATTAGTAACTGACTCTCAGCCACAGGCCAAAAATAAAGAAACAAAGACGCAGGCACTGACCCCCCCTCAGTGTCAGCTGTTGGACGCACCTCCCGGATTAAACACTAGTTCTAATAAAGCAGGCAAAGTTGTTGCGCAATATGAATTAACACCAAAGACAACGGAGCCGAAATCTGGATCTCCAATACGTAAACTTCTGGTTTCTGGACAGTCAACGGGAGGCCAGGCCCAGAGCCAAGTCCCTTCAAAAGTTCTGGGTCCTGAGCAAGAATGGACCGAGGTGAAACGGAAAACCCGACGTCTTACATATATGCGTGGTGCTGCAGATCCCACAATCACAACTTTAAAAGCGGTCGAAACGCGTAAGTTTATACACCTCTGGAACATGGCTTCAGGGGTTGATGAGGTACGGAGTTATGTACAGTCACTGTGCCCTAACAGCTCCTGCACAGTTGAAGAGTTAACAGCTAGAGGTGACTATAAATCATATAAAATAGGTGTCTCAGCTATGCACTATGATTCCCTCTATTCAACGTCCGTTTGGCCTGTCAACGCTAAAATCAAGCCCTGGGTGAATTACAAAAGACCTGCAAAACAGGCAGGTAATGAAAGGCCACGCCCTTCGTCCTTGAGTCAATCGCCCTTTCATGCAAAGCCCTAGAACAGGGCAAAAACAACGCAATAGTATAATACCGGTACGATTGAATATATTCTACCAAAATGTCAGAGGCTTGAAGACAAAGTTGCCCAAATGGAACTCAAGCCTTTTAGTATCAGAACACGTGATCGTAACTGCTACGGAGACTTTCCTCGATAGCTCGGTGGAGGACGCCGAAGTGATTCCAGACGGCTGGACGCTGCTGCGACGGGATCGCGACACAGCCTGCGGCGGAGTGCTACTGGCCGCGAGACCCGGGGTGACTGTGCGACGTCGGCAGGATCTTGAATCGGAACTCGGGGAGGACCTATGGGCCTCTGTCATTTACTGTGACATTACACTCATTGTGTGCGTAATCTATATTAAGCCAACGGCTACAGATGCTGTCTATATGAACATTTTTTGCAATATCGAGTCGTTTATGTCACGTAAATTAACCCATAGTTTTATTGTCTTAGGGGATTTTAATATGAAAAGTGCATCAGATAATATTATTAATTATTATTCATATTTTTTGACATACTGTAATTTAATGGAGCATAATGAAATATTTAATGACTATGGAAGCAAACTTGACGTAGTGTTGGTATACGAGTGCATCGAGTCACGGTTGAAGCAAGTATGCGTAAGCGAGGCCAGTGCCGGTTTCGTCCCCCCCGACCTGCTGTACCACCCTCCACTCGAGATCATCGTGAGTATGAAAACTAAACGTTCTTATAACAAGGATATGGACAAACAACAGCCTAGTAATATTGATCAAAGTCATGATTGGAACTTTAACAAATTTGATTGTGAGCAATTTCAATTATTGCTCAACGAGACCGCTTGGGAGCCAGTCCTAAAGGCCCGCGACGTAGAGATAGCAACCACAGCTTTCTACGATATTATATATAAGTTATTTGATGCGGCAGTACTAATATAATTTATCAGATTTTTGCCCATTTCCTAGATCGGCTTTTACAAGATTTTTTTGGAAGAGAAGCAGTCGGTTTATTCTTTTTTGTCTGAACAGTATGGAAGAGTGAAATAGCATACCATACATATAAGTACGTGAAAGCTACAATAAACCTGCTCCGGACGCAGTCGGGTAAAATATCAAGTAACAATATTTCAGTGAGTGCAATCGAAACTATTGTCGATGTCGATAAAATATGACCAGTTCGTCCGATTAGCTTATAGCGATGACACTATGTCATTTTTGCTCTTGTTAAATCTCTCTGTAACAGTGGTTTAAATTCGTCAACTAAGTGTAAGACTTATAAAGTCCCCTAGCTAACATAAAGTCGCATCTAATAGTGCTTATACGGTACAAATTGACCTCAAGACAGTGAAGTTATCAGTGATTTATTTCTAAAATTATTGTGACCAACCGGCCACCATCTTCCTTTACGCTCCGATTCGGCGTACAACGCGTGAGTCACCAGCAGCCGGGCGACGCGGCGCGAGCCGAACACCTGCGACTACGCCCGAGTGCCGAACTGCCGACCCGACCGTCAGCTGTTGTGCATACCTACGATCGCCGCGCCGCTACCTACGCCCCGTGCCGACGCGCGCTAATACATACTGACTTACAACTTATTTATTTTATACGTTGGTCGACATACGGAATGGATTGCGCTGCTTGCAATAGCACTATCGGAGCCGATGATGAATATGTGGTATGCACTGTAGACAACTGCGGAAAATCCTACCATGTTCTATGTACGGGTAAGGTAAAACCTACATTAGATACGCAAGATGCTTGGGTCTGTCCGGAGTGCTGCTGCGCTTCTAAAAAAGGTGGCGATAACAGCATGACTCCGGTAGGAGCGTCGAAAAAGGCTCGTGACTCTAATGTCACTCACCGGAAGAAAGTAACGGTGATAACAAACAATGACTTATCACCCACTGAAAATAAACAACAATTAGTGAGCGAGATGCATATGTTACGTTGCGAAATAACCTCTTTAAAAAGCCTATTAGTCAATTCTGTTACGACCATTGCTACCTATGACGCCAAGCTTCAAAGCTATGAGTCGAAACTGAGTAAGCACGGAGCAGCACTGCGACAATATGAAGAACAGTTGGCTAACTACGTCGTGGAAGTAAAATCCCTGCAAGATCAACTCGGAAAATACGCATCCATGAAAGAAGTACCGGTAGAGACATCACTGGGAATTAACTTAAACTCTTCGAATGCTCATTTCGACAATAGATCAATCCCATTAGTAACTGACTCTCAGCCACAGGCCAAAAATAAAGAAACAAAGACGCAGGCACTGACCCCCCCTCAGTGTCAGCTGTTGGACGCACCTCCCGGATTAAACACTAGTTCTAATAAAGCAGGCAAAGTTGTTGCGCAATATGAATTAACACCAAAGACAACGGAGCCGAAATCTGGATCTCCAATACGTAAACTTCTGGTTTCTGGACAGTCAACGGGAGGCCAGGCCCAGAGCCAAGTCCCTTCAAAAGTTCTGGGTCCTGAGCAAGAATGGACCGAGGTGAAACGGAAAACCCGACGTCTTACATATATGCGTGGTGCTGCAGATCCCACAATCACAACTTTAAAAGCGGTCGAAACGCGTAAGTTTATACACCTCTGGAACATGGCTTCAGGGGTTGATGAGGTACGGAGTTATGTACAGTCACTGTGCCCTAACAGCTCCTGCACAGTTGAAGAGTTAACAGCTAGAGGTGACTATAAATCATATAAAATAGGTGTCTCAGCTATGCACTATGATTCCCTCTATTCAACGTCCGTTTGGCCTGTCAACGCTAAAATCAAGCCCTGGGTGAATTACAAAAGACCTGCAAAACAGGCAGGTAATGAAAGGCCACGCCCTTCGTCCTTGAGTCAATCGCCCTTTCATGCAAAGCCCTAGAACAGGGCAAAAACAACGCAATAGTATAATACCGGTACGATTGAATATATTCTACCAAAATGTCAGAGGCTTGAAGACAAAGTTGCCCAAATGGAACTCAAGCCTTTTAGTATCAGAACACGTGATCGTAACTGCTACGGAGACTTTCCTCGATAGCTCGGTGGAGGACGCCGAAGTGATTCCAGACGGCTGGACGCTGCTGCGACGGGATCGCGACACAGCCTGCGGCGGAGTGCTACTGGCCGCGAGACCCGGGGTGACTGTGCGACGTCGGCAGGATCTTGAATCGGAACTCGGGGAGGACCTATGGGCCTCTGTCATTTACTGTGACATTACACTCATTGTGTGCGTAATCTATATTAAGCCAACGGCTACAGATGCTGTCTATATGAACATTTTTTGCAATATCGAGTCGTTTATGTCACGTAAATTAACCCATAGTTTTATTGTCTTAGGGGATTTTAATATGAAAAGTGCATCAGATAATATTATTAATTATTATTCATATTTTTTGACATACTGTAATTTAATGGAGCATAATGAAATATTTAATGACTATGGAAGCAAACTTGACGTAGTGTTGGTATACGAGTGCATCGAGTCACGGTTGAAGCAAGTATGCGTAAGCGAGGCCAGTGCCGGTTTCGTCCCCCCCGACCTGCTGTACCACCCTCCACTCGAGATCATCGTGAGTATGAAAACTAAACGTTCTTATAACAAGGATATGGACAAACAACAGCCTAGTAATATTGATCAAAGTCATGATTGGAACTTTAACAAATTTGATTGTGAGCAATTTCAATTATTGCTCAACGAGACCGCTTGGGAGCCAGTCCTAAAGGCCCGCGACGTAGAGATAGCAACCACAGCTTTCTACGATATTATATATAAGTTATTTGATGCGGCAGTGCCTAAAAAGAAAAGACGTTTTAGTACATGCGACACATATCCAGTATGGTTTGATGCTGACATTATAAAGGATATTAAAAAGAAAACTCGACTTCACAAAGCTTGGTTAAAATCAAAAAGTGTCCAATCTTATAATACATTTTCTCAGTTTCGCGCAATTTTAAAGACAAAAATATCCCAAAAATACAAAACATATTTATCGAATTTAGAAAATAATCTTAGACAACAACCCCAACATTTTTGGGATCATGTACACAGGCTTAAGTCCAAAGGTGGTTTCGAATCGCGTGTCTCTTACAAGGGGAATTGCTATGAGGGCGTAGAAGCAGCCAGTGCATTTGCGGTGTTCTTTTCTAGCGTTTTTCTGAACGAATTACCCCAGCTTAAAGCCAATGCATGTAAGGAACATCACGCCCAAGGCGGTTACGTCAATATACACAACTTGACACCACTTGATGTTGAGCGTGGTATTGACAAACTACGAAAGAGTAATTCCCCAGGTCCAGATAGTATACCTAGTTTTATTCTAAAAAATAGCAAAAAGCAGTTAGCTGTTCCGCTCCACCATATTTTCAATTTATCATTAGAAGAAGGTACCTATCCCTCTCAATGGAAGATATCAAGAGTAACCCCCATTCCAAAGAGTAAAAACAAGAGCCTGGTAGAGGAACACCGCTCAGTGGCAATTCTATGCCCCCCTGCTAAGGTATTTGAGTATATTCTCCACTACGAGATATACAGGCAGGTAAATCAATTGTTAGGCGATGAGCAACACGGTTTTAGACCAGGGCGCTCTGTAGATACCAATTTATTATGTTTGACAGACTATGTCTCTAACGCTATGGAGAGGGGGCTCCAGGTGGATGTCATATATTTTGACTATGAGAAAGCTTTTGACCAAATTCATAATGACATTCTTCTTAATAAGCTCTCTATCATTGGTTTTACTACCAAATTATTATATTTTTTCGCTGACTATATGAGGGATCGATCTCAGTATGTTAAGCATGGTACGTACGTCTCTGAGCCATATCATACACGGTCGGGGGTAAGTCAGGGTTCAGTCTTGGGTCCACTCCTGTTCCTAATAATGATACATGACCTGCCTCAAGTTTTGACAATGGCTAAATGTCTGCTATATGCTGATGACCTTAAATTATTTCTGGAAATCGGATCGCCAGATAATTGTATCAAATTACAAAATGATATTAATTTAATCCATGAATGGACTATAAAAAATAAAATGAATTTCAATATAAATAAATGCTTTGTAATGACCTATGACCGCAAAAGAAACCCCATTACCTATGCTTATCATTTGGACAACACAGAAATAAAAAGAGTGTACAATATTAAAGATCTGGGAGTAGTATTTGATCGTGGTTTAACTTTCCACGATCACATCCAAACACTTACAAAAGACGCCTATCGTCGTCTGGGTTTTGTACTGCGAAATGCCAAAGAGTTTCAAAGCCCAGAAGTCATCAAAACATTGTACCATGCCCTTGTAAGAAGCAAATTAGAATCCAGTTCGTGTATATGGAACCCACATCAAGTAACTTATACAAGGATGCTTGAAAAAGTCCAAAAAGTATTTTTGAGGTCTCTATATAAAAAATTATACGGGTTCTACCCATATTTGTATCCGACAAAGTTTCTGCTTGGTCACTTAGGCTATAACTCACTGGAAGTGCGAAGAATGGTACAACAGCTCACCACCTGCCTTAAGGTGCTAAGAGGCTCGGTCGACTGCCTACTTTTACACAACCTGATATGTGTTTTGTTCGTACCTAACACACTTGAGACCCCTGTGGATAGGCGCGGCCGCAGAAGACCCCATGATATATTTAACGTTGACAGTGGGCACTCCGTGTCACGCGCAATGTCACCATTAGTGCGACCGCTAAACCACCTCAATGCACTACGTAGCGCCAACACTGATTTTGATTTCTGTTTTGACAACTGGTCAACCATCGTAAAGGCTTTAGTGGCCTATTGTGAAATGTTGAGTGACCAATGGTTTAATACTAATGAAATTGACAATGAATGATTTTAATGTATGTAATATCCTTAGATCATATAAATCGGATGGACAGCTTTTTAACTATAGAACTATCTTATTTATTTTCTTTATTTGTATGTTAAATTTAATTTCTATTTTGTTTTTTATTGTAATAATGTTAAAATTGTCGTTTAAATACTCTTTTTGAATATCGAATTTTCTTATTTTATTTTCTTTGTATGTTATTATTATGTGTATGTTAAATTCAATTTCTAATTTTTTTAATTATGTTTAAATTCCATGTGTGACAAATGTAATTGGTTAAAATCCGTTTTTATCACAATAAATAAATAAATAAATAAAAAAATAAATAAATGAATAACTTCAAGCACTAGTGTAAACGTGTGCGAACTTTCTTTACATAATATTTTCGCTAATTCTCGTTTATGATTAAATGTTTTCATTTTCCTATCAATTATGAAGCATACTTAACAATACTATCCTAGTAGAAATCAAAACTGTTCGAGTTTTTTACCGAAATTATACCGGTGACAAAAATGTATACTTACTGATGAAATGTATATTTGCTAGGATTATTCCTACGGGTTGTAGTGCACTCGACAACCGCACAAGACACCATGTTGGTATTTACCTAATTTTATTGTGGAAGTTAAAAGATTATTTATATTTTAGGTAAAATAATTTCCTTTTCAAATTCAGCGGGCCTTGTTGTGCCCAGGTAATGTCAAATGTCATTAAAAATGGGCCTGCTGTCAGCAGTTTTATCTCTCTTACTAAAGCACAGTGAAGCCGTATAATGACGTACTACTCATTTTCATTTTGAAAGTCTAAGGTATGTCTATGATGTGGTATATTCATAGGAGCTGCTATCAGCAGTAGTGACGTGCTGCGTGGCGTTAGGGGAGTGCCACACTCAAACCATAGTGCAAGCAGCGGAAAGTGCGGAAGGTAAGTGTACTTATGCGTTTTATGCATCATCCTTACTAGTATTATTAGCGCAAAAGTGAGTTTGTATGTTTGTTACCCCTTCACGCCGTAACTACTGAACCGGTCATCATGACATTGTGCATACAAGTTTCCTGGAGTACAGAGAAGGACATAGGCCTTTTATCCCGGAAAAAAGTACTGTTCCCGAGGAAACGACGTTGACGCGAGCAAGCTGCGGGCGAAAGCTAGTCTATAGTAAATATTTTTGTTTTAGTATGGAAGATATCAATTACCTTATTTTTTTTTTATTATATTTAACTAAACCATGCTACTATTATTTTCAAATATATTGTTGATCCATTATCGTACTAACATTGAGTATAGTAAACCATTTCAAATAAGGAAAAGTAGACCAAGCTTCATGCTCCACATAGCAAGGATTGGTTTTCACTAGGAAATTACCCAGTGGTACTCTTATCAAAATATTGGAAAATTAAAAAAAACCGGCCAAATGCGATTCCGACTCACGCGAAGGGTTCAGTACCATTATCTATAAAAACGGCATAAAATCATGTCTGTTGTGTCGCCCCCTTAAAAAATAATTTTTTTCATTTTATTATTTATCTTTAAAGTGAATACTAAATCTCATACCTTAACATAACAGGTCGCATGGAAGAGATTTTATGCGTAGGTAATATACATATGGAATCTCCATACGAGAAACGTGGTTTTATGACATTTTTCGTTAATTATTTTATCTGTAAGTACAGAACCCTTAGTGTGTGAGAATTCGACTCGCACTTCATAAGAATAAATCTTTGCCTGATTCATGTAAATAAATAAATGTAGATAATATTATCAAAGGCGTCTTCCAAAATAATTTTGCTGAAGGTGGGGAGGCGAGCGAAACCCTGCGGCAAGGTGCCGAAGCCGCGCGGCAGTTGGTGGAGATTCTGCTGGCGGTGCAGGCCGCGCCGGGCCACTATCCGCTGCACGAGACGCGTTCCAACCTCGTCTTCGGCTTCTGGTACACGCTTCAGGTATGTTTGCTTTGTTTGTGAAATATTCTTCTAATTTTTAAATGTTTTTCATATAGAAACGGTTGGGGGCCGGAAGTGTTGTTAGACTACAGACCCCGTAAGTAAGCGCAAGTTATAAGCAAATAATCCAATAAATAATGGTCTGAACCCTGTATCTCAGTCTGTAGTCAATTCTGAGTCAAGTAGAGTAATTTTCATAGACCAATACCTGCTACCGGCGAAGGAAATCTACGTGTAGAAATTTATTGGATTATTCACTGAATAAAAAATCTATAAAAATGTTTATCCATATCCTAAGTCAGAAGAAATAAAGACACATGAACAGAATGCCTTTCACTTAATACAGTAGTATATATAGTAGTACATATTAATACAGTAGTAGTAGCCGACGAAGTTGCGGAAAAAAACTGATACTGAAAATTCAGTACGGCTTACATTTGCAGGACCAAGTACTACATCTTGCTAGCAGCGAGCAAAATCCACATCCGATGTGGCGGCAGGTGTTTTCGCGCCTGCTCACGACGCTCGTCAGCAAGTCCGAGACGCCCAGTGACCCGTCCACGTCGTGGGACGACAAGGAGCTGCTGCGCTGCTACCGGCAGGACATCGCTGACACCGTGGTCAGTATTGAACACAGTGACTACAGTCATTACGCTCGTCAGCAAGTCCGAGACGTTCAGCGACCCTTCTCAATTTGTAAACCTATGGGCAGGATACAGAGTGCCATATTTTTAACTGTTATATCTTGAGAAAATAAAAAAAGGCAGAATTTTTTTATCGCTGGCGCTGCCACCGGCAGGATATCGCCGAAACACTGGTTATTGTATTGGTAACAGTCATATATGTTGTGGTATAGTTATGAGATATGTCTTCAGGGTTCTTATTCGAAGAATTCAAACTTAGCTTTTATTTTTCGTCTATTCGCTCATAGTACGGGTCCTTAACTCGAAATACGGTCTCATCCTGATGAAAGCATGAAACTTGGCATGAATGTAGCTGTCATATATGTGCTTCAATCTCGAAATGGAAACACGTGAAGAAATTATTTTTTCCCACCTTTCCCCCCCCTTTTATCTCCCTCATTCTGGTTTTTCGAATTTTCTACAAAAACGATACGACTGAGGAGTTTACTCTTCAGGGACCAAATCATCGTCGATAAATTGCCTACAAAACGATACTACATTTTATAGTGGTAAGATTAATATATTTCTATATACAGCCATCAACGTATAAATAATTTTTAAAAACAGCCACACTTTTTTCATTCTTGCTTCAATTATAGGAAAACGACAAGAGTGGTGATAAAATAGGCTAAAGAAGTTAAATACCTTACACATGTAGCTACAAAATGACATCTATTTCATAGTCGTAGTGGCATTACTTCCAGAGTTACAGCTCACCGCGTCTACTCAAGTACTCTGTTTTTTTACTATTTTACAATACCATCTTCCATTAACTTTGTTTTGCGTCGATTTCGAGTTTCCAATCCTATTCTACTAATATTATAATCACAAAAGTTTGTGAGGATGTATGTAAGTATGTTTGTTCTCTTTCACGCTAAAACTACTGAATGGATTTCAATGAAACTTTAAAAATATATCTTACTAGTTTTCGCCCGCGGCTCCGCCCGCGTCAATGTCGATCCCTCGAGAATAGTACTTTTTTCCAGGATAAAAGGTAGCCTATGTCCTTCTCCGCACTCCAGAGAACTTGTATGCAAAATTTTATGATGATCGGTTCAGTAGTTACGGCGTGAAAGCGTAACAAACAAACAAACAAATAAACAAACTCACTTTCGCATTTATAATATTAGTAAGGATAAGGATACATCAGAATAACACATAGGCTATGTATGTACCACGGGTGAAGCCGGGGCTAACTGCTAGTTAGAAATAAAATAGTTCATGTGTTAATCCGGGCCATAGTCTATCTATATGTAAAAATTAATTTAAATCCGTAGAGCCATTTTCCAGTGATTGACAAACAAACCAAATTACAAAATATAATACTGATTTGGGTTTATCTGTACATGCAACGTCACAACGATCACATTATTAAAGTTGTAAAGCACCTGGTTTAATACACTAAACCAGATGCTTTGATGATGTGATCGGGCTTCCATTGGTGTAAGGGTTTCAAGCAATTTATTAAAATACAGTAAATTCCAGTGAAAATTATATATATTTATTTAAATGCATATCACATGAATCTCCCCCACACTTACAGAGACCAGTACAGGCAAGACCTGACTTCTTACAAAGGCATCGTCCTTTAATGCAGCTGCGACATGTACACTTTGTCAATTCCTTTACAGATGCTGACGTTTCTTTGGTCGTACTCCAAAATGGAATCCAAATACCATCTCTTTTTATCCATTCCCAGTTCTCAAAGTTGGGATATTCAGGGTTTGGTATCAAACTCTGACGCCAGATCAATCCTGCTTGCAAATAAGCTCGTTTTGTATGCTGTTCAAGAGCACTGAGTGTTGGTGGCAGCCTATCCATGGCCCGTCCCTTGATGAATAATGCTTTTCTAGCTTGGTTAATGTCTTCTACTACTACTATGACTAGCTCCGTGGCGCAGCGGTCAACACGCCAGCCTGCGACACGGAGTGACCGGGTTCGATCCCCGGCCAGGATAAGATGGAAAATGATCTTTTTCAGATTGTCCTGGGTCTTGGATGTGTATCTATATATGTATTTGTTATAAAATATAGTATCGTTGAGTTAGTATCCCATAACACAAGTCTCGAACTTACTTTGGGGCTAGCTCAATCTGTGTGAATTGTCCGTATATATTTATTATATTTATTCTACGTCGCTAGTTTTGTCTTAAGTCAGGATGACATATCTTGCCAAAGCATCCAATTGATGGGTTTCAATTTCATTTTGAGGTCGTGACAAGGTTTCAAATACTCTGGTAACTTCAGGGAAGGAATTCCACGTTTTCCAAAAGGACTTCTTTCCCTTTCCACAAAATCCAGATACAGTATCGCACCCTGTAAATGCGTGAAAAAATAAAATGCCGCTGCATTTTTCTGGGCCGAGTTTAATCACGAGTTGGTGAATAGCAATTGTACGTAAAGTTTTCCCCGTTCCAAATGATATCTAACATTTGTTCAAACCCATTTGTTTAAGCCCGCTGTATAAGGAAATAGCTACAACAACCACATCTGTATCAACCTTTCTAATCAATATTTCTGTGTGACCATGCTGCACGGCGTGCGAAACATGGAGGAAGAGTCTGGTATCAGCTTCTTCTTGTTTTGACTTAAGGGAGGATATATCTACGGTGGCATTGTTACACAAAACTTGTTCCCCTTTGGTTGCAAGAATCGTTTTCGCATGTTGGACCGTGATATGACTTCCGATTAAAATTTATCGAAACCGAAATCTGAACCGAATGTGCAAAAACAACCGAAAGTTCCGACGTATCGGAATCGGAACCGAAGCTCCGTAGCATCCCTGCAGGCAGGCAAGGGCTATACCTATACCCCACTCCACCGCCCCGTGCCCCTACTGCCGCCATAGCTCTGCTGATATGATACCTCACATGTCACGCGGTTGCGCGCAGCTATTTTAGGTATTTAGTTCACGTATAGTATCTTTAGTAAAGTTTTTTAATAAGACTTTAAAGTAACACTAGCAGCCCCGGTCCGTTAAAACAACCCTTGTACTTCAACAAACATTTAAAAAAAAGAATTGGTAAAATTGGTCCAGGCGTTGTTGAGTTATGCGCTTACCAAAACATTTTGCGATTCATTTTTATATATATTTTGAAAACTATAAGTTTTATCAACATACGTCCTAAGACAATATTGTAGAGAATTTAATAAGGAACAAATTTATCTTTGACAGTTTTCGGATAGTTGAACCCGTTTTCATAAAAAATTAAAAAAAACACGATTTGGCGCATAAAAGGGGGGGGGGGGGAGGGGGGAAAAATAATTTCTTGACGTGTTTCCATATCGAGATTGAAGCACATATATGACAGCTACATTCATGCCAAGTTTTATGCTTTCATCAGGATGGGACCATAAAAATGATTTTTATTAGGACAAGGAGCCGTACTATCAGTCTTGTCTCTTTCTCAACTGAGCTTTTTCCCGGTTAAATCCTGGTTCCGGGCAGTGCGTTGGAGCCCGGATCTCGCTCTTAATTATGACAGTATAATAGCAATGTGTGCCCTTATATGATTTGGCAAAGTGTTAACAGCCAGCCGCTTATTAGCCCAGTGACAAATACCTGTAAAAATGAAGTGGAAATATTTGGCCGCTACAGAGGCTGTGCAATATCCGCGTAATGTGTATAGCCACACAAAGTTAACAAGTAACAGCGAACAACATTGGCAGATGTACTGCTACGGCATCCTGGGCGAGTGGTGCTGGTCGGTGGTGGAGGCGGCGCTGGCGGCGGCGGCGGGCGAGGCGCGGCGCGAGGCGGCGCTGCACGTGTTCCTGGCGCTCGGCGACGCGCAGCCGCCGCGCGCGCCCGCCGCGCTGCTGCAGCTGCTGCAGCACGCCGTGCACGACGCGCGCACCGCGCCGCCCTCGCCGCTACTCTGCACTGCGCTTGACTGCCTCGGTACGAACAAATCAATATTGGACACACTCAGTCTTATTATAAAACGAGGACTAACTTTAGTACTTGGCTTAAACCATTATCCGACCAAATCAAGTTGACAATTATAGTTGACCAAACGTCAGAGTGATAAGTGTAGTCTTATTTTGGTCGGATAATGGTTTAAGTTAGGTACTAAAGTTAGTCCTCGTTTTATAATAAGAGTGATTGACTTTGAAACAAAATTAAACACACACTTGTTGATCTGTTATACTCTTATTAAAATAAGAAATAAATATGGTGAAAAAATTTCAAGCGGATGGGATTTGAACCAGCGACCTTAAGTCGTGCATAGACTTAAGGTTGCAGGTTCAAATCCACACCTTCGTGATTTTTATATGTTATTAAAACTTAATATTATAAGTTATGTATTTTATATGGTAAATAAATAAATAAAAAAGATAATTGTTCGTGCAGGCGGGTACGCGTCGAGCCTGAGTTCTGTGTGCGGCGCGTCGCTGGCCCGCGAGTGCGTGTCGGCGGCGGGCGCGGCGCTGGCGCGCAGCCCCGCGGCCGCCGCGCACGCGCTGCGCAAGCTGTGCGCCGACTGCAGCGCGCCCGCCGCCGCGCTGGCCGCGGACATCGTGCACGCGGCGCAGGTGAGTGACCTGCCGCGAGTGCGTGGACATCGTGCACGCGGCGCAGGTGAGTGACCTGCCGCGAGTGCGTGGACATCGTGCACGCGGCGCAGGTGAGTGACCTGCCGCGAGTGCGTGGACATCGTGCACGCGGCGCAGGTGAGTGACCTGCCGCGAGTGCGTGGACATCGTGCACGCGGCGCAGGTGAGTGACCTGCCGCGAGTGCGTGGACATCGTGCACGCGGCGCAGGTGAGTGACCTGCCGCGAGTGCGTGGACATCGTGCACGCGGCGCAGGTGAGTGACCTGCCGCGAGTGCGTGGACATCGTGCACGCGGCGCAGGTGAGTGACCTGCCGCGAGTGCGTGGACATCGTGCACGCGGCGCAGGTGAGAGCGCTGGCAAAAAAGGGAGCAGGTAGGGAGCAAGTTATCAATTTGGTTGTATGTATTTTTGACGAATTCGATGAACACCGGCTGCATGCACGGCAAATGTCACGTTCCGGAGCTCCAGCAGCAGTAGTAAGTAGTATCTATCACGCATCTATCTCTCACGGTTATCACGCAAAATTGTCGTCCGTAAACCGACCTTACACTTAGTCTTTACAACCAATTTTTATTGATATTGAACAGTGCTGTTCATTAATGATAATAAACAGATTATAAAAATCCTTTTCTATTTGACATTTCAATGTATGCTTTCCAATTGATCCCGTTTAAGTTTCATTAAAATTGGTCCGACAGAGCAGCCTGTCCCGCGAGGACGACGCGTGGACGCGGCGGCAGCTGGCGGGCGCGGCGGGCTCTGCGCTGGTGGCCGCCGAGCCCGCGCTGGCCGCGCCGCTGCTGCAACGCCTGGCTAACTCGCTGCGGGACGAGCTCGTGCACCAGGTACCGACACACTAGTGGATCTAGATTTTTTTGTTTCTTTTTTTTTATTCTGTAGGACGTTAAACGAGCACGCGAGTCACCTGAAGGTAAGCGATCAGCGCTTCCCATGGACAACTGCAACATCAGGGTGTGACAGGAGCGTTGCCAGTCTTCTAGGAGTTGGGAGAAGGACATGGGTGGAGTAAATGGGGGAAAGATGGGCCTCCGGATTCTCACTCACCGAACGAAGCATAGAAGCGGTAAACCTTCTACTTAAACGCCGATTTTCTGTGAGGGTGTGGTACTTCCCCGGTCGACCCGGCCCATTCGTGCTACTGCAAAAATAACTTTTGCCGGTAGCGTGACATCAGAAGACTTCTTTTTACGAAGCACCATGGCTATACAGGTTTACTTGTGAACCAGTAATAACCTCGCAGGACTAGATAGCTAGCATCATAAACAACGTTTGTTCTACGGCTTCTGCCCTAACTTAATATACATGTATTTTGGGGTGTAGATCTCGAAAATTACATCAGATTTGGAATCCAAGACGGTGGATGCGACTTTTCATGATAAGTCGACACTGTCGTCGTTTCATTGATAAATCGAAATGGGTGTCGTATTCTAGGGTTTGGGTGTAAATCTCGAAAAAGATGTTAATTTTGGAATCCATGATGGCGGACGGGACTTTTCATCGTAAATCGACATGAGTGTCGTTTTCCAGGTTATTTGGAGTGTAGATCTGGAAAATAATGTCGTTTTAGAATCCAAGAAGGAGGACTGGATTCCAAATTTTCTCGATTTTTCATGAAAAGTAATGTCCGCCATCTTGGATTCGTAATCTGACGTGTTTGTCGCGATCAACATCCCAATAAACCGAAAAGGCAGGCTATCAAGGCCTGCGAGGTTCATTAGTGTTTAACAAGTACCTTGTATTGTATAGATAAGTCAAGTTTTATAGTGATTTCGCCCAAAATTGGGCAACCTTGATGACAAAATTTTGCCCAGATTAGTCCTTTACAGGGCAGAAAGACAGTCTATAGCAATGCATAACGCGAGTCTTCGGAACAACTCCGTAGCTGCATAGACGGCTCGTAAACGACGCATTTTATTTTGAACGAAATAATTAAAGAATAACGGGTCGTCGCCTACTACCCCGGGTGACCCTAGTACTAGGTAGCTACGCTCAGAGAAATAAACCAGATAGAACGGCGACGCGAATATATAGCGAAGGAAACGCGCGTGTTGTCATTATTAGCGACTTGTAATGTGACATGCACAGAAACAAATCTCGTTACGTCCGCCTAAATGGTTTGTAGTACAAGATATTTTGGAAAGAAAATTAAAATAATAAAAATATTTAATTTAAAAACATAAAAAAATTAAACAAATCGCTAAGAACCGCCTTTATCTTCCCAAGGGCGAAAAAACATTTTTATTCGTATACTACTTTTCTGCGTAACAAAATTAAGACGCATCAACATGTGCTGCGTCTGTATAGCGCGTGCCGAGCCTTTGTAGTTGTTGATAGCGCCTTTGGCGGGCGCCGATACTTTTTAGGCGCCGGCGTCGCCTTGTCAAAGCGCGCAAACCATTTGTCCGGATAGAGTACACGGTGTATGTGTTGTGCGCAGGCGCGGCCGCCGGTGGTGGCGCGAGGCGCGGCCGAGTGCGCGGGCGCGCTGCTGGCAGCACTGGCGCCGTCGCCGGCGCTGGCTGCGCTGCTGCTGCGTACGCTGCACCCCGCGCTACCGGCCTTCGCTGACCACCCGCAGCTTGTAGAAGTACATACGTTTTCTCTTCCTTCTTTTCGTTTATTTTTTTTTATTAATAAATCTTTTCAGGCTGTGGAGCTACATTAGGTGGGCTTAATGTTAAGGGCATTCTCTCCCAGTCAATCTTGAGAAGAAAAGCAGATATGGTTATACGGCGTGATTCTGAACCTCTGAACTATACGGAAATCCTGTAATCACAACTAATGTAATACAGAAATGTAAGAAAAAAAAGCTGATCGGCGAATTTTTTTTCTTTTCTTCTATATGGTCCTCAAACTTCATTCAGAAGCTTATTTTAGCTAGTGTCTAGTTAATCTTGGGTATCAACGAAATGATGGTGTAATTTATTTCACTGATACGATATTCGATATAATTCCCACGACTCCATTGGCAAACCAATGGATTCGTGGGAATTGTCGCCAGGGGCGAAATTTACAAGCTGAAATTAATCATACACAAAAATCAGATGACAATGCTAACCATACCAACAAAATCTTTTGTAGTACTAATTCGTTCATATTAAAACCTCCTAAAATGTATTTTTTTTCCCAGCCGTTATTCCACATCGTGCGACAAGCCGTGTCGTCCCTAATGGCCGACTGCCTGCCCTTCGCCCCTGAGTTGGCGCAACTCACTGTAACGGCCTTGCACACGCACACCTGCGCAGCGGGACTGGATGTCGTCAAACTGGTGAGGGTTAAAAACACATGTGGAAAAGGCTAGTTTCCTAAAAAAATATAATTAGTCCGTCAGTTAGGTAATCAAAAAATATTGAATAGGTACATTTTGTTTCTTTTGTCGGTTAAATAAACAATGATATAGCTATTTGTAATTCCGTGTGACGTCATAGTTTTTTTTTATATATATATATTTGACGGCAAACTAGCAGACATCTGCAACACCAGAGGAGGTGCTGATGCAATGCCGACGCGATACCTGTAAACACGCCAGTATGCTACACTTTTGATTATCTAACTGATGGACTAATTTGTGTGCGTTATTCCAGCCAGATTTTGTTGAAAATTTACGAAAATCGACATTGAAGTGCAATAGATAATTAGATATAGAGCTTCTGTAAATGGTAAGCTGATTTTTAAATTTGGTAAGCGTATACTTTTTTAATTATTTGATAAAAAACAGTTCCGGCTAGAGTAACGTTACCGTAGCCAGATCTTTTTTTGTTTAACGGGAATTTTGAAATAAAAGTTATGTAAATAATTAGATATAAATTTGGTATAAATGGTACAACTTAAATTGTATTTGTATTTGCTATGGTTGCGAAGATATTTGAAATCCTGCTGGAGTAACGGTTTGCCCAATTGCTGTATCTTGGAATTGACTAAGCAGATGATGATGATTTTTGCACAGGACATCTGGCTAATTAGTTATAGTTTATAGCGCAATAAAGGAATTCACAGTAATTAACCGTTTAGAAGTTATTTTTATTAAATAGAAATATGCTTTAATAGGTCCTAGCACTTCCAATAAGCGCTCCAAAGACTAACTTTAAACGTTATTATATAGTGAAATACTGTCTATAAATGGTACCAAAGTTTCATTAGTATCCTATACGTAACTAAAAAGTTATGATGAATCTTCGATTTTTTTCGGCCATGGCGCGCGGCGGAGTTATTTAACGACCGATTAACCGAGTTTCCTGTACGAGTGGTCACTGAATCTTTTGTAAATAATTAGATATACATGTCAATTTAATACCTAATAAATTTCAGACTTGTAGAATAATTAATTAACGAAATAATTGAAAAAATGATGTTCGCGTGGTTACCCGACCAAATCTAGAATGTTATGAAAAAGCGGCCGCGCCATACATTATACCAACCTTCTTAAACTTACTAGATAATTTCATACTCGTACGTGTTTTGTACAGACGAGCTACATAAGTGATATAATAAAACTTTGATTTAACTAATATTATATTAATATAAAACATTTATGTATCTTTAGATAGAATACTGTTGACTAGCTCCGTGGCGCAGCGGTCAACATGCCAGCCTGCGACACGGAGTGACCGGGTTCGATCCCCGGCCAGGTCAAAATGGAAAATTATCTTTTTCAGATTGGCCTGGATCTTGGATGTGTATCTATATATGTATTTGTTATAAAATATAGTATCGTTGAGTTAGTATCCCATAACACAAGTCTCGAACTTACTTTGGGGCTAGCTCAATCTGAGTGATTTGTCCGAAAAAAGGTAAGTAAGTTTATAAATTAGCTTCAAAAATAATCACAGGTTTTTTCTTATGGACCAATATGCAACGTCGCATGCTTATCTGAAATTAAAAAGAAAGAATTTATAAATACCTATATCTTTTTTATGTTATCGTTCCGAATAAGTTAAAATAAAATACTTGTAGTCATATATAAAGTTTTATTGTATAAAATCACAGATCAACAATAATAAAATGTAATAACATCACAGTGTAGTATGTACTTACATATTTTATCTACAGTAAGTATCTACTTCCTATTGCTTTCTGTAATCTGATTAAAAAAATCACAAATGTCTTAGACTTAGCTGTTGCCCGCAACTTCGTTCGCGGCAATTTCCGTTAGTATGATTAATTAGTATAGATGAATAATTTTTCCCCGTTTTCAGAACATTTTTTATTGATGCTTCGCTCCTATTGGTTGCAGCGTGATGTTTTATAGCCTAAAGCCTTCCTCAATAAATGGACTATCCCAACCCAAAAATAATTTTCCAATTTGAACCAGTAGTTCCTGAGATTAGCGCGTTCAAACAGACAAACAAACTCTTCAGCTTTATAATATTAGTATAGATAAAGATGCCGTATTCTTAAATTACGTTTTTAGTATAAAAATCAAAATACAATATTATAAATAAACGACAATGCAGTTTACTTCTTAGGATACGTACTTTTTAAAACAGTACAAGCTAAAGCTTTGTTTTATAGTAAACACTAGCTTTCGCCCGCGGCTCCGCCCGCGTTAATGTCGATCCCACGGGAATAGTACTTTTTCCCGGGATAAAAGGTAGTCTATGTCCTTCTCTGTACTCCAGAGAACCTGTATACAAAATTTCATAGAGATCGGTTCAGTAATTACGGCGTGAAAGCTTAAGAAACAAACAAACTCACTTTCGCATTTATAATATTAGTAAGGATAACGCAGATTAACTACGAGTAAATTATCAAGATGCTTCCACTACTAACTGCTAAGCTGTAACTGGTAGCTAGTAGCTATTTTAAAATAAATGTACCTACTTTTTAAAAATAGCTCGTCTGTACAAACCGCGTATGTATTATCCTGTAAGTTTTAGAAGGTTGGTATAATGTATTGCGCGGCCGCTTTTTTATAACATTCTAGATTTGGTCGGGTAACCACGCGAACATCATTTTTTTCAATTATTTCGTTAATTAATTAATTTACAGGTCTGAAATTTAGCAGGTATTATATTAACATGTATATCTAATTATTTACAAAAGATTCAGTGACCACTCGTACAGGAAACTCGGTTAATCGGTCGTTAAATAACTCCGCCGCGCGCCATGGCCGAAACAAATCGAAGATTCATCATAACTTTTTAATTACGTATAGGATACTAATGAAACTTCGGTACCATTTATAGACAGTATTTCACTATATAATAACGTTTCAAGTTAGTCTTTGGAGCGCTTATTGGAAGTGATAGGACCTATTAAAGCATATTTCTATTTAATAAAAATAACTTCTAAACGGTTAATTACTGTGAATTCTTTTATTGCGCTATAAACTATAACTAATTAGCCAGATGTCCTGTGCAAAAATCATCATCATCCGCTTAGTCAATTCCGAGATACAGCAATTGAGCAAACTGTTACTCCAGCAGGATTTCAAATATCTTCGCAACCATAGCAAATACAAATACAATTTAAGTTGTACCATTTATGCCAAATTGATATCTAATTATTTACATAACTTTTATTTCAAAATTCCCGTTAAACAAAAAAAGATCTGGCTACGGTAACGTTCCTCCAGCCGGAACTGTTTTTATCAAATAATTAAAAAAGTATACGCTTACCAAATTTAAAAATTAGCTTACCATTTACAGAAGCTCTATATCTAATTATCTATTGCACTTCAATGTCGATTTTCGACAATTTTCAACAAAATCTGGCTGGAATAACGGACACGACTAATTTTAATGTTATCATTTTGACTCAGGAAACTAGCCTATTGAATATTGGCGGGGGAATAAGTGGCGGTAGCATTAAAGCTCCGGGTCTGGTAAGCTGTTATTGGGCAACTATGTGTCAGTTGTTGATGCTTGTCAAATATTATCCAATGACAGCCATTCATCAGGTACTACGACTGACGTGCTGCCATCTAACGTTAACGACGCATTTCAGGAAACCATCATCGTGTAATTCATGATTTGAATGAATATTCTCATTGTCGCTACCAAATTGTGAACCCCGATGGCCTAGTGGGCATGAGCATAGGTAACGCCTACACATCGAACTATCAAATCGAGAGGTTAGATGATTATACTGAAAATTGACCTTCGTTTCCCAATAGTTCGTGTCTTTTTCAGCTAGTGATAATGGTTGGCGGTGAATGGAGCGAGTGTCCACAACTGTTACGTGACGCGTGCACGCTGGCCGCGCGAGCAGTGGCGCCGGACCCGTCGGCCGCGCCAGACCTCACCGGGGCGCTGTTCGCGCTGCTCTTCGCCATCACCAAGAAGAAGCCGCAGTTCATCGACTGGATTGAGGACTTGCTTCCAGAGCTAGTTGAATTAGGTAACCATTTTGTAGTTTTAATGGCAATTTAAAGGCTGATTTTAGAGTTGCGCGCACTAATCCCCCTCATGTGTTGCGATGGTTGTGGCGGGTTCTACTAGGCACAGGTCATTTAATTAGCAAATTTTTTGAGAAATCGACACGATGATGTAAGCTATGTATAAATTGCTCAAAACATGGCGAAGGAATGTAATGCTTGTCTGTCTGTAAAGTAACAAGTAATTATGTGAATGCGTAATGTTAAACATAAAGTGTACGTGCAGGCCATACCATACAAACCTACGCGCGGCGACCACTTCGAAGCGGTAAAGCCAAGTAAAACCAGTAGGAACGACGGTCACATGTGTTCATCGACTTCAACGAATTAAGAATCATGTGTTCGGGGCTATAACAATAAAATTGGCTTGCGATGGATTTTGATGGTATCTTATCGAAACGGTGCTATGTTTTGACGCGAGCTAAATTACACCGTATCGCGTACTACATTGAGTTGATATATGTTTGCAGAGTGCGATTTCTGTACGTTAGTACTAGTTCTTATTCTGTGGTGCAGGCTGCAACTGCGTGCGCATGTGGGAGGCGCAGGCGGCGCGCTCGGCGTGCGGCTGGCTGGCGGCGCTGGCGGCGCAGCGGCCGCTCGCGCTGCAGCCGCGCGCGCCAGACCTCACCGCCGCCGCGCTGCGGTGCATAGGTAACATTCTTCATTTCTTAAAACAAAAATCTTGTAAACTGATACAAAATAAATTTACAAGATTTTTGTATTTCAAAATGTATGGAGTGTATCCGTTGTATCCATTAATGTATCCGACTCTGTTTGTGATTGGCATGGTGGGGTATAAAGCGCCAATTAGACCATCCAGAATTCAGGATCCGGAATTCAGTCAACGGATAGTCAACGGACAGTTTAATCGCCGATCCGTTGTCAGGACAGAATGGCTTCCGACGTCCTTATCGGAAGCATAACGGAAGCGTAAAGTGAAACCATCCGGAATTCAGGATCGCCGCATGAGAGGGACGCCGCTATACGTTAGAAACGATACGATAGTATCTCCAATCGCGTCGCACGTATAGCGGCGTCCCTCTCACGCATTCAGGATGGCCAACGGATGGCTCTGTCAGGACGCGCAGTCTCCGTTCAGGACACGTTCTGGACGGTCATCGCGGTACTCAAATCCTATCATTATTCCCTTTTATATCAATTCTAATATCATCATATCATAATTTTACGGTTCCAGATCGTACATTGGTCCTTCTAACCGGATAATCATGATAACTCCTCGCCTGCACCGTACAAATACGTTTCTAATTTTATCTTAATAAAAATACAAATTTTTATGTATATTATTTTTTATTTGTTGTTCTTCAACCATAAAATTATTAGGCGGAGAGATATTATATAAGGATTTCCATTTATGGGATAAGTCCGCCATTGTATGTTTACTTTTCGTTATACTATGTTTTATGTTCTGTGTTTTTTCTCGTACAATAAAGATATATTTTAAACAAACAAGGATTATTAAATGTTCATTGTTGTGTGGGATGGCATTTGTCTCCCATCTCACCGTGTGAGGCGTTGTTGCAGGCGGCGCGACGCCGCGCAACCAGATCGAGCCGCTGGCGGAGCTGCTGCTGGCGCTGAACCGCGCGGCGTGGCGCGGCGACGACCTGGCGGCGTGGCTGCGGCGCGCGCTGGCAGTGGCCGGCTTCCCCACGCACCACGCCACCGAGCCGCACAAGCACAAGTTCATCGCCGCCGTCCTCAAGTCAGCATTCTCATTCATACTTACTTGTCAACATCAACCTTCGATCGAATACGGTCACCTGCAAAAGTCCATACATAGATATAGTCCATAAGGTGTAAATCGATTGCACTGATTAGGGAGGCATAATGTAAAGGGTGTATGGCGGCAAGATTTATAATTATGTATATAAACGGGACTTAGCACGAACCTTTTTATTATTTGTTTCCGTTGACGTTTCAATGGAGTTACATCCATCGTGGTCGCGACGAGGCAAGATTTATATTTTTAAATACGATTGTTTCAAAAAGTAATAAACGGTGTGGGGGGAGCGTGGTATCATTAGAATCAGTAATCGTGCGGGTTTATTAGTCACGATATCGCATGTAAGCATCGCGTGTTCGCCATAGAGGTATTTTTCAAGAGGAAAGATTCGTACGTAATTACTCGTCGATAATTTTGAACTGAAAACTGAATAGTCGCTTTGGAACATCCCGTGGCCTCCGAGGTCCCCAGACTTATGGGGAACAGATATTTTTATGGGGAAGAGAGAATTAAAGAAAGAATTACCATTAACAATCCCCGAACTGTTGATAACTTGGAAAAAAAAACATTCTCGAGAAATCAGCACAATTGAACCAAGCTTACTGCAGCGTGTGGTGCGGAACACGAGGCTCCGTTTCGAACAGTGTGTGCAACTCGACGGAAGATATTTAGATGAGATATTCTTCAAGAAATTAAATCCGCATTATTATTCTGTCGTTTAATATTTAATTAGAAACGATATGTCAAATAGTGTTTGTTTTATTTTATTTTTAAAATATAAATCTGCCGCCAGACACCCTGTATTTAACAATATCATGAACCTTATGCCACATGTATAAGGTTGAAATTGCTGCTATTTTTAAATAGTATCCGTAGCTACACACGACTATTTACGCAACTTCTATATGGACTGTTGCAGGCGACCGTACCTATGAACTATATTAAAATCCTGGAATCAGAATCCCTAATTGAATACAGAATTGTAAGAAAAAAAGATAAAAAGGTAATTTTTTTTTTTCGTTTTTTACCTTTTTTTTTTTGCAATTATGTATTCAATGAGGGATTCTGATTCCAGGATTTTAATATAGTTCATAGGTACAAAATCACGTGGTATTATGGTAGATACGCGATTAGCGCTCGAAAACAACGCGCTAATCAAGTTTCGGAGCTGTTTTGTCAAACACAGTTTCAATAAACCGCGCTAGCACTTACACGTCTCGCGATGACGAAGGTACAGTGAAAAGATGCAAAATACGCATCAAAAGTGAAAAAAAGAAGATGGAGTTATACTATGCGTATGCATCGTATTTGTCACTGTAAGTATGCATGATGTTTTGACTCGGGGACATTATTAAAGCTTCATTTTGTATGAGACTGTGTATCTACCATTAAATTTGATCAAAGCTCTTTACTTATAAAATTGATATTTTTTCCGCTTGCCATTTTGTCCCTAAAGTTCACACAGTTTTTGCATCTTTTCACTGTACCTTCGTCATCGCAAGACGTGTGAGTGCTAACGCGATTTATTGGAACTGTGGACGAAACAGCTCCGAATCTCGATTAGTGCGCTGTTTTGCCGGTGATACTTTTCGAGCGCCAATCGTGCATCTACCATTATATTTGATCGAAGTATGTTACATTATTGTTACTCTTGTTACAGAGAAAAGAGCAGCAAGCGGCGGCTACTGGAGACCGTGCAGGAGTTTTCGCTGGTGTGTCGTGGCCTTATCGGCACGGAGTACGCGCGCCAGACACTGGCGTCGCGGCAACTAGTCGCCTAGTTACGTACACACGGCGGGCACGCTAACACGTTCTATAGCTTTGGTACATGCCAGCTAAGCATCGCGATATTTACAGTGTGTAACTTAACCAACGACATTGCCGTGAAGATGTGACTCAGCCCGTCAAAGTGAACGACTTTTCCTATGGGCCCAATACTAGGAACTAAAAAAAAATACATTTTCTTACAAGTGTTCGGCCGGCCAGGCAATTAGTATGAAAATGTAAAAAAATTGAGTTCTTAGCATTGGTCCCATAGTAAAAGTTGTTGTTAATTTTGACGGGTTGCCCCTTCACGGGAATGTCGTTGGTTAAGTTACACGTTGTATTTTTCATTTGTTTTGGACCTTATGCAAAGGATAGAAGGTTCAAAATAATTTGGGAATGTCTACGTGTCAGGATCCGGATTATGACACTAATCTCTCTAGATACCACGAGAGCAAGATGCCATCAGGTTTTGAGGGATCAAGGGCTAGAGTTGACTTCTAAGGAATTCTATAGATTTTTGGTTACATGTTTCCATTTCTTGCGTGAGGCAACATAATTGAACTGGATACTAAAACAAATAACATATGAGTTGATTTTAGCTAAAAGTGCTGAATAACTTCAGCCTATTCAGAAAACCACAGGGCTTGTGTTAGGGAAAATATATGATTGAAAAATGTTTTATTTATTGCTTACGTGAATTCTATACACTTTATTGACGCTGGAAAATAGAACGTGTTAAAATTATCTTCCAGATAGTCATTTCTCATGAGGGGTGTATGATGTGTAACTTTGGTGCTAAAACGGTTCATTGTTAGAGTTGTACCGATCACATGCGTTTATGACGATGATGCACGTGTGCGAGTTTAATAAGCACGCACAAACACAATAAATAAATATAAAACGGACAAATCACACAAATTGAGTAATTGTGTGAGTTCGAAACTATGTGATATTAACTCAACGCTAGTATATTTTATAACAAATACATAAATAGATAAACATCCAAGACTCAGGGCAATCTGGAAATATCACTTTCCATCTTGATCTGACCGGGGATCAAACGCGGGACCTCCGGTGTGACAACCTAGCAAGGTGACCACTACGCAAGAGGCCGTCAAACTATCGCAACTATATCAACTGCACTACACTGACTTAGTATTGTAAATCAGTACCCAGACTTCTACAGAAGACATTAACTCCACGTCTTACGAGAACTGGGATATCTCTAGTAAATACCAAAACACATGGAAGCTGAGGATTATTTTAGAACAGTAAGTCATTAGACGAGCGTTTTGATATGGAGCATATTCATTTTTCAAACAATAGGACATTGCACAAAACAGCTGCACTTTCTGGTCTACTACACAAAAATGAGTAGGATCTATGATCATTAATTAAACTTCGTGAACCAGATTATTCATCGATGTAGGTAATATACTTGTGGAATTGATTGTGTGTATAACAAGCAATGTTTGACGTGAACTATATACAGGCAACAGTCGCCCTCGTGAGATATAAAAGTAACATTTGTTAATAAATCATTATTTATTGATCATTTGTCATAATATTTGCATTGCGAGAGTTATAATTTTGCCTTCGAGTAAAATACTCGTATTTGTCACAACTTATAACTTAAATTAACAAGCAAAGATCTCAAGAAGGAAATTTACTTACCAGTGGCGGCTCCCTATTAGTGTTTAAACATTTATGTCAAAAATACGGGACCGAAGTTCGACGTAATTACACCTGCAATGCTATTTGAATTACTGTTTGCCGAAATAATGGCGCGTGATAGCGTACAGCCGAACTTTGGTCGGTCGTAACTTCGGCGGCAATGTCTAAATGTTTATATGTTTATAAAGCGTCACATACGCGACCGAATTTCGGTTTTCCGGGGATGAACCGGGGCAAGGGGTAGCGGGAGGCAGGCATGCCCTGCGTGTCGTGCTTGTGTTTATTTAGCTCTTGCCTGCGCAAATGCTTAAGCGCACACTACACACGATTCAGTTTGTGATTTAACAGAGCGGGATAAACTTGTATGACAGGAAGTCTCTCACCGCTTATGGTGTGTTATATTAGCCGAATACGTCGGAACGTAACATCAGCCGCGGAACTTCGGACGCGTACCATCGGAAAAGTGTGTTTAGACTTTAGACACATAAGAGCCCTCGTGCGCTGTAATAGCAGTTCAAACTTTAATATACAGGGGTGATATTGAACACCCTGGTAATATTTTAATACCAGAATCAGAATCCCTAATAGAATATGCTTATTGCCAGGCGATTCATAATCACTTAGTATACTCAAAAATACTTCATTTCAAATTAAATAAATGAGCATTTTGGTTGTACAATACTATTTTGTGTCAATGTTATGCAGTCATATAAACAAAAATATACAACTTATTTTAGCTTAAAAAATAATTTGCCGTGCGCCGCTACCAGTACACAGCGCGCTCGTACAGCTACTTAGAAAAGCGAGACGAAACACCTGGCGCGGGAGACGGAAGATATTTAGCTTTAGTGGCTATAGTATGGAGGACTAGCGAAATCTCGTTTGCAACGCGGTGCCCAAGGCGTCACCGACATTTGGTAATGTTCGGGGTAGTTTAGTCCATTGAAAAGTTACATTTGGGGTTGCGTTTGTCAGAGGACGCAATTTTATTTTTAGTATGAAGGGGGTTAATGTAAAGTTAAATCCAAGTTTATGGGGTTGCAACCCTTGTCCCACGGCCGCCATCTTGGAAACCTTAACTAATAAATAAATTTAAAAATGTTTATAATGAAGATTAGCAGTGCCACCACTTCGTTCGCATTTTATATTTTATGTTGATATTGAATAGGACCCCTATACCAATTACAATTATCAATTTTCAACTTCCTCTATGTCCAGAAATGAGAAATTTCTATACAAACTTTACACCCTCATTTTGCCCCTTTAGGGGGGAATTTTGACCATTTCACCTGCACATATCTTTTTTAATTGCAATCGGCAAATCATATACCTATTTTTATACTTCTGAAGCTAGAAATGTAAAAATTTCCAATACAAAATTTACCCCCCTTTTACCCCTTTAGGGGAGAATTTTGACCATTTCACCTACACACATCTTTTTTAATTGTAATCGTGAACCTATATACCTATTTTCATACCTCGAAGTCCAGAAATGAGCAATTTGCTATACAAGTTTTACCCCCCATTTTACCCCTTTAGAGAGGGATTTTGGCCATTTTACCTACACAGATCTTTATTAATTGTAATCAAGAACTTACATACCTATTTTCATACTTCTTAGTCTGGAAATGAGAAAGATCCATATAAACTTCGCCCTCCTAGGGGTTATATTACTAAAAATCCTTTCTTTCTTTATGTTATTGTACACTTGCATCATAAAAGGAACACCTGTACCAAATTTCAAGTTTCTGTAGTTTCGGCTGTGTGTTAATAAGTCCCGCGACTCCGTTCGCGTACATTTGTATGGAGGCCACGTCTTATCATAACCGGAGAAAAAAATATGTAGCCTATTCTGTGTCCTGCACGTCTACCAAGTTTCAATAAATTCAGTTAGTTCATTTAAGAGTTCTCCATAACTCTTATATGAACTAACGGAATTTTACATACACACATACAGAAAAAAAATCTAAAAATCATCAATTTAGTTTCAAAATACGATATCTCTGAAAACAAAGTAACTAGCATGGAGTACAATGACCGACCCTTACAGATTTATTATTAGTGTATTGATATATTGATTGTCCTATGCGTGGTCCTATGTTTGTATTTATAATGTGCTTTAGTTGATGTTTGCATGTTTTGCTTTTATTTATTATACATTTAATATCATATGATGTGGTTGGAAAATTATTGCCCGCAATAGGGATGACTGGAAACAAAAGGGGAGGCCTTTGCCCAGCAGTGGGACACGCAAATAAGCTATTAAAAAATATAAATGTATGTGTATGTAAATAAAACTGAATTTTCAATTATGTGGATAATTTCTGCACTTAGGTATTATTAATATTGTTTAGGGATGTTTTAAGAATCACGAGCCTCCACTGGTACTTACCGATTTTATGATGACTTGAAGTTATTTTATTAGTATTTTAAATATTTGCCGCATAATTAATTCTCGTGAGAACAATGAGTGTTAAATAAAAATGTTTTTATTGTAGAGCTGGCCACACAACAATACTACAAATGTGACTTTTGCTATAAAATGGACGCAATATGTTGGTACTGAGGTTGAACTGTTTCGGTAGATCGGTGGCCAAAGTACAATTATTGGGTCTAGAGTGCTTGCTAGTTTGACCAGTTTGTTCCAGTGCGACAGTAAAATTGTTACTTTAGGTATATATATTTTATTCTGTAATAATATTGTACATTCTCATTGTATATATCATTATAGTTAGATGTTTATTTAACTAAAATAAACGATCAATTACAGATATCACGTTTTATTAACCTATATTATAAAATTAAAATAAACACAACATATACACATGATTTTATATGACACTATTTATAAGAATTATGAAATTAATACGGAACATAACAGACCAAGGAAAAAAGGATAAATTGTTCAGATTAATAACAATATTGTAAGACACATTCAGCAAGTTTATCTGCATTATAAAAATTTAATGCACATTTTGTATCTTGGGTTTTGTACAAGTAATAGTAAAACCTTATTTCGAATAAGTATCCAATTGTTTTATCTTCTAAACTTAGATATACAACAATATAATAATGACATTACTTTTATTTAAATAACTGACTCGCATACTTTTGTATGAAAAACATTTTTTTTTACCTACATATTTTAGTATAAAAGACATTGGCGTCTGTGTTTTCGCGCCGCCACTGACCATTGACCATACCTTGATTTTCTTACAGACAATTAGTAAACAAAAGTTATTATGGCATATATAGAGAGTTGGTAATTATCTCCGTGGTAATTATTCATAAGATTTTAGCACAATTTTCTTACTAATTTCAGCAAAAAAGTGCAATTATATAATTATTTCATTTTAATGGGTTACGAGCTTACGAGGCAACACAACAAGTACAGAAAGCTGTACTTGTTGCAGTTCATGTTCAATTCAATTTTTTTTTTTTTTACTAAAAATTGAATTAGGCATTTGTCTCCCATCTCATCTGAGTGTGCGTTACCCCAGCAAAAAAGTACTGAATATCAAAACGTAATATTGCTAGATAATTAGTAGGTCACGTCGTGTAAATGTAGTTGAAAGTTTTAAATTTGTACGTCCATTAATTTTTGAGATATTAATTAAAATCAGATTCTGCTGGGATGACATTTCAAACGTTACGCCGGCAAAAAATTTTCTCGGATCCGAATGAAAGTTAATACAATAATTAGTAGTTGATGTGCTGTAAATGTACTTGTATAAATAGAATTTGTACGTCTCCAGACTTTTGCGATATTCAAATTTTTGCTGGGGTAACGTTTGGTCGATTGCTGGATCTCATAATCGGCACGACGTGGGAGTTTGATTTTTTTTTACTTACACTGTTATGAATTTGTAGGTCATGTCTGTATAAACAGAATTTATAAAAATGTTACCATTGAAGGATTAAAAATAAAAAAAATGAAATCAGGTATTTTAACTCCTGTACTTTAAATATAGGACCTACAAACTAATTGTTGACGTTAGTTTGTACCTTATGACTGCCTACAATGCCCAGGTAAGTATCAATATGAAATCTTAAGTATTAAATTAGTTATGAGAAAAAGAACCATATCTCGGTCGCCAGGAATTTCGACAGCCGATTTGACCAGTTTTTCTATTAGTTCGGAAGTCGACAGCTATCAAACTATTTGTAAGAGTAAGTTAACTATTACTTTACAAAAAATCTGCTCAATACACGCAGTAGTTTAGGAAATATCATTAAATATCCAACTGTAGGTGAAATACCATGATAAACCGACCATTTTTGGGAGTATAGTAAAAGGCGACGGTACCGTATATTTAGTTGTATTACTGAAATTGGTCGTATATTCATTTATTTTTGCGGTACATTCGTACACTAAAGTGTTGGCATCCTTACTAATATTATAAATGCGAAAGTGAGTTTGTTTGTTTGTTACGCTTGCACGCCGTAACTACTGAACCGATCATTATGAAATTTTGCATACAAGTTCTTTGTAGTACGGAGAAGGACATAGGCTACCTTTTATCCCGGGAAAAAGTACTATTACCGAGGGATTGACATTGACGCGGGCGAAAGCTAGTTTATAAATATAATCTTTATTTCTTCATACGAGAGTGTAGAATACAGTTTGTGTACGTATGCAAACATGAGGATGAGTTTTTAATGCACAGGCAAATATTCTTGGTTTTATGCCTTGGTTCTATACATAGGTAGGTACAGATATATAATATATATTATCACCATATTTATTTCTTTCGAGTAATAGGTACGCTAGGCGTTTACAAAATACCTATTTAGAAGAGTAAGAAAAATCTTTTACTTTTTGAAGGCTTCCGGATTTCCGTCTTGTTTATTATTTGTTATGTAAGTTTAGGTAAAATATAAATTAATAGTTATTTCATTTGCAAACTGTAAATTACAAATCTCATTATTGGATAACAAAACCAAAAAGATTTTTTTTTAATGTGACGCTGTATACACTTGGTTTAAATCATTGTATTATGTGCGCGACCGAGACGAGACGAGACGTCAACACAAAAAAGATCAACTGTCGTAGTATTCACTCTAGACATATGGTCGATCCCGCAGGAGTATCGCAGACCGCTCTGCAGCAGCGCCATCTAAATATCAGTTTCTGAACTAAACACTAAGTTTACTCCACTCATAACTCTGTAAATATACAGCAATTTTTAACTCATTATTTATTTTAAATTAGGACATTTAGTTAGTGGTAAATAATATGCTAGTATTTCATACTATGTCTCATTCATAATTGGCGATTTTAAGTGTCAAACGGAAAGAAAAGAATGAGTTTACCACTTAAATATACAGAGGGCGTTTACTAATATTGTAAAGAAAGTATCAACCCCATGAATGCACTCTCCCTCCTTATCAGCGTTGCTAAATGCTGGTCAGTGACTCATTCTTGTCATGGCCACAAACTAGTTAGAACTTGAGATCCCTGTCAAAGTAATATAAATGTACAGATCTATAATTTTATTCTGTGTTCTGAGAAGTGAAATATGAGCTTTATCGTATACCTATATGTGGTGGGTGTGATAACTTGAGTGAGTATAAGGAAGAAATTAAAATGACCCAATACCTACATGGTGAGTTTGTTTGACACCTACATGGGCCCAGTGAGCCCATGGGCACAGCTCTGCTTTATACTTTATTTCCGCCTTTCATAGACTACTTTTGTAGGAACAACTTTACCTCGAGACAATCTATGATAGACAATATAAAATTCTAAATGCTTCACTTCGAAGTTAAAAAAAACACTTGAATTTAACGATGTACACGACTGTACTATTTTACGTGAATACTACTGCTGATTTAGGATGGTTAGCAATATATACTGTAGCGTCGCTTTTTGCTGTACTCCCGAAAATGGTCGGCTTACTATGGTATTTCACCTACGGTTAGATATTTAATTATATTTCTTAAACTACTGCGTGTATTAAGCTGATATTTTGCAAAGTTATAGTTAACTTACCCTTACAAATAGTTTGATAGCTGTCGACTTCCGAACTAATGGAAAAACTGGTCAAATCGGCTGTCGAAATTCCTGGCGACCTAGATATGGTTCTTTTTCTCATAACTAATTTAATACTTTAGATTTCATATTGATACTTACCTGGGCATTGTAGGCAGTCATAAGGTACAAACTAACGTCAACAATTAGTTTGTAGGTCCTATATTTAAAGTACAGGAGTTAAAATACCTGATTTCATATTTTTATTTTTAATCCTTCAATGGTAACATTTTTATAAATTCTGTTTATACAGACATGACCTACAAATTCATAACAGTGTAAGTAAAAAAAATCAAACTCCCACGTCGTGCCGATTATGAGATCCAGCAATCGACCAAACGTTACCCCAGCAAAAATTTGAATATCGCAAAAGTCTGGAGACGTACAAATTCTATTTATACAAGTACATTTACAGCACATCAACTACTAATTATTGTATTAACTTTCATTCGGATCCGAGAAAATTTTTTGCTGTCGTAACGTTTGAAATGTCATCCCAGCAGAATCTGATTTTAATTAATATCTCAAAAATTAATGGACGTACAAATTTAAAACTTTCAACTACATTTACACGACGTTACTTACTAATTATCTAGCAATATTACGTTTTGATATTCAGTACTTTTTTGCTGGGGTAACGCACACCTCATCTGATGGTAAGTGACGATGAAGACGAGGATGTTACATGCCTATCCAAAAGATACCCATTTATTCTACTTTTGAATGTCCCACTTCCATATACTAACAGCGCAACTGCCGCTGCATTGAATTGTTTTACTGCAATGGTAGTGGTAAAAAGGGGTGCTCTGATTGGATAACTTGTGTCTTCCTGGATTTTACTGTCAATTTTCATTTGAGAAACCCATCGGTCAAGCATTCAGTGTCATAAATAAATTTTTTCATTGCGCAGGAACCTAAATGAAAATATAAAAATTACCAATTTCTAACTCTGATAACTCTGTCCAGGCTGAGTTTACAGGTATATATGTCATAATAAGTTTTATTAATTACGTTATATCTGTTAGAAAAATTAGGCAAAGTCGGTGGCCGCGCGCAAAAAAAGACACCACGTCGAGTCGGCATCGTCTGTTATCTATTAGTAACTAGTCTGTCTCTGGAAATGAAGTAAAATTTTAGCAGCAAGAAAATCATGATATCTTAAATAACAACACGAAAATTTAGGACATACAAAAAATAATTCGATAAATAGGAATATGGTGGCTGAAGTGTTGCCATATAATTACATAAATACCTACCGTTATTTTACCGAATTAGGCGGAAGTAATCTAGCATGTGTGCATTACCCCACCAAGAAAGTAGGTCCTAGAGAGACGTGAGTAGAAGGAATAATTACGAATAATTGTAACCTAATCTGCGGTGGAGATGCCCGGAATAAAAAAAAATGTAGAGATAGAAGTTTGAAAAAAAAAAACAACGGAAAAACGATTACGACAGCAGATAAGGTACCAATTATTCGTTCTACTTAAGACTCTTTAGGACCTACTTTCTAGCTGGGGTAATGCACACATCTTGCATGCAGAGCTCAACTATAATTCGGGAAGAGAAGTACTTAACTTCGCTTTCTTTAACACTTTACACACTGAAATGTTGTTTTGTTTTATATGTTTTTTAAGGGATGGAAGACATCATTTTATGCTAGGGAGTCGTGCAGCGGTGGAGGCGACCACTGACAACTGTAATCTTACTACTTGGTTTACAATGATCATTGGTCGTCCGGCGTTGCACTGTTATCTGTGTTGCTGGCAACAAGTATTTTATTATAATTTTTGTTATGATGTCATTATTGGTCTTACCGGTTTCGTACTTTTTGTGACCTCGTTCTGTGCTAAAGTGCCTCGTGTGGTCAGAAATAAACTAAATAACACCAAGCCATCTATCATTTATCGCACCAAAGATACAGTCCGCCAACAATCTATAGCCGTGCACGAATACATGTCCGTGACTGAAATTGTAATCTATACAGGGTGAAATTTTATTCATTAGCAAACGTTTAAGGAGCGACTCAGACCACGAATCTGAACAACTATTGTTAGGGGACCAACTCCGAAATTGCAAAAAAAAAACAGCTGTTCCATAGATTTTGACCAAGCAGATATGCCACTTTTGTATGAAAGAGCAGATTTCACGATTTCGAAGTAGGTCCCATAATGAAAGTTGTTCAGTTTCGTGGTCTGAGTCATTCCTTAACATTAGCCAATGAATTCAATTTCACACTGTATAGAGAGGGAGAGATTCAGATAAAAAATTGAGTAAATAAGGAATCTACGAAAACAGTTTCAAGCTGCCGTCAGTCTTCTTATGTGTAATGGCACGCCGTCGCCGTCTACCGACATACTCTTATCAAATTATAAAATAAATCTATATGTCTAACGATATGTTTGCGAGTGCAGTCCAAAGCCAATTCTAGGTCTCCGATGTTTCCTTTCCTTCCTCGTTGTCCTCGGTTTTCGTTATTTCAACATTAAAGTCTAAGTACTTGTCGGGATCGCAGTGCCGATTTTTGAACCTAGAAGGAAAATTTCCTTGTAGAATTTAGAGGATCAAGTCATTAAAGGCTGTGTAAAAGTTAGGAGAAATTGCTTTTTCTAACTTGTATGTTGTTAAAAGATTATTACCTGAGGAAGTTAAGTGCCTGGTCTAATGTGAGGTGGAAGCAGTCCTGCCGACTCATGTGCAGGGAAGTACGTTCGAGGTCGCTGTGTGTGACGCGCGCGTACGATAGCTTCCTCGAGTTGTGTGGGCCGTTTATTGTGATCTGAAATTAAAGTTTCATTTTAGTACAGTCAGAGACAGAGATACCTGACCAGGCCTTTTACCTATATCTTGACTTTTCTCTTAAACTATAAATAATATTAAAATGAAAATGTATATTAAGTAAGACTCCATTAAAATCTTTCTCCATATACATTTTCATGATATTATTTATAGTTTAAGAAAAAATCCAAGATACAGGTAGAGGACCTGGTCACGTATCTCTGCCCCTGACTGTACTAAAGACTACAATCATATAGTGAATAATAGACCTATTGAAATCTCGAGTGGTAATGACTATAGTTGAGGAGCCCAATGGCCCAGTTCTCGTCAGCATTACAAGCGCTTACGCATGTTAAGCAACCCCGGGCGCAGCCGCCACTGTGATGGCATAAAAATATCCCGAGCTTCTCCGTGCTAAGGAAAGCCGTTGGTCCCGGATGCCGTTGGTCAAAGATGTCTTCAGGCAGCTTAAAAAAAATCTGACACCAATGTTGGCCCCTTACACGTAAAACAACATGACTTTAGTAGCTCGGTACAACTTTTAAGAAGGGAGAACTTATGGTTCTTGCGTCAAACTACTCACATTGTAAGTGAAATTGTTGGCGTTAGATTTGGGCCCGATGTAGGCGACGTAGAACACGACGCCCCAGGAGCGCACGTCCACGTCGACCCGGAGGTGGAAGAACTCGTGCAGCGCCATGATGATCCAGTCGTCGTGGTGCTCCGAGTTCACCTTCATCGAAAACTTGTGTTTGCGCCCGATCTTCAGTAGGTCCAAGTGTTTGCTCTGCGGCAATAATAAATAAATAAATACGGTCTAATGGTGCGGTGGTATTCCAGAAATGGGAAACGTAGTGTTGGACGTCAAACATAAAAAATTAAAAAACAAATGATTATAAAGTCGGTTAACGGATTTATTTTACATGATAACGGTGGAAGAGAGATGCGTCACAAGCCGAATGCTTGAGCCGATCGTGCCTCTTTAGTTTCGCGCTCTCGCTTGCACAAGAAATATGACACGTGCGCAACCGGCGTTCGATTTATAATATCACTTTAAAAAAGTACAACGAATTGATAACCACCTCCAATTTTTTGAAGTCAATTTGGTTAAAATGGCGTAAAATATGATATGTAACATGTAAGAGAGATACGGTATAACTTCTACGATAGAAAATCTGACTTATAATTAAGCTCCTTTTGTAGATTAGAATTACTTATGCAAATTAATTACTGAATTTATGTAAGTAATTATATTCATAAATAACTATTGTAAACCCTAGCGGTAAGACATAGTGTAAGTAATATTTTAATCATGTAACTCCACCTACTGACCTATGATCCACAATAAAGATGATTGATTGATAACTTAACCTATCAGGATCCGGATTATAACATAAACCTCTCTAGAGACCCAGAGAGCATCTTAAGATGCCATCAGGTTTTAAGGAGTGAAGGGGGAGGGTGTACCTGGAAGTGGTGGTGTAGTTCGTGGTGCGGCAGCGGCGGGCGCTGAGCGCAGGCGGCGGCCACGCACTGGTACTTGCGCGCCGAGCAGCTGGCCTCGTGCGGCGCGCGCCGCCGCAGCCGCACCTCGCGCCCGCAGCCGTGCCGGCACGGGTAGCGCAGCAACTCCGCCACCTGCCACACACACATGCATCACAAAACTAATGACATACCGTCTTATAAAACGAGGACTAACTTTAGTACCTGGTTTATACCATTATCCGGCCAAAACAAATTGACAATGACAGTCGACCGGCAAAGTAGATAAGTGTCGACTTATTTCGGTCGGATAATGGTTTAAACCAGGTACTAAATTTAGTCCTCGTTTTATAATAAGACGGTATAGGAATCTTAGTTTTTAACAAAAACGTCATAAAGGACCTATTGGTAAGTGTATCTTCAAAATAAAATAAAAAAATCGTGACGAGTTATAAGGCAACATACAACAATATAAATTTTTTCACGAATTTACCTTATCATTTTGAAGTCGGTTAAAATTTAGGGACTACATTGTCGTCTTTGTTTTTCTATATTGTTAGTAGTTAGCATTTTGCACTGGGTTTTTTTCCTAGGACACGATTGGCGAGTGCCTATCTTAGAAGCTTTTATTTAACTTGTAAATGTAAAATCTTGCTTCTCAATTTTGTAGCAGATATCTTCCACTGATTGAGCTGAAATGTTGTATACTCGTTTAGTTTGGATGTCAGTGCATGGTATAGTCTGTGACGTCATTCTAAATCCAACATGGCGGATTAGCTATTTTGGATGCACTTCGATAATATGGATATCAAATTAGCTAAAAATAACTCGGAACATGAAGTTTATGTACTTTGCTTGTTTTTAAAAAGTGTTTTTTTTTTTTTACTTTTTACTTATTTCAAATAAAAGTACATCTCGCCCAAGCTGGGATAGCACAAAGGGCTTTCTAAGCCGAAGCGTTAGTTTTGGATGATAGTAACAGGATGCAGAAGGAGTTACCCCCTCCATGGCGCGGTTGCGCACGGAGCTGAAGGTGGTGCGGCAGACGGGGCAGGCGGCCAGGCGCGCGCGGCAGCCCGTGCACACCAGGTGCCCGCGCCGGCACTGCGCGATGGGGGGCTCCATCCACTCCAGGCACACCGGGCACTCCAGCAGACGCAGCAGGCTCTGGGGAAGGAGGGGGGGAGGTGATTATTACGTCGGAAGAAACGGATTAGAATGCAAATGAGCCGAGAAAGCTACATTTGGACATTACTTAGTTACCTAGAAAAAGAACAACTTCAAACTGTCGATTAGTGGTGAAAGGTCAAAGGAAATTAATTGTAGATCGTAAAAAAAGCAACAAAAAAGTATTGCATCACAATCTTCGTATCACAAAAGAGAACCGAGTTATAATGAAAAAAAAAAGGAATTTAACCCCTTTTTTAAGACGGCGGAAAATTTTGGCCGACAATTAAGTTTTACTAGACCGTCTCCGCGTAATATACAAAACTAGCTTTTGCCCGCGGCTTCGCTCGCGTTTAGTTTCATACAGACTTTCATCCCCTATTTTATCCCCTTGGGGGTAGAATTGATCAAAATCCTTTCTTAGCGGATGCCTACGTCATAACATCTACCTGCATGCCAAATTTCAGCCCGATCCGTCCAGTGGTTTGGGCTGTGCGTTGATAGATCACTATGTCAGTCAGTCAGTCACCTTCGAGTTATATATATTTAGATTAAGCTTTCTCCGTTTGCATTTCCAAATGTATATAATAACTAGACTATACTTTAATTCTTCTTATTTTGGAGCTTCAATTATTTGGCCCTGTCGGGCCAACGACATATCTTCGTCTATCGAGATCTTCAACTGTGCAAGTAGTAGGACCGGTAGGGCATGATGAAAGATCGGTTTCTCAGTATTTTCAGTTCACCATATGAGTCGTTACTGTCCTCTTTAAGAATAGGGGTGCATCCAGATGCATGCCTGTCCGTTAGGGCAGTATACAGACGACATTCCATGCTGACAGTTGTTGAATAGCAATTTATAAAGAAAATATAAATGATATACTTTATATATAACGCACTTCACTGATCAACCTTCAGACTTGAAAATTCTAATATCTCCTTATATAGCGATTAACACACTCATGAAACAAGCATCGGAACAATAACAAAAGGTTTACTCTTAATAAATTAAGAAATAAAATATGATGAAAAAATTTCATGCGGGCGGGGCTTGAACCGGCGACCTAGGTCTATGTACGACCTATGCTCTGCCATCTGAGCTACCGCACAATTCATAGGTCGTACATAGACCTAGATTGCCGGTTCAACTTCCGCCCGCGTGAAATTTTGTCACCATTTTTTCTTCATTTATTAAGAGTACATCAAAATAGCATTGTGAATGCAAAATAAAACACTAAAAATATAACAAAAGGTTTATCAGAAATTGTACTTACTTGGTTAAATTCTTTGACTGTAAATGGTTCATTGCCTTCTTCAGAAACTGAAAGAGAATGATATGATAAGACCATTTAATAGGAGGGAACAATTCATGCGTCAAAAAGATCAGTTATGGTTACCATCTCGTTTTCTTTTTTCTCGACGCTCTGAAGTCGAAGGCCCAGCTTCGCTTGCTTCGGCCCCCTAGGGACAAATGAGATTGCATTAGGCATCGTTCTCACCATACGTATTGTGCGCCGCCGGATAATACGTTGGTGTGGACGATGTCTCAGATAGCACTGTAAATTAATTAGAGCGATTATTATTTTCGACAAAAAATGATTTGCTTCATATTACAATATCGATGAAAACAAAAGAAAATTCTGCTCATGTAAATATTAAAGGATTAACGTGCTTATAGTATACTACTTACTACCTTAGTTCAGAGAATAGAGTTTTATCAGAGATAACACGTAGCTAGGTAATATTTTTAACCAACTTAAAAAAGAGGAGGTTCTCAACTCGGTTGCATATATTTTAATGTTTGTTACCTTACAATTCCGTCATTTATGAACCGATTTGAAAAAAATCTCATTATTTCAAAATATGCTTTCAAATTAATTCCCTTAGAATTTCATCAAAATCAGTTCAGAAGTCGTTATTTGTGTAAAAGATTATTTATATAAACAAAGTCGGATTTTGGTAAAATTCGGTATGGAGGTAATATAAATATAAATAATATAAATATATACGGACAAATCACACAGATTGAGCTAGCCCCAAAGTAAGTTCGAGACTTGTGTTATGGGATACTAACTCAACGATACTATATTTTATAACAAATACATATATAGATACACATCCAAGACCCAGGCCAATCTGAAAAAGATCGTTTTCCATCTTGACCTGGCCGGAGATCGAACCCGGTCACTCTGTGTCGCAGGCAGGCGTGTTGACCGCTGCGCCACGGAGCTAGTCGAGGTAGCTGACACCTGACACCTTGGATTAACAATAGACTACTATTTACCCGGCTACCCAAAAAAAGGGCGTTACGAAGTTCGCCATCTTTTCTTTTTAATTAACAATAAAATCATCGCCCACGAAACACTTAGGCTGAGATTCTTATATCGGCCGTGCCTGTCAAGGCAAAAGAGGCCCTACTGGGCAGTGCGTCCATTGTCAAACAATTGTTATCGAAATCGCCGGGCACTGACGCGTTGAGCGGGTGCCGCGCGAACGAAAAACGTGAGAATTATTGTTTTAGACGTAAAAATTACAAAGTTTTCGAAGAAAAATGCGTTTAATATTATAACATATATATATCATTTTTAAATTTCATATTTATCTGTTTCAAATTCCAACAAAGGGGCGATCTTGTTCAAGGTTCGACCTAAATTATACCAGTGACGTGCAGTCCATATAGACTATTAGACAATGTCTACCCTGCAGTCGCTAAATAAATACAATTTTTTTTCTTACAAAAAAATAATTATATTCGGTGCGCCTGCAAAATTCTGCTAGCAAATACTTTATAGTCGATTTTGATCAAGTACGGTGCTGCGGTCGCGGTCCGCGCGTGCCCGCGCCAAGCAGTATCTATACGGCCGCGTAAGACAAAATTTCAAAGGTCTGACTTTTCACGCATACATAGAAAATTATTATACACCGATAGGAAATCGCTTTTGTAGTAGTACAAGTAAACATCTTTCATCGGCTCACACATGCAAAGCAAATTGGCGCTGTGTGTGTGAATTTGAGACACTGTCTCCGAAGTTTCTATTGGCTGCCGCGCGCGATATTAATGTCAACGTCACCTGTCAATGTCATTATAGATATTATTGTGTCCGTTACGCCAGCCAGATTTTGTTGAAAATTGTCGAAAATCGACATTGTAGTGCAGTAGATAATTAGATATAGAGCTTCTGTAAATGGTAAGCTAATTTTTAAATTTGGTAAGCGTATATTTTTTGAATTATTTGATAAAAACAGTTCCGGCTAGCGTAACGTTACCGTAGCCAGATCTTTTTTTGTTTTACGGGAATTTTGAAATAAAAGTTATGTAAATAATTAGATATCAATTTGGTATAAATGGTACAACTTAAATTGTATTTGTATTTGCTATGGTTGCGAAGATATTTGAAATTCTGCTGGGGTAACGGTTTGCTCAATTGCTGTATCTCGGAATTGACTAAGCGGATGATGATGATTTTTGCACAGAACATCTGGCTAATTAGTTATAGTTTATAGCATAATAAAGGAATTCATAGTAATTAACCGTTTTGAAGTTATTTTTATTAAATAGAAATATGCTTTAATAGGTCCTATCACTTCCAATAAGCGCTCCAAAGACTAACTTGAAACGTCATTATATAGTGAAATACTGTCTATAAATGGTACCGAAGTTTCATTAGTATCCTATACGTAATTAAAAAGTTATGATGAATCTTCGATTTGTTTCGGCCATGGCGCGCGGCGGAGTTATTTAACGACCGATTAACAGAGTTTCCCGTACGAGTGGTCACTGAATCTTTTGTAAATAATTAGATATACATGTCAATTTAATACCTGCTAAATTTCAGACCTGTAAATTAATTAATTAACGAAATAATTGAAAAAAATGATGTTCGCGTGGTTACCCGACCAAATCTAGAATGTTATAAAAAAGCGGCCGCGCAATACATTATACCAACCTTCTAAAACTTACAGGATAATACATACGCGGTTTGTACAGACGAGCTATTTTTAAAAAGTAGGTACATTTATTTTAAAATAGCTACTAGCTACCAGTTACAGCTTAGCAGTTAGTAGTGGAAGCATCTTGATAATTTACTCGTAGTTAGTCTGCGTTATCCTTACTAATATTCTAAATGCGAAAGTGAGTTTGTTTGTTTGTTAAGCTTTCACGCCGTAATTACTGAACCGATCTCTATGAAATTTTGTATACAGGTTCTCTGGAGTACAGAGAAGGACATAGACTACCTTTTATCCCGGGAAAAAATACTATTCCCGTGGGATCGACATTAACGAGGGCGGAGCCGCGGAAGCTAGTGTTTACTATAAAACAAAGCTTTAGCTTGTACTGTTTCAAAAAGTACGTATCCTAAGAAGTAAACTGCATTGTTATGTAGTTTATTTATAATATTGTATTTTGATTTTTATACTAAAAACGTAATTTAAGAATACGGCTATCTTTATCTATACTAATATTATAAAGCTGAAGAGTTTGTTTGTTTGTTTGAACGCGCTAATCTCAGGAACTACTGGTTCAAATTCGAAAATTCTTTTTGTGTTGGATAGTCCATTTATTGAGGAAGGTTTTAGGCTATAAAACATCACGCTGCGACCAATAGGAGCGAAGCATCAATAAAAAATGTTTTGAAAACGGGGAAAATTCATCTATACTAATTAATCATACTACGAAGTCGCGGGCAACAGCTAGTCTAAGACATTTGTGATTTTTTTAATCAGATTACAAAAAGCAATGGGAAGTAGATACTTACTGTAGATAAAATATGTAAGTACATACTACACTGTGATGTTATTACATTTTATTATTATTGATCTGTGATTTTATACAATAAAACTTTATATATGACTACAAGTATTTTACTTTAACTTATTCGGAACGATAACATAAAAAAGATATAGGTATTTATAAATTCTTTCTTTTTAATTTTAGATAAGCATGCGACGTTGCATATTGGTCCATAAGAAAAAACCTGTGATTATTTTTGAAGCTAATTTATAAACTTACTTACCTTTTTCGGACAAATCACTCAGATTGAGCTAGCCCCAAAATAAGTTCGAGACTTGTGTTATGGGATACTAACTCAACGATACTATATTTTATAACAAATACATATATAGATACACATCCAAGATCCAGGCCAATCTGAAAAAGATCATTTTCCATTTTGACCTGGCCGGGGATCGAACCCGGTCACTCCGTGTCGCAGGCTGGCATGTTGACCGCTGCGCCACGGAGCTAGTCAACAGTATTCTATCTAAAGATACGAAAATGTTTTATATTAATATAATATTAGTTATAACTAAGTTTTATTATATCACTTATGTAGCTCGTCTGTACAAAACACGTACGAGTATGAAATTATCTAGTAAGTTTAAGAAGGTTGGTATAATGTATGGCGCGGCCGCTTTTTCATAACATTCTAGATTTGGTCGGGTTACCACGCGAACATCATTTTTTCAATTATTTCGTTAATTAATTAATCTACAAGTCTGAAATTTATTAGGTATTAAATTGACATGTATATCTAATTATTTACAAAAGATTATGTGACCACTCGTACAGGAAACTCGGTTAATCGGTCGTAAAATAACTCCGCCGCGCGCCATGGCCGAAACAAATCGAAGATTCATCATAACTTTTTAATTACGTATAGAATACTAATGAAACTTTGGTACCATTTATAGACAGTATTTCACTATATAATAACGTTTAAAGTTAGTCTTTGGAGCGCTTATTGGAAGTGCTAGGACCTATTAAAGCATATTTCTATTTAATGAAAATAACTTCTAAACGGTTAATTACTGTGAATTCCTTTATTGCGCTATAAACTATAACTAATTAGCCAGATGTCCTGTGCAAAAATCATCATCATCTGCTTAGTCAATTCCGAGATACAGCAATTGAGCAAACCGTTACCCCAGCAGGATTTCAAATATCTTCGCAACCATAGCAAATACAAATACAATTTAAGTTGTACCATTTATACCAAATTGATATCTAATTATTTACATAACATTTATTTCAAAATTCCCGTAAAACAAAAAAAGATCTGGCTACGGTAACGTTACGCTAGCCGGAACTGTTTTTATCAAATAATTCAAAAAATATACGCTTACCAAATTTAAAAATTAGCTTACCATTTACAGAAGCTCTATATCTAATTATCTACTGCACTACAATGTCGATTTTCGTAAATTTTCAACAAAATCTGGCTGGAATAACGCACACGATATTATTCATACTTATGTAAATGTCATTGATTAACGTGTTTACTAACAATCCAAGATTAAAGTTTTATTTAAAAATTAAATGCTTTATGAGTTAAATTTCATTTGTGACAAAAATATTTTCATGTGAACGTTGTGTCGCTTAGTGTTTGCATGCCGAAATCGAAATATAAAGTGATTTGTGAACACGCAAAAGAACAAATCAAGTACCTAACCGGTTAGTTATGGTTAGTTATTCTAAAGTTTAATCCACGTTTAATCTTAAACCTTACGTGTACGTGGCTCGCAGGTTGTAATCATATCTCTTATCTTTCGCTTGTTTTGAATACTTTTGCGGTCGAAGATCGAAAGACTATCATAATATTAAACGAGTTGTAGATAACTAGCCGTATAGTAAGGTAAGGTATATAGGTGGTATGTTTGTAAGGTAAGTTTTATAATTATGTCTACCCTATGATAAATGTCTGTGCACGTAACTGAATTATACAAATACTTTTGATGTATAATTAATTCAGCGCTTAGTACTAGTGATTTGAAAACACGTAAATTTCCACAATTTCGTGCAGTACCGTCTTAATAGAAAGGATAGCCACCTCTTCCCTCTTGTGTCGCTCGGGCGCGTCCACGGCGTCCGCGGGCGGCGGCGCGGCGGCGGGCGCGGCCGCCTCGTCCGACACCGGCTCGCCCGACGTGTCCAGCGGGTGCTCTGCTGACAACACCGCTCATTTTGCACACTTTCAATACTCGAATATAAATATATATACGGACAAATCACACAGATTGAGCTAGCCCCAAAGTATAGTGTTGGGATACAAACAAAACGATACAATGTTTTATAACAAATACATATATAGATAAACATCCAAGACCCAGGCCAATCTGAAAAACATCATTTCCCATCTTGACCTGACCGGGGATCGAACGCGGGCATCCTCCTGTCGCAGGCTGGCGTGTTAACCACTAAGCCACGAGGCTCGCCGTGGCGCAGTGAGACACAATCTACGACACAATAGTCCACATTATCGCCGGGTTACACCGATCGTTCCGACCAATCGCTCGGTTATAATAGTCCATGAAGGCGCATTAAAACATCAAGTGATGTAAAAAATTTAATTTAATTTCCTCCAGTAGTTTTAGCGTGGAGGAGTAATGGACATTCACCATTATAAACTTTCACATTAGGCTAGTTTCCTATGTCGTAATAATAACATAACAATTACTCCGTCAGTTAGATAATCAAAAAATTTTGGACACGTATTTTTTCTTTTGTCAAATAAATAATAAAGATAAAGCGCGTCAAAGTTCAGGAGTGGGGGCTCATGACGTCAAAGTTTGCTAAAAATTGTAGCAAACTATGACGTCACACGGAACTTCAAAGGGCTATATCTTTATCATTTTTTGTTTAATCGACAAAAGAAAAAATACGTGTCCAATATTTTTTTTATTTGTAACTGACGGACTAATTATATTTTTTAGGATGCTGTTTTAATAGGGGAATTTGCTTTTACGCACCTTCGTTATTTTCTCCGAGCGATCTATCAGAGGCAACCGCAATGCTGTCGCGAGCCGCCGCCGACTGCCTGCCGCTTGTAGATGGCCCGTCCAAGTCTACATCATCACATCCAAATATTATGACTATTTTCATCATCATCATTAGATTTTTCGTTCCATGGGAGGATAATGCCACTTACTACGCTTGGCATGCGGGTTGGCGACCCCAGTTTCTTTGACCTCTTGTGCTTCCGACGCTGCTGCCCATCGGAAGATTTTTTAAGCGGGTAAAGGATAGGAATTTGTTGGATCTGGGAAGGAAATTAAGGTATTAGTATACTACTCACTTGGATGAATGGAGGAAAAGCAAGTAGCAGATTGGAAGGCCGGGCGCGCGTACCCGATGCCATACTTGCAACCACCGGCTAAGTAGTTGAGGATGACACCCCTGACTCATATGACTTTTTATCAAAAATTTAATAAATATCACAATTTCGAAAATAGATCGATCTATCGTTACATAATCGGATTTACGACGATCAATACTGTATTTACATAAAAACGAAAGGACATAGTAGTCCGCGAACAAGAAGTAGATTTATAGTTAACTAGCTTTCGCCCGCGGCTCCGCCCGCGTCAATGTCGATCCCTCGGGAAGAGTACTTTTTCCCGGGATAAAAGGTAGCCTATGTCCTTCTCCGTACTCCAGAGAACTTGTATGCAAAATTTCATGATGATCGGTTCAGTAGTTACGGCGTGAAAGCGTAACAAACAAACAAACTCACTTTCGCATTTATAATATTAGTAAGGATAAGGATTTTACAAAATAGTGGCGAGGACAGAGTATGTGAGAAACGTCAATACCGGAAAGATCAAGAACAGCATAAATAATATGTTTTTTTACAACATATGTCAAACTGTTTAAAAAACCGGTCAAGTGCTAGATGAGAATTTTTCTGTCTGTAATATAATTGGTTTCGGGAAATAAAGGAGTGCAACAAATTCTGGAAGTGGCATCCGACGCGGACGGCCGGGCTATAAAAACAACAACTCGCGCGGCAGTTTCGTACGATTATATTATCTGTCTGGGACCCCTCAAAAAATCGAACCGTACCTACATGTCAAATAGGTTTTCCTGTAATATATTTAATTTAGTAATTAAGTAAAGTACGAGGGAATGGAAAAATTTCGTTTGGGTCACACACATAAATCTATGTAGGTATAAATGTACCAATTTTCAACTTCATCAGTCCATTCGTTTCGAAGCAAATTGGCTGCGACAGACGACAAACACACGAGTGATCCGGGAAAGATTCCGTTTTGTCACTTGGTCGTACCGATTCCTCAAACGAGTCTGTATAAAAACGTAAATAAACGGTGTTTTCACCATCATCAGAGAGGTCAATGTTGTAAGTCTCGGGATGCAGGTCCTCAGCGGTGGGGTTCAGCGACACGACCGGCAGCAGGGGCGTGGAGTTGGTGGAGGGCCGCGGGTCGTGCAGGCTGGACGTGCCGGGGGAACCCACTGCCGAGCGCCCTGGAATTCAATTGTTGTGCTATATAGATCTATTGAATGTAGACACCTGACCTTATATTGCAGCTAGTGTTGTGCTGTGTTCGAAATTTTCGAGAACGATGACAACGATTCGGGAATATTTTCCGGAATTTTTTTTCTTCTTTCTCTCCAAGTGCGGGAATTATTGAGAACTTCTCGAGAGTTATTGTAAATATCCAGCAAATTTCCGTGAGAAGGAATTCATGCGAAAAATATAAATATATACGGACAAATCACACAGATTGAGCTAGCCCCAAAGTAAGTTCGGGACTTGTGTTATGGGATACTAACTCAACGATATATATTTTATAATAAATACATATATAGATACTCTTACTCTGTGATCCAAGGCCCAGGCCAATCTGAAAAAGATCATTTTTCATCTTGACCTGGCCGGGTATCGAACCCGGGCACTCTCGTGTCGCAGGCTGGCGTGTTGACCGCTGTGCCATGGAGCTAGCCACAGAATACAGAATTTCTCTCCGACACCACTAATTGCAACCAGTAGATCTACGTAAATATTTTTTTTCACTTATCTCTCTATCTATCCCTTCTTGACCGCGTAACTTTTCTAATTAAAGTTATAGTATATATCATACCACTCCTGGAGCTGTAGACAGGTCTGCTGCTGTAGAGCCGCTTTGGACAGTGGGCCTTGATGTTTGCCCTGATAACCGGCGCGTCGGCAGACATAGACTGGTTGAATAGCGGATTCCTGGACGGCCCCGAAGTATCTGATGTAGCAAATAATATAAAATGTAGCTTATAAAATGAGCATTTTACATTAAGTCTAATCTTTTTGGTTTTAATACGAAAAGCTGTAATATAAGTATTCTTAAAATTGCAGTGTAAATATTTCCTTAACCCTTTAACTAGGCAACTATAGTTGATTTGGAAAAGTCTGTTATAAGTACGAGCGGCATCCGCAAAGACTTATTATTTTTTTAATCCTGTGTCTTTCTTACACACAACTGTTTGGACAAGAGTTACAAGAGTTGCTTTATCCACTTGTGTACTTAATATAAAAAAATATAATAGATGTCTCCCTAAAGAAAATAAGGCACGAAAATACCGAATTCAGTGGCAACCAAAGACAAACATCTGTTCAATAGAGGTGTTGTTAGATAAAATCAACATGGTGGTGAAGTATGACGACAAAAGAGGATTTTTTTTATTGATATTTTCTATATTATGTACTCAAGCTATTTAAAGGTATTTAATAGGTTTATTTTATGCTTGCTCCGACTTAAAAGGATCAGTTGCGTATTTATGGAATTTAAATAATTTGTTCTAATTTTGTATTAAAAAATCGAACATATTAGTCAATATCGATATCTATCTGTAATCATTATGTTTCATTTCTCGATAGATACCATTATCGGCAAAGGCTCAACAATAAATTGTGATCGTGAATTATACATATATTCTGGGTTTATTTTTGTGATTCTATGTTTTTTGTTACTCTTTGAACGATAAAATTTTCAATACGTTAGGCATTGTGGTTTTTGAGAACCAAAATTTCCGACTTGTGAAAAATACCCTGTATTTAGGGCTGACTTCGGTTTTGAGCCACCCATAGGCAAATAGGTTAACCATAGGTTAACATGCCTTCAGTTAACAGCTGCTAGTGTACTTTTTATGTGTGTAAGTGGCCAACACTAAAAACATGGGCTAATATATGTGAAACATTATTAGGTGATCTGACATAGCTGTGTCCTATAGTGTCCTGTATGACATTAAGACTATCTCATTGATGACAGTGTCAACAGTTTAATACCTTTTATGTTTCAGATATTTTTGTGCCAACAATCCTATAGCATGAGTACTGGGCCATTAGCCTTCTCAGAGTTAGATAATGAACATAATATGAGTCAACGTTATATGTTCATTATCTAACTACTAATAAAAGTATACTAAAACGCAGAATGGAAGAAAAACTTACTTCTAGAATATACAGGGTACACATTGGTGCTGTGCCTATTTCCACGCATAGCATTGAGGCTCTTGGTGAAACGAATAAATTCGTCCCGTGACTTCCACCGCGCCAGTATTCGCTGGACGTCGGCGGAAGACGAACGCTCTGGGCGAGGCTCCCGGCGCTCCATCGCCGACGGCGCAGTGCTAGACAGCCGAGTGTTGTACGACGTACTCGGCGCTCCTGCTTCATATACCCTAGAACTGCAAAAACTCAACACTGAACTACTTACTTTTTTATACTTTAAAAATATTATGTAAGCAGCGCAAGAGGGGGGGGGGGGGGGCTCTTGGCTTTTTTTGATAACATAGGTAGCATAGTGATGACGTCGAAAAAACACACAAAGGGTTTACCATTATGTAATAAGATTTTTTAACAATAATTTAAAATTCTTTAATTATTGTTAACCTTGGTCGATACTGCATCCGTTGAGGCTGCAGCAGTATCGACCAGGGTTGCATGCATCAACTATTGGTGGCGGATATGAAGGGACTAACAGTAGTGGGTGGGCGCTGGCCAGCAATAGTTTGCATGAACTAACTGGTGGCGGAAGCACGCAAAGTAAATTGTCTCAAAGTAAATATATAAAAGGAGAAACTGACTGACTGACTGACATATCAACGCAGGGCCTAAACTATAGGGGTTAGAAACTTGAAATTTTGCACAGGGGTTCCTTTTATAACGTAGGGGAGCACTAAGAAAGGATTTTTGGAAATTCATCTCCTAAGGGGGTAAAACTGGGGTGCAAAGTTAGTATGAATCTTTGTAGTTTTCGAAGTTATTCGAATGAAATTCGGCATGAAGGTTCGTTACTGAAAGGCATGAAACATGAGTACAATTTTTTTTTCAAAATTCAACCCTTAGGGGGTTAAACGGGGGTGCAGAGTTAGTATGAAACTTTGCTCATTTTTAAGTTATTCGAATGAAATTCAGCATGAAGGTTTTCTACTGAAAAGCATGTACATGAGTAAAATATTTTTTTTCAAAATTCACCCCTTAGGGGGTTAAACGGGGGCGCAAAGTTAATATGAAACTTTCCGTTTTTGAAGTTATTCGATTGAAATTCATGAACGAAAGTCATGAACCAAATCCATACTAATGTTATAAATACGAAAGTAACTCTGTCTCTCTGTCTGTCTTCTTTTCACGCTTCAATTTAGATAAAATTTGGTATGGAGGTAGTTTGAGGCCCGGGGAAGGACATAGGGTACCTTTCATTCCGGGAAATTTTACTGTTCCCGAGGGATCCACACTAACGCGAGCGAAGCCGCGAGTGAAAGGCAAACCTGACTTATATATCAACGCACAGCTGAAACTACTGTGCCTAGAAAATTAGTACAGGGGTTTTTTTATGATTAAATAAATACTAAGAAAGTATTTTAAAAAATTCAACTACTAAGAGGGTGAAATAGGGGGGTGCAGTTTATCTGGAATTTTCTCATTTCTATACTTAGAAATGTGAAAGTAGATATATAATTTTCGATTAAAATTAAAAAAGATCTGTGTATATGAACTAAATAAAATTCCATACACATCCGTGAACTAAATAATAACCCCTTTAGGGGGAATTTTATTTAGTAGTAGGGGGTAAAGTTAATATGGATTTTTTCTCATTTCTAGACTTAGAAGTATAAAAATAGGTATATAAGTTCTTAATTACAATCAAAAAAGATCTGTGTCGATAAAATGGACAAAATTGTCCCCTGAAGGGGTAAAATAGGGAGGTAAAGTAACAATTTATTTTATAAAATTCATTAAAACAGTAGCGAGCGATTGTGTTTCCATTGCTAGTTTCCATTGCGGCTTTAATTTGACGAGCCAGACTTGGCGTGCGTTCAAAACCAGCGATGTAAAAATATCCTATTTAAACTGTCGAGTCGCGTTCAAGGTCGATTACTCATTTTTTCTGTCATAAGTAAGAATAGTGCTGTAGACTACAATTTTCTCGATTATAATCGATTTTGAAAGCAGAGGAAATGATAATTACGTTATAATATTATTATGAAGGTGCACATATATTGTAGTTAAAAGCTAATATTATTAACAAGCAAATTATAGTTACTTCTATATTTCAATTTTATTACAGTTTTTCGAACGATCCTTATATTAAAAATATATTGAAACGACGTGTCGTAAAAAGTGGCTTCCTAAAAGAAACAGCCGGATTTTTTCTATACATTTCCACGAAGACACCGTTACTGCCCCATCAACATACATCCTGGTGACAGACGGACGGACAGCGGAGCCATATTAATAGGGTTCCGTTTTTACCTTTTATCTTATCTTATCTTCGATGGGGCCGACTCAGAGTCGGTAGCACGTCTAACCTTTGGGTTATTTTGTACTTTTTTACCTTTTGGGCATGGAACCTAAAAAATGGTAAACGTTTATACCTACGCAAAATGTTACACGCTCGGTCTCCCTACAAATTGCCGAGCTTGTTTCTTCTATCTTCCTGTTTACGTAATCATGAACGGCCCCTTATCTTGTGGACATAGTACTCTTTAAGGTCTTTGCGCATGCTACTATTTTAGTAAAAGGGCCATATCCAAAGTTTGTTCATGGTTTTTCAATGAGATTAGGATCGGGTAGGCAGCAGCAGGCAGAAAACATTGCCAAATGATATAGGAGCATGAATAGTATAAACTAACATGCAGTTGTAACAGCAGCCCACAGGCTCTAAACACTACATGTCTGGATTCAATGATTGCATGAGGTTTAAGGAGTGTTTCAGCCTGGTTTCAGTACAGACTAAATCTGCATTTTAATGCAATGGAGAACTTGCATGAGGAGGTTATTGAAAAAATATTTTGATTATGTATGTATGCATTTAGCTTAAAAATACTGTTAAGCCCTTAACAGTATTATATTAACTTGGTTAAAATTGGGTTGGAAAAGTGTGGTTGAGGTAAGTCCATGATCACGTTTGAACCCAAAGCATACGCAATATTTATACTAGCCATGAACTGTTGACCTTGACCGTATGTTTCAAAAGTATGAAAATTGAAAAGAAAAACTATATTTCATTATTCATTTTAACAGGACTTAGCACGAACCTTTTATATATTTATTGCCTCTGACATAACATCTATCCAGCGAGACTCACTGCGACCACGATGGATGAAATAATTATATGTTTACAGTGGGAAAGATTAAAGAATGAAACTTATATTACTGTTATATATTGGAGTGCCCAAGCATAGCATCTACTAGAGAGGAGTTCCTGGGACAACTGGGACCATGAGCGAGGCCTGCAGCACACCCTCTGCAGTTCTACGTTTTCACGACAAGCTGGGATGGCTCGAGTAAAACAACAAGAAAAAATGAGGGAGAGCGCAGTCTCTCCAAAGCAGAAGACTGAAAGACAGAATGTCTTTTGCTCACACACAATGGGCCCAAACAAGAGGCCTAGATGTGGAAAATTGCCCACGGAACAAGGTGAACCAGGTACTGTTATATAGCCTTTAAAATTTATGGCAACTTTTATTATGTTGCTTAAAGCATTTCCATAAACATGTGTGCCTAATATAGCTGCCAAACAAAGTTCTCACTTAGCTTAGAGTTTTTGCCTTATCAAAGTATTTTTTCTCTGTTCGCCTAATTTTTAAGACCTCTTTCTATAGCATAACAAATAAAATGTGTGCATCTTTGTAACATTATATAAATATATTTTTGCAGTTATTAAAACAATAAAATATTACCGAGCCAGGGCAGCAGCCAGTTTTGTTGGACGGTTGTTTATAATTGACCAGAACATCTCTCTGTCTATTTTGGCCTGAGCTTTCGTTCCTGGAGAATTGGAAGGAGATGAAGTTGATGGTGGCTCATCTAAAATAATAAACAAACTTCAAAGTATCTTTCTGTGCATGTAGGGGAAAAGCTCTTAGAAGGCCTTTATTACACAAGAGGTTTATAACTGAGAGAAAGTATGAGAGATGGTACCTATTTAATATATTATAACTGTATGGAAATAGGACGAAAATTATAAAAAAAAGTCCAAATCTCACATTCCTGAAAAAAGCGTATGCATTTATCATATATGGATATTATTTTTAATGTTTGTTACTCCCCTACATGCAAAAACTACTTGATGGATTTTGATGAAACATTACAATGCAATAGTTGAAAAGTATTGTAATAACTAGACCTGGGTCTATAGTACAACAAAACTTATAACAATATATGCTCCAACAATTTTCCTAACAAATATTTCTCTAATTAACCTTTGGTTGTCATCCTTCTTTCTACAAATTAAGAGCTGGTTGTTTTTGCTAATGATTTATCTTATAATGCTATACTTACTAATATATGGCCACAGCTGGGCAAAAAATATCTTTTGCTTTAATTAAAAACAAATTATCTGGTGTTTATTATTTTTATTGTAAGTTTGTTAACACAAACATGTATTTGTTTTTAAATTATAAGAAGTTCAAATACTGGCCAACCCGGCATTTGGGTAGTTTTAGCTTCTGATGAAATAAATATTCAGGTTGCATAGGCTTTTTTGTTATGTGAGTGAATCACAATTATTAAAAAAGAAACTTACGACTAGTTCCTGGTATTTCTCCTAAACTGGGTCTTGGTGCATCCCCTGCTTGTCTACGTACTAAATTCAGTGGGTCTGTGTGTGGAGTTTCACTCTCATCATCATCTGGAATAAGATTTTATTCATTTAGTCATTATTCACAAATTCCGGCAAGCTCGCTCTTCTTCATTCAATATAGCTGCTCAAGCAGCGGATAGATGTGATATTTAGAATGCAGGTACCTACCGTTGTTATTGGTAAATTTCTACTTAAATAATCAGATTCTAGCATAATTCGAAACGCTGGTAAATCCCGGACAAAAGCAAGTACGTAAGTTATTGTGCCAGGCCTGGGGGTAAAACTTTAAATTAAAAATGTTTAATTAAAAATTTTAATGTTTTGTACCTGAACTCCAAGGATATTCACTAATACCTAGTGATTTTTTCAACCTTTCTTTTCTGTTATCCATGTTTCATTTGTGATTTAAACGTGCTGTGCTTTCAGTTGAAAATTACCATGAAATAGTAGTAAATCAGATGTGATTACAGCAAATTACGACACAACAAAGAAATCAAGTTATCAAAACAACATTTTATTTTACCATTATGAATGACTTGACTAGGTACCTAGTTGACATACTTGACATTGACATTTGCGATGAAGTATTTTTATTTTCATTTCTGTCTATTGGTAGGCAGCTACGTAGTTCGGGGGTGCTATTTTTGAAATGACGCCCTTCGTAAACAAGCGATTTTTCTATACAAAAAACGCTTAAAGACCAGTCACACTTTTAAAAATAGTACTGCTGGAGTGCGTTACCCCAGCCAACTAGGTGCTCCTTTTCAGAACATTACTTCGTGTAAATGTCCCCGAAAGTAAAAAAAATGGCTTTCCGCTGTTTCAGAGGAAAATAAAATTCGGCTGCTGGGGTAACGTTACGCCAGTTTTGATCCCGTCGCGTCGGTTTATCTGGATAAAAAGTATGTACAAAGATAGATTAAATGAACAGTGGTAGTTCTTGGCGGGAATTTCGGCTTGTGTTTTGGATTGTTTATATTCTTTCTAATGTGAAATCGGAGTAATTTGGTTTTATAAATGTCTATAATTTGGTAAATAACTGAAATAAAGTGTCACAGTGCGGCTGCAGTGAGATTTGCTTAGCGGGCTGGTGGTTGTCCGGCTCGCCTCGTTGCGTCGTCTGTGATCAAGCCAGTGGATTCGTGGGAATTGTTGCAAAGGGCTCCGTAGATACAACGAAATGAACTACACCATCATTTAATTGATGAACAGGACTTGGAAAAAGCGCGGGGGAACTCATTTATACTTGATACTGGCTAAATACGTAACTCGTGAAAGCCTAAAATAAATAAAAAAGAAATTTCCGTGTTTAATTTTTACTAAGGCAATTGCGAGATTTTTTTTTTAAGATTTACACAAAACATTTTGTTTGAGATTTAAAAAAAGAGATATCTTCAGAAAACTGTGAGATTTCTAAAGGAAGGCAGAATAAGTTAGACACCTTGCATGAAACTGTTAAAAATTAAATGGCATCCATCGAGTACCTTAACTATCCTCAGATTAAATCTGAGACCTTAAACTACTGAACTACAAGTCAACACTGAAAAATTTCGACACTAACGCCATCTGACGCAACATGGCGTAGTTTGAAACACCGCAACGTCCGCAACGGTGTTTGATCCTCAGAACAATAACTAAAGCATAGAAACCGTGTTAAAATAACAACAAAATACAAAATATTCTACACTGTTTTTACTTATGGCATTGTTAAAGCATCAGAAAGAGATGCATACACAATGCCATTTGCGTAAATATGTAGGTTGTCCTGGGGTACTTTTTTTTTCATATTTGTTTTACGGCATTTGGCTTTCTGTGCCTTTTAGCCCTTCATATTTTCTACGTGTTATCAACGAAATGGTGGTGTAATTCATTTCGGTGATTCAATGGAGCCCCTGGCGACAATTCCCACGAATCCACTGGTTTGACCATAGACGCAGTAGCAGTAAGGCGAGCGACCACCAGCCCGCTATGTAAATCTCACTACAGCCGCACCATGACACTTCATTTCAGTTATTCCACACATTGTTCATAAACATGGACATTTATAACACCAAATTACACCGATATCACATTATAAAGTCCACTAGAAGCAATTTGCAAAACAATCCAAAACAAAAACCGTGCAGTCCTTCGAAATTCCCGCCAAGAACTCTCCTGGGGTACTGATCAGGGTTGTACTATATCGATGAAATATATTTATCGACTAAATGTTTCGTCCTAAGAAAGTCATAAATGTACTCTACTCTGATTGTGTCGATTCGTTAAATGAGTACGATTCATAAAAAAAAACAACTAGTTGCTGTCCAGGAGTGCCGGCAGAAGTGAAAACTCGCCTTTGCGGCATACTCCGTGTCCTTCTTACGAATTTTCGATCAGTTCACGTGTCCTGACGCGAGTTTTCTGTTTTACCCATCCCAAAAAGTGCACAAAGCCGCTAAAGAGGCTTTTACTTCAAAAGTTATGTCAAGATACACCTATATAACTCCTAATCGCATGGCGCCGCTTGGCTTCATCTGATAAATAGGTAAAACAAAAACCATTCATTACCCACCGCGCGTCTACTGTCTACTGCTGGTCATTAGGCCTTACCCAGTATTCGATCGAACGGCAGAATACCTAATATGATGTCAATCATATTTTCGATTATTTCGAAATTCAAACAGTGCCTACTTACCTACTTTACCTATTACCTATGAATGCGCAAAAAACCCAATGCATTCGATTTACAGTCCCCAATGAGAGGCAGTCCAACGTTGACATACTAGTTGAAGGTAAAATACTAGACTTTGTAAATGATACCACCTTTTTAGGAATCACAATAGACTCTAAATTGCAATGGGGCGCTCATGTATCAAAGGCAATATAAGGTCAGATATATTTTTCACTTGATCAATGGGCCATTCAGCATATTCCAAAACCATCTAAAGCTTTTCCCAGCTAGCTTTGAGGAGCAGTCAGTAAAGGAAACATAATCAGGTAGGTAAAGAGAAACACATAATTCGAAGTGATATTTTTTATATATAAAACTTCTACACTAGGGTAAAAAGTGCCAGTGTGTTATTTGTGAAAAATTCACAGTGTTGGTAATAGAAAAACAAGAGGTGAAGAAAAACAAGAGATTACTTTACCCACTTTCATTACTGTCCAAAATAAAATATTTTTTTCATAATTTTAAATATAAATGTGGGTAAAGCATCGTGTTTCAATCGCTTCCATTTAATTTTATATTCGAAATTAATGTATCGGCACGGCAGTAAAATATTTTGAACAAATTCGAGTATGTATGACATTTTATGTCCAATATGTCGCTTGAAAGTTCCTCGGATCCACACCTTTTTAATTTCCTTTTATTTCAGGGAGCTGCAATAAAATTTCAACAATAATTTTCTTCATATTAGTAAAAATCGATTCTTTTTAGGGTTCCGTACGCAAAGGATAAAAACAGGACCCTACTAATATGACTCCGATGTCCATCTGTCTGTCACCAGGCTGTATCTCATGAACCGTGATAGTAAGACAGTTGAAATATTACAAACAAAAATTTTGGGCGTTTTTATAGCTTACGCCCCCGGCTCCGCTCGCGTTAATGTCTATCCCCGATAACAGTACCTTATTCTGAGATGTAAGATATGTCTATGTTCTTTTCCGTACTCCAGAGAGCGTGCAATGGTGATGATGATGATGCAAAATTTCATGATGATCGGTTTAGAAGTTACGGCGTGGAAGCGTAACAAACAAACACACTTTCACATTTATAATATTATATGTAAGGATGGTACGGAACCCTTCGTGCGCGAGTCCGACTCACACTTTGCTGGTTGTTTAATGAGGATCAGTAAAGTTGTAGCAAATTCAATAGGACTAATATCCAATTTATTCTTCATGACATTACAATGATATATCTTTTTGAATGATCCAAATCGGACAATTACTTACGAAGATATTAATAATAAACATTATGCCGTTCCTGCCACGAACAGGCATTGCACGCCGGTGCGTGTGACGTCACTGTGACGGACCGAGCGCGGTCGGCAGTCGGCACTCATAGAGCGATCATTCGACTGAGCGACGGCGACGCGGTTCGTCGCTATATTTAACAATTTATTGAAATAAAGTGTTGTTAGAGTATAATTTTTGTGATATTTACGTATAAAACGTACTTATTATGGGAACTAATAAAGAAAAACAAAGCAAAGAAAGAAGATTTTTACTCTTGATTGCTATATAGACAATCTTGTAAATTAAAGCGTCTATTACACCACACGGTATTCAGTCAGACTAAGTCTAACTAGCGTAGTGTAATAAGAGTTAGACCGTCTTACTCTGAATTCAGTCAGCAAGATCGGGCTCGGCGAGGCTAACTGGCTTAGAGTCTAAATATCGAGTAGTGTAATAAGCGTTAGACCGTTCAGTCTGCGCTCGCGTCCACAGGGAGCGGATGTGCGCGTGCGCCACGTACATTTTATTCATATTAAGCGTGTCTTGTCTTGTTTGCGTTACCTTTACAATAATGGCGCGCAGTAAAGAAAAATAATCTTTCATATGAAACGATTATGAAAAAATTTAAAGGGACCAAATTGAAAGCATAGATACTCTTTAAAAAAAAGAACAAATAACAGTTTTAAAAATTGGTTAAAAATGACGGAGTTCTGAGGTAACAAAAATTAAAATAAATACAACCAAATTGATATTAACCTCTCCTTTTTTTTAAGTCGGTAGAAAATTATTATTAAGCATGACTGCATGCTAGAGTTTTACTATGAGATGCCATGTTTATGACAAAAATAATCATCAAGATTATTTGAATAAAGAATTACAAATGAAACATGTTTTTTTGCTACGGCAAAATTGTTTTGGGCATAGAAATTGCAGGTGCCATTACAACCGCCAACGTCGACGTCTTGCGTGCGAATGAGCAAGCCCGCGTTTTTCAGTCTAGTGTAATAGCGAGCGGTCTAATTAGACTCGAAGACAGACTGAATACCGTGTGCTGAATAACGCGTAGTCTAATAGGCGCTTAACTAAACCACATGCTTACAATATTATCAAAAAAAAGCATGAAATATGCACATAGGCGTGAGGTCCGATCATTTTATAGTCTTTCAACTTCCATATGCTTCTTTCAACGAGAACTCTTATCGCATATATCAGCGATCGTTTTTGTTTGCAAAACTTTGGGTAAGTAATATAACATATAAACACAAAATATATATTATTTAAGATAAATATCAACGAAACATATAATTTTGGTTAGTATAATTATCAAGTAAGATAAAAATCGAAAGAAATAAGTTTAAAAAAACTAAAATCTTTAATTATAACAATCATTCAACATATCAAACCTTTATTATACCGTATTATTATTATAAACTTTAAAACATCGATAAGTTGTTATGTATAATAAACTTTATATATACATATTAGTACGGATAATAATGTAGTATATGACTACTTTAACATATTACCGCGACATGCCTTTACGCACTGCAACATTCTTATGTATTGCTGACTTAAGATTATTTGTAGTTATAAATTAGAGTAATTAGATTAAGTTCGCTCTCTTTACTTTGTCACGCTTGTAAAAGAACAATAAACGTACATACGTGTGTTCAATGGAGTTTCCTTGACTCTACGACGTTCCTGTAAGCTACCACGATTCCTCAAGATCCCATCAAGATATTGTATGGCGACCCTGCTGAAGAAACGAAGAAATCCTGAAGAACTAATACTGATTAGTCCACAAGCCAAGATTTGAAGTAAGAAGTCGATGTGGTTTATCTTCTTCAATACATTTATAATCAGAGATTATCATCAACGACCTACCACTATGGGCAGTAGTCAGTCAACAGAAGAAGTCGTCATCGCACAATCAGCCATTGGGAATACACAGGCAACAGCAAATCAACTGAACCTTGCCGAAATCTTACTGATTGCTTTGTTCGTATTTATCTTTGGGATCTTCACCTTTTTCCTATGCAAGAAATGCCGCGAAAGCGCTATAAGAACATTAAGAAGAGAAATGGCCCGCAACACTCTTGAGTTGCAGCAAAACCCCTCGCCTGCCGCATAAGAAGAAAGAAGCGTACGGGACAAGGATGGTGTCCAGGGTATAGCCCGGCCCAAAAGTTCGAGGTGTCCAGGGATATCCCGGCCCACCCACATATCCAGCCACGGACATCAGCCGTCACCACACCTAGACCCAGTCAGTGCCAGCAGCCACCAGTCGTCACCACGAGGTGCGTCCCAATCAGGCCAGCACGTGAGGACCGCGACCGCCAGCACGCGCCCTCGCCTCGCCCGGCACGTGAGACCTACTTAGAGTGCGTTGTACCTCACGCGATGCGCAAATTACAAGTAAGGTAAATTCATTAATAATTTTAGGTATTTTATTTTACTCAAATGTAATACATATTTCTTTAATTAATTTTTTTTTTTAGTTGGGGTTGTTAATTTTTAGTTTTTATATTTTTGTAATGTCTGTAGCACTATCAGATTTGTTTAAAAGTTTGAAAGAAATACGTACTTATTTAATTAAGATAGGCCCTGAAAGACGAAAGAAGGATATCGGAGAAAGTAAATTAAGAGAGGCCAACGTCGTTTATTCGCAGTTGGAGGATATTTTGTGTGGTGTAAAGGCTGCCATTGATAATTCTGAGGTGAGCACTGACGATGCCGTAGGCATAAACCACCTCGTCAGTAATATACATAAAATATATAGCGAGATTATCAATTTAGTTACAATTGAATTTAATAAAGAAAGCTCAAAAATGGCGGAAGAAAAAATTTCGTTTGAATTAAAAACTGCTATAAGTCTACTCCCAATTATGAACGGTCAAGAAAATATTACCAAACAATTAATCGATGGTATAGAATTATATAATAGTATGCTTAACAATGCCTCAAAACCTTTACTTGTTAACTTTGTATTAAAGTCGAGATTGTCTTCCAGCGCTAAACTACGCCTAAAACGATCCTATTCAAGCGTTGATTCATTATTAGGTGATATGAGAAAACACTTACTGCAGAAAAAATCTGCTGTAGCTATTCAGTCTCGGTTACAAAATTCTAAACAAGGACACAGGTCAATCGAAGCCTTTGGTAACGAGCTAGAGGACTTGTTTGTCAATTTGACTCTAGAACAGGCCGATGGCGATAGTTCAAATTACGATGTTTTACGGCCACTTAACGAAAAGATAGCCATCAAGCGTTTTGCCGACGGTCTAAGTAACCCTCGCCTGAGCACGATCATAGCGGCTAGGCAGTTTAGCTCACTTTCTGAGGCAATTCGTTCTGCAATTGATGAACAAACTTTATCAAATGCCGGTGAACACGTTAATAATATTAATCATTCTCGCAATAGGCTTTTCAATAGAAATAACTTCGGTTCTAGGGGTAGAAACTATATTAGTTATAGTAATAGGTGGACTGCGCATAATAGTAATCCGATCCAGTCGAACAATGGGTTTACGACGCGCAGACGCGGATACACAGCGACGCGCGGAAGTGGCACTCGCGGTGCGCCGCACTCGGCACGCGCCGCGCCCGACATGCGTGGACGAGGTTCTATGAGAGGCCATCATGCACCTCGCGTTCAGCACACTCAGTGTGATGCTGTAGAACCAGCACAGACTGAGAATCAGTCGTCTCTTCCGAATAAGAGTATGTTTTTTCGTTCAGAATGATATCGAACATATAGTTTATAATTATAATATTACTAGTACCGTAACTTTTTATGTAGAAAATAAAAACATTAATCTATTAGTTGACAGTGGTGCGAGTTTGTGCGTGCTTAAGTATGAATGGCTAGCTAGCATATTTGATAATATTGATAGACAAATTACTCCGGATAAGTTAACAATTAGGGGTGTTAGTGGTAAATTAGTATCTGAAGGATATATTTTTCTTGAGTTAAGACATAATGAATTAAGTTTAACGTGTAAATTCTACGTATTTAAAAATATGTCATGTTCCGCAGATGGGATTTTGGGTGATAATTTTTTAAAACAATACCGAGCAATAATTGACTATAGTAATAATATTTTATCATTAACAAATTCTTCCACTACAATTATGATGTCTATAAATAACGGGTATAAACATATGATACCCGCAAGGTGTGAGACAATTAAGTACATACCTACTAATATATGTGATGATTGCGTAACGCTCGCGCATGAAATACAAGACGGAGTGTTCGTAGCAGGTGTTTTATCCAAACCATGCAATGGTCTTATCCCAATAAGGATATTAAACACCACTGATAAAGACATTAATTACGATTTTTCTGATTTAAAAATACATAGTTTGAAACTTTTTGATGTGTGTAATTTTTCAGAGAGAAAAATATCTGTAGATCGTATTAAAACATTACTCGATTTACTTGATTTAAGTTATTTAAATAAAGAGGATCAATTCAATATTGAGTCAATTTGTGCGAAGTATTCTGACGTTTTTCATCTCCCAGGTGATAAACTCTCGGTTACTAATTTAATGGAACACTCGATAAGGCTTAAGGATAATGTTACACCTGTTTATGTCAAGCCATATCGCATTCCACATGCATTGAAATCGGAATTACGAAACCAAATACAAGAGATGTTAGATAATGATATTATCGAAGAGTCGAGTTCAGATTGGTCTAGCCCAGTCTTACTTGTTCCAAAAAAATCTGACAAAAATAATGAAAAAAAGTGGAGACTTGTTATTGATTATCGTCAATTAAACAATAAAATACAAGACGATAAGTTTCCACTCCCTAATATTACAGAAATTTTGGATTCCTTAGCCCATTCTATATACTATACAAAACTAGATTTATCTCAGAGTTACTATCAATTAAATTTAAATGAAAACTCGAGGAAATACACCGCCTTTCAATTAGATCGTATGTATCAACTCTCACTACACCCTGACTCACGTAAGTGTACAGCATTCACCGCCGATAAAACTTATCAAATGAAACGTTGTCCTATGGGACTTAAGACTAGTCCAAGCGTATTCTCCCGGCTAATGACAATAGCTATGTCTGGGTTAAATTATAAACAATGTTTTGTTTATTTAGACGATTGCATAATAATTGGGAATTCGATGGAAAACCATAATAAAAATTTAATTTCAGTTTTAGAAAGATTGCGAAAAGTAAACCTTAAGTTAAACCCTTTAAAGTGTGAGTTTTTGAGAACTGAAATGATATACTTAGGTCATAAAATAACTAATCAAGGCATTTTTCCCGACCCAAGCAAAATAACTACATTGCAGAGTTATCCGACACCTACTAATGTTGACGAAGTGAGAAGGTTCGTTGCCTTCGCTAACTATTACAGGCGTTTTATTTCACACTTCGCCGACATATCTTATCCTCTTAATAAGTTATGTAAGAAAAATGTTATGTTTACTTGGTCAGCTGATTGCGATGCTGCATTCAACAAGTTAAAGTCTGCATTAATAAATCCACCCGTTTTACAATATCCTGATTTCTCAGAAAATAATATATTTAAGTTACAGACAGACGCTTCAAAGGTTGGATTAGGTGCAATATTATCTAATAGTAACGATAGGGTTGTCGCTTACGCTAGTAGAAGTTTAAAACCCGCTGAAACAAGATACCCTGTTATAGACTTAGAACTCTTGGCTATAGTGTGGGCAATAAGGCATTTTCGACCATATTTATATGGCAGAAGGTTCAAAATTATAACTGATCACAAACCACTTATTTATTTATTTTCTCAGACAGATCCTTCTAGTAGACGGACAAAGTTTCGCCTCTACTTAGAAGAATACGATTTTGAAATAGAACATGTCCCGGGTCGGCAAAATGCAGCTGCAGATGCTTTGAGCCGTCTTCCGTTAACATGTAACGACTTGAAAAATTTATCTAAAGATGTAGTATCGGTTCTCACTAGAGCACAAACTAAACAAATAAGAACTTGTACTTCTAGTGACAAAAATAGTTCTGGAGCTATGAATTCGTCGGATTGTGGGACTGATCACCCCATGGCCGTCGAAATCCTGAAGCCTCCACAAGATATTATTGAATTATGTTTCAGTCACTCAAAAGAGACAATGAAATTTAACCAAAATGAAGTCATTACATCCAGAAGTGGTAATTGTAAATATTTACCGAAAAGGTCAATGATTTATCTAAATTCTCGATCGTTATCATCTCCAGAAGAGTTAGCGAGAGATTTAGAAGAGCTTTGTTGTAAATTGAAAATTTCAGAATTACTTGTAATAAAAAATATTGCATGTGATAAATACATAAAGTTACTTGCAAGTACTATTAAAAAATTAAGGTTAGACAAACCGCGACTTATGATAGTAAAAGATATCGGACGCATTACCAATAATGAGGAGAAAAGAGTGATCATGAATGATTTTCATTTATTACCTACAAGCGGACACGCAGGTATAAATAGAATGCTAAATAATATTAAGAAGTATTATTTTTGGCCAGGGTTGACAAATGATGTTATAAATTATGTGAAGAAATGTAAGTTATGTCAGATTCATAAGTTTACAAACAAACACACTAGAGAACCAATGACTTTGACTTCAACAGCCAATTCTTCTTTACAGCGGATTAGTTTAGATATAATGGGACCATTAGAGGTCGATTACGCTAATTATAAATATATATTAACATTGCAATGCGATTTAACGAAATTTGTTGAAGCGTATCCCTTAGAACGTAAGGATGCCAAGTCTGTTGCTAGAGCATTTGTAGAAAACTTTATTCTTAGATACGGAGTTCCAAAAGAAATCATCACGGATCAAGGAACAGAATTTATTAACTCAATAATGGCAGAAATCTGTAGTTTACTAGGTATTAAAAAATTGCAATCCACAGCCTACCATCATGAATCCCTTGGTTCCCTTGAAAATTCTCACAAGCATTTGGGTGCTTTCCTTAGAATTCAATGCGAAAACAATAAAGGAAATTGGAGCACTTGGGTTCCATACTGGTGTTTTTCATATAACACATCAGTCCATACACACACAAAATATACACCTTACGAATTAGTTTTTGGAAATAAGTGTAATTTACCAAGCAATTTACTTTCTGTAACTATAGATCCATTATATAACTATGATGACTATCCCAAGGAGTTAAAGTACAGATTACAAAAAGCACAGAGTGAAGCTCGAGAAAACCTTTTAGTTAGTAAGTTACTTAGGCAAAATAAGTATAATTGTAAAACATTCCCAACTACTTATGTCAAAGGAGATTTAGTTTTATTAAAGAATCAATTAAGGGATAAGTTGGATTCCGTTTATACTGGTCCTTATGAAGTGATAGAATATGTTTCACCTAATGTTAAAATAGTTAAAAACGGTAAAGAATGTTTAGTGCATAAGAATAATACAAAAATGTTTTACTATGATAAATAAATTAAAAAAAAAAAAAAACTTATATTTGTAAGTAAAATAATGATATTTGTAATTTTTTTGTAATATTTTTTTTTTCTTTTTCTCTTGCGGAGGGGGTGTCACGGTAAACTTTCAGGGGAGATGTAGTATATGACTACTTTAACATATTACCGCGACATGCCTTTACGCACTGCAACATTCTTATGTATTGCTGACTTAAGATTATTTGTAGTTATAAATTAGAGTAATTAGATTAAGTTCGCTCTCTTTACTTTGTCACGCTTGTAAAAGAACAATAAACGTACATACGTGTGTTCAATGGAGTTTCCTTGACTCTACGACGTTCCTGTAAGCTACCACGATTCCTCAAGATCCCATCAAGATATTGTAATAATCATTGGTTATACGAATTAATTGGTAGAAGATTCTCAATATATACTTAATAATTAAATTTAAAAAAAACCTAGCATCTCAATCAATTTTATTTTACGAGTTTCTTGCATATCTCCAAAGTTCTTCATTATATCTTCACCAAATTAAAATGGGACCAACTTGGTAGTAAAAGCTTTTAAATAAAAAAGAAATATCAAAATCGGTTCACAATTGGCGAAGATATCGTGTAACAAAACTCCTCCCTATTTTGAAGCCGGTTAATAAATTATCTTATTTCTTTTTCTATTACGAAAATCTGAATATTACGAGTGAGTGTGAAGTGCTCTTACAGCTCTAGTCTCTAATATAAGTTAAAAATAAATAAATAAGAAAAATAGGTATACTAAAAAAATACTTAGAAAAATTGTGATACATACAAGATGCGCGCGCATTTTGTATGTATCACAATTTTTATTTTATTTTATAATGTCCTAATATTTACATACAATAAAATATTGTAAAATTTATATTTCTATTTAAAAAAAATGTGATACATACAAAATGCGTATGTATCACAATTTTTTTTAATTTTTTTTTTAACCTTGTTCTATTATTTACATCCTTACTAATATTATAAATGCGAAAGTGAGTTTGTATGTTTGTTTGTTTGTTACGCTTTCACGCCGTAAGTACTAAACCGATCATCATGAAATTTTGCATAAAAGTTCTCTGGAGTACGGAGAAGGACATAGGCTACCATTTATCCCGGAAAAAAGTACTATACCCGAGGGATCGACATTGACGCGGGCGGAGCCGCGGGCGAAAGCTAGTACTATAATATATTGTAAAAGTTATTTTGTTTTTTACTTCATTCTTTGTCCTAATATATACATGCAATAAAATATTGTAATAAGTTCTTTTGTTTGTTATAGTTTTTTTGTAATCCTATGAAGTTAATGACTTCTTGTATTACTTTCCGTTTGCTTTACTGATGAAATCGATTACCTATTATTAGTTATTCGATAATCTGTTTGAATGATGCACCTTTTGCTGGATACTCCGAATTTTTTACAAGAAAATAAAGTTTATGAGCTTGCGTGAATTTTACTTATTTCGTAGGTATTACTAAAATAATTCAAATTCGCAAAATAGACATAGGTCTATACTAATTAGCTGGTATATTTTCTCTGTTATGAATTTTTAATACGTATACATTTTATAGATCTTGATTCATATTTATTTTAAATACTATACTTTTTGAATGGTATACATTTTGGCAGGTATACCGCACAAGTTGTATAACAGGTGATATTTAGTATTCATAAACGTTATAAAAAATGGGTTTATGCTTTTTGAATTGAATATTTTATGAATGTTATAGCTTTTAAGAATATAATCAGTAATGATTATGTCAAGTTAACATTATATCTGTTGAACTTGTAAAATTGAAAAATGAAAATATATAATTTGTTATTATATCAATCAATACGCACCCCTTTTCTTAAAACCAGGTCTATAATTTTTAGGGTTCCGTACCGCAAAAGGAAAAAACGGAACCCTAAAAGGGTTCTGTTTCATCACTTGGTTGTACGTCATTCTGTCTGCCAAGACCCTTTTTCTCAGGAACGTAGGAGTGTAGAGGTATCAAGCTGAAATTCATATCAAATAATCAGGTCTACTATCCCTTGGAGCTATGAAAAAATCCGTTTATGCCGCAAATTTTCGAAGCCAACCCAATCTTAAGATACAGCTAATTGTGCCGCAAATTTTCGTGTTTTTAGGGTTCCGTACCCAAAGGGTAAAAACGGGACACTATTAATTTCGCTCCGCTGTCCGTCTGTCTGTCTGTATTTCTGTTGCCGCTATAACAACAAATACTAAAAAATAGAATAAAATAAATATTGAAGGGGGCTCCCATACAACAAACATGATTTTTTGCTTGTTTTTGCTCGATATTGATAACGGCAATAGGTAGACGCTTGAAATATTTGCAGAACATTAAGTTTATATATTCACTTTAAAAATAAATAATTAAATAACAGTAAAATAAATATTAAAGGGGGGCTCCCATACAACAGACATGATTTTTTTGCCATTTTTATAGATAACGGTACGAAGCCTTTCGTGCGCGAGTCCGACTCGCACTTGGCCGGTATTTTCGATATTCGCAAGGGAATCAATACCTACCAGGGAACTTACAATGAACTCAGAATCTTGAAATTTGGTACGAAGCAACATCTTTTAGCGCAGATAATGGAAAAATTGCATAAAGAATACATTTTTAGTTACATCATATTTATAATAACTTCAAACTTATACGTGCGCGAGGCCGACTCGCACTTCGCCGGTTCTTTTAAAGCTTTTGACATTCAAACTAATGAGCCAAAACTCCCTTCTTCAGTTAAAGCTTTCCTCCAACCAACTTAACGTTATTTTCCATGTCTTTTTCCACCTGAAATATATAACTATAAAATAATACCATATTGTATCGGCCTCACATTTTGTATGAAAATGTCGTTATTGTTTATTAGTTTAATCCCGGGAATATAATTTTAAAGTTTAAAATTTTAAAAAGAGATGATATAAAATTCACACAAACCCTCGTTAAAAATTATTAATTTTTCCAGAAGTTTTGTGTCTTTCGGCACGTTAAAAGATAGTTTTTCTGGCGTTTTAAAAGAAGTTTTTGTACAGTTCGGCACTATACAATATTTGTACATAGTTAAAAAGATAAATTAGACATAAATAATTTGTTTTAAAGTCGTAATTACCACAGAAAACACCGCGCGCCTTGTCACTACCATCGGGCAACTAGCGGCGTCCGTCACAGTGACGTCACAGTCCACCGCGCCGGCCGGCCAGTGAATTTTGCTAGTAATTTGGTCATAACTTCGTCAATTTTTATCGTAGACCAATAATTTTTGCACTGTATGTTATGGATTTCTTAGCTCTATAATCCTGCATTCTCAACTAAAAACTTTACGGATCCTCATTACCAGGATGGTTCAATTTGTAACATTACTATTGCATGGCTCAACACTAACAAAAATATCCCTGATAGCAAGACCGTCATAAAAAATATCGATATACTCGTAGATACTAGTGATGTGCCAACTCGGAAAAAACAAAACGCGATTTAACCTGAGTTAAAATCCACGTAACTCGGGTTGAACTCGAGATACGTAACTCGAGTTAACTGGATGGACAAGTAAATGTTTTTTTGAGTTTTTTCCAAATCATTTCTCCTCAGCTTGGCATAACTACTTAAAAAATTGGAACAGACAAATTATGTTTTTATCTGTTTCAATTCTTTATTTTTTTATATTATTTATTTATAATGTATTGGGAGAGTTCTACCTACTAACCAAAGAAACAAAAAAAGTTATTGTTTGAAATCGAATCATTTATTTAAGTATTTTTGGCTTGGATTTTTATTAAAAAATTATATTTACTATCAATTAAACTATGAAATGATATAGCAGTCTTTAAAATAAAATCAGACTAACATTATGATGCAAGTATGTACATAGGTACATTTTCAGGCTCATTATTGTTTTATAATCAGTAATCGCAATATTTTCAAGAAAATAAGATAATTAGTGTCACATAGAATATTTTTTCCTTAGTTAAATTATATGCTTATATTTTTGTCTTAAATATATCATAATAGGTACTAGTTACTATAAAGGAAAATGACAAATTATTTTAAAACAAAAAGAAAAATATTTTCCCGGCAATTACAAAACTCGAGTTAGAGAGAATTCAACTCGAGTTGATTCGAGTTACGCCTAACTCGAGTTGACTCGAGTTAGGTACTCGAGTTAACCATCACTAGTAGATACGTGATTTTACCACATCACTAGGAAAAAAACTAACCTAATTTGAAATAAGGAAAAAACGATAATTTTAAGCAAAATACCTATAAAAGTTGTCATTTATTCAATACGTTATATAATAGACAATATTATTATTGTATTTTGAGGTATTTTGGGTTTTAATTATGCACTTTTGATTGAAAAACTTACCGAAGAAAATTATGTTTAACAGAATTTATTTCTGTTCGTCCTGAATAGGATTTACATCGCTCCATTGCACAAGACATTGTTTAGTATAATGGTCATTTGATAACGCACCAACCCAACACCGGTTAATACTTTTTTCCGTGAGAATTTTAGCACAATCCTATATTTAATTTTCAGACATCACAATTCCGCCGCAATGTTTTTCTCGATATATAACCCGATCAAGTCGGCAAGATGCTAATGTGACAGAAGGGATGGCGATCTGAGATCGATTAATCGTAGAATCGATTTTTCGAGCCAAAAAGATCGATTTTTTAAATCGATATGTAGTACTGAATTGATTCAGTGAATCGATATTTCACCCTTGAAAATCGACATTCGATTTTCTTTTGTATAAACCAAAAAAGTATTTACAATTAATTTAATGTACCCGTATAATAAGAGTGCTGCCGGTTAAAGGGTTAATTATTCAAAAAACTCGCGAGATGGCTGTATGTTTGGATTCCTTCACCTCTCATTAAAAGTTAAGTTTGTTTTTTTATCTTTGACTTTTTGTATCTGTGGCTGACATTTCTTGTTGTACAATTGTAAACCTATACTTAAAAAAATAATAATAAATGTAGTTTTATACCTGATCTGATGTTTTGATATGGTAAAAAATATTTTTATCATCGATATAATAAAACATAATAATAAATATATACGGACAAATCACACAGATTGAGCTAGCCCCAAGGTAAGTTCGAGACTTGTGTTATGGGATACTAACTCAACGATACTATATTTTTATAACAAATACATATATAGATAAACATCCAAGACCCAGGCCAATCAGAAAAAGATCATTTTCCATCTTGACCTGGCCGGGGATCGAACCCGGGCACTCCATGTCGCAGGCTGGCGTGTTAACCACTGCGCCACGGAGCTGTCGATTCAACCGATTTTACTGATAAGAGATCGTTAAATTGTAATACGTATCTTGTTTTTAATAAAATAGATTTTTAATACATTATAAACAAAAACTTGAAAAAAAGATCGATTTATCAGAAATCGATTTTATGGGCCTCGATTTTTTTGTGGATCGATTCATTAGGTCACGATTCAAATCGATTTCAAAATCGATATTTTTCGGAAAGAATCGCCATCCCTATGTGACAGACGTTGAACTGTAATCTGTAATAAAGCTGGGAACAAACTATCTGACGCGTCCACGACGCGTCCATAAGCCGCGGCTGACGGACGCGGCTTAACAATGTGCACGCCTTTAGGACGATGGGTCTTCGGACGTTTGTCCAGTCATTTCAGAAAGAATTGTTAGCTGGAAAACATGTCAAGCAGCGACAGTGAGGACGATTATTTAGTTAGCGGTAGCTGCGCTGTGTTACATACACAGTATCACGTCTTTTTCCCTTACGGGGTAGACAGAGCCTAGATCTATAAGACCTGAAGGCCACGTTTAGCATGTTGGTGGGCATAAGGTGGAAAACAGAATCAAAATAGTGATGGGTTCCTAGCCGCATCGCCTATTAACACGATTCCTCAGATTTTACCCATTCTCTCGATCGGCTTTTACGATCTGCGCAGAAGAGAAGCAGCTGGTACATTCTACGTTTTTTCTTTTCTCACAGACCAGCATGGAAGAGTTGTGTTGTCCGCCAAAAAAAATAATAAAAGGAGTATTTGGGTCCATAATATCAATTTTTCTTTCATCGCGCTTGACGTGTCACCGCGAGCACGCTTGGTAAGCTTATGCAGTGGGTCGACACTACCTTGAAAACAATTGCTTTCATAGAAATTTGTATTTAATGCCTCTAACTTAAGGTTCATTTTCCTCAGAACATTATATATCAAGGTTCCTACTGCGTGTCAGCCAACCAAACAATAACGACAATTTTATTATTATGTTGAGAGTCTTACCGGCAGATATGTCAATGAGTGACATTGACATTAAAACAAGATGGAGCGAACCTATTCATTTTCAAATTCAAATGATTGCAGATTTTCGAAGCTGTTAGTCATTTTTCTTGTGTAACTAACTACTGACTTGGTTTTTGCCTTTTAAGTTATCTTGTCTGAGTAAGTTGAGTTGATCGGCCGATCCTCCTTCTCGGCGAGAATTCTGCTTGGGGTAAAAACATTTGAAGAAAGTGCTGTTTATTTTGGTGAAACTTTTGAGATAGTGACTCTTTTAGTAGTTAAGTGAGATATTGACTCTTTAATTTTAATACTTGTTAATATGGATAGCTATATGAATCGTCGTTACAAAAAGTGTGTCATTTGTGGTGCACGGAGACTTCCCAATTCTCATACATTTTGTCTAATTTTCCACTAGACCCTGACCGGTAAGTTTCTTTTTTAATAACTATTTCTTACTAATTAATGGACATTACGTTAGTTTGCGAATAAAAACACCACGTGTTATTATTCGCAAACTCGACGCAACAAAATTATCAAGTAAAGACCACGCATTATAGTGCCATGTTATTTTACTTACTTTGTCTTATTTATACCAATAAAAGAACCAGTTTGGAATACAAATTGCCATTTTTGTTCTCATTAAGTAGAATTAAGTAAATAATTTATATACATGTAGTTACATTATTGTATTAGGTTAAGACCTGTGAAAATAATGTAAAAGCAGTAAATAAATATAAAAGTGTAGTTTTTTAATGGGTAATGCAATTCAAAATAAATTTATATTAATAAGGTACAATTAAAATTAAGAAAACTTTCAAACTACCAATTATTAACTAACAATTTATTATTGAAACAAAAGTGATACTCTTATCTTATATCCCGCTGGGACTAGTATGTATAGCTATTGACTACAAACAACACAAATTATTATTAAATTATTTTGTTTTTCTTCCACATATAAAAAAAAATCCATAAACTAAGTAGTGTTGTCTTAGATAATATTCCTTGAAAAATGACATGTGCACTCGAGATTGAAATTTTCTACATATTACACATATTTATTATTATATATATTATCTTCCATGCTGGTCTGGGAGAAAAGAAAAAACGTAGAATGTACCAGCTGCTTCTCTTCTCGCGCAGATCATAAAAGTCGATCAAGGGATTGGGTAAAATCTGAGGAATCTCTATCTATTTTGATTCCGTTTTCCACCTAATGCCCACTAACTTGCTAATGTGGCCTTCAGGTCTTATAGACCTAGGCCTATCTACCCCGCAAGGGAAAAAGACGTGATATATATTATCTGTCTGCTCTGGCCAAGTATGGTTCTGGTAGTACAGAGAGAGTCATGCTCCTGCAGGGGAGACTAAAAAGACCTGATGATGATGATACATATTTGATGCCACTATCTAATTATCACATATTCTATTAGTTATTTACTGAATGTAGACTACACACTGTCTTGTGCTTTGGGTAAACTATAAATAATTTTTGATGTTAATATTTTTTTTATCAGTAAAAAACTAATTATTACTTTTTGTCATGGATTTAATGAATGAGTTAAGTAGGATTATATTGGGCCAATCAGCCCATATAAAAATCAAATCATAGCATATAGAGCTCATTCCATTCGCTCTATATGCTAGATTTGATTTTTATATGGGCTGATTGGCCCAATAGAAGATATAGACCGATCTTTTTAGAATCGTGATCACTTTATTTTAAAAACAGAGGGCTCCCTGTCTGTTTGGAAAGAATAATGCAACACTCACCAATATTGATGGTTCAACCCGACTCAGATTAGAACTTAATTCAAAACGTAGCCCTTTTTGTTTGGAAAGAATAAAAATACTTACCAATATTGGCTGTTCCACCTGAGCCCGAAAATACGTTAAAAATCATATTACGCCCGATGACTCAAACTCTACCGAGCTAGAACCGTCATATAACACATCTAAGAATAAAATAAATATAATAACAATGTTGTAATAGTTCATTTTGCTAGAAAACAGCACAGGCGGCAGTCAAGCTAAATAAACTGTCTGATTATGAAATTTATTAAACAAAAGGAATCTTTAAAATTACAATGTATTTGCCCCACTACGCTAACAAAGAAGGTAAAGCGACATGGCAACTTATTACCGAATACAATCCGTTGTATTATATGCGGCCCATCAAATTGTGGAAAAACCAATTTAGTGATAAGCTTATTGTTGCATGAAAATGGTTTACGCTTTCGTAATCTATACGTGTATTCAAAATCCTTATACCAACCGAAATACTTATTCCTAGAAAAAGTATTAAATATGGTACCAGGTGTATCGTTTTACAAATACAGTAATAATGCTGAAGTGTTAAGCCCACATGAAGCTGCTTCAGACTCTATTATAATATTTGACGATGTTGCCTGCGAAAATCAAAATAATATTAGGGACTATTTCGCTATGGGACGTCATAAAAATATTGACTCTTTTTATCTCAATCAAACTTATACCAAAATACCAAAACAGCTTGTGAGAGACAATTCAAACCTTATTGTGTTATTCAAACAAGATGATGTAAATTTAAAACACGTTTATGACGAACACGTGGGTTCTGATATGTCATGGCTTCAATTCCGTAAAATGTGTTCTGAAGTTTGGAATGAACTGTATGGGTATGTTGTAATTAATAAAGACTGTGAACGGAATAAAGGGTGTTACAGAATGAAATTTGATACCTTCATAGTTATAGAATAGCATTCATAAGAAGATGGCATGATGATGATTACTCACTTTCATTGCGGATCTGGACAAGAACGTGTCTAAAAATAATGGAAAAAAAACTAAAAGAACAAATTGTGAAGTCCGCAGCTGCTGTAAAAAGAAAGGTTGATTTGATAAGAGATACGAAAAACGTGAAAGATATGGCTTTAGAAACTTTATTTAAACCTATAATCGATCCACTTAATCAATTATCTAGCAAGAATGATAGAATAAATATATCCGCAACAAAAAAATATAAGTTGAGTGACAGTGAGGAACCATATTATACTAAAGAAGATACAGAAGAACCCGTAAGTAATAAATTTAGCGAATGTGATGAATCTAGTACTAAAGAAGATTTTGATGAACCATTTGATGAGCAGGAGCATGATGAAGAGAACTTTGATTCCCTTGAACACAATACGAACAAAACACTCACTGTACCACCCTCTGAACATAACTTGAGTGATGAGTCCTTCAAGTCTCTTCTCTCATCACCAAGCTCTAAAGATCATACTTTATCATGGACATCCGAAGCACTAACAGATATTCCATTTGGAATCAGACATGATCGTGGAAAAATCTTGCTAGGCAATACACGTATCTTTGACCGAGACCAAACATGGAAAATAGGAACTCGTGTTATTAAAAAAACACCTGGGTTAAAAGACTTATTATTTAAGAAAACACCAAACATGGATTTGATAACAGAAGAAGATTTACAACATTATAAATTGCTGCTTATTGAAACCAATGCTCATAGACGTAATTTTGATTCAAAGAAACCTATTAATAGCAACAAAGGTTTCAAATACATGAACATAATTAAACCTCTATTCAAATTTTCAAGAAGTGTAACCACTAGTACCGAGAGTCTTTTTAAAGGGACAGGAATGAAACTTTTGAAAAACCTTAAAAAAAATACTGATTTGATTTATTGGAATGATCCGAATGAGTTAGTAGAAAGATTACAATTACTATTTGCATCCCAAGATGCGGGTAACACTGGATTAGATAATGAAATTATTTCAATTATCGAGGAACTACAAGAAGCTGGCATCATTGGCAGAAATATAAAGAGCACTCATTAAGAGATTTGAGCAGTCTAATTACAATATCCGATCTATATACTTATACTGCAATGAATATAGACAAATTTGGTCATCACATTCATAAGCGTTTAAGATTTTCTGAATATATTGACATTCTTAACGATACATTAACCAAATCAGAAACCGGAGATTTCAATTTAAAACTATCAAGATTACGGGGATTGCTGCATCCAGAGGAAGACAACGACGCTGTTAACAAGGCATATTTGGATAAAGAAATTCAAAATTTAAAAGCTGAAATTAAACAAATCCCTATTAATGTAAGAAATTACCTTAGTGGCTTGGAAAAGGCTGTTTTGTCTAATATTAGTTCCAGTTACTATACCAAAGCTGAAATAGATTCAATACTAGCAAAGTTAAATAAAAAATGAGTAAACAAAACATAGTTGACGAACTCCATAGATCAGCTAGAAGAAATTTCCCACGTCGATGTACGATTATAAAAGGGATAGATGATTTATGGCAAGCTGATCTTATAGACTTACAAAAATATGCACAGTTTAATAAAGGATATAAATATGTTTTAGTTGTTATTGATGCTTTATCGAAATATGTCTGGGTTAATCACATAAAAGCAAAAACAAAAAACTGTGTTACGAATGCTATGCAGCATATATTGACTGAGTCATCCCGAAAACCTAACCATTTGCAAACAGATTTAGGTAAAGAGTTTTACAATGAACCATTTCAAAGTTTAATGAACAAGTATAAAATAAACCATTATTCTACTTACTCCGTAAAAAAAGCATCAATAGTTGAACGAGTAATCAGAACATTAAAATGTCATCTTTACAAACTATTTAGTCTTTACGGACGGTACCAATGGGTAGGTATAAATTTGAAATCCGTAGTTCAACGTTATAACAACACTCCTCATAGGATAACAAAGTTTAAACCAGTAGACGTAAATCAGTGTAATCAGTATTTGGTTAAGGCTAATATAAATAAAACCCAAAAACAATATATTACGAAATCTCTGTTTCATGTTGGTGATCAGGTTCGAATTAGTAAATATAAAGGAGATTTTAGTAAAGGTTATACTCCTAACTGGTCAACGGAAATATTTACTGTTAAAAAAGTTAACAATACGAAACCACCTACTTATCAAATAGAAGACAAACATAAACAACTAATTTTAGGGACATTTTATGAATATGAATTACAGAAGTCTAAATTTCCAGATCTTTATCTCATCGAAAAAGTTATAAAACGAAAAGGAACAAAATTGTTCGTAAAATGGTTAGGATTAAGTGATTCCGAAAACAGTTGGGTTGACAAAAGTGCACTGTTACAGTAATATAAGTCAAGTATCGGGGCGTTAAATATCAGTTTGTGCTTATCGATGAAGGAAGGAAGTGGTATTATAAACAGTTTGAACTTCATTTACCCGGGTATCAGTTCTGCGGTCCGGGTACAAAATTACAGAAAAGGTTATTAAGAGGTGATCGAGGTATCAACGATTTAGATAAAGCGTGTATGTATCACGATATTGCTTATACTAACAGTGATATAAACATTCGACATAAAGCTGATTTAGAACTTTTGAACATGGCTAAACAAAGGCTAAAATCCAAAAATGCTGGAAAAACAGAAAAAATTGCCTCTTGGATTGTAAAAAATGCTATGAAAGCGAAACTAAAAGCAGGCGCGGGAGTGCGACCATTTATGAAAATTGTAAAAAATATACAGGCTCGATTAAAAAAAATAAAATGTAAAGACAAAAAGACTGCTATTAAGTATGCTTATGCAGCCGCAAAGAAATTATTTACAAATAAAAGTGGTATGCGCTTGCCACGCTATATTCCTATTCCCAAATGTGGTGGAATTTTGCCTTTGATTCCAATCTTTGCTGGATTATCGGCTTTAGGTTCACTAGCTGGCGGGGCTGCAGGTATAGCAAAAGCTGTGAATGATTACAAAGTGGCAAAACAGAATCTTCAAGAGTCTGAACGACACAACAAAATGATGGAAACGGTTGCTCTTGGAAAAGGATTGTACATCAAGCAACATAAAAAAGGAGCGGGTTTATATCTGAAAAATCCAAAAAACTAATAAATCGGCTACCCAAGCGGGCACTTACTAATTTTGATTTAATAAAGTATGCTAATGATATACCCTATTTTCGTGGCGTGTTTATGAGAGATACTTTGCCTACGAAACCAAGAAAAATAGAGTGTGCTATACTCAACCTAGATAGTTGCAACAACCCTGGGACTCATTGGGTAGCCTATGTGAAGCTTAATAGTTATTCAGAATATTTCGATAGTTTTGGTAACCTAAAACCACCATTAGAGTTACTAAAATATTTAAAAAATACTTCTATTAACTATAATTACATTCAACATCAGAACTTTGGTTCCAAAAATTGTGGACATCATTGTCTGATTTTTTTAATTGACTTCTGGAAAAATGTATTTAAGTAGAATAAATAATAAACAAATATTAGTACAAATATGTCTTTCACTGTGTCAATAACTGGTGTGGGAGGCTCCTTGACAACAAATTATTCACCAACTTTAGAACTACGCGGAGACTATGAATGTGGGCTTTTATACTTTTCTACGTTTAATTCCATTCCGAACATAGATGAGAGAAATAATAAATTCTATTATGGAAATGAAGTTATCGAGATTCCTGAAGGATCTTACGAACTTCAGGACATTCAAGATTTTTTTAAAAGTAATATTAAAAATGCGTTCTTCCAATTAACTTGTAATAACAATACACTGAAAACTAATATTTTTTGTTCCGAAGATGTTCATTTTGAGAGAAGTGATTCAATTGGTAGAATTTTGGGTTTCGGAAGGGAGACTGTAAAAGCTAATAAAAGCAGCATGTCTCGGTATCCTGTAAGCATTATATCAACTACCCTCGTGCGCATTGAGTGTGATGTAGTGAGCGGATCTTTTGTGAACGGAAAAGCTAGTCATATAATTCACGAATTTGTTCCCAACGTGCCACCTGGTTATCGTATAATTGAAATACCCAGAAACGTTATTTATTTCCCAGTCAATCAAAATTCAATTACTGCTCTGAATATAAGATTGCTGGACGCTGAAAATAATCAAATCAATTTACGCGGTGAAGAGGTTCAACTTTACTTACATTTTAGAAAAAATGATAAAATTTGATAAAAACCCTATTACCCCTTGTCTTCAAGTCAGTTACAAGAAAACATCTCGGCAAAGAACACCTCTTCAGTCAGTAAAAAAGCTTACAAAGAATAATCAAAATTTTTTAAAATTAGTTGGTTTATTAAAATGAATATGAATATTTTAAATATATCTCAACCAACAGTCTATGACAACAGCATCGAGAGTTTCGAATTCCACTCGTACAGACCGTATGTGACAAGTTTCAACAAGAATGATGAGATTCGAATACCTATTAACCAACAGGACTTGTATGTGTTACCCGCTCTCAGCACTTTGTATATTGAGGGCAAAGTAGAATTATACGATAGTAAGACTAAAGAAAAACTATCAAGGGTCAATTTTGTAAACAACCCTGCATTGTTTTTATTTCAAGAAATTCGATACGAATTGAATGGAGTTGAAATTGACAGAATAAAAAACGCTGGTATTACTACCACCATAAAATCTTATCTATCGTTAAATGAAAATGAATCTAAATCCGCAAAAGTTTGGGGATGGTCTCCTACTGGAATAACTAATGTTGATAACGGGTCATTTTCTGCTTCAATACCACTAAACAAAATATTAGGTTTCGCGGAAGACTATGAGAAAATCATAATAAATTCTAAACACGAGTTAGTGTTATTAAGAACCAACAGTAACATTAACGCGTTAAAATTGGATAATGCGGAAATTCTTGATGATATAATTATCAATAAGATAGTTTGGCGGGTTCCACATGTGAAAGTATCAGATCGTGAAAGGATTAACTTATTAAAACATTTAGAAAAAGATCGTGCCATAACATTAGCTTACCGGAATTGGGATTTATATGAATACCCACTGCTCCCCAGAACACGCAAACATACTTGGGCAATTAAGACTACATCTCAAACTGAAAAACCGCGGTTTGTTGTTATTGCGTTACAAACCAATCGTAAAAATCAGTCACAAATGTCAATGGCTGAATTCGATCACTGCAATGTTCGCGACATAAGAGTATTTTTAAATTCTTCATACTACCCTTATGAAGGATTGAACGTAAGTTTCTCAGAAAATAAGTTTTCTTTATTATACGAACGATATGCAAGATTTCAACAGTCTTATTATGGACGTCGAGCGGAACCGTTGTTGAGCTTGAAAGAATTCAGAGACATTGCTCCTTTATTTGTTATCGACTGTTCCCGCCAACAGGAGACTTTGAAGGGCTCTATAGACGTGAGAGTCGAAATTGAAACTGACCAAGAAATACCTGATCAGACAGCAGCATATTGTTTGATATTAAACGATTGTATATTTGAATACAAACCCTTGAGCAACATCGTAAAAAAAATATCATGAATAATAATACAATAATCGTAGATTTACAAGGTTTTAAAACCCCTTCCAATGCATTCATAATAAAGGAATGCGCAATAGCTACTGAAGAACATACTCACATATTCCTAATAAAGCCTCCTTATGCTTTCTCCCAACTTACCCATGAAGAAAAAAAGCGTGTTTGGTGGATAGAAAAACATCTAGGATATCGATGGAGTGAAGGATATATCGATTACAAAGAATTTCGTAGGATTATAAAGTGTTATTTAAATAATCGAAAAATTATCGTGAAAGGTGAAGAAAAGATAACGTGGGTGCAAGAGTTATGCGACCACAAAAATATTATAGATATAACTGATGAAAATGTCCCTAATTTTAAAGAGCTTCATAATAAATACTGCAAAGAATTATTAACATTGAATTGTTTTGTTCATCTAAAACACTGTGCATTAAAAAATGTTTTATGTATCAAGAAATGGTTGTTAGAAAGTAAGCTAATTATATAAATAAAATTGTATGTGCTTTATTAACTGTATATGAAACATGACTTGTATTTAGTAATAATAAAACAAAGTTAATTAAAACTGACTTTTATTTATTAATATCTTTATAGTATTAGGCTTAAAACATAATTAATATAAATTTATCTAATATAGTAGAACAATAATCGGATTTAAAATATTACACTTAAAATTATACATAATTAAGTTATATAATGAATAAAACATTTATTATTAATTTTAACTTATAGAAAAGAACAAAAATTTTAACACAAAAAAAAAAACTTCCTTATTAATTGGAAAAATTAACAACATTGCAAACTTTTATACTACAAATAATCATTAGCTAATTTTTTTGATATTTTATTAATCACTATTTCCGTAAGGTCCATAACTTCATCGATTGAGTCTTTTAAGACGTACTGCACATTGAACACTATTTTTTCGAAAACATCGCACTGTGTACCACCTTGGCTGGAGCAATCGTTTTCTAAATCATACACTTGGATTTTGATCACTTTCTTAGGCTTATTTCGTTCCTTTCTTATCACATAAGACGAAGACGATAATTCACCATGTTTCTTTAACTTTTCTTGCTGTATCTGCTGTTTCTTTCTCTCAGCCGCAACAGCAGCTCTATTTTTTAAAACCTCTTCATAATAGTCATCGACACCCACATAAGGATCTTGCACATCTTCTTGTGAATAAAGTGCGATAGTTTCTTGAGAATCAGACATTATCTGTAAAGAAATAAATTATGGAATAAGTTAATGTATAATTACCTTGAATAATAATATTAGTAAGTAAACACACCACAAACACAATACTCACCACAAAAAAGTTGACTACTTTTTATGAAAGCTATAAAATATTAGTGTAATGTATTAGAGCACGGGCTGCCACAATGCGACTGACGGAAAATATTAAGTGAAAATAATAATTTGATATCTAATTACTTGCGGTGCGCATTTGCACTTGCGCTTACTAGGCTAAAATGGAGGATCGTGTTGGAACAAGACCGAGTAGCAATGCGTTGTCAATCGCACGTTGTCATTGATTATTCGACATATTTGATACCTACATTTTAGCTTCAATAGGTTCAATTTTTTTTTTTGACTTGAATATTACTTACAATTAAACAACAGATTATTACTTAAACGTTTATTTAGGTCCATAACCCTCTAATCTTATTACTAATACAATACAACAAAATAAAATTACAAGCATAATATGTCCACATTAGTTTAAATAAAATATAGTTTTGATACATTTTAGATTATTGCACTTTTTTTTTTTTTTTTTTTTTTTTTTTTTTTTTTATTTATTCGATAAAAACATAAATCTTATCATATAGTTAATACAAAACAACAAAAAAATTACAAAGAAATGTTTAATTTAAATAATATGTTGTCATTAATATTAACACATTTTTAATGCTTTTGTTACATAAATTAATTTCGATTATAACTTGTATTTTGTATGCATTAATAAACCATTCTCAACAAATATATTAAAATAGACTCGACTTATGTCCCCAAGACAAAGTTGATATTTTATCTTTAAGAATAATTCGTTTATCGTCTTCGGAAGACAAAGCAATCTTATTAACAGCCTGAGTAAAGACCTCATGCTTCAAAGATTTAAAAATAATGTTTTTTCGTCTTAATAGTTTATTACGCATTAACACCTCATTATAATCTTTCATACCCAACTTTCCGATGACAGATTTTCTAATACCTTTAGCCTTTTTAATTTCGCTGTTTTCAGTTTTTATACAATACAACTTAGACCGCAATCCAACATAAGCCGTTATCGCAACTCCTGAAAATTCATCCTTCATCAGCCCAGGAATCTTTTTATTTTTAGGAATAATGCCGTATTTATTATTACTATCGTAATTACTGGTATCAAAGTAAGGCTGTAAATGTTCTTTAATATCTTTGTATACATCATCTGTTTCTATTAAATACAAAAAACTGTCCGTATCAGTATAACATAATTTTAAATGTGAATCGTATTTAGGTTTCATAACGGAATAATGAAAATCATACATATGGTTTTTAGATATTTCTAAAACTGTAAATCCTATATAGATGGGCTTATCTAACACCACTGAATCCCGTTTCATTTGTATGGCAACAAAATTTTCTGAAAAAGCAGTAGCACTGTGAAAATTAAGTTTAGATATTAATTGTTCTGCGGCATAATGTTTTTTGGTTACGTTGTTCGTATCGCGCCATCGGTTAACCAAATGAACATCTAATCTATTTTCTGTATTTTCTAAAGTCTTTCCAAAAATACAATTATTTAATAATTTAAAAAAATCTTGTTCGAATGCTGACTGTGCTTGTTGTCGTAACTTAGTATTTAAATCAATATACTGTTTCAAAAACGGGCTTTGTTTAAATTTTATTACTCTATGAATTTTTTGTAATATCAGCCCATGTCGTATGCATGTTTTTAAATGAACATAATGAATCACGTACTTAAATTTATCATGCAAGTTAGGAATTAATTTAGGTATCTTAGATCCCGGTGGTGCGAACTTTTGAGGGCAAAATGGAAGATCATTGTGAAGATCATGAAGATATTCGGGATAGTATAAATCGACTTCTAAGATATATCCATACATTGAATCATTAGGTACTTCGAGAATATTTAATTGATTGATTTCTGTTTCATTCAAAAACTTGAAATTGGAATGCGGTAAATATGAACACATTGCATAACCATATAAATTATTACAATCAATGTATAATAAATAGTTATTAGGTAAAGATGGATCGTAATTTGAAACATATTTATTGTTTGCCTCATAATATCTATTAGAACAAAGACAAACGCCGCCACGTATACCTTTCTGAATCATTCTAATCATTTCTAAATCTTCCATAAGTTCCAATTTGACTTTGGTTTTTAATAACATCGCATCGAAAGATAGGGCTGGCGATGTTAGGTAAAAAGCGCTGTCTAGTTGATATGTGTATCTGCACATCTTACGGAATTTTTCGAAAATGTCTGCAAGTAAAAGGACATCTGTCTTCAAATATAAATCAGTATATTCACCCATGTTTTTTAAACGAAAAACGTTCCAAATTTTTTGAGCATGTATGTAATCCGCTTTTGAAATAATACTATCAGATAAAGTGCTATAAAAACAATCACGAGGGGGTAGCTTCCTTTCTTCATAACAATCCCACTTAGTCATATACTCATAAGGGTACACACCTTTTCGTGTTAAAAGGTTCAAATGTTCCTTTTTGGGGAAAAAAATAGACAAATGAACAAAGTCGTTGGCATTTAAAGTATCCGCAAGTTTTTCTAAGCTGGTACTTAAAAATTTGAATGAATCAACAAATCGAACAGCTACAAATTCTTTACCATTTACTTGAAAAATTTTTGTAAATGATACATAATTTTCTTTCGTTTTTGCTATAACGCGTATATTACCCGGTGATTCTCCCAAATGTTTCATAAACAAGTGACTATCATATCCAGATAAATTGTGAAAAAACACTGGAACAAATTTTGGAAGGCGAAATTTTAGGTTGCAATATGAATGAGCTGCTCCTCGGTATTGTCCTGTTAAGTGACAGTGATCTCTAACTTTATCATCAAATAATAACCCATCGCAAAGAAAACAGTACTTTGAATTATTGAATTTGTTCTGTTCCTCTAATGTCAATTGTTTCATGGGGATAGTTTTCTTCAATATCTTATAAATATTGATAGTATCGTTAGAAAGGTTTTCTACAAATTTTTCAACACAATCTTGCCCACGATACGTGACATATTTATTAAGTGAAGCATCATATGAACAAACAATGTAATATGCAAACGCGGAAGGTAAATGTTTTTGTAATAAAGTTGTACATGTAGTATTGGACGTCATGGTGCTTGAAACTGGTTCTAATAAAGATTCAAAATCTGCGTACACCACGAAAGGCACATATTGCATTCTCTCGTAATGTCTAAATTGTATTATGCTTCCAGGATCGGGGAGCACAGTTTTCACTCCACCACAAATATGATCGTTTAATTTAATTTCACTGTGAAAAAAGTTTAAGCAATCATCGCAAAAAAAAACTTTGCCATGATGCTTTGTTAGTTGTTTTTTGAGTAGTTTACCCAGATCTTTCACTAAACAAAAATGCTTACGCTCTTTTTTTTCTATCAGCAACAAATTGACGTGGTGTTTCTTTTTATGTCCCGTTTTATAAAGAGGGCCTAAAATATCAGATTTTTTTGATAAACCATAAACGTTAACACTGATATCACAATTATTTTTCTCGAATATTTTGATATCTGAAAGCCCTACCGGAAATGTCATGTTATCGGTATTAAGTATATTTTTAAAATGTGGATATGAAGATACCCTCTGAGCATGTTTTTCAGCAGGGAATAATGCCGCTACTATACACCACAAAAAACAGAAAGAATCATTATTTTTTATATTAATGCATGCTCGTTTATTTTTAATAAATTTAGGTAATTCAATATATTTTGACGCTCTTGTAGGATTGTACTTATTAATATTCACTTCCAAGTATAAATTCCTCAGAAAAGCCCATCCACTATCTTTTTGTTGAAAATCATCTATATTTGATGTTATAGTATTGGTTATTTCTGAATATACCTCGCCAAAATCAAAATTCTTATGTAAGACGATGTTTTCAGTAGCAAAAGATTTTATTTCAGAAGTATCAGTATTCGGAAGGGCAAATTCGGCAAAAAACTCGAAGTTAGTTTTGACGGAAATAAAACTCGTTAATCTAGCAAGAAGTAATTCATGAACACGAGGTCCTATCCTTTTAAGAAAATCGATGGGTGGTCGTGTGTCACAGTCTTTAAAGGAGACATCACGTACTCTATAAGAAGCAATACGACTTCGAAATGCGCTGTTAATTTTCTCAATATCATCACTAATTTGTATAGAGCTATTATTTTTGTGGATATTACTTCGCAAATGCGCCGAAAATGCTCTATTTTTTATAGTAATATCACATACTGTGCAATATACAGATTTGTTCGACATCGTACCTACTTAAACTTGATTTACAATTATAACTGTATGATAAGATCTTTTTCTCGACAAATGATAACAAGAGTGGTACACTTAGTACAGGCTACGGTTTGTTACGCGCTACGAAGCTACGAAGCTACGAACCTGCTACTAAAAGCTACGATGCGCACATACGATGATATCATACATAAACCAACATGGCGAGCTCCGTGGCGCAGTGGTTAACAGGCTAGCCTGCGACATGAGAGTTCCCGGGTTCGATTCCCGGCCAGATCAAGATGAAGGGAATGATCTTTTCAGATTGATCTGGGTCTTGAATGTTTATCTATATAAGTATCTATTAAAAATATATAGTACCGATGAGTTGGTATCCTACAACAAATGTTCACAAGTTACTGTAGGGCTAGCTCAATTTGTGTAATATGTCCCTATATGTTTATTTATTATAAACCATCGTATCCTACCCTTATAGCAGAGACATGTTATATGCTATAGACATATATAACACATCATCATCATCTGAGCGTATTCCCACTAACGCTTTAGAGCTCGGGGTCCGCTATCTAACCTATCTAAAGGTGGGCACTTTGCGGATTTCACAATGTATGCTTCCCGGTAGGATTCGAACCCACGATATCGAGATCATAAGGCAAACGCCTTTAGCGCTGTACCGCGGAGACGGTCATAGACATAATTACTAATACTATTGGAAACTAGACAAAATGTCAAAGTTTATTTACTGGCTTTGAAATAAATTATTTTTAAAATATAAAACGTTAGATCGGTTTATTAATGCAAAACAAATCAAGTTATTTAAAAAGAGTAAATTATTACAAAAATAATATAGTGTATCTTATAAATTGTAATTTTTTTATCAAACTTAAATTACAACATATGTATCAAAAATACTTAAAAATGATAACATTAAAAAATAAATCATAATCCATCGCTGGGATCGAACTTATTTTTTTATTCTATGGTATGCCTTCATCAAACCCGAATTACAACATAAGTATCAAAAATATTTAAAAACGTTAATTATTAACATTATAACAAAATCGAAAACTAACTTACTACCCCGCCTGCAACACGTCTTAAACCCAAATTACAACATAAGTATCAAAAAATATTTAAAAACTTAAGCTAAGTATTTTAAAAAAAAACAAAATCGCTGGAAACAAACTTATTTTTTTTTATCGGCGAAAAATGTTCCCTCCGCCGTAAATTTTGGTTTACACAGTTTAATCACCTTTTTCAAGGTATTAAACTCAGGTGAATCGGATTCCCCTTGGTATTTCAAGGAGACAACAGCTCGTTCCCAGCGATCTTTTGGAGCTACCCCTTCTAAATCTTTAACATTATAGACTTTCAACTCCACAAACGCATCTCCTTTTAAATCTATGGTACGCCTTAATACCCCGTCTGCAACACGTCTTGTAAGGGATGATACCAGAGGGCTCTTCGGTGGAGGCCGGCGGTCGTCGTCGCTGTCCGAATCCAGACACCAACCTGTTGTTTTCGCAGGGCAAGCCTTCTTCTGCTTTTTGCCTTTACCAGCCGTCGGTTTCCGTTTGTGTGTACTGTAAAAATTAAAAAGACTTAATTAAAATTTCATCTAAATTAACACCTCCGTCCTGTTACAAAACAAAAAACTAAGAATGTATCAGTTGTTTTTTTCCGAATAGATCGCAAAAGCCTGTCTAGGGAATGCGCGAATAATAAGATTTTTATCTTATAGCTCTAGGTTTTGTCCCTGTAAGAAATATGGAAGTGGTTAATATGTACTAACACCAGTGTTCTAAATAAGTTATCTATAAAAAAAAATTAAACGGCGTAAGATTGAGTACTAGCAACTGTTATGAATGTATGAGTAGGTACACAGATACATACTTCGTTACTGAAGCAATCTCCTCGTTGTCCGAATCTCCAAAGTCTACCGCTGCTCTCTTTGCAGCTTTCGATTTGTACTCAAAATATTCTGAGTCCGACCTGCAAAAAACATACAAGTACATAAGTAATATCACTGCATAGTATAAAACAAAGTCGCTTCCCACTGTCTGTCTCTATGTATGCTTAGATCTTTAAAACTACGCAACGGATTTTGATGCGGTTTTTTTAATAGATAGAGTGATTCAAGAGAAAGGTTTATATGTAGCTCGTGTTATTATAAATTAGTAACTTCAATCAAACCTCAATATAAAATTCAATAACTCAAAAGGAATTTATAAAACAAATTACTATAGTAATAAAGAAAAATTGGTTCGCAATTTTTCTCAAATAAATCGGCAACACTTCCTGAAAAGTGTTAAGTATAATTACATAAGTTTTAAAAAACTAGTTAAAAGACTTACGAACATTATTGCGATGCAGGGAATCCTCGTTTTGTAGCTATGTGTTAAATCTGTTCACTGATACAGATTCTGCAGCGGCAGGCGAGAAGATCGTGGTCACTGGTAGTAAACACTGTCACACACGTTTGATAGAGAGAATTAGTCTCACTTTAGGGAGCTAATTTTCTAAATAAATTGTAACAAATAGAATGAAATCAGCGCATATATAGAATTTTTTAGCTGATTCATTGCTCGTCCAGGGCTTGTCAAACTGTTAGCAAATACTAAAATATAATTACTACACTAATGATATTTCTTTAATTTACACGATTTCTGAAGTTGTGACGCAAATGAAGGTTGAAAACCACCACTAAAATCAATCGTTAGCATTTTCGTAAATGTGTTACGAAATGTGGAATTTTAAGCCGTAAACAAAAGTTTAGTGTTACAATCAGTACTTTGATATTTGATAATCAAAGTATACAGCCGCCGCATATTCCATATTTCTTTAGCTTATTGCATCATGCTTACGTGTCAGTCTGGGTTATTCCATTCCCTGTTATTACAACCAAATTCTTGAGTTGTCCTAAAATATTTATTTTTTACTCTACCATAGAAATATAATAAACCTTAAATTTAATAAGTTAGTTTGTTATAGTTAGATTTTATTTTTAAGTTTATATACGTAGTTTATTTTTTTAAGTATGTTATTATGAAATATTACTAATTATAATATTCATGTTAAGGATTAGTATCCCCGCTAACTAGCACTCATCGATATTAAGATATACTGTAATTTTATAACAAATACATATCTAGATAAGCATCCAACGCCAGTTCAATCAGAAAAAGATATTTTTACACTTATGACCTGACCGAGGATCGAACTCAGGACCTTCATTGCCATAGCATGGAGCACCTGGCATCATGACCACTAAACCACAGAGGTCGTGTATAAACTTTCATAGAATTAATGTCGAACGACCCATTAAGGCTGCATCCACACTGTTGAATTAAAGTGTAGTAATTAATATATATTATTTATTAGAGAATTAGAAACACATCTTTTATGTATTCGAAACAATTTAAAAATAGATATTAAGCATTGAAACCCGTAGCTGTGTTTTGTTCCGTAAAAATATAATATCGCATTTCGTACTTTCCACTTCTATATTTATAAAATCTAAAGTTATAGTGTTAAACAATGAACCAAGTAGATTAATTGATCCTGTGGAAGTCATAAACAAAAACAATTATAAATACATAATTATGTGGTCTGTTTTCAATAAGAATATTTTTATTATAAAACATGGTACATGCATACATATTATCACGTCTTTATCCCTTTTCAAACACCTGGTGTCTTTAAAATAAGAATTTTTTTTTTAAATAAAGTATTGAAAAAAATATATTGCTAAACAAATAAAAATGAAACGCAGTGTGGATATGGCCTTTTTTGCCCTTAGCATTCACGAGTACGTTCCTAGAAATACCTCGCCATGTTCACAGCTGAAGCAGCGAAAAAGTTGTATAAGCAGAATGTTACATGTCTGTTTAGCGTTACAAACGAAAATGATCTTTATATATTACCACTATAAGGATCTGATTAGAAAATCCATTTTTCGACTTATGACTTTAGTAATTAATCAAGATTCATTGTATGCTCGACCGGAAGCTAGAATGAAATGATTTCGTCATTTGTAAGTGTGTCTGAGTACGGTGCGTTGCTAGTTCAGTGCTGTAAAAAACCTAAACTTTGACCTTCATAATGGAGTCTCTCTACTTCTAGATGCTATCACCAGTGTCAGGCTGACGGTAAATAGCCTACATCATAACGAGAAGTACCTTAGCGTCGACCATTGGGCGTGAATTGATGTTTAGTAACTTACGATACCATCGCGATGGGATAATCGTTTCCAAGTGCCAAAAGCCGTAATTGGTGAAGGGCACGAGCAAACGGCTTGGATCGATAATTCCCTGAGCATCGGTAACTGAGGTGAACTGAGCTCATCACCCCATAATCGCATAGCGACGGTCTTCATCGTTGTAGGGCCTTCAGCTTTGGTGATTCATGAGCAATCGGCCTAGACTATCGTTAGAGTAATTTATGTCGGTCATGGAGCGGGTGTGATCTGATTCTATCTACTTTAAATAAACTACATATGAGATGGTGAAATCATGTACCCTAGTGCAGTGTTAAATGTGATGTGAGTTTAAAACTTCTGTTCGTGTGTTCTGATCTGAGTCGGGTTGAACCATCAATATCGGTGAGTGTTGCATTATTCTTTCCAAACAGATAGGGAGCCCTCTGTTTTTAAAATAAAGTGATCACGATTCTAAAAAGATCGGTCTATATCTTCTATTGGGCCAATCAGCCCATATAAAAATCAAATCTAGCATATAGAGCGAATGGAATGAGCTCTATATGCTATGATTTGATTTTTATATGGGCTGATTGGCCCAATATATTCCTACTGAGTTACTATCTAATTTTTATGTATACTTCAGGTGCCGCCTTTGGGTGAAAGCTTCTGGAGACGACGATTTAATTAATGTACCAATTGAAAAATTGCATCAACTGAAGTTCATTTGTGGCTCACATTTCTCACGAGACTGCTTTAATGAAAAAGGGAACCGGTTGCTGAAACATGCTGTGCCTACATTAGCGCTACCAACACCGCTGGCTGATGACCTGTTCACAGAATTTCCATTACATGTACGGTCCTATTATGAAAAAAATGAGGAACCAAATAAGGGTAAGTAATAGAATTAAACAAAGAGTTAAATATTTCAAAATTTAGAATTACATAGTATTTATACCTTGTTTTGTTTTTCGAGTGTGTAAGGTCAACACTTGTGTCAAATCTGTCTAAAGGAATCTGACATAGCTCAAAGACCGCCATCTAGTATTGACAGCCGGCACCAACGGCTTAACGTGCCTTCCGAAGCATGGAGAAGCTCGAGAAATTATTGTGCCACTAGTGGTCACCCATCCCAGTGGGGACTACGCCCGAGTTGCTTTACATGCGTAAGCGCTTATAATGCGCACGCCAACTGGGCCATCGAGCTCCTCATACCTGAAGTAGTCATAGAGCTTCATATTCATATCAGTCAATAATTACTAAAGATATGTAAAATTTAGTCAGCTTAAATTCCACAAATATAAAAATGTAAAAAAAAATATTTATACAAAATTACAGTTAGAATTTTGTTAAAAAGTACATTGTAAGTGATAATTTTAAAAGCTTAATCATTTAAGCCAATATCTTTAACATGATTGTAAAACTTGTGACATATAGGTAATATTGTTTTTTTCAGGAGTTCTTGTTGAAACAACAAATACAACTGCGAAGGTGCAAGGACAGCAATCGAGGAAAAGTGTACTTCATAAACACGACAAGGAAAATGTAAAAAAAGGTAAATTTGTATATATTACTAGCATTTTCAACATTTACGCGAAGGAAGTTGCGGGCACAATCCGCGACTACCTCCGCGTAAAAGTTAAAATAGTTCTAATTGGATTTTTAATTGTTTTTTACGACATTAATTTTATTATCCATACTATAATTATAAATGCGAAAGTACCTCTGTCTGACGGTCACTTTTTCACGCTTCAACCATTGAACCAATTTGGATGAAATTTGGTATGGAGGTACTTGAGGTCCGGGGAAGGACATAGAAGATACATACCTTTAACTCCGGGAATTACTAATGTTCCCGGGGGATCAACATAAACGGATGAGACCCGGGCAATAGCTAGTAACATATAAATTATTATTAACTGCACAACTCAAAGCACTACAATTTAAAAAAATGCAAGTGGGAATATGCTCAGAAAAGAGAATGGAGACAAAATACTCATGTAAAGGAAGATATTTAATACTGATTTTATTTTCAGATGCAACTCTGCCCATCAATGCTGACGAACTGAATTTCAGTTCAGTGAGGTATATGCAGGAAGCTTCGACTTCAAAAGCTTCTATGCCTTTATTATCATACAAAAGAAAAAGTGGTAAGTATGTGTTTATATACCTATATAAATTAAAAGAAAGAGTACTCTTTTGAAAAATTTATCGAGGAGTAACAGTTCAGTCCAAGTAAAAAATTTAGCTTGAAAATATTGATGAGTTTAAATAGTATTATACTATTCTTTAAAATATATCTGAATATACCTATGTATATGTTTACTCTGAGAATATTGAAAACACTCTTTATTATTTAAAAAAATAGAGAATAGTAATTGTGTTTTTTTTTCTTTTCAGATGAAACTTTATCAATACTTGCCAAAAGTACTAGTTCAATGGAGTATGTACCGGTAGCTTCGACATCAACAGCTCCTGTGCATTTAACATTCAAAAGAAAAAGTGGTATGTTTTTATATCTGTATATATAAAAAAAATACTCTTTTGAAAAAAAAATCGAGGAGTAACAGTTCAAGTCAAAAATTAAGCTTGCAAATATTGATGAGCTAAGATAGTATTCGATTATTCTATAAAATAAAATTTAACTGAATATACCTACGTATATGTTAACGTTGAGGATATTTTAAAAGTGCTATTTAGTAACAGAAAAAATATATAAAAGTAATTGGATTTTTTTCTTTTCAGGTGAAACTTTACCAATAATTGCCGAGAGTACTAGTTCAATGGAGTTTTTACCGGTAGCATCGACATCAACAGCTCCAATGCATTTAACATTCAAAAGAAAAAGTGGTAAGTTTATGTATATAATTATGTCTTATATTTCTCGATAAAAGCTAGTCTGTGGTTAACATGCGTGCCTGCTACACAAGAGGCATCAGGTTCGATTCCCGGCGAGGGCAAAAAAGTATGGTTTTCTTTGCAGATGACAACAGAAAAAAAATGCTTTTTTCAAAAATAAAAATACCCTACTGCCTTCATTATCTTTAAAAAAAAACCTCTTCCTAGAGCACTTTTGTTTTAAGACGAACCTAACGATACCATAACTGTCGAAATTCATCCAGCCGATTGGAGGATACGATGTAATAAGATGAAAGGTGAGCTCCGTGGCGCAGTGGTTAACACGCCAGCCTGCGGCACGAGAGTGCCCGGGTTCGATCCCCGGTCAGGTCAAGATGGAAAATTATCTTTTACAGATTGGCCTGGGTCTTGGATATTTATCTATATATGTATTTGTTATTGTTATAAAATATAGTATTGTTGAGTTAGCACAAGTTTCAAACTTACTTTGGGGCTAGCTCAATCTGTGTGATTTGTCCGTGTATATTTATTGATTATAAATAAATTTACAAACAAACATGCATACGCGCGATAATAATACATTTTGAAATCCATTTTTAATATAATTAAGAACATTCATATCAAGACAGCAGTGACAGACCTTAATTGATACGGCCCAAAAACTTACTACGTTACCTATTATATATTTTTATAGTTGACATCGAATAAGATACACAATTTTTTAGGGATAATAAACGATATTAATAACAGCTACAGGTACTTAGATGCTTCAAATGTTCACAGAAATTTATTTATATATTCACTTTAAAAATAAATAAGAAACAAAATGAATATTAAAGGGGGGGAAGCGAAAGTGAACATTGTAAATTTGTTTTACAATCATCATACGCATTTACATAGGTACTATACTAAGAACAGGATTATTGTAGCCCAAGAAAGAAATACATACACCCGTGTAATTCAAACTTAATTAAGAAAAAGTCACTGCTTTTGGTTCCAGAACTTCGATTTCATACTAAGTAAATTTTATTTCAGATGAGGTGACAAACAAGGACGTTATTGTGGTTCAGAGCTATAAGAGGCAAAAATCAGTTAGTGACAAACATGGTAAGTGATCCTTTTAATATTATAAATATGATAGTTTGTATAGATATGAAAATTACCGTTACATCTTCATGCAAAAGGTACTGGATGGATTTGATAAAATGTTACAACGTTATGGTTGACACATCAAATAAATTACGTGGACATATTCGCGTAGAAAAGTTAGTTCAGAATGAGTAAAACCGGCCAAGTACGAGTCGAACCATTTGTTTTGTTTGTTGAAATGTTTGTTTTATATTAATTTATTTATTTATTTTAAAGTGAATATATAAATACATATTCTGTGAATATTTCAAGCATCTACCTGTTGCCGTTATCAATATCGTGCAAAAACGAGCAAAGGAATCACGTTTGTTGTTTGAGAGCCGCCTTCAATATTTATTTTATTCTGTTTTTGGTAGTTATTTTTACAGCGGCCACTGAAATACATTATCTGTGAAAATTTCAACTGTCTTACTAACACGATTCATGAGATACAGCCTGGTGACAGACGGACGGACAGACAGACAGACGGACAGCGTAGCCATATGAATAGGGTCTCGTTTTACCCTTTGGTTACGGAACCCTAAAAAGGGTTATTTTTGTAAACTGGCTAAAAAAAGTAAGGTCAAATACATAGGGCCATAATAGTTACGAAATTAATATTACATACTTTAAATAAATAAATATATATTTGTTCTTTTTGTACATAACAATTATTATTTTTTCCATAATGGTCTGATAGAAAGGAACTGACAACAAATGTTTAGTATCATAAAGAGCAATCGATGTGGAAGAGAAAAAGGTGGAAAGTGGTAGTGGAGTTAAGATGCAATGGATAAAATATGTGTACATGTGTGGGAGCGAGAAAGATATTTTTATATAATAGATTTGTCTGTTCAAAGTTTACATCGTATTTTAATTAGAGAAAATTTAATTGAAAATGAACATTGCTACTAAGAATGTAAAGAATACATTAAATGTATGTACATGGACCTATTGATTTATTATACATATACTTACTATTATACGTATGAATACTCTTATATAAGTAAACCTAGTAGGACAATTATAACTCAAGGCCAGTCTCGATGTTCGTACTGGATATATGAGAAAGGGGATGTGGAGGAGATAACAGATTACACCCGTTTTCATTTCAATACTCGCTTACGCTACGACTTACCATAATGATGTATGTTTATCAAACTTTTAATAATAATTAATCTTATTTTCCAGGTGCCGATCATCACATGACGAAAAGAGAAAAAAGCTTAGTAAAAAGATTAGAAGAGTCTAAGGTGACGATAAAAAGACTATCGAAGACATCGGTAAATCTTGATAAAATAGACTCGGAAACCTTAAAAAATATAGTTAATAACGCGATTAAAAACCAAAATCGAGAGCCTCATGGCAAAAGGTGGGATTTAAAAAATAAAATTTCGGCTCTTGCTATTTTTAAAAGATCGCCTAAGGCATACCGTTACTTGCAAAGTATGTTGCCTTTGCCTAGTACCAGAACTTTACAAAGAATTTTGAAAGACATTCCTATGGAACCTGGCGTGCACACACAAATTATAAATTTAATAAAAAAAAAGGCTGAGAGATTCAACAGCAAGGAAAATCATTGCGTCTTGCTTTTTGACGAAATGGCTTTAAAAAAAAGATTAATTTATAATGAGTCTTATGACAAAGTTGAAGGGTTTATGGATTTAGGTGGGGATGGGGATATGGGACGGCAAAATAAAATAGCAGGACATGCACTGGTATTTATGATGCAAGGATTAAAAATTAAATTCAAACAGCCTATCGCCCACTATTTTGTTGAGGGTACTATTGAAACTATCAAATTAACAGTAATACTTAAAAAAATTATAGAAATAATTAAAGAAGCTGGATTAACCGTAGTAGCCACGGTTTGTGATCAAGGTCCCACTAATATAGGGGCCCTTAATTTTTTGAAAAGATCCAGCAGCTTGCCATTGGATGAAAACTATTTTTATGTAAACGATGATAGGGTTTATATAATATTTGATGTTCCACATTTATTTAAATCTATAAGAAATAACTTTTACCAAGCAGGCATAATGGAATTTAATGGCAAGACTGCAAAATGGAGTCACTTGATAGAAGCAGAAAGTAGGAATCAAAGTTTTTTAAATTTTCCCAAAATCACACCGACGGTGGTGAATCCAACTTTTAAAATAAAAATGAGGGTAAAGTATGCTGCTCATGCTTTGAGCAATACAATGAAAGCTGTCCTAAAAACAATGGCTGTAGGATGGAACCAAGATAGAGCGCAAGAATTATATGACACTGCAGAAGTAATCGAACAGCTTGATAAACTTTTTGATGTAACGAATGGGCCAGCTTCACAAAATGATAGGAAACCAGGTATTCGGGAAAATGTCTCAAATAAAACAAAACATATCGAATTATGGAATTATTATTTAAAATATATAGATACAATTAAATTTATAAAATCAGATTCTAAATTGCAACTTAAAAACATTCGTTGTATTAAAGGCTATAAAATAACTTTAAAATCATATAAGGATATTTGGAATTTTCTAAGCAAAGAGGCAGATTATAGATATTTAAACTTAAGGCAACTTAACCAAGATGCGTTAGAAAATTTATTTGGAACCATAAGGCAACACAGTGTAACCAACAGGAATCCTACATGCTCCCATTTTAATGCTGCCATGAAGTCCAGTATTGTATCTGGTTTGACCGGACCACACAGCCGTGGATCAAATTGTTTAGAGGACGCTAACAAAGTACTTGTCACTTATAAAGAAATTTTAAAGCCTAGACAAACTATTTTGGAAGACCTTTTGGAACAGCCTAGATCCCATGATGATTACCCTGTGTTGTCGATTACCGAAGAACCCGAGTTTGAATATTTAGAAAATAATTTAAGCAATTTTGAAGAACAACCAACTGTATATGTCAGAGGTTACTTAGCTGCAACAATAATAAAAAAAATGAAATGTAGTAGTTGTGAATCTTCGTTGATTGAAACAGATCCCGACCAGTTGAGCTATAGATATATATCTTTAAAAGAATGGTGGCCTGATAAATCCTCTTTAACTTATCCCAAAAAAGAATTGTGCATAATGTTGGGTACAGCAAAACACATATATGAGAATAAAATCGCCCCAGATTTACATAATGTAAATATTGCTCAGTGGTGTTGTTTGCAGCTAAGTGCCAAATTAGATATGAAATGGTATAAATGTGCGGCCCATTCGGAAAATGTAAAAGATTTTTTGTTTATGTTTATCAGTAAACTGTTTATAAGAAAATCATGTAGAATTATCAACAATAGCTTCTCAAGTAGTGAAAACGTTATGGCTGATAAAATCAAGAAAGCGCAACAGGCTAATAAAGACAAATAAGGTGATTTTATTCTTTTTCTGTTTAATATCCTTCCTAACCTATCCATTATCCCGCCTGCTCCTATTGAGTATAAATAGATAAATACAGCGACCAGCGTACATAAATTATATATATATATATGTGTGTACAACAGGTATTGATTTATCGATATCGCGTTATGCACTAATATCGATTACTATTTGAACGTATAAGGTACATCACTACCTGTCAAAAGGAGTTATTTATTTACGTTGGTATATCCGCTATACGTTCGGAATATTGGCAGTTTACGACAGCTTAAGTTTTTGTCAGCTCAGTTATTGTCTATGAAGTGCGGTCTCTTAAAACGTAGTGATTATATACTCTTTGAGCTTATGAACCTAAAACGTCCGCGGACGCGTCCCCGCGCCCCGTTCATACCGTCCGCGGACGCAAAAACATCCAGCCAGCCAGATCCTGTTCGGACGTCCGTACGCTCAAGGTCGCGTCCGCGATTTATGACAGACAATGTGCACAGTTTAGTGTATTTTGTATTAATCAGATAGAAACAAGCCGCGTCCATCAGCCGCGACTTACGGACACGTCAGATAATTTGTTCCCAGCTTAAAATCTGATTTAATGGAGTCCAATGGAGTCCATTGACATTTCAAGTCGGGACAACCATGAAAATAATAGAAACTGACTGAAGTTTTTGTCTCATTCTGTCATAAGCGAAAGCTCATAAGAAAAATACCGTGTCAACTATCTGTTTTCAGTTTCTATTTTTATGCGGCTTCTATGTATATTATTCTTCTGAGGTTTGATCAGAGTCAAAGAGGAGGTTTTCGGCCTTTCCGATTTTATTCTTAAGTTCACCTCTAAGTAATACTCAATAACCAAATCAATACACGTATTGGTGAATTTTGTGCTTGGATAATACTGATTGTGAGAACTGCTGATGTTAAATCTTATAGAGATTAAAATAAAACAATTTTAGTTACATTGTAGCACCTTATTTATTTTCTTAGTTCATTTTTTCACGGCTGCTAGTGTAGTGTGAAGTTTAAATGGCATTTCCTCTTTCTGAACATACAGTACATGAAGTATGAAAGTAGATCAAAATTAAAAAATCGTCCAAGTGCGTGTCGGACTCGCACACGAAAGTTTCCGTACTGTTGTCTATAAAAACGTCTGTTGTATGGAATTATTTATTTTTAGACTAAATATCCTGTGAATATTTCAAGCGTCTACCTGTTGCTGTTTGCTGTTATCAATATCGAGCAAAATTGAGCAAGAAAATCAGGTTTGTTGTATGGGAGCCCCCTTAAAAATTTAATTAATTATATTTTTTAGTATTTGTTGTTATAGCGGCAAAAGAAATACATCATCTGTGAAAATTTCAACTGTCTAACTATCACGATCCATGAGGACAGCTGAGCGATATTAATAAGGTCCCGTTTTTACCATTTGGGTAAGGAACCCTAAAAAGATCTGTGCAGGTGAATCAGACGAAAATTCCCCCTGTGGGGGGAAAAATTAAAAATAGGGGAGTAAAGTTTGTATTTTTTTATTACTAAATGTTGGATTAGGCATTTGTCTCCCATCTCACCTTATGGTAAGTGACGATGAAGACGAGGATGTTATATACCTATCCAAGAGATACCCATTTATTCTACTTTTGAATGTCCCGGGACTGTACTTGTCGGGGAATATAGACGCAGGCAGTTCATTCCACACCTTAGCGACTCGAACCAAAAAGGAACTGTCGAAGCGTTTAGTTCGACTCTTTAGTATTCCAACGATAAAAGGGTGAAATGTCTGTCTGCGCCTCCTAATCCGATGGAGGAATGGTGAGGGTTCAACTAGCTCAAAGAGTGCTTTCGCACACTCTCCAAAATGGATCCTATAAAATACCTATAGGCAAGCAACTTTACGGCGATGCTCTAGGGATTGCAATTTCCTATTTGAGACCACGTCGTTGTTTATGAGCCTGCGGGCTCTTCGGTCAACAGAGTCCAACGCTTCAAGCTGGTATTTAGCTGAGCCATCCCAGAGGTGACTGCAGTACTCCATGCAAGAGCGAACCTGGGCTGTATAAAGATTGAGCAGCCGCTGTATAAAGTACCGCCGAACCTTTGAGATGATGCCCAACTTCTTGAAAGCAGTAAGTGCCATCGACTCAATCTGTTAGCCGAAGCTTAGTTTGGACGTGACTGTCATGCCTAAAAGCCCAAGGTTGTCAACGGAAACACCCTGGAAAGAGGGTGTAAGAGGGAAAGCACTCTTTTTTGCAGAAAAGAGACACGCCTGTGTTTTGGACGGGTTAAACTTAACAAGATTTGTATGTCTCAGAAGTAGGATATTGTCACTATCTGAGACTGTTTAGACTGCTGGTGCTGCCGGAGTAGTAGTAGTACTAGTATCTATCACGCATTTATCTCTCACCGTTATCACGTAAAATTATCGGCCGTAAACCGACATTACGGACAAGACAACAATTTCTTTTAAAGGTATTTCTATTATTTCTTAACAAAAATTAGATTATTTGTTAAATTTACACGTATTTGTATATAAGCATCGCTTGTTTCAAGTAAAAAGGTTATGCAGAGACAAGTGTATTTAATACGATTAAAATGTAAACTATGTTTCCACACAGGTAACAGTTTTTCGCAATACCTTTTACTCAACAGTGGCGCCAGCTAGTGAGCAAACAAGAATCGGTGCCCCTCATTATTCAAAGAAAAATACATGTCCATTATTTTTTATTACCTACTATATAATGGACTAATTTTATTCATATTATTTTTACCTAGGAATCCACCCTATTGTATAAAAAACATCACGTGATAAATGAATGACCCATTATGGCGTACCCAAGCTTAAAATATACACTTAGCGAACCTAGTCGGCGCGTAGCTACATATAATACAAGAAAATAAATTGGTCTTTCTTTTAACAAACCATTTAAATTCCATATTTGAATGTAATTAAATAACAAAGTCGGCAGCCGCCACACCATTTTACTATGAAATATCTGTCAAACGAATTCCCAATCCGTGAAACTAGCAATTATGTAGTTTTTTATAGTAGCGTTTTCAATGGTTTTCAATAGCTATCATATTTGATATTTGTCATATATGTATATATACGACAACGCGAACACAAATCTACCTTTTTTTAAATTAGTTTCACGGGTTTGTGATTTAAATTATACTTTTGACAAATTTCACTTCCTTAGGTACATGAAAGCTGTTTCATAAGCTACTTTTAGGAATATGTACTACTGCAGCGTCGGAATAGAGTTTGTTCCAAAATTTCACCCGCTCAAGTTCAACACATTGTCCAAATGACAGAGGTTCCTCCAGGTTCATGCACTCCTTGCCAGTGCTCGTTGGTGCCCACGTGATGCCAACACTGGCAGGCTCTGGTGTCGGATTACTGTAAAGCACATTAAACAAGTAGTTATTTGGAAGAAATTTTAGAGGATTTATGGTTGTTGTATGTACAATAAGGCGAACAAAATACTATTAACTTACCCTAATATTAAGCAAGAATCGAAGAAAAATATAATCCAAAAGTGGATTATTACACTAAAAATACTAAAATACTCAGAAACTAAACATGTAATGTCTTAGAAAGCGACTTAATCAGTTCCTATCAAATTAACCATAATACCTATTATTTTTTAGGGGTTCCGTAACTCAAATGGGAAAAACGGAACCCTTATATGATCACACTTTGTCGTCCGTCTGTTTAGTGAAATTCATATCAAATACTCAGGTCTATTGTCCTTTGGAGCTGTGAAAAAATCTAACTTCTAAGCCGACGCAATCAAAAGATACCGCCGTTTATGCCGTTTTTTGACATGCGCAAGGGAATCAAAACACACAGGGTTATTAGAATCTTGAAATTTGGTAAAAATTACGCATACATTTTTACTTACATTATGATGTAAGTTTTACTTAATGTATGGTATACAACATATAATAAAAATATATTTCATAATTTTAAACTTAATATTAAGTATAGATAATCGTACGGAATCCTTAGTGCGCGAGTCCGACTCGCACTTGGCCGGTTTTTTATTTTTATTTATCAATTTACTAGTTAAAATAGACCTGTTCTGTTTCAGTTTATCTTGTTCTTGATAGGCATCTTTATTCGCTGTATTGCAATCTTATAAAGAGTGACAATTGGCAACTTACTACAAACCGGAAGTGATGTTTTTTATTTATGCAATCGAAAGTACGTTAAATGTAAATACATACAAAATATTTTTTTATGAATTTTTGAAAAAATCCCAAATGTAGGATTTATAAAGCAATATTCCCATGCTTAACCACAACAATGTCATTATCAATCTGTCAAATAATGATGACGTTGCCAGCCAAGTCTTATGAGTTGCCCGGTTGGAGAATATTTTTCCCGAGATTAGTACAGCGTACAAGGACCGTTTTTTTTTATACTGCACTGTAATAAACTTCACTCGGTGTGTTTGTTGAAGTGAGATTTGCTTAGCGGGCTGGTGGTTGCTCGCCAAATGAATAAATTCCGCCAATTGCTTCTGAATAAAGTTTGAGGGCCTAATAGTTTATGTTATCAATAAGGAGAAAAAAAAATCGACATTCCCATACAAACTGGCCGGGCGGTAGAACTCTTTTGTATGGGAATGTCGAATTTTTTTTTTGAGTTTCCAGCATTGTTCCCATAGAAAAAGTTGTTCATTTTGATGGTCTGAGTCACCCCTTTAAGGGTCCAAAACGATAAAAATTTCGCCATGTATATAGACAGCAAATCAGATGGAAGGGAAATAAAAACTTTTATTCGAATTTATTCTGTTTTTATTTTATTATACTGTATAATTTCAACTATTATCAATTTTCCTGTTCAATTTATTTATGGACAGTTGCTTGAAAGATTTGAAAGAAAATGAATATGGTTTAAGAATGAAAGAGTTACTTATCAAATGCCTCCTCTATGCCGATGACCAGGTAATACTTGCATCGTCTGAGGAGGATTTACAGAGGATGGTAACATGTATGAATGATGCATTTAAAAGAAAGGGTATGAAAATAAATGTGAGTAAGACGAAAGTGATAGTTTTTGAAAGGGATGAAAGTTTTACAGAATGTAATATTGTTATAGATGGAGAAAGAGTGGAACAAGTGAAAGAGTTTGTTTATTTAGGATGTGTGTTTACAAGAGATGGAAGGCACGAAAGGGATATAGAAAGAAGAGTGGCTGCTGGTAATCGTGTGAATGGAGCATTGCATTCATTTATGAACAGTAGGAAGGTGTCCAACAAGGCACGTCTTGCTGTCCATCAGGGAGTGTTGTTGCCCACACTTATGTATGGAAGTGAAAGTTGGGTTTGGCAGAAAAAGCATGAAAGTAGAATAAATGCGGTAGAAATGCGTGCGCTTAGGAGTTTGTGTGGTGTAAATTTGAGAGATCGGGTGAAAAATGACGTAGTGCGAAAGCGATGTGGAGTGAAAGAGGATGTAGTGACAAAAATTGAAAAAGGAATGTTAAGGTGGTTTGGACATGTAGAAAGGATGGATGAAAGAAGACTTACAAAGAAGTTTTATACTTCAGATGTGACTGGAAGAGTTGGTCAGGGCCGGCCTCGACGCACATACCGTGACCAGATTACTGACGTTCTGGCCAAAGGGCAAGTTAGGAGTACCCGAAACCGACGAGCATGCATGAAGAGAGTGATGGATGTAGACGAAGCGAGAGAGGTTTGTAAAGATCGTAGCAAGTGGAGGTCCCTAGTCTCTGCCTACCCCCATGGGAAACAGGCGTGATAGTATGTATGTATGTATGTATGTATGTATGTATCAATTTTCCATTTAAATCTTCTTGCTCTGGCATTTGATGGTTGTTAGTTTCACATTCACATAAGTCACATTGAACTCCAATGTTGCTGTAGTCTATTTGGCACTGCATTTTTGACGTGATATGATAACGTCTTATAAATCGATGAACACCGGCAGCATGCACAGAAATGAACAGCAGCAACGAAGTTGGAGGCCGTTATGCGTCGTATGTGTGGAGGCTGTATGTGACACTTTTGACAGTTGAACCTCTCAGTCCTGTCACCTGGTTAGCGACATTTCAGAAAACCCTCAATATAGCAAATAGTAGAGGTAGGTACAACAATAGAAGCTAAGCAGTATCAAAAAAAAACAGTCTATGTACACTTTCAAATTTCGGGGAAAATATTCCCCCTTCCCCAACCTGGCAGCTCATAAGATTTGGCAGGCAACGTCATCACTTTTTGACAATGACATTGACATTATTAAGCATGGGAATATTGCTTATAAATCCATCATTTGGATATTTTTTTCAATAATTAACAAAGAAATTAATTTTGGATAAAAAAAATTGAAAAAATTCTGTAAGTATTTACATTTAAGGTACTTTCGATTGCATATATAAGTACCATCACTTCCGGTTTGAAGTAAGTCGTCAATTGACACAGGTACAGGGGGTGGGGTTATATCATAAGCTTGGATGGCACACTGTGGGTTTGTGGCATTTTTATCTATTCATACCATCTCATATAGGTAGTCCGAACAAAAGCAGAATGGATCCAAGGATGGAAGCAATAGCTACAGAATTTAGGATAAATCCTCTAGCTCAGGAAATGATTTAGTTAAAAGAAAAATGACTTTTACTTACCAGTTCTAATATTTTTAAACGATACTCATCAACTCATATATTGTAACTGGCATGCATCATCATCATTTCAGCCGTAAGACGTCCACTGCTGGACAAAGACCTCTCCCAAGAACTTCTATCCATGGGAGGATGTTGACATAATCATCATGCTTGGCAGGCGAGTTGGCAAATGCAGTTTCTTTGGCTTCTTGTGTTTCCGACGCTGCGAGCTTATTGGAAGCATTTTTTAAGTTGGGGAAGGATAGGAATTAGTTGAATTTGGGAAGGGGATTAAGGTGTTGGGATACTACCCACCTGCATGAAAGGGAGAAAAGCAAGTAGTAGCTCGGGAAACCAGGCGCGCGTATCCGATGCCATACCTACAACCACCGGCCAAGCAGTTAAGGATAACATCCCTGACCTAACAGACATTGATTAATATTATATCAAATTGATTACAAAATAACTTACCCTACTTTAGCAAAATTGGTCCACATCTTTGTCACATTGTTAACAATCTGTTTCAGTTTATCTTGTTCTTGATAGGCATCTTTATTCGCTGTATTGCAAAATATATAAAACAAGTCGTCAGCATGACTGGTGCCCTTACTGGGTACACTGTTTAGTTTGTTCACCATATTCAAATCTGTTACATAGTTAAATCTGTAGAAGTATATCGGCTGATTTGAAATGTTATAGAAATTAACAAATCTATGTACATTATAAACAAAGTGCATGTCAGTCTGCAAATTAACAATTGCATCAGCCGTTTCTTCTGCAAAACCTTTATCTCCGACGTAAAACTGTTTTATTCTTTCTCCAAACTTTATCATTTTATCTTCTTGTATTTTTGAAGCAATTTCTCTTGGTACCAAATACTTTGAATTTTTGTTGTAGAAACCTGCTTTTTTCAGTTGAACCTTCAACATTAATAATCCCTCTCCGGAATTGTAGCCTATCATCAAGGGCACTTTGTTATATTTTCCTGATAGAAGAATATCAAGTGGTTCTTCATTCTGAAATGATTCTACACCATCAATGTTTTTTTCCACAACAGGTGCAAAGTATATTGAAAGTCCTCTGTATTTCTCATCTTCAGTTCTTGTTTTCAAAGTAAGTCCTACTAAATCTTTACTTGGCAAACTTCTTAAGTATTGTAACAATTCATTTACATCTTGAGTCTCTTTCCCCAAATACTTACTTGATCTAAATGCTCTCTCTAAGCTATCTCTCTGTATACTCCAGTCATCAATGCAAGTGCCGCTTTGAGCAATAACTTTGTGGAACAGCCCTTTGGACATAGGAGAAAGCATATGATATGTTACAGATGCAGCTCCAACACTCTCCCCAAATATCGTCACATTGTCTGGATCACCACCAAATTGGGATATGTTTCTGTTCACCCATTTCAAAGCAGCCACTTGATCTTTTAGGCCAGCATTTCCTGGTACTTCTTTGGTATTCAAACATAGGAAACCAAATACCTCTAATCTGTAATTTATTGTCACTAGTATCACGTCATGCTGCAATAGGAAATCGGGTCCATACATGTCTGAGTTCCCACAACCTGTCATGTAAGCTCCACCATGAATGTACACCATAACAGGTAGTTTAGAACTTGGTTCCAGAGATTTGGTGTAGACATTAAGGAATAAACAGTTTTCATCTTCTTCTGTACTTCCTAACATGGCTGTTGGAATCTGAGGGCATGAAGGACCATGTTTTGTTGCTTCATATATACCTTGCCATGGTTGGGGAGGCTCAGGTGCCTGGAACATTTTAAGATTTGTAAAAAAGAGATAGGGAGCTCTGTCTTAAGTACTAAAAGTTCCATTCTAAAATTATGTAAAAATGATAACACTATATAACAATATATTACGATCCAAATCTATACCTTAAATCTCAGTAGTCCAGTGGGAGGCTGAGCATATGGCACCCCCTTAAAGCTGTAACAAGCAGATCCATCCACTAAATTGAGCACTGAGCCTTTAAGTTTGCCCTGCTTTACTGATACTACAGGATCACTCTGAAAGTAAAATATTTATAAAAAACACAATAATGAAACTGGAATGCATATTTCTTACTTATTATTATATGTCATGGTCCAAGTAATAAGGCACTATCAAAAATGACAAAATGTTAACTATTGAAATAATCAAATTATCCAAGCATTATTATTACGTTAATCACCTATAGAGCAGAGTAACTAAACAATGTTTTATTAAATCAATCTTCAAAGACACATTTTATCTCTTCTTTCATAGATGCTCTGCTGACCTATGAAAATAAAAACTTAAATGGCCTCGACTTTACCATATAAACTCTAATTTTTATATTGAATTGATTTAGGAGTTACTTTACTTGAATTATATTACTACAAATTTAAATAATCTAAAAGTTACACTAATTCTAATTTAAAAAAATACTACACAAATATATTAAACTAAAAATAAAATAAAGTAGGTACCTCCCCTTAGCATCATGCCCAAAAGTTTGGCAGCATTGCCGAGCTGAATGGTAATACTGATATGGAGAGCTAGGTAGCTTCCAGCCCTTTACAGACTCAATGTTTGTATTCCAAAAGGCCAAATATGTTTATACCTTTGGTACCCACATATTTGAGGCAACCTAAATGCTTTTTGCTCCTGCTGCAGCGGTGTCAGCCTTCCACTTGGTGCTGTGGAGTAGGTATGACACCAGTGTGACAGTACAAGAAGTATTGTATCCCACACCTGTGATCGCCTCAATCTCCATGGCACCAAAGTGATTCTGTATGTTCTCTTATAATTGTCTAGTAATTTGGCTTTAAAACAGCAGGAAAGTTTGTACTGACAAGTGCATAGTGAATTAAACCGACAGTATTTCTTAAGCATAAAAATGAGTGTTCCTCCCAACACACTGTTCCGTGCTGGTAGTCGTTAAAGGAACCACGTCAGAGGCTGAGAGGTGGTTCCGAACAACTCTGACACCAGGGTGTGCATGGTTGATTGACCGTGACACCTACATGAAATGAATGAACACACTGTGAAATATTATCAGATTGTCTGTACACAACATGGCAATTATTATAATGTTGAGTATGTATGACAAATAAGGACTTTTATTGTAATATAGCTTTCCCTAATGAAACTCATCAAAATTTTATGCCTGAGCACTGTGCAAATTTCACAGTGCGCAGGCATAAAATTTTTATGAATGACTCCTATTAATTATTTAGTCCATGACATACATAAAACTATATTGTGAATTTTTGGTGTTCAGTATGAATATATTTTAAGATACAAATTAATAAATGTACTTACTATCATAGCCATTTTATGAACTGATCTAGCACTCCTTGTTAAGTATGATCCCTGTAGATATATAAATACCCAAGCTAAATACTTATTAAAAATTTGTTTATTATTTACGTTTAAGTAACTTTTAGTATATAAATATTTTATAAATAATATTTTTATATAGAAAGAAGTTTTGAATTACTTATCTATTGACGTCAAATAGAATAAACTACATTAAGTATATACCTAATCAATTTGGACTTTGTAACGAACTAAGTATTTACCATGTGTGTCGAATCAACAATATAATTTAAAAAAAAAGACTTTTTTTACGTACCATGGCTCTGAGATAATAGCTCATTTAGTATTTTTACGTATTTTTAATGTAAAAATCGGTTTAATATTATCATAACTTGTTATCTTCAACTTCAGAGTATGTAAGATGAATTATTGCATAATGCTTTATTATTTATTAACTTATTTTATATTTACTTCACTGCGATCTTTAGATTAGATATTTCTTCTTTTATTTTATATAATATTAATATAGTAAATAGAAAAAGTTTTTTGTAAAAGTGTAAACAAATAAATGCACAAACTACTAAGAGATACACAAACTACTAAGAGATTGAATAAATGTATGTTCTATATTGACATTGACACTTGACCTCTGTCAAGTCAACTGACAAGTGGGTGTGCTATTCTTAACTCAAAACAATAGATTCTTAAACAGGTGTTTCATGCACGTATTCCTTTTTTTTTGGCCATTGCCCATTCCACATTCCATAATTTGCAGCCCCTTAAATCAAAACTTTTTTGTACTCTCCGAAAATTATGACTGAGGTTTCATTCGATTAGGATTAGCAAGTAGATATTTTTTTGAAAAATTTCTCCTCTCGTTATTTTTTAGAGTTCCGTCCCCAAAGGGTAAAACAGGACCCTAATAATATGGTTCCGCTGTCCGTCTGTCTGTCTATCACTAGGCTGAATCATCATGAACCGTGATAGTTAGACAGTTGAAATTTTTACAGCTGATGTACCTACTCGTATTTCCTTTGCCGCTATAACAACAAATAGTAAAAAATAGAATAAAAATAATATAAGGGAGCTCCCATACAACAAACGTGATTTTTTTCATCGAAATTGTTGTATAGCCCAATTGTAGCCAGTTCCGAGATCCTTATTTTATATATTATGTAGGTACACTTTTATTTTTTTTTAGTTTTTCCTCTATTTTCGTTCCGTCTGTCACTAGGCTGTATCTTATGAACCCTGATAGTCTAAGAGTAAGGAAGTCTTGATCTGAGGTGATAGTTAGACAGTTGAAATTTTCACAGATTATGTATTTTTGTTGGCGCTACAACAACAAATAGGGGAGAAAGGGGTAATGGAAGTCACTTAAGCGAGCTATCAAATAAAAGCTTATTTATTTCGAAGTAATATTCTTTATTGAAAAATATTAAACATTAACAACATAAAAATAAAAAATTATAAATAACTTACAAATAAAAAACTTCTTCCAACGCACCGCATCGAGGCAAAGTACCCAAAATGCTGGCAGCATTTCCCCGTTGCACAGCGAGTCCGATACGTTGTGCAAAAAAACTGCCAGCTCTTGGATCACCAGTTGCCTCAATGAGACGCGTTGTCAATTCCTTATAGAATTTTTTGGCTTCAGTGCCCCAGGGACCCAAAGTTTCTACAGCAAAAGGCAAGAATATAAAGCTGTCGGTCAATCCCGCGTATTTTCGCTTTTTGCTAGCTTCAGCAGCACAGGCAGCTGCTCCGCCTTGGCTGGAAGTAGCTGGTATGTGGGGTGGAGCGAAAGTATCTACACAATTGGCATGCAAACTAGACATTTGCCTTGCCGCCACGGGATTAAAGAAAGACCATCTGGTCGCTTGCAATCGGTGCGGAAGATTCCATTTGGTTCCAAAACTGACGGAACATTGACAGTTGCTAAAGTTCTACGAATTATGTCGTTCAGTGAGGCATGACGTGGAATTCGGCCAGCACTTTTGATGCAAGCAAGACCATGATGACCCAAACCATCCACAGCTGTACCACAGTGACATAAATGTGGTTGATTTATTTTTAACGCCAAAAGACGCGATCGATCTTCCGCACTGTCACAAAATGCAATGGTTTCTTCTTGAATGTCTTTACAAAGAGAATTGTCCCATAGTCGCTGTGAACAGACATTTACTGGGAAATCATCCAAAACACTTGACCTCCAAACGTCTTTCGCTTCGCTCACGCCGCATAGGAACCCATTGCTGAGTGTAGAAGTTTACTGCATAATGACAAAGAGGCGTGAATAGAAGAAAGAAACGCAGCTTCCTGCGTGGCTCTTCAGCCACTGCAGATACCTTGCGTACTCCGATGCCACCAAAACGAACTGGGAGAGAAGCAAATTTCCATGTTTCATTTGTAACTTGACAATTGAAAATTTTCTCTAGTGTCTCCCGAATTACTTCGTCCAGTTTTGTGAGTTGTTCTTGCTTGATGCTTCCACATGAGTGAGCATCGCAAGGCATACGTAAAATTGAAATTGTTTTCTAATTACCTTTACTTATTTGTCTCACTCAAGATCACTTTTCACCATTTCGGGAATAAATTTTGGGTAGGTTGCCTACATATACCGAGTTTTAAAAAAAACAGGTTTGACTCCCGTTGCATTATCTCAGTCTGGGAATCAGACATGTGGGAGATCAGAGTCAAACAATCGCATACATAACATTTGGCAGTAGGTAACCCATCCAGTGCAATCTGTGCAATCATATGTTGATCAGCTAGCCTATTCGGTTTTTCTGACTTGTAATATCTGCATCAATAAGCAAAAAAAAATAAAGAATATTTTTTCGCGGGCAATGGTAATCACTAGCGGGCTCTTCGTCTGTAACGTTACCTACCTAACTGTAAAACTTTATAACACACTTTTTTCACTTAATTGTTTGACGGCCCTTGAATTTCCTCAAAAAATATCTACATGCTATCCCCAATCGAATTACATCTTAATCATAATTTTCGGAGAATACGATAAAGTTTTGACCTAAAGCAGCATTACAAGATTGATTTTGTGTAAAAATCTTAATGCGGTTCACAGAATACATGTAATTACCAAGTTTCAACAGTATACTTAGTTCTTATAGTTTCGGAAAAAAGTGGCTGTGACATACGGACAGACAGACATGACGAATATATAAGAGTTCCGTTTTTTGCCATTTGGCTACGGAACCCTAAAAAAGTATGTACCTATCTAATATAAATGTGTTTTATATTACCTATATTTAATCAAGTCATTGCACCGTCGTTCCAACGCGATTTTCTGATGTATGTGACAGTGTTTGGGGACTATAATATATGGATGGGCAGTGTATAATTTTATATCCGCTTAGGAAGCGTATTAGAAGTTATGGAAGTTTGAAAAGTTTAAATTAATAAAAAAAAAATAGGCGTGATTCTGTTAAAAAATTTTAAGCACGATCGGCAGTATTGTTCTGAGAAGTTTAGACCGATTTCGGTCTCGGTTCTAGAAAGCATTTGCCCTTAATTGGTCGCCATATGTTAAAAATGTATGTACTTGATAGTGTAATGAAAACAGTATATTCAGGAGGGGCTCCTTTCATACAGTAATTATTAAACCATTTTTTTCTCATATCTTACGAAGCTTTCTCAAGATATGAAGTTTTGTATGTGGCAGTCAGCCGTGAGCCGTGACCCAGTGGTCTAAGTACATCCTGAAACCGTCACAGAAATGGATCCAAACTATTAAGAACAATACTACCGCTCGTGCTTGTAAAGCGCGATCGGCTTTTACCACAATCAACCCATGGATCTAAGAATAATCAGGATAGGACATTGAGAATGTGGCAGAGAAGCAAATCACAATGTATGCAGACGTGTCGTGACACGAAATTCACGCACACATCGGCACTCAAATGGATGCAGGTTTTCCCCGGTCGAAATGTCAAACTCACGAAATGTCGAACTTGTACTTACCGCGAAGTTGGTGTGCCTTTTGAAACTCGTTGAAAATAAGCATAAAACATAAAATAATGCCGAGCTGTGTGGTAAAAGAGTGTAAAAATTATAGTAAACTACACAAAAAGTCCGACGGTATCACGTATCATAGGTAAGTACAAACTTCTCGTTGTTTTCGAGACTATGTAATTTCACTCAATCGCATATTTTTTTGGTTTAATTATACTATTTACACACACAACACCACAGTTACTCGTATGTACGAATTGGTTGGTAACATAAACACACGTTTCAACTACAATTTTAAATTAAACTAATATGATTTTGTAATTTTCTTTGCGCCGCAAAAGTCAATGACCCGGTGACAGCGCAGCGCTAAGTCGGACCGGTGTTGCCAGAATATGATTTCAAGATTCCTGTTCTTTATTTTTAATATAAAATTTTATTTTGTTTATTTTTTTAAGGTTACCCATTCGTGATGCTTATGTAAAAAAATAATGGATCGATATTATTAGAAGAAATAGAAAGGATGCATCATGGGTACCATCAAATTATTCATTTGTTTGTTCCGAACATTTTAAAAATAGCAATTTTTATATGACAAAAGGAGCATATCGCCGGTTGATTAAGTTCGCGTGCCCAGAAAAGGTATGTTTCTTATTAATACTTTTACTCGACTTCAAGAAAAGGAGCAGTTCCAGTTGTATTTCATTTTGCATATTTTTACGTCATAACTCCATCATTTATGAACTAAATTTGGAAAATCGATGTATGTGTTGATGATAAATGTATGAAGTGAGATGATTTTGGAATCCAAGATGGCTGACATTACTTTTTATTTAAAGTCAACTTTATTGGCGTTTTGGAATTTTTTGGGATATCAACAAAAATGAAGTCATTTTCAGTTTGCAAGATGGCCATCACCATTATTTATGGAAATTCGACTTGGGTGACGTTTTCGGAGTATTTCGGGGTAAAACTGACGTCAATTTTGTGTTGGGATACAAGATGACTGTCATTATTTTTTTTGAAAATATGACTTGTGTCGCTTTTGAGTTATTTTTGGGTGCATCACAAACAACACCTATGGGATGCAAAACAGGGGTGATATTTTCGAGGTATTTTGGCGTGTAGATCACACAAGTGGCGTCAATTTCGGGATCATAGTATAAAACAAAGTCGCTTCCCGCTGTGTCCGTCTGTCCCTATGTATGCTTAGATTTTTAAAACTACGCAAAGGACTTTGATGCGGTTTTGTTTTATAGATAGAGATATTCAATGTTTATATTTTTTACTTATATGTAAATGTGAAAGTATTTTATTATCATTTGCCGACGTCAGAATAAAAGATTTTAACTTTGAACAACTTCTGAATTTAATATAGTTGATTTATTGATGACACTAATAATCTATAGACGGATGAATCTATAAATCTGCAAAATTAAAAAAAAAGTAATTTTAAAATTTAGCCTCGAGGGTTTGTTTTTCTGTAAGTAAAATTATATGTATTGTTATTTATTAACTTAAAACACAGTAAAATAAAAATGTTATCTATAATTTCGTTCTTTTATTCCTTTTATCAAGTTCCCCAAAACGTCTAAGGTCGCTCAAAGATGAGATTGAATCACAGTTGCCCTTCTGGATCATTATGTCTAAATTCATAATACTTCTCTGATATAGATGTTACGTTTTGTAAAAAAAATATAAATAATATTAGTGCTACTAGGCATCAGTACCACTCACAATTTATTTACTCTTAAATATTGGGTAATTTTTGATGACAATGGTCACCCTATACTGCACACATGTAACCAAAGTTTGCTTCACTTTGACGTTCCTCACGCCCGGTCCATATTATTCTTAGGTCCATGAATCAACCCTAAACTTTTTTTTTACAAATTTTGATCTTTTCAAACCTCCGTAATTACTATACGCTTCCGAACCGGATATAAGAATTATGAGTACGACTAGAACCTCTTTCAAGCGACCTCGCAAAGTTGAGCGCTATGAAGCGCTCAACTTTGCAAGGTCGCTTGAAAGAGTGGAAAGGTATATAGGTAGGGTACTTTGATAGATAGCTAAATGCGACATCAGACTGCCGACTGTGTCATGCGACATTATTCATACATGTATGTATGTATGATAAACGTACCTTACATTATACCTACATTCAAATAATACATTGCATAATGTCCTTTAACTCGATCTTGCCGACGACCCGACCCGACAAAAAATAGGCTTCTTACTTTAATTACTATATCATCCGCTTCGTAACAAAGTAAAACTTAACATCCAATTTGAGGTGTTGATGGATGAAATTAGACGTTTAGTTTAGGATCCCGTGGAACGTTAACACATACATCCCGGAGGTGAGTCGCCAAATTAAAGACTAGCTATGTCGAGATCAAATTTATACTCGGTCGGTAGTGAATGAGTGTCGCGTAGTCATTAGACAAAAGTCACCTGCGTTCTTTCGTTCGCGTCCAAACGCCGGCACAAAACTCTCGCCGCGCGTTTATCTTTGCGCGGCAATAACAAACTAATAGGTAACTATACATCATAGGGTACTCTTACTGAAGCAAAGTATTATTGATTAATTTAAACATTTCAACTACATAAATGTACTGATTGATACAATGTTACCAACAAAATAACGATCTAACCAGGGTGCAACAACTTTGCCGATATGAAAATAAAAATTCGCCAATAAAAATGTCTGAACCAGTCTACCTGAATGCTTATCTGGCCACCCACTTCACCTTCAGTGTAAACAGGGATTAGCATTATTATCAATTTTATTGTAGCTACGAATTATATTTGAACGACCATATCTAGCGCAAAATCGGCCAATTGTGCAAATAAAATGCGATTTTTGAAAGCTTTATTTTATATTTATCTATTGATTACATTGTGGATATTATATTCCGTGTACTGCACGTGTCTTTGTTTTGAATTTGAGCGCGCGCGCACACGTTTTTTTCAAAATCTGACCGCCCTAGATCGCGCGCAGATTAACGCATAAGGAACTTTCGCGTGTACCTATATCCTTCTACCTTCTACTGGTAACGTCGATTTCGAAGTCTACGTCAGAGGAGAAATATAAGTTAAGGTTAATTCCACATCGGAAGACTTTAATTTATATTTTTTTAGTGTGTGAAAGTGGCTTACACTGGTGACAGATTTTTCAAGCTGCCTAAAGGCATCTTACATAGTTTAACGACTGCCATAAATGATGACAACCGGGACCAACGCCTTAACATTATATATGCTATATAAATATGTAATTTAAATTATTACATATAAATATGTAAATTAAATTACATATTTATATATTATAATTTAAGTATTACATTACATATTTATATACCTATATAGAGCTACGTTTACAATATACTTACCACGTATGTTTTTCCATAGAGTTTTGAGAAAACCTTTTATTTTGTAAGGAATACGTCAGTAGTCAATATTAACACACCAGACGTTTTACATCGTCTTATGCCAGATTAACTTACTGAAATAAATGTTGGTCGGTATAGCTTTTCGCACAAAGGATAAGCGTCGTCATCTAGCTTTGGAATGCAGCCAGCATTCTTGCCAACATGCCATATGGTCAAGAATTTTTAGATTTTTTATTTTAGTATGTAATTTTATGGTAGGTTAGCTTATTAGTTTTATTTTTAGTTTGTATGATTTACTTATATTAGTTACCTAAATAAAGATTTTCCGAAATATTAAAAAAATAGTTACAGCAACTTTAATATTTTATTAGGTAGAGTTTATGCAGTTTTGTATTAATATCGGTTCAGTACCTACTTACCTTGTCATAAAAACAATAAGTATCTATATACTAGGTACAAATATAGATATTAAGTATTCATATACTGCGTCATGGGTACTTAGATTTAATCACATACTCTAGAAAACTTTATGTTTGAAATTGTTATAGGTACTTAATATCTGTGAAAAAGTACTTATCACTCCTAGCGAGTGATATGATAACTTTACAAATCAATTTTAAATCAATAATATAATAAATAATCCTTTAGGTACATTAAAAATCTTGGCACGGATCGCCATAATTTTGTCTTCAAAAGGTGTTTTGCCTTACGGCTTGTTTCCGAATTGATTGGGAAATGCTACACAAGCCTGCCTATTCAAAAGAAAATGCATAAATGAATTAAAAACTAGTTACTAATCTAACCTAACATTAGTCAGCTACACCTAAGTTTAACCATTTGTGACCAGCTGCACCTAGTTATACTTAGCCGTAAAACTTAGGCTAAACCTAGTTCTAGCCGAGGATAAGCAGGATACGTCTAACCATAACCATCTGAGACCGGCTGCACCTAGTTTTAGCCGGCTAAAACAAGGCGTATCCGAATTTCGACTTTTAGTGGTACCATATACGTAAGTATATGAATGAATATTCATATCACTGCTAAATCACAATAAAAAACCAGGTATTTAACAGTGGCATTTCAATACGAAATCGACGTTTAACAAAAAAATCCTACCCATTATGTGCAAATCAAATATCAGTAAACTGCAAAAATTAATAAAATCGCTATCTCTTGCTAGCAGCTGCGTATGAAAGGATTTTCCCACGAGAAACCAAAATTATGAAGGTGTCATTCAAACAAAATATTTCATTTGCAATCTGTTCATGTTTGTCTACTGCTTGTATGATAGTATTACTTTTATGTTATTTATTTTTAATAAAATAAAAAGTAATAAAATGGTCATTTGTCTGTGTTGTCACAGAGTTGTCAAGATAACGTCATTGTGGTTGATATGCGATTGCAGCGCTGCACCTAAGCGCAGAGCCCGGAGTTCATTCAATGGTTCAATGCATTACTTGCAACAAAGGCGTTTCTTAAATTGATTGAGTTATGTTTTCGCCCATTCGATACTAACTACTACAAACGTTATTTTCAACAGAAAGGTTACGTATTTAAGAAAACTTATTGAAATTTACAAAGCAAATAAGTACTTCTATATCTAATGAAGTTTAAATTAATTTCTGTCAAAAGTATTTCTACTTATAAAACCTGCGCCTTACTGCGAGTAGTACTCGTAAAGTCTGGTAGTCGCCTTTTAGTCCGGACAAGCACTCTGCTTCAACCCTTCACCCTTTTATAGGTAACCGTTTAGTTTTCTATAAAAGAGTTGCACCGTCATTATTTACAACCCTTTGGATAAGCCCTTAACAACAAAACTTTTAACATTTTAAAAGCGCGACCCACAATGGCTTGATGCATTGATTTTTTTGACCTGCGGATTACGATGCAAGCTTCAGCAAATGTTTTAATATTTAAAAGATTAACGTCATGTTTCTGCATTCGAGTATACGTAAATATTGCTGGTATTATTTGTATTTTGTTTGTAAAAAATATTAAGTTTTCAAATTATATATACTTATTTAGTTTAGTTGTTTAGTGTTTAGCAGGTTAATTTTAAGCTCTAAAAATAAATCCTTGGATTCATTAATTAGGAATAAAACCATGTATTTTTCTATTTCTGTTGTAATGCTACTAAATTTTACATACCTAAGCTGTAACTTAATACCATTAGTAGTTACTTATGATACTAGTTACATAATTAGTGGTTACATATATTAGTAGTAGCATACTTATGATACCCATATTCAATCAGATCGCTTGCTCTACATTTGATTATCTTTGCGTGAAACTGTATGTACAAATTGATATTCAAAAGAATCTTAAAAAATATGGATTTTGTAACATAATATTTATATATACGGTTATTACATTTGTTAAAGTACGGTAAAATGTGGGGATGTTCGATTGAAGATGAAGGTCGTCAAATAAATTCTTCTAGATATTTTAAAGTGCAGATATAATATTGTTGATAAGCTTGAAACAAGCAAGTAATTATCGCGCATTGAGCCGCCGACTTAAATCCGCAGAATTATGCTCGGTGGCGAACGGGTGTATGTTTGGTCCACGCCACGCTGGGGGCGCGCACGCAGGGCTCAGAGTTAGGGCTGGGACAGTGAATACGATTACTTATGTCGATAATAAACTGACTTGCAGGTTATTATAAAGTCTTATTGCGATAGCAGTAAGACTGTTCTCTACATTAATACGAGGGGAGGTCAAAAAGTTCGCGGAACGGAGGTGAAATAAAATACTGTAGTATTTTTCTTTTTCAATATATTCCCCCTTAAGGCGAATACATTTTTCAGATCTCTCTATTAACTTATTAATACCGTCGAAAAAAAATGATTTGTCTTTGTCCTCAAAATAGGCCGAAATCGCTGACTTGACTTCTTCATTGTCGGAAAATTTCTTCCCACGAAGCTCTTTTTTTAATTTGGGAAATAAAAAATAATCACAGGGGGCTAAGTCTGGACTATAGGGAGGTTGGTTTAACATTTCGAAGCCACAGTGATGAAGGGTAGCCATCGCAACGCGGCTCTTGTGTACCGGTGCGTTGTCATGCAAAAGCAGCACACCTTTTGTCAACTTTCCCCGCCTTTTCTCCTTGATTGCTTCTTTTAATTGTCTCAGCAGATTAGCGTAGTATTCTCCCGTTATAGAAACACCCTTATCTTTATAATCTATTAGTAAAATACCCTCTGTATCCCAAAAAACAGTTGCCATGATTTTTCCAGCCGATTGTGACACCCTGTACTTCTTAGGGGGGGGGCTGACCCTTTTTATACCACTGCATAGACTCTTGCTTCGACTTAGGCTCATAATGATGAACCCAAGTTTCATCTGCAGTAACAAGTCTTGCAAAAATTCCTTCCTTGTCGGCGCTACAGAGGTATAAAAACTCCTTCGAATACTCGACGCGCAGCTGTTTCTGTTGGGGTGTGAGCATTCTTGGCACCCATCTTGCGCTGACTTTTGACATCCCAAGATTGTCGTGTAGAATATTTAAAATGGTTGTAGGTGATACTCCAACCATTTCTGCAAGTTGTTTCTTCTTCAAACGAGTATCCTCCAGTATAAGATTCTCCACTTTTTCAACGATGTTTGAGGTGGTGGCCTCAATCGGCCGTCCTGAGCGAGGGTCGTCTTCAAGAGACTCTTGGCCTTGCTTGAAAAGGCTATTCCACTTGTACACCATGGTTTTCCCAGGGCAAGAGTCCCCGTATACTGATGACATTTCTTTCAAAATTTTCTGAGGTGGTTTTCCTTGCTTATTGAGGAACTTTATGACGGCACGAAACTCGATTTTTTCCATGTTTAAGTTTTTCTTCCGGATTCACTTGTTTGATCGACGACAGGTCAAAAGTTATTGACACAATCGGGTTCAAACTTGGCATATATACTCACAAAGAGTTGCTTATTAGTTAGTACCTGCGGCAGGTCCCCCACCCCCCGCTAACCCCTCCATTCCGCGAACTTTTTGACCCCCCCTCGTATATGAATTCATAAATTTTCTTCTCTAGATTCTAGATAGTGGTAACGCCATAAATTATTTTTAGAACCGAGTTTTATTATACCAACTAAGAATTCTGAATATCTGATACTAGCTGTTGCCCGCGACTTCGTCCGCGGCGAATAATTTTCCCCTGTTTCCAAAACATTTTTATTGATGCTTCGCTCCTATTAGTCGTAGCGTGATGTTATATAAACTTGAAAATTTGTTGTTCCTGAGATTAGCGCGTTCAAACAAACAAACAAACAAACTCTTCAGCTTTATAATTAAAAAAAATTAGTATAGATATTCAAAATTCTTAGTTTGTATAGCAGAGATAGGCGGTTGTGGTAAGCTGGGGTTCTTTGCTGGGATGCTTGATTGGAATTGATGGTCATGTTGTTAGTGTAGGTAGTCACATATAGATTAGGTACATACATAGTGTACATTTATCTGTTGTAAAATAATATTGATTTAGAGAGCATCCTGCGGACATGTTATAGGTGTTCATAAATAAGGGACGGTCAACAGCGAGAAGCGATATTATACAGTGTTGACAGTGTTGTCATGTGAAAATATTATTAGGGCATTATTACAGACTTCAATAATAAAACACTCTAAGCCACGTGCATCCTAATTCTAGTAGGATCTATATTTTTTTAGCTCCACCACGATTTATCCACATGACATTTTAACTAGTTTCAAATAAATATTGCTCTACCTATTTGGTAAGAGTAGAGTTAAACAGCTCTACCAAATAGGTAAAAGGAAAATTTATTCCTGTTGCATCTAGTTGCACAGAGCTTATATTAAACCTCAGTAACATGAAAGATCAGGAGAAAGTTAATTTTGTATCGATATCGAAAACAACACTACAAACTTACCCCTTCATCTGCACACACGTAGAAGCACATTATAATGCATTCATGGGCTCTCGAGCGTGTCGACGGCAAAGTAACTAAACGTTGCCCTTCCTGCTTTTATTTATTATTTTAAACTACAGTCATAATTTTCAGATTTGAGAGGGGGTCGAGCGAGACGCGTTAGCGTTGGAGGGTGACACCTGTTTATTTTTATAATAATTCGAGCTTGGCTATCGGGCTAGGAATGTACAAAGATTATTGCTAAGATTTAAATATAAAAAAGATTATCGCTTGTCGAAATGGACAAGTGATTAGAAAATACATAATGAATCTGAGATTAAGTGTGCCTTGTCGTTATGAAGAAAGGTGTGTTTTTCTTAAGTAGTTTATTCTATAATAAAACTAGGATGAGGATTTCTTAAAGTCAAACCATAACGGTGTTGAAAACTTGTACTAAAGTGAGTTAACACTACACTTACTCAATTCAACACCAGCTCCACAATTTCATCTCTACAACTGCTCAAAGGTAAATTATCGATATCAACCCGTTCTTCGCTGCCGTGACGACATTTGTCAACCTTTTATAAAAATTGCCGTTGATCCGTAACGAAGCGTTAGGTGTTAAATAGTTGTATTGTGTGTTTATTTGTACTCAATCAACCGGAAACGACGCATGACGAAAAGCCATTAATAAATTATAGCTCTCGCAATTTTACTTACATTCCACTGAATTCAAGTAAAAAAATAATACGTATATACTTTTATTATATTCTTAAATAGTTTATCGAGAAATATCTTTAAGAACAGAAATAATAATATATTTTTTCTTAAATCTATACTTTAATATAATAAAGCTGAAGAGTTTGTTTGTTTGAACGCGTTAATCTCAGGAACTACTGGTTCAAATTGGAAAATTCTTTTTGTGTTGGATAGTCCATTTACTAAGGAAGGCTTAAGGCTATAAAACATCACGCTGCGACCGCCAAGAGGAGCAAAGCATCAATATTTTTTTTTTAAAACAGGAAAATTATTCATCTATACTAATTAATCACAATAACAGTAATTGCCGCGGACGAAGTCGCGGGCAACAGCTAGTGTTTATATAATTAAAGAATCTTTAGGAACTATACATGTAAGCATTCTTAAATATTATATTTTTAACATAGGTAGTTATTAATTTTTCGTTTAACCTTTTGCACGCCAGCGCTTGTTTACGTTACTTCCACCCGACGCCAGGCTAGTACAAGTTGTAATTAACTTTAGTTGTCTATGGCGTCTCAGTAATATTCATCTATGGTCTCAGTCACGCGACCGTTTTGCCACAAAGTGGTCAATAGGTTAAAGAAGTGTTAAAGAACTATGGATGCCTTGTAGCGTTTCGTAGCGCTCTGTAGAGTTTCGTAGCACTTCGTAGCAGCAGCCCTTATTGAGCTTCAGTAATTCTAAAGCATAAATTTTGACTTAAAAAAAGGAAAAGTCGCCTATATATGGCATATCGCTAGTGCATTTACAACACATTACCCTTTATTTTTTAGCCTTCTGTCCGTGTCTGATCAAATATTTATAAAATTTATTGGATGTCGATACTGACAAAGGGTAAGCAATAAAAATGGTAGTTTGCACGAACTATTAAACTGTTACAGATCGACTAAAAGGTGCTGGGAGTTATGTTCCCTATCACGCTTATTTTATATTTTTATTTATCTATATTAATACTAGCTGACCCGGCAAACGTTGTTTTGCCATATAAATATTTTTAGGGGGATGAAAAATAGATGTTGGCCGATTCTCATAGTTACCGGATAAGCACAAAAAATTTCATCAAAATCGGTCAAGCCGTTTCGGAGGAGTATGGCAACGAAAACTGTGACACGAGAATTTTATATATTAGAAGAAGAAGGTAGAAGATTATAGAGACTAGATTTGATCGTCTGTTTGTGTGTGTTTTTTGTACTGGATAATCTCAAAAAACTGTAAAACTGTTTTTTTAATGTTTCATCTATAGAAAGCTACATTATCATTCGATTACATAGGCTATAGTTATGCGGATGAGGATATATTCAATAAATATTTTCTAACCCTTTTTCGCCGTGTGGTTTCCGGCAGAGTAGAATAGGACCGCTCCAAGTCTTCCTATGGATGTCGTAAGAGGCGACTAAGGGAAATACAAGCTAAATAAAGCTCATAAACATCAATGAGACCTCTTCAACCCGTCTGGCCAGCGAGGAGAGTGTAGGTCAAATCCTCTATTTGCTCTGGCCAAGTATGACTCCGGTAGTACAGAGAGGGTCATGCTCCTGCAGTGGAGACTTAAGAGACTAAGAAGATGATGATGATAACCTTTTAAAAATAAATGCGAACAACCATCTTCCGCTAGAACACCGATAAAGTAAATAAAAATTGAAACATCGGGTTTTTCAACTCACTTATTTCTATGTTGACTTATTACAGTTTGTTAAAAAGAAAAATATCGGTTTGTTTTTATTAGACAAAAATAAATATTGCTAGCGTTTCTCAGGATTTTCAAAAGTACCACTTTATACCTATATGTTTAACCCTAAAAATATGTAGGCTGCAATAAAAAATCTCCCACGAAATCAAAACAAATACTAAGGACCAGTGGGCGTGTCCTGAACCCTCGGGATTTGTCCTTAAAACAGGGAGACGGTTGGTCGCAGCCCACAGTGCAGTATGCGCAGGCGCGGCCACCGCCTCGTACTCGTAGTCATGGGCCCACGCAAACAGTAGTGCGGTGGAACTTTAGTGTTGTGATTCATTTGTGGGAGTTTGTTTCAGTTTTCAAAAGTTTTAAGGTGAGTTTTAGTAACCTAACCATAAAGTCCAATTGCGTTATGGTTTACAATACCCACACATCCACTACCCTTACAAATCACCGTTTTTATTTGTTTTTTTTTTTGACCGTCAGTACCTATTTATTGGACTTTAATTAGTTAGTTTTATTAATAAGTAATAGTATAATTACAGTATTTATTTAAGTTCATTGAGCATTAAGCTTACGTAATCAGATAGAGATACTTTTTACCTACTTTACCCACTGCTGGACAAATGCCTCTCTAATTTCTTTCCGCTCGTCACGTTTCGATATAAAAATGTCGCCTTCAGGAGAAGGGGTATAATTAAATAGAATATATTTAAAATCCTTTAGACTAATATTACAAATCCAATAGATTATATGGATTGATGTAAGGTTTTGTATATGCGTACGATGTCGCAGGCAAAATTATGTGTTGTTATGAGAATATAACAATATATTTTGCTGCTTAGTATTTCTATGTAACATATATTTCAATTTGATTACCCAGCAAGTAAGATATTTTTTATTGGAATATTTATATCTTTATTAAAGTCGTGAAAAATATCATACATAAAAGATAATAAGACAAAAATTTTACTCTCGTAAATGTTCAACATCGAAGTCATATTGGATTCTGTACACATTTGTGTTGTTCTAAACCATTTCAATTTTCAGTCCTTGATATGCCTGGTAGAAAATTCAAAGCGTATGTTAAACAGGTACTTTGTAAAAGAATAATTCAGGACCTATGATTTTCTAAACGGTAAAAATATCTGTCCAGAGCTTAGGAGTCGCTCATAATGTGTATATGAAAATTACATGAATTGATACAAATGGTACATATTTTGATTTAATAATAAATTTACATTAAATTAATAATTTTATAAACATTTGTTTAATATCAGTTACTATTTAGTTATTTTAATTAAATTAATTTTAAAGTTATAACATGATAATGAAGCTCAAGTCCACATATTTAATTCTAATATAAGTAGGTATGGTGTAGATTGTAAGCCGTGATTGTAAGTCAACGTCATTTGGGGAAAATGCGCTGTGCACTTTGTTGCCGCTTCTGCACTTCACTTTGGGAACCGCACTAAACTTAGCTGTAAGTTATTAATGTGAACAATAATAATTTACTTGTATCAGCAATAATAGATATATATTATATATATGTAAATAATAATGTTTAAAGAAAGTTAACGTTGTTTTTGTCGAAATGAAATATTTTACTATTGACTATTGAACTACTTAATTTATGGAAATATCACAATTATTTCATATCTCCAACTTTGATTTTAAATAACGATTAATGTGCGTAACAACTACGATTTTAACATGGTAGCCAACCCAAAAAAGGTGGGTTTGACTTTCTGATATGTAGTAACGAATGTGTTGGTATACAATATGTATGGATGAATAATTCAAACATATATTACAAAATATTTTATTACACCATTTCCCCGTGACACTTAATATTTGTGTAAATTAAACTAAAATGAACATAGCATAACAAATCGTCGCGTTGTGGTTTATCGCGTGTACAACGCGTGTCGGTCGCGTGCCGCCAACAGGTGTCCGAGTCCGAGTGCATTCCGCCTAACAAGTGTGCAATCATTGCAGCCGATCAACTAGCTAAATGAAGTTAATTAATACACCATGCGCACTTTATTGTAATGCATTTTAATTCGGATGGACAGTGCATTATGTTAACTAGTTTTATGCATTCTAATGGTCGAGTACCCAAGTAAAATTTACACTGTGAAAAATTTATGCTGGTTCCTCGTTTTCATGTTGAAATATACTTAACACTTTACTAGTCCCATGTATCAATTCATATTCAGCTTAGCTATTGCGCCTCATTTAGGATAATGGAGGAATAGATTCAGTGTTATATAATTATGTAGAGAGTATGTACAATAATCGTACTGCTAACTACGTACGTGCCATCAATTTATTCTGTTACATTAGGGTTATGCAGACTCACATAACCTAATATAGAAGGTTTGTCAGAAAGGTTGAAAAAAAAAGTTATTGAAATAATATAAAAAAACTATAACGATCAATCGGAAATAAAATCACAACCCCTCGGAAGTAGACCGGAAGTGGGAAGTGATAAAGTTCAACTGACTTTAGCGTCACGCGAGGTCTACCGGTCACCTGTCATGCTTGGACACGGTAATTGTGCCAAACCAAACATTAGGGTGCGTTGAAAGTTGTCTAGCCATCTGGTATTCACAAAGTTACATACAATATTATAATTCTATGATACATTTTTATTAAAGAAAATATATAAAATGTTGCGCGGTATTTTTTTTACCATATCTTATTTCTTTATTTAATAAGAGGAAGATCAAGAAAGAGATAGATATATGATCTTAATCAGTTTGAGAACAATTGGAAGAATATATAAAAAAGGAGTATGTCGTAAACAATATGTGGAAACAACGAAGAGAGACCTTTGCTAAGCAACGGGACACGAATGGCTAACTAATCAAATCAAATGTCTTAAAAAATAATATTAGTTTTATTTTGTGTTTTAAGTCATTTGAATATAGCCAGAAAATAAAGATTTTTATTATTATTATTATTATTATAGCCGGCTAGTTGCCAGAAATCATGATGACGACGTCAGGTAAAACATGAATAAATGATGATTAAAATAAAAATCTTTTATTTTCAGATACCTACAAGATGTTTAACACCAGTTTTGAAGATTATTGCGACTTCAACGACAGCATATGCAGTAACGATTCCGGCATTGAAAGATCCTTCGCAGACTCTTTCACTTCTGTTGCATCCGTGAACAACACTCCGTTGAAACAAGAAATTGCAGATCTTGGCGGGACCGCTAAGCCTCATGTCAGGAGAAAATTATTTTCTGATGGCTATGAATTTCCTTTTGAAGACCCAGTGGATATTAAATCATTTAAGGATAATATTCAATTAACTGAAAATACCTCAACTCCTATTAAACCAAAGAAGAGAGACCCTAAAGATCCCAATAAGCCTAAAAGGAAATATGCGAATGGAAAGAATAGAGTAACAAGATGCAAAAGCCCAACGCAGATTATGAAAATTAAAAGGAATAGAAGAATGAAGGCCAATGATAGAGAAAGGAACAGAATGCACATGCTGAATGAGGCTCTAGACAGATTAAGATGCGTGCTGCCCACATTTCCCGAAGATACTAAGCTGACAAAAATCGAGACATTGAGATTTGCTCACAATTATATTTTTGCACTCAGTCAAACTTTAGAATCACTAGATAATATTAATTCGGGCCAAATACCCGCTACTGGATTATCAATAAATTATGAAAAAATACAGAACCATTCTAATGCAGGGGAAAAAATTGCAAAGGATGCGTTTCGAGATATCTTCCTCGTCCCAAATAAAACTGAAGACTATAACGGTGATGGAAGCTATCGCAATTTTCAAGGATTCAGTCGCCCTTTTCCAAACGGATCTAATTTTATGCAGACCTCAGAAGGAGTTTTGATAAACGTTGGAAATGTAACCGTGTCCGTCAATAATAAAGGAGGAAATTGTATTACGTCAACGACTGGTACGGGGTTTTTCACGAACCCATCGAGTTTCGGAGATGATTTGATGCAGCATAATTGTAACAATCAACGAGTCTTCTCTACAGATGGAAACTACGGCGATATATACGCGACTGCTCAAAATAGCTCAGAAGAATATTTTAATCAGAAGAATTACGAAATCTTTAGAAACGCTTTTGAGAATGCTAAAAATAATAGAAATGTTAAGGCTGATGAATATACTAATCATTATAATAGTTATGCAGGTAACATGTTTGGGTTTAATGAGAGACATTACTTAAGTAACACTGATAATTTCTATCCCCAAAGCAATTCTTATTATAATGATCAAAGATGTTACAGACACTTTTATAATAGAGCACCTAGTGTAGTAAATGCTCAAATTTGAGATTAACGTGTATTGTTGCATTGTAACGTAAAGCTAGTCATTTTATATTTAAATAAGAGATTTGTATTTAATATGTTTTATTTTGTACTTTAATGTAATTGATAGGAAAGACAATACCTGAGTTATTTAGGGATTTTGTACTTTAGTATCATAAGTTGAACTTACCAAAGTCTATGACTAGTCATTATTTTTGTACAACTTTACTTAAAGGAAATAATAAAAGATGTAAGTAGTTGTTTATTTGCGTTTTATTATTATTTCTTAGTATTGGTATCAATATTGATGACGGAAAAAGTATATACCGAGTAAGTCACTAAACAACACTGAATCCTTTATCCAGTACTCAATCACTGTGAATAACAAAACGTAGTTAACAAGAACACCCTGACTGCAATTAAACGTATATGTAGAGAGCACACTTGATTTGCTCTGTAATAATAGGAGCAGAATCATGAATATAAATCAAATCTGAACAATGCTCGCTAAATAGCGAAAAGTTGTGAATGAGGCACCCCTATTCTTCGGACCTTTTCAATTTGCCCTTGGAATATTTTCAATGACTTTGATTCTTATTTCGGGGGGTTAGAGACTAATAATAATTTAGTAAGAATAGGGGCACCCGTTGGATCGAGTTACGAAAACTAATGTTTGCATTGGAAATTCGTAACGGTCTATTTCGTTAAATGTCTGTATTATGTCGAACGTACTACTTATTTTTATGCAATTTATTGGGTAAGTACACGTCAATCGACATCAACAGTGATCATTCATCAAGTACAAAATCAACGCGTGTACTCGGGGGATCGGGTGGAAGATTCGTTCTAAGGTGAATTAAATGTAGAGAGATAACGGAGGCACCCCCTCAATGTTCTTAGATATTTTTTCCTAGATTCATAATTGTAACCACCATACGAGTACTACATCATTGACCGGCTGAACTAAAAACGCCTCCTGCGTAATAAATTAAAAAGCGACACACATTGGGATAAGCTGCCCAAATAATTCAAAAGTCAAATACTTATGAATAAATAGATCACATTTACCGCGAAACTAAAACATTTTATTAATTTCAATACAAATTATGTTAGGTATATACATGTATGACTGTTGCAACATGATATTCTGTAGCGTGTAGCTAACATTTAAAACAATTTTTTAGGACAAAACTGTACGTCTCCTTTCGCCTGGCCAATAATCACCTTGTTTTTAAGAGAAGTCCGGCATCATTTAACAAATGTTTTCATAAACATGTTGTGTTTTAAAAATATACTTTATTTTTGCCTAAGTAAACTGAAATGAAAAACGTAGAATGTACCAGCTGCTCTTTATCCTGCGTAGACCGTAGAAGGTGGCCGAACGAATAGGCGAAATCTAAGGAGTCTTGTCAAAAGGGACCCCGCTAGCAATCCATCAAAATTGATTCAGTTTTCCATCTTTACGTCCAACGACATGCTTAACGTGTCCTTTGGGTCTTATGGTGATAAGTATATACCTACCTATATGTATTGCCTAACGAATAAGTAAAGTAGGTTTTTTCCCGAGATATATATACTTAAACCAATACTGTTGAAAAGAGTTTCTTTCGGCGTCTTCTTCTCTGCAGTGGTCGGTTCCGAAACGCTAGTAGTTTGTAGCTTTTGAACAATAATTAATACTTTGAATATAATATAATTTCTGAATAAATCTTTGAATCTTAGTTAGAAATAGTGATAAGATTTGTATAACTGCGTGTATGTATTCATGATGGTATAAATTTTATAAATCATCATATGATACAAAAATATTGCTGGATAATGATGATACCAAAATTTTTAGCAAGCTTAATAAACATTAAACATGTAATGAAATCAATCGATATCTACCCCAAATCGCGCATTACAACCGCAGTGGCAAATCCCTAATCCCTAATATTTGCACCCTATAAGTACAGAAATCCAATCAGTAGCCTAGTAAAGCTACCTATGTTGAGGCGTAAGTTTTGGGTTGGTGTATTTATAGCCACAAACTTACTTGGTACATATTAACTTTTATATAGAGATTAATATTTTCACGGCTTTACAAAACCTGACATTATGTTAATGAGAATCAAATGCTTGAATTATTGTTTATGAATCAAACTTACCTTCTGAAGCTTTAAGCTATGTGTGCAAAGAATTAACATTAGTGCTGTCCACTTACACACACGAAAACAAACAATCATTAACCTACCTTAGGCTTTTTGACCCTACAGGACCTAATATTCCCAAATACCACAGAAATAGATCGATCTATTTCTGTGCCAAATACCGTGTCATCCTCGAACGAAACATTTGGCTAGTTGACTGGTAGAAATTTCTCTATGGGATAATTCCGCGTTTGTATGTTTACTGTTCAGTTTATACAAAGTATGTTATGTCGTTTATTTATTGTTTTTGTACAATAAAGATATTACAAACAAATAAACCTGTTTTTAAATAAAGCCGTGATAAATATAAGTATAAAATAAATATATATGGACAAATCACACAGACTGAGGTAGCCCCAAAGTAAATTCGAGACTTGTGTCATAGAATACAAACTCATTTTATTTTAAAACCAATACATATATAGATAAACATCTAAGACCCAGGTCTGAATCTGAAAAATATCATTTTCCATCTTGACCTGACCGGGGATCGAACCCGGGTGTGGAAAGTCTTTATAAGAGTTAGGAAGTCATAATTACGTATTTAGGAAGTCATAATTACGTATTTTTACTTTGTAATGTACTGTACATAAACTAATTCACTACAACTAAATAAATAAATGAATATCACACAGATTGAGCTAGCCGTACTGTAAGTTGCCTTAAAGATACTATATATTATAAAAAAATACATATTATAAAGATAAACATCCAAGACCTAGGTCAATCTGAAAAAGATCATTTTCCATCTTGACCTGACCGGGGGTCGAACTCGGGACCTTGTGATTAAGACACTTGCGGTACCACTACGTTAGTACTATTACTTATTCTGTGGTACCTACCACGGAGCCACACAGGTCGTCAACAACTGTACCTATAAAACGCACGTGTTCTCTTTGAGCCCAACAAACAAATACTTAGTCAACAAATATCCTGCGGCTCCAAAAATAGTACCGATTTTATTAAAAAATCAAACCCTTTTAAAACTAATCAAATAGCATCCGCATGTTATATCGTATGTCCACGGTAACCTCGGGCTAATTGTGTTGTCGGTCTGTTTGCTGTGTCTTGTTTAATATTCATCTGTTCCGAGCGGCGCCGGGGGCAGTGACTAGTGTTTGTTTAGACCGCTAAGCCAATATTACTGTTTGTTTAAGTTTTTTAAGTACCATTTATAGGCATTTTATGTAGGTTTGATTTATGGTTTAATACTTATTATTAGTTATTACATTGCTACATTTCTATGCACGTTTGTTCATATTCGTTCATACCTCGTAGGTATTATCGAAACGGGTGATGTATCCACCCATTCACTCGAATATACAGACGTAGCTACACACACACACACAATAATCTTTCATATTAAAAAACCGACTTCGATCAATTCGAATGAACCGATTTTGATGAAATTTAAATAGGATCAATTTGAAAGCATACACTTTCAAATAAAAATTAAAATAGGTAAAATTAAATAATATGACGGAGTAATGCGGCAACAAACATAAAAAAATATATCCGATGTGATACCCTAATTTTTTGATGTCTGTTAAAAATATGTGTTCTCATCCCGACTTAAAAAATGTAAAAAGTTTATCAAAATTGCTATTTTTGTTTTCCAAGATAAATCAAATGAGCCCAATCACGATTTTATTTTCTTTAGTTTAGAAATATTAGTCACTTTCCGACTCCATCTCAGATCAAGTCTATGGTACCAAACAATACATTGTCATCTATTGCATAAATACACAAAATTTTAGCACAATCGTGCTAAAATTTAAGTTTCAAAGTTGAGTTGCAAGATTTGACCTATACATACAAACAAGATAATACATACTTGCATATGTACTTACATCCAAGTAAAATAAAATATAAGATTTTTATCACATACTTTGATAGACCTAGCTAGCAACATCTATGTTGTTAGTTTCAAATTGACTATTAATATAACGTCAAATGCGTCGCACAATCTTCTGTACTTACGTTAAACGTAATAGCCCGTAATTTAAATTAAGTAGGAACCTATTATTCATACATAACCATTCGCCATAATAAGTCTAATAAAATCGATTCTGTCATTCTCTGCTTAATACCAAAAGATGAATTGGCAGTACCACAAATTGGCAGACAATAAATATAAATTTACTTTATATTTTTGATTTAGCAAAATGAACCTAACTCCATGGTTATACAGACTTTTGACATGTTGATTTATAAACTACTGTATTTTGATCTCCCACAAACCTTTTGCTGAGTTGGAGTTAGGATGTTTGAGAGATCTATTTACAATGGCTCCTAAAGTAAGGGTGCCAAAGGATTTCAACGTTGTACAAATATTTAAGATTATATTTATAAGCCACAATGAAGAATACAATACGACGTTATTGATTAGCCTGTAGTGGAGACTAAAGGATAAAGGACCTGATGATGATGATGATGATGATGATTTGGTTGGCACATGATTGGGGTAAATATTGGACATATAGAGAAATATTGGAAACTTAGTTCTTATCATAATGGCGAAATAGTAGATACTCCAACTAGACGTGAACCAGACGAAGACGATAAGGGGACAAGTATGTTATAAAGTATGAATAAAAATAAGGCAAGAACTCAAGATACGAGAAAAGGCAAGTAAGCGAACACTACCTATTTTACAAATCTTTATTTAACCATATAATTTGCAATGTATGTATTATGTAACATTGTTTGTTCCAGTGGAATCTTGCAACTCAATTTTGATGCAGATATCTTCCACTGATGCTCAATTAATTTTGTACACTCGTTTAGTTTGGATGACAATGCATGGTTAGCTGTGTGTGACGTCATTCTAAATCCAACATGGCGGATCACCCAAAATGGCGGATTAGCTATTTTTAATGCATCCGACAAAATGCATATCAAATTAAAGGGCTCGCTGAAAATAAAGTGATGTTCTTAAAAACTTGTATTTAAAAAGGGTTTACTTTATTTTTTTTGTGTTGTACTTCATTATTTGTATTATATTGTTGTTTGTTGCACGGCCATGGTTGAATTGTACTCTAACTTTAGATTAAATTCAATTCAATTCAAAACGAATTAATGTCATATTTCACTTCTCAACAATTGTTGTCGTCAAAAATCTACTTATGATGGCTGTGCAGAAGAAGCGGCAACAAACTGCAAAGCGCCTTTAGATGGTAATAACGTCCTTTTATTTATTCATTTTAAGAATCATGGTAGGTAAAAACAAAACTAAACATAAAAACACCTTGTTTTATAATAAATAAGCATGGCCTCGTTTAGGGTTGCGTTTAGAAAGTTATGTTAACATTTGGTACTTTGTTGTAGCCCTTCGCCTCTTGAGGTTGATTGAAAACCAACTGTAGCGTTGTGTGTTTGTTTGTAAAGATAATAGCACTGACGTCATTGACGTGAAGAGCGCATCTGTACATTCAGCCGGTCTGCCTAAAAATCACTTGGCGAATTAAGTAGTAATACTCCAACCAGACGTAACAAAAAATTGGTCTAGTACAATTTTATCCATAACCTATTATTAATAAGCTAATTATTAATAGGCTATTATATAATTAGTTTTAGTATATTATGTAAACTATGTAGTCTATTCAACAAGTGCTTTTAAGGTCAAAACTTTTTTGTATTCTTCAAAAGTTATGACCAATAAGACTGAGGTGCCATTCGATTCAGAATAGCATACTCGTATAGATATTTTTTTAGAAAATTCAAAGGCAAATATTGCAAAAGTAAGTGAAAAAATGGGGGTTTGGATTTCCATATTTGCTAAGAGATTTAAAAAGAGGAGGAAATTTCCCAAAGAATTTTTTTACTCTTGAATTGTAGAACCATTATATATAATTTTCCCAGAGAAATAAAAGTAAGCCCGAAAGCGGGTACTTGCTACAGCAAGCCTGTAGCAAGTACCCGCATTCGGGCAAGCAACGTGCACTTCTTACCTTTAATGAATAAATATTATTTAATGTAAAAAATATTAAAAATTAAGAACCGTCCAAATTCAGGTGCATGATAGATCATCCGCAGTTCAAGAAATTTATGGCGATTTTTTAATTAGTTATCCATTAGTTAATGAACAATAAAATATAGTACGAAGATTGCAAGTGCCATAATGTTTAACTATTAATCTGAGTTTTTTTTCCTTTCATGGAGCTATTTCTCAAGGGGTAATAAAGGAAAATATTGGAAAAATTAAAATATTGTTTTTGCTTTGTTAAGCCAAGTCCTCTGGCTGCTCTGGCCAAGTATGGCTCTAGTAATACAGAGAGAGTCGATGTAAGTTAGATAATAATTCAATATTATGGATTAAATGAGCTGTTCTGATGATGGAATCGGAAGGCTGTTACAAAAACTTTTAATCTAGTTGTAAAGGACATAAACGCATTAATTTCGAGTTCATTTGATTCTCTCCTGCCAAGAGCCTCCTGACAGTCTGGATTCGTTGATAATATTGAAAATAATTAAAAACTGTTGACAAAAATATTTTTTTTGTAAAGAGAACTTATTTCCCCTGGTAAAGTAATACATTACAAAACAGTTCATCGCTAATAAATGACTTATTCATCTTTTCCATATCATATTACCATAATTTGTCACACACCCAGTGATCCAATTTGTTTATACAAAAACGATTAGTGGCAGATTGGTGTCAGATTGCTGTCCGCATGTGCGCAATATAAGTGCGAACACGCGGCGCGTGTCTTACTACGCGTGCGAGTCGCGTGTTACCACTTGCAGGCGTAATGCGTGATGCACACACTTCCTACACCCATTACTGTTAATTAAGATATTAAAATTATTTTAAAGCACATGTGTTGCCATTAGTAGGTATTATATGTGTTTCGACCAGTGCTTTGCTACTGTGTTTAACCGATCGTTTGAATCAATAGTCGGTCGGGGAGCACAAAAGAGGGGTTTTGGGATTTACTCGAGCGCGTCAGATTAAGACTTATGTATCCTCGTGAATAACTTGTTTAGAAATTAACATAAGGCATAGGATATATAAACTAAATACTATCTTTCACCCGCGGCGAATGTAATTAAATGTCCTTCTCCGTACTCCAGGCAACGGGTATTTAAAATTTCATGACGATCGGTTCAATAGATAGGGCGTGAAGACGTAACAAATAAAGAACCTCACTTGTGTATTTAAAACATTATTTAATTTTATATCTAAGACTACTATTAATACACAAGTGACGAATACCTACAGATCGTTCTCCTTTTAGTTCGATTATTTTAACTTCTTTTTAATATAGTTAATAATATTAATTGAAGAAATATAATATTTGGACCACAACTTGGACCATAAACTATGATTATGATGCTACTTGATCCGATAAGTACCTCATACTTAGAAAAAGGAAAAAAAAATATAAATACAAAAAGACCAGAATAATTTCACACGCTACATTTCATACAAATTAACCCTGTAATAACTTTAATGCCTTTTTTAATATTGTGTAATTGTTAACAATATCCCACTTGAAGTCGGGCGTGTCATTTTTAGTGGCTGGAAGCGTATGGATATGATGCGAACTTTTTACGAGTGTCACTTTAATAAGGGATTACAAACAAAATCGAAAAAGTCACACGATTTATATAACCGACTACAAAATAGATAAGGGTTTCATAAAATGTTAGGAAGGTAAATATTTTTTTAACTGTATATAAGTAATATGTGTAAAAAAACCGTGTATATTTGTTTGTTAGGAACGCTTTTATGCCTTAACTTTCAAACCAATTATCATAAAATTTTGCATAGGTATACATTCTTCCCAAATTTTTCACAAATTTATTTCGCCGATATGGTGAAGGTCATAAGACAACTTTCATTCCGAAAAAAAAGTATTGTTCCAGTTGTTCAACATAAACGCGAGCAAAGCCGCAGGCAGAAGGAAGTACTTTTTTTGGTAATGTTGTCTATATAGGCTGAGGGCACTTTGCCCTCGCCTCAAATGTTTGTTGAAGTGGCAAAAGCTCACTTGGAGCTAGCTATTTAACTAGTCTTTTAAAGAAAAAAACACCCCTAGGCTTGTGTATGATTTACCTACCTCTGTAGGCAGACAATTTCAATATTTTGAAACCATGAAATCGTATTTTCTGAAGCAAAATCGGAACTTAATGTTACCAAATTATAAATAAATATGCGTTAAATAAGACGTCAAACGTAGTTAACAATCTACAACAGCAGGCGTATCTAATTTCCACTCCCACGCGTGAAGAATTGGGCAATACAGAAATGACACGCTGATCAGACAGGGATTATTTGGACAGCTTCTGCGGGATAATTTTATGGTTATAATGCTGCATCTATAAACCAAGGAACCTTCTAAGTGTAATTAAAGCAATATCTATTGATTGAGGAAATATACATAATATCATCTATCTATACATATAATAAAACAGTAAAAATATTTTGTTTGTACATTTAGAATTTTTGACTGAAATGGATAGAGGGACACTTAAAACGAATAATAGAAAGCAAAAAATTTTTTTTGGAATTTCTTGTCTGTCTTTCTGTCTGTCTGTCTGTCTGTATGTATGATCACGATTATCTCCGAAAATACTGAACCGATTTACTTCAAACTTTCACCAATTTCCTTTGTTTTAACTCAGCAAAACATCTAACGTTTGTTTCATCAAAATCGGTTCATTAAAAAAAAAGTTATCGTCATTTGAATGAACTCAAGGCATTCGTTTGCCTGCAAATATACACGGTGAATTTTTTATCGTTTTGGACCCTTAAAGGGGTGGCTCAGACCATCAAAATGAACAACTTTTCCGATGGGAGCAATGCTGGGAACTCAAAAAAAAATTCGACATTCCCTCCCATACAAACTGGCCGGGCGGCGGACTCTTTTGTATGAAAATGACGAATTTTTTTTGAGTTGGGAATTCGCATTGGTCCCATAGAAAAAGTTGTTCATATTGATGACCTGAGTCACCTCTTTAAGAGTCCAAAACGATCAAAATTTCACCGTGTATAGCACTTAAATAGTAAGTGATTAAATAATAAGAAAATTTAAATACAAAATCAATTCATCATCAGCATGCATTATACCTATCCATACTTATATTATAAATGCGAAAGTAATCTAAGTCTGTCTGTCTGTTTTCTTTTCACGCTTCAACCATTGAACCAATTTAGATGAAGTTTGAGACCCGGGAAAGGACATAGGGTACCTTTTGTCCAGGAAATTCTACTGTTCCTGAGGGATGGACACTAACGGCGGCGGCGTAGCCGCGGGCAAACTAACCGAAACTGCTGCGCCTAGAAACTTGAAATTTAGTACATGGGTTTCTTTAATGATGTGAGTGAGCGCTAAGAAAGTATTTTTAAGAAATTTAACTTCTAAAGGGGTAAAATTTATATGGAATTTTCTCATTTCTGGACTTACAAGTATGAAAGTAGGTATATTAGTCCTCGATTAAAATTAAAAAAGATGTGTGTAGGTAGATGAAATTTGCAAAATTCCCCCCTTAAGGGATAAAATATATAAACTTTGTATGGAAATTTTCTCATTTCTGGACTTAGACGTGTGAAAATAAGTATATAAGTTCTAGGTTACAATTTAAAATATCTGTGTAGGTAAAATGGACGATATTTTCCCCTGAAGGGGTAAAATAGCGGGGTAAAGATAGTATAGGAATTTACACATTTCTAGACTTAGAAGTATGAAAATAGGTAAATAAATTCACGATATCAATTGAAAAAGATCTATGTAGGTCAACTGGAAAAAAATCCCCCAGAAGTTAAGTTTAGGAGTGAAAACTTCAGTTACCAGAAGGAGTGAAAACTTCAGTTACCAGAAGGTAAAGTTTGTTTGGAAATTTTCTCATTTCTGGACTATGAAGTATGAAAATAAATAGGTATGTAAGTTCTCGATTACAATTAAAGATATATGTGGGTGAAATGGACAAAATTCACTCCTAAAGGGGTAAAATGGGAGGGTAAAGGTTTTATGGAAATATTCTCATTTCCGGACTTAGAAGTATAAATAATATCCATACTTCCATACTAATACTAATATTATAAATGCGAAAGTTGTTTTTTTACGCTTCAACCATTGAACCGATTTGAATGAAATTTGGTATGGAGGTGTGAGGCCCGGGGAAGGACATAGGGTGAACCGTGAACTTTCCAGCAGGAATCTGTCACAAAGCACGAACTACCCAAGCCTGGCTTGAAACAAACGTAACGAACTTTATAAGATCTGAAGACTGGTGCTCATCTAACCCAAACCTCACCCTTTAGACTACAAATTATGGTCAGTTTTAGAGGATATGGCTTGCTCTAACTAAACAACACGGCGTCACTTAAAAAATCTCTGGAGCAAGCAGTGGCGAAATTTCCCATGGAAACAAACGTAAAACCATAGATTCGTGGCCATTTTGAATAGAATATTGGTTTTATTTTTTGCTGAGACTTTAATAAATATGTACATGTAAGCTTTAGTAATATTACATTACTTTATAAAAAAAATGGATTTTCATTTGTCAACAAAACTTATTGGTAGATTAGGTACATACATATCTATACTACTAATATTATAAAGCTGAAGAGATTGTTTGTTTGTTTGAACGCGCTAATCTTAGGAACTACTGGTTCAAATTGGAAAGTTATTTTTCTGTTGGATAGTCCATTTATTGAGGAAGGCTTTAGGCTATAAAACATCACGCTGCGACCAATATGAGAGAAGCATCAATAAAAAATGTTTTAAAATGGAAAATTATTCATAGTTTAGGACATCCGCGATGCGTAAGTGGTTCAAGTTGCCCAAAAAGATCTTTAAACGAACTAAAAAAATGTCCGTGATAGTATCCTTATCCTTACTATCCTTACTAATATTATAAATGCGAAAGTGATTTTGTTTGTTTGTTTGTTTGTTACGCTTTCACGCCGTAACTACTGAACCGATCATCATGAAATTTTGCATACAAGTTTTCTGGAGTGCGGAGAAGGGCTACCTTTTATCCCGGGAAAAAGTACTATTCCCGAGGGATCGACATTGACGCGGGCGGAGCCGCGGGCGAAAGCTAGTATGTCTATAATTACAGAAATTGCTGCGGACGAAGTCGCGGGCAACAGTTAGTTTATGGATATAAGAACTGGAAAAACAATACACTCCTTTTTTGGTAGTCGAGTAAAAAGCTAAACTGTCACGGCATGATAACAAGGTTACTTACCTCAGAACAATAAGTTATTGTTCTGAGTTACTTACTTACACCCGTCACCATGTTTTTTGGCCAAAAATCTATTTTTTCGATAAAAATCCTGCGCATGAATGAAATGCATTGTTCTCGGTGCAGCGATGCAGCGTGGCAGATGGGCGCATTGTATGGCGATAAGGGTAAACGGTTTGACACCGGCACAATCGGTCAAATAGTTTGTGTGTAGAGACTTCCATTCGGGGTTGGCAATAGAGTCGAAAAGTCTGTCTCTATATTTACTAATTTATCTAAAATACCAACGACCGAATAAATTAATTATTTTATTTTTAAGAAACTAAGTTCCCTAATTGGTTAAAATTTAATTTCTATGTATACTTATTTGAATATAATATAATACAATTTAATTTATGTGAAACATTCTTGACCAGAGCAGTCAGAGGACTTGGCCTACACTCTCTGACTGCTCTGGCCAAGTATGGCTCTAGTAGTACAGAGAGGGTCGTGCTCCTGTAGTGGGGACTAAAAAAGACCTGATGCTGATGATGATGATGATGATGAAACATTCTTGCATCATTCCTCCTGAAATGGTAAAACTTTGGCTCACATAAGCGCAGTCCAGGCAATTCGGGATCATGTTCAGGAAGTTGTTGCTGCTGCTCCGCACTCTGGAAAGATGCGCTTCTCTGGTGTTCAGAGAAGCAAACTTCTTGCGCATTCTTGATCATCCTTGATGCGCTACCTACGACCTTATTCGTAGTACGCTACAGACTATATTTATACAGATGTAATATCCAGAGTATAACAAAGACTTGAGTTTGGGATCTAAGTTCAGGTTTTATACATCTTGATCTAGAAAACGAAAATAATCGACGAGCTAGCTTTGCTCTAAGTTTACAAAACTATAAATAATGCTAAAAATATAACCTTACTTCCACTGATCCATTACTTTATGAATTTGAATAAACATGTAACTAAGTAGCTATTATATATATATCTATTGTCTAATTCTGCCCTTTTTAGTTTGTGTTGTGCCATTATATGTTACATTATATTTTTTTCATATATCTTTAGTCATAAAATAGAACAGTATCTGGGTGACCGAATACGCTCGGGGAAGTTTCCTGGGGATGAAATCTAGCTAGATCTATTTTTCACCCAAACACGCGTCTACGCAGTAAATTGCAATCATTGGAGCTACTTCCAAGATCCTGATTATCTACACTATGTACATCACTAATATTATAAAAAGGAAAGATTTGATTGTTTGTTTGTTTTCATTGAATAGGTAGAAACTACTGGATCGATTTGAAAATTTTTTTCACCATTGGAATCCTACATTGGCACTGATGAACATAGGCTATAGGATTTATTCAAAAAGTTAGGGATCCGTATGAAAACTTCGATACCCAAGGCGGGAAAAAAAATACCAAACGTCCAAATACCTACCTATATCTACCTGTGCTAAGCAGGGGCGCGCGGTATATTTATATAGAAACTAGCTGTTGCCCGCGACTTCGTCCGCGGCAATTTCTATTATTATAATTAATTAGGTTTTTTATTAGTATAGATGAATAATTTTCCCCCGTTTTCAAAACATTTTTTATTGATGCTTCCCTTTTATTGGTCGCAGCGTGATGTTTTATAGCCTAAATCCTTCCTCAATAAATGGACTATCCAACACAAACCGAATTTTCCAATTTGAACCAGTAGTTCCTGAGATTAGCGCGTTCAAACAATAAACATACAAACAAACAAACAAACTCTTTAGCTTTATAATATTAGTATAGACATACAAATATTACTCGTTTAATAATGTACGGAAAAGAGGGTGTTTGTGAAAACTAGAAAATACGTTTACGCATCTAATAATGAGAATCGTTTATACATTTTCGTGGATAGAATAATATAGTAATACATATATATTGATATAATAATGTATGTAACGCAAGATTTATATACACACAAGGTTATACGTATAGAGGTATATTGAGACATGAATTTCAAGTTAAAAGCAGATTTCTATAAAATACGTAGGCACTTAATACTTAAATAAGTATTTTAGTTATTGCAATACAAATACGTAAGGGTCTAACCGCGTTATCTGCGCAAATCTGTAGCTACCATTCAGAGAAAGATTGGAAGCATATAAAAGCTGTATCATTTATTCTTCTAACTGAAGCTATGAAATCACACAAAATAAAGTCAGTAAATCTTTTGTGGCGCGGCACCTGGCGCCATTGTGCGCAGTGCAGCGCAGTGCGCACCCTCCCGCGCGCGGCCTCCCTTAAGATTTAATTACCAGCCTTTATGACGTTGTCCCACTCGGAGCTACAATTTACTTTTATGGTTTTCACGTGGTTTTCAAGACGAATATTCTTATTTATTCATAATTGACTCGTAGTATAGGTATAAATGTACGATTTGAATATGCATATCTGTATATCAAAATATACTAGCCTCAAGGAATCATGGACTTTTAAATTTCGTGAACAATCGCTTATAGGCAATGGCTTTTTCGCGATAATAATGAACATGTGTAACAAAAAATAAGAAGTACTTTTAAGAAAATATGTAGCAAGGTAAGTCGGTTAGGTACTTACCTAGGTTTCAGCGAGTTTCTCTTAACTTACATAGGTACATTTTTTCTACATACTACTTATATAAACCAAATTAATAAAACTATAACCATATTTGAGTAAGCCTATATGTCCTTTTGATCCATAAAATCCCCTAGAAATCCGCAGGGAATGATCATGAATATCAAACGGGCATCGCATTGGGGTTCCGTATTTATCTGATCCAGATTAAACCGGTAAAAAGCGGTCATTATTCCGCCTCTGTGGATGAAATGGGATTTTTTATTTTGCCCACACCTTTGCTCATTGTTGTCATGGATTGTCATCTGGCTGGGTGATCCCAATTTTATTTTGTAGTTCGTATACGAAATACCTTTTTAAACATGTGAAAAATGCCTTATGCATGCCATACTATGCGGGCATAGTTGACCTACACTATTCCACTACAAAGCATGGAAACCTTTCTAATAATTACGTAAAAAATATTCTTTCTAGTAAAAATAAAAATTGATCAAAATGTTGTTGATACTTGATACAATTGGGCACAAAAAGCTATGTAAATGTGAAGTGAAAGTTTAGTTTTTCACTGATCCGTACTTTACAGAAAATATGCGTGGGATTTGGCTGCGCTGTTGTTTCCTGTACTTTTCGACATAATTTTGAACAACATTAAGGTCCAAATTGGGTGGCTGTTTTAGAATCCTTTCTTTCGCCCATGGATCTAAGAGGTCCATGCTTTCGCCACGCCTTTTCTTTTTCTCACAGAACAGAGTCAGCCTATTTTTGGTACTAGTATGCAGATAAATGTGGTACCAAAACGACATAGGCAACTACTTATCATCAGTGCAGCTGTAATTTGTATATAATTGCATGTGTGTGGGTGAAGCTACAAGCAAAAATTATAAAATATATATATAAATAAAATATAAATATATATTTAATTATACGTATCTTAGTAAAAATGTATCAAATACAATGACGTTTGACCAAACTGTGACAAATGACAATACAAAATGCCAAGGGTAGATGTGATCTGTGCCTGCGCATTACAGAATATGTGATCTACCGATAGGATTGAGATCGGATCTCTATCTTCATAATAGTTGGTAATGCGAGCTGATAGCATCTGTGTCGGCCAGTCACAAAGTTATAGAATACTGGTGCAAATATGTCGTTCATACTCTTGGAAGTTTTAAGTTATCAATAACATAGATCGACAACACACCATCCTTATCCTTATACTTATCCTTACTATCCTTACTAATCCTTATCCTTATCCTTATCCTTATATCCTTATCCTTATCCTTATATCCTTATCCTTATAATATTATAAATGCGAAAGTGAGTTTGTTTGTTTGTTTGTTACGCTTTCACGCCGTAATTACTGAACGGATCAACGTGAAATTTTGCATACAAGTTCTCTGGAGTACGGAGAAGGACATAGGCTACCTTTTATTCCGGGAAAAAGTACTATTCCCGAGGGATCGACAATGACGCAGGTGGACCCGCGGGCGAAAGCTAGTTTTTCTATATTTGTTAATGCATAATTTGAACACATAGTGGTATTTAAGTACGGTAGCATAAGTTTTTAGTCTCTATACAAAGGTAAACTCCAGCATTAGAACTCAGACAGAAAGGGTGACTGAAAAACACTGTTGCCACTATTCAGGCAGATAAAATAAGATGAGGTATCTTATGCAAATTCTTTTGATGTAAGTAGTTTTTCAAAATGCCTAGGCGGAGTTAGTGCTCTGTATGTGTGTGTAAACATTTGTTACCTATAATAAATGTGTATATATAATATTTTTTACTATTTTAACTTATGTTTATTTTACTTATGTACGGGCCCGGGATTCTTCGGCGTCGCGCATCCCAAACTCGCCTTGAAAATAGACTACTGACGAGTCCGAAACTATAGTCGGCAATCCCGACAAAATAGCACGTGAGTGACCCGTTTTCAAAATATAAAATAAAGGTTTTTTTATTCACTATGTTTCTAACAGAATAATCAGTGTGGCAAGACAAACCTAAGGTACACCTATATCTTCTACTATAATTAAAATATTTAATGTTAACATTTCACGGGAATAGTACTTTTTCCCGGGATAAAAGGTAGCCTATGTCCTTCTCCGTACTCCAGAGAACTAGTATGCAAAATTTCATGGTGATCGGTTCAGTATATAGTTACGGCGTGAAAGCGTAACAAACAAACAAACTCACTTTCGCATTTATAATATTATACTAGCTTTCGCCCGCGGCTCCGCCCGCGTCAATGTCAATCGCTCGGGAATAGTAATTTTTCCCGGGATAAAAGGTAGTTACGGCTATCGGTTCAGTAGTTACGGCGTGAAAGCGTAACCAACAAAACACTTTCGCATTTATAATATTATTATGTAAAGACTACGAATAAGTAAACTACGAAGTAAGGATATGTATTTTTCATATTTTACTTCGGTTAGTTATCTGTCACTGATCAGGAAGCGATAAAAGCTGATCCCTACACGATTAAGCTCTAAGGGCGTCCGTAGCAAATCAATGTCTCGCTTCTTTCCGACTGTTTACACATGCTGAATCCGGCAATTAAATATTCAAAAAAACACATGCAACTATTGTAAAATTAGCATGTGAATGCGTTGTTTTGATACAGCGGCCGCGGTACTCAAGTGTGACTGAATTACGTGTTTAAAAGACAATGATGTGATTTATAGCAATGGTCGCCATTCCTCGCGGTTTAGTTGTAAGAATAATCGTCTCATTATCTCAATACATAATTATGGAAAAGATATGTTTTTTATATGATAGGATATATATATTCATTATTTTTGACTAGCTTTTATTATGAGTGATTCATATTGTGATGTACTTGCCAAAACAAATAAAATAAGCCCAAACACGTTGGATTTATCGTCCTTAATTTAGAAGTGCTATGGCCACCTTCAACTCCATCATCCATAATTTTTTTTTTTTTTAAAGGACTATGTAGCTAGCTCCAAGTGAGCTTTCGCTACTTCACCGGGCGTTTGAGGCGAGGGCAGAGTGCCCTCAACCTTTATAGACAACATCACCAAAGGGCCCCCAGGAGGGACGGACCTCGGCTTTGGGCGTTGCCTGTGTGCGCAAGGCTTGGAGAGACAGCAAACTCTCATATTGCCTGATGGGCCGCGTATGCGTGCATGCAAGCCTGAAGGGCCAATCTGAGAATCAATGGCAAAAGCCTTTGGAGAGCAGTAACTCTCATCTTTTGCCTTATGGGCCGAAAGCTACGTTGCCAGAAGGGCCTATCCTGGGTGCAAGTCACCCGGGACCGCCGGGCGGTCACCAGTAATCGGAGCTAATCCTACTCTACGCACTCTGTTCCAGTGTCGAGTGCGACGGGGTCGGATAGTGGGATTCCTCTGGCTATTCGGAGCCGAAGAGGAGTCGGGGCGGGCTTGTGCGATGTCAATAGGATCGGGATCGTCAAGTACGTTCCTAGGACGTCTACGACGTAAGGTCGTATCGTGTAAGTTGGGGGAGTAGTTAGCGGCTTGCACCACTAACGGATTGGGATGGCATGCGGCATTCTCAAAGAAACGCTTGGAGGCGTTTTTGAGAAAGCCGCGGATGGACGGGAGATCTAAGTCACGGTGTAAGTCTGTCATGCGCAAGTACCGGTGATTGCCAGTGGCACGTCGGACGAACCGATTCTGCTAACGTTGCAGCCGTAGGATGTGGGAGGGCGCGATATGGGAAAAGACTACGCCGGCGTAGGTCATGATAGGGCGGACGCAAAGCTTATAGAGTGTCAACTTATTTCTAAGTGACATCTTAGCATTGCCTATCATGGGGTTGAGGCGGCCTAATACGAAGGTGGCATGGTTGCGAACTTTGGTGATGTGGGGACCGAAGGTCATTGCTCTATCGAGTACGACTCCAAGGTATTTAGCCTTGGGTGCCCACTGAATGGGCTTTCCGTACAGCGATACTGACCCTAACGGGGGAAGTTCTGCTCCGGACATGGTGATTTTCTGACGTGTCACAGCGCGGCTATCCTTTGAGAAAAACACAGCTGTGCTTTTCTCCGGATTAACCTCGATGCCCCACCTCTTGAACCACATGCCGAGAGCGTCCACGGCGGACTGAAGACGATTAACGATAGCCGCTTTCATGTGATGGGACGTGTAGAGGGCCGTGTCGTCGGCGAACAGTGCCACTTCTACATTTAGGGTCTTGGGGATATCGCTTGTGTACAGCGAGTATAGGAGGGGCGAGAAAACGGCACCATGCGGGACGCCGGCTCGAATGGGACGGGGGCTCGAGAGACATCCCTCTACTCTGTACCAAAAAGACCGATTCGACAAAAAGTCTCGTATGATGTGCACGAGACTGTCCGGCAGGCCCAAGTTGGCCAACTTGGAGATCAAGCCAGAATGCCAGACTTTGTCGAAGGCTTTCGTTACATCGAAGAAGAGTGCTCCCGTGGGGCGACCCCAGTTCCTTAGTTTGAGGATATGCTCCGTGAGGCGGTGCAATTGGTGGTGACACGCGTGTTTGGCCCGGAAACCAAACTGCTCGTCGGGGATAAGACTTTTGGACTCTACATAGTCCTTAAGTCTTTTGAGTAAGATCCGTTCGTAGATCTTGCCTATGCAGCTCAAGAGGCTGATGGGTCGGTAGGAGGAGGGGTTCTTCAGGTCTTTGTCTGGTTTGGGGATACCGATTACAATTGCTTCTTTCCACACGGCTGGAAAAGTGCAATTTGCAAGGCACGCATTGAAGATGCTCACGAGGAGGAGGAGGAGGATTTGCGAGAGGCATTTGAGCACTTCGTTCGATATTCCGTCAGGGCCGGGCGCCTTTCGGGGTTTGAGACCACGAATGATCGACTTCACTTCGTCAAGTGTCGTCGGGGCTAGGGGGGTGTTTTGTGGGATCGTACGAGAAGCGACGAAGCGATCCACGTGCGATTCCACCTCGCGGAGGTGATCGTCTACTGGCTCACGACTAGGAGAGCATTGGCTCTCCAGGCTGTCTGCTAAGCATTCAGCTTTTTCGTCATCATCGAAGGCGATGGAGCCGTCTGGGCGCGTGAGGGGAGGAGTGGACGAAACCATGTCGGTTTTGAGACTCTTGGCAATGCGCCAATACGCCAGGTGGGAGGGCGTCATCTCAGCAAGATGATCGCCCCAGCGTTCATTCCTAATTTCCGCGATGCGTTCCTTGACTCGCCGTTGCAAGAAACGAAGTCGGGCTCGGGCCTCTTCTGTGGGGTAGTTGTCGTGTAGTCGTGAGGCGCGATTCTTTTCCCTCAGCAGTTCTCGCATATCCTCGGGCAGTTCCATTCTATGGCTGGGATCCATAGAAGGGACTTCGCGAGAGCATTCCTTGTAGGATGCCTGCAAGTGGCTGTGAAGGGAAGAGATTGCGCAGTCAGTCTCGTCAGTCGTGGTGATTTGGTCGGGGATTGCATCCAAGTGCGGTGTCGACTGGTTGATAACTTTTCCAAGTTTCTTCCAGTCGGTCACCGTCCTTGTATGCTCTATACGTCCGTTGTCTGTCGGTCCTAGTTACAGTACTACTGGTCTGTGGTCAGAAGATATGTCAGGGTGGACCTCTACTGAACACACCTGAAGGGTGATGTTCTTTAGGAGGGCAATGTCGAGAACGCTGGGGTTTTGTCCTTCTACGGTAGGGTAACGCGTGGGGGCTAATGTGGCAACAACGTCGAAATCTAGGTCACCATCGTCATAGAGGCTCTCTAGAATTCTTCCGTTGGTCGAGTCCGTGACTGAGTGCCAACAAACTGACTTGCTGTTGAAATCTCCAGCCAAAATGGTGGAGTTTGTCAGCGAAAAGAGGATTTCGAGGTCGCTTCGGAGCAGCCTCTTTCTCTGGTAGATCGAGGCTATGTTGATAGGCGCATGACCGGTCATGGCTATCCGGAGGAGGGAGCACTCGATGTTGACGAGATTCGGGGGGGGCTCTAATTGGGTGCAGTGAAGAGACCTTTTGTAATAGATTAAAGTACCGCCGCCTTCGGCATTTAATCTGTCATTACGGATGATGTTGTAGTTCGCGATGCGGGGGTTGCGGTAATGGGCCTTAAGCATGGTCTCTTGTGCGAGGAAGATGTCAACCTGATGGTTGATAAGAAACTCCTGGATGAGGGGTTTCTTTTGGTTAAAGGAGCCATTTACGTTGTAGTACGCAATGGTAAGGGACCGGGGTTTGTTTCTCAAATTGAGACTACCCATATTAGCGCGAGTGGAGGTGGGAATTTTCTAATCTTTCGATTAGATCCCGGTATTGGAATACGATCTCCAGGATCGCAAGAGTGTCGCCCTTTTTTGCTAGTATAGCATGACCCATTTCGAGGATCTCGAAGCGGTCCTCACGGGTTTCTCGGATGGTGTTGAGAACGGCTCCAAAGGCCAGAGCGTCCTGGTCCCGGCTAGCCGGAGGAGCGCTGTGGCGCATCAGAGGTGGGGGTCTGCTGGGGGGAGCGCGGTTCCACGTTGGAGCCTTTGAGGCTTCTGAATGAGACACCGGTTGTCTCTGCTTCAGAGGGGGGTAGGCAGTTTGGCTGCTCATTAATGGAGGAGGAGTGGTGGTGGGCGCCGGCGCCTGGGGGGCACGATTTGTGCGTGTTTGGGGGGCGGCGTTTTGCGGGGATTTTGAGCCCCAGGCGTTCTTGTTTGCTCGGGGGGCTTTTGAGCAGCCCCGCCAGTTGGCGGGGTGGCCTTCTTGCCCGCAGAGCACACAAGCCGCCTGCGACTCATTCTCCGCACTGCGGACTCTTTCGCAGTCCGCTGTGCCGTGGTCCCCTAAACACTTCACGCATCTGGGGCGAGCGTGGCAATTACGGGCCGAGTGCCCGTAATATTGACAGCGGTGGCATTGATCGACAATGCCACGCTTGTGGGGAGGTTCGACCTTAAATTTGGTCAGTCCTGCGCAGGACTTTATATTGAAAATACGCTTGCCTTCGGGCGTATTATCAAGGATAACAAGAACCATTGGGTATGGGTTCTTGTTCTTCCCGTACATCCATCAGACCGCATTAGACTTACATAAGAACATAAAATTTCAACTCAATAGCTTAAGGATAGGTGCTTCAAAATGAAGTTGAAAGATTTGACACTCACAGACAAACAAACGAACTTGCAGAGGGAGTAATTAAATAAAAGAGGTAGGTAGGTAACAGTTTCAAAACCTTTAAACTTTGCCGGTGGACGTCCGACGTCAAAGTGCTTAAATTATGCAGGAACGAAAGTGTTGTAAATTCATCATCATTATCAGCTTTCTGCGAGTGGGTCGTACGCTGGGTATAGGAGCCTCCTTTTGTCTGCGCCATTCCGCCAATCAACCCACCTAACTACCGGAAGTCCAACACTTCATTTCCCATTTCTGGGAAACGTCTCGGTGACAGCTTTACTCCACCTACAATAGTTCCTGCTATCCAGGTGTCCTGCAAGTTCCGTTTTATACATGCAACCCTAGAGTCACGTCGTGAACTTTCATTTGACGTCGGATCTCAGTGTTGCGAACAGGGTCTTGCAATTTAAAAAATCTTATTGTAAAATGTTAAACTGGCTTGGTAAGTATATACTAAGCCAGCTGGTGGAAGAAGGTTATCATCCAAGGGAATTCAAACTATTTAACAAACAGGCAATGCATTGTTTACACAAGATTATGCATAGATAATTTTACGTGATAACGTCACAAGCCGAACGCTTCAGCCTCCTTCGGCCGATCGTGCCTCTCTATCACTTGTTCCGCGCTCTCGCAACGTGACACTTTTTCTTGCGTGCAGCCGGCGTTATTCATCGATTTATCGACATTATCACGTCAAAAATGCATCTCTGTGTGTTTAAGATTAATTTTACTTATTAGTAAGAGTCCGCCTAATTCATAAAACTCACGTAAAATTATAAACAAAGTCAACGCCTAACGAGCTACAAAAAAAACGAAAATTAAATAACGGTGACTGTACCGACCTACTGAGGGTCCAGACAGACGCACCCCGCCCAACGGTTGGTCCCATCGATCTGCCATTGTACTCTAATAGTTATGGGGGAGGACCCCATCTCAAAGTTTAACTTGCAACGTACTTGCTACCCTCTGAATAGCAACCACAAAACAATGATTTTTTTTTTTAATTTATACGAACAGATTAATTTTACCGTCGGTCTAAAATAGATATCTGCATGTATAATAGATAAACGAAACTACATAATTAATGAAGGTACCTAACTAATGAAACTTTACATTCTTTACTCAATATTTTAAAATTATATTTGTACACTACAATAACCTGCTATTTATAAATAAATTCAAATTAATAAAATGTGAAAAATATATAGGCACATTTTATTTAATTATTTCACCTATAGGTAGGTAGTTAACTCAGTGACTAACATAAGCTTAATTTACGCGGACATAGTGGTAGAATAAAATAAAGAATACGAGTTTGTGATACCTACTTGCACCAAAATGCAACAACTATGAGTTAGCATATATTTACAATATATTTAGAGCGATTTGTGTCAGTTGTGGCTGAATCCGACACCAAAACCGAAACTCATAAAAATGTGTGAATAATAGTAATAACTCTTATTATTATCTACTATAATCCACATTTGATACATAAGGAACATTCAAAAGTAAAATAAATGGTTATCTCTTGGACAGGCATGTAACATCCTCGTCTTTATCGTCACTTAACATCAGGTGAGATGGGAGACAAAGGCCTACTTCAACATTTAATAAAAAAAACTAAAACAAAATATATAGAGGTAAATCATGATAATAAAAAATCAACATCGTAAGCATTTTCATATAAAATATAGAACTATAGACTACTAGACTAGGCTGATTTTTGATGCACATGTTAGAACAATAATCGTAAGTTTCGGCAAGGCCGAAAGGTTTGGCAAATTTTATACCGAAACCGAAACTGTCACCGAAGCTCTATTTATCTGCCAAATGCGAAATCGAAAGTGAATCGTCGGTCGGTCTCTAAATGAATGTTTTACTATACATAGTAATCAAGTCAATACTAGCGACAATTTATAAAAAAAATATAATTATGAATACTATATTTTAAGCCGTGTGGTTCCCGGCAGAGTAGAAAAGGACCACTCCAAATATTTCCATGGATGTCATAAAAGGAAATACAAGCTAAACAAAGCTCATAAACATCAATGAGACCTCTCCAACCTGTCAGGCCAGCGAGGAGAGTGTAGGCCAAATCCTCTGTCTGCTCTGACCAAGTATGTCTCCGGTAATACAGAGAGGGTCATGCATGCTACTGCAGTGAAGACTAAAAAGACCTGCTGATGATGTATAGAATAACCATTATATACGAAATACATAGTGATGATGGTTATACACATACATGCGGTAGAATACCGCAATTAAGGCGGCGTGTTTATATTATATAACCTTTATCTTTTAAGATTATCAATATTTTTTTTTATTTTTAATTTACCCAAAAATTTAAGAAAACCTGCTTTCAAACAATTATAAAAAGTTGGCCGTCAAGGGATGATTCAAGGTATCATAGAATTTCAAATTATTTAACTAAAAAAACAAAGAGAGACGCCATTTTTCTTTAAATCTATGGAGTAACTTAAATTGCTTTAGAGCGCCATTTTAATTGAGGAGCCAGTTCAAATATAACATATTATATCTCAACCCACTCATTTTGAGTTACTTACTCTTGTCCTACAATTCTTATATACTTACTACTAAATGATGACGAAATTGCGCAATAACTGTACCGTACGTATGGTCTGAGGAGCCATACATATAACATATGGTCACTTTTTAATTTTTGTGCTACTGAGCTCAAATTTCATTTTGTAACTACTCTCAAATGTTACAAAATCATACCAAATATGATAAATATTCACCTATGATGTTTCCAGATATTACGTGGCTACTCAATCCAAACATTTAGATGGAGGTGCCACCTTTATGTTCATGTAACTTTTGATGTATTACTACTACCTTTATACTACAAAACCGAGGACCGAGCTAAAAATATTTTAAAACATACTATGAAGTAAGTAATTCATTTCATGTACATGCAAAAAGTGGCTCCTCGATTATTATGGACATAATAATAAAGCATGCGCTTGTTTTTTTTTAATTCTACTTTCCAAAAGTGTTGGGGGCCCAAGTAGCGCGCTAGCCACGTGCCAAAGGCTGCCCCGCCACCTCGCGAAAAATCCTGGAATGGCTTCACCGTGCCAGCTGGCGACTGGATGGGAAGACCCAGTGGTCATTTCAGGGGGGCTCGGGCGTCCCCGCAGTCTCCAATTGAGTCTCTCACTGCTTGGCTCAGCTGAAGGGATCCTCCTCGTAAAAGCAGCGCCTCGACTTCTGACTGTCTCTCAACCCCACACTCCAATGATGAAGAAAAGCAAAAGGAACAAGAATAAGAACCGGCAGCACTTCTTCCCACTGAAAGTGCACCTTACTAACATCAGATTATATAATTGATAAAAATGCTTGGCAATTAATATAAATTTATTTGATGATATAATATATGTAAACAATGTAATCGGAGCCCTTCAGGCATATAGGGACCAAGTCTGGACTGAGTTTCTTTCGGCGTATTCTTCTCACCAGTGGTCGTTGCGAAACGCTAGTAGTATTTCGATTTCGCATAAATTAAACAAATATAAGAAATAAAAATATGACGTTCAAAAAGAGATACATGTATCCAATTTTGAATAAAAATCTTTGACTTTTGACTTTTTTTCAGAGGGTTGCACTCAAATCTCAATCCTGTCCACCACCACCTTGAGACTGAGAAGCCGCACTTGTTCTTTTTGACCGAGACGCAAATTAAAACCCCAGCGGATACCGCACCGCATACCTCAACTACCCAGGCTACTCTATGGAACATAAGTTCAAAGAACATGCTGGGGTTTGTGTGTACGTTCGGGATGACGTATGTTGCAAGCGTCTTCGGTGCTTTGAGGCTGCCGGACTATCTACTTTGTGGGTTATTGTTGATACAGGTACTGAGAAAACTTTATATGCCTGTGTATATCGGTCACATAGCGGAGACAAGGAGACAACTAAGCTTTTTGACCACCTTACTGAGATGGCAGACAAAGCCCAACAACGGTACCCTGCGGCGGAACTCTTATTTCTCGGGGACTTTAACGCCCACCATGAGGAATGGTTGTTTCCCTACGAGAAAACTTGCCATGCTGGGAGAGAAGCGCGCAAATTTGCAGTATCGCTGAATCTCACCCAGCTCATTAATGTTGTGACGCGGGTACCGGATGTTGCTGACCATACGCCCAACTGCTTAGACCTTCTGCTGACAACTAATCCAGACAAGCATTCTGTTTCGGTCACTGCTCCGCTTGGATCATCCGACCATTGTTTGGTGAAATCCGTATCAGTCTGCTCTCCTCCTGATATGAGCCCTGTAGGCACGAGAAGAATATGGCGGTACGAATCAGCAGATTGGGATGAGATGCGGCATTTCTTTGCGTCTTTCCCTTGGACACAGGTCTGTTTTTCCTTGTGCGATCCCTCATGTTGTGCCGAAGGCGTTGTGGACGTGATTTGGCAGGCAATGGAATATTTTATTCCGTTCTCCGATATCTCGCTCGATCACAGAACTCGACCTTGGTATAATGCAGAGTGTGTCCGCGCTGAGGCTTTAAAAGAATCTGCATACCAAGCTTGGGTTAAGGCTCGTGACACCAAAGCTAAGGCTCGGAGGGTCCACATAAAAAAGAAAGCCTTTAATTCTGCCGCTAAGTCCTGCAAACGAGTCCTTCGGAAGGCTCGATTCGATCATGTCAGTCGAATAGGGGCCAAACTTGCCTCCTACCCTCCTGGTAGTAAGCAATTTTGGTCACTGTCCAAAGCGGTCGAATCTAACTTCTGCCGTCCCTCACTTCCACCTCTGCAGAAACCTGACGGAACACTGGCTCACACTGCGATGGAGAAAGCCAACTTACTCGCCTCTCAGATTGCGAGCAATTCTCGTCTTGCAGCAGACTCTAAAAATCCACCATCTATACCTCGCTGCAATTCCTCTATGCCGCTAATTACCAAACACCAGAAAGAGGTACGACGAGCTCTGCAAAATCTTGACGTGAATAAGGCCAGTGGACCAGCCAGGTATACCTGCACGTGTACTGAAGCAGGTGTTCACCCGAGTTGTCTCCTGTGCTAACACGCCTGTACCGCCTCTCTCTGCAAACAAAAACGGTGCCCGGAACCTGGAAGCTTGCAAATGTGCAACCAGTACCCAAGAAGGGTAACCGTGCTGATCCCTGTAATTACCGACCCATTGCCATCACCTCTATGCTCTGGAAGGTCATGGAGAAGGTTCTCAACAGTAAGTTGCTGGCATACTTAGAAGAATACGATCTACTCAGTGACTGTCAATATGGCTTTCGCCGTGGGCGGTCTACTGGAGATCTTCTAGTAAATATCACGCACTGCTGAGGCGAAGCCATTGAGAAAAACGGGGAAGCGCTTGCAGTTTCCCTTGACATCTCGAAAGCGTTCGACACGGTTTGGCACGCAAGTCTCCTTAACAAGCTTCCAGCTTATGGCATCCCTGCTGATTTTTGTAGCTGGATTTCAGAATTTCTGAGTGAACGATCGATAAGGGTGATCATTGATGGGTGCTCTTCGGACTACATGGCCATTGACGCCGGTGTTCCTCAGGGGTCTGTTCTCTCTGCAACCCTTTTCCTGCTACTATCCAAATCTGGCGTTGTTGGTTACGCAGATGACAGTACGGTTGTTGAGAGGTATTCGGCCAGCACAAAAAGCAGCAGGGAGGATATACGGTCAAAGAGGGAAGCCATGGTTAAGCGTACAGACTTGGCCTTAAGTCGGGTATCAATATGGGGAGAGGCCAACTTGGTCTCATTCAATACCATCAAAACGCAGGCTTGTTTGTTTTCAGCTAAACGAACTCTGTTTGACCTAGCACCTACTTTCCAGGGTGCACCTGTATCTGTTATTGGCAGCCTGGAACTCCTTGGAATGGAGCTGAGTTCAAACCTCAACTTCGGTACCTTCATTGAGTCTAGTGCACAAACTGCGGCAAAAAAACTGGGCATCCTTAATAAGGTTAAGCGGTACTTTACACCTGGACAGCTTTTAATACTTTACAAAGCTCAAGTCCGATCCTGTATGGAGTACTGCAGCCACCTTTGAGATGGCTCAGCTAAATACCAACTTGCCACATTAGACTCAGTGGAACGTAGAGCAAGGAGAATAATTGGCGACGAAAGGCTGATAGTAGGGCTGCAACCTCATTTTTTAGCCCATCGGCGTAAAGTTGCCAGTCTGTCAGTATTTTACAGACTACACTTCGGGGAGTGTGCACAAGAACTGCACGAATTAATCCCACCTTCCCCTTTTTACCATCGGACTTCCAGGCGCACGGCAGGTCTACACCCCTTCTTGGTGGATATTCCACCCATTCGCACGAACCGTTTTTCAAGGTCTTTTATTAAGCGCACCGCCAACGAGTGGAATTCATTGCCCGCGTCAGTTTTTCCGAGTACATATAACCCGACAGCCTTTAAGGCTAGAGTGAACAGGCATCTTCTAGGCAAGCTCGCTCCATCGTAGGTCTTGTCTTTACCCCCAGGGTTAGTCTAAGGTCAAGAGTAAGCCTATTCAAAATAAAAAAAAAATAAAAAAAGTCCTCTAAAACGATATCCATGTGGATTTTTCAAAAAAGGTGGATGCCATTTTGAATCCTGAAATTATTATCATTGTCGAAGTTTACATTACAAAATACCCCGAAAACGAAACCCACGACGTATTTTGCTCCGTCATCTTGGACACTAAAACTGTCCTAATTTTCTTGATCTAAAAAGTATTTTCACTCATCCTAATCTCGAAATCAACCTCACTGCATCGACCTGCTTTTAAATTGCAGCAAATAGCAACGAAAAGCTTGACGTTGTAGTCTACACGGTTAGAAAATTAAATTAGTTGACAATTGACTAAGTTAAATTCCTAGGTGTACAGAAGTATGGACTACCGTTTAAACAGGAAGTATGCACTGACTTAGATTGAAAACTTTGGGGAAATAGCTGTGATTATAACATGTTAAACTAAGCTTGACTTGTTTATTTAAAAACATGCCTCTTTAGGAAACCGAAAAAAATACGAGGAGAAAGAATTTCACAAAGTCTTCATGGGCTTACCTAATCATCACGCAATCAAACTGTTTAATAGGCTACCGTCGGAACTGAAAACATTACCTCATGAAAACGACACCCACGTCGATTTTTCAAGAAAGAATGGTGACCGGCTCCCAAAATTGAAATTATTTTGGTCATCTACATCCCAAAATACATCAAAAACGACACCCATATCGATTTTTTACTGCCAAGGACCTGCATGGCTCGGCATGGCTCAGCATGGCCCAACCTTTGACATCTGGCCCGTCGACGCTCTCGACCACTGAACTGCCGTAGCCTCAAATCACTGCGGCGAATTTGTTCATTGTTAGAATACGCATTCGAAGCATGCGTAATCTGCATTAATTACCTTAAGCAGTGTCTTTTAAAAAAAAAATTCGTCACATATTTTCGTTTTTGATTTTAAACCGCGCATTGTAATGCTATGCAATATAATTTATTATTGGGTGGGCTTCACAATAGCTTACGACGAATATATTTATTCTGCCTATTGGAATCAATAGAATCCATTGAATTAGAAAAAAATATTTATTCACCAATGATAAGTACTCCAGTGTCACTTTTCCATCTTTCCTTGCATTTCCTGAACCACTTTATTACACAGGAAGTATTTTTTTCTCTTAATTAGTTAAGATTTCGCCGATGTTCACAAAAATATGTCGTTAAATGCTTTTATCGATGCGTCCTTACATCACGGAGTGCACGGCAGACTAGTTCGTGAAAAAAATCTTCTTTTTAAGCCCCGCCCGCTTTGATCTACTTTGCGTGATGTCGGTTTTTGAGCGCAATGCTGTTTCCATGTTTTTTCTAATTCAATGCAATCAACAGAAATTACAAATTCATGCTCTGCTATTGTAAAGCTCACCCCTAGTTGTCTACATATAAATATTCAAACCTCCATTTAGTTTTAGGATTAAACTTTTTTGGACATGTTTTAAAAAAAACCCTTGTAACTGGCTGTTTATATTTTTTCAGGCGACTTCAAACATTTCAAACATGGAATAAAAAAATACAATCGATCCAATCGGCCCATCAGAAGGGCACTGATTCGCATTTTTTTCTAAATTTCAGTTCCAGCAAAATTTTTGTAGCGATTTATTAATATAAATTAGTTTTTATATTTATATTTACATCGGATAAATCAAAATTGTCAGTATTCATAATGGTAAGTGTTTTTATATACGCTATTTTCAGGTATTTCGTTTGTGATTAAGATTGAGGTGTGAAGTTCATAATAGTAAAAAGCTGAAGTGTGGTTGCTTGATTCTTGCTAAAATTAATGTTTTAAGGTAGATTTTCACAATCCCAAAAAGAGAAACAAATATGATAATAGGGGAAGGTACTTTGTATTTGATCAAAAGCTGCAGTTTTATGGCCAATATGACAAGGAGCACCTATGGTTGTACAGATTAGTGATTGTAAATTGTGACTATTGTTAGAATTTGCCGGGTCTCACGTTAGTATACCTTATCCCGTAAAAAAATTAAAATAGTTCCATCAAATATCTGACAGTGTCAAGTTCTTATTTTAATAATTTATTAATTCTGCGTAGCCTCGTCTCACGATGAAAGACGTGGAATTATATGAACTGGTCTACATAATGTGCCTGTTACCTGGTTATCGTACACAATGGATCAGTTAGAGTGGATATTATTTTCGAAGAAATTAATTCGCATGCTGGTTTTATTTGATTAACCGATTAAGGATTTATTGGTTTTGTGCTTTTACGTTCCGCTTATGAATTACTGTAAAGGTATTAATTTTCTGACGGAAAGACTTGTCAATTGTTTATGGTATAGCCTTTGTTGAATTTTAACCTACATAAAGTATTCAAAATATTACAGTAGTAAGGGCAATAACGTGATATCATATTATATGCGAGCAGAGGGAGTGCATCTCGGTGCACGTCGGCCAAGCCGGTGTCCAGATGGGGGTGGCGTGCTGGCAGTTGTACTGCCTGGAGCACGGCATTCGCCCCGACGGGACCCTGCCGGCGTGCGAGACCGACTCCAACTCGGGAGACTCTTGCTTCAACACTTTCTTCTCGGAAGCGGACCGTGGCAAGATGGTCCCGAGGGTGGTGATGGTTGATTTGGAGGCTACTGTGATTGGTAAGGCTTTTCCTGATAATTTGACTGGCACAACTTTTTAAATCTTTTTTGATAGTTGCGCCAGTCGTAGTGACTTCAAGATGCCTGATGTTTATTTTTTTTAGATTGCTCTACCTTTAAAGCGGGTTTGAACCAAATGATTTTTGCATGAGCATGCACTGTGACTGTCTATAGCATCGTAGCTGCCTGCCCTGCATATAATGGCGGTAAAACTTTTAGCTACAATTCGTGGAAGTTAACAATCCTGAATAGCCAAAGTCGAAATCTGACTAAATATGGAAAAAAAAAATTTTCTGAATGATTTCAAATAATAGGTAAGCAAATCGTCTAGAGTTACAACTTGGTAAGATAAGGGGATTTTTTAAAATGTACTTAAAGAAAACCCTATCCGATCCTTGAAGGGGTGATTCAGTCCATCGATATGAACTTTTCTTGTGGGACCAATGCCGGGAAATCAATTTTATTGACGTTATCATATATTCAATCACTTTACCACTTCTTACTTCCTACCACCTTTATGCTGACGACTTACAAATTTACTTACAATGTAAAATATAGACACCATCTACAATTGACATAATAAACGACGACTTACAACGAATTTCTGAATGGAGTAAATGTAGTGGTCTAATCATCAACCCTAGTAAAACCCAGACCATTATTATTGGCAGTTCCAAACTTCGTGCTGGAATAGACTTCTCTACATTGCCGAAAATTAAATTCAATGGTGCAATTATAGCTTATAGAGATTACGTTAAAAATCTAGGCATATTCATGGACAGTACATTTTCTTGGGCCAAACAAATCTCTGAGGTAAGCAGAAAGATGTTTGCTGCTTCAGGTTCTCTAAGAAGATTAAATAAATTTCTTCCCACTGTCACTAAGATCAGTCTTTGTTATTCCCATTGCTAGATTATGCAGACGCTTGTTATCCTAACATACAGAGGAGCAACTGAATAAGCTTGAGCGTCTTCAGAACTTTTGTATTCGGTTCATATTTGGGCTACGCAAATATGACCATGTCTCCAACTTTCGAACGCAACAAAAGTGGCTCCCGATTCGACGTCGCCGTGATTGGCATACCTTATCCCTCCTTTATTCTATCCTGTTTAACCCCACATATCCCAGTTACCTTAAGGATCGATTTGTTTTTCGTAGTTCGCATAATTATTCTTTGCGTGACGACCAAGCTCTGCATCTAATAATACCGCCCCACTCTTCTGGTTTCTATTCTAAGTCTTTTACTGTCCAAGCTATCCGTCTATGGAACAACCTACCACTCTTTATTCGACGTGCTCAAACTTTAACAAGCTTTAAGTCCCAAACTAAAGCCACTTTTCTCTCGCTGTAACCTAAATTCTCTTTTATTGTATCCTCCTTTTCGTCCGTCTCATTGATCATTGTGTAATTAGTGCTATCTTTCATTGTCATTTTGTTATATATTATGTATTTACGTATTATACCGGGTGTTACATAATAGCGAAATAATCCTTAAGGAGCATGTAGGATAGCCTAAATGCAAAGCCCTAATAGTGTTCCTTACCCTGTAAAATTATTTTAAATAAGTAAAAAAGTTAATTTAATATTTTCTATTATTTAGGTTGGCGCCAACCCTAAAATCAGCTGTTTCTTCAAGTTCAAGGTTAAATGAAAGCAAAAGCCTGCTCCCTCTTCATTTTTATTGGCTTAAAATTGACACACTGATGACTTCATAACGAAGGCAGAAACTACTTACCTTTCATTCATATGACAAGGACATGAAATGTCTCTTTCACGCTCTTGAATCTTATCAAAAGGTTCTGTGAAAGTTATTTTGTTTCCAAATTTAAAAAAGGCCTAGAATTTAGACTTATTTACCAGGACATCATAAGTTGTAAAGAGTTTTCAAGTGGGGTTTTATGCAAATCCACTTTGAACCCTGAATTTGTGGGAAATTTTCTTTAATTTCTACCAGAATAGCATGATTATTAAAGCTTTACTAATCGCAAATAAAGTTTTTCAAGGTGTTTATACGTCAAAAAGGTGTTTATACGTCAAAAAGGTGTTTATACGTCAAAAAGGTGTTTATACGTCAAAAAGGTGTTTATGCGTCAAAAATTTGGTAAATACAAAATTATGTTACTAGGAGATAATAACACATAAGAACAGTTTTATAAACTTGATCTATCAAAAAGGTTTCATGTAATTCAATTCTTCTTTAGTGAAAATCACCACTTTATACTAGGGTGTAATAAAACAAAGAAGTAATTTCTTCACATTTTAATTTGTAGTAAAACCTTTATGAATATAGTAAAAAATAAATTATTAAGACTTGACAATCCACGTATGTCAATCGTGACTCGTGACACTTATCTGAACTCAAGTTTATTATTTATGTAAAATATTTAATTATTTAAAAAATATTGAAATAAAAGTTCTACAAGCTATTAAATTGTAATGTAAATGAGTACTTTTATGTGAAAAAGTGTGTTTCCCGATAAGTTTTGCGTTGTGGTGTGTTCATGTAGGCAAACTTGATACTTGCGTTTTAAATAATTATGAAAGGAAAATTTACCTACACGGATGGTGCTGGATGTAGTGATATTAATTTTCTGACAATTTTAACGTGAATAATTGGTAAGACAAGCATGTAATACTGAAATAAAACATTTTTAAATAATACGATTGCTTTGTTATAACAACCAAGGCTATGACAGGATGCGCGAGCATTGATGCGCACAAAAGTTTAGAACCAGGCCTCCAGGAGTCCATATTGTAAGTGCGAAATATTTAACTTCTAGCAGTTTGCGCAAGTGTTTACTTATTGAGGGTTGTCACCAGTGCACTCTTAAAATATAAATGTATGAAAAAAAATATTTTCGTGCTATGGTGTGAGATAGTCAGCAAGCTTTTTGTTATGGGATACCCGATACGCTCACGGAGTATTATCTCGTTATTATGTAACTCCCTGTATAGATGTTATATGTGTAGTATATTAATTAGAATTTTATAATGTATAATTAAAATTACTTCCTCAAGGTGCGCCACCTGTTCTTTTACAGTCTGCTCTATTTCTGTTATTAAGGTAGCCTGTAAGAGATTGCGTAAGCGATAAGGCCGCCTCTTGTACAATTTTATATTGAATTTCTTTATTTTGTATTTTTAATGGTGCAATAAAGAATTTTGTATTGTATTGTATATTCCCAGACAAGTACAGTCCCGGGACATTCAAAAGTAGAATAAATGGGTATCTCTTGGATAGGCATGTAACATACTCGTTTAAAAAAAAAATGTTTCAAAACTTGTTCATATTTAGACGAGGTCCGATCCGGAGAATATCGACAACTCTATCATCCTGAGCAGCTCATCACGGGCAAAGAGGACGCGGCAAATAACTACGCGCGTGGTCACTACTCCACTGGCCGGGAGGTGCTGGGCCCTGTTATGGAGCGAGTACGGAAGTTAGCTGATCAATGTACAGGATTGCAGGTAAGTCTTTCAGATAACAATTGTTTACAATCTTATTTGAACATGAACCCTTTTTATGCATGTCTCTAAACAGCGACTAATAACGCGGTAAGAAACTCCAAGTCACGAGGTTGAGTGTAAGATTAGGCCTTGTCATTAAGCTCTCTGAAGTTATCTGAAAGTTAGTCTCTACTGACCTCTCTCAGGTCACATACTTCACTTTTCTCAGGTCACACAATTTCGTGTTATCAATGTCACAGTCCATTGGCATTAATTACCGAAATTTACCTATGATTCGGTTGTAACAGGGTCCGTACTTCAGTCCCTTCCTTCAGTGATGCCGCATCGACCATCAGAATATCGTAGTGTTGAAGTCCTTATACAGCAACGCCACCATGTCAGTAGTACAGGAGCTGAGCACGTAGGCTATACCATTGCAGAGAGGCGTGAGACAGGGAGACGTGATATCTCCGGAACTATTTACCAAGAGGTCGAATCAGAAACGAGGAGATTCGTAGAACAAAGAAAGTCACCGACATAACTCAGCGGATTAGCTTGAAGTGGCAGTGGGCGGGGCACATAGCACACAGAACCGATGGTCGATGGGTTAGAAAGGTTGTCGAATAGCGACCACGTACCGGCAGGCGCAGCGTCGGACACGCACCGACCAAACGGTCGGATGACCTAAGGTCGCAGGAAGACGCTGGATGCAGACTACTTCCAACCGGTCGCATTGGAAATCCTTGGGGGAGGCCTATGTCCAACAGTGGACTTCTTGCAGCTGATATGACCCGAAATTTTAATGAATATAAAAAGAGAAGCTGCAGTAGGTTTAAGCGCATAGACGTATTGATAATGGCACCCGCCTTAATGGATGCATATTATTATTTCATAATGCTAGAGCCTGTTCATTTAGAATTAGTGTTTTTTTTATGGCTTTAATGGACCAACAATCTTACGTGCATGGACACGTAGTTATGGAACAATCTACGTTTCACTTATATATGTATGAAATGTGTTCTTTCTTTTTTAAGGGATTCTTCGTATTCCATTCATTTGGAGGAGGAACTGGATCAGGATTCACATCACTGCTCATGGAAAAACTATCAGACGAGTTTGGAAAAAAGAGCAAATTAGAATTTGCGATATACCCAGCACCACAGGTACATTATTTGCATTATTCTCTGCTCGTTATTTACGGTTTTTGTAGCTTTGTGCGAGTCCATGTCCTGGAGCCGCATGGATACCGGACAGGATGGTTGCGCAACTATTAGTGGTGTAGTCTTTGTAGCAGCATCTACTGTAGTAGTAGATTGTGACGGTACATACAATGCTTTTTAGGTGAAGGCATTATTTTGGATCCAGAGTGGAACCAAGAACTCCAATACAGATGGGCGGAGTTAAAAATTGGTAAAAATGGGTGTATTGGTAAAAATTAAAAATACCCATTCTTACCAGGTATTAATTATATTTAAATACTGGGTAAGAATAATACAAAAAAAAATAACCTACTTAAAAATATATATTTACAAATCGTACAGTCGCTCCAGATGCTCACCTCTGGGCATCGTGCCCAAAAGGCTGGCCTAATTGAATGGTAAGAATTGGATACTGCCTACTTTAAATATTAGTAAAACATTATTGGCTTAACCCTTAATATTGCAATCTACTATATTAAATTAGAATTTCACATTATAGATATGTTAATTTCGAACAAAATAAACTAATAAAAATTTAAACGTATAATCATCATACATTTTCATATAAACTAAACATTATTATTGCACTTTCTTTTATGTCATGAATGATCTATGTAACATAACGCTAACATATATAGAATATAGATATGTAGCATAATAAACAACAATTTTAAGCAAACTATAACAATTATTTCGATTTTAGTTTTAAAATAGGTAACAACATAATAAATATTCTTTTGAAAACGATAGTTTGCAAGTACATGTTATCATTTTTGATTGGGAAAGCCATTTCTATTTAGCAATAGTAGGAATATCACAGTATAACATATTTTTTAAATTAAACGGGTGGGTATAAATAGGTATAAATACCCATTTATACCTATTTATACCCACCCGCTTTTCAGTTTAATTTAAACCCTTACCCTGTAAAACCCCCAGACTTAGGTAAATACCCATTAGTCTGGGGGTTTTACAGGGTAAACGCCCATCTCTAAACTCCCGAGGGTATCAAGGAATTTTAAAGTCCGCTTTTTAATCAAGCTGACTTTAAACGCGAACGATTCTTAGTATGTTGCCCGAAGTAAGTAAGTTAGTTAGGTTTTAGTGGTCAATTGGTATGTTCATTTCGAGAAAACACTTCTGCTTTTGTTCTGAGAATAGAAAACATGAAAGTGACCTAAAATATTGAATTATTTTATCAGAAAACGTTATGTATAATTTAAAGTTAATTGTAAAATAAATTTTTATTGAATAGTAGGTATTTAAGTTCTATCTAATGGTTAAAAATATATAACCAGAGTGATTCTTTTCAAGCTGTACCAATCCAGTCGTGCAAAACTTTAACCGACATTTTAACATTTATAAATAATTTTTCAAATTTAAATATAAATTACTGATGAACCGATTTAAGAAAATATATTTTTGAAAGACATGCACCCAAATTGGTCCCATTTAAATTTCATTAAAATCGGTTCAGTATTTCGAAGTCGGTTTTTTATTTTATATGAAAATAGAATATCATAAGTGTAACTGTTTTAGTAGGTAGTGAAACTATTCAGATATGAGTTATTCTCTTTGGTTACGGCAATTTTAGGAACAATCATTTGTATTAATGTTTCAAAAAAATTTATGCCTTGGGAATAAAAGCTGATTTTAAACCCTGTTTACCGGCAACCGATTGTAATTAAATTATAAGATTGCCCTGCTGTCATCCAGGGGGCGCCGCTTTGTGCTTAACTTAATTAAATCCTAAAGACCTTTCAGTCTGGCAGAGCTAAAACTACCTACCCTTTGCTTGTCAGGTGTCAACAGCGGTAGTGGAGCCGTACAACGCCGTGCTGACCACACATGCCACCATCGGCCACTCAGACTGCGCCTTCATGGTGGACAACGAGGCCATTTACGACATTTGCCGGCGGCGACTGTCCATTGAGAGGCCGTCCTATGCAAATCTCAACAGGCTTATATCACAAGTAACTATCTGCCTATATTTCATATTAATGTGAATCAATTTACAGATGTGCAGATTCTATGATTTATTTCTACGAATAAAAGCGGCTTACAACAATATGCATCAGGGGATGAGTAGCTCAAAGTAGCGAATTCTCGAGGCGCGAAAACTGACCATGAGACCAATGGGTGATAAGTTTATTTTAGAAATTAAATCCACGTTCTTAAATTACATAAAAAGATATATTTACATATAAATTAATCAATTCCTGTCTAACGTGCTGAGGCGTATCTCGTCAGTTACGGCTGATAGACCAAAGCCAAAACCTTTGAAAATTATAAAAAGTTAAATTTGATTATAGTAGGATTAAATACACCAAAAACTAAAGAAAAAATAATTACGGGCGATCTGAGGTCGGGAAGTGGAAGGGGGTGAGCTTCTAAGGGTAAAAACTGTTTATCCCGATTTCCGGCAAAACTACAAGTCCTGTGGAAGTCAGTCAGTCAGTTTCTTTATTTTTTGAAAAACGATATATGGCAATGATGTACCTAGGTAATAAGTTCTACTCATTTTGTATTTACTTTTTTCACCTAACCTCAAAATGTATGTGAAAAATTCAAATAACTGATTTTGGATTTTTATCTTTTACAAATGTTTTTTTTTTTCACGAAATTTGGTGAAAACTTACCTTTCTATACCCCAAATATACTGTAATTTTTTTAATCTAAAATATTTATTTTTTTCACCTCTTGACTTACATTCGATAATTCTGACGTCAAAATATCTGTTTTTTTATTAAACGTTTTGGTAATCTTTTTGTACATTGAAATCTGCACTTTCTGACGGTGTAAAAAAATATACATTACTATGCTATACGTTCTCAGAAAATGCAAAGAAACGAAACAAAGAAACGTGAAAAATAGAATCCGCAATGTTTTTTATCATTATGTACACTTTTGAGCTTTTTATTGGAATATACATAACTAAATTTAGTTAGTGTAAATTTTAATTAGTGCAAAATTGTACATAATGATAAATGAAATTATTTCGGGTTCGAGTTTTTTTCGTTTCTTTGTTTCGTTTGCTTTGCACTTTCTAAGAACATTTACCATGGTAATGTATATTTTTTATTACACTAGCAGAAAATAGAGATTTAAAGTAACAAAAAGCCCACAAACCTTTTTAAAAAAGCATATATTTTGACGTCAAAATTTTCGATTGAAAATTAGGATGGATTTTCGATATTTAAGTCAAAAAGAGTGAAAAAAATTTTTTATTAAAATTTTTTTATTTGGGGCATAGAAAAGTTTTCTCCAAATATTGTAAAAGAAAAAAAAATAAAAAACCATAAACTTATTTTAATTTTTCACATACTCAAAATGTATGTGAAAAATTAAATAAAGATGTAAATACAAAAGGAGAAGAACTTGTTATAACCTACCTAATTACCATGTAACGTTTTTCCACAGGACTTTTAGTTTTGTTGGAAATCGAGATAAACCGCTCACCCCTCCCACTTCCCGACCTCAGATTGCCCGTAATTTATTTAAATCTTTTAATTTTTGGTGTATTCTCTTCCATTTGTAATGGGTTTCGTCTTACTATAATTTAAGTATGTTTCAAAAGTGAACGGCTCTGGTCTGACTGTAGTTGGGCTTTAAATTTACAGCACATTTTTGACAGAATATAAAAACTTGTTAAAAGAACCCTTAAAAAAGGTTATCAAATTAGTTTTGTTGTCTTATAACTTGTGTCATTTATGAACCGATTTGAAAAAAAAATTGAGGGGATTAGAAAAATAAAATTTAAAGGATTTGAAACGATTGGATGCACATTCTTTCAAATAAGAATTTTCCAAATCGGTTCCATTTAAATTCCATCAAAATCGGTTTAGTAGTTTGAAGTCTGTTTTTCTATTCGAAAGATTTTATTTATATTATAGCGGAAATAGATACACACACACTGTGGAAATTAAAACTGTCAACCTATTACGGTTCCTCGATCAGCCTGTGACAGATATAGAGAGGCTGGACAAGGTGTCGCAGCTGAACAACAGGTTCTGCAGCCAGACAGACAAACAGCGGAGGCTTAGTGATTTGGTCCCGTTGGCACCCTTTGGGTACGGAATCCTAAAACGGAGGTTTATTTATTAGGTGGTGTCATCAATAACGGCGTCGCTCCGCTTCGACGGGGCGTTGAACGTCGACCTCACGGAATTCCAGACCAACCTCGTGCCTTACCCTCGGATACACTTCCCACTCGCCGCCTACGCTCCCGTAGTTTCTGCTGATAAGGTGAGTACTTGAAAAGGCTGAGTAGTTTGTGACACCTGCCTTATTTCTTGTGTAGTAGTGGAAGCGACGGCTTAGCCAAAGTGCAGGAGCATGAGCTTAGCCATACTTGGCCAGAGCATACAGAGGATTTGGCCTTTACTCTCCTCTGGCCAGACGGGTCTCATTGATTTAGCTTGTATTTCCTCAGTCGCCTCTTACAACCACCATGGGAAGACTTGGAGCAGTCCTATTCTACTCTGCCGGAAACCACACGGCTAACAAAAGAGGTTACTATAGAGAGAGGGAAATAATGCAAAATTGGAATGTCTATTTTGATTGGACTGGACTAATAGTTATAGCTGGCAAGCATAGTATGATTTGGGAAATATTAATAGCAGTATCTGCCACATCTTTTTGTGCAGGGTCCAAATGGATACATTGTAACGAAGTATTTCTTTACAGGCATACCACGAAGGCATGTCAGTATCAGAAATTACGGCCGAGCTGTTCGAGCCGCAGAACCAGATGGTGAAGTGCGACCCTCGCGACGGCAAGTACATGGCGTGCTGTTTGCTGTACCGTGGCGACGTGGTGCCCAAAGACGTGAATGCTGCTATCGCCGCCATGAAGGGCAGGGCAGGCATCCGGTTTGTGGACTGGTGTCCCACTGGATTTAAGGTACGCACCTATCACGCGCAAGGTACAAGACATGGCAGATTTAAAAGGCTTTGGGCGAGGGCGAGGTGCCGGGGGCGGCGAGGCGCGGCCGCGTTGTTTTATCCGTGTTTCATACGAAATGTATATCAGCGGGTCGTAGCGCGGACAAGACGCGGTCGCGGTGCAGATGCCGATTCGTTGGCAGCACAAAACTTGTGGTGACGTCCTCTTCTGGATATGACTATTTCTAGATATATTTTGAAACAATTAAATTATAGTAGTATGAAACCCATCACAAATGGAAGAAAATACACCAAAAATTAATAAGGAAAAATAAAGGGAGGGTGAGCTTTTAAGGGTAAAAAACGGTTTATCTCGATTTCCGGCGAAACTAAAAGTCCTGTGGAAAAAAGAATATATGGCAATGATGTAGGTAATAACAAGTTCTATTCCTTTTGTATTTACACTTTTTTTACATAATCTCAAAATGTAGATACTATTTGTCCCAAACAAATAAAATTTAAAGGTAAACAAACCTTCTCGGCACGGTTTTTGGCAAATAACTGCTCAATCACACAATTCTTACGAACACTAACGCTTTAAAACGATGCGTTGTAATGATTTTTGCCTTTTTAAATGAATGTCACTAGATTTTACCTATAAACTTTTACTGAAATCGTTATTTTCTGATAAGGCGTATATTACGAGGTTATAATTTCTACTCTTCTTCTGTAGAAATGACAATGTCAACCTGACTGACTTGACAAATAAATGAAATTATTTTGCCAGTGTTATTTCCTCCGAAATAAATATTGTAACTTATTGTAACCGATTTGCCAAAAGGAGTAGAGTTTCTTGAAATATTTATTAACTTGTTATTTTGTACCGTGTTTATTTGTATATTCTAGTATAATATTTTTTCATTGTTTCTTTGTTAATTCGATAGACCAATTTGATGCATATTGATAAAGATATTTGAAGATGGGACGAATGATGTGGGAGAAGTGTATGAATTTTAACGTTAATTTATTATAATGCATAGGTATAGGTATCTAGATATAGATATATATTTTACTGCCTCATCATTCGCCACGAAGTAGACAAAACCAAAGGTTGCAAAATCAGAAAGCACATACGTTTAGCAAGATAAAACGCCGGCATAGATAGGAAAGAGTGGAAGCAACTGGTACATGATATGATTTTATAAGTGCTGGTAAAGGACGTCATTATGGAAGATGTTTGAATAGATTTACGTATAAACATGTCATGACTGAAACTTCAAAACAGATGGATTATAAGGGATTTTTAAGCATTCACAATGCTATACTATCTTACGGCTCGTTAACGAGTACGCGCGGAAGGCGTACGTTATCATTTGAAGTTGAAGTTTCTTGCTAAATATACAAAAAAAATGAGAACTTGCGTTACTTTTATGGAAAAAATATTGGCAACACTGACTTTTTTATTAAATTTTCCGCGTAATTTACCTGTCAGTTGCACAGATTGTCTATAAGTTGTCAAAGCATTGTTTACAATTAATTTTTTTTTGTTTGGGACATAGTTTATGTGAAAAATTCAAATAACCATGATTTTGGCTTTGTCTTTTACAAAAATGTTTCATTATTTTACCTTTCTATATCACAAACACTGTAATTTTTTGATATACTTATTAATTTTTACCTTTTGACTTATATATCGAAAATCCACCCTAATTTTCAATCGAAAATTCTGACGTCAATATATCTTTTTTTTTAGACGGTGTGTTTTTTGTTCGTTGAAATCTCTGGAGTAGAAAAATTATACATTGCCATAGTAAATGTTCTCAGAAAATGTAAAGCAAACGAAACAAGAAACGAAAAAAACTCGAACCCGAAATTAATTCTTTAATCATTATGTACAATTTTGAGTTCAAAACTAAAAAAATATATGAAAAAAAAAAAACAAATTTACAGAAAAGGAATTAATTCCGGAAATATTGCTCAAAAGTATTTGCTTCAGCTGTGAAACTGGATGTAATAATTTAATGGTTTAAAATGCACAAATTTATGCTCAAATTGTCATGTTACTGAAAAATGCTCCAATTTGGAAGAATTGTCGAAGTTAACGACGATGAAATGCCATCAAAGAGACAAAAGTCGCACCAAAAATACTGACTTGCACACTAAATGTGCACACAAAATAAATGTAATTCTATATCTAAAAATCACCTGTTTGCAAACAAAAAATTAAAATCTCACACCAAACTGACTTGCACACTAAATATGCACACAAAATAAATTTAATCCTGTAACTATAAATTCTAACTTACCAAACCTACGTTACCGGCAGCAGCTCGTTTCTGATGGCAATTCGTTTTCAGGTAGGGTTGCAGTTTTTTTTTTTTTTTTTTTTTTTTTTTTATGTATATCCGACGGCAATCGAGCAGACGAGTTCTAACCTAACCTAACCTACTTTTCCGGCAGCAGCTCGTTTCTAATGGCGATTCGTTAATGGAGAGATATATTACTGTAATGCATATTTAAAAACCAAGTTTAGAAATTCAGTTGGAAGATTAGATAAATTAGTGTGCAAGTCAGTATTTTTGCTAGACAATAAGTATTTTTGATGTAACACTGGTAAAAAAGGTCATCTACTTTAGATTGACTACATATATTTTTAGTTAAACTGTTTAGATATTTGAGTAGTTTATTTGTAGCATATTCAGTTTTCTGGTATGCAGTAAGATAATTAGTGGAGCCACTTAGTTTGAATAAATTGTAATTAGAGGTGCAGTTAAAAATACCCATATGTATTTATGTATAGCCCTAAATTGTACATAATGATTAAAAAACAAATTCGGATTAGTTTTTCCATTTCTTTGCATTTTCTGAGAACATTTACCATGGTAATGTATATTTTTTTACACCATCAGAAAGTAGACGATTCCAAAGAACAACAAAACCACCGACTTTTAAAAAAAAGCAGATATTTTGTCGTCAGAATTGATTGAAAATTAGGGTGCTTTTTCGATATTTAAGTCAAAAAAAGGTGAAAAATAAATATATTATGTCAAAAAAATTAAGTGTTTGAGATATAGAAAGGTAAGTTTTCACCAAATTTCGTAAATAATGAAACATTTTTGTAAAAGACATAAAATCCAAAATCATGGTTATTTGATTTTTTCACAACATTTTGAGGTTAGTTTAAAAAGTGTAAATACAAAAGGAATAGAACTTGTTATCACCTACATAATTGCCATATATCATCGCCAGGGATGTCATCCCCAACTGCCTGTCCGGAGGTTGAGGGTATGGCTTCGGGTACGCGCGCCCGGCAACCCGAGCTGCTACGGACTCATGATTGGGTCTTCAGAGTCCGTAGTATCCTCATTTCCTTTTTCCCTTTCCAAATCCCAACTTATCCTATCATTATTACCCCTATCCCTTTCTCCTTCAAACATTTGATTCCCGAGGTGGGTTGACGTCAGGCAGGCGGCCGGTCGTAAAACTACAGCCGAATCAAACAAAAATGAAAAGTATAACAGGAGTCCGGTTAAATGCTAGGGCGCCGCCGCAAAACGGCGCGCAGAAGCTTCGCCCGACTTCTGTGAAAAGTGGGCTAGGGCTACCGTGTCCGGGGCGGACACGGCTAATGACGAACGCCCCATCCCAGAAGCTCTGCTTCGCAACTTGGAACGTTGGCACGCTGACTGGACGCGCGAGAGAGCTGGCCGACGTACTCTCTAGGCGTCGGGTGGCCGTGGCATTCCTGCAGGAGACTCGTTGGAAAGGCAGCAGATCCCGGTCCATTGGAAATGGTTACAAGCTGATCTACACCGGTGCCCCTGGAGGTGAGAACGGGGTGGCTGTAGTACTCGCTGGGGAGTTTCAGGACAGCGTCTTAGAGGTGAAACGCTTCAGCGACCGGATTATGGTTGTAGTAGTACTCATCGAAGGGGTTATGACCCATCTGATAAGTGCCTACGCGCCGCAGGCTGGTTGTAGCGAAGCCGAAAAGACAAAGTTCTGGGACCAACTAGACGGGGTATTGCATGGCATCCCGTTGTCACAGGCGGTCGTACTGTGGTGAAAGGTGTGAGGAGTTCGAACGTATTCATGGTGGCTACGGGTATGGTAGCCGCAACCCGGAGGGAGAAAATATCCTCTCAACGTGTGCGGCTGCAGGCCTGGCCATCGTGAACACGTATTTCAAAAAGAAGTCCGAACACCTAATCACCTACAAAAGCGGGAGGCATGCTACCCAAATCGACTACCTATTGATCAGGAGACACCACATCGGCAAAGTAGTGAACTGCAAGGTCATACCCGGTGAGAGTCTAACTGCTCAACATCGCCTCCTTGTCATGGATCTTCGCGTAAGAACCAGTGACAAGCCTATTGAGCGCTGCCGACGCCAAATAAAGTGGTGGCGGCTAAACGAGTCCACGTCCCAGGAATTCGCATCGGCGATTGGTGAAAAATGCACGGTAGCCGATGGCGAAGAGATCCAAAAACAATGGGACACGATTCAGGTCGCTGTCACTGGTGCGGCGAAAGTAGTGCTTGGCTTGTCTAAGGGAGGACGCAAATGTGACAAGGAGACCTGGTGGTGGAACGGCACAGTCCAAAGGGAGACAAAGGTGAAGAAGGACCTCTTCAAAATGTGGCAAGTGACCAAATTCCCCGAAGACCGTGACGCATATAGGGTTGCAAAACGTGCCACTAAGAAAGCAGTTGCCAGAGCCAGACAAGACTTCGTACAACCATTGTACGACCGCCTAGAATCGTCTGAGGGGCAGAAGCTTCTCTACAAGCTGGCACGTTCAAGGGCCATAGCGGCACAGGATATAACCAAGTGCCACTGTGTTAGACTCTAACGGCAACCTTTTGTGCGAGGACCTCGCGGTGAAGGAGAGATGGCGCTTGTATTTCCACAAGTTACTCAACCAGCAGCATAAAGAGGTTCAGCCACCGGACCTCCTTCCAAATCAGGGACTAGTGCTCCCATAACGCCCGATGAAGTCTACTCAGCTTTTCGTCGCATGAAAAATCGTAAAGCTGTCGGAGCCGATGAAGTCCCCATCGAAGTCTGGAAGGCGTTGGGTCCTCGTGGTGTGGGCATTTTAACCAACCTGTTCAACCGCGCACTCTTCGCCGGTAAAATACCTGACCAGTGGAGACTTGAGTATTATTACACCAGTCTTAAAGGGAAAGGGATCGGTGCAAGAGTGTAGTAACTACCGCGGTATAAAGGTCATGTCTCACACCATGAAGCTCTTTGAGAGGATAATAGACTCTCGGATCCGACAGGAGAGTGCTGTCTCGGGGTGTCAATATGGATTTCGGCCAGGACTAGGGACCATGGACCCTATTTTTGCCCTAAGGATCGTCATGGAGAAATACAGGAGAAAGAACACGCCTCTTCATTTCCTGTTTTTGGATATGGAGAAGGACTTCGACTGTGTTCCACGGGAGATGATCTGGTGGGCCTTGAGGTCCAAAGAGGTTTCCGAGATCTATATTGACATTATCCGCGATATGTACCGTGACTCAGATTCTTTGGTCAGGACTGCTGTTGGTGACACTAAACCCTTCCCCGTCACAGTCGGAGTCCATCAAGGCTCGGTCCTTAGCCCCTTCTTATTCAGTGCGATATTAGACGAAGTGTCACACAGTATTAGAAATGCACATGAGCAACCCCCGTGGCTTCTCATGTATGCTGACGATATCGCACTGGCAGATGCGGACAGGAGAAGACGGGTGCGACGCGTGAATGCGTGGAAGGAGTCGCTTGAAAACGGTGGTCTGAAACTAAACGTGGCGAAGACTGAGTACATGGCTTGTAATGTCACAGATCCCCTGCCAGTACGCATAGGCGAGGACGTGGTCGACCATTCTGATCAGTGTAAATACCTGGGATCTGTCCTTAGCGCAACCGGGGACATCGACAGTGACATCAAAGCTCGTATAACGGCGGCGTGGGCAAAGTGGCGTGAGGTGACTGGTGTCATTTGTGACCCAAAATGCCGGTTAGATTGAAGGGACAGGTCTATAAATCCATCATCAGACCTGTCCTTTTATATGGAAGTGAAGCGTGGCCTGTACTTGAGCGGCACAAGAGGGAGCTGCGTGTCGCGGAGATGAAAATGCTGCGCTGGATGTGTGGAGTTTCGCGGTAAGACCGCGTGAGAAATTCCCGCATTCGCGGCAGTCTCCATGTCCGAGACATAGCGGACAAGCTACGAGAGAGCCGCCTACACTGGTACGGCCACGTTTTGCAAAAACCGGAAAATGATATAGGGAAGAAATGTCTGGCTATGCCACCTCCGCCGGGCCCCGGCAGAAGGGGGAACCCCAAGAAGTGCTGGCTGGATGTCGTTGGGGACGATGCGAGCCAATGGTCTCACAATTAAGGATGCCGCAGACCGTGCGAAGTGGAGAAGAAAGAGCCGGAAAGCGGACCCCGGGCTCCAAAGCACACCAGCTGCGGATGCAACCGGGAACACGCTCGGATGAGAGAGAGAATTGCCATATATCGTTTTTCCACAGGACTTGTAATTTTGCCGGAAATCGAGATAAACCGTTTTTTACCCTTAAAAGGTCACCCCCTCCCCCTTCTCGACCTCAAATCGCCCGTAATTTATTTGGTGTATTCTCCTCAATTTGTAATGGGTTTAAGTATACTTTTTATCATTTTCAACGGCTTCGGCACTGGTCTAACATTTTTTTAGTTAACACAAGTAAGTAGTTAACACAAGTAACAACAATTAACACTGCAGTACACGCGCGGGGTGAATATTCGCCCCAGACCAACGCTTTCATCAATACTTTTTTAATTACTTGAGTACGGACTGTGTCGCCTAGTGTAATCCTCGTCAAGTAAACAAGCTTCAAGGTCAGTACGTCACCGGCACTCGTCGCGGACGCTAGTGGCAAAAAAAAGGGGTGAGAAAGTGTTTGGGACGGAATTCCACCCCACGCGACTATCGGCGTTACAAAAACTCTCGTTCGATTCTGAAGTGTTTCATGTAAGTATCCGTTTTACTTTTTCTTTTATTCGAGATGTTCTCAGTTTCTATAAGACTTTTGTATATTTAGCTATGTTAATTGTGTTGTTCATTACAGATTTGTCGCCATTATGGACGAACGTCAGTAAAATATGATACGAAGCTGGTTAGAAGATGTGGAGGTTGAGAGTGATATTGCACCTAGTGATACAGAAGATAATGAAGAGGAATGAGTTGCAGAACTTAACCATGACTCAGAAACAGAGCAAGAATATGAAAGTAGCACAGAAGAGATGGAAGATAGGAGCACAGAAGAGATGGAAGATAGGAGCACAGAAGAGAGGGTAGACGTAGATAAAGATATGGAAGAAAATATTGAGGATAGCTTTTCAAGCGATGACAATATTCCTCTGAGTACTTTTTCAAACTACTACCAATCTAGAAATGGCACTCGTTGGTTCAAAACACCACCACCGTCATCAAGAACGAGATCCCACAATATTTTAGTGCAACAAATTTTTAAAATACATTTTTGTTTTTGTTTATTTAATAAACATTCAAAATTGCTGTAGGAGTAAGAATAAATAATAAATACTTTTCACAATTTGAACGCATTTTATTTTATATTATATTTTATTTACCTAAAATCGATCAATGAAATTGGTCTGAATATTCACCCCACGCGAGTAAAATATTATAAAATTAGGGCGCGTGTACTGTAGTGTTAAACTTATTTTCGCGCGCGTTCTCTTTTCCGATAATACTTTAGAAATGTGCGTGAATGGTTAAGGTAACGAACGTATTTAATTTAATAAGGATTAGATAAAAATATCCGTCTAAATAGCTTTACAATACCGCATTGTAAATGTTAAAATAGTCGTTCAGTCATAGCCCTTTAACTGAATAACGCTCGCAAAATATGTACTACTACTATAAAAGTATTACAGAAATTAATCAAGTTTTCGCGAAAATATCTCTGAGCGTGTATCAAATCGGTCGTTACAATTCCTTATTTTTCAGGTGGGAATAAATTACCAGCCCCCATCAGTAGTCGCGGGCGGCGACTTAGCGCAGGTGAAGCGCGCCGCGTCGATGCTCAGCAATACCACAGCCATCTCGGAGGCCTGGGGCAAACTCGACCACAAATTCGACCTCATGTATGCGAAAAGGGCGTTCGTGCACTGGTTCGTAGTTCGTATTATTCTAGTCTTTTTAACCAAACATTTAACAACACTTAGTTCGTATTATTCTAGTCTCTTTAACCAAACATTTAAAAACACTTAGGGCCTTATTACACTAGCGAGTTGCGAGCGAGTTGAAAGCGGGGCGAGTGCGCATCGAACTCGCTGCGAAGACGTCGCGGGTGCGCAGCGAGTTCGGCGCGAAGACGCCGCGGGTGCGCAGCCAGTTCGCGTCGTGCGATCCGCGTTTTGTACAGTGCCAATGCCGATACAAATCAGTGACGCGAGCTCGCTGCGCTCCCGCGGCGTCTTCGCGGCGTGTTCGCTGCGCACACGTTGCCAACTCACGGCCAACTCGCTGCGCACTCGCCCCGCTTTCAACTCGCTTGCAACTCGCTAGTGTGATAAGGCCCTTAGCCTACCAATAGGCGAATATATTTTATAATAAGACAGTAAGTAATTTGAGTTGTCGCAACCGATTCAAGGGAAAATAGTACCGGTATCAGGAATTCAATGTTCATACCACCTGAGAACAATGAATCCCTTAGAGCGGGATACATGCAAGTACACATGCAAGCGCGCGCTGCTGGTTAAGCGCTCGTCAAACGCGCGTTTACATTTTTTCGTTCGAACGCGCGTTGCTCGGCCGTTACATATTGGGCGTTTTGAAACGCGCGCTTTGCTAACGGGCGTTTTGAAAACCCCGAATTCTATTAGAGCAGGTACACATTGGGCGTTTTGAAACGCGCGCTTTGCTAACGCGCGTTTTGAGAACCCCGAATTCTATTGAAGTGTACACATGCAAGCGCGCGCTGCTGGTCAAGCGCGCGTCATAACGCGCGTTTACATTTTTTCGTTCGAACGCGCGTTGCTCGGGCCTTAGCTGCGCGCTTCGAGATACATGAGCTGCCATTTTGTTGTACATTTGATCGCGCGCTTTTGTGTAGAGTGGACGCATGTTACTATTTATTTTTTATTTATATTCGCCCTACTAACGCACGTCGAACGCCATGCTAAGCGCGGTGTGTGTACGCGATCAACTCGCGCTCAACGCAATGCCGAGCGCCCAGTATGTACTTGCCCTTAGTGTGCACATGCAAGCGCGCGCTGCTGGTTAAGCGCGCGTCAAACGCGCGTTTACATTTTTTCGTTCGAACGCGCGTTGCTCGGGCGTCAGCTGCGCGCTTGGAGATACATGAGCGGCCATGTTGTTGTACATTTGATCGCGCGCCTTTTGTATAGAGTGGACGCACGTTACGAAAATGATTTCAGACATTCTAAAATAATTAAAGAACTTAGGCCCGTATTATCTTAATTTTGGATACAACGTAACAAACATTCCATGCGTCACTCTCTTAGTATTGGATGCACCCAATATTGTCTCTGTCGTCGTCTTTTATAGCGATGGTAGAGGAACCACACACAAGCAATCTCTTCGACGTCCATTTTCGAACTGAGCCAAAAAGTATATTCGCTCTACTAATGCATATCGAACGCCGTGTTAAGCGCGGTGTGTACGACCAACGCGCGCTCAACGCAACGCCGAGCGCCCAGTATGTACGAGCTCTTAGTATTACAGGACAGAATCTAACATCAAATAGTATTCCGAACACTTGGATGCATTTAGAAAAGCCTAAGATTTGATTCTTATTTGTAGGTATGTCGGCGAAGGCATGGAAGAGGGTGAATTTTCAGAAGCGAGGGAAGACCTCGCAGCTCTAGAGCGAGATTATGAAGAAGTAGCCGTGGAGACTTCAGATCTTCAGCCCGGCTGCGATGACGACGAGATGTGACGTCCCGCCCCCCCTGCCTCCCCACAGCCCTGCGCCCACCGCGTCACGCTCGTGCACGAACTTATATGCAGTGAGGCAATACTGCAACTGTGTATACAAACGTTGATTGCGAACAAATTAAGTTGGAACAAAATATTAAGGCTTAAGGATCAAAGTAAATGAGTAGAGTAAGAAGATACAATGTAATAGTGTCACTGTGTTGCCTCAGTGCAAGGCTCGGCGACTGGCTGCGTCGCCGCCGAAGCGGACGCTACAAAACCGCGGCCGCATGATTATAGAAATTAATTATGGCAGAACTGGGAAAATTTTATAAAGGTTCGAAAATGTCCGCGGAGGTCGGATGATGCTCGAGTTGCTTACTCCATACCATTCTTTTCTGGCCACTTGTCAAGCGATGGCTCTCCCCGAATAGTTTCTTTAACGAGCAGTCTTGCGACGTTTTTTATTTTTAGGAGTTTAATCGAAATTTTCACAGCAAATACTCGTCGAAGAAACGCTATAAGATTCGAATATGTATACACATTTTTTTTCGAACCGTGACGCATGTGAGCGTTAATATATAAGTGTAATTGTGTAGTATTTTGTGCCTGTCGATCTGTGTCGTGAAACCTTTTTGAAAAAGATTTTGAAAGTTTTGTACAGTCTTATGTCCGCGTTTTAATAAATTGTTTTATTTTTACTAACTTTTTATTTTATTTCTCACGATCACGAATAGCCGGTGCTTTCTCGTGGACAAACTATTTCGCTTAACTGATTTTCTCATGGACCAAATGGTATGCACAACTAAAGAAAGCTACCCAGTGAATGAACGGAACGCATAATTTTTCCCAAAAACAAAACCGCTAATTCCACCAGGTAGTTTTTTTTTAAGACACCTAAGTGTACATAACTATTTATTAATACTTATTCCGATGACTTAACATCTCAGTTGCAAAATGGCAATAAGGTAAAGTTGGAGGTGCGCTGTGATAAAATATCTTGTATGGGTAGGAATTTACGACCCAGGTTATAATACCAGGCCCAGCTATATAATAAGATTTAAAAAAATGTAAGAAGATTCGTAATAGATTTCATCTTTCTTCCATGCTGGTCTGGGAGAAAAGAAACGTAGAATGTGCTAGCTACTTCTCTTCCGGCGCAGATCGTACAATCCGATCGAGGGAATGGGTAAAATCTCATTTTAATAGGCGATGCGGCTAGCAACCCATCACTATTTTGATTCCGTTTTCCACCTAATGCCCATCATGCTAAATGAGGTCTTATATATAATATTATCTCTGCAAGCACTACAAAATAATTCCTTGTTCGGAGTAACTAGTGTCAGCGACATCTTACGGGATCAGGCGATACCAGTTCTCGTTTAAAAAATTACTAAAACATTATCAGTGTTATTATAAAACAAGGACTAAAGTTAGTACCAGGTTTATGCCGGGTACCAAGTCAAGTACTAAGGAAAATCATATTATAAAACGAGGTTTATCGTTTAAGCCATAGATGATCCTAGGTCTAAAGATAAACCTACAATTCCCTAGTTTAACTCTAGTACTAACTTATTTTGTTACCAACAAATAGATCACTTTTCACCAAAAAAAATGCTTTGATACTAAAATCTATGTCAAATCCTATTACCCTATTCGCAACCTGGAAAATGCGAAGAAATGAATAAAACCAACACATATAATTATGAAAAAATATTTTAATTATTTTCATTTGACATTTCAAAAAATTTAATTAGATTATTTTCAACGCTTTTGTCTTCATTTATATTTCACAACCGCCACAAAACAATGACTTTTAGGAACCTTAATTTCATATTACGAAAAAATAGTTTGTACAAATATAAACAAATTTTTACACCATATTTTTTTTTCTTTATTCACGTAAATTTTATCTCACAGCAACTTTAAAACATTACTTTCGACACACTGCACCGTTCATTCATTAAATTAATTAAATAAAAATATATTTTTTACAATCATATTTGTAAACAAACTTTGAGGTTACTTTGGAACAAATTCATTTTGATGCGCGCGCAGACGCGTTCCGTTTCAGGTTAGTAAAATTATTAAATCGTTTTGTATAAAGTATGATTATTTTATCTGACCACTGAATATATCGTTAATGACATAAATAAATCTCTTTTTCAATTTTAATGTTTCTCCATTTCAATTTTATTATTTTTAGTTTTATACTAGTTTCAAACAATAAATTTTATTATTTATTTTAATATTAGTGAAGATCGGAACGTAGTAGTAGCATACTGAACGAATGATTGAATGAATCCTGCTTCCGTTAGATCATCCAGAGATAGTCTCAGGTCTTAGTTAGTCTTGACTTAGTTCACTTTTTGTAATGAAACAAAGTTTAATTTGCTAAACCTAGGTTGATCCATCGCTAGTCCGGACTAAGGTAGACCAGGTTTAAACCTGGGTTTTGCCGTTTTTTTATAATAACACTGTATGTAACCAAGAATTACACTAAATAAAGCTACCTAATAATATTATAACTCACGACGGAAAACCGCATTAAATAAAATAAAATGTAAAATACATATAACATATATTTTTCTCAACTATACAAAAAATATCCAAATGATTACAATATTAATAATGTAAATACCTATACAAAAAAAAAACGGTTAATGTACACTACTGGGAAGAAAAGTTTAACTATTGCATTGCATAGGTACCTGCGAGATTTGAAGACGGTTCCAGTAGCGTCGAGCGTTACATCATTCGAAATAGTTAGTGACTCGTTGAAGGAATATTGTTTGATTTTTAAGTGAGGGTACCGCATCGAATTGTACTAATAAGTTATTGTTGTTATTTTACTATAAATTTACGCAAATCTGTACGCACATACTAAATGTGATAGTGTTATTACAGTGATTTACATGTGTCATTCTCATGTAAAGTGAATTTGTAATTCTTAATGAGAATAAATATCTTAAACCTAAACAAGCTAAGCAGAACCGCAGAGGTGAAAACAAGCGCACGAGTCGCAGGTGTTAATGCAAAGCAGCAAGCATCACAGACGGCGTTGTATTGAAATAAAGAGAGCGTAGCAGTGGCAAGTAAATATTGATCTATGTGTAAAGATCGAAGAACACAAAACGTAGTTAATTTCACTGATAGGACACTGAATACACTTTATCTTAACACTAAGAAATTTATTTGTTGCAGGATAACAGTTTATATTACTAAGTTCCGCAATTTAAGGAGTGATAATAATTTTGATCACAAACGTCGTAAACGGAGCAGGAACGTTCTTCTTTCAGCAAATCAGGGAACTTCACTTTTTAGCTTTATATTAAAATCACTTTACGGATGTATAAGAATTACTATTTTTAAATGATAAAACATAGCGGTTCGAAATGAACAGTGAGCAGTCGAGATGCGCCCTCTAGCGGCACTACTCAAACCTTTTAGTGTTTTTTAAAATACAACTTCGTCACGTTTTGTTTGTTTTTGTAATTCTAATTTTACGGTAGTAATACTGGCAATTTTCTATTGCCGTTCTAACAACTTTCAACTAAAGTAGTAAGTAGGGTAATTCAATTGCCATTGTTACTACTACTAGTACTAGTGTTATTAGTACTACTAGTAGTAAAACCGGTAGTAACACGGGCAATAAACGAAAACATCCATGTTGTTCAGCCTGATAAACATTTTCTGTTGAGCTATAAAAATCGAAGATCTGTAACACTTGAAGCCTACCCGGTACAGCTATCTTATTATATATCAATATAAACAGGTACATTGGTAGTAGACTAGAGCCGATAATTTTTTAAACAATTAGTAGGATGAAACTCATTACAAATGGAAGAGAATTCACCAAACAATAACGGAAACATAAATTACGGGGCGATCTGAGGTAGGGAAGTGGGAGGGGGTGAGCTTTTAAGAGTAAAAAAGGAGTAGAACTGGTTATTACCTACATCATTGCCATATATCGTTTTTCCACCAGGACTTGTAGTTTTGCCGAAAATCGAGATAAACGGTTTTTTACCCTTAAAAGGTTTTTTACCCTTTCCACTTCCCGACCTCAGATCGCCCATAATAGTTTTTGGTGTATTCTCTTGCATTGGTAATGGGTTTCATCCTACTATAATTTAATTTAACATTTTATCATTTTCAAAGGCTTCGGCATTGGTCTAAAGCTGAAGCAGAAAAGGTCCAGATAAATCTAGGAAAGCAGCAATTCTTTCAAACCCTTGACAACGTTCCGTCACGCATCAACACCGGCTTGCAGCACTGGTAGGTGGGGTGATGAAGTGCGATTAATTGCTGATCGTGCGTGATCGTCATGTTTTGTACTTTTGTACCAATTCAGAATATCAAAGAGAATCTTCAGAATTTATTTGAAAGTGAAAGAGAATTGTTGGCGGGCATGAAGTGACAAAAAAACAGCGCAATAAAAATAAGTAGGTAGGTAGTTATGCAAAAAGGTTAAATTATTTTTCAAGTTCACTGTTTTAACATAATTCAACATTATGAGATTTCAAAATTATGAGATTCAATTGTTTGAGAATCCAACTTTTTGAGAACTCAACATTATGTTTAAAAATGCAAATAGGTATGTTGCTTAAAACTAAATTACCCTGTGCGGGGGGTCAGCCCGAACACCGTTACCCCGGCAATGGGACAAACCAATATACATACAAACAAATTACGCTCTGCTACCAGAGAATGCTGATTAAATTATGTTACCCTGTGCGGGGGGTCAGCCCAACAGAGGTTACCCCGCCAAGGGGACAAACACACAATTTCATACAAACAAACTATGCAGCTCTGCTACCAACCTAGATCAGGTCTAGGGACCTATTAACTTAATTATAACAACTTAAAATATATTAAACTAACTTACGGTTTCTATCTTCTTCGAACGCCCTCGTTCGGCAGGATCCAGAAGCTTCCTTCGAAGTGGGAGACGCCTTGAACCTTTTCCACGGTCTCAAGGCAGGAGTGAAACAAATTGGTTCCCTATTCACCCCTCCTTGAGCTCATATCTATATATATGTCGCCCCAAACTAATATGATGATAGTTAGCACTCCACCAAAAACCATGTGATTTTCACCAAGATTATTATTTCACAACCAGACAAACTAATTTGGGGTTTATGACGCAACCCCATGTCACGTCTTTTATCCTCCTCCTCGCGTCGTTATCCTCAATACTGAGGGTCGTGATTCCCTAGTTGTGGGGTGATCTTCTTCCGAACAATTGTTCGCCACTTGTTCCTCTCTTTGGCCGAATGCAGAGCACTGTGTAAACGTCTTTTATAACAATTCACAAATGGATTAGTTTTAAATGAGTCATAACACTAATTTATTTGAGTTCAACACAAAACAACTTCCGTTCACAACGGGATCTCCATATAGGTTATGTGCGCACATGCGCTTTTTATGTCCGACAAAAACACCGCTTTACGTATATATCGTACTTAATCTATGGCACTAGGCCTCACAAGCAATAGATCATCCCAACAGGGGCGTTTACCAAACGATAATCACTGAATATTTCACCCGGGCCGCCGTGATGAAAAAACAAACAAACGCAATGAGTCACGACCGCGCGACAATAAGAATTCAAACCGACTGTGGCTCATTCCGTGAGCCAGCGCTCCGATGTCTCCACCCTTCGCGCCCGCGCATACCGATGATTACACCGCGACACCAGTTGAGCCAATTTTATTCAATTTTATAAAGTCTATGTGGGTATACGAATATATGGGCGTTCGCGAAGTGACAATACATTATTTATCGAACATCCCCCCGTCCCGGTCTGAGAAGCAGACCACTAGCTTATTCTACGGGGAGGCGAGAAAGTGAGGACACGGCTCTCCGCAGAACCGAACCCTCGACCAACACCTCAGCCACACGCGGAGTTCCGTCTCCGCCAAAAATCAAACGCAAAATGCGCCCTCGGCGCCAAAGTAATGATGGCAAATTTGCCTCTTTTAATAATACCAAATCTCCCTCCCTGGGTGGCTCAGTCCTGTCTGTCCATTTCACTCTTTGTTGTAACAAATGCAAATATTCAAGAGACCAGCGACTCCAAAAGTTCTGGCTCATTTGCTGCAACATTTGAAAACGTGACAACCGCGATGTACGTTCATCCCTCCACGGGTAGGGCATTCAAGGGCCCTCCCACCAAAAAATGACCAGGAGTGAGGACTTCCAAGTCATTTGGGTCCTGAGATAATGGACAGAGAGGACGAGAGTTGAGGACCGCCTCAACTTTACACAATACTGTGGCCAGCTCTTCAAACGTTAGAGCTGTTTCCCCTAAAGTGCGGCGGAGGTGGGTCTTTGCCGATTTCACAGCGGCTTCAAAAATCCCTCCCCAGTGAGGGAAATTTGGGGGGCTGAACCTCCAAGTTACCCCCCTTTGGGCAGCAATTTGACTTAAACTATTACAATTCTTATCAATAAATTCACAAACATCCTAATATAAATTGCAGTGCCCTTGTAATTTGTACCGTTGTCGGAGCGAATGAGTGAAGGTAGACCTCTACGCGATACGAAACGATCTAACGCAGCGACGAAGGCTTCCGTAGTCAAAGCTGACACCACCTCCAAGTGGACAGCCTTGGTAGCCAAACAAACAAATACACACAAATTCCCTTTTACTGCTCTTCGGGCTGACCAAATCCAAAATTCCCGCTGCAAAATAGCCAGCAACGCACCGCACCCTGCATGAGCGTTCCGAATGTGTCGATCAGACACCAAGAGTTGCACCAAGGGTCCGCCCTTGGGCAATAACAAAAGATGGCGGCTCCCAAACGGAAGGCGGACCTTCCGTTTGGGAGCCGGGGCCAACCACCAACCCGAAGAAGCCCATCTGAGTCGATGAAGGGGTTCAAACGAGCGACCGCGCCGTTCAACTTAGCGCGTCCATCGCGCAAAACACGAAATTCCGATATTCTGTATTTGGGAAACCCGGTTTCCCACAAAAACCTCTAAGGTAAACATTGATTTATCGAAACCCCGTTCGAAGTGGGTGCTTACCCATCAAAGACAGTTCTCAGTTTGCCTGTCGAGGCCTTCACAACAGCATAGTGTGGCAGAAAGTAACGCTCAGTTGAGCTCCAATCAACTCGAGCCGAAGACATGTGACCCGCAAGCGTCCTACTATGCCCTAGGCTAGGACGAGAAGCAACAAAGGGTAACCTAGTTACCAACCGACCGGAAGACAATCTTTCCGTATTAGCCTAATAAAAGGCCTCACATTCTGCGTGGTCCGGATCCATCCTGGAGACCATAGGTGGCTCCTTCACCTCCCAAAACCTTTGCATGGTCTTGGCCAAAGACGCATTCGCAAGAACTGTTGGCTCCTCCATGGAGTCATGTTCAAAGACAGGGCCCATCAGGGCGAAACCAAAAATTGTAGACACTGCCATCAGTGAAGAAGAACCCAGAGCCTTCTGGGTGCCCAATAAAATACAACCCAATACGTCCGAACCCAGGAGCAAGTCTACTGGGGCGGGATGAAGAACAAATGGGTCAGCCAACTCCAGACCTGACACTAAAGACAACACGCCCGGCGGTATGTCTGTAGATGGCTGCCAACCCGCAATGGTATCCATTACCAGAGCCGAAGTCGTGATTCTCACTGTCGAGGATTTCAGCGACGAAAATGTGACAAGTGTCTGTCCCGTCAAACACTTCACTTTTATACCACCAACTCCAAGAAGTGGCACAGACGAGTCCTCCACGATTAAACCTAATTTATGTGCCACTCTAGTGGTAACCAAACTTTTCTGAGCCCCCGAATCTAACATGGCTCGTACACTAACCGCCTCTCCCCCATGACCCCATACGCGGACCACCGCGGTAGGGAGCAGAACCGTCCGCGGTTCTGTCCTACTGAGGGAGCAAGCTAGTTATGGGCTCCCCATTCTCTCCAAACCTAGGGGGTGCCACTGGCCCGGATAATACGTCGGGCGAGTGCACGTCCCCATGTGAGGGGGCGCATAACCAGCTGCCCTGCCGTACCTACTGTAGGGCTGGTGATACTCCAGCCGAGGGTACTCATGAAGCGGCGGAGAAAACCGCTGTGGCTCCGTCTGCCGAGTAGGAGCCGGTGCGGAGAGAGATGTCCCACCTCTCACATCCGCTCTAGGGCCCCCGCCCATGAGGGCCCTATCCAAGGCCTGACCAGCCACATACTGGCCCTGTACATTTATTTATTTATATTTACTCGACCCCCATTCCGAGGGGGGGGTGCGACGAGCGAAACCACGTCCTCCGTCCGACGGCGGAGGGCTTCGCGCAGGAGCGCCCACGCCCATGGGGGACCCCTGCCTCCTTGCCTGGGAGCCAGCCCCGCTCCGGTTCATGCAGAGCATCAAGTGGTGCCGCCAATGGCACGCACTGCATGGCTTGGCCCTGCAGCAGTCACGTGCATAGTGACTGTCCAGGCAGTAAAAGCATAAATCATGCCGCATCACCATGCGACGCCTTTGTTCAACTGGCAGCCGCTGCCAGTCTCTGCATTGCAGTAGGCTGTGACCCTTCCGGCCACATTGCAGGCAGTCCGCGTCCCTCGCGACTGCTGCCGTATTAACCACCCGAGCACCAGCTCCACGCGGTGACGGTGGCTGCGGCTGTCTGGGCTTCCCTCGCCATGAGGATCCCGAGGATCCGCGTTCTGGCGCCCTAGATGGCGCTGGTTCCGGCATGGAACTCTCCGCGGCCCTAGCCTCAAACTCCAAAAAATTATATGTACCAACAAAAACGACCACTCGTCCACCGGTAGTCCCAACATCCGTAGCGCGTTACAAGCCACTGTAACGGGCGTTAGTAATTGCAAGCGCAGTTGTGCCCGATTCGCCACCCAAAGCAGGGCCAATAGCTGCGCCGCATGTGCATCAGCCAGCAACCGAACATTTAGGGTAACGGGAGTTTAGCAGCTCCCAGGCCGTGTCATATTGGTCATCGTCCACACGGAGGTGCTGGATGAGCGACCGCGCTTCATCCTCTAGTGTGGAGAGAAGGTACGCCATTTTCTGCGCCTTCGATAAGTCGTGTCTCGAGTCGACCAACGACTCGAACATATTTTTGAAGGCCACCCACTCTTCCATCATACCCCCAAAGTGGGACAGCTGAAGGGTGGGAAGCCGACCAGTTACACCTGGCCCTTCCGATCCACCGGATGTTCGAGGGGCGGGGCCGCCCGCCTGTCTCACCCTAATGTGTCTGGCCTTCTCCACAATGTCATCGTGAAGGGCCATAATCTGGTCAAAGTCCTTGAGATGACCTGCCCAGACCTCTGGATCCAAATTAGCCTCGGTAAGCGCCGCCATGGCTGCCTCCGCAGTGGCCAATCGCGTACGGAGCTGATCCGCTCGCTCCAGTATCGCGCCGTCCCTGTCCGTACGGGACAAGAGTGCCCCCGCACTCGCAAACCACCTAAGTTCATTGGCAAGCGCCGCCCTTGCGGAGGGTGTCTTCGACATTGCGTTAAACCCGACTAAATCAAACTAATATAAAAGGAACCGAATTATAAATCCGACAAGGGCACAAACTAAAAGTCTTAACTTTTAAACACAAACAAACAAATTATAATACTACCTTATAGTAAAATGACACGGCTAATATTTAACAATTACAAACAAACAAGTTATAATACTATCTAATAGTAAAATTGACACGGCCTAATATTTAACAATTAAAAACAAACAAGTTATAGTACTATCTAATAGTAATATTTAATAATTACAAACAATATTTTACAAAAAATATTTTGTCCCAAATTTTGTGGTAAATGATGGTTACCCTACCTTATAAACAATTCAAAAAACAAACTATATTTGGGCCCGTAGTCAGAACCGTGATTAACTACGCTCTGCTACCAAAAAAAATGTTGCTTAAAACTAAATTACCCTGTGCGGGGGATCAGCCCGAACACCGTTACCCCGGCAATGGGACAAACCAATATACATACAAACAAATTACGCTCTGTTACCAGAGAATGCTGATTTAATTATGTTACCCTGTGCGGGGGGTCAGCCCGACAGAGGTTACCCCGCCAAGGGGACAAACACACTTACATACAAACAAACTATGCAGCTCTGCTACCACCCTAGATCAGGTCTAGGGACCTATTAACTTAATTATAACTTAACCTAAAATATATTAAACTAACTTACGGTTTCTATCTTCTTCGAACGCCCTCGTTCGGCAGGATCTGGATCCTAAGCTTCTGGAAGCTTCCTTCGAGGTGGGAGACGCCTTGGACCTTTTCCACGGTCTCAAGGCAGGAGTGAAACAAATTGGTTCCCTATTAAATAATTTTTTTTTTTTTTTTTTTTTTTTTTATTTATATCCGACGGCAAACGAGCAGACGAGCCACCTGATGGAAAGTGGTCACCGTCGCCCATGGACATCTGCAACACCAGAGGAGCTGCTGATGCGTTGCCGACTCTTAAGATACCTGTAAACACGCCTTTTGAAGGACCTCAAGTCATAGCACACAGGGAAAACCTCGGGAGGGAGTCCATTCCACAATCTTGCTGTACGAGGAAAAAAACCACGTGACGCTCTGACATTTTTGGAGACCCAAGTGTCAAGGATGTGGGGATGGACTTTACTCCTGTGGCGAGCGGTGCGGTGGTAGAAAGGTGACGGTGGCACCAATTCAAAAAGTTCTTCAGAACACTCCCCATAGTATAGACGGTAAAATACACACAGAGAGCCAACGTCTCTCCGTAGACCGAGGGTGTCTAAAACGTCTGTGAGTGTGGGATCGTCGATAATACGAATTGCCCGGCGTTGGATGGAATCAAGAGGAAGGAGTTGGTATTGAGGTGCACCAGACCAGATATGAGAGCAGTACTCCATGTGGGGCCGGACTTGAGCTTTATATAATAAAAGTCTATGACCCGGAGTGAAGTACTGCCTCGCTCTATTGAGCACCCCAAGTTTTTTAGAAGCCATTTTGGCTTTACCTTCCAGATGACTCCGGAATTGGACCTCCTTCGTAATATCGACGCCAAGGATCCCAATACTCTTAGAAATGGTAAGAGAGGTGTCCCGAAACTTCGGTGCTATGTTAAATGGGGTCTTCTTAGCGGAAAACACGCAGACTTGTGTCTTAGTAGGGTTGAATTGAACTAGGTTTAGTTTACCCCATTCAGAGACCTGCTCCAGAGAGGTCTCAATGTCAGACACAAGTCTCTTTCTATTCTCCTCCACCTGTGTTTGAGGGATATTTGCACGACCTGCATAATATGCATCACCCGTACTGTCGTCTGCATAGCAATGGATGCTACTAGTGTTAAGCATGTCATTGATGTGCAGAAGAAACAGCGTAGGTGATAAAACAGATCCTTGGGGGACGCCAGCATTGATGGGCATGATATCGGAGCATAATCCGTCTACAACGACCTGAATGCTTCGCCCAGATAAGAAACTAGCGACCCACAAGCATAGTCCCTCAGGAAGCCCGAAAGATGGTAACTTCGCGAGAAGAGCCTTATGCCAGACCCGGTCAAAAGCCTTTGTGACATCTAGACTAAATGCCAGTGCTTCTCCCTTGCTCTCGATGGCGGCTGCCCATCGGTGCGTTAAGTACACAAGAAGATCACCAGCACTACGCCCGTGGTCACTAATTAGCTGATGATCTTCAAGGTAACCAAGGAGCTGGATGTTTATCACACGCTCCATCACCTTAGAGAGCAGGGAGGTTATCGCAATAGGCCGATAGTTAGACGGGTCTGTGCGGTCACCCTTTTTAGGAATAGGGTGAACGTAGGCTACTTTCCACGAAGACGGGACTTTTCTTGAGGTGTAAGACAGCGAGAATAGGCGTGCTAACACCGGAGCCAACTCAGGGGCGCATGTTTTGAGCACAATTGCTGGAATGCCATCAGGCCCGCTGGACTTCCTGACGTCGAGGGAAAACAGAGCACGTCGCACTGCACTTTGAGTGAACCGAATTTCCCGCATTGAGTGCTCGCATCGCGGTAAAAAGGGCGGCGATGCTCCTCCGTCGTCAAGGGTAGAATTTGACGCGAAGAGAGTAGCCAAGAGATCGGCCTTCTCTTTTGCGGAGTGAGCCAGCGAGTCCTGACGATTGTGCAGAGATGGAGGTGAAGGGCGACAGAAATTCCCCTGCGCTGCCTTAGCAAGAGACCAGAATGCTCTACTCCCGGAGGGATAGCCAACCAGTCTCCTACCAATGCGCGCAGTGTGCGCAAACTTTGCTGCAGTGATCTGCTTCTTGTAGGCTCTTGAAGCTGCGTTGAACCGCTTCTTCAAATCAGAAGTATTACGATTCTTGACATTTCGCGCAGCAACCCAGGCTTCGCAGGCTTCGCGCTTGAGGTGGGCGGCATGCAAAGACGAGCAACGAAACCAAGGTTGAGACCGCCCTCCGATACGAACCGCCGAGCTGGGAATGTAGCACTCCATGCCCAGCAGTATCGCTTCGGCGACAGCTTTCGCACAAATGTCAGGATTTTATGATGAGAAGCACAACCGTCTCCAATGTTATTTATTCAAATAATCAAATGTTATTTATTCAAATAATAGGAACACATTTTACAATACATTATAAATACATTAAGGGACATATGAACTAAGGGTGCCTGAGCTAGGATGAAAATCATCCTGTATTTCAGGCGTTATAAGACTAATTAGTACTAGAAACTCCATAAACAATTACACTTAGAATTAAATTATACATAATGAGACAATAAAATTAACCATAATATTATAACTATAATATTATTTTAAAACTATTAGCAATTCCTCCGTTTCTTCATAGGACATATTTAATAGGGCTTATTGTAGTATTTTTTTAGTTGCGCTATAAGTAAAAGTATAAAAGCCTAGTTTTTTATTAAGTCTTTTGTAGAGGAGTGGACCAAGGAATAGAAAAAATCGTGAGGAGAAGGCGTGTTTTGTTTGATATAATTCATTTGAGCAAACGATATCTTTCCGTCTTTTGTTAGTAAATTGAGTGCTGAATGGCAGTGCGGCGTGCTGTTTAAGGATTGTGCTTACTATAAACAGTTGCCTAACTGTTAGTACCTTACAGGATTTATATAAAAGGTCTGTGGAGAAAAGGAAAGGGCGATGTGTAGAAACCTTAAGAATGGCTCGCTGTGCTCTCTCAATAGTTAGTAGTGAAGTTTTAGCAATGCCACCCCATGACGTAATACAGTAAGTTAATAGTGACTGACATAAAGCAAAATAAACTTGCTTGATTATTTTTGAGTCCGCGATAGAGCGTAATTTTTTGAAAACAATACCCAAATATTTTGTTTTGTCCGTGATAGAAATTTCAGGGCAATGACACGTGTTAGTTGTAGGGTTTGTACAGTGATGTGCATATATTTTTATATGAGAATGTGATGAGTGCAAATGACGCATGGAAAACTGAATGAAATTAGTCTTGGCTGTGTTTAAAGTAAGAAGATGTTGCTGAAGCCAATAATTTACGGCATTAAAAACCTTGTTGCGCATATTTAAAGACTTCTTCAACCGAGTTAGCGGAGAACAGAAGAGCTGTATCATCGGCGTACGAAATTATTTTCCCTCCTTCTATATTTAAATTACACAGGTCATTGATGTAAATTAAAAACAAGTTCGGGCCTAAGATACTTCCCTGGGGAACTCCAAAATAACTATTTTTTAGGCCAGAACTATAAATATTGCCTATTTTGACGCATTGGCTGCGTTCATCTAAATAGTTTGCGAAGAGTTTAAGCTCATTTCCTCTTATGCCTATGTTTTCAAGCTTGTGCAATAGAATGGGAATGGAAATAGTGTCGAAGGCTTTTGCAAGGTCAAGGAATATTCCTATTGTTTGTCTGCCACTATCGAGTTCCTTTACTAAATAGTCGGTTAGACTATGAACGGCATCCGCTGTTGATAACTTAGACCTAAAACCAAACTGCCTTTCCGATAGTAAATTGTACTTTTCCAAATAAGTAACAAGCCTGTCGTTTATAATTTTCTCTAAAATCTTTGATATCGAGGGCAATAATGAAATAGGTCTGTAGTTTGAAACCTGCTCTTTGTCACCAGATTTATAAATAGGAACTACGACGGCTTTTTTTTAACAGTTGGGAAAAATTCCCTCCGATAGGCATTTCTTAAAAATATGCGTTAATGGGCGGACTAGGATGTGTTTTAAATATTTAAGTATATGATTAGATATGTCATCCCATCCAGCGGCACAGCTATCCCTCAAGTTTGAAATAATCGCTTCCACCTCAGCTTCATCCGTGTTTAGCAACACAAATGAATTGAGAGAGCAGCAGGGTGTTGGGCTTGAAGGCAATGTAGGTGACTGTCTTTTCACTTTTTCTGCTAATTTTTTACCTATACTTACAAAGTAAGAATTTGCAATGTTTGCAGAGGTCAGCTGTGACGCGTGCACGTGTAATAAACTCGAAGATATTCACCCCTTCCCTGAGCTCATATATATATGTGGCGCCAAACTAATATGATTAAACGATAATCACTGTCCAAAATTGAACATAAAACAATTGTGTAACACAGAATGCCGCGCTACGCACCATCAGCATCACAATTGAGCGCACGACCAGATGACCCGGATACACGCTGCGTCGGCAATCTTCACGAACGACACACAGCCAAATATCATCAAATGTGTATAGGATAAGAATTATGTATATAAGCTAAAATAATTGTAAATAAAATCAGTTGTAACTTTGGATTGGAGTTGATCATTTCCTCCCCGCTCACCACCAGCACCGCTGGTTAAGTGTACCTATACGCTTGAGCTCTACGTCACAGTTCCCAGTACGATCTGGTGGAACCGCTGCACTACCCAGTGTCTACTGTGTTACAGCATCCCCCCACTGCGGCCAAGACACCCTTAGCCGTCACGCTGATCAGTCCTATGAGTCTGTAGGATTGGCAGTGGGTATTCATTTCACAACACCTTAATTCCTACCCAACCTCCATCTGTAACCTTAGGTCTCTTGGTTACAGATTTCCTGTACTTATCTATATATTTATTTATAACACCGTATGGTTAGGGCTAGGGTGTTAGGTACACATACACACCAGTAGGGAAGGTTAGGAACTCCGTCACATTCAGTTACACTCACACCACATACATTTACACATAAACACGCACATCCAATACACACCCATGAGGGTGATAGAGTGAAGAGTTAGGAGTTAGGTTTTTTTATGTGCAGTGTTGAATAAGCTGTTCACGGATTTATCCTACGTCTGCACATTTTGGTCCTTCGAGCCCTGTTTTGTTTTTAAATATAATTTACGCAGTATACTTTATTAGTTACGCGGTTAACATTATTGCGCGTTAATCTTATGTTGTAGGTATTTATCGAGTAAAAGCAGTTTAAAAAATAATATATATATCATTAGTTGATTAGGTTGATTGTTTAGGCTTCAGTCTAACTTAAAATCGTGTGATTATTAACATTCATATATAATTTGATTATTAAATTATTTGATTATATTATTACGTTAGGATTGAGTCGATTTAATTCAGTTACGGATCATGGATATACCAACGATTAATGAAATCATTAAGAGCCAAGAGGCCGATTTTAATGAAATCATTAAGAGCCAAGAGGCCGATTTTAATGAAATAAGACAGATATATACCAACAGCAAAAAGGATTCTGCGTCAAGGAAAACGCTGAAGTACATATCTGACAGGAAAAATAGACTGACAGATATTTATTCAAGAATACGCAACAAACATGCAAATCTTGAACAACAAGAGTTGTTAAAAGAACATAAATATATCACTTCCAATTATTTTGGAACCATAACGAACCTTTTCCATGAAGCAATTGAATATTTAAATCAATGTGAGAACAAGATACATCATTTATCTCAGGTTTATCAGCCGGAAAACTCTGATCCGCAGGAAGAATCCAGTATCAGCTCATCAAAACTATTTGTACAGTTGTTCCGTATTAATCAAATTCAAAAGAAAATACAGTCTGCAATATTATCGGTCATTGAAAATAAACCTATTTGTCTCTTGCAATCTTTGATGACCAATTTACAAAAACAATGGCAAGAAATTGAAGAAACTCATTTAGTTATTTTGATGGAAGAAAGTACCTTAGAACACAAGTACTTTCAACAAAACATGTTTCAGAATACACAGGAAGAGTTAGAGGCTATAATTGAACAATTATTATTAGCAATAAATAATAAAAAATCAGCTGATCATCAGTCATCCGTTAAGCTACCAAAAATAGTTATTCCCATATTCACAGGGACTTATGAATCATGGAATTCATTTTACGATTTATTTGTTACAATAATAGATCAAGACAAGTCATTGACCGACACAGAAAAAATGCAATACTTGAAAACACACGTACGAGGTGACGCCGCGAAACTAATTCAACACTTAACTGTATGTGACGCTAATTACGTCACCGCGTGGACATTGTTGACAAAGAGATACAAAAATGAAAGAATTATAATAACTAAACACATAGACAACATTCTAAATCTACAAAAGATAAATAAGGGAAACGCTGAAAATTTAAGACAACTCCATGACACAATCAATGAAAATTTACAGGCTTTGAGAAGTCAAAATATTGACACTTTGTCGTGGGACCCCATATTAACAAGGGTACTTAATAAAATATGGGACTTCGAGACAAATGAAAAATATGAACAACAGATAACAGAACCTCATAAACTTCAGCCATTTTCCGGAATGATGTCATTCTTAGAACACCGATTTAAATGCCTAGAAACGGCCTACCCAAATAAAGAAAAAAATTCACATATGAGATGTTATGAACCTTCAACTTCCTCCAAAAAACAAGAAAACTTTCGTTGTTGGTTGTGCAATACAAATCAACATAATATTTACCAATGCATTAAATTTAAATTACTATCTATACAAGACCGAAATAAAACGGTGATACAAAAACAGATCTGTAAGAATTGTCTGATGCATGACACCATTACAAAATGTCATAGCACCAAAGATTGTGGCTATTGTGGGAAGAAAGGACACCACTCATTGCTACATTACGAAAAACAAAATACAACATGTTCTAAAAATACAAATATGATGAAAGAAACCCCTTGTAAGGAAAAAATAGGTCAGTCATTGCCCATAAAACTAACTAGATCGAACGTATCTACCACTACCAATTCACAAAAAACAACATTACTTGCAACAGCGTTGGTACAAGTAAGCGCAATCGATGGTACAAAGCATCTGCTAAGAGCTTTGTGTGACCAAGGGTCAGAGGCATCATTTTGCACAGAAGAAGTCGCGCAATTATTAGCATATCCCCGCAGCAAAATACAAACTGAAATAATCGGTATTGCTGACGAGGAACCAAAAGTTTCAAATTATTCCATTCACGTACAATTACAACCTAGATTCCCAAGTGATTACAAATTACCGGTAACACTTATAATATTACCCAAGTTAACAGGCGCTTTACCAAAGGAAAGTGTAGCACAGCTAGAAACATGCTGCCTTGATAATAAACTCATTGCAGATCCAACTTATTATAAAAGGGGGCCAATAGACATCATATTAGGAGCCCAAGAATACTGTGGCTTAATTCAAAAAGGATTATACAAAATTCAAGATGGAATTATAGCTCAAGATACAGAATTTGGATGTATATTATCGGGAATATGCTCTAAAGACACTTCAAATAATATAAAAATAATCAGTATGATGACCCGAACTAATGAAATACAACAGATAAACAAGTTTTGGGAATTAGAGGAAGAACCAGAGAAATACCAATTGTCTAAAGATGACCAAGAATGTGAAAACCATTACCGCAGCACAACATTAAGAAACTTAGACGGAACATATACAGTCAGTCTACCATTGAAAAATCCGGACATGGATTACGGTGATTCTCGCCAAAAAGCGGTCGCGAGATTATTACAATTAGAAAAGAAATTAGACAAAGATTCCAACTTACAACTTAGATATCAATCATTTTTGCAAGAATATCTAGAGATGGGCCATATGAAAAAAGTAACCTTAGCAAACAGATACCAGGGTAAATATTATATTCCACATCAACCAGTAATAAAAGAAGATTCCATCACCACCAAATTACGGGTGGTATTCGACGCATCTAGCAAAGCAAGTCACGGTTCAAGTCTGAATAGTAACATGTTCACAGGCGCAAGATTACAACAAGACATAGCTGCAATATTACTCAGATGGCGAAAACACAACATAGTATTTATGGCGGATATCGAAAAGATGTATCGGTTCATTAAAATAAACGAACATGACTTAAAATACCAACGCATATTATGGAGGGACGATCGAAACAAACCAATCGATGAATACGAATTAACTACAGTAACATATGGAACATCTTGTGCACCATACTTAGCAGTTAGAACATTACAACAACTTGCAGAAGATGAAAAAGATAATTATCCAAAAGCTAGTACAGTGTCCCTAAAAGACTTTTATGTAGATGACATATTATCAGGAGAAAAAGATATTATATCAGCGAAGAAATTACAACATGAACTCAGTCGAATGATGAAAGCTGGTGGGTTTAACCTTAGGAAGTGGTCTTCAAATAGCGAGGAATTATTAGAACACATTCCAGAAGAAAACAAAGACAGTGAAATGTTAAAAATTCCATTAGATGAAACAAGGAAGTCTCTAGGGGTATTATGGTCACCAAAGGAAGACTGTTTCCGCTTCAAAATTACAACCAACAAAAACGAAAATCCTACAAAACGGTTTATCATGTCAGAAGTAGCGAAACTATTTGACCCATTGGGATGGTTGGCACCTGTAGTCGTAACAATGAAACTTATCATACAGCAATTATGGACAGATGGTTCCGAATGGGATCAGCCTGTAAAAGAGAACATCAAGAACAAGTGGTTAGAAATACAAGAGCAACTGAACACTCTGGAAAATATATCTATTCCTAGATGGTGTCATGCCAGTCCAGACAGGAAAATAGAAATCCATGGGTTTTGCGATGCATCAGAAAAGGCGTACGGCGCCGTTATATACAGTAGAGTACAAGATAATGATGGCACATACATAATCACGCTTTTGCAAGCAAAATCAAAAGTGGCACCAATTAAACAGAAAACCACGCTACCTAAGTTGGAATTATGCGCAGCGCTCTTGCTCGCACAATTAATGGAAAAAGTCATAAACACAATAGAAATAGAAAACACTGAAATTTATTGTTGGACAGATTCAATGATTGCTGTAGGATGGATAAAAGGTGAAGCTCAACGTTGGAAAACATTCGTAGCTAATAGAGTAGTAGAAATACAGAAAAGGATTCCTCAAGCAAAATGGAACCATGTAATATCACAACAAAACCCAGCGGATGTCATTTCAAGAGGAGTTGCGCCCAGTAAATTAAAAGATCTACACTTGTGGTGGAGAGGACCAGAGTGGTTAAAAAACGATACAATTCCAACTACAAAAACGATACCAGAGATATGTGAAGAAGTAAAACAAAGTTTTCATATTGTGACTAATGACAAACACCAGGAAACCATATGGGATAGATTTTCAAGCTTTCAAAGAATGGTACGAGTGCTATCCTATTGCTACAGATTGCGAGTGAAACAAAGAAATACAAGTCTATTAACTTGTGAGGAAATTGACAACTGTACTACAAATTTTCTCATACAAGTCCAGAAACAAGTATTTAAAAATGAATATAAAACCATTTGTGATGGGAATTCCTTAAAAAAAAGGAAATAAACTAACATGTTTAGATCCATTTTTGGATTCCAACGGGATGCTACGAGTAGGAGGGAGACTTCACAACTCTAATTTACCATACGATCAAAAACATCCAATAATATTGCCATACAACCATCATGTTACATCAATTATAATTCACGACGCCCATTTGAGAACGTTACACGGAGGGAATGGTTTAACATTGTCATATATAAGGCAGAAGTTTTGGATTATTGGAGGAAAAAGAAAGGTAAAAAACTACATAAGAAAATGTGTAAAATGCATTAGATATAGATCAGAAACCGCAGCACAAAAGATGGCAGCATTACCAAAACCAAGAGTGACACAGTCTTTCCCATTCAGTCATTCGGGAGTAGATTACGCAGGACCTATAAAAATTAGAACAACAAAGGGAAGAGGTCATAAATCATCAAAAGGATATATTGCACTCTTCATCTGTTTAGCTACGAAAGCGATACATCTAGAACTAGTGGGAGATTTATCAACAGAGTCATTTATAGCAGCGTTACGTAGATTCACGTCTCGTAGAGGTCCAATATCACATATTTATAGTGATAATGCAACAAATTTTGTGGGAGCAGCGAACTACTTATATCAAGAAATATTAGAGATAACCCAGTCAGATCAAATACAAAATACATTGACAAACATGGGAATACAGTGGCATTTCATCCCTCCTGGATCCCCGCATTTCGGGGGAATCTGGGAAGCAGGAGTAAAATCCATGAAACATCATCTTCGACGTGTAATAGGAGAACAAACATTAACGTATGAAGAAATGACAACATTTTTATACCAAATAGAGGCATGTCTAAACTCAAGGCCTCTGTGTGCACTAAGTGAAGACATAAACGACAACGTAATACTAACACCTAGTCACTTTCTCATCGGAAGAGAAGCAATAGGAATACCAGACCCACTTTCAAGTATAAACACGGATCTTATTAACAGATGGAAACAGATTCAAAAAATGAATAGTGCTTTTTGGAAAAGTTGGACTAAAGACTATCTACATTTGTTACAACAAAGATACAAATGGAAGACCAATCAAAACAACTTAACGGTAGGGACGGTAGTGTTGATAAAAGATGAGGCCATAAGTCCGAGCAAATGGCCTGTGGCTAAGATAACAGAATTACATAAAGGCAATGATGGACTAACAAGGGTTGTGACACTGAAAAAGTCATCAGGATCAACGTTAAAAAGGGCAATTCACACACTTATTCCACTAATATCCAATGACAAAAAAGAAGAAAGTAATGAGCATCAATCGGAACCCACATATAGCAACATAACTACAGTTACTAAGAAAAATAAATATAATTGCACAAATTCAACAACGAAAGGTTGGAAATATAGTATAGTAACAATACTATTACTTTTGCAGATAGTTAGTACGACAGCGTTAACTTACACTATGAAAAATATTCAGCCAGGGTTTTATGTTGAACAAATAGGAACAGCAAATATAGATCGTGGAACATTTAGAATAGAGACAAATTATAAAAGGGAACACATCCAAGAAGATTTTGATAGAATAGAAAATGCGATATTACAATTCAACAATTTATGTAAAACAACAGAAGCATCAACAAAAGAAACACACTGCAATCAATTTTACAATCATTTGATTGAAGAAAAAGAGAAGTTTCAGCGAATCAAAGAATATCTATCTGAATTAAATAATACTAGAAAGAAAAGAGGAGTTTTGGGACAGTTATTGACATCCGTTTTTGGTGTAAATGAAGAAGTATACAAAGACATAGATTCACTCAACCAAAATCAGCAAAAATTGATTGAAGCAGCGAATCATCAAACCAAATTCATGATATCAACTATTTCACAAGTCAATGAAACAGAGATCAAAATCAGACAAAAAATAGACAATTTTCAAACAAAGTTAAACCAAGTCATCAATTACATACATAATAATAATCGTTGGTATGCATCAGTCAACAGCAACAGCGTAAATATTCAAGTACTGCAGACATTTCAGCTAGCAAACAGTTATGTGTCAGAAATCATAGATCACTATAATGGGCTATTAGAAATTTACTTGTCTAAAGCAACTATATATAGTATATTAAAACCACAAAAAGTAAGCAACATTATAACATCTGCGAATAAAAAATTACCTTCTAATTTAAAAATTGTAAAGCAACAACTATTAGAAACAAGGATAACGGAAAATAAAACTCATATACAAGTGTACGCTTATTTTCCGATAGAAGATGAAGCCAAGTATACACTAATGTACATTACTCCTATTCCAAAAAAATATGACAATCAAACATTCCAAACTATAGAATTAGAAAATAATTACATAGGTTTAGATTATAATAATGAATTATATTTTGATTTAACACATAATGAATTTCAAAGCTGTATGCAGAAAGATGCACACTTTATCTGCTTTCCGAAGGCCGTGAAGAACATGCAATTAAATGAAAATTGCATCGTTGATCAAATTTTCAAAAATCAGACTTTTACAAAATGTCATACAAGAATATTTGAACTATCAAACAACATACTATGGAAGCAATTATATTTGCGAAATACGTGGTTATTCGTGATCAGAAATAGAGCCACAACGTCAATCATATGTGATGGACAACGACAGGAAGTAGAACTTAGAGATGTAGGTGTAATCCGTATTTCCGATAACTGCATCATAAAAACACCCAACAACATTCTAGCAGCCAAAAGATCAGTGTCGACTCAGATCATAGGAACGTTTTCAAAGACAATAAATTTTGATATAAACACACACGTGCCCACTTCTAAACCACTAACCATAACGAAAGAAGAAGTGATAGACAGTTCCATAGATATTTTGCAACACTTAACTGATAACGAACAGAACTTACATTCAGATCTAGAAAACACAAATTGGAAACACATTAACACAAACACATACATAGCTAGCTTCTTCTCATCAATTACATTTATAATTATCATATTATTAACAATATACTACGTTCCACAGGTCCTGAGATGCACGAGAGCATGGGCACAGCATCACCAGATAACCATCCAGACGTCGTCCGAACGGCCCACCAACCAACAACCGCAACAGGAAGCTGCCAATGGACCAGGGCCAGGGTCAATAAGGAGCCTGCAGCAGCCACCAAGAACAAAGAATCACATTTATAGTCTGCCGATACGCCGCACAATGAAGGGTCACGCCGTGGAGATAAATCATCCAGTTGTCAACGTAGAACAGATTGAACTTTATCAACTAGATGGAACTGCATCTTGAGAGTCGCCAGAATGTCCAAAATTGAACATAAAACAATTGTGTAACACAGAATGCCGCGCTACGCACCATCAGCATCACAATTGAGCGCACGACCAGATGACCCGGATACACGCTGCGTCGGCAATCTTCACGAACGACACACAGCCAAATATCATCAAATGTGTATAGGATAAGAATTATGTATATAAGCTAAAATAATTGTAAATAAAATCAGTTGTAACTTTGGATTGGAGTTGATCATTTCCTCCCCGCTCACCACCAGCACCGCTGGTTAAGTGTACCTATACGCTTGAGCTCTACGTCACAGTTCCCAGTACGATCTGGTGGAACCGCTGCACTACCCAGTGTCTACTGTGTTACAGCATCCCCCCACTGCGGCCAAGACACCCTTAGCCGTCACGCTGATCAGTCCTATGAGTCTGTAGGATTGGCAGTGGGTATTCATTTCACAACACCTTAATTCCTACCCAACCTCCATCTGTAACCTTAGGTCTCTTGGTTACAGATTTCCTGTACTTATCTATATATTTATTTATAACACCGTATGGTTAGGGCTAGGGTGTTAGGTACACATACACACCAGTAGGGAAGGTTAGGAACTCCGTCACATTCAGTTACACTCACACCACATACATTTACACATAAACACGCACATCCAATACACACCCATGAGGGTGATAGAGTGAAGAGTTAGGAGTTAGGTTTTTTTATGTGCAGTGTTGGATAAGCTGTTCACGGATTTATCCTACGTCTGCACAATCACTGAATATTTCACCCGGGCCGCCGTGATGAAAAAACAAACAAACGCAATGAGTCACGACCGCGCGACAATAAGAATTCAAACCGACTGTGGCTCATTCCGTGAGCCAGCGCTCCGATGTCTCCACCCCTCGCGCCCGCGCATACCGATGATTACACCGCGACACCAGTCGAGCCAATTTTATAAAATCTATGTGGGTATACGAATATATGGGCGTTCGCGAAGTGACAATACATTATTTATCGAACAGGTAGGTACCGAGGTCATCATCATTGGCCACTACATCTTATCAGATGAATGTTGTGGGAGCATTCGAGTTGCATCTACCTACGTCTGTGACTGACCAGTCCGATGGCTGCTCGACATATTAACATATTCTTACTTATCGCACACAAAACGGGAATCTGTCCGCGCGGAGAAGTCTGCTTGGATCGACTACACAAACCGCAATTGTAGTGTCGGAATCACAGGTCGGAATCGTTAGGAGCCCTAAATTCAAGGCGAGTGCGGGACGCGCGGCGGAGGGCCCTGAACTAACTCTTATCACTCAAAAGATTTTGATCAAGTTGAGTTTGTACTAAAACTATAAAATAAATATTGTAGCCAAACTGGATTTTTTTTATATTAAATGGGTTTACTCTTGACCAAATTAATCTAGGCCAAAATCTTTTTATGTATCCCTTCGGTACGCGAGTCGGACTCGCACTTGGCCGCTTTTTTTATATTCATATTCATAATGAAAGTTGTCAACGAACACCTCGCCTAAAAAATATCGATCGGAATTATTCAAATTTCTGCAATTGAGCATGAATTTGAACCGTGTCTTTTTTTCATGTAGACAATGAGGATTATTTTTAGGGCTCCGTACGTCCGAGTGACAAAACGGAACCCTTATAGGATGACTCCGTTGTTTTGAGTTGAACTTTACTTAAAAAGTAAGTAATTCAAAGTAATGCTTTTGAATATTTACATTCAAATAAGTCATATTTACATACAATTTATATTTTACATACAACCTTGGCTAAAAGTATTTGCCAGCATAAGTATGTACATAATTACAGTCACCTAAAAATACAAGGTTTGTACTAGAAAAAAATACCATGTCTTTAAAATACATTTATTGATATTATTGACACTTATTTATTATATAACTAGCGGCCCGCCCCGGCTTCGCACGGGTAGGTATAGGTATTTAAGAAAAATAATTAAAAAATAAAAAGTTTAAACACTCTTGGTAGATATTCCAAGCTTAGAACATGGACCTGAAACTAACAGCTGAGCTACCAGCCCGCTCGTGAAAGCGTCTTATAACTTTAAACGAGCAATTCTTGTATATTGATTTTTACGAGCAATTCTTGTATATTTATGTATATATAAATTTGTTTCTATGATCTCGGAAACGGCTCCAACGATTTCGCTGAAATTTGGTGTATGGGGGTTTTCGAGGGTAAATAGTCGATCTAGATTAGTCTTATGTTTAGGAAAACGCGAGTTTTTGAGTTTTCATGCACGAAACGAGTGTTACGGGTTCGAATCCCTCTCAGTGACTTACTTTTGTTTTTTTTTGTGTATTTTTTATGTTCATGTTTATATATAATTTTTTAATTTTTATTGTTTTTAGACAAGTTTAAAAAAGTTTAGTTAATGTTTGAGATAACAATATATATTTCTCATTAGGATCACTGAAATCAAACACCGCATGCATGGCATGATCTACAAAGAAATCGATTTTAAATAATAATAATTGTCAGTTCACATTTTATTTTTTAAGTTTATAGATTACTAGCTTTCGCCCGCGGCTCCGCCCGCGTCAATGTCGATCCCTCGGGATTAGTACTTTTTCCCGGGATAAAAGGTAGCCTATGTCCTTCTCCGTACTCCATAGAGCTTGTATGCAAAATTTCATGTTGATCGGTTCAGTAGTTACGGCGTGAAAGCGCAACAAACAAACAAACTCACTTTCGCATTCATAATATTAGTAAGGATCACCTAAACACCACCATATTACAATAAATAGTAATGACATATTTGATTAACCCCTTAAAAATTGTTATTGGAAATATGTAAATTTAACTGTGGCCACTTCTTCATGAGATTATAAAAATAAATCGCAAACCCGGACTTCAATGATTCAATCCTAGGACTTGCTTCCGATATCAAAGTATAAGTAGCAATCGATATCTTAGAGAGTCAACTCAATACACTAATTTATAGTTTTGAGATTAAGTAAACAATATCAACTCGATTGCTACGTATCTTTTGATATGAGAAGATTCTAAAAAATAATTAGCAAAGTTCGCTTCTGCGCTGTATTTTTTTTTCGCACTAATTGTATATGTATTTAATCCTAAGTCTTACAACTCTAGTTTGTTGGAACTCAAGTTTGTTGGAGTAGTTAATTGGAGTGTTGATTCTCTGATCTCTCATATCGATTGCTACGTGTACTATGATATGAGAAGAAGATCTTAGGAAAGAATCAGTGAACTTCGTGTACGGAACCCTTCGTACCTTTACACCCATGGGTTTATCTGCATTTAATTATGATAGAATCGAGGTCAAACTTAAAACACCTCTCTTTTTGTGTAGGGGTAAAAAAGTATAACGTCCCGTCGAAAATTACATCTACCACCACCGATAAAGTCTTCAAGGTCTAAAACCGGTCAAGTGCAAGTCGGATTCGCGCTAGAAAGGTTCCGCACCATTATCTATAAAAACGGAAAAGATCGTGTCTGTTGTATGGGAGCCCCCCTTAAATATTTGTTTTATTTTAATTTATCATTTATTTTTAAAAGTGAATATATAACTTAATGTTCTGTGAATATTTCAAGTGCCTATCTGTTGCCATTATCAATATCAAAAACGAGCAAAAAAATCACGTTAGTTGTATGGGAGCCCCTTAAATATTTATTTTATTTTTAAAGTATTTGTTGTTATAGCACAGAACAAGTTATTACTTGCTATTGTACATAAATATAGCGGCAACATAAATACATCATCTGTAAAACAATCAACTGTCTATCTAATCACGGTTCATGAGATACAGACTGGTGACAGTGGAGCCATATTATAGCTCCGTTTTTACCGTTTGGGTACGGAACCCTAAAAATTGTATAAGATATTTCCTGAACACCCAAGTAATGAACCAGCAGTAGTTCTGTGTTTAAAAAACTTTTTGTCACCTACAATTTTATTTATATATATAATGGAACAAAAGAGGGGTTGCCTCTGATGGTAAGGTTCCCGGCTCTCGGTCGCTACCTATAAGAATACAGCTAGAGATATACTTCACTATTTATTCTCTCTAGCCCACCTCGACTTAATACATGCTAAGCAAGTGGGTTATGAAATAATGTAATATTAATGAAATAGAAATGCACGTAGATATAAAGAAGCTTGATCAAATGTTATGTAGGTAAAAGGGTTATCGACCAAAAAGTTTTACTCAAAATAATTCTTGGACATAATGAATTTACATTTATGGTAGTGCTGAACAGAGACGTTTGGTACGTTCTTTATACATTATTACTTAATTATATGGGTAAGTATAATATAAAAAAAAATCAAACACTTACCACGTTTCAGGATTCAGCCTACAACAACATTACTAAAAAGTAATTTTTTAAGTACGTACATTTTTTTTCAATAATCTGTAGGTAGTTCAGTCTAGGTAGGAACTATTGTTCAGAATATACTTATTTCGTCAAGATCTGTTATCTATTAACAATCGTCGAAATCGTCGCCAACTCCAATCAAGTAGGTATGCTAGTACTTATAAAACTAGCAAACGCAGATCGCTGCTCATTCTATCACAAACTCCCGCAAGAGCAAAATGTCAGTAATACTACTAATTGTACTACTTGTAAAAGCAATATTCATCGGTGTATTAAGTTTTGGACTCTATCAGAAGAATACTAACTTAATATGTAAATCGAAAAAACGACTCGACGGTAAGACAGTTCTAGTCACAGGTGGAACAAGTGGTATTGGACTGGAAATAGCTACGGATTTTGCTCACAGAGGAGCTAAGGTCATAGTGGCGTGCCCCTTTGAAGATGAAGGCTCCATTGGGAAAACGAAGATCATACAAAGCTCTGGCAACGAAAACGTTATATTCAAAGTTCTGGACTTATCTTCTTTGGCGTCTGTGAGAAAGTTTGCAGCTGATATTTTACAAAGTGAAGACAGATTAGACATAATTGTGAATAATGCAGGTATCGGTACGAGTGAACATAAGATTACCGAAGACGGCATGAGCCTCATGATGCAAGTCAATTATTTCGGAACATTTTTGCTGACTCTTTTACTCCTACCGCTTCTGAAAAAAACTGGCAATCCTGAAGAACCGAGTAGGATTGTAAATACAGCATCAGTTTTACATAATATAGGACGAGTGGACTTTAAAAGTTGGAATGAAAAACATAATCATTTTATCAGCTATGCGAACAGTAAACTGTGTATTATTTTATTCACACGTGAACTAGCTAAGAGACTTAAGAATAGTAATGTGATCGTGAATGCGGTGAATCCCGGTACTGTGGGTACGCGTATCTTCTTAGATTCCGTTGGGAAGAGATTTGGATCGTTTGTGGCCTTCATATTCTTAATAATTTTCAAGCAGCCCTGGGAGGGCGCTCAGACTGCAATATATGTCGCACTGAGCAAAAGTGCCGGGAAAGTTAGTGGTGAATTTTTTCAAAATTGCAAATTAGCAAGACCCAGTCGTAGATGCTATGACGATAAGCTTGCTAATGATGTATGGGAAGAGACGGCCCGACTTGTAAAACTAAAAGAAGAAGAAAATATATAAGTGATTTTTATTTATTTTCTTTGGAGAACATACTATAAACAAACTTAAAAAATCTTCATTACAAACTAGAGACCATTTACATATGTACACGACGGCGAAATTTCATCGAGATGGCTCCAGCCATTCCAAAGATATAGGAAAAATTGTCTCAATGAATGAATAAATAAATTTTAAAAAGATAAATACACAAAGGAAATAGTACACAAATAATGAGTACAAAGGCCGTGTGGTATCCGGCAGAGAAGAAAAGGACCACTCTAAGTCTTCCCGTGAATGTCGTAGAAGGCGACTTAGGAAATACAAGCTAAACAAAGCTTATAAACATCTAAGAGACCTCTCCAACCCGTCTGGCCAGCGTGGAGAGTGTAGGCCAAGTCCTCTGCCTGCTCTGGCCACGTATAGCCCTAGTAGTACAGATAGGGTCGTGCTCCTGTAGTGGAGACTAAAAAGAAGCTGATGATGATGATGATAAGCACAAATGCGGACTTATCGCAATATGTAATCTCTTCCAGCCAACCTCATACCATAAATGAAAAATATTTATAGAAAAATATGACAGCGGTGCATAAATATATTACTTAACAAATAATAATAATGACAATAAAACTTTAAATTATATACATTAGTACTTAGGTTAGATATCTAACGGAATCCATCTGATAACGATTGTTTTTCTTTTCTTCTATGTGGCCCTCAAACTTAATTCAGAAGCTTACTTTAGCCAGTATCTAGTTATTTTTCAAGTTATTCTTGCTTGTGTATCAACGAAATGATGGTGTAATTCATTTCGCTGATTTAGACGGAGCCCCTGGCGACGCTCCCACAAATCCACTGCCTTGATCATAAACGACGCAACGAGGCGAGCAAATACCAGCCCGCTAAGTAAATCTCACTACAGCCGCACCATGACACTTTATTTTAGTTATTCCACACTTTTTTTTTTATAAACATGGGTATTTATAACACCAAATTACATTATAAAGTCCACTAGAAACAATTTGCAAAACAATCTAAAACAAAAGCCGTGCAGTCCGCCGAAATTCCCGCCAAGAACCCCATCTAATAAAGACGTTTGTATTGATATTTTTTTTTTGGAAGGACCTTGTAATGTAACTCCGTCTAATAACGATGTTTGTATTGATATTTTTTTTAAAGACTATGTAACTAGCTCCAAGTGAGCTTTCTCTACTTCACCGGGCGTAATTTTTCTATTTTTAGATGGCATATTTCATTAAATATGCATTTATATGGCATATTTATATTCATTAAACTAAAGATTAGACATGTTTATGGTGTCTCATATACATTCATATATAAGTCAATATCTTAAATCACATTAAATAAGTATGACCATCATCATCATCATCATATACATACATAGATTGTACAGTACTTACACAACCGATCAATCCCTTCATACTTCTGGTAGAAAAAAAATGTACTTATTTGCCAAAATTTATATATTTCTTTGTCCACTATGTACAGTCAGGGGTCATAAGTGCAGTCACAATGTCCATATTCCATTGCACGGTCCGGTGCAATTTATGTGTGAGTGTTATTTCACTATGATCCGTCATAAAGAATGACAAGCTGTGAAATGTGAATGTGTTTGTTAACATTACGCTGGCTCGAACTAGTCTTATTATAAAACGAGAAGGTATACAAATAATATTTTTTAACATCAAAGTGTTGCTATAATTCGTCACTTCTCATCATAAGATAGTGGTGTAATTGGTAAGATAACCAGCTGGTAATCCAAACGGCGTCGGTTCAAATCTCACAGTCATGTTATGATATACTTAGAAAATTCAATTTTACCAACGAGATTTTTTTATAGATTAAATTGCTTTTGTGACGAGATTGAATTACCCATATTAACAAAAATATATCAAGGTTTAAATAAATAAAAATCGTAATACTTGATCATAAAGTTTTATTTATCAAAATGTCGAGTAGTTATTAGATGATGTCTGATTATAAAATAATTTATATGAAACTTGATTATTTGATTGAATGGTTTATTTTTATTACAGTTTGTCTTCATACACTTTTTACAACAATCCTATAGATTGAAGTTAAGTATTCGTTTTCTCGAGGAAAAGAGAATTGAAGCTTAATCTCATTCTTACAATATAACCAGCACTATCCCCTGAAAAAAGTATAGATAATATTAAAACGTAAAAAAAATACATTTTTTTTAAATATTTCGTGTAGCTTTCATTATTTAAATAAAATCACTTTAATACGGTTTAAACCTAAAGCAATAAACCAGATAGTTGATAAACTAAATATAGACTTAAATAGCATAGCTCAATGGTGTGATCAAAATAACCTTGCTTAAACCCATCAAAATCTAAAGTTCTATTATTAGGATCAAAAAGGCAAATACAGGATGTTACTACTCGTGATCCACATGTGTACATTGGACGAGATCGATTAGAAATTGTCACACAGGTTCGGAACTTAGGTCTATTATTGGATGGGAGGTTGCAGTTCGAGGAGCACAAACAATGCGAAACTGTTTCTACCCACTCAGTGTTCTTTACCGTATTCGAGAGTGCCTAAGTGTTGATATGCGTATTAGGCTATGTGAAACCCTAGTCTTATCTAAGTTAAATTACGCCGATAACATATTCGGCTATTGTCTGTTGGCCCGTACGAAAAGAAATATACAGCGGATTCAAAATGCTTGTGCTAGATTTTGTTTTGCAATTCCTCGTCGCTCACATATTACACCCTTTCTTAATCAAAATAAACTATTAAATATGACAAATAGGCGAACACTACACTTTGCGTCATTGATTTTTAACGTAATGCATAATGGCCAGCCATCTTACTTGTTTAATAAATAAAAAATTCACACAGGGCAAGATGAGAATCGCACCAGTATTATTAGTTCCCCAGCACAGTACAGCTGCGTTTCCTGGCAGCTTTCGGTATGCTGCCACGAAATGCTGGAATAACTTGCCACCCCCAATATGAAATTTAAAATCTGTTTACTCATTTAGGCAAAATCTCAAGAAGTTTTTACTTAATGATCAAACTAGTACAAGCAGCTGAACTGTGCTATTTAAAATTATCTTACAAATAAATATAGGTATAAATGTGGGTCCCCTCTTCAGATTTTAATTTTAATTTGTCATTTTATAGCGGCAACAAATATATAAGTACAATCTGTGAACATTTCAAGTCTCTACTTATTTAAACTACATAAAAAGACGAAACTAAAATAATACAAAAAAAAAAACCTACCTAAAAATATATATTTACAAATCGTACAGTCCCTCCAGATGCTCACCTCTGGGCATCGTGCCCAAAAGGCTGGCAGCATTGCTTAATTGAATGGCAATGCTGATACGCTGAGCTAGGTAATTTCCAGCCCTAAATAAATGTTATTTTGTTTAATTTTGTATACGTCATAATTATTAAATATTGTTCACGTGACGCAGTGTCACATCTCCCGTCCAACTGGCTTCCCTGAAAATCAGCGTCATGGTATACCTGCCATGACAAAACAGCTGAGGGAAACCACTTTGGTGGTATAATTTCTTAAATTGTTTTATATTTTGAATTTGTAATTGTGTATACACCAAATAAACATTTTTCATTTAATTTCATTTATGACAGGTAGACTACCTGCGACCATGAAAACTGTAAAGTTTTCGAAAATTTAGGTGTAAAAATAATGTATCTAATATGCGCGATAATACCGTATCAAAGTGATTTTATTTGAATGTGTAACAATCGCGAAAACATAAGAAACCAAAATCATTTTTATCAATGCAACTTTGAAGACGGCGCATGAAGGCCACTATATTTTCTTTATGTATTAAGATCAGGAGATCGTGCTGGTCACGGAATAACTAATTTCTGTATGTTCTCTAAACCATCCATTAACAATTCTTGCACGGTATATGGGACAATTATCTTGAACAAAATTAAATTCACTAACACATTCTACGGGGTAAATACTTCGCACTAGATAGCATGACGTCGTTCAACACTTCCACATAATTAGCTAGGCTCGCGTAGATATAAACTCCAACTCGGCCGGCCCTTTTGTAGTTATCCAGCCTCACATATTTACACATATACGACCAGATTCCGTATTCTGCAGCACATTGGTTTTCACATAATATGTATTTATTTTTACGCCACAAATAAAGTCTTCCTTTTCAACCGACTTTTTGAACTTCCTTCGTCTTGATTATTTTACTACCACTCTCAACTTTTTAGTTGGAGTTAAAATGTTATAAGATTTGTAATCTTATTCGTAGCTTGGTAATAATATTACAAAGAACTGCGAAGTCGCCGCAATCTGTGACAATATAGGAATTTAGAACATAAAAAGTTTTATTCACCGACCGTGATTCGAACTCATGTCTAATAGTTTGTTATCTCTTTCTTGTTGAGTTATATTAAATGTGCGCTTGTTTGCTTATGAATGAAGAAGAAGGTCGTAACTGCCAATATTTGTTCATACTACTGCGTAAGGAAACTGTGACTGCAATAATGACGCCGACCGTACATATTCAAATCTTATGATTGCGTTTAAAGTTTCATATCGAAGTTTGAAATACTTTCAAAGAGTTGTTTCAGGAAAAGCCAAAACAATAATAAAATAAAAAATAAAACAGTAATAAAAAAATAAGTTTCTAAGCAGTATATTATTATTTCTAGCCCATAGATCAAGAGAAAAATATTGTAACATGGGTAAGTTTTTTCTGGCTCAGCAAACGAGCACTTATCGGCCATTTATCGGGTTAAAATTATTTCGGCCCTTTCGGCCCTAGTTTTCGCCCACTGGGCAAAATCCTCGACCCATCACTATTTAAAATACTACCTGTGCAAGTAATTTTGTCAATGAAAGCTATATTGCTTTTGATTACAGATGTATAATATGAAGAATATTCGTATAGAATGATAAAATCAGTTTCAGTTTAAAACGTACATACTTAGGTACCCAGTATTTCATAACACTGCATGTGCACCGCATATTATTTATTATCTTTAATTATCGCACATACGCTTCAGTGTCTTTGTTAGGGGGCAATTCTTACTCGCGTCCGCAGGAGTCACCTACCACAGCCCTGCACGTGTCCCCTGGGTGGTGCTAAAGAGTAACAAATCTAGGCGAAATAAACATTCTATGAATAAAGTAATCAATAAGAGATTCGATATCCACATGACACAAAATGCTATTTCCAAAGGCCCTTTTCAGGGCCCTCTGACTAGAGATGTTGGACCATCAGTTCGCATCATGTAAATTAATATAGAAGGCATAAGTACAGCCAAGAGCGATTATTTGCAAAGGCTTCTGCATGAAAATAACGTTGACATAGTTAACATTCAGGAAACCCACACAAAAGATGACACAGATCTCAAAAAAAGATGCCAATTACCGAGGTATTCCTTAGTCAAAGCTGTGCACCACCCCAAGTATGGAATAGCTACCTACAAAAAGTCAAGCCTACATAGTGTCCAACTGATAGAAGCTAGTGATTTAGACTTAATCTTCACAATCACGATCAAAGTCGATAATCTCACAGTGACTAACGTGTACAAACTACCAAAAGTGAAATGGCCATCAAGCGTCCTACCCAGCTTCCACCACCCTTACATGTACACTGGAGACTTTAATAGTTACCATACAGACTGGTGTTATGAAAGTAATGACGAAAATGGGGAGGCGCTTGGACTCTGGGTGGACCTCTGTGATCTACACCTGGTTTTCGATGCCAAGGATAGGTGGACTTTTCACTCTGCAAGATGGAACAAAGATTATAACCCAGATCTAACATTTGTCTCGAAAGACCACCTGGACCAATCTCTACCTACAACCCGCACAGTGCTAGGCAACTTTCCAAATAGCCAACATAGGGCAGTTGTAACGGAAATAGGTCTCAAAATACCTTTAGTATTTGCCTAGGTGGAATTTCAATCGCGCCGATTGGGACGGTTTCGCGTCAAACTTAGACGCTGAACTAACAGCTAAAAACTTGGCGCCTATTACTTAAAAATCATGGCAAATTTGTCGATCTGGTTATTAAAGTAGCTAAAGTGAACATCCCAAGGGGCTATCGGAAAGAATACGTACCCGGATGGAATAATGACAGTGAAAATTTATACCAGCAGTATCAGGAGACTGGGGACCACAATACTGGAACCATATTACTCCAATCTTTGAACCAACATAGGAGGGAGAAGTGGGAGTCTACCGTCAACAGTATGGATTTCAAAAGGTCAAGTAGTAAGGCGTGGAAGGTCCTGCATCAGATATCAGGAAAACAACACTCACAGAGACTAAACCTAAATATAAAGCCCGACGCTATCGCAAACCGGACGGTAGAAGTTAATAGAACTGAGAGGGACAAAATATTTACTAAACAAGTGAAGAAAACACTGAAAACCCTTAGAAGAAATTCTCCAACAGGTCAACATCTCTCAAGACCTTTTAGTGTTGGCGAGGTTGTGGACGGCATAAAGCTTCTAAAATACCGCAAAGCAGCAGGCCCAGATAAAATGTACAATGAATTTATTCGAGCCCTGGGCCCAGAAAGTGTTGGCTGGCTTACTGCTTTCTTCAACCACATAGTACAAAACAACTGCCTACCAAGGGAATTCAAACTGGCAAAAGTAATCGCAATCCTATCGCCTGGCAAAACGGACGACCGACCTGAAAACTACCAAACAATTTCCCTTCTCAGTTGTACCTATAAGCTTTTGGAACGTCTCATTCTGACTAGAATAACGCCACACGTAGAAGCTGTTATTCCACCAGAGCAGGCTGGTTTTAGAGTAGGCAGAAGCTGTACAGATCAAGTCTTAGCATTAACCACGCATATTGAAGCCGGCTTTCAAAGACAATTAAAGTCCACTGCAGTTTTTGTGGACCTTACCGCTGCTTTGTGTATTTGTGCTGTTTGGAAACAAGGTCTAATATACAAGATTCTCAAAACGATTCCAAGCAGAGAAATAGCAGACATTATCATGAGCATGTTTAGTGATAGGGAATTTGAAGTTTACTTGGGAGAAGCAAAGAGCCGCAAGAGAAGACTAAACAATGGCTTGCCACAAGACTCTGTACTAGCTCCAATTCTCTTTAACCTCTACACACATGATCTGCCATCTACTGAATCTACTAAGTTTATATATGCCGATGATATAGGTCTTGTTTACCAAAGTAAAGATTTCACAACTGGAGAGGAAATATTGTCATGCGATTTAGATAAGCTAAGCAAGTATTTCAAAGCGTGGCGCCTAATGCCAAGCGTAAGCAAGACTAAAGTGGCCTGCTTCCACCTTAATAATCGACTCGCTAACTACCATCCAGCTGTTTTCTTTAGTGGAGAGCCCCTGAAGCACAACCCTTTCCCCAAATACCTTGGTGTGACATTAGACAGAACTTTGACGTATAGGGAACATCTTCAGAAAGCAGTTGCGCGCGAGTCGTGGCGGCGAGCGCACGTAGTTAAATAGTCCTCGGTGCTGCGCGAGTCGTTAACGTTTTTTATTACAACTACCCACGTGAGAAAAAGTAAGCGAAAATTATGAGTGAAGACGATTCGAGTGAGGAGAATAATTGTACTCGGAAAATATTGGAAGAATGTAAACGTGAAATGAACGAGATAATGCAGCGTCGGGAAGAAGAAATTAGTTTGAGTCAAGGCTTGCAGGATCCGAAGAAATCTGAAAAGAGACCAAGAGAAGGTGGTGAAAGTGATGATGATGGATTTATTAGAGTTGCGCGACGAAGATCTAAAAGGATTGTTAGAAGCAAGTCTACTGAAAATAACAGTAATATTGAATTTTCTGGAAACTCATATGTAGAAGATATTTATGAGGTAAGCCTTTTTAGTTTGCATGTTTTGCCTAAACAAATGGCGCTGGCTCGTTTATTAAGAGATGAAAATATATCAAGCATTTTTAAAATCAAATATAAGAGTCCTTTCAAAGTTTTTATCAAATTTACTGATAAAATGCAGGCAGAAAAACTCATAAATTGCAAAACTCTAGCAGAAAAGGATATAAAGACCCAGTTCACCAATCAGAATAAGCTGTCATATGGAATTATTAAAGAGATCGATTTAGAAACCAGTGAGAAAGAACTATTGGAAAACATAAACTGTCCATATAGCATTATTTCGGCTAAAAGATTGAAACGTATGGATATGGAAGGAAAATAGATAGACTGTGAGACTGTTAGACTTTGCTTTGAAAGTGCCTTTGCACCACCATTTATAACTATATTTGGAATCAAAATTGATGTAGAGAAATATGTATTTCCAGTAACTCAATGCTCTTGTTGCTGGAAATTTGGGCATGTAAAGAAGTTTTGTAGATTAAACAAAAATATATGCCCTAAATGTGGTGGTACTCATGATAATTGTGAGAGAGAAACATTTGAATGTCCTAATTGCAAAGGTCCACACATGGCACTTGATAAAACTTGCCCAATGTTTTTAAAAGAAAAAAAGCTTAGATCTTTGATGAGTGAGCATAATATTACTTACAAAATAGCTTTGGAAATGTACCAAGAAATGCTCAAAAAAAAAAGAGAAGAGAGACAGTCACCAATACTTGGAAGCAAAGTAGGACAGAACAGAACCATTAGTCAGCTTGATAATCATGCTAGCTCACAGTCTGAATACATTCGTTCCTATAGTAGTGTTTTGCAGCAGCAGACAGTCAAAGATTCGGATTCAGAAGGGATAGCAACAGAAAAAGGCAACAGTAAAAACGAAGTCACTTCCAAGCAAAATATAAGACGGAAGAATAAGGCAAGAAAGAACATTATGACTAAGGAAAGAACAGAAGAAGAAATTGAGACTATTATGGATTACAATGAGAAAGACATTCATATACAAAAAAGGATACGGAAACAACGAAGGTTCATCTACAGCATATGACAAGAAAGAGAGGAAAAGCAAGTTTGAATTCTGGAAACTAATGATGGCGGTTAAGAAAATAATAGTGTCAGAGGAAGCGTTTGAAAAGAAAGTGATCTTAGTGTTACAAGTGGTATTTGCGGAAGTGAAACAGTGGTTGGTATATGCTTATGTGGAAGGAGGTTGGTCCGACATGTTATTTAAGATTTTTAATGGATAAGGACATTAATTTTAATCTTTTACAATGGAACTCACAAAGTTTGAAACGTAAGTTAACTAGTTTTGAATCACTTTTAAATCAAGAACGTGCACATGTGGCTATAATTTCGGAAACATGGTTGGATGATTATATTGCTCTTAATGTTAAAGGTTATAATATTTACAGAAAAGATCGAGCGGACTCGTACGGTGGGGTAGCAATATTTGTTCACAAGTCCTTGAAGTCGCTTATTTGTCCCAGCAGTAGTATTAATCCCGGGTTAGAAATTATCCACATTAAAATTTTAAATTATAAATATATTCAGGATATTATCTCTATTTATTGTCCATCAACTGTACACACAAGTCAAAGTGATTGGGATCATATATTTAAGCTAGCTTCACGAAAATGTATTATTGCAGGAGATTTCAATGGACACCACACTAATTGGTCATATAAAACAAACGTCGGGGTGCACAACTATTGGATTCATCCTTAGAAAATGGGTTTACATCGCTTAACGACGGTAGTGCGACTAGAATCAAATTAGTCAATAATATCTTGCAAGAATCTTCACCTGATATCACATTTATATCATCCGATGTTGTGGTTCATTTTAAGTGGAAGGTTTTGAGTGAAAGTATAGGTAGTGATCATCTTATTATAAAATTTTCTACAGATTTAAGAAACTCTTATGAATTTATTAAAAAACTTAATTTCAAAAGAGCTGATTGGAAATCTTATAAATTGGACATTGAAAATGAATTTCTTAATATGGATAATACTGATCTACCGATTGATGACGTACAAGCTTCTTATGATATTTTCATACAGAAAATATTTTCTTCGGCTGACAAAAATATACCTTTTATTAAAATATGTAGCAATCCTGCGAGTAAATTTAAACCTAAAGATTATTGGACCCCAGAATTATCTAGAGTTGTTGCAAAACGTAGACTGGCTTTAAAAGTATTTAGGAAAAATCCGACGCCTGAAAATTATAAAATATTTCAGGAATTGGTCATACAAGCGAAGGAGGCAATAAATAGTGCAGAATCACAAGCTTGGAAAAAGTTCTGTCATGATATCAACCACACCATTTCTGTATCTGATATGTGGAGAAAGATGCGTTGGTTTAAGGGACACCGACAAACTGGAGTATGTATCCCGGAGGACAAGCAAAACGAGTTGCTTCGATCGCTTACTCCAGACAATGTTCTTAATTGCCCACCAGTTTTTGAATCTAACAATGAAATACTACAGCGGCCTTTTACAATACAGGAATTGGAACATTGTTTGAAAAAGAAAGATACAGCTCCTGGGAACGACGGGATAACGTACTCTATGATATATAATTTACCAGCCAATGCCAAGTTATATCTTATACATGTATACAATGTGATATTTGAAACAAGTATAGTCCCAAAACAGTGGCAATCAATTTTAGTAGTACCAATACCCAAAGTAGGAACAAGCCAGAACAGTGCAGGTAAACTCCGGCCAATTTCATTAATATCTTGTATATGTAAAATATTCCACAATATGATGGGTAAAAGAATAGAATGGTATGTAGAAAATAAAAATATTTTATCTTTACATACAAGCGGTTTTAGGAAAGCACAATCCTGCCTTGACTGTTTATCAAGACTTGTGACTTATATACAGTTAGGACTCTCTAATAATACACCGACCGCTGCTTGTTTCTTAGATATTGAAAATGCATACAATAATATTTTAGTAAAAAAAGTAGTTAAAATTTTAAATGAGTTGGGTATGGGTAGAATGGTTTGCAACTACTTATGGTCCTTTTTGAGTAATAGATATTTAATGATTAAAAATGAAAATGGGGGATGTTCAATTAATATTAGATGTGCTAACAGGGGTCTGGCTCAGGGAGATCCAATTTCCCCATTACTTTTTAATATAACTACTTATAAAATTTGCCAAGAAATTCAAAATGTTATAGTGTCACAGTATGCGGACGATTTTGTTTTTTATATTAATAATAATGATTTATCTTCTTCCGAAAATGACCTCCAGGAAGCTGTTAATGCAATGATAATCATATTGGATGAACTTGGACTTCAACTCTCCCCATCCAAATCTAAAGTATGTCTTTTTAGTAGGGGACAAAGACAGAAAAGTATCGCATTGACGATAGGTAACAACAAGATATCAACGGACGATAAGGTTAAATATTTGGGAATATGGTTGGACCGGTCACTGCGATGGAAGAAACATATAAATGAAACTGCTGAAAAAACTACGAAATTTTTGAATTTACTCAAAGTCTTAGCGGGTCCTGGTTGGGGTGTACATCCTAAACATTTACGCACAACGTACATTGCTTTAGTTCGAAGTCGGTTAGACTATGGATGTTTCTTGTATGATAATAGCGCAAAAACACATTTAAAGAAGCTGGACAGTATTCAAAATCAAGCTCTTCGGATTGTAGGAGGGTTTCTTAGAAGTACACCTATTCATGTCATGGAAAATGAGCTCAACATCCAGCCATTGTTTATAAGAAGACTCTACCTAGCATATAAATTTTGTATTAGAAGCATGTCTTGGACCGAAAATGCCACAATTTCTGCTTTACATGAGCTAAGCTGCGAGGTTGATAAAACATATTGGCGAAATAAGAAAATACCGCTATTATGGACTACATTTGAGGATTGTAAATCATGTATTATACACAATGCAAACCCGTTGGAAATGTTCAAAATGAATATCTGGGTTCAGTATATAAATATAAAAGATATAATTGTAATAAATTTAAAATGTGTTCAAAAAGCAAAACATTGCCATGAAGTTAACTCTCTTAAACTTGAAATTCTCAAAGAGATACACGAAAAATATGAGGGTTGGTTCCAATTGTACACAGATGGTTCTAAAAACAGTTTGGGTTTAGGATCTGCATATTATAGTCCTAATGTGAGATGCTCAGCTACCTTTAGAACAAGTGAGCGACTATCTATAATGACGATGGAACTCACTGCAATTTCAGAAGCATTGAAATATATAGAAAGGGTGGACAAGCAAAATTTTGTTATTCTAACAGATAGCAAAAGTGCTTTACAACACTTAGCTCGGTGCACTTCTGGTCATAGCAGAGGCATTCCGATAGCTTATGTGATACTGAGCCAATTGTATAATTTTATTAAAAATGATGTTAATGTTAGATTGCAGTGGATTCCATCACATATAGGTTTGAGTGGAAACGAAGAGGCTGACAGACTGGCTAGATCAGCGATAACACAAGGGGTTGAGTTAGAAATACTGCCATTTTATACCGAAATTTTGACCAAATTCAAAAATCGTTGTTATGATAAATACAAGGAGTACTTTGATAAAAGAAGCAAAGAAAAAGGTTTATGGTATAAGACAATCCAATGTCAGCCCCTTCGTTTGCCGTGGTTCGAAAACTGCAATAAATGTAGAAATTTTGTTACGTTTGCTCACAGGTTACGCTCAGGACACTTTCCAAATAAAAAGTATAGTTACTTGATGAAGAAAGTAGAATCACCCAACTGTGATATCTGTGATAAAGTGGATGATGTCCAACACATGCTTGCTGAGTGCGTCAAATATAAAATGGAAAGAGAAGCATTCATTCAAAAATTTAACATTAATATTAATGAGATGGGATGGTTTTTAAGCATATTATATACCTTGTTCTGATATGGGCAATATTTTTTTAAACATTTTTATGAATAAGTAAAATTTGTTAATTATATTTATTGTAGTAGTAGATTATATAAGTTAAGTTCTATCTTTAGTAATTTGTGTAGATGTAAACTTTAGGTTATGATGAGGCTGACATATCTGTTTCAGGTAAAAGCCTCTAAATAAAGAAGATTAAAAAAAAAAAAAAAAACCTTCAGAAAGTGGCTGGAAAGGTAAGCACACGGATTAACATTCTTCACAAACTCTGCGGCACTACCTGGGGTGCATCTGCAGAATGCCTCTGAACATCGGCTGTAGCACTGGTTTTTTCTGCTGCTGAATACTGTAGTCCCGTGTGGCTTGAAAGCGCATATGTCTAAAAAGTTGATAGTAAATTTAATGAGGCAATGCGATGTATATCAGGCACAATTAGATCTACCCCGCTTCAATGGCTCCCAGCTCTTAGTCATATTGCTCAAATTCAAATTCAAAATTCAAATTCAAAAACATTTATTTAACATAGGTCATTTGGACACTTATTAATTGTCATATATTTTCAACTGAGAATCGTTGACGACAGTAATTTACTTATGGCTAAGTTTAATGCCGCTTCCAAAGCGGAGTGCAGAAGAAGCGGCAACAAACTGCACAGCGCATTTTCTCCAATCGACGTCAACTTACAATTTTAGTTTATCTTAAAAACTAGGTATGTAGACTGAGTATACATTGTCCTTATTATAGTCATTGTAAATTGAATTTTAAAAAATGATGTTTAAGAAAATAATATATGAATATAAAAAAAATATGTCAAAATATTGAAATTATATAAATGACATCTTTAAAAATATTTTGTACCGAATGTACCAAATATATAGTCATATATACAAAACTACGAGGTGTCTGCGCCAAGCTCAAGCCCAATATTATTGTCATTCAGGAAATTTTTAGTACTAAGCTCCTCCACACCTTCGCAGAATGCTAGCATTGAAGAGAGAATTTGAGAAGATACAAATGCAATAGGACCTGCCTATTCACCGGCTTCTTGATCATCCTCCTCCCCAACGGCTCAAATCCAGGCATCCTGTATATGTCACAGCTCAAAAACTGCGTAATTTTGATCTCGAGCAAAGTTGGAGAGATGAGTGGAGTGCGCATACTTCTGGAGCTATCCTACAAGATATAGACCCAACAGCTAAGCCAGATGGATTCGACCTGCCGCGCAAACACTGGTGTCGCACTCTCCTCTCTGCGAATGTGGCGAAGAGGCCCAGACCATGGAGCACATCATCCAACGTTGCCCTTTGCTCTCATACTCTGGTCCCCCGGAGGATCTGTACAGAGCAACACCCGAAATAATTTCGTGGCTCGGAACCCTGAATGTTGACTTATAGATTTTTAATTTTTCAAATTAGATATGTTTATGTATACGCGCCATACGATTAAATAAATAAATAAGTGTCTTTGTAAACTTAGTTGAACAGAAAATATCCGTAAAAATTTTCGGTAACAATTTAATTAAAAATTAAAACCCAGTATATATTTATATATTTTCCTCATAAATAAAAAAATAATTGACTAATTTTGAATTTTATTTCATACTCATATACGCATTATTAAGGAGACGAAACCGGGAATGAGCAATCTCCTTACAACTTTAACTTAGCTTTGCAGTGAGTCTTATTATTTATAATGATAGAAAAATACAGCGGAAATTTGCTCGATGGTTATACAAACGCACATATGGATATTATCCATCCATATCTCTTTCCTTCAAGGTTTTTTTATCGGTATAGAAAGTCTCAATACTCTAGAGTTTCGCAGAAAGATGCTGCTTATTATTCATTAATATCTTTTATTATATTATATTTCCGTGGGCACAGAATATGCTAAAACTAGCTTTCGCCCCCGGCTCCGCCCGCGTCAATGTCGATCCCTCGGGAACAGTACGTTTTCCCGGGATAAAATGTACCCTATGTCCTTCTCAGTACCGCAGATAACGTGTATGCAAAATTTCATGATGATGATCGGTTCAGTAGTTACAACGTGAAAGCGTAACAAACAAACAAACAAACTCACTTTCGCATTTATAATATTAGTAAGGATGCACCAACGATTTCTTAAAATTTGCTACTAAAGCATTTCTTTGACCTATGGGACTCACCCTTAAAATATTTGCGCTTAATTTAAATGGATCTTGTTATAGCTAGTCTGTCCATAACTATAATTTATTGACATTCTATTTTAACTAACACGACTTTCTTTTTATTTAAATTAACTTTATCATGAATTTATTAATTATAAGACCCCTGTAATTATAAAAACTTATTTTCTTCGGAGGTTAAAAACTGTAAAACTGATTGTTCATAATGTTTTGTGATTAAGTAAATTGTATTGTAACATGCAGATGACTTGGTGTAATTACTGTAAGTATGTGTCTGATTGTAATAATAATAAATAATGAAATATGAAACCTGTTATATTTTTTGGGGACTACCTATACCTAAATATCTAATTTCTTACATCCGATTGGAAAGCTTAAATATGGAAGTATGAAAATTTGTAAAAAAATGTAGGAGTGATTGTGTTGACATTTTTTGTAAGCACGAACGGGAGTATGTTCTGAGCAGTTTGGATCAATTTATGTGACGTTTTCAGGAAACACTTCATATCTTGTGGAAGCTGCGTAAGAAATGAGAAAGAATGGGTTGAAATTACTGTATGAAAGGAGCCCTAACTCCTGAATATGGTTTCGTTACACTATCAAGTAAGTACGAGTACATACATTTTAGACATATGGCAAACAGCTGTGACAATGTAAGTTAGGGAAAATGCTTCGTAAAACCGTGACAGAAATCAGTCTAAAATGCTCGGAAAAATACTGCCGTTCATGCTTTCATAGAATTTTAATACAAACACTCCTATTTTTTTTAACAAATGTTGAATTTTTCAAATTTCCATAACTCCTATATGCTTCCAAACTGGATGTAAGAAATTTGATATTTATGTTCGCCAATGTAGTGCCCATCTCTATATTATAGTCCCCAAATACTATCTTATACATCGAAACATCGCTTTGGGACGACGATCTATAATAGTTTAACATTTGGATTACAACTAACGACATCTAGCGACCTCGCTTCGAACTATGATAAGTTATTTCTCCTCACCTTTGGACAGGCTGCAAAATCTAGAATTAGATCTACAATACTGTAGATGGCGTTAACAGTTTCAAATGTTGAACTATGGTTATAAAGTAATTTATTTGTTAGGGCGCTTACAGACGAACGACACGGGCGACGACGAGCGCTGTGGCACGGCGTAGTTCCCCTGCCGACTACCGTGACTGACGGGACGTCGTCGCCTAGCGGCGGCGATAAATTATCGTCTGACATGTGCAAGACGATATGTAGAATGTTCTTTCGGCATATTGACAAACAAATGGCGAATATAAAAATCGAAAATATGTGATGAAAAAATTTAGCCACAGGTAGGATTTGAACCTTCAACCTTCGACATCTAGCCCGTCGATGCTCTCAACCAATGAGCTGCCGTAGCTTCAAATCACCGCGGCGAATTAGTTCATCACCGCGCATTGTAATGCTATTAATATAATTAGATGGCGAATATTTCATAAGCCCATGGACTTATCATTTGCATATATATGGTAAAAGCACAAATTGATCCAAACTGCTCAGACAATACCCCCCTTCGTGCTTATAATTTTTTTTAACACAATCACTTCTACATTTCTTTTTACAAATTTTCAAACTTCCATAGCTGCTTTTAAGCTTTCTAATCGGATGTAAGAAATGGTATATTTAGGTATGTTCACCATGAAGTACTCATCCATTTAAAGTGCTGCCTAAGTAAACTCCTTCCTCCTCAGGTCAAATACAGTAACAGATGTTACATAAATAATAGAGCAAGCGTATTCAACTGTTGAAAACAGTATGCAAATTGCTTTTTTTTATAATTGTCTAATTGTCTTATTATATTTCGTCGCTTCATTCTTCAGATATAACAGTATAAAACACATGTAGTACCTTTTACCTACTGGCAACATTACGCACATTCAGAGACAAAAAATAAGACTGTAATACTGTCCTCCCACCAACACCGCTCCACCTGGGGGCAACCATTCTTAGATCCATGGGTGCAACGCCAACGGATTGTCATTCTTTTTGCGTGCGTGGCAACAAGGACACCTACTCCTCTTTTTTAAAAGTTATTTCATCGTACGCTTGTACAACGCGGCACTTCGTAGTTCGATCGATTTTTAACAGATGGCGATACTGTTTCCTTGTATGAAGAAGGTTTATGAAAAATTTTCCTGCAGGCGTATCCTTACTTTTAAAATCATTGGATTATTTAGAAATGTGAAAGTCTGACTAAAGACAGTCTTGTCTCCGCTGTGCACTCAGCCTTAAGTAAATTATGGAATATTTTTTTTCTAAGCTAACTTTTAAGATCTGAATAACTCGAAGAATAAATTATACACTGGCTAAAATACGCAGCAACTATTTAGTAATCTGTGCCAAAATTTGGTGAGCTCCGGCCTGTGACACGAAAATTCCCGGGTTAGATGGAAGGTCAGATCAAGATGGAAAACGATATTTTTTCGATTTTCGGCGAGCTCCGGCCTGCGACACGAAAATTCCCGGGTTCGATGGAAGGTCAGATCAAGATCGAAAACTATACTTTTTAGATTTTTGGCGAGCTCCGGCCTGCGACACGAAAATTCCCGGGTTCGATGGAAGGTCAGGTCAAGATGGAAAACGATCTTTTTCAGATTGACCGGGGTGTTGGATCTTTATCTATTTAAGTAAGTATCTAAAAAACTAGTATCGTTGAGTTAGTATGCTTTTGACAGCTCCGTGGCGCGGTGGTTAACACGCCAGCCTGCGACATGGCGTGCCCGGGTTCGATCCCCGGCCAGGTCAAGATGGAAAATGGTCTTTTTCAGATTGGCCTGGGTCTTGGATGTTTATCTATATATGTATTTGTTATAAAATATAGTATCGTTGAGTTAGTATCCCATAACACAAGTGTCGAACTTACCTTGGGGCTAGCTCATTCTGTGTGATTTGTCCGTATATATTTATTTATTTGTCCGTATATATTTAGCTACGACACAAGTACACAACTTATTATGGGGCTAGCTCAATTTGTTGATTATTGAATGAATATATAAATATTTATTTTATTTATTTACAATAAGCTTCTGAATTAAGTTTGAACCCACATAGAAGAAATAAGATATGATGAAAACTCTCCACGCGGACAGTGTTTGAACTAGTGCTAACTTTAAGCTAAAATTTATAGGTATATATTTATATATATTTAGCTAAAATTGGTTTAGTAGTTTGGTTGAAGTCAGTTTTTTTTAATATGTAAGATTATAAAATTAACCGTTTGAGAGCCTCTTCCTTTATTCTCAGAAAGCGAGGTGAGATACATTATATAAAAATACGTTATTTGACATCAATTTTCTGTTCAAATGTTGTAAAACCATTTATAATGTCGTATAGCGTTTACAACAGTAAAATATTAAAGAAACCTTTTCTTTTTCCATGCTAGTCTAGGGCGAAAAGAAAAAATCCGGCTAAGTGCGAGTCGGACTCGCGCACGAAGGGTTCCTTACAGATTGAATGTAGTTGTGAGTTCTTATATCGGACAGAATAAGCGGACCATAGCAGAAAAGGTCAAAGAACATATCGCAGCTATAAAGATTCGCCAGACCAATAAGTCCGCCATTGCTGATCATCTTATGGACACCAACTGCAACCACTGGATTGAATTCAATGATTGAATTACACCTGCCTAAAGTACTATCCACTGACCGGCACTATTACAAGCGGTACGGGAAGTTGTTGAAAAAATTTCAACAGAGAAGACAGATACAAATTATCACCAGCATGGGATCTAGTGATTGCCAAAATTAAACCGCCTCGTTCGGAGGCGAACAAAAAGTCGGACACTGTTAGTTGTAGTGTGTACCGGGGCTAATGCCTAAATACAAAACTTTATATGGGTAGTGAAATTATCAAAATTATTAGTGAAACTGCGTCTTCCACTACAAGATGACACCGCAGTACTCCAGTCTCGTTGCGACCACGATGTATGTAACCCCATTGAAACGTCAACGGTAACAAATAATAAAAAGGTTCGTGCTAAGTCCCGTTTATATACATAACTAGCTTTCGCTCGCAGCTCTGCCCGCGTTAATGTCGATCCCTCGGGAATAGTACTTTTTCCTTATTTAGCCAATGTTCTTCTCCGTACTCCAGAGAACTTGTATGCAAAATTTCATGATGATCGGTTCAGTAGTTACGGCGTGAAAGCGTAACAAACAAACAAACAAACACACTTTCGCAATTATAATATTATATAGTAAGGATAAGGATTATGTGTGTAAAGCGCGAAAGTTTATCTTTTGATTGCGTTGGCTTAGAAGTTTGATTTTTTCACAGCACCAAAGGACAGTAGACCTGAGTATTTGATATGAATTTCAGCTTGATACCTCTACGTGTTACTGATAAAAAGAGTCGTGACAGACCGACAGACAGACAGACGGACAACAAAGTTATCCTATAACGGTTCCGTTTTTTTCATTTTGAGGTACGGCACCCTAAAAACGTAGAAATATGCCAGTTGCGTCTCTCTCCGCGCAGATAGTTAAAGCCTATCGAGGGAATGAGTAAATCCTGAGGAATTAGTAGGCGATGCTACTAGCAACCCATCTCTATTTTTTTGATTCAGGTCTCCACCTAATACCCACTAACATGCTAAACATCATGCTATGTCTATCCCGCAAAGGAATAAGACGTAACGTGAATATAGCAGGGGAAGAAGAAAAGGTGGCGGGGTAAGATTGACATAGTTTCTATATAGGCACATACAATTATACATATAGAAACAATGTCAATTTAACCCCATTAATACTTACTTCCCCCTAGTTTAGTTGCATGATAAACATATTTTATATGTTTTTTTTTATTACATATTGTAACAGTATTTACATCGGTTATATGAGTTAAGATAGTACAGTTAAATATACAAAGGTAGGTTCGAATAAATCTTTGCTCATCCATATAAAAAAAACCGACCAAGTGCGAGTCGGACTCGCGCACGAAGGGTTTCGTAGGTACCATTATAAATAAAAGCTATTTTTTTTTCTCTAAGAAATAGTTAAATTGAAATATCTAACTAAATATTCTGTAAATATTTCAAGCGTCTACCTGATGCACTTGTCAATATCGAGCAAAAACCTTTAGGTATGTAGCGGTTAAATATTAATTTTAATCTGTTTTTTAGTATTTGTTGTTATAGCGGCAATACAAAGACATCATCATCAGGTCTTTTTAGTTTCTACTGCAGGAGCATGACCCTCTCTGTACTACCGGATATACTTTACTTGGCCAGAGCAGACAGAGGATTTGGCTTATACTCTCCTCGCTGGCCAGACGGGTTGGAGAGGTCTCATCAACAAATACATCATCTGTGTAAATTTTAAGTGTGCTAATTGATATTATTACATATATATACATACAAGTACGTCTCACGTACTGTGCCAATTCACTCGTCTTTTATAGCTGAAACAAAAAAACAAAAGACCACAGACCTCTGTCGTTTGACTCGTACCTGTCAACTTGTCATATCGTTGGAAGTTATGTTTGTATAGTAGTAATAAATGGACCTGAAGTGGTATATCCCAATACTTCATGTCCATACATGAACAACTCTATGACTGGGTTAATACCTCAGTATTGATGGGAGGGATATGGGTGTATTTATCTCGGACGAGCAGCTTCGTATAATTAAGATAGAACTTCACTTAGGTAAGTTCGTTTAATCTTATAATTATACTAGCTGCTCGTCTTTCGATAAATACATATAACGTGTAGATGTTTAAAGTTAGGGTTGTGAATGAAAAGTAATGGAAATCATTGAATAATATGTCATATCACAATAATAACAAAAAACTTTATTGAAAATATTTACTTAGTAGATTTAGTTAATAAATCAAAACGTGGTTTGCAGTAATTACTGGAATGTTTTATAACTTATTCAGCACTTGCACCCCTAAGTATATAAATAAAAAATTCAATCACCAAGTATGGTGTCATATTATTATTAACTAAATATTATTATTATTATTATGCCCTGATATTCCTTTTTATCTGGGTATACACTAAATACATACAAAAATAGTATCACACCTTTTTCCCTTGCGGGGTAGACAGAGCCTATACTAAATTACTCAAGAAATGTAAATATTTGGCATTATTAAAGTCCAGTGGTAAAAACTTACACTGATGCATCACACACAGGTTGGAGAGCTGTTAGTGGTCAACAAAGAACTGTGGTCGTACTCTGAATCTCAATACCAAATTAATTATTTGCAACTCAAAGCTGCATTCATTGGACTTTACTATTTCGCTCAACACTTACAGGATTGTGAAGTATTGTTTAGAGAAGAAAACATGATAGCAGTAGTGTATATCAATAAAACGGGAGGCACTCAATTCCTATATATATATATATATATATAGGAATAACAATGATTTGTTCATGAGATACAGCCTGGTGGTAGAAGGACAGACAGACAGACAAACGGATAGACGGACAGCGGAGACATGTTAATAGGAACGGAACCATGCAATGCAAAAAAATGCATGCATGCATCTTTCCCCAGTCGACCAGAGATGAAAAAAAAAATTATGAAAAAAAATGAGCCTCCCATACGAATTCACCGATCAGATGGGAAGTCCAGTGCCCAAAATAAAAACTCAGAATTTATTTTCATAAATACCTTTTTTTTCTTACGGATCTATATTTAACGAGCATTATGGCTTTTGTTATTTAGCCAGTAAGTTCAAAATTATCATTTAGGTATAAATAAATTTCAACACCACGTTAATTAGTTTCACATACCTAACTCATTATCACCACACTAAATGTTTTCTTCGTCTTTTAGTTTTACAAGTCGTGCCGTCTCTTCCCATACATCCTTAGCAACCTTATCGTCATAGCATCTACGACAGGGTCTTGATACTTTGCAGTTTTTAAAAAATTCACCACTAACTTTCCCCGCACTTTTGCTCATTGCGGCATATATTGCAGTTTGAGCGCCCTCCCAAGGCTGCTTGAAAAGTATTAAGAATATGAAGGCCACAAACGATCCAAATCCCTTCCCAACGGAATCTAAGAAGATACGCGTACCCACAGCACCGGGGTCCACAGCATTCACGATCACATTACTATTCTTAAGTCTCTTAGCTAGTTCACGTGTGAATAAAACAACACACAGTTTACTGTTCGCATAACTAAAAATATTCATATGTTTTTTATTCCAATTTTTAAAGTTCACTCTTCCTACATTATGTAAAACTGATGATGTATTTACAATCCTACTCGGTTCTTCACGACTGCCACTTTTTTTCAAAAGCGGTAAGAGTAAAAGCGTCAGCAAAAATGCTCCGAAATAGTTCACTTGCATTATCAGGCTCATGCCATCCTCGGTGATATTTTGGTTTGCCGTACCGATACCTGCGTTATTCATTAGTATGTCTAATCTGTCTTCACTTTCTAAAATATCGGCTGCAAACTTTCTAACAGACGCCAAAGAAGATAAGTCCAGAATTTTGAATATAACGTTTTCGTTACCAGAGCTTTGTATGATCTTCTTTTTTCCATGGTAGCCTTCATCTTCAAAGGGGCACGCTACTATGACCTTGGCTCCTCTGTGAGCGAAGTCCGTAGCGATTTCCAATCCCATACCACTTGTTCCACCTGTGACTAGAACTGTCTTCCCGTCGAGTCGTTTTTTCGATTTGCATATTAAGTTAGTATTCTTCTGATAGAGTCCAACAATTAAACCACCAATAAAAATGACTTGCACAATAAGTAGTATCACTGACATTTTGCTCTCGCGGCAGTTTGTGATAAAAATGAGCAGCGAACTACGTTTGCTGCGTTTTTATGTAACTTGATCGGCGTTGGCGACGATATCGATGATTACACAGATTTTTATAATATAAACTTTAGGGGCCGATTCGATACTTCCGTCTTTTGTTAAGTCATAAATGCCCTCCAAAACCACGTGGGCACGCTCGGGTGCACGGCCGGTAAATGGATATGCGGCCTAGTAGCCTTTCGATGTTTTGCAATGATCTACGTGAGGATTGCGTGTAGTTACACGACGGAGCAAAGTTACTAGCCGAAGTACTAGGTAGTTTCTGACTGTTAAAAGTGAGTGATCCTAAAGTATAAATTAATCATATCAAATAATGTTTTCCGTTCTTTGCACTCATCTAACAAACACCTGTAGATATATCAAATAATTATATAAATAAATGACGACCTCTGTGGCATAGTCTCATTGTCATCATGCCAAATTGTCACATCGGATATCCCGAGTTCGATCCCCAGTCAGGTCAAGATGAAAAATTATCTTTTTCAGCTTGACCTCTGGGTGTTGGATCTTTATATATAAGTATATGTATTTGTTACAAAATACCTACAGTATCGTTGAGTAAGTATCCCTTATAACACAAGTCTAGAAGTTACTTCGTGGCTAGCTCAATCTGTGTGTGATTTGTCAATTTCATTTACCGTAATAACTTCTTGTTTCCAATCTTCTGGGCACATCACCGCAGCGCAATGACCTGCGTGACATTTTTTATTTAAAGGTAGGTTTTTATTTAAAGTTAGGTTTTATTTATAGGTAGGTTTTTATTTTAGTACGGATTAATTAATTTTTAGTTTTGTAGCTAGAAAATACTAAATTTTAATTGATTTTTTTTTTCTATTGAATTATTGGATATTTTTTTAATTATCATTAGCGAAGCCATGTGAAAAATCTGAGAAGTAATTGCATAGTTTATAAAAAGCAACACGTGTCACGTGAGTCAGGTCACGATAATTACAATCATTACATTACTGCATGTATCTTTGATTTCCCTTTTCTAGCTAGGTGGCTAGGTGTGGCTTCCAAACTTGCCGCGCAGTGTAAGAGCCCACTGAGCGTAGTGGTGGGGATAGCAATCACCGCAATTTCCGTAATAATGCATTTAAATCGTGACCGAGGTTTGCAACCAAAATATGAGTAGACATAGTATTGGCAGACCTCATATACCTATGTATATATTGAGTCTTCAGTAATTTGAATTATGTAAAACCATATATAACCTAAATAAAGCTCATAAACATCAATGAGACCTCTCCAACCCGTCTGGCCAAAGAGGAGAGTGTAGGCAAATCCTCTGTCTGCTCTGGCCAACTATGGCTCCGGTAGTACAGAGAGGGTTATGCTTCTGCAGTAAAGACTAAAAAGACCTTATGTTGATGATGATGATATATATAACCTGAAACTATCCATATAGAATGGTCAACGTGTCATTCCCCAATTGCCTGTCCGGTGATTGCAGGATGGCATCAGGTACCGTGCCCGGCCTCCCGAGCGGCTACTTGTTTTTCTTTCTCCTTTCAACGGAGTGAGTAGTATCCCAATAACTTCATTCCAACTCAGATCCAATATATTCCTATCCTTCCCCAGTTTAAAACTACTTCCGATGAACAGCAGCGTCGGAAGCACAAGAAGCCAAAAAACTGCGCTCGCCAACCCGCCTGCTAAGCGTGGTGAGTAAAACATGCAATACCTAGACATCTTGTATGCATGCGAATATTAAAATTCCGGAGTCTCCGAAACAAAAATGCCTAGAAAAGAAATTAATAATTTATATTTACTGTAAATTACAATTACCTACAAAAATCGGACAGAATCCTTATTTTTGTGACAATACATTTTTATTATGCGTTACAACTTTTAACTATACCTACGGAACAACCCAGAACCAGAGATCGTTTAACACGTTTCAATCGGAATTCCAAGGCGTCTGTCAAAAAAATTGCCATTTTAATTAATTGAAATTTTTAAAACACATGAGATTAGCTATCCAATTTTGAAAATTTTACTTTAGCTAATTAGGTACCTCAGGTAGGTACACCTCTCTCATGAAACTCTTTCCCAATAGGTAATTTTAAATCAAAATTTGTCTACGTGAATGAGGTTATCTACCCTGTTTAAGAAAATTGTATCTATATAATAAAATTTCATTTTATAATGATTCATTTTAATACATACATAGTATTACGTCTTTTTCCCTTGCAGGGGAGACAGAGCCTAGATCTATAAGACCCGAAGGGCACGTTTAACATGTTGGTGGGCATTAGGTGAAAAACGGAATCAAAATAGTGATGGGTTGCTAGCCGCATCGCCTATTAACATGACTCCACGGAATTTTGCCCGTTCCCTCGCTCGGCTTTTACGATTTGCGCGGGAAGAGAAGCTGCCGGTACATTTTACGTTTTTTCTTTTCTCCCAGACCAGCATGGAGAAGCATTTTAATAAGACTGTCAAATAAGGAGTGTTATGTTTGAGAGTGTATATTATGTACATTTGTCGCTTTCTTTATTCCTCCATAACATCTAAATGTCTGCACAGACTTTTAGATGTTCGTTTGAATCCTTGCCTTATCCCGACTGGCTGTAATCTTCCAGACAGAAAAACGCGTTTTTATTTTTAGTTCAGATGCCTGATTCATGTATAACAAATTGAAATCTTATGTTATTTTTCAACGAGCCCGCCGCCCAAGACAAGCATAGATAGCATCAATTATATTGTTTAAAATGTGTTTATGAAGTACCCTAGTAAGTACTTATTCTCTGACGTAACCTAAAAACAATAAATGCCTTTTATGTAGTAACAATCCTTACCTACCATAAGGTAGGTAAGGATTAAAGTAAGTAAGGTATAAACCTTACTTACCTTGAAGTCATGGTTACAGTGTCATTACTCGTCTAATGGTGAAAGTTGACTGACCTACCTTAAGTTCATTGACCAAAAGGTAAGAAGCGTATATAAAGTAACTACTTACGCAGATAACCTGAACGTTGCTGTCATGCCATCAAAGATATCCTTAAACTAATATGTTATAAAAGTTTAGTTATGGTTTGCGGCCTTAGACCATTAAGTCAACATCTTCCTACGGGTATCGTACATACCTACGAGGTACGATACCCATAGGAAGATAACTGACATCCGACGCCGGTTGTATAAAAGTTGCGAAGTCAGTTTCCAATATAAATATTAAGATAAATGTTAATTTTGAACCTGCTAACAATATGTAAATCTTGAAATCAGGAATACAAAATCATAAGCGTTTAGTCGTTCTCTTTGCACCTCACATCCATCTCTCCATTCTCATTTCCGCAATATGCAATCTTAACAATCTTATTTCATCCGCCAGTTTTGTGGGCCAAAATTGTACAAAACCATAAATAATATTTAAGCACGACAGGTCTTATGGCTTTGTAAGCATTCTATTGTCGCACGGTGACTTGCCGCCATTTCATCCAGTAGTTCAAACGACTTATCATGTTTCGGTCTGTCTCCGTCATTTTGCACGAGGAAACCATGAGGGAACATAGTTAGATACCGAAAATCAGAGTAGTCGGAAGTAGAAGACTGGTAGGGATACACCATCTTAGGCCGCTGAAGTTAACTTAGACTTTGTTGTACTTATTTTAAAGCCTTAATTCTCCAGTATTTTGCAGCCAGTTTACCAGCCTACTCTGAACGTCAGTTCTCTCTTCTCCAACGAGAACAATATCGTCCGCAAAGTGCAGGGAGCAGGGTCCCCTGTATCTAAATCTGACGTCAAAACGTCCATCACCGGGAGGAAGAAATACGTGCTTAGAGCGTAACCCAGTTCTGGTGCAAGTCCACCGCTACACTGAACTCGCCGATAACGAGCCAGCGCCAGCTAAGCCGTCATTAACCTTTTGACCGCGAACGTATGGCTGACTGTCAGAGAGAAAATAAAAAAAAATCACTTTGTATGTAAATTTTGTATATGTCTTTAATGATTTCTTTTATTAATAGGTAAGGTCGTATTTCATATTACTGTTTATATTCAATTTTGCTGCATCATTATCACTTTATCATAAAAAAATCTACGTATGTTGTAAAATAAATAGTTATTTTTCATTATCATAAAATATTAATATTTCTACCTATTAAATATTAATATTACGTTAAGGCTTCGTTGCTTTTCTGTTTCGTTTGAGAACTACTTCCACTAAAATGAATAAATAAATTATTTTTAAACAAAAAACATAAACTGACTTCAAACCAATAACTACATTTCAAGTTTACAAACTGGAACTAAAAAAGTAGAAAATAATAATTTAATTATTCAGTTATTTTGGAGTCGGTGCAACCAAGATAACAAGAATACTCATCAATCGCGAGAAACGCAGACACAATTGATTATCTATTGTTATGCTTCCCGATTGGGGCGTTCGGTAGTTGACCGGTTAATCGTGCCTTTGCAGCATTGCGGATCTTATCTTAACTTTGGCTGATGATTATAAATTGTAAATAGGTTATATCCTTTAATGCAATTTGCTATCAAGTTATTAAATTACTATTTTCTATTTACAAGTGCTTTTTTTTTAATTCACAGTTTTATTCGTAAATACTTATTAAGAAAAAGTTCCACGCGGGCGGGGTTTGTTGAACCTGCGACATTAGGTCTCTGTAGGACCTATGCTCTGCCATTTGAGCTACCGCGCTTCAAACCTCGGCGTCGAAAAGCTCAAATGGCAGAGTAATATTATTTTTTAACTTTCTAGTTCCAACTTGTACACGGTCGTGTATAGGGTTGATGACGGTTTTTTGTTTAAAAAAAATTATTTTGCATCTAATTCTGTGTAATTGTCCCTATAAGTATATTTATTTTTACCAGATACAATTTACAATAACACCCACGTCTGTTTCTAAAGCGTATTTTACTTGTGATAAGTACCTATATCAAGATTTCACCGTATGACAGCAAAGTCGTACTCCATGTTACACACAAAATCGTGTAAAAACCATATATTGTACATTTTAAAAGACATAAGAATTATTTCATGTGACTAGCTCCGTGGCGCAGCGGTCAACACGCCAGCCTGCGATACGGAGTGACCGGGTTCGATCCATGGTTCGGCCAGGTCAAGATGGAAAATTATCTTTTTCAGATTGGCCTGGGTCTTGGATGTGTATCTATATATGTATTTGTTATTAAATATAGTATCGTTGAGTTAGTATCCCATAACACAAGTCTCGAACTTACTTTGGGGCTAGCTCAATCTGTGTGATTTGTCCGTATATATATATTTATTTATTTATTTAATTATTATATCATCCATCAGTGTATGCGCTCTGTTCGATATGTCTCGTATTTTGATAATAACAATATGTTGTTAGGTTTCTATTTTACTTACTATTGATGTAGGCATTTGTCTCCCATCTCACCTGATGGTAAGTGACGATGAAGACGAGGATGTCAAACGCGAAACGGAAACGCGAGTTGTTATTATGATCAACTTTGCACATTTGAAACAATGTATCTACTATATGTAACGTGGAAGGGGTATATCCGTAATAAATCGAACCACGGGCTATACTAGATAACTAAATTATAATGAAATTAAAATAACAGTCATAAAACCGAAATAAAATTCGACATTCCCATACATGCCCGGGCGGCTGCACACTTTTGTATGGAAATGCCGAATTAGTTATACTATTATGATCTAGTATAGACCATGGTTCGATTTATTACGAGTATGTCGCTTCCACGTTGTTTATTGAAAGATATTTTTGAAACTTGAGAAACTACGAGTAGACCTAATAATATTTTGTGTACCTACTTTCGCGCTGTTAGCGATGGTTAGGTACATAATTACTGTCTTTTAAGTCGTGTAAATGAACCATTGGTCTTGTTTATTGTTTAATTTACACATCATGATTATAAATTAATAAAAATCATGAATAAAATAAATTAGGCAATCATTTTGAGATATAAGTATTGTAATAATAATAACATTCATTTAAATTACTTACATGATATGTGAATAATGATTATATAAAATAACCCATAAAATAGCACGAACATTTATCAAGGTAGACAAGACTAATCTATAGGCACGAACACATACTTAAACTTTAATAAAATCACGTAATACGGATTTATCGCGTATAATACAGGTATATCTATACACACTTAACGGCTCGCCATAGGCCAGGAGGCGTGGCGGTACAAAAGCGGATGGTCTAAACGCGTTGGCTACTTTGTTAGGGTTTATCGAAAAAAAAAATTGTGATGGCTGCCTTATCTGTAATGCAATTATAATTAAAAGTTTCAAGGTTAATTTTAATGTATTTGGTGAATACTGCTGTATACCGAGTAAATTAAACGTGATTTGGAGGAAGGAGAACTTTCCAATTTTTTTCTATCGAGAAAATTTAACGCAATCGTGTTTTTGAGTCAGATAGTTACCAGAGTTAGTCCTGAACTTTGCTGCATTTTTATTTCAACTTGAGTATTTAATTATTATTGATATTACAGACAATCACGCAAAGCAGTGTGAGGTAGTACGGGCCCTTAGTAAAATTTCTAGTTTTCATCATCCCAGGTAGACTATGTAAAGGGTAAAGAAAAACTGCCAACCATCCTTTACTATACTACTGAAATAAGTCATACAAAATTGGCAATATTCGTAATATTCTAAGCTTATCTCTAAAAAAGCACAGTTCCCGCGGGATCGACATTAACGCGAACGGAGTCGCGGGCGACAGCAAATACTTAATAAACGCGATAAAACTATATTAAGTGATTTAAATGTGTAACAATTGCGTAAACATTAGATAATACGTAAACTATCTTAGATTAAAGTTAAAATGACTTCTAAGTTCTATCATTAAAACTAACGTGAGATAACTTATGTATACGGGTGACTCACGTGATAATTCGCCGGGATTGCCGACTACACACAATTCAGTTTTTATACAAAGTGGAAATATACAGAACTGCCACAATATCATTTTAACAAGTAAGAGGAATCTTAGAATCTTAGGCAGTAGGTGGGAAACGCCAATCTTTTGGAAACATTATGGACGTTCAGTATACCTATACATATAGGGACTGATGAATTTATATGGACGACGAGCGGAATAGCTCTTTTCATAAAATTTCCTTGATTAACTTTTGCAATAAGTAAAAAGCAAGAGTTGCGTTCTATAAAGCAATATTTTGCCTACTTAAAAAAATCCATTCTTACAGTTATTATCATCTAAACCTTTATTGATGAGTTATAAATTGATTGTATGTTGAAAAACCAGGATACTTTTAATGTTGAAACTTGAAACCAGCTTGAAACATGATTTCATAAACGCGTAGAGTTTGCAAGTCGTCGTAACCCCAGATCGTAGGATTATGAACTTGTAGCCTTATATATTATAAAGCTTTATATATTATAATATATAATGCTATCTCTTATATAACCCTGGGTAATAACCATGTTAAACTAATAACATCATAACATTCTACAAAACCAATACTGTACATAGCGATGGCTTGTCCACAGTGACGCGTCTACTCTGGTAGCGTGTCGGCGATGGCTTTAGTCTACAACTTCCTCGGCGGCGGTGAATCGGACACGCTGGGAGTGAGCGACAGTCGTCTGATGTTTGGCTTGTCGTACTCCTCCATGGACATCGCGCGGGACATGCGCCGCTCCACGCCCGGCGGCGGCAACGATGTCAGCTGACCCTGCCCTTGGCAGAAGAGAAGTAGGGATTGCGCCACTTTCGCCGGCTGCAAACAGACGAGTGCAGGTCAGCGGGGAGAACGGAGTCATATAATCTCAATAGCAATTATGCCTTTCAGCCCGCTAAAATAGGACGCTATGAATCACAATTATTAGGTACTTATGTACTAAACGCGTATTATATCATCTTAATACCTTCATAGAGTGTCGTACGCATCTAAACATTTCGTTATTACATAGTTTAGGTACCGAGTGAGAGAGGTACCTAGTAAGCGAATATGTTGTATTTGTTTTGGGAAAAAGCTTAAAGTTTTACAACAGGCGTATAGGCAGACTCAGTAGGCAGACTCTCAGAATAAGGTTAGTCATTGTTCTGAGGGCAGACTTGAAAGTCTGACAATCAAAGAGAATATAAATACTGACAATAGGCGGATAATAGAAAATGATTACCTAGATTGTTTTTAAAATTTTCTAAGTTTTCTGTATCTTTAAATATTATATACAAGTATTCGCCCGCAACTTTTCTCCTCGGCAACAGTATTTTTTCTGAAAGATGCCTTATATCCTTCTCAGTATTCTTTACAATGTATACACAGGTATTAACTGCAGTTCTAGAGCTCTGCAAGATGAGTTGGCGTCAGGCAGGCAGCTGGCTGTACAAAATGCCAAGTCTATTACAGCATGTGTTACTAACGTTCATTATAGCAGCGGGCCTGGCTGCGATGCACCACGCTTGAGGATGCAAACGGGAAAACGCTCAAATGATGAGGGAAGTAATACTCACCGCCTCAGCTAAAACGTCTCCAACTTTATCCACCTTCAAAATGGTGACTTTGTCACGATCCAACTCCTTGTACATCTTTTCCACCACCCCGGAGTAAGGACTCAGCATGCCGGTGATGAGCAGGATATCAGCTTGACAGCCGCGCAGCATCAGATCTTTTCGACTAAAAAATATATTTTTATTAAATAAGTTTCCTTCCATCGCTAAGATGCTACTCGTATGCATTGCTGTTTAAACGTTGAAACGCTATTTACAGTATTAACGTCATATATTAATATGACGTTCAAAAAGAGATATACATCTCTTTTTGAACGTCATATTTTAATTAAGTCTTTGACTTTTGGCTATACGTTACGTACACATTAAATATGTTCCGACCAGTGCTTTGCTTGCTACCGTGATTTCCCGTCCGTTTGCCTCATTCAGATCTTATTGAGAGCAAGAAGTTGGGTTTTCTAGGCATACCAAGAGGTGACCCATAGATTGGATGGCACCACAGTCGCACTCACTATTGTTGGAGAAACCCCCCTTTGCGCGGCATCTATCAACACCAGCCCGCAGTATTTTTAAAAACTTCCAGTCAGGTGGTCGTTTCTCAGCAGGCGGTATCTGGTTTGGTGGTGGCGGATATGTTAAGCCATTGTTCCACTATGGCCTTAGGAGCTTGTTTGGCGCTAATATTAGGTTGCCGCAAAAAACTATTGCGACTCTTGAGTCATGAGGGTGGAGAGGTTTGTCCATAAAGTGGATGACGTTTAACGTACTACTGTTTGTATTTCTCTACTTCACTAGTAATGTTGCGTCCTACGTCGGGAGTCGGGTGGTGCTATGCCGGAGGCGCATATCTCCATACAAACGGCGAAAGGGACACGCGGCAATATATTATCATTTTGGTACAATATTAAACATGTATGAATTATTTATTATCTCGAAGAATTTGCGCTTGTACAACATTTTTTGGATAAAAAAGTAAGTTTAAAAAATATAATTATACCTTAGTATAATTATACCTTATAATATCAATAAAATTATAACATAACTGTGTCCATTGCATTCGATTATCCCTAAAATTGCCGTGTGGTATCCGGCAGAGTAGAATAGGACCACTCCAAGTCTTCCCGTGGATGTCGTAGAAGGCGACTTAGGAAATACAAGCTAAACAAAGCTTATAAACATCTAAGACACCTCTCCAACCCGTCTGGCCAGCGTGGAGAGTGTAGGCCAAGTCCTCTGGCTGCTCTGGCCAAGTATGGCCCTAGTAGTACAGAGAGGGTCGTGCTCCTGTAGTGGAGACTAAAAAGGACCTGATGATGATGATGATAATAATAATACTAAAATACATATATTATAAACTACGTTTCTGATTGTCATTTATTATTTCTGACCGTAAATTATATATAGTTACCGTAAGCTACGTATGGTCAGGTAAAGTAATATTTATGTCGCTTACATCTATAAGAATTACTAAAAGCATTATATAATATGTAGATTGTCAATACCGTCTCCGTCGTAAAATACTTTGTAAAGCCATAATTAAAATTGTAAAATGTACAAAATATAACAAGTACTTACTTACTTAATGATTTTCTCGGCCTTTGTCACTGCAAGGCCAAGCTGCGAGGTCATGGAGTGACATTTTCATTGTTAGGAGCATTTTCACATGCGTGTATGACAGTGTGTAATAAGACGTTGTTTGAAGTATTGCTTCCTGGTCTTGAAGGATCCAGAATAATGTCTTTGTCAGTGGTTCAAATAAAATGTGGGTCTCTCATCATCATCATTTCGAGTAGGTGTCAAGGTCAATCGACCATGCACACGCTGGTGTCAGAGTTCTTCGGAACCGCCTCTCGGCCTCTGACTTGGTTCCATTAACGACTACCAGATGGCAGCCGGGAACACCGGCTTAACGTGCCTTCCGAAGCACGGAATCATCTTTATTATCAGACAATCAGGTGATTCACGCCTGGAATGTCCTAACCAAACTGGACACAACTAAACAAATTATGTTTCCGGTGGGAATCGAACCTACGACCCCCGGATCAACAGGCAAACGCCTTAACCACTGGACCACGGAGGCTGTTAATATGTGGGTCTCTAAATCGCGATTCATATTACTTGAGCGAATCACTTATGTTATGACCTGTCGGAATTTTTCGTGATTCGAGACGCTGCAACACCTTAAAATACTCACTTGATGAATGCTTTGACGTACTGCTTGATGTTGTGAGTGTTGAGGTTGCCGCGCAGCCTGGAGCGGTACTCCGTCAGCATACGTTCTCTCTCGCCGGCCTCGACAGTATCGCTGGGTATTTGCTAAAACACCATCAAACATAATAATAAAAAGAACGCGTTTAATGAGAGGAATAAGCCAGTCAATATCGACACAAATAATGCAAAATAAAACCGGCCAAGTGCGCGTCAGACTGGCGCACGAAGGGTTCCGTACCGTTATCTATAAAAACGGTTAAAAATCATGTCACTTGTATGGGAGCCCCCCATATAAATTTTTTTTTAAAGTGAATATATAACTAAATATTCTGTGAATAGACAGACTGACAGCGGAGCGATATTAATAGGGTCCCGTTTTTACCCTTTGGGTATTGATTTTTCTCCGTGTGGGGACGGAGTAGAATACAATTCCCCACTGCCCGTCAGGTTGGCATCTCGTAAGAGGCGAGTAAAATACCCGACATGCTCGGTGGTAGGACCTCGTGGGGTCCGACTGGCTGGCGACCACCCTCATGCCGAAATCTATCGTAAAGCACCGTTGGGTGTGTTTCGACGGTTGCGCGTGAGAGCCAATCCCCAATCCCGATTCCCGTAGTTTCGACAGTTTATGGTCCCTTAGGGGCTGGAGTCTTGCACTGTCTGATTGGGGGTGCGACGTTGGCGCGGGGGCCAGGGAGACCCGATGAAACGGTTGTCCGCTGGCCGCCCGCTGGTACGTAGAGGACCCGAACCCTGGCTGTCCCGGCTAGGGAGGCTGTCCTGCCGCCAGTGTCAAAAGCTCGTGATTGGTCGTCGTGCCGGCCTGGGAGACCGGAGTGGAACACGGCGGCTGATCATTGTGTTGGATCGGGGGCCCTTCCGTCCCCCGTGCCAGCAGCGCACCTCACTGGTCATTCATTGCGGGCCATCATTCCTTAACTTTGCCTATGTAACTGTCGTAACTACGGCAATCCTTAATTTTTTCCCTGTTAACCACCTTTTTTATGGCAAGATCGAAAAATAGAAAACATGTTTCTACAGCGGCACCCCCTTCCACATTCAATGTGGACTTCTTCAACGTCAGAGGAATGCATTCCAACCTCAATGTCGTCCATCATCACTTGGAGACGACTAAGCCGGCTCTATTTTTCCTGACTGAGACACAAATATCCTCTCCTACCGACGTCACAAATCTCTTGTATCCCGGTTTCAGCTTGGAGCACAAGTTTATGCCCAATGCTGGGGTGTGTATGTACGTACGGGAGGATGTATGTTGTCGACGTCTCAGCAGCCTTGAAGACAGAAACCTGTCATTGTTATGGGCGCGTGTAGATCACGGTGACCGCATCCGGTTCTATGCGTGCCTTTACAGGTCCCATAGCGGTGACACAGAATTAATATAAGTACTAACGGCGGTGATGCCGAAACAGACCGACTTCTCGGGCATGTACAGAAGGGCATAGACGAAATTCTCCAGCAGCACCCATCGGCGGAGGTAGTGATCCTAGGGGACTTCAACGCTCACCACTTTGAGTGGCTAGGATCACTGAAGACCGACTACGCTGGGAAGGCTGCATACAACTTTGCTGTAACAAATGACCTCAACCAGTTAGTTGATGGTCCTACCAGAATACCTGATATTGAAGGACACAATCCTGCTTTGTTGGATCTTCTGCTGACCTCACATCCAAACGATTACCAGGTATTCCGTGATGCCCCTCTAGGAACCTCGGATCATTGCCTGGTACGTGCTGTGGTTCCATCCGGTCAGACCACGCAATCCAGACCACCTGGTATGCGTCGTGTGTGGCATTATAGGTCAGCAGATTGGGATGGATTGCGAGAGTTTTATGCATCCTACCATTGGAGACGGTTGTGCTTCTCATCAGAAAATCCTGACATTTGTGCGAAAGCTGTCGCCGAAGCGATACTGCTGGGCATGGAGTGCTACATTCCCAGCTCGGCGGTTCGTATCGGAGGGATCGTAATACTTCTGATTTGAAGAAGCGGTTCAACGCAGCTTCAAGAGCCTACAAGAAGCAGATCACTGCAGCAAAGTTTGCGCACACTGCGCGCATTGGTAGGAGACTGGTTGGCTATCCCTCCGGGAGTAGAGCATTCTGGTCTCTTGCTAAGGCAGCGCAGGGGAATTTCTGTCGCCCTTCACTTCCATCTCTGCACAATCGTCAGGACTCGCTGGCTCACTCCGCAAAAGAGAAGGCCGATCTCTTGGCTACTCTCTTCGCGTCAAATTCTACCCTTGACGACGGAGGAGCATCGCCGCCCTTTTTACCGCGATGCGAGCACTCAATGCGGGAAATTCGGTGCACTCAAAGTGCAGTGCGACGTGCTCTGTTTTCCCTCGACGTCAGGAAGTCCAGCGGGTCTGATGGCATTCCAGCAATTGTGCTCAAAACATGCGCCCCTGAGTTGGCTCCGGTGTTAGCACGCCTATTCTCGCTGTCTTACACCTCAAGAAAAGTCCCGTCTTCGTGGAAAGTAGCCTACGTTCACCCTATTCCTAAAAAGGGTGACCGCACAGACCCGTCTAACTATCGGCCTATTGCGATAACCTCCCTGCTCTCTAAGGTGATGGAGCGTGTGATAAACATCCAGCTCCTTGGTTACCTTGAAGATCATCAGCTAATTAGTGACCGTCAATACGGGTTCCGCCACGGGCGTAGTGCTGGTGATCTTCTTGTGTACTTAACGCACCGATGGGCAGCCGCCATCGAGAGCAAGGGAGAAGCACTGGCATTTAGTCTAGATGTCACAAAGGCTTTTGACCGGGTCTGGCATAAGGCTCTTCTCGCGAAGTTACCATCTTTCGGGCTTCCTGAGGGACTATGCTTGTGGGTCGCTAGTTTCTTATCTGGGCGAAGCATTCAGGTCGTTGTAGACGGATTATGCTCCGATATCATGCCCATCAATGCTGGCGTCCCCCAAGGATCTGTTTTATCACCTACGCTGTTTCTTCTGCACATCAATGACATGCTTAACACTAGTAGCATCCATTGCTATGCAGACGACAGTACGGGTGATGCATATTATGCAGGTCGTGCAAATATCCCTCAAACACAGGTGGAGGAGAACAGAAAGAGACTTGTGTCTGACATTGAGACCTCTCTGGAGCAGGTCTCTGAATGGGGTAAACTAAACCTAGTTCAATTCAACCCTACTAAGACACAAGTCTGCGTGTTTTCCGCTAAGAAGACCCCATTTAACATAGCACCGAAGTTGCGGGACACCTCTCTTACCATTTCTAAGAGTATTGGGATCCTTGGCGTCGATATTACGAAGGAGGTCCAATTCCGGAGTCATCTGGAAGGTAAAGCCAAAATGGCTTCTAAAAACCTTGGGGTGCTCAATAGAGCGAGGCAGTACTTCACTCCGGGTCATAGACTTTTATTATATAAAGCTCAAGTCCGGCCCCACATGGAGTACTGCTCTCATATCTGGTCTGGTGCACCTCAATACCAACTCCTTCCTCTTGATTCCATCCAACGCCGGGCAATTCGTATTATCGACGATCCCACACTCACAGACGATTTAGACACCCTCGGTCTACGGAGAGACGTTGGCTCTCTGTGTGTATTTTACCGTCTATACTATGGGGAGTGTTCTGAAGAACTTTTTGAATTGGTGCCACCGTCACCTTTCTACCACCGCACCGCTCGCCACAGGAGTAAAGTCCATCCCCACATCCTTGACACTTGGGTCTCCAAAAATGTCAGAGCGTCACGTGGTTTTTTTCCTCGTACAGCAAGATTGTGGAATGGACTCCCTCCCGAGGTTTTCCCTGTGTGCTATGACTTGAGGTCCTTCAAAAGGCGTGTTTACAGGTATCTTAAGAGTCGGCAACGCATCAGCAGCTCCTCTGGTGTTGCAGATGTCCATGGGCGACGGTGACCATTTTCCATCAGGTGGCTCGTCTGCTCGTTTGCCGTCGGATATACATAAAAAAAAATAAAAAATAAAAAAATTGAACCCAGTAAAACAAGCATGTAACAGTGATTTTAATATGTTGCACAAATCCCTCAGAATAGTTTACACCCTAGTTTGCAACTTTCCTATGCCTGTGCACTCTTTGAGACCCGAAAGGATGGGGGTTATTTCTTTTTTGTTTTTCAAAAATCTACCTTACTGAAGCCTTTTTCGGTGTGGGATCTTTGTAGGATGCTTTTATAAAAAACCCGCCAAGTGCGAGTCGGCCTCGCGTTCGAATAGTTCCGTACATTATTTATATATAAATTTGATGTAACAAAAAATGTATGTTTTTCGCAATTTTTCCTTTATCTGTGCTATAAGACGTTGCTTCGTACCAATTGTCAAGATTCTGAGTTCATAGAAAGTACCCTGTAGATGTTAATTCCCTTGCGAATGTCGAAAAAACACAGTAGACTTGAGTATTTGATATGAATTTCAGCTTGATACCTCTACGCATTCCTGAAAAAAAGGGACTGACAGACAGGCAGACGCATAACCAAGTGATCCTATAAGGGTTCCGTTTTTTTCCTTTTGAGGTACGGAACCCTAAAAAGACAAAATTTTGATGCATTAATTTTCAGTACTAGCTTGTAAAAGACTGCCATTTTTTAGGATTCCGTACCTAAAGGCTAAAACGGGGCTTTGATAGGTGCATTTGTTAGGTACATACCTACTTGTGTTTATAACTAGTATTTTTCACTTTAAAGAAAACTAGAAGATAACCTATTATTGAGAGGCTGTTTCTCTACCAACAAAATCTCGAAATGTATTACACTCATTTGACGGCTTATAATCTTCTATCTTTCTTATGTTCGCGCACGGAAAAATTACCAGAATTTATTGGAAAAAACTTACATTATTTATAAGCTAGCACTCAAAAACTTTGCATAATAGTGAGTTCAAATTATACTCAAATTATAGCATTTTTTTTTATATAAGCATGCCACAAAAATCGCCGAACTAGACTTCCTTATGAGGAAACAATACGCTCGAAAGAAATTGATAAATAGGTATTTGTAAAATATATTGCTGTCGCGCCGCGTGCCCAAACAAACCCTACCGAGTGCGATAGAGACAACTGCAGCTTAGATCGAAAATACTTATGAAAAGTACACAAAATTAACGCTTCGTAGTCCCCTTATTTTTTCTCCAACACTTAACCGATTTAATTTTCTTTTTGTAATAAAATTTTAAAATAAGCTACGGCTGTGTTTCTATGAGAATTTTTTTTCTAATATAATCGCGTCAGATTTGTTTGCTTGATGCTTGAACACAACGGAAATTCTTACAAATTTTTCAGGTTTTTGATGGTTCATATCTCTGTAATTCATTGAAATATGAAAATAATTAAACATGAAACATGGACAACATGGGACATGAAAATATATAGGTATCTATAAATTTATTTGGTAATCATTGCTCTACTGGTACTATCCGGCGAGGAATCAGGGGACTACGCTTACATGGAAATACGGCCCTACAATTTCCTTTTAAATCCCATACTTTTGGGCTACAGAGTGAAGAAAATTGCCTGGATATGTACCCGTATATTCTTACGTGTTATGTATGCCATTATTTGATTAATATCGACATTGACTCGCCTATTAGAAAGATAAAATGTGTTTTTAAAAACTATAAATGGACAAATAGGTAATAATTATATAAAGAGAAATAAATTATAATACTTGGTTAGTAAGAAAAATGTTAGTAAATTAGTATACTTTGTAAGAAAATTATTAGATAAGTACAAACATAATTAATTTAAAAGCACACACAAACAAAGAATTTTCGATTTATTCCTATCCAATACCACGAACGAATACCACTGGTATTACTTTGAATTTTTAATTCTATTCTATTCCAAACAGATACCACTCTTAATTTTTTTTAAATTTTATATCCCAGCGAATACCAAAATTTGAATTTGGTACAGTCAGCTCAGTCATCGAATTAAACCACAAAGTAATTTAATATTACTTTCCGAATTCATTTCAAAAAAAAAGATTGATTTTTACAATGTAGGTGTCGAACGACTGATTTTATTAAAAATACGTTGATTTTTTACAATTGTTAGATTATTACTATCAGTTAATTATTCATATTCTATATTTCTGAAAAAAAAAAACATTGAGTCATTACTATAAAGGTGATGAACGAGTGATTTTAATATAAAAAAGTTAATTTTATGTCATATTATATTATTATCAGACAGTAAGCAAATTGTTCATATTTTTGAAAATTGTAATAATTTATATTATTATAACTATATGTATAATTGAACTAGTCCTGTGCTAACTAAAATTGTTTATTAATATCTTACACATATTTTTGCAAATAAAAATGTTGTAATCACATACAAAGCATTTTTACTGACTGTACCTTTGAACTTGTTTTGGTATTGGTTTAAACAGTGGTATCCGTTGGGAATAGAAAATAATTAAAAATTCAAAATAATACCAGTGGTATTCGTTCGTGGTATTGGACAGGAATGAATCGAATTTTCATCGCAATAAAAATCAATGTAAGTTGAAATCGGCACTGTGTAATCTTATGTCTAATAGGTACTCGTACCTATTCAATCTGATCTTCTCGTAAGACTATCAACCTTTGTATAAGCTTGTCTACCTCTTACCTAAATGTAGAATTTACAAAAAATAAGCTAGTATTGAGCTATACAAGAGAAATAAAAAAATATTTATCTTCAAATTTATGGTAAAAATAAATTTTTCAATGAAAGTAGTCCTTAAATTAAGCAAAACCGAGCAATCCTAGAGAAAATAAAAGGAGTGCGGTCGTGCGAACCCAGGCCTCGTCAAGAACGAAGTCCCGAAAATTCATCCGAAAGTTATTCGAAATAAAATTGTATACCTATTTATTTTTTATATAACTCCAAATAATAAAATAAATTTCTTTGTCGAAATAATCAACGACGTTTTCAATTGTTTCTGATAGTTGATCATCAGCTCATGACTGAACTGGCTAAATTGGCCAATCTCGCCATTGATGGTAAAATTGACCGAGAACCTGCGGAATTTCAAATGTTTTTCGAAATTCTATAGTTGAAAATGCTTGTTATAAGTTTCCTTTTTTCGCTTAGTCGGGATTCATTCTGAAGACCAGGAGCTCAATATTTTATCTGAAGCTCTATTTTTAAGATAGTAGAATCGATCCGCTACTTGTTATGACGTCACCACTCGATTCGTATTCACTTGTAAATAAAATCAATGAGTCGTCCTGTATTTATGGAAGTTTGAACACCATAAATATAAATTACACATAATATATTTTACCACTATCTCATTCGAATAGGTAGTGATAAAAAAATAGGGCAAATTCAGATTCCCCGTGAACGAGTAATGGATTTTTCCAATTCAAAAATGAAGCTCATCGTCGAATCGATTCGCCACTCGTTGTGGCGTCATAACCAACTATTAATTATTCTGTGTCATAACTAGGTTCGCATTACATATGCTTTTACATGTGAATAAAATCAACGAGTGGTTCTGTTAAAACGTAGGTATAAGTGAAAGGTGCTAACATTTCTTATACTTAACCAGCAAAAAATATAGTTATGTTTGCCAGAATAATTGAATAAACATCAAAAATACTAATTAGGTATTCAGATTAAAAATGCTAAGAGCACAAGACGCAGGATTTTAAAATGTTGTTTGTTGTTGTTTACCATTTCGTTGTCTCAATTTCGGTAGGTAATTATCTTAAAAAATATCAATCATTATTATTACCATAGGTACCAATGTATATTTGCTACAATATCTGTGACTTTAACAGAGTGAAGTTAGAGCATTCATCCATTATTATTCTCTTTATTCAATTTTAATCTTAAGTCTAGGTTTTGTAATCCTTACTAATATTATAAATGCGAAAGTGAGTCAAATAAACAAACAAACAAACTCACTTTCGCATTTATAATATTAGTAAGGATGATACAAAACATAAAAACATTATAAAACCTAAACCTAGCTCGCTGTCAGCAGTGGGGCAAAGCTCAAGCTACCGGCGGTTAAGGCTGCAGAGAAAGAAACCTCCTGACTATGCGTGACGTGTCCAGGGGTGCTGCCTTCTGTACCTTAACGAGCCGTTAATGTCCTAATGCTACGCAAAGGCGTCTTTCTATCTTTTCCATTTTTGTCTGCCTGTGGTTTGTGTTCTCCAGTTTTTGTTATATTTGTTCAGTTCATTGCACCACCTTGTCCTTGGTCGGTTACGTCCTCTGTTGCCGTTGGGCATCCAGTCAGTGACATTCATCCAATAATCAAAACTTAAATTGTTTATTAAGACGAGGACTCAAATGTTTGGTACCTTCGCTCGGCAAAGGACTGATCAAGTGCGCGCAAGGGATAGCGCTTGGCGGTTTAGCCCGTGAATGATGAGATAGGAGATAGTCTCGAGTCGCTCAAGGAAAAAAACGTAAGCGCCAAATTCGTTATTTCTATTTTATATAAAATCAGACCGGTTAATTGTATTTTCATATTTAAATTTTGATGAATTACTAATAACCTATCTTTTAGTCTAAAAATCATTATTTCATTCATCGCATTTGAGCTACAATAACAAAAACTCTGCGAACGAAGACCATTTTTCAAAAAATATTTCTATCGAGAAAATTTTATCAAAACGTGTTTTCATCTTCAATTTTTGGAGATGAAATAGTCAAAAATCATATTACTTAGATTTGAAACTCCTAATTTAAGTATTTTGCGAGATAAATAAGGTTCAGAACGACCTTATTTACAGTGGTATCGCCTTAAGTGAAATATATGTCATTTGTCATTACAGTACAATGTCAAATCTGATATTTTGGACGCGTGGTTTGAATCCAAGTGGTATCATGTGCCCAAAAAAATGCATTCTAATAATGGTTCAAAAATAGGACCAAGTAAGATTCGCACGCGGAAGGGTCCGGATTCGATCTTCGGCCAGGTTATGATGAAAAATTATCTTTTTCAGATTGATCTTGGGTCTCGGATCTCGGATGTGTATCTTAATAAGTATTAAGTATGCATATCGTAAAATAAATAGTTTAGTTGGTAGGTATCTTACGGCACTAGTTCACAACTTATAGTAGGGCTAGCTCAAACTGTGTGATTTGTCGATATTATATTTATATATACATGGCCAGACAAAAAGAACTTCGTTCTATAAAAACAAACATGTTTTTACGACCATCCAAACATTAATTATTCCGCCTCTAACCGCCTTTTTTACCATAAAGTTTTAAGACTGGAGTCTATTTTGGTTTTCGCAGAAAAAATCTACTCGTAAAAAATATTTCTAATTATATAATAATGGACCACAAAGAAATACTGAAAATTTAAATTTAGTCTTAGACACGTATGAAAATCCACATATCTTACCCCAGTACCAGCGTATTTTTCATTGTGATCTGGTTAGTATTGAGTTAGCAATACAAACGAAGAAGAAGTACCTGATATTTATAACCTATATCCTGGGGATAACTCACGTGGCCAAACTTGTGATATATGAGGAAATCTTCTTCTGACTGGGATATGTCCGCGCCTCTCCACCGAGAAAAGCGGCTGCGGAATGCATCGGCTACTGATGACGTAGACGCTGTGCAGTTGACCAGAATCAGGCCGAGAAGCCGTCGCGGGTGTGCCAGTCCGCATCGGGCGAGGATGTTTGCTCCAGCTCCTTCACCAAGGCCTATAGCGTACCGCACGTGTAAGAAGTCCAAAACCGTGATCAGGTCTTCGCCAAGTGTTTGCAACGACGGAAACTGATATCTATAGAAGATATAAAGCAAAAATAAGTTGATAATCGTAAATAAACTTTGATATTCCGCTTAGTAACTTTTCTTCCATGCTAGTGTAGGAGAAATAAAAACATAGAATGAAGAGCTCTTTCGCTTCCTGAGCAGATTATAAAAGCCGGTTGTTTGTTTTCGTGTGAGTAAGTGGTCAACACTGGTGTTTGGTTTTCAAGCTGCCTACAGGCATCTGACATAGCTTAACGACTTAACGTACCTTCCGAAGCAAGGAGGAGCTCCAGATATTTTATGCCACTTGCGGTCACTCTCAGTGGGGACTGCGCCCAGGGTTGCTTAACGAGCGTAAGCGCTTTTAATACTCACGACCACTGGGCCATTGGGCTCTTCAAAAACAGCAGGTTGAGGATTTGAGCGAATATCTCAGGGATCATGACGTAGAGCTCTGGGCAGAGGAGAGGATTCCGCTGTTATGATAGCATTTATGTTATAATATGATTTGGCGTAGAATGGGAAAGAAGAAGTTAAGAAAAGCAAGCTGCAGTATTTCGGGTTCGTTATGAGAGGGGATACCATAATTTTTCAACTCGTTATTACAAGGGAACATCCTGAAGGAACGTAGATCCAGAAGTAAGGAGACCTTGGTATAATAACTTAAAGGAATTGTCAATATGAGTACCCGATCTCTCTTTCGTGCGTAACTCCGAGAGTAAGATAGACATGATGGTCGCCAATCTACGCTTAGAAGAGACACTTTAATAATAAGAAAAGCCGCGGATTGATAAGTACCTGTGAAAATGAAGTCAAGCCCGCGTAGGGAATCGAACCAGGTGCCTTTTACATATGTACCAAGCTGGCAAGTTAACCACTGCGCCCGGAGGTCGTCATATTCCCACAAAGCAATCCACCTTCTTATTGGACTTAAATAAGTATGAGTTCCATTTCTGATCGTTAAAGAAACAAACCGTCTATCAGACAAGTACTTAGGTATAATTTTGATACTTTGTATGTATCGCGGCGTAATAATAAGCAATTAACTTGAATGAACTTCGTGATTTCATACTAATTTAAAATACAATGAATACCTCAATTATCCAAGCAACGGAAGATGTTCCAATTAAGTATTGCCATAACGATACCTATTGTTTAAAATGGCTGATGATTATAACGCAAGTTATGATAAGTCACTTATTTTAGATACACGCCATACCGAATAAATCTCTTTACCAATCTACATACATATACTAATAGATTTAAAAAAAAAATTGCGGAGACTTCATACTTCTATGCATATACTTATGGGAACATTGACTGATTGACTGATATATCAATCAACCACGGAGTAAATATCAACGAACAGACAAAAAACCGGGGCGTAAAAAAATCAATTAGTATTCAAATCGGTGAGGTGCGGTTGAAATATAAAATTTGTATTAATGTTAATTATTTTTAATAAAACCTGTGTCTAACTTCTTTTGAAATCATCTCATAGGAGTCCAATAGGGGTTAAAATGTATTCGGAGATTTTATTATTTTTGAAGTAATCGCTTTAAAATAACGAAATTAATTTGACTAAGATTTCTCTTAGACTTATCTTACGCAGAAGTAACCAATAAGCAGGTCCACGCTACTTTTTCTGCTACAATTAAGCACATTTGTGTTCATCCTGTGTGTTTTAGCTTTTATCTAAGTATTCTATTATTCCGCTGATCTACATCTTATGTTATTAGTACTATACCCTGCAATATAGGAAGTGTCAATATTTGTTAATTGTCTTTCCGTCTACTGTCTTAGCTGCCCCAGTCTAGGTTTTGCAATTGCTAAATAATGCTAAATAAATAGCGCCCTATTATTTATTATAATAATGAAAAAATGCAATACCGCTTTTTATCGCAAGGTTGGTTTACAAAAATCGTTACAAAAATCGCTTAACTTGAAATCTACTTCAATATCTTAGCGACCTAGACGTCGCTTGGACAATCTTGCTCCACCGTGGTCAAGGGCTACGACGGACCTTATCTGGGACTTTGCCTTAATTGGGATACATACGAATCAGGAAGGTCGGGAGAGTTCTCTTCGTGTCCCGGGACGTCAACGTGGATGAAACAAGAGCGCTCCTTTATCTCGCTCATCGCCGGAGTAGACACGAAGTCCACCAGCGATGAATCTGTAAAATCATAGCAATAACAATTGGTACTTCCTGATAACTGATACAGTCGCGCGGTAACTCAAATAAAAATCTATTCTATTAACCGGCAATCAATCTGTTATGCATGAGCCTATAAGTCGTCAAAACCTTTGCATACAAGAAATTTCCCATCTAGGAAATGTTATGTACACGCAACATAGTATATGTTAGTGTAAATTGATCCGAAATATAATCTAGCTTGAATATAAAACATAAAATATAATACTTTTGGGACTAAGTAAATACATTAGCCATAAGAAAAAGTTAAATATTGCCAAAACGTTAGATAACGACCACTTTCATCAGCTTATGACCACCAATGAAGTGGTTTGCGATAACTCGTTTAATATTATAAAATATGCCAATAAAACAATAAATAACTGATTCCAAAATATATTCTAGTTTTTTTTTCTTTTAATACCTAATGTATAATTATATAAATAGTACTAACTGTGCCCGCGACTTCGTTCGCGCATGCATTTCGTGTTTTGACTGTTTTTTTATATTGTACTAGCTGCCCCGGCGAACTTCGTTTCGCCATAAGTTAAAAACTATCCTATCTCTCAAGTTGGATCGAACTGCACATGGTGTGCGAATTTTATTATAATCGGTTAAGTGGTTTAGGAGTCCATTGAGGACAAACATTGTGACACGAGATTTATATATATTAAGATAGGTCAATGTTTATACTGTGTAACCCAACCTCAAACATACATGTCGGTATATGTGTTAATTTCTTCATAAACATTATTACCCTTATGTTATGTCATGCATGTTTATCAGTAAGTATAAACAGGCTTTGCGCACTACTGTTTACTCGTGACAAAAAGCTGCAAGAAAACCAGGACATTTGCAGATCCACACCAACGCGACTCATTTTTTTTTTTTTTGAAAGGACTGTAGCTAGCTCCAAGTGAGCTTTCGCTACTTCACCGGGCGTTTGAGGCGAGGGCAGAGTGCCCTCAACCTTTTAGACAACATCACCAAAGGGCCCCCAGGAGGGACGGACCTCGGCTTTGGGCGTTGCCTGTGTGCGCAAGGCTTGGAGAGACAGCAAACTCTCATATTGCCTGATGGGCCGCGTATACGTGCATGCAGGCCTGAAGGGCCAATCTGAGAAACAATGGCAAAAGCCTTTAGAGAGCAGCAACTCTCATCTTTTGCCTTATGGGCCGAAAGCTACGTTGCCAGAAGGGCCTATCCTGGGTGCACGTCACCCGGGACCGCCGGGCGGCCACCAGTAATCGGAGCTAATCCTACTCTACGCACTCTATTCCGGTGGCGAGTGCGACGGGGTCGGATAGTGGGATTCCTCTGGCTATTCGGAGCCGAAGAGGGGTCGGGGCGGGCTTGTGCGATGTCAATAGGATCATCGGGATCGTCAAGTACGTTCCTAGGACGTCTACGACGTAAGGTCGTATCGTGTAAGTTGGGGTAGTTAGCAGCTTGCACTACTAACGGGTTGGGGTGGCGTGCGGCTTTCTCAAAGTAACGCTTGGAGGCGTTTTTGAAATAGCCGCGAATGGATGGGAGATCTAGGTCACAGTGTAGGTCTGTCATGCGCAAGTACCGATGGTGACTCGTATTTGTGGCACGGGCGATGAAGCGGTTCTGCAAGCGTTGCAGCCGATTGATGTGGGAGGGCGCGATGTGGGAGAAGACTACGCCGGCGTAGGTCATGATAGGGCGGACGCAAAGCTTATAGAGTGTCAACTTATTTCTAAGTGACATCTTAGCATTGCCTATCATGGGGTGGAGACGGCCTAATACGAAGGCGGCATGGTTGCGGACTTTGGTGATGTGGGGGCCGAAGGTCATCGCGCTATCGAGTACGACTCCAAGATATTTAGCCTTGCCTGCCCACTGAATGGGCTTTCCGTACAACGATACTGATCCTAACGGAGGAAGTTCTGCTCCGGACATGGTGATTTTTCGACGTGACACAGCTTGGTTATCCTTTGAGAAAAACACAGCTGTGATTAACTTCGATGCGCCACCTCTTGAACAGCACCTCCAACACCTCTTGAACTTGAACTTTTTTAATTGTAATCGAGAACTTATATACCTATTTTTATACTTCTAGGTCTAGAAATGTGAAAATTTCCATACAAACTTTACCTGGGGGACTTTTTTCCAGTTGACCTACACAGATCTTTTTCAATTGTAATCATGAATTTATTTACCTATTTTCATACTTCTAAGTCTAGAAATGAGAAAAGAATCATGGCGAACGCCCATACATCGAATGTACAGATAATAAAATAAAAAAAAGAGAAGATGAATTATATAGCAGAATTGAGGTTTCCTTACTAGTAACATGTCTGCATAATAGAAATCTTTTTAAACCCCCGTTTATGTAAAATATTTCACAATAAAAGTTATAGCCTTATTGCCATTTTCATTTGCCTAAAAAAGTTCACAATGGTTGTCAAACTGACTGTCTATTGTAGATCTGTCACTCAGAACTGTCAAGTCAATGAGAAAATGTCAGTCGGATTGACAGCTTTTTTTTTTATTTTAGCGGATGGTTGCCTGCTTGCGTGGTGTTGCCATAAAATAATATAATTTAACGTGTCAGTTGCAGGTAGTGTTCGGATCATGGATTATCTTATCTCTATGGTTCGGATATTAACTCAAAAATTATTAATATGCGTTCGGATATCGAATAAAAAATCAGTATTTAAATAAATAAATATCTTTTTTTCCCCGTCTTTAAAAAATATTCTGATTAATTCAAGTTGTTGACCAGAGCCGTAGTAATTATATAAAAAAATTTCACCTTCCCTTTTTTTTAAATTTAATTTGTACAAATTTCGCCATGATTCTTTCCGTACTAACTTAACCCCCCCACTATTTTCTATTTCACTCCTTCAGGGGAGAATTTTGTCTAGTTCACCTACACAGATCTTTTTTAATTTTAATCGATATCTTATATACCTACTTTCAGACTTCTAAGTCCAGAAATGAGAGAATTTCCATACAAAGTTTATACAACCAAATTTCATCTACACACATATTTTTTAATTTTGATCGAGAACTCATCATATCAATCATACCTACTTTCATACTTTTAAGTCCAGAAATGAGAAAATTCCATATTAATGTTAGGGGTAACGGTTAAAGTAAAATTTCTAAAAATCCTTTCTCGCGCTCACTTCAAGTTTCAAGTTTCTAGGCGCAGCAGTTTCGGTTGCGTTGATATCTAAGTCAGGTTTGCCGTTTGCCCGCGGCTACGCCGCCGCCGTTAGTGTCCATCCCTCAGGAACAGTAGAATTTCCCGGAATAAAAGGTACCCTATGTCCTTCCCCGGGTCTCAATCTACCTCCATACCAAATTTCATCCAAATTGGTTCAAAGGTTGAAGCGTGAAAAGAAGACAGACAGACAGAGTTACTTTAGCATTTATAATATTAGTATGGATAAGTATGGATAGTATGGATATGTATAATGCTATCGTATAATGATGATGAATTGACTTTGGATAAAATCCAAAGTCAATTCATTCATTTTCCCATGTCACTTATTATTTATTTAATTTAAGTGCTATATATTTGCAGGCATACTCGTGCCTTGAGTTCATTCAAATAATGATAACTTTTTTTTTAATTAACCGATTTTGATGAAACAAACTTTAAATGTTAAACTGAGTTAAAACAAAGCAATTGGTGGAAGTTTGAAGTAAATCGGTTCAGTATTTTCGGAGATAATCGTGATCATACATACAGACAGACAGACAGACAAAAAATTCGAAGAAAACTTTTTTGCTTTCTATTATTCTTTTTAAGTGTCCCTCTATCCATTTCAGTTAAAAATTCTAAATGTACAGACAAAATATTTTTACTGTTTTATTATATGTATAGAATAGATGATGGTGGCCTTGAACTAATATCTTTATTTTAATTATGTGAGTTAACGAATACCTCTTTAGCACTCAATCTATGTAACATTGAGTGCTAAAGAGGTTTAAATGGTAAATTAAACTAAGTTCTTTCGAGGACAGTGGTGGTCGCTTACCAAAGAATTACATCTTTTAACTATTTTCAAAGATTCAAAGATTTATTCAGAAAATAGGCCTTTTACAGGCACTTTTTCACGTCAATTCACATTTTAAATAATACTTATGATATTATATTGGGTCGTGCTCCTGTAGTGGAGACTAAAAAGGACCTGATGATGATGATGATATTATATTCAAATTATTAATTATTGTTCAAAAGCTACAAACTACTAGCGTTTATGAACCGACCACTGCAGAGAAGAAGACGCCGAAAGAAACTCTTTTCAACAGTATTGGTCGCCTACTTGCCTGAAGGGCTTTGTATGATATTTTAAATTTTTATCTTTTATATTTTTTCTGATGTCATGTTATATATACATTTTAATTTACATATTTTTGTGGAACACGTTATGTTAGCGATCGAGCGTGCAACAACAACAGATATGATAAAAGTCTCAAAGAGGCCGAGCAGACCTGTCCCCCGCGGCAGCACCCGTTCTCGAGTTGACGCATGGATCAGCCATCGCTGAGCTCAACCATATTAGAGGGAACTCGACGACATATTACAATAATTATACATCTTTATTTCAGAACAAAGCTATACCCTAGATTGTAATAGTCTTCTTTGAACCATTAAACTTTGAATTAAACTAAGCAAAACTAAATAATGCTCTATTTATCGGATTGCGACCATGTGACACTTACATATACACTTCGTTTACCTGCCACTGGATATCATATTATTTAGGATATAAATAGCAAAATAATACTAATTAAATATGTAATTTGTGTGTACAACATGAAATCTATATATATAAAGTGCGAGTTGGACTCGCGCAAGAAGGGTTCCGTACCATGTCTGTTGTATGGGAGCACCCCTTTATTATTAATTTTATTTTTATTTAATTATTTATTTTAAAGTGAATATATAACTAAATATTCTGTGAATATTACAAGCGTCTACCTGTTGCCGTTATGTATTCATAACGGCAACAATGCACACAGCGAGCAAAACAAGCAAAAAATCACGTTTGTTGTATCGGAGCCCTCTTAAATATTTATTTTATTATTTTTTTTTGTATTTGTTGTTATAGCGGCAATATAAATACATCATCTGTGAAAATTTCAACAGTCTAACTATCACGGTTCATGAACTACAGCCTGGTGACAGACTGACAGACAGACAGACGGACAGCGGAGCGATATTAATAAAGTCCCGTTTTTACCCTTTAGGTACGGAGCCCTTAAAAAATGAATCATAGAACACATCTCAATCTGTGTGATTAGTTCGTATATATTTATTTATTTGTCCGTACATATTCAAGGCTAGGTATATTGTTCCCTCCGGAACAGATATGCTACTGAATTTCTACCAATTTTTTAATGCGTTCTTGTTCGAAGGACAATCGAGCACGGCTGAAGAGTTCAAGAGCTAGCTCGTAAATGCCACCATTTATAAACACTCACGATTGGTTCCCAAGTCGTGCACCGTCAGGAAGACGCATCTTTTGTCTTGTTGGCTTAAATCCCCCTGGAAAATAAAAATAAAATTGACTTACGAATAAAACAAAATCATGTTTATCAGCGGCCCCGGCTTTGCACGGGTAGATATAGGTATCAAATCTATAGCCTTTATTCATCAGGGATAATGTAGGCTTCTAATGACGAAAGATTTTTTCGAATCGGTCCAGTACTTTCGGTGCAAACAAACAATAAAATCTTTCCTCTTTATAATATTAGTGTAGAAGTGTAGATGTAGGTTAGTGCAAATAATCTTTTATATAAAAAAAACTTCAAACAAACAACTGAACCAATTTTGATGAAATTTAAGTGGGACCCTTCTGAAAGCATATTCTTTTAAATAAAAGAGGGCTTTTTCAAATCGGTTCATAAATGACGCAGTTATAAGGTACACATATTTAAAAACATTTATAAGATTTACAACCAAATTGAGAACCTCCTTATTTTTGAAGTCGGTTAAAAATGTAGGAAAAATACTTGATTGCTCGTGATAAATTGACTGTTTACTTGTTGGACTGGTCGGAACTAAAATAAAAACTTGACTGGTCGTAAATGCCAAAATATCAAGTTCTCAACTATATTTATATTTGTTAATTTGACATATAGTAAATTTACATATTATGTCTTGATAACTTCATTATAGAGCGCAATGTTTTCTAAAAACACTATTCTAGATCATGACTAATGTAATAAACCTTGCTAAGCAAATCCATCTGTCTATCGGTCATTAATAGAAAACAAAAGAACAATCTAATATGTTGTTATCGCCTTCCAATGAAGTCATGGTGTAAGTCACAGAAAAAACAACCCGAGGAAACGCAAACAACAGTGCCTGAGAAATGTCTCGGAAAACAATGGATATGAACAAAGCATCAACTAGCCTACTACTAGAAAAGAAACAAGAGCATTGTAACAACTTACTTAACAAGGTATAACTCTCATACTACGCATGCTGTGGTTGGAGGATAGGAAAAATACATATTCAAGAATAATTATTTTTGAACACTTAGCTAATATTTATTTTCCTAAAATACATTCGATACATTCTACACGGACACTCCATTTAGTCAAGGGTCAGTCGATAGACCTCTGTGGAAATTCTTCATAATATGTTAATCCATACTTATTACTTATATTTACTTTAGTTCCTTTAATTTACTTTAATATTAAAAATGCGAAAGTAACTCTGTCTGTTGCCTTTTCATGCTTCAACCATTAAACCAATTTGGATGAAATTTGATATGAAGGTAGTTTGAGGCCCGGGGAAGAATATACCTTTCATTCCGGGAAATTCTACCGTTCGCGAGGAATTACGCCGGACGGACGACTTTAACGCGGGCTGAGCCGCGGGAAAAAGCTAATTAAATATAAATACTTTTACCTATTTATCACACATATCGTAAATAGTTAGTATCTCGGACTCTGATCTTCAACAAATTGAATTTTCTATTACTATCAGATTTAGATTTCTAGCTGGTCGGATAATTTTGGAATAAAAATTAACCCCTCAATATGTCAGGCGATAATGATTGGCAGTTCGAGGCAATTATGTAAAATAAATACAGTAGTGTAGTGTTAGTGAGTAGTGCTATTATAAGTCCCTATTCACAAATGTACCAGTAGAGGACACTATTAATATTATAAGTGAGATTATAAATAACACAGACATACCTACTGAATACTTAAGTGTCATGGATTTTTGCCTAAAGAGTGGTTTCTTTATCTGGAGGGGCGAATATTACATTCAAACTGACGGAGTGGCAATGGGCTCGCCTATTGCTCCAGTGGTGGCCAACATTTTTATGGAATGGTTTGAGGATAGAGCATTTAATAGCGTGGATAACAAGCCTAGACATTAGTGGAGATTCGTGGACGATGTTTTTGCTATTCTGAATAGAGCTCACGTGACACCTTTTCTAGAACATCTAAACGCGCTACACCCAAGAATAAAATTCACGAGCGAGCAAGAAAAGGATGGTGCCCTTGCTCTCCTCGACGTTTTGGTTATGAGGCAACCCGATGGAACACTGTCACAGACAGTGTATCGGAAACCGACGCATACAGACCGCTATCTGAGAGCTGATTCACACCATCACCCAGCCCATCTAGCGTCGGTTCCGCGATCACTCATAAACAGAGCTCTACGACTGTGCGACCCGCAATACATTGAGTCAGAGCTAGCACACGTAAAGACAGTGTTGGAAAGCAACGGGTATAAGTGGAGACAGAGTCTCAGAATTAGTACCAATGGGAGCGTACATTCGACATTAGCTGAGACAGCGCTATTGTACTTACCGTTTGTTAAGGGAGTGACGGACAAAATTGGTCAATTCTTACGTCGGAAATTTGACATCAAGACCATATTCAGACCCCTTACAAAAATCAGGCAGCTTGTACGTTCCCCAAAGGACAGAGATCCACTTAATGTGCCTGGTGTGTATGAAGTCCCTTGCGACTGTGGAAAGAGCTATGTGGGAGAGACAGGACGAAATGTGTCAACAAGGCTGCATGAGCATATACGGAGTCTGAAGAAATTGGACAGCACCGGGTCAGCCATCGCCGAGCACGCGATAGAGTTGGATGTTACGCATTACATCCGCTTTGACAAAGCTAAAGTCTTAGCGAGAGAGAAAAGCTTTGTCCCTCGTAAAATACGAGAAGCTATAGAGATTAGTAAACGCCCGAATTTCAATCGCGATGGAGGTTGGAGCTTACCCGTCACCTGGAAACCATTGCTTCAGAAAACGGACAGTAGAAGCCATGTTCAGCCAGCAGAACTTGACACAGTGAGCTCTTTTCACGTACGCGCAATGTCAGCCACTGATGATGATGATGAAGACGCAAATGGGGATCCCAGAAAAGCTACGGGAATCATCAATGCAGAACATCAGCAACCCCCATCAACCCCAGCACTGTCACAGAGAGCTCAGCGAGCCGCGGACCGCGCTGCTCGCGCCGCCCACGCATGCCGCGTCGCTCGTCACTAGTGTCAGTGCGAATCGGGACGACTCCGTGCGCGCGTCTCGGTTCACATTCGCCCTGAGGAAGACCTCCGGATGAGGTTGAAACATGTCGGCCTGTAGCTGACTTCGTACGTGAGTAACCCGTAATTCACATATAAATAAAGTAATAATATAACAGTTATTGACTCAGTAAAAAAAACCTGGACCTTGTCATGGTCATGGATCTATTATTCCTAGGTCCATGGTCATGGTATCAACTTTTAAATGGAAGCATCAAGTAACTGAGATCAGTAGAAAAGGTACCTCTTCTTTACAGTATCTAAATAGTTTTAGAATCGATTGTGTGTCTGAAAGAATAATGTTTGTACCCATTCTCTATCCTTAAAAACCCTCACTCTCCAGAATATTTACGAAGCAGATTTCATTATTTACGAGAGTATCACAGTCGTGATCTTCACTTCAGCCATACGCTTCGCTTCCATATTTCTTTATATCGCTCTGATTTTAAATCCAATTCTTTTACTCTCCAAGTTTCACGACTCTGGAATAGCTTGCCCAAAGACATAATTAGTATCATAAATAGGTATTATTTATTATAATAGGTACCTATTTAAGAAAAACGTTCATGTCCTCGTTTCGATAAATTGCATGCAGCGGAATTAGTAACTCATTCTCTGGATTATATAGTATTATATATATATTTATTTATTTTATTTATAATTGTGTATTTATATGAGTATTTATGTATATATGTACCTATATATGAAATCAATATATTTCGCAATAGTTCTATCTGTGGACATAAGAATGCAAAAAGATCCATCAATAGATTTTTGCAGTGGATTCAAGTGGATCGAGCGGTTTTTCCCTAAGGTTTACTGATAGAGAATGCTTTAGCATGTCCGCCCTTTGTACCATTGTGGTCAATAAAGATTTTTAAATAAATAAATAAATACAATTTTGTGTATTTGGTATAGGTAGTTTATCGTTTAGGTAGGTAGGATGACCATTATTTAATAGTTTAATTTTTTTAGTAAGGTTTAGGTACTTTTAATTCACAATTATTGTTTTGATTAATATAGCGTTTTTTTAGGTTAATAAATGGCAAAGACGTAAAGAATCAACTTAGGTAAAGGTGAATGACAGGAAAAAGAAAATGAAAGTATTTGAACTTAAAACACTTTCCGGGATACTTATGACTTATAACAGACTTTTAAAAACTACCTTGTGGAAACTACGCAGTTCGACTAAGAAGTTCGGTAGTCGATTAAGTGAGACTTTATTATTTCAGTAGTTAGACGATAGAATTCAAGGTACTTATTACCGTAAACAGTTCTGATTTGTTCGGCTGAGATATTTAATTTTAACATTGACAACCATTATTCCTTTTTTGCATGTCTGGTCTAGTGTCCAAGAAAGTGCTAAAATCTGTCCTCTTACCTGCCCTGCCTTTGGAAGGTTTCCCTGACAGCGTAAAGTAAACAATTATAGTCAATGAAAGTCACAACATACGCAAAATATCAAAAAATGTATAATATACTTAGATGTTTACAGGTGCTACAGAAAAAATACCACAAAAGGTATACTTGAATAAGCGCCTATTGTAAAAGTGATTGCCAAACTGTCGGAAGAAATCTCTCTCTATTCTTACTAGCCATGTCAGTCAGTGAAAATTGTCATCAAAATAAGTCCTACGGATATTTTGCCCTTTTGTCCCCCTAATTGGAAAGCTAATTTCTAATGTACGGCAACATAAACTGTACTAAGATAGCCTTGTTATTGCGCGTTTTCGCGGCATTTTGCGCGATAGATACCAACTAGAATGGGCAAATTTAAATGTCAGGGGCTTCCACTTCTTTTTTAGCACCATTGCCATCTTTAGTAGGTAGTATTGTTTGCAATCATTCTAGCAGTGTTGGGGACACTGCAAAGATTATTGCAGAGAAGTAATTTTAGCTAAATTCAGATATAAGTATTACTCTTAGCTTTTGATTGTAAAGTTTCCTCAAAGAAATAGATAATAACGTTATTTTGATAACAAACAATAATGACGATAACCAAAACTAAATATTAAATACCTATCACCTAATGACATACACTAACACACCCACACCCTGTCACAACACACCACACTCACACACATATTTATTCTATAATTATAATATGTATCACAATCTATATCTGTATATTTATAATATTCTTAGATATTTATAACTTTATCTCCTTTATACAAACTAATACTTTAATTTAAGCGAGCTCTTACAATTATAAGTCAATATGTGTTTTATTTTTTTTTTTTTTTTTCTTTTATTTTGTCTGCATTTTTGTTGTTATTATTAAGCTTTGATTTTACTTTGCACTTTTTCAATTTTACCTGTCCAAAATCTAAAATAAGTAAATTTCATGTCACGACGCTCGCTTCCTAGTGGGGGGAGGCTGGTGTACTGAGATACAAGCCCTGCTTAGTTCAGACACCAGTCTCTCCCAATCTTATTATAATATAATAACCATGTGCCATGTACTCTTTTAATAGGCTTAAGATTGGAGAGAAAATAAAGATTTTTATTATTAAAAAAAAAAAAAACAAAAAAAAAAAAACATTTACTCTTAACCTGAAAATAACATGTTCACTAAACATACTTACCTCATTTGAAACCTATATAAATGACTTTCGGTTTCCCTATCCACATTCTCTCGCTACTCGATGCTAGCGCCACCTAGGCGGTTAAGTTTTTTCTTCATTGCATCATTATATATATATCTCTATGATTGCATCGTATTTTTGACACAAGTAGAAATACAAAATCTAGGTTTAAAAAAGGTGTGTTCAATGAACATTTGTTTTTGGTTATATAAAATGTTTACTAAACATATTTACCGGATTCGGATTATTATCTAGTTATAAAGCTGTGTGATTCTTGTTTTATTAAATTGAGCAGGTCTAAAGAGGTCCTGCGACACACTATAATTGATAGACAGCGTAGAACGCAAGTCTTTCAAGAGCATAAACTGTATATCCTAAATCAATGGACATTGCACTCAAATTTCCAACAACTAGCTTGGAATTATTGGTAGATATCCCTGACGATTAGTGACAGAAACATAAACGACCCGCCGACGAGTACGTGCGTCAGTCGCAGTCACACGTGACCAAGACAAGCGTCAGTCAGCGTTTCCTAACAATGTCTTAGTAAGAAGGTGCATTTCATACAAATGTTAGAATGAGTTGAAGAAATAACTCGAGCGGCACGGATAAGCGCAAATGCAGCGCGCCTGGCATTATTAGATTCATGGATTAGAACGAGTACGGTAGTAGTCTGTGGATGTATTTGGAAAACAATTTTAATAAAAAGGAGTCATTTCTTTCTAATGTACATAGGGCGCACTGTAAGTTTCCGGAACTGGCCACTGACATAAACAATATTTAAAAATTAATTGCAACATTTGAAAATAGAACTCTTTGGCTGTAGAATGCAGTTTGTTTCATTTGACTGTCTTTTGTTTTTACCTTGTGGCGCCATTTAAAAAATTGTGTGTCTGCATCAACATGGATTTAACTCGGGAAAATTTTCGTAGTATGATTTTCTACGATTTTAAGTGTAATTTGACAGCTCAACAGAGCATCGCTCGGCTTGAAACAGCTTTTGGCAATGAAGCGCCATGCAAGACAACTGTTTATAGCTGGTTTGCAGAATTCAAGCGTGGTCGTATCAATCTCAGTGACGAATCTCGCGATGGTCGGCCGTCCACCGCTGTGACCAACAAAAACATCGATGCTGTGCGCCGTATGATTGAAACAGACAGGCATGTGACCTACCATAAAATTCGCGCATCCTTAGAAATAGGCATGAGTCAAATACAATTAATCCTACACAAACATTTGGGTGTGAGAAAGCTGTGCTCGCGGTGGATCCCACACAACTTGACCGAGGCTCAAAAAACGGACCGCATCACTTGGTGCAGTGCCATGCTTACCAGATTCAACGAAGGTGCGTCAAATTATGGACTAGCTCCGTGGCGCAGCGGTCAACACGCCAGCCTGCGACACGGAGTGACCGGGTTCGATCCCCGGCCAGGTCAAGATGGAAGATGATCTTTTCAGATTGGCCTGGGTCTTGGATGTGTATCTATATATGTATTTGTTATAAAATATAGTATCGTTGAGTTAGTATCCCATAACACAAGTCTCAAACTTACTTTGGGGCTAGCTCAATCTGTGTGATTTGTCCGTATATATTTATATTTATATTTAATTTGGTGTGGGACATAGTAACAGGTGACGAAACATGGATTTATTGCTACGATCCCAAAACAAAGCAGCAATCAAGCGTATGGGTCTTTCAAGATGAGCCGAAACCAACCAAAGTGGCGCGCGTGAAAAGTGCATCTAAGCGGATGATTGCTTCTTTTTTTAATAAAACTGGACACGTGGCTACTGTTGCTTTAGAGAATCGTCGTACAGTGAATAGTGACTGGTACACGACCATTTGTTTGCCGGAAGTTATTGACGAACTCCGTAAAAATAACCGTAAACGCCGTATCATCCTGCACCACCACAATGCTAGTTCTCACACGGCCAGACAGACAAACAACTTTTTGAAGGCGAAAAATGTAGAACTCATGAGTCATCCTGCATACAGTCCCGACCTGGCACCTTGTGACTTTTTTCTGTTCCCAAAAATTAAGAACCAATTACGCGGTCAATGATTTTCATCACCAGAAGAGGCTGTCGAGGAGTATGAAAAACACGTTTCAGAGGTCACCACAGAGGAGTGGCACAAAAGTTTTCAAAACTGGTTTCATCGAATGAAAAAGTGCATAGACGCCAAGGGAGATTATTTTGAAAAACAATAAATTAATTTTGTACCTTTAATAGTATCTTTTAATATTACCTTTAATATTCCATATTCATTCCGGAAACTTACAGTGCGCCCCACGTACCTACTTCAAATTTGAATTTGTGATTCTTTTTAGTCATTTTCAACCAACTCTTCAAAAAGGAAGAGATTCTTAATTCGATTTTATGTGTGTTACCTCATATCTCCCATAAATGACAAATTTCAATAATTCTTTTTTTTTTCTGGAAGGATAACTTTCGAATTTGACACATTTCTCCAAAATCAGATTACTTGTTTAGTTGAAGTCTGTTTCTCCCCCTCTGGAGGTTCAAGGAGCTAATCCTCTGAGCTATGTCGAGGCTTTTGTTCTTCTACGTATCTGCTTGTTTCTGATTCGGTCTCGTAGTCAATCTACGCATATCATCATTTCGCATTTAACATGATCATTTGATCCTTGTGCATTGTAAGGCCCTCCTGTTGAGAAACCTCATTGAGGTCATTCAGCATGGTACAGTCGGCCAAGCAGATACCTGACCCCCTGACTTTTAAAACGTAAATTCACACTTTGCTGTGAAGCGCCACCTACCGTGATTTTTGGCAAGTAGACAGACAACTGCTGGTATAAACTTGTTTCTGATAACCTGCTCAGTTGCAAATTTTGTGTTTCTAATAATCTCAGCTAATAATTCAAGTAATCATCAATGGTAAGAACAAGAAAGAATCAAAAACAATCCTACGTAAAGTTCGATTCGAACCATGGACCCACGACTTGAGAAGTTAGCGCTCATCTCAATACGCCAACCGACGATATGACGTCTCGGGCGAAATTGGCTATCTATTTCTACTGCTATGACATCATTGTCACCAACTGCAACGCATTGCTTTAACAAATAAATTGAGGGTAATCTATCAGATTTATTTATACCTGATACCAACTAATCAAAAATATTGTTCACTCGCGTCACAAATAAGATACTGCGATTACTGTGTAGTGATCCAAAACCCCACCAGTTATTAGGCATCCCGTTTCATCTTATATAGCAGATTTTGTGAAAGCTAATATTGTATTGTAAAGACAACCACAGTATTTAAAATATCTATATCTAGAGAGTTAGGTATCGCGGTAAGTAGAAATTATAAGTATTTAATATACTTACTTAATTGTCACACTATTTTTTGTTCCGTAAAACATAGGGTTTGTGATAAATGTCTAAGATAAATATATCTCTTACAGAGAAACACCGTCCGTTTGTGGATTCGGAGTCAACTGGCGTAACATATACACTACAATATTTCAATTGAAACAGTGAGGAAACATTCAACAAGAACGAGATCGTATTTTATTCTGATGAAAAAAGTTTTAAGTCTGATGATGATGGCAGAAAAATATTGCGGAGAAGACATGGCCAGCGTATAGCCATCAAAATAATTTGCCTTTGAGAACAGTGGCAGGATAACATTAGGTAAAAATATTCATTAAATAGTGAAGTAAAATAATAATAATATTTAATACCTAGTGTATTACGCAGTGTAGAATAATAGGTAACTGATCGTATTATTGTTTTGCAGGTTATTGGGGACAGATGTCTTCAATGGGCCCAGGGGAGCTGGTAGAATTCGGCGGCCGGATGAATAAAGAAAAATACTTGGAAAATTTATGAGATGTGGTGATTCCAACAGTTTGCAATGTAGAATATATTTTATTTAAGACAATTGTTCTGTGATCTAACTGTTATTGAGTGACCAATTAAAATCCCAGATTGTAGGGTCAAATAGTGCTTAACGGGGACACGAGACACGAGTAAAGTTTGATTTAAATCAATTTAGACAAAAAGGATAAACTAAATTAATAAATATGCGCATAAGTGATATGTGATCTGATCTAACATGGTAAGTGAAATGACAAATAGACTTGAACAAAAGCTTCAAAATGGGGGTCACCCTCTCCCATATTAAAATTCATTTAATGCCATAGGTTTATATTCATTCTTATACTATTATCGAAGCAAAGTTATTCACATAGCACTATTTGACCCTACACATTTAAAAAATATAATATTATGATTAAAAAGAAGTTGAGAGATGTAAATTGTTACTGATTAAGTAACATGTTGGTTCTCTCTACAGAAGATTAATCATAGTTTGAATTAAGTAGGCAGGTATTTATTTCACTGTTACATTTTTTTGATGTAATAAAGTAATTAAAAATTTAAAATGCTTTTTATTCACAGTAATTAGCTCGGTAACATTATGTTAAAACAACCAAAATTACACCAACATCACAATACGAAGTTGGTGATATTTGTAAAAAATAAAAAGCTTTGGAGGATTTGACCCTGTTCATTCATAATCACATTAACTATTAAACCGTAGTGCCTACCACTTGCGCCACATCTAACTATTGAAGTATCTTTGAAATAAGCGTATCGTATGCTAGGGCTTGTTTTATTTATCAAAAATCGAATAGATGGCATTAGTCGTCAAGGGTATCAGATTTCTGCTTATTAACCTTATTTGTTCATTCACAATTCAATAGATGGCACTAGTCGCAAAGGATATTACACTTGTATATTTTTATCTTTGGGTTTAAACCACGGATGTTTCTTTAGTTTGCGAAAAATGGCGCTGTTGTAGGGGGTCAGATATCTCATTGGCTGACTGTACATACTTAAGTCCACTAGCGATTCCGCCATGACAACAATATCGTCAGCAAATCGACGATGTGTGATATACTCGCCAATGACGTTGATGCCAAATTCTTCCCATTTCAAGAGCTTGAAGGGATCTTCTTAAGTAAACTGTTTCGGAGTTTCGTTTCAGGTTTGCTGCATTGTCTGCGAATGTGCGACTCCGCCCTCTGGCGGAATGCATGGCCCTTGCTTCAGTCTCTCTAGACTGAAGCAAGGGCCATGTTTCGATCGAATCAAAGGCCTTCTCAAAGTACACAACTGCTTAGCACAGTGTCCGAATGTACTCTTTGGTCTTCTGTTAAATAGTTTTAATCTGCTCTCAACGGTACTCACTCAAGTTTCTCTGTTGAGTAGCTTCAATCTGCTCTCAACAGCACTCACTCAAGTTTGAATAGCTTCAATCTACTCTCAACAGTACTCACTCAAGTTTCTCTGCTGAGTAGCTTCAAACTGCTCTCAACGGTACTAACTCAAGTTTCTCTGTTAGGTAAATTTAATCCACTCTCAACATTACTCACTCAAGTTTCTCTGTTTAGTAGCTTGAATCCACTCTCAACGGCACTCACTCAAGTTTCTCTGTTGAGTAGCTTCAATCTGCTCTCAACAGTACTCACTCAAGTTTCTCTGTTGAATAGCATCAATCTACTCTTAATAGTACTCACTCAAGTTTCTCTGTCGAGTAGCTTCAATCTGCTCTCTACAGTACTCACTCGAGTTTCTCTGTTGAGTAGCTTCAATCTACTCTTAACGATACTCACTCAAGTTTCTTAGAAACGTCTACGTCTACTTAGAAACAAAATTGATAAAATTACCTGCGACACAGGCACCAAAATAAACGTGAAAGTTTGTAAGGATGTAAAAGTGTAAGATGGATGTATGTATAGATATTTGGTACTCATTCACGTACGAGTATCTACCGGGTGCCATGATGAAACTTTACAATCTTATTCGTTTGAATATCACTGGGCTATTCATTATGCGGACGATGTCACGCTAAGCTAATTATATTTTAATATTTTTGTTTATGTTTACTTTGTTTTGTAACGCATAAGTATTATGTGACTCTGGTGTAACTCACCTGAACATGGACATGTATGTCGCCACTCCGATCCGTGCTTACAACGTATTTCTGTAACAAAACAGACAATAATTAAGTACCTACATTATGTCTATAAATGATAATCATATTGTGTTGGTTAGTCCGTAGTGACATTTATGTTTTACTAGCTGATGCCCGCGACTTCGTTCACGTGGACATTATGACTCCGCAGAAAATGCTCATCAGGCTTAACAACTGTTGTTAAGGCGTCATTTTTATATTTTTTATAGTTTAGCTGGACCGTTATAGTTCTGCATCAGGTGTTCCAGTTTTCAAAATAAGTTATACCCTATATGTTGCTCAGGCTTGATAGCTATAAAATGAAAAAAAAATCATTTGAATTCGTCCAGTATTTCCGGAGATTAGCGTGTATAAACAGACAGACATTTCTTTTTTTAAATTCTGACTCTATTAGTATGTCTCCATCAAACGAAATTATATAGGAATAATTTTTTTGTAAATATTCAATGTACAGACACATTTTTTTTTACTCTTTTATTATATGTATTGATGTTTGCATCGCACTCTTTTTATACGCTTATCTGTATGTTTGCTTGTTTGGTTGTTTGATTTTGACCCACTTCAAACAGTCAGATATAATTAAAATTTTGTAAACATATCAAGGACAGGTGACAATACAATAATTACATAAAAGCGTGTTTTTTTTGTTTTTTATAACTATATTTATATTATTTAGACAGATAAGTTGTGTAGGTTTGTCAGAATCAATTTGTTAGTCATTTTGTAATATCTATACTAATCTTTACTTAATATTATAAAGCTGAAGAGTTTGTTTGTTTGAACGCGCTAATCTCAGGAACTAGGTATTGGTTCAAATTATATAATTATTTTTGTGTTGGGTAGTCCATTTATTGAGGAAGGCTTTAGGCTATAAAACATCACGCTGCGACCAAGCGAAGCATCAATAAAAATGTTTTAAAAACAGGGGAAAATTATTCATCTATACTAATTAATCATAATAACAGAAATTGCCGCGGACGAAGTCGCGGGCAACAAGCTAGTTAAGAAATAAAATGGAATTATTGTTTATCAGATAATATTATGAACAAACAAACAGTATCTTATCCTTACTAATATTATAAACTAGCTTTTGCCCGCGGCTCCGCCCGCGTCAATGTCCATCCCTCGGGAATAATACTGGGTGGCGCAAAAGTAAAGACCCTATTTGGTTCAGCTATAACATTTTTTCTAAATTAGAAAACTAGATTTAGGTTTTTTTAAATGTATATTTGTGCCATTAAATTTCGTACCATTAGGATTTAAAGATGATGTCTTTTAAATGGTGACCTCCAGAGTTGATACACATTTGAGCCCTATTTATGACATTTTGCATAACTTGCCAACACTTCCTGCGATATGTTCGTTATTTCTTGACGAATGTTTTCTTTTAGAGCTGCGAGAGTCTGTGGCTTGTTCACATACACCCGAGATTTCAAAAAACCCCAAAGAAAGAAGTCTGGACTGGTCAGATCGGGCAATCGGTGCCGGACGGTGGTGAAATCGTCGACGAAATTCACGTTGTGTTCTTATCACTGATGAATTATTCCGTAAGAACATTGACACAATTATTCCACGTTCTTGGGGAGTAAAACGGTCCATGTTTATTTTCAGTGTATTTTACATTTGTTCACTACACAATTTTCAAAAACAGAATGACAGAAAATGTCATATAAAAAAAATAAAAGTATTTTCTTTAGTGCCAGTACTTTTGCGCCACCCAGTACTTTTTCCCGGGATAAAAAGTAGCCTATGTCCTTCTCCGTACTCCAGAGAAATTGTATGCAAAATTTCATGATGATCGATTCAGCAGTTACGGCGTGAAAGCGTAACAAACAAACAAACAAATAAACAAACAAACAAACTCACTTTCGCATTTATAATATTAGTAAGGATACTAGCTTTCGCCCGCGGCTCCGCCCGCGTTAATGTCGATCCCTCGGGAATAGTACTTTTTCCCGGGATAAAAGGTAGCCTATGTCCTTCTCCGTACTCCAGAGAACTTGTATGCAAAATTTCATGATGATCGATTGTTTGTTCAGCCGTAACTACTGAACCGATCATCATGAAATTTTGCATACAAGTCCTCTGGGGTACGGAGAAAGACATAGGCTACCTTTTATCCCGATGAGGAGGAAGATTTCATATACTCTTTTTGTTTAGCAGCTAAAAACATGGAAACAATCTTGATTGGTCTAAATATTTACATTTTACTTGAATTTCATGAAATTACTTTTACTTTCACATTGAATTGGTAAACTGTAAAGATTTTCGTTTAAAAAGTGTACATTTTAATTTTAATATAAAGACGTATCAAGATTCTTTACATATTTTTAAATACCTAAACAAACAGAGTATAGTCTTCTCTATCACCAACACTGAGTAGGCTGAGCCTGGCCTTTGGCCGAGCTCCATGGGGTCTCAGTAATATTTTACCGAACAGTTTGTACCTACACACAAGTTTGTACCAAAACTACAATAAACATTGTAGCTTTGCGTAATCAGGGCAAAGCCTTACAAGTGTACACCCATGTTCACACCGTGAAAAGTATGTTACTCAATACGGATCGTCCATGGACTAACGTCCTGACGCACGCACGCTTCGTGAGGGCGATTAAACAGCAAATTAAACGGCAATTGGCAGCACCCGTCCACACGAAATGTTTGCAAACATGGATGATGAACTCGTTTTTAGTCGGCATCGACTGGCATGCCGGGTTTGTACCCCGATCAGAGTCAAGTACGGTCATTTTAACCGAGCATACAAAAAACACACTACGCACTACCTACTTCCGATGGAGGAATACACTGTGAAGCAACCTGCACATAGTGGATTTTCCCTAATGTTCAGATTGCTTACTCTATTATTTCTGCCAAGAATAGTAATTTTCTTTCAAACAATATGATACCGCTGGATACCGATAAGAGCTTAACTCTAGCCTAACTACATTGCTTTCTAGTTCTATCTCATGTAAATTTTTCTTCTTGCTATTCAATGGGAAATTAGTGGAATGTGTCGTGGTCCAGTGGTTAAGGCGTTTGCCTGTAGACCCGGGGGTTATGAGTTTGATTCCCACGGAAAGCATACTTTATTTAGTTGCTTCCAGTTTGGTTAGGACATTGCAGGCTTGAGCCACCTGATAATAAAAGATGATTCCGTGCTTCGGCAGGTACGTTAATCCGTTGGTCCCGGCTGCCATTTGGTAGTCGTTAAGGAACCAAGTCAGAGGCCGAGAGGCGGTTCCAAAGAACTCTGACACCAGGGTGTGCTTGGTCAATTGACCGTGACACCTACTTGAAATGAATAAAGTGGAATGATTGTTAAAGGGGTCACAATTATGCGGTATATAAATTACAAAATTATTTTGAATCCTTGGAGTAGATTTAAAGTTGAATATGTGAATCTTTACAGCCAGTCAATCAACCAAGTTCTAGGCGGAGCTATTTTGTTGCCACCAATTTAGCTTCGTCTGCTACCATATTATGATGCGAAAGTAACTCTGTCTGTTGGTTTGTCTTCTTTTCACGCTTGGCCCGGGATAGGACCTTTCATTTAGAGAAATTCAACTGTTCCCGTGGGATCGACACAACGCGGGCGTAGCCTCGGGCAAAAGCTCACTAGCTTTTAGCCCGTGGTAACTATAACTTATTCTGCCACGTGCCACGTGCTACGTCAGTAAAATCTTGGTAAATAAATAAATAAAAATAAAAATATTTAATTCAGTTATCTAAGATCCATAGAGTAACACAACACATGTCATTTATAAAAAGTAAACAAATTAATTAAAATAATATCAAATTAAATTAAACCAAATAAACTTATATCAAATAAAATGACATTAACAATTTAGAACAAAATTGTACTAGGTATGGGTGCAAGGTGCACGCGTAGACTACTCGTATATTGGCAATCGGCAATATGGTTTTGCCAATTGTGTTATTTCGGGCGACCTTTGTATATGGGTTAGTTAGGTTGTTACACTGCGACTGGCCGCTTTTAACGATTTTAATAGTTAACTCCTCGGTGTTCCACTCTCAGAATATCGTATGGTAAGACTATGAGAAAACGCTTTTAAAATAAAATGAGAATGAGTTTGGTTTTAGAGCGTTAAGGTTACAGTTAAACACTTCATAATCGGTCTAGACTTCTCTCTCCCATTTAGGAAATTTAATTCCTTCCCCTGTAGGTAATTCGTTCTGGGTTAAAAAAACCCGTTCTCTACTCAGTTTTATTCATATATTGTCGATCATAATTAAAATAACAATGAACCATCACCATTTGTTTAATTTCTAGTAGCTTGGGAGAATGAATATGAGAGTTCATATTAAAAAATATAGGTAATGTAAGTATATTTCTTCTTTACTGTGCGTATTAATATGGCTATATATTTATTATGTAGTTAGTTGTCTCTTGATAATATAAGCACATAATTAAATATAGACATATTCGTCATAGTAAGGTCATAAGATCCAATCAACAATCGCTTGGTACAAGTGCACGGAGCTCGGCCGAGTAATTCAAGGTATGATATTTGTAAACAACATTATTTTAAGAACATCTGTTGATATAAGCGCCGCAGAGTTTTGGCGGAACAAAGTAAAATCTGATAAATGCGATCGATGACCTACACCATAAATATACTACCTATTTGTTTATATTTATTTCCAGTAAAAATGTAAACAATTGGTAATAAATAGATTGTGCCAGTTACTCGTGCAAGTCGTAAAAATCGATCAAACTAATGAAATAAGCTGTCCCACCTCTACTACTTTCTATTTTTTTATTTTTAGGTCGGTCATGCATGAGGGTAAACATGGCCTTTGGTATCGAGGCTCTGTCACCACGTAAGGAAGTAGAACATGATACTTGTATGTATGTACAGTCACAATCATTGATATATGTACATACACTTGTATTCAATTTTAGATCTTATCACGTTGACTTAAGAACCGATGTGTATATATATCAATGTTCGTGTTCGTGAATGTACATCTATTTCCAAGATTAAGATTTCGATTCAATAATTTACAAATGATTTGATAGCTGCTAGGGTTAAAGTGATAGTGTAATATTATTATTATTTATTCTCTTAGGTAGCGTGCTTCCTTATTATTATCATTCCATGCCCCATTTATAATGTCTCTATTAGTTAATAGATTCAGGTGTTCCTACTTTGCCGAAGTCAAAGCTGCTACTGCTAAGGCTGCAGCAATAAAGGCCGTCATGCTCGCGACACGTGTTTCGCCTCTACACGAGCCATCTTCAGGCAGTGAAACCTAGATGTTGGTCGTTTGAATGACAAGCAACGAATTTCGTTGCTTGTCATTTTCGTCATTCGAGATGCCGTCGCGTAGGGGCGAAACGAAACACGTGTCGCGAGTCGCGAGCACGACGGCCGATATTGCTACAGCCTCAACGGATACAGCAGTAGTGACCAGGGTTGCATGCACCAACTATTGGTGGCAGGGTCAGGCATGAAAGGACTAACAGTTGGCGCTGGCCATCAGTAGTTTGCATGAACTAAGTGGTGGCGGAAGCACGCAAAGTAAATTATCTCAAAGTAAATGTTACTCTATACTAGTGGTTCTGCGAGAACAGTAGACCTCGCCAGCCCTTACAACCAACATCCACATTTGCCCTCCAGGGCTCTAAAATATATCTGTTACTGATGCTAATTGTCTAAAGGATGATTTCCTTCACTTACTATTTCTCAATTCCCGCGGAAACGGAAATTTAAACCTACATTTCCCTTACCAGGCCCTCTTTTTAAGAGGAACCACTAAGCTCGAGAGAATTGAAAAATAGATATTTATAATATCTATTGCTGTCGCGCCGCGTGCCCAAACAAACCCCGCAGAGTGCGATAGAGATAACTGCAGCTCGGCCGGAAAATACCAATAAAAAGTTCACAAAATTCACGCTTCGTAGTCCTCTGATTTCGTCTCCAAAACTTAACCGATTTAATATCTTTTACATTAAAAATTTAAAATAAGCTATGGCTTGTTTCTGCGTTTCTTTTTCTTATATAATTGCCCAAATTTTTTTTTACTTGATGTTTGAACACAAAGGAAATTCGTACAAATTTTCATGTTTTTGAAGGTTCATATCTCTTTAAATAATTAAATTATGAAAAAAAATTCAACATACGGATATTTTTAGTAAAAAATCATTACTCAATTGGATTCTATCCGGCGAGGAATCAGGGGACTACTCTTGCAAGTATGGAAACACGGCCCTTGAGCACCATGTTTAGTATGCTTTTGTACACATTAACTAAGTTGGAGTGATCCTCTTCAAGATCGGAAATATCGGAATAGCGAACTTGGCATGGGTGAATGGGAGGCAAAGTTTTAAGTACCCGGTTTCATAGTTGTTATGTTACCAATTGGTCAAAATTTTAATAGGACGCTAATTTTCAACTATTATGGCAGACAAACATGCGAACTTTACGTTAAAAAGTGGCCGGCATCTATAAGCCCCGGGTTCAAGTCACAGGATAGCATGTGAATCTTTTTTATTTATTTTTAATTTTTATTTCAGGATTCTAAGTTTATTTAATATCATGCTTTAAGCCAAAAAATATTTTTCATATTTTGATTTTTGTTCCTTAGGGAAAGTTGTTCAATTTCACTCCCTCTCCCACTCCACGTACTTCAACTTCTTTCATAAATATACAGAAAATCGATTTCAGAAAACTTTTGGGCAAATTGCCGACTATAAACACGTTCAAGTTTATCGTATAAAAAAGTTGTTCAGACAAAAAAGTTGCGTCTTAATGAGAATAACAAAAAAGTCTAATGACATTTTTGGTATTTTTTTCCAAATAGCTGTGCTATGAGATTTTTTAAGTTTCGGAACCCCATATATCCGCCATTTTTTTAAACTTCGAAAAACGACAAAAAAATGTATATACTTAATTACCGAACCTGCTCACAAAATTTCATGAGAATCGGTTGAGTAATGCGACCCTACTGGTCGAAGAGAACAGACAGACAGACGGACAAAAGAATTTTGGGCCAGTGGAAACTGAGACGCTTCGCTCGCTTCGCTCGCTCGGTCAATAATAAATGTATGTACTTAGTTTAATTATTATTTTCGTTTATTTGAATTAATTTTGCATTAGACTTATCAAACCTAGTTCATATATAAATGTCTATGGTCAAACTGAGAAACGTTCTTAGAATATTTTACATTATTCTTTTGTAAATCATCGGTTCAAGCGACGCACGTGCATCCAGACTTCGGCGGTAGCTGAAAATCAGTGTTTTGCTTATCCCTGGGCAATTTCGTACACTAAGCTACAGCCACAGCCTTTTGTTATTACTGTAGCACACACATACTTAATATTAAGTCCATGTGTAAATTAAGGTCTGGCTAAGTTTCTCTTGTGTATAGTTTTGTGTGATAATCTATTCACATTGCGACTTTATCCGTTCATACAAAAGAGCTGTAACTTTGATATTTAAATTCAAGCACAAAAATCCACTTTGTATGAACTTGGGATCACATTAGGTTCATGAACATCAACATTTCATTCGCGGCCTCTTTTTGAACGTTTCCATTATTTTTTTAAAACTCCAAAATCGGAATTCATTCGTTGATCTGATTAATTTTATGTGACAGAAACATAATTGAAAATCAGCAGGAATATATTTTTTACTATTTTATATTCTTCTTTGAAATATCAGCTTTCTAATGATATAGGGTCTTGTACCTATGAAATCGTCGTTTACTATAGAGAATTTCGAGTACCTAAATAGAATTTTTCATACTCGCGTTTTTAGTATCATTTCGGGTTTGATAAATTCAATGAAATTTTGGATGTATTCATGGACAACAAAGAGTAAGTTAAATTAACGCACTATAAAATTGATTAAAGTTAGAAAAAGAATATAAAAATGACGACAATTTTGATCAAAACGGACAACATCTGAAACGAATTTTTCTTTCAGAATTTTAATTCAGAAAAACATAAATGTTATGCATGCAGAATGTTAATAATATAGCCTACTTTCAAGTCATTCAAAAAAGGGTTTAACTGAAAACCATAGTCATTAGGAACAAAGTGGCAAGCGGAAAAAAACGCCAATTCCATATGTAAAGACACATCAAACCGTAAGGTAACCGAAGATATCCTTACTAATATTAAATGCGAAAGTGAGTTTGTTTGTTTGTTTGTTACGCTTTCACACCGTAACTACTAAACCGATCATAATTTAATTTTGCATACAAATTCTCTGGAGTACGGAGAAGGACATAGGCTACCTTTTATCCCGGGAAAAAAGTAAAATACTATTCCCGAGGGATCGACATTGACGCGGGCGGAGCCGCGGGCGAAAGCTAGTTTTACTATAAAATAATGCATAAAAATACGAAAAGCTTTCTCTTAATAAATTAAGAAATAAAATATGGTGATTTTTTTTTGTTTTATATCTTAATTTAATAAGAGTATATCAAAATAGCATTGTGAATGCAAAATAAAAAATACGAAAAGCTTTTTTACAAAACCTAGTATTATTTTCATGGCTAGAAAGTATGACACTGTGAACGCGAATCACTTTAGGCATAAAATTTTATGATGAATTTATCGAAGTATATTATTCCACTATTGGTGAATGGTGACTGGAGCGGATAGCAATTGTGTATTATTGCGATGCGTGGGTTGATAGCTACGGCGGCCACCAATTGACCTCAAAAGTGCAGCGATGTGCCACACTTCAGAATAGTTTTGTCATGCGGAAATAAATCGTACATATAGTTATATATAGTGTACGGAAAGCAGCAGATTTTACAATTCATCCGAAGATGTTGTAAGAAGAATGACAACTCATTGTCTTTGCTAGTTTTTTTTTTTCACTAATAGAACTGGCAAATAAATTTATTTAAACTTCAAAGCAATTGTTACATATATAAGTGTGCCTCATTTAATACTCAGTTCAGTAGGCAAACAAAGTCAAAGCCTTCGACTTGTAGCATACCTAGTCGTAGTAGAAATTTGTATTTAATTTGCAGATTCGATATGCACTGATCCTCTTGATTCAAACGGCGGTTTCTCAAACACTTGTTAACTCTTTGTCATGTCATCTGAGCGTGTTCCTGGTTGCATCTTCAACTGTGATGAGTCGGAGCCCGGGGTCCGCTACGGAGCTACAACTTACGCTCGCATGACAGACTATATCCTAACTTTTTTTATATTACGAGTATAAATGCGAAAGTGAGTTTGTTTTGTTTCTGATGTCATCACGCCCTATCTACTGAACCGATCGTCATGAAATTTTTCATACCCGTTGTCTGGGGTACGGAGAAAGACATAGGGTAAATTTATCCCGGGAAAAGTATCTACGGTTCCCGAGGGTCAAAATTGACGCGGGCTGAGCCGCGGGTGAAAGCCTCACTACTATTACATAATAATAAGAAACATAGCAAAGTGTCGTACCTACAATAGTATAGTAAGGCAGTATATAATAACTGAATTAGAACGTCAAAGTAAATTATTATTACAAGCGAGGAAACGATCCGCAGGATCAACAAGTTTTTGTTTGTTGAACGCAAATCGGTTTATTATTGACCGTAAACTTTAGCCAGCACTGGGATATTTTGGATAAACATATGATTGCCGTTGCGTAGGTACAGTTCAGTGAGTATTTAATTTTCGGAGTTTGAGCGAGGCCTGTGAGACTCCACGTCTATTGTAGTTTTTTTAATTTTCTGTAGTGTTTCATAGCAATCAGTCACAAAATTGATGTATTTAGCTGAATAAGCTGATTATTACGTGTGTAAATGCCCTGAATAGATAAGGAGTAAGTTCTCTAAAAATCGGATATATCGGATAGTTGAAGATGAGTTTTCTGTACTTGAAAGTAAATTTGCGTTCATTCAACAAACCATCACCTACATACACTGCATAATCTTCAGAATAAAACGAAACAGTCCTTTTACAAGTGTTATAAACACACTACACTATCACGGAAATATAGCACATGCATGTGTCGTTTGCAGACATTATTTTAGCTTGAAGAGTTTATAGCCATTCTGTAGCGATTGCAAAAAACCAGCCAAGTTAGAGTTGTACCGCGCATCGAGGGTTCTGTACAGAAAAGACTTTTTAACGACCTCTGTATTTGAAGACCTCTGTGGCTCAGCGGTGCAGCAAGTGGCTGTGAATCGCAGGGCCCCGGGTTCGACCCCAGCCAGGTCATGATGGAAAACCATCTTTAGCAGATTGACTTGGTCTTGGATGTTTATGTATTATTTATAAATATCTAATATAAAATATAATATCGTTAAGTTAGTATCCTACGCATACTACCTAGCATTGGTCTTATACCTAGAAAAAGTAGTTCATATCGATGGGCAGAATCACCGTCCAGAACGATCAAAATTTCACCATGTATATTGAAATAATAACAAAAAATAAGTAGCTAGTTACGAGTATATGGTGGCCCAGATAACGCGCCTGCCACACATGATTAGCTATCTAAGTATTACATTTTTTACAGTTATTAATTTTTTTAATCAAATCATTACACGTACCCGGCAAGATTTTTAACTTACATGCCTTTTAAACAAAGTCGCAAGTAACAACAATATTAGGTATATCGCAAAAACATGGATGCAAACATAGCTTTCTAAATAAACACACTAGCTATGTAACTTATTGTTTTCCTGTATAAAATGACTGGACCAGACGTGTACAATTAGTTTAAGTATTTGTTGTTTAATAACTCAAAAACAAAAACCTGAAGTTCTTTCAAAAAAATGTTGCAGTTTACAAGAAAACAAAATACCTTAAACATAAATTTAAACAAATTTCATAAAAATGAATAATAATAAGTTTTTACAAAATATTCGTGACTACATGTCGCCATTCAGTTATATTCTTCGTATGTAAAAATTTCTAACTCTGAGTTCTCAGAAGAATAAATAAATAAATTGTTGTTGTCTAATATCTGAAGCTGAACCAAGTCTGAATTTACTCAAATCTTTTATTCAAATATGAGAGTAAACAACGGTATCCTTGTATAAATCAGAAATTATATTGAGAATTGCCATTTTTTTAAATAATAGGTAAGTTCACCCTATCAGTAGTATAATGATTATTACGCAACATTCATCAAAGCTTCCAAAACATCATTCATAACAACATTCATTCTATTTTTGAATCTTTAAAGGTACCACGCCCATATTCGCGAGGAAATATTAAAAATAGCAAAACGTACCTGAAAGCCCTTTTCGTCAACCTCGGTCATTTTATCACTGTCAATATGTGTATCGTATAAGTAGCGGTACGTTTACGTCCAGTTTCTTTACGGAGGTCCAGACACGGCCTGTTGCCGGGAGGGATAGAGTTGCAATGAGGATCGCGGGAAGCCGTACTGGAACTGGATTGACGTAATTGAAGCGCTTTTCCAATATTCCGGCCGCTTCTCAACGTATCTTTGAGGGTTTATGATTATTGATACAAGTGACATAAATATAAAAAAGAACTCCCTGGACAATAAAAATATGATCTTTTATATATATAGTAATCCAGCAGAAAGCAATATCTACCGTTATTACCGTATATATTTTCTCATTTTTATAATAGACAAATAAAGAGTTTCAGTGCGATGTCAAGTTATGCGCGGTTCGGTACCGGAAACCTCGCGGAAAACTGAACCCATAAAAAATAACTCATATGATTTTCAAATAGATATACCTAACTAGTATTCAAATTTTTATGAAGAGTAGAGTTGTAGAGTTAGTGTGGTCTATGAAAATTATAAAGGTTCCTAGATTGCTACAATTTCTTTATAAGTAGAATCAAAAACCTCAGACAAAATTAGTTTTTATTGAAAGTTTGATATTATTTATAACCACCCGTGGCTTTACTACCTGTGGAACAGTTCTTTTTTCCGGGATAAAAAAATTGTTAAGAAAACCCTTTGTTCTCTTTACCCTAGACAAGGTGCTTACAAAATTTCATAGATTTCTTCAGACGATAAGGCGTGAAAGCGTAACAAACAAATTAATAAACAAAATCACTTTCGCATTCTTGATTATAGAATTTAAAATAAAATATAATTTATAGTTTACAGTAAGTATAATAATAATGAATATTTACTTAACGATAATAATCATTTGGATAGTGTGTCCGTATTCTTCAAAATGTGAGTACGTGCGTTATTGATTTTCATAAGTGATATTGATATTTTAATCAAAAACTTCTTCGGTTAGCACTTCGAAGTACATAAGTATGTAATGTAAACATTATCCCGGATCAACGTAATCAACATCATGCACATTATCAATTGACTTCAGATTACCAGTATGCTCTCGATCTGACCACAACTAATGATCTGACTCATCAACTCCCCAATACTCGTACATCACTGTTATTACTTATAGTGGAGTGTTTACGGTATATTATATATTACTATACATACATACATATACATAACCTAGCCTACCAAGCCTATGATATCGAACAACTTTGCCCAAGGACCAAACACGAAATAGAAAAAAATAACTTTTCATAAAAGTCTGATTTCTCTATTTTGAATCTGCTTACGAATCAAAATCACATATCCGTGATTATGATATATAAAACCCAAAAAAAAGTGTTCTACTATATTTATGTACTTCAGTTATTGTGATGGATTACTCATCTCGAGGTGCTTATATTATTTGGAGCTAATCAAAAATAGCCCACGCCGCGTACGGTGCAATTAGCCGCGGGGTTAACTATACACGATCGAGACGCCGCGGTAGCAAGTTTGTAGTTTGTGGCTAGCAGTGAGGTTAATCACAGAACATATGTTAGGCTACGTTAGTATTATATTGTCTTTGGATAGGCCAACGAATCGAACGAATCGAAAGAGATAAATAAAAGCCCTGCTTCACTTGTACAATGCCTATGTATAAGTGGTCACAAGAAACATGACACAGATTTTTAACAAAAGAAAAACCACGGAGAAAAACTGTACTCAAACACTTATAACTTAAGAACGGATGTTCACCCCAAATAGCAGAATAACTGTTAAAATATAAGAAAAAGACAAAAAAATAGCGAAACGACGTTCGCCGGGACAGCTAGTGTACCTAAATATAACCGGACAATAGAAAGCCAATGTACAATGTGCTATGAATACCTACGGCTAAAATTGATTGTACCCGTACTATTCTACCACATTAAGGGCAAAAAAATAAAATTTACTTTAATTAATTTAAATTTTTCAGCCAGCTCATTTATTTATGCCACAACCCGAATTCTAAGGGCGAAGAGGGCTAAATACTAAATACTTATTATATGGTGCATTATTATTTTTAGTACAGTGCTATAAAAACCCTTTACCGATATCACAACCAGCTTGCCTTAATGCACTTCAAGATTCAACTCTAAACGACTCTTCCTTTTTAGAAGACCATATCAATTACCTCCATAGAACGAAGCCGGTAGTGAAAAGTATCCCAAGAGGAGCGAAAGTGTCACTAAGAAAACCATTATCTTAATCGCATTCTTTCCTCATGTGGCAGGCACCCTTGTCCGCTCCTATTCCAGAGACTCTTTAACTATATACAATGAAGCATCCCTGACCTATCACGGGTACTTCTCTACCGAGCCAACTTATTTTAGCGAATTAAAGCCCATTCAGACATGTTTCCATTATGTATGACTGTCCCTAATGATTCCGCTGGCGGCATCGATGGACTTACACCGAAACACCTAGAGGACTTGGTGAGCGTTCCAGGTCCATGTCCACCGGTTACGCCGGAATGGAGCTATTAGGGGAAATCATTTTCAGTAGTTTGTAATTTTCGGGCAATATTTTAGAATCAATGACAACGTTTTTATGCGGGCGGAGTACGGCCGATAGCAATTGGCTGTACTTTACGCTAACCTCAAAACTAGCTTGTATGCACATAGACACAATGAGAAACATAATTTACTCATGCCAACTAGGTTTTGGCAGTAGAGGCAGCTGCGAAGCAAGCAGTGCACTTGGTGCGAACTAAAGAGATTAAAATATACATAAAATTTATATTTAACTATTTGGGACGAAGCTTTCGCAATGCTTTCATCCCCATCATAACTGCTAAGTATATGAAAACAAGGTGATCCTCTGGGGCCCGCTTTGCAGTTTCTAAAGCCATATTCTAAAGCTTTATTATATCCCTAAAAATAAAAAAAATAAAAAAAAATGTTACGGTGTAATGTTAATTCTCTTTTGATGATGGGATATTAATTTCGAGCAAAGAATCCGTATACACGATTAGAACGGGACTACACGTTTGTACAGTTTCGAAAAGAAACATTTTGACCATAGGGTCCAAGTGCGAGAGGTTTCTTGAAAGAGGTCTATCTACGGCTCATTACCGCTGCTGGCGACAAGAGGGCTGGCTGCTTTTGTATGCAGCGCATTGCTATCCAGTGAGGAAACGCAGCTAGCTTTTAGTGAGGGCGTAGCGGTACAAACGCGGATGGTCTAAACAAACGCGTTGGCTACTTTGGATATTTTCGTTTTTTAAGAATATTCAAGGGTTATTCGAAAAAGAAAAATACACGATGGCTGCCTTATCTAATGCAATAATCAAAAGTTTCAAGGTTAATTTTAATGTATTTGGTGAATAATGCTGTATAACCGAGTAAATTAGACGTGATTTGGAGGCAACTTTGCATTTATTTTCTATCGAGAAAATTGAACGCAATCGTGTTTTTGAGTCAGATAGTTACCAGAGTTAGTCCTGAACTTTGCTGCATTTTTATTTCAACTTGTTATTTCATTATTATTGATATTACAGACAATCATGCAAAGCAGTGTGAGGTAGTACGGGCCCTTTTAAATGTGACATCGCGACATGATTGTATTTGTTGTGCTTTCTCGCATTCATCTTTATTACATAGTATACGCTTCCGCAGTCTGTTTGCTTAGATCTTTTTACTACTTAACGTATTTTAATGCAGTTTTTTAGCAATAGATAGAGTGATTCAAGAGGAAGGTTTATATGTATAATTTATTGCCCCTTATTAGTATCTACATTGCACCCGTGCGAAGCCATGCAGGTCGCTAGTAATAGACATAAGATAGAATATGCAGGAAGAACAAGATAAGACAGTAAAAATAGTAGGTACAAGCTTTTGGTGCAAAAAAATTTGCAACCGCAAAATTTGGTGACTCAGCTTTTCAGCGTTGAGGAATTCCCCATCCATCAGGCGACTTTGTTGACATAATTTTATTCCATTGTCACCCCATGGACAGGTAAAATAAAATAAAAGTTTTAAAAAATAAATACAATCGAAAAATAAATCTAGTCCATATTATAATTTGAAAAACTAAAAAGTAATTATTCTTTTAGCAATATCAGCATTGATCATTAACCAGTTTCCGGCCCAGAGAAGATGTCTAGAGGATGTGCTGTAATTACTGGCGACCCAATTACGAAGCAATTGTGGGATGTGCGCGAGCCACAAACTGCGGGATGAAGACGCTCTAGGAAAATGAAGTCTGAGCGTATTCTTCCTTTCCTCTAGCTAGAGAAATATACTATCACATATTTTTTTTAACTAGCTATTGCCCGCGGTTCCACCCTCGGGAATTGAATACCCGGAATTAAAGATATATCCTTCCCCGGGCCTCAAACTACTCGTACCTCTATACCAAATGACATCCAAATTGGGTCTAACGTTGAAGCGTGAAAAGGTAACAGACAGACAGAGTTACTTTCGCATTAATAATATTAGTATGGTTATGGAAGTATGGATGGATGGGGTGATCAGGTTTAGCGTGTTGGTGGGCATATATAAGGAAAATAGAGCAAAATTGTAATAGTTATTAGATCTGCGCGGGAAGAGAAACAGGTACATTCTATGCTTTTCTTTTCTTAATTTCAGAACAGCATAGAAGCAGCCTTTAGTATTTATTTTTAAATAATCGTGCATATAAAAACCGACTATAATTAAACTATTAAACAGATTTGGATGAAATTTAAATGGGACCTATTGGAAAGCATATTTCAAATAAAAGATTTTTCAAATCTTTTCATAAATGACGCGGTTATGCGGTAAACAACAATAAAAAGGTACAACTGAATTGAGAATCTCTCATTTTATTTAAGTCGGTTAAAAAGAAAATAAGATAATAATAATGTTTTAGAAGAAAACAATTGGCATATGTTTTCTTCTACAACATTATTATTCTCATAAGACGCAATTTGCCTACGGACGTCTGCGCAAACTTTTAAAGAAACATATGCGAACCTTTTATAACAGCAACAGCAATAAGCTAAACTTAAGCTACGTTAGTACTTATTTTAATACTGTGCTTTTACTGAATAATTAAAGCTTTTTCAGTAAAAGCACATTTGTAATACCAGAATATTTTATAGACTTGACATAACACGTTTTATAGAAAGACAGGAAACGCCATCCGCCACCGCAGGCCACCGCCATCTATGTTTTCGAGACGGAATCAAACTGGAGTTTACAGCGCGCGCCTGAAATATTTCAGATGTAGAGCACATGACTAGTCACTAATGCCACTACACGGTGGCACCACTTATTTTCAGTAATGCTTCTGTAACGCAGTGGTTGTATATTTACAAAAACGTCACAAGTGTGACGGAGCCGGTGTAGAAGGACTTTAATAATTTGATGAAAAATTAGATATGATGAAAAATTTTCACGCGGGCAGGGTTTGAATCAGCGACTTTAGGTTTATGTACGACCTAGGTCGCATAGACCTAATATCATAATAGCATCGCGAATGTAAAAAAAAACCCGTAAAAAGAAATTGAAACTGTGATAGATATAAAAAGGTTTTATTGCAAACAAAACATAGATGACTCTAAACTCTAACTAATTGATTTCAGTTATATTTAACTAGCTTTTTCCCGTTCTCCGCTCGCATCAATATATCGACATTGATGCGAGCGGAGAACGGGAAACAGTACTTTGTCCCAGGACAAAATAGACCCTATGTCCTTATCCGAACTCAGCAATTACGGGCTCAGTAATTACGAGTGAAAGCGTAATAAACAAACAAACTCCACATTTATAATATTTGTATGTATGGATTTAATTACAGCCGCGAACCGTATTGACTGTAGGTATACTTTACCCAAGGCGGGTGGCGTCATGATATACAGCATGAGATGCTATTATAAGCGGACCCTGGGCTCCGACGTACGACAGCTGAGGTTGCAAATGGAAGAACGCTCAGATGAAGAAGAGAATATATGTCTTAATAACAAAATCTATTCTTGGATAGCCTTTAATCGTAGTAAAATTTAACCACTGCACAATTGCATAAAAGTACACAATGCTGCCGTGGAGAACGATGTCACGACCACTTCCTATTTAGTGGCGATCTACACGTATTTTCCAGATGTGCAAAGAGATGAAGCTGCTCAGCAGAAAAGCGATTTCACATTTCTAAATGAAATGAAAATTGTTCAAATTGGAAAAATATTTTTGTATTGGACAAAAATAATTATAAAATAATTATTTTTGTAAGTACATAAATCATCACACTGCGACCAATAGAAGCGAAGTATCAATAAAAAATATTTTTAAAATGGGGAAAAAATATTCATCTATACTAATTAAGTAATCATAATAACAGAAATTGCCGCGGGCGAAGTCGCGGGCTAGTTCATAAATAAATTTGCACTTGAAGGATTGAGCTTAGTCAATTATAAGCTGTAGTTTCGTGTCAAAAAATGTCAAAAAATATACAATCAAAAAATTGAGACAAAGCTTGTCTATTTTGTATATTGTTCTTGTATATTGAAGTGAATGAGTACTACAAATTTCGTGACGAAACTAATGAGCATTGATGATTTCTCCGTCTCTAGACTAGGTAACCGACTTACTCAAGTATGCAAAATATCAGCTCATTCAGTAAGGATAACTATAATAATAATATACAGTTGCAATATTATTAAGATTAATTCCCAAACAAACAACAAAAAAATTGTAAGCCCGCCAATGATGTGACGTCCAATGATTCAGTGTAATGGGTATTTTACCTATGAAATTGGCGTTTCTTTTTCGTTTGCCATTTTGTTCCTAATATATAATTATAGTTTTCAGATAAACACATCTTTTTTATTTAAACTTGAAAGTAGACTATATTATTTACATTTACAACAAAATTTTTTGATTTTCTGAATTTATATTTGTTGAATATATTTATTTTTGTTAATCCTAAAATTTACATTCTTACGTGTTATTCAAAACCATTAATTCTAAAATTTAAAAAAAGCCGTAATGTAGGTTTTTACTTTCCTATAGATTATAGGTTTCATAAAACAAATAGTTTGTCATTGCACTTCTGAATATACTACTCTTTGAAAGTTGAAGCGATTTACGAGGGCACGTAACTATATAATTGAAGGGGCTCGACCGTCTATCCAACACGTCTATTCTTATACCACTCATATTTCTAACGTAATTGCTGAAGTGGGCGACTGTGGTATAGCTAGTTATGAATAATTTTGTATAAGTAGGCATCGGCCGAGATGTTAATCGGAAAATTCGCAACATATATGAAAATACTAGCTGTTGCCCGCGACTTCGTCCGCGGCAATTTCTGTTATTATGATTAATTAGTATAGATGAATAATTTTTCCCCGATTTCAAAACATTTTTTATTGATTCTTCGCTCCTATTAGTCGCAGCGTGATGTTTTATTACCTAAAGCCTTCCCCAATAAATGGACTATCCAACACAAAAAGAATTTTTCAATTTGAACCAGTAGTTCCTGAGATTAGCGCGTTCAAACAAACAAACAAACAATCAAACAAACAAAAAACTCTTCAGCTTTATAATATTAGTATAGATGAAAATGAAAATATTTCTACTGCCTACATCTAATGTTAAGAGGACATGATCTCGATATAATAACAGTCTTAATTAGCTTACAGAAAACTTAGGGATGATATTTGACAATTGTGAAAACTGTAATAAACTTGTCAGTATATTTTGCAAGGTACATTGTGGTTGTGGTAACTGTGTATTATTAACTGATTAAAAAAAAGGAGGAGAATCAATTCAGTAGCTACTTTTTTTAAATGTTTGCTACCGCTTACTCCGTCATTTATGAAAACATTTTTTTGACGTGTTAACGTAACGTTAGAAATCGAACAACACCGGCTGCACGCACTAAAAATGTCACGTTCCGGAGACGCAGCAGCAGTAGTAGTATCTATCTCGCATCGTTATCACATAAAAATGTCGTCCGAAAACCAACTTTACAACCAATCTTTTTGTTTGAAAGCGCATGCTTTCAAGTCATTTTTTCATCAACATCGGTTCAGTAGTTTGATTAAAGTCGGTTTTTTTTTTATATTAAAGATTATATTGTTTTCGGTTCATCTATCTATGCATTGTTGCTGTCAAGCATAAAAAAACATTCCACAATTGTATAAATGTGATAACAAAAAAATCACATGCGATTACGCGTACCGCGTATTACCCGTGGTACTAACACACATATACATACAATAAAACTCGCGCAGAACAAATCAACGAAATACGTATCTGCGAAATGCGGTCGGTATTGTTATGTCATAAATCAGTGGCGATGGGATGCGGCATTCATTGTCAAATTGAGTACCTAACGTGTCTAATACGAGTAAGACCGTCCGTCTCAGTTGGGCGGTGTACGGCGCAAACATGTTTACAAATGGTAGCGAAGGCCGACGCCACTTGTTGCAAATAAACACTATGTATAACAGACATTCTCACTATTATATGTATTCAAATTAGTGCAGAGCACAGGCATTAGCATCTACTATTAGTCCTTGATATACCCGACAGAATTCGAAAAAGAAAGAAGAAGGCTTTGACTTGAGCTTATGGCGCTGGAGCGTCTAATACATCTTTATTTTTAAATCATAATTCCGTTTATTTTGTAAATATCATTTTTGATTGCCATTTAATCAATTTAAAGAATTATGACAATGTATTCTAATTCCACATCAGCGAAATATAGTTATGATTTCGCTGTTCCACATGTGCCTAAGTATTGTACCTATTTAAAGTTATCCTATCCTAACTAATACAATAAATGCAAAAGCGAGTTATTTTTTTTGTTTTTTTGTTCATCTGTTTGTTTATTACAGATGATTTCACGCTTTAACTGCTGAACTGAAAATTATGAATTTTTGCAAACGAGGCGTCTGGTATATGAAAAAGGACATAGGCTACTTTACATCTCGGAAAAGTAAAATATTTGAAGTATTACGAGTACACGCCACTTTTATTAATCGCTATAAATATGTTTTATTTATTTACCAAACTAAAAAATCTTAGTCATTTAAATTTGTGCAATATTATTACACCAAATTATAATGGAATAAACGCGATAAAACCGTGATCTAATTTAAATGTGTAACAATCGCGAAAACATCGGAACTACTAAACAAGTTATTTGCAATAATTACATTTTTGTGACAAGCTTTTATTATAAACGAATCCACACTGTAAAGTTTTTTAAGGTCAATCAAATAAGCCCAACACGATTGGTGTATCTTGTTAAGTTTAAGAGTTCCTATGGCCACCTTCAGACTCCATCATCAGACCAATGCAACGATTCTGTAATATTGTAGTGTCATCCGATTTATACATGCATGCAACATTTTAGCTCAATCGGTAACCGGGAAGAATATGAAATTTAACTCGCAAGATTTGATTACAGACAAACATCGGCAGGAGAGCGGGACAGGTGAAATAAATAAAAGCTTGTAAAATTGAATGTTATTGGAACAAATTTTACGTTAGGTTCAATGCAAGCCCTTATTTAAGGTGTATAAATAAAGAAGAGACGCACTAGGTGGCCGCATTACGAACTCGTGTATCAATTGTGGAGGGCGACTCGAAATAGACGGCCCGCGATGCGACCAATTACTCTCAATGAACTGCTGGGTTCACATGTTCGCAATCACCATTTAATATATTAATTTTTTAACTCTTTATAGTAATAAAGGTCGTTTATAGCAAAAGTGCTAAGAAAGCTTCACGTTCTCAATTTAAACTGTAAACGGTGTTTCATAAAATAGTTATAAGTGTTATCTAGGGTCTCGCAACACAAAATTTTAAATAATTTCTCCGTTTTCCTTTAAACATACTTGTACATTTATTTACAGCCATGGGACAGCAATGGACCCAAAAATTCAGGTACGGCCTTAAAATGTGCGACATTCTGCTCCACAGCAGGAGGGCTATTTTTGATATAAATGCTATTTACGAAATGCCATTTTCCCGTTTTGTTCAAAACCGTCACTTGAGCTGATGCACCCAACCTTCAGCGAAAAATATTTTTGTTTCCCCTCGCTTCACCTCGTTTCAAAAAATAATCTAACATTTCAATAGATATTATAGACTTTTTAAATTCAAATAAAGTGTAGCGTTAAGCGAAACGAAAAATACGTGACAAGGGATCCAAGTTAGTTATTGTTCTGAGGACCCAAGTGACCTACAAATGACAGGCAGTGACTTTGACATAAAGACGAAGTTCTAAACCGCTCGTTGCAATAATTCACCAACTCATGATTCAAAAATGGGCTTTTTGTAAACGCTCGCGTAAGGGTCAATTCAGACTAGGCGTAAAAATGCTCAAGCACTTTTTATGTGGTTTAAATATAAACCTTATTCCATTCAGTCAAAGCTGGAAATAGTACACAACATTAAACTAAATAGGGTTTCAATGTTGCGTACTTAATTACGATATTTAATTAGTACTTAACAAAGTCTTCGAGCATTTTTCCGTATAGTCTGAATTGGCGTTCAAAAAAAATACCCCTACATTCAAGCTAGGCTCGTAGCTCGTAGTACAACCGCAAGCCCCTTCTGTAGCGCTTACCAATATTGTCGTAGCACGGCGAGCCGTAGCTTTAGGCGTAGCACTCTCGGGGACGAAATAATAAAAGATACCGATTCGTTAAATGGCGACTTTACGATTACGACACTTAGCGGTTACTTGCAATAAAATTATTTTAGCATTAGGTTAGGGAAGTAAAGCGTGTCACCACAATCTGTTTGCAATAGTACAACTATGTATCTATTTGATAATGGAGTCAACAAAATCAAACAAATTCTTATTCATCCCTAGCTTGAAAATACTTGCGATGAGCAGCGTAGGAAGCAAAAGAACCTAAAGAAACTGCGCTCGCCACCTCCCTGCCAAGTATGGCAATATCCTCCCATGAAACGAAGAATCCTTGGAAGAGGTATATGTCTATCTGTGGACTTCTTACAGCTAAAATGATGATGATGATGAATTAATGGAGTCAATCACGAAGATACGAATAGCGAATTTGAATTTTTAATTTAAAATACAAGGAATTTGTAATAATTAATATTACAAATTTGTATTTTTTAAAATTGGTTTTTTAAATTTCTTCAGCAACGTCGTGGCATGTATAATGTAATGACATTACTTAGTTACTGTAGACTATATTTTTACCATTAAAAAGACTTCGGTTGTAAATTTTACATAGCATGTTTCGTCAGTGTCTTAAAACTTTAATAATCCTAACGCAGTCCTAGCGGGACTATGAGTACCTATGGCACTGTTTAAGTGTTCGGCTTGAATCATATGTGTATTTATAAAAGTATAAACGTTGTTATATTTGTACATCAATAATGTAAAGTGTTGTTCCCGAGTCATTTGTACTAACACTAGATATAAATAATACATGTTAACTAATAATAGGCTAGTATCCTAAAAAAAAAAAGTAGTCCGTCAGTTAGATATTCAAAAATTTACAAAAATTAAACAAAAAATTATTAAGATGTTTTTTTTGTAATTCCTTTGAAATTCCGTGTGACGTCATAGTTTGCGACAATTTTTAGCAAACTGTGACGTCACGAGCCCCCTCTCCTGAACTTTGACGCGCTTTATCTTTATTATTTATTGTTCATTTGACAAAAAGAAAAAATACGTGTCCAATATTTTTTGATTATCTAACTGACGGACTAATTGTTATGTTATTATTACGACCCAGGAAACTAGCCTATTATATGTATAACTTACCTTATCTTAAAGAAACATGGAGTAAATGAACAACTTCTTATTTTACTACCTTCTCATGATTCTGGCTTTGACCTTGAGAAATGTTACTACTGCTCGTAAGTATCAACGATGCATAGCGCGCATGTAAACCCAGTGTGGGACAGTTCTAAAAATAATCGCAAATCTTTGCCCACAAAAGAATCTATTTATAGCAAATCTAGCACGTATTTGTACTTATCAGTGACACAGGCACAATAGACAACAATTAAGTATAAAATTGACAGCTTTTGTTACTTTAATATATAATATACCTATATACCTACATAGGTTTTTACAAAATTCATGGCACTTTTTTTGGTTTGAAAGAAAATAAATGTTGAATGATATTTTTTTATCGTGATGTTAATGTGAAAATGAATATTTAAAAATATGAGGGATTGATATTAACACCCTAACTGTGAATTATCGCGTATATTACATTATTTTAACACCTATTCTACCTGCGACCATGAAAACTTTACAGTTTTCATGGTCGCATTGTGTCATGGTACTTACATTGTGACATTTGTCTTTTGTGTTATAAGAACTATACAGAACCCCGTGACAGAACCCTACAATTTTTATTGATAACGTTCCGGATGTACGCAGTAATAGCTCACGATGTCTGAAGGTCTTGCAGTCTTGTGATGAGCTAGAGATTTTATTAAATTGATGACAGGATCCACAACCCTGTCAAGATTAAACTCGCCCATCCTTAGTGTATGTGTACATAAAAGAATTGATGCGCAAAGCTTAGAAAATAAATATTTTTTTTTGTACAACCGTGTGACAAAACGGAGCCCTTATAGGATCACTCATGTGTGTCTACCCGCCTGTCACAGCCAATCTAAATCTAATGGACCGATTATGTTATTTGGCAGCCTTATAGATTTATGTAAGACACATTATATAATACATACTATCACTTCTTTTTCCCTTTACATAAACAGAGCCTAGGTGTTTAAGACCTCAAAGCCACGTTTAGCATGTTGCACTAGGTGTAAAACGGAATCAAAATAGAGATGGTTGCTAGCCGCATCGCCTTCTAACAGATTCCTCAGATTTCCGCCCATTACCTCGATCAGCTTTTACGATCTGCTCTGGCAGGGAAGTAGCATTTTTACTTTTCTCCCAGACCAGCATGGAAGTTCCACATTACGTAAATATATTTATAGTTAAGGAAAATTTTGGCGGTCACAGATAAATAAATAGAAAAACAAACTTTTGCAGAGTGTGCCATGTATGTGAACAACACATATCAAATGAAATGGCTAATTGCGAGGTTTTTTCTTTTTATAATATTAGAAAACATCATGGATAACTTTCACATCAACAAAATAGACGAAAAATTATCATTCTATATTACATCCGAAACTACCAAACCGAAAAAGAATAAAAAATACGTATTAAAAGTGTTCTTGTAGATTAAAGTAAAACCTATATGAAGTACCTATTTGGTTTAGTTGTGAAATATCAAATTTGGATCTAAATGAAAAATACATTTAAAGTATGGAACCCTCTCCAGGCGAGTTCAATTATAGCACTTGACCTGACCGGTTCTAGCTAACATTATTTTAATCACATTTATGTTCACTTGTTGCAAAAACTGCGTCACTAAATATTAAAGTTCACGACGAATTCATCAAGTTTACGATAACGAGGTACTTCCCGCCACAAACGACATCCTTTATTATTACCTAGTGCCATGTGGTCCCAACGCCTATTGCTTACGATTTTTGTCAGGCTCATCACATAGATAGCGCCATAGGTCTATTCACAACTATGTATCCACCATATTAAACGAAAATAAAATCAGTACATATTAACAAGAAATATCGTACTACAGATAAAAAAAAATATTTTATGATCATATTAAAACAATATCTTTCAGTTTTACTTGGTTCTACCATGTTTAAGCTAACGCCATCTAGTGACGGGAGGAAAAGTCTGTAACTATAGCATTACAGCGCCCTCTCCGTCGCCCATAGTGGCGGTTAGTGGAACTAACTACAGCCTGCCAGCAGATGCTTGCCGTTTCCTTTGGTGCTTTTAACAGGCCTTAAGTTGGGCCAATATTTTTGTACGAGGTTGATAGTCTATACATTAGTATTATATTGTCTTTGCACGCTGTTCTAACACGTAGCAACAGGTGCGTAGATACTAGATCTACGCACCTGTTGCTACGTGTTCTGTACATATTTTTTTGATTCAATTAACATTTTATAGTAAAACAATGTTATAATCTCAAAAGTCGCAAGTATGTATGATAGCTACCAATTTCAGCCTTTCTGGGTAGAAACGTCAGTTCACACCGAGACGCGATTTACGCCCGGTTACTCCCATTGTAAATCTTTTGTCCCGCGGTACAATTTAGTGAATGAGTAGTTATATAAGTTAAACCAAAGGTTCCTAAAGTTTATTTTCTCGTAGACAACTTTCAAAATGTCACTGGTTTCAGTCAACCCCGGCGGCTGATACATTTTTACTATATTAAAAGTCATTAAATGTGAAGTTTAGGGGTAACGATAAAAATTTGCCTAGGGCTAGCGCGCTTCAACATTAAATTTAAGTAGTAAACATAAAAGGATGTATATTTTCTTATGTTCTATTTGTCAAATAATATGTTAAAAAAGTTGATATTTTAAATAAAGTAAGTTAAGTAACAAATCCAAAAAAAATCTGGGAGGGATTTACTTGATGGATTGACAACAAGTTATCAATATTTAGCTTTAATTTATAAGGAATAACAGCAAATCTTCCCATTCCCGTGATGTTCAATCTACTCCTTTTTTGTTATTAGATTTGTAACAAATGAAATACTATTTTCGACAAGGGACAACTAGATAGTTTTACTCAATGGGCTAAAAGAAATGGACTAATGCTTAGTCCAAATAAGTCAAAATATATTATTCTAGGATCAAAACGTCAAATTTCAAGTATTTTAAACACGAACCCAGTAATCCAAATATTGGTAATGAAGAAGTAGAACGGGTCAATGAGGCGAAAAATCTTGGTATACTGCTCTGCTCGACAGCCAATTACGCTTTGAAAAACATGTCGGAAATCTTGTAAGATCATGTTTTTACCGTCTCAAAATGCTTTATAGGATTCGGCACCTTTTGAATGAAAATGTGCGTATCATGTTGTGTGAGTCTTTGGTTCTTTCACGACTGAACTACGGAGATCTAATTTATGGCCCTAGAATGTTAAGTAAGACAGGTAAGACGTCTCGTGCAAAGGGCCCAAAATTCGTGCTGCCGTTTCTGCTACACTATACCTCCCAGAAGTCGAATCACTCCATACTTAAACGCAGCATCTAACCTGAACATGACCTCACGTAGACACTTGCACCTAGCGTCGCTGTTGTTTGATGTAATCAACTTAAAAAGACAGGCGTATCTTTTTTCTAAATTAAGAATATCTCCATTTCACCAAAGATATGGAACTAGAGCAACACGTACTGTTTTGTTGGGTTACACTCATAGAACGGCAGCATTTTCGGACAGTTTCCGCTACCTATCAACCAAATGCTGGAACAATATCCCTTCACCTATTAGGCATGTCATCAAAGTTTACTTTAAAAAAAAATAAAGAATATCTGATAGATAAACAAAAGATAGGTGTACCTCATGGCTGGTCGGTAGCGGACTTTGCTGTCTGAGATGCGTAGACATGAAGGTAGGACTTTTATTGATTTTATTACTATATTCAATTTTATTATTATTATTTTATTACGGCTCTTATATTTTAAACTTGTTATGTTGTTTGTATTATACTTTAACTTGGTTTTTTGCTCGTATAACTTTGAATTTCTGCTCGTATTTCTGTTTATTTAAGACTATGTACACTGTACTGTGCTTATGGTTTTTTATTCAAACTTTTTTGGCATACTTCCGATCGTCAGCAGGTTGAGGCAGAATATCAGTGCTTTGCTCATAAACTGTAAGGAAAGCGTAACGCTGAGCCTACAACCTTTTTGAAATGCTGCAACGCTCACAAGCTATAGTGATTATAATCTTTATTGTTGAATTTGTCCAATTTGTTGTTTTGTGTTTGTTTTAGCATTTTCAAATAAAATTCTATTCTATTCTATTCTAAGGGATGTCGAGGGAAACGAAAATTTTGCGATTTTTTGTGTTTATTCCTGTCTGCGTAGACCCCCGCCGAGTCTCCCGTGGACCACTTTGGGAACCACTGCGTTAAACTATGATACAAAGAAAAAAAATATTATACATACATAGTATCACGTCTTTTTCCCTTGCGGGGTAAACAGAGCCTAGGTCTGTAAGACTTTATGACCACATTTAGCATGTTGGGGGCGTGTAGATGGAATACGTAATCATCAAAATAGTGATGGGTTGCTAGCCGCATTGCCTATTGATGTATGTGTAGGTACTGTATAAATAAAGATAATTATTAAATAAATACTTACAAAAAAGATGTAAAGAAAAAGAAAATCATACTGCCTTTTTTATCGTTATTAAAATGTAAGTAGACGTAATATTTTTATTGGGTTTTTAGCATTTACAATACTTATAAAATAATTGGTAAATAAATTCTACGCGGGTTTGTATCAGCGATCTAAGGTCGTACATAGACTTAAATTGCAGTTATGAAAACTTCAATTCGTGTGTTCCAGCAATGTTATTTATCTTGAGAATTTGAAACAGTTTACTCGTAAAATAGTTTTGTAAAAGTTAGTATATATTAGTTGTATATTTTTCCAAAAACATGCATTTTCACTACATTTCTTTGCATAACACAAATATCATGCTTGACAACCCGGAGACAATGATTGATCAATTCAAAATACACCTGCGTGTTATTACGCACTCAGTTTCGCACCTCACCTCGACACCTCGCACGGCGGGCACATCTATTTTTGTGTACTTCAAGCAAGTAAAGAAAACATACCTATAATGCCAAAAAAGTATTTGCACAGATTATCACTATGAATGAAAGTAAACGATAAAAATATCGGGGTATACGGTTGATAGATGGAATATTACTGATATGTATTCTCAACAGTGATTTTTACCTATCTTTCATACAAAAAACGACTTCAACCAAACTACTGAACCGATTTTGAAAAAATTTAAATGGAACCATTCCAAAATAGAATTGTTAAATCGGTTCATAAATGACGGAGTGAGGCAACAAACGAAAAAAATCATACAACTGAATTGATATCCTACTCCTTTTTTTGAACTCGGCTAAAAATTACGGCGCTGCTATAGAGCTTAATATAAATATGAAAAGGTATTAAAATGCGTGTAAAGTTACTTTGTTTTGATAATAGCGTGCAAGAGTAGTCTTGCCAAATGCAAATGCATTAGGTTAAATTGGTAACTATCAAAACTAAGAAATAAATTAAAATTGTATGTATAATAACCAGTGACCTTAGATCTCTGTACGACCTATGCTCAGCCATTTGAGCTACCGCACTTCAAAACTCAGTGTAGAAAATATATAGTCCCTGCAAACCGTCGCCGCGCGGCAACGTGCCCAACAGGCTGGCAGCATTGCCTCGTTGAATGGCAATGCTTATTCTTTGGGCCAGGTAATTGCAAGCCCTTTGGTCACGGGATACCTCGATCAGTCTTTTCGACAGAAAGTCAAAGAGACGCTGGGCTGATGGACTGCATTGACCCATGGTTCCTACCCCAAAAGGCTTTGAGGCTTTCCGCCACGGCTGCTGCTGTACCGGCTTTGACTTGGTGATCTGTTGATGAGACGGTGCTAGGGAAACGCAAGTAGCACCCCTTACTAAAGGCCGTCTGAATCGCCAGGGCACCAGATTCATTCCATCCGGTCTCTTGCCATCATCACAAACCACTGGGTTCTAATGTGGTCGGCATATTTTGCGGTAGCATGACGCTTTACGGCTCGTTCACGAGTACGCGCGGCAGGCGCTCGCGTCGGAGGCAGGCGCACGCTTCAGAGGCAGGCGCCGCACAAAGTCATACAATCGGTACCAGATGTTCACGAAAAAAAAGATAGAGCGACACGGATGCGCGCAAACACAGCGCGGCAGCTTTGCGCCAATGTAGAAAGAGAGGGCATGCTGTGCCAGACCTTATGTTAGAACCATGGATCTAAGAATAATCAGGATAGGACCTTGAGAATGTGGCAGAGAAGCAAATCACAATGTATGCAGACGTGTCGTGACACGAAACTCACGCACACATCGGCACTCAAATGGATGCAGGTTTTCCCCGGTCGAAATGTCAAACTCACGAAATGTCAAACTTGTACTTACCGCGAAGTTGGTGTGCCTTTTGAAACTCGTTGAAAATAAGCATAAAAACATAAAATAATGCCGAGCTGTGTGGTAAAAGAGTGTAAAAATTATAGTAAACTACACAAAAAGTCCGACGTTATCACGTATCATAGGTAAGTACAAACTTCTTGTTGTTTTCGAGACTTGTAAGTATTTCACTCAATCGCATATTTTCTTGGTTTAATTATACTATTTACACACACAACACCACAGTTACTCGTATGTACGAATTGGTTGGTAGCCTAAACACACGTTTCAACTACAATTTTAAATTAAACTAATATGATTTTGTAATTTTCTTTGCGCCGCAAAACTCAATGACCCGGTGACAGCGCAGCGCTAAGTCAGACTGTCGGTGTTGCCAGAATATGATTTCAAGATTCCTGTTCTTTATTTTTAATAGAAAATTTTATTTTGTTTATTTTTTTTAAGGTTCCCCATTCGTGATGCTTATGTAAAAAAATAATGGATCGATATTTTTAGAAGAAATAGAAAGGATGCATGATGGGTACCATCAAATTATTCATTTGTTTGTTCCGAACATTTTAAAAATAGCAATTTTTATATGACAAAAGGAGCATATCGCCGGTTGATTAAGTTCGCGTGGCCCAGAAAAGGTATGTTTCTTATTAATACTATTACTCGACTTTAAAAAAAAGGAGCAGTTCCAGTTGTATTTCATTTTGCATATTTTAACGTCATAACTCCATCATTTATGAACTAAATTTGGAAAATCGATGTATGTGTTGATGATAAATGTATGAAGTGAGATGATTTTGGAATCCAAGATGGCTGACATTTTTCATTTAAAGTCAACTTTAGAGGCGTTTTTCGAATTTTTTGGGATATCAACAAAAATGAAGTCATTTTCAGTTTTCAAGATGGCCATCACCATTATTTATGGAAATTCGACTTGAGTGACGTTTTCGAAGTATTTCGGGGTAAAACTGACGTCAATTATGTGTTGGGATTCAAGATGACTGTCACAATTTTTTGAAAATATGACTTATGTGTCGCTTTTGAGTAATTTTTGGGTGCATCACAAACAACACCTATGGGATGCAAAACAGGGGTGATATTTTCGAGGTATTTTGGCGTGTAAATCACAAAAGTGGCGTCAATTTCGGGATCATAGTATAAAACAAAGTCGCTTCCCGCTGTGTCCGTCTGTCCCTATGTATGCTTAGATTTTTAAAACTACGCAAAGGACTTTGATACGGTTTTTTTCAAAGATAGAGATATTCAATGTTTATATTTTATACTTATATGTAAATGTGAAAGTATTTTATTCTCATTTGTCGACGTCAGAATAAAAGATTTTGACTTTGAACAATTTCTGAATTTGATATTGTTGATTTATTGATGACACTAATATTCTATAGAACTACTGATTCTATAAATCTGCAAAATTATAAAAAAAGTAATTTTAAAATTTACCACCAATATAAAGCCTCGAGGGTTTGTTTTTCTGTAAGTAAAATTATATGTATTGTTATTTATTAACTTAAAACACAGTAAAATAAAAATGTTATCTATAATTTCGTTCTTTTATTCCTTTTATCGAGTTCCCCAAAACGTCTAAGGTCGCTCTAAGATGAGATTAATTCACAGTTGCCCTTCTGGATCATTATGTCCAAATTCATAATACTTCTCTGATACAAATGTTACGTTTTGTAAAAAAAATATAAATAATATTAGTGCTACTAGGCATCAGTACCACTCACAATTTATTTACTCTAATTATTGGGTAATTTTTGATGACAATGGTCACCCTATACTGCACACATGTAACCAAAGTTTGCTTCACTTTGACGTTCCTCACGCCTGGTCCATATTATTCTTAGGTCCATGGTTAGAACGAGAGCGGTAGTGAGTCGGTGGACGTATTCAGATTGACTGTATTTGTTAATAATTTTTAAATAAGAATACCTATAATATTTTGAGTTTAACCTTCAGTGATGTGTCTACACCCAGCGGGATGGAAGTCCGATGAATTTTAAATTGGTATTAACTTTTAGATCTGTAATTCTTATGTTCACCAAAAAAAAACATTCTTGTAATGTCCTTACTTTAGCCACAATCAAGCTGCAATAAAACCTCCAGCCAGCGGACTTTGCCTCATAAGGACATTATTTTTGTAACTTTTACACTAAATTAATAAAATGTTAACTATTTACGACTAGAATTTTACTTAAATTACCTATTCGTAAGTACATCTTGTCTTAAAATTAAAAGTACCTATACAATGTGAAAGAATATATATTATGTGGGTAGAATATAAAATAATCTCACTAATCTGCTTTATTATACTAATATTATAAATGTGAATGTTTGTAAGAATGGATATGAACGGATTTAGATAAAACTTTACAGTAATATATCTCATGCATCAAAGATTCTACGCGTTCGAAGCCGCGGGCAAAACTAGTTGATGATAATGCTAAAATGCTATGGGATAATATGTGTCATCGAACTCATTATATTAGAAAAATATATAACTGAATGCAAAAGTGACGATTCATCTCCAGAGCATCATGTAAAGAATAAATAAAATCATCATATTGAGCGATTTACCGGTTGCACCCTCAGCTATATCGCTTCAGGGCCCGGCGTCCGCTTCTTAACCTAGGGGATTTGACGAGATTACTAGTTTTTATAGAAAGCGACTGTCGTCTGACCTCCGCAACCTACAAGGGTAAACCAGAACCAATCCTAGGGAAGGTTAGGTAACAAACGCTAGAGAGCACTTGGTACCTTGGCACCTGATACACGGCGCAATATCCCTTGATCGGTTTTTACGATCTGCTCGGGAAGAGAAGCAGCTGGCATTCTATGTTTTTAGGGATCCGTACCTCAAAAGGTTAAAAGGAACCCTTATAGGATCACTCGGTTGTCCGTCTGTCTGTCGGTCTGTCAAAACCCTTTTTCTCAAGAACGCGTTGAGGTATCGAGCTAAAATTCATATCAAATACTTAGGTAGTTTGTTGTTGAACAACAAAACATATCGCACGCTCTACAGACATCTCAAGTAAAGTTATCTTGAGCAATTTTGCAAAGCGGCCTGTCCCATTGTCTTTGTGAGGATGGGTAATCGCGAAATTTGGAATTTGGTGCTAGAACTCGCCAGGCGTCTTTGGCCTCGTGCATGACTAACAGTAATTTCTCTGTCCTTAAGATTAAAAAAAACGCGTTTCTATGCTTTGCACAGAAGACAGCAGACGCCGGGAGCTACACTAGATTTTTTTCTGGGTACATTTTGAGTGTTTACCCTTTTATTATTGAAAATTTAATTAATAATCAAACTCTTGAAAGGTTCTCATAAAAATGCATAGAATAGAACCTGCCTAATCCACGAATCTGTACAATCCCAGAATCTGTCCTATACCGAACGAATGAATTTAACAAACGACAATTCGATTAAACGAACATATTCTTGCGCATTATAAACACATTACGGTTTATTTGTTTTTCCCGGTTTTCTCTCATTTCACGTGAACAATACGCTCATTGTCATGACAGATTTAGCACGTCAGGGTCCGCCGTGACGCCAGGAGTGACCTCTGCAGTAAACAATACATTATAATTTACGTGACGGTTTATATGCGCGTAAATAGGCGATTTCGACTACGGAAAGCTTGTAAACGGAGCGATTTACCGATGCATATGTAAAGGCGATTCGCACATACACTCGCACATATGTTTGGTTTTTGTTTTTCATGTGTTTAACACTCGTTTCAGGCATCACTTCCAACTAATGATTACAGGCGTCTAGAAATGAAGTAAACTGGCACAGCACTCTAACGTATGATCCATTTCTGAATATTAATTGCAGATTTTTTTTACTTCCTGAGTTCATTCAAAGTATATGTCGCACAGAATAGCCAGAGCACGTCAATCTAAAGTGTAGTGTTTATTGACTATAATCATGATTTAAATTGACGGTAAGGTGCGGTCCAAGTCGCACATGCGCCTATGTGAGTATAGCCTTCGACTTCCTTCGTCACAATGTATATCTTGAGCTCACTTCGAATGCACACATCAAATAGTATCAAGTACTTAAAGGCACCCAGGCCACCCAGCACTTTTGTAATGATATTACACTACACGAACAAAAAAAATCTTATAAATTCCAAGGGCCAAAAACCAGCCCTACTTTTAACTCAACAATGTCCGTATCAAAACAACGACTAAGAACAATCTCCTTTTAATTACAGGCTATGTATGATCTTAGCTGTTGCCCAATTTCTGTTATTATGATTAACTAGCTGTTGCCCGCGATTATCCAACACAAAAAGAATTTTCCAATTTGAAACAGTAGATCCTGAAATTAGCGCGTTCAAACAAACAAACTCTTCAGCTTTATAATATTATTAGTATAGATAGATTAGTTTTTTTGTTAGTATAGATGAATAATTTTCCCCCGTTTTGAAAACATTTTTTATTGTAGCTTCGCTCCTATTGGTCGCAGTATGATGTTTTATAGCTTAAAGCCTTCCTCAGTAAATGGACTATCCAACACAAAAAGAATTTCCCAATTTGAACCAGTAGTTGCTGAGATTCAAACTATTTTCAAACAAACAAACTCTTCAGCTTTATAATATTATTATAGATATGTCTGTTTTTTTTTTTCTGAACAAAATTATATCATTTAATCCAATAACTTGTCAAATAATTATCTGTTTGGGTCAAATCTTGCAACTTTAAACTTTAAAGAAGTTAAATTCATCGTGTTTGGGCTTATTTCATTTGTCTTGAGAAAATTTTACTTGAAATAAATCGCTCATAATAAAAACATGTCCCAAAAAAACTTATTTAAGTAGTTCCACTCCGACATGTCCCACACTTACCACTAAATTCACTGACGAAACATTACTGAACTAATTGCATGAACTGAATATTACTTATTTGATATTAATAGTGTCAAACCACTAGATATACTAAAAAGAGTAGGTAGGTATAATAGTGCAAATTTAATGTTTATACATTGCCCGAATGTGATAGGTTACCACAAGCTGATACAACAGCCGTAAACCTACAAAGTTTAATTTGCGTAAATATTTGGACCATTTGGCACATTGGCTAAAGCTGAAACTCCTTGATATTAAACTAGTTTCATAAATCACAATTTACCGTTAAAATTATTGCGCAGGATTATAAAGTATAGCTTTCACCCGCGACATCACTCAATAGAATAATTGCCTTAAAAAAAAACCAAACAAAATCCGGGAGCGCATAGGTAGGACTAGGAGTGATAACTCGCCTTTTCGGCGGTCTCACCCAGGTCACGTGTCCGTCTTACGAATTTTCGATCAGGTCACATGTCCACGCGAGTTTAACATTTTTACCCTTTCCAACAGTGCACAACGTAGCTAAAGAAATTTTCACTACAAAAAACAAGTCAACGAGTTTTTTTTAAAGTAAATTTTTCATCGATCAAAGGTGCACGCATGAACGCTAGTCGCCATGTGTCACCTCTCGCCTAGACAAATAGGTATTTTATATACCTAACCTTAGCCCTAATCTCATAGACTAGTGCCAAAGCCTTTGAAAATAATAAAAATTGAAATATATTTATTGTAGCATGAAACCCATTGCAAAGGGAAGAGAATATAACAAAAATTAAAGGAAAATTAAATAACGGGCGATCTGAGGTCGGGAAATGGTGGAAATGAAAGGGGGTGAACTTTTAAGGGTAAAAAAACGGTTTATCTCGATTTCCGGCAAAACTACAAGTCCTGTTGAAAAACGTTATATAGCATTGATGTAGATAATAAAAAGTTCTACTCCTTTTGTATTTACAATTATTTTCACATAACCTCAAAATGTATGTATAAATTCAAACAAGGAAGGTTTTGGTTTTTTATTTTCATCTTTTACAAAAATATTGCCTTTTTCACGAAATTTGCTGAAAACTTACCTTTCTAATTTCACCTTTTTTTGGCTTAATTATCGAAAAAGCAGCCTAGTTTTCAATCCAAAATTCTCGCGTCAAAATATGCTTTTTTTAAACGTTGGTATGCTTTTTGTACGTTGAAATCTGTACTTTCTGATGGTGTAAAAGAAATATACATTACTAGCTTTCACCCGCGGCTCCACCCGCGTCAATGTCGATCCCTCGGGAATAGTACTTTTTCCCGGGATAAAAGGTAGCTTATGTCCTTCTCCATAGAACTTGTGTGCAAAATTTCATGACGATCGGCTCAGTAGTTACGGCGTGAAATTCGTTCATTTCTTTTTGTTGCAGAGATGTATAGAGACAAATGAAAATATTGACCAAAACCATAGAGATAAGATAATCTGCCAAAACATAGTAATCATACATTATTTGAAATTTTCGGCCAAATGCAAATCAAAATTATTGTCATGTATGATTGATTGAGAAGAGTTTTATTTAATTTCAGTAATATCGATTTAAAATATTTGATATGAAAAGATTACCTATTGATAGTAGTGTCGCCAAGTGTGTGCTTGAAACTGAAATATGAAACGTTTTGTTAAAAAGCTTTTGAACAAGTATTCAATGCCATCACATTTAGATTAGTTCAAACAACCGATAAGTTAAATAGAAAATTGAATCCTTAACTACGAGTACATACGTAGACGTGGCTCGCAGGTTGTAATTATACTATAGGTAGTCTTATCTTTCGCTTGTTATTATCCACTTATTAAAATATTTGGACTTTTTCTGTCCATATAAAGGCAATTATTTGCATACCTACTAGGCGTAATTTATAAGGTAAGTTGTATATTAAGTCTTCCCTAACATAATTGTCTGGTCAAGTCATAGTCTGTACCTTAACCTGTAAAGAGGTGGATATAGAAATGGGAAGAAATAATTACGCGTCAAACAACAAAATGTTTCCAACAGTGTCATTAGTTACATTGAAGTTGCAATAATGTACCAATGTAACATGTGTGTAACCTATAAGTATCGTTATTTATTATCGTACTAGCTTTCGCTCGCGGCTCCGCCCGCGTCAATGTCAATCCCTCGGGATAAGTACTTTTTCCCGGGATAAAAGGTAGCTTATGTCCTTCTCCATAGAACTTGTGTGCAAAATTTCATGACGATCGGCTCAGTAGTTACGGCGTGAAATTCGTTCATTTCTTTTTGTTGCAGAGATGTATAGAGACAAATGAAAATATTGACCAAAACCATAGAGATAAGATAATCTGCCAAAACATAGTAATCATACATTATTTGAAATTTTCGGCCAAATGCAAATCAAAATTATTGTCATGTATGATTGATTGAGAAGAGTTTTATTTAATTTCAGTAATATCGATTTAAAATATTTGATATGAAAAGATTACCTATTGATAGTAGTGTCGCCAAGTGTGTGCTTGAAACTGAAATATGAAACGTTTTGTTAAAAAGCTTTTGAACAAGTATTCAATGCCACCACATTTAGATTAGTTCAAACAACCGATAAGTTAAATAGAAAATTGAATCCTTAACTACGAGTACATACGTAGACGTGGCTCGCAGGTTGTAATTATACTATAGGTAGTCTTATCTTTCGCTTGTTATTATCCACTTATTAAAATATTTGGACTTTTTCTGTCCATATAAAGGCAATTATTTGCATACCTACTAGGCGTAATTTATAAGGTAAGTTGTATATTAAGTCTTCCCTAACATAATTGTCTGGTCAAGTCATAGTCTGTACCTTAACCTGTAAAGAGGTGGATATAGAAATGGGAAGAAATAATTACGCGTCAAACAACAAAATGTTTCCAACAGTGTCATTAGTTACATTGAAGTTGCAATAATGTACCAATGTAACATGTGTGTAACCTATAAGTATCGTTATTTATTATCGTACTAGCTTTCGCTCGCGGCTCCGCCCGCGTCAATGTCAATCCCTCGGGATAAGTACTTTTTCCCGGGATAAAAGGTAGCCTATGTCCTTCTCCGTACTCTAGAGAACTTGTATGCAAAATTTCATGATGATCGGTTCAGTAGTTACGGCGTGAAAGCATAACAAACAAACAAACAAATAAACAAACAAACAAGTAAACAAACAAACAAACTCACTTTCTCATTTATAATATTAGTAAGGATTATTAGGGTGTGCCTGTAATTTATTTAAACATGTATTTATTTATATTTATGGTTAAAATCTGTTTTTGAGCCACTTGAGCTTTATTTACCTATGTGAAAGTTAGTGGACTAAGTATAAACTAAACATATCGCTTAGTATATTTGTACAAAAACGATTTACGATCAGTTGCGATTTACGATGCAGTTGAAAAAAGCACCTTGCCTAAACCTACTGTGCACAACGAGAATTTTAATTTATTACATATAAGAATTATTAAACAAAATTCGGTGTAAATTAAGAACAAAATAATAGGTAAGGCGCAAAAGTTAAACAACATCGAATATTAAAAGTTACGATATATCAGCTGTTAATCGCTTCACACACGAAACTATCTATCTAAACTATACCTGATTACAGCATTTTCTTGGGCAGGGTACCAAATGGTAAATGTGGCTCACCGGAGTCAAGGGCGAGGGGATGCTCGAGGTCCTGAGCATGCTCAGCTTGCGTCGCTGCTCAGCGGACAGCGATGCGCGGCGGCTCCTGGCAAGTCCATAGCTGGTTACATCTGGCATGTCGACGCTCAAGCCGCGGATTAGCGAAGGACGAAACATGATGCTCAAAGCTAACACGTTTTTATAAAGTCTATAGCAAAATATTTAGTAGAGTTTACAACTGTAAATATATTTAATAGGCATTATGGCTAATTAGTTTAATTTCTGAAAAGCTGTTGATGACATTAAGGCCATATACAGACGGTTTTCAGTTCTATTGCAGTCGTGTCGACTGCATTCAAACTGCACTTGAACTGCAACTTGCGGTTGAAATGCGGTCCGTCTGTATAGAGCCTAAGATAACTCGCTCAAACTAAGCCTAACGGTAGTAGATAATTTCTCACCAAATATGTTATATATAATTCCATTAAATCTTCTTTGGGGCACAGAGATGAACTGCATCTAAGCTTTTGTAAAAGTTATACCTATAGCAGTCACAATGTGGATAAATTCTCTATATGAACTTTTCAAGTGAGTACTTAGAATAACGCTTGGCACTGCGCTTCGAAGAAACAATCTTCAAAAAAATATGATTTTTTCGTAGATAGACTGCTCTTCTAAAAACACGGCACCGCAAAACTTATTTGACCAAAAATAATATAAAAGCAATTTGATATTTTTAGTTAATTATCATAATATGTTATACAGTCAGCAGAAGTTTGGCGAATATACCATCGACAAGAGCTGCAAAACTCTTAAAACTTATTCGTAGACTCGTAAGAAGTAAATCCTGTTAATAACTACTATGTTGTTCAATACAAAAGCAGCCAAGTGCGAGTCGGACTCGCCCATTAAGGGTTCCGTAGCAGCAAGTAACATAATATAAAAGTTCTTGTTATATTTGAGTTGATTGAATAAAAGGTAAATTGCGGTTTACTATTCATGACGTATTAAAAAAACTACTTACTAGATCTCATTTAAACCAATTTTCGATGGAAGTTTACATGATAGAACATCATATATTTTTTTTAGTACTATCATTCTCCTATTTTAGAAGTTGCAGGGGCACATTTTACCACTTTGGAAGTGTCTATCGCGCAAACTATTCAGTTTAGAAATTATATTAGAAACCTCAATATTTGAAGACCAACACTTTTGAAGACCTATTCATAGATAATCCACACGTAAGTTAGATGAAAAACAAATTGAGTTTCAGTTCTAAGTATAGAGAACCCCAAAAATTTATTGCTTTTTTTTCTATTTTGTGTGAAAATCCTAATGAGGTTCACAGAATACATTTAATTACCAAGTTTCAACAGTATAGTTCTTATTGTTTCGGAAAAAATTGGCTGCGACATACTACGGACGGACAGACAGACATGACGAATCCATAAGGGGTCCGTTTTTTGCCATTTGGCTATGGAACCCTAAAAAGACAAGCCTACAGTGATCAAAACAATAAAAAACCTAAAATATCTGTAGTAGGCATATCTTATCTCTATGGTAGTAGGTATCTATATTTGTCAAAACACTGACTGACGTCTGCATTCAAAATAAAAGAGACAATAAATTTGTTTCTTGGCAAAATCATAAGACAGTATCTCAGTATCTACCGACCGTCAGATATTACTGTATTCTTTCCACAGCACATATGTTTTTTTTGACTTGACACATGATAAAACGATTTGCAATGCATAACAATTATATACTCGTAAAAACGATTTCATGGCAGAAGAATATTATGATAAAAATACAACAGTAAAGAAAAACAGAGGTAAATAAAATTGTCAAAAAATACAAGGTCCATCTAAATTAAGCGCAAATATTGTAAGGGCTTATAGGTCAAAGAAATGCTATAGTCGCATTTTTTTAAGAAATCGACCTGCAAATTTTTTTTTTTTCTTTGTTTTTATACAAAATATATTTTTTAAATTAAATCGGTAAATCAGCTATTTTGATTATCGACGTCAGCGATCTTATATCTATAGTAGATAATAGTAAAAAGTTGTTGGCGAAGAAGAAGTGTTTTTTTGTACACAGGGTGTTTTTTTCGTCTGTTTTTCTAAATGTTCAGGTGCAGATATCTCAAAAACTAGCGTGTAATGTTTTTTTTATTTAGCTTCTAAAGCATTTTTCTAGCTTATGGTGCCAGCCTTTAAAATATTCGCGATTAATTTAAATTGAAATAAAATATTATGACAAAAAAAATAATTAAAAATCGTCCCGGTACGCGGAACTTGTCGGACTATAGCCAAAGAATATATACTTATAATTATTTTTTTTTAATTTTTGTGTCAAAATGTAGAGGGTTGTAAGCAATTTCAAGTGACACTAATTTAAAGTTCAAGTAATAAATTAGCACGTAAGAAACCTATATTTTAGTACTTACCTACATCGTGTTAGTTTTAATAAAAAACCCGGCCTCGAACTCGCGCACGAAGGGTTCCGTACCGTTATCTAAAAACGGCAAAAAAAAATATATCTGTTGTATGGGAGCCCCCTATATTATTCATTTTACTTTTATTTCATTATTTATTTTAAGGTATATAACAAAATATTTTGTGAATATGTCAAGCGTCTACCTGTTGACGTCGCCGGAAAGATAAATAATTGCGGTTTACGATTTATGACGTATTAAAAAACTACTTACCAGATCTCGCTCTAACCTATTTTCAATCATTTTTGAAGACCTATCCATAGGATACACCACACGTACGGGTTAATGAAAAAAATGTTGTTTCACTAAGTATGGGGAACCCCAAAATTTATTGGTTTATTTTTTCAATTTTGTGTGAAAATCTTAATACAGTTCACAGAATACATCAACTTACCAAGTTTCAACAGTATAGTTCTTATAGTTTTGGAAAAAGTGACATACAAACGGACAGATTGACAGACATGACGAATCCATAAGGGTTCCGTTTTTTGCCATTTGGCTACGGAACCCTAAAAAAGGGTTACGATTACAGTAAGCCTATTTGTAAAGAATTTAAAAAGCTACATTACATTACACTTCTAGTCCCTTTGCAACATTATACTTTTGAAAATCTAAATATCGCATCAAAAGCGTAATATTCCATCGTATCCCTTTGGCATAAACTGTACGTTTACACAAATCATGATGCTGAAGTTGCCTATTTCATCTCATATCATCATATACGCAGACAAAGTTGCGGGTAACAGCTAGTCTATCAAATTACATAATATAATCTCTAACACATTTAAATTACAGATAAATATTTCCAAGGCCTTATCTTGTATTATGTAAGTAATTTATAACGATAGTGATTAAAACATCGTAAAACTCAATTCATTTTGTTACATGGCAAAAGAAAACACAGCCTATATAATAGTCTGCTATTTTTTATGAAATAATGTACCTACTATTACTAAAACTTAATATGTACATAGGTATATATTAGTCTCAGCAAAAAATAAAAACAATATTCTATTCAAAATTACCACCTTTGGCTTTTAAACAGGTCGTTAATCCGTCCACTACTCTATGCTGTTGTGTTTTTTAATCGTATTTTTTTTTCATCATAGATTTGTGCCCCTTACCTAAGTGTATCGCGACTATTCGCGACAGAAGGCGTTTTGATCGATCCACTCACTTTAATTGTAAAGATTGATTTAGGGCATGTCCTGTATATCGGCGATAAGCACCGAGCTTCAGGTCTTGATTACTTATAATACGCGACATATTCCTAACGGGAATATTCATTTCTCGCGATTAGATTGTTTGCTTCCTAATGTGATTTCAATTTACCACTGGCTTTTGTTTACTCTCAACCTCATCCTAGTCATATGTAAATTTTCCGTGTAAATTTTTATAGAAATCCTTCTAATCGTTTTTACCGGAAGAAGTAACAAACACCCATACGCCATCCACACAGTCATCCTCACAAACTTTCACGTTCTTAATATAAAGAATAAAAACTATAAACAAATATTAATAAAAAACGAAAATGATTACTGTGCGTTTTAAAATGATGCCAAAATATCTGTCAGGACCTGTTACACTGTTACACTTTACAGGTACTAAAAAAAATATCCGATCACATTGAAACTCTAACAAGTTCCAATTGCAATTTTAAGGTGCGAAGGGTGATAGAAATGTGTTCATTCTTCATATTAAAAACATTTCAGGAAAGAGGAAAAGTTATGCTAGATCTACTTGTTCTTACAGTAAATGAGATAATAATGTCGTCTAAGTCTCGGTAAGATCTGAATGACCAAATTACTTTTAATACATAATATGTTAAATCTGATTCCATTGATAGTCATCATCATGACTTGAGCGTTTGCATCACCCGATTGCATCCTCAGCTGTGTGTCGGAGCCGCTATTATGAAAACATTGCTTTTTTTTGCTTATTTTTTGTAAATTTGATTGATTGATTGATTGTTACATACTTAATTGGGCAAAGATAAACGTCATTTAAAAAAAAAAACAAATATACACCGAATACATATTAGCATTTATCAGCAATCAGCATACAATATAGTCCATAAGTCTTGCTGACTAGATTCACTTTAAAGGATTACGTTAGTCGGGCATATATCGATCGCATTGTGTTGTAGATACTAGTATGTGATCAGTATACATCACTCCAATAAGCAGTCAATCGGATCCCTTTAATACATTTTTCAACTGGTTGTTTTTCATGCCTAACACTCTATCTAGTAGGCCTATATATTGAATGTTCATTGTCAACTTTTCAGAAAGTAAAATATGCGCAATTAAAAATATATAATGCCTTAAAGGAAAATTAGTATAGTGCTGATTTTCAACTAATATAAATAGCTTTGGTTAATACGACTTTCTTTTTCAGAAGCAATTTCATAAAATTAAAAGACACTCCGAGTTCATTCACCTTTTCCTTTCCATTTTTATCCAATCTAATTTAAATGCAATAACTGAACATTCAGAACTAAATCAGTAGCATTTTGAGATCACATGGATAACGAAATGATTTTCACAGACGTTGTTATACTTATTACGATGTACGTAAAACTTGTTGAGTTCGCGTTCCGGTAAATGAGCGTTCGAAACACGCGGCGACGACCGCTGAAAAAGCGCGAACTGAATTTCAGACTGAGACAGGTCGGACTCGGACAGACGGTGTCGGTGTTGACCGCTCGCCAGTCGGTTACACAATTATCTATCTGACATTTAAAATTGGATCAGAGGGATATAGCGCGGACGATATGTTTTGATTTCATTGTTAACGTTTGTTTACGTGATCGTGTTTTGTTTGAAGCTCCCCTAATAGAATTCTGCTCAATATGTTTGGTTTTAGCTTTAATTAATTAAAACAAACTAGATTTTAGAATTAAATTTATAGTAAGGACGAATTGTGTTACTTAGTTATAAATAATTGTAGAATAATCGTGTTAGAAAATTTTAGTGTGACGTATAAACAAATTTTTCTTTTTTGACAGTATGACTATAGTGCAGGAAGTATTTTTCACTCATACCAACGAATTACCTACTTAATATTTTGAAAAAAACTGAAACTTGTATTTTTTTTCATTATTATTAGAGCTATATATTTTAATAAACCTTAATTTGATGCATTTAGAAGGTATAGTAGCATAATGAATCTCACATACTTTCCTACATGTGTACTACACTTAAACCCTAAAATGATTCGCTATCTTATAATTTAAATCTCAGTTATTCCATAGAGGCTCGGAATGTTTCTCAGATCTGCAGTGGTACAACTACCTTTTTCTAAACGAACGTCTCTTTGCAGTAACGGATTTAACTTGCTCTGTAAAGGCTATTAATTATTGTGTAAAAATAAGTATGTGCCAATGATACTCGTTTAATTAAATTTAAATGGCACACGAATACCATTTTAATTTCAGATTTAGACCAAGGAATTCAAAACTATTTTAATTTCAAATTCAGAACAAGGAATTAAAACTTTTCAAAAACTTGTAGTGCCATCGCAATCCGTCCGCCGACCCTATACTTTCTATTTTAGTATTCCAAAATCTTTTGGCAGCAGTCTGCGCGTTAACTCGGCTGATTGTTGACATCAGTGTAAGCGGTGTATTAATATTTCATATTCTAAAACTGGAGCACCATAATTCGAATTTATTTCAATGACTCGACGAGATTTTTATACTTCACCGGTGTTTAAGATTACGCACGTGGCATTCTGGAGTTTCTTTGGGGGATCGATTCGATTTTCAATCTTGAACTTTAACACTGCACTGTAATTTATTAACCGTGCCTTATATTATTTTTTGAATATTTTATATCCTTTTTGCCCTTTGCCTAAACGGCCATTTTCTCACTAGGCAAACAAGGCCAACAACTGCTGAGGTCCCAGCCAGAATAGGGCACGGCCCCGCCTAACACTGCCTTCTTCGCGACTAACGCAGGAGTAGAGTGGTGTAAAAGAGTATTGTCTGACTGGAGCTGGACACCCTAACAATAGGCCTGTTTCCTAAAAAAAATACCATTTATTATTATTAGTCCGTCTTATGGATTATCGAAAAATACGTTGGTATACTTTCTTTTTTCAATCAAACAAAAGTCGATAAGGATAAAGCGCATCAAAGTTCATCCCCGGTCAGGTTCTTGATGGAAAACAATGTTTATCTATATAGATAAGTATGTATAGTAAATATAGCATCGTTGAGTTAGTATCCTACGACACAAGTTCACAACTTACTGTGTCACGTTATGTCTCTGTATATTTTTTATTATATCCCGAGCTGTCCCGTGCTTCGCAAGGCAAGTCATTGGTGCCGGCTGTCATACATATTAGATGCCTAATGGACAAAAAAAACAATGAAAATCTGACTGTTGGCGACTTACACACACAAAAACTAAACGTTTGGGGTGGAGACACTGGGTCCGTGGGGCCCGTCGGCGCATAAACTTTTTGAGGTATTGGGCCAAAAGCTGGTTGAGGTATCGGGTGACCAGAGGGCTGGCCATTACCTTGGACAGAGAATAAGCATTGCCATCCAACGTGGCATGCTACCAGCCTTCTGGGTACCCTTCCGTGTAATAACGACCTGCGGGACATTTTTTATTTATAGTTTTGGTGTTATATCGGTAGGTATTTATTTAATAGTTTTAATTAATTTTTATTTTTTAGTTTTAGATTTTAAATTAATTTGATTTTATAAATAAATATATATGTTTATAATCTTCGATATCTTAATCTATCTATACATAAAATTAAACAGTAGCAGGATCGTATTTGTACATTAAATTTATTTTGAAATTTTTCAACTGGGCTGAATAATATAGGTACTTATTATAACTATCGCTATGTATCGGTAACAAGTCATTCTATTTCCGATGTTTTTGTCTGTCTGTCTTTCTGTTTGTTTTTATGTAATAGTATCAAATTCATTTTAAATTACATTTGACATGTGGGTTTCTTTTGTACCAGTTCTGGTGAATCTTAGGTATACACAGTTTATCCGCAATATTTTTTTATAAGCACGCGACCAACGCTTCAGTCAAAAGTTAGTTAATAATATTTCAGATAAAAAAAAACAACAACAAAATTTGTGACCCGATTTTTTATAATATTTACATAAGACCCACGGAATGTATATAAAATGAAAAAGGAATTTTCGTAATCAGTTCCGAGTCTTCGAGTAATAAAACATATTGAGAACCTCCGCCTTTTTTGTTTAAAGTCGGTTGAAAAGTCTTGTCACTGAGGTACGTACTCGTAAGTATGAAGTATATAAATATTCACCTAAGACGAATAATGAAACATCTTGCTTCATTATTCGCCTTAGTTGTTGGTAACTTAGTTACATTTTTATCACCTACAGAATACGATATATTAATGGAAAAACCTTACTTACCCTTTCAATCGACGGCCTGCGTCTTCTGAAAAAATCGGAAATTCCACACAAGTACATTTTTATCACAGATTTACACAAATACACTATTTATTCACTAAGATACTGGTAACTGGACCTCTCGCAACACCACGTTGGATACAACGAAAGGTGACTTCACTGCAATGTCATAATGATACTTAGATAAAAAATAATTATTTTAACAACATTGACGGTAATAAGAAATCTCTTGTCAAGAAGATGCGTCTCCTGCGACGATATCAAAGTACATTAGTTGTTTTCATCTTAATAAAACAGCGTAGCAAGTACAGATTGTTTAGCTACAGGATGTGTATAAAATCTTTATTTCTTCTCGAATAGTCTAGTCTAGTTGTTCTATGAAACATTTTAACTTGTCAAACAACATTTTACCATGCAAAGCAAAGTATATTGTCGTAATGTAGGTTTAGCCTAAAAATAGCGTGGTTGGCTAGATAGTCAAATAATGAGAGAAAAGAAGATTTGTACACACTGTAATGATTGTCAGCGTCAAATATAATTAAGTAGCTTTCGCCCGCGGCTCCGCCCTGTTTTTTTTTAATTTATTATACCCCCTCGTTATACCCTCTTAATTGTGAACCATGACCACTGATAGATTTTGTTAATGTTTTGTTAAAAAGAAATCTGTCTTGTGCCACAACAAAATTTAAATATATCACGTCATTCGCCTAAGTGGCCCGGGCCATCTGACGGTTTTCTTTAGAAGTTTTATTTTATATGACTGGAATCAAGAACTTTTTGCTTAAACCATGCTTAAACTTATACTAACAAGACTATCCAAAATACTGGTATAGGTACTTATTCCGTTAAAGTGAAATTTTTGCACAAAATAAATGTACAGCAAGCAAAGGGGAGTAGAATTAACAATTGACGTAGAAGTTGCGGTTGAATATAAAGCGATCCAGGTAACTAGGTAAATAATTGTATGTCAGATTTTTCTTAATACAATGTTATAGAATGTAATTATCCTTACTTTTTTTTTATTTATTTATTTTTTTTATTCGGAAAACATACAGTCAATATATCTACATATTATAAAGCAATTTTTTTACTAAAGACCATTTACATGTTCTCGCATAAATGTTGCTAAAATGCTTGTCTGTTAGGTATATAACGTATGTAATAAAGATTAACAAATATCAAAGAGAAACGCAATAATATTGTTTTGTTCCAGTAAACAAAAAAAAATAACAAAAATAAGAGAAAATAAAAGGTTCAGTTATTATCAGAGTGAGAACCATCAAACCATGACTTAGAAATATTATTTTTAAAACATCTGGGGTTCGAATTAAATAGGTCAACTTCCGAGCAGACAGCCAGTTTGTTCAGTTCCTTTGCTGATCTAATAAAGAAGGAGTTTTGCCTATAATTGCTTAAACTATGTGGGATAGCAAGGACTGAAGGAATTCGGACAGATCTATTTGGTACTTTTAGTTGAATTTTCGCCAGCAAAACGGGGGTATCTAGTGAGCTTTGTGCAATTTTAGCCAAAACAGATACATCAGCAATTTTCCGTCTAATGTTCAGCGGGAGGATATGATGTCTATGACACAATGCATCATAACTTGAATCATAGTGGTTTGTTTTAAACTGAATATACTTTAAGATTTTTTTTTTAATTGATTCAATCCTATCCACATATACATTATATCTAGGGTTCCAAACCTGTGAGCAGTACTCGAGGGACCTACGTACTAGAGCACAAAAAAGTACTATAAGGACTTTAATATTCTTGAACTGAGAGCAAGTTCTTTTCAAGAATCCTAAGGCTTTACTGGATTTTTTTACTATATGATTAATATGATTTTCATATGTCATTTTTGAATCATGTATAATACCTAAGTCTCGAATTTCATTAGCTCCTTTTAACTCATGTCCTTTTAAAACGTATTTATAATCTATAGGTTGTATTTTTCTTGTAAAAGATATACAGAGACATTTATTCACATTTAAATCCAGTTTATTGATAAAACAGTATTCATCAAATCTATTAAGATCTTCTTGTAGAAGCTGACAATCAATTTCACTATCAATCTTTTTATATATTTTCATGTCGTCAGCGTATAGAAGTATGTGAGAATTTTTAAAACAGGTCTTATCGTCATTAATGAAAATATTGAAAAGTAATGGCCCTAGTAATGATCCCTGAGGGACGCCAGATGGTATACTTCTCCAGGTAGATAAGAAACCATTGACAGTTACAGCCTTAAAACGATTTTCGATATAAGAAGTAAACCATCTAAATAGGTTGCCATGAATTCCCGCAAAGTGGAGTCTTTGAAGCAGTATTTTATGGTCAATGCGGTCAAAGGCTTTACTATAATCTGTAAATATGGCATTATCCTTACTAATATTATAAATGCAAAAGTGAGTTTGCTTGTAACTGAACCGATCATCATGAAATTCTGCATATACAATTTCTCTGGAGTACGGAGAAGGACATAATACCTATCATCCCGGAATAAAGTACTGTTCCCGAGGGAACGACATTGACGCACCCGAATCTGCGGACGAAAGCTAGTATAATAATGTAATATAAAGTAAATATATTATTATACTAATAGAGCACGCTGTAGCCGGCCAATTTAGTTGTAACCGCTTCGATCCCGCAGGAACTGATTTTAATTGCTACGAGCGACTTGTCACTTGTCTCTTGTTTACGAACCAATGGAGACTGTAGCACGGAAGTATTAGTGTATCAATAATTTAGACTAGTTGTATTGATACACTGATACAAAGTAATATGTAACATTTCAAAAGGAGGAATTATAATAAAAACCGACGAAGTGCAAGTCGGACTCGCGCACGAAGGGTTCCGTACCATTATCTATAATAAATAAGTTTAAAATTATAAAAAATATTTTTATTATATGATATAACTGAAGATTTATGCTTTTCACAAATTTTCCTTTATCTGCGCTATAAGACTACTGAACCGATTTTAATGAAATTTAAATGGAACCTCAGTTGATTGTAGCCTGTCTGTCGTCGATCTGGCTCAAGATAAAGTTTCCAAAGCGACCGCAAATAAGCCTCTAAACTCAAAATTTATTTACTTTTGCTACATGTTTGTGTTTGCGTAACATACTCGTAAACCGATAAGTGTGCCAAATTTGAACTTAACCGGGCTGGTAAAGTCGACACACGAGTGATCCTATAAGCATTCCGTTTTTCTCACTCGATTGTACCGAACATTTTTTTTACAACAAAGAAAGCTAAGCAGTGCTACAAAAAACGATCCTTGTATTTTACTCGAATTTCGGAGAAAATATTCCCAACCTGGCAACTCATAAAACTTGGCTGTCAATTTCATCATTATTTGACAGATTTACAATGACATTGACAATGTTATGTGATTAAGCAAGAAGGAAATATTCCTTCTTGCTTAATCACATAACATTGTCAAAAGCGTTATAGGATTTTAACAAAAGATCATAAAATATTAAAAATTGTCTGAAAATAAATTAAAAATCTGAGAGTACTTTTGAATGCATGAATAAAACCTCACTTCCGCTCAGATGCATCTTGTCATTATGTGATAGGGACAAATATACATTTATTTACTTACTACTATTACCAACTTTTGCGAATCAAGTCAAGCTGATGAGAACGTTGCTCTTCTGTTTCGTTTGAGAGCTAAAAACATATTTATTTGTACGTGACCGTTTATATGTTTGGTTATTATGAGAAAATCAAATAGTTGATTTCTGTGTGATTGTGTGTTGATTGTTTGAGTGAAGATTAATAGATAATAATAATTATTATTTCGTTGATTGTCCTATTTCAATTAATTAAATTATTAAATTCTCTTTTTAGTTCCAGTGTGAATACTTATGTGCCTATAGATTGAAGTCGGTTTTTGTTTTTTGTTTAAAAATATTTTTATTTAAACACCTACTCGAGCGGGCTACTGATACATTTTGCTTGTCTTAAAATTAACTATAAAAAATGGATACACATATTTTTTGGATTTTACCATATTTCAATGTTTAATAACCATTTTACTTTGCCTGCATAGGTGAAACAACAACAATAAGAAATCGGCAACTTGTTTACATAATTAAAATAATCAAACTATAATCTCTCTAGGGCACCGTTTAACCTTTGAACTGCTTTGCAGTTTTTAGGGTTCTGTATCCAAGGGTGCCAACATCATCATTCCAGCGTTGGAAGTCCACTGCTGGACAAAGGTCTCTCCTAAGGATTTTTCGTTCCCTGGGAGAATAATGCCATATTCATTACGCTTGGCAGGCGGGTTAAGGAGCGCAGTTTCTTTGGCTTTTAGTGCTTCCGGTGCTGCTGCCCATCGGAAGAATTTTTAAGCCGGGGGAGAATAGGAATTTATTGGATTTGGGAAGGGAATGGAGGTATTGGGATACTACTCATCCGAATTAATGGGAAAAAAGCAAGTAGCAACTCGGGAGCCCGGGCGCGCGTACCCGATGCCATACCTGCAACCTCCGGACAGGCAGATGAGGATGATATCCCTGACCGTAAGGGTGCCAACGAGGTCCTATTACTAGCCTGCCGGTGTCCGTTCGTCAGTCAGATCAGAACAGGACTGTATATTTGAAACCTATGTATGTTGACACTAGGAATATTTACAGAATGTAAATACCAAATACAAGGAACATTTTCTGCTCGATCCTCTTTTGCTTTGTTTACATACATCTCGAATAATTAAGAATAATCAATAACATTAATATTGTCCGTGAACGACAGAGTTTGTTTATCCTTAAAAAGAAAGGTCTTATGGAAGAGGTTACATGTTATATATTTTTACTATATTGATGATTATATAATTGATAAAACTGCGTGGTAGTAATTTATTTAATGTTAACGAATACTTAGTATGAAAAATTGTACTGAATATAAAAAATATCTACAATCAGAGCCCTTCAGCGTGCCTGAAGGGACCAAGTCTGGATTGAGTTTCTTTCGACGTATTCTTCTCACCAGTGGCCATTCCTAAACGCTAGTAGTATTTCGATTTTGCATAAATTAAACAAATATAACAAATACAAATATGACGTTCAAAAATAAATACATGCAATTTTCATTATTCAATAAATTTTGAAAAAATCTTTGACTTTTGATATGTCATTACATCAACGCCCACCACGCCCAAGGCTATAGGTGCCGAGGGGTGCAACGGGGTTCACTCTCCTACCTATGGGGGCATAGGGTGGGTAAGTAACTGTAGAGTAGACAAAATTAATTTAATTATTCATTTTGTATTAAAGTATTATAGCTTCACAAACATCCTTACTAATATTATAAATGCGAAAGTGAGTTTGTTTATTTGTTTGGTTGTTTGTGACGCTTTCACGCCGTAACTACTGAACCGATCATCATGAAATTTTGCGTACAAGTTCTCTGGAGTGCGGAGAAGGACATAGGCTACTATACCCGAGGGATCGACATTGACGCGGGTGGAGCCGCGGGCGAAAGCTAGTTTTATATAAGTATAAAAACTATTTCAATAAAGTTCCTCAGAAGGCTACACTTTTTAATTCATTCACACAATTCATTTTACAAAAAGTTAAATAGATCTATCGTTTGTCGTAGTAGAAAAGTATTAATTTTGTTGAAATATTTTGTTAATAATTTACAGAATAGCTACGCCAATGCGAAGAATTACTAAAGAAGACTTAAAAGTTTATCACGCATCTCCTATAAAAAAAAACTGCCAGTGCCTATGCCACCAACTTGCACTTGTCCGGTTAATTAACATATTCATATGCACCATAATCTGACTTATGACTAATATAAAATTGTCTCCTATTATTTAAAAGTACGTTGCTGTCTCACTTGAGTGATGGCTTAATTAGTTTTTTAACTACATAACCGCACACTAGCTTTCCCACGTTTAGCTAGATATCGAAATTGCCTGTTCGTAATGACAGCTATGATGGTACTAAAAATAAAATATTTACCAAATAGTGATGCTACCAATTTAATGATACCAAATAAAGAAATGAACCATTCCTCGATTCTATTTTTTATATTTCCTGTTGTTAATACAAACCCTGCATTTTAAATTTAGATACTTTTAATTCAAAACACCAAGAGGCTACTGCATATAAACCCAAACCTTTTGAATGTGTGCAGTATGTTATATATGTCTTACTGTGAATGACCGAAATCGTAAAGAAAATGATAAATAACTGTCATTCACCACCTTGGTGGTTGAACAGGCACCAGAGTATCTTAACACAAGTCGTAATAATATCTACGAGCAGATAACATCTGCTGGCCTGTTATATAAGTGTACAAATATAGAAATAAAAAGAGTCATGAGCATAGTGATATACAAAGAATGCATTGTATATATTATCATGATACATACTCATGATAATATATACAATGCATAGGTATACATACCCTTGCATTTTTTTCTTTATCTCGGAATAAGTAATATTTCTAATAAAATACAGAATCACAATAAAAGAGGTACAACTACTAATAACAAAGTAAGAATAGACTTACAAAGGAGATCCATCTTTTTTTATTTTCTACACGACTGTTAAAAAAGGAGTGAATTGTTTTTCGAGTTTATGTTGTGTCAGTTGCTTTATTCCACCATAACTTCTTAATGCCTTATCAGATTTGGGCTATATCGCTAGAATCGTTTCGTCCTCGCTAGTGACATAGCTGTTATTTTTTCAAGTATTTTTTTTAAATACCTTTTTACGATTTTTGGTTCTTTTAGCGATTCTGATTCGGAGATTAAATAATATTGCCAGGGGTTCAGAATCAGCTCTAAACGATGAAGCAATTGAACTGGTGAGATCGGTAAAATCAATTTAATATGTTTCGAGAGCGACACCATCGAGTGACTCTATCACTTATATATACGTTAGTTTTTGCCAATATGATATTTTTTAGTTTGAATTACTTTATGGTTATTATTACGGTCCAGCCGACACACTACCTAGACTATAATACATGAAACTGTCTATCACATGTCAATCAGGAACTGAATATAAAGTTTATGATAGATTATACTTACTTCACTTTAACATGTGAAGTGGACGATATTGCTCACTTTTGCCATCAATTTCAAAATGATGAAGGCTTTTCTAGATAGTCTGGAAGATCCCGAACGGCCGCTTCTTGGTCCTAACTATTGGCTTCTGTCTAAAGTGGGTTTAATAATGCCGAAAAATAAATTTAAAAGGTGTCTCAGCATTTGTTGGCAAGAGTTGACAATGAGCTACTTCGCTTCAGCAATCTACGAGTTGTACCTGATTAAAGAAAATGTAGATCTTGTGTTGACCAATTTGAAGATTACCATCCTTGGCATAATACTTATTGTTAAAGCGAATGTTTTCGTGTTCAGGCAAAAACAATGGGTAGAACTTATTGCATATATTACGGAATCTGACAGATATGAAAGAGACAACTGCGATTATACTAAAGGCAAAATTATAGACAAGTACACAAAGTACTGCCGTCGTATCACGTATACTTATACTGGCCTTATACTTACGACTTGTGTAACAACCATCACCACTCCTCTTCTTGTCTATTTATCATCTACAACTTTGAGGCAAAATATGAAAAATGGAACTGAACCTTTTCCTCATATAATGAGTTCTTGGATGCCCTTTGACAAAAACCACTTCCCCGGTAACTTGATAACCGTCTTATGGCATATAATATTAGTCTTCTGGGGGGCAGGGCTCATGCCCGCGATCGATACCACCATATTGGTGACGATGGTGTTTTTCGGTGGAAAGCTGGATTTGCTGCGAGAGAGTAGCAGGCATATGCTAGGAATAGATGGCAAAGGGATTCCGGACGAAGAAGCTAATAGAATAGTACGCGAGCTGCACCACTCACATATATTGATGTTAAAGTAAGTTGTTGATCAGTGGTCTCATACTCAGCTGTGTGGTCATCATCATCATCATCATATCAGCCGCAAGAAGTCTACTGCTGGATATAGACCTCCCCCAAGGATTTCCAATACAACCGGTTGGAAGCGGCCTGCATCCAACCTCTTCCTGCTACCTTAGTCAAGTCATCCGACCATCAGGTCAGTGGATGTCCGACGTTGCGCTTGCCGGTACGTGTTCGCCATTCGAGAACCCTTCTGCCCCATCGGCCATCGGTTCTACGCGCTATGTGCCCCGCCCACTGCCACTTCAAAAAGCTAATCCGCTGAGCTATGTCGGTGGCCTTTGTCCTCTTACGAATCTCCTCGTTTCTGATTCGATCTCGCAGAGAAACACTGGGCATAGCCCTCTCAATAGCTCTTTAAGCGACTTTGAGCTTTTGAGACTTTGAACTTTGAGCTGTGTGCGGTGGCTGCACGTATAGCATCGAGTACGCGCTCCTGGCCTTCCGAGCTGCTACCTAGTTATCCGCAAACCATCCCAGCAAGTACGGGACAAACAACAAGGTTTCCCTCAGAAAAATGGACTCCTACCTTCCCTTTCCATTCTTAAAAATTCCACGCTTAAAAACGGTTTCGATGGGCTGCAGGGTGGAACCGAGATAAGCCTAGGATTTATCCTCTTGGTCATCACCAAGTTTAGAACTCCATCGAGTTTATACATTTTCTATGAAAATGTTTGTCGGATTTATCCGACGTTCGCGGTCAAAGGGTTAAAAATTCACAGCATATTGTCGGGTCTCTTGCGGCTAAGATAATGATGATGATGAGAGTAAATTAAAATACGTCATATAAATATTTATAGCATATTTTTCAACATTTGATAAGATTTGTATGTTTTATTTATTCGGTAGGTTTATTCTGGTTTTTGTACCTAATACGATTAACAGTTTTGTGTTTTGTTTTCAGATACTTGAAAATGTTTAATTCGCTGATTTCTCCAATCATGTTTATGTATGTGATAGTACTATCAATTATGCTTTGTGCTAGTGCTTATCAGCTTACCGTAAGTAATTTTATTTTAATCCAAGAAATATTGTTGTTTATTTTTAGAAATACGGTATTTATGGCGGAAGGAACATAACATAATAAGTTTTAGGTGGAGGTCCTATTTTGAATCCAGGGTGGGAGAAAGGCATTCCGTAGACTTAGACTTTTATATTTAAAACTGCATTATCTATTTGACTGTATGTTTATTAAACAATCTATACTAATAATAAATATGTAAGGGGGTCATGGAGTAATTTAGTTTGTTTTCAGAGATATCGTGTTTATATGCTCTATACATGATACTGAAAATATTTTTTTTCTGTATGTATAATGTTCCTCCATAACTCTTAAACGAATTGACTGAATTTAATGAAACTTGGTTGATAAACATTTAGAAGTACAAAACACAGGATAGGCTACTTATTTTTTCTCCAGTTATGGTAAGACGTAGCCCCCATACAAAGATACCTACACATAAAATGTACGCAAAACAGAGTCGCGGACACTGCTAGTAAAAAATAAAAAGATAAACTCTAAAACTAAACCTAGAACCCTAATTTAGTGACAGATTATTCAAACAAAAATACTTACCTATCTAAATTGAAACTAAAACGGCAGGATTCTAATGGTGAAAAAAACTCTCAAATCGGTCCAGTAGTTTCGGAGCCTATTCAATACAAACAAACATACAAACAATAAAAGCTTTCCTCTTTATAATTATATGCTTTATATATTATAATAATATTACAATATTATTACTGTAGATGTAGATAGTGTAAATAGTACTGCATATGTTATCATTCTTAATGGTGATAGAAATAGGACTTACCTACTATTTCTGTAAAAATATATATTGATTTAATTTCTTTTAAATTACTTGTATCATATGTCTGCAGATTGCGTCGTCTGTAATTGAGATGCTTCTATTGATGGAGTATCTGATTTTCGGCATCGCACAAATGTTTATGTTCTGCTGGCACAGCAACGATGTTCTAATTAAAGTGAGTACTTTTTAAAACAGCATTCCTCTTTCAGAAAATATATATTCAATAGAGAATGTTCTGCCTCTCTTTAATTACTATAAATAATGAAGTCATGTTTGTTCAAATTAAAAGATAACCACTTACTTGAAAATTTAAAACTGTCCAATCTATGGATCATAAAATGATATGGTATAGTATATCTATCTTTTTTTTTAATAGAGAATTTGAATGCCTTTGACCTCTATCTTGCCCGATGCGAAACAACAATGAAGTTTGGTTGTACACGTTAACTCAAATAATGCCTATTCACTCTTACCTTGAAAATCCCTTTATTGGACGATTCGGGAAACAACGACGGACGGAGGGAATTCCATTCCTTCGCGGTTCTAGATAGAGGTGCGATGAGCAGGAATATCGACCACATATGGATGGAATCCCTGCCCACGCCGTGTCGTCCGACGATAGATATCCATGATATAGGTCTAATGTATTGTTAACTAATTACAGCATGAACAATTAATGCATGGTCCTTACGAGAGTGAATGGTGGTGCGCAAACGCACGCCAGAGAAAAAGCGTCGCGATCCTCACTGGTCAGTTCAGTATTATTTACGTTTTCACGGCGGGCCCATTCACCAACCTCACGCTTGCTACCTTTGTTACGGTATGTATTAATTAATCGTACTTAAATACACTTATTTATTTTTAGTAGAAATTATTACTTTTTATACCAAAACTATGTTTATTTTTCAGATAGTCAAAGGGGCTTACAGTTATTTCACTTTACTGCGCGACTAAACTTTAGTAGATTTTATCTTTCTTTCTGAGTGACATGACTACTTATACATTCAAACAGAGCACAAATGAACACAACAATATTATACTTGTAATTTCATTTAATGTTTGCACGACGTACCTATTGAGATTTCTCTACAAATAAATAAATAGACATTTTTATTTTCATAATCATTTATTTACCAAAAATTACAGTAAATTCAGGTCTCAAAATTAATATACGTGATGATGGCAAGAGACCGGATGGAATGACTCTGGGGCCTTGGCGATTGGGGCGGCCTTTGGTATGGGATGCTACATGCGTTGATACCCTAGCGCCGTCTCATCTTCAGGTCACCAAGTCAAAGGCCGGTACAGCAGCAGCCGCAGCGGAAAACCTCAAAAGGCGCAAGTATGTAGCTATCGGAGACAGCTATATATTTGAGCCTTTTGGGGTAGACACAATGGGTCCGTAGGGTCCATCAACCCTTTCTGTCAAAGAGACTGATCGAGGTATCCCGCGACCAAAAGGCTGGCAATTACCTGGCTCAAAAGATAAACATTGCCATCCAACGTGGCAATGCTGCCAGCCTTTTGGGCACGTTGCCGCAGAATGACGCAGGGACTATATAATTTGTAAATAATTATATTTTTTAAGTAGTTTTAGTTATTATTAGTATTATAAGTTAATTATTATTATTTTAGTATAATTTTATTCTGAATAAACTCATTGAATATCGTTAAACTATCACTTCTTTGTACTAGGGTGTAATAAAACAAAGAATTTATTAAAAATATATATATAGGTATACAGATACAATGTATTAACCTGAAATCAAGCATGCAAATAATAATAATGTCACAAGTGTACCATTTGAATTGAAAGTTAAAACAATAGAGTTACACACAAGTACGAGTAAATATGGTCAAACGATGATGTAGGTACGTACATATCTACATATTATATGTAGTTTAATAAGTCTTACAGAAATGTATATATTCATTTACAGAATAAAAACAGTATTCAAATAACCATCCCGTCAACTTAGTTTTAAAAGCTGTACTGTACCTATAAATAATTTCATGCCGTTAGGCAGCACATTGTAAAACATTATACACATATTATACACGTTTCTTTTGTAAATATCTTTGTTACACATGGGCTGGTACAATGTATTCATTATAATGTTTCTAGTTTCTCTTGAATTTACCTCACTTTGTTTTTGCCAATACTCTGTTTGAGTTTTACAAACACACAGGCATCTCGTATGTAAACACAAGGCAGTGGCCGAATATGTATATTTAAATTCTGAAAACCGGTTTTCAGCTATCATCTATCCAGGCATTATGTAACGCCGATATACACTTCTTCTGTACTTTGAATGCCCTGTCGATATCAACTGAGTTTCCCTAAATTATAAGTCCGTATAACTAAGAACAGATCCGACGTAACCATGGTGCCATGGTATGCCATTACCGAGGCTTCTGAAGGTAGATGTCTTAGTCGTTTCAGTGCATAGACAAAGCTGTTTAATTTATTAAACACTTGTTTGACGTGTGCCTTCCAATTGAAACGCCTATCTACTATTAAGCCTAAGAATTTGATTTCGTCAACTTTTTCAATGGTATAGTTGGTTATAATAAGTTATTTTAAGGGAAGCCAGGTTATAGGACGACAATTGCATGAATTTGGTTTTGTCTGCATTTCATCATCATCATCATCAGGTCTTTTTTAGTCTCCACTACAGGAGCACGACCTGTAGTGGAGACTAAAAAAGTCTGCATTTAATTGTTAGCTATTAACATCCAATGATTAAGTTTATATAATAACTTAACATCATCAACAAGGTCAAAAATCTTGCTTATGTCATGTATAATATCTCCATGCCACAGCATGCAAAGTAAAGTTTAAGTATAAATTCTGAAATGAATTACAAAGGTGCAAATCGAATTACTTCCTGGTCAAGATGCATGTTTCTCTGCGGTTTTTACCGGAGTAGCAATATTATGAGGATACCAAATTAAAATCATCAATTTTTATATTTGCTTCTCAACCTTGTTTTACATAAGTTTCACTTTAACACATCATGTTTCCCTATATAACACATACTAGCAGTTGCCCGCGACTTCGTCCGCGGCAATTTCTGTTATTATGTTTTATTAGTATTGATGAATAATTTTCCCCAGTTTTCAAAACATTTTTTATTGATGCTTCGCTCCTATTGGTCGCAGCGTAATTTTTAGCCTAAAGCCTTCCTCAATAAATGGTCTATCCAACACAAAAATAATTTTCGAATTTGAACTAGTAGTTTCTGAGATTGGCGCGTTCAAACAAACAAACAATCTTTGGTACCTAATTAAGAGCAGCCGGGATTGGGAAATAGTAACTGAAGGAAATCATCCTTTACTCAATTAGCATAACAGTAACAGATATATTTTAGAGCACTGGAGGGAAAATGTGGATGTTGGTTGTAAGGGCTCGCGAGGTCTACTGTTCTCGCAGAACCACTAGTATGATATGATAGAATAGTAATCCTACTAGTGTTATTCGGTGTATATGTATAGGTAGTAACTGGTCATATTTGAAATCCTTGGGAGAGGCCTATGTCTAGCAGTAGGTACTTCTAGCGGCTGAGATGTATACAGTCTACGTCCGACACTCCGGGTACAAACTGCCAATCATCAGCATAGCACATAGACTATAATCTGTACAACGCCAGTACCTACAGATTTGCACAATTAAAGTCAAGTCTCAGAAGGGACGAGTAACAACAACACAATGTACATACTGATATAAATTCTTTACAAATTTAATGATTTATTACAACCAGTTTATTTATCTTGATAAGACGACGTGGTCATAGGGAAAACATAAAGTTTTACAAGATTTTCTGTCTGTCTTTCCTTATAATAATCAAGTTCCGTTTTTACGCAATATGCTCTGATTTGGCCCGACAATTCGTCATGCGGTCTGGACTTGACGACTATATTGAAATAGTTATAACCAACTCCTCCTCTTAGTATTATCGGTATGTTACTCGCCGTCTCCACCGACAGAAACGATATCTGGAAAGCAATCAAACGGAAAGTTCAATAATTTTCAATATTCATTTGAATTTATTGCAGCTGCGGCTACGGCAGCGCGTCGCCGTCTTAGCTTAGCATAGACCAGTGCCGATAATTTATGCAACATTTTTAACTTATAGTAGGATGAAACTCATTACAAATGAAAGGTTCAATCTAAAAACAATGAGGTCGGGAAGTGGGAAGTGCGCTTTTAAGTGTTCCATTTGTAATGGGTTTTCTAAAATGCTTAATATTAACACGAGATAGCAGCACTGAGCCGTAAAGTCTGACGAAAGGCTTCCATTGGATTCAATTTAACAAGCAGCAACGTCTGACACATTGTCGAACCTGAAGCCTCAGCGGTGCCGACACTTATTTCAGAAGCCCTTTATTTCAGCAGAGCAGTTCGTACTTGCAATACATAACTAACATAAGGTTACATTTATTCGTGGATCTGTGAGCTGTATAGTTTGCGAGTCTTATCACAGCGAACTTACGATCTATCTTCTGAGCTTACGATGGTCCAAAGCGCCATAGACACTGTAGAGTCCCAAGCGTTCCAATAAAAAAGTAAAGTGTCACTTTTGACGTTTAGATCTGTCAAGAGAGCCGAGGAGGCATCATTGTGTTATTATGGTTAAATCCGAATAAATAGATGTAGCAAGTAAAATACGGAAATAAATAACCAGTTGAAAAGCAAGTTTATTGTTTGAATACTGTAATCCCTACAGTATTTCTTGGCGACGAGTAGCGGATAACCCGGCGAGTTCGACTTACGATTACGTTGGGCGGAAACACGCATGTGATGACAAAAAGTACAAGATGCAGCAAGAATACGGCATATCGGGGCCAAAATTCGACCCATATGTGGACAAAAACACGATTCCGGCGCGCTGGCGCATATGGACAAGGAATTTTCAATATTATATTGACAGCCAGATAGGGCTAAATGACGAGCAAAAAGTCGCTCGGTTGCTTCACCAAGCTGGTCCAGAAGTACAAGAAGTCTACGAAACAATTATAGACGAGCCTTCTACAGGTACAACAGAGTATGACAAATGTATAGACAGATTGAACAAATACTTTGCTCCGGAGGTCAAAATTGCCTATGAGAGGCAGAAATTCAGAAGTTTACAAATGGAAAATGAGACAATAGAACAATTTGTTGTGCGACTTAAGAAACAAGCGCGGTATTGTGAATACAGCAATGCCGAGGAAGTAATTAGAGATCAGCTAATTGAAAAATGTGAAGACATAGAAATAAAAAGAAAATTTTTGAAAAACGGAAAGATTCTTAGCTTGGCCCAAGCTGTTGAAATATCTCGACTTTATGAAATAGAAAAGCAACTATGTTCGAAGACACCCAAGAAAGAAGAAGAACCTGTGGAGGTCAATGCGGTTAATAATAACATGGCATGTTTCAGATGTGGCCGTCGTGGCCATTTTGCGAAGAGTGGTGAATGCAGTGCTACAAATGAGAGGTGCAATAAATGTGGCATAAGAGGCCATTTTGCTAAGTGCTGTAAAACCAAAGTATACAATAATAAAAAGAAGGAAGATCAAAAGAAGAAAAAGAAGACTTGAGTTGTCAAGTATGTAGTGGAGACTGACTCTGAGGACTCTGAAGAAGCTGACAGTGAAAGTGAATGTGGGGACAGTGGTTTAGTTAACTCTGTGTTTACGGTAAAGTGTAGTGATCAAAGGTTTGAAATAGTTATTGGAGATAAGGTAAAGTCCAACTTTATTGTTGATTCCGGAGCGTCAGTTAATATTATAGACAGGCATACTTTCAAAGGTCTCTTGAAATCTGGTTTAACATGTAATTTAATTGTAAATTATTCTCAGAGATTTCACTCTTATGGAGGTTCTGTGATTTCCAATTTGGGTTTTATAAATACCACATTATATTCTCCGGACACAAAAATAAAAACAAAAACAAAAGTTCTTGTTTTTGATGGCTGTGGACCTTCTCTGTTAAGTAAGGCAACGTCGACTGAACTGGGTCTCTTGAGAGTAGGGCCTGAAATAAATGTTGTATCTAATCTTAACCAGCAGATGACACTTGATGTTATTGCTAAAGAATTTCCTAATATTTTTCACGGAATAGGTAAATTAAGAAATTTTAAATTAAAAATTCCAATTGATAAAAATGTTAAATTAGTAGCACAGCCAGTACGAAGACAGGCATTTAATTTACGTGATATTGAACAAAAACTTATAACTGACTTGTTAGACAATGACATCATTGAACCAGTGACTGGACCGACTCCCTGTGTATCACCATCCCACATAGTCAAGAAGAGGGAAAAGGGGGAGTATAGGCTAGTGGTGGATATGAGAAAAGCTAACGAAGCAGTAATGAGAGAACGCGTTCCCTTGCCCACTTTTGATGAACTGCTAGCAGGACTCAACGGTTGCAAATATTTCTCAACCATTGATTTAAAATCTGGTTATCATCAGCTTGAGTTAGATGAAGACTGCAGGGATATCACCGTGTTCAGCTCTAGCCTAGGTTTATTTAGATATAAACGACTTTTCTTTGGAATCCGGTGTGCTTCAGAGATGTTTCAGCGCGTAATATCACAGATTCTACAGGGCATTGACGGAGTGGCTAATAGTCAAGATGACATCCGTATTGGTGGGAAAACCAGGGATGAACATGATTCAAGATTGAGACAGGTACTCAGCAGACTTCAAAAATGTGGATTGACACTTAATGAAAGAAAATGCTCATTTGGTGTTCAGGAAATTACTTTCCTTGGACATTACATCTCAGCAGATGGAATCAAACCAACAACTTCAAATCAGCAGACAGTTCAAGACTTCAGGGCACCACAAAATAAGGCAGAAGTGAGGAGCTTCTTAGGACTGGTAAATTTTTCAGCCAGATTTATACCAAATTACAGCACAATCACTGAACCACTACGGCTATTGACAAAAAATGATGTAGATTTCACTTGGAAAGATCAGCATGAAGAAGCTTTTCAGACACTGAAAACATTGATAGTATCAGCACCAGCCCTCGGATTTTATGATAAAAATGCAGAGACAACCCTAGTAACAGATGCCAGTCCTGTGGGCATAGCAGCAGTTTTAATTCAACACCAGTCAATAAAAGGAGAAATTCAACCGATAATAATAAAATATGTTAGCAAGGCACTGTCACAGACTGAACAAAGATACTCCCAAACTGAAAAGGAAGCCTTAGCCATTGTGTGGGCTTGTGAGACCTTATACATGTATTTAATTGGAAAACAATTTAAAATAATATCAGATCATAAGCCACTAGAAATAATATACTCACCAAATTCAAATCCAAGTGCACGTATTCAGCGCTGGGTGCTAAGACTCCAGCCATTTACATTCAAGGTCATATATAAACCTGGTAAAAGCAACATTGCAGATCTCGAGTCACGACTATTAAACACAGATTGTAAAAATACTGAGAACACAGAGGATGATGAGGACAAGTTCTTGTTGGCATTGGTCGAATCATCTGTCAGAGCGGTCACTATAGCAGAAATAAGAGATGCTGTAATAAGCGATGAGGAACTAACACGTGTGAAGACAGCCATAGAAACTGATATTTGGACAAAAGATCTGAGAAGATATGAATTAATAAAATCTGAGCTCTGTGTCATTGATAATCTGATTCTTAGAGGAACTAGACTAGTTGTACCAAAAAAACTAGTTGCAAGAATCCTAGAAATAGGACATGAAGGTCATTTGTCTGCCAACACCATGAAGTCTAAGCTGAGATCTAAAGTTTGGTGGAAGGGAATGGATGGTGACATAGAATATTGGTGTGATACATGCAAGGGTTGCCGGCTTGTAAAGATAGGAGCTCCACCAGAACCAATTGCCACTACTGAGCTACCAACTAGGGTATGGCAGCTAGTTGCAATAGATTACCTTGGGCCGCTACCATCTGGCCATTATTTACTGTTTATTGTTGATTATTACAGCAGATATTTTGAGGTAGAAATCATGAAGCAACAGACTGCAGAGGCCACTATACAATTTTTAGAGAAAATCATATGTCAGGAAGGAATAATGGAGGAAATTGTATGTGATAAAGGCAGGGGCCTTTATTGATCAAAAATTTAAACAGTTTCTGGAGGTTCATGGTATAAAGTTGAGGCACCCTGTGGCCTCAGGCCAATGGTGAAGTGGAACGGCAAAATAGAAATGTATTAAGAAGATTGCGGATTGCACAAGCTCTTAAACAAGACTGGAAAAGAGAACTACAGGTATACTTGTTTGCTTACCGCTCTTCTCCTCATTCCACTACTAGACTTCCACCTGGAAGTGTTTTTAGAGGAAGAAACTTCAGAACGAAAATACCGGAGCTGGCTGATAGCAATACCTTAAAAGATGAAGAGATGCGGGACATGGATAGATTGAAAAAGGACAATTATAGGCAGTATGCTGACAAGAGAAGGCATGCTAGAGAATCTGAAATACAACCAGGAGATAAAGTACTTGTGAGGCAAAGAAAAGAAAATAAATTGAGCACACCTTTCTCACCAGCCGAGCATGTTGTTGTCTGGAAGAGTGGTAATTCAGTTGCTGCTAAATCGCCTGAAGGAAAAATTGTGAGAAGATATTCGTCACATTTTCTACCCGTAAATGAGAGAGATATGAGCCGGTTTGGAATTAAAGATATGACTTTACCCGAAAATGACAAATTGTCTATAGATGACAGTTTACCTGTTGAGGACAAATTACCTGATTGTGACAAAATACCTGGGGGTGATAAAATACCTGACGGTGACAAAGAACTGACTTTAACTAAACGACAGAGACGTGTCCCAACTAAATATGATGATTTTATTTTAAGCCTTATTTTAGAGTGTAAGCACTCAAATAAAAAATTTGATTGTACTTAACCGTAGGACTTACATAGTGTTTGTGTTGGAATATAATTTCCCTTATATTCCAATGATGCCAAGGTTAGTAATTAATTATTAGTGTTTGTTTTAAGACTTGGTAATGTACCAGTTGCTAATTTGTGTTGCTCATTAAATTGCTGTTTTGATTTGTATAACATATGATGATAAGTTAATAAACAAAAATGTTAAGAATTTAAAATTGTAAGAAAAGGAGGGATTGTAGAGTCCCAAGCGTTCCAATAAAAAAGTAAAGTGTCACTTTTGACGTTTAGATCTGTCAAGAGAGCCGAGGAGGCATCATTGTGTTATTATGGTTAAATCCGAATAAATAAATGTAGCAAGTAAAATACGGAAATAAATAACCAGTTGAAAAGCAAGTTTATTGTTTGAATACTGTAATCCCTACAGACACCAAAGGCGCTGAAGTCATTTATGCTAAAATCCAACCTTTTTTAAAAATTACCAAAAACTAAATCATCAATAAAATTTCTTTGTAATTATGGAACCTATTAATAAAATTTCACTAGAATCGAGAATTGAGACCTGGTGCCTGCGGAGGAGAACAGCCGGACAGTGGGACAAACAGACATACTAAAAAAAATCAAAATATTAGAATAATAGAATTTTCAGAATTTTAAAGAATTTACAAACAGCACATCTACTACAAAACTTATTTTTGTTATATTTATCGCTTACCACACCGGATTATATTATCTCTATGACCACACCCATAGACATACCTATTATCTCTATGACCACACCACACATTGGTATCGCAATCTATGGTCCTTCAAATTTTCACAGATGATGTATGTCTTCATAGTTGCTGCTATAACAGCAAAAATTAAAAACAGATCCTCTTCTTCTTCTTCTTAAATTAGGAAATAAAATATGGTGAAAAAAATTTCATGCGGGCTGGGTTTGAACCAGCGACCTAGGTCTATGTACGACCACGCTCTGCCAACTGAACTACCGCATGATTCAACCTCGGCCCCGAAATTCTCCACCATATCCCATCCCCTTATACGTATTAAGGCTAACCTAACACAACTACCCGATAGCATGGAAAACTTTTATACTTTTCATGCTGTAATAAGTTTCGGCTCATTTTTACGACTTGATTTTTGCTTTAAGTACTAAAAACGGTCACTCACGTGCTATTTCGTCGGGATTGCCGACTATAGTTTCGGACTCGTTAGGAGCCTACGAATAAGGTAGTCAGGAGCCCATTTTTAATACGAACGAAATAGCACGTGAGTGACCCGTTTTTAGTACATAATGTCTGTATCTCACGTTAGTTTAAGTGATTTTTGCTGTTTTTTGCTGGATAACGAATACGAATAACGGCAACAGGTAGACGCTTAAAATCTTTACAGAATGTTTATATGTACATTCACTTTAAAATAAAATATATTAGAAGTACCCGAAACCGTAGAGCATGTATGAGGAGAGTAATGAGTGTAGACGAAGCCAGAGATATATGTCAGGATCATAGCTAGTGGAGATCCATAGTCTCTGCCTACCCCCATGGGAAACAGGCGTGATAATATGTATGTATGTATGTAAAATATAATATAGTGTCAGATAATGGTACGGAACCCTTCGTACGAGATATCATTACCGTGGTACGAGAGTCCGACTCGCACTTGACCGACTTTTCCATTACGAGCGCGGAGCGTATAGTTTGGAATTCATTCATTTTTAATGTGCTACGAGTACGCTTGCTTACTTTTGCAGATCATTCCGTATTTAATTTGTTATTTTTACTAAAATATGATATTTAAATGTTTTAGTCTGGAGTATATGTAATTTAAGTTAATATTACTCACAGGGCAGTCGAACAACCCGTCGTAAGACACTTGCTGGCCTATGGCTTGCGCAGTCAACTGGAACCTCTCCCTGAACACTCGCTTGTCCTCCGATTTCCTGGCTCCTTGGTATAAGCTGTGGTATGGAGACGCGGGGGGCAAGGTTTTTGACTTCGGCTTAGGTGGAAGAGGCTCAGGAAAAGCATCACGTTTACTCAGTATATCAGTAAATGGTGGGCTAGGTAAAATTAAATAAAAAATAAGTAAGGTTAATCACGAAAAACATCAAGATGCACAGTTCGGCTGCCCAAAGCCAAATCCAAGTATTTCATTTTACCCAAATTTACAGGAAGGCATAATAACGTAATGTAGTACCTATATTAATACACCTACAAATTTAAAATTATAGCCACAAAAACAGTAGTTCATTCATATTTATGGTAAAAATATTTGTATGAAATGTGTACTTATACTTTTATTTGCTAGGTAATTTCCTTTTGACAAGCAAAAACAGTATTCATCATAGAATTATTTATCAATTTATTGATACCATTCTAGGCTAAAAACAAGTGTATTTTTTTGTATTTTTATCTACCTTTCTATTTTTCAGTGTTAAATACCCTACTAAATCTTAATATGCATTTAAACGAGCAATTCTTGTATATTTATTTATATGTATATTATTTCTATGATCTCGGAAAAGGCTCCAACGATTTCGCTGAAATTTGGTATATAGGGGTTTTCGAGGTTAAACAATCGATCTAGATTAGTCTTGTTTGGAAAAACGCGTGTTTTCGAGTTTTCATGCGTTTTTCTTTCCACGCAGAATATGGTCGCTAATTTCGTCCTGCCGGCCGCTGTCCATCTGATCCAGCGGCTTGAGACGCGGACGGCAAGAAACGAGAGTTACGGATTCGAATCCCGCTCGGTGACTTTCTTTTGTTTTTTTTATATGTTCAAGTTTATATATATTTTTTTAATTTTTATTGTTTTTAGACAAGTTTAAAAATATGTAGTTAATGTTTGAGATAATATATATTTCTCATAAATACAGAGTATCACCTAAACACCACATTTTACAATACACAGTAATAACCGAGCGAAGCTCGGTCGCCCAGGTACTCTGTAATTATTTATAAGTACTATCTACTTACGATATAAACGATTTTTTCTTACTAATTAAACCCTCAAGATTTAACCACAGCCTTAATTTAAAACATATCCTTTAACGTTTACAAAAAAACATTAATCTATGTGGAAAGCAAGTATCTCAAAAGATACTTATTCTTAGCTTTAAAAGATAAGTCATTATTGGGAAAAACCTAGTATTGTATATTACAACTATGTTGGTTTGCTTTTATTTCCAAAATAAATTAATTCGAAATAAATAAAAAATATTGGCATCAACTGGCACCTATCTTCTATATGAATTACAAGTATCTTGGTTAGACTAACATGTTTTTAACGTAGAAACTGTAAACATACCTTGTTTTACCATAGATTATCCAACCACAAAAAGATACTTGAAACAAACAATTTGCTTTTAGTTCCAAAATAAACTTATAAATTATCGGCAGAATAATAATTTAGGTATAGAATAATTTATTTAGGTACTTATAATGAAATAAAATACTTTTTTCAAAGATTTAGATACTTGACTTCTGCGTAGGACAGCCGAGCTGTTTTCCGCGACTTCGTCCGCCTGGGTTTCGGTTTAATCACACAGACTATCCGGCCCCTTGGCCGATCCCAGGCTACCCGGACCCCAGGTTCTAAAGCATCACAGTTGAGGATGTATCTCAGGCTAAGATGACATAGACATCAATAGACTTCGAAACGGATCCTTAATTTTTCACATGATGATATAGCTTACTATTGGTGAAAGATTTTTTTAAATTGTTCCATAGCTTTTAAGTTTATCAATTACAAACAAACACACAAATCTTTTCTTTTTTTTAATAAAGTAGTTAGTATTTTTCACTAAGTAGGTACATGTCTACACTAGATTTATAGGCTGGATAACTATAAGCTGTATAAAAAAATAAGTAAGTAGGTACTTATTACACTTACATGACCCGTCTTCCTGATCCTAACATTTGCATACGTTCATAGTTGAAACTTTGACTAGGATAAGCACCGCCATAAATTATATTTATGTAAAAAAAGAATAAACTAATCCGAATTTTAATTAATTTCATTTTATTAAATTCTTCATTACTGTTAACAAAAGACGTAAGTTCATAACAAAATCATTATTCCTGAAATACTGCACATCTGTGGTATGTAAGTTATACAATAGGTAATTTATTGCTTTGTTGTATATTTTACGAGAGTTTTATTATCGACACACCTACGACTTTTCATCATGCGTTCGTTATAAAATAAGATATGATCCAAGGCTGCTAGTTACTGGTATTAGGGTTTCAAGCGTTTTGCTAGAAATAAACCTCAACAAAACTTGTTTGCCCAGAAAATCCTTACTAATATTATAAATGCGAAAGTGAGTTTGTTTGTTTGTTACGCTTTCACGCCGTAACTACTGAACCGATTATCATAAAATTTTGCATACAAATTCTCTGGAATACGGAGAAGGACATAGGCTACCTTTTATTCCGGGGAAAAGTACTATTCCCGAGGGATCGGCATTGACGCGGGCGGAGCCGCGGGCGAAAGCTAGTAAATTATAAATTTGTATGAGATCAGTAGATAACTTAACTACATTATGCAACTAACTAGTTATTGCAATAGTTATGGATTTCTTATACCGTGATGAGTGATGACGCATACCTACTAATACTGACGCATACATGTAGATGCATTTGTTCATAACTAAATCAACATTATTTTTTACAACCAGACAGACGGTGTCTACCTGTGTTTTCCTTAATATAAACGTAAAACAGATGTAAAATGGGGGAGAAATTTATTTCAGAGAAGCATTACTGCATGTCATGTACATAGCTGGTTTAATTAGGAGTGACTATTTAAATCGAACAACTCTAGGGCGATTCATAAGGTCGATCGTCGAACTAGTGAGATGTTTTTCTCATATTTTGTTCGACCATAACAAAAACCACTTAGTCAAATAGGGTAGGTTAGGTTCTTTAGTTTTCATTGTTTCCAAAACGGAAGCGAGCGAGCAAAGGGAGCGTGTGTCTACAACTTAGGCCGAAACCTCCAACAGAACAAAATTGAATAAAATTGATCGAACTAATGAACCGAAATGGTGAGAACAAAGGTTACCTGGGTAACCGAGCTCCGGTCGGAGAAATTCCCCAGGCATGAGACCTAGCGAAATCGATGTCCCAAAGGCCCCTGCGCAGAAAATTTCATCAAAATCGTTGGAGCCGTTCCCAAAATCCTTCTCTAACATTTAAAAGTGCTAGGCTCTGTCGGTGTCATTGTGTGGAAAGAAACGCACACAGCGATTTTTAGCAGGAAATAGGTAATGGAGTGGTTTGCCATTTGCCTTCTCCATTTCACACACTAGTGAACAACCCACTATTGTGCAAATTGCCTCACGACGTTTACCTTCACCGGAAGCAGGTAGTAGTCGATGAAAATGACCGTACTTGATTATTTTATATAAGAATCTATTTCTTTACTTTTATGTTTGACTTTTAATGTTAGGTAACTAATCGGAAAATCTTATTATTTTCCGTCATTATTCTATATCCGTACACAATCTAATAGGTAGTGTATTTTGCAAAGGTTAAAAAATAAAGCAACATGCATTTTTTTTTTCAAGGTTTCATGCATAAATAACTGATAGCATCTTCTAAAATTAAGCCATCACAATGCAAAAGGAGTAGAACTTGTAGTTTTGCCGGAAATAGAGATAAACCGTTTGTTACCCTTAAAAGCTCAACCCCTTCCACTTCCGACCTCAGATCGCCCGTAAATTATTTTTCGTTTAATTTTTGTTTTATTCTTTTTGCAATGGGTTTCATTTCATCCTACTAAAGTATTTTTTCAATTTTCATTATTTTCAAAGGCTCAGCTCAGGGGTACTATTATTGAAAGTGTGACACTCGTCTTCGAGCGATTTTTGTATCTTCTGGACACCGACCGATACTACTACCCTTGTTGAAGCTGAGCAGTATCACAAAAAACCGGCCAAATGCGAGTCAGACTCGCACACGAAGGGTTTCGTACCGTTATCCATAAAAACGGCAAAGAAATCATGACTTTTGTATGAGAGCCCCCTTAATTTTATTTTTATTTAATTATTTATTTTTAAAGTGAATATATACCTAACGAAATATTCTGTGAATATTTCAAGCGTCTACCTGTTGCCGTTATCAATATCGAGCAAAAACAAGCAAAAAAAGTCACGTTTATTGTATGGGAGCCCCCATAAATATTAATTTTATTCTATTTTTAGTATGTATTGTTATATCGGCAACAGAAATACATCATCTGTGAAAATTTCAACTGTCTACCTATCACGGTTTATGAGATAAATAAGCATACAGCCTGGTGACAGACGGACAGAGAGACAGACATAACTGAACCTCTCAGTGCTGCCGCCTGGTTAGCGACATTTCAGAAAACCCTCGATATTGTAAATAGTAGAGGAGGTATTCAATAGTAAAATAAAAATTAATTTTACATCAATAGAACTTAAGCAGTATCACAAAAAAAACAGCACATGTACACTTCCCAATTTCGGGGAAAATATTTCTCAATCTGGCAACTCATGAGACTTGGCAGTCAACGTCATTACTTTTTGACAGACTGACAATGACATTGACAGTGTCATGTGTCATGATCTTTTTCAAAAATTCATAATAAATTGAATTTTGGATAAAAAAATTCGAAATAATTCTGGAAGTATTTACATTTAAGGTACTTTCGATTGCATAAATAAAAACCATCACTTCCGGTTTGTAGTAAATTGTCAATTGTATAAATTACCTACCTAGGTAAAGGATAGAAAAATTTAATAAAATAAAATAATAGAAAATATTATTCATACTATTTCATACATTGCCTGCACGCGCCAGGTATTCTATAAATTGTCTAGGTATTATATTGAATACCTGAATACACATTGCCGGTAACATATACATACTAACATTTTTTACATAGATGTTAACTTTGAGTAGTTTGTAAAATGTTTCAAAAAGAGACGTAGCGTAGGTAAAAACCATAGAGTAGTATAATTGGTAAAAACCAATGACCAAAGAAAAAAGAGGACTGGAAATACCTACAAAAAAATCGTGTATAACTACATCACAGAATCGTTACATAAAATGGCTGCCATTGCCTAGGGTTGTCACTTCCATACTATGTAATGATCTACTTTAAACAGTACTCTTATTTTGTACACAGAGCCGACAGAGCTTATAAAAACATTTTGGGAAAGGATAATAAAATGATAATTTATTTTATAACTTTGTTTACTTTATCATTCCTAAAAAGTATTTATTTGTTTAAAAACCATCTATCTGAAAGATATTTACATTTAATTTCACCGTGATATTTTTATGTAACATAATATCTTTCAAATTGTAATTTCTTCTGCTGGTTCAAACGTTTATCATTTACAGCTTTTATTTTTTTCATATTCCACGACCTGAAATTTCAATATACTTAGTTAATCATAATATTTTATTATTAAATTTAGTTAGCTCCAGCCAATGAAAAGATTTGAAACTTGTACTGCACAGCTGAGATAATAAGTAAGACGCATTACTGACAAGTTCATGCATACGCCCTGTATCTTAACACTTAAATGAATAATATAATTTCAGATTTAAAAAATATTATATTATGCATATAATTTTTATTGTTGGATCATAATGCCACAAGGTATTGTTTTATCGAAATATTTAAAAACCACAAACAAATTTCTCTTGTGTAGCCGGTGCTGAAAAGTAAACGTGCAAATAATTAACACAATAATAATAAACTAGCTTTTGCCCGCGGCTCCGCCCACGTCAATGTCGATCCCTCGGGAATAGTAGTAATTTTTCCCGGGATAAAAGGTAGCCTATTACCTTCTCCGTACTCCGGAGAACTTGTATGCAAAATTTCATGATGATCGGTTCAGTAGTTACGGCGTGAAAGCGTAACAAACAAACAAATAAACAAACAAACTCACTTTCGCATTTATAATATTAGTAGGGATTATGTACAAGTATAATCTATTAAGTGCATTGTTGTATGCATGACATCATATGATCGCATCCATAATTCGACAATACGTTGTCACACATAACTTTGCGTACATTTGCATGCATGAGCCGGCTACTCCTGCCAAATCACCCAACGGTTTTTAGTATTGTCTGACAGAAAAAACGAATAAACCGGCCAAGTGCGAGTCGGACTCAAGCACGAAGAAGGGTTCTGTACTATTATCTACTTTCTAGTACTACTAGTACAATTGCCTTTGACAAAAGAGACATACATATTTTAGTTTTTGCTAATTTATGGTAAAAGCTGTCAAAAGTTTAGGTACGTGCCAAAATCAGCCATATTATGTAACGAGTTTCGTGGTAGTTGTGCTGTCAACGGGTGTTGTTTACTATTTGGAAAAGTTTAGATTTGGGACAAAAATACGCTAAAATAAGGTAATAAATACGTGGAAGTGTGAGAAAACTGTTTATCAAGTTGACTAAATGTTGTATTGTGATGTGTGGTGCAAGAAAAACATAAATCAACCATAATTGACTCTTCATAGGTTAGTAACCCGTTTTCTAGCAAGAAAGCTCTTTATTGATTCTGATTGAGAAGCAAAATAAAACACGATCTTAAATTTATGTATAAACTGTTGTTAACTGGTCATATTTTTGTAATACAGTCAGTATTTTCATTTATTTTATTCCTCATTTGTTTACATACTTGAATAGGGTTGTGCATTATCTAAATAAAAAATAATATTTTTTTCATAGGTTTCCGATGAATGAAGCTTTGAGGAATAAATGCTTAGAGGCTATCCGGTTCGGAAAAATATTAATCCTCGGCAACAGGATTGGTACATCTGCTCTTTGCATTTTGAGGAAAGCTGTTTCAATAGAACGCTTGAAGTTATGATATGAGACTTCTTGACAACTCATCGCCAACAATATTTTAATTTCCGGTAAGTTTAATGTATACAGTTAATGTCAATGAATAAATGTTTTAGGGTTCGGTACCCAAAGGGTAAAAACGAGATCCTAATGATATGGCTCTGGTGTACGTCTGTCACCAGGCTGTATCTCATGAACCGTGATAGTTAGACAGTTGAAACTTTAACGGATGGATATATTTCTGTTGCCGCTATAACGACAAAAACTAAACAATAGAATAAAATAATTAATTAAGGAGGCTTCCATACAGCAAGCATGATTTTTTTGCAGTTGTTATAGATAATAGTACAGAACCCTTCTTCGTGCCTGAGTCCGACTCACACTTGGCCGGTTTATTAGTTTTTTCTGTCAGACAATACTAAAAAACCGTTGGGTGATTTGGCAGGAGTAGTCGGCTCATGCATGCAAATGTACGCAAAGTTATGTGTGACAACGTATTGTCGAATTATGGATGCGATCATATGATGTCATGCATACAACAATGCACTTAATAGATTATACTTGTACATAATCCTTACTAATATTATAAATGCGAAAGTGAGTTTGTTTGTTTGTTTGTTACGCTTTCACGCCGTAACTACTGAACCGATCATCATGAAATTTTGCATACAAGTTCTCCGGAGTACAGAGAAGGACATAGGCTACCTTTTATCCCGGGAAAAATTACTACTATTCCCGAGGGATCGTTATTGATGCGGGCGGAGCCGCGGGCAAAAGCTAGTTTATTATAGTTGTGTTAATTATTTGCACGTTTACTTTTCAGCACCGGCTACACAAGATAAATTTGTACTGCGTGAAACAAGCAATATCAATACTGATTTTGCTAGTACGACGTTTTATTCCTATTACTAGTATCAGATGAAGTTTAGAAATTCAGAAAGGTATGTAAATAAAACATATTTTTTAAATATTTTGGTAAAACAATACCTTGTGGCATTATGATCCAACAATAAAAATTATATGCATAATATAATATTTTTTAAATCTGAAATTATAATATTCATTTAAGTGTTAAGATACAGGGCGTATGCATGAACTTGTCAGTAATGCGTCTTACTTATTATCTCAGCTGTGCAGTACAAGTTTCAAATCTTTTCACTGGCTGGAGCTAACTAAATACCTCACCCCCCCCCTGCCCTGAGACAGAGACAGACTTATTCTAAAACTATACTAATATTATAAAGCTGAAGAGTTTGTTTGTTTGTTTGAACGCGCTAATCTCAGGAACTACTGCTTCAAATTGGATAATTCTTTTTGTGTTGGATAGTCCATTTATTGATGAATGCTTTAGGGTATAAAACATCACGCTGCGACCAATAGGAGCGAAGCATCAATAAAAAATGTTTTGGAAACGGGGGAAAATTATACGTCTATTCCATACTAATTAATTATAATAACAGAAATTGCCGCGGACGAAGTCGCGGGCAACAGCTAGTTTAATAATAAAATATTATGATTTTACTAAGTATATTGAAATTTCAGTTCGTGGAATATGAAAAAAATAAAGGCTGTTAAAGATAAACGTTTGAACCAGCAGAAGAAATTACAATTTGAAAGATGTTATGTTACATCAAAATATCACGGTGAAATTAAATGTAAATATCTTTCAGATAGATGGTTTTTAAACAAATTAATACTTTTTAGGAATGATTAAGTAAACAAAGTTATAAAATAAATTGTCATTTTATTATCCTTTCCCAAAATGTTTTTATAAGCTCTGTCGGCTCTGTGTACAAAATAAGAGTACTGTATAAAGTAGATCATTACATAGAATGGAAGTGACAACCCTAGGCAATGGCAGCCATTTTATGTAACGATTCTGTGATGTAGGTATACACAATTTTTTTGTAGGTATTTCCAGTCCTCTTTTTTCTTTGATCTGAGTGACAGACTCATGCATGACAGTTCCATTGATTTGATTTGATTGCCATAATTTGCCTTGCCTGTCAGACACTGTCAGTAAACTTGCATTTCTATTTTTACAGATTTCAATGTTGTTTTTATTAATTAAATTATGAGCGTAGTATATTTATTATTTTTGTGAACTAACTGTCGTTCTTAATTGTTCCATTTCTACATTTCATTCATATTCAACATGGATGGTAAGTTTCATTGTGAGCTGTGATTTCCCTCAAGGAAATAAAACTATTATTATTTATAAACATTTGTTATTTTAATTTAATTATACATTTCAGGGTCTTCAGCAAAAAAGGCTACCTCTTTAGAGTCTCTAGTAATACAAAATATGTCCAATGTAAATGATTTAAAGGCTAAACTGAATGACATTATCAAAACCGGTAAGGATTATGAATATGATGTTTCTGCGTGCCTAAAGACGTTACTGGGCAGTAGCGATCAAGATATCGTCATTCTCTGCGTACAGGCCGTGTCCGAGCTCGCTAAATGTAAAGACAAAAGGGAGATTTTCGCTCAAAAAGAGGTATTGGAACCAATTATTGATATAGCGAGAAAAGAAACTGCTTCTAACAAAACTGAACTATTAAAGCAGTGTTGTAGAGCTCTTGGAAACCTCTGCTGTGATTGTGACATATCAAGAAAAGTTATTCTTGAATGTAATGGTGTCCCAATTCTTGTAAACCTCCTTAAACATGCCCTGGACAAAGGCAATCACTTTGAAGATGTGAAAATATTTGCATGTAAAATGTTTCAAAATTTTTCTATTGGAGGACCGGAGTTCTCAGAGTCAATAGTCCAAGGAGGCCTTTTAGACCTTCTACAAAGAGTTTTAGAGCTGGAGCTGCAAAAGAACGATATGAATGACGATACTGTTACTACAGCTCTTCTTGTTCTGAGTGTTGTAAATGATAACACACCAGAGTTCCTGTTTGATGAAGATATAAATAAGACAGTGCTCAATGTCCTTAAGGAGACAGCTAATGTTGAAATTTCAGAGTTGTGCCTAGAGCATTTGCATATACAAGCTGAGCATGGTAAGTTAGTAGTTACATTGGTAACAGAAACTTAAATTTATATTTATCAAATCAGTAATTTATGTTTATAACGGTTTTAAAGCATTCACAATGCTATTCTATCTTAAACAACCATAGATGACAAGAATTCTTGCATATTGCATTATGTTTGACCTATAAAAGACTTGTTATTGAGTAGACTAGTAGTCATCCACGTTACATGCACTTTGACTGTACTTGTGCGTGAGTAGTAATAATAAATAGTTGAGTTGGGGTAAAAAATAAGTTGAAATTTAGAACTGTAGGTAATATTAGTTTAGATTTCAAATTCATTGAACATAAAAATTGGTTCAATAGTTTTGACCAATTTTTATATTCAATGAATTTGTAAATGTTCACAAGTTCCAAGTTTGTGAATTGCAAGTGTAGCTTATAAAAATAAGCATAAAAACTGCCACTACACTTAAGAAGTTATAAAGTTACAGTGTTAGGCGCCTATTAAACCATCCTGAATATCGGATGAGATGGGAGGGATGTTGCTATATGTATCTCCAATCATATTGCATGTATAGTGTCATCCTCTCATTGGATCCGATTCAGGATGGTAAAATACTCCCTTAACATTGACTCAATATAATATCTTATATGAAAGTTTTAATTGTACAAAATATGTATTGATATAATAATATTAAAACTTACACCAGATAAATTCATTACGACTAGTTGTTAATCCAACGAGTAAAATGTGAGTAAAACTGTGATTAAGTAATGCTCATTGACCTCTGTAATATATCACAAAATATGCAAATGTATGTGAAACTAAAATACTTTTCATTCACAGATACAGTAAAGACATTACTGGCTAAAGAGGGAGGCCTGCAGTTGGTCTGCTCCCGCTTGGAGCAGCTTGTGCACAGACATGAAGCAGGCGAGCTGAATGCTGATGACTCTGAAGTGGTGGCTGTTATGAAGCAAGCCTGTGATCTTATCATTATTGTATTGACTGGAGGTGATATAAATCGTATTGTAATTCATCCATTTGTAGTGCAATTAGTCATCAGCTGATGATAACATCATTTTATTTCATATCATTTCATAAAACTAACTGATGTAGATTACTCAGTATTCACCAAATTAATTAACATGATAAACGGTGTATTTCTACCTGACATGTGCTTGGATGCATAGTGAGAAATGTGTTTAAGAGCTAGTAGAATTGGTTTATTTACCTAGCCTCACTCAGTGCAGCTCCGGTGGACACAGCTTAACAGAGCGAGGTTTTTGTATGTACAAAACAAATGAGGGATATGAGGAAGAGTTGTGTGCTAGGCCCTATTGGCTTAGGCTAGCATTTGAAAAGAGCCGCTCATTTGCGCATTTTCACAGCGTTACTACCATAGATGTCAGAATATTATTAGGTGTGACTACGCATCTTCCCACCGGTCAGCGACCTAGCACATTTCTGATGTAAACTGTTACATTGTTTCACATCCTAGTTATGCTCGCACTGCTCATCTATCTCACACATCTCTGGTGGAAACAAACCCTAATGCCTTATATGCCAGTTTAGGGCAGAACTTATTCCAAACTTTGCTTACCTCTTAACTGGCTTTCACCCAAGGCTCCACTTGTTTGTCTTTGATGTTCTTCTCGATACTGCTGACAAAATCTATGCAAAATTTCATTATGATTCAGTAGTTAGGCCAGAAAGCTAACAAACAGATTAATTTACAAAATCACTATTGCATTGGTAAGTTTTGATTCTGTTGTTTTTCAGATGATGCCATGCATACTCTGTACAACAATGGATTTGGTGAGGTGTATTTAACCATGGTGAAATGGCTAGACTCAACCAACTACAATCTTCTTACTACTGCAATACTAGCGATAGGCAATTTTGCTAGACAGGATGACTATTGCACGCATATGATGCAAGACAAGATATTTGATAAATTATTGGGTAAGTCATGAACACTAAATAAGCATAATTTTTTTTTTTTAAATTGACTAGCTCCGTGGCGCAGCGGTCAACACGCTAGCCTGCGACACGGAGTGACCGGGTTCGATTCCCGGCCAGGTCAAGATGGAAAATGATCTTTTTCAGATTGGCCTGGGTCTTGGATGTGTATATGTATTTGTTATAAAATATAGTATCGTTGAGTTAGTATCCCATAACACAAGTCTCGAACTTACCTTGGGGCTAGCTCAATCTGTGTGATTTGTCCGTATATATTTATTATTATATTTATTTATTATTTATTATTATAATTGCTGTATGTGAATTGCAATTGAAGCTCATTGATTTGACGACCTCTGTGGCTCAGTGGTACCGCAAGGGTCCTTGGTTCAATCCCATCAATCCAATCAACTTTAGTTAATAACCCACAAGACTAGTTCACAACTTACTGTGTGATTTGTCCCTATATAAATATTTATTTATTAAATTTGTATGCTAATGTATTGTCTATAATATAATTTTGTGCTAAATGACCTTTTGCACCACCTCGTGGCCTTTTTAAGCTTTTCAAGTAATACTAGCGGTTTTGAAATATCCACAAGGGTTAAAATTAATTTACACTGTAAGTGCTCACAAAGTTGCTGTCTTTCCCATGTCGAGCGAGTGTTGCTGCAACACATCAAGCAAGCGAAGCGTCACTTGCTTTAACTCATCAATCGCGAGAAACGCAGACACAATTGATTATTATGTTGCACGATCGGGGCACTTGGTGGTTGAGCGGTGTTGATTATATAAAATGATGTGAATGAAAAAGAAGCCAAATTATTTTGTATGAGACCCTATATCCTAGACATTGATTAAAAGATATATTTTCCTTTCTAGATATTTTCGAAGTATACAACAATTTCGCCATTCGCATGCAACAAGTGCCCGATGTCGTATACCCAATTGACATGGCCACAGTGACCAAAATCCAACACGCCGTGCTGTCAGCGCTCCGCAACCTGACCGTGCCCGCGGCCAACAAGCGGGTCGCGGCCGCGCAGGGCCGCGCCGCGCCGCTCTACCTCAGTGCCTTGCCTCGCACTGAAGATCATCATGTGGCGTATAAACTCTTAGCTGCTATTAGAATGCTGGTTGATGGACAAGGTGAGTATTTTAAATATGGTGTCTGGATTTAATCATATGGTACCAACTCCTTTATGGTTTGTTTTTCAAAGAAACAAGCGCACTAGTGGATTGCTCATTAGTGTGTGTAACGAAGAAGGCAATGGAAAACTACTCAATTTCCGGCCAAAAAAAATATTAGTTATGTGCGCTTCTTTCCACACAATGATACCGACAGAAGCCTAGCTCAGATATAAATATCAGAGGGGCCTCATTAGCCATTTTCTCTCTTTTTTTGTAAAATGGTCTCAAAATGTCATTGATAATGCTTTTACATAGTTTTTTTAATTATTAATAACTAATCCAGATAGTCTATTTAAGTTATGTTGGTACGATTCTAGATTAGAGCCGCTACAACTATAACTTTAAGAAAAGGTATAGGCTTTGTCGATGCGCTAAACCTACTCTAAAGTAAAAAGTAGATCAAGGTAATTTTTATAAGAGAACTCCGGGCCCCTGGTTGCAGTAGATACAATATAAATTATACATGTATGTATAGGGTTACCATAACTCAAGATTTGTCCTGAGATTTCAGGATTTTTGGACTCTTCTTAGAATTGCGGCCGGATTTCGCAAATTTTAGGAAATCTCAGGAATTAAATTTTCAATAAAATACAGTACATTTCAAAGAGAAGAATTAATCTTGCTAATACCTAGAGAAAATCATTTAACAAATTCTTTGCTAATTAACTTTGGTAAAATTTAAAAATTGAAATCAACACTTATTTACTGAATGACTTTTTAAATAGTTACGTACATATGTTTAATGAAAAATTCTCAAAGTGCAACATAATCTCAGGCCTTTTCCGGACTTTGGATTTTTTCATCTGGTAACCCTATGTATGTATGGGTGTCAGAGGGCGTGGCGCGGCAGCTAGCAGAAAGTCCCCCGGCGCTGCTTGCGGTGGCGCGCTGGGGCCGCGCCGCGGACTTCGCGGGCGCGGCCGGCGAGGCGCCGCGCCTGCTGGCCTGGGCCGTCAAACAGCTGCGACACTCGCACTGGAAGCACATACTGCAGGTTACATACTCACTTTAATGTACAATAGGCTAGTTTCTTGGGTCAAAATAGTAACATTAAAATTAGTCCGCCAGTTAGATAATCAAAAAATACTGGACGTGTTTTTTTCTTTTGTTAAAAATCGTCTTCATCGTCAATTACCATCAGGTGAGATGGGAGACAAATGCCTACTTCAAAATTTAGTAAAAAAAAAGATGGATCGCCGAAAGGTCATGCCCCACTCATGAACTTTTGGCGCTATATCTTTTTTCGCTATAGCTTTTGGCGCTATATCTAGTTCATGAGTAGGGGCTCATACAATATGTAGCAAACTTTGACGTCACGTTTGTGTAGTCGACAGAATAAGAAATATGTAGCCAATGTTTTTAGGGCTCCGTATCCCAAGGGTAAAAACGGGACTTTAATCATATGGCTCCGCTGTCTGTCTGTCACCAGACTGTATCTCATGAACCGTAATAGTGAGACAGATTGAATTTTCACTGATGGTGTATTTCTGTTGCCGCTATAACAACAAATACTAAAAACAGAATAAAATAAATATTTAAGGGGGCTCCCATACAACAAACATAATTTATTATGCTCGTTTTTGCTTGATATTGATAACTGCAATAGGTAGACGCTAAAAACATTCACAGAATATTTAGTTAGATTTTTGCTTTAAAAATAAATTAAAATTAATATTTAAGTATGGCCCCCATACAACAGACTTTTTTGCCATTTTTATAGATAATGTTCGTGCGCGAGTCCAACTCGTACTTGGCCGGTGTTTTGATTATCTAACTAACGGACTTATTATATCTTTTTAGGAAAGTAGCCTATTCTAATATTTTTTCAAGTAAAACGTAAACGTAGCTCACTGTTTTGCGTCGAGTGATATGCCCAACCCTTAATTAAATCTCTTCGATTGCAGGCTGAGGGCTGCATCACAAGTTTAGTAAACATGTTAGTGTCCTGTCACTCCGTGATGCAAAACGAAGCAATACTCGCCCTTACCCTCTTAGCGATCGCATCCCTCAACAAAACCACGCCACAAACCGAGGAACCAGAAAGCGACTACGAGAAGAGCTTTATCACTCAGATAATAGAGTCTGAAATTGGTAAACATGTATCAGTTTTAATTGAGACAAACTGCGCAAAAATGCCGGTAGAGGTCGCTGAGAACCTTCTAGCCCTTCTAGACATAACTTCCAAGAAAAACAAAATCGCCATGGAGTATAAAGAAGCAAAGATACATGAGTCTTTGCAGAAGTTTATGGACTCGAGGAAAAACTTGAGTGATAATCTCAAATCTTGTATATTAGGAGTGATCATAGCTATATCGGACAATGGCAAAACGGATTAGTACATTTTATTATTTATCGCAAAGAATAAGGTCGATATGTTTTTTGCAACTTGTTTAAATCATATGTCTTCGAGGTAAATGCATTTACTTGCGATCTCAATTATATTTGCGTTTGTTACTAATGCTTTATTTCGAAATTACTTATTTTTAAATACTTATTTATTTTATTACATTATCTTAACAATTGACCTGGCGATTCTCAAAATAGAAAGTGTTTGAGGTTGATCCGTTTTATCGATCAACAAGATCAAAACAAATCTAAATAATATTACACTTGCGGCAATGGCGGTAATTAATTTCTGTAACATTAATATAGATGTAAGGATATTTCTAAATCTTCGCTTTCCTATACTTTAACTAGTCATAGATTTAATTATGATCTTACTTCGTTAGTGATTTTTGCTAGCTGATACTTCCTGCATTTATAAATAAATATTATACTTAATTTTATCAATATTTCTCGAGAATACAATCATTACCTAAGCTGATATATTTAAATCGCAAAACGCTGTGTGTTAGTGATGAACACATGTTGTCATTCAAAAAGTAAATAGACGTATTTTCGGTTCTAGAAATTTTGTCACGGTGTATTATGAATGACTGTACTCTCGTGAAAGTTATTTACATATTTAAGAAATTGTTATTTTTGAGATACTCTTTCACTTACTTAAATATTACACATTCCTATTCCTATTATAAGTATAAATCACTATTTCCTATATTCAATACCAAATGAACTTCTATTACAAAAGTTTACCAGGTTACTGAGTTAATTTGATGGACATACTCACCTATATTCCGGGTGTACAAATGTACACCCGGCATATAGGGTAAATACCCTCGACATAGCCTTGAGGGGGACATTACTCAGAATACTCAGGTAGTCAATGTAAACTACTTTTCCTAAGAGACTAATACAGGGTATACAAACATACAAATCACCCGGCCGGCAAAGTACTCTTGTATAGGAAGATCAAAAGAAAATTTTGAGTTCTCAGCACTAGTGCGTATTGAATCACCCCTTGAAGCTATGTCGACTGTAATATAATTTGGCAATATGAATTAATTTGTTAAAGTTTAAATTTCTTTTTTATTTTAAAATGTATTTTAATATTTGCATTCCAGACTTGGTAAAATATGTTGACCTTCTGTAAACTGTATCTCTGTCTGATGTACCATATTCTACGCAAATAAAATATTCTGATTCTGAATATACACGCAATATATGAAAAAAAAAAAGATATGGTGATGTTGCACATCGCTCACATCAGAAATAGCTAACTTTGTTATTCTGATTTCAGAAAAGTTCAAGGGTATTTATGCATACTGAGATGAAATTAAGTCGCTAATTAAATTGTTATCATTTAATGTCTTAGTACCCTGGTAATGTTTTGCACTAAATTAGCTACATAGGCACAATAATTACAGCAATACATGAGGTACTCAGAGTACAATATATTGACTTGTTTAGAATTAATGTTACTATTTGTACGTACTTGTGCTAGTTATAGCGAGTTTTTTTACAACATACTATTAATGTATTCAATCAAGCAAGATATTTACCCTAGTCCTACATGTCTTCTAGTTTATACGAATTTAACGCAGCAATATAAACAGCAAAGTTCGATTATTACCTGTAACAACGCAAATTATTTTCACTAGTTTCAAAAGCTGTCCGCTACGTCACGCGGGCGATCGGTCGCGGGTGCGCCAACCGCGGCGGGTATTTGTTAATTATAATTCGCAATGTTTATTGGGAATTAGTTGTTTCCCGTGCTAAAATTTGCCTTATTTTCTTAAGGCCTATCTCATCATAGCTCTTGAGTGTTTCCCCACGCAGGGCTGCTCACTACCTACTTTTCAAAATATATCCGCGCCCGGCGTGTTTGCGAGCGTGAGACTATGGACGGCCTGAAAATGAAAATATTTTGTGCAAATTATTCTTATCGTCGGAAAGGGAATGGGAATTATAAAAGTTATTTATAAATAACTTTTATAATTCCCATTCCATTGGAAAGGGTATTTAATATATTAAATACCCTTTCCAACTAAATAAAGTGTTGCATTTTCATAGACACTTAAAGCTGCAATTAAAACATTATTTCATTACATTTTCAATGTATTACTTTTTGTCACTTCATAAATTAAGATAATCCGATAGTGCACTTATTAATAACTAGTTTAAAATAAACGCTTCAGAATTATAGATTAAGAACACCAATTGATAATTTGGGGAGTTTTGACTACTTAGAACCCTTGTTGACGATACCCGGTATGTATGTACCCAGTCCGGCTCAGCTTGTTCACGAACGAGCCTAATTTGTACCTGGATTGTGCTAGGTGTATAGCCGGCAGAAGTGCGGCCTCACTCGGTCATTTGAGTGATATTTTGTATGGGAATTTAAAAACTAATTAGTAATTTAAAAACTGACGCGTGTATTCGGCTCCTACAATAAAATAAAAATAAATACTTACTAAAGGACATTGTAAACCATAAAACCAGCTGCAGTAATAGTTATTACAGCAGCTTTTAAATTAAACTTTATCCCTATAGGAATCCAGTAGTTGATATCAAGTCGAAGTTCTCATTTTTATACTCGCTAGATGGCGCCTAATGTCCCAAAAAATTACACGCGTGGAAATATAGTTTACATTTCAATCATATTCAATTTTGAATGTAAAAAAACACGTTTTCCGTCGAAATCTGTTGCCTAGCGATCCTAGCGGATAATTGACACGCGATAGCCCTCATTCTGTGAGGTGATTGTCAATTGTTAAACGCCTTCTCCCACTGGTGAGATGCCTTGAGATTTAAACTCGACCCTTAGTGAGATTGGGTGAAATTCGGCGCGACCCCCTGCTCCTCTTAAACACCTCATGCATGTTAGGTATGGATGGGTATCCATGGGTATCTGACCCCTCTCAGTAGTGTCACTCTACTAAGAGGGGTCAATTTTATCTGCAGGCGTCTGTACAAGTCTTTTGTTTGTCTTTACGGGGCCCCTTTTTTGTAATTAGAATACATTGGCAGTTTTCTAAAAGTTAATAGCATTTTGTGCTTCATTCACATAGTTTATTAGGGTTACTACATTTATCTTGTTATTGCACTTTGATTGATATCGTTTTACGGACCAAGATTTATATTATGTAATTATAGTCAATATCTTCAGTAAATCTTGATGTAAGTATTTACGTAAAACTACATATTTAGGTACATCAAGATTTACTGACGAAACTTGACGAAAATATGTGAATATCACAGGTGGAGATGTATTGTTATAGATATAGTTCTGCTGAAATATTATTATTCCAAATCTAATCATGTTTTTAATTCAAACCTTTTGTTGTTTGTTTTTCGTATGTGTGAGGCCTACACTGGTCAGATTTTCCAGGCCTAGGCCGCGCTACACTGGATTGGCATGGGATGGCATCGGAAGCGACGCGTCATTTCAAAACAAGCTAATAAAACCTTTATGTTTAGTGGTATATATAGACGCCCGCGAGCGCGCGACGGCTCGAGCTAGCTCGAGATGATCGCGCGGCTCGATGCATGGTTATAATAGCTTGTTTTAAAATGACGCATCGCTTCCGATGCCAATCCAGTGTAGCGCGGCCCAAAGGTATAAATATAAATAAATATATACGGACAAATCACACAGATTGAGTTAGCCCCAAAGTAAGTTCGAGACTTGTGTTATGGGATACTAACTCAACGATACTATATTTTATAACAAATACATAGGTATATAGATACACATCAGGTCCATCTTGACCTGGCCGGGGATCGAACCCGGTCACTCCGTGTCGCAGGCTGGCGTGTTGACCGCTGCGCCACGGAGCTAGTCAATCTATCTATCTGAGCCCAACAACTCCGTCTTAAAATGAATTTATACAAAATTTTAAGCTTTAATTTTAATAAACACATATTGGAAGATTAAAGACACAGACTGACTAAGCGACGGCCGGCAATGCCATTACGAGTATCACTCTCACATTATCTTATCAAAAACGAATCACATTATATAGTTTAAGCAAGAGTTCAAAACTCTATGGCTCAGTAAACTGCAAATTCATTTGAATCACAGAGCCCTGGGTTTGTTCTAAGGTCAGGTCAAGATAGAAAATTATCATTTTCAGATTTGCCTGGGCCTTGTGTGTTTATTTTTTATCTATACATATAATAAAACAGTAAAATTATTTTGTCTGTACATTTCGAATTTTTGACTAAAATGGATAGAGGGACACTTAAAAAGAATAAAAGAAAGCAAAAATATTTTTTCGGAATTTCTTGTCTGTCTGTCTGTCTGTCTGTCTGTCTGTATGTATGATCACGATTATCTCCGAAAATACTGAACCGATTTACTTCAAACTTTCACCAGTTGCTTTGTTTTAACTCAGTTTAACATTTAAAGTTTGTTTCATCAAAATCGGTTCATTAAAAAAAAAAGTTATCGTCATTTGAATGAACTCAAGGCATGAGTTTGCCTGCAAACATATAGCAAAAATAAAATAAAATAATAAGTGACATAAGAAAATTAAAATCCAAAGTCATCATTATACGACAGCATTATACCTATCCATACTATCCATAGTAATCCATACTAAAAAAAAGGAGAAGCTGACTGACTGACTGACATATCAACGCAGGACCTAAACTATAAGGGTTAGGAACTTGAAATTTTGCACAGGGGTTCCTTTTATAACGTAGGGGAGCACTAAGAAAGGATTTTTGGAAATTCATCTCCTTAGGGGGAAAAACGGGTTGCAAAGTTAGTATGAAACTTTGTTGTTTTTGAAGTTATTCGAATGAAATTCAGCATGAAGGTTCTTTACTGAAAGGTATGAAACACGAGTTAAATATTTTACTCAAAAATCATCCCTTAAGGGGGTAAAATAGGGGTGCAAAGTAAGCATGAAACTTTGCCATTTTTGAAGTTAGTCGAATGAAATTCAGCATGAAGGTTCTTTACTAAAAGGCATGAAACACGAGTAAAATATTTATCTCAAAAATCATCCCTTAAGGGGATATAACGGGGATGCAAAGTTAGTATGAAACTTTCCGTTTTTGAAATTATTCAATTGAAATTCAATATTAAGGTGTTTCATTGAAAGTCATAAACTAATGTATTCCGGGTAATTCTACTGTCCCTGAGAAATCGACACTTACGCGGGCGGAGCCGCGGGCCAATGGCAAACCTGACTTATATATCAACGCACAGCCGAAACTACTGTGCGCAGTAACTTGAAATTTGGCACAGGGATTCTTTTTATGATGTAAATGAGCACTAAGAAAGGATTTTTAGAAAATCAAAGGGGTTGAAGTTTTATGGAATTTTCTCATTTCTGGACTTAGAAGTTAGAAAGTAGGTACGCAAGTTCTCAATTAAAATTAAAAAAGATCTGTTTAGGTGAACCAGATAACATTCTCCCTTGAAGGGGTAAATAGGGGGTAAAGTTTGTATGGAAATTTTCCATTTCTAGACTTAGAGGTATGAAAATAAGTATATACGTTCTAGGTTACAATAAAAAAGATCTGTGTAGGTGAAATGTACAAAATTTCCCCCTTAAGGGAATAAGGGGGGGGGGGGGGGGATTGTATGGAAATTTTCTCATTTCTGGACATATAAGTATAAAAATAAGTATATATGTTTACATTACAATTAAAAAGATCTGTGTAGTTAAAATGGTCGAAATTTCCCCTTGAAGGGGTAGAATAGGTGGGGTAAAGTTTGTATGGATTTTTTTTATTTACTTAGAAATATGACAATAAGACGTTCTCCATTACAATAAAAAAATATCTGTGTAGGTGAAATGGGCAAAATCCCCTCCTTAAGGGCTAAAGATCTATGCAGGTGAAATGTATTAAATTCCCCCTTAAGGGGAAAAAGCAAAGGGGCAGGGGTTTGTATGGAATTTTTATCATTTCTACTGTTCCCAAGGGAACGACATTAACGCGGGCGGAGCCGCGGGCAACAGCTAGTCTATTATAAAAGTATAGTTGTGTAAGAGTCACACGACACTAGTTCACAACATACTTGGGGCTAGTTTGATGTTTTCATTTCCAAGGGATGCGTTAGATCAGTGTCACCATGTTGCCTATCAAAAACCAGGGAGAAGGTGACCGTAATGAAATGCAAGTGTAAAGAATATAAAAGTATGCAGTTTATAATATTTTTATTATAAAAATAATCTTATGCAACTACTACACATTCGGCAAATTCACAAAATTCCAAGAATTATAATAAATCAAGAGATATAGAACATTTGGGCTCAATACTTATGAAACATACTTATTACTCCATAGAATCATCTAAATTCATAACTGATCTCTCTTGGATCATAGTGGAATGTTGAGTTATAGTCATACGGAACTTCAATTCTTCATCCGACAGTAAGTGTTCCTTCTGTATGGGGCCTCCATTGCCACAGCCAGCCACTGAAATTGTGTTAAAATCAATTCGTTTTAAAATATGACTTTTAGGTTTCATAAAACTGTAGTTAAGTTGTGCCATTAGGGATCTGGGATGGCACAACTAGTTGTGCATACCAGTTGGTTCATTAGGATAATGTGAAACCCTTGTCTACCCTGCAAGGGAAAAGATGTGATAGTATCTATCAGCAAAATATAAATACTTATCTTTGTCTAAAATAGATAATACTACTCACATCCGTATACAGGGTAGATATAGCCCAGGCCCACAATACCCAAAGGCCATGTTTTGCATATAGGTGGAAAAGAGAAAAAAGTGATGATTTGCTTGTTGCTGCATCACATATTCTCTAATTTCTCAGATTTTTAAAAATCAAAGCAGAAAATCATCTGGTACCTTCTACATTTTTCCTTTTTCTCAAACCAGTCGAAAAGAAAAAATATAAGTTACCTACATCCTACAAGGATGGTTATGAATGTAGGTAATGTTCTCTTTCTATAAAAATCCTTCACCAGCAATATTTTTCTTACAGTACTCCTTATAGCTTTCAGCATGATTTTCATGCTTCATTAACTTAAAATTAGACAGCTCCGTGGCGCAGTGGTTAACACACCCGCCTGCGACACAGAGTGCCCGGGCTCAATCCCCGGTCAGGTCAAGATGGAACATGATCTTTTTCAGATTGGCCTGGGTCTTGGATGTTTATCTATATATGTATTTGTTATAAAATATAGTATCGTTGAGTTAGTATCCCATAACACAAGTCTCGAACTTACCTTGGGGCTTGCTCAATCTGTGTGATTTGTCCGTATATATTTATTATTTATTAACAAAATATAAACTGAAAAAGGACAGAGGAAACTCAACAATTACCAATTTGCTGAGCTTTCTCTGTCCGTTTTCTGTTTATGTTTTGTTACAATATGCAAGATACCAGCTAGCATTAATTTAGATCCTTGTAACACTGTAGTTGTGGGTTTAAAATTTCATATAGTTTTCAACACACCCAATACTTATTTAGAATTATATAAGGATTTATAATTTACCTGGACATTTGGTCCTGCTTTTTCTATTGATCAAATTCATTATAGACTCCCTCTCATAAATATGACCACAGATTGTGTTCTTCACAGGGTCCTCTATAGGACGCTTTGTTATGGGGTCAATCTAAAAAAAAATACCTTTATATCCTAAGCAGTGTGAATATCAAAGAACAAAAATAAACTCAAAAAGTTTCAACTTACATATTGATTCTGTGTTTCTGTTATGGCAAGATCAGACTCATCCAAATTTTCTGCAACAAAATAATGATATATTTTAATAATATACGAGGTAGATATCCATCTACATTGTATGTTATATGCTTATATTCTTAGTATTGTATTTTTACCTTAACTAATTAAAGTAAAATTGCTGCCACTCTACTTACGTCTAGCAGCCTGTTGTCCTTTCTGAAACCTTTTATTGATTTCTATCATGTAAGGATGTTTGTTTACATCTAGTCTCTTGCCTGCAAGGTTACTAAGATTTTCTTTGAATCGTCCATCCAAGTTATCCACGTTTGAGGACTCAATTTCCCTCTGCAAATAATTAATAACATATAAACTGTTCACTAAAACATTTGCGACAAATGAGTAGGTACAATGAGATACCTACCTTGGCTTTTTCTAGGGCTTGGATTGCAACATCTTGCTGTGCTTCTTGTAAGCAGTATTCTCCAACAAGAGCCTTCAGTTTATTAAACTCTGCTTCTTTTTCATCGTCCAAATATTTGCATATGTTGTCTGTACATACGTAAAGACTTGTTATGCATTGTTTACGAAGTTCTAGTAAGTCTGAATCAGACATATTAAGCTATATTTCTAAGAAAAAGGATATTCAAAAAAAATATCTGTAAAAATAGAAAAATGGCAGAAGTCCCCACATACACTTATATAAAAAACTCAAAACAAATAGGTAACTAAATTTGATTTCGATAGACTCGCGCGAAGAATTAAAGAGCATTAATTGATTAATTCATCTGTCAGTGACGTTTTGTGCTATAAACCAAAGACAATATTGTCTTTGTATAAACTAAAGAATAGAGCCATGAAAGAATCAGCCTGTACGGTTTTTAAAGATTGACGCCCGTCTGAACGAACGCACAGCGGCCGCCGCTATCTTGGGTCAATCATCATCATTTCGAGTAGGTGTCACGGTCAATCGACCATGCGTTCTAATCGTTTCAAATGCCTAGACGACTGCGTTTCAGTGGACGAATTAAACAATGGGTTTGTAGAAGCAGTCCAGTCGGTGGGATCTAAGATTTTTAAGTCCTGCCGTAAACAAAAATCTCAAAAAATCTCTCCTCAGACCCTAGAACTGATGGCTGAACGACGCTCCATGGTACTGCAGACCTCTGAAGATGCTGATGTACATCGGCGGCTCAATAGACGAATTCAGAAGTCTCTGCGGCACGACATTTGCTCCTTTAATACCGAGCGTATAAAGGAGACGATTGAGCAGAACAAAGGCTCCAAAGTGTTCGCAAGAGTGGAGCAGAACAAGGCGCCGGGCGAAGACGGAATCACAGCAGAGCTTCTTAAAGCGGGCGGAACGCCGGTACTAAAAGTCCTTCAGAGGCTCTTTAATTCCGTTTTGCTCGAGGGCGTGACGCCAGAGGCTTGGAACAGGGGCGTGGTGGTTCTGTTCTTTAAAAAGGGTGACAATACTTTACTAAAGAACTATAGACCCATCACGCTCCTGAGCCACGTCTATAAGCTGTTTTCGAGGGTTATCACGAATCGTCTCGCTAACAGGCTTGATGCCTTCCAGCCTCCCAAACAAGCCGGATTCCGAAAAGGCTTCAGTACCATAGACCACATTCATACGCTGCGGCAGGTTATACAGAAGACCAAAGAGTATAACCGGCCGCTATGTTTAGCGTTTGTGGACTATGAGAAGGCCTTTGATTCGATCGAAACATGGGCTGTGCTTCAGTCTCTCCAGCGGTGTCGCATTGACCATCGGTATATCGAAGTGTTGAAGTGTTTATACAGAAACGCCACTATGTCAGTCCGAGTACAGGAGCAGAGCACGAGGGCTATTCCACTGCAGAGAGGCGTGAGACAGGGAGACGTCATTTCTCCGAAACTGTTCACTGCTGCTTTGGAAGATGCCTTCAAGCTCCTGGAATGGAAAGGATTTGGCATCAACATTAATGGCGAGTATATCACTCATCTTAGATTTGCCGACGATATCGTTGTCATGGCGGAATCGCTGGAGGACTTAAGTACCATGCATAAAACCACCATCCATAAAACGTAGCGGTCGCCCAGGCCCAAGCTACTATTGGGACTACGGTACAGTCCAAGTTAGATTATTTGTCGATAATTGTAGTAATCACGGCAGTGTTAATGGCCGTTATAACAATCTGTATATTACGTCGGCGATGTACGAAAAAAGTTAGAAAATGGTTGCAACAAGAAGTCCAGAGTACGAGTGTACCTATTCCGAACGTCAGGGCGCAGGCTGCACCCGTGACTCAGCCGACAGTGTACTAGAGGTGTAATGTTTTGTGTCATTTGTGATAGTGAATAACAGAAAATTTTCGCACACTACAATCTTATGTATTCTCATATGTATTCATCCATTTATTTTATACTTATGTGTGATGTAGTTAGTGATACGTGTGAATAGGCAGTCAAAATAAAAACAATGTTTTGGAAATAATATAGTTTATTGGTATTGTTACAAGTAAAAGCTTATATGGTTTAACAAATAGATGGTTTTGCAAATAAATAGTATGTATGAGTATAACAATTGTCGACATGTATAACTTTATTTTCAAAAAATTATGTCTTGTCTAAAACGTTTTCAATATGTATAAATGTACTTAATCTTTTCAAATTTGCGAATAGAAGTTAATATTGTAAAAGTAGAAAAAATTTCGAAACATAAATTCTAAATTTAGATTCAGTTAGGTACATGTTTATTGTACAATAATATGTTGCAATCGCTTCGAGGTATTGTTGTCCGCCGAGCGAATTGAAGCTCAGGTTTCGAGCGCCGAGTTGAGTCAGCGCATAGCTTCACTCCGGCCGGGCGATTGTGACATGTTATTAGATTTTATAAGTTACAAAGTTATAACCTTGAATGTTGTTTGGAATGGTAAAATTTTTTGGAAAATTTGGGGGGATGTTATGTAGGGACACATTGTTGTGTCAGCGTTTCGTATTGCAGCGGGCTAGCGTGCTTTCGGCCGCCAGTCGCTACTCGCCCGTCCCTCACTTAACTTGTGTATCTCCTCATACATATTTGCTATAGAGACTTTCGTAATTCTGTATAACTGTGATTGTGACTGTGTGTAACTGTGGACATAGAAATATACTCATCGTCCTGGAACTTGTCTTTAATTCACAAGGAGGTCAAGCTAGTGGAGTGCGTAGGCATTTATCAGATAATCAGTGATCAGACTAGTGACCTACAAGTAAAATATGTATGTAATGTAAGGAAAAGTCAAATTGTCTTTTTACCCTTATACGAAGCATTAAGAAGGGTTATGATTTTGACCGGTATGTATGTATGTTCATCTGTTGCTCATAACGTCTCTCACAAATAAATATCAGAATTTGACGATTGAGTTATCGTTAGTTGTCAGCTGGTCATAGGCTCTGTAAAGTCATGAAAAATTTAATGTGACGCCTTGTAGTGTAGGCACATTCCAAAAATATATAATAATATGTAAACAGAACGCCCGCTCGCATCAAGCGCCGCGCGGCTACTGAGCTCACTAACTCACTAACAGCGATCACACCACCCGATTTACGCCCTAACTAGGGAGTTAGTGCGATCGGGTAGCCACGATTGCCCTAAATCGGGACACTAACTCACTAACTGCGATTAGACTTCCCGATTTAGGGTCCCTAACTGAGATCGGGCCCGATAAATTGGGTAATGTAATCGCGGCTTAAGAAAATAAAAAAATCATGTCGTCTGTCAGTCAGTGGAGTTCTTGGCGGGAATTTCGACGGACTGCACGGTTTTTGTTTTGGATTGTTTTGCAAATTGCTTCTAGTGGACTTTATAATGTGAAATCGGTGTAATTTGGTGTTATAAATGTCCATGTTTATGAACAATGTGTGGAATAACTAAAATGAAGTGTCATGGTGCGGCTGTAGTGAGATTTACATAGCGGGCTGGTGGTCGCTCGCCTTACTGCTACTGCGTCTATGATCAAACCAGTGAATTCGTGGGAATTGTCGCCAGGGGCTCCAGTGAATCACCGAAATGAATTACACCACCATTTCGTTGATAACACGTAGAAAATATGAAGGGCTAAAAGGCACAGAAAGCCAAATGCCGTAAAATAAATATAAAAAAAAAACTGTCAGTCAGTTGTCTCTTGTCACTGTCTAATCTAATGATTGGTGGGTGGTACCTAGTAAATAGCGTAACATGAATGAATGTTAATTTTTATAATCCACAATAACTCTATTATTGACTGCTGTAACCAAACAATAACAAAAAAGCCATTTATTGTCGAAATATAGATAGTAGTTTTACTTTACATTACACTACATGGTTTATGAGCAGTCTTCAAAATGAGTATGCGACCTGACGATCACCGTAGAAAATGGGACAAAGACGAATTCGAGAAGATTGCCGCAGAGCGACTACAAGCAGAATTAGAAGAAGAAGAACGATCCAAAAAGAAAGGTAAATTTCTATATAGGTACTTATTTTACAAATATTAAACATTCAAGTTATGAACAACTAAAGCTAAACTGTTAATTGTTGTTATTCTCTTGTTATTAGGATTGTAATTTGTTAAAATTATATTTAATATCAACTTTACTTTCAGCTCCTCCTGTTAAACGTGAACTTCTAAAACAGAGAGACTACAAAGTAGATCTAGACTCTAAACTTGGCAAGAGTGTAGTAATCAACCGAAATACACCTACATCACAATCAGGAGGGTACTATTGCAATGTGTGCGACTGTGTTGTCAAAGATTCCATCAATTTCTTGGACCATATTAATGGCAAGAAACATCAGAGAAATCTTGGCATGTCCATGAAAATAGAACGAAGCAGTTTAGATCAGGTTTGTAGTGACAATAATTTTTACTATTTACAAATGCACAGGTTTATAGGCCTAAGTGCTCTCCAGAAATTTTCTTTTAAGCTCTTTACTCCTCTGTTTCATTCTGGTTTCACCAAACAAGCTATACAATCCTTGAATGCCTTACCTGAATACATTCAACAGATCTCAAACATATTCCTCTCTATGAAAAAGCAAATTAATAATTCATTCAATTCATCCTTTTTACAAATTTGAGTATGTTTATGTCACAGATAGATTGCATAATTAGTCATTACACAAATTCGCTAAGTGTACTATTACTGAGATGTATGAAAAATTGTGTCCATGCAAGAAAGTGTCTGGTTGACTCAGTCCCGAAATGTCTCTTTCGCAAACTGTCTTACCATACAAGAGAGTTTGCATGGAAGAGGTTTTATGCGTCATTTGTTGGGGGCAGATAAATGTGACCCCTTTTTAATTTAAAATCTTGTTAGAGAGGTCAGTTTTATCTGCCCCCGACTACATCTAAATGTAGGGTATGAATGATTCAAGCGAGATTTTTTTTTAAATTGGTCAGATGTTATTGTGTGCGACACGCACTTGGCAAGTTTTATTTATTATATTTGTTGTCCCCAGAATTCAGCCAATTGGACGATTGCAGTTGTAATAAATTAATTTATAAGAATATCATAACGTAATAAACAGACACCTGTGATGGACTTCAATTGATAAATTCTATTCCTTTAAAATATGTTTTTTTTTTACCAGGTAAAGGCCAGATTTGCTCTCAATAAAAGAAAACTGGAAGAAAAGAAAAGTGAGTATGAACTCGACACTAGGCTGCGTGAGGCTGCTGAAGAGGAGGCCAGGTTAAAGGAGCTCCGCCGCGAGCGACGTCGGGACAAGAAGCGCAAGCTACAAGATAATGAGGAGGAGGAAGATACTCCTGTGCAGTCTGAGTTGGCACAGATTATGGGATTCTCTGGCTTTGGAGGCTCAAAGAAATAAAGTGTTCTTTTAATATTATATTTCAACATGCTGATTGGTGGTCAATAAACCTTATGTGACAAACTTTAGTTGCTTTTACTCTATGTCATGTCATGAAAGAAGTGGATCAAGTGCACACAGTAATCTCACATATTGAGGAATAGGCATTCTAAGATTTATTAACAGTGATTGGAACAACCTCTGGCAATATTATAATTTCGGAATCAGGATCGCTAATAGAATATAATATCGTAGGAAAAAAGGATGAACAATAAAATAGGGTAAAACGAGGTGTAACTGGCCACTCTATACTAATTTCAGTTAGAATAAGAGATTTATGAACAATACGCCTTCTATTTATTTAATTTCGATTTCCGTAGTTATCTAGCTGTCATTTTAGTACAAATAATTTCCATTATGGATACTGGCGCCAAAGTCGGCTGGCAGTAATTTTTTGTCGCTTGCCGTTTGTCTTTCGACGTGTAAGGTGTATTCTTGTTAAAACATTAAGGAGGGTTTTCGTAAGATAATTGTGATATCTGATTAATTAAGGCAAATTAAGTGTGTGAGTTGTAAGAATATAGAAGTTTAAGCAGTGTGCGACATTTATTTGATGTTTAATCTAATTTAGATAATGCATTAAAAGTTGAGATAGAGGGGGTGGCCAGTAACTTAAAGAAATAAATGCAAGATTTCAGTTTCTGGCCGCCTATTTTATTTTATTTTATTTGGAAAACCAAACAGTACAACATATCTTAAATATATAAGTACATAAGTAACAAAATAAAGCACAATTATTAAGTTTCCGCATATAGGTAATAATATGCTTGCTTGCAGTTATTATTATTATTATTATTTTTTAACTCTGTGCCTGTACATCCACAATCCAATGGACAGACGAAACAACTTTGGGAAAGAAAGAAAATAACAATGCAAACATGTATACAAAATTAAAGTGAAAATAAAATAGAATTAAAACATAGTATAGTCAGGATACCGGGCTATAAAACAAACAAAAAATAGTGCATTAGGGAACCATGTCAAACCACCGTTTACTTAGTAATTTTTTATGCTGCTGTTGAATAGGTCTACTTCTCCTACATTGACAAGCTTATTAAAAGCATCAGCAGCACGTAAAAAGAATGATAATTTTCTGTAGTTAGTGGCACATTGGGGAATATAAAGAGTAATAGGATTTCTTAAGGTTCTATTTGGGACTCTTAAATCTATCCTCGATAAGAGATAGGACGAATCTACTTTGGATTGAGCTATTTTTACAAGTTGCACAATGTCTGCAATATTACGTCTTTCGAAAAGAGGCAGCAAGTGATGTTTCTTGCATCTCTCGTTATAACCATAGAGTACTATAATACAACTGAAATAGAGAGCCCTCTCGCGTCATTTTCTTGCCAACACTTTTAGCTGCAAATATAGCGCCATCTATTAATCTTAATCCGAAACTTTTTACAGGATCACGCACACATCCATACTAATTCACACGCACACACAGTTTTTAATACTTATACAACATGTAACAAAATGGGGGTAACAATACTTAAGGGGCATGATCAGCCCATTATATTGAACAACTTTCGTCAGGGGATATAAGTCTATTATTTTTATTCGTATTTGCTGGTAGGTCTCCTGGTGAAAGTTGTTCAATATCTATCATGAACTGTTCATGCCCCTTAAGTATTTTTACACCCATTTTGTTACATGTTGTATGTTAAATATATCAAGTTCGAAGCGAATGTATTGAACATTGATCATTCAATTTAAAAGTTTAAATTAACAACTTCCCTGTCCCATAAGTCATACCTATGTAAAAATTTCGATTGTTTTACTAGGTATGGTGTCTTATATAAGGACATGGAAGCTGTTAAAGTACCAAAATATGAAATAAAACAGGTTTTTAAACTTCAATTTATTTTTTTTATTTTATGTTTCTTGTGTTTATTATGATATATTTGCGCATACAATTTAATTGTGTCATCCCCGTTATACGTTATTTTTCCAGTAAGAATTCGATTTACACATCGACACCAGCTGTAAATCAAAACATTTATTGTTTTATCAATAAACATTGATCTTAAACGGTCTTTATGCTTAATACAATTTAATTCTACACTGGCGAATACATCTACAAAAAAACGTATATTTTGTTTTATGTCTCGTTTAGGAACATCATTTTTCAAAACATTTTCAGTGATGCTTTGTATTTCAAAAAAGAAATTCATTATTTTAGAAGATGGATACACGAGCCATTTGGAATTTATTTTGAATTCTTTTGCCAATATAAAACTATGTTTCTCGTTTATATTTTGCTCTATTAAATCTTCTTTGCATGTTTTGCAGGATTTACAAACTTGTTGGAGGCATTTTTTTAGGACCCAACCGCAAACATAATTTCTTTGCCCTTCTCCATCGGTTTCATTCAGGGTGTCAGTAACGGAAAACATATTTTCATTTAATCTGATTTCTTGTAAGTCACAATCAGTTTTAGATTCCTGATTTTCATAAATATTTTCTTCAAGTAAAAAATCATACGATTGGAGAAAGGCGTCCATATCCTCTTCACAATTTGCTTTAATAGAATGAGCAGACGTGTAATTATTTAATAAAAGTGACTTATAAGCGCCCTCAAAACCTATACTATTTGGAGAAACATTTCGCGCTCCCGCGCTTCTAATTCCTCCAAAAAAATTTTCGATTGGGTCTTGATTAAAATTCCTGCAAAACATAGTATCTACATTGTAAGATTTTCTTAATAATTTCCAAATGGCTTGGAATCCTTCAATCGTTTTTATAAAATTTTTTACTGATGGTACAGTTTTCTCCAATATTTGTACTTTGGTGCCAATATGCTTAACTTCTACAAATTGTAATTTTTTTAAAAATAATTTTGCCTCTTGCCACAGCTCATGATGGGGAGAATTTGGCTACTCCGGCTCTGTAAATTTTCCCACTGTCAACATTAAAGCCAGAGCAGTTTAAAGAGTCAAATAATTTGTCGAACATCATAACAAACGGAATGATGTTTAAACACTCCTCCTCTAAATCTCCTTTTGCAACTAAATGCTTTGCAGCTACAGCTACACTGCGACTAAGCAACTGAGTTGCAATTTTCACTCGCATTTTATTAATTTTATCTCTGTTAATATGCTCTTCTGTTAGCTTTGGAGCCATGTTTAATTCTCCATAGGTTTTGTCTGCATTGTACAATTTTTCAAAAAATTCCCACTTCACAATTTTTTCTTTATTATTATCGGTTAAGTCGATAAATCTTGCATTTTTATTCATGAGGTTGTTTCTTATGCCTTTGATAAGATGAGGAACATCGTAAATTGGGATTATCGATTTGTTATTTACTAGAAACATATCGTGTCGCCAAACCTTTTTATCTTTTATATACTGTGTTCTTGTATCTTCAATAAGACTTTCAATAGCACCTACGTTTACCGTGCTCTGGTCACAAACCGTAGCTACAATTATTAAACCCGTCTCAATTACTTCAGATATTACTTTTTTAATAGTGCTCTTTAAATCCAATTTATTCAACCGTTGTGTAAAATAATAAGCTACGGGCTGTTTAAACTTTTTAATTATCCCCCTAATCATAAAAACTAACACGTGATCTCCTATGTCCATGTGTCCGAACGAGTCAAACCCTTTCAAAGAGTCCTCTTTTGCGGAATAATTGACTTGTGGGCTGACATACATTTCGTCAAACATTAAAACACATAATTTGTCAGCCACGCAGCTATCTTTTAGGTTAAATTGAATTTTTTTGAAAATTGTTTTATTTATGCCTTCTCGGACGACAATTTTACTTAATAATGTCTTCAAAGATTTAGCTGAAGGCAACACAAAGCATTTTGATAGGAGCCCGTAACTCTTTGGACTCTTTTTATATAAAGAAAGGGCCAAAATTTTTTCATTTGTGGAAAAACGGTGTCCTTTTGGTTTTTTCCCACTTTCTCTTACTTGGATTGTAGTAAAAATCTTACTAGGGAGCGACATTTTTTGCGTTAATTTCTGTAACATATTTGTGTTGCTAATACGTCGGGCATTGAAAAGCCTTTCCTTGAATGTTTGTCCTCGTTTCCTTAATCGGCACACTTCACGCTTCAAACTTCTAATTTCACTGCGTGTTTGACGATAGTATGCCACGCCGGGTTGAGAAGACTGCCTCGAATCTGTAAGGTAATAAAAAATACCATTATAATAAAATAACATCTCTCTTTACATTCAACAATGATCTTGTAGATTAAATAGGTACAGACTTCAACCAAACTCCTGAACCAAATAAAGCAAAATTTAAATGGGACCAACTGGATAGTAGTTATATTCTTCCAAATAAAAAAAATATTTTCCAAATCAGTTCAATAATGACTGAGTTATGAATAACATATATGAAAAGGAGTGTCATTCTAAATTTCAACAGTTAACTTCTAAAAAAAACTACTTCGACAAGACACAGTTTCGAAGAACACTACTTCGGCAGAACCTTTTCGAAATACACTTGTTCGGCGGATCTCTATTTCGACAAAAGTATTTTGTCTGTCACTATGTCTATTTATGTTTTATTTTATACGTAAACCATAAAGCAAAACATAATTTTAATTGTCACATTTCAAGGCACTAATCTGCCGATGATATTTTTTGTCGAAAAAGAGATCTGCTGAACATGTGCATTTCGAAGAGGGGCTCTGGCAAAGTAGTGTTCTTCGAAGCTGTGTCTTGTGGAAGTAGGTACCGTCGGACTAATGCTAGTCGAATATATATTTTATCATAGCAATGAATGAAGAACTATTCGTTTTCGAAATGAAGACTGTGTCGAAATAACTAACTGTCGAAAGTTAGACGACTTTCCATAAAAAGATCACATACCAAATGCAAGAACAGCTTTTTTACATGTAGATGTAGATGGTTCAGGATCCCCGTGAATTTTCTTTGGTTTAGTCATGACTTAACTTTGCTCTAGTGGCAAAGTTGCAGTTTCTGAAAATTAACACAGATTTGATTATAATTACTTAAATATTACAAAATATAGAACATGTATTAGACATATCCTTATCCTTACTAATATTATAAATGCGAAAGTGAGTTTGTTACGCTTTCATGTCGTAACTACTGAACCAATCATCATGAAATTTTGCATACAAGTTCTCTGGAGTACGGAGAAGGACATAGGCTACCTTTTATCCCAGGAAAAAGTACTATTCCCGAGGGATCGACATTGACGCGGGCGGAGCCGCGGGCGAAAGCTAGTACGTAATAAATACATAATGTTACTATAATTTTACGAGTAAACTAGTGTATCCAAACTGAAGAATAAAAGATCTTTTCCACGGAATCTATCCGAAGGTAAGAGGTATAACAACGAAAAATGTATAACAATACTTTTATCGCAAAAATATAATGTTCCTGTAACTTAAGATTCATTGTAAGCTAGCTCACCCGGCGAACTATTGTACCGTCTCTTTTTTGGGTACTCGGGTATATAATAAGGTGTCAGCTAATTCTATATCAAATTTCATCAAAATCTGCTCAAATGGTTGCCGATGTAATCTAGTAGAAGATAAAATACATAAATATTACCTCGCAAAGATGTCAGTTGAGATTGAGGGGCAGCTGTTGTGGCAATTGTGTCTGATATTGCTGGTTCTAGAACAATAGAAATCATATTATTTTATATAAACATTTTATTATGAGACATTGAGATTTATTGACATTACTTCAGAAAAGAATATCCATAAAATTAATGTGTGTATCTTTTGTTAATTTAATACATACTAGCTGTACCCGCGACTTCGTCCGCGTGGAATACTGAGTTTTATTTATTAATAAATTCAGCTTAAATAAGACAAAAAGAGCAAAGAGTCGCATATACATACTTTATATTTATATTTACTTATTCGTCTTATTTTAAATTATTTTTAAGATTAACTACCTAAGTATTATAAAAACACAGCCAAACAAATTACAAAATTAACGATATTTAACAATTTCACACTTAGTAATTTAACTTATGAACATACAAATTATGTAGGTAACTATTATAAACTTATATTTTTTTAAGTTTGAACTAAAATACGACTACGATTACAAAAATTTATATTTTACAAATACTTCAGACAAAGAAAAAACATGTCGGCCTGTAGCTGACTTCGTACGTGAGTAACCCGTAATTCACATATAAATAAAGAAAAAAGCTATTTACTTGAATGTTGCAATAGTACCAACAATATATTTACTTAATTGAAATTTACTTAATAGATATTCTATTGATATTGTTCTTTGACACACTACCGTTAAAAGTAACCGTTTTCAAAAACAACAAATAGTATTTAATGTATGTACCAACCAACTTAATGATAAGATACAATACAATGCCCCAACCACGGTAATTCTAAATATTACCGTGCCTCAATTTACATCCTAATTAGAACCATGGTTAGAGTTGCTTAACCTACGTTATCGAAATCAAAAGTAGCTTATGTCCTTTCTCGGGCTATATCCTATCTGTGTGCCAAATTTCGTTTTAATCTGTTCAGCCGTTTTAGTTTTGGCCACCCATCCTAATTTGAACCATGGTTAGAGTTGCTTAACCTACGTTATAGGAATCAAAAGTAGCCCACATCCTTTCTTAGGCTATAGCCTATCTGTGTGCCAAATTTCGTTTTAATCTGTTCAGCCGTTTTAGTTTTGGCCACCCATCCTAATTTGAACCATGGTTAGAGTTGCTTAACCTACGTTATAGGAATCAAAAGTAGCCCACATCCTTTCTTAGGCTATAGCCTATCTGTGTGCCAAATTTCGATTTAATCTGTTCAGCCGTTTTAGTTTTGGCCACCCATCCTAATTTGAACGATGGTTAGAGTTGCTTAACCTACGTTATCGAAATCAAAAGTAGCTTATGTCCTTTCTCGGGCTATAGCCTATCTGTGTGCCAAATTTCGTTTTAATCGGTTCAGCCGTTTTAGCGTGAAAGCAAGACAGACAGACAGACAGACAGACAGACAGACAGACAGAGTTACTTTCGCATTTATAATATTAGTATGGATTAACACTACTTGTAGGACCTTTTAAAGTGTAAGTTTGACTCGCAATTAGTAAATTCTATAATATGTAGTTATTTTGTTTTTACCTAAAAGAGAGTGTATATGTTGTTGAACTTGTTGATGCCCAAATTATTCCCCAGCTGATGGATTTATAAAGTCTTCTAATCCTGAAATAAAAAATATATAATTTATTGATATTAAAAAAATATTTATTTATATATTGCTTTCACGTTGTCTGGGAGAAAATAAAAAAAAAAAAGAATGTGCCAGCTGCTTCTCTTCCCGCGCAGATCGTAAAAGCCGACCGAGCGAATGGGCGAAAATCTCCGCAATCTGTTTTGATTTCGTTTTCTACCTACGCACCCACCAAAATGCTAAATGTGGCCATAAGGCCTTATAGATCTAGGCTCTGTCAACCCCACAAGTGAAAAAGACGTGAAACTATATATGTTTGAAATAAAAATATATTTACATGTATCAATATAAATAAATGAATAAATACATAGGTATAAGCCACAGATTTATGTCAACATACTATTTAAGCTTAAATTCTTTGTACTGACTGAATTCGAAAAAGCAAACTTGAAACTTTTAGTTCACTTTTACCTCACAAGTGGCAATAATTGAATTAATGCACTTACAAAAAAAAAATAGATGTTTTACCTGGATGTGATGTAATATGAGCTTGAAGTGCAGGCAATGGCTCAGCAGTTGAATCACTTAAAGCGGATCCTGAAATTGTTATTAAAGTTAGATAACTATATGTATTATAACCAATAGAAAACTATATTATCATTAAGTAACATAGGCTGTAGGTAGTTTATTTACAAAACAATAGGGATCCATATGAAAATTGCAATAATATATTATTAAACAAGGTATCACAAATTTGCCTAGAAATGTCATTATTGGGCGATGGCTGTGAAAACTAATGATAGTACTTAATAAGAGCATATTTCCGGTTGCATTTTCACCTGAGATGGTTCAGAACTCAGGGTCTGGGGGCTCGAGTCTACCCAGGGCCCCGGTAATTTGCATGATAAAAACCAACACACCGGACATAATTGTGGGAAATAGTAATTAATAGATAAAATAAATTGATTTCTTAAAAATATGGCTACCAATGCTTATGAATCAACCTGAGTTACCCATAGAGATACTTACTAATATTATAAATGCGAAAGTGAGTTTGTTTGTTACGCTTTCACGCCGTAACTACTGAACTGATCATCATGAAATTTTGTATACAAGTTCTCTGGAGTATGGAGAAGGACATAGGCTAACTTTTATCCTGGGAAAAAGTACTATTCCCGAGGGATCGACATTGACGCGGGCGGAGCCGCGGGCGAAAGCTAGTAGAATATATATCCTGATGGATCGCCTTACCTGAGGAAGTTGCTATTTGAGGTTGAATAGCTGCCAATATTTCTACTGTAGGGTTTGGCATAGGTGCATCTGGAAAACAAGTGATGTACATTAAGAGCAAATAATGATTATATGTTGTGAGTAATAAATGTCATATTTAAAATTATCACCCCATTACCCGCCTTAAGGTTTCATTAACAAATACTAAAAATAAATTTCAAAGTGAGTTCGTTTAGATTTTTTTTATTTATTATGCTTTCACGCCTTAACTTCTAAATTGCCTAGGGAATAAAAAGAGTGTTTTCATCTCAGGAAAAGGTATTGTTCCTATGAAATGAATATTTACACAAGCCCCAAACGAAAGGAAGTAATCCTCATTTAAGGCCTTCAAATCTTAAATAGTCCTATAATGAACTGTCAAAATCTTTCTTAAACGTTCAAAATATAGTCTTATGAAAATGACTCTGACCAAATCATATGTTATCAAATTATTCCATTTTCAACTTACTTGGTATATGCAATCTGGGTACTGCTAATGCATTAAGTCGGTTGTTTCTGTTGCGATCTGCTTCAGTAAAATGAATGTCACACACTTTCTTTCGCTTGTATATTACATCATCAGTAAGGCCATGTAGAGGTTCACCCACTAGGTCCACCCAAACCCTAAATCTTTCTGGGAACTTGGCAGGATTTGGAAAGTTGTGAATAGTGACACCTGAAACAAGTAATAAATTTATAATATTTTAAGAATAATATGCTAATATAATGAGTTAATTTAAATGTATTGTACAGTTTACTATTAGTAAATTAAGCATAGTGATAATTTTCTGATTTTGGAGGAGATATAATAGATATATATTATCCGGTCCTGGTATATAATAGATATATAATTCTCAATTTAAAATTAACACGTGATTACAGAGAGTCATTAGCCTGGAGAGAAAAATAACATGTGCATTTGGCGTCTTCATTAATATTACCACGTGGAGGGTACTCCTTATTAGTATCTTGTTTGAGTAGGTATCCATGTTAAAAATAAAATTTACGGTTAGATGGATAGCATTAAAATAATGAGACGATAACGAAATAAGTCTTACCGATGGTATCACATCCAAACACACATAATCTGGTAGAAGGCATAATTACACAAACACCACACAAAATTAAGTTTAAAAAGCGTCCAGCGTCCTTTTCGCAAAATAGTTTAAAACTGCAGTGAATATAAGCGGAGTATACACTCAACACCAAAAACACTGAAAAACCGTAGAAACTTAATGGATAGTAGCAAAGCCAATCGAAAAACACTTAAGTAACTTCGACGACCACTGATAACAACAGCAAAAGTTCTACAAGTTTTGAAAATGGAAAATCCAATCCGCCATTTTCATTTGACACAATAGTGATGTATGTCGACTAAGAGATAAATCGATTATCGACTGAAGCTACGTATGAAAACTGAGAAAATATAATCATATAAATTAATTGGATTTATGTAAATTTATTTTCTCTATCTTCTATCTTGATATAAACTTATCCAGAATATACCGGCTATCAATACGATACTTGTTTTGTTTTTGACGTAAGGTGTACTATTCATTTTTAATTATGTACTTCTTTGTTGTTTTATTTATGTATAACTAACTATTATTTTATTAAAACTGCGTTTGCTGATCTTAATAAAATAGACTATAATAGCATAGGTACATGAAGGAAGACGTATAAATAATCTTTATATTCTATTGTAAATTGCATAGGTACATACTTACCAATTAATTACACCGTCTTTATCATCCATTCATCATCATTATTTCGTGTAGGTGACACGCTCAACCTACCATGCACACCTTTATCCATTAAGAGGTAAGTAGAGCCAGTAAGGCCACAAGACCAAAAGGCCACGTGAAGTATGTGAGTATTCGAATAATAGGTAAAAACAGAATCATAATAGTAGTGGGTGTGTAGCCGCATTGCCTATTGACATGATTCCTAAGATTTTCGCCCCATATCCTCGGCCGGCTTCTACGGGAACAGAAGCTGCATGCAGCTGATACACTACCTACTTTTTCTTTTCTCTTCGATCAACTTGAAATGTTATATAGGTATAATATAAAAAAAGATATAACAAATTATTTAGCTTATGCTTTCAAAGAATAAGAGGTTTTTAATAATCTAAAAATCAGACGTCAGTACGTAAATTATTTAATTAACATAATTAATCTAAATTATTACGTTGTATATGTTTGTGTTATCATAATAACTAAAAATATATGCAACGTATTACTTAAATTACAAAATTTTAATAAATAGTCGATAGATGGATACCAAAGTCGATAGATTATATTTGAGAATCAATTATTGAGGTAATCTCTACTTTGAACGTGCAGTGAAATAGAGCGACATCTACCCAAAGTCCAACAAACTAAAATATCATTGTGTTTTTATATTTAATCTTAGAAGAAGATTAATAGATGGCGTAATTAATAATAAAAAAATCACGTTCTATGCGACTTTCACCCCCAAGGTTATAACCCACCACGAAACTATTGCTTTTATACTGTATGTATCTCAACAACCTACGCTGAATGGACTCAAGTCTGATGTCAAAGCCAGTACCAAATTTTTTTTTTTAAATCTATGCCAGTTACTGATAAAATAGTCAATGACGGAATTTGATTAAAAGCTACTCGTATTTGCATTGTGCATTAGACATAAAACCATATAAAAAAATATCAGGTATTTTTATCATCATTTATCAGAAACTGGCATAGGTATTATTCCTAGGTCCATGATAGGTGGCCAGTAAGGTGACCAGTAACTGAATGAGTAGTTTTTCTTTGAAACTTTGATACATGAAGTTAATAAAAAAAAAAGCAGTATACTTTATAAGCGATTGATAACGCTATAATATTAATTTACTTTTACAGGCGTCTCTGTAGTCGAAAGAATAAAAAGGTAAGGCGCCATACAGAAGAACAAAATAGTATATGAGATAGTGTGATGATTAATATTAATTATTATTCATCTATATAGTAAGTACAAATTTTGCTACTTAGGGTCGACCGTCTCAAACAACCTGTCGCTTGATGCGAAGGTCGACATACGTATCGGAAAGGCAGCGACCATGTTCGGGAGGCTTAGTACTCGAGCATGGAAAAACAAGCATCTCACAACAAAGACCAAGATGTTGGTCTTTCAAGCTTCCATTTTAAGCATACTCTTACGTACGGAGCCGAAACCTGGACGACGTACGCAAAAGTAGAACGTCGCTTAAACACCTACTATATGCGCTGCCTTCGTAAGATCTTAGGCATATCATGGCAAGACAGGATCACAAACGAAAGAGTTCTAAAAATAGCACAGCTGCCTAGCCTGATCGCGTTGCTCAAACAGAGACGTTTGCGTTGGCTAGGGCATGTGCACAGGATGGAACCCTCTCTTGTACGGAGCCGAAACCTGGACGACGTACGCAAAAGTAGAACGTCGCTTAAACACCTACTATATGCGCTGCCTTCGTAAGATCTTAGGCATATCATGGCAAGACAGGATCACAAACGAAAGAGTTCTAAAAATAGCACAGCTGCCTAGCCTGATCGCGTTGCTCAAACAGAGACGTTTGCGTTGGCTAGGGCATGTGCACAGGATGGAACCCTCTCGACTACCACGACGTGTTCTTCTCGGTGTTGTTGCGAATGCAAAGAGAGAAATTGGGAGGCCACTGCTTCGCTTTAAGGATTGCGCTAAAAGAGACATGTCTGCCTTTCACATTAACCACAGAAACTGGGAAAAGCTGCAGAAAAACGGACCGAGTGGCGCGGACGCGTGTTGGAAGGTCGCAGGTTTTGTGATAATACCTGGTTCGCGGCGCTCGCTGACAAGAGAAAGAGACAACGTCAAGGCGAATTGGTCCCATCTGTCTCAAACTTCTCTTTTCAGGCCTGCGGTAGAACATGTCGCTCTCGCATAGGACTTTTTAGCCACCAAAAACGGTGTTTCCCCGCAAATGCACCATAAATCGTCTGCAATAGACGCAAAGGCCAACAAAAATATAGTAAGTGTTTCCCTTATTTATTATTATGCCTTAAAATTAAATTTTTTGTGTCTTTTTCATATCCAAAGATAATGTTTTTTCATGAGGCCAGTTACTAATTTGGTCCTAGCCAGTTATTGGATTTTTGTGGCCTGTTACTACTAAAATGTTACCATCAGGTGAGATGGGAGACAAATGCCTAATTCAATATTAAGGAAAAAAAAAATAGTAACTATTTTTTCTAAAAAAAATTATAAAAAACGTAGCCTGTTCGAATTTATTTTATTTTCACCAGAAATTACATAAAAATAAACAATTAATCGAATGACGTTAGAAAAAAATATATACACACATTTGAGAGTAGTTACAAAATGAAATCTGAGCTATCTCTTAAAATTAAAAAGTGACCAAACGTTATATGTATGGCTCCTCAGACCATACGTATACGATTCGTAATTTTCAAAGAAGCTGTTGTTTCGTTAATGCGAAAAGAGACAGTAACTCAAAATGAGTAGGTTGGGAGATATTTTATATTTTAACTGGCTTCTCAATTAAAATGTTTCGGCAAATCGATTTGCCTTTGCCTCTAATCTACATATACTTGCGATGAAATTTGGAATAAAAACATCTTTATTTAGTATAAAATACTTCCAAATGTACGTATAAACCTGCCATAAAAAAAGTTTTTGTTTACGAAGATAATAGCTATTCTTTAATTTCCTAACAAATAATTTTGAAGGGTGTCTATAAATAATATTTTTTTATATCTTAGATTTTACATTCATTATGGAGCTCGCTCACTCGTTTGCGCACCCAAAAATTAATTTAATAGATATAACTTACAGTTCTATTAGGGAGTTTTTGTTATAACTTGTGAAGATACCATTCAAAAACAAGTAATCCTGGTTTCATTCACATAATATGGTCACAGCGGATTCTTATGGAATATTGAAAAGTTTTTTCAGATACCGAATGTATACATTTATTATGAATACACAACTTAAATTTAGTACACATTTATACTTAATATTGGTATCACTAGATTATAATTCCGAAGTGATTTTATATAATTACAATAAATATATGCAGAATCAGGATTGAGGTGCCAAATAAAATGCGTTTATATAATAAATTCAAGATTTTAACCTCATTATTGCAACGATATTCTGCGATTGCAACAATAATATTATTTTCCTCCCTAATTGTTTTGAAAATAATATATAGCCTAACATAGACTAGCTAATATTTAGCTTTCTATAGGTGAAAAAATGTTTAAAATCAGCCCAGTAGTTTTTAGTTTACCCGTTATATTTACATAGGTACCAAAAAGTTTCTCTTTTATTTTAGCTTAGATTCGGTTGAAATTATTTTGTTCCATGTTTTGTTGTTAACCTCATTGAAACCTTGGTTGTAAGTACTTATATTTTATGATGATATATATTGATTTACAGATTTCAGATAGTGAATGTATTATGTCATAATCATAATGAACGAATCGCATCCGGTGCAATCCCACAGATACATTATGTCCCACAGATACTTATGCATTATGTTATGTAGCGGATATTACATGATAAGTAAGTAGGTGTGTAATTAAATGTAAACTTTAGGTTTTTTTAGCACGTAACAACATGTTAATAGTGTCATAGTTGGTGCTGTAATGAATGTAAGCTGAAACTACTAGAGCTAGAGTCCGCCATGAGCACTGTGGAGGAAACTGCAAGCGCCTGATATATTTTTAAGAAATAAAAAGGTTTGCTACTCGAAAACTGGTAGGCGTTTAATAGACATTTATTACACCGCAAGATGTTTCTCGCGATTTCGTCCACATTGGTATTGGTTTTAGCCCAAGTCTATACAGGACTCCGGCCGTCCGGACCCTGGTTTCCAAAGCACCTCAGGAGTGCTATGTTTGATCGGTAAATTGTTCGAAAACGTATGATATTTGTTAGTATAGAAAAATCGCTCGTCTTGTAGTCACTCTTTTAATTAGGTACTAAAATACCCCAGGCGAGTCAACTGAGCGTGTTCTTTGGGTGTTAAGCCACGCACGCTCAATTGAGAGATATAAAAAATCGTCAATATTGCAACGGGTCGCTTGCTCGATAAAGAACGGTTTAGGTATACTATAGGCAAATGTTTGTTACTTACATAAATGCAATTTTCGTGTGTAATATAATATACTTAGCCTAGGATTTTGTCTTTGGCTTAGGTTACCCGCTGATAATGTTCAAAGATTTTTTTAAATCGCTTAAATATTTTTTCTTTAAAATTACTAAGTGAGTAAAATACTTACCTAGATTTATTGAAAATGCGGTAAGTTGTTGGTACTACCCCTACCTATATGTTGGTATTTTGGGTAAGTACTGAAATATTATTTCGCCTCGTTTGCTCAGTAAGTTATAGGTAATTAAGAGTGCAACCTTATTAATTCAAATACCTACACCACTTTTGGTTTTAAGATACCTACTTAATCAATGAGGATGACTCTTCTTTCCCGCGGACCCACGCCTGTTCGATTCGCCGTACAGTGGCCAATTGTGCAAAAGCTTTCAGGCGGAAAACACTTGTGAATTGACAAGGTCGTTACAATGAAAACACGCAGAGATGTGCAGTAGCCATATGTAGGTACAGTCAATAACGAAAGTCATTTACTTATTAGGTATTTCTATTAAGTAACGAGGTATTTGAAAAGGTATCAACTATTTGAAGTTATTTTACGACACAAGACTGATTGTCTAGGTATTGATTTAATGACCCCTAGACTAGCGTAAAAAAGATAATTCATATTTTTTAAATAAGTAAAAACTATAACTAGGCCCTACATTTTGTTCTTTACGGTATGGAGTCTAAGACGTCCGTCACTCGTCTCAAAACCCAAAGGTTAGTTTTGAAGACTGACACTGGAGTACCTACCGACAGTTTAGAAACCTGATGGATAGGTAATATCAACACTTTTCTTGTGTCTTCATCTTCTCAACCTACTTACATGGTTACGGGTACGACTCTACGTATTAAATTAAGTAACAAGAATGAGAAACCCATCGTTTTCCAGCAGGTGCACAAAACATACTTATATATATACGTAGGTAGGTACATATTTTCATGATCTTTCGATATGCCCAAAATACGGATATTTTCACGTTACTTTGTACTTCTATTACTTCTTTTTGTAGTAAACAAGAAACTGCAGTTTATGTATACTACGAACGTTGCGTGTTGTAAGCCCGTTCCCTTAGTCGGCTTTGCTCGGCAGCTGTTAAAAACGCCCCAGATTAGTACCTATGTACTTAATATCTATAATATTTTCTACTTAAAATTCATGCGGCTTGGTACCTTTACCTATACTCTGCAACACTGAGTTAATGTTATAACTCAGTGTTGCAGAGTATAGTTATCTACTATGGAAACCAACAACTGCAAAAAATCTGCGCTAAACACTTGTTGGAACGTCTGTGATTAGGTTACACACCATGATTTTCCGCTACAATCGAGCAAAACCACGCCCTTGTATAAAACGCAAGTTCACAGTCATGGGGAGTCAATAGTGATTGAATACCTCACAGAGACATGAAGCCGGCTCACCTGTGTCTATTCTTGTGCGTCGCTTTATTAGCGCTGTTTTCTTCGGTGTGTTCTGGTTATCATGTAAGATGTTTTTTAATAAGACAATAGTAATAAATATTAACTATAGGTAGTTACTAAGATCAACATATTTAAGCAACCCTCTCTATAGTACATAATAAATATGCCTAGGATACCAACGCATGATCTAGATAGACATTACTACTTGTAGTCTACCCAACCAAACTACAGACACTTGGTATAAAAGTAGGTATATCAACTGTGGTCTAATCTTGAGTCATCCGGCACAAAGGAACTTTCAGCACAGAATGAATATTAGGATACTTCCAGTACCTAAGTCATATCCCATTGTTGTCGCTTGTTGTAGTTATGCAATCAGTACTACCTGTCCTGCTACACAAAGGGCTCTGAGTTTGATTCCCAGCGCTGTCATGAATTTTCACAAGTATTTGCGGTCAGCAAGCGATATAGCAGACCCCGGGCTCTGAGGCACCTGAGGATGTAACCGGAAAAAACGCTCAGATGAGGAGGGGCATAGAAGATACTAACATCCGAAATAAATTAATTTTATTATTTTTTAAATTAAAGTCATGGGTAGGAGTGTAGTGTTGCGTGCAAAGCTAATATTACTAAAAGCAAATGCTTTAGCCCGCACTTGTAAAACCCCTTGACCACCCTATCACCGATTTGATTACATACCTACCTACCTACTATTTATTTTCTATCATGTTCTCCGCAAAAGATAGCAATGGACATTTGACCCGCCGAGAGTATTCTTGATTATTTTGAAGAGGAAAGGTGTTAAACTTATTTAATGTTTACAGCTTCAGGCTTCACCCGATGTCCCGAGATTGTATAGTAAGTACTTCAAACGTAGGTATGTAATTATTTTTTATTATTAAATCTAATTAAGATGCCAACTTCGTCCCCACCCCTTGAAGTGCCTTGGGCCCGGCATGGTTAATTAGGGCCTTGGATTTTTAATATCAAGGTAAGGTAGGTACATGGCCCACTACAAGTTTTACCCGCTCTTATCTCTCTCTCTCTCATCATCATCATCTCAGCCGTAAGAAGTCCACTGCTGGACAAAGGCATCTCCCAAGGATTCTTCTCTGCATGGGTGGATAGAATTGCCATACTCACCATGCCTGGCAGGCGGGATGGCAAATGCAGTTTCTTTGACTTCTTGTGCTTCCTACGCCATTGCCCATCAGAAGCATTTTTTAACTGTGGAAGGATAGGAATTTCTTGGATTTGGAAAGGGAAATGAAAGTACATATTAGAATACTCCACTCGGATGAATTGGAGAAAAGCAGGTATCAGCTTGGGAGGCTGTGCGCGCGTACCCGATGCCATACCTACAACCAGCGGCAAGCAGTTGAAAATGACACCCCTATCTGATCGTTAAGCATACATATACAAGATTAATGTCTATAGTCTAGACATGATAATTGTGCTTGTCGTCACAAGTAGGTAAATGATAAAACACTAACGACAACTGCCCTTGGCACGACTTACACTGGCAGACCCGGCAGTGTACCTTAATCCTACACATTAAGTGACTTCGATACTGATAAACACTGAACCACTCACCACCCACTGAACACTGATGATGACACCTCTGAACATTATCTCTTTCTCTCATCGTAGCGTATTCCCGGTTATAAAGTGCTGACATGTTTTCACCCTGGGGGCTCTTGCTTGATGCTATAGTTACTCACTAGTAGAACTAACCTACTTACCTACGTTATCAAGTGCCTACTACTCATAGAGATAATATAATCCTGACGCTACTACTATCCTCACCAGGAAGTATTTTATGTCTGTTATGTAATGTTGTGCTTTGCGGTTTCCATTCCAACTACAGAAATAGGGTCATTCTGTCTCTGTTACTAAAGGACAAATAACAAGTTAAAGATAAGGAATATATGTAGGTGGGGCTCGCGGTATGTACATCATCAGATTAGTTGTCCCTGGTCGTTAAGATTTATTTAGCAGACCGCACTCCGCTCGGCTGTGTTCCCCAGGTAGCACTTTTATAAAAGACATATGGAAATGCCCATTTTAAAGGTAAAAACGGGACCATATAAATATCGCTCTGCTATCCGTCTGTTTGTCTGTCTGTCACGTTATACTGTCTGTCAGTCAGGATGTACCTCATAAACAGTGGTAATCAGTTGAAATTTTCCCAGATGATGTATTTTTGTTGCCGCTATAACAACAAATACTAAAAAATAGAATAAAATAAATATTTAAGGGGGCTCCCATACAACAAACGTGATTTTTTTGCTCGATATTGATAACGGCAACAGGTAGACGCTTGAAATATTCTTAACTTTAAAAATAAATATCATCATCATGATCTGGTCCTTTTTAGTCTCCACTACAGGAGCACGACACTCTCTGTACTACTAGAGCCATACTTGGCCAGAGTAGCCAGAGGACTTGGTCTACACTCTCCACGCTGGCCGTCTGGCCAATCACAACAACAACTTATAAACATCTAGACCTCTCCAACCCGTCTGGGTTGGAGAGGTCTAGATGTTTATAAGTTTTGTTTAGCTTGTATTTCCTAAGTCGCCTTCTACGACATCCACGGGAAGACTTAGAGTGGTCCTATTCTACTCTGCCGGATACCACACGGCTAAAACGAACGTATTGGTTTTTGGGGCCAGTCGTTGACAGTTGGCATCTACTTATCTGAGACTTTTATTTAAGACCTCAGTTAACAATTAATATTTCTACTATTTTCAGATCATAACCAGCTCAAGGACTTAAGCAGAGAGAAAAGGCAAATAGAAAATTTTGACACTGATGATTATCCAACAACACCCAACCAAGAAGTCCAAGAGGAATCAAGTTTTTGGGACAGAGTGGTCAAAGTAGCACTCCAGCTATTCAGTCGATTTGTAGAGTGGCTAAATTCCTAACATTGTAACTAGATGGTATAAAAAAATCGATGTAATATATTTATTTTAACTTTGTACTACGAAACGAAAGAAATGTTATTGCCATGAAAAAAACATAAATAGCCAATAAAATATTTTTGACATATCCAGTACTCTCTCTCTCTATATATATATATGCATTTATCATTACAAACAACAGGTCGACATAACAAATAGCAAAGACAATAGCATGGATCGCAGATAATTTACTTACTCCGCGTATTGGAATCGATAGGACTACGACTCATTCATCCTAACTCCTTACTAATATTATAAATGCGAAAGTGAGTTTGTTTGTTTCTTTATTTGTTTGTTTGTTACGCTTTCACTTCGTAACTACTGAACCGATCATCATGAAAATTTGCATACAAGTTCTCTGGAGTACGGAGAAGGTCATAGGGTACCTTTTATCCCGGGAAAAAGTACTATTCCCGAAGGATCGACATTGACGCGGGCGGAGCCGCGGGTGACAGCTAGTATTATATATATTCAATCAAAACGACACTATATCCAAAATGCGGAGTTGCACGGTTTAAGGTCCCGTAGCCGAATAGCAAAAACCGGAACAGTTACAGATTCGTTGTGTCCGTAATTTTTCAATCTTAAAAAAATCACAATGAACACTTTCATTTGAATGGGATAAAGTCAGCAGTTTTTGAGTCACTTTTATTAATAACCCCCGCAAATATAACTTTGTCGTTTTTACGAACATTATGAAAAATTTAGTAATTTTTAATATAATATAATATACTAGCTGTTGCCCGCGGCTCCGCCCACGCTAGTGTCGATCCCTCGGGAACAGTAGAATTTCCCGGAATCAAACATTCCCTATGTCCTTCCTCGGGCCTCACACCTCCATACCAAATTTCATCCAAATCAGTTCAATGGTTAAAGCGTAAAAAAACGACAGACAGAGTTACTTTCGCATTTATAATATTAGTATTAGTATGGAAGTATGGATATTATTTATATTTCTAAATCCAGAAATGAGAAAATTTCCATAAAACCTTTACCCTCCCATTTACCCCTTTAGGAGTGAATTTTGTCCATTTATCGAGAACTTACATACCTATTTATTTTCCTACTTCATAGTCCAGAAATAAGAAAATTTCCAAACAAACTTTACCCCCCTTCTGGGGGATTTTTTACAGTTGACCTACACAGATCTTTTTCAATTGTAATCGTGAATTTATTTACCTATTTTCATACTTCTAAGTCTAGAAATAAGTAAATTCCTATACAATCTTTACCCCGCTATTTTACCCCTTTAGGGGAAAATAGCGTCCATTTTACTTACACAGATATTATTAATTGTAACCTAGAACTTATATACTTATTTTCATACGTCTAAGTCCAGAAATGAAAAAAATTCCATACAAAGTTTATACCACCCACCCACCCCCATTTTACCCCTTAAGGGGGGAATTTTGCAAATTTCATCTACCTACACACATCTTTTTTAATTTTAATCGAGAACTTATATACTTACTTTCATACTTCTAAGTCCAGAAATGAGAAATTTCCATATAAATTTTACCCCTTTAGAAGTTAAATTTCTTAAAAATCCTTTCTTAGCGCTCACGAACATCATTAAAAGAACCTCAACTACCAAATTACAAGTTTCTAGGCGCAGCAGTTTCGGTTGGTTTGCCGTTTGCCCGCGGCTACGCCGCCGCCATTAGTGTCCATCCCTCAGGAACAGTTTGGACCCTTAAAGGGGTGACTCAGGTCATCGATATGAACAACTTTTTCTATAGGACCAATGCTAGGAACTCAAAAAAAAATTCGTCATTTCCATAAAAAAGAGTCCCGCCGCCCGGCCAGTTTGTATGGGAATGTCGAATTTTTTTTTAAGTTCCCAGCATTGTTCCCATAGGAAAAGTTGTTCATTTTGATGGTCTGAGTCACCCCTTTAAGGGTCCAAAACGATAAAAAATTCACCGTCTACATTTGCAGGCAAATTAATGCCTTGAGTTCATTCAAATGACGATAACTTTTTTTTTAATGAACCGATTTTGATGAAACAAACTTTAAATGTTTTGCTGGGTTAAAACAAAGCAATTGGTGAAAGTTTGAAGTAAATCGGTTCAGTATTTTCGGAGATAATCGTGATCATACATACAGACAGACAGACAGACAGACAGACAAGAAATTCGAAAAAATATTTTTTGCTTTCTATTATTCTTTTTAAGTGTCCCTCTATCCATTTCAGTCAAAAATTCTAAATGTACAGACAAAATATTTTTACTGTTTTATTATATGTATAGATATATACGGACATATGACACAGACAGACAACAGCCTCCGTGGTCCAGTGGTTAAGGTGTTTGCCTGTTGACCCGGGGGTCGTGGGTTCGATTCCCACCGGAAGCATACTTTGTTTAATTGTTTCCAGTTTGGTTAGGACATTGCAGGCTTGAATCACCTGATTGTCTGATAATAAAGATGATTCCGAGCTTCGGAAGGCACGTTAAGCCGGTGGTCCGGGCTGCCATCTGGTAGTCGTTAAAGGAACCACGTCAGAGGCCGAGAGGCGGTTCCGAAAAACTCTGACACCAGGGTGTGCATGGTCAACTGACCGAGACACCTACTCGAAATGATGATGATGACACAGATTGAGCTAGCCCCTTTTGGCTGGCGAAAATTGATAGTGATATTTTGGCTAGGTGTAGGTAGGTAATCGGTAAGCTAAGTGGATACCTAAATTAGTTTATTATATATCCCTAATCTATGCTACTATGGAACCCTTCTTGGGCGAGCCCTTTTCGCACTTGGCTACTTTTCTAAAATTAAGCATTAAAATTTTCATCCTTTGGCTATACAATATTTCTATTTTCGTAAACTGTTTCTTTTTCTTTCAAAAGATGAAACAGCCACGTAAGGTGTAGTGCCCTACCAAGTGAGCTAGGGGGCGAAACACCCGCCATAACAAGAAAAATCATTGACCAGATCTAATGGTGTAAGAGAATTTTAATGGTCAAAGAATTTTTTAAATTGGTCCAGTACTCTTAGAGCCTTTTCAATAACAATACAATTTTTCCTATTTATCATATTAGTGTAGATACAACTCGATTAAAATATTAGACAAAACAATAAGCACCCATGTTACAACTTAGACCATTGTATCTTAATGAAGGTACTAACCAATAATGTAGGCCTTTTTTTACTAAGTATTGAAGTAGGCATTTGTCTCCCATCTCACCTGATGGTAAGTGACAATGAAGACGAGGATGTTGCCTTAGTTAATGAAAAGCATATCAGTGGATTTTGGTGAAATTGTCACAAAAAAAAACAAACTTTCATTTAAAATATTATAGATTATCAATATCACCATGCGTAAATATTGACTGTTTAAGTACATTTTCAGAAATATTTAAAGGATTATATGATCTCTGATGGGAGAGGTGCCTTATAGCAGCAAGTTCAGGCTTTGTGGTAGGTCTAGGCAGCAGGGAATGATCAGCTTCAGTCAATCTGAGATTCCTCATGACTCCTTTAAATGTGCTCTTCCTAATGAATGCTTTACTAGTTAAAGCGGTCTCAAGCAAGCATTTCTCCAGTATTGTAGCTATCACTTTGTTTTTAGGTAAAGCTTTACCTTCAAGGGCATTACCTAATATATGGTATATTTTCTTAAAGTCTACATAGTGTTCTTGTTGAGAACCAGAGAGTGGAGCAGGAAAGTCTTCAAAGTCAGCAATAATATGAAGAGCTGCAGCTGTTTCTGTTTGAAGTTCCTTGAAATTTATAGAATCAGTTATAACCTTCGCCCAAGAGCCTAAAGGAACCCGAGACACGACATTAACTTTTTTTCTCTCCTTCTTTTTCTTAAGATTTGTTACTCTGGGATTATGTACAGACTTACTCTTGTAATATGCTATTGCTGCTTTAATTTCATCTTCACTTTTTTCTGGCATGCTCTGAGTAATTTGATTAATAGAGTTTGAACCGTAAAATTTCAGATTATCCAACAGTGCCAACTTGTCACCCTTTGACCAGCCATGCAATGCGGAATCATTTTCAGAGCAGCTTGATTCTTGACTTCTTTCATCTTCCATAGTTATTGTAACTAAAAAGATATATAAGAACAGTTTAATACCGTAATGAAGTACCTACTACTTTCAAATGATCCTAAAAATAGGTAAACAAAGAATAAGGTGACCTCCATCAAAACAAACCGTGTTTCCTATATTATTGTGCATTGAATGTTTCAACCACCTTACCTGTTTACAAACAAAGTTAATTGGTTTGAGTCGTCCTTTGATACAAAGAGCATAGGTATATTCTAGGATTATTATAATAAATTCACTAAAAGTTTTCTTTTTAGTACATGAATAACAACATCATTCTCTAATCGCTTTGACATTGATTGATCAGTATATACAAAAGTACTCTGTGTTGATTGATTGATCAGCAAAGCAAAGAGTAATCCATAGAGTAGTATAAGGAGTAATCCATATTATATTATCTCTATGGAGTAATCTGTCAGTTTCTATTTTTTTTGCCATTGTTTGCAGAGATAATGTAAGGTAGACAGCCATGTTTTAAATATTTAAACCTTGTTTCTACCATTGGGGTGATGTGCTGCACTTGTACGTCCAACAGCTTAAACCTGTATAGGCACGTAAAAGAAAAACGCTTACACACTTAAAATGCTCTATGCCCTTACAACTTTGTTTTACGTATTTAGGCCTATCCTGCCCTGGAGTACTATTTTTGAAACGGCGTCATTTCAAAAATAGCACTCCCCGGAAAACACTTACTATATAGATGTCCTGTATTTTAGAAACATGACGTTCGTAAACTAGCCATTTTTCCATACAAAAATCGCTCGAAGACGAGTGTCACACTTTCAAAAATAGTACCCCAGAACTGTCGATCGCATGGATCACGGATGTCAAGGCAGCACCAAACATGAAGCTATAGTTTAATGGCACCGAATGATACACACAGCACAAATGCTTTAAGGCAGTCATGTTACGGTTTCCCCAAACTTGGTGAATACCTATTGTCGTTTCTGTGAGTGAAACTATTAAAATATGCGGTATTATTTTTGAGTGTGACAGATACTCGTCTTCGAGCGATTTTTGTATGGAAAAATCGCTCGCCTACGAACGGCGTCATTTCAAAAATAGCATTCCTGATTCGATTCGACCTATTTGATTACGGAAAAATTTCAGAATTTGTGTAATAGTTATTTTTTTTTCTTATTTTCATTCTACCTTTCTTTGTTTTTAGAGATGAGATGAAAAATAGTAACTCCCTGTTGAAATAAATTTATATTCTATGTTACATTTGTTTGACATATGACGTTTGCTGTCATTTTGTTTCTGACATCGGGCCTTGTCTTTTGTCTATCGCCAGCCCGCCATAATGTTCTGACCTCAGAACAATAACTAAAGCATAGAAACCGTGTTAAAATAACAACAAAATACAATATTCTACACTGTTTTTACTTATGGCATTGTTAAAGCATCAGAAAGAGATGCATATACAATGCCATTTGCGTAAATGTGCAGGTTGTCCTGGGGTACTGATGTGATCAGGGTTGTACTATATCGATGAAATATATTTATCGACTAAATGTTTCGTCCTAGAAAGTCATAAATGTACTCTACTCTGATTGTATCGATTCGTTAAATGAGTACGATTCATAAAAAAAAAACAACTAGTTGCACTCCACGAGTGCCGGCAGAAGTGAAAACTCGCCTTTGCGGCATACTCAGGTCCGTGTCCTTCTTACGAATTTTCGATCAATTCACGTGTCCTGACGCGAGTTTTCTATTTTACCCATCCCAAAAAGTGCACAAAGCCGCTAAAGAGGCTTTTACTTTAAAAGTTACGTCAAGATACACCTAAATAACTCCTAATCGCATGGCGTCGCCTGGCTTCATCTGATAAATAGGTAAAAAAAAAATCCATACATTACCCACCGCGCGTCTACTGTCTACTGCTGGTCATTAGGCCTTACCCAGTATTGGTCGAACGGCAGAATACCTAATATGATGTCAATCATATTTTCGATTATTTCGAAATTCAAACAGTGCCTACTTACCTACCTTACCTATGAATGCGCAAAAAACCCAATGCATTCGATTTACAGTCCCCAATGTGAGGCAGTCCAACGTTGACATACTAGTTGAAGGTAAAATAGACTTTGTAAATGATACCACCTTCTTAGGAATCACAATAGACTCTAAATTGCAATGGGGCGCTCATGTATCAAAAGGTAATATAAGGTCAGATATATTTTTCACTTGATCAATGGGCCATCCAGCATATTCCAAAACCATCTAAAGCTTTTCCCAGCTAGCTTTGAGGAACAGTCAGTGAAGGAAACATAATCAGGTAGGTAAAGAGAAACACATAATTCGAAGTGATATTTTTTATTTTATAAAACTTTTACACTAGGGTAAAAAAGTGCCAGTGTGTTATTTGTGAAAAATTCACAGTGTTGGTAATAGAAAAACAAGAGGTGAAGAAAAACAAGAGATTACTTTACCCACTTTCATTACTGTCCAAAATAAAATGTTTTTCATAATTTTAAATATAAATAATAAAACCGTTTCCGTAAACTTTCTTATTACCATTGATTTATAATTCGGCAAATATAAATGTAGGTAAAGCATCGTGTTTCAATCGCTTCCATTTAATTTTATATTCGAAATTAATGTATCGGCACGGCAGTAAAATATTTTGAACAAATTCGAGTATGTATGACATTTTATGTCCAATATGTCGCTTGAAAGTTCCTCGGATCCACACCTTTTTATCCTTTTACTTCAGGGAGCTGCAATAAAATTTCAACAATAATTTTCTTCATATTAGTAAAAATCGATTCTTTTTAGGGTTCCGTACCCAAAGGATAAAAACAGGACCCTACTAATATGACTCCGATATCCATCTGTCTGTCACCAGGCTGTATCTCATGAACCGTGATAGTGAGACAGTTGAAATATTACAAACAAAAATTTCGGGCGTTTTTATAGCTTACGCCCACGGCTCCGCTCGCGTTAATGTCTATCCCCGATAACAGTACCTTATTCTGAGATGTAATTTATGTCTATGTTCTTTTCCGTACTCCAGAGATCGTGCAATGGTGATGATGATGATGCAAAATGTCATGATGATCGGTTCAGAAGTTACGGCGTGGAAGCGTAACAAACAAACTCACTTTCACATTTATAATATTATATGTAAGGATGGTACGGAACCCTTCGTGCGCGAGTCCGACTCACACTTTGCTGGTTGTTGAATTACCATGATGGTTCAATTTGTTACATTACTATTGCATGGCTCAACACTAACAAATATATCCCTGATAGCAAGACCGTGATAAAAAATACCGATATACTCGTAGATACGTGATTTTACCACATCACTAGCAAAAAAAACTAACCTAATTTGAAATAAGGAAAAAACGATAATTTTAAGCAAAATACCTATAAAAGTTGTCATTTATACAATACGTTATATAATTGACAATATTATTGTTGTATTTTGAGGTATTTTGGGTTTTAATTATGCACTTTTAACTGAAAAACTTACCGAAGAAAATTGTGTTTTACAGAATTTATTTCTGTTCGTCCTGAATGGGATTTACATCGCTCCATTGCACAAGACATTGTTTAGTATAATGGTCATTTGATAACGCACCAACCCAACACCGGTTAATACTTTTTTCCGTGAGAATTTTAGCACAATCCTATATTTAATTTGCAGACATCACAATTCCGCCGCAATGTTTTTGTCGATATATAACCCGATCAAATCGGCAAGATGCTAATATTACAGACGTTGAACTGTAATAAGTTATTTTGAATTTAGTCGGATTTAATTGGAGTCCAATGGAGTCCATTGACATTTCAAGTCGGGACAACCATGAAAATAATAGAAACTGACTGAAGTTTTTGTCTCATTCTGTCATAAGCGAAAGCTCATAAGAAAAATACAGTGTCAACTATCTGTTTTCAGTTTCTATTTTTATGCGGCTTCTATGTATATTATTCTTCTGAGGTTCTGACTGTGATTTTGTGTTGTCCTTATTTAAATATATTAATCGTGATCCATCTAGAAATATGTGAACGTGAATATTGTATTTGCATCGCAAGTGATGAGGAATAAATATTCTTAACCAGAAAGTATTTTTCATTCGTCGAGTTCCATTCTTCTAACACCACGCCATGCGCAACTATCATTTGCTCATCAGGTTATGGGCCCAGATCAAAGAGGAATCGACTTGTGAACGAACACAAATCAGAGGTAAATACACCTTTTACATAAATACATAGAATATTTTACACGAATTTCCACATATTCACTTGCAAGCTTAAGATGGCCGAATCCAATGGAAATGGCTCGCATAACCAAAATTTCAATGTTCACTCTTCGATTGAAAGACTGGAAGGCGTCAGTAACTACCTAAATTGGAAGTTTTCTGTCAAAATGTTACTAACTTTAGAAGATCTTTGGAAATGTGTCGAGGGATTGGACAACGATGCCACCCGTGACACGAGAGCACGTGCAAGGATATGTTTGAGTATTAATCCTAATTTATATCAATATGTGAGAGACTGCTCATCAGCAAAAGAGACATGGCAACGACTAGCTGATACATTCGAGAATAAGGGTCTATACAGACGTGTTATGCTGCTTCGTCAGTTACATCGAGTTGAGTACTCGCAGTACAGCAACATGCCTGATTACATTGATGGTGTCATGCGTCTTGTCCATCAGTTACATGATATCGGTAAAACTATTGACGATGCAGAGGTCGCTGAGATATTACTTTCCGGCTTACCGCAAGAATATGACGTCTTAGTATCAAGTCTCGAGACAGCTCAGTTGACGGACAGCTTAACCAGTGAGCTTGTTCGGACTCGATTACTGCAGGAAGATCACAGAAGAATAAACTCAAACTCATCGGCTTATTACACCAACAATAAACATAGGAAGCAAACTGTGACCTGTGACTATTGCAAAAGGGTTGGACATTCAGCTAAGAAATGTTTTAAGAAGAAGGATTCTAAGAAGAAAGAAGAGCACACGTTGATGGCTTCTGCATACACAGCGTCGAGCTTGGAACATTTTGTTATTGATAGTGGAGCTACCTGTCATATGTCATCGAACAAGAATATCCTTTATAAAACTCGCAACAAAAAGAGTATTGTGTCTATTGCGAATGGACAACAATTGCATAGTGATCTAGTTGGTAAGATAACTCTTTCTAGTAATGTAAGCCTAGATGATGTCCTAGTTGTGCCTGATCTAAGTTGTAACTTGCTTTCTGTTGGTCAATTAGCTAGTAATGGTTTCAAGATTGTATTTTGTAATGATGACTGCCAGATTTTTAAAAATTGTAAAGTCTATGGCAACCAGCTTCTATCAGCAAAAAAGATTAATGGTCTTTACATTGTAAAATTGTCGCAAGCAGTGCCCGTCTCTAATTTGGAGTATTCCAGGCCTCTGCCTTCTATGCAAAGGACAGTGATTGCTCATCATGCTACTTCAAGTGTGCCTATGTTGATATGGCATAGACGTCTTGGTCATCTATCCGAAAAAGGTATGCAAATACTTGGTGGTGGTGGTCAATGTGTTGGTGTTGTTTTGCAGCAAGCGGACAACTTGCCTGGTAGCTGCGTACCTTGCATGTCTGGGAAGATGAGTGCCTCATCTTACCCTCGGGCATCTGAAGGACGTGCTGCTTCACCGTTGGACCTCGTACACTCGGATGTTGTTGGCCCGATGCAATGTTAGTAGCTGGGGCGGAGCGAATTACTTGCTAACATTTACTGATGACCACACTCGTAAGACATGGGGATATCTCATGAAGAATAAATCTGAGGTGAGTGACAATTTTAAATCTTTTAAGGCTATGGTAGAAAATCAAAGAAGTGCAAAAATCAAAATTTTACGTACTGATAACGGTTCAGAATACTGTAACAATACCTTGCAAAAGTATCTTAAGCAGGAGGGTGTAATACATCAGACTACTGTTCCGTATTGCCCTCAGCAGAACGGTGTGGCAGAACGCCTTAACAGAACGGTATGTGATAAAGCTAGGGCTATGTTGCAGGAGTCAGGTTTGTCATGTAGGTACTGGGGTGAGGCTGTAATGACAGCCATATACCTCAAAAATCGTTCACCTACTAGTGCTTTACCAGGGAATGGAATTCCTGAGTATGCTTGGACTGGACGTCCTGTAGACCTTAGTAATATACGCGTTTTTGGCTGTTTAGCTTATGCACTTGTTCCAGACGTCAAACGACGAAAGTTAGATCCGAAATCTAAGCAATATATTTTTGTTGGATATGGAGATACTTGTAAGGGTTACCGTCTCAGTGATCCTACAAATCCTAAACAAATTATATATTCTAGAACTGTGAAATTTTTAGAATCTGAGTTTATGGATTCAAAGGACAACAAACAGGGCATTAATGAAAATTTTTATTCTTATGACATTTTATTTAATAATTCTAGTCAATTAAATGAATGTAATGACTTTGAGAATTTTAATGAATTGAATAGTGATAATGTTGGCTGTGGCGAAATGGACAGTAATAATTGTAATAATGATAAATCTAACTGTGATAGTAACTCAAACTCATGTAGTGTGTCTAATGTTTCAGATGTGGCTGTGACTCCACCTGCGTGTTCACCACTGTCTGATGACGTGTATGTCACTGGCGATGAAGAGGAAGAACAGTCTGGTGATGACACTGGCGACGACAGCTGCGCCGTTTCATCTTTGCCGGAGGTTTTATCTCAAGATGCGACTGTGTCGGGTGTCCCCGATGCGTCGTCATCACGACCTGTTCGCAACACACGTGGTAAAAGGCCTGAACGCTACGGAGACTATGATTTATCAGCTATGATGGGTGGGGAATGTTCACCAGGTGAGCCTTATACTTACCAAGAAGCTATGAGTTCTCCTGAGAAGGAGGAGTAATTCATTGCTATGGAAAGTGAGTACAACTCGCTACTTAAAAATAAGGTATGGTCTTTGGTAGATCGACCTAAAGGTGAGAATGTCGTTAAATGCAAATGGGTTTATAAGAAGAAATATGATGCTTCGGGCCAGTTTGTTAAACATAAAGCTAGGCTGGTTGCCCGTGGTTTTAGTCAAAAAGAAGGCATCGATTTTTCTGATACTTTTTCACCCGTTGTCCGGCACTCGTCACTTAGAATTTTATTTGCTATAGCTGTTGAATTAAATTTAAGTATAGACCACATTGATGTAACTACAGCATTTCTTAATGGTGAACTAAATGAAACTATATATATGGAACAGCCACCAGGTTTTATTAAAGATGACAAAGTATGTTTGTTAAATAAGAGCATTTATGGTTTGAGGCAAGCAAGTCGAATGTGGAATGCAAAAATTAATAACATTCTTACTTCGTTTTACTCAAAGTAAATGTGAACCTTGTATTTACACTAAAAAGACTAAACATAAATATATTATTATAGGACTATGTTGATGACTTGTATGTATTTCATAATAATTGTATTGATGATGTGTTGTCAATATTGCATAAACATTTTGAAATGCGTCATTTAGGAAATTTGCAAAATTGTTTGGGAATGCAAGTCACAAGAAAACAAGGTTTAATAATATTGGATCAAACTGATTATATTAATCGTTTATTAGATAGATATGGTATGACGAATTGTAAGCCTGTATCTACTTTGCCTTTGCCAGTAAATTTCAAGTTTGAAAAGTCAGATAAAGGCAAATGTGTCGATGATAATGTATATAGTTATGGACAGCTATTGGGTAGCCTTAAGTACTTATCTGTTTGCACAAGACCAGACATTTCATATACTTGTAGTCAGCTAAGTCAATATAATAATTGTTTTGACATAAGTCACTGGCGCGTCGCAAAACGTGTTTTACGTTATTTAGCGGGAACTAAAAATTATGGATTACATTTTTTTAAGTCTGGTAATTTCAATATAACCGCTTATGCAGATGCTGACTGGGCCAATGACTTGTTAGACCGCAGATCTTATACTGGGTTTGCCATAAAAATGGGTAACAGTATAATAAACTGGGAGACTAGGAAGCAGCGATGTAATGCTCTTTCTAGCACAGAAGCTGAATATCTGGCGTAAGGAGACGTTTGCAAGGACATTTGTTTTGTAAGAAATTTCGTATCTGAAATTTTGTGCAAAAATATTAGTGTCATTGTATACAACGATAGCCAGAGTGCTCAAAAGTTGTTAAATGTAAAAGAGTTTTCACATAAGAGGACCAAGCATATAGATCTGCGTTATCATTTTATCAAAGATTTAATTCAGAAAGAATCTATTGATGTCAAATATTTAGAAACTAATTTGATGATAGCAGATGTACTAACAAAGCCTTTAAGTGTAAATAAACATGAAACGTTTGTAAAAGGTTTGAATGTTAAGTGTATTTCTTAAATGTACCTGGACTTGTGAAAGCTTATTCTATTTAAAGTTTGACTGAAGTAATTTTTGTTTTGTACAAAAATGTAAAGCATAAGGTGTTGAAATAAATTTATATTCTATGATTTACATTTGTTTGACACATGACGTTTGCTGTCATTTTGTTTCTGACATCGGACCTTGTCTTTTAGAGGTGGGTCGTCATCGGTTTTTTCGACAACGAGTCGCAACCGTTTTTTCAAGAACGGAAACCAGTCCTCGAAACGGTTCTCGTTCGGAACGGTTTTGGGCGGCGGACGACGACGCCGAGACGGCGCGGCGACGGTCTAACGAACGCAACGAATCTATAACAGTCTCCTAAATCGAACGAAATCTCGTTGCGCCAAAGTTCGTTCGTTTCGGCAATGATTGCGTTGCGGACTTAAGTTTACTAGTATTAGGTACCTATAGTTTTATTGCTTAGCAACTTTGTACTCTATTTCAATCTCTATAGGATACGCAGCAATGACCACCGCGTTGCGAACGAGACGAGACGAAACATGAAATCGCAATAGTCTCATTGTATTCTAGCTTGTATTTACATTGCAGGTAAGTTCAAATTCGCGTGAAACATTACGAGGACTGGTTTTGCGACGAGGACTGCTTTGAAACGAAACGTAAAACGGTTCTATCGTCGCGGACCACAAAACAGTTCTTAAAAACGGTTCGTCTTTGGAACGACCACCTCTATTGTCTTTTGTCTATCGCCAGCCTGCCATAATGTTCTGACTGTGATTTTGTGTTGTCCTTATTTAAATATATTAATCGTGATCCATCTAGAAATATGTGAACGTGAATATTGTATTTGCATCGCAAATGATGAGGAATAAATATTCTTAACCAGAAAGTATTTTTCATTCGTCGAGTTCCATTCAACACCACGCCATGCGTAACTATCATTTGCTCATCACTCCCGCACTCGCCTTGTCTCGCTGTTCCGGCGCGAGTGCACAACCGACAGGACAGCAGAGTTAACAACCCCTGCTAGAAGTCAGACCATATGCAGACTAAGTAGAATGGAGTAGAGCGGGATATTTGGTGGCCGATGAAAAACGCTACGCTTTCCCCAATTGACAACTTGCGTTCTACCGGAAGTGATGATTTATTTGATATTTTGAAAAAATCGTGAATGTAGGATTTATAATGCAATATTCCCATGCTTAATCACATTTGTCAATCTGACGACGTTGACACTCAAGTCTTACGAGTTGCCAGGTTGAGGTTGAGGAATATTTTCCATTAAGTGATGTTGTCATATTGCACTATTATACTTACGTTCAAAAGCTCTTCACCCTTCAACTTTTCTATTATCAGCAATGTACTAATGAGCTTGAGCTTGAGAAGGTACAGTTTTTCTGGCCTCGTTATAAAAGGTACTGTTTCGAAAGTCACCCCTGGATATAACAATATCTCCTTCTCACGGCCCCGAATTCCCGATCTATTCTTCTGTCGACTGACTTGGCTTACCTCAAGCTCGGTGAATAAACCGGCAGCCGTTCTTTGTTTTTTTGAATAGATGAGATGAGAAATTCTTTGATATCTTTTCTAGACCAAAATCTACAATTTTCCCAACAGAATTCGAAAAACAAATTAGCTTGCAGCTGTTTTGAAAAATAGCATAAGTAGCGCCGCGTGGAGCGCGCGCGGGCGCGGTTGTGGGCGACGGATTTACATGCGGCAGACTGATTTGCATGAAAACACATTGAATAAAGTATAAAATAGTAGTTTATTATACTGGATAGTGTCTGTGATTTAACTGATTGATTCAGGAGAAGCCATTTTAATATTTCAATTTGTAAATTAACAGATGAATTCATGTTCTTAGTACCATCTTTATTAAACAAATAATGTTTTAATAAAATCGGTATTAAAGTATATACCTACCCATGTGTTGAAAAAGTTTCACTACTTACTATGTAAAAAAACTTGCCAAACAGACTTTTGAATGAGTTTAATATAAATGTATATTGTATGAATGCAATATAAATGAAACTAAACAATTTGAATTACTCTGTCAATGTTTATATACAATTTATGCATATAGCAGACTTTTACATATTGATATGAAATTGATTTTTATTTGCTGTTGTGAAGGGGTGTTAAACGAGATAATACAGTATAGTACAGCAAGACTAGCATTTAAACTTACAACGGAACTTTTCTGAAAGTAGTAGAACATTCAGAAAGTAGTAGTACTAATTTGTAGATAGCATAAACAAATGACTATGGTAAATAATGCTAGGATAGTTAAATGCAGAAGTATGCTACGACGGGGCGGCGCATCTCTTATTCAATACTGCTGTGTATCTTTGAAAACTTTCGGAAATAGCAATTTCGTTAGATTAAAAATAAAACAAAGTCTAACTTAACCTTAATATTACTTTCGAACATTAACAAGTCAAAGATGTAACAAATAGTAATGAGACATCCAACTTTCTCTTATCCTTATTAATATCATCAAAAAATAACATAAAGCGTCACTCCATTTCTGTTCACATAAATAACAACGACTAAAAGAGCAGATAACTAAATTAAATGCAAATAGTATAAGACAACAAATTGAACACAATTGCGTAGGTATTTTATAATATATCTTGCTTGAAAGTATGATAATCGATAATGTATAATAATAGGAAACAGTTTGCGTCATTCATTAGGTGGGATACATCACTAGGATACATCACTTATGTCTAAAGTATAGGAGAGAGGGAATGGTTTGGGTTCAGTCGGCGTCGGAGGACAAACTTCCTGTTACTAACCATTAAATGCATAATTATATATAACATAATATAGTTAATAATCACTTTGTTAGAAAGGAACAAAATTAAAAACCAAAAATCACACAAATTATTGTTAAAATACACAAGTTGAACAGATTCTTCTTATAACTTATAACACATTTAATAAGGGACTTGAATACCTTATCTTAAATTAAATAAATTATCAAGTAAGCAATACCTAGCAGCTTATCGTAATATTGTTTATTTTGCAAATGTATGTGAAAATATAATACATGTCTTATATAATAATAACAATACACTCAACACGTGTAATCACGTTTTATAAATTATACATACACATTATTGAGAATACCACTAATAGGAAGTCATACCAAAAGTAATTCTATGTAATCAACTATCGGTAGATATGACATACTTCACGACTTAAGTTTACGTTCCTTAACGAGTCGACCAACATCATGTCAACCTCAACACGACTAGGGAACTATAACGAAAATGTTCGTTAAAAATACGCGGCATTGCGCTGTAGCAAAGCTATGACTGAGGTTCTATAAACGAAATATCCAGTATTTACACACGAAAAATATCAAACTTCATTGTGAATGTTAGTAACATTACACTACAAAACAAGGGGGGAGCAGCCTCTACCTATTTAATATTTGCCGCAAATAGGCCATTTTATTTGTTTGTATCTGTAATACGGCTTATACTAATCAATGTAGAAAATTCCGCGCTTGACAAATAAAATAAGTGCTAACTTACAAACACGACTAAGGCTGCGCGGTTTATTTTCCACTGTCTCTTTTTCGCTTAGAGGAAAATGAAGAGATGCATATGCAAACATCACGAACTTCGACTATATACGCTCTTGTGGCAGCCTTGTAGCAAAAACATAGGTTTAGTCTATTAACTCGGCAGATCAATAACAGTGTTTAAGACTTACTAAAGCAAAACAGGTAATGGTATATGAAACATTATTGCTAACATGCATAACTTATGCAAATAGAGGATGGATTTGAACGCGGTGGATAATGTTCGGAAAGTTGAGCCAAAACTTGGTCAATATACGAACCAATAGGAACAACTTTTACTACAATACTATTTTAAATTACGAAATAAAGCTGCTGTTAAATTTCAATTAACTAAAATGTATAAAACAGTTCTTCAGTCGGATTTTAAGTATTTATATTTATGAAATATGGAAGATGAATAGATTTACATTTTCGACTTCACATACCTCTACAGTCGAAGTACCAGTGTCGCGGAAGAATAATGGGGAAAAATAAATTTCTTAACCTACTGAGCGCCATTGACCACTTTAGTTGCAAAACGGCTGCGTAAGTGAGACGCCATTGACACCTAAAGTTATTACAATTTGTTAGTAAAAATTGTAATAACTTTATAACTTTAGTTTGAAGAACCGCAAAGAAGCGATGGCATGCAAAACGTTAATTAACCATTACAGAGTCAATTCAGATTGTCTAATTGCACGTGTACTATTGGTCGGCGAGCGGGGGGGCCGAATGGCGCGCCAGCAGCGCGGCGGGCTCCGCGGCGAAGCACTGGAAGCTCGTGTCGAGGAACAGTTCCTGCAGGAAGCGGCGCGCGCACAGCATATACGTGTCGCGCGACAACATCGCGCTCACGTCAGAGTACACGCACGGACTGCGGAACACGTCGGGGTGGCGCTGCTTCAGCGATATCAGAGTCGAGCGCGTCTGCAACACAACAAACGTTATATCATTGAAACTAACGTGATATACAGACATTAGGCTAGCTCCGTGGCGCACGCGGTCAACACGCCAGCCTGCAACACGAGAGTGCCCGGGTTCGATCCCCGGCTAGGACAAGATGAAAAATTTAGTTAGCTGCGTCTTGCTTGAGTAAGATGGTAGATGTCCTCTATGGGTCCCGGGTATGAATGTATTAGACGTCGCTCTATATTCGTCGCTTAAAATTTATGCAGTCCATTTTATCGAGTCACCCAATAATTTTTTTGGATATGTTGATTACAAAAAACATTGTTGTGATTAATTGTGTTTTTGAATTGTTAAATTAGTCTGAAATATACAACAAACAACTAGCACAGTTCCATTAATGGAACAACAACACTATCGATCTACGACCAACTCCGACAAAATCTAACTAGCGACTGAGCTGAGATCTGAAACTGTGATTGTATAAAATAACAGTTCCCCACTAAGACCAATCTTTCACTGATTGAATTTGAGATTAGTAACTTGATCATGTGAGCATTCAATTACAAGGTTATAGACCTTCGCATCGTTACATATATTACGTCTCTATCCCTTACCGCCAAAGGCCACGTTTAGCGTATTGGTACGAAACTGAAATCTAAATAGAGACTGGTTTGCTATCAGCATCGCCTATTGAAATGATTCCTTAGTTTTTCACCCATTCCCTCAGACGGCTTCTACGGTCTGCGCGGGAAGAGAAGCAGCTAGTACATTTTTAGATTTTTCATTTCTTACAGATCAGCATGGAAGAATAGGAGTGGGAATGATGAACATATTATATTTTGTTTACCTGTCTGAGGTATATGGGGTTAGACATGTAATGCACTTGCTGTAGTACATCTTGCCGAGGGCTGTCTTCAGCCGGCGGGCTGCTCGGAGGGCTATCCAACGGCGCTACATGAAAAAAAAAACAAATTAAGTAAGATAGGAACTATGCTAGCATATCGCGTTACCCGCTTGAGAGGCTTACATCAGCCAAAAGCACCACCCATCGTTTATTTATTTTATTTCTTTTCGGAAGATTTACAGCATAACTTAAAAATTAACGCTACAAAAACAGAATAAAACAACAGTATTATTTACAAATCTTCACCTATGTATAACAACTTAACAAATTAAATAAATGTATACTAGACTACCATTTTTTTTTAACCGTAATTTATATATCAAACAAATCACAGGAGAATTTATCATCACTTTCAAAGTAATTTTGAGTAAGTTTTTTCTTTATAACATGAATGCTATTGCAAAACAAGTCTATATCAGACTACTACTAGTCTAGACAGGAATGCATTCTGCCTGTAGTTTGAACCTGCTGCGTGTGTTTGCAAAAAAATTGTTTTCTTTTTGCGTTTACTGGGAGTATTAAACAGTATTTTTCCTAAAAGCTCAGAACAATCAATCTTACCATTCAATAACCCCGCGAGATATGCTATATCGCGAGATATGTTTATTCGACAAAGATTCAGACAGTGTCTGAAATTCACACACACAGCGCAAATTTACTTTGCATATGTGAGTCGATGAAAGATGTTTATTTGTACTACTAAAAAGCGATTTCCTGTCGGTGTATAATAATTTTCTGTGTGCGTGAAAAGTCAGACCTTTGAAATATTGTCTTACGCATGTTTACGCGTATAGATACTGCTATGCGCGGACCGCGGCCGCAATGCCGAACTTGAAAAAAACCGACTATAAAGTATTTGCTAGCAGAATTTTGCAGGTGCACCGAATATAATTATTGTTTTGTGAGAAAAAAATTGTATTTATTATGCTACTGCAGGGTAGACAGTCTATATGGACTCTAACAGTCTATATGGACTGCACGTCACTGGCGCCATCCGTCTTCTAGGATATAAAGAATTCTGAGAAAACGATTGCATAAACATACGGAAAAATAAGTTTTGCTTTTTAATCAAGCTGTATAGAAACGTGCATAGATTATGATGAGTTTAATTGATTTGATCTTAACATTATACCAATATTATCAAATACTAGCTGTTGCCCGCGACTTCGTCCGCGACAATTTCTGTTATTATGATTAATTAGTATAGATGAATATTATCCTCCCGTTTTCAAAACATTTTTAAGAACAAATCCAGTAATTCCGTAACGAAAAAACCTAACACCCTCCACTCCGACCGGCACAGCGGTGATACTTACTTGGGTGTCGCGACAGGCTCGACGGAGTTACTGTTAGAGTGTTACAGAAACGGAGGTACTGTTAGAGTGTTACAGTAACGGAGTTACTGTTACAGTGAGTTAACTTAGTAACAGTAAGTTAACTTAGTAAGTTAAGTTAACTTAAGTTACGAAGTCACAGTAAGTTAAAGTTACTGTTACAGTAAGTTTACAGTAAGTTACAGTAACGGAGTTACTGCATAAATAAATAATTATAATTGTATAAGTTGATAAAAAATGCTATGCAATAGCTTTACCGCGGCCGTTCCCGAGTGCCACACGTCTTTTTTATTGAAGTTTCGCTCCTATTAGTCGCAGCGTGATGTTTTATAGCCTAAAGCCTTCCTCAATAAATGGATTATCCAACACCGCGTTCAAACAATCAAACAAATTCTTCAGCTTTATAATATATGTATAGATTGCCGCGATTCCCTTTCGCCATTTGCATGGAGGTTTTCGCCTCCAGGGGAGCCTTAAGGGCTAGAAAGCACACTGACCCTTGAAGAAAGCCTCGCGCAGCTCATGCGAGGACGGCGGTCTGGTGCGAGCGCACGCCAGGCAGTCCGCCGCCGAGTGCTTCCACTTCCACTTGCTGGTACGCGTAGTCACCAAGCTCGCACTGGTGTCGCCCTCACCCGCCTTCTGCGCTTCGATTGGTTCCGCTTTCGAGTCTTCGTTATGTTCCACTTTTTCGCTCGGGCCCTCAGCGGGCACGGTCTCAGATTCTTCCAGGACACTGGCTATGGTTTTTGCGACGTTCGACTTCTCTTTGGTACTTCCAGCTATGTTGTTAGCCGCCGTTAGAAGAGTTGCATTTATTGCTGCATCGTTGCTGCGGATACCGCAAACTGCCATTTCTGTAAATTTACAAAACCTATTATTCTACATCATCCTATCTAATATTGTTGTGGTTAGGGATTATTTCGGGATTTGGATTAAAACGCCAAAATCTTCGGAAGGACTACGGAATCGTAAAACTAATACCTGGTTTTCCATCACGTCGATTACCAATTCGTAAAGAAATCTGTGTCCTTGTCTCTGGGTTCGTAGAAAATAATCTCACTTTTCACTATAAGCATCACTCGAAGTGTGTGCAGGACAGACAATGTTCAGAAAAGTTATCGAACATTCCACCCTGGGAGCTTCGCAACAATATTATGTATGCTGAGCTTTGACGCCTAACTACTGAATCGATGTTTATCGTCCCACGCGCAATAGCGTCCATTTATACACGTCAGACTTTAGAAAGTGTGCTAAAAGATCATTCGTTTTTAAGCTATTGCATAGCTTCTATCGCGGGCCTTGAGCGTGCAGACCAAATCCAGAAATTCCGTAACGAAAAAACCTAACACCCTCCACTCCGACCGGCACAGCGGTGATACTTTGACTTGAGTGTCGCGACAGGCTCGACGGAGTTACTGTTAGAGTGTTACAGTAACGGAGTTACTGTTACAGTGAGTTAACTTAGTACCAGTAAGTTAACTTACAGTTACTGTTACAGTAAGTTAACAGTGAGTTACAGTAACGGAAATACTGCATAAATAAAATAAATAAATAATTATAATTGCAGAAGTTGATAAAAATGCTATGCAATAGCTTTACCGCGGCAGTTCCCGAGTGCCACACGTCTTTTTTTTTAATATTATTGTTATACAATGTCAATATTTTCACTTATCATAAGTTTCCTAATCAAATTGTATATATTTTTGCCATTGCTGTGCGTTCAACATTTCCTTGCTAATTAAACCTGAACTTAAAACATTTTTTGTCGAAGTAGTTATTTACTACATACAGAGCACATACACTTTTTTCGTTTGTATAGGTGTTGTTGCTCGTAAGATTGTTGCAAATTACGGCGCGCGTGCATTTTTTTGCTATCGCGCGGACGTAGTTGTATTGATCGGGTATGAAACTTTTCATACATGTTGTCTGGAGTTGTGGGAGCAGGACAGCTTTCATCCCGGAATAAGTACTGTTCCCGAGAGCTCGACATAAACGTGATTATCGAAAGCTAGTTTAAAGTAGTAGCATGAAGTCTATGATGCACACAGGGCTCATTCTGTATTTATCTGCCTCCATGGTCCAGTGGTTAAGGCGTTTGCCTGTAGACCCGGGTCGAGGGTTCGATTCCCACGAGAAGCATACTTTGTTTAGTTGTTTCCAACTTGGTTAGGGCTTTACAGGATTGTCTGAAAATAAAGATGATTCCGTGCTTCGGAAGGCACGTTAGCCGTTGGTCCCGGCTGCCATCTGGTAGTCGTTAAAGGAACCACGTCAAAGGCCGAAAGGCGGTTCCAAAGAACTCTGACACCAGGGTGTGCATGGTCGATTGACCGTGACACCTACTCGAAATGATGATGATGTATTTATTTCATCAATAGTCACTGTTTACCTTTATAGGACGCCAGCTTCTGGCTATCGGGCGTGGCTCGCGACTTGTTGTCGGTGCTTGTGCTGGAGTCCACCAGGAAAGACGGCACGCGGTTTCGCCTCGGTGTTTTAAAGTCATCATCCTCTTTCGTTTCATTGTCTCTGAAATAATAAACATACAATTGTCGTCATACGTTTATTCCGTTTTTGAGAAAGCATTTAAAACCTAATTTTAAACTATGTCTCATATAAGTGGAAAAATGACCAGCTGTCATATTCTAAATAAGTAGGTAGTAGGAAAATTTAGTCTCGTAAACGCGACTGAGGTTGCAAAAATATAGTTACCTGGGAAATAGGTCGGAGAGGTCCTCTGGCAGACAGATGCCGATGTAGGGGGGCGAGTAGGAATGCGACGGTGGCGGGAAACGAGCGCGCGCCGCGGCGTGCGGCGCGCCGGCGCTCGGCGGCGCCGCGCCGCCGCCCGCGCCGCGAGTCGTCTCCGCGCTGTTCAGTGGCTTCCAGTCGTATTCCAGCAAGCTAGGACCAAAGATTTTTTCTTAAATGTTTTTTAACAACACTAATTGAACACGTTCTAATAGCATCAAAAATCAATATGTTACGAAAGAAAACTTCTTCAATTTAATTTGTATATCAGCCTCCGTGGTCCAATGGTTAAGGCGTTTGCCTGTTGACCCCGAGGTCGTGGGTTCGATTCCCACCGGAAGCATACTTTGTTTAGTTGTTTCCAGTTTGGTTAGGACATTGCAGGCTTGAATCACCTGATTGTCTGATAATAAAGATGATTCCGTGCTTCGAAAGGCACGTTAAGCCGGTGGTCCCGGCTGCCATCTGGTAGTCGTTAAAGGAACCACGTCAGAGGCCGAGAGGCGGTTCCGAAGAACTCTGACACCAGGGTGTGCATGGTCGATTGACCGTGACACCTACTCGAAATGATGATGATGATGACTTGTATATCAGTTTGTATTTTGGAGGATCTTCTCAATTCCTCTGTTTTTTTTTGTATGTTAGTGACCCATAACTCCGTCATTAACGAAAAGATAAAAAAACCTATTATATGGAAAGGTATCCTTTAGAATTATGTTGTGTGGTTGATGACGATTTTTTATCAGAAATAAATGTTGCTTACCTCAGTTTCGTCATTCGTTCTCTCGTAGACTTGGCTCGGTCGCGCAACGAAGAGAAAGGCTTCGTGCGTCGGTTCGTATCAGTCAGCAGCCAGCTCAAGTCATCCAAATCACTCGATCCCGTCGCCGCACTCTCCGACAAATGAGGTCTAAATATTTTCTGTTTATTATATTTTCATTGTTTTCTATGAAAAACTAAAAAGTAAGGGCTATCCGGTAAAGGTACTCGTACTAAAACTCTCAATATTTTAATCGTCAGTTTGACTATAAAACAAAATTTGAACTGCTTCGAAAAAATCTATTGACATTGATAATAAAAGGACTTTTATTTTATACTTAAAATATACAAATTAAATTAAAAAAAAGAATTGGAGATAGTATGAACTTATATTATGCAGGTAAAAACTTCACCTTCTATGCCTGTTCAAAGACTTGAGCGTCGCATATCCAGTAATGTCCAACTGGCTTGGCGGCGAACTCGCAACTTCGGGACCCGTAAAACCTAAAACCAGTAACAATAAACAACTGAAGCTCTTTAGCTTCAGTCGATATAAGAAAAAATTATAACGAAGAAGAGAAAGAATAGCAGAATAAATCAAAGACAGAATGAATGTTGTCTGATAGCAAACAAACTAAATTTTAAAATCATAGCATTTTCTTTATTTTAAAAATTAAAGTCATAGTTTCATTTTTAAATTAAAGATAAAGATTTTAGTATGTTACGTGAGCGAAAACATCGACTGCCATTTTTCTCGAGACGTTAGTGGATTTTAAACAGGTATTTATTGTTTATAAACCCCAGTGGAATGCTAAGATATCTTTTTATTGTAAAATTTGTGACTTTAAATTGGTAGCTGTAAGTTCTATCACACACATCATTCTAAAATAACATCAATAAAGGTTTCGCACATTTTTGTTCTTATGACGTCATGATTGACAATAATGTCGGCAACCTAAACCCCGAATACTCAAAAAAAACTAAACTAATGACAACTCAAATTCTCGTGCTATCTTTGTCTTGTTAGGTAATAGTGACAGAACGAGATTAGTTAAGTTGCTCTTAAGCTGGTTTTGAGTATTCGGCGGTTACTGACGTGAATATTTCTCGATTTAATTTAGTTTCTTTGCTGAAAGCAAAATTATTTGGAGAAAATCAGAATACCAGTTGACTATCGAGGTTATAATAATAAAATAATGCAATGCTTAGTGTAATCTTACTTGAAGTCGATGTACGCCTCTGCAGTTCAGATATTCTGTGCCGTTGCGAACTACTGTTACTTTTCATGCCGTACAGACTGGACGAACTAGGAATTGGGCTGAGAGTCAACACTCTGTCACTGTAAAATATATCATTAAGTTATATCAGGTTTCAGTAGTCAGTATAGACTCACATCATGTGTCACATAATGTTTCCGATTTACACTGTTCGCGTCCGATTGCCTCTGACAGTGTAAGTCGTGCCAAGGGCAGTTGTCATTAATAATAGCCCTTTATGTCTAGAACTGACAAGTTTATTTGGTTTATTACTAATTTGTGTGGTCATAAAATGTCCCTTAGTTCGGTGTGTCTTTTGACATAGGCCTCCTCCAACTGTTTCCACTGCACTCTATTCATCACCCTATAGTTGTCATTAGTTTCGTAATTTACTTGTAGATTTGGGAAGGGATCTCCCTTATCCCTTCCCAAATCCAACAAATTCCTTTCCTTTACCAGTTTGAAAATGCTTCAGCATGGCAGCAGTGTGGAAAGTACAAGACGCGGATGGAACTGTGCTCGCCAACCCGCCTGCTAAGCGTTGTGAGTATGGCAATTTCCTCCCATGGTCCGAAGAATCTTTATCTAGCAGTGGATGATGATGATGACGAATTTACTTGTGACGATAAGTACAATTATCACATTAACATAGTATAAAACAAAGTCGCTTCCCTCTGTCTATCCCAATGTATGCTTGGATCTTTAAAACTACGCAACGGATTTAGATGCGGTTTTTTTTTTAATAATAAAAATATACGAACAAATCACACAGCTGAGCTAGCCCCAAAGTAAGTTCGAGACTTGTGTTATGGAATACTAACTCAACTATACTATATTTTATAACAAATATATATATATATAGATACCCATCCAAGACCCAGGCCAATCTGAAAAAGATCATTTTCATCTTGACCTGGCCGGGGATCGAACCCGATCACTCCGTGTGTTGACCGCTGCGCCACGGAGCTAGTCTATAAATAGAGATAAACAAGAGGAACATTTATATGTATCAACCTTGCACCCGTTCTAAGCCCAGGCGGGTCTAGCGACTTGCCTGCTCTGACTAGCTATGACTAGCGTCATGGGTAGACTATAGACATTTAGCACTTACGGAATAGCGTATTTCCCGAGGAACGAGTCGCAACTGCTCACGCCACTCGTGCTAGACTCGCTGGTGTTCCGCACCCTGCCCTCGTGCGCGTGCTCCAGTGAGTTCATCCTGCCTATCACAAGCCTGTTCTCGCGGTGGCCTTGCCGCTCAAAGTTCGGACAGTCTCTCAGGATATCCACCGTTCTGGACTCGGACAGCATCGGCCGATCGTGCGTGCTTGAGCACCCCTGCGTTGGAAGAGTATGAGACTTTCTTTTGTCAGGCTCTCTCCTTTCATAGCCGATTTTGTGGTCGACGACATCGTGGCTTTTCAAGTCGGGCTCGGTTAGCAGGGAGCCGACTTTGTTCAGATGTCTCGTTATGTCCGAGTGCAAGCTCTCGCTTTGGTCCGTGTGATCGGAGAGCTCGCTAGCCTCGGTGTCGTAGTTGTGTCGGCGGTCGGGGGATGTTATGAACCCCATAGAGTCGTACAAGGAGGGGTACGTCTCATCTGGTATCACCGGGAATTGGTCATGTCTTGTATGTCGTACGCAGAGCCAACCTGTGAGAAATCGATTGTAAGTATCCATCTTATTTCGTTCTAATTATAAATATTAAGTTCGGATATATTTATCAAACTCAAACACTTGCCTAGTTCAGAGAGCAAATTGGCGCCGTCATAAGTGCTGCCGATGAGCCCTAGGACGTAAAACGCCGTCGCACGCACTGAGTACACGGCGCAGTACTTCGCCAAGCGCACGATGTGCACCAACATGGAGTCGTCCAGGTAGCCGCTGGACAGACTCATCAGCTGCTGCAGGCCAGTCGAAGTTACGGCAGTGTTGCCAACTGCCCATAGAGATGCTTTTAAATCCGCAGCTTCATGTTCCGTCCCGCATTTCTTACGTTGTAAAATCTATAAAAATAAACCGGTGTGAAGTTATTCTTAAAAAAATGTTTTTTTAAACATTTCACTGGTTTGGTTAATAGACAAATTCCATACCAATCGAAAGTATGAAGCCCATAGAATATGCAAACGTTAGGCTGACAATTTTTTTCCCGTCATAACTCTTGGATAGGCAGGTATAAACAGGAGACTCGATACTAGTAACTTGGACTGGTCTGGTTAATGAATTAAAGTTAAATTAAAATAAAGATTATTTCATTACGAACAAGGTGGTATAGGGTAGTTTGCGAAAAATCTGTCCTGAAATCCGGTAGTCGAATTTAAAAAAATTAAATATTGCTGTGAGTGAATATGTGCGACAGAGAGTTCTCAGCGAACCATCCCTTGCGATAGAAGAGTATACAGCATCGCAGCTGTGTGTAGTTTGTCTATTAAAAGAGAGTGTGCATGCTATTAGTCCTTGAAAATGTAATGTCATCTCGCTCGCGTAGCTCCGCCGTTTGGTGCAGGTGAAACAGCAATTACTCGATAATATGTCCATCGCCGAGTTCGCGCGGCTATCTAGACAACTGTTAAGTTTAAATTCCACTATAACAGGATACCTTGTAATGCGTCGGCAGCACATTGTTGAGCAGCGCGCGGGCGAGGGCGGGCGGCGCGCGCGCAGCCAGCGCTTGATGAAGGTGCGGCGGGGGGCGCGCGGCGCGGCGAGCGCGCGGCCCGCCCCCGCCCCCGCCCGCCCCGCGCGCTCCGCCCGCGTTCAGCGTCAGCGCTTCGTGCACACCCGCCTCCACAAGCCGCACGTATCTGCGATACAATTTCTCAAGTAACTTCTTTGACTAGCTCCGTGGCGCAGCGGTCAACACGCCAGCCTGCGACACAAGAGTGCCCGGGTTCGGTCCCCGGCCAGGTCAAGATGGAAAATTATCTTATATAATAAAAACAAGTGATAATATCAGTGAAATAACGAACTTATAACTACTGCATAAGATTTTTACTACATAGAACCACATTTGGAAATAGTGTGATACCGTATTATATGTATGCTGGATGTAAAATATACTTATGAATTGTTATCATTTATTCAATTCACTATTTCATAAATTGTTATGGTTAATTTCTAAGTTGGAATGTGCTGACTTTGGAACTTAGAAATTAACCATATGCATGGTATAATTACAGATACGTCGTCAGCAGAGAGAATGTAGTCATCGTTTGTGACGTCCGGTAAATTGTTAATGAATGGGCCCAATATACTTCCTTGTGGCACCCCAACTTTGTTTGAGTTGCATTGAAGATTTAAAGTGTTTTTGTTCATTACCGCCTTCATTCATCTTGTAAATCTCCACGTATTGTGTCATATTTATTTAATAAACTTTCAACAATCGCAACTAGGACAGTTGATTACTTTTATTTAGCTTTTATTACACAACAATGACTCCAAAACTCTTATTTTTGTTTTATAGTATTCGATCTTAGTACAACTTGATGCAAAATATTATCTCTTTGAATAATTTTATCCTAAGTCTCCTTTATAAGTAAATAATTCATTTACAAATCTTGCACACATACCTATAATTGTAAGATTTTGTCCAAAAATCTAGATGTTTCTTCAGAAACGCCATGGACTTGGAATCCGAGCTTTGCGCGACGGCAGCCACCTCCAGGCCGAGCCACAGCAGGTAGCCTCTGTCCCCGACGGCCGCGAAGTCTAACGTGGCCGGGTCGCTGTTCTTGTCCAGGCGACAGTTCTGGCACAGCACCTCCTTCATTGCTATTAGTTTCTCGAAGTACGCCTGTTTACAATGAAACAGGTTGAATACAAACTGTATAAACCATTTTTTCAACCCTTCTATTAAAAAAAAGAAGATCTTTTAAATCCGACTCAAGCGTTCCACTCTGGATTCAAAATATTACAAGTATTATATTAGACCCTTGCGTAACAATCTACTATTTTGTAAAGCTTACTAATCTACGACCATTACTCAAAACTAGGACATTTTAATACTCATACTTACAGGCACACTATAAGCCTCTTCCAAAATAGCGAGAGCACACTTTACCACAGGCTTGGACTCGTCTTTCACCTGCCCGACCAACATTTGCAACAGCCAAGTATCCATGTCAACTCCGTGACCGCCATCATCGTCCCTTTGCGTTGTCTTCAAATGCTCTTGCACGAAATTCTTCTTCAATTTTGATTTCCTTCGAACTAAGTCGCGAGACTTTCTCGACGCCCGCATCAAAACGTTTAGGAACTGTGTCGTGTAAAGTCTTGAAGCTTGGATGTTACATGTGAGGGTTTTGGCAAGAATATCCCTAGGGTAGGAATCAAGGGTGTAGTCTAAACTCGATATGACTAACTTCACGTAACAGCTGTGGTGGGTCTTCGTTGATAGTTCTAAGAGACTGGAAAAATTAATTATATTGACTGTTAAAATTTTATTAAAATGAAAGTTTAAATGATTCTTTATGATTTGATTCACTCATGTCATTATTACTATAAAAATAAAACTTACTTTTCATACAATCCCGTTTGTTTAAATAGTCTCAAACCGGAATGTGAGTGGCAGAGTTGACCAATAAACAGGAAATACATCTGGCACATAGTATTACACATGTGTTGCGGGCTGAAGAGGCATCCATGGGCTTTTAGGCCTGTCTCTATGGCTTTGATCTGACGACTCACATCTAGAAAAAGGTCTTCTAGCAGCCGCTGTGAGTCAGCCTGGTGAAAAAATTTATTCATAATTAACATCATTGATATTTGCAAGTAATATAATATTAGGTAATGATGTACCGGAAAATCAATCCTAACTAATATTATAAATGCGAAAGTGAGTTTGCTTGTTTGTTTACTTGTTTGTTTGTTACGCTTTCACGCCGTAACTACTGAACCGATCATCATGAAATTTTGCATACAAGTTCTCTGGAGTACGGAGAAGGACATAGGCCACCTTTTATCCAGGGAAAAAGTACTATTCCCGAGGGATCGACATTGACGCGGGCGGAGCCGCGGGCGAAAGCTAGTAATATTATAAATGCAAAAGTGTGTTTGTTTCTTTGTTACGCTTTCACTCCGTAACTACTGAACCGATCATCATGAAATTTTGCATAGAAGTTCTCTGGAGTATGGAGAAGGACATAAGCTACCTCTTATCCCGGGAAAAAGTAAATACTATTCCCGAGGGATCGACATTGACGCAGGCGGAGCCGCTGGCGAGAGCTAGTGAGATTATAAATTAGAAATAGAAAACTTAAAAATAATCAGCGCCATTCTACCTTAAGGCTATTTTGTTACAGAATCAGAAAAGGGGGTTCTATATCCTCAAAATTGTGATAAAATCTACCCGGATGGAGATTTTATCGCAATTTTTTAAACAATTTATCGCAATCTTGCTTTAATTGTGAGGCTGGTGTAGTACCCACATCATTATGCCGCAAGAGATGCCGGATGAGCTGGCAGCCGGCGCGCGTGGCGGAGTGTCCGTGGCAGGTGGCGGACAGGTCCGTGTGCGAGTACTTGTTGGACGACGGCCGCAGGTAGTTGATGATGCGCGCCGCCCACGCCTTGTGCCCGCTGTCGTTCAAGTTCAGCAGGGGATTGCTGTCATTTTCCTAAACAGAACAAACCTCATGAGACTATATTTCATTCGATAAGCTTAATAATAATAATAAATAAAGTGTATAAAGTAAAATAATAAATAAATAATAAATATATGCGGACAAATCACATAGATTTAGCTAGCCCCAAAGTAAGTTTGAGACTTGTGTTATGGGATACTCTTGTGTTATGGGATACTCGACGATACTATATATTTTATAACAAATACATATATAGATACACGACCAGGACCCAGGCCAATTTGAAAAAGATCATTTTCCATCTTGACCTAGCTGGGGATCGAACCCGGTCACTCTCGTGTCGCAGGCTGGCGTGTTGACCGCTGCACAACGGAGCTAGCCAAAAGATATAAACAGAAAATGTCGTTCATTGTTCTAGACTTCTTTTCAGATTTTAACTTAGTCACACACATGACAACATCAAGTTAATAAGTAGGAAATAAAGTATGGTCTTTGAGAACTGTACTTTTCCTGTTAAATAAAAAATATGCATAAGAAAGAACTTAATACAAATCTCTCACCTTCAAAATTGTTCTTATAATTTCCCAATCCCAGGTATTACCGTCTTTATTCTGCATGACCAACGTGCAACGTATTAAACTGTCGCTGTCTCGCTCGAACAAGTTGAAGAACTTCGCAGATTTAGTCACTTTACTCACTGCGGCACTAGTCCGGGAGCTAACACTTTTGCTTTTCACTAACGCACTGACATTTCTGTTCGCGACGTCGGCTCTCGAGCCGACACTGTGTCTTTTTGGTTCGTTTTCGTTGTCCGATTCGTTTAGGAATTCAATGCTGCTCTCTTTGTGGAGGGCGTCCTTAGGCTTGGCCATGCTGGCGTTGTCCTTCTCCTTGCGGCTCTTGGTGGCGTCCTCGAGCGAGTCGCGGAAGGCACCGCTGCAGTACTGCACGATGTGGTCGAGGAACAGGCTGCAGCTGGCGGGTCGGGCTTCCAGCATGGCGTGAAGCCGCCGCAGCGCCGCCACGGCCGCCAGCGCCGCCGGCTTGCCCTCCGACGCCTGCGCCATCAGCGTCGGCAGCGCCGGCGTGATGCTACACAATTGAGGAGGTAGAAACAGGTGTATTAAATGCAACAGTTGACCTAGTAACACTGTCGCCCTAACGGATATAAAGGTGTCGCTCGTCACTATCACTTCGGCTAGTCCGTCAAGTAGTCCAGCCTGAAACCAAACAGCAATAATAAATACCTAATGGGTTACTTTGAAGTCCATTACTACATTACAATGATAGTTACCTCTAGGAAGCACTGAAGTAACAGAGCTAAATGGATTTCAGTGATATCAGGTCCCGTAGCGCTAAGATGAGGTAATATGGCTGTGCCTTCGGCGGCGACGAAACCATCGTTAAGTCGCCATGAGTCCTGCAAATAAATTAAATTTATTTTAAGACTTTTAAACTTTTACGTTTCTAACAGTTACATTACAAATGTTTATTTCTTCTACATCTTACTTGAAAATCAGATGGGTCCACAGCATTCAAAGCAACAGATATCTCGTCTGTCCACTCTGGCTGCGGCAGTCCCACGAGTTCATACAAAAGGTCCAATATGGCTTTCTGAAACGTAAAAAAATAATTCATTAATGTTTCCGACTGTCTACTAGCTGATCCGGTGCGGCGAAAAAATGTGCAAACTATCATAATTCTATTATTTATCGGGTGAACGGCGAGCTGAAGCTAACTAGCTGCGAAGCATGTTCTCTTGGCAAACGTATACTTCGTTGGCGAAACATCCATACTTCGCCACTGACTGGAGCACATTGAGCGCGTAACTCGTAATTTCGATGCGAATAGACCGCTTACTAAATAAGTTGGCTAATAGTGAAACAGCGAACCGACCAGACAAAAAAGCAAACCAAATGGTAAACAGTCAGCTACCTACAGTTAACCTGATCTGAACGCAGCCTAAAACATTTTGTGATTTCATAGAAGCTAATTATGGTCGATATATACTTAAATCATTAAAAACCTCTTATGAATGGTCTAGAAGCAATTTTTTAAATACACTACGACATATGCATACGTATTTGTAAGGTTTACTCACTCGGACCTCGAGCCGCGGGAGGTACAAAGCGGCGATCAACGCTCGCAGCCCACCCGAGCTGTGCGGGTGACAGAAGTGAAGCAGCCCCGGCCAACTTCGCAGAACGCAGAGCAACGCTAGCCGGCTGCAGGTGAAACGCATCTCGCGTTCATCCCTGTTATATTTTTACAAGCTTTTATTTAGTTTCACCTGTCTCGATCTTTGTATGTAATCAAATCTTGCTAGTTAAATTTGATCCACTTCCCGGTTACCGATTGAGCTGAAATTTTGCATGCATGTGCAAATGTGCAAAATCGGATGAAATTACAATATTATAGAATCTTTGCGCTGGTCTGATGGTGGAGTCGGAAGGTGGCCGTAGGAACTTAAACTAAACAAAGTACACCAATCGTGTTTGGGCTCATCTGATTTGGCTTGGAAAGCAATTCAAGGTGTGGATTCGTTTATATCTGTATAATAAAAGCTTAAAAAAAATTATAACAAAAACTCTTAAAATATTGACCAACCCGCTTACCCCTATATTTAGATATTCTAAGGACATCAACTAGAGAAGCCAGTCTGTGGCTGTTGCCGTTGCCGTTGCCCTTGGACGAGCTGTTGCCCCATCCTATATGCTGGGGATATTTTTTACATGACTATATAATATAAATGTTTAAGGGATTGTCTATGTATCTATGTTGGTTTTTTTCTTCGCCGTAAATCCTAAATACTATTCCCGAGGTATCGACATTGACGCGTGCGGAGCCGCGGGCGAAAGCTACTTTTATATATGCAAAAGTGCGATCCTTTCCTACATAGAGTACTTTGATACAGAGTCACTTACATTATGCCGTTGTTTGTGACAAAGGAGCAATCAGAGACTGTAAACTCTCGTTATTTGGTAGTAACCAAATAATTATATTGTGCATTGGGTCCTTTCTCTCAATAGTACATTTACACAATACAAAGCCTACAAAATGTCTACGCCGTACAGTGTGCTAACACCACAGCATGAAAAAACAAGGTACTCACCTACTGGTGTCCGTGCCGGCTGGTCGGAAATGAAAATCGCAGTATGGAGAACTGAGGTAAGTTAGGTCTATCCGTGCCGCTGATCGCGACACGGGGTCATTGAGGGCGTGTAATAGTACTCCACACAGCGCCTCCGCCATCCGTGGCGTTGCGCATTCTGCCAGCTGTCTGGTCACTGCATTCACTCCCCCACACGATATAAATAAGTCAGGATTTAAAACACCTGTGGACAAGAGCACATAAATGTAAAGTTTCGCATTCGCAACACAATCAAAGTCTGGGGATTAACTCCTGTCTTGACACATACACAACACTAACGCAATTATACATCATCATATCAGCCGCAAGAAGTCCAGTGCTGGACATAGGCCTCCCCGCAGGATTTCCGAAAAATCTGCCGAAGATCATTAAGTAGATGGAGTGGACCACAGAGATAGAGTGGCCCTGTGGACGTGGCAGGTGTGAATGCTTAATGTTCAAACTGATTTTATTTCTCTAAAATGTGACCGTGTTTTAGAGTAAAGAGTTTATGTGCATATACATAACACATTTGGATTTTTTTCTTAAATGCCATGTTGTGCAGTGATTATGAGCAAAATTTAAGCTCCGTTATGAGTCTGAAACATCATGGCATCACCTACCATACGTAAGTGTCATACATAATGTTGCATATATAAGATATTTTGGAGCAAAAACTTGAAAGGTATTATTTTTAAGTGTTATATTTTTGCATTCGCAATGCTATTTTGATATACTCTTATTTAATAAAAAAATATTTTGAATGCATAAATATAACACTTAAAAATATTGCATGGCTTCCTACATATTAGTTGATTTCAAATTCATTGTAAAATGAGTTGAATCAAATGATTCAAACTTAAGTCAGGTAGTTGTGTTGACTAGCTCCGTGGCGCAGCGGTCAACACGCTAGCCTGCGACACGAGAGTGACCGGGTTCGATCCCCGGCCAGGATGTATATCTATATATGTATTTGTTATAAAATATAGTATCGTTGAGTTAGTATCCCATAACACAAGTCTCGAACTTACTTTGGGGCTAGCTCAATCTGTGTGATTTGTCCGTATATATTTGTATATATTTATTATATTATTTATGTGTTAGGTTAGGTGACGTAAGCCATATAAGGGGAATGGGATGTGGTGGAGAATTTCGTCTCCGGGGTAAAAACAGGCAGTGGCTCAGTTGGAATTGAATGAATCCGAACTGAATACCTAAATTACGCACTGTTTAACTTACATATCTCGGCTAACGTAGCAACGGCCGGTCTGGACAGTCGGTCGGCGCCGTCGCCAGAGCTACCAGCGCGCGCCACGGCGGCGAGGCAGCGCAGAAGCCCTGGCTCCACAAACACGAAACGTGCGCGCGACACTGACTGCTCCCCGGCGCCCACCACTGCTACTATCCGACGGACCACACGAAGAGCTTGAGCTCTCTCTTCCTCATTACGCAATATTAAGTCCATTGACCTGAAAATAAATGTATGACTGATATTTAAACAAGCCCACAAAAAACCAGCCACGACATAATCTGATCTTAGACTTAACCCATTTCTTAAGATGGATTTTCGCCTGGTTAAAGGTATCAATATGAGTAAATGCCTTTATACCTGGCATAAACGGATCCCTCAACCCAGTACGGAATTATTTGTTCATGAGTTGATGCATGGATCAGCCATCATTGAACTCAACCATATTAGAGGGAACTCAACGACACACGACGCCGCCACCAGTTTGAACATTTGAGTGAGCATGAATTAAGCGCGTATTAAATCGTCCTGAATTTACGATCCGATGATAAGGACGCCGCTATACGTGCGATACGATTGGAGATATCTCGTATCGTTTCTAACGTATAGCGGCGTCATACCTCCCATCGGATCCTAAATTCAGGATGGTTTAATAGGCGCTTTATTCGAGTTCGAAGACAGTCAAAAATATAATTAATAACAATAATTCCGAAACTTTGGAGCACTTTAGTCCGTGGTGTTGTTACTAATGCCTATAAGGGGAATGGGCTGTGGAGGAGATTTTCGACGCCCAGGATAGCAGTGCGGTAGCTAAATTGGCAGAGCTTAGGTCGTACATAGACCTAAGGTCGCTGGTTCAAACTCTGACCGTGCGGAATCACTACATAGTAGAAAACAAAGTCGCTTCCTGCTGTCTGCCTGTCAGTGTGTATTACTTAAATCTTCTAAACTACGCAACAGATTTTGATGCACAATTTTTTTTTCATAGATGAGGTGATTCAAGTGGAAGGTTTCTCAGTAAATTGCACCCAAGCCGTTTTTGGTCCGCTAGTAAATGATATTTGAATTGAACATTTTTATTGAAATTCATCAAGTGCTTTTTGACAGATCCAAATCCAAAAAAATTATTAGGTGGCTCAGCAAAATTTAGGATATTAGATTTATATAAATAAAAAGATATATAAGCATTGACGGCCTTCATGGCGCAGCATTTAACACGTCAGCCTGCGGCATGAGAGGTACAGGATTGGATTCTCGGATCAAATACTTGTACTTCATTTTCACTGGTATTTGTCCCCGGTTCTGGAGATACCCAAGGAGGGTTGGCGTCAGGCAGGCAGCCATCTATAAAAACTTTCGCCAAATCATATCACTGCATACTGTAATACTGTGATAATAGTGGACCCTGGGTTCTAATGCATCACTGCTGTGGATGCAACTAGGAAAACGCTTGGATGATGATGGTGAGAAAAGTCAAGGATCACATACAGCTGTTGGTGGAGGGATCAATAATTTTGTTGTTATGCTTTAATGCTTTAAAGTCCACCGCCTAGACATATTCCCTCATGAAGAAGAGGAAATGTAACTGCTGAAATGTAACTGAAGAAGAGGATATGTATATTTCCTTATTTTATTTCTAAAAGTAATAATTGCTATTAACATACCTGGCTACTAAGTATGACAGCTTCAAGTGATTGAATGTTGCTACATCATTTTCAGATTTAATTAGATATCTTAAAACTCTGAGAGCAGTTGCTCTCATAGCCATAGACTCATCCACAAGACTCACACGAATGCTGAAAAAGATTTATTTACTCAAATGTATTTTTCTGATCTTTTCAATTCGGATTGTATAACTGAGTCACATTTTCATAAACACTTAGGTTTACCTATACATTTGATACAAAATACAATTCAGAATATAGTTGTTTGCCAACACACAATGTAAATTATATATTATTGGTATGTGTTGTTGCTACAATATTATTTGTATGATTTTACTTTTATTGAATCATCAATAAATATAAAACAATACAATATTTAAATGTAAAATGTTCTGCTTGTTTTGATATTTACAAACAGGTAGGTTGAAAGCTCAAACTAACACATGGCATTCTAAAATCCATGTTTACTTTCATAACATCTGTAAATGTATTAAATGAATGCTAATGTACTAAAATAGACAAACTCAATTGAAATACTAACCATGTCATCAGCTCATCGGTGGTAAATCCTAAATTATTTCGGTCTTCCTTACATAAAAGTGTGACTAAGGCATTTAAGTAGGACAATCTACAGCTGTCAGTACTATTTCTTTGCATGCCTCTTAGACCTGATTTAAACTCTGTGGGCACATTCTTGTTGGTGGGTGAAATATCATTCTGGAATGGTTTCTTCAAATACAGCCCTTGGATTATATCTTTTATATTATCTTCATTGCTTTTAAATGTATCTAACTTAAATAGATTAGCACTATGTTTACCTGTAAATAAATTTGTAAAGACCATTGATGATAAGTTTTTCTTTACATTTTAAAATTTAATAATCAAACATGTATTTTCATTTAATTATATTCATTATCTTTAGAATATTTACCTTTTCTACGACTCAACCAATTATTTTCTGCAGTAGCCATCATATCATTTTTCACATTCAGATAATGCACTTCAATATAACTAAAAATATCAGGGTAAAATTACTTCATGAATACTTTGTATCAAATTAAATCATAGCAGAGACTGACCGAAAAATATGATACAATTCAACCCTGTTTTCCTGCAACCATGCATATTTATTTTTTGACAGTAGCCTACCTCAGTAGCTACGAGGACAGATTATACAAGTCCATAGACAATTCGATTATCTTTCAAAATGTATCCTCCAAATACCGGTAATCTTCTTGTACCGACCGATGCCATGGTACCGACATTTTATCACAGATTTGAAAGAGTATGCATTATAGGGAGGGCAACTGTTAACCTGGAATCGACAACTTGTAGGCAACCGGAAGAGATCGTTTTTATTTATGCAATCTAAAGTACCTTTATATGTAAATATTTCCAGAATTTATTCAATTTTTTTTAGAGTTTTAATTTAATATGAATTTCTGAAAACAATCCCGAATGTAGGATTTATACAGCAATATTCCCATGTTTAATCACATTCACATGACATGGTCAATGCCACGGAATAATATGCCATTTTAAATCTAATGTTGATGTTGACAGCCAAGTCTTATGAGTTGAATAGTTGAGGAATATTTTCCCCGAAATTCTAAAAGTGTACAAATACAGTTTTTTTAATGTCGCTGTTTTACCCAACCCCAAAAAGTGCACAACGCCGCTATAGAAGTTTTGCACTTCAAACATCAAAACTAAATTAGTCAGAGCTAACGGGTACCATTTTTGAAAGTAAGGCATTAAACTTAGCCATTAGTAAATTGCTGACGTCAACAATATATTTTCAACGTCTCAGTTGAAAATATATGACAATTAATAAGTGTCCAAATGACCTATATTAAATAAACGTATTTGAATTTTGAATTTGTATTTTGACTTGTCTTCGAGCGATTTTTGTATGAAAAAATCGCTCGTTTACGAATGGCGTCATTTCAAAAATAGCACTTATGAATCAGAGCCACGGAGTAAATTAGAGCTGTTATTAGACTACAAAATTCAATGTCAGTGTAGTGTAATGTAATATGTTGAGTGAGATGCATCCGGGGTACTATTTTTGAAAGTGTAACACTCGTCTTCAAGCGATTTTTGTATAGAAAAATCGCTCGTTTACGAACTGCGTCATTTCAAAAACAGCACTGTCGATCCGATAGGCGGATACAAAACTCAGAAACGAAATCGGACGTCTATTTCCATCTAGATAAGATCTTTAAATGAGATATCTTAAATAGGCTCTTGATTTTATTATTAGTATCTGATGATTATCGTACGGCGGCAACACAACCAGCCACAAATCAACATTTTGCCTATTTGCCACATCACTAATAGCCTAGCCGCGCCATTTCTCTACATTTTGTTTTGTCTATGGCAAGGTAGTGAAGTGCAGAGAAACTGATCGAATGATTTTGGAGAATAGTGGTGATCTAAAGATTTATAATTAATAATCGACTGAATATTGCTGAATGTAGTGTTTTTCGGGTTATTTGCGGTCACAAGAATCTTTGAAAATGCTAGATCCAAGAAATGGTATCGACATGAAATCATGCCGTATATGTTTGTCAAAAAAACCTTTATGTCCTCTCTTCAAATACAAATTGTCTGGTAATTATGCAGAAATGTTAACAGCAGTTGCTGATGTGAAGGTAAGCCGATGTCAATCTTTGTTATTGTTTATAACGATAGACATGTTTTATACAGACATATGATAATATAATAATAACCTATTCCTTAACGTTTAGTCTAAATCAAGGAATATAATACTTTCTACGAGAGATCTAGACTAATAATATAAAGAGAAAGATTTATGTGTTTGTATGTGTGTAAGGATAATCTCCAAAACTAATGGATGTATTTTAAAGTTCTTTTACAAATAGAAAGCTACGTTATCATTGAGTAACATAGGCTATATTATATATTAAAAAGAATGGAATCGGTCCGTAAATTGCATTATGTTATAGAAGGTATTACCAAGAAGTTACGCTGAACAGCTAGTTTTCAATAGTATATTGTACAATATATATTTAAGGAGTAACAAATATTTTTCCATGCATCCTCTTAAAGTTTCCCATTTAATTATAATATAAGCAGGACAGCATACATGCATATTATTTGCTGATGATATATCAATACTGACCCTATATTCTAAACCTGACGACTTGAATCAAATACTGACCCAAATACTTGACAAAACTGTATCGTGGCTATCTGATCATAACCTGGAAATTAACTTTAAAAAAACTAAACTAATTGAATTTCGACTGTATCAAAAATCTCCTCTCAATCCTTACTAATATTATAAATGCGAAAGTGAGTTTGTTTGTTGGTTTGTTTGTTTGTTACGCTTTGACGCCGTAACTACGGAACCGATCATCATGAAATTTTGCATACAAGTTCTCTGGAGTACAGAGAAGGACATAGGCTACCTTTTTATCCCGGGACAAAGTACTATTCCCGAGGGATCGACATTAACGCGGGCGGAGCCGCGGGCGAAAGCTAGTATAGACTATAAATATGACAGTAAAATAATTGAAAGCGTCGACACATTTCAGTTATTAGGTATAGTATTGGACAAAAGCGTAAACTGGCAAGCCCACATTGACAAAATAGCGACAAAATTATAATCATTCACATATGCGCTCAGGGAACTCAAAAAGACCAGAAACATAAAAACTGCAATTACCGTTTATTATGCGTATGCCTACTCGTGGCTTACGTACGGAGTTGTACTCTGGGGAAATAGCACCGACGTAGACAGACTATTACTCCTACAGAAAAAATGCATTCACATTATTACAAATGTAAAAGGAACAGACCATTGCCAACCATATTGCAAACACCTAGAAATATTAACATTGCCCTGTATATACATCTTGGAAGCATGCAAATTTGTTCGTAAATATCCCCATTTCTACACAAAAAAGGAAGACTTACCAAGACGATATCCCACTCAGCAGAAAAATAAACTAGTGACACCCGCTTCTAAGCTAGAACTTTTTAAGTCTGGCCCGCTATTATGACAATAAAAATTTATAATGCCCTACCTGACAGCCTAAGAAATGAAGAAAAATTATCACTATTTATAAGAAAATTTAAATTAATTTAATTAAATAAAACTATTATAAACCATAAAAACTTTGATTTAATTTGACATGTAAACTTTACTAATAAAAATTTACATTACTAATAATTAACGATCGCTGATACTAAATACGAAACTTATTTATTTATATTTTGCTATACATTTATTATTTAACTGCATGTCATAAAACTCGCTTGCCATTCCATTTCTTTTGTTTTGCAATACCCGACAGGGTTCATAGTGTACCTATTTATATGTAAGACAGTGACTTTAGTAGTTAGAACTGGTGTACATTATGAAATGCAATAAATATATTAAATTGAATTGAATTGAGGACAGGATAGCCAACACTTGGTGTGTCATGAGGCTAACAAAGATTAATTGGCTAAAATCTGCACGACTAAACATGCTCAGCTGTGGGCAGAAGGTCTGAGATGATGAACAGCATAAAAAAGCAAGGATGGACTTTTAAGATGTGCTACCTGATTTTGACGATAGGGATGCATGGGTTACCCACCCCAATCATCCCAGAGGGGTTTATGTGAACCCCAAGCATCTTTTTGTTTTAAATTGCAAAAAAAAATTCTAATAGAACGATTGAGAGCAAAAAAGAAGTTAGGTTTTATGACCACCCGGAACAACTGAAGGCAGAAAAGAAGTTAGGTGCGAGTTATTTTTTTTTTATGACCACCTGGAACGACTGAGGGTAGAAAAGAAGTTAGGTTCGTTAGTTTTTTTATGATCATGCGGAACGAGGGCAGAAAAGAAGTTAGGTACCAGTTAGTTTTTGTATGACCACCCGGAACAACTGAAGGCAGAAAAGAAGTTAGGTGCGAGTTATTTTTTTTTTATGACCACCTGGAACGACTGAGGGTAGAAAAGAAGTTAGGTTCGTTAGTTTTTTTATGATCATGCGGAACGAGGGCAGAAAAGAAGTTAGGTACCAGTTAGTTTTTGTATGACCACCCAGAACTTTAAAGAATATGTCGACTTCAGGCAAGAGGGCATCACATGAGGGGGTTTGCCCCCCCCCGGCACTGCTCCTCAACACTCCCGCAGGTAGCACATGTTTGAAAATATTAATACTAAAATAATATTTAATTTCAGGTTGCGGCTCATGATGGCTTACCTGAAAAGATTTGTAACAAATGCTGTTCTGCGCTTGAAAAGGCATACCTACTTAAAACTGTGGCAGAGAGGTAATTATTTTTATTTTGTACTAGCTTTTGCGCACACCGCCCGTGTTAATGTTGATATCTCGGGAACATACCTTAAATCTATTCTATGGTTGAAGAGTGAAAAGGTGACAGACACACAGAGAGTTATTATAATATCAGTATGGATTAAAAATTAAATGTTTTGTTTGTTTTCTTGCATAAATTGACAATTAAGGTGATATGAGAATTTGATTGAACACTATGTTATTCATAATTCCTTTCCACCACCCAAACACAGCATAACAACTCATCTCATTTAGAAATGATTGCTGTTGGACCTTTTAAAATTTATACCCTTTGGGTAAGGCTATTCATTTTTTGGCAAAACAGTTGTTTTTTTTTTTTTATCAAGACTTACCTTTTAATCCCAGGGTCCGGAGTTTAATAGACTGGACGCCGGTTATTAACGATTTTAACCAAGCGGTTTAAAATGCATTTTTCGTTGTTAGTGATCATATTTTTTATTATAAAATCAATTATCATATTTTTTAAAGCCTAACTTAACCGGCAGCAGTTTGTTTCTGATGGTGATTTGTTTTCTGGTGGGGTCGCAGTTCTAACCCAACCTAACTTACTTTTCTGGTGGCAACGCGTTTCTGATGGCATTTTTTTTTTTTTGTGGAGTCGCAGTTCTTACTCAACCTAATCTACTTTTCTGGCAGCAGCTCGTTATTAATGGCGTTTAATTTTCTGGTGGGGCACAGTTCTAACTTAACCTAACCTACTTTTCTGGTAGCAGCTCGTTTCTAATAGCGTTTTGTTTCTGGTGGGGTCGCAGTTCTAACCTAACCTACTTTTCTGGTCGCAGCTCGTTATTAATGGCGTTTCGTTTTCTGGTGGGGTCACAGTTCTAACTTAACCTAACCTACTTTTCTGGTAGCAGCTCGTTTCTAATGGCGATTTGTTTCTGGTGGGGTCGCAGTTCTAACCTAACGTACTTTTCTGGTCGTAGCTCGTTATTAATGGCGTTTCGTTTTCTGGTGGGTTCACAGTTCTAACTTAACCTAACCTACTTTTCTGGTAGCAGCTCGTTATTTATGGCGTGTCGTTTTCTGGTGGGATCACAGTTCTACCTTAAACTAAACTAGTTACTTTTCTGGTAGCAGTTCGTTTTTAATGGCATTTTTAACAGTCTTACTATCACGGTTCATGAGATACAGCCTGGTGACAGATGGACAGACAGACAGACAGACGGACAGCGGAGCGATATTAATAGGGTCCCGTTTTTATCCTTTGGGTAAGCAACTATAAAATTAGATTATTAACTCTTTTTCTTTGTCGCAGTCGATAATTGACCGTTAATAACCGTATTTTATTAGTAGCTACCCTTAAATCTTTAAGTAACGGGTAGCTTTACTTGACCAATTTTTTTTAATTAGGTTCTGTCCCCAGCCAAGTCAAGATGGAAAACTTTCCTTTTATTGATCAGGGTCTTGGATGTTTATATACAAATACATATTAGTATTGTGATTAGTATTCTATTATAAAATATAGTACCATTGAGTTGATACTCCATGCATTACCCAAGTTCACAACTTATTGTGAGATTAGCTGAATCTGAGTAATATGTGAAAATTAAAAGTGAAATATATTTACAGAAATGACCGAAGATTACGAAAAATGTTGGCAAAGGCAAATGAACTTGTGCCTACAAAAAAAATTGCATTTGACTCATTTACTGATATTAAAAGTGAAATTGGACCTCTGGCTATTAAAGCGGAACCAAAATGGGAAATGGAAATAGATGTGCGCAGTGATGTCGCACCAAAGCCAATTGAGACTATAGAAGGAAAAGATATTGTCATAGCTGACACAGTGATAAGGAAAGTAGACCCTAGCAGTGAGGATACTCCTAAGAGTGATTTATTTTCAAGTCAAGATGTAGATCTAACCTGGAAATCAACCAAAGCTCCATCTGATGTAATTGATCTTGATGTAAGTATAGTGTGCTCATTACATTGAGAATCTGCAATACTTTAGGAATAAGTCGTCCAGTGAGAAATGTTAAGATGTAAATGTGTTCAATTTTTTAGAAATCTTAAGTCGTACTCGGACACTGAACCAGACACAAAATAAATTACAATAGAATTATGTCTACAGGCGGGCAGTGTCCGCGAAAGTGTTAAGTTTTCCAGCAGTTAACATTTCCAGCTTAAAAAGGGGTGCAGCCCTTTCGAAGCTGGAATTGTCTGGTGCATTGGGTTGGCTTTCTGACTCATATAATTGAATAATTTAAGACAGAGCTACTGAACGATTTACAATATCCTTACGTTCTTTATATTTTGCGTCACTTGGACTTAGAATTAAGCTACCGCCATTCTGTTTAGTTTTTCTGGTACACAAGCTTGTAAATAAATAATTCTCTACATTGAATTGAAACATTCTAATAATTTGGTAGTCAGGCCGTGGACATGATGAAAATGTAGAGAGCTCAAATTATGCTCGACGTGAAGGTAATTTAGTCCATTTTATAAAAGCATACTGGGTACGAAGATAGTCGAAAAGGCTTCGGTAGATTTTTTCTAAGGTACAAAAAAAGAAAATACTGGGGTCTTGGAGTCTCTGCAACATATTAAAAAATCACCTTTACATCTGCGTTTCCAATGATTGATGTCAATATTGACTGGCCTATTAGGCTATCTACCCCGCTAGGGATAAATATATGATTTTGTATCTAAAGTAACATTGAGTCATGATTTCAGGCCGAGTACTTAGATGACGACATTTTTCAAGATGATGACAGTGATGCAGACTATGTACCTCCAGAAGAAAAACAAAAGACTAAATTCAAAAAGCCGAAATTGTCTGATATAAAAGTTTTCAAGGGCAAGAAAACTGTTATGCGCAAGGTTAAAATACTGAAAAAAATAGAGGATACTGAGAATAACTCTGGCAATGCAAAAGAGGATAAACCCAAGTCTACAACAATTACTTGTTGTAAGTTTTAATAATTTAACACAATGCGGCTATTACGAACCCACCGACAAGTAGGCGACTTTTGGACTATTTTGTTATGTCGCATTATCACTCACACTAATGGGAGCCATTGGTACCACTGTACAAATTATAACTACAAAATCCACGTGTCTTATATGCAGACATGTATAAGTATTCTTAAAACCTCTTCCAAGCCACGTCTCCAAAGTTTAACCAAAGTCTCCAATATGAACATGATTATTCATAAGTATATGTGGTTGATCGACTTAGTAATAAATAAGCAGCAGATTTGACCGAAACAAGAAAAAGCGCAAAACGGTCACGTTTCTTATATGGGACTTTGACTCTGGTGTAGGAAACTATATTTTTTTAATAATTGTTATCATAGTGGCAATAGAGGTACAGATTGTGTGATACGGGAAAGACGGACAGACGGATGGATGAACATCGAGGCTTACTAAAGCCTTTTGATACACTTTGGGTACAGAACCCTAAAATTACAAGTGTTTGTATTGTATGAAAAAATAACCTTGAATTTCATATCTATAGTTAGCTAGCAATGCATTTTTATTGTATTAAAAACAACCGGCCAAGTGTGAGTCAGAATCGCACATAAAGGGTTCCGTATCACCATACAATATTCAACTACAAAAAAAGCTAAAAACACATTTATTGTATGGAGCTCTTAATTTTATTATTTGTTATAGGGGTCATTAAAATATTACGTAAGCAGCAAATGGGGGGTGGGGTGTCTGGGCTAGGCTTAATTTTGCTGACATGGGGGGCTATCGTGCAAAGCCCCCCCATTCGCTTCTCACGTTATATTTGACTAGCTGTTGCCCGCGGCTCCGCCCGCGTTAATGTCGTTCCCTTGGGAACAGTAGAAATGATAAAAATTCCATACAAACCCCTCCCCCTCTGCTTTTTCCCCTTAAGGGGGAATAATACATTTCACCTGCATAGATCTTTAACCCTTAAGGAGGGGATTTGCCCATTTCACCTACACAGATCTTTTTAATTGTAATGTAAATATATATACTTATTTTTATACTTCTATGTCCAGAAATGAGAAAATTTCCATACAATACGTTCAATAACGACAAAGTTTCATACTAACTTTGCAACCCGTTTTACCCCCTTAGGAGATGAATTTCCAAAAATCATTTTCTTAGTGCTTCCCTACGTTATAAAAGGAACCCCTGTGCAAAATATCAAGTTCCTAACCCTTATAGTTTAGGCCCTACGTTGATATGTCAGTCAGTCAGCTTCTCCTTTTTTTTAGTATGGATTACTATGGATAGGTATGCTGTCGTATAATGATGATGAATTGACTTTGGATTTTAATTTTCTTATGTCACTTATTATTTTATTTTATTTTTGCTATATGTTTGCAGGCAAACTCATGCCTTGAGTTTATTCAAATGACGATAACTTTTTTTTTTAATGAACCTTTTTTGATGAAACATACTTTAAATGTTTTGCTGAGTTAAAACAAAGCAATTGGTGAAAGTTTGAAGTAAATCGGTTCAGTATTTTCGAAGATAATCGTGATCATACATATAGACAGACAGACAGACAGACAAGAAATTCGAAAAAAAATTTTTTTCTTTCTATTATTCTTTTTAAGTGTACCTCTATCCATTTCAGTCAAAAATTCTAAATGTACAGACAAAATATTTTTACTGTTTTATTATATGTATAGATATATGTTTGCAGACAAACTCATGCCTTGAGTTTATTCAAATGACGATAACTTTTTTTTAATGAACCGATTTTGATGAAACAAACTTTAAATGTTTTGCTGAGTTAAAACAAAGCAATTGGTGAAAGTTTGAAGTAAATCGGTTCAGTATTTTCGGAGATAATCGTGATCATACATACAGACAGACAGACAGACAAGATATTCGAAAAAAATTTTTTTGCTTTCTATTATTCTTTTTAAGTGTCCCTCTATCCATTTCAGTCAAAAATTCTAAATGTACAGACAAAATATTTTTACTGTTTTATTATATGTATAGATATATGTTTGCAGACAAACTCATGCCTTGAGTTTATTCAAATGACGATAACTTTTTTTTAATGAACCGATTTTGATGAAACATACTTTAAATGTTTTGCTGAGTTAAAACAAAGCAATTGGTGAAAGTTTGAAGTAAATCGGTTCAGTATTTTCGGAGATAATCGTGATCATACATACAGACAGACAGACAGACAAGATATTCGAAAAAAATTTTTTTGCTTTCTATTATTCTTTTTACGTGTCCCTCTATCCATTTCAGTCAAAAATTCTAAATGTACAGACAAAATATTTTTACTGTTTTATTATATGTATATATAGATATAGATGACGTCAGTATATATTGCGAAACGAACAAACATATTATGTGAAAATGATGCCAATGTTTACGTAAGCTTGGGGGAGTTATTAGGAGCTGGGAAATATGCAATTTCTATAGACAGAACTAACAGGCTCAAAGCTGGCCTCTAGTACAGTAGTAAATATAGTGAATTTAAATATTATACAAATTTTTCAGATCCAATTATGAAAAATGGCTCAAGAGGACCACCTATACTATTGAAAAGACCAAAGGATGCTACAATATTGAGAGTCCACACAAATTACAAAGGCAGAACATCTGCATCCGGAGAAGGTAATAAAGTGGTGCGTCGAGATAAGCCTGTCAGAATGGTGAGGACCGCGAAGCCTATTGTAAAACAGAGAGAAAAACTTGTTTGTCCTGTCTGTGGCATTCTTACATTTACACTTGGAAATCACATAGCAACACATCAAGGTAAGTGTATCATGTAATATTAAGGCTTTGACACTATAATATCCTCCATGTTCAGATGAGGATTCAAACTAATATTATAAATACGACAGTGAGTTTTTTTGTTTGTTTGTGACGCCTTCACGCCCTTTCTACTGAACTGATCGTCATTAATTTTGCATACCCATTGTCTGGGGTACGCAGAAGGACATAAGGTTTTATCTCGGGAAAAAGTAATGTTCCCGAGGGATCGACATTGACGCAGGCGGAGCCGCGGGTGAAAGTATACTATAAGGAATACATCCCGTTTGCAGTCTTGCATCCTCAGCTGCTTTGGTGCGTCAAAGCTCATAAACAGCTATTATAAGAGCATTGATGCTGTAATAAGATTTGGCAATGTTTATTCAGGCGGCCGCGTGCCATCTCTCCTTGTGCAGTCCAAAACCGCGTTCAATTACCCGTGAATATGAACTTAAAAGATTTTTCTCGCGGTGGAAACCAAAAGAGTGGCGTGTGGTAGGCTGGCGTGATAAAACTTAGCACCTATTATATATCCGGAATTCAATCACTGACGAGAGAGACTCCGCAATATGTGAAACACGATTGGAGATATATCTAATCGTGTCTCACGTATAGCGGCGTCCCTATTTTTTTCGGTTTACCCGGACATCCCGCCTATGAACGTATATTTCTATTGTTATGTCTATTGTGGCTGGTTCAGTGTCCGTAAATGACTTAATATATTCACTCCATGGCAATATATTCCCTATTGTATGTGATAATATAAATTGTTGAGATATAATCAGAGATATTAAGGCTCCTACACGCAATGCCGGCGGCCTAGCCACCGATCAAGCCGCTGTGTGCCGAGCAGTGCACGGCGCCCATTATGTGGCTTATAAATATGTACTATAAGGCACAGTCGCGAGCTGCCCTGCAAAAACCCGCCGGCTGTGCCGCCGGCATTGTGTGTAGATATAATTCTTAGGCAATAGATATCTAATCCGGCGCAACGCGCTCTGGCAAGCTTAGTTCCACGTTAAAAGTCATCTTTAGATGGCAATAAGTCCACTGCTAGATAACTATTTAGAATGTGTAGTGTAGAAGCGTTAAAAAACTGCATTTATTTAAGCGATCAAAATAAAATCTGAATATGTAGCACGTAACGCTTTCTGTGTATAGTTGAACAACGCCTAGTTTGTATGAAACGCTGGGGAAACGTCAAATAATAAATAAATATATACGGACAAATCACACAGATTGAGCTAGCCCCAAAGTAAGTTCGAGACTTGTGTTATGGGATACTAACTTAAAGATACTATATTTTATAACAAATACATATATAGATACACCTGACCAATCTGAAAAAGATCATTTTCTATCTTGACCTGGCCGGGGATCGAACCCGGGCACTCTCGTGTCGCAGGCTGGCGTGTTGACCACTGCGCCACGGAGCTAGCCGGTGGGTTGGTAATTAGGTATTTATTTTTTATTGGATGGATGATAGGTACTACCTAGATATATGAGTTATAACCTTAGTAACCGTTTTCATTTTGTTATATATAATGTTAAGTACAATAAAGTTTTCTGTTTTATTAGAGAAAAAGAGGTATACATGCTCTCAATGCCCGCGGACATTTGCACAAAAGAGTAACCTGCTTGTGCATACTAAACAACATACAGGAGTTAAAGATCAAATATGCGAGATTTGTGGTGCTGGTTTCTATAGTCAAAAGTCTTTGGTCAGGTAAGATCTTATTCAATGGAATAAACAAAGTCAAAATATAAGTTTTCGTCTCATCTTTTCAAAAAACAAAGCGCTGTGACCGGTATACAGGTCTAAACTGCCTTTTTATTCTCGAGGGACTAAAAACAATTTAAACTTATTTTGTCCCGTGGGTATGAAAACACACATGTTGTTTTTGTCCTAGAGTGAGATGAAAAACAGAATGCGGCATCTCGGGATTAACATAATACTTATACTTTGGGCAACATACTCTGAATAACTCGCTATGCTAGACTCTTTCTTTCCGCTCTAGATTTAGAATAATTCCCTCATCAAAAAGTATCATGTTAGGCCCTTGTGTCACAATCTTACAATTTTTTAAGTGGCTTAGACCAGCTAAACTAGTACCACCCGTCATTTCATTATCTTGCTCGCTAAACCGGATCAAATAAAAAAAAAATCTGTACTTCGGTAGTAAATTACTTCATTATTGTATGTAAGATATTTGTAGGAAAACTACGATTTACCGCCAAAGGTGGCCTCTTTTGGCAGTAATCAGTAGTTTCAAATGCAAAAAAATAATGAAAAGTGATACCAAAAATACTAAAAGTAATTTACCATTACACACACAGAGAGACAGACAGGTTTTTTTTATCTAGTTTAGGAGTAAGAGAATGAAATAATGGGTATATAGTTTAACAGGTGTTAGCGTGTTAAGTACTTATTTGATTTTATTTTAACTTTAAAAGTAAAACCAATATTTAAATTACAGGCATAATCTTATCCATAAAGGAGAGAGACCCTTCCCATGCAATTTATGTAACAAGAGGTTCATAGCGGTAAGTCATAATTTATTTGTCTATATTACAGAAAATAAACGCCAACCAGAATGTGGCGGGCGCTGAGTGTAAAACTCGTGGACCTCCACTAATGACACCCCATATTTCACATTCCACTTCCATCATTTTTTTCTTTTCTTGTATGTGGCGATCAAATTTCATTCTGAAGCTCATTTAAGTCGGTGCCAAGGTAGCCAATAGCGCCATATATATATATTTTCTTAGTCTTGTTAATCAACGAAATGATGGTGTAGTTCAATTCGTTGATTCTACGGAGCCCCTGGCGACAATCCATGAATTCACTGCTTGATCACAGACGATGCAGCGAGGCGAACAACACCAGCACGCTAAGTAGATCTCACTACAGCCGCACCATGACACTTTATTTTAGTTATTCCACATATTGTTCATAAACATGGGCATTTATAACACTAAATTACACCAATTTCACGTTATAAAGTCCACCAGTAAATTGCTTTACAAAACAAAACCGTGCCGTCCGCCGAAATTCCCGCCAAGAGCGCCTCTAAAGAAAGTCTTTTCTTTTTGCAAATAGAACTTATTTGATTTCTGATCAAACTGTATACGGTCGATCCCTGTGCTACATATGTATTGATTTATTTCCAATAAGTTTTAACATAATTAATTTAAATTATTTTGTTATAATTTTAATTATATGTATTCCAGCGTTGCGATCTAAACCGTCACCTGCGCATCCATTCCGGTTACAAGCCGTACAAGTGCGCCACGTGCGCGATGTCTTTCAACGCGAAGCACCAGCTGCAGAACCACGAGAGAATGCATACTGGAGAGCGGCCTTACACGTGCCAGGTACTTTTCAGACATATACTGTGTCCGTTACTCCAGCCAGATTTAGTTGAAAATTGACGAAAATCGACATTGAAGTGCAATAGATAATTAGATATAGAGCTTCTGTAAATGGTAAACTAATTTTTAAATTTGGTAAGCATATATTTTTTTAATTATTTGATAAAAACAGTTCCGGCTAGCGTAACGTTACCGTAGCCAGATCTTTTTTTGTTTAACGGGAATTTTGCAATAAAAGTTATCTAAATAATTAGATATCAATTTGGGATAAATGGTACAACTTAAATTGTATTTATATTTGCTATGGTTGCGAAGATATTTAAAATCCTGCTGGAGTAACGGTTTGCTCAATTGCTGTATCTCGGAATTGACTAAGCGGATGATAATGATTTTTGCACAGGACATCTGGCTAATTAGTTATAGTTTATAGCGCAATAAAGGAATTCACAGTAATTAACCGTTTAGAAGTTATTTTTATTAAATAGAAATATGCTTTAATAGGTCCTAGCACTTCCAATAAGCGCTCTAAAGAATAACTTGAAACGTTATTATATAGTGAAATACTGTCTATAAATGGTACCGAAGTTTCATTAGTATCCTATACGTAATTAAAAAGTTATGAAGAATCTTTAATTTGTTCCGGCCATGGCGCGCGGCGGAGTTATTTAACGACCGATTAACCGAGTTTCCTGTACGAGTGGTCACTGAATCTTTTATAAATAATTAGATATACATGTCAATTTAATACCTGATAAAGGTAATTGCCCATTCCCGGTTTCGCCCCTTAAAAACGCGTATGAGCTTGAAATAAAATTCAAAATTAGTCAATTATTTTTTTATTTAATATATATAAATTATGAGGAAAATCTTTGTGGGGTTTTAATTTTTATTGAATTGGTATTTTTACCAATATTTTCCGTTCAACTGAGTTTACAAAGACACTGAAGCGTATGTGCGATAATAAAAGATAATAAAATAATATGCGGTGTTATGAAATACTGGGTAAGTATGTACGTTTTTAACTTAAACTAGATTTTATTATTCTATACAATTATTCTACATAATAAATATCTGTAATCAAAAGCAGTATTGCTTTCATTGACAAAACTGCTTGCACAGGTAGTATTTTAAACATTCTTCGTAAACGTAGGTAATCGGCAAAAACGCTAGAAGCCATCATTACCTACATCGAGTTTAAAAAAATAAACTGCCTACCTATGCATGTCTGTCATCTGTCAATAATCAAATAGATTGGCGGTTTCAAGGCAGTTTAGTTTTTTTTTAATCTTTACATTATTAGTAAACTAAATGCAAGTAATCTTAGTATGTAACGTAGTGCTGATGAGAAAGTTCTAAAAAACTCTGTTATAATATTCATTGGTCCATGGTTATAATACTTATTTTGTGAATTTGGAGAACGTTTTCCACTATGTTTCTCTGCTTCTGCTAAAACATCCTCCAGCACCAAGTTGAAGATGTTACAGATGTTATGCTCAGTATATTAAACTCTTGGATTAACCCAGTAATTGTAAGTATCTACCTACATAAGAAAAAAAGATAACCTGTATTTACATAGATGCTAAAAGAAAATACGTACCTAGAAGGTATTATTTAAATTACTCTCTTGTTGACCTACATGATTGGCTTATGAGTAAATTACTTTCACTTGAATATATATAGTTCATTCGAGTAATTGACTTGTTTTTATTATATGAATGTATATGAGACACCATAAACATAAGTGTGCTCTTTAGTCTAAATTAATTCATCTATTTATTTCTTTTTTTAGGTATCTGAAGACAGCTGTATTTGTGAAGAATGTTTTCATATACTACAAAATATATTAACAAACTATTCAAGTGGTTCAACTGTTTTTTCCGGTTAGCCAATATTATGACACCATTACTGCTGTAAAAACTTTTTACGGTTGACGGCCTGGCTGACCCCATCCCTCCTTAGGTATTTCCTCATCATACTTAGCTAATGCCCACGGCTTCACACGCGTAAAAAGCCTATGGTACGCTCGCTAGTACTATTACTTATTCTGTGCCTATGGCAGAATAGGCTCCAGCTCATCATACAAAAATCCCGTAAATGTGCTCATTTTAACGTGAAAGAAGGACAAACGGAATACACTTTCACATCTTTATATATGTATAGATAGTTGTATAAGACCAATGGTAATTATTCAGTATTTTTCATATCATTGACCTACTCTTTATTTACAGAACAGTGAAAAGTATGGTAGTATTTTTCTGAGCTATTTTCACAACTGGGGTACCATTTTTAAAAGTGTAACACTCGGCTTCGAGCGATTTTTGTATTGAAAAATCGCTCGAATACAAGTGTCATAGTTTCAAAAATAGTGCCCATGGATTCAAGCGATTTTTCTATACAGATAACATACGTTATCTCACAGTCATCCGTTCAAAAATAGCCCACTCGAACATAGGAACTAACCTCAAAATCGAACTTTGTTTATTTTTTTTATCAAAAACCCCACAATGTAAAAACATGATTTTTATTTTATTGTATTTCAATTATTAACTACGTTATTCTGTATAATTTTGGATATCATACTGTATTATTTAATGTGGGACGACGGCCCAAAGAGCAGTGGGCATTACCCTTTCAGACCTGTAGATTAATTATTTAACGAAATAATTGAAAAATGATGTTAACGTGGTTACCCGACCAAATCTAGAATGTTAAAAAAAAGCGGCCGCGCCATACATTATACCAACCTTCTAAAACTTACAGGATAATATATACGCGGTTTGTACAGAAGAGCTATTTTTAAATAGTAGGTACATTTATTTTAAAGTAGCTACTAGCTACCAGTTACAGCTTAGCAGTTAGTAGTGGAAGCATCTTGATAATTTACTCGTAGTTAATCTGCGTTATGTGTACTATAAAACAAAGCTTTAGCTTGTACTGTTTCAAAAAGTACGTATCCTAAGAAGTAAACTGCATTGTTATGTCGTTTATTTATAATATTGTATTTTGATTTTTATACTAAAAACGTAATTTAAAAATACGGCTATCTTTATCTAAGATATATGTGATTTTTTAAATCAGATTACAGAAAGCAATAGGAAGTAGATACTTACTGTAGATATAATATGTAAGTACATACTATACTGTGATGTTATTACATTTTATTATTGTTGATCTGTGATTTTTTACAATAAAACTTTATATATGACTACAAGTATTTTACTTTAACTTATTCGGAACGATAACATAAAAAAGATATAGGTATTTATAAATTCTTTCTTTTTAATTTCAGATAAGCATGCGACGTTGCATATTGGTCCATAAGAAAAAACCTGTGATTATTTTTGAAGCTAATTTATAAACTTACTTACCTTAGTTAATATCTTTATATGATAAACATGATCTACACAGTTAGGCACTCCATATGTTCTATTACCTACGCATTATTATTTTTGAAATGAGTATTCTATCTAAAGATAAAAAAATGTTTATTATATATTAATATAATATTAGTTATAACTAAGTTTTATTATACCACTTATGTAGCTCGTCTGTACAAAACACGTACGAGTATGAAATTATCCAGTAAGTTTAAGAAGGTTGGTATAATGTATGGCGTGGCCGCTTTTTTATAACATTCTAGATTTGGTCGGGTAACCACGCGAACATCATTTTTTCAATTATTTCGTTAAATAATGAATCTACAGGTCTGAAATTTATCAGGTATTAAATTGACATGTATATCTAATTATTTATAAAAGATTCAGTGACCACTCGTACAGGAAACTCGGTTGATCAGTCGTTAAATAACTCCGCCGCGCGCCATGGCCGGAACAAATTAAAGATTCTTCATAACTTTTTAATTACGTATAGGATACTAATGAAACTTCGGTACCATTTATATACAGTATTTCACTATATAATAACGTTTCAAGTTATTCTTTAGAGCGCTTATTGGAAGTGCTAGGACCTATTAAAGCATATTTCTATTTAATAAAAATAACTTCTAAACGGTTAATTACTGTGAATTCCTTTATTGCGCTATAAACTATAACTAATTAGCCAGATGTCCTGTGCAAAAATCATCATCATCCGCTTAGTCAATTCCGAGATACAGCAATTGAGCAAACCGTTACTCCAGCAGGATTTTAAATATCTTCGCAACCATAGCAAATATAAATACAATTTAAGTTGTACCATTTATACCAAATTGATATCTAATTATTTAGATAACTTTTATTACAAAATTCCCGTTAAACAAAAAAAGATCTGGCTACGGTAACGTTACGCTAGCCGGAACTGTTTTTATCAAATAATTAAAAAAATATATGCTTACCAAATTTAAAAATTAGTTTACCATTTACAGAAGCTCTATATCTAATTATCTATTGCACTTCAATGTCGATTTTCGTCAATTTTCAACAAAATCTGGCTGGAGTAACGGACACATACACTCCATATACACATAACAATAAATATACCCATAATTTATAACTATAATAGATAATATAAACTTGACGAAATATTATAATTATAAATATAACCCTTCTCACATTGCAGCACAAATAAAATTTAGTAACAATTAAGGACCCTGAGTCCTTAATTGTTACTAAATTTTATTTGTAAGTAAACACCTGTATTGATTACACTCAATTGAGACGGCTGCCATACTAATAAATTTATAACCATGTCACTGGGTGGGTGTAGGAACTCTTAACAATACCCCATTTGTCCAAATCTGTTTAGGCATTTAGAAGTTATGTTATTAACCTTTAGCTACTGACGTGGTTGGTATAGAACGTAAGTACTGACGTGGGGTCAGAGAGGCCCGCAACTTTCAGCATATTAAAATAAATATGTATGGGTGCCATTGACATGTTACGTTTATGTTTACATCAAATATGCTTAATTGAATAAAATTAATCCATTTTTCAATATTTTTATTATTTAAATGATGCTTATATACCTATATCAATCAAATCAAGGCGAAAATTTTTTTGGCAGAAATTACTTAAAATCATAATTTGCATTATAAGTCTTTAATTTTTTATCAAACTAACATAGTCAAAGTTTATTATACAATTTTAATAACTCCTCTAAGCAACTAAATACCAATAAAACTTATTACTAAAGGCGGAATAAAAAACTGCAAGGTGCCAAATATGACAATTTACGCACAATCAGGGTAAATTTCCTTAGCGCATTGAACAGTGACACATTTTTTTTACATACATAACATGTATGTGTTGACTTTCTCCGGAGTTTTTGTTGGCATGTGTGGCACATCTTCCTTTATTTCCGGACTTCTTCTGAATTTTCTGGACGGTTAGGCATATTTAAATCCAGCACCCTCGTCAAACTTACATGAAGATCACGTGGCAGTTTTTCTTTCAATACTCTTCTTTTCTATTGTAAATATTTTTCCAGGTCTGAGGCAGAAAGTGATTTATTGTCACGTCTATGTTGCTCTGGAACCAATACTTTGTCCATATTTTCTGCTTTTGAACCCCTAAAATCCTTACAATTTATCCATAAAAACACGATTGACTCAAAATAACTATCACCAAGTGCAACAACTCTTCTGGTTTTAGAAAATTGTAGACTACCTCTGGTATCACTAGCACGTTTCCTTCCGTCAGAAGTACTGGACTCCATTTTAGACTACCTTATCGAATTCTGCAAATAAAATTACAAAATGTGAACCTCAGCAACGTTACGTAAGTACTGAAGTTGGGTCTGGGAGGCCCACGAAAAAGTTTGAAACAAATTTACCGACACGTATACCGACTTTGGTGGCTTCCGAGCGACAAAACTCGAAATTACAAGAGGCAGCGTATGCGTCGCATGCGAGGAAAGGAAATGACAGGATATTATTGCTTTCGCTGGGCCTGAGAGGCCCCCACGTCAGCAGTTAAAGGTTAATAAAGAAACTCACATACATACATGTACAGGAAAAACGATACACTTTCATCGACATCCTTTCTTGGCATTCTTGTAATAAAAACAAGTGTTTGTTGGCCTCCGTGGCATATGGGTAACCTGCTAGCCTAGGGATCCCTAGCGAGTTACTTAGTTTCAACTGGTACATATTTTAATTTTTTTTTGGGCTTAGCGTGCGTTTGTCAGATGACGCCATTTATTTCTTATATATGGCGGCCGTGGGACAAGGGTTGCAACCCCACGAACTTGGATTTAACTTTACACTAACCCTACATATCTAAAAAATAAAATTTCGTCCTCTGACAAACGCAACCCCAAATGTAACTTTAAAATGGACTTAACCGACTTCAAATAAGGGAGGAGGTTCCACGCGAGTTTGACTCGCGCTTGACCGCTTTTTTACTAGATACTAAGTTTTGTCTTCCTGACATTTGGTTTCTGGCAAATCATTTATTTTCCCGCCAGTCAATTGTTTATCGCTATTATTTATTTTAACAGTCGTAACCGTTCTCATTCTATGAAGCATTCGTTTTTCGGATATTAAATCTTTATATATATTAAATGTTACCTTTTAGTTATGAAGCGATTCAAACCTGGTGGTTGTGCGTTATAATACATACCTAAATAATAAATGACCTAACCACAGAAATTATACACTTATTTGTAGGTATAGGAAATTTACACATTAATTTATAATCATCATCAGGTCTTTTTAGTTTCCACCGCAGAAGCATGACCCTCTCTGTACTTTACTTTGAGACAATTTACTTTGCGTGCTTCCGCCACCAGTTAGTTCATGCAAACTATTGCTGGCCAGCGCCCACCCACTACTGTTAGTCCCTTCATACAAAGTAAATTGTCTCAAAGTAAATGTAGCTTTGACTTCCGCAAAGTAACACCTGAGTCTATTAACCTCTCTGTACTATTGGAGCCATACTTGGCCAGAGCAGACAGAGGATTATAATATCAATCCTAATTTTATTACTTTTTCATTATAAATTAAAACATGACAATAGCCAATAATAGCACAACACAAATACAAACAAACTACGCTATCCGATCATTACCGAACGCCGGTGTCGGCTCCAGTGGAGCGCAGCGTAAGACGCTTTCACGCCGTAACTACTGAACCGATCATCATGAAATTTTGCATACAAGTTCTATGGAGTACGGAGAAGGACATAGGCTGAAGGGCATAGGCAAAAAGTACTATTCCCGAGGGATCGACATTGATGCGGGCGGAGCCGCGGGCGAAAGCTAGTTTATAATATTAGTAAGGATGATTTAGAATTTTGGAGTATTAAAGTTTGAACTGGTATTGTAGCGCATGACTGCACCCACCCACTGGAAACGACGCGGTTCTTTCTTAGTCGTTCCTCCTTCATAAATATATATTTTTTTATGTTACTGGATAAAAATTGTACTGCTCAAAAACAAGATACGGCCCACCCACATTTTTAACCAAAACTTAAGTAACATATCTTACTCCGTGGTAACATACATAAATTTTTCGTATTTTTCAATTTGTGTTTTTGAATTAGGGTTCTAGAAAATACGTTAACATAACGGCGTAGCGTGGATTGTAGCCGCCCGGGGCCAACAAGAAAATCGTCGCCGCCCCCTGCCCTCTATTATTAGTTTAGGAAAAATATTGACAATCAATTTCTATAATTGATTGTGGGCTCTTTAATTAATCGCTAAATAATCTCCGACGCCCCGACACTTAGCTAAAAGAAAAACTATTTGAAAGGATAGTAATCATGTTTCGTATTGCAGGTTTGCAACGTCGCCTTCAGTTACAAAGTGAACTTGAACAATCACGTGTACAAAGTACACGGCATCAACCTGAAGTTCAAGTCGATCCACACAGTCACCGAGGATATTCTTCGAAAGGAGATGGGCCTCGTGAACGAGACTCGAGTCGCAATATTGCATATCATGCCGCAGCTGACGGAAGCCCCTACGCCTGCCGCGCACGAGACCGTCACTCATCACAACTCTGACTACTAAGTTTAGCGGTGGAATCGAGTCAATTTTATCAAGTTTAGTGTAAATATTTTATTGTCATTTTGTAATTGTACATATATATGCAAATGGTAAAAAAATAACATGTATGTACTTTGTGTCGTCGTAGGTACAACAAAACTTTTTTAGGAACAGAATTCTAACTTATTCTCAGTATTAAAGACTTGAATTTCTGATTACAAACTGTTGTTCTGATGATGTGGGTATAGGGTCTGTGAAGGTTGATCGCCCTGATTTAGCATAATAAAGTCCCCTTTAATGGCATATTTGGAGCGTAGTAATTACTGCTATTTGCTAAGGCACTTCAGCAAACAGCATCGCCTGCCTGGTTAGAGAATATTAGTGTTCTCTCTCTGTTAATCTAATAACAGAGAACACTCAATCTGTATGGTCAGTTCCATTTCAGCTTAAATTAATTAAAAGAAACAATTTTGCAAGTTAAATAAAACTGGGATATTCCCTTCAGGAGAGCTTACCTAATATTGCCTCCACGGATACTCCCTCCAAGAGAGCTAGCTAATATCTTTATTTTTACTTTAGATAATACTTTCTTTTTGTTTTTGGTGTAGTTGGGTCGCAGAGTAAACGCATGTGTGAAATGCGAAATGTAAATGGTCATTTGTTAAAGTTTGTCTTGTTCTATTTACAGTATAGATTATTATTAAGTTAGAATATAAATAAATAAATAGTATCTAATAAAAAATATGTAGTTTTAATCACACTTTTATTTATATTTTTGAGTTGACTTATGGTTATCTCGTGGTAGTATGAAAATACTGAAGTAACATATTGGTTACTATAAAATTCATCCAATGTCGTTTAAACAGATATTTTAAATGACGTAGTCTCTGGTACAAACACATGCTGTGATAATTGGGTATTCTTCTACTATAAATCTATGCTTGAAATCCTCAGGAATTTGTAATTCTAAACGCGGGTCTTGCTTTTGATATTTTCTTTCTTTTCTCTTCAGTACAAGTATCTGAAAAAAAGAAGAACCATGTATTAAACGATGGAAACCTGTTTATTATTTTAGAGACAAACACTTGGGCCCTCAGGAGGGACGGGCCTCGGGTTTGGGCGCATTCTGTGTACGCAATGCTTGGCGAGGCAGTAAACTCTTATATTGCCTGATGAGCCGCGCTTTGCATGTAGAGCCTGAAAGGCCAATCAGAGATACAGTGGCAGCAGCAACAATATTTTTGCCTTATGGGCCGAAAGCTATGTGATCAGAAGGGCCTATCCTGAATGCAAGTCACCCGGGACTGCCGGGTGGTCTCCAGTAATCGGACCAAATCCTACTTTACGCACTCTGTTCCGGTGGCAAGTGCGAGGTGGTCGGATAGTGGTATTCCTATGGCTATTTGGAACCGGAGAGGGCTGGGCTGGGCTTGTGCGATGTCAATAGGGCCATCAAGATCGTCTAGTACGTTCCTTGGAGGTCTGCGACGTAATGACACACACCAAAAGCTTAGCAACAAGGAAGGACCTTTGTCGTGGAAGTGCAGCGATTAGAGTGGTTAACCTAGACCTCTATTAGGTTACCCTAAATGAAGGAGATATTGTAAGAAAATGCGAAGAAGTTGTGTAAATGAATAAGTGTCAGTCAAAGCCGAGCTTAGTTTCGTCTAACGCCGTGAATAACTCTACATTTATTGAACTTCTGGACCTGAGTTTTAAGCAATATATATATATATATATATATATATATAGCGAAGTAGTCACTGCTTCGCTTTGCTAATGAAGAAGAATAACTTGGAAGAACTTCATTAGTTCAGCCTAGGATCGGCACTGGAAGCGAAAAGACCTATTCGCCAGCGAGCAAGGCGAATACCGATTGCCAATGAGAAAGAAGTTGAAGACATGTTGAAAGGTATTGAGGTCATAGAACCTTCTGCAAGTCCTTGGTGTTCTCCTGTTGTTCTAGTTCAGAAAGATAGCAGTAAGTACATGGTTTTGTATGGATTATCGACGACTAAACGAGGTCATTAAGAAGGACTGTTAGTTATCCGCTTGGAAACCTTTAAGTGGAATGCAATGGTTATCTACTCTGGACCTAAAATCTGGCTGCAGGCGGGTAAAAAATCATCCAGGATAAAGAGAAGGCAGCATTTTCAACTGGCAAAGGTTTATGGCAGTTTAATGTTAAGCCCTTCGGATTATGCAGATACTTTTGAGCGACTTGTTGAATGTGTTCAGTATATCTGCATGACGTCATCATCAAATGAAGCAGAATCTGGAGCAAGTCCTAAGGAAGATGCGGGTGCAAACTTCGAACAATCCAAAGAAATGTCATCTGTTCAGAAAGAAAATGAATTACCTCTGTCACGTAATCACCAGTGGAGTGTCCAAACTGACCCCTGAGGATAAGATAGAGGTGCGAGACTTGTTCTGACTGTGCCTATATTCCAGGAGATTTATCAAAAGATTCTCAGAGATTGCCAAAGAATTACATCGTTAGACAGATGACAAACGACCTTTCCTCTGGGACGAGACTTGCGTGAATTCTTTCCAAAAATTAAAGGTATGCTTACTCACAGACCGATAGTCAATTCATCTATTCACGGCTGCACCTAGTTCTAACCGCTATGATGAAGGCTTTACCTAGTAATAACCGAAGATAAGTAGGATATACCTAAGTTTAACCGCATATGCCCAGCTGCACATAGTTGTAGTTGTACCCGGCTAGAACTAGGCGTAGCCGTACTTCGCCTATTAGCCGTAACATATACATATAGATGAGAGTACCAGATACATACTTGTGGTATGTTATGCGAAAACTCAATAAAATCCATCCAGTGATTTTTGAGGAAATCAATTTTGAAACAGCTGTTTTTAAATTTCTTGACATGTTAGGTACATGCTGTAAAAAATATAGTGTTACATCAAGGGTTTAATGACTCGTCAATTCAACTTGGGGTCTTAAATACGCAGCCGCAGTAGATACAGATTGTTACGATTTCTTACAGAAATTTGATGAATTATTTTGTATAAAAATTATGTTTCGGTTTGTTTTGGTTCCTGGCTGTTATTATTATTTCACTATACCTAAAGACCGGCGGCCGGTGGCAGGACTTCCTACCTCATAAGATACCTGAATGAGACTAGTATGTAGTGAAAGTAGGTGCTTTGGAGGTGGGGGCCAGGTAGGGTTGCCACTCCCTAACCTGGAAGAACCATAAAAAAAAAGGTGTCGAAAACGTCAATTTTGGGCAAAAATTATCTCATCAGATGAGTATCTGATGAGATAATTTTTCCCGTTCGAGTGAACGGGAGTTTGACGTAGTGAAAGATATCCTTATGGAGAGGTGAACCAGCTAAGGTTGCCTGCGGCAACCCTGGAAGAAGTCCAAGTTCAGCCACCCTGAAGGGGGCGATTTTTTATGGTAATTTATCTCATAAGATACCTCAATGAAACTAGTGCCCAATGTTAGTTCTGAGGGTCGGGACTGCGAATAAAATAGGTTGCCTGCGGCAACCCTGGAAGAACCCATGTTCAGGCACGTTTAAGACGTGGAATTTGAAAATTAAAGTTATAAAAAAAATCTCGGAACCATATCCAAAAGCGCTGCAGGATTACGATCGTAACATTATTTTTAACCGACTTAAAAAAAAATAGGTTTTCATCCAATGTTCAATATAATCTCTAAAACTTTTAATTGCATTGTAACGAATATTAATTAATGTTTCATATTACATTTGATTAGTAGTACAGAGAGGGTCATGCTCCTGTAGTGGAGACTAAAAAGGACCTGATGATGATGATGATGATTACATTTGATTTAGTGTAAGGTCCTTAAAAATCGGTTCAATAGTTTTCGAGATATCGGCCAATACGTATAACTGTGCAATCTTTTTTAATCTCATATAGTACATGAATGAAACTAGTGCCCGATGTTAGTTCTGAGGGTCCGAACTGCGAATAAAATAGGTTGCCTGCGGCAACTCTCGAAGAACCCATGTTCAGGCACATTTAAGACGAGGAATTTGAAAATTAAAGTAATAAAAAAAAATCTCGAAACCATATCCAAAAGCACTGCAGGATTACGATCGTAATATTATTTTTAACCGACTTCAAAAAAAAATAGGTTTTCAATCCAATGTTCAATATATTCTCAAAAACTTTTAATTGCATTGTAACTAATATTAATTGATGTTTTATATTATATTTGATTTAGTGTAAGTTCCATCAAAATCAGTTCAGTAGTTCACGCGATATAGGCTAATACTATAACTGTGCCATTTTTTTAATCTCATATAGTACATGAATGAAACTAGTGCCCGATGTTAGCACTGACGATCTTGTATATGAATAAAATAGGTTGCCAATCCGTAACCTGGAACAATATAAGTTCGGGGATGAACTTGGATTCTTCCGGGTTACGGATTTATACGTGGAATTTGAAAATTAATCATTTTATATGGTTTCAACAGAAGTTGAAACCATATTTAATATATAATATAATAATAGGCGAGATTACGATTGCGATGGTTCTTAATTGACTTCAAAAAAGTGAGGTTTTCTTTTCCATAACCTATTAGTTATGTTAATTATTTATATATAAACATTATATATTTTTCCCGGTTCGCCCGGGCCACACATCGTATGACTCGTCTACAGTAGTCCATCAGCGTTTCCCTTAGTTGGTTGTCTGCAAATGCTCTCAATGTATTTTCATGTGTCAACTCCATACCCAGTCCCAATCTTCTTCTTTACGAATCAAAATGGTTATGTTTGCCTTCTATTATACAGTTTTTAGTCGTGTGGTTTACGATAGCCGTGTAGTTTCCGGCAGAGTAAAATAGGACCACTCCAAATCTTCCCATGGATGTCGTAAGAGGCGACTTAGGCAATACAAGATAAAAAACAAAACTCATAAACATCAATGAGACCTCTCCAACCCGTCGCATGCCCCTTCAATGTCCAGTGATATGACTAATGCCATCTGTTTCCCGTTTTAGGCTTCCTTTACGATTGTGAGTGCGAAGTAGTCCTCCTTACCGGGTTTGGGTATTGTTTTTATAACAGCTCTTTTCCAGATTCTGGGGAAATATCCGAGGCGTAAGGATGCGTTATATAGGGCAAGCATAACCTCGGGACAAGCCATAAGTGCATGGGTGCAGATATTAGCTGTGAAGCCATCATGTCCCGAAGCCTCTCTTGGGCTCATTCCATTCAGCACTATAAGAAGCTCGTACATACGAAACGGTTACATTGCATCGAGATGAGCGTTTCGGTATCCAGGGCCCGTACAATGTTTTCGGCTTCTTCTCGTATCGCTGTGTGTCGGTTGGATAAAAGGTTTCAGCCAGCAGTTCTGCGGACTTTTCTGGACACAAAAGGCCGCTTCCGTCTGGATTTCTCATTAGTCTGTCCTTCTTCACCAGTCCACACGCTTTCACAATCCTATAAGCCGTTCTCAGATGTTCTCTTTCTTTTAACAGCTTTCATCTCAGCCAGTAGCGGGTTCCACCACTTTATTAATTTACACTTCGATTTAGGCTTAAGTTTGGGAATCGATGCTTCGCGAGCCCTTGTTACAATCTCCGAGTATCTGGCCACCAGGTCATCATGGCCTTCCCTATCTTTAATACGGCTGATTGAGTACTGGGTTATTTGATCTGCTAGGACTTTTCCTCTAACATTCTTTTCAAATATAGTCCAGTTAGCTTTCGCTGTTTGGTATTTCCTTGTACTAGTATTTTGGGGGATTGTTGTTGTATCATTTAATTCACATATACCAGTTCCATGGTCATGGCTCTATGATCAGGCAAAGGTAGCAGATCTGCTTCTACTCGCCAGTTGTTAAACTTATTCGCAACACCGGGTGTGGCGAGAATAATGTCTGAAATGCTCTTATATCGTTTATTGCCTCTGTAGACATAGAAAGTTGATTTATCACGGAGACAAATGTTCCGTATAAGCTAAAAGGTTACACTAAGACGTATTTGTTTATAACTCGAAAACTACTAACCTAGTTTAATGCAACTGGCAACAAGTTAAACCAAAATAATATAAAACAAGTAAAATTAACATAACCAATAGGCTATGGAAAAGATAACCTCACTTTTTTGAAGTCGGTTGAAAAGCATCGCAATCTTAATCTCGCATTGCTTTTGAATATGATTCCAACTTCCTTTTTAAATGATTAATTTTCAAATTCCACGTATAAATCCGTAACCTGGAACAATCCAAGTTCATCCTCGAACTTGGATTGTTCCAGATTACGGATTTGCAATTATTTATATACAGGATCGTCAGTGCTAACAACCTGCACTAGTTTCATTCATGTACTATATGAGATAAAAAATGGCACAGTTATACGTATTAGCCTATATCTCGAGAACTAATGAACCAATTTTGATGAATCTTACACTAAATCAAATGTAATGTGAATTCAATTCAATTCATTTATTTCATAACAAAAAACAATTGTGTTGAAATGTTTATCTTAGACTACAGACATATTTATTATAATTATTATGAACATATGTGTAATTAAATATAGTTTATCCAATACAAAATGAAACATCAATTAATATTAGTTGCAATGCAATTAAAAGTTTTAGAGAATAAATTGAACATTGGATTGAAAACCTATTTTTTTGGAAGTCGGTTAAAAATAACATTACGATCGTAATCCTGCAGTGCTTTTGGATTCTGGAGATTTTTTTTAATACTTTGATTTTCAAATTCCACGTATTAAATGTGCCTGAACATGGGTGCTTCCAAGGTTGTCGCAGGCAACTTATTTATTCGCAGTTCGGACTCTCAGAACTAACATCGGGCACTAGTTTCATTCATGTACTAATGAGATTTAAAAAATGGCACAGTTATACGTATTAGCCTATATCTCGAAAACTACTGAACCGATTTTGATAGAACTTACACTAAATCAAATGTAATATGAAACATCAGTTAATATTAGTTACAATGCAATTAAAAGTTTTAGAGAATAAATTGAACATTGGATTGAAAACCTATTTTTTTGAAGTCGGTTAAAAATAATATTACGATCGTAATCCTGCAGTGCTTTTGGATATGGTTCCGAGATTTTTTTTATTACTTTAATTTTCAAATTCCACGTCTTAAACGTGCCTGAACATGGGTTCTTCCAGGGTTGCCGCAGGCAACCTATTTTATTCGCAGTGCCGACCCTCAGAACTAACATCGGGCACTAGTTTCATTGAGGTATCTTATGAGATAAATTACTATGAAAAATCGCCCCCTTCAGGGTGGCTGAACTTGGACTCCTTCCAGGGTTGCCGCAGGCAACCTTAGCAGGTTCACCTCTCCATAAGGATATCTTTCACTACGTCAAACTCCCGTTCGAGTATCTGATGAGATAATTTTTGGCCAAAATTGACGTTTTCGACACCTTTTTTTTATGGTTCTTCCAGGTTAGGGCGTGGCAACCCTACCTGGCCCCCACCTCCAAAGCACCTACTTTCACTACATACTAGTCTCATTCGGGTATCTTATGAGGTAGGAAGTCCTGCCACCGGCCCCCGGTCTATATAGTGATCAAGTAGTCCCTGGTTTTATGTTGATTTTTTTTCAATTATGTTTGTGAATGTTTTAATGAATCAGATTTGCAAAGAAAATCTACCCATTTTAAAGTTTATTAAAAAAGGGAAAATGCAAAATAGGCCGCGAAAATATTGATATTTATGAATCTATTGCAATCCCAATTAAAGCAACGCAAAGTAAATTTAAGCATGTCTCTTTGAATTTAGATATCACAGTTACAGCTCTTTTGTATGAACAGTTCAAGTCTCCATACAAAATACGAAAAGCCTCCTTGGCGAAAAAGCCCCGACCTAAAATGTCGTCTCCACTCTTTTTTGAAATATGGTTGTAAAAAAATCATGGGTACATACATAGTATATGCGTGGGCGACATCTATATGCAGGATGGCATCTTTGTTCACTGCAAGTTTTATTATGTATGAAACGTGGAAAGGCGTTGACTCCAAAATCGTGTGTATCCTGCAAATAAATAAATAGAACTTCTTATGTTTTTCTTATTTCAGGCTTTTGTTGGTGCAGTAATGTCCAATATAAGTTTGGTGGGATTAAACTTTTACATAAAATGTATATGACACTTACTTCCACTTGTGCTTCTACTTCACAGTTGCAGTCAAAGTCAGGTAAGGCTTGCTGAAAAATAAGAAATCTTGAATTTGTTATTTCAGTCTTTACCCTACAAATCTTTCTAATGATTAACCACGTGTCCAGGGCTTGGAAAAATCCAGGGTTTTACCAGTTTTTATTTAAAATACAAAACACAATCAAATCGTAAGAATTTTCTGACATGAACACTTTTAAATGTTTTGTCACACAAACTAAAATACGAATTACAAAGTACATTTTCAACAAGTAATTGAAATTTAAATAGAATTATGTATTTTTAATAACAAGTATGTAATCCAAATACTGCACGTGCGCAACCCTGCTTGTGTCAAGATACGGTTTCATTTTGAACCTCGCGGCACTACTCTGTTCCGTTCCGTACCATTATCTATAAAAACGACTAAAAAATCATAATTGTTGTATGGCAGCCTCCCATAATTTTTTTTTTTAAATAATAAATACATAAGGACAAATCACACAGATTGAGCTAGCCCCAAAGTAAGTTCGAGACTTGTGTTATGGGATACTAACTCAACGATACTATATTTTATAACAAATACTTATATAGATACACATCCAAGACCCAGGCCAATCTGAAAAAGATCATTTTCGCAGGCTGGCGTGTTGACCACTGCGCCACGGAGCTAGCCGGTGGGTTAGTAATTAGTTATTTATTTTTTAAATCAAATATATAACTCAATATTCTGTGAATATATCAAGCGTCTAATTGTTGCCGTTATCAATTTCGAGCAAAATACATCACGTTTGTTGTATGTTAGCCTCCTTAAATATTTTTATTCTGTTAGTATTTGCTGTTATACTTAGCGGCAACAGAATTACACATCTGTGAAAATTTTAACTGTCTAACTATTACGCTTCATGAGATACAGCCTGGTGACAGACGGACAGACAGACGGCAGCGGAGTGTTCAAAAAATAAATAACAGAACATATTATACTTCTTCGTTCATTGTTTTTTACCTACATTTCCGAGGCCGAGAGGCGGTTCCGAAGAACTCTGACATCAGGGTGTGCATGGTCGATTGACCGTGACACCTACTCGAAATGATGATGATGATGACCTACATTTCAATTTTCCAACCAACAAAAGGTTTTAAATTTTGTACTGCCTGGTAATATCCTAACTAATATTATAAATGCGAAAGTTGCGAAATTATAAATCCTAACTAATATTATAAATGTTAATTACGCGCTTTCACGCCTTTCGCGAGAAGGACTCGGATGTCTCAAATACCATGTTTTAAATAGACCATTAGTTTTTCAGTAATTCTACGGGGGACCCTTCCATTTTCCTTTTTTGGGACAATTTATTTACTATATGCAAATTTCTTATGCAAACGTAATTTAAAAATAAATAGCGCAATGTAGTCCCGGGGAACTGTGTTGCGCTATTTCTTTTTAACGTAAATTTTTCTAATATTTAAATTGTTATTCTGCAATTCCGGGTGATAAGAAAACTAACAAATCAAAGATTTTATCGGTTCTAAAGTTATGTATTCGAACAATCCCGACTTAGTGTTGCGTTAGAGAGCCTAAGGTCATAAGACCAAAAGGCCACGTTTAGCTTGTTGGTGTGCGTGAAGGTAAAAAACTGAATCTCAATAGAAATATTCCACGAAAATTGGACTAAGTACTTAGTAGATTTTTTGTGATAAGTGTACAGACAGCAGACAAACAAAAAGATAGACTAAAAAAATCCAAAATAGGTGGTGATCATAACTATCGATACACGATAGTTATGTCTAGACTAGTAAGAAATAAGAAAAATGTACAAACTCGTTCTGCCCTTACCTTGCACTTATTCTCTACCTATAATAAGTGTCTGTCTGAAATTTTATACTCCTCCGTCCGCGCACATTTCGTAAAAAGGGGAACAAAGTTTTAGCTTCACTAGTATATGCTTTTATAATAAGAAATTAAATAGAAGCAGAACCTAAGTGCCGAGTTTGTTCGTAAAAAAATATTTTGTAGTTTGTTTATAGACGACCGATAGAGATAATACTTACATTGTTTTTTTCTACCTTTATATTTCCTCTTTTTCGTGTTCTCGTTTCAACTGAGTTGTCTAGCAAAATTATGTCATTTCTGATCATATTGGCGTAATCTACAGTGAGTGATGGTTGTTCCTCAGTTTCTTCATCCGGTTCGAATTGCTTGAGAGTAATTATATCGTCCAGATTTTCAAATAAATCGTTTTCTAAGGCTGATTCTTCGAAGTAATTTTGCCTTCTTCGGGTTTTTTGGTCTCTTATCATAAACTCATCGATGTCTGAAGTCCTCCTTAACGTTGAAGACAATACTGTTTGAATAACTATTAGTATTCCGAAACATACTGTGATGGCAGTGAAAGATCTTGCTGCCTGCAAATTCGTATAGTAAGTTTCCAAAAACAAAAACAATAGATAGGTATCTCTCTTATGTATTGAAGGGCCCTATATTATAAGGGGGTGCTATTGGTGGCTGAGGGAGACCCCAAGGTACTTTAGATACTTATATAAGCTGGTGTTTCGGGCCGTGACCTCAAACTTGATGCCCCATGCAAGCGGACACCGTAAAGTCCTACAGAAAATTTATTGAATAACTTATAAAATTTTGAACTTATTTTTTTGTGATATTACTGTCAGCTAAAATCATTAAATTAAATAAACTAAAGAATTCGAATTTAAACTCAAAAATTTCTATGCATAAGTTGTTAGCCAAAACCCAAGCTATTTATTACCTATGATGATGTCTTTTAAAATATTTCAAAATCTTGAAATGAGAATACATAGTTCAAAAAATTAAATAATTCTACAAATTTATTTAGAAAATATTTTCTAATAACAAATATCTAATTCTCAAATAGCTGCACAATAGCTTCATATACCAAGAAATATTTCTAAATAATGGACTTACCATGACTGCTTCTCACAAATTTCACTAGTGTACTAACGGGGTCTAATACCTTTCCTTCCTTTTATACGCCGATTTGATTGATGGGTCAAAGAAAAGATCCATTAGCTTGAAATTGTATCCCTTACTGGATATATTCTATGTACCCCCACGCTCGAAACTGGCCCGCGGCACCGTCACCATGGAGTTACCAAGGGGTGTGTGTTGAATGGGAGCTTTTTGGGTAGGTATTTTGATTTTGCTTAATATCGTAGTGATTTAAAATAAGGTTTAATTTAGGATGAAAAAAATGAGAATTACCGTATAACAATACTCGTGAGGATTTTGCCTGTCATAATCATAATTTTGTGCTGACCTGAGAAAATAATTTAATATCATCAACTGACAAAACAAGGATAAAAACATCTTGTTACCCCTAAACATGTTGTATAACCTAGGTCTTAGATTAAAGATGTAAAGTCGTTTTGTATAATTTCAAAATAATGTATTGTATTGCCATCAAATTTTCATAGGTAATGTTTAAGTGCGGTTTTCGAAACTTACACAATAATTAAGTAGGTATATCTATATATAATTTAGCTTATCTTATTATGAGGTTTTCCATGTAGTCTTTGTTTTTGATTTTTTAGCGGGCCTTTTTTTTGTCAATTGCTTGTTTAGTTTTTGTATAGGTCATTTTGTGAATTAATTGTGCTGCGTTGTACAGGTCTTTACAACGCAGCACTGTTTATTAATATCTGATATGCAGAGACCTAGTTGCAAGCTCAAATGGGATTGGGCGGGTCACGTTTGCCGAATGCATCCAGACTAATGGGCTACTATAGTTACAAAGTGGACTCCGGAAGATGGATACAGAAAAAGAGGTAGGCCTCGAAAGCGTTGGTGTGATGATATCACGAGCTATGAATAGAAATGGTCTGAAGTGGCACAAAATAGGGATGTTTGGAAGGAAATGAGGGAGACCTTTGCCCAGCAGTGGGACAGTATAGGCTAATAAAAAAAATACATAGACCTCTTCTGGACATCCTACCGGACACACAGACCAGCCGGCCTATTTGCCAACTAAGTGTACAACGATTTGATAGTCATTTCAAAATACATAAAATTTTATATATTTTAAACTAGTTGTTTTCCCGCGACTTCGTCCGCGTAAAACATAACCTATGTTCAGCGTAGATAGAGAGAGATTTTAGATGCACTATGGCTTAGCTCTGTAAATTATGGTGCACGCACTAGTGTGAACCTTGCTTGTGTGTGTCGTCGTTCTCGTGCTTCGATCAACAATAGCGATTGGTATCTATTGTTGATTGAAGTTCTCGTGTAATGCAACTTATTTTTGGCCAAAGAATTTAATAACCTAATAGTAAAGAATACGAAGAGGGGGCGAGGTTGAACTTTTTGTTTTTACTGGTTGGATTTTTTATTAATCATATCCTAGACAGAATTTTTATGCAACCCACTTGCAATATATTTTTAACATACTTATTTAATTCGAAATAGAATATTTTTTATCAAGTTAACAGTTAGACGAAGGTGAGTAACTCCCACCCGCCCCGGTTCGACCTCTTTTCGGATCTTAGACCATGAATTCATAAATAAATCACTCAGGTAGATTGATCTAGCCCCGCAGTAAGTTGTGAACTTGTGTAGATGCTAACTCAACGATACTATATTTTATAATAGATACGTACTTAGATAAACATCCAAGTCCCAGGCCAATATGAAAAATATCGTTTTCCATCATGCGGGCCAGCCGGCCGGGGATCGAACGTGATCGGGACGCTGCATATCATTGGTCACAAAAAAAATGCACTGAGAACCAATAACATCCTTAAAAATTAAGTTGTATCTAATCAGTTATATACATATGTACCTAATTTGTGCTCTATGTTACGGAAAATACGTGCAAGCATTTTAAAAAACCTAAAATATAAAATTCTTTATTTGTCAAAAACTCAAGATATTTCAATCAGCTTCCACGAAATGGCAATCTAAATATTCATCATCATTTTAGTTATGTACGTCGACTGGTAACTGTTTATTTTCCAAAAGTTTGATAGCCTGTTGTAGTCCGATATATCCTTGTGGGCCTTCAAACTCCTTGAATGGGTCTTCGCCTTGCACGACTCCGCGCAACCTGAGCATCAATGCCCTCATCAGTTCCCGTTCTTTCACCAGTACTTTTTCGTTCATCACGTAAACGGATCTTCGCTTTAGGAAAACACCGTGTTTCTTGAAACAGTGTCTATTGAAGTCGTGCTTGTAACTGTAACCTTGCGAGCACATCTGAAATTATAATTAGAATTATTAATTCTGTAGAAAACTACTTGCTGTGCTATTAATATGTTATTTTTTTTAAAGTAAAGTCATTTCAAACAAGGTGGATTTGGGTTCGATACAATGCTGTGTATTATGGACCTCGGGGAATCTGGCCTTATCTAGTCCGGCACATCTTGCAATACGCACGACATGCTCCAAAAAATAATATTGAATAAGTATTTACATGCATCGTGAAAATTGTTCATTCGTTTTGAAACTAACATACATTATGTGTATCTTCCTTGGCAATTGTAAACTTACTATTTTAATGTGAATGTTGTGATAAGTAATTATTTAGAAAATCTATGGCGTTAATGACATTATTTTAATATTCGCCCCTACGGCCATTGGCGGCATACATATAATATTGTATGTCTCGAAGTATATCTCATATAGATTTCATCTTATTCTTTCATAGTGTAATATGTACGATTTTTTAAAACAAAAGTCTTCAAACCAAGCCTTTATCAAGAGTTAAGTATCTATGCTTTGCATCATTAACACTTGAAAAACAAATGAAAAACTATAAAAAATAAACACTCGTTTTCGAATTAGGTTGTGGGCATGCCACGGTGATTACTACCTATGCTGTATCCGCCACGTACCTGGTATAGGTAGTATTTTTGTCTCTCAGAGATCGGTATAATTGTACAGAAAGCTCTACTAAGTACCTCGCATTGAAAAGGTCTTTCTCCAGTGTGCACTCGCAGGTGATGTCGTAGGCTGACTTTCGTGAAAAACGTCATATTACAATGGTCACACTTGATATTTTTGTTAGCTGAATTATGTTGCAGCCTGTGTCGGTTCAAACTGTTAATCTGTGAAAAGATATTTATAATTTTTTGACAACATTTAGGCGCAACTATAAGTCATCCATCGATAAGCACAATAGTATATTTTGCTAATAGGGTTAATTTTTACTGACAGCCTTCGTTCAAATATAGTGGTCAAGGTATACCTACACCAATATTTGATTGAAGCGCTCTGCCACGGATCCTTAGGAAAAACAATGACAGTACCTACTGGACCTAAGACAGGCCTCCTTAAACCGACTTCAAAAAGGAGGAGGTTCTTAATGCGAAGGAAACTTTTATTTTTTACCGTCAGATACTAAGATATCTGACTAGGCGCTCTACCAATATCTTGGAATAATAAAAATATATATTCAGAAAGATTTTAATAAAGACTTTCTGAATATACATTTTGATGTAAATATTAGAGAAAATGCCTCCTGCAATGGAGACTAAAAAGACCTGATGATGATGATGATTAGTAAAGATATTGATAGAGGGTCACCTACGTAAGTATCTGACTGTACATATGTATCTCATAACTCTGTAATTTATGAACCGATTTGGAAGGGTATAGGGGAAGAACGGGAAATGAGAGTCAGCGGGCAATCTGGATCAAGCGCAGATGTCCAAAACTAAAATCTCAAAACTAAGGGAAATAAGTCATTTGCAACACGCTCTGCATCCAACGCCCCTTGTACGAAGTACTTACGCTAGTACCTAATCTCCACGCGGTTTTGAGTGACAATTGCGTTTTGTTTTCACGCCTCGCCGATGTATATTTTCGTCAAATAACATTAATGGTGAGAATCGAAGTTTTAGCTGTACCAAATTAATATACTATGGGTAGATTTGGATGTCAAGAATATCCAAAAATGAGATAAGCGACTTATATTGCGAATGAATTTGCTTCGTACTTTAATATTTTACAGTTTTATATGCAGTAATAGATTGTGGGTAATAGGACTCAAGGAGCCCGCAAGTATTTACCATTACCTACCCGCAAAAATATTATTCTTATTTTTTGCTTATATAAATGGCGAAAGTACAAGTCATAAAAACCAAAAAGCTAGCTGATCAACTGGTGCTACTGATTGTACTGGAATGGGATACCGCCGAATATTATGTCTGCGATTGTTTGCTTCTGATTTCCCACATGTCTGATTCAGGGAATCAAAGCTGTTCTTTTTTAAAACTCGGAAATGTACCCAAAGCTTAACAATCAGCTTTGGTGATTGTCAAACTAAACTGGTTAAAAGTGATCTTAATTACCAAAAAATAAGTTTGTTCACTTACAAGTTATTATTTCGAAATAAGCTTCTATTTGATAGCTCGCTTAAGTGACTCCCATTACCTCTTTTTCCCCTACTTCATAATTAATTGGCCCCATTTAAATATCAATCAAAATCAGCTCAGTAGTTTAGTTGAAGTCGGTTATTAAAAGATTATATACACCGACATTCCCATGTAAAAAATTTCCTATAAGACCAACACTGGGAAATTGTAAAAAGATGGTAATTTTTATACAAAAGTGTTCGGTCGGCCAAGCAATTTGTATGGAAATGTTATATTAAATTTTAAATTCCCAGAATTGGTCCCATCAAGAGAATGTCGCTGGTTAATATACATGCTGTAAAGTATATAGATTTATCTTTTGCGTAGCGAGCACGTGTATATGGATTTCAACATTCATGGTTGCAATTTTTATTATGACGGGATTTTTATTATTGCGATTCTGTGCGTTCGATGACAGTATAACCGTCATGATCCCAAACTTGCTATATGATGCTATATGATTAGCAAACATACAATACTTACCCTTTTATATGCTTTGTTACAAATTTGACACATAAATTTCTTTTCCTCGTTGTGAACATCCAGGTGTCTGAAAGACATTAGATATTACCTATGTAAAAAGAAATTTATAAAATACATCATATGCACGCAGGGTAGGTCTGGAGATATCCTTGTAGATAGGATGAATGCGAGAGGTTTATCTGTAAGGATCGCAGCAATTGGGGTGGAGTGGAGACCCATACCGTATTATTATAAAACGGGGACTAACTTTAAACCAGTATCCGATCAATATAAGTCGACGCTTATCACTTCGACGTTTGGTCAACTGTCATTGTCAATTTGATATGGATGGATAATGGTTTAAACCAGGTACTAAAATTAGTCCTCATTTTATATTATGACTGATAGTCACTGCCTACCACAAAAGAAAGCAGCGTGACAACATAAACGTGTAGCTTTACCTAGTTAAAGCGATCCGATCGTGGAATTTGGCTACGCATTGATCGCATTTATATTTTCTAGACTCTTCATGTTTTTTCTTATGATGTTGCAAACGCCATATAGTGTAAAATGATTTGTCGCATTGATCGCATTTTTGAGTTTTCTTTCCTGTGTAAAAAAACGTATAAATCATGAGTTAGTACATACCAACAATAGTTGTCGGTTGTTCAATCGATATTGATGGGAGACAGTTGCAACGTCAAGGCAAAGCTTGTATTATCCAGAATAATGAACACACATTTCTGAGACGACTAATCTTAATTATCCTTAGGTACTAATATTATAAACTAGCGTTGCGACTACCACCACATGCATTAGTAGGTATCGATCCATAGAAACTATGCTAAGCTATGGGATCCATAACTTAGATACGCGTATAAAAAAAACATGATGATCGGTTCAGTAATATAAGGCGTACAAGCGTAACAAAAGCTTGAAGGCGAAAGCTGGAATTTTAGAATAACACGTCAATTCAATGAATTGGGAGGCAGACGATAATCTATTTGTCTTTACAGGAACCAAGTTCCTTAACGCAGGTTGCTGCTAGGAGTTTGTTACCAGGAGCAATCTGATGATGAAGTCTATGTGCGCACGAATAGCGGTTACGCAATGTATAGAGATTAATTTAATTTCCTTAGTTTACTTAACAAGTGCCTCCCAATCAAGGGACAAGAGTTAATTCCCATAGAGGCCATTAATTTATGGTCTGTTTTTTTCTTAATTTTGCTATTTTCCACCTTTTTTTATTTTATTTAGCTATTTTTAAGGTTCCGTACCTCAAAAGGAAATAACGGAACCCTTATAGGATCACTTTGTTGTCCGTCTGTCTGTAAAGACCCTTTTTCTCAGGAAAGCGTAGAGGTATCAAGCTGAAATTCATATCAAATACTTAGTTCTACTATCCCTTAAAGCTGCGAAAAAATAAAACTTCTAAGCCAACTCAATCAAAAGATACAGCCGCAAATTTTCGACATTCGCAAGGAAATGTCGAAAGCAACCTACAGGATACTTCCCTAAAACTCAAAATCTTGAAATTTGGTACGAAGCAACATCAGATAATGGAGAAATTGCGTAATGCATAATTTTTTAGTTATATATAATATAATAAAAGTATTTTTAATAATGTCAAACTTAAAGATACGGAACCCTTCGTGCGCGAGTTTTTACTGTATCTACCTGTGTGAGTAAGTAAGTGCGACTTCATGGATGATGTCATTTTCCCACAGAAATTACACATTTGTTTCGTATTTTTTATAGGCGCTGTAGATTTTGGTTTCCTCTTTTTCTGCATTACTACTTTTGTGCGAACAATTCCAATATCTTCTAAAATCACTGGTTTAATCAAAACTTTCTGAGCCACCTTATTAAATTTGTTTCGTCGCTTTGCCACTGAAAATCACAAACATTTTATTAATGTTACATACATTTTTGTTAAGAAAAAATTATAGGATCACTTTGCCTGTCCGTCAAGACCCTTTTTTCTTCAAAATGTGGCATGCCAGTAGCCAGTAGCCAGCCATATTAAATGTTAAGGTTCTACGACATTTACGGAACTTGGCACCCAATGAGATCTCAATAATTTTGTTGGTGTAGTCGACAACCGCACCATATGATACAGATCTTGGCTCCATTTTCACATTTATGTCTGTGGCAAAATTATCATTATGGTATGGTATGTAATATGGTATGCTCCCTTTGCAACTGTGAAAAAAATTAAACATCTAAGTTCGTAATATCTGGTTTTATAAGTATTATGCATAGCAGGGGAAATCGAATCCTAAATGCTACTTCCGATTGAACTAGAATCATACAATTTGGAATGGAGTAGGTAATATCCACACGAGAAAATAAAAAATCCGGAAACCTTAATTATACCGTACCGTGTAAAGAAACATGGGGCGCAAATCCATAAATTTTATGAGAAACAAGAAGTAAAGAAAACTAGCTTTGGCTTGGACACCACTAAATCCATTCATTAAAATATGGCACCTGTCGTTTTCACAAGTGCATTACCTTCATTTTTCTTTCCTTTACAACCTCTCTTTTCTTTTCTGTTTATATTTTTATGTAGAACATACTCGTCATCGCTCACGTCTTTACTATCATAATCCTGCAATTTGTAAAGAGTAAAAATAGATGGATAATGTCAATAGGTACTTTTTAAATACTAGTGCAGTACTTTATCCCTCCAATAATAAGTTAGAGTAGTCCAGATATCAATTTTAATACTTACACACTGTTCCCAATCATCATCATAGTTTGGTTCATCCTTAAATGATTGAACATAATCATATATATTCATTGAGTTATCATTGTTACGTTTTGGATTACCTGATTCAATCTTTTTTATTATGGTGTTGTTATAGAAAAAATCTTCACCGTTTTGAGAACATTTCTCTAGTACAGTAATACTGGTATTTTTGGTAATCTCGTTTTTTACATCTATTTCCACTTTAATTTTAATCTCATCTAAGTTGTTAAAATAAATTCTCCTTAGCGTTTCTTTGCTAAAAACTAAATCACACCTGTAAATTAATGTAAACAGTAACAGATATAAGTTTTGGAATCAGTAGCTACATGTGGCATATTGTACATACAAATACACTTATCACATATTTGTCCCTCTTTAGAGGCCTAAGGCCAATAGACCCAAGGGCCGAGTAAATAGTGACGGGTTACTAATCGTATTATCTATTGACATTCCTATGATAAGATTAAGGGCACAAAACCTCTTAATCTAATTAATTTCAGCTATGAGGATACCACAAGATCAAGGAAAATAGGTTCTTGTAGTTAACAAGATAAATAAAATAATACATCGTAATAAAATCTTTAAATGTAAAAATGTATGTCTTCCATTGATGTTCCTATTTAACTTATAATAACCCTTTAATGAAGACCATAATAATTAAAATATATTAACACTAGGTTTATGAGTATATAAATTAGACCACATGTTACCACTTACATTTCTATCATATTTTTAAAATCAAAGGCTTCTTTAAGTTTTCTGCGGCATTGTGAGCATGTATAGTTTTCTTCATCTTCTCTGTTTATCTGAAAATTTATATTGGAATAAAGTAGTCATTAATTGATTACATTACATATGTATGTAGGGAATGGGATTTGTGACTGTAAATCCTAATGTACTGCAAAAACTTTTAACACTGTTAAACTAAATTGAAATGTTGCTTTACTAGGAAATAAAATTGAAATGTTGCTTTACTAGGAAATAAAATTGAAATGTTGCTTTGCTAGGAAATAACGGTTACAGAAATTGATTGCCGTGTGTTATTACATTTACCACCACTATAGCACTGAAACTGTAATAGTTGCCATAAAATAATCTTTGATAATTAGCTTTAATTTCAAATTTGGACAACACAATGGACTGACCAATGAAACAAATGACAGAGTTTTGTATTTATTAGGATTCCGTACCCAAAGGGTAAAAAGGGGACCCTGTTACTTATATTATATATTGCTCCACTGTCTGTCTGTCCATCTGTCACCAGGCTGTATCTCAAGAACCGTGATAGTTAGACAGTTGAAATTTTCACAGATGATGTATTTCTGTTGTATATAACGCTATAACAATAAATACAAAAAAATAGAATAAAATGAATATTTAAGGGGGCTCCCATACAGCAAACGTGTTTTTTTTGCTTATTTTGCTCGATATTGATAACAGCAACAGAAAGATGATTGAAATGTTAACAGAATATATAATTATAAACTCACTTAATAATTAAATAAAAATAAAATTAATATTAAAGGGGGGCTCCCATACAACAGATGTGATTTTTTTTGCCGTTTTTATAGATAACAGTACAGAACCCTTCATGCGTGAGTCCGACTCACACTTGGCTGGTATTTTTTAAAAGCGGTGACAATATTTACATAGTCTGTTGTCTGGGTTACAGAGGGCATAGTTTACATCCTAAAGTAAACCCATATGCACCATGTGTCCCATATAAAATTTTTAAAAGCTGAGAAAATACAAATCATCTGGAACTTGAATTTTATATTTGAGGACTTGCTATAGCCGTGTGGTTTTCGGCAGAGTAGAATAGGACCACTCCTAGTTTTCCCATGGAGGTCTTAAGAGGCGACTTAGGATATACAAGCTAAACAAAGCTCATAAACATCCCAGGCCAAATCCCCTGTCTGCTATGGCCAAGTATGGCTCTGGTAGTACTGAGAGGGTCATGCTCCTGATGATGATGATGACTTGTTATTATTATAAGAAGGTAGTAAGCAAGCTTTCTGACTTCTTTTTTCGAGAATTTAAAATAGATATAGTAAGTATTATTACAGTTGTACTTACTTTTATATTGGAAATTGAAGATATCATATCTAAATATGAGATTCCATCCTCCTTGGCGAATATAGACCTTAATTTTTTGCTTCTTTTCAAGCACAATCTACATTTATACATATTTATAAGTAATAATTTATCATGCCATACTTCAATAACGAATCGATATTTAAAAAAGTACTCAAAACTCAAATAGGTAATGTCTATCTTACTATCGAATAGCCTGTACATATGTTTGAAGACGTATAGGAGTAATATATTAAAATACTACTAAATTAATTCTAAAGTTTATGCAATGTTGTATTATTGTGATTGTGATTGTGACATAAGTACCTATGTTGATCTTAATGTTGATCACAAACTAAATAGGGAGGGATGGGATCCAAATGTTGATTGATGATGACATCGAATATTTCCCGGATTTGACAGTGACATTTCGTAGTCTCTTCATTTTTCTTTTATTTTATTTAGCCATTAAACTTCATTCAGAAGCTTATTTTAGTCAGTGTCTAGTTATTCTTTATTCTTGGGTATCAAATCAACGAAATGATGGTGTAATTCATTTCGCTGATTCTACGGAGCCCTTGGTGACAATTTCCATGAATCCACTGATTTAATCATAAACGACGGAGCAAGGCGAGCGACACCAGCCCGATGTCACTACATCCGTACCATGACACTTTATAGTTATTCTACACATTATTCATAAATATGGACATCTCTATCACCAAATTATACCGATTTCACATTATAAACTCCACTAGAAACAATTTGCCATTCGAAACAAAAACCGTGCAGTATGTCGTAATTCCCGCCAAAACCTCCCTACATTTCGTCGTCTCGCAGTCACTGTCACGTTTTATATTTTTCTGATGCAGACTCAGGATGCACAGGACTCAGAACAATAACTATAGCATGCAGAGCTTTATCTGTCGAAGCTCCTCTATCCGTCTGGCGTTTTCAAATAATGAAAGTATCATTGGCGTGTTCCCGGATATATCTTCGGCATATGACAATGTACAGCTTCCCGTGCTCTAGCAGAAATTACTACATCTGAGCATACCAGAGAGACTTGTAAACGTCATATGCAACATACTCATGTCCCGCTCCATTTGTATCCACATCAATGGAATCCTTCTGCCTCCCAGGCAAATTGGAAAGGGTCTACCTCAAGGGTCAGTTTTAAGTCCTCTCCTTTATAATATCTTTACTTATGATCTGCAGCAAACTGTATCCAGCTTTTACGAAATCTTGCAGTAAGCAGATAACGCGCTTTATATATCCAATCAGAGAACTTTTCGGATGCGACCACCCGTCTAAATTCAGCCCTCTACTACCTTCATGATTGGTTAGATCATCATCATTTCGAGTAGGTGTCACGGTCAATCACAATACACACCCTGGTGTCAGAGTTCTTCGGAACCGCCTCTCGGCCTCTGACGTGGTTCCTTTAATGACTACCAGATGGCAGCCAGGACCAGCCTTCCGAAGCACGTTAGTTACCCATGGTGGTTAGATTAGGGATGGCGATTCTTTCCGAAAAATATCGATTTTTAAATCGATTTGAATCGTGACCTAATGAATCGATCCACAAAAAAATCGAGGCCCATAAGATCGATTTCCGATAAATCGATCTTTTTTTCAAGTTTTTGTTTATAATGTATTAAAAATCTATTTTATTAAAAACAAGATACGTATTGCAATTTAACGATCTCTTATCAGTAAAATCGGGTGAATCGATGATAAAAATATTTTTATTACCATATCAAAACATCAGATCAGGTATAAAACTACATTTATTATTTTTTTTAAAAGTATAGGTTTACAATTGTACAACAAGAAATGTCAGCCACAGATACAAAAAGTCAAAGCTAAAAAAACAAACGTAACTTTTTAATGAGAGGTGAAGGAATCCAAACATACAGCCATCTCGCGAGTTTTTGAATAATTTACCCTTTAACCGGCAGCACTCTTATTATACGGGTACATTAAATTAATTGTAAATACTTTTTTTGGTTTATACAAAAAAAAATCGAATGTCGATTTTCAAGGGTGAAATATCGATTCACTGAATCGATTCAGTACTACATATCGATTCAAAAATCGATCTTTTTGGCTCGAAAAATCGATTCTACGATTAATCGATCTCAGATCGCCATCCCTAGGTTAGATACCCATGGTTTGACCCTCTCTGTTAGTAAATATAGTGCGGTAGTCATTACTCGTAAGAGAGTAGTCCCCTCTATTCGTAACGAAATCAAATTCCTTGGAGTCATACTCGAATCTAAAATGAGTGGCCTACAATACCTCAACCACGTTTGTCAGAGGGCTCAATAAGGTGTTAATGTTCTCAGAGCGGTTTCAGGCCTACGTTGAGGATCTCACCCATACAGTACAGTCAATTAGTGCCGGCGCCAGCATTACTGGTGCCCTGGGCGAGATTTCTACGAGCGCCCCTTCTTATTGGGGAGAGGGGGATGCAATGCGATTGAATCACATTGCTCTGCGTCCTCTGCCCTTGCTTGGTTGTTTGTCTTTTGTGTGTGTAAGTGTCAACAGGTGTCAACACTGGTGTCAGATTTTTCAAGCTGCCTAAAGTAATTTGACATAGCTTAAGACTGCCATCAATGATGACAGCCGGGACCTTTCTGCCGCATCGGCCTTCCTTGCTTGGTGGGGGCGCCCCTTCAGTATCCAGCGCCCTGGGCGGTCGCACAAGCCCGCCCTACCCTAACGCCGCTACCGCTACTGCAGTGAACTCCTATTATACAAGACAGTATGTTCGTAGCCACTTCGATTAGGTATGGACCTTTTATACTTGGACCATGTAATAAAATGGCACTTGCCATGCTCGATAGGATTCAATCGAGATTATCGAGATGCCTACGCATGGTTACGGGTGCCATGAAATCCTCTCCAAGCCAAGCCCTCCAAATAGAATGCTTGGACCCCCACTTCACCTTCGAAGTTAATATCTAGTCTTATCTGTCTAGAATCTGTCTGCCAAGACAGATCCTTATTTAAAACTGTGCAGATCCACCCTATTCATGTAATCTTAGACTCACTCTCTCTATTCCAACTTCCAATTATTGGACCCACAAAAGCCACCCACTCCTTCTTAATAGATATCTATATCTATACATATAATAAAACAGTAAAAATATTTTGTCTGTACATTTAGAAATTTTGACTGAAATGGATAGAGGGACACTTAAAAAGAATAAAAGAAAGCAAAAAATTTTTTTTCGAATTTCTTGTCTGTCTGTCTGTATGTATGATTATCTCCGAAAATACTGAACCGATTTACTTCAAACTTTCACCAATTGCTTTGTTTTAATTCGGCAAAACCATTTAAATCAAAATAGGTTCATTAAAAAAAAAAGTTATCTTCATTTGAATGAACTCAAGGCATGAGTTTGCCTGCAAATATAGCACTTAAATAATAAGTGACATAGAAAAAATAAAATCTAAAGTTGGGATATTAGGCTGTATCATCCTAATCCTAAGTTTATAATCCTAACTAATATTATAAATGCGAAAGTGAGTTTGTTTGTTTGTTACGCTTTCACGCCGTAACTACTGAACCGATCATCATGAAAATTTGCATACAAGTTCTCTGGAGTGCGGAGAAGGACATAGCCATAAACCTAAAGAAAGAAGAAGAAGATGCAAAGGGATTTGGCTCATACGGACAAAGCTTTATGACATTATTTTTGTACTGACTGCCTTTCTCAGAATAACTAACATATGCCTTTATTTTTTGCACAGACGTAGGTAAACATCCAAAATGGCAATGGGTTGCTAGTCAGTCACGTTGCCGATTGATATAATTTCTGATATTTTTGCCCATTTTCTCGGCTTCCACGATCTGCACGGAGAGAGAGCAATTGGCACATTCTACCTACTTTTTGTGTATTTCCAAGAGTGCGGCATCTGTGAACTATTCAACTACCTAACTGAATCTTACTTATGCGTAATACTGAATTAATACATTCGAATTAAGAAGGTGCTTGCTGCCCAGTCCAGCCCAGACGTTCAGAAATCTATCTACACTTCTACACTATCTAGGTACCTACATCTACACTAATATTAGAAGAAAGATTTGATTCTTTGCATCGAAAAGGCTCCGAAAATACTGGACCGATTTAAAAATCTTGCATCATTAGAATTCCTGATGAACATAGGCTATATAATATTTTCAAAAAGTTAGGGATCTGTATGAATAACTACGTTAATGTAATCCAAGGTGTAAGAAAAATACCAATAAAAAAACCTATATCATGTACGCTACGAAAACTATTGACAATATAGCAAAGTTATGTTGTATAATCAGCTCACGATCATTGAGATTGACACATAGGTACACATCAATGTTCGCAACTGTACTACAGTTTTATAGAGGACATCAATACTAATCTACAAAAAAGTTCGCGATACCATGTGTTTAATTATTGCGGTTATGTCACTACACTCTAGCTATCGCCCGCAGCTTAGCTCGCGTTAACGTCAACCTCGGGAACAGTACTTTTTCCGGGATGAAAGGTCATATGCCCTTCCTTCTCCGTACTCCAGAGAACTAGTATGCAAAATTTCATGATGATGGGTTCAGTAGTTACGGCGTGAAAGCGTAACAAACAAACTCACTTTCATTTATAATATTACTAGTTTTCGCCCGCGGCTCCCCCCGCGTCAATGTCGATACCCGGGAACAGTATTTTTTCCCGGGATAAAATGTAAACTATGTCGTTCTCCGTACCTTATACAACGGATATCATGATAATCTAGGAGCAGCAGTAAAGGCGTAAAAGCGTAACAAACAAACTCACTTTCCCATTTATAATATTAGTTAGGATAAGAATAGTATAGTGATAGGTAGTAAGAATAACTTTTTCAAGTTGAATTATGCAATAGTAACGCCGGTAAAAACTAGACCAAATAAATCACTACATATTCAAGGCTATATCAGTAACTGTAAATTACTTTATGAATTTATATAAAGGGCGGTTCCCACCGCCAGCGAGCGGGCGAGGCGAGTAAGGCGAGCGAACATAGTTTCATCTGTTTTTGTATATGAGCGATGCGGCCAAAGTAATCCGAGCGAGCTGGCGGGCGATGTAACTATCTCTTTGTTCAAGCCGACTCCAGACGGATCGAACGTAAATAGGTACTAATTTTGTGAGTAGACGGCCGAAATTTACTTAAATGTAAATAAAAAAGGCGAGCTCGCCCGCCTCGCCTAGCCTATTACGGGGTGTGGTGTGAACCACATCGCTTAGCTCATAGTTTCGTTCGCCTCGCATCGCCTCTCTTGTCTCGCTCGCTGGCGGTGTAAACCACCTTTAATTCGGATATCTTATCATGAGTGTAATAATTATCAAATTTTAAATTTAAGACACTGCGGCATCATAACTCCCAAACAGATCATTTGGATTGTTTGTTTTGTCAAAAGCAGATTGATCAAGTGTTCTAAGCAGGTTCTAAGGAATCATGGAAAGTCGGCCAATAGTGTGTTCAAATCAATTTTTTTTTAGTGATAACGTCTTAGATAGATGAACCCTGCACGCACGAACGGAAAAGTGTCACGTTCCGTATGCAAATGAAAGCGCGGAACAAGAGATAGAGAGGCACGATCGGCCTATGCATTTGGCTTGTGACGCATCTAACTCAGTTTCTCGGTTATCACGTAAAATTACCGTCCGTAAACGACTACAAAGACTACAAAGACAAAACCAATTTTTTGTTAAATACCTAGGTATATAAGTTCCTATTACCTATATCTATACTACTTACTACCTATATTAATATACCTCCTTATTATTTAATATTAATATAAAGCTGAAAAGTTTGTTTGTTTGATTGAACGCGCTAATCTCAGGAACTACTGGTTCAAATTGGAAAATTCTTATTGTGTTAGATAGTCCATTTATTGAGAAAGACTTGAGGCTATAAAACATCACGCTGCGACCAATGTTTTGAAAACGGGGGAAAATTATTCATATATACTAAGAAAAAACCTAATTTATCATAATAACAGAAATTGCCGCGGACGAAGTCGCGAGCAACAGCTAGTATAAATATAAAAATACTTATATAGGTTGCGAAGCCAGGGCGGGCCGCTAGTTAAATTTATTTACGTAAAAATATCGGTAGCTATGAAACAGACTACTTACCGACAAAACATTTACTCTTTGAGTTGTAAACAAAGTACTCCACCTGCTCCATATTAAAATAAACACATTATCTAAAATTAAGTGCTTCCAGTAATGCAACAGTCGGCATCGGCAGTCAATACATTCTTTGAAAATGCAGATATAGAATTCAATACGGCGTCTTTAACACGGCTTAGACAAAGCCTGTACCTCACGGTCTGGTACTAATAAGGCGACTTCTGTGGTTCAATGCTACTGCCTGCGCCTTTGAATTGTAGTGTCGCGGGTTCGAACCCCAGTCAGGTCAAGATGGAAAACTATGTTCTTAGGGTTCCGTATCCAAAGGGTAAAATGGGACCCTATTAATATGGCTCCGCTGTTCGTCTGTCACCAGGCTGTATCTCATGAATCGTGATAGTTAGACAGTTGAAATTATCACAGATGAGGCATTTCTGTTGCCGCTTTAACAACAAATTATACTAAAAACAAAATAAAATAAATACATACAACCAACGTGATTTTTTGATCGATATTAATAATGGCAACAACTATTTGTGTGTGGAATATTGAGTTATATTATTCAGTTTAAAAATAATGACATAAATTAAAATAAAATAATACTTATTTAACGACAAAAATCATGTCTTTTGTATGCCCCCATACAACAGACATGTTTTTTTGCCGTTTTTATAATTATTATAAAACTAGATTGTGCCCGCAGCTTCGCTCGCGTCATCATCGTTCTCTCGGGATCGGGAACAGTACTTTTTTCCGGGATAAAAGGTAGCCTTCCCCGTACTCCAGAGAACTTGTATGCAAAATTTCATGATTATCAGTTCAGTAGTTACGGCGTGAAAGCTTAACAAACAAACAAACAAACTCACTTTCAGCCCAGTGCCCCTCCATCTATCTACTAAATGATTGTAAGTATATGAATACGTTAAAAAATTCACAGCAGTAGTATACAGGGTAGATTGCGCAGAATTTCGAGCTCGTCCTTTTGGTGGATGGCCACCTCAGGCATGGTGGACTCACACGTCTGCAGAGTAGGAGGTACGGCGAAATCCGCATCGAGTTGGGAGTTCTAAGCAAATTCAGAGGTCAATAAGTTCGCTTTCTCAACTGCAGTATGGGCCAGTGTCCCATCTAGTTTCAGTAGCGGTCGTAGTGAAGGACGGCATAAATTAGTTTGCACAGATTTCGTGAGGGACCAGAAGACTTTACTTCCTTAAGGATATCCGGCAAGTCTACTACTGATCCGGTCAATTAACTGGAATTTAGCTTTCCCCTTAGAACCTTTTTACATTCCTTGGCGGCTTGGTTGTAGGCTTTTTTTCCAGACGTGGACATCAGGGTATTTGCGGCTACGAGCGTTAGACCATGATACAAAAGCAAAAGTGTTTATTCGCTTCGGCGAGTAAACATCTGCTGTTGAACCAAGGCCGTGCTACTTCTTCGTAAGCAATGTCAGAGTATGGGATGAAATACTCCATACCCTAACGCAGCACGTCAACAACTGAGTCCGTACAGACAGATGGATCTTCACTCGAAAAACAGGTCTGTCGCCAAGGATACGATGCATAGAAGTGACGCATCTCGCTCGTCCCAGTTAGCCGACCTGTATTTCCACAGCCTTCGGGGTGACCTCGGACTGGTATCAGGTGGTGAGTGCTTACAGACAGACCTGATGAGACAGTGATCAGAGGTACCTAAGGGTGCAGAGACCTGAATAATAAAGTGATCTGCATCGTTGTTAGTATAAGGTCCAAGCAATTAGGCGTGTGGCCAGCAATATCAGGCACTCTGGTTGATTGGTCAACCAACTGGGTAAGGTCTAAAGAAGGAGCAAAATTGCGTGCATCTCTACCAACGTGGTCTATGCCCGCGTAAGGATACAGCCATTCAGCGTGGTGAGCATTAAAACCACCCAGAAATACTGCTGAATAACATGAGCCATGTCACTTAGATGTGTGAGACCTCGACCGTCCCGGCGCTCTAGTCGAGTTCCTACATATAAGGAAGTAGGGAGAACATAAGACTCGACACACAGAAGATTATATTTAATTGTCACAATACTCTCACTTATGACTTCAATATAACATTCTATTTAATAATTAATATTAGATCAGAGACCGTTACAATTCGAGAGATGATGGTGGAATGATGAATGGGCGATGAGAGAGAGAGAAAATGATCTAAAAATGGAATGGAATGAAATTTGAAATAAAATGAGGAATGAAAAGTGGACAGGGTGAGAAAGAAATGAGGTTGGACGAGATGCAGCATGCAGGTGGCCTGCAGCAACGTTACAGATGGTTAAGCCGGGTGGTTTCTGAGTCAGCAGTTAATGAGCGATATACGATAACGTAAACAGTTTGACTCACAACTGAGTCTACCAGTAGCCATAAAGTGGATAGGTTGCTAAGACGTCGACAGCAGATATCATCCTGTACAAACACGCAGACTCCTGCGTTAGGCTTAAAGTTATGCTCTAGGGAATACTATAACTTAGGTACTCCATGACCGACTCTTATTAGTATTGATGATTGATATATATTGATACTGATATTATTAGTATTGATAATGGTACGGAACCCTTAATGCGCCAGTCCGACTGGCACTTGGCCGGTTTTTATTTTAGAGTTAAGTCGGACTAAGTTGCAAAGACCCCAATCTGAAATTTGGTTTAGTGAAGTTTCGACATCGGATACAAGTTTTGTTTGACCCTCGGAAATATTGGCTTGGCCGGTGCAAAAACTGTCAACCGTGCTATCATCCAGTATCATTCGCAAGATTGCAGCATTTCATTGATATACAAAAGAAAAAGCGTAGGAGACAGAACTCAGCCCTGCGGGACACCAGCGTTCACGGGTTTATATAGACTAAGCATGAACTGAAAAGAGGAAAGAGTTTTATTCCTTATTATATATATATATATATTATATTGCTTTTGAATAATAATTAGTCATTTAGTAATTTGAATATAATTTAATTAGTAGTAAGTAGGTATATCTTCCATGCACATTCCAGGCCATGGTCTGGAAGAAAAGAAAAAACCTTGAATGTACCAGTATTTTTTACTTTTTAGTGAGTTCCTTACTTATTTATTGAAGTCGGTTGAAACTTTTTTTTTAAATATTTTTATCTTTTGATCCGTATACTCCAGTGACGTGCACAGACATTTATCATAAGGTAGACATAATTATAAAACTTACCTTACAAATATACCACCCATATACCTTACCTTACTATACGGCTAGTTATCTACAACTCGTTTATGTTATGATAGTCTTTCGATCTTCGACCGCAAAAGTATTCAAAACAAGCGAAAGATAAGAGATATGATTACCACCTGCGAGCCACATACACGTATCATACGGTTTAAGATTAAACGTGGATTAAACTTTAGAATAACTAACCATAACTAACCGGTTACTTGATTTGTTCAAAAGCGTTTTCACAAAACACTTTATATTTCGATTTCGGCATGCAAACACTAAGCGACACAACTTTCACATGAAAATATTTTTGTCACAAATGAAATTTAACTAATAAAGCATTTAATTTTAAAATAAAACTTTTTTCTTGGATTGTTTGTTTGTAAACACGTTACACACAATGACATTTACATAAGTATGAATAATATCTATAATGACATTGACAGGTGACGTTGACATAAACATCGCGCGCGGCAGCCAATAGAAACCTCGGAGACCTCAGAAGAATAATATACATAGAAGCCGCATAAAAATAGAAACTGAAAACAGATAGTTGACACTGTATTTTTCTTATGAGCTTTCGCTTATGACAGAATGAGACAAAAACTTCAGTCAGTTTCTATTATTTTCATGGTTGTCCCGACTTGAAATGTCAATGGACTCCATTGGACTCCAATTAAATCCGACTAAATTCAAAATAACTTATTACAGTTCAACGTCTGTAATATTAGCATCTTGCCGATTTGATCGGGTTATATATCGACAAAAACATTGCGGCGGAATTGTGATGTCTGCAAATTAAATATAGGATTGTGCTAAAATTCTCACGGAAAAAAGTATTAACCGGTGTTGGGTTGGTGCGTTATCAAATGACCATTATACTAAACAATGTCTTGTGCAATGGAGCGATGTAAATCCCATTCAGGACGAACAGAAATAAATTCTGTAAAACATAATTTTCTTCGGTAAGTTTTTCAGTTAAAAGTGCATAATTAAAACCCAAAATACCTCAAAATACAACAATAATATTGTCAATTATATAACGTATTGTATAAATGACAACTTTTATAGGTATTTTGCTTAAAATTATCGTTTTTCCTTATTTCAAATTAGGTTAGTTTTTTTTGCTAGTGATGTGGTAAAATCACGTATCTACGAGTATATCGATATTTTTTATGACGGTCTTGCTATCAGGGATATTTTTGTTAGTGTTGAGCCATGCAATAGTAATGTAACAAATTGAACCATCATGGTAATTAAACAACCAGCAAAGTGTGAGTCGGACTCGCGCACGAAGGGTTCCGTACCATCCTTACATATAATATTATAAATGTGAAAGTGAGTTTGTTTGTTACGCTTCCACGCCGTAACTTCTGAACCGATCATCATGAAATTTTGCATCATCATCATCACCATTGCACGATCTCTGGAGTACGGAAAAGAACATAGACATAAATTACATCTCAGAATAAGGTACTGTTATCGGGGATAGACATTAACGCGTGCGGAGCCGTGGGCGTAAGCTATAAAAACGCCCGAAATTTTTGTTTGTAATATTTCAACTGTCTCACTATCACGGTTCATGAGATACAGCCTGGTGACAGACAGATGGATATCGGAGTCATATTAGTAGGGTCCTGTTTTTATCCTTTGGGTACGGAACCCTAAAAAGAATCGATTTTTACTAATATGAAGAAAATTATTGTTGAAATTTTATTGCAGCTCCCTGAAGTAAAAGGATAAAAAGGTGTGGATCCGAGGAACTTTCAAGCGACATATTGGACATAAAATGTCATACATACTCGAATTTGTTCAAAATATTTTACTGCCGTGCCGATACATTAATTTCGAATATAAAATTAAATGGAAGCGATTGAAACACGATGCTTTACCTACATTTATATTTGCCGAATTATAAATCAATGGTAATAAGAAAGTTTACGGAAACGGTTTTATTATTTATATTTAAAATTATGAAAAACATTTTATTTTGGACAGTAATGAAAGTGGGTAAAGTAATCTCTTGTTTTTCTTCACCTCTTGTTTTTCTATTACCAACACTGTGAATTTTTCACAAATAACACACTGGCACTTTTTTACCCTAGTGTAAAAGTTTTATAAAATAAAAAATATCACTTCGAATTATGTGTTTCTCTTTACCTACCTGATTATGTTTCCTCTACTGACTGTTCCTCAAAGCTAGCTGGGAAAAGCTTTAGATGGTTTTGGAATATGCTGAATGGCCCATTGATCAAGTGAAAAATATATCTGACCTTATATTACCTTTTGATACATGAGCGCCCCATTGCAATTTAGAGTCTATTGTGATTCCTAAGAAGGTGGTATCATTTACAAAGTCTATTTTACCTTCAACTAGTATGTCAACGTTGGACTGCCTCACATTGGGGACTGTAAATCGAATGCATTGGGTTTTTTGCGCATTCATAGGTAAGGTAGGTAAGTAGGCACTGTTTGAATTTCGAAATAATCGAAAATATGATTGACATCATATTAGGTATTCTGCCGTTCGACCAATACTGGGTAAGGCCTAATGACCAGCAGTAGACAGTAGACGCGCGGTGGGTAATGTATGGATTTTTTTTTTTACCTATTTATCAGATGAAGCCAAGCGGCGCCATGCGATTAGGAGTTATTTAGGTGTATCTTGACGTAACTTTTAAAGTAAAAGCCTCTTTAGCGGCTTTGTGCACTTTTTGGGATGGGTAAAATAGAAAACTCGCGTCAGGACACGTGAATTGATCGAAAATTCGTAAGAAGGACACGGACCTGAGTATGCCGCAAAGGCGAGTTTTCACTTCTGCCGGCACTCCTGGAGTGCAACTAGTTGTTTTTTTTTTTATGAATCGTACTCATTTAACGAATCGATACAATCAGAGTAGAGTACATTTATGACTTTCTTAGGACGAAACATTTAGTCGATAAATATATTTCATCGATATAGTACAACCCTGATCACATCAGTACCCCAGGACAACCTGCACATTTACGCAAATGGCATTGTATATGCATCTCTTTCTGATGCTTTAACAATGCCATAAGTAAAAACAGTGTAGAATATTGTATTTTGTTGTTATTTTAACACGGTTTCTATGCTTTAGTTATTGTTCTGAGTCGGAGACAGTGTCTCAAATTCACACATACAGCGCCAATTTGCTTTGCATGTGTGAGCCGATGAAAGATGTTTACTTGTACTACTACAAAAGCGATTTCCTATCGGTGTATATTAATTTTCTATGTGTGCGTGAAAAGTCAGACCTTTGAAATATTGTCTTACGCGGCTTACGCGTATAGATACTGCTAAGCGCGGGCACGCGCGGATCGCGACTGCAGCGCCGTACTTGAACAAAATCGACTATAAAGTATTTGCTAGCAGAATTTTGCAGGCGCACCGAATATAATTATTTTTTTGTAAGAAAAAAATTGTATTTATTTAGCGACTGCAGGGTAGACAGTGTCTAACAGTCTATATGGACTGCACGTCACTGGTATACTCATATCCATCCGCAAATGTGAGCCTTCTAAAATCTGTATCCACTTCCGCATCCGCGGATGTGAGAAATTTGCTTCCACAACTTCCCCTTACTACAAACCACATTAAAACATTCAAACAATATAAATTTGTTAATCCGTGATAACAATACGGGTTTACCGTACCAAACCGCACAAAACACCTTTTGTCGCAGGCACAAGCACAAGCTTGTGCGTGCCAGTGCACTTGATTCTGCCGCCTGTCGCTGCCGCGCAATTCAAATCCGCTGCTGTGGCAATGTATATCCTTTGAACCGAAAGCTTTTCGAGGCGTGGTCCTAAACTGTGTCCCTTAAACGGCGCCCTACTATCGTAATTATGTAATAGGTACGTTAATCATGCATTCTACAACTTAACTTTTAATGTTTTATTTACCATTCAATTGATTTCAATTTATTGAAATTTAATTAGTTTTGTAATCTATACATATAATAAAACAGTAAAAATATTTTGTCTGTACATTTAGAATTTTTGACTGAAATGGATAGAGGGACACTTAAAAAGAATAATAGAAAGCAAAAAAAATTTTTTTGAATTTCTTGTCTGTCTGTCTGTCTGTCTGTCTGTCTGTCTGTATGTATGATCACGATTATCTCCGAAAATACTGAACCGATTTACTTCAAACTTTCACCAATTGCTTTGTTTTAACTCAGCAAAACATCTAAAGTTTGTTTCATCAAAATCGGTTCATTAAAAAAAAAGTTATCGTCATTTGAATGAACTCAAGGCATTAGTTTGCCTGCAAATATACACGGTGAATTTTTTATCGTTTTGGACCCTTAAAGGGGTGACTCAGACCATCAAAATGAACAACTTTTCCAATGGGAAAAAAGCTGGGAACTCAAAAAAAAAATTCGACATTCCCATACAAACTGGCCGGCGGGACTCTTTTTTATGGAAATGACGAATTTTTTTTTGAGTTTCCAGCATTGGTCCCATAGAAAAAGTTGTTCGTATTGATGACCTGAGTCACCCCTTTAAGGGTCCAAACTGTTCCTGAGGGATGGACACCAACGGCGGCGGCGTAGCCGCGGGCAAAGTGCAACCAACCGAAACTGCTGCGCCTAGAAACTTGAAATTTGGTACAGGGGTTCTTTTAATGATGTGAGTGAGCGCTAAGAAAAGATATTAACAAATTTTTTTTTTTTTTTTTTATGTATATCCGACGGCAAACGAGCAGACGAGCCACCTGATGGAAAGTGGTCACCGTCGCCCATGGACATCTGCAACACCAGAGGAGCTGCTGATGCGTTGCCGACTCTTAAGATACCTGTAAACACGCCTTTAGAAAAGGGGTAAAATTTATATGGAATTTTCTCATTTCTGGACTTAGAAGTATGAAAGTAGGTATATAAGTTCTCGATTAAAATTAAAAAGATGTGTGTAGGTAGATGAAATTTGCAAAATTCCCCCCTTAAGGCGTAAAATGGGGGTGGGTGGGTGGTATAAACTTTGTATGGAAATTTTCTCATTTGTGGACTTAGACGTATGCAAATAAGTATATAAGTTCTAGGTTACAATTAAAAATATCTGTGTAGGTAAAATGGACGATATTTTCCCCTGAAGGGGTAAAATAGCGGGGTAAAGATTGTATAGGAATTTACTTATTTCTAGACTTAGAGGTATGAAAATAGGTAAATAAATTCACGATTACGATTGAAAAAGATCTGTGTAGGTCAACTGGAAAAAAATCCCCCAGAAGGGAGTTTGTTTGAAAATTTTCTCATTTCTGGACTATGAAGTATGAAAATAAATAGGTATGTAAGTTCTCGATTACAATTAAAAAACATATGTGGGTGAAATGGAAAAAATTCACTCCTAAAGGGGTAAAATGGGAGGGTAAAGGTTTTATGGAAATTTTCTCATTTCTGGACTTAGAAGTATAAATAATATCCATAATTCCATACTAATAATAATAATAATATAAATGCGAAAGTAACTCTGTTTGTCGTTTTTGTACGCTTCAACCATTGAACTGATTTGGATGAAATTTGGTATGGAGGTGTGAGGCCCGAGGAAGGACATAGGGTATGTTTGATTCCGGGAAATTCTACTGTTACCGAGGGATCGACACTAACGCGGGCGGAGCCGCGGGCAACAGCTAGTTACTAAGTAAAATATTATATAAACCTACAGTTTTGACACTCACTATCAAATCGACTAGTACAAACTACAAATACCAACTCCCGTGTGGTAACGTGACAATTTGCAGATATGCATCGTAGATAAGCATATCAAACGTTCATGCCAATATATAAGAACGTACTTTACTTTATGTACCCTCCTGTTAGCGACGGTGTCTAGATAAGTAGCATCTTATAATAGTATATAAGACAATACAATCATTTACATGTGAGAGTCGTAACCATGTTAAGAGTAGGTACATCAAGATGGAATAATAAACATAATCAAGACGGCTCTCCTGTGTTTCCATCACCACTCCCTGACATCACCACAACAAGGATATCACCATGGAGTACATTTAGTGGATGGCGACCGTTCAGCCGAGCCAATCTGAAGAAGAAGTCTCTACATTCGGCTAATGAAGAGGAACACTGCCTTGCTGCCGGACAGTGGAACACGTCGAAGAAAATGGATGCCTTACTTGTCATTTGGTCATCGCGCTGCTGATTAAAAGGTTCTGTGAAATTGCTAGCAGGTATCATATTGAAAATGTATTGATGGAGCTGATGCCAGTACAGATTTTATTTTTTATTTTTTTGTAATCCGTGTAATTTGGCACTTCGTCAACAAATCGGCCCAAATTAAGTGAACTTTTACCTACAATTTTAATTTGTGTTATTTTCGAGATGTTTGTTTTTATATTGTTATCTAATATTGTAATTTGTTTTAGATGATAGATACTTATATTTTTCCCTTCCAGAAAAGTAGTTGTTTTGTTTCAGCAGCCAAAAAAATGAAAAAAACTGATTTGAAGAATGTTTTTTGCATTTTGCCGATAATTAACGAAGACGAAGACCAAATTACTCAATTACTTGACACTTGACTTGATTTTTATGACTTGATATTGCACTTGCTAGATATTGATTATTTTGATCAATTTGCCAATGTTATACCAATATTCATGGTAATACTTTTACTAGTTGTAATTTATTATTTTAAATGTCATTTGAGTGTAGGATAAGTCTTCTGGCTGCTCTAGTAGTACAGAGAGGATCGTGCTTCTGTAGTGGAAACTAAAAAGACCTGATGATGATGATGATCCTAAATCGATTTAGGAACTGACATTACAACTAGTTAAAAGTATTATCTACCACAAATGTTTTAAAATCAGTATTAATAATGTCAACAAGTGTTGGATAACATTCATAAATAAAACACATAAACAAATCGATAAAAATAATATCTATATTTAACAAGTGCAATATGGAGTGCATGCTAATAATTAGTGAAAAGAAGTGAGGGCAATAATTAGCGAAAAGGATGTATGAAAGAAGATTTACAAAAAGTGTTTAAGAGGGGATCGATTGATGAACGTGAACGTACCTTATACAGTTCTTACTAATGGGTAAGTCAGCGATAGAGATCGTAATCTTTTACGATCAGGAGAGGTTGCATTAAGATAAAGATGGAGCTAAATGAGACTGGAGAAGTTTGTATGGTTTAAAGCAAAATGTGGTCACATATACATATACCGCGTGATTTTGAACCTCTATACTACCTATATTGATTGAAATGTTGGAATCAGAATCCAAAAATATAGAATTAATATCACGCTGTATTTTTTAGTTCACCAAGCGCTATTTAATAGATTTAAAAAAAAATACACACACGGTTGCCGTGTGGTTCCGGCAGAGTAGAATAGAACCACTCCAAGTCTTCCCGTGGATGTCGTAGAAGGCGACTTAGGAAATACAAGCTTAATAAAGCTTATAAACATCTGAGAGACCTCTCCAACCCGTCTGGCCAGCGTGGAGAGTGTAGGCCAAGTCCTCTGACTGCTCTGGCCAAGTATGGCTCTAGTAGTACAGAGAGGGTCGTGCTCCTGTAGTGGAGACTAAAAAGACCTGATGATGATGATGATGACACACACGGATGTTGTACGGCGGACCGACACTGTCATTTCATCTATATAGTAAGCGGTTTTTTCCTTGTAACTTTAGGTTATTGGATAAAAAAAAAAATAAGTCAAGGTTTCGTGACAAAGACCTCCGCGGCGCAGTGGTTAATACGCCATCTTCCGGTTTCCGGTAAAAATTAAGAAAAATAATATGAAAAATAAAAAACAAGAATACTTTTGTACCTAGTTATACATCATATATCGCATTAATAGACGTGGTTTTTAGAGTTCAAAGCTTAAAAACGGCCCCTATTAGTATGGGTCCGCTGTCCGTTTGTCTGCCTGTCTGTCCTTCCTTCTGTCACTAGGCTGCATCTCATGAACCGTGATAATTAGACAGTTGAAAAGATGATGTATTTCTGTTGCCGCTGTAACAACAAATACTAAAAAACTGAAAATTAATTTTTAAGGGGGTTTCCAAACAAGAAGAGAAACGTGAGTTTTTTGCCCGATATTGATAACGGTAACAGGTAGGCGCGTAAAATATTCACAGAAAATTTAGTTATATATTCATTTTATAAATAAATATTAAATTAAAATACAACAAATATTTAAGTGGGGCTCCCATACAACAAACGTGATTGTTCTTGCTCGTTTTTGTTCGATATTGATACCGGTAACACATGCTTGAAATATTTAAAGAATATTGAGTTGTAATATTCACTTAAAAAATAAATAATTAAATTAAAATAAAATGAATACTAAATGGGGGCTCCCATACAACAGACATGATTTTTTTGCGGCCCTTGTGCGCGAGTCCGACTCGCACTTGGCCGGTTTTTTTGTAGTTCATTATCGAATGGGGTACGTGTGTGAATCCAACTCGCCTATTTCCATTAGGTATGTAATTTATGTCTTTGAATTAGTATGCGGGACCCAAGTTAAGTCAGAAAGAGTAGGTAGGATGTACAAGTACTGTCTTCTTAGAGAATTTACCTACTTACACTATTTTCATAGTAGACCGTCTGTATTAAATACATATATGTACTTTATTTATTGCATTCGAATCTAGATTTTATTTAATTACGAGTAATAATCATTATAAATTATTAAGTCCAGGGATGTATTAACTGAGATACCTAAACCTATTCAGATATGTGACCTCGAATTTTATTACTTTTGAATATACCAGTAGGTACCTACATAACGTTCACAAAATGATATTCATTTAGGTTGAGGGACTCAAGTCATGATTAGGTACCTGTGCGTGAAAGATAAGTTATTTTGACCTCGACTAACTATTTGGCCCCCGCCATGCCCCCATCTCTGCTAATTCACGATTCACGGACGGATTTAGCAGTGCTAAATCCGTCCGTGAATCCAGCAAGTTTGATTTTTTTGCAAAAATGACACTTTTGTGACAAGCTTTTATTATAACCGAATCCACACTGTAAAGTGTTTACCAAGACAAATCAAATGAGCCCAAACACGATTGGTGTACCTTGTTTAGTTCCTATGGTCACCTTCCGATTTCATCATCAGACCAGCGCAATGGTTCCATAATAATGTATTGTCATCCGATTTACTCATGCATGTAAAATTTCTGATCAATCGGTAACTGGGAAGTGGACTAAATTTTACTTGCAAAATTTGATTACAGACAAACATAGGGATAGGTGATAAATAAAAGCTTGTAAAAATAAAACTGGATTTGCTGCAATTCTGTACTGTAATTGTAGAGCAGGAAAATATGATGCATTATCTATACATCTATATATATCTATACATATATATTAGTGATGTAACAAATGTCATATTTTGGACATTCGCGAATGCGAATGCGAATGCGAATATTCAGATTTTGTTTAAATTTGGCGCCAATTCACTATCGCTTGGTGACCTTGGTGACCCCCACCACATAGAAATAGACTTGAAGGAGACAAGGCATCAAAACTTCTATTTTTAAAATTTAATATTCCTCTTTTAAAGTTCAATTACTAACAAAAAAAAAATGTTATAGAAGATGATTCATTGTTATTTTTTAAGAGAGAAAAGATTTTAGTTTGATTATTTAAACATTAAAGATATATCTTAAGACTGAGAAAAGTTTAATTGTTAAAAATATTTTTGTTATTAGAAGAACATAATACAATACTATTTTTATTTATTTAAACCTCGATATAGGTATTTTTGTAGATATAATTTAATCTCGTCACTTGGACACTTATGTAACTTAAAATTATTTAAACGAAATCTAACTAAAATAAAATAGCCTAACCTACATAATTAAAAATAACCATTATAAATAAAAATTGTCCCGCAGTTCGTTGTCACGCGGAAGGGTACCTAGAAGGCTGACAGCATTGCCACGTTGGATGGCAATGCTTATTCTTTGTCCTAGAAAATTGCCAGCCCTCTGGTCACCCGACACCTCAACCAGCTTTCGGCTTAATGACTTAAATAGATTATGAGCCGACCAATTGTCTCCACCCCAAACGGCTCAAAAATGAAACCGTTGCCGATGCAGGTATATTTGCGCCGTTTGAGGGACTCGGCATTGGCTGCAGCCATGCCTGCCTTAGACCCAGTGCTGGGGAGGTGGGAAGGCGCGAATGTGTCGACACACGTGGCATCCCAAACAAGTGGCCTTCCCATCCTCCACGGCACAAGGGTCATTCCGTCCGGCCTCTTGCCATCCTCACGCACCAGGCCATTTGGTTCTAAAACAGCTGGCACGTGAATAGTGACAAGAGCCCTTTGAATTATGTTATTAATGGTGGCATGGCGCGCCATGCGACCTGCACTTTTGAGACACGAAAGTCCATGACGCCCAAACTGGTCTACGGTATCGCCGCAAAGACAACGATGCGGGACATTCGCTTTAGCTCCTAAACGCAGACATGTCGCCAGACGGAATGTATTATCGTCCAGAAAGGTACCCAAAGTGAAAGAAGGTAAGGCCTGTAACCAAAGTCCTGACTCCCACTCCGCAACGGCAAGGAGACGCGCTCGTTCTGCAGAGTTGCCACAAGAAGATTCAAGCAGGTTATACAATACTTATATATGGGTTATAGTTTATGGCGACAGTTTAATTTTAAAGATATAAAAGAAAAGAAATTATTGTGTTTTTTAAAGAGTTTACTTATGATTCTCATAATTATAGTTTATTTTTTGTTGACAAATAATGTTTGTTGATTGTTATTTTTAGTTTTGTTAAAAAGTAGAAAAGGTAAAAATTCATAGAAGAATTGTTTTTGTTTGTGTACAATGTTTGTAGACATTATAATTTTAGATTAAAGGTTAATTTCTCTAAGTTAATAAATAAATGTTACCAACCAAATGATAAAGAGAAGACTGATTATGTGATGACGAGGTTAAATAATTTTCTTGAATTAAAACATAGTTAATGTATAGATTTTGTTTTATTATATCAACAAACAATAAAAAAAAAATAAAAAAAAAAATATTCGCATAAACATTCGCAGTAAATTCGCGAATGCGAATGCGAATATGCAAAAATATGCGAATATCCGCGAATGCGAATGCGAATATTCGTTACATCACTAATATATTATACAATAAAACAGTAAAAATATTTTGTCTGTACATTTAGAAAGTTTGACTGAAAAGGATAGAGGAACACTTAAAAAGAATAATAGAAAGCAAAAATTTTTTTTTCCAATTTCTTGTCTGTCTGTCTGTCTGTATGTATGATCACGATTATCTCCGAAAATACTGAACCGATTTACTTCAAACTTTCACCAATATTTATATGGAAATATTTTTAATGGACTTTTCTCATTTCTGGACTTAGAAGTATGAAAGTAGGTATATAAGTTATCGATTCAAATTAAAAGATGGGTGTAGATGAAATTTGCAAAATTCCCATCCTTAAGGGGTAAAATGGGGTGGGTGGTATAAACTTTGTATGGAATTTTTCTCATTTTTGGACTTAGACGTATGAAAATAAGTATATAAGTTCTAGGTTACAATTAAAAATATCTATGTATGTAAAATGGACGATATTTTCCCCTGAAAGGGTAAAATAGCGGGGTAAAGTTCGTATAGGAATTTACTCATTTCTAGACTTAGATGTATGAAAATAGGTGAATAAATTTACGATTATAATTAAAAAAGATATGTGTAGGTCAACTGGAAAAAAATCCCCCGGAAGGGGGGTTAGGTTTGTATGGAAATTTTCACATTTCTTTTTAATTTCTGGACTATGAAGTATGAAAATAAATAGGTATGTAAGTTCTCGATTACAATTAAAAAAGATATATGTGGGCGAAATGTACAAAATTCACCCCTAAAGGGGTATATCTAATGAGTACCTCATTCATTTCTGTATAACTTAACCGTTCAGTCAATGATGATTTCATATCAACCATAATATCAACCTTATTGATATTATGTTAGAAGAATAAAGGACAAAGTATTGCGCCTTGAGGAATACCGGAGTCAAGATCTCACCAATTTAATAAACATTCACGGAGGCGAATTGATTGCTGACGTCCACGAAGATAAGTACCGAATCAATGCACTACCTGTGCTGTGGCACTACTGATGAAGAAATCAGATCGCGATGCGACAAAAATACTAAATGGTGTAAAATGCGTTCAAAAAAATTTACATAGACATTTACTCACTCGTGGGTAGCTTATAAGATCTACAACGTTAGGAATAGGATGTGAATTGATTGGCTCTAGAAATATCTCACAATGCACTACACCGCTATGACAAAAACTCTTTTCCATGATTCAAGGCTTTCCTGAGAGCCATAGGGTATCTCAGAAAATATAGTAAGTACTTACCTAATTTATTAAGACCATATATTTTCTGCGGACCAATATAAAGTATAATAGGCTGTTTGAAGAAAAATGGGAGACGACGATTAAAATTTTGTCGTGTGGAGCATTGAATCATTCAATTATTTTTATAATATATACCTATTTCAAAGAAAGCCAGCACTGGAGCTCGAAAAATTAAGTTATTTTTTAACATTTTATGCGTACTGAAATTGAGTGAGCGAATCGCGAAGAAGAGACTACAGAATTGTCCTTTTCAGTTTTACGGGTTGTAATCATTGCAAGCCGGGTGTCCAGATTCCAGTCTCGATGAGTCAGCAGTTCAGCGAGCGGGGTGGCGCGGCGCCGGCGGCGCGGTGGCGGTGACGGGGGGTATAGCGGCTGCAGCTCGGGGAGTTAGCGACGACCGCGCCGCGGTCGCATCGCATGGCGCGAGAGTGCCGGACTCCGATACATGTGCAGTGTCGCACGCGCCGTCCGCGGCCTCACATCGCTCCTCGCGCTACGCCGCCGCCTCCCCGCTCTGCCGCACCACGCGTCCGCTGGGCGCGTCGCGCGGGCCGCGGGCCAGGCCCGCGAGCCTGCTGCTGCTGGCCGCCTGGCTGGCGGCCGTCGCTGCTGAGCTCGCCTGCCCTCAAGAACCACCACCTCTGCAAGACGCGTGCGCCTCCTGCCGCACTTACGAAAACGCCCGGGAGCACAGCCTTCGAGTGATCCGTGAGAGCCTTCTGGCTAAACTAGGTTTTACGCAAGCTCCTAATACGACTGGTCGGGAACTGCCACGAGTGCCACCGGATCTAATGGAGCGGTTCGAGCGCCGTCCACCGCCGCCTGGCGTCCAGGCTGACGGGCCTGTGCCTTCGCGCACCTTTGTCACACATACGGAGCCGGATGACTTCCTCGCTCGTACTGATAATGTCCTGGTTTTTGCCCGTTAGTATCACATTTAATTAAAATCTTATAGGTATATTATGTATACAGTGTGTCATGTCCACCAAATTTATTTCTATTCAATTAATTGTTATCAAGTATTTTGTTGTTGGTTGTAGTTGCAAGTAAGTAGTACTTTTCACAATTCTATTACTTATTTCGTTATTCAAGTATGAATGAGAAACGGGTGATAAAAGAAAGTTAGCGATAGTTCGGTTTGGTTGTCTTTGCAAGGTTTCGTCGAGCAGGTTGATTCAATGTGGAGACAGTACACGCTATTAGCATGGTCTGGAAGTTCATTGACAGGCACGTGTGCAGCTTATAAGTGGGTAAGGCAGTTCTTGTTCGCGTCACGCATCGCAAATTTTAATTAGCCAATGATTGCTTCAACTTTATCGGGTATGTCGCGTAGTCTATGGGTTTGCGGCATATCGAGATTACTATCACGATTGGTTAGGGCATCGCTTGAATACTAATTTGAACTGAATAATATACCTACGTGGGCAAAGAATATGTGTTCTATTTTTACAGTACGAATTGCCAGGTTCCGACACTAAAGAATGTGACATTATCTAATATAATTAAATTATAACTTTTCTTATCGCAGTATTTATTAGTGGAATGAGGTGTTATAATTATATAGGTACGGAATTAATAAGGGGTAAGATGATATTCCTGGTGATACAAAAATCAGGCTATCAGAGTTCAGGCAAATGCGTAATCTCGATGCCGTACCTAACGTGAGACAAGTCGGGGGGCTTCGACCGCCGGCGATAACGTTAACTCCCAGACAACGAGCAATTAGACAATGTTAGTACAAAAACTAATAAAAAAACGCCTCAACCAATTAGTGTGCATCTATTCTTGGAACGGGCTAGCAGAAAAAGTCTAAATATTACTTGGTTTTGATATTGTAGAGTCAACACACATATGAAAGCCAACAGTTTTCATATTCACTTTTTACCAAAGATGCATGTTAGTAAACGAATAAGTAAACCTATTTTTAAGAAAGTTGTTTTTCTGTTGATAGGTACTTTTTATCCCTGATTATTCTCATTGAATCGCGTTGTGGTTAAATATTTAAGACTAGTAAAGTTGTCGAATGCAAAGACAAACAAAAGCCTAACTTTTGTCCTAGCCGAGTACATTTCCCACGAAAACGTGTAAGTCTATTAGTTCCCGACAGTTCGACCTAAAAGTATCCATGTTAAGCGCCGACTCAATTATTATTTTTAGCATATCACAGTAGATAATGTAGCATTCACTGAGTGCGTATGATATGACTGCGAACTGCGACCGAGAAGAAAAGGTGCATTGCAGATATCAGTCCACGCTGTTCTCGTGCACTTGTTTGTCAACATCTTTCTCATCATGTTATTGCGTGTAAATCCACCTCTAAGTTTAAAATCACATTTGTAATTTAATTTAAAGTAGCAGATGAATCGTGAATTTAATTAATAATTTTAAGAACAAGCCAAAACAGTGAGTGGCCGCCACCACAAAACTATTTGCATTGTTGTTAAAATTATTTAATTTATGATGGAAGACGACTTTGAAAGTTTCATGTATGCACCATGCGGATTAGGTAAAGTATTGTTGTAAAGTATTAGTAAAAAAAAATATAAATCCACGTTACTTTGAAAAACTTTTATTTTTGTACGAAAGAATTTAGACAAGACTTGACTGAATGCAAATCTGAAGGCAAAACGAATCAACTTCAATGTAGGTACCTAATTGATAAGGTTGGATTTAATAATAAAAATATGATAAATTCCGAGTGATCAGTGACCCATATTTGGATAGCGCTGTGATTTGTGTGAAATATGGAGTAGTAACAGTCAGTGATTTAAAAATTGGGTGCAGTAATCACGACACGGGTCATATTTCCTAACCTAACCTAACTCCCCGGAGTCAAGTGCCGGCCAACGGTTTGCGCGAGCACTGAGTAGGTGTTCGCCGACTCTGTCTACATTCGCAAGACACTGCCCTCAACTAATAAAATCTACGTGCAAACACATCGTCTCCATTTAGATGAGTGACACAATTCCTGGCACATTACCCAATCTCAATGTAAGTACGCTACTCTGATTTCGGTTCTTCAAGGTCCAAATTATGAATTGTCAAACTGTTACTGAAAGTGTTGTGGTTTAAGAAATAATTTGAACGCTATATCATTATTTACTTTACAGAGGATTAGGCCTACTGGGGATACCTCTATAAAAAAAGCGCACCATAGGGTTCTTACCTCCCGGGTGGTGTGGAAATGGAACCATACCTAACGTGAAACCTAAGCTCAAATTCCGGTAAGCTTCTGATTTGATTTCTTTGTTTCATTTTAAGAACCCACATCAATAAATTTAGTAGCAATAAATTATAATTGGCCTTCCCAAAAATGCAGCTGTTATCTCTCCGATCTATAGCTGTGTAGCCAACGGTATACCTACCGTTGGCTACACACTGCAATCAATAATGTCGGTTTGCATGTTACTTAAATGACGCTGGCAATCAAACCATTCTTAGTAGGTACCTATGCAATGCATCATATAATTGGAAAAAAGTAAGTATACATCATTTAATTGATATAAAAAACGTATAAACAACTGTCTTATCTTTAGAAGCAAGGACGCGATACTGTTGCGCATGTAGATTTTTTAATATAGTGATTAATTTTAACATACCAAAAATTTGCATTTGTACTTTGGTTTTTACTCGGAGTATATTGATTGGAATTGATATAGTTAAAAAAATATTTAAATCCCTGCATTCTATTGACAAATGCTTCCTCAAAATTTTCCATATTACTTTGTTCGTAGTTGACATAAATAGTTATATTTTTATGGTTCACACATTCAATACGTTCAACCAGTTTTTTGACAGCTAGTAACGCGACTGATTTAAGAATTAGACATGGATGGAGGTGTCCCGTGCCTGTCTGACGAACAAGTACGTGTGTGTGACGAGGCCACTTGCAACGATCGATTGTTTTGGCTGCTCGAAGTCACCTTAATTGCTCATGAATCAAGATGTCTCGGGCACTTCTGTATGGCACGACACACTTGCTTGTCCAAAAGCGTAGCGTAGCGCTCTTCAGCAGTATCAGACTGCTGCCTATAAATTCAAACAGAAGCTTTGCTGAATATATATTTAGGAAAAGACCGTCTAAAGAATAAATAAATACGTAATATTGAAACACGTGTAAGTACCAATGTCCGTGACCCTCATGTGAACTTGTTAATTCTCGATGCAATTCGTGACTTTTTGTGGTTGCGGTACATTTTTGGGAACGGTTTCTCTATTTCAGTTTAGAAGAAAAGTTTAAAACATCGACGTATTTGACTTACACGACATTTAAAAATAGGTATTAGCTTACTAATTTACATTTCATAAAAAAATGTGGCGTTGGTAGCTTTTCCTAATTAATATTTGTTTAATACTTAACTTCCTTTGTATTGGTTTGCGGATATCTCAAGTGCGGAAAGCGTATAGTTCCAAGCCACGCAAACACCTAGTACCTATAACGTGCGTGCGAAACTTGTGCAGCTGAGCCCGCATGTATGGACCACCCCAAGCTTTTTAAAACGATAACATGAAAACCACCCGCCGATAATGGTCACCCCTTCAACTGACTAAATAAAATAATGATTAGAGATTGCATGTAGTCAATGAACTAACTGTATTCGGACAGTATATTATTTTGTGCATATCTCTTTTGGTCTGTGTCTCTTTAAAATGTTTGTTTATGACAATCGTTTACAAATACAAAACTATTATTAAAAACATATAAAGAGAAGATATGAGGGATACAATACATCGGACACAGTACAAGTGCCTCCATCCTATATTTGACTTTAATGTAGAGGGGGTTGTTTTTTGTTACACATATATAGAATTAACGCATTTAGAGTCCCTCAAGGGCGCGTCTTAGGCCCCCTTCTGTTTTTGTTGTACATAAACGATCTGCCTGATATAACAAATTTATTATCCAATATATCGATGTAGTTATTGTCGTGTTAATTGTACAAAACTATTATTAAATACATATAATATGTATTTGTCTGTTATTTTTTATTCGGAAATCATACAAAACCTACTGGATTCATTAATAATAAAGTATTTGGTAGCCAAAAATCTGACGTAAAATCTGGTAGGTACAGATATTATCTTGAAATTCTTTCGAGCTCCGAGAGATAACGAAAAGTTTATTTTGACCTAATAAAATGTCGCGAGCAAAAACTGGTATCATAATAGTACCTTGTATAATTGTGTACTGTACGTAACGGTAACGGGATATTAACAAAGCCATGGAATCTTTTTATAATTTGTTCAGTTTTTGTTAAATTTGTAAAAGATCAAGTTAAGCAACAACAATTATAGTTGTTGCTTAAATATATAGTATAAATAAACACAGAAGGCTTACCTAAGTGGATACCACTTAAGCCTACTGTGTTTAAAAAAATCATGTCTTATTGTATGGGAGCCCCCCTTTAATATTAATTTTATATTTATTTAATAATTTTCTTTTTTTAAAGTTAATGTATGTATAACTTAATATTTTGTGAATATTTCAAGTGTCTACATGTTGCTGTTATAAATAACGAGCAAAAACAAGCAAAACAAATCACGTTAGTTGTATGGGAGCCCCCTTAAATATTTATTTAATTCTATTTTTTTTAATTTGTTGTTATAGCGGCAACAGTAATACATCATCTGTGAAAATTTTCAACTGTCTAACTATCACGGTTCATGAGATACAGCCTGGTGACAGACGGACAGACAGACAGACGGACAGCGGAGCGAAATTAATAGGGTCCCGTTTTTACCCTTTGGGTACGGAACCCTAAAAACCGACAATTAAATTAATAAATAATGGTAAATAAAGATACTGTTAATGATTCAATAAAGATTAATAAATTTGACAAAAACAAAGATCGATTATTTGTTAAAATACTAATTCTACCCGTTTAGATCCTTATCCTTACTAATATTATAAATGCATAAGTGACTTTGTTTGTTTGTTTATTTGTTTGTTTGTTTGTTACGCTTTCACGCCGTAACTACTGAACCGATCATCATGAAATTTTGCATACAAGTTCTCTGGAGTACGGAGAAGGACATAGGCTTTTATCCCGGGAAAAAGTACTATTCCCGAGGGATCGACATTGACGCGGGCGGAGCCGCGGGCGAAAGCTAGTAGTTATATATTTTTATCGAACCAGTGAGTCATGTGAAATAAAAACAATGAAAAAGTCTCATTCATACAAAGGTTTTCAAGTATTGTACAAATGAATTAATTGAACCACTTACTTGGTCAATTTATTTTATGAAACAGGTATCTACATTTCCTTTTTCTTAAGACTTCAGTAGTTACCCCTAAGTACATAAAACGGCGCAACGAATATCAACGAAAAAGCAATGAAACGCTTCTTTATGGTCTGTTGTAAGTACTGTCTTAAAAATAAATTAAAAATTTTATATACCTCCTACCCAAAAATACTTATCACGATCATAACCTGAAAGGTAACTTCTCATTGAAACTGAATATCTACATATGGATATTGTCAGATTGTATATGTTCCCAGTTATTCTTGAATTATTACTGCCAAGTATAAAAGAGCCAACCACACACGAGGTTACACTTGTCATGTTTTTTGACTTATTTGTCTACACTTTTGTTACCCTCTCACCCCTGACATCTTCGTCAAGTCGTCAGATTATTGCTATATACAATACAATTCTTGGCATGTTAAAGCCAGCTTGCGTTAATTAGATGCGCTTAAGAATTTTTATGTGACAATTATGTTGTATATTTTTGAAAGTTACTAGCTGCTCTCCCCATCGGTGAATTGACAAATATCTTATATCCTTTTTCTTTTTACCACTTAATCTTCAAAGTCCAATGGGTCCCCACGACGTTCAAGTAAATACACATTTAGCATCCAGGGCTCCCCACCGTACTACTGGATACAATCTTACCTTGAAAACAGACAACAAGCTGTTAAATAAAATAAAACATACTTAAAGATAGTGAATGAATACAGAATTAACGTATTTGGAGTCCCTCAAGGCAGCGTCTTAAGGCCCCATCTGTTTTTGTTGTACATAGATGACCTGCCTGATATAATATAATCTTGTATAGGTATAAAAAACCGGCCAAGTGCGAGTCGGACTCGCGCACTAAGCGTACCGTAGATTATATATAATAAACTTGAAATTATTAAAAAAAATAATCATATGATGTAACTCAAAATTTATGCTTTTCGCAATTTTTCCTTTATCTGTTCTATAAGTCGTTGCTTCGTACTAAATTTCAAGATTCTGAGTTGACGGGAAGTACCCTGTAGGTTTTGATTCCCTTGCAAGTGTCGAAAAACTATTAAAAATATTTTTATTATATGATGTTATTAAAAATTTATGCTTTTCGCAATTTTTCCTTTATCTGTGCTATGCTATAAGACGTTGCTACGTACCAAATTTCAAGATCCCGAGATCACGGGAAGTACCCTGTAGGTTTTGATTCCCTTGCGAATGTTGAAAAAACACCAGCTGTATCTTTTGATTGCGTTGGCTCAGAAGCTTGATCACAACTGCAAGGGACAGCAGACCTGAGTATTTGATATGAATTTCAGCTTGATACCTCTACGCGTTCCTGAGAAAAAGGACAGACTGACAGACAGACAGACAGACGGACAACCGAGTGATCATATAAGGGTTCCGTTTTTTCCTTTTGAGGTACGGAACCCTAAAAACCGACTTCATTCAAACTACTTAACTAATTGTAATTAAATTAAAATGGTAGCAACTTACCCTTTCAAACAAAAATAATTTTTAATATCGGTACATAAATGACGGGAGTTTTAAGGTAACGAACATTTGAAAATACGACCAAATTGAAAACCTCCTTTAAAGAAAAATAATAAATATCATCCAATAAGCAAAGCACTCCAGTTTGCGACATGAACTGGAGGAGCAGAGGAAGACACGACTTCAAGAGTAACCAAAGCGCGGGCAACCTTCGCACAACTTCGACCCATATGGCGATCCAAGAAGTTGACTCGCAGAGTTAAACTTAAAATCTTCCGATCCAACGTTAAATCTGTCTTGCTGTATGGGTGCGAAACATGGAAAGTAACCAAAGAGATCACGCAGACAATTCAAGTCTTCATCAACCGCTGCTTGCGGCAAATACTTGCCATTTTCTGGCCTGAAAAGATCTCCAACGAACGCCTGTGGGAGGCGTGCCGGGAAATGCCAGTTGACAAGCAGATCATGCGCCGCAAGTGGACATGGATAGGCCATACGCTCAGAAGAGAGCCCAAACACATCCCGAGGCAGGCTCTGGAGTGGACCCCCCAGGGAAAGCGGAAGGTGGGCCGTCCCAAGCAGACCTGGCGGCGCACTGTGGCGGCGGAGATGAAGTCAATCGGGCTAACCTGGCCCGAAGTAAAACGCGTAGCCAAAGATAGATCACAATGGCGAAAAACTGTGGAAGCCCTCTGCCCCACCTGGGGGACATAGGAACTTAAGTCAAGTAAGTCAAGCAATGCACTTGTGGTCCTGGTCCTGTTGCGGTGCCGTGGTCATAAAAATTAATCACTGTTCACTACTCGTACGTATTAGTATCGCTCGCAGTTAACGTTAGCATCTTGATTAAAACTAACGCGAGATAATAACATTATTTATATGTGAATTACGGGTTACTCACGTGTGAAGTCAGCTACAGGCCGACATGTTTCAACCTCATCCGGATCTTATATCCGGATCTTTATAACGGCAACATGTAGATCCTGTAGCTGACTTCGTACGTGAGTAACCCGTAATTCACATATAAATAATGTTAGCATCTTGCCCTAATTTTTTTGGTCAATAAGTTTGGTTTCATCTCGTCTCGTCTCGAAATCTCAAATGATAATAAATATATAGGTACGGACAAATCACACAGATTGAGCTAGCCCCACTGTAAGTTGTAAACTTGTGTCGTAGGCGTAGGATACTAACTCAACGAGACTATATTTAATATTAGATAAACATTCAACACCAAGCCATAGATGTCGTCAAAAACAGAAGAAGTTAAAGATACATCAATTCTTGGTGTTGAAATTGATGGCAATAACTGAAACAACACATAAATAGTTTATGCGATCAACTGAATCGATACGTATATGTTTTTAGATGACTATCTATATATAACAATATACTATGTCCATACTTGGCCACAGCAGACAGAGGATTATGAGTAGCACACAGAGGGTCATGCTCCTGCAGTGGAGGTTAAAAAGACCTGATGATGATGATATGTCCATATTTTTATTGCGTTACCGCGCGACATTTAAATGCTACCGAATCTATTTAAATATAATAAATAAATAAATAAAAGATAACACAAAATGGCTTAGGTAACGGAAAAAGAACTTGCGTTCGAGCGATTTGAGCTTTGATTGATGATTATATTAATGATTGTTTCTTTTTTTTATTATAAACTTATATTCGATTTTATATAGCACTTATTTTGCCTACAATGTTATGACTTTCTTTATTTGCATGCCACTGTTGGTAAAATATGCAGAACTATGAGTAGGTATACGTATTTGAACACCATATTATGTACCATATTTTGAGTAAATACTTATTCTGATGCTGTGAAGTCGTCTGCTACTCTCGATCCGGTGCGGCGAGTAGGTAAGAGCCGAGATTATGATTATCAATGCGCTGAGTGACATACGACCCTCTACAACACATATGTAAGAAAATAAAACAAAAATAAACAATTTACTTTGTTATATGTACTGTGAAAGCGATATCTTATTGAATGTCCTCATTTCTTTTTATAATGTTTTTATAAAATACTAGCTTTCACCCGCGGCTCCGCCCGCGTCAATGTCGATCCCTCGGTAATAGTAGGTACTTTTACCCGGGATAAAAGGTAGCCTATGTCCTTCTCCGTACTCCAGAGAACTTGTATGCAAAATTTCATGATCGGTTCAGTAGTTACGGCGTGAAAGCTAACAAACAAACAAACTCACTTTCGCATTTATAATATTAGTAAGGATTATTTAATTTTTATTCATTTATTTATTAAATTTAATTATTATTGAATCGGAACTATTCCCGGCGGTTGACTTTTTATAGGTCCGAGTGGCACTGACAAATCGTATCCTACAGCCTTATCTTAAGCGAAATAAATTAATGAAAGATATATATTTGTTTTGCATAAACATAATTAGATATTCACCTCCCAAAAATGTTATAAAAATAAAATAAAAAAAAAATTGCTTAAAAAATTTAATGTGAGTACCACAGACAATATATTGTCTGTGACAATATATTGTCTGTGGTGAGTACTGACTATGTTTCACTTAGATAATTGATAATCTTTTAGATTGCAAAAGCGACTTCCATCAAACTACTGATTTTGATGGACTTTAAATGGGACCAATTTGGAAGTAAACTTACGCTTACAAATAAAAGACAAAAATAATATCGTTTAATTAATGACGGACTAATAAATAAATAAAATAACAAATGTTTACTTTCGACTAGAAAGTCCATTATTTAGTTATCCATATCGAAGTCCATGGCGTAAAAAACACAAAGCATACCTAACATACGAATTAAAAACCTCCGCCTTTTTTTAAAATCGTTTGATAACATTTTTGAAACTAATGTTCTCTTTGGTCTTTGTTAAGAATATAAAATTACTTATTTAAATTTTATTATTATTACACCAGGGTTCTTAGCGGGAATTTCGGCGGACTGCATTGCGGCTTTTGTTTTAGATTGTTTGCAAGTTGTTTCTAGTGGACTTTATAGTGTGAAATAGGTGTAATTTGGTGTTATAAATACCCATTTTTAGGAACAAAGTGTGGAATAACTAAAATAAAGGGTCATGGTGCGGCTGTAATGAGATTTACTTAGCGGGCTGGTGTTTGCTTGCCTCGTTGCGTCGTTTATGATCAAGGTAGTGGATTTGTGGGAATTCTCGCCAGGGGCCTCTGTCGAAATCAGCGAAATGAATTACACCATCATTTCGTTGATACACAAGCAAGAATAACTCAAAAAATAATTAGACACTGGCTAAAATAAGCTTCTGAATAAAGTTTGAGGGCCAAATAGAAGAAAAAAGAAATACACGACGTTTCGAAATCATAACAGTTTTCTTGGTCGCAGGTAGACAGGTAGACTAAGTTGACATTCATATATTACTAGCTGTTGCCCGCGACTTCGTCCGCGGCAATTTCTGTTATTATGATTGGGGAAAATGATTTATCTATACTAAGAAAAAAATCTTATCTTAGTATAGATAAATCATTTTCCCCCGTTTTCAAAACATTTTTTATTGATGTTTCGCTTCCATTGGTCGCAGCGTGATGTTTAAAAGCATTTCTCAATAAATGGACTATCCAACACAAAAATAATTTTTCAATTTGAACCAGTAGCTCCTGAGATTAGCGCGTTCAAACAAACAAACTTTTCAGCTTTATAATATTAGTATAGATGTTATGGTATTTTATTAGAAAACATTAAAAATACTTACTTTTCTTTACCGCACTATTTTGGCAAAGCACTCTCGTGGATAATACCTACGCTGCTTTGTGGATTGAAAATCAGTAACTTTATAACATGGTGTGAAGACAAAGTAAACGAGGAGTTTTGAAATCTAAAGGCTACCCTGGGATTTCAAAAGTACATTATCAAACTAGCTGTTTACCGAGACTTCGACTGCGTATGTTTCGGTTTTACCACGGGCCCTCGAACCATCTCAAATGAGAATAAAATACGCGCGGATGACAGAGAGGTTAATGTCATCAATAACTTTCGCAGTGTTCGCCCAATTGTTGCGCTCAAAAACTGACACCACGCAAAGTATATCCACGCGGGCGCGCGCTACGTGACGGAAGGACGTCGACATATTTTTTGAGAACATCGTTGTCAAAATCTTAACGAATTAAGAAAAAAATTACTTCTTGTGTAGTAAAGTGGTGCAGAAAACGCAAGGAAAGACGGAAAAGTGACACTGGAGTAACCTATTATAGCGAGCGAGGCGAGCTGCTAGCCTACCTACCTCCGCTATGTTGACACCATAGTGTTCATCATATATTGACACCGCCCCGTGACCTTGACGCGGCCAATCGCAAACTAGCTTCGTCTATGAGTGCGTAAGTTTTTCGTTGTGATTTAAGTTTGTTAGCGTAAATGGGACTGATATAGAATCGTTAGTTGTATGACAGTTACGCTTTCATATATTTTCAAATGTAGCTAAGTTTAGTGCCGAACCGAAGCAGAGCGCAGAAGAAGCGGTAACAAACTGCACAGCGCATTTTATGCAACCGACACGTCAACTCACAATTTTAGTTAGGTTTGTGGACTGAGTAATACTGACTATACGTATATTATCCCAATTTGTTATGTATGATCAATTGAAATAAGTGATGGATGACGATGGAAAGATGTACGTACCTATCTATAATATTGAAAATATTTCAAAATATTGAAATTAAATATCAAAATATTATGTACGTTATAGTCCAATTATAGAATGACGAGGCTTCTGCACCAAGCTCAAGCCTAATATTCCAGTCATTAAGGAAATCTTCACTCTTCTTAAACTTCATAATAAGGCTTTTTACAAAGTAACTGCTTTAAATTCTATAATGCATATCTAGGATTGGTTTTGTTACCATGTTATAAAAGCGTTCACATGTTACAGTACAGTTGTATGTACGGTACAGTGTACAGTTTCCCATGAACGAATCACTGACTCTGCTAAGCCGATACCGCAGAAGAAATAGGTAGTTTATGATTGTTACGCAAGGGTCTACCTATCAAATTAAATATTTTTAAACGTCGACAAATTATTTCTTACGTACATTACGCCATCAATGCCGTTGTTATGTAGGTATCAAGAAACAATATATTTAGGCCTTTTTGGTAGAAGAAACAGAAACTTGTGGGCATAAGTTTCTATTTTCATGGCTAAAACTGTCTAATATTCACGGGATGTTTAGTAAAAACTTATTTATTAAGCATCTCGCGAACAAAGGGCTGGAAGCTACCTACCTTTATTTAAATGTGTGCAGTTCCCAATAAGTGTGAGGTTTTGCGTGACTATAAATAAATCTCAGGGACAGACTATAAATCGCGTTGGTGTGGATCTGCGAAAGTCCTGTTTTTCTCGCAGCTTTATGTAGCTTTGTCACGGGTAAGCAGTTCGCAAAGCCTGTTTATAGGGTACTTGATACAAATAAGGCCAACCTAATTTCAAACACTCATATCTTAATAAATTTTCAGAGAAGGCAAAAATTTACGCCAGGATATTACTAAGTAGTTGGTTTTTATATTTTAAGTAATTATGAAAATATATTGTAATGTTTTATCAAAACCCACTAAAAGGTAATACTGAAACCTTAGCCTTGTAGGCCGGTCAAATTAGACCGAAAAAGAATAATGAAAGTACATTAATTCCGATCACGCTGAAAATGATTAAATTTGTTTAAAACATAATTAAAAGTTACATTTCAAAGTTCCTCATCCATTATCATCAGGATAGTCCATTTATTATGAAAGGCTTTAGGCTATAAAACATCACGCTGCAACCAATAGGAGCGAAGCATCAATAAAAATTTTTTTCGAAATCGGGGGAAAATTATTCATCTATACTAATAAATCATAATAACAGAAATTGCCGCGGACGAAGTCGTGGGCAACAGCTTATGACTTGTCCTTTTTATTTAGGTATACATTGCCACCTACTTTACTATCTCGGCCACGGATTTTACCATCTCGTTAACCATTTTCCTTTTTACAGTTTCAACACTATGTCCTCAAAAAATATAATTCATGCTTCTACAAACAGCATCATTTATTATAACTTAGCATGTAAAATAATACAACATATTCTTTTATCGTGAAAATAGCCACTACATGATTTGGCGTGAGTGTGCGAGACGACAGCGACCGGCCATTTGCGCCATTCGATTCATGTATCGAGAGCACAGACAAGATAGGCAGGAAAGCTGGTACCAATTTTTGGGTAGGTAGGTATTTGGAGCAAGTTGAAAAATTGACACATACCTCTACCCCAACACGGAACTACAGACCTGGCTGGTGAGTAGCAGGACTAGCGGGGCTAAATCAAACCCATTTTTTTTTTTTATTTCCAAAAATATAGATATTTGAGGCAATATGCAATTTTTTATGTTGTAGCTTTACGTTTAATAAAGAATATAAAAAAAATATGAGCCAGACGATTTAGTCGGGATTTTAACATTACCAGATGCGTGCAAAAATATTTTGCAAAAAATTAATAAAAATATTTTAGGCAGGTTGAAATTTTAAAAGGGTACTATTTTTAACTAAAAAAGGGAAATAATAAATCAAGCCACAAAATTATTTATTGGCCACGTGAGCAAGCTTCTAATTTCATAACTAAGTAACGGGAAAATGACCTAGCCTCTAATAAACTAATTCGTCTTTTTTACACCGCCAACTAAATATTCTATAGAAAGCGTCAAATAAAGATCATCAATTATTATGACTTGTCCTTCTTATTTATACGTTGCCACCTAATTTACTAACTCGGCCACGGATTTTATATTTCGTCACCATTTTCCTTTTTACAGCATCAAAACTATGTCCTCAAAAATATATAATTCAAGCTCCTACTGATGCTAAATAATAACTATCATGCTAAGTTGTATTTAGAGTTGCTTACATAGAAGATAACTAGTGGCTAAGATGGTATTATTTAGATGCTCGTTAATTGTGGCTGACTTAGTAATTTAGAAGGCAACATAAATTTTTTGATGCCGATAATGCTATTAAAAAGAATCCTGTTTAATTAGCACCCAAAAAAAATAGGGCTTGATTTAGTCCCGCTACTCACCAGGTCTGTAGTTCCGTGTTGAGGTACAGGTATGTGACAATTTTTCAACTTGCTTCAAATACCTACCAACCCAAAAATTGGTACCAGCTCTCCTGCCTATCGATACATGAATCACGCCATATCATGTAGTGGCTATTTTTACGATAAAAGAATATGATGTATTATTTTACATGCTAAGTTATAATAAATGATGCTGACTGTAGAAGCTTGAATTATATTTTTTTGACGACATAGTTTTGATGCTGTAAAAAGGAAAATGGTGACGAAATATAAAATCCGTGGCCGAGTTAATAAATTAGGTGGCAACGTATAAATAAGAAGGACAAGTCATAATAATTGATGATCTTTATTTAACGCTTTCTATAGAATATTTAGTTGGCGGTGTAAAAAAGACGAATTAATTTATTAGAGGCTATGTCATTTTCCCGTTGCTTAGATAAGAAATTAGAAGTTTGCTCACGTGGCCAATAAATAATTTTGTGGCTTGATTTATTATTTCCCTTTTTTTTATGTTTTATGTATAAAAAATATAAGCCAGACGATTTAGTCGGGGTTTTAAAATTACAAGATGCGTGCAAAAAATTTGCAAAAAAAATATAAAAAATCAATTTGAGGCAGGTTGAAATTTTAATAGGGTTAAAATTTTGGTGGGATTTTCTACCTGCCACGCTTCCAAAAAATTAGGGGTTGATTTAGCCCCGCTATTTACCACTAACCCTGACTGGTTAGTGGTAAATAGCGGGGCTAAGTCTGCAGTTCCGTGTTGGGGTATAATAGGAGGGGTATGTGACAAATTTTCAGCTTGCTTGAAATACTTGCCCAAAAATTTGTACCAGCTCTCCTACTATTACTATTAGTAAAATTATGGTAATTTGATAAATATTTTTTTTTTCAAAAATAAAGTCTTGTTTTGTCTCTCCTCAATAGCTACTGGTAATATTGGTGGCCATAATATACTATTTAATGACAATTTTAGCTAAATATTGACGATCAATTATTTTGGGATAAGTTACATTTTAAACATGCCGAGTTAAAAAAATAGAAGCTAAATATATATATTTTTTGATGTCAAATATTAGTATTTTAGAAGTTTACTGTTAGAATGCAAGTTACAAATTTAGATGCTAAATAATAACCATCATGCTGAGTTGTATTTAGAGTGGCTTACATAGAAGATAACTAGTGGCTAAGATGGTATTATTTAGATGCTCGTTAATTGTGGCTGACTTAGTAATTTAGAAGGCAACATACATTTTTAGAGGCGGATAATGCTGTTAAAAAGAATCCTGTTTAATAAGAACCCTAAAAAATATAAGCCAGACAATTTAGTCGGGGTTTTAAAATTACCAGATGCGTGCAAAAAAATTTGCAAAGAATATTAAAAATCAATTTGAGGCAGGTTGAAATTTTAATAGGGTACTATTTTGGTGGGAGTTTCTACCTGCCACGCTGCCAAAAAATTAGGGGTTGATTTAGCCCCGCTATTTACCACTAACCAGTCAGGTCTGCAGTTCCGTGTTGGGGTATAATAGGAGAGGTATGTGACAAATTTTCAGCTTGCTTCAAATACTTGCCCAAAAATTTGTACCAGCTCCCTATTATTACTATAAGTAAAATTATGGTAAATTAATAAACATTTTTTTTTTTAAATAAAGTCTTATTTTGTCTCTCCTCAATAGCTACTGGTAATATTAGTGGCCATAATATACTATTTGATGACAATTTTAGCTTAATATTGACGATCAATTATTTTGGGGTAAGTTACATTTTAACATGCTAAGTTAAAAAAATAGAAGCTAAATAAATATATTTTTTGATGTCAAATATTAGTATTTTAGAAGTTTACTGTTAGAATGCAAGTTACAAATTTAGATGCTGAATAATAACCATCATGCCGTGTTGTATTTAGAGTGGCTTACATAGAAGATAACTAGTGGCTAAGATGGTATTATTTAGATGCTCGTTAATTGTGGCTGACTTAGTAATTTAGAAGGCAACATACATTTTTAGAGGCGGATAATGCTATTTAAAAGAATCCTGTTTAATTAGCACCCACTAAAAAATAAGATTTTCAAAAAGACATCATTTTGACTTTCTATCTGCCAGGCCGCCAAAAAGTTAAAGGTTGATTTAGCCTCGCTACTCGCTACTCACCAGTCAGGTCAGCAGTTACGTGTTGAGGTATACTAGGAGAGGTATGTGACAAGTTTTCAGCTTGCCTCAAATACCTTCCCAAAAATTGGTACCAGCTCTCCTACTATTACTATTAGTAACATGATGGTAATTTAATAAGGGATTTAATAATAAATCAAGCCACAAAATTATTTATTGGCCACGTGAGCAAACTTCTAATTTCATAACTAAGCAACGGGAAAATGACATAGCCTCTAATAAACTAATTCGTCTTTTTTACACTGCCAACTAAATATTCTATAGAAAGCGTCAAATAAAGATCATCAATTATTATGCTTTGTCCTTCTTATTTATACGTTGCCACCTAATTTACTAACTCGGCCACAAATTTTATATTTCGTCACCATTTTCCTTTTTACAGCATCAAAACTATGTCGTCAAAAAAATATAATTCAAGCTTCTACAGTCAGCATCATTTATTATAACTTAGCATGTAAAATAATACATCATATTCTTTTATCGTAAAAATAGCCACTACATACATGATATGGCGTGATTCATGTATCGATAGGCAGGAGAGCTGGTACCAATTTTTGGGTAGGTAGGTATTTGAAGCAAGTTGAAAAATTGTCACATACCTCTACCTCAACACGGAACTACAGACCTGGCTGGTGAGTAGCGGGACTAAATCAACCCCTATTTTTTTTAATATTTTTTTTAATTACCAAAAATATAGATATTTGTGGCAATGTGCAATTTTTTATGTTTTTTGTATAAAAAATATAAGCCAGACGATTTAGTCGGGGTTTTAAAATTACCAGATGGAATAATGCTATTAAAAAGAAGCCAGCCAATTAATTAGCACCCAAAAATTTCTATGTTATTATTAAATATTTTGCTTAAATTGCTAGACAGATTTAAAACACTACTTTTGTAAGCGTTCATTGAACAAGGTATACTAAATAAGCTCTACGTCATATTGTGCCCAAGCTTTGTTAGTCGACAATCGGCCACAACGCGCAACACTAAATGCCGCTCATTTCGTTTTGGACTTGGAGGAGAGATAAAAAGATATTCGATTTGTAAATAAACATAATAAAGTTTCATAAAATATAGTAATGAACGTAATAAAATTCAACAGATTTAAATTAAGGCCTAGGGTCACAAATAAAGCCTTTTATAAAACCTAGGCCTTATTTAGTACATCTAGTGGAGTAAGGGCAAGTTAGTGGAATCCAGGGCCCGTCCATGAATTTTCACAAAAGTTGTTGGTCTGCATTGTTAAAAGACCAAATAAAAAAGTTAAAAAAGAAAAAATGTGGGCTCTTGATTACAAATTTATAACAACAATTTACTGAAAAATGAGAGAAACGAGGGAAAATAATGTTTAAATTTGTACTATAAAACCAAATATTTCACGAAACGGATGCGTTAATCGAAAAATGACTTTCGCATACTCACAATATTTCTACTTTGCTTTTTCCCTAAGACCCCCAAACGTTGGGGTAGATGAGAAAAAAAAATACTTTCACTTTACTAGTATGGGAGTCACCCTAAAAAACTTTTTTTTTCACGATTTTATTTTATCACTTTTTTGACATGACTAATATACATATCCATACCAAATTACAGCTTTCTAGTACTTATAGTTTATGAGTAAAGCGGCGGACGGACAGACATGGCGAAACTATAAAGGTTCCTTGTTTACTATGGAACCCTAAAACGCATAAAAATAGCTACGTATTAGGCTTAGCTAGTAGCCACGCTTCCGTTGTTTCTTCTATAATCCCCTACCCCCTTTTTTAAAACCCATTACTTTTAGTTACTTAAAACCCGTACAAGAGGCTCATAGAAGTTCTCCTTTTCAAAATATTACTTTAAAGTAATAAAAATAAATAAAAACTGAAAAATTAATAATTTACGTATTAATAACTAGCTTTTACCGACGACTTCGGCCGCGTGTACTTCAGTTAGCAGGACATATGTTTTAATTAACCCTCATTACAATTGTGACATGTCTGTCTGTGTGTATAGCGAAGTACTGCCATCAACGATAAGTAACAGTTTACTACAGTACTTCGCTACTACAGTATTTTTTAACCAGTTTTGAAGCTGGTGCTAGAATTACCAAGCTTTTTGGTGCACTAACCTGCGAGCAAGCCACATATAGCTGACCGTGAGAAAATCATTTCCACATTTTGTATGAAAAGCTCCCTCCCCCATTGAAGTCGCCAACTTCGATATTCGGATCATGTAAAATTGTGACCAGTCATATTTTCAAGTCTAGATTTTTTATAATTTTTTGCAAAATATTTTTGCACGCATCTGGTAATGTTAAAACTCCGACTAAATCGTCTGGCTCATATTTTTTTTATATTCTTTATTAAACATAAAACTACAACATAAAAAATTGTATATTGCCTCAAATATCTATATTTTTGGAAATGAAAAAAAGATCGCTAGTCCCGCCACTCACCAGCCAGGTCTATAGTTCCGTGTTGGGGTAGAGGTAGGTATGTGTCAATTTTTCAACTTGCTTCAAATACCTACCTACCCAAAAATTGGTACCAGCTCTCCTGCCTATCGATACATGAATCGAATGGCGCAAATGGTCGGTCGCTGTCGTCTCGCACACTCACGCCAAATCATGTATTTTCACGATACAAGAGCATGATGTATTATTTTATATGCTAAGTTATAATAAATGATGCTGTCTGTAGAAGCTTGAATATGATTTATATAGGCATTGTTAAATCACTTTGTTTTAAAAAGACCCAATAGTCCGGTCAAATTAGACATTTTTTGGAAAAATTTACTCATTTTCAGCTTGATCGGAATTTATGTACTTTTGACCTAAATTCCGATCAAATAATTAAAAGTTACATTTCAAAGTTCCCCATCGTTCCGGTACTTACAAAACATTTTACTCAAGGTCAAAGGGAAAAAAAATGGGTTTTTCGCGATTTTCACCGAAATGGTAAGTTTAATCACAAAATTACCCTAGAGAAATTTGTAGATCATAAAATTATCTACAAAAAAGATACAGATACTTTTTCCTAAGTGTCGTTTCTGAGATACAACGATTCAAATGGATGTAACATCAATCCACCCATCTATCAACGGAAACAAATAATAAAAATTTATAATTAACTTCGGGCAATATTCTTTTAAACTTTCGCTTTAGTCACATATTTTGTGAATAAACTGGTATCAATCCACCCATCCATCAACGGAAACAAATAATAAAAAGGTTCGGCTGGGTTCCGTTTATACACAAAATATGTGACTAAAGCGAAAGTTTAAAAGAATATTGCCCGAAGTTAATTATAAATGAACAAACTACATGAACAATAAATGAATAGTTAAATGGTTATTTTATAATACCAAACTTAAGATTTAGAAATAAGATAGAAGATTATAAAAATGTAGAATGAACAAACAATTCTTTGAAAGCAAAACCTTAATTTGATACAGGAAATAGCTAAATTATCTCTTCCATTAGTCTTTTTCAAATTTATTTTAAACTAGCTTTAGCCCGCGGCTCCACTTGCGTCTATGGCGTGAATAGTACTTTTTCCCGGGATGAAAGGTTGCCTATGTCCTTCTCCGTACTCCAGAGAACTTGTGTGCAAAATTTCATGATGATCAGTTAAGTAGCTATGGCGTGAAAGCGTAACAAACAAACAAACACACTTTCGCATTTATAATACGGTTTATGGATTAGTTAGGATAAGCCATGTGATTAATATAAGGCCAGGGTTGATTCAATATCAGGATTATATATTTTTTTTTTTTTCTTTAGCCTTTTGTGTCCCACTGCTGGGCAAAGGCCTCCCCTCGTTGTTTCCACAAATTCCTTTCCCTCGATAAACTCTTCCAATCCTTCTCAAACTTGTCAATGTCATCTATCCATCTCTTCCTCGGTCTTCCTCGTCTTCTACGTCCACCTGGTGTCCATTGGGTGGTGATGTAAGCCCATTTTTCAGGATGCATTCGACAAATGTGACCCGCCCAATCCCACTTTAGTTTGGCTGCCTTCTTTCCAACATCCGAAATTTTTGTGATGGAGCGCAGGGTGGTGTTTCTCACGCGATCAATTCGCTTGACACCTAAGATGCTACGCTCCATAGCTCTTTGACAGACCTTCAATTTGGACATTTGAGCATTAGTGAGCGACCATGTTTGAGCACCGTAAGTTAGGATGGGCAAAATACATATGTCGACGAGTTTCTTTTTGAGGCATGTTGGTAAATTGCCTTTAAGTAAATCCTTCATCGACCAGAAGCTACGCCAAGCATTTTCAATTCTGCGACTTACTTCTTTGTCTTGGCGATTAGTGAAGGAGACAATCTGTCCAAGATATAGATACTCGTCGACATATTGTATGACTTGCCTATCAACCTCGACCCTACGTTTCGTGCCATTGGTCATCAACTGCGTCTTAGATCGGTTAATTTGTAGTCCAAATTGAAGGCTTGCCGTGCTGAGGTCTTGTAGCATCTGTTCGAGTTCGGATGCGGACGACGCGAACAACACGATGTCATCGGCGAAACGAAGATTTGTCAGCCTTTTTTCGCCGACGACAATGCCTCTCTCATCCCAAGATGCAGCAAATTGTTGAAATATTTCCTCCAAAGCGCTGGTGAATAGTTTGGGGGAGAGCGGATCACCCTGTTTCACACCGCGTTCTATTTTGAAAATTGGTCCAGTGGAATGCATTTTGATATCGGCTGTGCTATTGTTGTAAATGTTTCTTAAAAGTTGTATGTATATTTCATCAATGCCTTGGTTGTATAATGATGTAAATATTGATTTATGATATAGACTATCAAAAGCTTTTGAGTAGTCCACAAATGCTAAGTATACGGGTTGACTGTGTTCGTTGGTTTTTTCAATTATTTGATTAACGGCTTAGAGATGGTCGGTTGTAGAAAATCCGCGTCGGAATGGTTTCCGCTTGCTCAGGGGGTTGGTGTTTATCAAGTTTGTGATCTATGCGTCTTAAAATGATGGTAATGAATATTTTATAAATGTGGGATACTAAACTAATGGGACGGTAATTTGCTATATTATTATGTTCACCTTTTTTATGTATAAGTATGATGTTAGAGTGGCATAGATTTGTTGGTATTTGCCCAGAGTGTAAAATCAGGTTGAACAATTTTGTGAGATGCTGGAGCAAGGATTTGCAACCAACTTTGAGAGCTTCGGAGGTAACTCCATCAGCACCTGGGCTTTTATCAAATTTGAGGGTATGAATTGCATCCTGAACTTCTTCTTCTGTTATTGGAGGAATGGCATTAGCACATGTATGGATACGCGTTTCTTCTAATTTTGAAGCGTCTTTATAAAGGTTGTTATAGAAATCTGTACATATTTCAATCAACTTGTCTCTATTACGGTGTTCTGTTCCTGTATGGTCTCTTAAGCTTGATATCCACTTTATACTTTTAAGTACTCCCTGTTTCGCTGTTCTTAATGATCTGTTCCTTTCTAATGCTAGTTTTACTTTTTGTGTATTATACATATTTGCGGATGTCATCGCGAATACGACGTTTTACCATCTTATCAATATTTCTATATTCTTCTGAGTAGTATCTAAGTGTTGATCTTTTTTCTATTAAATCTATTGTCTCAGGCGAGAGTTTTGGATTGTTTTGTTTTTTGGATTTGATTTTTGTACTGGCTGTTTTTATTCCATCTACTATCTGATCATAAACTGTTTGGGAATCTTCGTTGTTTTCTATGTCTAACATGTCGAAAAAGTTAGACAATTCTAAGTTGAAGTGGTTATAATTGTTGAATAGAGTAATTTTGTTATGTCTTTTAATTGTACGGAAAAGAGAGGCACGATGAATTTTAAAGTTAAATTTGATTTGAGCACGGACTGGTCTGTGATTAGAATTATAATTAATTTTGTTTATGACGCCAACGTTTTTTATAATGTTGTTGTGGGAGCATAGTACATAATCTATTTCGTTTTTATATCGACGACCAGGTGATAACCACATATAAAATTATAAAAATAAAATAAAATTAATATAAAAATTATAAAACCAAGTCACAGTATTATCATAAGCAAATAAAATTATTTCATGGTTATCCATTATGATATTGTAAAAAGTAAAGGCCCGAGGATACTGCCTTGTGAACCACCATATTTTACATAGCGTTCATTAGATATGCCTAACTTCTAGCCTCTTCAGTTTTTGATTGAAAATCTATTTTTGATATTTCTTTTACCTGTTGACGTTCCGATATATATACCTATGATGATTTAAATAAATTTTGTACATTACGTCTGAGGTCATGTGCCTCAAGTTTAGTATTTAAATTATCACGGTCAACCTAATCAAAAGCTTGTGTTATATCACAATAGAGGGTGCAAATAGCTTTAGTTTTATCTACTTCAGTCATTACTTTTCATATATAGTCATAAATATCCATAAATTTATAGATTTTCTCTCACACCTGTCCAACCCGTGTGGCCAGCGTGGAGAGTGTAGGCCAAGTCCTCTGGCTGCTCTGGCCAAGTATGGCCCTAGTAGTACAGAGAGGGTCGTGCTCCTGTAGTGGAGACTAAAAAGGACCTGATGATGATGATGATAGATTTTCTTCGTCTTACTCCCTTTTGTTCTTGATAAAAGATTTGTTTATATTCCAAGTAACCATTTATTTACATCATTGTAAAATGTTTTTTAAAAACTTCCGAAACACAGAGTTAATATTATCATGACATGACAAATCTGGTAACGATAAGGTTAAATCTAAAAGGTAAAATATATCAGTCAGCCTTCCTTTAGTGGTTGCGTCACATATATATGGCGCCTGAAAATATGTTTACGTGACCGAATTATTAGGTAGTAATTAAATCAAACAAAATTTAAAAATATCGCGATTTTTCGAGCTTTTTTTAATTATAGCGCGTAGCATTCAATGGAACCCCTATGGATTAGAACGGAAGTCCGTATATCACAGCCACTGTTTTTTCGAAACTATAAGAACTTTACTGTTGAAACTTTGTTAGTAGATGTATTCTGTGAATTGTTTATTTTCAACATTCATGATACTTCATGATGTTGAAAATAAACAATCTGTTACATTGATGTAGGTTCCAAACGGTATACAAATATGTTTCCATGCCGTGCAATTCTTGTATAATTGTTCTATGAGGTTTGTATCGAAAAGTATCAAGCGGTTACTGCTCACTTGATAGTTTTGGGACTTACTCTCACAATGCAAACAACAGCAGGCACCTTGACACTAGAGGTTGTTAACCGGTGCATTAGATGGAGCACAATACAATTGAGGCCAGTGTGTGTGAGCGAGTTCAAGAGCAATTTAGGTTCCCTAGGTCAGTTTCGAAGGTAACCTTGACATTGACCACAATAGTGCCACCTGAGACGCATGTTTTTCGTAACAATATTATATTTGGATGCACTTGCTTCAGTACGATAATTTTCATCTCTGCCCTATTAGACAGTCCGGTGCCACATAATAAACTTATTACTCGCAGAGACACGTCCGTCTCAAGTGCATGTCTGGTGCTTCCCAATAAGTAGGTACCACATATCAGAGACCCACACTTTACACACAGGCATGCACTAAATTATCTCCTTTTACTTCTCCAATGTACATTACGTAAGTTCACATAACAATAAGATAAGTTATCGTTAATTGCGAAAAAGAACCAAATTAAATAATATCTATAATTAAACGAACTACTGACAACGAACATTTCAAAATTTGTAGGTAGGTTAAATACTCAAAGCTACAAAATTCATATACTACCCTTTATTTTATTTATATTTTATCCTTCCTTTGGTATCCATATTATTTATCAAAATTATTATCATATCACAATAGTCGGTAGTTTCTACAAAATAATAAAATGACTATTTAGCGTTTGGGCCGTTTTCGTAGCGAGCTGCGGGTAATAAATTGTCTTAACCTCTTCCACAGGACTTTAAAGGTTTAAAATAGCCATGTCTTCAACTTTATACCGTCGCGCGCGTATTTCCAGGACTCAGTCAGACCGACAGACGTAAAAAAAGAAAATGAATGCGTAAATGAAACTCGCAAGTGGAGATGCGACCATGCCGACGCTGTCATTCAGGGCTGTCTCTTGCACAATTATTTATAAAATCTGGGAATAATAATATGACTATAATTGACAAATAAATAAGTAAGCACAGCAGGCAGGGATCAATCTGATAGTCAAGTCAAAAGTTTACGATATTAGTCGGTTAACCTCAAACAAGGCAAGAGTATAAAATGGAAGCTGGATGGGAAAGGGGTTAACTAACACTAATACACAAACAGATCCATTGTTAAACACTTGCATTTATGTGTTATGGCTAACTTAGGTATATTATTATTACTTATACAAATCCCATCCCAATCAAACTAATACCCTGAACATGTAGGAGATAGTTAATATCTACTTATGGGAGATCTCATCAACAATTTTATTACGTTCGGAGGTTGATTCAGGATTCGGCCCTGCTGATTCAGGCCACAGGATAAAAATACATGTTTATCTATCTATGTACAATCGGGAGCAGATAAATCTGACACACATTTTAAAATCTATTGTTAGAGGGGTCAGTTTTATTTGCCCCCGACTGTACCTTATATAAGGCAAAACTGACTCACTGACTTATATATCAACGCACAGCCGAAACTGCTGTACCTAGAAACTTGTAATTTGGTACAGGGGTTCAAAGTGAAAATGATGTAAGTAAGCAATGTGAAAGGATTTCTCGAAATTATACCCCTAAGGGGTTGAAAAAGGGACAGGAAAGTTTGTATGAGACAACGTGATTCCTTGGTTAAATTTTCCACTTTTACACGGACGAAGTTGCGGGAAAAAGCCAGTTGAATTTCACGCCTTAAGATGCAGTACTATATAAATATGACTACATAGTATAAAACAAGTAGCTACCCGCTGTCTGTTATGTACCTATGCTTAGATCTTTAAAACTACGTACTTAACGGATTTTGGTGCAGTTTTTGTAATAGATAGAGTGATTCAAGAACAAGAGGAAGGTTTATACACGGTGAAATTTTGATCGTTCTGGTCTGGACCCTTAAAGGGATGATTCCGCCCGTTGATATAAACAACTTTTCCAATAGGACCAAAGCTAGGAACTCATAAAAAATTTTGACGTTCTTATACTAATTGACCGGGCGGCCGAAATTTTTTGTATGGAACTGCACATTTTATTTTGAGTTCCCAGCATTGGTCCCATAGGAAAAGTTGTGTATATCGATGGGCTGAATCACCCCTTTAAGGGTTCAGAACGATCAAAATTTCACCTTGTATGTACGGTCGCCTGCAAAAGTTCATATAGAAGTTGCGTAAAAAGTCGTGTGTAGCTAGCTACGGATACTATTTAAAAATAACAGCAATTTCAACCTTAAACATTTGGCATAAGGTTCATGATAAGGTTCTTAAATATATATGCTTCCCTAATCAGTGCAATCGATTTTTACTTTATGGCTATGCGTGGACTTTTGCAGGTGACCGTACATTACACCCGGGCGAAGCCGGGGTGTGGGTCGCTAGTTACTATTAAATAAAGAAATAAGGTATAGTATAGTATAGGTAAATAAGGTATAGTATGTATAGAAAAAAAAACCATGCAATCAGGGCTGGACTGGACCCTGCGAGTCTAGGTTACGATTACGACCGACGCGTCTTTATGTTTTTTTTTTACCATAATCTTATTTCTTCATACTAGTAGCCCTCTTGGGTCGATATAGGTATTTAGTCTATAGCCTATGTTCATCAGGGATGATGAAGGATTCTAATAGTGAAAATTTTCAAATCGGTCCAGGAGTTTTGGAGCCTATTCAATGCAAACAAACAAACAATCAAATCTTTCCATTATTATATTATTAGTGTAGAAGCGTAGACATGTTAATATCTTGATAAGCTGCATTGTTTTGCCAACCCCACCCCTGCCCTAAATCGTTCAAGAAAAAGAGGATGTCATGATAATGTGTGATTGCTGATTGCAATAAGCACTTACTTTGCATCAATGCAGTCAGGCCGTCGATTTTAATTTAAAAATGAGCACATCCTGCTTTCTCGGGGTATTATGGTCTCGTCCTGACAAAGGTTTTATTTTATAGTGAGACGTAAGTAGCAATAAATCAGCAATGCGCACAATAAACTCGGTAGTAGGTACTTACATACAAAAATGTCTGTTTGTACTTACACATTATATACTTGTTTCTTTATTCCACTTCCACCATGACTGTAGTTCTATAACTGAACAGATTTGGATGTAACTATGTATTGTTAGAATTCTTTTGTCCTCCCGAGTGCTAAAAACTATACCTATTTTTAAAACTACGGTGTAGATTACTCACTTTTTCTTAAAAACATGAATCATCATCAGGTATTTTTAGTCTCCACTGCATGAGCATGACCCTCTCTGTATCTAGTACCGGAGCCATATTTGGCCAGAGCAGACAGGATTTGGCTTACACTCTCCTCGCTTGTAATTGATGTTAATGAGCTTTGTTTAGCTTGTATTTCCTAAGCCGCCTCTTACGACCTCTATGAGAAGACTAGGAGTGGTCCTATTCTATTCTGCCGGTAACTACACGGCTAAAACATGAATAAGTACTCTCTAATTTACGGTTCTAGATCGTTTTGCGACATTCGTCGTGACGGTGGACGGTTGACGGTAGTCATCGGAATCAACCTAAAGGTAAGTTGATCCCGCTGAAGCTGACTGAACGGTTTCTCACTCTGTTATATGTATTAAAATATATTTATTCTTTTTAGGGTTCCGTAGGCAAATGGCACAAAACGGAACCCTTAGGATTCGTCATGTCTGTCTGTCCGTCTGTATGTCACAGCCACTTTTCACCGAAACTATAAGAACTATCCTATTGAAACTTGGTAAGTAGATGTATTCTGTGAACCGCATTAAGATTTTCACACAAAAATAGAAAAAAATACAATAAATTTTGGGGGCTCCCCATTCTTAGAACTGAAACTAAAAAAAAATCTTCAAATCCATTCGTGTGTGTAGGTCTTTAAAAATGATATTGAGGTTTCTGATATCATTTTTTTCTAAACTGAATAGTTGCGCGAGAGACACTTCCAAAGTGGTAAAATATGTGTCCCATTGTAACTTCTAAAATAAAAAAATGAAAGACCACGCAAACTACCACCGAAAATTGGTTTGAACGAGAGTAACTAAACTCTCTCAGAGACTCCTCTGCTCACTCTAACTCCCAAAGTACGCTTCTATAATAAAAGGGTGCTAATTAAACAGGCTTATTTAGCATCTTAAGTAACTTGCATTCTAACAGTAAACTTCTAAAATACTAATATTTGACAAAAAAAAAATAATTTATTTAGCTTCTAATTTTGAATTTCAAAAAAGTGGATAGACAGACATGACGAATTCATAATAGACCGGCGGCCGGTGGCAGGACTTCCTACCTCATAAGATACCTGAATGAGACTAGTATGTAGTGAAAGTAGGTGCTTTGGAGGTGGGGGCCAGGTAGGGTTGCCACTCCCTAACCTGGAAGAACCATAAAAAAAAGGTGTCGAAAACGTCAATTTTGGCCAAAAATTATCTCATCAGATACTCGAACGGGAGTTTGACGTAGTGAAAGATATCCTTATGGAGAGGTGAACCAGCTAAGGTTGCCTGCGGCAACCCTGGAAGAAGTCCAAGTTCAGCCACCCTGAAAGGGGCGATTTTTCATGGTATTTTATCTCATAAGATACCTCAATGAAACTAGTGCCCGATGTTAGTTCTGAGGGTCGGGACTGCGAATAAAATAGGTTGCCTGCGGCAACCCTGGAAGAACCCATGTTCAGGCACGTTTAAGACGTGGAATTTGAAAATTAAAGTACTAAAAAAAAACTCGGAACCATATCCAAAAGCACTGCAGGATTACGATCGTAATATTATTTTTAACCGACTTAAAAAAAATAGGTTTTCAATCCAATGTTCAATATATTCTCCAAAACTTTTAATTGCATTGTAACGAATATTAATTGATGTTTCATATTACATTTGATTTAGTGAAAGTTCCATCAAAATCGGTTCAGTAGTTTTCGAGATATAGGCTAATACGTATAACTGTGCCATTTTCTTTTTAATCTCATATAGAACATGAATGAAACTAGTGCCCGATGTTAGTTCTGAGGGTCCGAACTGCGAATAAAATAGGTTGCCTGCGGCAGCTCTGGAAGAACCCATGTTCAGGCACATTTAAGACGTGGAATTTGAAAATTAAAGTAAAAAAAAAAATCTCGGAACCATACCCAAAAGCGCTGCAGGATTACGATCGTAATATTATTTTTAACCGACTTCAAAAAAAATAGGTTTTCAATCCAATATTATTATATTCTCTAAAACTTTTAATTGAATTGTAACTAATATTATTTAATGTTTCATTTTATATTTGATTTAGTGTAAGTTCCATCGAAATCGGTTCAGTAGTTTTCGAGATATAGGCTAATACGTATAACTGTGCCATTTTTTTTAAATCTCATTAGTACATGAATGAAACTAGTGCCCGATGTTAGCAATGACGATCTTGTATATGAATAAAATAGGTTGCCAATCCGTAACCTGGAACAATCCAAGTTCGGGGATGAACTTGGATTGTTCCGGGTTACGGATTTATACGTGGAATTTGCAAATTAATCATTTAAAAAAGAAGTTGGAACCATATTTAACAGCAAGGCGAGATTACGATTGCGATGGTTCTTAACCGACTCTAAAAAAGTGAGGTTTTCTTTTCCATAACGTATTGGTTATGTTAATTATTTATATATAAACATTAAATATTTTTCGAGGTGACTTAGGCAATACAAGATAAAAACAAAACTCATAAACATCAATGAGACCTCTCCAACCCGTCTGGCCAGCGAGGAGAGTGTAAGCCAAATCCTCTGTCTGCTCTGGCCCAAGTATGGCTCCAGTAGTACAGAGAGAGTCATGCTCCTGCAGTGGAGACTAAAAAGACCCGTTGATGATGATGATGATACAGTTTTTGAACAGTAGGTAGCCACAGCGACGCCGACGCCTTTGTCGCTTGCTTTATTAAGGTCTTCGATTGAGCAGGTAGAGGGACAGTTGGGGCACATCATGAGTTGAGACATTGATTGCGAGTCCCAATTCGCAACCCAGTCTCAGAATCCTAAAGCGTGGACATTCAAGTATTATATGTTGAGTGTTCTCCTGGGACTGATCATCACAAATACAGAATAGGGACGGAGACCGGCCTGTTTTAAAGAGATAAGCTTGGAATCCCCCATGGCCAGTGAACATTTGTGCTTCTAGGTTCGTGAAGCAAGTTCCTCGGAAAATCCGTTGAGCCTGTCTGACATCTATTACAAATAGCTTGAGGGATGCTCCGGTTGTTGTCTCTGTGTATCGAGTTTGCTATATGTCAAGTATGGAGCTTCTTATGAGGCTCGGAAGCTCGTACATACGAAACGGTTACATTGCATCGAGATGAGCGTTTCAGTATCCAGGGCCCGTACAATGTTTTCGGCTTCTTCTCGTATCGCTGCGAGGCTTCTTGAGTCATTCTAAGCAATGAGTCAAGAAGCCTCGCCTATGTGTCGGTTGGATTAGTCAGCCGTTCCCAGATGTTCTCCTTCTTTTAACAGCTTTCATCTCAGCCAGTAGCGGGTTCCACCACTTTATTAATTTACACTTCGTTTTAGGCTTAAGTTTGGGAATCGATGCTTCGCAAGCCCTTGTAACAATCTCCGAGTATCTGGCCACCAGGTCATCAAGGCCTTCCCTATCTTTAATACGGCTGATTGAGTACTGGGTTATTTGATCTGCTAGGAGTTTTCCTCTAACATTCTTTTCAAATATAGTCCAGTTAGCTTTCGCTGTTTGGTATTTCCTTGTACTAGTATTTTGGGGGGATTGTTGTTGTATCATTTAATTCACATATACCAGTTCCTAGTCATGGCTCTATGATCAGGCAAAGGTAGCAGATCTGCTTCTACTCGCCAGTTGTTGAACTTATTCGCAACACCGGGTGTGGCGAGAATAATGTCTGAAATGCTCTTATATCGTTTATTGCCTCTGTAGACATAGAAAGTTGGTGTGTTTCACTGATTTATCACGGAGACAAATGTTCCGTATAAGCTAAAAGGTTACACTAAGACGTATTTGTTATTAACTCGAAAACTACTAACCTAGTTTAGTGCAACTGGCAACACGTTTAACCAAAATAATATAAAATAAGTAAAATTAACATAACCAATAGGTTATGGAAAAGATAACCCCACTTTTTTGAAGTCGGTTGAAAAGCATCGCAATCTTAATCTCGCATTGCTTTTGAATATGATTCCAACTGCCTTTTTAAATGATTAATTTTCAAATTCCACGTAAAAACCCGTAACCTGGAACAATCCAAGTTCATCCTCGAACTTGGATTGTTACAGGTTACGGATTGGCAACCTATTTTATTCATATACAAGATCGTCAGTGCTAACAACCTGCACTAGTTTCATTCATGTACTATATGTATATATATAGATATAAAATTGGCACAGTTATACGTATTAGCCTATATCTCGAGAACTAATGAACCGATTTTGATGAATCTTACACTAAATCAAATGTAATGTGAATTCAATTCAATTCATTTATTTCATAACAAAAAACAATTGTGTTGAAATGTTTATCCTAGATTACAGACATATTTATTATAATTATTATGAACATATGTGAGTAATTAAATATAATTTATCCAATACAAAATAAAATATCAATTAATATTAGTTGCAATGCAATTAAAAGTTTTAGAGAATAAATTGAACATTGGATTGAATACCTATTTTTTTTGAAGTCGGTTAAAAATAACATTACGATCGTAATCCTGCAGTGCTTTTGGATAAGTTTCCGAGATTTTTTTTATTACTTTAATTTTCAAATTCCACGTATTAAATGTGCCTGAACATGGGTGCTTCCAAGGTTGTCGCAGGCAACTTATTTTATTCGCAGTTCGGACTCTCAGAACTAACATCGGGCACTAGTTTCATTCATGTACTAACGAGATTTAAAAAATGGCACAGTTATACGTATTAGCCTATATCTCGAAAACTACTGAACCGATTTCGATGGAACTTACACTAAATCAAATGTAATATGAAACATCAGTTAATATTAGTTACAATGCAATTAAAAGTTTTAGAGAATATATTGAACATTGGATTGACAACTTATTTTTTTTGAAGTCGGTTAAAAATAATATTACGATCGTAATCCTGCAGTGCTTTTGGATATAGCTCCGAGATTTTTTTTATTACTTTAATTTTCAAATTCTACGTCTTAAATGTGCCTAAACATGGGTTCTTCCAGAGCTGCCGCAGGCAACCTATTTTATTCGCAGTTCGGACCCTCAGAACTAACATCGGGCACTAGTTTCATTCATGTTCTATATGAGATTAAAAAAAAATGGCACAGTTATACGTATTAGCCTATATCTCAAAAACTACTGAACCGATTTTGATGGAACTTACACTAAATCAAATGTAATATGAAACATCAATTAATATTCGTTACAATGCAATTAAAAGTTTTGGAGAATATATTGAACATTGGATTGAAAACCTATTTTTTTTTAAGTCGGTTAAAAAATAATATTACGATCGTAATCCTGCAGTGCTTTTGGATATGGTTCCGAGTTTTTTTTTAGTACTTTAATTTTCAAATTCCACGTCTTAAACGTGCCTGAACATGGGTTCTTCCAGGGTTGCCGCAGGCAACCTATTTTATTCGCAGTCCCGACCCTCAGAACTAACATCGGGCACTAGTTTCATTGAGGTATCTTATGAGATAAAATACCATGAAAAATCGCCCCTTTCAGGGTGGCTGAACTTGGACTTCTTCCAGGGTTGCCGCAGGCAACCTTAGCTGGTTCACCTCTCCATAAGGATATCTTTCACTACGTCAAACTCCCGTTCGAGTATCTGATGAGATAATTTTTGGCCAAAATTGACGTTTTCGACACCTTTTTTTTTATGGTTCTTCCAGGTTAGGGAGTGGCAACCCTACCTGGCCCCCACCTCCAAAGCACCTACTTTCACTACATACTAGTCTCATTCGGGTATCTTATGAGGTAGGAAGTCCTGCCACCGGCCCCCGGTCTATAAGGGTTCCGTGTTTAGCTTTACCCAAACCCCCATTTTTTTGTTTACTTAATTGTTTATAACTTTTGCAATTTTTGCGAGCGACCCTTGAATTTTCTAGAAAAATCATCATCATCATCAGGTCTTTTCAGTCTCCAATACAGGAGCACGACCCTCTCTGTACTACTAGAGCAGCCAGAAGACTTGGCCTACACTCTCCACGCTGTTCAGATGGGTTGGAGAGGTCTCAGAGATGTTTATAAGGTTTGTTTAGCTTGTATTTCCTAAGTCGACTTCCTTCTACGACATCCACGGGAAGACTTGGAGTGATCCTATTCTACTCTGCCGGATATTACACGGCGGTCTAGAAAAATATCTACATGCTATTGCGAATCGAATGACACCGTAATCATAATTTAGAGAATACGAAAAAGTATTGACCTAAAAAGCACTTGTTGACTAGACTATGTTGCGAGATGTTTATGTTCCTGCCTCATACGTGCGATAACTTATGAGAATATAAATACTGTGATCAAGAAACCTTTGTTTATTATCAAATAACCTATGTATACAAAATAAACTCTTAATACTTACTGTAAGTACATCATATACATTTTCTACCATATCGCTATGTATCTCTGTTTTAACTATTTCGTGATTTCGAACCTACCTACAATTTTATTTACTGCCTTGTATTAAGGTACCTGCGGGTTACAAGGGCCGGCGAGTAATTACAGCCACTAGTACAAAAACAAATAAAGGAAAAGGCTGGAGTTGTGTCATATGGCTCAGGTGAATAGAATGGCCGAGGACCGAGAGACATGGAGAGTACTACACCTTGTCGGTGTAGTCGAACACAGTTCTTAAATTATAGATAGTACAAAAACGTACTTTTAACGTATTTTTATTAGATTCTATTTATGTCTACTTTTATATAAAGAACCAATAAGGTATCACGCGATCGATTCGCTATCTTGTTAGTAGCCTCGAATAGTTCCCAGGTTTCGTATAAGTTTTAACATAATTTACATTATTATCAATTTTACGATGAAAAGAGTGAAATATGCCACATAGTCTATTGAGGCCCCTTTCAAGGTAGAGGGCTGTTCAAGAAGGAACGTTGGCACGACGGCGGACGGTATCTGCTCGATATTCTACTCCCAGAAACACTATTGATATTTAGTTTCGTTAAAATTTCATCAAAAATAACACTTTTTCAATTTCATGTGTGCAATAAGGGCCACTGATTATGTTTAAAAAAACTTAATTTTTTTCATTTCATCGTAAAATCGTACTAATATCTTGCTATGTTTTAATAATAACTATACCTATTATTTAAAGAATTCAACAAAAACATACTTACCTTTTATTGAAAGTTTTTATTACGTTAGTTTAATGAGGTCAATTTATGTTTTTTTAAAAATTAAGTAGGGCATTTAGAAAGCAATATTTAGTATAAAATAATAATTTCAGCTAAGCTAAGTAAACTAACTTGTGGTTAGGTAAGTTGATTGAACACGAAGATCTTTTTTTGAGGCGTTAATCGGCCTAAGTTTAATAAGGTTCAGAGAAAGGGTTTTAATAAAAGGTAATGAGAAATTACGTTTAGGTGATGATTTTAGATTACAATTCAAATAATATTCTCGTAATGTCCTTATATATATTTCATCATCATCATCAGGTCTGTTTAGTCTCCACTGCAGGAGCATGACCCTCTCTGTACTATCTGATAAACCATACTTGGCTAGAGCGGACAGAGGATTTGGGATTCACTCTCCTCGCTGGCCAGGTGGGTTAAAAAATAAATGGCTTCTATAGCTACAGTCAACACTGAAAAATTTCGACGCTAACGCCATCTAACGCAACATGGCGTAGTTTGAAACAACTAGTCAAAGAAATTTTCGGCCTTTCTGATTTTATTCTTAAGTTCACCTTACTCAATAACCAAATCAATACTTAATGCTGATGTTAAATCTTACAGAGATTAATATAAAACAAATTTTAGTTACACTGTACCATCTTATTTATTTTTCTTAATTTTCCCGGGTGTTTGTAGTGATGTCTCTTGTGAGCTGGCTGCTTCTCTTGTCTGTTTCATATGTATTAAAAACAAATTCTGCTGTAGAAGGCTGTACCAAAAACCACAGTACCTTACGTGACAACCTTTTTCAGAAGCAGCCATTTTCCACATCTATAGAATTCAAATTGTAGATAGGCTTAGTTTTGATGATATGGGGAATCACTTTTTTGAAGAGCTCCGTGGTGCAGTGCCGGTGCCCGGGTTCGATCCCCGGTCAGGTCAAGATGGACAATGATCTTTTTCAGATTGGCCTGGGTCTTGGATGTTAATCAGGACCAGAATTTTAGGGGTCAAACATTAGGTGAGTTCTCCGGAGTCCGGGGATATAGCAAATTCGTCGTAAACATCACACTAGTAAACGGAGAACATATTCTTAGATCACAAACACGGCGGAACGACTTCTGAAGACGTCATTCCGTATGAACTTTGCGAACCCGTTATTCTTCTGAGCCGAACCCAGGAGTGCTATTTTTGAAATGACGCCGGTTGTAAACGAGCTATTTTTCTATACAAAAATTACTCGAAGACGAGTGTCACACTTTCAAAAATAGTGCCCCAGGCCCTTCTTATCTGTGGCAGGCTTGTTAAGCGGCCTGTAAACCTGTAAACGTTCAAACATATTTGCCAAACTTTACGTTTTGTTTCTACGTTTTCATCAAACATCAGCGCACACATACCAACTAGTTTGTCAAACAAGACTTCACTTTCAAAGCAGTTTTCGCCGTGAAGTGACGCTTTCTATCAGAACAAGGATTCCTCATTCGGAGCGCTTTCTCGTTTAAGTTTATCCATATATTCTTTAGATTCTCGAAGTAAAGATATAAATTACAGTAAAAAAAAAAGTCAGCCATTTATTTTTTGTATTTTTTTTTTATTTATTTATTCAAATAGGTACACCAACAGCATACATATAAAACATTTGCTTAGTCTAATTTTAATAATATATATAGGCTGATATGCATGCCAATTCCAGGTATACACAGCATTCGTAAACTAAATTTAAATTAAATATATATTTTGTAAGCAAGCAATACTTGAGCCAATAGGTATATTATTTATACTGGGTGGCGCAAAAGTACTGGCACTAAAGAAAATACTTTTATTTTTTTTATATGACATTTTCTGTCATTCTGTTTTTGAAAATTGTGTAGTGAACAAATGTAAAATACACTGAAAATAAACATGGACCGTTTTACTCCCCAAGAACGTGGAATAATTGTGTGAGGGACGCTTTTCCAGGCCGAGTTATCTCTCGTTTTGGCGATTTGCCTTGGCCTGCAAGATCACCCGATCTGACCAGTCCAGACTTCTTTCTTTGGGGTTTTTTGAAATCTCGGGTGTATGTGAACAAGCCACAGACTCTCGCAGCTCTAAAAGAAAACATTCGTCAAGAAATAACGAACATATCGCAGGAAGTGTTACGGCAAGTTATGCAAAATGTCATAAATAGGGCTCAAATGTGTATCAACTCTGGAGGTCACCATTTAAAAGACATCATCTTTAAATCCTAATGGTACGAAATTTAATGGCACAAATATACATTTAAAAAAACCTAAATCTAGTTTTCTAATTTAGAAAAAATGTTATAGCTGAACCAAATAGGGTCTTTACTTTTGCGCCACCCGTTATATATAGGAAAATTTAAGTACACAAATTATTAAAGTAACAATATAGTGGTCGTCTAAGTATTTGCATTCAAAAAATAACTTGATAAGTATTGCGGCGGTCCGGCTGTCCGGCGGTCGCGCGGAAACGGCGAGTTTGTTTGACAAACATGACTGTAAAGTAAACCGTTAAACATATATGACAAGCACGCCGCCAATCAAATCTTTCAATCACACAGCCAAACACGTATGAGTGATGATACTATTAAAAAAAGTTACTTTTGTTCTAGCGTAAACCAGACTATAAAGCTAAGCATCACAAAAAGACCTAGTGCGGGATACGTCTTCACACTGTGCAGATACCGAAAATACTGACTACTATCGTACTGACATTTGTGCGCCCCACTAGTGTGTGTAAGACAGCGTTAGCATCTATTTCATAGACACAAACAGTACACTCCCGTTTTCTATAGATATGGCGCAACATTGCGGCATTTTTATTCCGTGAGAATAAGTTTCAGAACTAATATATATCTTTCTCTATAATAATTCTTCTCTATTTAATCTTTAAAAATACATCAATCGGACAGGACACGACACTACTACAGAAATTATAGGCGCTGTGACTGTGACACTTTTGACAGTTGTCTGGACCAAACGTCTCTGTGCTGCCGCCTGGTTAGCGACATTTCCGAAATCCCTCATTAAAGTGAAAAGTATAAGGCAGGTATTAGTAAATTAAAAACAACCTTGACAAATATCATTTTACAACAATAGAAGCCAACCAGTATCACAAAAAACGGTCCATGTACACTTCCGAATTTCGGGAAAAATATTCCCCAACCTGGCAACTCATAAGACTTCAGACTCAGAACAATAACTTCAGATCTCAGAACAACAAGCTGAGCTTCAGATTTACAATGACATTGACAATGTCATGTGCATGGCAATATTCCATGTGCATGGCAACCTAAGAGTAAGGAAGTCTATGGAGAAGCCCTTGTCAACATATATGAATTTTGACTTATACAAATATCAGGCATTTATAGTACAAAGTGTGAAATATAACTTTGTCTCTTTCTTTCTTCAGTACAATTGCCTTTGACAAAAGAGACATACATATTTTAGTTTTTGCTAATTTATGGTAAAAGCTGTCAAAAGTTTAGGTACGTGCCAAAATCAGCCATATTATGTAACGAGTTTCGTGGTAGTTGTGCTGTCAACGGGTGTTGTTTACTATTTGGAAAAGTTGAGATTTGGGACAAAAATACGCGAAAATAAGGTAATAAATACGTGGAAGTGTGAGAAAACTATTTATCAAGTTGACTAAATGTTATATTGTGATGTGTGGTGCAAGAAAAAACATAAATCAACCATAATTGACTCTTTATAGGTTAGTAACCCGTTTTCTAGCAAGAAAGCTCTTTATTGATTCTGATTGAGAAGCAAAATAAAACACGATCTTAAATTTATGTATAAACTGTTGTTAACTGGTCATATTTTTGTAATACAGTCAGTATTTTCATTTATTTTATTCCTCATTTGTTTACATACTTGAATAGGGTTGTGCATTATCTAAATAAAAAATAATCTTTTTTTATAGGTTTCCGATGAATGAAGCTTTGAGGAATAAATGCTTAGAGGCTATCCAGTTTAGAAAAATATTAATCCTCGGCAACAGGATTGGTACATCTGCTCTTTGCATTTTGAGGAAAGCTGTTTCAATAGAACGCTTGAAGTTATGATATGAGACTTCGTGACAACTCATCGCCAACAATATTTTCATTTCCGGTAAGTTTAATGTAGTAGTCTCTCCCTGGCCGTATTTCGGCTGCGGTGACTGGCAATGTCTTAAAAATCATGTTCTGTCGTGCGTCCTTATATGGCTTATGTATCCTATTTTTGCCGTAAATTTACGTGCACAATGAGGACACGTCAAGGTACCGCCAACGTAATTATAAGTTTAATGTATACAGTTAATGTCAATGAATAAATGTTTTAGGGTTCGGTACCCAAAGGGTAAAAACGGGATCTTAATGATATGGCTCTGGTGTCCGTCTGTCACCAGGCTGTATCTCATGAACCGTGATAGTTAAACAGTTGAAACTTTAACGGATAGATATATTTCTGTTGCTGCTATAACACAAAAACTAAACAATAGAATAAAATAATTAATTAAGGGGGCTTCCATACAGCAAGCATGATTTTTTTGCAGTTTTTATAGATAATAGTACAGAACCCTTCTTCGGGCCTGAGTCCGACTCGCACTTGGCCGATTTATTCGTTTTTTCTGTCAGACAATACTAAAAGCCGTTGGGTGATTTGGCACGAGTAGCCGGCTCATGCATGCAAATGTACGCAAAGTTATGTGTGACAACGTATTGTCGAATTATGGATGCGATCATATGATGTCATGCATACAACAATGCACTTAATAGATTATACTTGTACATAATCCTTACTAATATTATAAATGCGAAAGTGAGTTTGTTTGTTTGTTTGTTACGCTTTCACGCCGTAACTACTGAACCGATCATCATGAAATTTTGCATAAAATATTATGATTTAACTAAGTATATTGAAATTTCAGGTCATGGAATATGAAAAAAGTTAAGGCTGTAAAAGATAAACGTTTGAACCAGCAGAAGAAATTACAATTTGAAAGATATTATGTTACATATAAATATCACAGTGAAATTAAATGTAAATATGTTTCAGATAGATGGTTTTTAAACAAATTTATACTTTTTAGGAATGATTTTGTAAACAAAGTTATAAAATAAAATGTCATTTTATTATCCTTTCCCAAAATGTTTTTATAAGCTCTGTCGGCTCTGTGTACAAAATAAGAGTACTGTTTAAAGTAGATCATTACATAGTATGGAAATGACAACCCTAGGCAATGGCAGCCATTTTATGTAACGATTCTGTGATGTAGGTATACACGATTTTTTTGTAGGTATTTCCAGTCCTCTTTTTTTCTTTGGTCTGAGATGGCAACGAATACCGCGAATACCACACAATTAACGTAAAGAACATAGATTTAAAAAAAAAATGCGTCTCTCTGTTATACTTCTATGGTAAAGAATAATTGAATTATTTGATTTGGGTTTTGATATTGTCAGATTTTTTTCCTAAGAAATACAAAGTAATAAAGGTTTAGAAATCGAATCTATGCAGCCAATCCAGGCGATAATTTTATGTTGAAAAGTATGCAGTGTTCATAAGTAAAATTAATAACAGGTATTTTACCTTAACGAATATAATTTTACAACTATAGAAACTAAGCAGTATAAAAAACGATCCTTGTACACTTTTCGAATTTCAGGTAAAATATCCCAGCCTGCCCCCGTAGCATGGCTCACTGTCTCCGTTGATAAAAAGACAAAATATCGCGTTTTGCGTCTTTTATCCCAGCGAGCATGGCACACGCGTTAAATAATGTCAAATTTCATTCATAAATACGTTACAAGTCGCGGGGTGCGCGTCTTGCGAGCATGGGTTTGACAGCTCGCGATAGACAAATGCAGGCAAAATCGAGGTTGGTACCTTGAAATCGCATAAATTTATCGGGGTTTAGCAAAGCCTAGATAAAATATGTTTCATACGAACATTAAAGTGATAAAACAATCAAAATATTTTGTTTTGCGTAGTTACAAGCTGTCAGACACCTATAATGAGTATAATATTTTAATGTACAGTACAAAAACGAATGATTTTTATGAAAATAAAAGCCCGATACTAGTACGCCATCTTGCGTGAAAAACGAAAACTCAAACGGAAAGAACCATTTTACCGACAGATTAATGACAGATGTGTACTGTCAGTGTAAAGTGGTTGTTTGCGTTTGATTGGTACACGATTTACATTCCGTTATTTCCATTTTGAATAAAAATAAACCCAAATATATTTAGTTTTTAAGTAAATATCACTAGGTATTTTATAAATTATGTCTAATACGTTCGTTTTCTTTAATCATACGAGGTTTTAATTTTTTATTTGTAGTTTCGTGTTTGAAATATGAATAATGTTTCTAGACTGCATGCATGCTACGAATCGTATGAGATAAATACTACGTTTTCATTGGTGGGCTTCGATAAATTTTAAGTAGGCTGCTTTTTTATCTATCTTTGGCGTGAGCTGTAGATAGTAGCCATGCTACGGGGGTGGAGTGGTAACTCATAACTTGGCTGTCAACGTCATCCACTCTTTGACAGATTGACATTGACATTATCATGATCATGTGATGAAGCATGGGAATATTGCTTATAAATCCTACATTTTTTTTTCAAAACTTCATAAAAATAATTAATTTTAGTTAAAAAAAAAATATATTAGATTTAAGGTACTTTCGATTGCATAAATAAAAACCATCAATCGGGAAGTAGATCAAACTCTTGTAAGATTTGATTACAGACTCATGAGATCGGGGGATAGGTGAAACTAATCAACTTCACTTGATACTGGCTAAATAGGACACGCGTAAAAGCCATATATAAATGAAAAAATCTCTGCGCTGACAGTGACAGTGACGTTACCATTGAAGTATTACCTACTCAAAGCCATTGAAACAAATGTTGTTGTATGATGAAGTAAACCTATTCAATATTAAATGTGCTTTTAATGACTGTATAATGATAATTCATTGCAGTAAAAAACATACTTTGTTGTCATTTTTGTAAGTGTACGAAGGTGACACTAAAATATATGTATGGCGATATAAACTGACGTTATTGCTTGAAGGTTATATAATGATAATAATTTGCTTGAACGATTCAGTCAGGTGACAAAGAGTAAGATGTTCTCTCGGAGTTCAATATTTTGTATCTCCCCCTTAGCGAATTTTCAATGGAAGTGGTGCAAACAATGCATTAAGTTATATTCTTCACAAGTGCAAAGCAATCCACAAACCAACGAAGGACCTTGGTATATGTACACACAAAGGGTTGCAGATGGGACTTTAAGCAAAGATGAGTATCAGGAAAAAGTGATGCAGCATCTCCAAGATATATACCATGAAGTCACAGCTTTTCAGAGGCCTGAGCTTAAGGTGCCTTCTGGAAAATCACTACTTAGTTTTTTTAAAAAGAGTGAGCCTCAAAAGATAATAGCTCCTAAAGGTCTCTATATCTACGGTAGTGTCGGAGGAGGAAAAACTATGCTGATGGATTTATTTTATGAAGCAGTTCCAGTAAAGTTTTATCATTATTAATTTGAAATAAGTATGCTCTACTTCAAGTTTTATAAAAAAATATATATTTCAGATAAAAGAAAAATTGAGGGTTCATTTTAATTCCTTCATGTTGAACATTCATGCTCGAATACATGAACTCAAGATTAAGTCTGGAAAAGGAGCAAGTTCATTTCGTGATGAAGGCAAGCCTTTTGATCCCATTCCACCTGTGGCAGCTGACATAACACAAGAGTCATGGCTTATTTGTTTCGATGAGTTTCAAGTAAGTAGAGTCCAGTAACATTTTTTATTAAAACTAGCTTTCAACTGCAGCTCTGCTTGCTTTGAAAGTTCATTGGAAACAGTACTTTATTCAGGATAAAGTCCTTTTATATACCCTTGGTGATGTGTTTGTGTTGTGCATTTTTTTATTACAATTTTTTCTTATTATGGAGAGAAATATTAATAAAGAAGCATACAAATTCCTTTTGCAATTATAATATTAGTTTAAATTAAATTTAGTACATAGCATATTTATAATCCCCTGTTGATTTTTAAATGGTACATAATTTGTTACCAATATTTCAGATTGTTTTCTCACTTAACTGAACTTTATATAGAATCTTGTCTGGTAATTAACTTACAGATATTTTAGTACTTAAATAAATACAATTTTCATTGTAGGTAACTGATATTGGAGATGCAATGATTTTAAAACGTCTGTTTACCCAGTTATTTGACAATGGATGTGTTGTGATAGCTACCAGCAATAGGAAGCCTGATGATCTTTATAAGAATGGTTTACAGAGATCTAATTTCTTGCCATTCATTCCAGTTTTGAAGTCGCATTGCAATGTAGTTCAGTTAGATTCCGGAATTGACTATAGGTTGCGTGGTACTGGTAGCAAATATAGTAAATATTTTTTGTAAGTATTAACATTTACTTTGGCGTTAACACTTAAACCTCGTTAACGGAGAGGCGAGGTGTTGCGCGGTGAGTGGAGAGTTTTACGTTTACAGGGAGGCGTGTGCGTCCGCAGCCGCGATCGCGGCATAGCACGCGGTGTTGCACGCTCAATCTCAAATATATAAATCTCCATACTTTTGTTTCGCAGCGAGATGAGCGGCGCGTGTGTCATGGTGTTTTATGCCACGACGCACGCATCAATTTCCGCTCATATATTACGCAGCGTAAAGAAATAGCAGTTCTATCATTATTGATCTAAGATCAATTTTAGTTTGATGAAGTAAATTTGATTTGCTATCATGTCAATACTCCTCACCCCGTCCTTCCTCTGTCACCAACGCAGCGTGCACTGCCGCGTCCTAACGCTGCGTTGGCCGAAGCGTGTGTCACATGGCCGTCATATAAGCAAACGCTCGGAAAACGCCCCTCCGTAAACAGCCCCATACTTCGCCATATGTTTGAGATTTTGACAGCACGCTCCGCACAATTCGCCGCCCTCTCCGCCGGACGGGACCCTATTTTTGTAATATGTATTTTTTCAGATATAGTGAGCTATCTTCTGAGAATAATGCTGTAGACAATTTATTTAAATTTCTCGTTTCAAAAGAAAATGACACAGTGAGGCCTAGGGTTATCAACATTTATGGAAGAAATGTTAAGTTTGCCAAATCCTGTGGAAGAGTTTTAGATTCTACTTTTGACGAATTATGTGATCGTGTAAGTTATCAATACTTTTTTGATAAAAATAGCAGATGTTTTTTATATCTATCCATCAGGAAAACTAACAACCACTATTGTAAATCAACATTTTCATGCTTTTAATGAACTATTAATTTTCAGCCTCTTGGTGCTAGTGATTATCTTATTATATCCAAAACTTTCCACACTGTTTTCATAAGAAATGTTACTCAATTATCCATAACGAGGCACAGATCGCAGTTGAGAAGGTTCATCACAATGATTGATACATTGTATGACAACAGAGTAAGGGTGAGCACAAACAATAGCGTAACAAATAAAATTCTATTGTTTCATACATTTTCTTACTGAGTATTTTGTCACTTTTTATTTTTCTAATGATATAGGTAGGTACTCTAAATTTTAGCGACCTATCACAAACTATTTTTCTTAAAGCTATTTTTTTTTAACTTAGAAGCAGATATAAGTATGAATGTGGTATAATTAATGAATGGTTGTGTCTTTTATTTATAAAAATTACATCTGCATACTACACTTTCAGGTAGTAATTGCTGCCGACTGCGAACCTAAGGAACTGTTCAAAGTAGATGAAGACAAGGAGGTGGAAGATGCAGATCGAGCCTTGATGGATGATTTGAAGATTACAAAAGATTCTGTAAGTTAAATTCTATAATTTAGTGATTGATACCTGACACCTTACGCTATGTCGCAAAAACTGCTGAATAGACTATGATGAAACATGCCCTATTCCCTTAGTTCGACAATATCTAGTCCAGCTTATGTAAATAATTTTTTGCAATCTCATTTATAGTTTTTAAGATTTGCGCGGACAAACATACGTACATACTACATATACAAGAACTGTGCATTTCTGACAAAATAACATACATAATGGGTCGCATTAATTACCTCTTTTGAAATATGTTAAAAATTATTTTATTTAAAAAACATTTTGAACCAGATTAGCTACACACTTTTGCATGGTCCTTTTTTCTGCTTTCAATAAATATACCATAGTGAACTAACATAGGCCATATACATAATGTACTTTTTTATTCATACACAAAATAGTAAGAAATGATGAATTGATTTGCTAACTAGATTTCACAAAGAAAAGTATGAAGTTTTGTCTTGAAAATAAATCTATTTGAGATCTGTTGGATATCTTCAGGTAAGGCTTTCCAGAGGCGTATAGAATTGGACATAAATCCAGATTGATAAAGGGGACTAAATAGACTGTCTGTCGTCCCAATGCGATTTTCTGATGTATAAGATAGTGTTTGGGCACTTTAATATGTGGGTGGGCACTTCACAGGTGAACATAAATATCCGATTTCTTACATTCAGTAGGAAGCGTATATAAGATATGTAAGTTTGAAAAGTTACAATTTGTTAAAAAATATTGTAGGAATGATTGTATTTAAATTCTTTAGAAATACGATCGGCAGTATTGTTCTGAGCAGTTTCGATCAAGTTCTGTGATGGTTTGAAAAAGCACTTGACCATTGGGTCTCGGCTGACTGCCACATATAAAACTTCATATCTTGAGAAAGTTCGTAAGAAATGAGAAAGAAATGATTTTTACTACTCTATGAAAAGAGTCCTAACTCCTGAATATGGTTTCATTACACTATCAAGTACATTAATTTTTGGACATATGGCAACCAGCTGTGACAAAGTTAAAAAGCACGTTGTTTCACCTAGCATTGTGTCCGACAGAGATAGTATCAGTGCAGACTGGTAGACGCTATATCTACACGCATACGCCGAGTCGCACGCACACAAACACTACCGAGCGCGTGAAAAATTGCAAAACCTCCTTTGGAAAATGGGGTTTTATGAAAAAACTACTGCACAAATCAATTATAAATAAAGTAAATCTTCGACAATTAAACTTTGTCGGTACGGTCTTTGTTTTCGATATATTATACTTCTTTTATTACTTATTTACGCCCAAAGTTGTGTTAAAATTAGTCAGAAAAGCTAAAGTTTGTTGGCTCATAACTTCATAATGGCTTTTTATTTTACTAATCTGTTACCGTACAGACAAAATTAATAATGAGACAAAACGATATCATGTTAAACTTTGGATGTACAATGTCAAACAATGGAGTACAGCCCCCCGAAATTTGTATGGGAAAAGTATTGACTCGTTCAGCCTTAAGGGTCCAGAACGATCAAAATTTCGCCGTGTATAGAAATGAATAAGATTTGTAACAGTTAGTCATCATGTTCTCAGACATGTTTTATCAAAATAGGTGCAGCCATTTACAAAATAGAGGCATTCTCGTGTCAAGGGTTGCTTTAACGTTATTTTTTTTTAAAGTTTATATTTTTTTTAATTGGCTCGTAGGAGGACGCCAAAGCTGCTATATTTACGGGAGAAGAGGAAATGTTCGCGTGTGACCGCTGCCTCTCCAGAATCATGGAAATGCAAACAGACGACTACTGGGAGAAGTGGGGCAAACATCTAGGTTAACATTGGTAGTCAACTATCCATTGAACATCAGTATTTAACTTATTAACGCCATAAAACATTTGACCAAATGTACATAGTTACATTGTTATAAGAATTTTCATCAAATATTTTGTCGAAAGCGACGTAGCCGTACTTAATAATCAAAGAATAGAAATGTAGATCTTATATCTGAATACACAACAGAATATATATTTTAATTTTTCATTGTGCAATAATTATTACATATTGACTATTGTGCAAACCACGAAGCATGTTCAGTAAATACTTAAATTTTTATTTATGTAATGCTGAGAGGGAATACACACACATGTATTCCATTTACTCGTCAACAGTCAGTATTAGTAACATTGTCATACATGTTTAGTTTAATTCGTTTGACCAATATGTTTACGTAGTTCAAGCAATTTGTGTGCATAATTTATTTATTATGTGTAATTAAAATTTGTGTGTTCTCTTCAGACGTTAACTCTTTGATGTACCTGCATAGCTTGTACAAAATTGATCTATTTTGTTATCTTTTTTAAACTAATTAAATTATATTTTTTTAAGTTTTGTTTGCTTTTGCTTTATTACTTTATTGTTTTGGTAAAAAAGTAAAAAAATATGTACCTCGTGGATGTACAGATGGCTGCAGAGAAATCTGACCCCCTCTCAGTAGTGACACTATACTGAGAGGTGGCCAGACTTCTCTGCAGCCGTCTGTACTGTACACACCTAACCAATGAAATAATGTACGAAATTGTAAATCTCAAATAGTGAAATAAAAAAAATTGTTCCACAGGATTGTTTATTTCTCTTAGATTAAAAAGTGATCAGCTTACTTGCTATCGGCCTAGTCATACATGTGGCTGTAGAACTCTTGGTACACTTGTATATAGGTCTCCTTCTCAGAAGGAGTCATCTGTGCGATCAGGTCGTCATCGACGCTCGTCAGTGGGACAGCTTTGCCATTCACTAAGACTGTGGGGGCGTTGTCGTCGGTATCCGAATCTTCGCTTTCCATCTCAGCTGAAATATTTGAAACTACAAATTAGCTGCAAGTTAGCGACAACGGCAAGGAGTTATTAGCACACGACCGAAAGCGTTGAAGTTCTCTTGTACTGGAGGCAAAGACTCGCTTTGGGTTGTTGAGCCAGGTTTGTAAGTATTATGTAAGAACCTACCTAAGTAAAACATTTGCCAAGTAAGTAGGCTTAAAGTAGGTAATGAGGTGGAAGGGTTAAATTCCTTTTTAGGACTGCATTGTGCTTAATGTTCGAACACCACCCTAAGACATTTTACAAAAAATAAGCAGAGACTTTCATGATGTCCATGGGCGACGGTGACCACTTCCCATCAGGTGGCTCGTCTGCTCGTTTGCCGTCAAATATACATAAAAAATAAAAAAAGTTACGTACGATAGGAAAAATATTTTATTAGGAATAAAAAGCTAGAAACGCGAGAGCCTGTTCAGCCAAATTCAAGCAAAGAACTAGACAAGCCGAATTCTATGAGCCACTATTGATCCCTTCATAACTAGAAATCCATTAAACACCAAATTAACACCTGTACCTATTTCTGCTATATATACCTATTCTTCTAAAGCTTTTAAGATTTTTTATCATGTATGTAGGTAAATCAGTCAAATTTTTTAAGCTGCCTAAATCATGCATCTGCATAGCTTAACGACTGGAATCAGTGTTTTTTACTGAAATGCGAAATAAAAACATTGGCAAAAATACCACCCTTCCGAATTATCAATACGTAGGTAATCTATACGTTACTGCAGACCACACGGCAGGCCAAATAATGAACTCATACATAATGTTGTATAATCTATGATGTCTGTGTGTCAATGTCATATATATGTCACTTTGATGTATCTTCCCTCTCTCTTGATACTGAAGGACGGAATAAACTACATGGCTGATATCTAATGTTTTATTTATTTGACCAAGACAACATAACATGGCGCTGCGGAAACAAAATAAGAAGATTGAAATCTAGTGGACGATTAAAAGAATCGAAACAACGACTACAATAGTGATTAATAAAGTAATCACTGAAGATGTCAACTGATGCCGGCGGACCCGGTAGCGTGGTCGGATTAAAACCCCCAGCACCATTGAGTATCCTGACTGCAGAAGCATATAAAAGATGGATTCAACTATTTGGATTTTATCGCAAAGCAGCTGGCGTTCACAAAAATGACGAGTCGGTGCAAATTGCGGTGCTGCTACATTGCATGGGTGAGCAGTGTGTAGAAATATACGCAACGCTGGGCGTAGCTGAAAATCCCAAATACGACGACGTGCTGAAGGCATTCGATGAATACTTCATTCCTATTAAAAACGAATGTGTATCTTCTCATATTTTCTTTACAAGAGGGCAAGCACAGGGTGAGACTTTTGATGCCTACTGCACGGAGTTGAAGAAATTAGCCGCTGACTGCAACTTTGGAGATATGAAAAACCGTATGATAAGGGACAGAATAGTTGCAGGAATTCAAGACAACCGAGTAAGAGATCGTCTGTTGCGTGAGAGAGACCTCACAATGGAAAGATGCATATTGATATGTAGAACAGCAGAAATAGCAGCTGAGCAGGCAAGAAAATTTACAGATACAGAAGTGAGCCAGTCAGCAGAAGTAAGCAGAATTAAAGAGTATGGAGGTAGAAGAGAGCAAGAAAGCAGAAAGACAGAGTGTTTCAGATGTGGATTCAGCCATGCAGAGAGAAAATGTCCAGCGGAAGGCAAGAAGTGTATGAAATGTCAGAAGATAGGTCATTTTGCTAGGAAATGCAGGAGTCGGGGTTACGGAAAGTTTGCAGGCAATCAAGTGAGAAATGTAGAAGTGGAGAGTGAAAATGAAGAAGAAGAGTCATTGCTAGGTACGGTTCGTGTGTGTGCAGTCAGCAGGAAGTCATGGACCATAAAGGTATCATTTCTAAATTGTAATAATGAGAGTTTATATTTTAAGTTAGATACTGGTGCTCAGTGTAACGTTATATCAAATAAATATTGTAAAATGTTAAATATCACAAATATTCAACCTTCTAATTTAAAACTTTTAAACTATGATGGAGCACGCCTGAGTACTGTTGGCAAAATTGATGTAGACTGTGAGATCAGAGGGAGAATTAGAAAATTGGAGTTTCAAGTTTGTAAAAATGACTCGGAACCAATTATAGGGTTACCTAGTATTGTAGATTTAAATTTATTGCAACAAAACATTGATAGTATAACGATGAAGAATATTTTGTCTGAGAATAAAGATTTATTCACAGGTATAGGAAAAGTAAAAGATTATGAGTATACTATAAGATTGAAACCAAATGCTATAGGGAAAATTGAGCCAAGCAGACATGTGCCTTTTAAGATGATACCTAAGTTAAAGAAAGAATTAGAGTTTATGGAAACAAATGGTATTATATCTAAGGTTGAGAGGGCCACAGAGTATGTTAACTCATTGGTAATTGTAGGTAAGCCTGATGGTTCTATTAGGGTGTGTTTAGATCCTCAACATTTAAATGAACAGATTTTAAGAGAACAATATTTGTTACCTACACTAGAGGAAATTACAAGTAAATTAAGTGGTTCTAAATATTTTAGCACTATGGACGCAAGTCGAGCATTTTGGCAGGTATCTTTATCGGAGGATAGTAGAGAGCTTACAACTTTCAATACGCCTTTTGGTAGGTATTTTTTTAATCGTCTTCCGTATGGTTTAAACTCTAGCCCTGAAATTTTTCATAGATTGTTTAATAAAATCTTTGGAGACATACCTGGAGTAGAAATATTCATCGATGATTTATTGATTCATGCTGATACAGAGGAAAAACATGATTTGATACTTAAAGAAGTTATGAATAAAGCAAGAAAATATAATGTTAAATTTAAGAAGGAAAAGTGTCAATTGTGTGTACAAGAAGTGAAGTACTTAGGCCATATTTTAAGCAGTGAGGGTGTGAAACTAGATCCAGACCGTATAGAAACAATATCGAAATTAAAACAACCAACAAATAAGACTGAATTATTGAGATTTTTAGGTATGACTAACTATGTTGCCAGATTTATAAAGAATTATTCAGAAATAACTTCACCTTTAAGACAGTTGTTAAAAAAGGATGTTTCTTTTGTATGGAATAGTACAATGGACTCTGCTTATAATAATTTGAAGAAAATATTGTGTGAACCGCCTGTATTATCCTATTTTGATATCAATAAAACGTTGGTGCTGTCAGTAGATGCAAGCAAAGATGGATTAGGTGCAGTTTTACTGCAAGATAATAAACCAATAGCTTATGGTTCCAGGTCATTAAGTTCTACAGAACAAATGTACAGTCAAATTGAAAAAGAATGCCTAGCGATTGTATTTGGTTGTAAAAAGTTTTATCAGTATTTGTATGGTCAAGAGTTTATTGTGGAAACAGATCACAAACCACTGGTATCAATATTTGCCAAACCCATGAACAAATGTCCACCCAGGTTGCAAAGAATGAGGTTAGATTTACATAAGCATAAATGTAATATTGTATACAAACCTGGCAAAGAATTAGTTATAGCAGACCATTTAAGTAGATCTTATTTACCTAGCATTCAGACAAGTGATAAACAAATTGAAGCTTATGTTGCAGTGGTATTTTCTCAAATTAAGATAACGGATCAGAAATTAAAGTTGATGATAGCAGAAACCTTAAAAGATGCAGAGTTACAGTGTGTTCTTAAATATGTAAAAGAAGGTTGGCCAAACAACAAATGTAACATAGATTCTTTAGCCAAAGCATATTTTTCATACAGAGATGAGTTAAGTGAATATCAAGGTTTACTTTTAAAGGGTTGTCAAATTGTAATTCCGAAGTATTATAGACAAGAGATGTTAAACAGAATACATAGTACACATTTAGGTATTGTAAAGTGTAAATCATTAGCTAGAAGTACTATGTATTGGCCAACAATGAATAAGGAGTTAGAAGATTTGATTTTGAGTTGTGACACATGTAAGAAATTTCAACATGCTAATAGGAGTGAGCCAATGTTTTGTAAAGACATACCTGGGAAACCATGGCAAGTTTTAGCCACTGACATTTTTTTTTTAAAAGGTATTCCATACCTATTGGTAGTAGATTCTTTTAGTAAATATGTAGAAGTTTACAAACTTAACGATTTAACAGCTTGTAGTACAATCAACGCTTTAAAGGAAATTTTTGCAAGGCATGGTGTGCCAGAAATATTGTATTCCGACCCAGGTACACAATTTACCAGTGTTGAATTTAAAAAGTTTGCTCAGAGTTGGTATTTTTGCCATAAGTTGTCATCTCCAAAATACCATCAAAGTAACGGTCTAGCAGAACGACATATTCAAACGGTAAAGAAAATGTTTAAGAAATTAATACAGGAAAATAAGGATATATATGAAGGATTGTTAATATATAGAAATACACCAGTTTCAGAAAAGGGTTTAACTCCAGCGGAATTATTATTTAATAGAAAGGTTAATAGTACAGTACCAAAGTTACATATTAAATTTGATAAAAGTTATAAACATACATATAAAAATGAGTTAAAAAAGAGACAGCTGAAACAGAAACAGTATTATGATAGGAATAAGTATAATTTACCTAGCATTGGAGAGGGTCAGATAGTGAAAATCAAAGAAGAGAATTGTGCAGGTCCTCATAAGAGTGGGATAATTGTAGGACAGGGATTTGGTCCAAGATCATTTAGGATTAAGACAGAACGTGGAAATGTAATACAACGAAATAGAAAGGATTTGATCCCTGGTGGGAGATATGATATAATAGAAGAAGATAGTATAGATGATAGTCAGTGCGAAAATACTTCCCCTGAATCAGAGATAACTAATCCAGTTCCTAATGTAAGCTCAAACATATTTGTAAAATCTCCTATGAAAACTAGAAGTGGGAGGATAGTCAGACCTCCAAATTATATGAAGGATTATGTTGTAACTTAGTGCATGTAGTTTAAAAATCTGTTAAAGACTAATAAGTATAGTGATAATAAAAGATACATTTTATTTTAGTTATTATAGTTGGGAAGTAATTATAGTTAAGTGGTAGGTATATGGGTTTGAATATCTATGAGAAAGGGTGTTGTTAACTATTGGATTGTATTGTTTTGTTAGGTTGAATAAGGCTTGTACTGATAAATGTTTAGAGTATGTAATAGTCTTTATTTCATTTTGTTAAAATAAGGACTGGAGCTATATTCATATGTACCAAGGTATAATGTATAAGTTTGATATATAATTGTCTAAGAGGGGAGATGTTGTATAATCTATGATGTCTGTGTGTCAATGTCATATATATGTCACTTTGATGTATCTTCCCTCTCTCTTGATACTGAAGGACGGAATAAACTACATGGCTGATATCTAATATTTTATTTATTTGACCAAGACAACATAACACATAACATAGGTACAATAAAGTGAAGACGTTTTTGACCTTGAAAACGAACTCGTACGTATGTCCTCTTGTCTCTTTCCATACCGTATGTATAAAGGGAAAGGTAGTGTTCCTGCCCCTTTCATACATACAGAACGAAAAGACAGAGGACACATGGGTCGTCGTCAAGGTCAAAAACGTTTTTTGTTATATCTCTATGTGGTATAATCTCCTTGATGTATAATAACTTAGGCCTCAAAGTTCAAATTTGGCATCCAGTTGTTTATTATGTGTAGGAAAGCTAGTTTTTACATAGCCAAAAGATAACTAGTAGATACTTATGGTACCTACCTTAAGTATCTACTAGTTATCTTTTGGCTAATCGACTTATCATCTTTATAAAATACGTACTAGGTAAGTTTTTGTTTGTCATATTCTATTCTTATAGTTATTTGATTTGCTCGTTAAAACTATTCAGGTCAAATGTTTGATGTTGAGGTTATATAGTCATTTACAGAAGTTGACACCCATTTAGATTAATTGAGATCTAAATGGGTGTCAACTTCTGTAATTTCGTCGATGAAGTCGATAATCATACGATATGATTTATAGAACTTACCTCCCACTTTTACATTTATTTTTTTGGTGGGATTTCTTCTACTTTAGTTATTTACTCGTTTACTCTTTTATCTAAGTACTTAAAGAAATATAGTGAGACTGTTGCATGCATTGGCATCAGAGATATTAGATATTAGTACAAAATAATGCCTCTATATGTACTCGTAACTATGTAGCTTTTACCCGAGGTCTGCTCAAGTTAATGTTGGCTCCTCGGGATCAATAATTTTTCGAGGATGACAGGTAGGTTTGATTTGAAATAGGTACCTAGTACCTATGCTTCATTTTCGCTAATACCTTTTTTACGCTAATATTTTCTTTTTCGCTAATACCTAATTTTCATAAGCCAGTATTTCGGCATTGGCAGGCAACTCCGATTTTGTTTGACTGCGTACGTCAAGCGCGTCAAACACGTTAGGTACATAATTTCCTTCTTACCCTACGAATAAGTAATAAATCTTCTTACCCTATAGACAGTGTATTCAAAATCTCATGATCATCAGTTCAGTAGTTAAAGCGTGAAAACAATCAAACTTATTCTCGCATTTATGATATTAGAATAGTAAGGATTAAACCAAACAAGTCTGCTTACCAACTGCAGCCAACTCGTCCTTGAGTTTAAATGGATCTTTTGATTCGTTGTCACTAGAATCTGAACTTTCTTGTTCCAATCCCTTCAAAGCGTTCGCTGTAGCATTGCCTGAAATTAATTATGCTTATAAAATAAACTTGTTATACTTGGGAGTATAGATATAGGTAGAAATATGTAGAAAAATTACTAATTAGCACTATCGATGTCTTAGCAAGTTATTCGTTTTAATCAGTTTTTAGTTGAGTATCAGTTCAAGCAAGTTCAGGGCACGTTTTGATGCATTAGCCAGGCTTTCGCGGCACTTTTGGGTGCCGGATGCGCATTCCTGAGGGGTCGAGTGTTTCGTGTACCCGCGCTTGCATATTTTCCAAAATGCCCGTTCTGCGTCTAACCCATTATGACTAACCTGTATTTTGCTTCTCATGTGCAAGTAACACAGACATGATGTCGTCATTCTTCTCTTTCCCTGATCCTGCTTTGGCATTGCTTGCGTTACTGGCTGCTTTTTCAAGTGCAGCATCCGTTGAGTGAACACTGTCACCCTAGAATTAAAAGTATATTTAGACAAGAAGAAAGGTAGTACAAATATGATTCTACAGCATGACCTATAGCGGACCCTGGGCTCTGAAGTACTACATATGAGAATGCATTCCAAAAGACGTTCGAATGAAAAGAAGCGAAGTTGCCGTGAAGATAGCTTTATCAAAAAAGCTGAATTTTATCGGCGTTTCCGAATTTTTATTAAAATCTTTCCTGATGATAACTCCTCATGCCTCCCTCCTAGATACTGGGGAATTGCTCAATTGATTTGTCATTATCATTGGCAAAGTTGATGCAACCGTGTTCTATGTCGACTAATGAAGCATACTTGGTCGTTGGTGACAATGGTGCTCTCCACCATCCAGACGGGTCGCTCCTTGCGCTGCGCCGAGGCATCGTTCGCGTTATCTGACTCGCCGATGGTGACGTCCACTCGCGTCTCCTCCACAGCCAGCCCTTGGTTGCGGGTCGCTTCGCCCGACCATTGCTCGCCGGGAGGACGCGCTAGCGGCTGTTTTGATGTTAATCTATATAAAATAAAACGCACGTAATGTTTCGTGGCACATGTGTCAGTTTTATTAATCTATACCTAAGGTTAGCCGGGGCAAGAGTATCATACCTACATTTTTCTAATAGTTGAATTCAGAGTTTGTGACTATTTAATTGGAGCAACCTGCTTAGCATAAAACAATATTTGTATATAAGTACTTTTGGTAAAAATATCGTCATGATTGATGATCCTCTTGCCCCATATTTGGCGTAAGAGTATCTTATATACCTAACTTCAACTCTGTTACTTCAGTCGATTTAGGTATTTATTAATGCAGTTATTAGGTACACAAGCGAATTATTACTATTACAATTCTGAGAAAAATTGTTTAGTCTTATTTCGTATACAAATTGTACGAGTCATTAAAATAAATAAGATTTCAATGTTGCGTACTATTTTCAGCTTTGATTGAATGGAATAAGGTTTATATTTAATTTATCACTTAAAAAGTGCTCGAACATTTTCCAACAAGTCTGATTTGACCCTAAGAGCAGCTATGTTCCTCTTCCCCGGACTTAACTGGCACTTGTCCCTCTTAAATAATTTAAGGTTATTATTTAATTGGATTGATAAAACTATAATCAATAGGAATTATACAGAAAAACACGTAAGAAATGAACCATTGGCTCTATCCCCATGAAATTGGCGTTTTCTATAGAAAATATTGAGTAAATTGAATTGTTCATAGGTAGGTACTCACGTTTGTAGTATAATTTCGGGTTCGATAAATTCATTGCGTAATACGTAAAATACATATTTTCATTTAAGTATATGATGATTCATATTTAGAGACAGTTTTGAGTAATATAACGACTAAATGAGGGTATTTCTTAGGAATGGATATTATAAGTACCTACTTATGTTAACTATTGCAAATTAGTGACAAATCTAAACTTTGTCTTCCCTTGTAAATGTACTTACATAATAGTACATCAAGTGGATGATTGAGGATATTGAGAAAAAAAATTGAATTCGTGAAACGTCAAACGGGGGATACCTACTCTACGCCCCTGGGTTCACAGGTTTGTTGGTATATATATGATGTATGGTCTCCAGATTTTTACTGACCATCTTATTTTGTTGCAAGTACTTGACACGAGTCTTACCCTCTGATAGTGTTGATGTCTACGGGTTCGGGCTCCAGTATCTCCGGCGCCAGCTTGATGCCTTCTACTTCTCGCAGTAGTATATACAGCGTCTCCAACTGTTCATTGAACTTGGCCATCAGTAACCTACAGTCTTTTTTCGGAAGTGCTGACTGGTCTTCCTCAACAACTTGATTACAGAATGTACATCGAAACTCTTGCGTCATCATGTCGTACAGTTGATCGGCCTGTAACCGTACCAAACAGAAAACTTTGTCATAACAGGTACTTAACCGCATCTAGTTATTTCTTACAGAATAGTTAGGTAGTGAGTGATAGCGCGATGGCCTCGACGATTTTCAACGTGGTTGGTCTGACACTGCATTGCGTTAGGAAAAAATGTATAAGTCATATTTTATTGTGGCGGAGGGCTTGTAGGTGGAAACCGGAATCTTAATTAATAGTGACCGTTGCTAGGACAGCCATTTTTCTCAGATATATAACAGGCCATTTAGTAAGTACTAAAAAGGTACGTATCACGGGTACGTATTGTTATGAAATAAATGGAAATAAAAAATATTGCGACGCTCGATGGTACAACACAAACAATAAACGGACTGTCTGTATTAGACAAAAATAATAAAAAATTGAAAGGCGGTGCCATCAGTATTACAAAAGGCAGCTCATTGTTTGTTTATTATTGATTGATTTATTTAATTAAATAATGCCCAACGATTTATCCGTCATGCTACTCATGCTACTCAGATGCTACTCTCTGACAAGACAAATCGACAACAAGTGTACGACGAATTGATAAGTGTTCGCCTCTTTAACATTTCTTCTATATTCTAAATCGATAAAAACCACCCCCCACATCTCACCTAACCAAGCTCACTTATCATCAATATCATTTCAGAAAGTCCGCTGTTGGACAAAAGCCTCCCCCAAGTCTTCGTTCCTTGGTCTTCCAAGGACTCTTGTATTGCCATAGGTACTCACCACGCTTGGCAGGCGGGTTGGCTAGCGCATTTTCTTTGGTTTTTTGTTCTTCCCACGCTGCTGCCCATTGGAAGCAAGCTTACTTATAATATTAGTCTGAAAAGCTGACTAACTTCAGTGAGTATTTCTGACTTAAAGTAAATAAAAATATTTTATTTAAGGTTGTAGTTGATTTAATGGTCTATTTGTGATTTGTTTTATTAGAAAATAGCATTACCTCTAGATCAGTGAACGTCTTCCCACAGGCCGGACATTTGAAGCTGGCGCGACTGGTTGCATCTCGCTCTTCAGTCTCCATTCGTTTGCGCATCAGATCTAGTTTATATTTCACTACGTTCACAAACGTTTTGTAATTTATGAAGTAATAGTTAACTTTTTGGGCTTTTCCGTCAGGACCTGAAATAGGCGATGTATCAATATTGTACTTAATCATAACTGAATATCTTTTGCACAAAAATACTAGTTCAAAATCCTAAATAATAACATATTCTAGTGTACGACCGAAAATGCGGTTTCGGTTTCGGCCAAATTTCAAGTTTCGGCAGCAGTTTCGGTTTCGGCCAATGGCCGAAACTTTTGCCGAAACTGATTTCGAAAGTTTCCGTGCATGCTCGCCTAACACAACTTAGTCAGTGCGTTATTGCCCGACGTGAACATTTTTTAGAGGTTATGTTTTTTTGCTATTAAGGATTTTGCTATGAGAACATAATTTGAAAAAATAATAAAAATATTAATATTTTTAACACTATATTAAATAAATGTTTAAAAAAAATTAGTATACTGTGTTTCCATTTCATGTCCTAAATGCAGAATAATGGGTAAAATGCACTAAACAGTATTTTAAGGAATTTCATACCTGACCATGTGAGTTTCAGTTTCAGTTCCGGCTGAAACTGAGGAGGGCATGGCTGAATATTCGGTTTCGACCGGAAAACCAGTTTCGGTCGGACTCTAATAATAACTATTATAAATGTAAAAGTGAGGTGAGTTTCAGTTTCAGTTCCGGCTGAAACTGAGGAGGGCATGGCTGAATATTCGGTTTCGACCGGAAAACCAGTTTCGGTCGGACTCTAATAATAACTATTATAAATGTAAAAGTGAGGTTGTTTATTTGTTATGCTTTCATGTTAAAGGTACTGAACCGATTATTATGTAAATTGGCATACAAGTTATGGATGATAACATTGGATATCTTTCATCCAGAAGAAAGTAAGTACGTACCGAGCCCAACGCGCACTTGGCCGGTTTTTATATAGATAAAAATCGGCCAAGTGCGAGTTGGGCTCGCGCACGAAAGGTTCCCGTACCGTTATCTATAAAAAAGGCAAAAAAACATGTCTGTCGCATGGGAACCCCCCTTTAATATTAATTTAATTTTTAATTAATTATTTATTTTTGAAGTTAATATAGAACTAAATATTCTGTGAATATTTCAAGCGTCTACCTGTTGCCGTTATCAATATCGAGCAAAAACAAGCAAAAAAAATCACATTTGTTGTATGGGAGCCCACTTAAATATTTTATGCTATATTTAAGTATTTGTTGTTATAGCGGCAACAGAAATACATCATCTGTGAAAGTTTTAACAGTCTAACTATCACGGTTCACGAGATACAGCCTGGTGACAGACGGACAGACAGACAGACAGATAGACAGACGGACAGCGGAGCGAAATTAATAGGGTCCCGTTTTTACCCTTTGGGTACGGAACCCTAAATACGAGCAAAGTCGCGGGCAATAGCTAGTACTTATTCAATTAAAGTCAAAAATGTTAGGAATCTATAATATATAGGTAGGTACTAATCACAATTCTATTAAAATACCTAAGTATAATTTAAAAAAAAATAGATATTGATGTGGATGTGTTGTTTTTTATATATGCTGTATATGCCTGATTACAATTTGCTGTATGTTTACCTGTTTCCATTTTTAGCCTCACTTGGATGAACTTGTCGTTTTTTAGTGTTGATATTCTAGCTCGTAACATTTTCCTTTCGAATTTTAGCAATTCACAAATATCATCTTCTTTCATACCTTAAAATGAAAAATCATAGGTAAAGTCATACTTAATATACCTAATTCTACATATCTGGTACAAGACGTCCGAAAAGTACACCTTTTCGTATATACTAGTCCCTATATACTAGTCTTATCTAAAAATTGATAATTAATACTTTGGTGCTACCAGGTAATAGGTAGGTATTCATAGCGTTAATCAAAGTTAGTTTCGAGGATACTCACAGGGATTCCTGACCAGCATGTCAACAATGAGAGCATCTTCTATCGTATAGAAGCCTCGCACTACCAGCCGGGCAAGCTGCTTCAGGCTGCTGGGAACCTCGGTGACGAGCCGCTCTTCAGTCATTGTGGAATCTATAGATTGTGACAACATTTATAATAAGGTATACATTCATCCACTCGATCAATGAAATGTTCATAGGTATACCTAGTTAATGGCGCAGATGCCCTGCTTTAAAAAATATTCAAAAATATCTTATCAATAAAAAAAAAAGGCGATTGCATTAACATGTGATGATGTAAGGATTCTATTTATATGTTCAGGCATTTACAAGTTATGATGCAATAAGAAAACTCTGAACTGAACCCTGAAAACATTACACTTTATTAGTCGTGTGAAAATTGAACTGCCGGCTGCCCCGTGTTCTTATCACCTAGCAAAGAGCAGGCTACACCGATCTGAGTACTTTTGTATAAGATAGGTACTGAAACAACATCGCCAGCTAGCGAGCGAGCGAATTGCAGGGATAGGCGAGCGAAGCATTTCAACTCACACCGAAAACTATGGACGGCCTAGCGAACGGGCTGGAGAACAGCGTGGGGAGCCGGCGCGGCGAGCCGTGCGAGCATTGTTTCGCCACATCTCACAGTTTAGTTCACAACGATCACCGAGCTAGCTATTCTAACGAGGTGAACGAATATTGGTTGTAATCGTCGGATATTTTTGTTCGCATAGTTGAATTGCTGACGCAGCCAGGCCTTTCTCACTCCCCGTGTCGGTATTGAAAACAAACCTACGCGCGGCGACCCCTTCGAAGGGTAAAACCGAACAGACCCGGTAGGAACGACACGCGTTGGCGAAATATGAATTGTTCAGAGCTATAAGTAGGTATATCATCTTTCATAAAAAAAACGACTTCAATGAAACTACTGAACCGATTGTGATAAAATTTAAATGGGATCAACTTGAAAGCACACTCTTTTAAACAAAGAATTTTTAATCGGTTCATAAATGCCGGAGTTTTGGGGAAACAAAAACATTTAAAAAAAAACCGGCCAAGTGCGAGTCGGACCCGCACACGAAGGGTTCCGTACAATATCTACAAAAACGGCATAAAAATCATGTATGGGAGTAGGTACCCCTTAAATATTTGTGTTCTTTAATTTAATTTTTTTAAGCGTTTATGTAATGATTCTGTGTATATTTCAAGCGTCTACATAATGATGTTATAAATATCGAGCAAAATAATCACGTTTTTTGTATGGGAGCCACCTTAAATATATATTTTATTATTATAGCGGCAACAGAAATACCTACATAATTTGTGAAAATTTCAACGCTCTAGTTATCATGGTTCATAAGATACAGCCTGGTGACAGACGGACAGCGGAGCCATATTAAATAAGGTCCCGTTTTTACCCTTTGTGTACGGAACCCTAAAAACAACCGAATTGATAAGCTCTTTTTCTTAATGTCCGTTAAAAATTGGCTTGCTGTAGGTATCCTATTCTGTCGCGGGCTAAATTACACCGTATCGCTAACTACATTGAGTTGATATTTCTTTGAATACCTTTGCAGAGTGAGACTTCTGTACGTCAGTTACAAGTACCATATTCTGTGTGAGACGCAGCTGATCTCTGTAGCTCACGGTGGTGTAGGAGCGGAAGCTTGAAAAGAGGTGAAACACGCTCGCACGGCTCGCTCGCTAGCTGGCAGTGTGGAAAGCCACAATTAAATTAGTCAATTTTCATCCTGTATATTTTTTTAAAGTAATTTATTTATTTAAACTTTATTGCACAACTATAAAACAAAGTACAAAAGGTGGACTTAATGGCCATAGGGCATTCTCTCCCAGTCAAATCTTTAGACCAAACAGAATGTTTAAATAGGTTTAAAGTAATAATGATTGCGCGTTTGACAAACTACACTCAAAACACTCAAGTAATATCAAAAATGTTTAATAAATGAAATCAACAAAATTATTCTTATCCATAAAATTATGGGTTAAATAAAACATATATAAATTAATTGTAAAGTACATGCTGCCAATATAAGTACTACTTAAACAACTATGAACATGGAAATTATATTGGTTTTGTATATTACATACTTGTCAGCAATACAAAAGTATAATATATTTTGTACAAATAGAACTTACTGCTTTGGCAATATCTTAATTATAACATTTCAATACCACATTTTTTTGTTACATATTTTTGTGATAGCATTTAATTAATGTCTAACATTTTCCAGAATTAAATTCATATTTTTGGGTATTTTAAAAATAGGCCATAAAACCTAAAAATGCAAATAAAGTAAACATAGCCATTAAATCTATAAGGGTTGGCAGTAAGCTAATGTTATGGAAAGAAACTAAAATCAAATAACCCTCACATTATTAATTCGCTAGGTTAATTAAATAGACGTAATAAAAATTCTATTGAGCATCAAAATATCCTACAATAGTGAACTTATCCCATAACCAAAATCAGTCTTTTGAAATACATGAACATACAATATGCAGGATATTGTATGATTTGTTTAAGCTGCTTGTACATAAACAAAGGAACTTGATGTGAACAAAATGCATATTTAAACAGTTGATTAATGTTGTTTTTTCAACACTTTTACAATTGATTCATTCATATCTTGTAATGTCGGAGTCTGTGTGATGAGCAATACTGATAAATGAAAGATTGACAAGTTTTGATTACAATAAGAGAAACAAATAAGTTCATTGGTACTAAATAAAAGGAGAGCTATGTCTAACATGGATAAATAAACATTAAACTTATTATTATGACTAATATTATCGCGGTAAGGCAGTGGCGACTTATATCAAGTGCTAGCCCATAGCGCGATATAAATTTTGTTGACAATAAATCAATGCAGCCATGCCTTAAGGGCAGAAAAATAATATTTTGAAGTTAAAATCACATTACTTATGTATAATAAAATTGACATCGAATAAATGAATACAACCACTTTTATTACTTGCTCACACTCAACTAGAGTTTAAAAAAGTAAACACTGAAAAAGGTGGATTTATTTATCTTGTTAGGTATTTGGTTTTTACCACAAAGCTGTCTGCTGAAAGTGTTTAGACACATCAAATCACACAATGAATGTACATAAATCATAGTATGTAATCTAAATAAGGGCAGGATAGACATTTACATACTGGATGGTAAAAATAAAGTTGGCTCTGGCCATTTGGAAAAGTAAATCTGGCAAATTATGCTTAACAGTAAATTTTTGTTAAATAATTTTGTAAATTCTTTGGAAAATTTAGACCAGACCACACTAGGTGGATGTATTGTTGTCTACAGTTGCAAATTTTTTGGTCTGTCAAGGTTATCATCTTTTTACTGGAATTAAATTTTACCAACTTCTACCTTGTACCAACATGTTAATACGTATATAAAACATTTGATTGACTCAAAAATATATGTATCCAAAAAGTTGCAAACTACATAAACTAAATGTTAACAAGACTTTTTTAAGAAAGTAGATGTCAGATTAAGTTTCCAATTGGCTAGACCGTAAAATCTATCATACAAAACGTTTACCTTACATACTAAGAAACACTATTCTGTACGAGTTCTTTCCAGAATCATTTGTATATTATCTAATGTCTGATAAATAACTCTAAAATTGGGGCGATCACTAGGGTGATGGTTCCAACATTGCTTCATTAAGTCATAAACACATCTAGGTGTATTGTCAGGGCATGCAAGAACATTGCCATCTTTCAAAAATCTAACCACTTCTTCATGGGTCATACCAAAATAAGGCTGCAGAGCAAATGAAAATATTTCCCAAAGACAAACACCATATGCCCATACATCTGACTCTAAGGTATATTTATTATACAAAATACTTTCTAAAGGCATCCATCTCACTGGTATTGCATCATGCTCATCACCTTTATAATAATCTTGAAGATAGATCTTATGTGATAGTCCAAAATCAGCAATTTTTACTACCATGTCATCATTTATGAGGCAATTTCTTGTGGCTAGATCACGATGTACAAATTTTCTATCTGAAAGGTACACCATCCCTGATGCTATCTGCCTAGCGATATGCAGTAGATCTAAGTGATTCAATGGAGTTGCCAACAGTCTTAAATCTTCCCTATTTTCAACTGCAGGTGGGTAGTTAGTGGCAGTACTGCTAGCTCGTAAATATTCATTTAAGTCTCCTTTGCCCATAAATTCAAATAATAAGCACATGGGTCTTCCAATAGCACAAACTCCCAACAATTTAACAATATTAGGATGGTCAAAATCAGCTAATAAACAAGCCTCCCTTTCAAAGTCCAGCTGCAAGTCATGAGAAGCTTCATCTTTAAGCATTTTAACTGCAACAAGAGTAAATTCTTCATCAGGTACGAGTCCAGGAGCTTTAGCTTGAAAAACTCTTCCAAAAGCTCCTTGTCCCAAGTCTCGGATGTAAATTATATTGTTTCTTGGAAATTCCAATTTCTCTAATTTTGGATTAAGTTGTGCTCCAGTTGTATGATAAGCCATATTGCTGGGTAACTTATCCAAATCAATATCCATATTTTGGACATTTCTTCTACTTGACATGTTGCATTTAGAATAGTGATTCTTAAGAAAGTAATGACATAATAATGCAATAGATGCAATACCTAAAATACAGCCAAGTCCTCCTACAGATAAGATCAAGACAAAGGTTGGTGTAAAATAATTTTCCATAACTATATCAGGTCTATTCATATCAAACTCTTCACTGGAGTTGGCACATATTGGTATGTCACAGTGTTCCCATCTGACATTAGCATCCATTGTATAGCACCAGGGTTTCTTTTCTTCACCTCCTGCATTTCTACAATAATTGGTTGAGTTTTGTATTTCTGGGAATACAAGGGGTGGCCTTGTATGTTGGTGAGGAAACTGTGACTCCCATGGCTGACAAGCCAGTCCTGTTTCGGTCACGTTCTTAGTTCCTTGGTAATATCGACCATTGCCTCTGACACAAGTAGTTGTTACTTGAGTGTAGTCCATATCTGTTATGCCAGCGTTATTGCATGTTGTCTGTGACCCTTTGCCAGAAAATTTCGGAAGATTTTCGCATTCCGGAAATCGAAAATGACCTCGTGACTCAAAAAATACTCCACGTCGTTTTTGTTCTTCAATAACTATCCAATCATTATAGCAAAATTGCATTTTAACAGCCATACAGTCTTCGTAACATAGTGGTAAAGGTATATTACCAGTCCCATCTTTGTGTATGCACTTAGGAAATGCATATGCACAAATTAACTTTTCCGCCTTACTTCTGCAAGGTTCCTTTAGAGTAGAAATCATTTCTTTCCATAAGCCTGTCGTTATTTTTTCGTTTTCCAGACCACCAGTACTATTGTACCACACCAATCCAGTGGTATAACTTCTACATATTTGTCCATTGTACGTAGCACAGTAAAGATACACTGACTTTACAAGAAGAAGCACAATGAATATTTTGGAATTACTGTACATTTTATTGGTTTATTACCATAGTATTTCGATGTATCTGTTTTTTGATCGTTGCATTTTATTCAGAGTCTAAATACAACACATTTAGTATACAATACAGAATACACAATGGCGGACGCATTATTTATTATTGATTTTACTTTCGTTCAAAATAACCAAGTGCAGCCATTGTAGTGTAGGTAAGTAAGTAAGTATCTACAGAGTAGTAAAGTGTCGGACACGGACACAGACACTAGATTTTGTTTGGTTTCATACTCAAACTCAACTGAGTTATTTTCAAGCATTTATTTATTAGGTCTGCAAATAAAAAATACTGTTTCTCTAAATAAAATGGATTGTTTTATGCATGTAATTAACCGTGTCGTGATAAAATTCTTCGTTATTTTTATAGCATGCAAGTTGTGTTGAGCGTTTTACGATATTAATAGACAACTTGCAACTTTTGCTATAATTTGATTCAAGGTGAATATTCGATCTCACATGTCGAATGGCAACACTTTGTTTATGTCTTGTTTGTTGGCAGTAAACGTAGAGCAAATGTCAAAATAGACTTACCGTGTTGTTGTATATTCGAAATGGCTGCAATTGAGAAAGTGAAGGTTGTGGTTCTTGGCGATTCTGGTAAATAATATTTCTTACTCTACACTTTCACTATCATATCGTTCACTTTGTTTGGCTATTATTTTTAACAGTAAATAAATCACTGTGTAACCTATTGTATGCCAACATGACTGCGGCCATGACAGTTATGAAGGAGGCTCGACAACATTACAAAATAAAATTACTTTTTTTTTGGCGGATTTTTTGAATTGACTCGCTTGTATAACTCTACATCACTCGACATCTTGCTAAATCTCCTTCACGAGATTCGTTAAACGTTCATTCACTCAGCGCGCACGTCCCAACTTGAACATATGCTTTATTAAGCAGTATTTAATTATAAAAACAAAAGTATGAAAGTAAATAGGTCGAAACAAGGTATTTTTTCCATGGATCAATACTTTGTTTTAACTAAAATCGTGATTTAACAACAACAAAAAAAATAAAATAAAGACCTATCACGATTTTTAATATAAAACGGCAATACGACTAATTCACATCCAAAGGGGTTCCAAAGCTCGTTCCAAGGAGAACGCGCAATGTAAATTCAATTGCGTGATAGCAACAAGAAAGCTGCGTTGCACTCGAACTGATATTATCGATAACTAGCTGTTACCCGCGACTTCATCTGCGGCAATTTCTGTTATTATGATTAATTTTTTATGATTAATTAGTTTCATCATCAACATTCATCATTGTTTATTGATGCTTCGCTCCTATTGGTCGCAGCGTGATGTTTTATAGCCTAAAGCCTTCCTCAATGAATGGACTATTCAACACAAAAATAATTTTCCAATTTGAACCAGTAGTTCCTGAGATTAGCGCGTTCTAACAAACAATCAAACAAACAAACTCTTCAGCTTTATAATATAAGTATAGATATTTAATAGTTAATATAATTATCTCAGATTTTTTAGGTTGCTCCCATGTGTTGATCAAAATATTTATCAGTAACTATTATGGAATGCATGTTACGAAAAGAATTCGAACTTTGGCATACAAAAAGTTAAAAGACATCAAAAGTCGCGTTTTGATGTACATGAATGAAAGGCAAGCCAATCGACAAAAATGACTGTTTATCGAAATAACGCGATTAATTTTTGTGGATGTCACATTACTATTTCGCTCATCATCATCATCATTTCGAGTAGGTGTCACGACCATGCACACCCTGGTGTCAGAGTTCTTCGAAACCGCCTCTCAGCCTCTGACGTGGAGACGGCAGCCGGAACCAACGACTTAACGTGCCTTCTGAGGCACGGAATCATCTTTATTACCAGACAATCCGGTGATTCAAGCCTGCAATGTCCTAACCAAACTGGAAATAACTAAACAAAGTATTCCCGTAGGAATCGAACCCATGACCTCCGGGTCTACAGGCAAACGCCTTAACCACTGGACCACGGAGGCAGTTACTACAAACTTCGCTAGTAATGACGTAATGGTGGTGGCGTGGCTTATGCAAAAACTGACGTTCCTTTTGCAAAGTCCACGCGTAGCAATTCTATCCTGATATTTCTATGGTAGGTACCTATGTCGGTGTCATTGATAAGACCCATTCTATGATCATTTATGCTGATCACTTTTGACAAATAGCAACTGTAGAAGGGAATAGCAACAGTAGAGATGTTCATAGTACGCCTGATGGATCGAAACTTTATTCTATAACTAGCTGTTACCCGCGGCTCCACCAGCGTTAATGTCGATCCCTCGGGAACAGTAGAATTTCCCGGAATGAAAGGTAACCTGTGTTCTTCCTCGGGCCCCAAACTACCTCCATATCAAATTTCATCCAAATCGGTTCTATGGTTGAAGCGTGAACATTCGAAAGACAGACAGACAGAGTTCACCTACACAGATCTTTTTTAAATGTCTACTAAAACTTATTACAGAAATGAGAAAAATTCCATACAAACTTTATTTATGATAACGATCAGTTCATCTAACAATCAAACTCATTTTAGTAGACTATAGCCCGTGGCTTCGCTACCATTCATGTAAGCACCGGGGGAACAGTTATTTTTTTCTGTTCGTTGTATGCAAAATTTCATGGCGATCGCGTCTTTTTGTTGTATGCATTTCATAATGATCGCGTCAACAATCCAACATTTAGCAGATAGCGTAAACAAACAAATATTCAAATTCACTTTCCCATGATACCTACCTATTATTAGCGAGCATAAGGGTTTAAACGCACTGCAAAGGATTCCCTCATTTATATCCAAGATTTCCAATCTAAAGCCAAATCGCTTTCATTATTCATTGATGAATAGAAACATGGAAAAATAAATTCATATTTAAATTTTTAGGTGTAGGAAAGACATCCCTGACATATTTGATAGCACACAACAAGCCCTTGCTGTCTCCTGGTTGGACTGTGGGCTGCTCCGTGGAGGTTAAATTGCATAGGTACAAGGAAGGAACTCAGGCGCAGAATACGTTTTTCGTGGAGCTTTGGGACGTGGGTGGGTCAAATGGCCATAGAAATACAAGGGATGTTTTTTATCAGCCGACGCACGGTAAATATACTTAATATGATTGAAATACGCGGAATACAGTGTATAATATTAAAGTATCCTAATAAAATAACTTAACTTAGCTTTTGACGGCGATGCACCTTCATACTTTATCTGTCTGTATAGACGCATTGTCTCTAAAAATCGATAAGAAATATTTTTATTGAAAGAATAAGCCTTCATATTAATTAAATAGAATATAAATTCCATTAAAGTTGGTTCGGTAATATGATTAAAGTTCACTTTTATCTAAAGTTCATTCTTTATTTTCAGGCATTATCCTAGTTCACGATTTAACTAATAGGAAAAGCCAGGTTAATTTGCAGAAATGGCTTACAGAGATTTTAAATCAAGACAGTTCCAACCCCACCCTTCAACACGTCGATGTAGACCCTGAACAGTTTTTAGGTTCAACGCAAATACCTATACTAGTTATAGGGACAAAGTTCGATCTGGCTGAAGAGAAACAAAGAAAAAACCAGTATAGAAGACTGGCCAGCAGCATTGCGGAACAGTGTGGGGCTGATGAAATATTTGTGAACTGCCACCAAGCGAGGTAGGTTGATGTGGAATGATATTATATACTTTTTACGTATGTACTCGTGCTCACCTGAGCGTTTTCCTAGTGGCATTCGCATTGAGATGCGAGCCCAGGGATTCGCTATTATAACTGGTGCAATTCCCGTAACAGGATATAAAAGGTCGACCGCGGTAGGCTTTATACAATCTGTAATTATGCGGCACTTAATTACTTATCATTAAGTGTGACGTCTACTTCTCTAGAATAGCTAGAGCGATGCCACATTGGGCATGCATATTCGCCTGCAGAAAAGGAAAGCGCCAAGCCGCTAGTTCGTAGGACGTGTGGTGTGTGTTGCTCCCCATTTGATTGGTGCAAGCTGCTAGATTAGATTATTGCGTTTCCCACGGCAGAGGTTTTTATACGCAAGTAACCTGTCGTTTGACAGTGCTGTATATTGACTTGTTTGGCTTGGTGTTGCCGGAGATGAAATACGCAGCACTGAGTTTTGCCAGGATAAGGACGCAAAGCGCTTGAGGCGTAGTATACAAGGATCTTCCTAGGCTCTTGACAGGTTTTGGTCTAAACTTTCGACCGTGTTTGTTTGAGAAGTTAGTGCCAGGTCATCGGCGTAGGGGACTCTCTCTATGGAAGGGGAACTTTGTTGGTCATTATTGAAGTTGTTAAAAAATATTGGGGCTAGCACGCTTCCCTGAGGAAGACCATTTTCCGTACTCTCCAGTGGCTTTCAGTTCCGTTCAAACGTACCCTGAATCTTCGGTCTATTAGCATACCCGCTTTGTATGCCCCTGACATACTACATAAGCGAGAGTAACTTCGACAATAGGCGCTTGATGTTGACGGTGTCATAAGTTGCTGATAAGTCGACTATAACAAGCCCAGTGTTACCTAAATATGTGAGCCTGAGAATCTGCCCTGAACACGACTTGCCAGGGTGGAAACCAGCCTATTTTGGGGTAAGATTAGGGTCTGTCACAGGTGTTAGTCGATTTAATAGGAGCCTTTAGAACAGCTTGTAAGTGTGGCATAGTAAAGTTATCTGGTGATAGCTCTTAGGATCTGATGAGGATTTTCCTGGCTTAAGCAACGCGATAACTTATCTACTTACCTTTTGCCAGATGCGCTGAATCTTTGCAGATTTTAAGCCAAGAAATCGCAATTGGACCTTTGTGTAGTTGATCAACTGTCAAGTCATCATAGCCTGCAGCTTTTCCAATTTTGAGTGCTCTTATCGCAGTTAAAATATCGGCGAGATCAAAGGGCTTTGTGATTTCTGAGCCTGAGTGAGTTTGTAATTTGTCAATCTTGTTCTAGTATTTTGGTGCTTTTGGGTGAAACTGTTGATCGTTGGTAACATTAATAAATAAACATTGATTGACGCAATGCTAATAATTGTACTAATTTGTATGAACAAATTAAACTGACCGATAAAAAATATTTATAGGTACTTGTATCCAGTGATATGTGTACGCGGCATTCTTATGCATATTATGAAGACTACAACTTTTTGAACTTTTTGAATCGTTATATCTCACAAACGATGACTTTGAGGAGTAAAAGTGTAATATCTGTAGATAATTGTATGATCTACAGTTTTTGGCTGACCTATTTTTATCATAAAACATACGATTTGGCTTAAAAACCCGAAATACCCTTATTTACGAACTATGAGCTTGAAAAAAATGTTTGGCCTTTGTGGGATCGATGGGGACTTTTTCATTTATACTGATGTTCCAAACATGCGTACCAATTTTTAGCGCATGCGAATTTTTAGAACCTTACCCCTATTATTTCGGCTAACTTGATATGACTAAAACATAATAGTATTGTAGTTGGTTGTTATATTCTCCGATTCTTTCAGATCTCTTGCGCCGGGCACCACGAATTCTGTTAAGCTGACAAGATTTTTTGATAAGGTATGTTTGCATCTTAACTTTCTTCAAAGCAGAGTTACCGCGAATTTATTTACGTACGTACCCAGTTCATTCTAATCATGTTTTAAAAATAAGTACTACCGACGACTGACAGGATTATTAAATCAAAGATGTAATAATGCTGTATTAGGCATTAGTGATGTAACGAATGTCATTTTTTGGACATTCGCGAATGCGAATGCGAATGCGAATATTTGCTACCGACATTCGCGAATGCGAATGCGAATGCGAATATTCAGATTTTGTTTAAATTTGGCGCCAATTCACTATCGCTTGGTGACCTTGATAGCAGTTCCGTTCGAACGAGGCGAAGCGCGTTCGATTTGATTTTTGTTTCGAGAATAGCCGACTTAAGAGCCCGCCATATGCCAGGCGGCGTGGCGATACAAACGCGGATGGTCTAAACGCGTTGGCTACTTTGGATATTTTCGATTTTTAGGAATATTCAAGGGTTATTCGAAAAAGAAAAACATATGATGGCTGCCTTATCTGTAATGCAATAATAATCAAAAGTTTCATGGTAAATTTTAATGTATTTGGTGAATTATGCTATATACCGAGTAAATTAGACGTGATTTGGAGTAGAGATTGCAATCCGGATACTTCGAAATCCGAAAAAGACTGAAAAATCCGGATTTTCAAACTTTATATAAATCCGGATTTCAGTTTCGAAATCCGGTTTTTCGAATTTTTGTTTTAAGTACAGTGTATCGTCTTAATTGATAGTTTTTGATTAATCACCGTCTTTTTAATTATTTTTATTGACGATTTTTAACCGGCACACTAATTACTAACTAATTGGCAAATGATTTTTAAGGGATTTTTGATTGAAAACACTAGACTACACGGACAGTTAAACGATAATTACCAAAACATTATAAAGAAAGTCCGGGCGCTGGTGAAGACATTTAAAAATTCACTGACTATGAATGACATGCTTCAGAAATATGTGCTAGCAGAATTCAACAAAGAGTTAGCTAGGTCTTGTTTTGGACTGTAAAACGCGATGGTATATTCTAACTTCAATGTTGCAACGTATCTCAAAGCTGAATAAAAGTGTATAAAAAGCATTAATTAATCTAACAGGCTGCGGCAATGGATGATGCCGAGGTATCGTCACCAAACCCCTTAAGACTCTAGTTCGGAAACCGTGTTAAAATCTGACCTTAACCTGCTTGTACTCAGCTTCAAGGAACAACTTGATCGCCAACATTCTCTTGTCAAAACTATATATAACTATACTCTACAGCAGCAGCCGTCGACTTTAAGCAGGAGGGCTGATTTACCTGCATTAATACATGTGGAAATGGCACTTTTTGAAAAGGGTTGTGGAGAAATTTAAAAAAGGTTTAAAAGACGTTGCTAGCCGTTCCGCCGATTAGTCTAGAATCAAAAACAGCCATTTCCACGGTTGGAATATTCTGCAATAAATTAAGACCACGGTCGATGATGAATGATGAAAGTGAATGATGATGACGAAACACTCAACGCTTTTACATGTTTTTAAGATACCGCTTCATGAAAAAATTATAATCTTAATTGTTATTTACGGTTAGGTAGATTGCCATTTATTTTACTTTTTCATTGTGTATCTACGTACACTACGTAGATACACAATGAAAAAGTTTTAGTTGTTAGTTCAATATTTAAAATACAAAGTATTTCGTTTAAAAATAACAATACTATATATGTTGCGAAAATCGCATTATGAATTTGACTTACAAAACGTGATTTTCGTTTCAATTTTATGTGATTATCAATGTGAGTAAAATGTGATTTTCAAAATCTGACCATACAGGTCCTATTTAAAACTTTTATATTTTAAGTACATAGCAGTTCAGCGGTTATTTTAAGACCTCTAATTCGACTGATTTTTCATGTGATAACTAAATATTTTACTTTGTTTTGTGTTCTATTCAAATTTATCGTAAATGTTAGTTAATTGTGAATTTCAAATAAACTAAACTAGAAATGATACAAAATTAAATAAAGCTTCGAAAAATTCGGATTATCCGGATTTTTGACCAACGAAATCCTTGAAATCCGGATTTGAAAAATATCCGGATTTTGCAATCCCTAATTTGGAGGCAACTTTGCAATTTTTTTTCTATCGAGAAAATTTAACGCAATCGTGTTTTTGAGTCATATAGTTACCAGAGTTAGTCCTGAACTTTGCTGCATTTTTATTTCAACTTGAGTATTTAATTATTATTGATATAACAGCTTCCGTGGTCCAGTGGTTAAGACGTTTGCTTGTTGACCCGGGGGTCGTGGGTTCGATTCCCACCGGAAGCATACTTTGTTTAGTTGTTTCCAGTTTGGTTAGGACATTGCAGGCTTGAATCACCTGATTGTCTGATAATAAAGATGATTCCGTGCTTCGGAAGGCACGTTAAGCCGGTGGTCCCGGCTGCCATCTGGTAGTCGTTAAAGGAACCACGTCAGAGGCCGAGAGGCGGTTTCGAAGAATTCTGACACCAGGGTTTGCATGGTCGATTGACTGTGACACCTACTCGAAATGATGATGATTGATATAACAGTCAATCATGCAAAGCAGTGTGAGGTAGTACGGGCCCTTAATACGCGCCTATACGAACGCATCCGAGTATAAATGTCATTCTGTAGTCTATGGTGCCGGTGTTTTCGTAAACAAGTTGAACAACCAAATGATGCTGCATTTTTATTTCAACTTGAGTATTTAATTATTATTGATATAACAGTCAATCATGCAAAGCAGTGTGAGGTAGTACGGGCCATTAATACGCGCCTATACGAACGCATCCGAGTAAAATGTCATTCTGTAGTCTATGGTGCCGGTGTTTTCGTAAACAAGTTGAACAACCAAATGATAAAGAGAAGACTGATTATGTGATGACGAGGTTAAATAATTTTCTTGAATTAAAACATAGTTAATGTATAGATTTTGTTTTATTATATCAAACAACAATAAAAAAATTTTTTTTAAAAAATATTCGCAAAAACATTCGCAGTAAATTCGCGAATGCGAATGCGAATGCGAATATGCAAAAATATGCGAATATCCGCGAATGCGAATGCGAATGCGAATATTCGTTACATCACTATTAGGCATCACGCTAGGAATTTTAAACGATAGAATCACCGTTCACCAGCCTCGATGATATGATAAGAGTATAGGTAATATATAATACTAGCTTTCGCGCGCGGCTCCACCCGCTTTAATGTCGATCCCTCGGAAATAGTCCCTTTTCCCGGGATAAATGGTAGCTTATGTCCTTCTCCGTACTCAAGAGAACTTGTATGCAAAATTTCATGATGATCGGTTCAGTAGTTACGGCGTGAAAGAGTCACAAACAAACAAATAAACAAACAAACTCACTTTTGCATTTATAATATTAGTTAGGATCAATCGAAATAAAATTACTCTGTACTAAGAGTAGGTTAGTATCTGAATTTCAGTGATTAGAATATGTAACAATATATTTTAAATCATCATTATTTCGTGTGACACGGCCAATGGACCATGCACACCCTCTGACGTCACCTCTTGGCCTCTGACGTGGTTCCTTTAACGACTACCAGATGGCAGCCGGGACCAACGACTTAGCCTCTGGCGTGGTTCAAGGAACCACGCAGCCGGGACCAACGGCTTAACGTGCCTTCTGAAGCACGGAATCATCTTTATTATCAGACAATCAGGTGATTCAAGCCTGTAATTTCCTAACCAAACTGGAAACAACTAAACAGAGTATGCTTCCCGTGGGAATCGAACCCACAAGCTCCAGGTCTACAGGCAAACGCCTTAACCATTGGACCACGGTGGCAGTCCAATATATTTTAAATATGTAGGCATGTTTTGGTTTTGGAATTTTATTTCAAATGTTTATGTTTATTAATATCAAAAACGCACACACCACTTAAGGTACCCACTATTGTTGTTACAGGTAATAGAAAGACGATACTATTCAAGAATTAGTCCATTTCCTGAGAAAAGACGACTACCTTTGTACATGATGTCAACTTCTACCCCTCTTTCGAGTAACCGGCCAACTCAGTACATGAGTCCAAGATTTTATCACATGGACTGAATTACTCTATGGGACTGATAGACGTCGAAAATATGGCCTGCGCGTGTAAAGAAATATATATTCATACCTATATTTCCTATACTTATTTAATTACTAGCTGTTGCCCACGGCTCCGCCCGCGTTAGTGTCGATCCCTCGGGAACAGGAGAATTTCCCGGAACCAAACATACCCTATGTCCTTTCCTGGGCCTCAAACTACCTCCGTACCAAATTTCATCCAAATCAGTTCAATGGTTGAAGCGTAAAAAGACAACAGACGCTCCTTTCTTAGCGCTCACTCACATCATTATAAAAACCCCTGTACCAAATTTCAAGTTTCTAGGCGCAGCAGTTTCGGTTGCGTTGATATATAAGTCAGAATTTGCCCGCGGCTACGTCGCCGCCGTTAGTGTCCATCCCTCAGGAACTGTAGAATTTCCCGGAATAAAAGATACCCTATGTCCTTCCCCGGGTCTCAAACTACCCCCATACCAAATTTCATCCAAATTGGTTCAATGGTTGAAGCGTGAAAAGAAGACTATACATACATAGTATCACGTCTTTTTTCCTTACGGGGTAGACAGAGCCTAGGTCTATTAGACCTGAAGGCCACGTTTAGCATGTAATTTTCCTATGTCACTTATAATATATAAGTAAGTGCTATATATTTGCAGGCAAGGCAAACTCATGGCTTAAATTCATTCAAATGACGATAACTTTTTTTTTAACTAACCGATTTTTATGAAACAAACTTTAAATGTTAATCTGAGTTAAAATAAAGCAATTGGTGAAAGTTTGAAGTAAATCGGTTCAGTATTTTCGGAGATAATCGTGATCATACATACAGACAGACAGACAGACAGACAGACAGACAGACAAAAAATTCTAAAAAAATTTTTTTGCTTTCTATTATTCTTTTTAAGTGTCCCTCTTTCCATTTCAGTCAAAAATTCTAAATGTACAGACAAAATATTTTTACTGTTTTATTATATGTATAGATAAAAAGGAAGGAACCTTATCAATATACATATATAAGTTCCATGTTTTTAGTTATGCGAAATTAGCTGGAAAAAACGCATCATCAGACAAAATCGTTAATTGCAATTATTTTGAAATGTTGTGTATGATACAGATCCATTCCTCTAGGAAGTCAAACTTAAGTTGTTATATTTTGTACCTGACCTGATCGGAAACTGAATGCAATAAAAAGTTAAGTATTTAAGTCATATTTTTTTTAGACTCCTTTTTTCCTTGTAGGTATGTACAGTTCAGCCATTCTTACATAATTTTTATTTTTACACATCTTCATATATACAAAGGGTATGCTTATTCTTGGATTGTATTATATAGCATCAACTTATAGAGCCCATACTCTGACGTAGTCCACTTGTAGTGAAGCATCTTGGCCATCGTTGACGTTCAAGTTCCACGTCGGTAGCCAATTGTTTTGCGCGTTCCAGAAATCGGTCAATGCCTGTGAATATCATAACGTTGAAATACGTAATACAATATCTGTACTAATAATATGCTCCTCCTAGAGATCGCAAACTAGGATCCCGATTCCGAAAATCTTCGTATTATCTTAACTGCCTTTTACATCTTCAACTGGCCATTCTACAACACTACTTGTATTATTTTTGAACCGGAGTTGTTGGTTGAAATAAGCACTTCGTTTATTTGCTATAATTAATTTATCATCACCAGAAAATTTAATTTCTTAACTGTTCATAATAACATCTAAATAACGGTTATAAATAGTAGCGGTTAACTAATACTAGCCATATACCAATAATTTAAAGTAAAACTGAATATTTAACGGTAACAGTAACGGGTCTAAGTACTTACCGTAGGTGAACCATTCGACCAAGGCTTAGAAGTAGGGTTGAATACACCATCAGGGAAGAAACCGTTGGTACCTCCGACAGCCAAGTTCATTATGATGTAGAACTAGAAAATAATCAATACGTTATATTACCTTAAAAATATCCTTCAAATATAATCTTGGATATATCCGAGACTGTGTGACTGATTTGACGATGAATGACTGACTCTTTCACTGGTGGTAAGCCGAGATGATCTTGGAAGAATAAATAGTGAAGGCTGAATTCTCATAGGTGCGTGCAAGTACCCGGGTTGTCTATCAGAGACAACCCCTTTTAAAGACTTTACTTGATACCTTTGAGTGGCTGCTTGAACGGACTCATTTCCAATAGATAGAGCCTATATCTAGAAGTGATCGATTACCCTCCTCTACCTTTCTGTTCTAACATCACACGTGAAAGATCTCCTATCTACACTTATTAGTAAGTATATGGATGTTGGTTGAGGTAATCAAATTACGAGAGATTTCGTCATTTATTTTTATGAGGTGAGTTAACAACCAATGGGGAGATAAGTTGTTGTTTGATATACCTATTGCAATCTTCGATCAAGCATAAAACCTAGATACACAGTCACGGAACCCCTTTTTTCGCATAATTTGTTTTGTCCTAATATACTTTGGCATACCGGTTGTAGCATAAATATTTTGGTTATTATGCCACTGTTCTTAGGCATAATTGTATGTAACTATGGTTTGTTCGGACGGAATCTTGCAACTCAATTTTGACCGATCTGCCACCGATTAAGCTAAAATTTGTATACGTGTTTAGTTTGGATGACAATGAATGGTTAGCTATATGACGTCATTCTAAACTCAACATGGTGGAACACCGAAGATGGCGGACTGGCTATTTTTGATGCAGTCCAACAATATGGATATCAAATTAGGGTACACCTTTGAATCCATAAACTTTTTAATTATAATGTATTTTGGCATAACGGGGTTGGCATATAGCTGTTACGCATAAATTATGAAAAACAAAGTGTTCTTCTGGCATAATGGCATCATATGCATAAGCTTAATTTACTCTAATGCTCTTTATTATAATTCTAATTATCATAAAGTAAAGGGCAAGATGTTGTATACCTAAAGGCTATCTAGTATAATACAAGTCTCGAACTTACTTTGGGGCTAGCTCAATCTGTGTGATTTGTCCGTTAATTTTTTATTATTTATTATAATACAAAATTCATAATAGACATCCATAATAATAAAAATGCAGCAAATTTTAACTGAACAAAGTCGCTATATTGCAATTATTATTGCAATAATTTATCATGTACCGCATTCACACATTCTGATACATTTATTTTGTAAAAACTTATACATTTAGTTATAGCTAAGTTTCTTTACTACAAAATAACTATAAAGTTTCATAAATATTATATTTGTTCATATAATGCCATTACATTTGTAATAGTTACTAAGGAAAACACTTACTATATAGATGAATAGTTATGACTTAATTTGAAATGCTAAAAAATGTTATTGTCATTATTGTACATATGTACATACATAGATAGATGCAAAAAGTATGTATGCCAATATATTATTACGATAAAATTCATTATGGTAAAAAAATCTTACCAAATAATTTATTCAATAAGAATGTTATGCGATATGATAATAATACCAAAAACTGTTAAGCGACGTTAATGTATGCCTTTTAATTTTATGCATTCGAATATGGACCCATCAAATTAAAGGGCTCGCTGAAAATAACGAGAACAATAAAGTAATGTACATAAAAGCTTGATTTTAAAAAGTTTTTTACTTTTAATTTATGATTTTGTCATATATTTATGACAATGATTCCATACTGTCTTTAGACTCACCTCTCCTTCTGTGATGATTAAAAAATATATATCAATTTCGAATTTGTAATTGATCTTTCGTTAAACTTTCATCGAGATTCATAATACAAACTTTAAAACATTACCTTCTGATCAAATGGTGCCATCTTACTTCCGTACCGCCAGGGGTTTAAAATGTTAGGGTTGCTGTTGAAACCACCGTGCTCCCAAAAACCACCATTACCAGGGGTGACGCGCCCGAGTTCAACATCATCAATGCTGAATCTAATGAAATCTGGGAATAACAATAACCTTTCAGTATATTTACTAACGCATGCAGTATAATCAAAGAATAAATACTCGTTATTACAAGGCAGTTTGCGTTTCTCGTAGCCTCCGGTGGCAGGCACGAAGTGAATAGTGAGTGGTATCAACCAATAGCGCTTACACGCCCCGGCTCAAGGTCACCTGTGCCCAAAGTCTCACGTAAGGGGAGTGTCACCACTATGGTATAATTAACTAGGTATCTTCTTATTCATAGCACCTGAGTATCAATTTTCCACTACTACCTAATTGGAAAAACTTGCTTTAAAAAGCTTTTGCCCGCAGCTTTACTCACTCAAAAAGGATGAAAGTACTACTCGTGCCATACAAGCAAATGAATTTGTATTTTTTGATTTTGTATGTTTTTGAATTTGTAGGTTTAGTTTACTAATGGATGACTTTCCAAAAGTAACTTCTCGTATGTATATCTATATCATGACATGACGCATGGCTTTCGGCCAACAAGATAAAAAATACTTTTGGCAATCTTTATCATAAACTAGCTTTTGCTCGCGTCAACGTCGTTTCCTCGGGAACAGTACTTTTTTCGGGATGAAAGGTAGCAAGCAAGTATGTCCATCTTCGTACTCCAGAGAACTTGTATGCATAATTTCATGAAAGAATATCTTACCCGGGGTCCATTCCAGCTGATAGCGATGGAAAGCTTCGTTCCAGCCTGGAATTTGCCTCCTTATCCAATGCGCTCTTTCCCAGCCGTTTAGTTCAGGGTAGGGTCCGTAGTGAAGTGTGGAGCCAGCTTCCTGAACACCGATGTGCTGGCCGTTTATGAACATGTTGCGGTTGCCACGTGATTCTACCAGATCGATTTCACCGGAAGACGGCCACGTTCCATACACGTTGAAGGCTGGCATCAGCCAGATGGCTGTAAAGTAAAGAAGCCAAAAAGCGGGGTGTCATGTTTCTTCCGTCAATATATCTGTGTGTTTGTCGCCAAACGGGTGGACGGATTTGAATGTAGCTTTCTTTATTTAAAACCAATATAAGCTTTTTATAGTTAGTAAATGTCGGACTAACCTGAGCAGCCAGGATTGAAATATTGCGGCTAGGACGTTGATTGTGTGTTCAAATCGCCATAGACGAGAAAATTCCATAAGAAACGAGTACCTTCCTACGTATTGATGAAGCCTGACGCTCGTGCTATTTGATAATATGATTGACTTTTGGCCATCATCATTTCGAGTAGGTGTCACGGTCAATCGACCATGCACACCCTGATGTCAGAGTTCTTCGGAACCGCCTCTCGGCCTCTGACGTGGTTCCTTTAACGACTACCAGATGGCAGCCGGGATCACCGGCTTAACGTGCCTTCCGAAGCACGGAACCATCTTTACTATCAGACAATCAGGTGATTCAAGCCTGCAATGTCCTAACCAAACTGGAAACAACTAAACAAAGTATGCTTCCGGTGGGAATCGAACCCACTACCCCCGGGTCAACAGGCAAACGCCTTAACCACTGGACCACGGAGGCTGTTAGTTGTTGACTTTCGGTAAAATTAATAAGAACTCGTGAATCACCTGGCCAGAGCCAATCGCCGGTAGGCATCTTGGCGCGAACCTCGACGCGTCCATAACGGAAGCTGAAGGACTGGACGGTGCGGATTCTAGCGCTCTTGATGGGGTTGAGGATGTTCGAAGGAGTGCCGGTACGCTCGCAGCCCCACCATTGTGGATTTGTACATCTGAATTCATACATGAACGCTTTATATATGCAAAGGCGTCGCAAGGAGTGGGCTACATAGCCAACGGCTCACATCCTCGCGTTCTCAGGGGTTGTGCATGGTGTAGATGAGCTTTTGTTTAGGAAGTTAATGATTTTCAAAAAAAGAGCTACAAGGACCTCTTTGAACGTATTTCCACGTACTGAGAGGTCCTGTCCTGGTCCTTCCCACGCCCAAGTTGCGTCGGCACTGTATATAAAATACTAACAAAATTAGTTTAAATACTGTTTAATGGTATATTCTGATACAAAAATGTTGCTTTTTCGATGGGACAAATTGTGGGAAATGCCAAAAAATAATAAAATGAAATAATACTCTAAACGAAATAATACTAAGTACCTGTCGGCAGGAGCACCACCTTCAACGTTCAGACGTCCACTACTGAGGAAAGGAACTCCGAACTGATCAGAGGTCAAGGACGGCCGGATAAACAGCAGTCCGCTATGCGCGAATGAGTTTGTCCTGTTGTTGCTGTAGTATTGGAATTCCCAGTTCTGTAATGAATAGTATCTAGTTCTATGTTGGCGGATCGAGGATAAAAAATACTTAGTCACATGCATAGGATTTCCACTTTCATGGGAAATTCGTATAGTAAAATGCAATGCAAAAGATTATTGAATGGAGAAACCTAGTCTTCTAATAAAGTAATGAATTGCTGAGCTCGAGACCTAAAAATGCCTCGTGGGTACCTAAATAATACCGGTTTATGTTGGTTACAAAATGAATGATGAATGAGTCTCCACCACCTTATCCGTAGATTTCTTAAAATGTACTTACACCGCCACCAGCTAGTGTGTTCTCATGTTGCCATTTCTCCAGATCGAATTCGTCGAAATCATCAGCAAAAATTAGGTCTCCAGAGCAGACTGTGGCGGGAGCGTGGGTTCCGCTCACTGTGGTGACACTAGGAGAGCACGCTGCAGAAAGAGAGGCTAAAGCTGCCACACCCAGCAATGTTACCCACATTTTGCTGCGAAAAACAAATTGTTTTTTGCAATGAATAATGAGAATATTTATATAAACGGTAGAGGCCTTTGAAAAGTCGTGTGAATGATTTAAATTATAAGCCGTGGGAAATAATAGGTTAATCGACATAAATACCGCCACAGTATGCGGTGTATATTTTGTTTCGTTTTTTTCATCATTAACAGGTCTTTTTAGTCTTCACTGCATTCCGCAGTCGCATGACCCTCTCTGTACTACCAGCGCCATACTTGGCCAGAGCAGTCAGAGGATTGGGCCTACACACTCCTCGCTGGCCAGACGGGTTGGAGAGGTCTCATTGATGATTATGAGCTTTGTTTAGCTTGTATTTCATAAGTCGCCTCTTACGACATCCATGGGAAGACTTGGAGTGGTCCTATTCTACTCTGCCGGAAACCAAACGGCGCATTTTTTTTTCAAAATGGCGGTTATTGGCCAAAGGTCGTAACCCAATGCGATAATGTAACAACAAAGCACGTATTTATGTAAAGACAAGCCTAGCGACCCCTACAACTCAAAAAAGCCGCTGGTGATGTTTTAAAAATAGTAAGGCTTAAAAAAACATTGCTGTTACATGAGTTATTGTAAGCGTATTCTTACTTATTAGAACTGAGTAATACTACTAGTAATAGGTTAGACATGGAAGAGTTTTTTTTTTGTTTCAAATTTAAGTATGCAAAATCTCAGCTCAATCGGTCGAGTAGGTATAACTTCAGTTTCAGTAAACAGACAGACATACATGTATTGCACTGTTTCTAGTTTAAATTATAAATACATACTAATTAACATTTGAAACTTACCTGGTTGACGTCTGAAATAAGACTGACTTGTTTATGGGGGTTTTCTTCATATCTGTTTTAATTTTATCAATAGGCATCAATTACGATAATTGTGTCTTCACAATTATATACATATCATTTAGCATATATTATATACATATCAGAAATCAGTGTGTTATTTTCAACTTTAATCTTTCTATTTAATATAAAGAGTAGACTATTTAAGTTCTGATTTAGATCGCATAGTCATGTGGGCTATGTAAAGACAATAGCTCGTTTTAAATTACAAATTAAACTTGGCCATTTTCGTCTATCAAAAATAAATTATGAGATTATGTTATTTTTAAAGTTTTAATCATAAGAAATACAAATAAGTATAACAATGTTTTGTTTTAAAATCATTGCATTATTTTTTTAATGAAAAGTAATCGTAGGTTTATTAGTATCTGTATGTCACGTGACCGAAAATGCTATGTTATTCTTCTGAGGAAAATGCCGACCGTTGTTTTATCGTCAGTGGAACTAAAAAACGTTTTTGTTTATAAACGATATTGAGATATATTACAAATTTAATAAATTGCTTTTAATTCCATCACACACAATATTCTATAGATCTATACGAAGATGCCTACACTAATCAAATCTAACTTCAATATTACTTAAGTTTCCTCACTTGTATGTGTGATATAAGTTTATGGTTCCTAACTAAATGATAACATAAGAAAAGACAGTAAATTCTAAACTTTACTCGATCATTACTGTTCACAAAACACAATCTTTTACAGAACAGTACTTTTTTCTGGTATGAAAGGCCTGCATTGTTGCATTGTTATTATCATAAAAAATTATGCGCCCGACGGTCTAGTGGGCGTGAACATAATAGGCGCTCCACTGACATGGTAAAAAGTACTATTCCCGAGGGATCAACATTGACGCGGGCGGAGCCGCTGGCGAAGTGTATTCATAAATCAAAATCGATATTTGGTGAAAATTGAAACACCCAAATCAACTTAGTTGGAAACACTGATAGTGCTCAAGTGATTTTTCATGCAAACAGTTCTAAACATTATCCAGAGTTGGGTGTAGTTTAGTCACAATCACAAAGTCAAATGATTACGTGAACATCGTTGGGGGTTTAATTATCTGTTTAAATCATGTTTTTGAAAGACGAAAAACTTAATATATTTTCGCCCAATTCCAATCGAATTGGGCGAAAATATTTATCTGTTTAAATATTGTATCTCTAAATCCGATGCGAAGGGTTACGTAAAGACGTATAGAGATAATTATAATTAGTAATATCATGGATGAGATAAGAAGGTCTATTTCTTAATTGATCTGATAATAAATAACACTTTTTATCAGATAATCTCTACACTACGTTTACAGTTGTTGGTATAACGTGGGGTACACTGAATTTATTGTAACTTACCTAATAATAAAACAATATGTAAAGTAATCAATAAACTGATTTTCGAAATATTCTCCATTACATTTTAAACACTTTTTCAGTCGGTCAAATTATTTTTGAAAACATGAGTTTATTGGTTTGACGCTATCACATCCTTTTCAGGCCACATAAATGTCAACATTCTCATCAAATCTTAAATTTTTGAGAAAATAAAGAAATCGCTTACCTACTGCCTGGTCTGGACTAGGTAGGTATATGCGGGATGGCTCTACCTTTTCAGAAGCCTAAAATTACTTTGTTTTGTTCGTGGTGTGCGCAGAAGCATTGTCATGGTGCAATAATAAAAAATTAGTTAAATCAATACTATGAATGAAAATCAAAATATCACGGCATAATAAAATAGCACGGCACTATACCGTGTACCTTTACCTTAGCTACCCGTACTTAGTACGGGCAGATTTTCAACTATAGATGCGGCTGTCTCAGAGCAGCAATGTTTGGATACAACAAAAAGCGATTGTATTATTTTTTTTCATGCCTGAGCGGACTGCAGTTAATTTATATAAAATGAATCTCTATTTCTCTTGGTCATGGCATCACGTGTGAACTGTTGGACTGATATGGCTAATTCTTTTTTGCCCTGTTTGTTTTTTTAGGAGAAGGTCCTTATGAAAGAAATTGCGCGGAAAGAAATTGACAAAAATTTGCCAGTCGTTTCATCATCAGGTCCTTTGTAGTCACCACTACAGGAGCACGACCCTCTCTGTACTACTAGGGCCATACTTGGCCAGAGCAGCCAGAGGACTTGGTCTACACTCTCCACGCTGGCCAGACGGGTTGGAGAGGTCTAGATGTTTATAAGTTTTGTTTAGCTTGTATTTCCTAAGTCGCCTTCTACGACATCCACGGGAAGACTTAGAGTGGTCCTATTCTACTCTGCCGGATACCACACGGCTAAAACGAACGTATTGGTTTTTGGGGCCAGTCGTTGACAGTTGGCATCTACTTATCTGAGACTTTTATTTAAGACCTCAGAACAAGTTATTGTTCTGAGGTTAAAACAGACCAACGTCTGTCGGGTCAGCTAGTAAACAAGAAAATGCAAACACGCATGTAACGGCTATTTATGTTGTAAGTAGGTAAACAAAAAAAATGCAAACACGCATGTAACGGCGATTTATGTTGTAAGTAGGTAAACAAAAACAATGGAAACACGTATTAAACGGCGATTTATGTTGTAATTACTGTCGGGTCAGCTAGTAAAAAAAATGCATACACGCATATAACGGCGATTTATGTTGTAAGTTCTGTCGGGTCAGCTAGTAAACAAAAAAAAAATGCAAACACGCATGTAACGGTGATTTATGGTGTAAGTATGCAACTTTCTTAACCCTGTGCTACTCTTGTGGGGCCTGAAAGTATGGGACTTTTTCAGTTTTAAGAAAATCTGTAGTTGGACTGGCCTATGAGGACATATGTACCAAGGATAGACACAAAATAATGTTGATTTCTATCACAGACAAGACATGAATCAAAAAATTGGCGTTTCTATGCCAAATTTCTTTTTATGTCTGTGGTTTCTAGCTACAAAGATTAGTTCACGTACATAAAAACTATTTCTGTAACTTTTATAATACATATACTTTTGGCAGATATAACGTCATTAAAAAAAGATAACCCCAAAAACCAATACGTTCGTTTAATAAAAAAATGGGAAATTTTGCAAGTTGTTGTAATTAACTTATTTAAATTTTATGTTTTTCAAATGGTGCAATGGGGAGATGTAAATTTTAGATAAGAAGTATTTAAAGGCACATTACTTTTTGTCGTGATGGAAAAAATAATCTGTAACTAGAAAGGTTAGTACTTACAAAGCACAGGTTTTGAGAGATTTTAAAAGAATAAGAGTGTATCTTGGGCTTGAGCTTGACACAATAGTACCTAAGAGGTATGCCCCGTTGCACTGTCAAACCCGGTATGCGTCATCATCCACTTTAAGCCTCAATCACACTTCTAAATTAAGTGACCGGTGAGAGGGGACGCCGCAATGCTTTAGACACGACTGGAGATATCTCCACTCGTGTCTAATGTACTGCAGTGTCCTTATCGTCAGTGACTAATTTGAGTACGTACGGTACCTACCTCATGGCTTTTATATAAATTTTAAAGCTAGTCACTAATATTTAAAAAAAATTAAACACTACATTGACTTCATGATATTTTTTTTGCATATTTCCACAGATGACAAGTGTGCTCAGAATACTGGCTAAACGTAACTGGCCAGCTCAAATAGAGACGCTGGTGAAGTGTCGTAATTGCGGCCCGGGATTATCCGCCCCATTGCATCCTCTTCCGGCACAGGCGTGGACTTCACCCGACCCGTTCAAGCAGTCTTACATCAAGTTTCGACAGTTTGAACCGCAAAGAAAGCAACATAGTGAAGAGAAATTACTGCAACCTTTGACAAAACAATCATTTGACTTTTTAAATGGATTTCCAAAAACATTCTTTTTCAAAAGGAAAAAAGATAACAAAAATAAAAAGCGCGTCCCTAAACTTATACTGATACAAAATCCTTTCACATGGCTCATGATAAAAATTGACTTCAGTGTTCTACGCCATGTTTGGGATCCTACTTTCCACGAAAAAGAATTTAGATTCGGAACGAAACAGGTATTTTTTGGGTGTAAGTTTTATTATAATATCGTTTAAGATGTGGTCGAAGTAGCCAAAGCTGACCCCGGGCTCACAGAATGACCAATTAGCCCATCTTACGATTGAATTTCCGCAGGGTTAATCTAATCCAAACCGACGAATTATTATGTTGAAATTTATATACGCAAGTCTGCAGTCCCTTCAAGCCGTGTAATAATTATATTCCTTAACTCATCAATAAGTCAACGCATTCATAAGATATAGCAAAGGTGCTTCATGTCGCATATTTTGCAAATTATATTTCGCGTAAGGCAATCAAAACTAGTGCACATTTCCCGTTGACAACGAAATTTGACAAAAAGCAAGGTCTTATAGTGGAAGTAAAGGACAAAACCGAAAATTGTAAACTTCTACTAACATTTTAAAAGAAATGATTTTTGCTCGGAGCGCACGGCGCACTAGTGCCGGGATTTTTAAAATGCTTTTTGCTCGGAAACAACGGCATGCCGGCTTTTTAAAATATAATAGTATTTTCTAGCCACAAAATATTGATACATTTATTATTCACAGGCAATATCGAAAGTTACTGACGTGATAAGCAAAGGTCAATATGCTGAGCTAAATGGGTTGCTAACTAAAGCTGCTCGGCAAAGCTTGATGAGAGAGTTAGAGCGTAACTGGAGCGACCGGCAACGGTCTCTACTGTCTCTACACAGAGACGATATTCAGATATCGTCACCAAGAAAGGTGTACTTCATCAGAATCGCAGGTATGCTTATTAAATTACTGCTGTATTAGCGTTTTAAATATAACAATAGGTATACAAGTCCATTTTAAATCAGGCGCAAATATTATAAGGGCTGGGCTCTTAGGTTAAAGAAATGCTTTAGTAACAAATTTCAAGAAATCAACATGATTTAGTAGGTAATAGTAAAAAGTTGTTCGCTTTTTTTGTACACATTCTATTTTTCTAAATGTTCAGTTCCAGATATCTCGAAAACTAGCGTTTCATTAATTTTTTGCTTCTAATGCATTTTCCTAGCTTGTGGGTGTCAGCCTTTAAAATATTAGCGCTTAATTTAAATTCACCCTATATTAATGAGGGATTTACATCAATGTAATACAGTTCTCGAGGATCTTCTCTTTTAGTCCCTTCTCGCCCACTATCTTGGTCATTTCCTTTACAGACAAATATTTGCTTTATTGTTTACTTTGTTTAGGATTCCCACATAGATCGAACGTTCATAACGCTTTTCTTTGTCATCAAATGTATTCTACGCTGTTGCATCTGCTTCTTAGGAAACAGAATATTAATATACAAAATTGAAGGTTGTGTTAGATAAGACAACTTCAATAATTGTTATCATTGAATATGCATTGGGCTTATCGTACTCAGCAACTCTTTATCTATAATCATCTGTTTCTAATCTGTAAATATACTTTCTTAATATGACTGCTCAAATTCAACTCTCGATTCTATTAGTCCCTTGTCAAAAAGATGTGATCCTATTATATAAGTTGAAAATAAATAATTTACATCAACAGATAAGAGATACTGCGACGTAGACATGGCTTTCCTCGCTTTGAAGTGGGTCCCAATTAACGCTATAGATGCTTTGGTATTCACCGAAATATTTGCCAGGTTCCACCGCGAATACACACCTCACTGTATACCAGAGTGGACTATAGCTTATTTTAAAGTCACTAGATTTGAAGTTATACGTCAAAAATCGTCTTAGAAAAATATGTACAAAGTGGTTTTACATGGATATTTCTGCTTCCATATTTGTACAAACTAGTGTATAGAGACGTACTCATCAAATAAAACTGATGTATGCATTGTAAATGTCATTTTATTCTCATGAATTCTACAACTTAAAGCTCAAATTAAGCAAAAAGCAGTAGCAACAAGAAGTGGTTTGCTGTTCGCCTTGCTAAAGTGAAACACGGGCTACTACAAAAATTGCTATTTCTTGACTATGATGACTATTTCTTGATATCTCAGAATGTTAAATATATATGTACATAAATAAATATTGACTTCTGTATATTGAGCCAGACCTATAATTATCAATTTATGATACGGTTTTAGGCATGATATTTTAGGTAGTGATCTACAATGAGTTTGACAATCTCAAGTGACTCGTCGTAAATTTTATAAAACATTGTACCAAAGCAAAACACTTGATAGGTAGGTACAATTGGTGGACTAAGGACTATAGCAATCTCTCTCAGTCAATAATACGGATAAACAGAGAAGGTTGTTTGGCGCAAAAAGTGAACATGTTAAATATAGTTATGGACTTACACTATTTGCAAAGAAATATATACATAAATCTATACTTGAGGACTTGAGGTCCTTCAAAAGGCGTGTTTACAGGTATCTTAAGAGTCGGCAACGCATCAGCAGCTCCTCTGGTGTTGCAGATGTCCATGGGCGACGGTGACCACTTTCCATCAGGTGGCTCGTCTGCTCGTTTGCCGTCGGATAAACATAAAAAAAAAAAAAATACTAATATTATAAAGCTGAAGAGTTTGTTTGTTTGTTTGTTTGAACACGCTAATCCCAGGAACTACTGGTTCAATTTAAAAAATATTTTTGTGTTGGATAGTCCATTTATTGAGGAAGACTATAAAATGTCACGCTACGACCAATAGGAGCGAAGCATCAATAAAAATGTTTTGAAAACGGGGGATAATTATTCATAGTTAAGGACATCCGACGCGTGCGAAGCGTAAACGGTTCAAGTAACCCAAAAAATGTGTATCTATTAAAGAATTATTCCTCTTTAAGAAGAAAAAAAAAAATTAAATATCATTCAAAGCCCATCAGGCAAGTAGGCGACCAATACTATTGAAAAGAGTTTCTTTCGGCGTCTTCTTCTCTGCAGGGGTCGGTTCCGAAACGCTAGTAGTTTGTAGTTTTTGAACAATAATTAATAATTTGAATATAATATAATAAGTATTATTTAAAATGTGAATTGACGTGAAAAAGTGCCTGAAAAGGCCTATTTTCAGAATAAATCTTTGAATATTTAAATGAATTAAAAAAATGTTCGCGACAGTATATGTCTATAACCCGCGGACGAAGTCGCGAGCAACTGCTAGTATTCTTATAAAAATGGTGGCCGCTAGTGGATTCATACCTTCTAGGACACTTATTTTAGGATACACGATCATGTAATATACAAGTGAACTAGCCTTGCATTTCTATCAACAGATAAGAAATTCTGCGACGTTGACATGGCATTCCTTGCTTTGAAGTGGGTCTCAATAAATGGTGTAGATGTTTTAATATTCGTCGAAATACTTGCGAGCTTTCACCGCGAATTCACACCTCACTGTAATCCAGACTGGACTATTACTTCTTTTAAAGTTACTAGATTTGAATTGTGCGATAGGTAACCGTGACCTATTTATTTATTTGAATTACTGTTTTAAAGTATTATCAATGGAGATGATGGCGTGTCGCGTTTCGGGGTTGCATAGAACAACTGCTGTGCCATGTGATTCGTATTTCGTATATATATCTGGTTACAAATTTTGTACTGTGAACTAGTAGCCCGGTCAAAAAAGCAATTCTTATAGAGCAGAAAATTTGTACGTATATTTTTAACACATCAGAAGTTAAATGTGAATAGAATCCTAGGTCTGGAAAAGTTGTTCATGATTTAAATTTCTAATTAAGGAGATATATTTTTTTTTATCGTTATTCACTTTTGGAATGGCTATATTTGGATTTGTGATTCGTCCTTGAAGTCGTCCTTGAGTTATACGTATGTGGTGTAGTTGAACCTACTTTGATTCATTCATATACATATGTAGATATGGTATGAGATTGCAACTTATCAGATGTCTGAAAAAAGCATATTATTGAAAACTTTTTTGTAGGTGTTAAATTCATGGGGACTTTCGACATTACATTTATAATAGTGTTCCTAATATAAGTACTAATTTTTAGCTTTATGCGAATTAGTTAGGTCACGTCAACTTTGGTGATGGCCTCCGTAAACTATGACCCACGCTCGCCGATTTACGAAGGCAATCGTTCAATCGAAAGTTGACGCGACCGTGAAGTAAGGACCGGGAGTTGACGCGACCGTGAAGTAAGTACCGGGCTATAGTGTATGACTTGTGTTTGTCGTATCTCATTAGAAAATAAAAGTGATGTTTGATTTGTAAATGTCATTTTATTAGCACGCCTTTTACAAATAAGTCCTTCAAGCCAAACGTTAAGTTACAGCATCAAGATGTCTGAGGCACCTTTTTTTGCAAATATTAGGGAATGCATAAGAATATAGGTAATAGTTTACAATATCTTCCCGATCTGGTATCTTGCCTGTAATGCTCTAGCTTACTTAGTATATAATATTTTACTTATTTTATTAGAATTGTATTGCTCTATATAAACAAAACCAAACTATAGATCTAAAATGAGGGTGCTTGGGTTTTCAAGATATCTTTTCAAGTGGTTTGAAAAACGCGCCATTGTGACTCCGTCGATGACTCTGTGATCTGCCGACCAGCTGACTGTCAATACGTGAGCTTTGACCACATCACCATTGGAATTGAACCTTGGAAGTACCTGTAACATTATCGAATATATATTTTACCTTCGTTTTCATCGGCGTAGGTATGCATCGACTGCACAATGAAATAATACAATTTTATTTGGTTATTATTCGTAGGAATTTGTAAAGCAGATTTTATCGAACGCAATTTTTATTGTTTTGAGCTAGTCCAGTACCTAGCTATTTTCGTGCCACGCCTCATAAAATATACACGGTGAAATTTTGATAATTTTGAACACTGAAAGGTGTGATTCAGTCCAGGTCAGGGTTGTCGTCCTCATGAGCCTGTCCGGAAGTTGAAGGTATGGCGTTCGGGTACGCGAGCCCAGCCTCCCGAGCTGCTACAATCTCAACCATCAGTCAAACAGAGTAAGTAGCATCACAATTACCTATATTCCGCCCCATATCCCTACGAATCCTGCCCTTCCCAAGCTTAAAACCGCGCGGAATCGCAATAAGCCGACCAAACTGCACTCACCAACCCGCCTACTAAGCGTGGTAAGTATGGCAAACCCCCCAATGTAAACCCTCGGAGGAGGCCCATGTTCAGCGGTGGACTTTTGTGCCGAACATCTTTGTGTGAAAATGTAAATTTTTTTTCAGTACCAAGTTCAAGTACCTACAGTAAGAAAAGTTGTTCATATCGACGGGCTGAATCACCAAAACGATCAAATTACACCGTGTATAAACATACAAAATTTACATAAAATTTATATCATAAACTCTTAGAAAATAATATTTTAACTAAGTAGTCAGATGAGTAGAAAAGCCGTGAGGTCTTATAAGACCTTCTTTGAAAGTTTCTGCAGTTAAATGGCCCTTTGGATACTGTAAAATGCAAATATTTGGCCAAGAAAATATAAAAGTACTTAAGGCGAGGCCTCAAATGTTTGGTACCTTCGCTCGGCAAAGGACTGATCAAGTGCGCGCAAGGGATAGCGCTTGGCGGTTTAGCCCGTGAATGATGAGAAAGGAGATAGTCTCGAGTCGCTCAAAGAAAAAAACGTAAGCGCCAAATTCGTTATTTCTATTTTATATAAAATCAGACCGGTTAATTGTATTTTCATATTTACATTTTGATGAATTACTAATAAGCTATCTTTTAGTCTAAAAATCATTATTTCATTCGTCGCATTTGAGCTACAATAACAAAAACTCTGCGAACGAAGACCATTTTTCAAAAAATATTTCTATCGAGAAAATTTTATCAAAACGTGTTTACATCTTCAATTTTTGGAGATGAAATAGTCAAAAATCATATTACTTAGATTTGAAACTCCTAATTTAAGTATTTTGCGAGATAAATAAGGTTCAGAACGACCTTATTTACAGTGGTATCGCCTTAATTACCTGAATTTTGCCTAGTGCACCTATTGCTACTTGTGGTGGGAGAATAACAGGTTTTGCGTAAGTTCCTCCAATCTGAAAAAGAGCGAAAATTAAATATTATTATTATTACTAGCTTTCGCCCGCGGCTCCGCCCGCGTCAATGTCGATCCCTCGGGAATAGTACTTTTTCCCGGGATAAAAGGTAGCCTATGTCCTTCTCCGCACTCCAGAGAACTTGTATGCAAAATTTCATGATGATCGGTTCAGTAGTTACGGCGTGAAAGCGTAACAAACAAACAAACTAACAAATAAACAAACAAACAAACTCACTTTCGCATTTATAATATTAGTAAGGATAGTAAGGATAAGGATTAACAAAAGTATAAGATGGGTGCGTATTATGGTGTTTACTTACGATTCCAATATTAGAGAGGGTAAATGTCCCTCCACTTAGATCACTTAGTCCGAGCTGACCATTCTTTCCCTTTTCTTGAAGACTGTTCAACTCACGCGCTATTTCTAATATTGTTTTGGTTTGGACGTTCTGGAAAACAAATAATTTAATCTTAGTGGGGAAGGCCTATGTCCTGCAGTAGATTTTTGCTGTTGATATAATGATGATAATGATGAGGATGATGATGAATCTTAGTTCCATGCAGACTAAGACGCAAGCAAAAACTTATACTTATTTGAAAGGTTTGACTCAAAGATGAATCTAGGGTATAATTTGGTGAATCGGTGGTGCATAGTATGGAAATCCGTAACATCAACGTATCATACCTTGATGACAGGCACAACAAGACCGTTCGGGGTGTCCATCGCCACTCCAATGTTGTGACTTGCTTTGTAAGTGAGATGCTCGCTACTGCTGTCTAGGCTGCTATTCAATATTGGGTAAGAATTGAGACCCAACGAGGCGGCTTTTACGATTATGGGCAAATATGTCAACCTCACGCCTTGCTCTTGTGCTAACGTTTTCAAAGCTTCTCGTGACTCAACTAATTTCGTTACGTCATATTCTTCACTGAGGCCGAAATGGGGAATTTTCTGAAAACAAAAGTAAAAAGTCTAGTAAATACAATATCATTAATTTTTGCGACGCTGTTCTTTCAAAGTTTTTCTAGTCGTTCAGTCACATCCCAAGCGAAAATATCGGACTATGTGAATGTTTTTTAGATATGAGTGTCATAAAGTTTATAAATTATAACAAAAAATGGTTATAATCACATCTTAATACGTCAGTTGGTAATTTAATGTTTTATCCTCAAAGATACACACCATTGCTTCAGTCATTGATTTGACCATAGCTCTCGTAAATCCGGAAATTGGAACTGTTCTATCTTTCAGCAAAACTTCAGTCTTTGCATGCGCTTGCATCACCGGGAGCGATGCAGCTGTCACTACTGTTGCATCTGGTACTTCGTTAGATCGGTCTGAAGTCATATTTAAATGTGCCAGCACATCTTCCTTTAATACTCTTCCGCTTCTTCCCGTAGCTTTAACTGTACTTAAGTCTACCTGTGAATGTGATTGAGACACTTTATATTTAATGTAAGTAGGATATGTCCCGAAGAAGGTTGGAATCAGGCAGGCCGCTGACTGTAGAAACTTTACCAAAACATATTAATAACATGCTTTCATAATATCGAATCCCGGAGTTTAACACACCAGAATGCAACCGGGAAAAAGCTTAGATGATGAGGTACGATAATATGGTCCAATATTTAAAATATCTGATTATTGGCAGTCAAATATTTTAATTTATCGCAATAGATGTATATTATTATTGTTGACGTTAATAATTTATTTACAACTTTAGGGCCGCTTACAGCGTAGTATGGAAGAAGAGGCAATAAACTTCACAGAGCATTCTCCAAATGACATCAAATTGTAATCTACGACATACGTAGAACTAAATCTGTGGAGTTGAGCTTACATTGCCATTGATTAAATAAATTATTAAAAAGGTAAAATTAATTTCAAATCAAAATATGATGTATAGGTAGGTAGAAGATGTAAGTACCAATTCGTGCCATTTTCATATAGGTTATTCGGCGCCAAACGCTGGCTAGATATTATTCTTCTGAGGGCTAGATATTTGTCTCGTTTTGTAAATCATTAGGCCTTACAAGCCTTTTTACAAAGTACCTGTTTAACATGAGGTTTGAATCTTTTATCAAGGGCTGATTCTGGCAACTTCATTCCCCAAGACCTAATCACTAAGGCTGCTGAGGCACGGGCTGCCACGGGAGTCAAAATTGTTTTTATTACGAAATGTCGTTATGTATGAAATTACTTATTTTTTTTAAAAGGATATATTTCCTAACACGCTTTATATTTTCCAATATGTATTCTGTGAAGCGATGATTTGGGAATGGGAACTTGAAATTTCTTGTACACGATGTTAGGGAAAACACCGGTGTCCCTCAAATCAGTCCCTTCAAAATGAAACTTTTCCTGCCAGATGCTCGTAAAAAAATAATTTTCATGCAAAAGCCAGCTCGGCAATTTCTATGAAAATGCCTTTTTTTGAGTTCTCTCCAATAGACCCATACAAAAGTTGTTAATTTTTTTGCACAATTTGACACGTATTGATTTATAAAAATTTAATTTCATTCTGTTACTTACTTCTCGACAGAGGACTGAGGCAAAGAGCATATTGACCGGTGTGCGAGCTTACCTACCTCCTACCTCTGCCTCGCTTACATGATGTAAGTTGCGGGCGATACAACTGAGATCGCGTGAAGGTATACACGCTTTTTAAGTGTATGAATAAGTAAGAAAAGGGATCAAGCATCCGCTGTTTCAGTACCTTACCTAACTCTTTAATTATGCAATTTTCAATCGCCAATTTTCGTCTCACTGCCGATAAGAGTGCTGCGGCAAGTTATAAAACTATAGAAACATTAAACAGGGTACCTCAATGCAGAGTAAGTACAGAACTTGTTGAGTTCCTTAAAATGCAATCTGAACTCTTATCAGCAGTTACACGAAAATTGGCGATAAAAAAATTATAAACGGTTTGTAATTAAGTTATTGACGTTGTTCGTCAATAACTTAATTATACAATCTTCTTACAAAAATAAGATTTCTTTATCAAATAACGTCGTTTTTGTGTCACTAGACTATTTAAGAACTAACTTGGAATTGAGCAGCTATCCTCCTTACTGCTGGGGTAGTTAATACTTTAGCTCTTTGGCTAGAACTAGGTTTAGATGTTACCGCAGGAGCACTTTCCACGCTAGAGTCTAGTGAAGTTTCTGAAAGTATAAAAACGATATTTAGTTTTGCTAGCGTAATTTTAGGTATATCTCGGAAATCAATTATTTAAGTACAAATAGACTACGTCATTCTTCGATAGCTCACACAAATATTTGTATACAGATTGATTTTTCGTTCTCGATCTAGCATTCTGGTCATGCACCTAATTCTACGATTCATGAATTAACAGGGGTTTAAAATTGACCAGCATAAACGTAACAGTCTTTAATAGTTTTGTACACTGATTATAGTTTTAATTATAAATGGTAGGAACAGTTTTATATTCAGTGTTCGGTAACCTACCATCATCGCCAGCATTTTCAACTTCGATGTCAACAAGAGGGTTGCCAACTAATGCAGTCTGGTCAACATCATGGTACAACCTCTTCACCACCCCGTCATACCGGCTGGTGATCGTTACCGCCGCCTTGTCGCTCTGAACCTCGCAGATATTATCAAATTGCTGGACTTTATCACCGACCTTTACGAACCTGAAAGATCATATTTGTTCGTATTTCGACCACAAGATAAGTTTTTATAAGAGTTTTTAGTATTCGCAATGCTATTCTGCTAATCTGTTATGAAATAAAGAAATAAGATATGATATCCTTCACAAGCGGATTTTTCATCATTTCTTAGTTCTTTAGTTCATAAGAGAAGTTTGTGTTTTAAATTGGAATTACTAGAAATGGGCATATTTACGTATTTTAAATGACTAAGAAGCTTTGGCAAATACCATGATAGTTTGTTACCCGAAATCATTATTAAGTAAATACTAAACAAAACAGGGAACCTGTTAGATACGTAAACTTATATTTCAACAATATTTTTTAAAGATTCATTATTGGGATAAGCTTTTTATTGTCTGCGAATAGATAAAAAATTTGCGGGCATCAAATCACATGTTTTGCATTGTTATCTATCTATTCTATATACATATAATAAAACAGTAAAAATATTTTGTCTGTACATTTAAATTTTTTGACGGAAATGGATAGAGGGACATTTAAAAAGAATAATAGAAAGCAAAAAAAAAATTTTAGAATTTTTGTCTGTCTGTCTGTCTGTCTGTCTATCTGTATGTATGATCACGATTAACTCCGAAAATACTGAACCGATTTACTTCAAACTTGCACCAATTGCTTTGTTTTAACCCAGCAAAACATTTAAAGTTTGTTTCATCAAAATCGGTTCATTAAAAAAAAAGTTATCGTCATTTGAAGGAAGTCAAGGCATGAGATTGCCTGCAAATATATAGCATCAAAAATAAATAATCATGAAATTTGGTATGGAGGTAGTTTGAGACCCGGGTACATAGGACAAGGAAATAGGGTATATTTTATTTCGGGAAATTCTACTGTTACCGAGGGATGGACACTATCGGCGGCGGCGTAGCCGCGGGCAAACGGCTCACCTGACTTATTATAACGCAACTGAAACTGCTGCGCCCAGAAACTTGAAATTTGGTACAGTGGTTCTTTTAATGATGTGAGTGAGCGCTAAGAAAGGATTTTTAGAAATTTAACTTCTAAGAGGTAAAATTAATATGGAATTTTCTCATTTCTGGACTTAGAAGTATTAAAGTAGATATATAAGTTATCGATTAAAATTAAAAAAGATGGGTTTAGATGAAATTTGCAAAATTCCTCCCTTAAGGGGTAATAAAATACCACCCGGGTGGGTGGTATAAACTTTGTGTGGAAATTTTCTCATATACTTAAGTTCGGTATATAAGTTCTTGATTACAACTAAAAAAGACCTGTGAAATTGACAAAATACCCCTTAAATGGCAAAATGGTAAAGTTTGTATGGAAACTGGCAATTTTCTCATTTCTGGACTATGAAGTATGAAAATAAATAGGTATGTAAGTTCTCGATTACAAATTAATTAAAAAAATAAAAGAAATGGACAAAATTCACCCCTAAATGGGGTAAAATGGAAGGGTAAAGTTTTTATGGAAATTTTCTCATTTCTGGACTTAGAAGTATAAATAGTATCCATACTTCAATACTAATACTAATATTATAAATGCGAAAGTAACTCTGTCTGTCGTCTTTTTAAGCTTCAACCATTGAACTGATTTGGATGAAATTTGGTATGGAGGTAGTTTGAGGCCCGGGGAAGGACATAGGGTATTTTTAATTCCGAGAAATTCTACTGTTCCCGAGGGATCGACACTAACACGTGCGGAGCCGCGGGCAACAGCTAGTCCAACATAAAAGTGTATGTGAAATTTCAGCTCAAATTTACCTTGCTAGATTTGACACTGTGTAGCTTGGAAAAAATAGAACTACCTCATTTGAGGCAACCACCAAATCCATGCACTAAGAAATATTTCGCTATCTATGTACTAACCATTCTTTAATAACCACTTCTCTTATGCCTTCTCCGATATCAGATAACTTGAAAGCTACGATTTTGTGGTCGGTCTGACTCGTGTGAAACTGTCTCCATCCTATATGTACTGCTGCCATGAAGTTTCTTAACTTCGTCGTGTTATTGCAATAAGGTTGGTGGCTTTCCTGTAAGCATAAGGTTTAATATTAGGCCCAGTTAAAATAGATAGTGTGGTACTGGTGATTTCCAGGCACGGTAAACATTATTGTGAATCTTTTCAACTATAAAAGTCTTATTACTTAATTTTTACGACTTTTGTAGTAGAAAGGATCAATTTTGATTACCGTGATTACCCCTGACACTGTTTTATTCTTGGTCTTGATCTGAAGATGAGTCGACCCCACACACCTCTTTGCTCAATGAAAATATTTCTACATCTTCTAATATTTCTAAATCTTTTAAAAAATAAGTACCTATATCACAAAATCAATTATTCCCGCTGTCCACCTCCTGCTAGTCCACCCGGGGTGGACAGTAGATGGAACACAATAATCAACAACGTCTTTACACTACATAATATGGTCTTCATATTTTCAATTAAGCAGTTCAAGTTTGATCGGTAAATAGCAAAGTGCAATTAACAAAATTAATAAAAAAATATCCTCAACAGGGTTTTCAGGCAAACCATTCCATATATTTTAACATATTTATTATATTACGAATTAAATATTTTTCATCAAATAACAAGTGCATTCCAAATGAAAATTAATATCTGTGCTTGACTTACGCGATTATAAAAACGTAAATCACCGTAAACAATAATAAAAGAGGGGCTTGTTTTCAAATCATATTCTCTTATCTGTGTTTCAAATCATTATCAAGTAAGCAGTATATCTTACGTCATAGATAAATTATGTTCTGATTTTGGATTAAATACAGCACAATGGAATAGGTATATAATAGCGTGTATAACTTAAGAAATTGATAGAAAAGGAACTAAGAAATTATTAAAATTAATTTTGTGTGGTCGTATAATTCGTAAAATATCTAAATAAATCCTAAATAAAAAAAATCGCAAGAAAATTAATATAAGGAACATTATGGCAAAAATAAAATATTGCGGATAAGTAATAGGTACCTAATTAATAAAAGTATAAAGTGCGATTCGATTTTTTTTATTCCATTGGATATTTCCTTTATTTGTACTAAAAGGCTTGTTTTAAAGATTCCATTTATTAAGAATAAAATCATGAAAGAAAAAAACATTGATAAGGCGTGCGTGATAGAACTGGTGGAGTGACAAAAATCAACGATAATGACATAATTATCTCGCTCTTGGGAATGGTTATTTGCTAATAGTTTGATAAGAATTTCGTAGGCATGTTATTTAACTGTCTTATCTTATTGCTAAGTTATGAAGAAAAATATGCACACGATGTTTGTTGTTGCTAGTTAACAGATGAAATAACACAATTCAATGAATAACTCGAATTCCATGTTATTCGAATGTTTTAAATTAACAACAATGTACGTTATTTATTATTATTTTTCCATGTGCTTATTGCCTAATTTTATAATTCTAAGTAAAGAGACATACCCTAAAGGTTTTTTAAAGTACGAATTTTAAAGTACGGACCCCTTTAAAATAATTAAATTATAATTTCCTCATATTTTTGAATGGTAGCAGTCATGTGAGGCCTTTTACGAGGCCAAAAGGATAACCAGGCCAGTTAGCCAGTCGTTTGGCTTCGTGTAAATAGAAACATCGAGCCAGGCCAGTAACTATCCAACCATTAGAAATCAAGGGCATTTGGATTGGCTTACAAGCCCGACTTGGCTACCGGCGTTGTATAAAAGGCCCATTATACAAAGATACCACAGCAAGTTTTACACGAATAACTGGAAATAAATAAACAACTGCTTAGGTACTTACAACCGCCACAAGAGCGTATAACTTGCGAAACCTGTTCACATTTCTCGCGGTCAACGCACACCTTCTCATGAGGAACGTCATGTTAGCAAACTTTGTGATTCAATAACGTTGTTATATTACATCAATTAGTTATTTAATTGATGTAATTTGTTTGAGTATAACGTGGAGACGCGAACGCGGCCGGCATCACGACCATTACTGAATGATATCGTATCGGTCTTATTATCAACTTCGTTCTGTGTAACGATAATTAACAACATTATACATTCAAATGTGTCGTGGTTCCTCGTCATCCGTGCAGGTCACGGTTCAAACCCTAAATACATGCAAGTATAATACAGTTATATTTAGGTAAGACTCAGTTTTATACTCACGCTATTATTAAGTATGTTGTTAAGAGTAGCTTATAGTCAAATTATATTAGAATCTACTGAATGTCTTTTAAATTTAAAATTATATTTTAGACAACTCGTTGCGGATATGATAAATAGGTAGGTAGGTACCTAATTAAAATAACATTGTTTATTTACCTAAACATTCCACTGTCCATGGCTGCTATTTGGTGAGATAATATTTTATAAGTGTTAAGCGCTATCCACACCTGTCCATGGCTGCTATTTGGTGAGATAATATTTTAAAAGCGCTATCCACACATTTCTGGATTCCCGTCCCGGACACGGACCTGACCAGAACGGAGAAAAATCAGTTTCAAACGTTTTACCTACTTGCTTGCGTGTCATCTGAACGATTAAAGTACGTATTGATATAGAATTATTTGAATTATACCCCTTGAATAAGGGGAAGTAACCTTTTAATAGATACTGAGAAATAAAACTACACAGTAAGCAATTGTTTTATTAAAGACATAATAAACATGTTAATAAAGTGAATAAATACAATAATATATAATCGATAACTGTAATGACGAGACTCAGAGAGCAACCCATATAGAATAATGAGATTGCGAGTACATGATTAATCGTCACTCCTATACTATTAGCTAACGTGTATCACAGAGGCGCTCGTCTTGTGGCTGCTACGTCATTGTTTTAGTTCCATGATAAAGGGGCTTTACTATTTGTTATCAAGATTTATACAGAATTTGGAGAATGAATTGAATAACCGAAACAAATTTGCTAAGGCTACATTCAAGGTATTTTAGTAAGGATCCGTGTTTTTGTTGGTCGCATCGCATCCCTAGAAGATATAGTTTGGAAGCAAGTAGTATACTGGAAGTCAAGAATTGAAAAATACATAACTCATAGCAAGTGAGATGATAGTGATATCTTTCTAAAACAATTATGTGCATATCGCCAGCCTCACGCCATCACAAATCTAAATGCCAATATTTATCACGTACTGTCTACACGTTCTATACGGGACAATTAACAACATTTATATAAACAAATGTTTTCGCCGAAATGAAGAGGTGTTATTTACACGTTATTTGTATGACTGTAGGTTTCATTGTTTGTGGAGGTTTGTTTTTCTCGAAAGTTTGGTAATCAATAGAAACTTTTACATTTTGAAAAACGTGCTTTAAATATATTCAGATTTTAGATTTTTACATATTAGACAAACAGTTCGTAGTATGTTAAACGATTTTTAATTATTATATTGCTTCTCACGCGTTGATAGAATACAGTGAAATTTATAACAAAGCGTTCATATTTAAATTAATTGCTCCCGAATTTGTACATATAGCTGAATATGATCAATTGGAAAAAATATCAATCAAGAATATCACATTATTTTCAATAAATATTAAAAAAAAAAAACTACTGGACACATATTTAATTAGACCAGAGTGCCGGGCCTTGCTATTAAAATTAACGTATGCTGAATTACTAATTTGTGCAGTTGTTTAGTTAAGTAATAGTATATTTATTGCATTATTTGGAAGTTCAGTTGTCATCATTCAAATCACAAGGCAGTTTCAATTATGGGTAAATACAGCAGGCATTTTTATTTAGTACTTGGTAAAACAATGGAAGACTTATTAATTAAAATGAGTGGAAAAAGTATATAACAGAATTTTAAAATGTTGCAATTCCTGTGATATAGACTCGATATGTTTTGAATGAACGAGTCGACATTCACGTGGCGCACCCCGTCCTCACATAATGCATGTAGTAATACGAAAAGCCAATGAGAGAATGAGTTGAGTAGTATACATTATTAGTGAAGTTGTTAATTAACATTGTTAAGTTTACATCTTATCAATTTATAATTTCAAGTCTAGTTGTTATTTAGTTATCAAAATTTCACTAGCCTTTTACAATGTTATTTTATTACACCATAAGAGCAAGGCCAACATTTTTTTTGAAGGTATTCTATACCAAAAGCTTTTTGATATAGGGAGTAGTACGCGAACATTAACTGTAATGAAAATAAATAAACATAATGGAATAACATAGTACAATTTAAATGAAGTTACTTAAAAAATATTATTAGCACTATTCCCTTTGCCAATTGCTTCTTTAAGAAGAAAATATCCGATATAAAAAGCTCCTCATTCGATATTGAATAATAAACCTGAGTCAGTTAATTAATGATGTTAATACACCGCGACAAATAAATGCAGACCATCGAGAACATTTTCTACTACATCATTAGAGAAAAACTAACGAGACGAGACAAGACGAAGAACGATATGTATTCGTAAAAGACACCGTACAATTAGGTTACCACTTGATTATGTGATGATCAAAAAATGGCTCATATTAGAGAGGGCTTATTTTTTTATTTGTCTTTTATCGTTAATAGTTTTGAAGCAAGAAACGTATTCTTATATTTTATTATTTGTAAGGATTGTCAACCTGATTATACGGTGCCTGTAAATTACGTATTAAATGTCGAATAATTCCGACGAATTGTATGATAAATACGATTACTACTTTGCTCATCTAGTCTGACACGTACAGTAACGAAGCGACAACATCAACTAAACATCGACAATGTATCATGCTGAATTGAAGACACCTATCGCAAGGGCGGGCTCCCGCAACCGCTCAGCGATCAGAGTACATAGCATTGACTAAAAGCGTAGCTCTTAGCACTTACAAATGTATTTGAATGATAAATTGAATGTGAGATATATTTTCAAATGTGCAACGCGAACATTTAAAAATATTATGTTTTAACAATTCTGTGCCAACAATAATGTTTATAAAAAATAAAAATAAACAAATACAAAATTCATTATATGTAATCCTGTTAAATATATCTACCTTATTTTATTATTTAATGCATAGTTAACAACATATTTGTATAGTGTACAATTCACAATTGGCCTTCCGTCGTTCGACGTTGCATTCGTTGTCATTTACACCTAATGATCTCCAAATAATTCCGATGTGCATTGTATTACGATTTCCGACTATGGATTAAATATATTTTTTTAATAAACACGTTCGGCAGAAAAACAAACATTCCACATTGGTTTGAAAGTGTGAAAATAGTAAGATTTAAAGTCATTATCATAGAGGCTCATGGAATTTTCATGAATTTAGGCCCCACGCATATAGTTATTTACACAACTAGACACAAATCGTTTGCAGTTCTGTGATCTAACACAACGTCGAATTTGGTTTAAGTGCACATATATTGTGTATAATACATGATTGAAAGCAGTAATATAAATATTTATTTAGGTACCAATATATCTTGGGCACAAAGGGAAAATTAAAGCCCCTAAAATATCAAGACAAGTAACTTTGTTTAAGTTTTGATAGAATAAGGAGCATGAAAATAGGTTGATCTGTACTGAACAATATATTTACAGAGTTATTTTTATGTAGGCGGGTGAAGGGAAATTTTTGCTACTCGTGACAAATAAAAGTATGTAAATAAATTTAAATTTCTCATAAATTTTGCAGTTGACCAATAGTTTACTTACATAAATGTCCATACTACGATATAATACGTTCTGGTTCTGTCATGGAAGTAGAAACTTCTTAACTCTGTACGAATGTTAAATCATAGAATTTTAATAATCACGTAATTAATAATATCGAACATCTGGCAAAAAGGTTTTCATAAACTGCCTACTTAAAAGCAACCTGTACCTATGGAATATAAATCCTTGCGTTAACTATATTTTATCACGAATTTAACACATCTTAATACTAATAAACATCACTATAATATTAAAATATTTTTAGGGTTCCACATTTGAATTATCAGTTACTAAAAAAATTATAATTAGGTACAATTCCGTATAATTATTATTTCTGTCCCAAATTAATAACGCTCAGTAAAAAAAAGTTACGAGTGTCCCTTGAGTGAGCGTATTATTTTGCAACATAAGTAATATACCGTTTTTACATCGCTAAGCTAGTCTAATTTCTCACACAATAATTATAAATTAAATGCTTTAACACTATCACCCACAAAAATTAACAAGGTTCTCTTCTTATCACGTCATTGTCACTTTTCAACAATCACAATAACTCGTGTCTCTATTCCAGTCGACCTTAATATTAGGTATTCGAATTCCGAGCGAACGATGAGGCTAAATATTTAATAGATAGATACAATAGCAGTCACTTGTATTATCATTTATAATGGGAAGCTCTTTTATAAATGATTTACTTATACTACGCATAATACTTGAATCAGTTCTCGCACATTAGTGGTGTTGCGAAAAAGTTTCCTTGAGGGCAAGCGGTCTATTTATTGCTGTTGCACGTGGATCGAGACAGTTCTACAGCTATCTCGAATCCTACTTCAAAAGTCTGTGGTGTGTGGCATGATCGTTCGCTCGGGTTGCGGTCAGGGTAAATGGAGAGGCGACGTGGGGGAAACAGGGCGCGGCGCTACAAGCGGCACCAGCTCGGGCTGGAGCCGCTGCCCGCGTCACACGGCCGGTTCTGCCAAGCCTGGCGTCTCTGCGAACTTCACTTCGCGCCCTCGCCGGAACGACGCCGAGCGTCGCGGCGGACTGCGACGCCGCGCCGGCGCAGGCGGCTGCAGGCTTGCCGATGAAACCTGCGTCAGCAACCGCGGCGGTTGCGATGTGTTCCGCCCGAACGGCGACTTCTGAAGGAACTGGCGAGCTATTATTGGCTGCCAGTATGAATTGCCTAAAAAAACGAAAAGCAGCATTTAGTAAATTTAAAGATAAAATTATTATTTAGAAGTACATGTTAGTAAGTATTGAATTTAAAACCTTTTAACATATCGTCAGAGCCAAAATATATTTTTGATTGGCTGGTTAAAATTAAAGTAAAGATTTCTTGGCTGGAATTTCGGCGGACTCCATAGCTTTTGCTTCTAGTGGACTTTTAATTGTGAAATTGACGTATCACCATATGTATGAACAATATAAAAAGCGTGGGAAACTTCAAACTTTATTTGATACTGGCTAAGTACCTCGCGCGCAAAAGCCAAAAAATGGTCTGTAAAGTCGGTTTAAGGACGATGTAACGGTGAGAGATAGACGTGTGATAGATATTAATACTACTGCCACTGCTGCTGCTGCTGCTGCTCCGGAACGTGACATTCTTCGTGCATTCAGCCGGTGTTCATGTTTCATAAGACGACATCACGGTGAGTTCTTGGCGGGAAATTCTACGGGCTGCACGGTTTTTGTTCTGGATTATTTTGCTAGAAATTGTTTCTAGTGGAGTTTACAATGTAAAGTCGGTGTAATTTGGTGTTATAAATGCCCATGTTTATTAAAAATGTGTGAAAAAACTAAAATAACGCGTCATGGTGCGGCTGTAGTGAAATCTCACTACAGCCGCACCATTACTTAGCGGGCTGGTGTTTGCTCGCCTTACTGCATAGTATATGATCAAGCCAGTGGATTCGTGGGAATTGTCGCCAGGGGCTCCGTCGAAATCAGCGAAATGAATTACACCATCATGTCATTGATACACAAGCAATAATAACTCGAAAAATAACTAGACACTGGCTAAAATAAACTTCTGAATGAAGTTTGAGGTCCAAATAGAAGAAAAGAAAAGGAAAAAAATGAACGTAAATATGCGCGGGAAAACTCATATATACTCGATACCTACTAGCTAAATACGTAACGCGTTAAAGCAATAAATACTTAAAAGTAGAAAAAAAAGACGACATCACGTAAAAAAACGAACCGCTTACTAAATAGATACAAAACCCATAACTCATAGATTTAAAAAAAAAATTGCGTCTCTCTGCCATAACTGGACACCATGTATATGTATAGTAAGTGTTTCTGGACACTGGCTCAAATAAGCTTCAGAATGAAGTTTGATCGCCACATGTATGAAAAGAAAAAAAAAACCATACCTTTAGGAGCAGCGCTGCGCGCTCTCCACGCGACGCTGCGCAGCCGGCCGCGGGTGCCCTCGTGTACGGCGTCCACGCTGGCAGAGCGCGTCAGGTGCGACGGCGCTCCTTCGCGGTCACTCGATGCTCCCGCGCCGAGTCCTTCGCTGACCGAATAAAGCTTGTGGGTTATATCTTTACCTGAAATTATATAAATATTTATTTAAATTTCATTGTTCTTTCGAAATCCTTACTATATACTTATATTCTTATCCTTACTAGCGAAAGTGAGTTTGTTTTGTTTATTTGTTTGTGACGCTTTCACGCCGTAACTTCTGAAACAATCACGATGAAATTTTGCATACAAGTTCTCTGGAGTACGGAGAAGGACATAGGCTACCTTTTATCCCGGGAAAATATACTATTCCCGAGGGATCGACAGTAACGCGGGCGGAGCCGCGGGCGAAAGCTAGTAATATTATAAACGCGACAGTTTGTGAATATGCAAGGATGTGTGGATGTATGGATATTTGTTAATGTTTGCCAAAACGCCTGAACGGATCTTGACGAAATTTTGCACAAAGATTATATATAATAAGTACCTGAATAGACACATAGGCTGCCTTTCATCTCAGATAAAAGTACTCTTTCTGCGGGATTGACATTAACGTGAGCGGAGCCGCGAGCGGCAGCTAATATGTCAAATAAATCTACTGAATAATGACTATTCACATAAAAAACTTTAATCAAACTACTGTACTGATTTTGATGGAATTAATTGGAAAGCATACCCTTTTAAATAAAAATACAGCCGAATTGATAATCTCCTTCTTTTTATATAGTCGTTTAAAAATATACCGTGCGCGATGAACCCACGCATAAATAACAGTGAACAAACACGAAAGCGAGTAGTGACACCGATCGTTAATCGCTTTCTTGTTTCTTTTCTTCACTAAGTACTAAAGTTATAGCCCCCCGTCTACAGTTCCTGCATTGATTGAACCCAGAACAACATATTGATGGTATGCTGCTTCAACAGTCCACCATATCGTCGTTACACTGTGTCGTCAGGGCACGATATTGATACACTGCAAACAGTGCGCCAAATCTTTGGTATACACCATCGACGTTGCATTGTATCGATAGCAAACAACATCGAAAATGCACCATATCCATTATGCTCCGATTTACGTTCAGCGGGACCATCGCCGGTGTGGGGTACTTGGGACAAAGTTTTTTTGTTAGAAAATTTGTCTGTTGTTATGTCGCTGTTCTCAGGTTGTTGCCAAAATGAAAGGAAGGCAAGACTTTTTTATTTTATTTTTTGCCTATTTTTCTTGCGCATCTTTATTCTATAGAGATGTTGAAATTAAAATATTGCCAGGATTTTCAGAATCGCAAATCCTGTATATAACAAAATCAACAGTTATCGCTTTAAACAAGTAGGATCCAAAATTACCCATAGCTCCATCGTGGTCGCAAAAAAGTAAGTTAATAAAAGATTCGTGCTTGGTCCCCTTATTATTCACTCAAATTGTGGATTAAAAATCGTAGCACGTCGTAGGTTTTCGTAGCTCTGTAGCACAAATAATTACCGTTTTCCTAAGCCTACGATCAATGCCTACGATATTGCTACGGAGTGCTACTAGATCATCTTTACATCAATTTGTATGGGTAGTCGAATTTTTCTTTGAGTTCGCAGCATTAGTTCTATAGGTAAAGTTGTTCATGTTAATGGGCTAAGTCACCTCACCCCTTTAAAGGAATGTCAAGTGTACATTTCCACGCTGTATAAGTGTGTAATAGGATAATTAATTAATTAACAAATTAATAGGATAATATTTACACGCATTTTAACTCCGTAAAATTTTAAAATAGTAAGTTTACAGAAATACATATATACATAGTATCACGTCTTTTCCCCTTACGGGGTAGACAGAGCCTAGGCCTGTAAGACCTAAAAGCCACGTTTAGCATGCCGGTGGCCGTTAGGTGGAAAATGGAATCAAAGTAGTGATGGGTATAGAGCCGCATCGCCTACTAATATGATTCGTCAGATTTGCTCATGCCCTTGGTCGGCTTTTACGATCTGCGCGGGAAGAGAAGCAGCTGGTACACTCTAAGTTTTTTCTTTTCTCTCAAACCAACGTGGAAGAAATACAAAAGTCTATTTCTGTGTAATATAAAATCCTACCAAGTTAAATACCATTGTGTTATTTGGGTTGGCCAAAAGCAACAAGGTTGTTACTTCATAGAAATCAAAGGCGTATCTTACGAGAAGGTTTCAGAATAATGGGCTTTTGAATACAAAGGCTATGGCGACCTATTACGTAAAGACACGGCGGGGATGTGTGCCGGCTGCCGAGCGCTCGTAAAAGGTATCAAGGACGATTGTATTTTGTTGCTATAGATACCTAGCAGGTACGACGACTGTTTGAAGTATTTTTGATTTGAATAAGAAAGCTATGCGAGTAAACAAAGCTGTTTATATTCTCAATATTAGCATGTTTTACTTTACTAAAATGATTGAGCGTATGACGTCTATGAGTGAGAGGAGCGTTATAAATGACCTGAAGGTTGAGGTAAACTTAAGTTGTGGTAGATCAACGCTACCGGCAAAATTCATTTTTGCTAGTAGCATGAATGGGCCGGCTCGTCCGGGGAAGTACCACACTCTCATAGAAAATCGTCGTTTGAGTAGAAGCTTTACCGCTTCTATGCTTCGTTCGGTGAATGAGAGAGCCGGAGACCCATCCTTCCCCCATTTCCTCCCCCTATGTCCTTTCCCCAACTCCTCAAAAAGGCTGGCAACGCTCCTGTTACACCCTGGTGTTGCAGTTGTCCATGGGCAGCGGTGGTCGCTTACCATCCGGTGACTCGCTTGCTAGTTTGCCGTCCTATACCATATAAAAAAAAAAAAAAAAAGACTAAAATTTAAGAATGGTAACTGAAAACCCCGGTAGTAAGTTTACGTATTATTGTACATTATATAACGCATGTTAGTTAAGCAAGCCTGGGCGTTGGTATTAGTGGTTAGGGCACTTTGAAGAAATTTCATTAGCGTTGGCCCATTCCCATTACACATGCCTACGCAAAATTTTGTATATAAACGGAACATTAGCACTAACCTTTTTATTATTTTTTTTTCCGTTAATGTTTTAATGGAGTTACATCACATTTTTTTTGAATCTATGAGTTACACAAGAGTTACATTCATCCATAGATTTAAAAAAATGGCGTCTCCATTCATCCCTTACGGGACATAGCTGTTTACATGACTGAACGTCTGTTTGCAACGAGATTGAGTTCTATACATAATTAATCATGTGTTTAAAGCGCGAAAGTTTCAAAAAGAATACCTACGAAAAGCAGACAAATAAACAGTTTGTGAGATGATGTCTTAAGAAGTGACTAAGGAAATACAAGCTAAATAAAGCTCCATAAACATCAATGAGACCTCTCCAACCCGTCTGGATAGCAAGGAGAGCGAATCCTAAATTCTCAGTCTGCTCTGGCCAACATGGCTCAGGTAGTACAGAGAGGGTCATGCTCCTGCAGTGGAGACTAAAAAGACCTGATGATGATGATGATGATGATGAAACAGTGTGTAAACATAAAACAAAACAAGTGGAAAGAATAAGTAAAAGTAAGTTTCCCACATGCAGACTCTCTTGTATAACTTCTATGCTTGATACACTGGTAAAAACATATATAGCAGCACCTCGTACCACATATATACAGCCCTACTTCGTCGTAGTCGTAGCCCATCGAGTCTGAACTACAACGCTAACGCTTCAAACTCATTTTAACTATAGTAAGATGACGAGATAAATGATTGTTAAATATTCGAAAATATTTTTTACCTAGTCATATTGGATTTCGTAACACAATACTATTAAATTCGGTCACAGTTCGTAACCGATTTAAAAAAATAAGGAGGTTACGTGTTCATAGGTAGCTTTTATTTTTAAGTTACCTCACAACACCATCATTAATGATCATTTATCGATGCAGTTTGAAAAAAATATTTTGTTCTTCACTATTTAATGGGACTAATACCATAATTAAATTAAAATCGGTTAAGGAATTATGTTGAAGTTGCACTTTATTACCCGAAAGATTATGTAAATCATTATTTTAATTGCTTTAGCCATTAGAACCTATATTAACTTAAAGAGCAATTCAATTTTCTCAGCTCTCCAGCTAATCCCAAATCAAAATCACCATTAAACGTTCCACGGGTTCATTTGAATCAAATTAGCATACTACGTACGTACGTATTGATTGGAAACTGCATAGTAGGTACATTTCGGATTGCCAAAGGCGATTGCTCAACATCTTCAGCGTACTGGTTTTTAGAATAAAGCAAATTCAATAATAACTATAAAAATGTAAACAGGAAGCTATAACATTGTAATCATCAAATTTGTCTATATATCTTATATTATAAATTATGCGGAAGTGACTCTGTCTGACTATTTGTACCTTTTTACTATTGCTTTTCACGCTATACCCATTTAGATGAACTTTTGTATAAAGATTATTTAAGACTGGGAAGTTTATAATATAATTTTAATTTTTAGCCGAAAGCTATCCCCGAATAGAAAAAAATAGGATTGAAGTGTGTATGGGAACGTATAGGTGGTAAAGTGGTAGATACCAATTTAATATATTCAATGGTTACATATATCTATAATGGGTGGTGTAAAAATAAGCTCAAATGTAATTAGATTCGTGGGTAAAGTAGATTATCACTGCACTATTAATAAAAAAATAAAAGCTTAGAATTATTTAATTCTAAACTTTTATTTATTATTAAAGTTTAGAATTAAAAAATACGATAATAGGTATCCCCAAAAGAAAAAAACATATTTTTACGTGTTTATATAGATATTTAAATGTATGGAGTTTTTAAACTTAAGATTTTGATTATGATAAACAAAAATGCCTCTTCCTAAAAATCTAAAAATCTAAATTTTAATATTATAAGATTCTTATCTTGCAAGTTTACTGTAGACATAGCCAGGGCTGAACGTAATTTGTAGTTTCGTAAAAAAACGCGCCGTCATCGACGGGTAATATTCACAGCAAGTGCCAGCGATTCTATCAGTAAATTTGGTAGGGACTCCTTATTATTTTCGTCAAAGGGGTATTTTTACACAAATGAATCAAATTATCGTACAAAAGAGTATAAATAGACAGAGTATAAAAAAAACTCAAATTAAAGTAGATTGTTCATAGACGCCCCTTAAATACAGTGTATGAATATGAAGTACTTCACTATTTTTATTTCAGGTAAAATTATATGAAAAATCTCGTGCGTTGCCCGTGATACTACCTATATATATGAATATGAAGTACTTCACTATTTTTATTTCAGGTAAAATTATATGAAAAATCTCGTGCGTTGCCCGTGATACTAGTACCACGGGGAAATCAATGCTTTGCTACTACCGAAATACCACGGAAAATAAAATTAATCGAGGTATATTATCGCAATATTTCTTTTAAAAAATGAACACCCTTATACCAATATTATAAAAACAATAGGCAATAGAATAAAACAAGTGTTAATTGAAAAACGAAAGAAAATCACACGAATTCTTACCACGTGAAAAATTTCTTGCCCGTGGCATCGCGGTACCACAGTGTTTTATTTTTCTCCATCACGGACAACAAACCAGAAGTGTTTGATTCCATCTCCTGCTCACTTTTGTTGCGATAAGGCCGCCTATTGTTCATACATTGTGAATTTTACTATAATTTGTATTATTATTCGTGCAAAACAAAGTTTATTGCTTTCGACGATAATATATCTGAGGGCACGATAGTGCTACAACATTACTACGAATTGGGCCACAATGCTACGAGGTGCTACGAAACCTAAGATTTATAACTACGAAGCTTTCAGTTGCGAATTTTCGTGAACACAGGGTATTGTGTTCACGAATATCTACGTACAAGGGTTTTGGTATTTGATTTGATCGAATTATTCCAAAGATAAAACAAAGAGCCATCTAGGTCTGCTTTTGTGGATTTTGTAATTTGACTTTTAGGTTTACATACCCAAAGGGTAAAAACGAGACGGTATGTTTGTCCGGCTGTCACCAGGCTGTCTCATGAACAGTGATAGTTAGACAGTTGAAATTTTCACAGATGATGTATTTCTGTTGACACTATATTAACAAATTAGAAATAGAACTAAAAATTTGAAAAAATAAAATATTGTGTTGCAACCATACAACAAACGTGATTTTTTGCTCGTTGTTATCGATATTAATAATGGCAACAGGTAGATGCTATAAATATTTACATAATATTAAGTTATATATAAATAATTAAATTAAAATAAAATAATATTTAAGGGGGGCTCCCATAAAACAGTCATGATTTTTTTTCCGTTATTATAGATTATGTTACGGAACCCTTCGTGCGCGAGTCCGACTCGCACTTTGCCGGTTTTTTAATATATTAAAAATAAATCATATTCTGGTTGAGTCATTATTACCCAGCAGAATCTTTACCGATTGATCGGGTTAAGTAAAGGATTAGGTCGATTCATCAATCCGTGTGTTCTGGCCCCATTAGACATAATGAGAGTGGACTGACCTATAAGACAGTCGAGCACGACTTTGAGCGCCGGTCGGTGACGCAGGACCCGCTCCAGGCGCATGCGCGGCCAGCAGATGCACGTGCATACCTCTTCTGCGATCACTGTCACCTGTAACATGCCAACGGAATAAGTGGATTATTTCAATCTCATTCCAATAAATAAACAACCCGACTGCCATTTTGACAACTTACGTCCGCCATATATTTTTTTTGCTAATGTCACATAGCTTATGGCACTCCGGGGAAGAATATGAATCTAATGATCTAATGATGAATCTTGATTTATACCCCGATTATGATACCCCGAACTTCCAAATCAGTCGAGCCGTTTAGCTACAGGAGACGACAACAGAACAGACATACTTACATACATACATACAAAGGCGCGAAAAACATTGCCCTCCTTCTGGGTAGGTCAGTCGGGTAAAAATATAATTCACCTTAAACCTGCGGTTCCTTATCGTACTGTTATTTAGCCATTTCCTATTATGGACGAACATTTACTTGTTTTGTTCATAAGATTGCTACAATACTGGCTTTAATTTTTACTTGACTGCAGTTTGAAAGGAGATATACCTATGTGTTTTACCTGTTATCTACACTCAGTGGTATCCATTTTCACCCATAACAACTCAAAAGCTCAACCGATTTTAAGAAACATTACGATTAGATTTGTCGAGCGAGTCTAGTAATTACTTTAAAATAAAATGGCGGAATATGTGCTTGCGTTGCGCGTTATAAAAATATTCTTGTAGGCCTCGAATGGGGTATTAATAAAGATTTTAAAGGAAATCTCGAAAATCATCATCATCATCAGGTCTTTTTAGTCTCCACTGCAGGAGCATGACCCTCTCTGTACTACCGGAGCCATACATGGCCAGAGCTGCTGTGGATGGAGGACAGAGGATTTGGCCTACACTCTCCTCACTGGCCAGACGGGTTGGAGGGCTAGCCAGACGGGTTGGAGATCTCGAAAATAGAACATTCCTTTTAAATGTGCAATTTAAACTTCCCTTCAAGCGGAACTAATAGGGTTTTTTATGCAATCGAAAGTATCTTATACATACTTACGAGTATGTAAACAAATTCAGGCTCTTTCAATTTTTGAATTTTTAATGACTTTTCGAAAAAATCCCGAATGTAAGATTTATAAAGCAATATTGCCATGCCTAATCAGAATCACTGACATTGTCAAGGTCGCATTTTTTTTTATATCCTACGAAATAATAAAAGTTAAAAAAAATTCAAGGAGATCTTGACGGGATTTTTTTTATTGTAATGAGGTTTACTTAGCGGGCTGGTGTTTGCTCGACTTGCTGCGTCGTAGGTATATGATCAAACCAGTGGATTCGTGGGAAATGTCGCCAGGGGCTCCGTCAAATCAGCAAAATGAATAACACCATCATTTCGTTGATACACAAGAATAACTCAAAGATTAACTAAAATAAGCTTCTGAAGAAGTGTGAGGGCCAAATACAAGAAAAGAAAAAAAAGAAAAAAAAAAACAACAATGTTTGCATTGTTATCACTTACTGTAACATTCCCAGTGTTTGCATATAAGGTACTATCGATTCCATAAATAAAACCTATCACTTCCGGTTCACCGCAAGTTGTTAATTATGTACATTATTTAATTCAAAGCATAATAAAAATGGAACTTAATAATAACAAAGGTTTAAAGAGCATTGAAAACAGTATCTAGTAAGAATCTAGTAAAAGTACAAGCACTTGCGATTAATAATTGCATACTCACCCGATAAATAAACAGGAGGAACCCCATATATTAAGTTTAGTGTTCCGTAACGTTTTAATGTACGCTTATATAGCAAACGAGACGTCTTTGAGGAGGCCACCTGCCGCCGCTGGTGTCGTTGAGAACTTTGCACTTACTCGTAAGCTCTATCGACTGGAGCCGACGGTAGCAAATTGCTCTACCTAAATATACTTAGGCCGTGATGAATTTTAAAGTTAAAACACGATCATTTAACCGTTTAATATTCTCTCGAGAATTGACACTGCATACTTTGTAGGTCGGTAAGTAAAGTACTTAATCGATTAACTGGGAACATAAACTACCAATTAAATGTTTTTATTAAAATGATTTATTAAGTCACAAGAACTTGAAAAGTTATGATATGAAAACAACCTCAAACTATTTTGCTTGAAAACATATCGAATCGATTGCCCTTAATTTCACATTAAAGTAGGTATTGCCTACGGTTAAAGGTACACTGTTTTTCCAATAAATTCCTAGCCATCGGGATAATGAGTTATTCACAACGCAGCCCTGAATTATTAAGGACAATCGTGCGCTGAATTACAACGAGGCTCTCCCGAAAAGAAATCCATGATCAACATCCTTTTTATACTAAGTGTGTTAAATGAAAGTCAATCACTACATTTAGTCCTTGTATGCTATAAGATGTACCAGGAATTCTGAATTTAAGAAACCTAAAATTCTACGGAAAATAAGCGCTCGGGTATGAGCGAAGCTCTTTTATCGACTTCTACAATAAATGTAGAAGTCGATCAATATAGCATTCAAAATTCAAGTATGGTCGTAAACTTGTAGAAATTCCTATATAGACGGACTTTATTGCTAGTAACACCTGACGTATCACTATGACTTCTATTTACTATTTGGGTCTTGCGACTTAGGTTTTGTCAACCGCACAAGAGACGGGACGGCGAACGCTATTTTTGATTACCTGAAAGACATCATCGGACTGTTCGCGATTAGCTTCCCACTCCGGCGAGTCGACGAACTGGTAGGGTTGGATGTAGTGTAGGTGTGTCTCGTCACAACTCACTCGCATTCTGCAACAATTATCGTGTTACTGTTTTTGTAGTTAATTTAGGCAAATCCTCGGCTATTATGGTATAACAGGCAATAGTATTGTAGGGTCAGTGATGAGTTTAATTAGACATTCGTAGATATCTACCTTAGTTTAAATCACTCAGACCACAACAAAATTTTCATGTAGTTCCATATGCCCAAAGATTACTCGTATATCATCCATATACTCTAAACAGTTTAAGTATCTATCACATGGAAAGTTTTCCTCTAATAAAAGCAGCACTTTATAGTATTCTTATATATAAAAGGTGGTAAAGAATAAGTGCAAAGTTACATGAACTAGAAAGCATGACATGATCTTCGAAAGTGCAAATTGTAGAGATCACGAATTTTTCGACACATTTGACATTCTCTATCCAAATTACGCTGAAAGGTTATTTGAAAGGGCATGACGACAACTAGGGTTTTATTAGTCCGATATTTTCCACAAACTAAGTAAATATTATGTTCATACAAAAAAATACTATACTCATATTGATCGCCAGTGAGTAATTTATACTAAGTACATAAAGATGTAATAAAGCAAGCAATAAAATTCTCTAGGGTTTATGAGGGGAATTACTATGTTCGTGGCCAAACCCTTTAATGTATGAATGCTTTACACGTATGTCACTTAGTTTTATTAGTTCAACATATACGTACCTACGAATTATACTGTATACAGACTGATACTTACTTTTAGGTACATATAAGTCACATTGATATTTTCCTTCAAGTTACCCTTGAGTGTTGTTTAGCCGTAACGACGTTTTACATGCAATGTGGGTCGAATAAGTCCAACCCGAAGTATAGGTGGCACAAAAAGGTTGACGCATCTGTTTTCCAAAGAGGGTAATTTAGGGAAATGTGACCATTTCCTTGCAGACGACATTCCGGTTGCTAGTAAGCTTTCTTGTACTCGATATTTAGGTACGTGTTCTACTGAATTTCGATTTTCTTTTAATAATTACATACTGAAAATAGATGTATCTAGTGTTTTAGATGTAGTGTTTTGTTATAGATACATAATACATACGCTGTCTCACACACATGTCACTATGACAGTAGTTAGTCGCGTTCGTATCGCACAGAGTTCAGACGTGTCCCACGCTGGGTGTGATTGTGAGCCAGTGTTATTGCGTGTAGTGATAGCATGCTCAGTGGGTTGGACAGTCTGCCCCCACACGGTGAGATAACTATTTGACTTAAATGGCACTTACTTGCCCTTCATAAGTATCGACAGCCGCTCGTCCGCGGGCGTCACCTCTTCCACTGCATACGCCTCGCCCGGCTCGAGGCGCACGATACGGGCCTCTCGCGTCAGCTCTTGGAAGTGCTTCTTGTTCACCTTCAACGGCTTGAACAGCTTCAGGTATAAGTCAGTCAGTTCCAGCGATAACGCTGGTGGGAGGAACCTGCAGAAATTACATACTACGTTATAAATTAAATAATTTAATTATAATAGGTATAAAAATAAATTGGAGAGTTATTTTTCACTAATATTGATTTATGAAAGTCTAGAAAGCTAAAACTTTCGTTCGACTACATTAGACTGAATACGAGTATTCATGCGGTATGCATCAGCTACAGGTATTTGCAATGCTAAGGTTTAGCACTATTCTATATCATCCTAAAATATGGTAAAAGCGAAGAATTATAAAGCTAACTATGAAGCGAACTTCTTGTAAGAAATAGTCTGTAAGCTATGCCTAGGTTCTTTATGTTGCTGAAGATTGAATAACTTAATTAAATCATTACCTTTAAATTAAAACTCCATCACATTTGTAGAGACAGGATAGTTTGTTTTACAATCTGGCTCTAATTACCTTGTCGTGAGGTACTCATGAGTCAGGAGCAGTGGCGTACGGGTGGCATACTGGCAAAATGCCACGAGCCGGTGCTGCGGCCAGGAGCAGAAGAGCGTTGGGTGCATTTATGAAACGAACACGGGGGGTTACGCCACTGGTCGTAATGGGGTAAGCATGGCACGTGCCGAAGTCAGTGGATGTATATCACGCGCTTGCACATACCTTATAATTAAGAAAATAGTATGCATAGAATTGACGAGCACGAGGGCCAGGCTCCAGGCGAGCACGTCCGGCGCGCAGACCTCAGCGCCCGCCCACATGCCCATCAGCACGGCGCCTGCCGCCGCCAGCGCGCGCAGCACGAGGATGCTCTGCTTGAAGCTCTTCGGCGCTAGGAACGCGATCGCGAAGCAGAGGTTTGCTGCCTGTTACCATTTTTTGATTATCTTAGTCACTACTCTAGTCATCTATTGGTATTAAAGTATTTAAAACCTACTACTGTTTATCCTAGTTTCGTTCGATTTCACTATTCGAACTACAACGTTCTATTATAGTCTATACTAACTAATTCACGATATTGTGGCTGACATCTATTATATATCTGTATCAATCTATGATTATTTAAGGTTGTGATATTACTTTAAATATTCCAAAAACTACGAGGAACACTACCTATGCGACCTTGCTAAAGGTACGAAAGACACATAATAATGTCTACAATTTTTACGAAAGGTGATATAATAGCTAGGCTTACTTGAAAGAGATCCTGCTGCGCGCTAGTCCACTTGGCACAGAACCAGTGGATATTGTGTTCGTCGGGAGAGCTCGCGTTGAGAAGCTCGTAGTCGGTGTCGAAGGTGACGTTGAGCCTGGTAACGTTGTAGGCGAGAGTGGCGTTGAGCCAGGGAGCGGCGGACGCCGGCGCGGGCGCGGCGGGCGCCATGCCGCGGTCGCGCCCCGCCGCCCGCGCCCCCCCGCCGCCGCCCTCTGCGTCTGCGCCTGTGCCTGCGCCCTTGCCTCGCCGCTCAGCCGAGGACGACACGAGACGATTCAGTTGGGCTCTCGCTTTCAATATTACCAACTCCATCACCACACCCTGCGACCCACGTTATGTACGAGCTGCGTGCTCTTTTTATCTGAAACAACATTTTTCAAGTACGGTTTTGAACTGAATATTTTAGCAGTAAATGTACTCTGAAGAATCTATTTTCATCGTAATTAGGTACACATATTCAATACCAACTGAACATACCCAGTTGGTGTTGAATATGTTTACGTTCATTGATCTTTGGAGGCCAGACGGTGACGTGACTTTCAATTTTAGCGGCGAAGTACTTTCATACTCAATTCTGAAAGCCGTTATAATAAGCTCCAACATCCAACCAACATCGTGTATTTTCAACCGACTTCATAAAATTAGGAGGCTCACAATTCTCAATGCAGGTTATTTTTAATGTTTGTTTTATCTTAAATCCCCGTCATTTATGAACCGATTAGATTTTTGTTATTACTACCTACATACCAGTAATTATGTGAAACATCGTACAGTGAAAATTGCATCAACAAACTTCGAAGCGACAGTGTCTGTGTGTGGATGGTTTGAGGTATGACTTAGATGAGGGGGTTTCATAAAAGATGATAGTGTTTGAAGGTACATGCTAGAATCGGGAACTAAAAAGCTAGAGAAGCCGTAAATATACCGTTATGTTATTCGTATGGTACTCATTTAAATAGTTACCAGAGGTACCAAACATTTTTGGGGGAATTAATCTAAAATTTATACAAAATGACATAATCAAAATAATAAAAACTAGCCGTAGGCCTACGTGTAGTACGCGCACTGTAGGTTCCGTTCCGTTCGGAAGGCACGTTAAGCCGGTGGTCCCGGCTGCCATCTGGTAGTCGTTAAAGGAACCACGTCAGAGGCCGAGAGGCGGTTCCGAAGAACTCTGACACCGGGGTGTGCATTGTCGATTGACCGTGACGCCTACTCGAAATGATGAATGCAATATAATATTTCTTCCTCAGGCCAAGACTAGCTGTTGAGAACAACATTAAAATATCGTCCTACCAGGTCCGAAGTATAATTAAGTTTATGTGTGGTTTACTTTGAGACAATTTACTTTGCGTGCTTCCGCCACCAGTTAGTTCATGCAAACTATTGCTGGCCAGCGCCCACCCACTACTGTTAGTCCCTTCATACCCGCCACCAATAGTTGATGCATGCAACCCTGGTCGATACTGCTGCATCCGTTGAGGCTGCAGCAATGTCGGCCGTCGTGCTCGCGACACGTGTTTCGCCTCTACACGAGGCATCTTCAGGCAGTGAAACCTAGATGTTGATCGTTCGAATGACAAGCAACGAATGACAAAAATTACTTCTTTTATTTTTTTTTTGAAATGACTATGTAGCTAGCTCCAAGTGAGCTTTCGCTACTTCACCGGGCGTTTGAGGCGAGGGCAGAGTGCCCTCAACCTTTATAGACAACATCACCAAAGGGCCCCCAGGAGGGACGGACCTCGGCTTTGGGCGTTGCCTGTGTGCGCAAGGCATGGAGAGACAGCAAACTCTCATATTGCCTGATGGGCCGCGTATGCGTGCATGCAAGCCTGAAGGGCCAATCTGAGAAACAATGGCAAAAGCCTTTAGAGAGCAGCAACTCTCATCTTTTGCCTTATGGGCCGAAAGCTATGTTGCCAGAAGGGCCTATCCTGGGTGCAAGTCACCCGGGACCGCCGGGCGGTCACCAGTAATCGGAGCTAATCCTACTCTACGCACTCTATTCCGGTGGCAAGTGCGACGGGGTTGGATAGTGGGATTCCTCTGGCTATTCGGAGCCGAAGAGGGGTCGGGGCGGGCTTGTGCGATGTCAATAGGATCATCGGGATCATCAAGTACGTTCCTAGGACGTCTACGACGTAAGGTCGTATCGTGTAAGTTAGGGGAGTAGTTAGCAGCTTGCACTACTAACGGGTTGGGGTGGCGTGCGGCTTTCTCAAAGTAAGGAGGCGTTTTTGAGATAGCTGCGGATGGATGGGAGATCTAGGTCGCGGTGTAGGTCTGTCATGCGCAAGTACCGATGGTGACTCGTATTTGTGGCACGGGTGACGAAGCGGTTCTGCAAGCGTTGCAGCCGATCGATGTGGGAGGGCGCGATATGGGAGAAGACTACGCCGGCGTAGGTCATGATAGGGCGGACGCAAAGCTTATAGAGTGTCAACTTATTTCTAAGTGACATCTTAGCATTGCCTATCATGGGGTGGAGACGGCCTAATACGAAGGCGGCATGGTTGCCGACTTTGGTGATGTGGGGGCCAAAGGTCATCGCGCTATCGAGTACGACTAAAAGGTATTTAGCCTTGCCTGCCCACTGAATGGGCTTTCCGTACAACGATACTGATCCTAACGAGGGGAGTTCTGCTCCGGACATGGTGATTTTTCGACGTGACACAGCTTGGTTATCCTTTGAGAAAAACACAGCTGTGCTTTTCTCCGGATTACCACCTCTTGAACCACCTGCCGAGAGCGTCCACGGCGGACTGAAGACGATTCACGATGACCGTTTTAAGGTGATGGGACGTGTAGAGGGCCGTATCGTCGGCGAATAGTGCCACTTCTACATTTGGGGTCTTTGGGATATCGCTTGTGTACAGCGAATAAAGGAGGGGCGAGAGAACAGTGCCTTGCAGGACGCCGGCTCGAATGGGACGGGGCCTCGCGAGGCATCCCTCTACTCTGTACCGAAATGACCGATTCGACAAAAAGTCTCGTATGATGTGCACGAGACTATCCGGCAGGCCCAAGTTGGTCAACTTGGATATCAAGCCTGAATGCCAGACTTTGTCGAAGGCTTTCGCTACATCGAAGAAGAGTGCTCCCGTAGGACGTCCCCAATTTCTCAACTTGAGAATATGCTCCGTGAGGCAGTGCAGTTGGTGGTGACACGCGTGTTTGGCCCGGAATCCAAACTGTTCGTCTGGGATGAGACTTTTGGACTCTACGTAGTCCTTGAGTCTTTTAAGGATGATCCGTTCGTAGATCTTGCCTATACAGTTCAAATGACTGATAGGCCGGTAGGAGGAGGGGTTCTTCAGGTCTTTGCCTGGTTTAGGGATCCCGATCACGATTGCTTCTTTCCAGGCGGCTGGAAAAGTGCAATTTGCAAGACAAGCATTGAAGATGCTTACGAGCAGGAGGAGGAGGGTCTGTGGGAGGCATTTGAGCACTCCGTTCGAGAGTCCGTCAGCGCCGGGCGCTTTTCGGGGTCTGAGATCGCGGATGATTGACTTCACTTCGTCAAGTGTCGTCGGGGCAAGGGGGGTATTCGGTGGGATCGTCTTAGAAGCCACGAAGCGTTCTACGTGCGATTCCACCTCGCGAAGGTGATCGGGGTCAACTGGCTCACGACTAGGGGAGCATTGGCTCTCCAGGCTGTCTGCTAGGCATTCAGCTTTTTCGTCATCATCGAAGGCGATGGAGCCGTCTGGACGCGTGAGTGGCCGCAACCGTGTCGGTCTTGAGGCTTCTGGCTAGTCGCCAGTATGCCTGATGGGAGGGCGTCATCTCGCCAAGGAGATCGCCCCAGCGTTCGTTCCTAATTTCCGCGATGCGTTCCTTGACTCGCCGTTGCTAGAAACGAAGGTGGGCACGGGCCTCTTCAGTGGGATAATTGTCGTGTAAGCGTGAAGCGCGATTCTTCTCTGTCAACAGCTGCCGCATATCCTCGGGGAGCTCCATTCTGTGGGTGGGATCCACAGACATTGCTGCAGCCTCAACGGATGCAGCAGTATCGACCAGGGTTGCATGCATTAACTATTGGTGGCGGGTATGAAGGGACTAACAGTAGTGGGTGGGCGCTGGCCAGCAATAGTTTGCATGAACTAACTGGTGGCGGAAGCACGCAAAGTAAATTGTCTCAAAGTAAATGTAGCTTTGACTTCCGCAAAGCAACACCTGAATCTATTAACTATTTTATGTGTGGTCTTTGACATGGTGTTTCCGTCTCCCTTGAGCTTTGATTGTATCTCTCTCTCTCTCTCCGCCAACCATCGCCTGGGACGCGCGCGTCCACTGTTGTAAGAATTTAATTTCGTTTTATTTAAGTTTAAAGTGTCTTGTGAAATGTGCACATTCGTGCAATAAACGGTGTCACAGAAGCTCCGGCATTTTCATTCCCAACTTTTGGCATGCTCCCCACATCGGCGCCTACGAAACATAGTCCACTGAGGAACCCACGCGGAAGACCAAAGATCTCAATACCAGTTTAAGGGCATATTTTACATTGGCTTCTCCAAAAATCCTCTACGTATTGAATCTATATCTCTATGCAAGCCTGTTAAAGGACCGGAGTAACACTCGTAAAGCGAAACGAGATACAAATAATAATAAAACTTATGTTCTCTCAAAAGATACAAAGTTAAAGATAATTAGTTAAGAACCCTGATTATAAAGAACATACCCAGTTAAAAGTTTCACCTACCACCTTCCAAACTGGAGCAGTGGGCTCAAGTTTGATCCCACCGTAGTTAACTTGCCCGGACTTTTTTAAGGATATTAGACGTCTTCTTCAATCGAGTCATAACACCTGCCTACAAGTACGTTTTACACTACATGAATTTTATGGAGGAACGCCTTTTATTTTATGTTGTACCTATATATCTTCATAACGATGTATATACAGGACTTCTCATAAAGATGGGTCAATGGGGACATGTTTTTAATGATAATACCTAAGGATCCGTACCATCGAATTTTGAGAAAATAGAAAATTCGCATGCATAAATTTTCAATAACTGCTAAATAAGACCCAGGACTTAAAGAAACATCTTTTTAGGATTTAGGATTGTAATGACAAAATTAAAGTTTCCAATGTTTGTATAATACCATGTACGGAAAATTCCAAAAAAATGCTGTAAGTACTTCATGTTTTACGAGTTTAAAATGATAGTAGCTTTTTTGTACAAAAATGAGACTCTTGTTACGTTTATTATTTTTAAGTTTGTATGCGTGTAACAGATTCATATAGCTAAGGCAATTCTTATAAAACTAGACATGTATTAAGGCGGGCTTATCCCATTAGGGGATTTCTTTTAGTCAACCGAGCATTAGAGCTTAAATGTAGAGTACAAATACTTAATGTCTTAACTAAGAAAAAATAATCTTACATTTATTCTGATTTTCCTCTATCTCTATAGATACAAAACCTTCCCACTGACCCATCTCAGTAAAGAACTTGTGTCAATAGATACTATAACTTGTTTTATAGTAACATTATTTTTATAGAAACATTATGTGTATGACAAGGAATACGCATTTATGATTTATTAAAACAAGCCATTTTATCAGCTTAACAATTTACTGGCCAGAAAAATAGCCAAGTCATAAAAGTGATGTCGAGTGAGTCCTCGATGTTGACCGGATATTATTATATATTCACTACGCATTCACGGATTCCGACTTGTGACGAGATAATAATGTTATAGAACTGATATCAATCACATAGCTGGGAGAAATAATATAGTGTAATTTTCTTGTCTTGAAAGTTTAAGTTATGTCATATTTTATTAAAGTTTACTTTAGCAATAACTATATCGTAATAAATGATCAATATAATGATGGTTACTGTTATCTGTAGCCATAATAATTAATTATGCATATTTATTGGCTGGGATTATTTATAAACAGAGAAAGGAAGTTTTTAATTTTAATAACAGGCTTCATACCTTCATCGGTAAAAAGGATCGAAAAAGTTTGCTACCGTTTAATTATACCCTCTTAAAACTACAAACCATGGCGTCATGTTATCTTGCCACCAATAAATCCATAGCATTATATTTTAGTAGAAAATAATATGTTTTATGAGTCAGACTTTTAATAAAATGCATCTGGGTCACCAAAAGCCAGGGAGTAAATAGTTATTTATACCACGGAGTAGTGGCCGTAGCTGTAGCGCTCGTAGCCGCCCGTAGCAATTTCCTACGCGTTGCACGCTCCGCGATATTACTTTTTCTTCGGTGCTTAACTTTACCGAGTATTTTCACATTAATTTATTTTTCATCATATTCGCTGTTAGAAATTGAAATATTTATCTATAAATATATCTTCAATCGCAATGAAAAACTTAACAATAGATAGATAGATTAGAGTTTTCAGTAATTTGTTTTTATATCTCCTTACTATACGCATGTCAATCGAGAAGTTCAACTTAATCGTAGCTGCTCGCAGCTCTTCTACGAGCTACTTTAGGTAAACTTTTCTTTAAAAGATAAACATTAAAAATATTTTTCGTTATTCAGCCACAATACAAGGTATAAATGAAAGGTGAAATAATATTTGTAGGGACGAATAGCGAAATAAACTAATAGAATGACACTCATATATTTGAGCAATATTTTCTAGGTATTTATTTTTAAAATTACAGTGATTAAAACTAACTATATACAATATAAACAGAAAAAAAAGAAAAAAGGAGCACTAGAAAAAAAAATCTTCTAGGTATCGAAGTATGAAAAAATTAAATGCCACAAGGTATTTTTTTAAATTAAAAGTCAGTATATTTTCATGTTCATAATGAAATTGATTATCATTGTTCTGAAGGTAAAATATAATATAATGCATGTAGATTCGTGTAAACGCAGTCGGGCATTTTGATTATGCCATGCCATTTGCCACGAGCGACTCTCATAGATTCCATGAAGGAAGGGAAGCAACCCTGTCAACTCCTGCAGAGACCTGCAATTTCAAGTTTAATTGTTGCAACAATACTGCAACAAGATTAAAATAAATGAATAATTTATATTACAAAAAAAAAAAACTAGCTATCTAAACATTTATAAATTGACCGTTTGGACAATGAGCCCCTTTATATTATAGCTGCAGCAAATAAGTTTATTTTCTTACTGATTCATTAAAAAATCTATAATAAAGTATGTCAAGTAACAAGGCAAAAACAATTAAAATTTCGGGTAAACAACACGATGATCTTTGCTCTGTAAAGATGCGTCCATATAAATCCTATTAAAAAAATAAAAATACAAATGTTGTTTTTCCTATATTAAAATATAGTATGGGGCTGCATTAGAATTAATTGTTTGTTGCGTAAGGTCCAATATTTTCTCAGTGCACTTTTTATTAATACTTTCTTATATATTTAACTAATACCCAGTGGACGTGAAAATAAATACAATGATACCAAGTCATTGCACCCTCACCCAGTATATACCTTGCGCATACCAAAGCTCGTAGCACCTCGTAGAAGCCTACGAGACGTTATTTTAGTACGATGTATAAAATGAATAAAACTGCTAGACGTTTATGATTCACTATTTAGTTTTCATTTGATAACTTATTCCAAAAGTAATAAATAAAAAAAAAAGAGAGATTTTTTAGTAGAAAATTCAGAAGGTGTTTTCTACAAACGCTACTTGAGTATTTAAGTTTTATAACTAAAAATATGACATAACATACGATAATTAAATAATGAAAGCTTATTTCATAAATGTTGGACGACGATGCATTCACATCAAGGAGTGTTTGCATATAGATAATTATAATTTATAATAATAATTACCATACAGGTAATCTTAAAATACACGCTTTAAATAATCTTTCATATGAAAAAACCGACTTAAAACCAACGAATTAAATTTTAATGAGACCACTCTGGATGCAAATTATTTCAAATAAAATAATATTTTTTCAAATCAGTTCATAAACGTCGGAGTTATGAGGTAACAAATATAACAAAAAATTCAAACAAGTTTATAACCTCCTCCTTTTTTTGAAGTCGGTTAAAAAGCCACACGTTAATATACAGCGTGTGACATAACCTCTGATGTATAGTTTTCATTCCATGGTGAATTGTATAACGTAACCTCCGACGTTTCCGTGAACAAAACAAAGTCAAACGGGCTGAGTCACCCCGACTCAGCCCGTCAAAATGAACAATTTTTCGTATGGGACCATAACCATAACTATTTAGTAATCTGTGCCATAACTTACATTATTACCTGTTATCCGTAAGCGGAAAAACTGATGACCATTTTACAACACAAACTTTAAATACATGCAGCGTTCAAATGCACTAGCATAAAATACGTGGCGTTTGACTGGAATAAAGCTATGAATGCTACGAATGAATAATACGAATGAATGCTATGAATAAGAGTTAAAGTTTAGCGCGTAAAAAGAGTAGACGACAATATCGTTAAATACTTGTCACCCTAATAGGCTAGTGTCCTGGGTCAGAATAATATCATTACAGTTAGTCTGTAAATCAAAAAATATTGGATACGTATTTTTTCTTTTGTAAATTAAACAAAAAACTATAAAGACATAGCGTTTTAAAGTTCATGAGTGGGGGCTCGTGACGTCAAAGTTTGCTAAAAAGAGTAGCAAACTATGACGTCACATGGAATTTCAAAGGGCTCTAACTTTACAATTGTTTGTTAAATCGACAAAAGAAAAAATACGTATCCAAAGTTTTTTTATTATCTAACTGACGGACTATTTTTTTTTTAGTGAGTAGTGATACCATTTTCACTATTTCTTACGTATAATGTAACCTCAGTTTGTATATAAATTCAGGTTAAGTAAAAAAACGCTAAAATATGGATCACTCGCACAGGACGTTGGCCAGAAAATATTTTTTTGATTTACTCTCTAGATCTTATGTTTTACGTCAAAGCTTTTGTTTCACAAATTGCCTTTGAATTATAATAGTAAAAAAGTTTAAGCATATCGAAAATTTGTTTATCCAAAGTTGGAAAATTTTGCAAAACTTTGTTTGCACTCGTAAGAGGATTGAGTGTTCCAAATAAACCTTTGTAAAACCCAAATAAAACGTTAAAAACAATTAAGTAATTGTGAAAAGTTATTCCAAATGCATTACAATTAATGCACATAAAAATATTAAGCATATATCTAGTATATTTTGAAATATCGATTTTTCAGGTTGGCAGATTGAGTGTTCTAGTTCAGTGACCACTACTTTCCCAATACAGATTTCACATTTTTTTTTCTACGCCATGAAGTTTGCATATTTTTTTCCTAAATATATCCATAATTTTGTAAACATACGAGTACAATTAACTATTAAAAAGGATCACTACCACACGCACATGTTTTAAATAGAGATAAAAATTTGCGGCTAAATTTCCCTTAACTCGTTCGCTGACATTGAACCAGACACAAAAGAAATAACAATAGAATTACGTCTACAGGCGGGCAGTGTCAGCGAAAGTGTTAATTATTTTTTTTAAATAGAGATAAAAATTTGCGGCTAAATTTCCCTTAACTCGTTCGCTGACATTGAACCAGACACAAAAGAAATAACAATATAATTACGTGTACAGGCGGGCAGTGTCAGCGAAAGTGTTAAATATTTTCAAATCCGAGAGAATTTACAAGGGAATAGCAGAGCTGCTCGTACGTATCACATCGGAAGTTGACGATTCACGACACTCGTGCAATATTAAACTCCTTAAGTATTTCAGGCATATCTCACATTAGTTGGAGTATATCTCATACCTTCGCAGCAATAACATATAATTATGATGCTTTCACACGAAGGAGTCGGAATGCGGGAATTCATGGACTTCCGCACATTAAGTCATTGTGGCGAGGAAGCCTTGCGGTGGCTTATCAGCGAATTTGCATTAAATTGCATTAACTGGCCGCCACCGCCATCTGCATTATACGGTCAGCTTTGACGAGCCCACGCCCAGAACACACCTTTAATCTTGCCGTGTTTTACTTACGAACCGTTTACGCGGTACGTATTAATCCTTTTTGATTACCGGCTGGTTAACAACATGGATATGGTATCGATGCTATCTTTAAACATAAGTATGTAAATAAATATCTGTTTTTAGGGTTCCGCACCTAAAGGGTAAAAACGGGGGGCCCTATTAATATCGCTCCCCTGTCCGTCTCTGTCCGTCTGTCACCAGGCTGTATCTCATGAACCGTGATAGATTGACTGTTGAAATTTTCACAGATGATGTATTTTTGTTGCCGCTATAACAACAACCTCTAACTCTCCAACCCGCCTGGCCAGCGTGGAGAGTGTAGGCCAAGTCCTCTGACTGCTCTGGCCAAGTATGGCTCTAGTAGTATCTCTATACTACTAGAGCCGTGCTCCTGTAGTAGAGACTTAAAAAAAAGACCTGATGATGATGATAACAACAAATACTAAAAAATAGAATAATTTATAGGTACTAAAAACTTGATTTTTTTTTGCTTGTTTTGCTGAATATTGATAACGGCAACAGGTAGACGCTTGAAATATTCACAAAATGTTTTGTTATATATTCATTTTAAAAATAAATAATTAAATAAAAATAAAATTAATATTTAAGGGGGCTCCCATACAACATACATGGTTTTTTGCCGATTTTATAGTACGGAACCCTTAGTGCGCGAGTCCGACTCGCACTTGGCCGGTTTTTTTTACTTAAATGTTAGATCGGACAGCCACTGTGGCGCAGTAGTTAACACGCCGATCTACTACACGAAGGCCACCAGGTTGCGATTCACGGCACGGGCAAATACTTGAACTTTATTTTCATAGGTATTTGTTGCAGTTCTGAAGCTGAAGATAATCAAATTACAGCGTGAATACTATCATAAAAGCAGATTTTGGGCTCTTACGTACCACCGCTGAGGAGGTGGTTATTTCGAGGGTTATTTTACATCTGGTAGGTATTAAGTATATAGTAATATAATACAAGTAATAGATATAGTAAGTAAACATTTGGTTGTCTGTAAAGTCGTTTTACGGATTGCGTAGTAACGGTGGAAGAAAGATAAATGCGTCACAAGCCGAACGCTTAGGCCAATCGTGCCTCTCTATCGTTTCGAGCTGTCGCTTGCACTCAGAATTAAAAAAACAAATTTGTGTATTTTTTTTTTATGCGTGCAACCGACGTTCATCGATTTGACGTTATCACTTTAAAATATATCGATATAATATTTCATATTTTTAAAAGGATCTTTAAATTTTTTCAGTCACAATTTAATAATTTTCCGATGACTCTCTTTTTTAGTTTAGAGCTTTCTCTCTCTCTTGGCGGTACGGAAACTATTGTTATCCAGCAATGTACCAATGTTGAAAGATGGAATAGCATGGAGCCAGGGCTAGACTCTTTGAAAGGGACTGCGAGGAGCCGAGCGCGGTCAATATCACTGACAAGATTTTGAGCCAAATTTTTGAAAGCGTTTTACTTTAAATATGCTTTCCTTTATGATCATATTGACTAAAAAGTAATAGACTACGAAGCAAGAGTGACATATATTTATATAGTCTACGAAGCAAAATACCTAAACTGTTAAATAACTTCCAAAAGACTTGTCAGTCGTACTAAAAGTTTGAATGGCTTCTTAGAAGAATAGTGTTAGCTCAAAGTGGCTACAGCTATTTAGGCATTTTGCTTTATCGACGATGATTCTGGTAGGGTTTTCGGTAAAGTACGTTTTCCGGGATCGGTCCCTGACACATAAATTGTATATACACGTTGTATGCAAAATTTATTGAATAAATCATGATGATCGTCTGCTGATGTGTAAAAAGTAAATACATGGATGAAACCTGGTGCTTCTCTTACAGCTCAAATCGTAAAAGCAAATCAAGTTCATGGGCTAGACTCTGGGATGTCAACACGCGATTTGATTACCTTTACCATAAATCTACCACTACGCCAAATCCTATAATGCCAAAACTTAAACGCCTTGGTCCATTAAACCGAGTAGCCAGTTAACCATTCTCGTTTTATACAGGGGTATAATATAGGCTCGTTCTGCCCATCAGGTATATAGCCGTGATCCTATACCTTCATCTGACGTCATCACTATTCCAAGTCACTAAAAGTAAGTCAAAGTCCGTGGTCCAGTGGCTAAGGCGTTTGCCTGTAAACCCGGGGGTCAACATGCATTGTTTAGTTGCTTCCAGTTTGGTTATGACATTGCAGGCTTTAATTACCTGATTGTCTGATAATAAAGATGATTCCGTGCTGCGGAAGGCACGTTAAGCCTTTGGTTCCGGCTGCCATCTGGTAGTTGTTAAAGGAACCACGTCAAAGGCCGAGAGGCGGTTCCTAAGAACTAGGGTGTGCATGGTCTATTACCTACTCGAGATGATGATGAACTAGTCATGTAAGGTATTATGATTATACGATTCTTCGCTTTTAACTATGTTTAGTCATACTTTATTTTAGGCAATCTGCTCACATCATTATAGGCAGTTTATTTAGTAGACATTTGTCTCTATAGACATGGATTTTAGGCATAATGGTTCGTAGTCTTAGCAAATGTTTGACAGTGTCTCTATGTCTAAAAGAAGATGACCAACGTTATTTTTAAAAATTCAACCTGTTACTCTTATTTATCAAAGATGGTCTCGTAGATGTACATAAATTTAGGAAATGTGTATTAATAATAAATATTTGAGAGGCGTACCGAGCACAACGTTTTATAGCAGCCACGGCTGGTCTTAAAACGATAGAAGATTTAAATATTTTATTCTCTGCAATTGCAGCGACGAATTCCTAACGGTCACATATCTTTCAAATTTTAGTAAAACCTTTTCACATTCAATCGAGTAACCCTATTTTGAATATTGAATGTGACAAGGATTTACGTGTTATGCGGATAAGACTAGACAATAATAATTCATTAGTATAAAAAAAATACATATTATAGCCTTTTCATTATTGAATAAGTCGAATTGATTTATAAAAAATACTTATCATCATCATCAGGCCTTTTTAGTCTCCACTGCAGGAGCATGACCCTCTCCTTCTCAGAGCCATACTTGGCCAGAGCAAACAGAGGAAAATACTTATGATCTTCTATATTTACATATTTTTGGGATTTTCACTCTTTTAAACATTTATTGCAATAAGGTAGATACTTATTTTAATTCTAGACAGGAAAGAGCAGGGCTAGTTACCGGTACCAAATTCACATTATAAGTACCGGCAAGGACCGGTATTACAATTCTGTAAAAATTTTAACGGTAAATTAAATGAAATTAAATGAAATTTATTTGCATAAGTGTCGTACAACAGGTGGAATGCATTAAAAGGTAAAAGCGTACACTTAGCCGTTTCCAGCATGCAAAATGTATAAATGATTTTACAAATACATGTCAAGTTAATATAAATTCAGAAATGTGTATTTCATTATGTCAAAAGTACATTAAGTCAAAAGATTCAATATGTCAATAGTACAATATGTCAAAAGGAGATAGGAAATTAAAATTTACAATTTATTAAATGTCAATTATTTTAAATATTCATTTATAGTATAAAAGCATTTCCCAATTAGCCATTCATGTAATTTCCTTTTGAACAATTTAGCAGGCAATCTTTTGATTTCATTAGGTACTCTATTAAATATTTTTACACACATGGTACTGGAGCCTCTAGAACAGATGGCAGTTCTACTATTAGGCAAGAGCAGGCGATCCGGAAATCTACAACTGTAACTATAATGATCAGCTCGTTTTCTGAACAGGTGCCCATTATTAATGACAAAAACACAGGTCTCGTATATGTAAAGGCTTGTAAGAGTTAAAAGTTTCAGTTTTTGAAAAAGTGTTTTACAGCTCGTTAGAGGAGGAGCATTACATATTGCTCTAACACACTTCTTCTGCACAAGAAAGAGCCTATTTATTTCTACTGAATTTCCCCACAACAGAATGCCATATCTTAAATTAGAAGCAACATATCCGTGATAAGCTTGCATAGCCGCCTTTTTGTCAGCTACCGCGGTGAGACGTCCTAGAACGTACACAAAGCGATTTATTTTTAAGCACACTTTATCGACATGTTGCTTCCATGTACAACACTTGTCCAATGTTATGCCAAGAAATTCAGCCTTTGCAACTTCATTAATTTGCTCGTTATTTAGGGTTACTTTTAATGGCAGTCGCTACCACCTTTACTATGAAACTGCAGGTATTTTGTTTTGGATGTGTTGACCTTCAAATTATTTCGTTCAAGCCATTGTGTAATATTCGATATGGCTTCGTTTATGTCCTTATTATAGGTCTGTTTATTTGAGCATGGTACTACCAATGCTACATCGTCCGCGAAGAGTGAGCATTCATAATATAATAGGTAATATGGGGTACCGGTAATCAAGTTATTTAACAATAGTAATATTGTTGACAGTTAACGTTAATTTTACCGCTACTTGTTACCGCTACCAAATTCACATTATAAGTACTTCTATTCTGTTAAAATTTTAACGGTAATCATATAGAAAAATAACGGTAATAATATTGTTAAAAATTGCGTTAATTTTACCGGTACCTACGTATTGTTGCCGTCCCGCATGGGACTCGCTCGACTGTAAACGTCCCGCCCCATTGTCGGCCCCCCGCCTCACGCCGCACATGTACAACACGGCAACGACACACATTAACAAAATGATAATTCCCGATACGAGTACCGGTACTAAGTACCGGTACTGTTTACCGGTATTTAGTACCAAATTTTACAGATACTTCTGTTATTAACGTTAATAAACTTATTGATACCAATACAATTACCGATACCGTCGTTTAATAGATCTTCACACTAATTTAAATGCGAAGCATCATAACGTTTTAAGTTAACGCAACCGCTCGCCAGTCAATATGTGGAAGATCTCCCTCGTCTGATAAAACAAGATAGATGGTCTATACACACAGATAGACACCTCGAAGTCGCATCGTTTTCCAATACGGAAAGTTTTATACGTTAGTACTTCTCATCTCCATTAGAAGTCGTTACGATACCACTTCTTCCGTTGGAACTATTTCAAGAAAATACGAGGATTGGAGTAAGGAATAAAATCGAAGAAATATAAAATAAGACCGGCTAAGTGCGAGTCGGACTCGCGCAAGAAGGGTTCCATAGTAGTTCCATTAAAATAGTTTAAATATTTTTAAACTTATTATAGAAATAAGATAAAAATTATTAAAATATTTTTATTATATGATGTAACTAAAAATATATGCTTTTCGCATTTGTCCCTTTATCTGTGCAATAAGACGTTGCTTCGTACCAAATTTCAAGATTCTGAGTTCACGGGAATAATTTTAGTGTTGCAAGTCAAAAAAGTTTTATTTAGCTTACACGTATTCGTAGCTAACTTCCATACAGTATAATAACGTATACAAGGCATCAGAAAATTAGTTTGAGACTACGTTTAAAATATACCTACTTACAATTTCGAGCAATGAATTGGAAACGTGTTCGGGCTTCGTGAGTGCAGGAGAAGTAATGGTTGGATGCGAGGCTAGTAGCTCACGTTTGCTTGCTTGTGGCCAGAGATCGGCTTGTGGTTATATACACGAATGTACTGCCTTGAAGGGAAATTCGTTTTCATTTAGAGAAGATAAATCAATTTATGCAATACAAAGTTTTACTGATTTTGCATAAATGCTCTTGCTAAAATGTCTTCTAAGACTCTAGGGACTCTAAAAATTATAAAGTAACAAAGAAGCAAAACATAGACAGTTGCTTATTCAAGAAATAATATATTTCAGGGGCAACGACCTGCGGATAATTTTTAGGGTTCCGTAGCTAACAAGGAACCTTATAGTTTCGCCGTGTCTGTCCGTCCGCGAATTTACTCAGGGACTATAAGTATTAGGGAGCTGTAATTTGGTATGGATATGTATATTAATCTTCCTAAAAAAGTGGTAAAATAAAATCTTGAATAAACTTTTTTAGCTTCTATACCAGTAAAGTTTATTTTTATTACTTTTTACTACTGTATTTGTAATTAAATACGCGAATATTATTACAATCTAGCCTGAATGTTGGCTAATGAATAACTTAACATTGACCTAGTTTATAAAGTATAGAATAAGAATGTGTTTATCGGCACACTTTTCTTACTGTCTCTATTAAGGGGAAGGCACTTTGTTCATGTGTCTTTATTCGAACTTACACCGCACTACTTTGTTATTACTTATAACTACACTAATTCAAATGGTTTAGTTATTTTAAGTCTTCGCGCTATGTCTGTGTTGTCGAGGAGCTGGATGGCCTCGACGTTCACATGATGAAGCAATCTATAGTCATATGCTTTAACGTATTTTTTAATTATTTTATCAACGAACTGTATGTTAAGGTCCCCGTGCAGCTTCTTCGCTTCTTACGTACCAGGGCGCATTGGTAATACAAGTAAAGTGGGAATAATTTTTTTTTCGTGACTTGCCCAACATGTGGGATATTCTTGAACAGGTCCTCTAAAAATATTGTGAACTTGTGAACATCATTTGCGATTTACTCATCCGTTGCAAATTTTTGTTAGATTCCAGTGTCGTCCCCCACTATCTACTAAAAGTTCACGGCAGTAGCATATATAAAGAAATTTATCAAAGCTACTATAAGAAAAACTACCAGGGCTAAGTAGAGTTTACAAATTAAAGCGTTATAGTCGACCAACTTATAAATGTACTCGGAAAAAAAAAATCATACAAATTCAATTGAAAATTAGTTAAGACAGTTGTTGGTTATGTAAAACGTTAGTTTTGGGTGAAAATCTTAATGCGGTTCACGTAATATAAATACTTACCAAGTTTCAACAAGTTCGGAAAAAAATGGCTGTGACATACGGACGGACAGACAGACAGACAGAGAGAATCCATTTGGGTTCCGTTTTTTGCCATTTGGCTACGGAACCCTAAAAAATAGACAAATTGACATTTAAAAAGAAATTAAAATTGCTCCTGACTGAAAAATGTTATCCCATCAAAAACATTCTGTAAAAGACTGGCCAAGTCTCGATGGAGCTGCTTGTTTATCTCTAAAAAGTAATGAAATCTAGACAAAGTCGTGCCAAGCCTAAGGTTCCTTACTGCGATTTCTTTATTATTATAGTTAATGTTGTGTCACTTGGCCGTTGAACATTCTTTATACGTTAGTAGGTACAAGTCAATTTTGTTTACACGTAATGATATATCTGTTGTAACAAGGTACCTATGTTTGTTAAGCGAGATAATAGCCCATACTGGTATTGGTAATTGGACGGTAGTGTCTCATTTTAGGCTGTTGTTGATTGTGCAACACATGCATTCAGCATCGATCAATGTCCAAGTGGCAATTTTCCATCGTCAATGGGTAGCGGTTCTGGCGACAGATTTGTGCAATGGTGTCATGGAGCACCTGGTTTGTACCCTTGTGTACCCTTCGACGGCCAAGTCACAAAACATTAACTATAATTATAAAGAAATCGCAGTAAGGAACCTTAGGCTCGGCACGACTTTGTCTAGATTTCATTACTTTTTAGAGATAAACAAGCAGCTCCATCGAGACTTGGCTAGTCTTTTACAGAATGTTTTTGATGGCATTTCACTTCTTTTTGTAGAAACGTGGTCATATTGATTTATTTTATTAGATTTTCTTATTTGACACGGTTTTTTTCTTTAAATGTGTATTTTTTTTTATTATTACATATCTTTCTTTTCTTTCAAAGTCAAAGTCAAAGGTTTTTATTCAAAATTGGATACATGTATCTCTTTTTGAACGTCATTTTATTTTATTTGTTATATTTTTTTATGCAAAATCGAAATACTACTAGCGTTTCGGAACGACCACTGGTGAGAAGAATACGCCGAAAGAAACTCAATCCAGACTTGGTCCCTATGTGCCTGAAAGGTTCCAATTACTATATATATTTCTGCAGGAATTTTATTATAGAAGCGTACTCCTAGACCCAGAAATGAATCCATAGTTTTCTGCAATCGCAAAACTGGTGTAGCTAATTTATTTTTATTTCTCGTGTTTCGATCATGAATATCACTATTTTTCTTATATAAATCAAGATTATGGCGCACAAACATAATATTCGCAAATATATACTGACAAGGTAATGTTAAAATATTTATATCTTTAATCAATTCTCTAAGAGATTCTCTAGCACCAAGGTTATATATAGATCTGATAGCGCGTTTCTGCATTACAAATATGGTGTTTACTTCTGCAGCGTTACCCCATAGTAAAATACCGTAAGACATAACACTATCTTATTTTATCTTCGATGGGGCCGATTCAAAATCGGAAGCACGTCTAACCTTTGGGTTATTTTGTACTTGAAACACTATAAAAGTAACTAAAATATACTAAACGCGCAGTATCAACATCGGTCAGTTGTCTAATTCTCCTAACAGCATAAGCTGCAGAACTAAGTTTACCCGCTAACGTATTCATATTCATTTATTCGCTTACATGTACAGCATAAAGTTGACAGAATTATTGTGCAGATTGACATGTACCCAGTTAGGGTGTGGCGATTATAACAACAAATTAAATTAAATTATATTTTAGTCGAATGTTTGCATTTGTGAATAAGAGTTAATACATAAAATTAAAGTCACTCGAAATAGAAAATATATGTCAAAAATTAACATAATGTAGGTACATTTCACGTGAGATTGAGGTAATTAGGTCATAAATTGGTAGATATTTAGGTATTAAATTTGTCATTGAGGAGTAGTAACATGGGCACCCCATTGAAGCCCGGCATCAAGAGATATTCCAAGAAATGTTGTTTTATCTGTTAAATCTAGTGGTTTATTATCCATTATTATTCGTGTAGGATTTTTTTTTTTACATTTGATAAGCAAAATTTAATATATTTCGTTTTCTTAGAGTTTAACAATAGATTGTTCGCTGTGACCCAATCCAACACCTGAGCTAAAATACTATTAACCACGTCAAAAGAATCAGTTTGTCTATCAATTTTAAAGACAAGAGAAGTATCATCGGCAAATAGTACCTACAGCCTTACATGTATTGACACAGTAAGGTAGGTCATTGATGTAAATGAGGAATAACAGAGGCCTTAGAATAGAGCCCTGAAACTACAGAGCCTTCTTTTCCGGTTATGATTCTTGTACAGTAGCAACAGTTTTAATGTATTTATATTATAGAGTACTAAATCGTTAACAATTAAATAAAGTATTCAATTAATACTTCCTTTAAATCTAATAATTAAGTAATAATCAGTAATCCGTCACTAAGACGTCAATAGGACCATCGGGATCGTCAAGTACGTTCCTAGGACGTCTACGACGTAAGATCGTATCGTGTAAGTTGGGGGAGTAGTTAACGGCTTGGACCTAGTGGTCCAAGCCCGTTAGTACGGGTTGGGGTAGCGTGCGGCATTCTCAAAGAAACGCTTAGAGGCGTTTCTGAGATGGCCGAGGATGGACGTGAGATCTAACTCACGGTGTAAGTCTGTCATGCGCAAGTACCAATAATTGTCCGTGGCACGTCGGACGAAACGATTCTGCAAACGTTGCAGTAGTACGATGTGGGAGGGCGCGATATGGGAAAAGAAAAGGCCGGCGTAGGTCTTGATAGGGCGGACGCAAAGCTTATAGAGTGTCAACAAGGTGTCAACTTATTTCTAAGTGACATCTTAGCATTTTTTTCTTTTATTTATGGCTTTCACGCGTTACGTATTTAGCCAGTATAAATGAGTTTTCCCGCGCTTTTTCTAAGTCTTATTATCAATGAAACGGTGGTGTAGTTCATTTCATTGATTCTACGGAGCCCCTAGCGACAATTCCCTCGAATCCACTGGCTTGATCACAGACGACGCAACGAGGCGAGGTGGTCCACCACCCCGCTAAGTAAATCTCACTACAGCCGCACTGTGACAGTTTATTTCAGTTATTCCACACATTGTTCAAAAACATGTGCATTTATAACACCAAATTACACCGATTTCACATTATAAAGTCCACTAGAAACAATTTACAAAACAATTCAAAACACAAGCCGTGCTCTCCGCCAAAATTCTTGTCAAGAACTCCCATCTTAGCATTGCCTATCATGGGGGTGTAACGCGGCCTTTTTTTTTTTACGTGGGCGTTTTTGTGATAACCGCGAATGGATGGGAAACGCGGCCAGTTTTTTTTCTTTTTTTTTTGGAAGGACATATGTAGCCCCAAATGAGCTTTCGCTACTTCACCGGGCGTTTGAGGCGCGGGCAGAGTGCCCTCAACCTTTTAGACAACAACACCAAAGGGCCCCCAGGAGAGATGGACCTTGGCTTTGGGCGTTGCCTGTGTGCGCAAGGCTTGGAGACACAGCAAACTCTCATATTGCCTGATGGGCCGCGTATGCGTACATCCAAGCCTGAAGGGCCAATCTGAGAATCAATGACAAAAGCCTTTGGAGAGCAGCAACTCTCATCTTTTGCCTTATGGGCCGAAGGAACGCGGCTGGTTGCCACTTCGCCATATAAGGTTATCGGAAAATAAAAACATAAGTGCGTTTTAAAATACAGTCACCGCTATCTAGCGACGTGTGCTGGTATCACCGCCACTCTTAGTCCAATGCATTATATTATGACCAAATTTTGAGCGAAATTAATATTTTAGTGTAATTTGTTTATTCAATTTGTGTAATGTTCGAGTAGAATAAAGTTTATCGTTCGACTATTTCTTCTTGTAAACTTGTAAGTATAAATATAAAAGCCAGTCTAGTATTATCCAGAGTTTTCCTTTAATTTTATTTATATGCGTATTAAAAGCAGAAGGGGAGGCATTCGCCCAGCAGTGGGCCGCTAAAGGCTAGATTAAATTATATGTGTCCTACTACGCTGTATTCTTGCAATGACCAATAGTAGACCACATCTCTAATACAGCTGAGGGTTCTTCATCAAATATACTTCAGACCTTCGATTTTTGACATCAAATGAAGCGGCCCACCAATTTGAATATTTTTTGTAAAGGCGGTATGTCGATCTCAAATAGTTTGGTTGGGCTCTTGTGTTTTCTGATCAGGGTCACCAGGTACTCCAGATCTTCGATTATTCTAGTTTTTATAGTTTTCCCTTTATGTGGCCATTAAACCCTAACTCTGTACCAAATTTCAGCTCTCTGAGTTTATGTGAAGTACTAGTTCTATTTTGATGATCATGAGTGAGTGAGTGAGTGTCATAAATACGAAACTTTGCTTTCGCTTAACTTCGGAACTAAATGACCTACAGACTTGAAAATTTGGATTTGGAGTATGTGACTATAGCTTACTAGATGACGAAAATTTCTGCGTTCTGGTGTTATCCAGAGGTTCTCAAATAGGGGCCTGAAAATGCGGCGAAATGGTTCCAGTAAAGGATGGTACGGCAGTGATTGCTTTGCGCTCGACTTGGCGGGGGCACTGCCGTGCCCCCCGATTATAATGATAAAGAGTATGTATATAAACGATATTTTGAGTTAATTATTAGATGTGTAATTATTTTTCTCCTTTTCACTTTTAATTAGAAATAATTCTACTATTTAATATGTTTTTACATCCTATACATTAATTATGGTATGTCCATAGGGATAGGTCACACTCATGCCTAATAATAACAGTAAGATCTTTGTAACCTGTGTTCCACAATTGATTAGATTTAATGGATGTAGGTAATAAGGTAGATGTTTAACAACGAAGGCATTGACACTAGTAGATCAGTATGACATGAAATTGTGGCAAAGCCGTGGGATTACGGCAGGAATGGGTGACTTGACCCAGTTACCTAAGAGGGATGTATGCCCAAACCAACGAGCATTAGACACTTGATGTAACAAAGGACATTATTCAAGAGCAAAAAGCTCGCACTATTGCCATTTGATTATTTTTAATAACTAATATTATAGAGCGAGAGTGAAGCTTTGTTAGTTACAAGTCTTCATACAACAAGCCTATCTACGAATATAAAAAAAAAAACAAGTCTTCTAAATATATACCACTCTTTGTCGTATATTAAAGAGGCATTAAGCATTAACTTTATAAAATACGGAGGGTACGTTTCCATACATTCGTTCGAAAACAAGACTCTCGTTAGGGTTTACTCTTTTTAGGGTTCCGTACCTCAAAAGGAAAAACCGGAACCCTTATAGGATCACTCGGTTGGCCGTCTGTCTGTCAAGACCCTTTTTCCCAGGAACGCGTAGAGACATCAAATACTCAGGTCTACTGTCCCTTAGAATTGTGAAAAAAATCAAACTTCTAAGCCAACCCAATCAAAATATACAGCTGGTTATGCCGCAAAATTTCGTGTTTTTTCGACATTCGCAAGGAAATCAAAACCTACAGGGTAGTTCCCTTGAACACAGAATCTTGAAATTTGATACGAAGCAACGTCTTTTAGCACAGGTAAAGTAAAAATTGCGAAAAGCAGTAATTTTAAGTTACATCAGTTACGACTGTTACGAGACTCGCACTTGGCCTTTGGTGCCTAAAATGGCTTGTAACAAAGATTTTCTGCAAACCATTACTGACAATTCGTTCGTACTTGAAAATAATCTTCATCGGAGAAGATAATGTAAAATGTAAGAGAAGAGAAGAGAAGAAATAAGAGTTTTTGTAAAAGGTGCAATAAAAACATATAGCGTTGTACTTCCGTATATTAGCTTTAGACTAGCTCCGTGGCGCAGCGGTCAACACGCCAGCCTGCGACACGGAGTGACCGGGTTCGATCCCCGGCCAGGTCAAGATGGAAAATGATCTTTTTCAGATTGGTCTGGGTCTTGGATGTGTATCTATATATGTATTTGTTATAAAATATAGTATCGTTGAGTTAGTATCCCATAACACAAGTCTCGAACTTACTTTGGGGCTAGCTCAATCTGTGTGATTTGTCCGTATATATTTATTTATTTATTATATTAACTTATGATGACTATAATTAAATTAGCTACAGAATAACGATATGTGCATTTTGTAGGATACGCCCCCTTCCCATGGTTAGAAGTTAGTGAAGTTCCAAGAAAGAATTTATCTCAGAACCATTCTGTACAACGAGATAGTCGAAAGACCATCCGTAGGATTTTTGTTATCTAACAACTGTCAAACTATTGGAATAAAATCACATTCACAAAAAGATTTTGTTCCATTTCCACGAGCACTAATCATATTTCTTATTTTTGGAAGAAATAAACATATAACTAACCCTTGCGGCGTAGAAAGAGCCTAAGGTTATAGAACCTGAAGGCCACAGAAAACAAAATCAAGATAGTGATGGGTGGCTAACTAGCCGCATCACCTAATAACAGGTTCTTTAGACTTTTGCCCATTTCTTTGACCGACTACTACGGTCTGCGCAGGGAAAGAAGCAGCTGGTACATTCCATGTTTTTCTTCTCTCCCAGAACAAAAAGTCGTAAGTTACATATAATTCAATGTATACGAAATATACATTTAATCCCTGCAACGATTTATATTATTTTTCTTTATTGAAAAGAGCAACATATACAATGATAAAATATAAACTATCATATATGTATTACAGCAGTTTTTATTTAGCCATGTCCAAGAGTAAAACGCAATAAGTTGAATATATAGTACCTGGGTAGGTATTTAAAGTATACTAGACAACATGATCTTGTTATGTGCTTTATAAGCTGTTTGAGGAAGATCTTATAAGAGATTATATTATCGAATATATATATTTAAAGATTGTAAGGTACAAGACAAATTAATATTTACCTTAATAACAATTTTACATTATATACATAAATTAGTTAACTAAGATGTCCATAACTAAACTAAAATCCTAACAATTAAGGAAAGTCATTCAACACGGCACGTAGAAAAAAAATGTCACTCCACATTTTAGTTTAAAAATTCAAACAAAACTAAACTACACTCGTAGGGATCTAGTCTCCACCGGGATTCAGCTGAAAGTCGCGAAACTATGACACGGCCACATATCACTTAGAATACGTTGCAACTTTTAAATATCCTCAGGGATTTTATTGTAGGAGTGATATTTGCGTACGGTCTATCCTATAAATGGGGCATTGACCTTTCAATAATATTCGTTTTATGGATGTGAGTGGAGCTTGAATACTAATAAGTTAGGTTTTAGAGTTTTGTTCATCTTGAACTAAATGGACAGACAAGAAACGATTTGGTTAACATCTATGTACTTTAAAATTTAATATCAACTTGTTAGGCAATCAATTTATTTGACGCGAATATATTCAGTACTCACGACACGACGAAGAAGTAGAAGAAGTTGCGTAATCAAGGTATCCTGCTTTATTTAAAAAGTATAAGGATAAAAAGTATTCTTTGTTGGCCGACTAAGAGGCAGAAAGGAAGGCAATCTTCACATTACACGTTTATCCTTTATAATAGGAAACTATGTGTGATTTAAATTGCAGTCCTGATGATGAAGTACTTACCGTAACGTACCGTACGATAAGTACTTTATCATTAGGGCAGGGCAAAATACATGTTTAACTTTAATTAAAACGTAAATTACAAAATACTATGTAGCACATATGAAATACTAAATACTTTAAGTCGTTATTTAAAATACAAAATACGGTTTTTAAAATATTTTATTTTAAATGCAAATTACGAAATACAGACAAATGACAATTGACTGATATTTTCTGTCAAATTCATTGACGCTATATAAACACACACTTTTTTAAGATCGCTAAAGTCTTCGAAAAATACATGATCGAAGGCATCATGGTCATCATGCCAAACTGCCATTCCGGAGGTCCCGAGTTCGAACCCCGGTCAGGTCAAGATGGAAAATAATATTTTTCAGATTGAACTGCGTTTTGGATGTTTATTTTTATACCTATATGTATTTGTTATAGAAATGTATCGTTGAGTATCCCATACCACAAGTCACGAACTTACTTTGGGGCTAACTCAATCTGTGGGATTTATTATTTATTTATTTGTATTATAATTAGAAGTATTCCAAATACTGCTCAACCATATTTGTCATCATGAGTTAAGTATTTTATATAAGTATTCAATCGAATATATTGCCAATACATAAATAGGTAAGCTGCTAAAATAGAAACAATATAATCAATCAAAATGTTTCATGTACGATATCTACGTTACTTAAACACAGAGTACTTAATCACAAACCGAGTAAGATATTACAGGATGTATACACAATAGTTTATTGTATGGTTGCAGGGTCGGTTGGCACTGAATCCAAGCGTGGCGACAGATTGGCGCGACCGTTCCGCCGCTCCACCCGCAATATTTTCTTACTCATCAAATAATATTCCAGTTTAATGAAACATCTACAGAAGTATGCACTTAGACAGTTGTTGAGTGAACTTTTCTAGGTCGCTGGATTACTTTCGTTAGTTTTTCTTCCAGATAGTTTCTTAACGGAAAATAACGTATTACGAGTGCTGTTTTGTAAAAATAAAAGCTGGCAAAGTGTGAGTCGCATTAGCACACACACACACCAAGGGTTATGTTCCGCCGTACGATATATAAATACAACATATACATACGTTTCTTGTATCCCCATACAATAAGGTTCAATAGACAGGCCTGTGATAGATGGACGGACAAGCATCGGAGGCTTAATAATAGCGTTCTTTTTGGCACCCATTGGGTATGGAAACCGAAAGAGCGTCTTCGTACGAACATTAATTTCAAATTATTAGTTAATTTGCCAACGCTTTAAAGAATGCTTTGAATTCTTGAGGAGTTAAATATTGCCATTGTTTACCTAGTTTATGACTAATTTAATTTTGCCCTTGTGGTATAAAAAAATATGGGTCATCCAGAATACCGAGTAAACAATACTACCGTAAACAGTACTAAGTACTTGTGTACGTGTTGACATTCGACATTCCCTTGAAGACTCAGTCCCTCAATATGAACAACTTATCCTACGGCACCAATGCTGGTTCCATAGGATGCACTCAATTTTTTCTGACATTTTCATACAAATTACCCGGCCGGCTAAACACTTTTGTATGGATATGTCAATTTATTTTTATTTCCAGCATTGGTGCCTTGTGAAAAGCCGTATGAAACGGGCTGAGACGTTCCTTTGAAGTAGTTATGTATTTTGCATTTCCAGAAATTACTAATTTTTCTGAATTAAGTAATCCTAAAGGAGAATCTGTTTTATTTTTATTATTTATCAACACTCCTAATATACTATTCAGAATGTTTTGTTAAATTACAGTCATCATTTTTTTCTGGTAAGATAAGCCAGTAAATGCGTAACTTACTGAACAGTCGTGATTAATGATCGTCCCGATTGCTTATTAGTTTAATTTTGATGTTTTTAGGTAGAATGTAAGTGTAATATCCTAATAAAAGTACTTTTACAAAGTAATTTATTATGCTGTACTAATAAAATCAATATATGTTAAAAATGTGGTTTTTTGTTTTTTTTTACATTGACGCGGAACCCTAAAATGTTTAATTATTTTGACTTTAACACTCACGGGATAATTAACATCCGGTATAACTTGCTTATAGTACATACTAGGAAAAATGCTATGACTCAGAGTATCTATCACTGTTGAGATGAAAACCAAGCACGTCTTTAATCTTTAACCTTTGTGGGGTAGAAAACCTACTGGCAGTAGGTTATCCTCCAAAGTCCATCTTTAGTGATCGTATGGGTGGAATAAGAATCAAAATAGTGACGGACTTCTAGCCTTATTGTGTATGTTATTCGGATTTTCGTGCACACACATCTCTTTATTCACGCACTACCTCGATCAGCAAAAGTTGATAATACATTCTATGTTTTTATTTATCTTTAAGACCTACGTGAAATTATTGAATTTTTTGTTTTCTGTTTGAAAAGCGCCGACTTGTCTCTATTTCTCCTCAACAGTTTGAATTTTCCATGATACTCAAGAATTGTAGAATATAAAACTAAGTTCTTGAGAAACTCGTATCTTTGGTATTTCTTACGCAAAAAGCAAATAATATTGGATGCAATATATACAATATCAGCACAATACATATGCCTTTATTCAAAAAATTGTAAGTAGTCTTGGATCCTGATATCTTTGTCACATTAAAGAATTTTTCAATAATGTACAGGGTGAAATTGAATTCATTAGCAAATGTTTAAGGAGTGACTCAGACCACGAATCTGAACAACTTTAATTATGGGATTAACTTCGTTATCGTGAAAAAATTATCTGCTCTTTCATACAAAAGTGGAATATCTACTTGGCCAAAATCTTTTATCAATTTCGGAGTTGGTCCCATAGAGAAAGTTGTTCAGATTCGTGGTCCGAGTCATTCCTCAAACGTTTGCTAATGAATTAAATTTATGCCATATTTGAGTCAAGGTTTTGCTTTAATTGTAGTGTACTATCATCTGGTTACTTGGTGCATGTAAATGGTAAGAGTTTATTTTCTTTGTATTTTTTTTTATTTGCTTGATTCTTGCTTGATTCTATTAAATATAACAAAAAAGTAACTAATATGAACGGCCTTATCAAAAAAACAAATCATTTTATTTCATTTCAAGCCGTTAACTGTCCCACTGCTGGGCAAAGGGCTCCCTCCATTTCTTCCAAGTAAGTTTGATCCCCATAAAAAAAAATTATCGTTATAAAAAATAAAGTTTATTAAAAATTCACAAAGATCACTTTTCACAGTTTTTACAAATATTCGATCTCTACTTCTTAGGTCCTCCTACCTATACAAATTATAACTTCGGGACTTGCCAAATCTGTGCGACTGGTCCTATATCTTCTTTTCTTATAATCAATTAGAGATAAGTTCTTTATGTGTAATCTTAATTTTTAAGAAAGAAAATGATAACAACCCCAGAACAATTTGATAACAACCCTAGTACAATTTGCATTAAAATTATTCACAATCCTTGGACAAATTACCAATGTACCTCAGATCAAACATAGTACCTACACAAAAATAATAGGTAATACTAATATTTACAACAAATCAAACGGAAAAGTATAAAAATAAGATAAAATGGCACGTACCTACAAGTGCTACGTATAAAATGCTTCCATTTGAAACATAATCCTTCTCCGAAGTAACCCTATAAATAACACGTATGCAACGTCGAGTCTATCCAGCCTATCGCGTTCGGAGGCCTAAGATTGATGACGGTGGCATGAAAGCTTTCCGACTCGAAGATAAGCTGTATTCCCGATATTGCGTGACGACTCACCCGTCACGATTCGTAGCCCTTTACGAATACGCTCCGGAATTTTATTGACTAGCTCGCGACGATTGTACTCATTTCGATGAAACATCGCTTTCGATTAGTGATACCTGAAATAATTGTACCTGTCTGCCGTGTAATGGCACGGCCATCACGCTTATTTCATATCACATACGACATCACTTTTGTTTGTTTACAATGTGTAGTTACCTACATATATCAAATAAATTTTCTGCATTGTTATCAAAACATATAATTCGTTTAATGCGTAATCTAAAAAGAAACAATCAATAAATTATAATATGAAAACCATAAGCGTAGAGCCTCGTAGCTAGCGCTACGAAACGGTGCTACGAAAAAAGCTCGACATTATTCTCGTCACATCTTATTGACGGAATTATGTTACGATTCCGTGATTATTGGTAATTTGAAATGAAATGTGTGTAGAATTTCCTTGTTAAGAGTATAATAATATATATAGGTGAAGCTCACGGATAAGATGTTTACTTGTAATTGATGATTAAATCTCAAAATAAAGATAAAATGAATAACGTCGTAGCAGTTTCAGTAAGTAAGTAAGTTAGATCCCCATAAAAATATTTGGCAACATGTATAGTCAAGGATCCTTATCGACCCTTATTGCAACGTCTTTCCCCAGCGTGCAGCGGTGTGGGATGTGAAGGGCCGCTCACCTGAGCTGTGGAGACCGCGTCTCGTCTCTCCGCCCACTTGTAGCGGCAGCGAGGTGGACAGCGCGTCTTTCACGGAACGTCCGCATATCTGGCACTCTCATGCCGTACCATCATAAAACACCATAACACGTGTGAGCGTGGCACGCGAGTCGCATAGTAGCTATCGGGCGGCGGGCACCGAGTGTGAGGCGCAAGCGGCGTTGAGCGGCGAAGGAGCGCGGTGCCGCGCGGCACTACTGACTGTGCCCGCAGCTCTCGCGAGACGGGCGCGGCGCCGCCGCACGCACGCGCGCCCCTCCGCCGCGCGTGCCCCGCACCTACCCTTACTCCCATCTCGCTACTACCTACTTAGATATTATCAATAAAATTATTGTACGACATGAAGTCGTCCGATAGCCGCAGCCTGTCAAATGTTTTACTTATCGACCGTGAAATAGAGTGTTTTGTAATAAAATCCCAAAATCAACATAAAAACTTTAATTCTCCTTACTTTATTTTGCATATAGTACAATGATTAGATGTTACATTTAACTAACTAAAGGATACAAATAGTATAGAGGAGTTGGAGTAAAGTTTATTCAGCGCAGTTTAATTTAAAGTATGTTTGAAACTAATTTATATATGGGAGAGCACTATTGACACAAGCACTAGGCAGCGTTCCAAATTTTTCGAGAAGGCTATATAAATCATAGGCACTATGTGGGTTTAGTAATTTTGAAGTTTTCCAGTGCAAGCAAATGGAATATTTTAATTTAAGGGAGGTTTTAATAAAACATTAGTATGAACTGACTTTCGGTTTTGATTTATTTTTAATATATTTAATGAATAATACATAAATGCAAAGATTGGAGCGGTTTGGGCCCCTCCGTCTCCGATTGAATATATAACTGCGTGACGATTAGTGGCTGGCAGCGCTCCAACGGTGGCCGTCAAGCGGGACCTTGCGGCCGCCGTCACACCAGCCACACCGTCTCCAACAAAACTTAGACGACTTGAAACTTTTAATTGTAACTAAAGTGATATCTATGCTTTGCACGGACGAGTAGAAAGTACTAGTATGTGGTGTCACAAAAAGTCTAAGTTAACACAGATTGTTGCAAGGAGTGTTGACATAATTTAATTACGTTTGATTCTTCAAAACTGGAAATTAGATTCTTTAAAATTTGATTACAGGAGGAAGCTGGAAATTAATAAATGAATATATTTTATTTCGTTATTTAGCACTACATTTTAGTTCAGGTACCTTGTAATAATGTATGATACAGCAAGATTATAGAGGTAATTAAATAATTGACGACCTCTGTGGCCTAGTGGACATCATGCCTGGCTGTCACACCGGAGGTCCCGGGTTCGATCTCCGGTCAAGTCAAAAATGGAAAATATTTTTTTTTTCTAAATGTCTTGGGATCTTAGATGTTTATCTATATATGTATTTGTTATAAAATCTTTACTAATATTATAAATGTGAAAGTGAGTTTGTATGTGTGTGTTTGTTTGTTTGTTTGTTACGCTTTCACGCCGTAACTACTGAACCGATCATCATGAAATTTTGCATACAAGTTCTCTGGAGTACGGAGAAGGACATAGGCCACCTTTTTATCCCGGGAAAAAAGCTATTCCCGAGGGATCGACATTGACGCGGGCGGAGCCGCGGGCGAAAGCTAGTATAATATATTTGAGTTATAAGCCATAACACCAGTCTCGAACTTTGGGGTTTGTTTAATCTGTGTAATTTGTCCGTATTATATTTATTTGTTCACGTTACGCGCCATCACCTTTAAATATTTCCGTTTATAACCTGTTTTCTGACATTAACCCTTATCTCATATTTTATCATGCTTATCAACATATCATAAAAAATATAGTGAATGACAATTTTGTTGCCTAATTTATCTTCACTATATTAGTGAAGATAAATTAGGCAACAAAATTGTGTAGGTACAAACATAACTCTTAAAATAATCGGTAAGTTGCAGTAACTACGTCTGTAGATATATATTATCTATCTGGCATGTTATTGCAGTAAAACTTCGTAACCCTAAAGCACGTAATCTTCGTCAGGTAAGAGCCAAGTGTTGTTTTGACCAAACTTTTAAGTGATTTGATTATAAGTTAATCAGGATATGCTTTAGTTAATTCCGTTTGTCCAAACAAGTTCTTGGCAGAGTATCGTACAATTAGTATTTTCGACGATAGCTGAAGTAAGGGCAAAGTTTCTAGAACGTTAGGTACTGTTTGCATAGTTAGCAATTTCGAAATGAGAATTTCTTACCGCTAATGTCATTCCTTTGTCATTGTTTTATTTAGAACATTGCGAGAGATATATACATATACATAGAGACATATACAGAGTTTAGCAGGAGTCTTAAAAAGTAGTAAAGATTTTCCAGTTATAACGTCGTCATGTATTGATTGTTACGAAACTATCCATAAATATAATTCTTCATAACCGAACTCTCTCTCAGGATTGCTGTCAGGTTCAGAATTATAATAAATATAAGAATTAATTATGGTCAGTGAGAAGAATGTACCAACTGCTTCTTTTGCCGCGCAGATCGTAAGACCCGATAGAGGGAATGGGCGAAAATCTGAGAAATCAAGTTAGTAGGCAATGCGGGGCTAGCAACCCATCACTATTTTGATTCCGGTTTCCAACTAACGCCCACCGACGTGCGCATTTAGGTCTTAGACTCTATGTATATTTAGTTCTGTCTACCCCCAAGAGAAAAAGACGTGAAGCATGTATGTACGTATAAGAGCCAACTAAATATAGGTAAGAATTTTTGATGTCGCTGAGGAAGTCATCGGTCAAACCTAACCTAAATGTTTGTGTAAGTTTGGAGGTTAGTTATTCCATCACGGCGAACACCAAATTGTATGGATTTGGATATTTTACATTGGTAGATTACATATATAGACCACAATTTTTAACGTGACATTAGTGAAATAGGTACTTTTTATCTCTAATGCCTGCGAGTGGACGTGACGTGGACGGACTTGTAGGCAAAAGCTAGTATTATGTTTTTAAAAGTTTTATAGAGACTTTATTCAAACCTGTAATTCACATCATCTAATAACAAAAAATAAACATACTAAACTAAAAGCAAATCATTCATAAACCTATTTGTGTCGGCTCTAATTGTAATAGTAATTATCCATGTAGAGCGCGCTGTAATACTGCACATATCTTTGTAACCGGTTTTAACAGAAAACTTTAGTCAAGACTCAAGTAACAAACACAAAGACAATTGTCAACTTAGTCTACCTGCGACCATGAAAACTGTAAAGTTTTCGAAACGTTAGGTGTAAAAAATAATGTAATATACGCGATAATACCATATTAAAGTGATTTTATTTAAATGTGTAACAATCGCGTAAACATCAGAAGCGATTAAAACTCAAGTAATTTAACAAAGTTAAAAGTGTATTGTATATACTTAGAGCATTTAGGATTTCTGGAATTAGCGAGTACTTTGTGTGAATATTAATTTGGGCGATACTATAAAACAGAACCTAATATTATCTATAGGTACATATTTTATAAACATAATAAACGGTATTGAATTAAATTCTACATACCGTTTATATAATAAGAATTGCCGGCGGCGTCACTAAACAAATCATATAACTTATTTTTGGTTTTTTGTAGATTTAACGTTTTGTCACTAGATGAGATGGGTAGGATTTATGCGCCTAAAACGATCTAAATATTTTGAAACTACCTATATATGGAGAATGAAAACTGGATCGAAATACAACGGTTCTTAACACATTGAAAATTTGACGGTGGAGCATATCGATCTTACTAGCACAATTCACCGCACTCTGCTAGTTAAGGCGCAGGCCATCAGATAAGGCTGGAATGGTAAATCGCACGTAATGCTCAAGAACAGCGCTGGATAAGGAAGCATCGGCGATCGCCAGCCTTGACCAGCGGACGCTTGACCCGGAGATGCTATCTCACATTATCGCATTGTTAACTTAACGGTGCCGCTCTTTTACGTGCCAACACAAGGTGTTTGCATTAAGTGATGATTAATAAATTAGTTTTTCTGGATTGCTGAGTTATTCTAGGCAGCTTTGAGCTTATATTAGTGACATAAATTAGTGACATAAAGTACACGTTTCAAGTCGGGGTCTGCTATTATGACAGTATTTATGCAGCCCTACTTAAATAGCGATTAGCACGGGGCCGATACGGATGGCGGAAACGAAGAAAGGCCTATGCTCAGCAGTGGGTGGAAAATAGGCTGAGATGATGATGATTATGATGACTTAAATAGCTCCTGAACGGCAGACAAATATATATAAAATACCTGTGTAAAATAAAGTACTATGTAAGTGATAGTAAGTCATTAAGTCGTACTGAGAAACGAATTCATGAGAGCCCATGCATAGCAGGCTGGCGTGGTAGCCGCTTCGCCGCGGACTATGTCCATACGAGAATATGATAATGTAAAACAATGCTATACCAAGCTATCTCATGACCAAGAAGTAAATTGTCTACTCGTTTATCCCATTCTTATTGGGTTAGAAGCTTTAAGACTTCAACTTAAAAAAGACTAGGTAGTCAATAACACCTGACTGATTTTCCGAAGGTCCTCTGGAGGTGGGTTACCTACGACAGTCAGAAAAAGTAGTCACATGATCATTATTGCTTTCTTAATAATTATACAGTTTCAAAAGATATTGCAGGCGTATTCTCCTACACAGATTCTATTTGAAATAAATGATAATACATATGTGTGTAAGTATACTTATCTATGTAATTATTTATTCTTTGATATTTTTTGTTTGACTGGAAGCAAAGATACAGTCCACGTATCACATTTGTGTGCACGCTTCGGTTTTCTTTCTCGCATACATTTTTGTTAGTTTTATTGTAAATCTATTTTGTATTCCATGTGATTAAGATAAAGATAGTCTTTGAGTCGAAAGAGTAAATAATAATCTTTCGTATAAAGTTGAAATTTAAATGGAACCAAATTGGATGCATATCGCTCCAAATAAATTAGTAAATGCCGGTCATAATACGGCCCTTATGAGAAAAAGTGTATTTGGCACCTGTTATTTATAATAAGTTACCTGACAGTTTTAAGGATCTAAATGTGACGACTTTTAAACGGCAATTAAAATTATTTTTGACTAAAAAATGTTATTACCCTATTAATGATTATTTAATTGACAATTTACAATGTTGATATTATAATTTCAAAAAGATTAATGACTTAAATTATTGTATGTCCTAATTTGGTCAGGACACGGCTGCACTAACACTATTGTAAGAACTTTTTATTTACCTGTGATCCATAATAAAGATTATTTGTATTTGTATAATAAAAAAAACTCAAATTGGTTCTTTCTTATATGACAGAGTTATATTGAGGACAGGTAACAAACATCAAAAAAAAACTTATCGAATTGGTAAACTCCTCCTTTTTTTGAAGTCGCTTAAAAACGTTAAGATGCCTTTTATCTCACGATTTTGCTAATTTTGTAAAACGACACAAAACAGCACGTAACTCCAAGATGCGTTGCCTCCTGGGTTCAAATTTTAAATGCGTGGCGACCTTAGGTCTACGATCTACGCTACACAAAATGGATTTTTTTCGCCATATTAGGCTATATCTTATTTCTATAACTTTGTGAATTCCTAGAAGCCCTTATAATCCATTGTCTTCCTATCTATTCATTTTCATTCAAATTCATTGCACTACAAGTCAAATCAGATATCTAAGTACCTACCATGCTTACTATAATAGTGAGTAGTTGTATTAGGTAACACAAACCTTATCTATACTATCTATACTTCTATACTAATATATATTATATTTGTATAGAAGTATAGATATAAAGAAGAAAGATTTGTTTGTTTGACGCGAATAGGCTCCGAAACTACTGGACGGATTTAAAAAAATCTTTCACAGTTGGGAAGCTACACTATCTGCGCTGAACATAGGCTATGTTGTACGCGGACGAAGTCGCGCGAAAACAGCCAGTTGCGTATAAGAGGAATGAGGAATATGGTGGAGATATTCGACGTGCAGGATTGAAGGGTGGTAGCTCAGTCATTAGAGCGTAGGTTAGAGCTAAAGTCCCGGGTTCAAGCCCTGCCCGCGTGAAATTTTCCAACTTATCTTATTTCTTTATTAAATCAGACTAAAATAGTTTTGCATTGTGAATGTTTTAAAGCCCGCCCGCGTCTATGTCGATCCCTCGGGAACAGTAATTTTTGCTGGGATAAAATGTACACACTATGTACACTATCCTTCTCCGTACCCCAAATCCGAACTAAAAAAGAGGAGCAAATCCTTCTTAATGGGCTGCATGTAGCATGTGACGTATGCCCGTGCTGGAACGACCACGGTACTGCGCTAAGCCTCCTACTCTATTACAGCTCGAAGAGGGCCGTTAATCCACGTCACCCGAACGAATATATTACGTAATACCTTCGTAATACTTAATGATATTAGTAGCTTTTCGAAGACTGAATAATGTGGGGTTCGTAACTTTTTTACTTGTTTGCTAATTTTAGTTATTTAATGCTGGCTATGTATTCATTCATGTTTCTAAAACTCATTTGAGTTTTCACTAGGTGATAATGAAAATTAGGGAGAAGTCTCACTAAACGAGAAGGTATCTGATTTTAACAAAGTACTTAGTTACAGCAGGTCAGAAATATGTGCACTAGAAGATTAAGGCTTAGTAATTATAGTATTTTTCCATGCTGGTCTGGACAGCATGTCCAGGTCTGGAAGAAAAACAAACGTACAATATATTAGATGCTCCTCTTCCGGTGCAGATCGTAGAATAGAAGATGGCCATGAGAACCGGCAAACATACCTATAAGGATTCATGTCTAAATGCGGCTAGCAACCCATCATAATTTTCCAGCCGGTAAGTGATAAAGACGTAATAAGCATATATCAAAATAAAACTCTGACCACTTCTTCTTCTTATCGCGTCGGCCCAAAACATCTAAAAATATATTAAATTTTGTCCCTCCAGAAGGTTGCGACAGCCACGCCACTCGCTGAGGCAGAGGTCGTACTTTGTGTAGGTAGTGGGGCACAATGGACATGACAAAAGGTGTGACATGGTCTGATCTCCATGACCATATTCACACTGTACTTTTTCCTGGTCGACATATCCCCACTTGGCTAGGTCGTGCTTGCATCGGCCTACTCCAGTTCGTACTCTGACCACTTCAAAGAAGAAACGCCGAAATAAACTCTTTTCAACATTATTGATCGCCTACTTATCTTAAGTACCTTGTATGATAATTTTTTGTTATACCTTTACCTTTTCTTTTTCGCTGTTTTCAAAATAGGTACAGTACAGAATAAGCTTCTCCGCGTCACTCGCGGTCATTGAGCTGCAGCTTCTATTTATTTAACATGCGATGATGATGATGAAGGGATTTAAAGCCACATCGAGAACTTACTAGCTGTTTTCCACGAACGACTTCTTCCGCGTGGATTTCGGCTTTGTCACGCAGTCTATCCGGACCCCAAGTCACCCTCAAGCCGCCGTACCCCGGGATCCGAACCATCCCAGGTATCAACGATTTTTGTTTTGGAATATGATGACTCATCAATATTTTTTTACATTTCTATTTTCATAATTAACCAACTCCTGAAAATAACGGATAGGCACACAACTCAAGCAGTCATATTTGAGTTTAAGTTCGTATAAAGTTGAAGATATTTCCATAATTCATACACTCGGTTCAATCACGAGTAGTGGGCGATGACTGGCGCCAAACCGGAAATCAATGGAGAAGTTCAGAACTATCATGATTGGTAAACTTTTGATCTAGGCCGTCTAGGCCGTAAATGTGAAATCGATTGCTGGAGGCTAAACCCACGTTTGCACACCTTTAACGAGTTTGCTTTACCTCATTCCGGAACGGTGCACGAAATTTTCCTTAACAAATTTTAATAACAAACTTTTACGTTTACCAGCTAGGTATTCTGCCATGCTGGTCTGAGAGAAAAGAAAACCGTAGAATGTACCAGCCGCTTCTCATTTCGCGCAGACCGTAGAAGCCGAACGAGGGAATGAGTTACTAATTTAACAATTTTTTGAAGACATGTGCACTAAGTTTGTTGAGCAAAACTCATATGGGTTTGCTTTACTCCGTGGGTTTGCTGTACCTATGGTAGGTACAGCAAACCCACTCCTTGGTGTAAAATATGACTTAAACGCTTTCGAATTTCAAAAAAAAATTTTGTGAATCACTAAACAGATTCAAGACTACCAAAACACCGCATATATATTCGGATTTTAAGACTACTTATTATGATTGTTAAGTTGCTAGATCTTTCTTTTCTTCCTTTTAAACAATAAAAGTAAAAGATTCGTTGTTATTAAAAAACTTGTAAAGAAGAAATTGAAGCGTTTGCAATTTTTGAGATATGTTTTTTATGTGTATATTATACTTAAATTAGGATTTTAATAACATTTTGGATTACTTTACGTTTTATGTTTTTTTACGGACTAAGCACATGTGTTTTAGTTAATGATTACAAGTGGATATTTTTATTATGGACCTTTCATTTTTTACAAGGATTACAATTAAAGAACTTAGTACGTTAACAAAAAATAAAAATTGTTTTTTTCTAAAATAATGTCATTATTTTGGAAACTAAACATTGTGGTCCGGATGGGAAATTTAACTTTTTCAAATTTAGCAAATGCGAATTCAACATTATGCATTTTCAACATTTTGCGAATTTCACCTTATTGTAAACTCTACCTACATTTAAAGGTTAAAGTTTGAGGAGTGGGCACTGTATGGAAAACCATCATCGGGTATCTATTATGATGCGATGAGAGAGAGCAGGAAAACATTTAAGTCAAAACTGAAATACTGCCGAAATAATCAAGAACAGATTAAAATGGATATTTTAGCAAATCATCACAAGTCTAAGAATTTCAGTAAATTTTGGAAAGAGACTAACAAACTCTCCCAAAGGCAGGGACTCCCTGTGAGCATTCAAGGTGTAGTTGAGCCAAGTCAAATTGCTAACTTATTTAAAAATAATTTCAGGGTTCAATCACCCCTTCTGGAGGAGCAGCGGATGTTCGAGGCTGAGAGTGTTGTGTCGGAAGCACCTGTGGCAATAACAGCCAAGGAAGTATGGAAGATAATAACTAGTATGACAAAAGGAAAGTCACCGGGACATGACGGTCTGAGCATCGAGCATCTGCTGCATGCGGGTGTACATGTGCCAAGGGTACTAAGTATGTTTTACACTTTTTGTATTAGACATTCATATCTACCAGAACAACTCATGAAAACTGTGGTAGTACCCATAGTAAAAAATAAGACAGGAGATATTAGTGACATCCACAACTACAGGCCCATATCTCTGGCCACTATAGCTGCTAAGGTGTTAGACAGTGTACTTGAGAGTTATCTTAGCAAACATGTTAAACTGAATGATGCTCAATTTGGGTTTAAAGCGGGTTTATCAACAGAAAATGCTATACTAGCTCTGAAGTATACGGTTCGCTATTATACTGATCGTCGGACCCCTGTGTATGCTGCCTTTCTGGATCTATCCACTGAGGCATCTTCAAAAGGTTGATGAAAGAAACATCACATAAGGCAAGGATGTTTATTGGCTTAGCTTCGATAATGGAATACTACATCTTAACTTAAAACTAAATAAGAACTATTTCGTAAACATATTGCTTACACTTCACTCCATGCTACACGTGCCGGTGTCCCAGTTATTAACATATGTGTTTCGCAATGTACTAAAGTACAATATACTACAACTCCCCTGAAAAAGTACCAGGATCACCACCGGTTCAATTGAAAAAAAAATGTTTAGCATGAAGTGATTACAATTTGTTAGTTGTATATTAACTCAATAAGATTAAAATACTAAATAAATAATAAATGTTTTTTTTTACATATATTTAAACAATAAAACCAATATTCTTATTCGTTATAAAATAGTTTCGTATTATTTTTATGAACAATATATTCTCGATTATTTTTTAAGATTTTGACATTTGGTGAAATATCTTCTAATACTTCGAATGGGCCATGGAAAATATTTTCTAACTTATCACCTATATGATTTTTTACTAAAATTAGGTCGCCTAACTTATATTCTATGGGGTTAACATTTTTATCGTAATAAGTTTTTCTTAGATATTTTGACTGCAATAAATTTTCTCTAGCATCAGTTTGTGCCCTTTGGAGTCTATATTTCATTTCTAATGGGTAATTTCCAAAGTTGTACAGAGGGTCAACACCACTCTGTAGGGAGTTCGGCAAGGAACATTGTTTTCCGAACACTAGCTCATAGGGCGTGTATTTTGTCTCTGTATGTACTGTAGTATTAAAACAAAAACACCAGTATGGTAACCAAGAGCTCCAATTACTTTTGTTTTGTTCACACATTATCCTCAAATACGTACCGAGACTTTTGTGCGTGTTTTCCAAAGCTCCTATAGTCTCATGGTGATAGGATGTAGAGTTCAATTTCTTAATATACAATAAATTACATATTTCTGACATTACGGATGACATAAACTCTGTACCTCTATCTGTAATTATTTCTCTAGGAACTCCATATCTTAAAACTATATTATTTACAAATACTCTCGCTACACTTTCTGAATCTTTTCTCTGTAAGGGGAAAGCTTCAACAAACTTAGACAAATCGCATTGTGTGGTAAGTATGTATTTATTACCATCGTCATCTACTGGGAGAGGACCCATAATATCCAAGGAGTCTCTCTCATGAGCACAGCTAGCCGTAGATGTAATTTCCATCGGCTGTTTAGTATTTCTATTCGTATGTTTCTGTAACTGACACTGTTTACATTTTCTGACGTAATCTTCTACGTCTTTAACAAGACCGGGCCAGAAATAATGTTTTTTAATATTATTTAACATTCTATTCATACCTGCGTGGCCACTTGTAGGTAGAATATGAAAGTCGTTCAGAATAACCCTTTTATCATCTTGATTAAAAATTTTACGTACTTCTTTGGTTATAAGTAAACGTAATGTCTTTGTTTTCAATTTATATAAATAACTTGCAAGCATTTTTATATAGTACTCATTTTGTTTACTTTTTATAATGAGTAATTCATCGGCATTTATTTTACTACACAAATTTTCTAAATCCCTCACTAACACCTTCGGGGTAGATAATGATCGGGTATTTAGATATATCGCCGAGTTAGAAGACACATATGCGCATATATTGTTTTCTGAAAACATAGTAACTTGATATATTTTACTTATTTCATTTAAGTTTTCACAAAATAAAAGTTCTGTAAAAATTTTAGGTTTTTTCAGTATCTCTACAGCAATAGGGTGATCAGTCCTAGAGCTGACAGAGTCACTACTTGTCGGATTAGTCAGGTTAGTATTGTCGGATGTCGGTATCCTACGAGCCTGAGCGCGAGTCAAAACTGTTACAGTATGTTCTCTCATGGTTTTTAAGTCGTTTGATGTTATAGTAATTCGGCTCAATGCATCTGCAGCTGCATTATTTTTACCAGGTACATACTCTATGTCAAAGTCATATTCTTCCAAGTAAAGTCTAAACTTAGTCAGTCGGCTCGACGGGTCTTTAAGTCCAAAAAGGTAAATTAAAGGCTTGTGGTCAGTGTAAATTTTAAATTTTTTCCCATATAAATAAGGCCTGAAATGACGCACTGCCCATACTATCGCTAGTAATTCTAATTCAATTATAGGATATCGAGTTTCTGCCGGTTTCAAGTTACGGCTCGCGTACGCTACAACTTGACCATTGTTATTAGATAATATGGCGCCAAGACCTATTCGTGACGCATCTGTTTGTAAATTAAAAATATTACTATCGGAAAAATCTGGATAAGCTAACACAGGTGGTTTCATGAGTAGATTTCTCAAGGATTCGAATGCACGTTCACATTCTGATGACCATTGAAAATGTACATTCTTTTTACACAATTTGTTTAAAGGATATGCGATACTAGCAAACTGTGGAATGAATCGTCTGTAGTAATTTGCAAAGGCAAGTTCGTCAGGATTTTTTGGAACAGGATAATTTTGTAATGTATCAATTTTGCATGGATCTGGTAGGATTCCATTTGATGTTATTTGATGACCTAAATATAATATTTCTTTACGTAAAAATTCACATTTTAATGGATTAATTTTTAAATTAACTTTTCTCAACCTTTCGTAAAAACTAATTAAATTTTTTGAATGATCTAAAATTGATTTTCCTATAATAATTATGTCATCTAAATATACAAAGGCTTGTTAATAATTTATTCCGGACATTGCTATAGTCATTAACCTTGAAAAAACACTGGGAGATGTCTTTAGACCCATTGGGCATCGTTTCATCTGATACATCTTATCTGTTGTGAATGCTGTGTATTTTCTGGAATCTTTATCTAATTCAAGTTGGTACATTTTATCAACATTAAAAGCAGTATATTTTCTGGAGTTACTGTCTAACATAAGTTGGTAATAACTCTGTGATAAATCTAATTTTGCAAAATATATACTTCCGGAAAGAGCATCTAAAATTTCTGTGATGTTTGGCAATGGAAACTTATCGTCTGCTATTTTATTATTTAGTTAATCTACAACAAGTCTCCATTTTTTCTGGTTGGAATTATCTGATTTTTTTGGGACAACAACACTGGACTAGACCACTCAGAAATTGTTTCTTCAATTATATCGTTATCTAGCATTTCCTGGATCTGTTTCTGGACCTCAGGTTTCAGAGAATGTATGGCTTAATATAAACTGGACTAACGTTTTCTTTTAAAGTAATAGAATGTTCCATTAAATTTGTCACAGATAATCGATCTCCTGGGAGATGAAAAATATCAGCGTATTTGGCACAAATGTGCTCAATATTCAGCTGTTCTTCACTATTTAAATAGTTCAAATTAAGTAAGTTAAACAAAGATTTTATTCTCTTTGTAGAAATGTTTTCTGTTTCAAAATTACGAACATCAAACTCATTTTGTCTCAAGTCTCAATTCTGTCCGATATCATGTGTATTACGAACGAAAAAACTTGTTATTTTCTAACGCATTATTGTTTTCTCGTGCTGGCGCACCAGAGTCTAAATTGCATTCAAAGTCCGCATGCTGAACACGCGAAAATGAAGCTCGGCCACGGCCGCGTGACATACGCGGTCGACGACCGCGCCAAGATGACGTACTTTGTTGATGACTACGCATGGTGTCATTGACCTGTGTATTATTATATGACGGAAACATACGATTTGAATTATTGCGAAAATTAGAGAAAGTACGACTTTGATTTTGCCTACCAAAATTTCCTCTATTATTTCCACGTGGGAATTTTCCTCTATTATCCCGATTGACACTCATAATATTATAGGAGTCTGGAACGGTGAGCGCTTGTTCATCAACAGCGGCTCTTATCGCCTCGGGAAGAGACTCAAAACGCTGGGACGCTATGTATGACGCACTAAGTCTAGAATTCGTAAGGCCATCTGCAAATCTTTTTATGGCTAATTTCTCATTTATAGGCTGGAGAATTTTGTAACTATTCTCATCTCCATTTGTCTGAGCTATGGTTAAGTTAACAAAAAGTTCTTCTAGCTCAGAGCCAAACTTTTCTAAGGACCTATTACCCTGTTTTGATCGTAACAATTGCACCTGTAAAGACACTGTAGATTTTTTCTGGACTAAACAAACATGTTTTCATATCAGTCAACATGCTATCTACAGAGCTATAAGATGACTTTAAACGTAGCTTAGCACTAGGCGAAAGTCGGGTTTTTAACACAAACTCAATCAATTGAGGTTTTAGCTGATCGCTTATCATAGAGCTGTAAAGTTGAATACCATCAATCAGCTGTTGGGTAACCTGATCTTTGCCTGTCATTACGGGTAACAAGGCAATTGCCGTTTTAAAATCGAATGTCGAACTCATTGTGACTTCTGGATCTGATTCTGCTTCAGAATATGATGAGTTCGGACTGTCTTGGTTTATAGGCTTAAATGTAACTAGCTTAAGAATATGCGAATATGTTTCCTCTATTTCGACTAATAATTTATTTACAGTTAATAAATCCGTAGTGCTTATTTCTAAATTATCTGTCAGAACTTGTATCTGAGACAAAATACACTTTAGCCCTTTATGACAACTTTTAGCCTCTAATAACTTTTTATAGGCCAACTCAGAGTTCCTTCGCTCTGGTCCTAACTTAATTAAATAATCTTTTAAATACCTACGTTAGCTTATTATACAATTCCCTTAGTTCAGTTGTCATAATATTTAAAAATAAAAAAAATAATAATTAACTACCTATTTGACCCATTACGAAGTAAAATAAAATAACTTACCTACATTTAATTTTTTCTAACAATATATCGCACGAGTTGGTTGCTTAGCGAGACATGATGTGGCTGCTGGGCTGCTTGGCGGCTGCTAGGTGGGGACTTGGCGACTGCTGGGCGGGAAAATGACGCCTGCTTAGCTGCTTGGCGGTTGGTCCATGGACATCTGGTTCCTGTGGGCCGGGATAACCCTGGACACCGGGATCCTTTGCTATGCAATTTGCCGGGATAACCCTGGACAACTGGAACTTATTCGTGGCTAATGCCAGATGCTGCGGCAATCTCAAGATTAGAGCCAACGATTCTCGCTCTATTTATTTCACGCCGCAAAGTCATAACTTGTTGGGTGCGACACATAAGATGAAACCGAAGAACAGTACCAAGAAGATGACTGCTGCGATGAAAATGTTTTCTTCTGTTTTCATAATTTTCCATATTCTTGCTTCTGGTTTCTTAGTGCTTAAATCTTCCGACTTCTTTCTTGACAGTTCTTAAATTGGTAAGGGTCGCCATGAGGCATCTTCAAAAGGTTGATGAAAGAAACATCACATAAGGCAAGGATGTTTATTGGCTTAGCTTCAATAATGGAATACTACATCTTAATTTAAAACTAAATAAGAACTATTTCGTAAACATATTGCTTACACTTCACTCCATGCTACACGTGCCGGTGTCCCAGTTATTAACATATGTGTTTCGCAATGTACTAAAGTACAATATACTACACCACTACCTTGTTGTGTATAAAAAGCTGCTGGCTATGCTCCGTGCGACAAGTCTACCTAGTGAGTTGACTAATATTTTTGGTTACTGGTATATGCATCAAACAAATCGGGTGAGATGGTCTGAGGCATTATCAGATGAATATAGGATGGAGTGTGGCGTGAGACAGGGGGGTCTAACCTCACCTACTCTATTTAACCTTTATATAAACGGGCTGATTGACGAGCTATGTAACACCGGAATAGGATGCTCTATAGATGGTAAAATTATTAATAACATCAGCTATGCAGATGACACTGTCCTGTTGGCACCGTCAGTCAGTGCGTTGAGGGAGTTGATAGCAGTGTGCGAGTCGTATGCAAAGTCCCATGGGCTCATTTATAATTCCAAAAAAAGTGAAGTAATGGTATTTCGCTCTGGACGAAAATCTGCACCATGCCCGAGACTGGTAGCAACTCTAGGAGGGGTCCCCCTGAAGCGTGTCACACAATTTAAATACTTGGGGCACATAGTCACAGATAACCTGAGTGATGACTTAGATTTAGAAAGAGAACGAAGGTCGCTGGCAGTTCGCTGTAATATGGTGGCTCGTAGGTTTGGCTATAGTATAGTATAGTATAGTACAATAATGGTTTCAGGATGCTGTTGGGACTGCCTCGGTTCTGTAGCGCATCAGGGATGTTCGCGGATGCAAGAGTCAGTGATTTCTTTGCAATTATACGCAAAAGGACTGCTTCCCTGATGCGCAGGGTCCGAGATAGTCCTAATAGTATCATGGGCATTATTGCTAAGAAGTTTGAAGGACCAGTGTGGAAGCATTGGATTTCAACTCATGGGTCCTCACATGTTCACATAGATAAGTAAGTTATATAATTAATTAAATAAGTTATCTTTGACGAACATTTATGTGAATTATAATGATTAAATGAGAGAATGACTGACATACCTGTAACAAGTACTCGTAACATGGACTATAAAAAAAAAGAGTCTGAAATAAATAATTTTTATTTATTTATTTTATTTTTATTTAGTTCGAGTATCACGGAAATACCTACTGGATCTTTGTCTTTACTAGATGGGTCGAAACGAAAGTTTTTGTTTATTAGGCAGATTAGGAACATAGTGACACAACATCGACAGGCTAGGAAATAACAAAGGCACATTGTTAAAAATGTAATTGAAAATAACTTGCTTAAATACATTTCATAAATACTTATCTAAAATTCGAACAGATTCCTGAAATATTAGCTTCAAACTAACTCAACTATAAATGGTATTGCATTATGTAACCCAGTGTAACGAAGTCGGGTGAAAAGCCTTTTTAGTAAATGATATGATTATTTTGTAGGCCGAATCCTGGAATTTGTAAAAGTGGCTACTCCATCTAAACGTTTATTATATTGAAGAGCCTGGAACTCGAAAATTATTTGAAACGTTTGAAATTTAAGTAAATAGCATTTGTAAAGTATTTATTAATGACTTACTAAAATCCTGGTTTCAGTACTACTGATGATATTCAAGATGATAAAACACTTTTTATTATTAAACTAGCTTTCGCCCGCGGCTCCGCCCGCGGCAATGTCGATCCCCCGGGAATAGTTCTTCTTTTCCGGGATAAAAGGTAGCCTATGTCCTTCTCCGCACTACAGAGAACTTGTATGCAAAATTTCATGATGATCGGTTCAGTAGTTACGGCGTGAAAGCGTAACAAACAAACAAACAAACAAACGAATAAACAAACAAACAAACTCACTTTCGCATTTATAATATTATAGTAAGGAAAAATATTTTATTATCAGAAATTCTGGCTTAGACGCCATAGCGAGAATTTGCGCGAAAGTATGTACCACTTATCATTCTAATTTGTAGCTTGTTTTTGTTACCCTATTGTTCCCCACTCCTGCCGGGAGACGCAATTTTTTTTTAAATCTATGCCTGCCGACCTATTTACTAAGTAGTGTACAACGTTTTAATGATCACTTCAAAATACATTACGGTTTTTAACTTAAATAAAAATAGTCTATCATACGAAAGCCGCAATATATTTTGAAGTGACTATGAAAACTTTGTACACTAAGTTAGCAAATAGGCTGGCTGGTCAAAGGTCTCTCTTGTACGCCATTCGTCCCTCTGTTGTCAACGATCGTATAATATAGAAATAGCTTATTTAAAAAATTGGTTATTTGTAAAGTCAGTTTACGGAAGATAATTTTACGTGATAGCGGTAAGGGATAGATACTACTTCTACTCTACTACTCCTGCTGCTGCTGCTGCTGCTGTTGCTGCTTCCGAACGTGACAGTTTTCGTGCGTGCAGCCCGTGTTTATCGATTTATAAGACGTTATCATGTCAAAATAATATATTTTTGAAATTACACTCTATCTGAAAAAGAACACTCGATAGACCAAAGGTAATCTCTTTGTGAAGATTGAAAGTCGTAGACTAATACTCCCTAGCGAAAGAATAATTCAAACCTTATCCATTTCTAGTTCCATACTCAGCTGTGTGTGCTGTGTGTGCTGTGTGTGTGCTGTGTTCACATCTGTTCACATTTATAACATAAGTTCTTTTATAATTTGACTAGCTTTCGCCCGCCTCAATGATGATCCCTCGGAAACAGTAATTTTTCCCTGGATAATATGTACACTATAAGGATATAGTGTACATATTATCCAGGGAAAAATCCGTACGAGAAGGATCTCGTACGGAGGTACGGAGAACACTGCCCCAGACGACGGGTATGCAAAATTTTATGACAATCGGACGATCGGCAGTAGATAGGGCGTGGGGGCGTAACAAACAAACAAATTCACCTGAAAATAATCATAACTTGTCTAATATTATTTATAATATTACAGGTTATGATTATTTTCAGGTTGACGCCAACCCTTTTTGGGAAGCCCGCCCTTGGAATCGAACTCAAGAACCTCGCTATTTACAATATTTCGACAACTCTAGATTGCTGTTTAGATTACGTTTTGTAAGCTTTCTCAAAGTTTTTGCTCAAGTTTTTCTTAGATTGAATTCTAATCGTTCTAGATATTAATTCACTTGTTTCTTTATCTATACATATAATAAAAAATCTATACATATAATAAAACAGTAAAAATATTTTGTCCGTACATTTAGAATTTTTGACTGAAATGGATAGAGGGACACTTAAAAAGAATAATAGAAAGCAAAAAAAATTTTTTCGCATTTCTTGTCTGTGTGTCTGTCTGTCTGTATGTATGATCACGATAATCTCCGAAAATACTGAACCGATTTACTTCAAACTTTCACCAATTGCTTTGTTTTCACTCAACAAAACATTTAAAGTTTGTTTCATCAAAATCGGTTCATTAACAGAAAAGTAATCGTTATTAATTTGAATAAACTCAAGGCATGAGTTCGCCTGCAAATATACACGGTGAAATTTTGATCGTTCCGGACCCTTAAACGGATGATTCAGCCCGTTGATATAAACAACTTTTCCTATGGGACCAATGCTGGGTACTCAAAAAATCAATCCTAAATGCAAATGGGAATTTTTCTCATTTCTGGACTATGAAGTATGAAATTAAATAAGTATGTAAGTTCTTGATTACAATTATAAAAGATATTTATGTTGGTGAAATGAACAAAATTCACCCCTAAAGGGGTAAAATGAGAGGGTAACGTTTTTATGGAAATTTTCTCATTTCTGGACTTAGAAGTATAAATAATATCCATACTTCCATACTAATACTAATATTATAAATATAAGAAAGTAACTCTGTCTGTCGTCTTTTTATACGCTTCAACCATTGAACTGATTAGGATTAAAATTGGTATGGAGGTAGTTTGAGGCCCGGGGAAGGATTTAGGGTATGTTTGATTCCAGGAAATCCTACTGTTCCCGAGGGATCGACACTAACGTGGGCGGAGCCGCGGGCAACAGGCAGTAGATAACTAAGTTTAGATTATAGACCAAGCATATCCGGTGGCCATAAATTTAATTATCTACCGTTTGAAGTCCAATAGCCAGGTCCGAGGTACCGGCCAAAAAGCCGAGTGCCAACACGCCTTAGTGAGTAGATGGGCTTAATTTGGCTGCTGGTCCGCATCTGTGGTGTTTGGCACCAGTGGCGGATATCTGCCGGCGCTGGCAACTTCCAACACGATTAGGCGCCAAACGACTACACTTTGTTTAATTCGACGTGTGGTATGAAGATACCTATGCAGGTAATAAATTTACTAAGAATAAGCATATTATTAATATCTAGCTATTCCTCGCAATTTCATCCACGTAAATTCAGCCTTCTATTATATTGTATTGCTAGTGTATCCTGTTCCTGCCTACAATAACTTATGGTGCCGAGACATGGACTCTAACGAAAGAAGCCGTGTATAAGATTGCGGAGAGCTATGGAGCGATCCATGCTTGGCCTCAAACTGCAAGACAGAGTTCGCAACTCTTGAGATCCGATGCCGAACGAAAGTTCACGATATATCACTCTATAGGGTTGCAATGCAACTCTTAAATGGAACTGGGCAGGACACCTGGCTCGAAGATACGATGGTAGGTGTAGTTAGGCTGTCACTTAGTGGTATCCCAGAAAAGGGAAACGTATTGTTGAGCGTCCGGTAGCTAGGTTGGTCTACGACATAAAGCAGATTGCTGATAAGAACTGGATTGCGAAGGCTAATGATAATGATAGAGACGAATGGCGCAGAAAAAAAGGAGGCTTATACCCGGCAGTGTGTCGTGGAAAGCAGACGACGATGATGATGATGATATTGCTACCTACTGCTAATTTGCTTTTTATATGGAACTGAAAGATTTTTTTTAAAATCGGTTCAATGGTTTTGTAGTTTATCAATTACAAATAAACGAACAGTTAAATCTAAGGTACCTCTTTTTAACATACCTACTAGTTTATTCTCGTGACTTCATAAATATGTAAATGATAGCCTGTGTTAGTATTAATATACGAATATTGAAGCTTGTTATAGGTGCAAGAATTTTCAAATAATTATATAAATAAACATAAAATCAATTAAATATGTTCTCTTAAAATATTACTTTCGTTTAGTACTATGATAACTCTTACTTACTAGCTGTCGCCCGCGGCTCACGTTAATGTCGATCCTGCTGAAACAGTACTTTCTTCCGGGATGAGAGAGTAACAAACATCCACACATCCGTTCATTTATACCTACATCCATACCATACTCACAAACATTTGCGTTTATAATATTAGTAGGATAGTAGGAAGTAGGATTATACAGATAAATAAGTAGTTTTAATTTTTGTTATTATTTCCTCATATATTTTTCTTCATTTTTTTTGTTGCCATCCATGCTTAAATCTATCGAGGTTGTCCCTCCATCTCCTTCTTGGTCAGACTCTGCCACGGCGGCCGTCCGGTACCCAGAAAGTGGCAAGTTTTGCCCACCTTTCTGGCCCAGCCACATTTAAGCCTGGCAGTTCTAGCACCGACATCCGCAATTCGCGTCAAGGAGCGCAACTTTTTCTTCATACTTAGTAATAAACATTTATCTTAGTAAAACTACTATTTATGTATGTAATAGGGTTAGTCGATACGATACTATCATGCAGTGGAATACCTAGTAAGTACCGACCTAAGTAGTTTGATTGATTAGCTCGGGTACGATCTAGCGCGACACTGTCCACTGGGCAGGGTTTATCACCGCCTCCCCCCTTCATTTCACTACCATTATCGTAATGGAGAAACAACAGTAATTAATTAGAAAAGTCACAAATATGTATGGAAATTTTCTAATTTCTAGAGATGTATAAAATTGAGTATTAAGTTCTCGATTACAATTAAAAAAGATCTGTGTAAGTGAACTGTCTATCGTCTTTTCACGCTTCAACTATTGAACCGATTTGGATGAAATTTGGTATATAGTTTGAGGCCCGAAGAAGGACATAGTACCTTTAATTCCGGGAAATTCTACTGTTTCTGAGGGATCGACATTAACTCGAACGGAGCCGCGGGCATCAGCTAGTTCTATAATATTTATATGTACCTAATAAATTAGAAGTTTTATCTAGGTATTTGAAATCGCATCCTTCACGTGAATACTGCTGGGCTGGATTAATAGGTAGCCTATTGATCAAAGTGTACAATGATAGCACTTATTACATGAGGATTTTATATACTCGACCGAAGTTAGTCCTGCAATAAGTGGTAAGCAGATCCTTAGAGCAACACGATTTTTGTGAATTAAATTTTACAAAAAATAATATTCTTCACAGCGCTTTTGCTCTTCCCAACATGAAGTAATAGTAGATTGTGACGCCGGGGGCACATAACACCTTTTGGTTGAGGGCATAGTTTTTAACTCAGATTGGAACAAAGAATCATAGCTTAAAATCCCGGGTGCAGCGAGGGATACTTTAGTACACTCCTGAGTGAAGCGAGGGGTTCAGAGTAAGTTGCCCAAACCAAAGTAAAAGTATTACCTACTTACTTATTATGTAGTCCCGAGAAGACACATTCTGCTTTTCAGCTCCACTATGAGAAACACATATTAAATTCTATTACTAAATTACCTAGCTGTTAATATTGAATTATTTTAACATGAAAAAAATATAAATAATGTTAATTAATTGGTGTAAAATAAACGAAATTATTATATATGCACTTAGTTGAATATATGACTACCTTTTCATCTCATCTATTTAAAAAAAAACAAAGAACGGTTGCCCGTATACAGGGTCTAAAATACGTTTTATTCCTGAGAGCAGTAAAATTTTTTTCAAAATTCATACATTTGAGTGCGTTACCCCAGCCGACTAAGTGCTCCTTTTAAGAATTGATAAATGAAAATAATTTGACACCCCGCCGTTTCACAGATAATGAGGAAAATAAAATTCGGCTGGCGTAACGTTACCCCAGCCGACTTTTTTTGATCCCGTCGGTTTATCTGGATAAAAAGTATGCACAAAGATAGATTGAATTTGCTCTCAAATGTCCCCGATAAAATTAAATTTGACACCTTTATGGATTTCGAGTTATTTCATTTTCTGCTGCGGTAACGTTTGGTCAATCTCTGTATCTCTGAAACCGTAAGACGCAGAATCATGATTTTTTTTATACGTATAGAACGGAATTTGTCTCCATTTGACACCTAGTTATCTTAAATATTAATAATATGGTTTGCGAGTAATAAATATTATTCAGAAAACCATATTTTCGGTTCTAGTTATTAAACGAGGGAACCCTGAAAATTCGAACTAGTCCTAATAGATGCCTCTTATAGAGACATACAAAACATCAAAACTTTCATCAGCCTAATCCAAAGCATTGGCAAGTTATAATGATATTACTGGTTCCAGAAAGCCAGATTTGGAGCTCTCGATTTAAACGAGGAAAATAATACTTTCCTTTTACCTGGCTGATTTCATATTTAAACAATAATTAGACACTTTATCGAAAAACATACATACCAATTTTCAGCTTGATATACTTTCGTAATAAGAAATAATAATTAAAAACTAAACCTAGATATTTTTTTCCGATTACCCGACCAAGTTCTGATGTGCATCTGAAAGCAGCTGCGGCATACTACTAGATATACTTCCATATTCGACGGCAATGTATTCTAAATTGGATGGTACAGGCGAGTGGAAATTTTTTTAGTAAAAAAATATATGCCTTATGTAATGAAATTACTTATTTCCTCCATACTTATGCTTTATAATGTATTGATTCCTAACGGGATTGACCAAGTCTATTATTGCAAGACCAAAGGCAGCTATAGGTAATATTGGAAATACGAGTATGTAATACTTGCTTTGTTAGATAGAATTAGAAAAAAATACAACTGCACTTGCTCGGAACTGCAATTTCATTGGCTAATGTGCGCGAGCGGGACAGCGATAGTCCCTAGTTTTGCTCGCGCATAATAACAAATATATATATTTTTTTTTTTATTTTCAAAGGACAAAAAAGTATTGATACTCTGTACTGTGGTACCGACTACTTTTGATTTCGAACAAATCTTTGTAAGATGTCCCCTACATCTTCGCATAAAGCAATGCAGAATAAAACAAGCAGTACATAATATAGAAAAAGAAATACGGACTTCTAGTTCATTTGTTTAGCTAATAACGACGCGTTTTCCTAGTTGATGGATACACATTTTACTCCCAATTTGTAAAACTAACACTTTCTACGCGAGAGCAGCAAAAATAAATAACACTCAAGATTTTTTTTTATTTATCTCTTGATAGTCTTACATTATAGAATATAACCTTGTTTGCGTTGGTTTTTGATTACCAACTACGGTGACAGTTGGATTGAACTATTATGCAGACGGTAGACCTCTATTTTCTTAAATATTTAAGTATTCTAACTCTATTTTCTTAGATTTTAAGGCAGACCTCTTGGTCTGCCTTAAAATCATTCAAACAAAAATAGCATAAAAAGATATTTTATTTACATTCTTAGTATGTAGACATTGCCATTTATGTAATAGTTTTGCTGAAAGAGAAAATCTGTAAGTCACCCTAAGGTTTCATTCATCATCATCATCATCATTTTGAATAGGTGTCACGGTCAATCGACCATGCACACCCTGGTGTCAGAGTTCTTCGGAACCGCCTCTCGGCCTCTGACATGGTTCCTTTAACGACTACCAGATGGCAGCCGGGACCACCGGCTTAACGTGCCTTCCGAAGCACGGAATTATCTTTATTATCAGACAATCAGGTGATTCACGCCTGCAATGTCCTAACCAAACTGGAAACAACTAAACAAAGTATGCTTCCGGTGGGAATCGAACCCACGACCCCCGGGTCAACAGGCAAACGCCTTAACCACTGGACCACGGAGGCTGTTTCTGCTGTTGACCCTAAGGTTTCATTTATTAAATACGAGTCTTTACTCTTTATAATATTAAAATTAATCCTAACAATTTTTCTACTTGAATATACCCAACCACTTATTATTATTGTGCAGATTTTAGAAGGTATACGTTATGTATCGTGCGGCCGCTTTTAGATGCACATTTGAACTTGGTCGGGTAATCGGGAAAAATTATCTAGGTTTAGTTTTTAACTAGCTGTTGCCCGCGGCTCCGCCCGCGTTCGTGTCGATCCCTCGGGAACAGTAGAATTTCCCGGAATCAAACATACCCTATGTCCTTCCCCGGGCCTCACACCTCCATAACAAATTTAGCGTAAAAAAACGACAGATAGAATAGCTTTCGCATTTATAATATTAGTATTAGTATTGAAGTATGGATATTATTTATACTTCTAAGTCCAGAAATGAGAAAATTTCCATAAAACCGTTAACCTCCTATTTTACCCCTTTAGGAGTGAATTCAGTCCATTTCACCCACATATACTTTTTTTAATTGTAATCGAGAACTTACATACCTATTTATTTTTATACTTCATAGTCCAGAAATGAGAAAATTTCCAAACAAACTTTATCCCCTAAGGGATTTTTTCCAGTTAACCTACACAGATCTTTTTCAATTGTAATCGTGAATTTATTTACCTATTTTCATACTTCTAACTCTAGAAATGAATAAATTCCTATACAATATTTACCCCGCTATTTTACCCCTTACAGGGAAAAATATCGTCCATTTTACCTACACAGATATTTTAATTGTAACCTATAACTTATATACTTATTTTCATACGTCTAAGTCCAGAAATGAGAAAATTTCCATACAAAGTTTATACCACCCATCCACCCTCATTTTACCCCTTAAGGGGGGAATTTAGCAAATTTCATCTACCTACACATATCTCTTTTAATTTTAATCTAGAACTTATATACCTACTTTTATACTTCTAAGTCCAGAAATATAGAATATTCCATATAAATTTTACCCCTTTAGAAGTTAAGTTTCTTAAAAATACTTTCTTAGCGCTCACTCTCATCATTAAAAGAACCCCTGTACCAAATTTCAAGTTTCTAGGCGCAACAGTTTTGGTTGGTTTGCCGTTTGCCCGCGGCTACGCCGCCGCCGTTAGTGTCCATCCCTCAGGAACAGTTTGGACCCTTAAAGGGGTGACTCAGGTCATCAAAAACAACTTTTTCTATGGGACCAATGCACGGAACTCAAAAAAAATTTCGTCATTTCCATACAAAAGAGTCCCGCCGCCCGGCCAGTTTGTATGGGAATGTCGAATTTTATTTTGAGTTCCCACCATTGTTCCCATAGGAAAAGTTGTTCATTTTGATGGTCTGAGTCACCCCTTTAAGGGTCCAAAACGATAAAAAATTCACCGTGTATATTTGCAGGCAAACTAATGCCTTGAGTTCATTCAAATGACGATAACTTTTTTTTAATGAACCGATTTTGATGAAACAAACTTTAAATGTTTTGCTGGGTTAAAACAAAGCAATTGGTGAAAGTTTGAAGTAAATCGGTTCAGTATTTTCGGAGATAATCGTGATCATACATACAGACAGACAGACAGACAGACAGACAAGAAATTCGAAAAAAAATTTTTTGCTTTCTATTATTCTTTTTAAGTGTCCCTCTATCCATTTCAGTCAAAAATTCTAAATGTACAGACAAAATATTTTTACTGTTTTATTATATGTAATAGATTATTATTTCTTATATACGAAAGTATATCAAGCTGAAAATTTGTATGTATATTTTTGGTTAAAGTGTCTAATTATTGTTTAAATATGAAATCAGCCAAGTGGAAGGAAAGTATTACTTTCCTCGTTTAAATCGAGAGCCCCAGAATCTGGCTTTCTGGTACCAGTAATATCATTATAACTTGCCAATGCTTTGGATTAGGCTGATGAAAGTTTTGATGTTTTGTATGTCTCTATAAGAGGCATCTATTAGGACTAGTTTGAATTTTCAGGGTTCCCTCGTTTAATAACTAGAACCGAAAGTATGATTTTCAGAATAATATTGATTACTCGCAAACCATATTATTAATATTTAAGATAACTAGGTGTCAAATGGAGACAAATTCCGTTCTATACGTATAAAAAAAATCATGATTCTGCGTCTTACGGTTTCAGAGATACAGAGATTGACCAAACGTTACCGCAGCAGAAAATGAAATAACTCGAAATCCATAAAGGTGTCAAATTTAATTTTATCGGGGACATTTGAGAGCAAATTCAATCTATCTTTGTGCATACTTTTTATCCAGATAAACCGACGGGATCAAAAAAAGTCGGCTGGGCTAACGTTACGCCAGCCGAATTTTATTTTCCTTATTATCTCTGAAACGGCGGGGTGTCAAATTATTTACTTTCGGGGACATTTACACGAAGTAATGATCTAATTATTTGCATTTATCAATTCTTAAAAGGAGCACTTAGTCGGCTGGGGTAACGCACTCCATACATTTTTAGTCAAGCAGAATGTGTCAAAAGAAAAACAGAATGTGTCTTCTCTGGACTAAAATAATACTTTTACTTAGGGCAAAATACTCTGACTGAATCCCTCGCGTCACTCAGAAATCTCTGGCTCTGAGTGAAGCGAGAGACTCCTTCGTTCTGTTCTGGATTCAAAATATTGCACTCAACCAAAAGTATTAGTTAGGCCCTTGCGTGTGACGCAATAAAACAATACTTTTTGTCTACTCTTTTTTATGGTACATCTTATTTAAGTAGAGCGCGATACTTATTTCTTGTCAAGCTGTACCAATTTTAAAACATTTTGTAGGTTGGTGAATTGAAATGTAGGTAAGAACACAATGAAATAAGTAGGTATTTTATGTTTTAATTTTTCTCCTTCATAAAAAAATGCCTGATTTTCAGCGTGCGAATAAAACATACATGCATCATAAAATACTCCCAGTTATTGAGTTTTTCTTTTTATTAACTAACGTAACTGGCTGGTGAAACTGTTTAAAAATATGATTCGAATTTGTTGCAGACGAGAGACGAGCTACCTGATGGAAAGTGGTCATCGTCGCTCAGGGACATCTGCAACACCAGAGGAGGTGCTGATGCGTCGCCGACTCTTAAGATACCAGTAAACACGCCTTTTGAAGGACCCCAAATCATAGCACACAGGTAAAACCTCGGGAGTTGCTACGTGACGCTCTGATATTTTTGGAGACCCAAGTATCAAGGATGTGGGGATGGACTTTATTTCTGTGGCAAGCGGTGCGGTGTGGTAGAAAGGTGACGGTGGCACCAATTCATAAAGTTCTGCAGAACACTCCCCATAGTAAAGACGGTAAAACACACAGAGAGCCAACGTCTCTCCGTAGACTGAGGGTGTCTAAATCGTCTGTGAGTGTGGGATCGTCCATAATACGAATTGCCCGGCATTGGATGGAATGAAGAGGAAGGAGTTGTTTTTGAATAGATGAGATGAAAACTATAAAAACTGGCTCAAACTGTCGTGTTTTCTACACAAAAATAATTCTCGGCACATATTAGACTCACACGTGTACATTGTACATACCCTTCACACAAACACTGAATCTCATTTAGTCTGCTACATACCTACTTTATATACCTATATTTATAAATGTAAAATACATAAAGTCTATTTTTTACATTTATAATTTTTTTTACTATCTTTGTTCCACTTTCCGGCTCCTAGTGTGTACTCATAGCCTAATATGAAAGTTACAGCTTGTACCATTAATTTAATAAAAATACTTACCGATCCCTGCTCTATGGCCATGTTTCTCTGCTGTATTATTCTGCATCCATTAACCAGCGCGCTAGATGTGCTAAATTTTAGTCCCAGTTTTTCATTTCATCACCTACTTCATTAAGTACCTATAAAAATAATCTTGCTCTATCTGTTATATAACCCTTCTTAGGTTCAAGGTAAATAGTGTATACGGGGAGAAAGAAAATAAAATTAAAAAAAAACTACGCTATAATTTAGTTTAATGCCTTAGTTCATCATCGGTTTCTACAGCCTCGCAACTATGATACTTCGAAGACGTGTCTTGGCAACTGTCAGCGACGGAGAGGTCATCTAAAGAGGCCGCCGGAGCTTCATGCGCTGCTAATGGCATCAGTTCTTCGTCACCTCCTTCGTAGTTGGGACTTGGTATGACGTTTCGTTTCACTGCCGCTGTCATAAGGCGATCTGTTTCACGAGTCCAACAGTCTGTAATTGAAAATACATTTGATTATCAATCACCATAGCTTTGTGCTTGCACAATCATATTGTAAAATGTAGAGCCAACTTTTTTTTTAATCCTGAACATCTGGGCTAGTAAAAAGGTCTTAGTGATAGGCCTACAATAATATTTACATTTTGCGCCGAGTCTATTATTGTCTTATGTCTAAAGTCTAAACTCTTTCTTAATAGTATTTTTAAATGAGCTTTTTTATAATACATAATTCATTTATTTTTTGTCAGACCCCATGTCTAAAGAACTTACTAGGCCGTTTCAAAGGAGGCACTGGTTGAACCGTAGTTGGTGGCGGCAGTTTCGCTTGAGTTGACCGCAAACGCCTTGGGCTTCGGGCCAAGGCGTGGGAGATGCTCGGTAGTCTAATATCCAAGTGAGAGCCCCGCTCCGTTACGATCTTATTGTTCATCGCATACAGCTTGGTGGTGATGTCCCTAGCTATCAGAGTTGTCACTACACTTGCCAGGTAGGGCTCTTTAACGAATAAGTACTCGAGGGAACTGCGCTGCCAGTACACGTAGCGGCAGGAAGATGCAGCCACTATGGATACCTGGTTGAAAGATAAGACATTAAGCTATTAAGTATTTTGTAATCAGAACATGATATAAAAGCTGCATTTTTCTTAGCTATTACCTACTTATTACTTAAATAACTACAATAATAAATATAAGTGGTTTAATAAAGATGTTACAAACAAGTATCTGTAGACTTATATTTTTATATCTCAAACCACCACCAGTCAAACTTGTAACCACAGTGTAGTACAATGTTTCCCGAACACAGGCAATTTAAATCGCCAAGAACATGAGTGTTTAAAGTTCATCGATATTTAACCCACTTTCTTGCATTTATAGCCACTTTGGCTGTTATACCGTCATATCAGACATCAATTAGGTCACCAGAATGGGGTAGGTAATGCCAAGGCGTTGCACTGACGTTGGTGGGAATGATCGCGATACATCAAGTGGCTTTTATTTATTTTTTTGTCTTTAAATTAAAACCAATCTGTCCTCCATTATACAATAGAAGTGCCTATTTTAGAGGCAGGTGGCGAGCAGTCCGTAATTGACAAGTTGCTATGTACTAAAATACTGGTGTTGTGTGTATTTTTCGAATATGACTCTACATTTTTGTTCTTTTTGGAATCCGATGTCTGAATATATATATATATATTTATATTATTCCTTACTGTATATGGAATACATAATATTATTGCTTAATAAAACAGATGCCCTCTCTATACTACCGGAGCCATATTAGGCCAGAGCAGACAGAGGATTTGGCCTACACTGTCCTTACTGTCTCATTGATTTTTATGAGCTTTGTAAATACAAGCTAATTGTATTTCCTAAGTCGCCTCTTACGACCTCCAGTGATCCTATTCTACTCTGCCGGAAACTACACCACAGAGAGTCATGTTCCTGCAGTGGAGACTAAAAAGACCTGATGATGATGATGAAGAAACAGACAACACTCTTCCTGATTATACATTTTTAATCAGTGATATTCCATTATGGTTAGGTTAGAGTTTTTACCACGCCCGGTTATAAATTTACAAGCCTTATTTGTAGCCGTGACCTCTGTTTTTATGCTCTGAGAGAATATTTGTTTATTAGGTTAGAGGGTCGGGGGTCGTCTGACGGTTCACTCGCCCAGTAGGTCCCTTGAATAATGAACTCATCAGTTTCCCGCCGGCGTGTTAGTTAGCCCATTGCGTTATTTAACAAGGTGAAACCCGCTTTACATTGAACCGCTTTTGCGTGAAATAAGATTCTCTTAGCTGACGTAAAAATATTGCACCTCAAGGGGAGTGGGTACTGTAATAGCTGCAATATCTCATCTTAATAATGGCTTGAAACGCGAGAAATTAGGCGACGAAGGCATATTGTAATAAGTTGTAAAGCTCACGACCGGTAGATGATGGATAACGTTATTACATTGTATGAAACAATATTATTTTAAGTACCGTAATGGATAAGCCTGCATTAACTATAAAGTACATCTACTTACATTCTAAGGTGCACACTAACCTTAAACTTTTCGTCTATAGTTGCTCTACTGGATTCGAATTCAGGTGAATCCAAGAACTCACAAGGTAAAATTGGGTGGAGAAATTGGTGGCCGCTCATCACGTTTACCTAATTGATAAAAACAAAAAGGTATTTTAAACACATAAAGTACTTAGTTTGTTTTTTATTTATTTAGTTAACATAAAATAAAAATTACCTAAGCACTATAGAAGTAGCCATAGAACTTGTGTTTTTCTGTAATAAGACTTGTGAGGTCTAGAACTCACAACAAAGAGCCACTGTGTTATAAATATGGAAGTAACTTCTGTTTTTGGTTTATATGGAATTTAGTATTAATATATGTATGGAATTTAGTAGTAATATATATATGATAGTTTTTATCCCGGAAATCATGGGTGAAAAGGAGGGTTGATCCCCTCTCTGATGTTGATTGGGAATCGATTGGTTATATAGTAAAAAATATCCCACCAAAAAAATGTGTAGATGGGAGCCAACTTCAATATTATCATATGTTGTGTAGTTAAGATTAATATGTGGAAGTAACTTAGCCTGTTTTTGGTTTATATTAAATTTAGTATTGATAGGATATCGGATAGTTTTCATATTTATATATATATATATATAAATGGTAATTTTAAAGTTGTCACTATATTTGACAAACTGACGGAAAGCCGACTTCGATGGTATGTAATGCGAAAAGACGAGGAACACGTAGTGAGGAAAACTTTGTCACTACGTGTTCCCCCTTCCTGGTGGACTAGTATGATGAAGCTTATAAAAGCGGAGAACCTATCCGGCCCGACAACTAAACTAGGAGAATCAACCCTGTATAAGACAGGAATGCGCTAGGGGGAAGAAGAAGTGTAATTAAGATTAAACGGGTGCCAATTCTGTAGATATTATAAATCTCTAGTTACTAAGAACTTTCGCAATGTGAAGAGAAAATAAAGTTATTTTATTATTATTATATTGCCCCACAATATTTGCTGCACATAAAAAAAACGCGTGGTTTTTTTTGTAGATGAAAATTGTATGGTGATATGGAATCCTTCGTGAGCCATCCCAATTTTATTTTCTTTAAAATATGCGAAGACACGCCTTCGCGGATGAGTAGATTTCAATAAATGAGTAATAATAGGACTATAAGCACGTCTGCGTCGTTTCTGGAAACTGTTTTTGGTACCTACCAAGAGCGAGTGTAAAAAAAAATTCACTCGGTGTGTGACGGGCTATTGAATGCTAACTTGTCATTTGCATATTTAGGTAGATTCATTGGGGATAAAAGAACTTTGAGAGTAAATTCCCCGTTTAAGGAAAATTTATCATTTCCGTTAGGATAACTTCCGTGAAAAGAAACAAATTCGGAAAAATATTTTACTTTGATATTTTTTTAGATAGATATAGAGTACATACCTATAATCTATGAAGTTAAATGAAAAAAACATATACTGAAAGAAAAGAAAGAACCAGACGCCGCTGGTCTTCCGTGACACGTGAAGATTTTTTCATTTCAATTGATATTGCTCAGTAACATAACCAGCCACCCTAGAATAGATCAAATGGACTGGTGAATACCTATTGAACTGGCAACATGTTCCTGTTTATAGGTATACCTCCCTACTTAGATAGGTTTCTAGATACCTTATTTTTTATTTTAATAATTTTTTTTGCAAAAACGAGTAATCTGTTTTTCATAGGACTTATGAGCTCTGAAATCACGATAATGAGATATTTAAAATAAAAACAACTATTTCGGTTAGAAAAGCAAAAGCATAGGTATGATTGAATAATACTAACATCCAAAATAGATGAGCCCGATGGCTTAAAGGGCGTGAGCATTATTAGTACTTAGGCATGTTAAAAAACCACGGCGTGGTCCCCACTGAAATGGGTGACCGCAAGTGGCATAAACATATCTCAAGCTTCAGCCGTCATTAAGCTATGTCAGAAAACCTAGACAATTTAAAAAACAAACATCGAAGATGGAACTCGCTATCTTTTAATCAAAGATTTTTTTCGACTTAGGATAATATATCGTCCTTTACCTTTCCGGATAGCAGCAGGCCCAATCGATCAGTCTTGGTGAGATTCTGCATGGCATAAGCTTCTCCCGCGTGTAGAGACATTACATGAGCGAAGTCAGGAGATACCATACGTTTGAACTGTAATCTAGAAACCTAAAATGTTATACAAATAAACAGTTACAGCCCAAACCTAAAACAATTGGCTTTAAAACATCATCATACCACCTTTATCAACCATCTTTAGGGTTCCGTACCCAAAGAATAAAAACGGGACCCTATTAATATCCCCCGCTGTCAGTCTGTCTGTCTTTCTGTCTGTCCGTCTGTCTGTCTGCCCGTCTGTCACCAGGCTGTATCTCATGAACTGTGATAATTAGGCAGTTTAAATTTTCACAGATGGCCAATTTCTATTGCCGCTATATCAACAAATACTAAAAAGTAGAATAAAATAAATATTTAAGGGGGCTCTTATACAACAAACGTGATTTTTTTTGCTTGTTTTTGCTCGATATTGATAACAGCAACAGGTAGACGCTTGAAATATTCACAGAATATTTAGTTATATATTCACTTTAAAAATAAATAGTTGAATAAAATTAAATAAATATTAAAAGGGGGCTCCCATACAACAGTCATGATTTTTTTGCCGTTTTTATAGATAACGGTACGGAACCCATAGTGCGCGAGTCCAACTCGCACTTGGCCGGTTTTTATACAATTGCACAGAATAAATAATTTGTCTATAGACACGTCCACACGGAGCAGCGCTGCACTGTAGCGGAGATGCACAACTCGCCGCAGCACAGTATTCTTGGTATGAAATTGTTTGAACTACAACACACTGCAGTGCAACGTAGATGCACGTTGTTCCGAATTTTACGTGTCATGCAGTCATGCATATTCGTTGCATAGCCGTATTTTCTACTCCGCGCGGGTTAATATTTAGTGTTATTATTCCAACTAGTCTCTGACCGCGTCGAAAGAAGAAATGATTGATTAATGTAGTACTTTAGACCATAGATAGATTGTAGTTAATTCAGTATGCAACAATCATTGACATGCTCGTACCTTGAAAGGCTCAAACAACGTATGGTACACCTCTTCAAGTTCCGGGTCGAATTTGACTGGTCTCATCTCGTACACCAAGTACACGAGCTGTGCCAGGTTCAGGAACATGAAGCCAAAATTCCAGGAGAATGCGTCAGGTGAGCATATCATATGCCATGCCCATATGGAGTATAGCATAAATCCTGGGCAGCAACGGAAAAATAACCAATTTTAATATTTTTCGGAACCATTTCATTATAAGTAAATTATTTTTTATAGCATTACAATGTTCTCAGTTTATTAAAATTGAAAATATGCGATGAAAAAGACTTGGCCACACACAGGTGATATTTAATTTTGCCCTTAGTTTACGCCCTCACGTTTACGTATGGGTAGTTTAACACACGGTTAGCATTTCATTATAATCTTCCGTTCAATACTTTTGCAAATGGTATACAGATGAGACTTAAGGACTGTAAAGTACCACTTACTTGTTTTTTTTCAATACCTACATTATATCAAAGAACTTGTACTAGCAGATCAAAGTGGTATGGTTGACATTTACAAGTTGAGATTTATTATTTAAAAAAAATATATCTAAATAGTATCCTCTCAGAGAAAAAAAAAAGACTAGAATGATTTAATTACACTCATCGTTATTGTGAATTCCATAAAAAGGAATGGCTAGTTAACCCAACCATCTACTTGTTTATATTAAACATAACTTAGACCCATTTTCTTCTACCAAGATTGACTTAATGAATTACCTTGACACTTACCAAAAATTAATATTGTGTGCATCCACAGTTGTCCCTTTTTCGTACTGGGGGCACAATATGATGCCACAAAAAGCATATTAGATAGCTGCAATCAAAAACTAAGTGAGGATTGGCTGATATTTACGAAATTCAAGATAACTTTTTAACTATGAAAATATTTTACAAAAAACATGTACGTGTGAGTTGGATAATTTCGCGCGGTTGACAATATCGCGCTGTAGTACTCGTAGAAACGCATAACATGATTTTTGAATCATGCTCCATAGCCCCCACACCTTGCACCTGCAGACCTTCTTTCCTATCCTGCAGATCGGATGTAGGTATACAAACACGTTTTGTGCATTTTCGATATAATTTTTCAAGTCTTTGATGATAAAGAGGTAAGTCAACTTTTTACACAATTATTTATATTCATATGCATATATTGCGTAAAAGTATACATTATGGTAGAAAAATAACATTTCACCGAATACATGCTTTGGTTTTATTTTTTATTATAAAACAAAGTGAGCGCGATCAATAAAAATGATGACACAATTTTTTTTTTGCTTAAACGATCTTTGCAGATTTAGGGGCTAAACCAAAATTCAGATAGCTAAAGGAAAAGCAAAGAAATAAAGGTTGTAGAACTCAGAGGACAAGAAAATCCAGCCAGAATTAGCAGCTCTTGGTAGCGGCAGTAAAATCAAGGCAACAGCTACAAATTTCAATATTCCAGAGTATCACCCAACTTTGTGCCTAAAAACTACATTTACGACGGAAGAATATAAAGAATGATACCGAAATTAAAAACCTAAGGCACTGTAGATATTCTCTTACTAGGTTGATATTACCGCGTTTCTATTTTTATGTTTTATGCGTTAATGTAGAATAAAATTTTGATTATTGTAGATAAGTGCCAAGATAACCATTCTTATATGGCCACAAATTACTTGCGAGTGTGTCAATATTTAGTTTTTATTTAAATCTGGTCTGAGCCGGGATATAGGATTTTCACTTAAGGGCACGAAATTATCCCCTAATACATTCTGCGTGATTTTGAACCTTTGAACTATATTGAAATCCTGAAATCAGAATCCCTAATGAAATATATAATTGCAAGAACAAAAGCTGAATATCGAAAAAAGATTAAACTTCCCATACAAAGTTGCCGATCAGCTAGAACTTCAAATTATTTTTTCGGATGTTACCTTTTTTTCTTGCAATTCTGTATTCCATTAGGGATTCTGATTCCAGAAGTATACTTCTATCGGAAAAGGGTAAGAACTCACTTGGAACAAAGGGTGTTGAGGATTTCTCCATAAAGGGCACCAGGGCCAATACCACGGTCCTAGAAAAAAAGGATACATATATTGATTCCAGTACTAAAGATAACTTTTCAAAAGGAAATAAAATAATTTATTTATAGTTTTACACGGTTGCCTTTTTGTGTGTCTGGACCACCAGGACCTAATAAAGTATCTTAAGTCGTGAATCAATGAAATAACGTTTTGCAAATTTGATCCCACGCGTAAGGAAATCAAAATCGTACATCCCGTTGACCCAGATATTATACCTACCATAAAATTTGGCACAAAATTATGATATAGTTCTGCATAAGAAAAACCAAATAAGAGTAGTAAGTACCAGTAATAGTTATTACTAAAAAAAAATTTCCACTGAATCCTCGGTGAGCAAATTTGACTAGCACTTGTCTGTTTTTTATAGAAATAAAATGCTGACTTAAAATCCCTTTTACGTAAATAAACAATTTTATAATACATAGGTACAAATTGAGCACAGATTAAGCCAGGATACTACAATAAGATCCTGTACCATATAATATGATATGAAATAAGAACAAAGATAATTTATTTGATAAGTACTTCAGATAGCCCAAATTTGACAAAACACATGTTTTTGAAACCGTTTAGTAAAATGATTAGTAAAGCATATCTAAGTAAGAAAAAGGTGCCACTCAACGTATAGCAGCACAGTGATAACCCGGGATTATATTATCTCTATGGTGATAACACGCCACTGGTCTTCCGTGAAACCCATAGAAGTATAACGCAATTTCTTTTTTTAATCTATGGTGAAACCTGATATTAATGAAAATTAAGGTTGCACCGTCAGACGTCAAGAGTAACAAGGAACATTTAACAAACAATAATAGATAAACATCCAAGACACAGGTTGATCTAAGTCAATCTGAAAAAGATTTATTTTTCATATGGACTTGGCCAAGGATCGAACCCGGTACCTTGCGAATGAAAGACACTTGCTACTTTTCTATTTTTTATAGTTGTGCAACTTAATACCTACTTGTTTAATACTACCTATCTAGATAAATGATAGGTTTATTTTTCATATAGGATCAGTGTTGTGTATATTTACTTAGGTGCATTGTAGTAGATACATACCTGATGGCATAGTATAATTCACAGTCCCAAAATCCTGAAAAGTACCGTTTTCTCCAGGCCACGTAAAATTATATTCAGAGATTTCTAAAAAATCTGATTTCACATCTGATAAACTTCTTTGAGACATGTCAATATATTTTTTGCACCAAATAAATAATCTTTCCTTCTTTTTTTTTCTTACTAGACTTGCACTAGTAAAATCTTTTATTACCAATTTCTCATTTCCTTATTGTAGAGGTTCACTCACATTAATAGGTATTTTCTTCTAATAAGCGTTCATTCAACAAACCAACACCTAGCTACAGAACTACAAATAAACGATTTATTTATTTATTGTCTCAATCTATCTCTCTCAGTTACAGAGCTGGCCATTCGCAATCGTTCGTTTCGCGCCAAATCAATACATCCGCTTTTCCGCTTTTCCGACAATGTCGCCATCTAGTTGCAACTCCAAACAAACAACCAGAACCCTTTTGTCTATGGTATAAAATCCTTTTTAAATTTAAAATACGATTCAAGTTACAGACGAGTTAGAGATGGGAGACCATGATGGGTTATTTATTGGTGATTCCTTGGGTTTCTACTGGTGGTGGTTATTTTTGGTGGTAGGGTAGGTATTTGGGGTTCTTGATAGGATTTGGTGGTTGTTGGTGCTTAATCTGTAGTTGTAGGCGGTTGTTGAAAGTTTTCAGTGTAGTTGGTGGTTTTTTTTACGTGTGATAATGTGTTATAAATCGATGAACGCCCCGACAGGACGCACGAAAAAGTTTTACGTTCCGTGTGCAAGCGAGAGCCCGGAACAAGCTTTAGAAAAGTATGATTGGCCTAAGCGTTCGACTTGTGTCGCATTTATCTTTCTTCCACCGTTATCACGTAAAATTATCGTCCGTCGACCAACTGGACCGACTAGACAACAAAGTCTTTTTTCGCATATTGTACTTTGTTCTACAAAAACAACACTAGTCAGAGTCGCAGCACTGGAAACACTAGTTTAATGCTTGCTAAAATTATTCTTGACTTGACAGGATTAATGGGTGAATTTTCGAAACGGGTTTTTTACGGTCATTGCGGTGGCGATTTTTTTTCTCACATTTTACACAATCCTAATGCGCTAGATTATAGATTAAGATGATGGGAATGTAATAATTTGTGATGCGCTCTTTAAAACACAGTACTTTTGAAAAAAATATATTTTGTATAATTTTGCGCCACCGTAATGACTAATATATTAATAAAATTAATATTTTAATTATTTATCAATTCTTACCTAATCATTTTGTTATTATATATAATACTGTTCTTTAATTCGTGACATCTTTTAATGGATTCCTAATGAATAATTATCTAGTATTTGTTACATAATTTAATAAATAAATAAATATTTATACAGTATTGGTTTAACGGGAATTCATCATGATGGTGGCTCGTTCGTAATTCCGGTGGCCTACTGCGTCACCGCAATGACGCCACCGTAATGACGACAAAATGGTTATTTTCATAATAATTACCTGACTACCGAATTAATTAATTAGATATTTACAGGTCGTAATAAAGAGGCAATTATCTACTACATAGTGACTTGACGATTCAATACATAACTTTTTTCATCATCTAAAACTTGCCATTAGTATCCTTCCAGGACCGGCAAAAAGAGGAATTTGTAAGAAGAACGGAAAACGCCTGTTAAGGATATTGGTCCATGGGTCCAATATTTAAGGGAAACCTTCCTCTTTCCCTAAAAAGAAAACTGATGGAAATCTGCATTCTTCCTATATTGACTTATATGGCGCACAAACTTGGTCTTTGACAAAACTCCAAGGGTCCGAACTCAAGGTTTGCCAGCAAGCGATGGAGCGTAGTATATTAGGTGTCAAATTAATGGGCAAAATCCGTAACACTGAAACTGAACTACGCTCTCGAACAGGAATTGAAGATGTAGCTCTGAAGGCCGCAAAGTTGAAATGGGACTGGGCTGGCCACATATATCGCAGGCCAAATGATTTCTGGGCAAAGGTCACCTCCGGCTGGATCCCGACCAAAAATGTGATGGCGCGATGAGCTGGATAAATTTAAGAATGATTGGAAGGAAATAACGCAAGACCGGACTGAATGGAAGAAGTGGAGGGACGTCTTTGCCCAGCAGTGGGACACATGATGGCTCGAAATAAATAAATAAAACTTGCCACCGAACTGACTGCTCACGGTAACCAAAACCCATCTCATGAGAAACTTACCTCAGGAACAAGTTTAAAACTTGCGTATGCGCCGTTGTTTCTACACATAATTGGTGCCCGACTAACTCTCTTGTGATCCGATACAAAAATATGGCGTGAAATCGCTTGACTAATAAAAAACAAGCATTCAACTGCGAACAGCTGAAGCGCAGTTTTACGCGGGACAAAGACAATTTGGCGTCTCAGATTTTTATAATTGTTAGTAAAATCTTTGTGCTTTATAATGCGCTTTAAAATGGTGTAATCAATAACGTTAAATGCAGTAAATATCTTTTAAATGAGATATTTTGATAAAAGATATGTTAAAATTTCGTGTGGTAGTGAGTGATTTTGTGAGCGCAATTTGAAGTGGGACAAGCCTCCCAGGGGAAGGCCACTCATATAAGTCGGATATTTAACGAGGAATTTCTTGTTAAGTTTTATATTATTTATAGTTTGGTTTTAGTTAAGTTTCGATGTATATTTTATAGAACGCATGTATTTAGTGTGTTTTGAATGATAGTTTTTTTGTAAAAGGTTCATCATCATCATCATCATCAGGTCCTTTTTAGTCTCCACTGCAGGAGCACGACCCTCTCTGTACTACTAGGGCCATACTTGGCCAGAGCAGCCAGAGGACTTGGCCTACACTCTCCACGCTGGCCAGACGGGTTGAAGAGGTCTCTTAGATGTTTATAAGCTTTGTTTAGCTTGAATTTCCTAAGTCGCCTTCTACGACATCCGACATATTCTACTCTGCCGGATACCACACGGCTAAATTGTAAAAGGTTATGGACGCCTAAAAAGTACGCTCAAAAATTTACTCTAATATTAATTTAACTTATTTAGTTGTTGCATTACTCAAGTAAGAATTTGAGAAATACTCTTTCAAATCTGTGATTTGAGGTTAGTTTTAGTTAATTTTATATTGTTTTTACGTCGTGTAAACAATAACATACATATTTACGATATTTAAAAAACTTTAAAAAATCTTGTAGAAATTTGAAAGCTTTCCTTATTCTGAGTCGAGTACGCTTTTGAAATATGGCATAATAACATTAAATGCCTAGACGTACATCTATCTTAAAAGAAAAGTGACATATGATTAGATTACACTTGACATTTCGCGAAATTGTCTCTGATTTGCTTCATGCATTCGATAAAAAGGTGTGATGTGAGAAGTGGGATTTCATTTATTGAAATCTTAATATCTATAACTGCAATGAGGTAGCATCGGTTACTCATAAATTAATCAATATTAACTAAGTAATATGCCTTAAAGTTTTGTGTTATTAAAGTTGATCAGTTTTTGCGGGAATGCTGAACATGAACAATGCCACCGTTGCCAATGGTAAGAATGGTACCTGCACTTGAATTTATGCCATATTCTTATTATAATATGCTGTAATGCTAAGTAGAATTCCCAACCTGTATTTAATATCTAGAAACTTATGATGAACAGTCAGACACGAGACAAAATAACCATACAAATTCTCACTTTTGCCATGGTCGTTTACTTACTGACTCATCCAATATTTGAATTATTAGGATAATATGTTCGTGTATTTGTTCAGTATTCTTTACCAGAATAATAATAAATACATTAATTCGAAGCTATATTTCACAAGTACAGTGTCTGCGAAAATACAGTTTCGAAAGAGTAATTACGTTCATTCCATACCTATAGGTTTTACACAAAATAGAAACAAGCTTGTGATGCTCAACATCAAAATAATCATGCACTCAATTCACAGCTCTGTAAATTTTCCTCATAAGAGCTGTAAGAATATCAGTTGCATCAATTAAATGTCAGGCCATGTTGTGCAATTGAAGTGGTTTGCAGTGCAAGGGCTTGTGGACCCTTAATTAATTTGTGCTTGTTGTGAGCTGCCGTCTGCCAAACCAATTGATCTACAGTAGAGTTAAAATTCTTTGCTCTGTGGGTCAATTAAATCAAATTTTATTGATGTTGGCATTATGCTACTTGACCATTTCCATTCCTTTCTGGTTTGTTTTATTGAAATTGCTTTGCCTAGACAAAGGTTTTTATAAAATCTTAATGAAAGAAAGTGGTAAATATAATTTATGTAATGTGTTAGGTTAAAGTATAATTGCTCAACAATCTCATATTTTAAATACATTACCATTAAGATAAAAAAGTATCAATGCAATACTATTTTCTGTTGGCTAAACTACCTATGACAGATGCTAAGGCAATTTACTTCTCATTTGACCTAGAACTTCTTAAATTTGAGACTCAATATTCATTGTATTCATTTGATAAGATAATATCTCTCTCTCAGATGCGAGAGAATAAGAATAATGTCCATTATTACTGGGTAGTGATTAATTAAAATTGTTTTATGAAATACAGTTATAAGTCCACCACTTATTTATTTCTATAGTGTTAATTACAATCACACAATATGAAATTATAGAAAAACCATCAATGTGTTAATGTTAATAAAACCAGCAAAGTGCCAGTTGGAATCTCACATACTAAGGATTCTGTACCATCATCACAGAATAAATATGAGTACTACGTACAGAACAGAAACTCATGGAGTACCTCACAATACAGCACCCCCGCACCTCTCCCTCATTCTCAGGTGCATATCACTCTGCTTGTATGAAGCACTAAACCTGTTTCTTATATAGGGACATTAATGTATAGGTCACATGAAACCTCTTTCATGCAACCTATTTTGTGAGGTAATAAGCTCTTTCTTTCACTGATACAATTTTTCTTAATTATCTATGGTTCGACTTCTCAGTTCAGAACAAGGAGTCATCTCGGTAACAAATTAGCAGCTCATTTGACAGAATTTAGAAAAAAGCCCTAATAGAACTATTTTTCTTGTAATGGTCTCATGAGTCAAGTGAACATTAAAATTGTTTTACTGTAGTCTCTTTTATGGAGAGGGAAAGGGTTAATAATATTTTTATTTATTGTTTACAATGAATACTTATACACATTCTGTGAACCTATTACAGTTCAAAAGATACAGCTAGTTAGTAATAGGGTCCCGTTTTCACTCTTTGGGTATGGAACACTAGAAATACATTGTTAACCCAAAAACGCATAAAAATCCTGACCTGTTTTTGTAGTAGCTGAAAGGTAAAGGACTATGAAGGACTAGGTAAAAGCACTAAGAAGAAATTTTTAGAAATTCACCCCTTAAAAGGGTTAAATACAGGAAATAAGTTTGTATGAAAGATAGACATGAAATTATGAAAAATAAAGAACTCATACCTATAATTTCACTTTTACTTTAAAATTAACAATTTTACTTAAAGTAGTAAATTCAGCCCTTAAAGTAGTCAAATGGGGGATGGAACAAAGTATGGAAATTTAATTATTTTTTACCTATGATTGTTGGTATTTTATTATCTTGAGTGGGCACAGTCACAAGCATTGATATCATCATATACTCATCGGTTCTTAAGTTAATGTGATAATGTCTTAAATGGAATAGAATTATATATTATAAATGATTGCGACTGTACCTATGTAATCAAATTAACAATAATCAATTCACTAAAGTCATAAGACCGAAAGGCCACGTTTAGCGTACTGATGGGCGTAAATGTGGAAAACGGAATCAAATTAGTGATGGATTCTTTAGATTTTCGTCCATTCCTTTGACTGGCCTCTATGGTCTGCGCGGGAAGAGAAGTAGCTGGCACGGTTTTTCTTTTCCCCCAGACCAAAATGGAAAATTTTAAACAAGAAGAAATCAAAAAGGGGTAGGAATTTAATGTGAAAATTTTATTATTTATCAGTCTGTATCAGTCAGTATTTATCTTATCATATCTTCATCATCTTCCATGCTGGTCTAGCTGAAAAGAAAAAACGTTGAATGTACTTGTTGCTTCTCTTCCCGTCTTCTTATAATTTTAATAGGCGATGCGGCTAGCAACCCATAAGTAATTGCTTCCGTTTTCTTTCTTCCGTCTTTGGGTCTTATCGCTTTAGGGTCTATCTACTGCATACGGGATAATATGTATGTATGCAAATCATATGAGTTACTTATTTTGGCTATGAAAGCTATGAAAAGAATATTAAAATTACCTTGAACGAATATTCACGACAATTGATCCCGTAAAGGGGTAAAATAGGGTTTGCATGTTACTATTAAATTTGTATTATTTTTCAAGCTATCGCTATGAAAGTCGCTACGTATAATCTAGAGACCAAGGCATAAGAGATTTTTTGTGTGTTCTGTTACGTGTATCCGCGGCCTCGCACCGCGCCGCGCTGTCCGGCGTTGCTAGTGGCCGTAGACGGTACTGCTCGTGCAGTACCGTCTATGTATATATATATATAAATATCACTAGTAATTATATACGTCAAAAGTATTTGTATAATTTAGGTCGATCCTTGAACAAGATCGCTCCATTATTGGAATTTGAAACAGATACATATGAAATTTAAAAATGCTTTATGTATGTTTTGATATCTAAACATATTTTCTTCGAAAACTTTGTAATTTTTACGTTTAAAACAATAATTCTCTCATGATAATATTTATATTTACGTCTCGGAGGTCGCCCCCTTTCTTATTTTTTTTAATAAAAATATAAATATGAAAATATTAAGACCTTTCATCTTTTTTCTTAGTAATCGCCTACGCTTCTGCGCAGCCTAATGGCTTGCGCAGTAGCGCTAAATCTTATTTTGTATTCAAATCACTGTTCAAAGCTTCTTGTGTGTAGGAAAAAACTTGTAGTAGGAATTTCCTATAACAGTTGAGTTTTCCTTATTGACGAAATAGTACTTTAATCAAAAGATGCTCAGTTTCGTTCTAAAGATTTATAAGTATTCATGACTTCATTGCTCTTTTTATGAAGTATGTATTTTTAAAGCATGAATCATTCGAGTTCAAATTATTACCTTGACTTTATATAGTTAACTAATTATTTGTGATATCTAGCAGCCTAGATTGAATCATTACATTATGCCATTATGTCCTTTTGCCTTACTTCACAATAGATTAAATTTCATGCCATTGATGATTAGTTTCTTGGATACATCTAGATGTTCAATGTATATGAACACTAGACTTGCAATGATGCATAACAAAGCATTGTTAGGCTAATCTATTATCCTAATACCATACATACACCATAAATATGTTTAATAAAACCATATGAGGATAAGAAGACAATAAGATTTAATTAATTAACCTTTCCTGTTTGATTTCCATCTGGAGAAATTTATATATATATATATATACATACATAGTATCACGTCTTTTATCCCTTACGGGGTAGACAGAGCCTAAGGCCATAAGACCGAAAGGCCACGTTTAGCATATTGATGGGCTTAAAGACGGCATACCTGTTTTGATTTTTATAGGAAATGGTTTTTGATAATTTGGCCTATAAGCACATAGACAGTACGCTATAATGCGCGAAATCGTTGTTTTTCGTATTGGGTACGAGTATGCCCCGGGAAATGAATGTGACATCTATTTATCTCTGAATATATGTCACATTCATTAAGCCGTACGTAATCTATGATATTCATTTCAGATGATTGCTTGTTTGTTTTCAGATGAATATGAAGTTATTGGTGAAGCACAATGGCAGCCATTGGAGAACAGTGGGGACGAGCAGATGATAAAAATATATGGGCTAAAGTATTCGAAAATACGTGGCTTTTTGTTTCATTCTTTTTGCATATTACTATGTGGAATACCTTATTTTATTTTGGCTACTTATCCTTCGTTCAACCGATTAAAATACACAAAATGCAGTTTGAAAATGGCTGATGAAATATGCGGTAAGTAAATAAGATAGTCAAACAAGATAAAAATCCGATCAATATTATATCAGTCGCTCAAAGATTTACTGTATTAACAATATCTTAACTGTATAAGAAGAATTTGTCTTTACAATGCTTGTGATCAGTAGCAGCATTGATTCCAAATCTATAACAGACTACTTAGAAATACAATGTAATTATCAGGCGGTTGCACTTTAGTACACATTTGCAGCCGCTCGTTGCTCTATACCTATAATAGTCAAAGTGAGATTTTCAATGATCAATTTATAAAAAAAAACCGTTATATTCCAGTCATTATACATATACATTTAGAAATGCAAATGAATCGAAAATACAAAAATTTGGATATAACTTGGCCACCGTTCACGTTATATCCAAATTTTTGTATTTTCGGTCTAGAAAAGCATAACTTCAAAATGTCGACCAAAATTAGCTTGAGCATTTTCCGCCATCTTGAAAAAAAAGGAAAATTTAGATTTTCATCATAACTCGGTTTTCCGTTGAAATCCGAAGATTTTTATGCAATACTTTTTTGTTGCTATTTTTACTACTATTATGGATCTTTACATTTTTCACGTATCGTTATTGAGATATCGAACAAAAAGGCGTATCAAACATTTAGCTTTCTCGGTTCATTTGCCGACGTAATGACAACTAAAAAAAATACATGAATGGCTGACCAAATAGTCGTCTATGAGTTGAACGCCATCAGCGTTAACATTCACATACTAATAACAGTACATTTAATTTTGAAGGACTTAAATTAGCATTTTCTGATTTTAGTTATCGACTCTGATGGATTGTTTACAATAGTGGAAGTGGAAGAAATTGATCTCAACTTATCAAATCAAAGAGGCAACAAACTACGTTATTTCATATACCAACACAGCCGGTTCATCTGGCTTCATGATCAGGGCATCTTCATAAACGTATTGGCGCTCAACGAGAAAATCACCATTTCTCTGTTAATGGAAAATCTATCGGGAATCAATAAGAGGCAACAAAATGAACTGTAAGTCAATTACTCATTCAGAACGCAGTGTGTCTTGTATGGCATGATAAAACTTAATATAAGTATAATAAGAATTAGACTATACTTGAAGTATCCGACTTCCTGCCCACATTTATAAATAAACCGCTTTTATACAAAACCGGCCAAGTGCGTGTCGGGTCACTCGCAATGTAGGGTTCCGTAGTTGCGAATGCCAGCTTTGAGTTCACGCGTCACGGTTTAACGACTAAAAACGTGCCTACATAGGATGGTGGTAACTGAAGAAAGAGTTATAAAATCCTACTTCACAAGAGAAATTAGAAAAATATTATCTATTTGATTGAGTTTTTCACCTCGAGTAGAGGCAAGTGCTGGTAACAAGATTTTGTAGGTATATTACTTCGCAGTAGGCAGGCACCAAGCAGCCTAGTATCGTTCCGCCAAGCGCTGCGCGCGTTCGAACGTAAACACATTGCTATTAATTTAGGTATTATTATATATATTATTATTAAAGCTGCCATTATTTTATATTTTCTTAAGTTAACGTGGTTTGTAAATTTATATTCAGTAGTTGTTTTACTTAACTAACAACTGTCTTAGCTAATTTTCTATTCGATTTGTATGAAATTTTACATTTCCAAGTACATTTTAAAGTTGGTTGATCGAATATAACCTTCGTGACTATTTGTAAACTCTACTTAGCTCTGACAGTTTTTTTTTTTTTGTGATAGTAAGATTTTATTTTACCCCTTTTTCTATGATTAATATACATATCCATACAAAATTACATCTTTCTAGTACTTATAGTCTCTGAGTAAAACCGCGGACGGACAGATATGGCGAAACTATAAGAGTATAACTATATAGTATACTCATTTGATTATTTTATAAAGTACCGTTTATAGTTTCGAGTGATAAAATTTAGCGTTAAAATACATTTTTGCTAAAACCAGACACTTTTGGCGAATATTGTACAAAACCATGTAATGATTTATGTTTGAATTCACATGACAACATTTTAATTATAATCTACCTTTTTTTTTTTTAATTACTTATTTGAAAATGAGACAACACTATACCCGGGTAATTAGGGTGTCACCTTAGAATTTATATTATTTTTATGGCCTAGCGCAGACTTCCTCATAATTCGACATGAAGCAAGATGGCGATAGAATAGTAGAGCTGCATAAGCATTGTCGCTGTTTCAGCTTTGTTTCTTGTCCATATACTTGTCCAAATCGTATAAAAATGTCTGCTATAAATAACAGATATTTTATTTTATTGAAATCTGTTATAAATAACGGATGTTTTTTACATAATTCGCTCTTTTTTTGGGCCCCTGAAATTCTCTATCCTGTAAACCAAAGATATTATCTTTAATCGAAAAAATCGCATTATCGGAAAAAGGAATACCCAGCAATTAATTTAATACTACATTCATGGTAATAAAGAAAATGACGACATGAGAATGAAAATTTTTTTACTAAGTACCTTTGTTTACATTTACGTGACAAATGGCTAGGTTCTCCTTTTAAGTAGAACAAACTGGTGTTAGGACATCCCGCCTTCTCTTTTATTTTATAATATGAGTGTGTATAAAATCAAGCATATTTAATTTAACCAAGAAGAAAGAGTATGCAATGCGTATGGATATTAGAAGAATATAATTATTTAAGAACAAGTATTCTTGTTTTTTATTATACTTCATTTATTTAGATTATAGCATTAAATAAAACAAGTATATTCTTTATTTTTCAGAATCAAATTGTATGGAGATAATTCAATTGAAGTACCTGTAAAAAGTTATTGGACACTATTCGTCCATGAAGTCTTTAATCCATTCTATCTGTTTCAAATATTCTCTATTATCTTGTGGTCGATGGATGAATATTATCAATATGCTGCATGCGTTTTCATTCTCTCCGCCGCATCTTGTATGACGGCGTTGTATCAGACGAAGCAGGTAAAATTACCTCTTACTTATTGTTTTTGAGAAATATTAATACATCAGACATTCATTAGTAAGTTAATAATGTAGTACTTTATAAACAAAATATACAACAAGGGCTTGATGGAGGTAGGAAAAATTTGAAATGCTAAACACTAGACTAAATTGAAGTATCTACTAATGTGCCGTGACAGACAGACGGACGGGCATCAGAAGCCTAGAAAAAGGTCCCGTTTTCACCCTTTGGGTATTCATATAAGACCTCTTGTCTATGGAGTATGAACCAAACTTCTCTATCCTCTGCTTTATCCTTCATATCAAGAACTAAAGAAAGCAGAAGAAACAAATTACACTTCTCTTATTTGATTATTTAATATATTAATAGTATTATTTAGTTTGACACATAATCATACATTAATACATTAGTTTGATACATATCGACAAGAGCTACAAAATTCTTAATATAAGAAAAACCCACTTCATCCTTCGCGTATGGAGCCCTAAAAACAACCTTTCATAAATAAATGTTTGCTTTGTAGATGAGTATAAATCTCCACAAGATGGCCGGTAGCATGAATACGTTTACGGTGACGGTTTTGCGGCCGTCCCGGAGCGGTCGTGAGGAGTGCGTGGTGAGCGCCGGGCGGCTGGTGCCTGGCGACGTGTTGGTGTTGCCGGCCGACGGCTGCGTCATGCCGTGCGACGCCATGCTGCTCACGGGCACGTGCATCGTCAACGAGAGCATGCTCACAGGTTAGCTTACATCTCCAATAAGGGGCCATTCATAAATTACGTCACACCAATTTCATGATTATTTTTTATTATATTTATTTGGTTCGTCAACATTTCTTACAATAGTACATACAAATATAAAATTAAACCTTATTTAAACTTAACTAATTGCAAAATTATTTACTTACAAACACTGCATGCACAACTATTATTGAGTAGTAAGTGTAACGCCCTAACTGCGCCACACAGAGAAAATGAAAGAAAATTAGACTTAGATTATTAGACACCTCCCCCCGTCCTTGTCACAGATGGTCACGTTTTTACGACCCCCTCCCCCCTAGTGTGACGTCACATATTTAAATTTAAGGAAATGTAAAACGAGGCCTTCCAAGAAAAAGATGGTCTAATCATTTGGCGGCTTATGATAATAGTTGGCGATCATTGACAACTGATAGGGACGAATGGCGTTCAAGAGGGGAGGCCTTTGTCCAGCAGTGCGAAACAACGATACAAATAAAATACTTACCTACTACTAATAGTTTCGAAACTAATTTGAGCTTTATATTCAAGACAGTGCTATGTCCAACGATAGATTGAAGTGGAAGAAACTGACATGCTGTTCCGATCCCACATAATAGTGGGAAAAGGTAAAGAAGAAGAATATGAAAAAAATGGTAGTATAGATTTTGCGTAACATTTTCAAGTTTTTCGACATAAAAGAATTACGTGACGATTGATTTTTAGCAAAGAAAGCCACTGGTTACCAACTTTGTACGTGTGACGTCACAAAGCTTATGGCCTCTCCCCTGTTGTCACTCGCTGTCACACTTCGTCGACCCCCTCCCCTCCCATCAACGTGTGACGTAATTTATGGATGGCCCCTAAAGTTTAATAAGGTTACCGTCCATCATGGGCAGCGTACTACCATTCGAGGTCATTATCATCAAAGCGTGTTGACGAGAATTGTGTGGTCATCGTTTTGTAGCTGATAACACTGCATTCAGTGCAAGTATCTTTGACATTTCCACGACGTTTCAGACAAACTACTTGTCGTTCATACAAGTTGAATTGCGCTACATACAACTATACACACAGAGACTTGCGCTACAGATCAGGGCTTGTTACCGGTACCAAATTCCCATTATAAGTACCGGTAAGTACCGGTATTACTATTCTGTTAAAATTTTAACGGTAATATGAGGTACCGGTAATCTAGTATTTAACGGTAATAATATTGTTAACAGTTAACGGTAATTTTACCGCTACTTGTTACCGGTACCAAATTCACATTATAAGTACCGGTAAGTACCGGTACCTCTATTCTGTCAAATTTTAACGGTATTAAAATTGCGTTAATTTTACCGGTACCTACGCATTGTTGCCGTCTACCGCATGGGACTCGCTCGACTGTATAAGTGCCGCCCTATTGTGGGCCCCCGCCTCACGCCGCACATGCACAACACGGCAACGACACACATTAACGAAATGATAATTCCCAATACGAGTACCGGTACTGAGTACCGGTACTGTTTACCGGTACTGTTTACCGGTATTTGGTACAGGTACTTCTTACAATTACCGGTACCGTCGTTTTATTGAGGTACCGGTACCAATCCAATTACCGGTACCGTTGTATTATAGAGGTACCGGTACTTGATTTTTACCGTTACCAAATGTACCGGTACCAAACCAATTACCGGTACTGTCGTTTCATAGAGGTACCGGTAATGGATTTTTACCGGTATTCCAACCCCTGCTACAGATATACATGCTGGGTTTTACAGATATTCATACAAAACTAACAATAAAAAGCATTTTCAATTATTACGTTTATTTACATTAAGTTATCATATTTTTAATATAATCCTTTTGTTTTAGGCGAGAGTGTCCCAGTGATGAAAGGCCCGCCGTGCCCGTCTCCTGAAGTTTACTCAACTGAGGGACACAAACGACATACACTGTTTTCTGGCACACATGTTATCCAAACGAGGTTCTATGGGAACAATCAGGTAAGAAAAAAAAATAGTTTACGTAAAAAATCTATTTAGTAATTTCAACCCTATGTAGGAAGCAAAAGGTTGAAAATGGTTTGTAATTACTTCAACTCCATAACCTTTAACTCATTTATGAAGTATCGCAGGATGAAATATTATAATAATAATAATCATTTATTTGCATTAAATAGGGTGTACAGTGTCAGGTGTCAGAACTACAATACAAATTGTCAAGCAGCTTAACCTATTTAGCCATATTTAATAGCATGCAAATTACGACATTTAAGTATATTTTAAAATAAAATTAGTAATTATGAATTATAGCAATTAATCTATGCATCGTATTACCTACACTATCTTTGTAAGAAGTCATTAAGAGAATAAAAACATTTTTCTATAAGCCACTTACGGAAAGATGCTTTAAATTTATTTAATGGGAGCTCCTTTATCTCTGCTGGTATTTTATTATATATTTTGCCGCACATAGCATAGCAGTTACTTTTATATTTTTCACTCTGCGGGACTACATCTAACACAATTCTGTTTTGATTCCTAGTCGATCTGTTAAAGAAATCCCTTGCCTGAACAAACAAATGAGCATTTTGCTTTACAAAAATACCTGTTTCTAATATGTACAAGCAAGGTAATGTTAATATTTCAAAACGTTTAAAGAAAGGCCTACAAGATACATGCGGTGCAATATTACTTATTGCCCGTATACACCGTTTTTGCGCTTTAAATACCCCCCCATATTATCAAGCCATATCTAATTGCAGACTCAATATATGCATAATATGCTGTAATGGCTGTATTTTTGTTAGCTATTTTACTTAATTTAAACAAAGCATACACGAATTTATTAACTTTACCATTTATTTTGTGAATTTGCTCAAACCAATTTAATTTAGGATTAATTATTATGCCTAAAAATGTCACGTCATTTGCATTCCGTAGAATTTGTCCATTAAAATTAATGTCAACCGATTGATGTTTGAAATTATTGAAATTCATCATTTTTGTTTTAATTATATTAACTTTTAGATTATTCCTATTGAGCCATTCTATTACTAGTTTTAAATTATATAAAATGTCATTTTTATGTTGTTGTAATAAAGAGTTTTTATTAGAAGTGATTATAATTGATATGTCATCTGCGAATAATATTGTTTTTTGCTGAATTACATCGATGAGATCATTTATGTAGAGCACAAATAAAAGTGGGCCCAATACACTGCCTTGTGGTACTCCATACTTATTGTGTATTAATTTTGATCTATATGCTCGAACAACACCATCCTCATTCAATTGTTCAACTTCCACGCATTGTACTCTATCAGACAAGTATGATGTTAACCAACTTAAAGCTGGACCCCTTATTCCATTTTTCTCTAATTTACATAATAATAGTTTATGTGAAACAAAATCAAACGCTTTTGTCATGTCCAGGAATAAAACCGTCGTGATTCTTTTTTCATTGACATTATTCAAAATATATTTTACTAAATTAAATGTTGCGTGCGTTGTTGATTTATTTTTTTGAAATCCATATTGGTATTTATTTAATAAATTATACTTTTCAAAGAATTGAGACAACTGATCATGCATGAACTTTTCAAAAATTTTTGAAAAAATTGATTGCAATGTCACTTGTCTAAAATTTGCTAAGTCAGTTTTTTCCCCTTTTTTATGTAAAGGTTTAACAATAGAAATCTTTAATTTATCTGGGAATATTCCGGTCTGCAATGATAAATTTATTATGAATGTTAACACACAACTTATTTCTTCCTTACAATACTTAACAACTTTTGTACATATTGAATCATACCCTTCTGCTTGGGTATTTCTTAACGAAATTATTACCTTCATGACGTCATTTGCACATACAGGCTGTAAGAAAATACTGTTATGCTGATTATGTTTTACTGTGTTTTCCAAATGATTGTTCTCTTTATTGGTTTCGTTTATGAAAAAATTATTAAATATTTCAGCAATTTTCTGAGGATCACTAATTTCCTCATTGTTATAAACAATTTTATTTATAAAATCTTTATTGATTTTATTGTTTGTTTCATTCTTGATAACGTTCCATGTAGCCTTGCAAATATTTTTACTCGATAAGACATATTTCTGATTTGTTATCCGCTTAGATGTTGAAATGCATTTTTTAAATAACTTATTGTACCTTGCGTAATTAATTTTATCTGTTTCCGTTTTTGTAGTATAAAACTTGTAACGCATATTTCTTTTTACCTTGCTACATATTTTCAAGCCACTTGTTATCCACTTAGGTTTTGTCAATTTGTTATTTATTCGAATTTTAGGAAAACATAACTTGTATATAAGGCTAAAAATGTCATGGAATTCGTTAAAAGCTAAATTTACGTCATTGTGTTCATACACATTAGAGAAAGAGAGGGATGCTAAATAATCTTTGAACTTTTTCATATTTTCTTGAAAATAACATCTTTTGTAACCGTAAGTGTTATCTGGTATTTCTTTTTTATTTTTAACGCTAAATTTTAATACTTGAGCCGTGTCATGATCAGCCATTCATTAACTTATTGGCTTGAGAAAAATAAGTGTCGAGTATTGCTACGCGGATTTTATTACGCCAAATAAGTTAATCATCGATCATCAAAAAGAATATATTAGATAATCTATAGTCTTTGGTTCTTTTTTATTAATTTGTTTTTTTTTTTTTGTTTTAGGTCTTAGCAAAAGTCGTTCGTACTGGGTTTTACACGGCCAAAGGAGAGCTGATCAAAAGCATTCTGTTCCCTAAGCCTTTCGACTTCCAGTTCTACAGGGATGCCGTCAAATTCGTCATTTTCATGTTTTGCATTGCCGCAATTGGGATGGCTTATTCTATCTGGCTTTATGTGCTGAGGGGTGTAAGTAAAAAAAAGATAAAAATATTTTCTTAATCCCTAAGACCAATTTTTATAACCTTAAAATTAATTATCATTATTTTTTATTGATTATGTACTGTCTAGAATTGGATGAAGACGCTTCTTTTTATCATCAATCAATACGAATAATAAATCTGTAAGGGTTGGTGAGGGAGTAACTTAATTTGTTTTCAGAGATATCGTGTTTATAAGCTCTGTACATGATACTGAAACTAAATTATGGATTTTTAGATTTTTTATGTATGTATTTATTTTCTTTCATAACTCTTAAAAGAATTGTATGAACCTTGGATGCTATTATGACTATGAAATATTTAGATGTACAGGACACAGGATAGGCTACTTAATTGTTTTCTGCATTTATGATAAGCGTGGCCCCCATACAAATGTAGCACAGCTAGTTACTACATACATCGCATTGCAATCAGAAAATTCGTTAAAGATGTTTTCTCTAAACGTCTTTGACGTTTTGCTAAGGTTCATAAGTGTTAGCTACCCATTTAATTTACAGAGTAACTTAGGGACCATAGTTCTGCGAACGCTGGACATCATCACGATCGTGGTGCCGCCCGCGTTGCCGGCCGCCATGACGGCGGGCATCGTGTACAGCCAGCGGCGGCTGGGCCTGAACCAGATATTCTGCGTGTCGCCGCCGCGCATCGTCATCTGCGGAAAGCTGCAAGTCATGTGCTTCGACAAGGTAGATAATAAAAATCGGTATAACTTTGATGACTTGACTCACGACCAAGATATGACGCTGTTGTATATCTGTGCCGAGGTGTCAGTAGGCGATACGGCTAACAAGTCATTATTATTTTGGTTTCATCTTTGATCTACACTCTGTCTCCTCCGTACGGGATAAAGCCGTGGTAATATTTGTCTATCTGCGTTTCTCGCGTTTGTTTTCTCACTCTCTTGTTTATGTTTCTCAGTCTATCGTCTATGTTTCTCGGAAACTGTTTTATGCCGTTGTGCTTCCCCGATCAAACTGTGTCCATCCATCTGCATTATAAATGTTTTGAATTAATTTAAGTTATTAGAGTAGATGCATAGTAGGGCTTCAGTAACGATCGAAATAGTTGGAATGATGAAGACCCTGCAGTCGGAAAGTATAGGCTAGAAATAGAATAGAGTAGATAAAGGTTAAATCTGCAAATTGGCGTGTAGTGCGTATTTTTATATCCACATTTCTTGGTTCAAAAACTAAAAATAAGACACATATTTTAAAGTATTTTTTTGTTACCTGTTTAGACTGGTACGCTCACAGAGGACGGCTTGGATTTTTACTCAGTGATCCCGGCGCAAACTAACGAGAAATTCGGCAAGTGTGTGGTGGATGTGAATGACCTATCTTCTAAGAGCCCTATCGTTCAGGCGCTGGCGTCGTGTCATTCTTTGACGAGCATTCAGGGACAACTCAAGGGCGACCCTTTGGACTTGAAGATGTTTGAATTTACAAAATGGGTAAGTAAACAAGATATGTAGAACAAGTTCACAACTTTCTGTGGGGCTAGTCTAGGCTCTTTTTTTTCGTTCTTAAGATATTTTATTAAGTTTGTATTATTTTTTGTTATATAGATAATAATAAAAAATATAATAAATAAGTATACATATTCTGTTAAAATTTAAAGTGTTTATTAATTACGGTTGCATAGATCAGAGAACAGCCCCGTATCAGATGGACGGACAGCGGAGGCTTAATATTAGGGCTCCGTTTTCACCCTTTGGGTACGGTACCCAAAAATAACACAGCTTAAAAGTTTATTAGAAACCAAAGTAACATGACATACAAATAACAATTTGAATCGTAAACTATTGCGATAGTATAGAGCTTACCAAATTATAATTTTAAAAATATATTTACAATAAAAATGCAATGCATGTAACCTTTGTTTTATCTTGCTATGATTGTGTTCATACTATTTTGTTACACGCAGGTGTTAGAGGAGCCGGGCCCGGAGAACACGCGATATGACAACTTGACACCGGCTATCGTCAAACCAGCCTCGGCCCGCGACGAGGCGCTGCAAAACTTGGATGACTACGACCCGTTTACCATGGAAATTCCCTATGAGGTAAATGTACTGATTTTATGATGTGATAATGGTGACATAATAACACTATTTCCGTAATAGATTTGACGAATATAAAACCAAATGTTAAAGATAAAAGTGATATAAATGTTTGTCTTACAATCCGGATATGTTGTAACCACGTTGTTTCTCAAGAAGCACCCAAGAAGAACCCTTCGAACATTGTACCAGTGAAATGTCGACTTCTTTTCAAAAAAAAGACAAAGCTGGAAGCTAAATAAGAAGCACTTTTCATAGTTCAACCGTAAATTGAGCCCTAAAATCATCACATCACCTTAAAATAGCATAACTCGATCAAGAGGTTTACAGTCGTCACGTAAAATTGATTTGTAAATTATACAGCGCGTAAATTTATCCTCGACGTTTGCTTGAAGGGTTGACTTAGCCCATCAACTTTTCCTATGGGATCAATGCTGGGAACTATTTTTTTTTACATTGTCATACATATTGATAAAGATCTATACTTTATTATACTTTATCTATACTAATATTATAAAGCTGAAGAGTTTGTTTGTTTGAACGCGCTAATCTCAGGAACTACTGGTTCAAATTGGAAAATTATTTTTGTGTTGGATAGTCCATTTCTTGAGGGAGGCTTTAGGCTATATAACATCACACTGAGAACAATAGGAGCGAAGCATCAATAAAAAATGTTTTGAAAACGGGGGAAAATTATTCATCATCATGGGTTTGATGAGGAAATGTACACGCTGTATATTGAATTCTACTGTACGTGTAAAATTACCCGCGACAAAGCGTCGAAGGGGTGTCTCAATCCGCCGATACAATTTTTCTTATGGCACCAATGCTCGAAAAAACATTCAAGGTTCCTATACAAATTTCCCGGTCGACTAATCACTTGTTGAGTAAATTTACACCCAGTATATTATCTTTGCACATTTTTCATGTTATTGTATACTAGCGACTCGCCTGGTCGGCTTCGCACGGGAGCAACGTAGTTACTAATATGGGACATTAAATTATACATATAAACCTTCCTCTTGAATCACTCTATCTATTGCTGAAAACTGCATTAAAATCCGTTAAGTAGTTAAAAGATTTAAGCTAACAGACAGCGGACGAGCCTTTATTTTATACTATGTAATGATTTTAGATCGGTTTGCTCCGGCGGTTTCACTTTTCTTCGTCGCAACAGTCGATGGGAGTCATTGCTAGAGTGCTCGGCCAGCCTCAGATGGTTTACTTTGTGAAGGGCGCGCCGGAAAAGGTAAGTAGTCTTTCATCTCTTGATTGTAAAATACTAAAAGTTCTGTTTTTTATTTCAGTATTTATTTATCGCACAAGAACCTTCATACCTACAAACGAGATAAGCCTTTGTGGCTGTACCGAAACAATAATTTGTGAAAACAAAAACTTCTGCCCAATATGTTAATTCATTTTAAAAAATACCATTCCAGAGTGCCATCGCCCATTTTTATTAAATGTTTTACCGAAACCTCATTATCTCTTTATCTATGAAGTCTTACACCTTTATTCATAAAAAAAACAAACGCTTTTTAAACCTATTTTGGTTACAATATGTTTTGTCCTTAATCCTGTCTGCAATGTTTCACATTGAAAGAACGATACAAAACATATTTTAACGTAAATAAGTTTAACAAGCGTTTTTGTATTTTTCTTTTATATATCACTGGGACTAATCATTTTTCTTTAAATATCAATACACTATACATGGTATTGCTATTAATGTACAATCTGTGATATTATTATCAACATTTTATAACGTAACATTGAAATCACTCTCAAAGATTGCAGGTATGTGCAAAGCGGAGAGTTTGCCCGAAGATTTCAGCTCAGTACTCAACGAGTACACCTCAAACGGATTCCGAGTGATCGGGCTAGCGCACAAGAAGCTAGACCGCAAGATGAAGTGGGTCGACGCGCAGAGGATCAAGAGGGACGCACTTGAGTGTGACATGACCTTTTTGGGCTTTCTAGTCATGCAAAATAGCCTAAAACCGGAAACCACTCAAGTGATCAAGGAACTGCACGACGCTCACATCCGACAAGTTATGGTGACAGGTGAGTTCATTTCAAACATGGTTATTCTATTAATAAATATATCTTCTAGTAAATAAAGTCTGTTAAATATACAGCAGAATTATAAACCAGTAATCTACATTAAAAAATATGCAATTACCTTATATAATATGTGCTTCCTCAAAACTTAGCACATCAATTTCTGGCCCCTCATGCTCTTTCTCTTGGTTCACCATTGCTCTTATTTTGTGCATTAGTGGGTAATTTAACAGTCCCTCGGAATACCGTCGCCATTCTCTTTTGATCTTTTCGAGGTCGGTGATAAACTCTCCATACTTGATATACCTAAAAGGCTAAATATGTTTATCATAAAATGAGTAAATCGTATATGTGGGCGCCTGCAAAAGTCCTTAAAGAAGTTGCTTAAAAAGTCGTGTTTACCTACGGATACTATATAAAAATAACATCAATTTCAAGCTTATACATGTGGCATAAGGTTTATGATATTGCAAAATATATATGCCTCCCTAGTTAGTGCAATCGATTTTCACCTTATCCGCTCAACCACCAAGCGCTCTGATCGAGCAACATAACAATAGATAATCAAATTATGTCTGCGTTTCTCGCGATTGATGAGTTAAGGCTATGTATGGACTTTTAAGGTGATACATACACAAACCGACTATTATTGCGTGTGTATTATTATAAGTGCCAGATCTCTACTGCTGCGCTGTAGATTATATCTGCCTTTTTGTCGTTAACAGGCGACAATATAATGACAGCTATGTCGGTGGCGCGAGGATGTTTCATGGTGCAGCCGCACCAGAAACTGGTGCTCATCACCGTTGACCAACAGCCGACTGAGACCGATGTTCGGCCTCGGCTCAATATGGAAGTGAGTACTTTTAGGAACAAGACATTAGCAGATACTGTATATGTAATTGGAATAATTCAATTATAAAAAAATAAATAGCAAAATAGGGCACATACTTGGGGATCAGGTGTCTACTTTCAATAGCGGGTGATGATTTATCGCCTAAGAAAATATTTTGTAGATGAGGTCTTGAGTGCTGAGTCTATTCAAATTGACCATTCATAGAAGCCAAGTATGCAATTGACATTGGACTCCTTATAAACGATCCTCCACATGTGAGATTAGCACTCAAATGGTGATATCATCTTTGACGGACTCACGACATTTCATACAAACTAGAGAATTGCGCTGCGACTATACACGAAAGGCGTTACGTGCCTAATTTGACGCCTAATTAGCTAGCATCTAAATTTGCCAGAACAAGTGCCGCCATATAACATATGCGCCATATGTTTTGCCTTTAAAATTCTAATATCTATGGCACTAGTGTTGTTTTATTAAATTCACCTTTAACAAATAGAACGAAAAAAAAAGATTATCACAGCCTTATTAAAATGAATCAAAATTTAGTTTCCGACCTATTTCTTTTTGATCGAAGCCTTAACTTTACCGAGAAAAATATTAATAAAGTGTCTGTGTCAGGTGGTTGGCGAAGGCGGTCCACCTAAATTGTCCATGGATGCCTATGTGCTAGCATTGGAAGGCAAAACCTGGGCAGTCATACGCACACATTATCCTGACATGATGCCCGCAATTCTGAGTCGAGGTAAGCAAAGATATTTACGTAAACAAATTGTCATGTTTAAGTGTTTATTTCCGCCTAGAGTTTAGATGCACTGTGATAGAGCAACAGTATGACTATCCAAGCAACATAAAAGCTGCGTTGTCTATAGATTATGACTAGTAACAATTTCTCATTCAAATGTCAGTAACATACGACACCTATTGAGAAATAGACATTTGAACTACGTATTTCTAAAATCAAATGGATATTTCATATAAATGGGACAAGTATCTACTATTAGAGAGCTTCCGAAGGTTCGGTTTCGGCATGTGTCACGCGAGTATAGTCAGCTTAGCCTTGTAAGGAGTCTTTATTTTATATAAAATAATAAATATAAAACGATATGCCTCTCTATATATTCTAAATAGTACACAACAAAATTAGACATCTTTATTATTTATACACTTAAATAAGTTTCGGTTCTGGCAGAATATACTATGCCAGTTGGTTCACATACTGACAAATCACTACTTTACCCCGACTCTGAACCTTTGTGTCATTATTTGTTTAATTCCAGGTTTAGTCTTCGGTCGCTTTGGGCCAGATCAGAAAACCCAGTTGGTAACTGCGTTGCAAGGCGAAGACTTGATTGTAGGCATGTGCGGCGACGGCGCTAACGACTGTGGCGCACTCAAAGCCGCTCACGTTGGCATATCACTGTCGGAGGCTGATGCATCAGGTTAAACATATTGCTTTGCAATCTTTCTCGTTCCTCTCTTATTCTTTATCTTCTTCTTTATTCTTTCTCTCATGTCTGTCTTATAGCAAAGGAGTAGATTGGTATCTATTTCGCACACTGATCAAATGGAGTGCTCCTTACAATCATCATCGTTACAGGCGCAAAACGTCCACTGCTGGACAAGGGCCTCTCCCAAGGATTTTTTGTTCCATGCGAGGATATTGCCATATCACGCTTGGCAGGTGGGCTTGCGAGCGCAGTTTCATTGGCTTCTTGTGCTTCCGATGCCTGCTTACCAATTTCAAGCTTTTTTAAACGGGAAAGGATGGGAATTTGTTAGATTTGGGAAATGAATAAAGGTATTGGGATACTTATTACTGAGATGAATGGGGGAAAAACAAGTAGCAGCTTGGGAAGCCGGGCGCGGGTACCCGATGCCATACTTGCAACCACTGGCCAGGCAGTTCAGGATGACACTGACCATCCTGACCTCCTTACAATGTATCCTCTTTATCATGCCATCCATAAATTACGCTACACGTTAAGGGGAGCGGAGGGGGTCAACGAAGTGTATCAGTGTGTGGTAACGGCCAAGGGGTTATAAGCTTTGTGAGGTCACACCTACAAAGCTGGTCACTGGTGAACAAAACTTAAAATATTATGCAAAATCTATATTACGACTGCCTTGATTATAAGGCTTTCTAAAATTAAAATATGTGACGTGACACTAAGGGGAAGAGGGTCACACAAATGTAATCATCTGTAATAGGAATAGGGAAGGGGTAAAAAATAATTAAATTGTTTATCGTGATCTATGGATGGCCCCTCGCATTTATATTTGAAATTGACCACAAAGACATAATTCCGACCAGATGATATGTAACACGTGTTCCTTTACAGTGGCGGCGCCGTTCACTTCCCGCGAGCAAAACATCAGATGCGTGAAGCTGCTCGCTCTGGAAGGACGCTGCGCGCTAAGCACTTCGTTCGCCATCTTCAAATACATGGCTCTCTATTCCCTGATTCAATTCATTTCTATCCTCATTCTATATAACGTGAGTATGAAATGTAACACAATCTGTATATGGTTAAGGTCAAGATAAAAAACGATGTTTTTCGGAATATATCTATTTAAAATATAGTATTGTTGAGTTTCTATCCCACGTCACAAACATTGCAAGTTAAACAAAAACTTGCAAAATTGTTTGGCACTACTCCATTGGTGTTACCAACATGAGAAAGGAATCTTCAAAAACCAATAATAGGCTGTTCTACTATTCATTTAAGTATATTTGAAAATATTCATATAGACTCAAAAATCAACTGATATCTTTTATCCTCGAAAAAAGCTTTCTGGAAAGCAAAATGTTTGAAATTTAAACGGGAAATATTCGCGCCGAAACTGCAGCTGCCTTTATTGCGAATCGTGATCACTAAAGAAATCTCAAATGTGCATTAACTTTATAGATGTGCTTTTAGAATCTGATCTTTTAGATTTGATGTGTCATTGAACTTAAAGCAATAATGTAATAACACAATATAAAGATATTTCAATATCTCATTATAGTTAAAAATCAAAATTGTGCTCCACTGATTTATTTATTATCACTTCCGGTTAACCGCAAGTTGTCAATTGCCAAGGCCAGGATCAACACTAACGAGAGTCATGATTACCTTTGCAGTTCTACTCCATCCTCGGCAACAACCAGTTCCTGTACATCGACCTGGTGCTGACGACGCTGCTGGCGCTGTCGCTGGGCCGCGCCAAGCCCGGGCCGTCTCTCACCACGCAGTCGCCACCCGTGTCGCTGGTGGCCTGGTCCAGCATCCTGCCGCTCATAATGCAGGTGCTGCTGGTACTGCTCATGCAGCTCGCTGCCCTCTACCTGCTCCACACGCAGACGTGGTATGTACATTGGAGATACTATCCGTGATAGTATCCATAACACCCATTCTAAGAACTATTGTACTCTATTTTAAGTGAAATGAAATATCATTATCATTGAATTAGAAAAACAATGGAAGCGTAACTTTCATACAACTAACGATTCAATATCAGTCCCATTTACGAAAACAAACTTAACTCATATCACAACGCACTTACGCACTCATAGACGAAGATAGTTTGCAATTGGCCGCGTCCAGGTCACGGGGCGGTGGCAGGCAACACATGAACGAATGAGCCATTTTTATGTTTGTTCTATTTTTTCTTTTAGGTTTACTCCAGTGGCAGGCGGTCCCAACGTGGAACTAGTGCTTTGCTGGGAGAACACAGTCATTTTTATAATATCCTCATTCGAGTACTTGATTATGGCTTGTGTTTATGCCAAGGGCTGGCCGTTTAGACAACCGTTCTGTTCCAATTGTAAGTATTTACCTCTAACATTTATTCTAATCATTGCATTCTCCATATAGATTTTAAATCGCCATATTTAAGCCAATTATTATTTTTGACGTGATAACGCCTTATAAATCTATGAATGCCGGCAGCACGCACGAAAAAGTGTCGCGTTCCGTGTGCAAGCGAGAGCGAGGAGCAAGCGATAAAGAAGCACGATCAGCTTGTGACGCATCTATCTCTTTTCCACCGTTATCACGTAAAATCATTGTCCATAAAAGACAACCCATTTTAATGTCTGGCACTTTGAAGGATAGTTTCAAATCTACATAAGATTTGAAATCCAAAAACAACAGGACTCGTGCTGTCTCTTTCATAATACTTGTACGGCGCGTCGCTGCAGCGAACTCCAGACATGGCGCGAACGCATCAGCCAATAGCAGACGGATATTTTCGCGCCATGCTAAAATTTGATTTCTGCGCAGGCACATCGGTGTAACTTATCAAAATCTTATTGTACACAATCGTACTGTACACTGCTTTATTGGACAGCTGTGTAAAAATTATATATTTTTTTCAGATGCCATGGTCATAACATTGGTCACGCAGGCAGTATTCGTGATCTGCTGCCTGCTGCTGCCGTGGCAGTGGTTGGCCAACCTCATGGAGATCCACGTGATGGACTACAGCGACGCCGAGCAGACGCTGTTCCGCCTATACCTGCTGCTGCTGCCGGTGCTGCATTTGTTCTTGGCTATCGCCATTGAGGTTTGTGGAGGCGCCAGTGTTTTTATTTTCTTTTGCCTACATAAGTTTGTAATGGCGAGCTCCGTGGCGCAGTGGTTAACACGCCAGCCTGCGACATGAGAGTGCCCGTGTTCGATCCCCGGTCAGGTCATGATGAAAAATGATCTTTTTCAGATTGGCGTGGGTCTTGGATGTTTATTTATCTATATATGTATTCGTTATAAAATATAGTATCATTGAGTTAGTATCCCATAACACAAGTTTCGAACTTATTTTGGGACTAGCTCAATCTGTGTGATTTGTCCGCATATATTTATTTGTAAAAAAAATGTACATACATACATACATATTAGCATTCCATGGGTGTAGGCAGAGACCATGGATTTCCACTTACTACGATCCTTACAAACTCTTTCGCTTCATCTTCTTCCATCACTCATTTCAATGCTCGCCGGTTTCGGGTACTCTTTACTTCTTTTTTTGCAAAAACATTTGCTATTCGGTTACGATACGTTCATCGAGGCCGGCCCTGACTGACTGTCTAAACACATGTTCTGTATTTTTTTTTTGCTTTCTCAATTTTTGTCACTATATCGTCTTTCACTCCACTAAGAAAATGTCTTTAATGTTTTTTCTAATACTACAAGAGACTATGTGCCACTCCAGCAGCCATGCAAGGGAATTCTCAGATTTTCGAACTTTCCCTCGATCGACTCGCTCAGCAGCTGGCACATTCTACGTTTTTTCTTTTCTCCCAAACCAGCATGGAAAAAGACGTGATAGTATGTATAATAATGTGTCGCAGGCCACGCTGTCGGACACGGCCAAGCTGCGGTCGCTGTGCCGGGTAGTGCGGCGGCGCGTGGCCGACAAGGAGGAGGGCTCGGGCGACGCGGCCTGTCCGCTGTGGCCGCCGCGCCCCGCGCACCACGTCTGCTGACGCCGCCCCCACTACTCTGTTTGCCTCACTACCCAGTGACATTGTCAACACTGTCCGCGCCTTTCCTTAGTTTCTATGTCTCCATAGAATTGATTTACTCGATTTTACTCACCAATTTACTTCCTTACTGGATGACGTTTCCTTAGAATTGATCAAGTAAGAAAGTAAGTATTCACCTACTTTCTTACTGGATGACGTCTCCATAGAATTGATCCAGTAAGGAGGATTGTAAGTATTCATCAACTTCTTTACTAGATGACGTCTCCATAGAATTGATTTACTCGATTGTACTCACCTACTTCCTTACTGGATGACGATTCCTTAGAATTGATTTACTCGATTATACTCACCTACTTCCTTACTGGATGACGTCTCCATAGAAATGATTTAACTCGATTATACTCACCTACTTCCTTAATGGATGACGTCGCCATAGAATTGATTTACTCGAATATACTTATCTGCTTTTACCCTTTACCCTTTAAACGCCATGGACACCTTTAGACGTCCATCGGAAACTGCCTTGAAACGCCAACGACTTCTTAACCTTTTACGCCAGCGCTTGTTTACGTTACTTCACGCCCGACGCCAGGCTAGTATAAATTGTAATAACTTTAGTAATAATAACTAAAGTGATCAAATAAGGCGCTCAATAGGTTAAGTTGTCCAAATTAGTATGACATTCAATCTCGGCGTGGTAGGCAGACTTGTCAGTTTTTATTGCGGCGTTCAAACGGGTTTATTTACGTCCCATGCGAATCGATCGGTGACCTGAATCCAACTGTCTATTGAAAGAAAAATGCCATATCAATATGTCTGTTCATTCAAGAACGTTTTTCTGTATCATCTATTAGATCAAGCTTATAAGTGTATTGTATATACGTTTGCTGTATGCGTATCTGCGGTGTCAGTTACAAGAGCGGTATTATTTCTTTCTATCATAAACATATTTCCATAAAGAGAAAGCATAGTCAAAATTATATATCATTTGTCATTTGTACAGAAAATCCTCAACAAGTCAGTCCATTACTGCTTATGTAACTGTTACCTTAAGTGTGAGTCGCGTATTGAAGGCGTTCCGTGCAAAAAAGTATTTCCTTGTGATATTACAATATATTTTTAAACCTATAGTTCATTGCTTTAAAAGAAAACGAGGAACGGACAGGAGCCAGAAAACATAATTTCTTAATCGCTTGCGGCTATGGGTGTCCGGATATGCGCGGGGGCATCGAGAGGCACGCGGGGCGTGGAACGGACTGCCGCCGACTGCTTTGGCCGAGGGCTGTGTGTGCGCTTATATTTCCTTTATCAATAAATTTTTATTAGTATTTGGCGTCATAAAAAAAATTATAATATTTATTATTTGACAATAATGCATTAATTACCAATTTTATTTATTTTTTTAGTTAGTATATTAACGGATTTGCGTTATCTCATGTCCATTATACAAAGGACTGAATAGATTTGGACAAAATTTGGCTCACAAATAATATTTTTGATCGAGTACTAAGCCTTATTTATTATTCGGCTATTTTTAACATATGCCACAAGCAAAAATAGAGAGCTACCTTACGCTAGCTAGAGGAAGGGCTAGAGAAAGTATCTTTAATATAAGACAAGTATGATTTATAAGACATATTTTTAGGTTTTATGTATCCCAAAATATCTTGTGCTATCCTAATCGCCATTCTACGCCCGCGCTTTACGCCACTTGTATCTGTCTGATGCCTTAGGTGGGTGTGGTTGATGTAATATTCAACCATATTTCTTTGCACATTTTTGTCTGTAATAGCTCTGCAATTCTTCGTAATATCGTGACAAACAAAATATTTGTATCGCCACGCGTGCGGTGGACTTTGGAGCCTTTATTGCCATCGTTATCAAACTATTTGAGAATCCAAAATGCCACTTACTAAACTATGCTTTGAGATGAGATTAGTGAAAGTACTACTTTTAAAATTGCTTGGCATTGAGTAGTTGAGAGTAATGAACAACCACAAACGCTCTGCGTTGTTATGAGGCGTGCAATATTACCGAAGATACTAAGATACTGCGCAAAGTTTTAATCTAGTAAGCGGGGTAAGGCTGTGATTTTATATGAAGCAAGAATAGGCAAAACGTAATCGAAATAGACGCTGTCGTCGTATCTGACTATGTATATCATCTGTACGACAGTTTTTAATCTATTTCGCTTTACATATCACAGAACAGTAAAAGTTACAGGTCGGTAGCTCTACTTTTTCCGAATACCATATCCCTGTAAGGTATATATTTTAGTTCAAATATACAACATTTATTCATAAACAACGGCAACTGAGAATTCATAGCTCCCACATAGCGATAAGCTCACGAGAAGTGTGCTAACGCAACATAGGAAGTCTTAACTGATAATCCGAATCTATGTAATGCCCAATTTTGTATACAATTTCTCACTACTGTAGTGAAAGAACTCAAATATTTATTAATTTATTTCAAATATATGTAGATGTTAGTTATCCAGGAACGTAGCCCGGGTGAAGATTTCAATGGTTTTTTGTTTTAAAAGAAGTTCCGTCTGTGATGAAAACTGTTCTGTAGGCAATCTTTGACATGTTTAGCAAAGTAAGTCAAATACGCAACACTTACGTAGGTGAAATAATTCCTTAATATAAATTCTTCCATATGCCTACTTACTATGTATTATGTTACCAATTTATTGTGAGGACTAAAATGTATGATATAAAAAGTTGTTGAGTCAACTGGTTCTACTCTCGAATAATCCAGTTATCGCTAAGGCGAGTCCCATGTTTCCATTCGCCAGTGTCATAGAAATATCACATAATATGAAAATAGTTATTTATTATCTTCCCAGCGGGTTACCTTTTATTTAGATAAAGTTCTATATTTATTTTAATTATATTAGATATTATTAGCAAATACTTACTCCTCTAAATTATAAAGTAGTATTTAGGTATCGATAAGTGAATTCTAGTTTTTAAATAACAGAATCTTATAGATTTTGTGTCGTTTCTAGAAAAGAAAAAAAAAACATAATTAGGTATGCTTTGCATTTTCTAATTTAATCAGTACTTAGTTAGAGAATGATCAGTGTTTGTGATTTTAGTGCTTTTAGTTTATCTTAAACGGTTGTACGAATTATTTGATTGTTGATTGCCATTATCAGCATATAAATATCGATGGCAAGTAAAATATAGTTAATTTTAAATGTCACAAGATAAAAGGCAATGTAGTGCACAACTTGGTTTAGTTGCACCTAAAGCATTCTTGCCGTAAACAATGTGTGGGCTGCTTCAATGTGAGAGCGGGCTACACGTCTATTTAGTGCGTTTGCTTAACTTATCGCCAAGATTGAAGGGCATATAGTTGGCACCGTTATTTTATTCAGATGCTATGTGGAGCTCGCTTTCAATGAGAGTTGCGGTGCATAAAAAAGATCTACAAAGATTTCTGTGTCGTAACTTACATTTTACACCTTTTGATTATACTATTGTTCGACACTTTCAATTTTTCCATGGACACAGAAAAGCTTGGATCTCATATCAGCGTTTTTTTATTAAACAAATCTGGCTACATCTAAAGTACTTATACCGTATGTTGTTTGTTTTACTGGTGAAATTAATATTAGGACGCATTTAGAAAATATTAAATTGCCAAAGCTTTTTGTTCCTGGTTTAAATTGATTATATTTCTGTACTTATAATAATTACCCATCTTAATAGTCATATAAGGTGAATTAGAAAGTAATAGTAAATGTGTAAAACGCATATATAATATGCATATTAAACTTGATGCTAATTAAACTATTAACATTTACTTAAACACACTTAAGTCGTACTTACCATAAGAATAAAAATACCCGTAACCGTAATATTAGAAATAGAGGTGTCGCAGAACTTTGCGTTACCTTTATCTATAGTATTTATGTAGTATTGAGAAGTTCCTTAGACAATGCAATATTACCCGTGCTTTTATACCATTCCTTTTATTTAAGTTCGTAGTATGGTGCTTTGTTTATTAGTATTTGGCTACGTTTTGTATTAATAACTGTCAGCGCTGGTAAAAGTAAAATCGAAATCTAAGAATGAGAGCTTTCAGAAATGTTTAACATACTGTTTCATAATGAATTGCCCATAGCAACATCGTATGCATTTCATAATACCTTAACTGATAAAACATTAAGTTAGGCCAATATACATATTAGCAGAAAGATCATTATTATTGCTTTTAGTGCAATCAATTTATTAGCATTAATGATAGTTCTTTTAGTAAATAAGATGCAACAGCGCTGATGATGCTATAAAACGTATTGTAAATGAATTTAAACCCTTAGGATACTTCAAAGTTTTGAACGATGTATTCTCTTTTTGAACTTGTTATTTATTGAACTGCATTATTGTGGTTCTTTTTAGCTCTATTATAATTGTCTATATTTATATTTCTCCAATATTTGGAACTTGTTGACTGTTTTGTGTCCAATTTCACGATAATGTAGTTCGATATAAAATTTTACTAATAAATACGACAACTTTAGATGGATGTGACCATAAAATAAATGTTTCAAGAAATAACGTGCATTTTATTTTCCAAAGATCCTTTAAAAACAAATCTTTTGCCCTTGATGTTGTTTGTGACATTGTAATCTCTTTTCTGACTAGACATTTTTATGGAAATTACCTTATTGGTATCCTTATATCTTTTATTTATCCTACTAGCTGTTGCCCGCGGCTCCGCCCGCGTTAATGTCGTTCCCTTGGGAACAATAGAAATGATACAAATTCCATACAAACCCCTGCCCCTTTGCTTTTTCCCCTTAAGGGGGAATTTAATACATTTCACCTGCATAGATTTTTAGCCCTTAAGGAGGGGATTTTGCCCATTTCACCTACACAGATATTTTTTATTGTAAAGGAGAACTTCTTATTGTCATATTTCTAAGTAAATAAAAAAAATCCATACAAGCTTTACCCCACCTATTCTACCCCTTCAAGGGGAAATTTCGACCATTTTAACTACACAGATCTTTTTAATTGTAATGTAAACATATATATACTTATTTTTATACTTCTATGTCCAGAAATGAGAAAATTTCCATACAATCCCCCCCCCCCCCCCCCCCTTTATCCCTTAAGGGGGAAATTTTGTACATTTCATCTACACAGATCTTTTTTAATTGTAACCTAGAACGTATATACTTATTTTCATACCTCTAAGTCTAGAAATGGAAAAATTCCATACAAACTTTACCCCTTCAAGGGAGAATGTTGTCTGGTTCACCTAAACAGATCTTTTTTTAATTTTAATTGAGAACTTGCGTACCTACTTTCAAACTTCTAAGTCCAGAAATGAGAAAATTCCATAAAACTTCAACCCCTTTGATTTTCTAAAAATCCTTTCTTAGTGCTCATTTACATCATAAAAAGAATCCCTGTGCCAAATTTCAAGTTTTTGCGCACAGTAGTTTCGGCTGTGCGTTGATATATAAGTCAGGTTTGCCGATTTCTCGCGTAAGTGTCGATTTCTCAGGAATAGTAGAATTACCCGAAATACATTAGTTTATGACTTTCAATGAAACACCTTAATATTGAATTTTAATTAAATAACTTCAAAAACGGAAAGTTTCATACTAACTTTGCATCCCCGTTATATCCTACCCCTTCCTTAAGGGATGATTTTTGAGAAAAATATTTTACTCGTGTTTCATACCTTTCAGTAAAGAACCTTCATGCTGAATTTCATTCGAATTACTTCAAAAACAACAAAGCTTCATACTAATTTTGCAACCCGTTTTTCCCCCTAAGGAGATGAATTTCCAAAAATCCTTTCTTAGTGTTCCTCTACGTTATAAAAGGAACCCCTGTGCAAAATTTCAATTTCCTAACCCTTATAGTTTAGGCCCTGCGTTGATATGTCAGTCAGTCAGTCAGCTTCTCCTTTTTTTTAGTATGGATTACTATGGATAGTATGGATAGGTATAATCATAGAGATAATATAATCCTGACGGTATAATGCTGTCGTATAATGATGATGAATTGACTTTGGATTTTAATTTCCTTTTGTCACTTATTTTATTTTATTTTTGCTATATGTTTGCAGGCAAACTCATGCCTTGAGTTCATTCAAAAACTTTTTTTTTTAATGAACCGATTTTGATGAAACAAACTTTAAATGTTAAACTGAGTTAAAACAAAGCAATTGGTGAAAGTTTGAAGTAAATCGGTTTAGTATTTCGGAGATAATCGTGATCATACATACAGACAGACAGACAGACAAGAAATTCCAAAAATTTTTTTTTGCTTTCTATTACTCTTTTTAAGTGTCCCTCTATCCATTTCAGTCAAAAATTCGAAATGTACAGACAAAATAATTTTACTGTTGTTATATGTTATTATATGTATAGATGAGCTTCTAATAAAAAATAAAAGCCACTAGATTTCTAAAACTTTTATTAAAATATTCGCAGCAAACAATTCAAGCAATAAATAGCTATGTACAGTACTACCACTTTTATAAGTTACACCGATGTACCTGCGCAGAAGTCAAGATTTGCATGGCGCGAAAATATCCGTCTGCTATTGGCTGATGCGTACGCGCCATGTCTGGAGTTCGCTGCAGCGACGCGCCGTATAATGTACAGTATTATGAGCGTGACATCACGAGTCCAGATTTATTGGATATCATTTCAAATGAATTTCATAATAAGTTCGTTTTTGTACTGATGTTTCCATTCGGTTTAAGTCGGCTGCAGGTATTGTGCTATTCTGCGCCATCGAACAATGCCAAGGCAACTTATAACCGTGGTACATACGAATATGACTTATTCGTAGCGTGGTACTAATGTAATAATGAAAGCTTATGGTAGGTATGATGTGTATCCGGGGGGTGGCGAGTACTGCGGAGGCTGGATATCTTTCGGCCGCACCATCAGGGGCTTGGGAGTCCGCGGCGCAGGCGGCTGTTTCCACCTGCACAACAAGATTCAGATATTCAGCGAAGTTAAAGAAAAATAGCCTAACGGAAGATTGCCGTTACTTTAAATGACTATGTCAGCTCATGAATAGATATGCCTTTGTAATTCAGGTTAGAAACAGAAGCTTTATGGCTCAGTTGGCGCATTACTAGCGCTGACGCATGTAAAGTAATCCCGGGCGTGGTATTCACTGGGACGGGTGGCCAGAAGTGGCATAATAAATTCTCAAGCTCCTCCATGCTTGTAAAGGCACGTTAAGCCGTTGGTCCCAACTGTCATCATTAGATAGCAGACGTCAAAAAATCTAAAACCAGAGTTGGCCACTTACACACACGAAAAACAAGCAAATATTCAGATAAATATCAGACGGCCACCATAGCACAGTGGTTAACACGTCAGCCTGCTAAACAAAGGGCTCTGGGTTGGATTCCCACTGCGAAACACTTGTATTTCTTAATTAATTAAAGACAAGACGGGTTGGCGTTAGGCAAGCAACCACCCGTTAGCCGATTAGGTACATGAAATTTTGGATACATGTTGTCAGGGTTACGTACGGGAATACTTCCAGAGGAATATACAAAAATGCGCATGGAGGAAAAAAATGTAATTTATTTATATATTGGTCTTTGATATTGGTAAGTATTCGTAGGCTACCACAGAGGTAACTTTTAGTACCTAAGGTAAGTTTTATTCAAAATTCGAACCGAGCTACATCTTAATATATATAAATCTCGTGTCACAATGTTTGTCCTCAATGGACTCCTAAACCACTTAACCGATTATAATAAAATTCGCACACCATGTGCAGTTCGATCCAACTTGAGAGATAGGATAGTTTTTAACTTATGGCGAAACGAAGTTCGCCGGGGCAGCTAGTATAAAAATAAAAAAGAAATTAACATTTTGGCGCTTGATTAATGTGTTTTTTTTTTTAAGTTGTAAGTTCATTTTTGTATAAGTAGGTAAATGAATGAGGCATTCGACCTGCAGTAATGTACTATACCATACCATGGCACAAGGCTTAGGTCGTGTGGAGGTTTCGGCTGAGCCAAGCGCTCCGCGGTCTCGCGCCGCAAGGTGTCGCCGTCTCGCACCGCGGCGCAACACGCTCGCAGCGTGAAGTAGTAGATCAGCTCCACGCCGGACAGCAGAGAGAACCCGAGAAACAAACCTGCTATGCCGCCGAAAGATACTGTAACAACATGTGATGTTCAAATGTAAAAATATTAATAGGTACATTCTATTCTAACTAAAAAACCTCAACCTAAATTCTTTACATAAAATATTATGGTTAACAGTCAAATCAATAAAATGCATGAAAATGAACAGAATGCCCCTTGTCGAAGAAGTGTACCTACCTACTTAAGAATGATGATTGTGGAGTTAATCCTAAAAACGAGGTCGGCAAGTTTTGTACCTAAATATAATATTATTTTTTAGTGTTGAAGTGTACCTACTTAAGAATGATGATTGTGGAGTTAATCTTAAAAACGAGGTCGGCAAGTTTTGTACCTAAATATAATATTATTTTTTAGTTTTTTTTTATTGTTTCGTTCGCCTGCTTCGTTTTCACAATTTAATCATTGAACCGATCGTTCCATGGTATGGAATAGGACATAGGGTAAGTACCTTTAGCCAGACTGTTCCCGAGGAATTTACATGAATGCGTGTGGAACCGCGGGCGAAAGTGAGACGAATAAGAGAGACTCACAAGTTTTGTCCGTCTGTGATAAGTAAATAATTTTGTAGCCAGGCGCTGTTTCATTTTTTGTCTCATTTTATGCCTTCAAAACGATTTGGGAAACGCATTTTTTCTACGAGTATGTATGTATGTTTTTTTCACGATTACTTTTGAATCAGTACTTCCAGGTTCAGGGCAAAGGTACTTTGAGATATTTGTCAAGTTCTAAAAAAGAAGTTCGTAGCGAACAAATGGTTTAATTAAAAACATTTAGTTGACAAAGTGCCAATATATCTAAGTCAGATTTCTGCCAGTGTTAGATTATCTCTATAAATTCCACGTTTCCGTTTATCTATTCCTAAGATTACATCAATCATACTTACCATACTCTTTTGAACGTAAACGAAATTCATCTCATTATATTCGTAGGTGCACTAACCAGAATAGTCATGCGACAATAACAGTAAACCGCTTACCTAACAAATCGACCCAGCCGAACAGCACTTCGCGTTTGTAACGCACCATAGGCCACGACACGAATTCTGTCTCCAGCGAGGTGGTCGTGCCTGACGTCTTCATTGTACTGGAAGATTTATATAATTGTAACATTTTTTATAGGAAAATAAAAGCACGACTACCGTACTTAAAAATCTTGTCTTAGAAACTCGGGATAACGCATGGCACAAGCAGCCAAGAAACTGGGCTCGCCTCGCCAACCCACGAGGATATTGCGACATTAACCACGTTTGGAACGTGGTGAAAATCGCAATATCCTCCCATGGTACGAAGAAACCTTGGAAGGCATTGTCTAGCAGTGGGATGACGATTTTTACTACTACTCTAAACAATCGTAGGAAGTACGCATAACTCACTCAATCTCAGTAAGCTTCTCTACTTCGTACACAGTGTGCGAACAGCCGAGCTCGCACGGGCACCGCGTCACGTCGGTGATAGCGGCCACGTGCTCTGCCACACATTTCAGCTCTTTTAAAGTGCACTGTCTATAGCCCTCTGAAAATAAATTCTTAATTTACTACATATACTTACTACTAAAGGGTAAATCAAAATCAAAGGTGTGTAGTGTGGTGAAGCATAAATCGAAATTAAAGTAACACGACAATATCTACTGAACAAATAAGTACTTACAGACACCATGAGTTACTAACATATGTAATATATATATATATAATTTATGACAATGATTTCGTCGAAATTGGCCAAGTTTCATCTAAACTTTCGACTCCTCCTTTGGCCCCAAGGCATAAATAAAATCCCTTCTTAGTGCAAGGGTACGTCGTGTAAAGAACGTTTATGCAAAATGTAATGCTTCTGTCCGAGGTGTCTGCTGTTCGTTGACCGGTCAGTCAATACTGTAGCTGAGTCAGAGTCGACATTTCCTAATGTTCATCAGATGAGCCATCGCTGTCAGGCAATCTCTGCCAGCTATGCTTAACAAACAAGATTATCAAAATAAGAGACTTACTAATTGTAGGGTAGAAATGCGGCACACATTTGCAATAATGGCGGCTTCTCTGCATTCGACACTGTCTCATACAGGCCGAGTACGTGTAAATGGTTGACGTCTCCAGTTTCTGTTCATCCGCGAAGATACAGCGTCTCTGTCTTATGGAGAGTTGCCGGGCGTCTTGAGTGGTATAGGTGTGCTTTACAGAAAAGGACACCTTTTCAACGCGACGGTCCCAAGTGTGCTGGGCACTCTGTTCCAGTCCCGCCATTTCTTCGGTAGAGTGAATATATATCTTAGGAAAAAATAAGAAAATCATTTAAATAGCTTAGTCATTGAATAGGGATAAATAGTAATATAATAAAAAAAATCTACGATAGATAAATAAGTGGAGATTATTTTTTCTAAAACTCCCCCTCTAGTGGCAGCGTCAGCGGTGGACCTGCACATGTGCCACACAAAAATAGATTGATAAAATTACAGTCACGACGCCTGACGTTTAGATCAGATATCCGTAGATAATATCCTTTTATGGAATGGACAGAACGAAAAGACATACTTTGGTTGTGTTGTGTAAAACGTGGAACATAACTCAAAATCTCATTTTTATTAATTTAAATAATTTCTCACATCAATGTTGGTGTCGTTACGATAGGAGTTGAACAGGAAAGACCATTTCGCATCTGTTTCATGGATGAACGCTTCGGTGAACTGCTCCGAAATAAGTTGGGTTTGCCTAAAACAAAAGAAACTTATTGTTTGCTACCTACTTACTTAAGAAAAACATCTTTAATGACAACGTTAAGGAGGTACATTTGTTATTGTTAGAGACGAAATCTGTATCGTGTATTATTTTATTCGTCGATAACTTTTTATAAGTATTTTTTTAGGATTCCGTAGCCAAATGGCAAACAACGGAACGATTCCGTCCGTATGTCACAGCCACTTTTTTTCCGAAACTATAGGTTACTATTGAAACTTGGTAAGATGATGTATTCTGTAAAATGCATTAAGATTTTCACACAAAAATAGAAAAATAAAAAGCAATAAATTTTGGGGATTACAAGTGAAACTCAAAAATGTTTTTTCATTATTATTAGGTATACACGTATGGGCGTGTTGGGTAGGGATAGGTCTTTAAAAATGATATTGAGGTTTCTAATATCATTTTTTTCCAAACTGAATGGTTTGCGCGAGAGACACTTCCAAGTGGTAAAATGTATGTGGGCCCCTGTAACTTCTAAAATAAGATAATGATAAAAGTAAAAAAAATATATGATGAAGATTACCATGCAATCTTCCGAAAATTGGTTTGAACGAGATCTAGTAAGTAGTTTTACTTGCTGCTACGGAACCCTTCATGGGCGAATCCGACTCGCATCACCTAGGTATGCCTTACCTATAAACCAAGTCTGTAGAGAATCAGTTTCAAACATATTTTTAGATGGGTCCGTAGATACTATTACGATTTAAATTTATTGGAACTACAAGGCACATACAGAAGACAAATACACTGTCTATTGACTGTCCATAATATCTTTACCAAGGCCAAGTCTTCTCAGCGTGGCGTGAATTGAAAGCGTAGCAGAACCCCATCTCGGTAAACACGGGCACAAGCAAGTCGCAACATTCCTCGGAGTCGCCCTTCCATTCACAATCGTAGAACAGGGTCTCGCAGCGACGCACGATCTAAAATGTCACATTATTCAAGTAAAACTAATCTATGCACAAGATCTATTACGTAAGAAGCAAATCCCCCTGCAATATGAGAGGAAAACATAGTATTAATAAACACGCATCTTCTCTCGAGTTCTGCGACACTGATAGTCGATTGTAACGAGGTTAGGTAGGTACATGAATTTGCCTAAATCTAAAGGCTATCAGTTATGAGTACGGTACGCAGTCATCAAATAAGTAATCAGCTTTCGTTACACTAAGAAAATCCTGATGCGGCTAGTATGAAACTTACACTGAAAACTGCATCCTTCGGGTTCGTGGCGGGCTGAGGAGCGTCGGCATCTGATTTTCCAACCAGGTTTTCATCGGGCAAGTAGTCCATAACGTCAGCTATGTTGTGGTAGCTGAGCGTCGCTAGCCATCGCAACATGTCTGCCGCACGCTCCGGAGCATCAGGCCCCCATTTGCTACACGGCATTCAAACTTTATTTAATTTGAATGTAAATGTTTATAAGTATTTTAGACATTTCACAAATTGACCTAGCCCCACAGTAAGTTGTAAACGTGTCTCGTAGGATACTAACTCAACGATACTATATTTTTATAATCATCCAAGACCCAGGTCAATCTGACAAAGATCATTTTACATCATGACCTGACCGGGGATCGAACCCGGGCACCCTCGTGTCGCAGGCTGGCGTGTTGACCACTGCGCCACGGAGCTCGCCAAACAAAAAAATGATTCTTATAGTCATCCAAAGGAACTTCAATACTTCAACATTTAGTACCTCAATCATTACCTGCATCAGATACGCTTAAGCACTTACTTTGAAATATATTCTTGTAGTAATTCATCGTCAACAGGACTTAAATCACAAATGGTAACTGCGGGAAAAGGTACGTCCCAGTTGTGGAAATCTGTATCCAAACCTAAAAGAACAGTCGATAAGTTAATTTCACAGTTTCAATATTGCCTTGCCAACGTTGAGGAGACCATAACATACCTGTGATAGTCGGGTTCGTTTGAAATTTCTCCCAAAGACTCACAATGATGATACAGGTTGTAACAGCTCCTACCGCAGTGAAACTGAACCACATAAACCTAAAAAGAAAATTTGGATTACCAATTTATCAGATGAAATTGGGTTAAACAACACAAAATTGTAAGCTATCCACTCACTTCTCACAAAAAGGCCTTTCCTTTTCCGCAATGTATCGTACACCGTGAAGCGTAGAGTTGTTGAAGAACTCAGTGGTCTGATGACGTAAGCTGGCAGCCAACAAAGAACAGCCCCCATCCAGATCATCTTTAGCAGACTGCTGCCGCCCATTCCTCAGACGTGCTCTCGGAACAGGATGTACCTTCATTATTTCACATTGTTCCCACCAATAACACGCATGCCCCCATGCTTGCTTTCATATGCGGCTAAATCGCCACGTAAAGTAAACCACACGAGAATGATAACATCAAAATTATCGACCGCCATCGCGTGCCGCATCATATTAAATTGTTCTCAATGTTATTGTTGAGTCATTGATATTTAATACTATTTGTTAATGGATATTTGGACATCTGGTTTCTGAATGTGATACCTACCTACCCACCATTTCTGTGACTATATTCTTCTGGAGTAGCATCATACTCGATGTTTTTCGTGTAGATCCTATTCTTACCATTAAGTATTACCATATTAGGACCAACACCATGAAACAAATAATTTAATAGTTCGATCATATTTAAAAGATATTAATTAGATCCAGATCCAGATAAATCTAATTTTTTTATATATGAATATGTTCCTATTTCGCAGTCCGCTATTCCAAGCGTGTTAGTTTTTACAGCCAGTCCCCTGCATGATGCCAACCCAACTTGGTTAGAACACTTAGAATTGGACGAATATGTGTAGTTTTGATATGAAAATAATAGAAAATAACAGATTATAATTCTATGGATACCGACCCCTCAAGCAATTAAACTTTATCCATTTAAATATTTGATTAGGTAGAGTAATATAATGAGTTAACGATTCTCTAGAAAGGCTGATGTGTAAAACGCAATTTCCACATAACTTTGGATAACTTACAAACACTACAATAAGAGTAAACACTTTTATAAACATTATTTTTTTAATACAAGAACTAACTAGAGAAACATATTGTGACGTACAATTGAAACTAATGTAAACATATGTAATAAAATTTATGCATCAATATTAAAGAGCACTCATACTTTTGATCTCACGTTTTGAAGGACCAGCGGCTTGAACTTCAGCTTCTGGAGTCAACAAGGGTTCAATCTTTATATCGAGGTCTTTCAACGTATCGTCTAAGATTTTAATCTTGCCCATAATTTTTTCGGCTTGCAAATTATAGCCAGGTTCTAACATTTTTCCGCTAGGATTCAACTTAAATAAATATTCAGCCTGAAAAAGAAGTCCTTCCTTAATATACGTCGCGAACCACATTTTCTACATATAGGATAAGATAACGGATCTAGGTACAATGTTTGGGCCGTGTCTTCCAGCCTAGACTAGGAAAACTCCATTTTGTACTTACGTAAAGAAGTCGCACTCTGCAAAGTTATTCAAAGAAATATCAACTTAATGTAGTTAGCGATGCGGTGAATTTAGCTCGCGTCAGAACGCAGCGCCTTTTAGTTTAGATACCTACAATCATATAGCCCCACTACACTTGCAAGCCAATTTTTTACTTATAGCTCTGAACAAACGATTCATAATTCGTTAAAGTTGGTAAACACACATGACCAATAATGCACGTCGTTTCTACCGGATTTGTTCGGTTTTCCCCTTCGAAGGGGTCGCCGCGCGTATGTTTGTTTTCGATACCGACACGGGGAGTGAGACAGACCTGATAAGACGACTAAATCAATCAATCAATAAAATTCTTTATTTGTGAAAGTACAATGGTTAACTAAAGTACCTACAATGGTACTGAAATCGGATGACGCATACCCAGGGCGTTTTGAGAAACTGTATACTAACAAAGACAACTACAGTCTGTGATGAACCACTTTTTGATCTTTAAAATGGAAGCTAAGTATTTCTATCAGCCCCCGGTATGTACAGGGGGCTGATCGAAACATCGGATATATAGAAGCCCCAAGTTGCAGGCCAGCGGCTTAGTCGCCCTCCGTGAAACCCGTCGTTACCAGTTGAATACCGAAAGATACGCAAGCTGCATTTCCAGCATCTCGTTTATGAGAACACTCAAGACTCGACTGTTAGAAGCTAACATGCTAACTTAATAATATAATCCGGATCTCCGAAGCATCACGACTCAGGATAAAACAGCGAGCAGGCTGAGATCTGGAGGATCAATGATCTAGGAATCGACAAAATTATTGTTAAGCCAATAGGATAGGATACGTACAAGAAAGTCAATAGGATCGGCGGGTCGTAGCTTCGCGACTTCCAAAAGACCCGCGGTAAGGGTCGGGAATATGTGCTGGACCAGATAGTTCCTCATAGGCTCCCCAGCCGCTGCTAAAGCAGCTTCTTCTTCCTCGCGCATTACGGCGTATAACTCCGACTGTAAACAAGATGAGTTTAAAATTCCATTTATGAGACATGCTTTTATTGTCAGCACAGCATGCTAGTAATGCCAAATTCCATTATATTATTATTATCATTAAGGAGACCGATGGTTTATTGGGCGTGAGCATTATAAGCGCTTAAGCATGTTAAGCAACACTGGGACCGGTCCCTACCTGGGATGACTGTTAGTGGCATAAAAATATATTGAGCTCCTCCGTGCTTCGGAAGGCACGTTAAGTGATGGCAGTCGTTAAGCCACGCCGGATGCCTTTAGGCAGCTTGAAAAATCTTACACCTATGTTGGCCACACACGAAAAACAAACAATTCAAAAATTTGGTGACTGGAGCAATGAGGTGTTAAACAAGTGTCCGACATAGATTCTTCTCTGATATACATAGGTAACCCTGATTGGAATCTATCAGGTTATTTTAAGTTTCCAAGTAACAGGTAATACCTACCAGTTAACAAGATCGTTTCTTTTTGCCTTATAGCCAAATAAATAAGTAACATATCTATAAATTAATACAGATATTTGTACCACTGCACGGCATTCTTTTCAGTTATGATAACAAAGCCAGATGGAAACAGTAACGGCCCGAGTTCGGTGACATTTGACGTTACCTGCTATATATTACTTGGATATGGAATAATCTAATATACATAGATATTAGTACTATGTTCTTCAGTGATAATATCATGTTAGTGATGAAGTTCTGATAGGTATATTCATACCACCTCCTACTAACTACCACTAACGCCTTTGCCGTTCCAGCACTCACCCAATACTCCATTTTATCTTCACGTTCTTCCTTCAGTTTCTTCTCTAACTCTTTGAGAACTTTCGCTTCTTTCGCTCGAAGGGTCTCGAGTTCTTCTCTCTCTTTCTTTTCCGCGGCTTCAATTTTTTCTTTAAAATAATATAAATATAATAAAAATTGTTTCCCAATTATACAGCGTGTATTTACCACCAACATCTACTTGAAGGGGGTAAATCAGCCTGTCAAAATAAGCATCTTTTCCTATGGGACCAATGCTGGGATGTTAAAATATTTTCCGAATATTTTTGTATAAAATGTGTTTTTTTTTAGTTCCCAGTATTGGTACCATAAGAAAAGTTGTTCATTTAGACGGGCTGGGTCACCCCTTCAAGGGGATATCAGTGGTTAAGTTACACGCTGTATAAGTACTTATATAGATTACCTAAAATATGAGGGATTGCTGGGCAATAAAATTGTAAGATATCTTGTTGACCATTAGAGTGGCGACGTGAAAACTTTGGTGGAAGCTCCACTGTGCTGTGCCCCACCTTCCTGCAGGGCTACTTGCTAATTTTTTACATCAACGATGTAGGTACAAAGTTTTGATGTTCAGTTCAAAATAGATTGCGGTAATATACTTATATCTTAAAGAAAAAGTCAATCATACGAAAGTCGCAATGAATTTTGAAGTGACAATCTAAACGTTGTACACCGTAGCCATCTTTTTAACGACTAGCTCAGCTACTCATACAGCCTGGACTACCCTCTGGTGGTCATATGTTTTATTATACTGCATGCCAGTCCCAAATAACAGTTATGTAGCCCTTAGGGCTTAGGGCACAGAACTGGATAATCGTGTGTGTAATAAGCTAAAGTTTACGGCTATCACTCTTGTAATTAAAACAACTAACCCATGAGTTTTCCATAGCGACAAGGCCTTCCCATACGCAAAGCAACAGCTGCATAAGTATTTTTCATGCTATAATCAGTGTGCTCCTTCACCGGCACTACAAGTGGGTGTATATCCAGCTCGTCAAAGAAATTCAGGGGCGTGACGTCACGGGCGTCCCCTGCTCGGAATTCGCTAAGACGCCTGAGAACTGTTTCTTCGTCCAATCGTGAGTCATCTTCTGGCTGCCGCATAGCTTTCTCACAAATGTAGTCATCTGTAGCCTCCAATGAGACTACAATATCTGGGAAAAATTGGGCATAGTTTTATAATACAATGCCTACCTTAATAAGTACTACTTAGTATAATTAAAAAGAAGAATACTATAACATACCAGGTAATAATTTCTTCAAAACATTGCTGTATAGTTCGACGTCTTCGTCAAATTGTTCTTCTTGTTCGTTTTCTTCACCAACCTCGGAATCTTGCTCTTCGCCTTTTTCAAACACTAATCACAAAAATAAGATTGAAACATAATAGGTAGTTTAATTTTGGTAATAAATCAGGTTCATGTCCCGTGAATCATATGTAAACATTTCAAATGTTTTACTCGTCTCTTTTATGGACAGGAATACCCATTCCTGTCCATAAACGAGACGAGTAAAATTATATCATCTTCTACGTTGGTCTGCGCTTTAAGAAAAACGAATATTATACCAGCTGCTTCTCGCCCCGCGCAGGACGTAGAAGCCGGTCAAGGGAATGTGCGGAAAATCCAAAAAACCAACAAGCGATACGGGTAGTAAGTAGCAATCAGTATATTATATTTTCCATTTTCCACCTACATATATGTAGGTATGCCTACCAAATACGCTAACAGTACAACAATAAAAGCCTCCGTGGTCCAATGGTTAAGGCGTACGCCTGTAGACTCATGGGTCGTGGGTTGATTCCCACGGGAAGCATACTTTGTTTAGTTGTTTCCAGTTTGGTAAGGCAGTACATCGCAGACTTGAGTCACCTGATTATCTGGTAATAAAGATCCATACTTCGGAAGGCACGTTAAGCCGTTGGTCGCGGCTGCCATCTGGTAGTCTTTAAAAGAACCATGTCAGAGGCCGTAAGCCGGTTTCGAAGATCCTGACACCAGGGTGTGCATGGTCGATTGACCGTGTCACCTACACGAAATGATGCTGACGCTAAAAGTTGCCTTTAGGCATTACGACTAATGGGTCAGCCTGCCCGTAAGAGAAACGTGATTAATATATTTTTTATGAGAACATTGATACACCGGTGAAAATAAAACTTACGAGCTGAGCACTGAGGAATTGAAGTGGGGAAGCCATCCAGCACCCAACCCCTATTCAAAGCTTCGCGGCTTAAAAGCCTTTGTCGTAAATATCTAGCAGAAAAAATAAGAATAGAAAATAATTAATATTTATGTTATTATATTAAGCTCAACGAAATAGACTAGAATGTGATCTCTATCTGTTCCACTGCAGGACAAAAACCGGGCTTTTGTCTTCCGGTTCTTAACTCTTACGCGGTCGAAGGCTACAGAACTAGGACTGATCATCGTATTTCGGATCAGCATATTTCCACGTCTTATTAAATTTAGGAATAAAATATGGTGAAAAAATTTCAAGCGGGCGGGATTTGAACCTTCGGTCTTAAGAATAGCATGTAATTAAGTCGTACCATAGACTTAAATCGAATTTTTCAGCATATTTTATTGCTGTGACCTTAAGTCTATGTACGACTTAATTATACCCTGCTCTTAAGACGAGGCCTCAAATGTTTGATACCATCGCTCGGCAAAGGACTGATCAAGTGCGCGCAAGGGATAGCGCTTGGCGGTTTAGCCCGTGAATGATGAGATAGAAGATAGTCTCGAGTCGCTCAAAGAAAAAAACGTAAGCGCCAAATTCGTTATTTCTATTTTATATAAAATCAGACCGGTTAATTGTATTTTCATATTTACATTTTGATGAATTACTAATAACCTATCTTTTAGTCTAAAAATCATTATTTCATTCGTCGCATTTGAGCTACAATAACAAAAACTCTGCGAACGAAGACCATTTTTCAAAAAATATTTCTTTCGAGAAAATTTTATCAAAACGTGTTTTCATCTTCAATTTTTGGAGATAAAATAGTCAAAAATCATATTACTTAGATTTGAAACTCCTAAGTTAAGTATTTTGCGAGATAAATAAGGTTCAGAACGACCTTATTTACAGTGGTATCGCCTTAAGGGCGCAGGTTCAAATCCCGCCCGCTTGAATTTTTTTCACCATATTTTCTTTCATAATGGTATATCAAAATAGCATTACGAATGCAAAATATATCTCCATCTTTTTCTGAGCTTGCCGCGCTTCCATTTTCCGTTTGGCAGAAACCATATTGTGGGCCAAAACCATCACAATGTGGCCCGCAAAAGTTATGTTAAAAACAATAGGTAAAGTTATTGAGACAAGTGATGTTGTGTGACAAGATATTATACTTAAAATTCGCTTTCGCTATTACATTTAGATCCGACTAGGGACCTATTCGTTTCTATTAAATTACAGTCATAGATATTATTTAAAAAAACAAATGCCATGGTTTTTCCGAGAGACTACAACATGGGATTCTTCCAAAAAGACGTGAAAAGATTTATTCAGGGTCGGCAACGCGCGAGTGGCACTTCTGATGTTGCAAACGACCATAGGCTACGGTAACCGCTTTCCATCAGGTGGGCCGGGTGCCTGTTTATCTACATATTAGTATAAAAAAAAAAGTTTTCAAGCAAGAACTATTCGAAACTGCAAAGTTCACCCCATGATCTCTTCTTCGTTAAGCTGCCTGCCCGACTGCAGCATCGCCAGCGTGGTGCGCGCCGCTTCCTGCACCGCCTCCTCCTCCCCGGGGTCGTCGTCTGTGGGCACCGGCTCCGCCTCTTCCCCGGTCGGCATCGGCATGGCGGTCATCTCCCCTGTCTCCCAGTGTTCAACGCGCCATGCCTTACGTGAAATACCATTATAAACGCTTTGAACACCCACATTTATCAGACTTATCATCATCTCTAAAAAGTTCACTGCTGGACATAGGCCTTGCCCAAGGATTTCCAATACGACCGGTTGGAAACGGTCTTCATCCAAAGCGTCTTAGGTCGTCCGACCCGCCGGCCTATTTGCTAACTCAGTGTACAACATTTTGATAGTCACTTCAAAATACATTGCGGCTTTCGTATGAGTGTCTATTTTTATTTAAGACTAGCTGTTGCCCGCGGCTCCGCCCGCGTTAATGTCGTTCCCTTGGGAACAGTAGAAATGATAAAAATTCCATACAAACCCCTGCCCCTTTGCTTTTTCCCCGTAAGGGGGAATTTAATATATTTCAACTGCATAGATCTTTAGCCCTTAAGGAGGGAATTTTGCCCATTTCACCTACACAAATATTTTTTTATTGTAATAGAGAACTTCTTATTGTCATATTTCTAAGTAAATAAAAAAAATCCATACAAACTTTACCCCACCTATTCTACCCCTTCAAGGGGAAATTTCGACCGTTTTAACTACACAGATCTTTTTAATTTCAACGTAAACATATATACTTATTTTTATACTTCTATGTCCAGAAATGAGAAAATCCCTTAAGGGGGAAATTTTGTACATTTCACCTACACAGATCTTTTTTAATTGTAACCTAGAACGTATATACTTATTTTCATACCTCTAAGTCTGGAAATGGAAAAATTCCATACAAACTTTACCCCCTATTTACCCCTTCAAGGGAGAATGTTGTCTGGTTCACCTAAACAGATCTCTTTTAATTTTAATTGAGAACTTGCGTACCTACTTTCAAACTTCTAAGTCCAGAAATGAGTAAATTCCATAAAACTTCAACCCCTTTGATTTTCTTAAAATCCTTTCTTAGTGCTCATTTACATCATAAAAAGAATCCCTGTGCCAAATTTCAAGTTTCTGCGCACAGTAGTTTCGGCTGTGCGTTGATATATAAGTCAGGTTTGCCTTTGGCCCGCAGCTCCGCCCGCATAAGTGTCGATTTCTCAGGAACAGTAGAATTATTAGTTGAACCCGGAATACATTAGTTCATGACTTTCAATGAAACACCTTAATATTGAATTTCAATTGAATAACTTCAAAAACGGAAAGTTTCATACTAACTTTGCATCCCCGTTATATCCCCTCAAGGGATGATTTTTGAGAATAATATTTAACTCGTGTTTCATGCCTTTTAGTAAAGAACCTTCATGCTGAATTTCATTCGACTAACTTCAAAAATGGCAAAGTTTCATGCTTACTTTGCACCCCTATTTTACCCCCTTAAGGGATGATTTTTGAGTAAAATATTTTACTCGTGTTTCATACCTTTCAGAAAAGAACCTTCATGCTGAATGTCATTCGAATAACTTCAAAAACAACAAAGTTTCATACTAACTTTGCAACCCGTTTTTCCCCCTAAGGAGATGAATTTACAAAAATCCTTTCTTAGTGCTTCCCTACGTTATAAAAGGAACCCCTGTGCAAAATTTCAAGTTCCTAACCCTTATAGTTTAGGCCCTGCGTTGATATGTCAGTCAGTCAGTCAGCTTCTCCTTTTTTTTTTGTATGGATTACTATGGATAGTATGGATAGGTATAATGCTGTCGTATAATGATGATGAATTGACTTTGGATTTTAATTTTCTTATGTCACTTATTATTTTATTTTATTTTTGCTATATGTTTGCAGGCAAACTCATGCCTTGAGTTCATTCAAATGACGATAACTTTTTTTTTAATGAACCGATTTTGTTGAAACAAACTTTAAATGTTAAACTGAGTTAAAACAAAGCAATTGGTGAAAGTTTGAAGTAAATCGGTTCAGTATTTTCGGAGATAATCGTGATCATACATACAGACAGACAGACAGACAGACAGACAGACAGACAAGAAATTCCAAAAAAATTTTTTTGCTTCCTATTATTCTTTTTAAGTGTCCCTCTATCCATTTCAGTCAAAAATTCGAAATGTACAGACAAAATAATTTTACTGTTTTATTATATGTATAGATATATAAAAACGTAATGTAAATGTTGGTATCCAACGCTGCGCTTGACGATACGTGGTCGCCATCTGAGAACCTTTCTGCTATCGGCCGTCGGTTCTACGCGCTATGTACACCGTCCACTGCCACTTCAAAGAGCAAATCCGCTGAGTTATATCACAAACCTTCGTTCTTCTTCTATTAGTTTCTGATCAGACTCGTTCTATCCTTATTGTAGGCCACCCAACCATGAGTAGCACATGCGGGATACAAAAATGAACCTGCGCGTCCCCACCGACCACCGTTTCAGGCCAATTAACTCACAATTTATGGTTATTTTTTGTGCAGTGACCACACACGCCAGACTTGCAAATCCTCCAAACACACTGTTTCGCTATGCCCTAAAGTCTTGGCGCCACTATCAATACCTTATTATGTTAATTTTTGGTATATTTTTCTTGGTATTTAAGGGAATCATTGGTATTTAAATTCCCGACAACCACCGCCCCTTACTTAAGTTAAAGGGTAGGTTTAAGTTTAAAAAGTTCAGTAACCACGCTTAACTAAATCCCATACTCAAATCAAATTTGAAGCCTTTTCCTCTCTTACATAGTTGCATAAAGGAGCAATACGATTATTCTGGTCACTCCTCTAAAGTAAACAATGTCTATACAGGGTGATTTGAATTTCCTGGCAATATTTTTATGTTGGAATTAAAATCCCTATTAAAATTAGGATCCGCAAGAAAAACGTAAAAAATGAAAAAAACAATGGGCAATACAAATTCACCGATCAGCTAGTCAAATTTCTTTGGAATATCCATTTCTTTTTAATAAATCACTTTTTTTCTTGCCATGTATATTATACTAGCTTTCGCCCGCGGTTCCGCCCGCGTCAATGTCGATCCCTCGGGAATAGTACTTTTTCCCGGGATAAAAGGTAGCCTATGTCCTTCTCCGTACTCCAGAGAACTTGTATGCAAAATTTCATCATGATCGGTTCAGTAGTTACGGCGTGAAAGCGTAACAAACAAACAAACAAACAAATAAACAAACTAACAAACTCACTTTCGCATTTATAATATTAGTAATAATAATAAAGATAAAGATGGTATGGTATATAGTATAGTATATAGTATAGTATATATTATAGTATAGTATAAGGATTAGGGTTCCTGATGCCGTGATAAAAATGTTGCCAGGGAGTAGGTACAAAATCATATACAATATGAGAATATATTTAAACTAACAAACATAATTAGGATTTTCTGAAATGCTTACCACCAGGTGGCAGCACTAAATCGTAGGGCCCGATAAGATAAGGCGCTGTCATTGGATAATAATTAACAAGCAGTAAAAACTGACACATCAATCTCCAATAACAACTTACCAGACCTGACCTGCCTGACGCCTCAGTCCTGCGCCTCTTATATTCAGAAAAGCCTTATCACAGAAACTAAACTCAAGCACACCGAACTGTGTACTCAAATATATGGAACATAATGTTTATTAGAGATTTCATTTATATAACAACAAATAGAACTAACAGTGCAATAGATACGTCTTTTATTTGGACATAGTACCTATTTTTTTTCTTCTGTGGCTATCTACATCTACACTATTTACAAAGAGAAATGATTTGAATGTTTGTTTGAATTGAGTAGGCTCCGAAATTACTGGACCGTTTGAAGAAGAATCTTTCACCATTAGAATCCTATATTATCCCTGATGAACATATGGTATAGAATAAATACCTATATCTACGTACGTGCCGAGCCGGGGCAGGCCGCTAGTTTTACAATATAAATTGAAAGGTACTTATGATAAGTACCCATAATGTGTGAAGTATTAAATTCTGCAAAAGTACCGCTATCACCGCGATTGCTCACATGATAAAAACCAGATGCAAAAAATGTAAACACAATATCAGCGTGCACGCCATTGCATATCGATTTCCAATAGAGCAAGGCACACTTCTCATGCACTGATGTAATCTCATACAATAGGAGTATTGCATTATGAAATTCAAGTGCGTAATACGTTTTAGTTTAGTATGATGTTCGTCGACTTACCAAATCCTCCATGACATCTTGAGCTACCGTTTCAGGAGAAATGTATACCAGCCCGTAAGCATCGCAAATTAATTTTGCCAATGTAGTTTTTCCTACAATTGGAGGCCCATACACGAGCACCTGACAAAAAAATATTTTTTTTATATTTAGGTTCCAGGAGTTGGTACTTTGTTTTAAGCTTTAAACAGAGAAATTACTTTAAACGGTTTTAGAGCTCTTTCTTTTTTGAATTGTTTAATCAGTACTGGCACGTTCTCTCCGAAGGTCTGTTCCGAAACCCATTGCAACCCCATCGTCTCCACAATAAATGTAGGCTCCATACTCAGGTTTAGAGTCATTAGGTCGTAAATTCTTTGCTGTAATATAAATAAATTATCACACTTCCGCTTGGCTATGCAGATAACGATTGAGACCGCAAATCTTTTGTGATGTCTTACGTCAATTTCCGGAATCAAGAAAGCGTCTTCTTTTGGTATACATTTAAACATTCCCGTTCCTACAATGCGGCCAAGCGGTTTTATTATCTATAACAACAAGATTTGGCCTTGTCAGTAAATGCTTGAGTGATAAGTAACATAACTTCTAGGTTCTTCGAAGGTTTATCTTTACCTCTCTTTGTTTCGTCATGTTTTGTTCGACGGCCAAGATATAAAGCTTTTTCGGAAAATCTAAAAGCAAATTGTAAATAATTCTGGAAATTAAAAAATAGGTTTAATTATATACTTTGAATAAAATATTGTTTTATGTACCTATCTAGTGCAAGGATTAAATTTATATTACCTAGCAGTTATTTGCTATAGGTATAATGTTACTTTACACACAAGGGCTCTGTACGTACATACATCTACAGAGTACAAAGGCCTAAAACGGCTCAGCACAAGTGAAAGCACGCTTGGCGGCCGTGACCTTACAACAAGAATAAAAAGGTTTGAAATCGGTAGATAAACAATATTTGAAATTAAGACATTTCTTACTGTAGTAAAAAGTTTGTATTTTTATCAAATATCTAAACAATGGCCATTTAGACGACACACAACGAGGTACAATAATCCCCACATTCTAAAGCTAAAACTGGTAGAGTATGCTTCGCATTACTTTTGTACCTACATAAACAATTTATAATTAATTAATTGTAAGTGCAAATTAAATAAAGCACAAATAACGAAGAAAAGTACTAACTGAGCTAAATCGAGGACATTTATTAGCGGCACAATATTGCCGCCGCGACCAAGTATCGGCAAGAGCCGTTCACATTCCCAAGCCTTCTGGAACCAGTAGAACAGAACCTCCTCACGACCTCCGTAGGTGACACCTGGACACACTACCAAAGCCCTACAAAGTGTTTAAATAATTAAGTGCTTAAATCTAACTATTTCTATGTTATGACCAAACCAAAAAGTGATTTTTCTTGCAATTTGTGGGCTTGTCATTCATGGACATCCTTACTAATAAGTATTATAAACGCAAAAGTTTATGAGTATGTTTAGATATCTGTTACTCTATCACGCTAAAACGGCTGAACGGATTTTAATGAAATTTTGCACACAGATAGGCTATTATCTAGATTAACTCATAGGATACCTTTCATCCCGGAAAAAGGTACTGAACTCGCGGGACAGCAACTAATTCTATTCAATAAGGTCCTTGTCTACCTTATCTTATCGTCATTTAGCTCTATGTAATAATAACGCGCGAGACAGCGTGGCGTGATAAAAACTTTATCGACTTATCGTACCGACCGTAAAACCGAATAAATCTCCTAATTATTTAAAAGACATTTTTTCTGTACCATTCAATATGCCTTCTTCCTGTATATATGCTTACCGGTAAGTGGTCTAAATGGACGTCAATCAAGATAACATGGTTAAACACACTTGAAAGAAAAGATAGTAAAGATCTCTGATAGCTAATCAACCCAAATGTCGAAATGTAACTAGAAACGTCTTCCAAAAATCTGGCAGAGCTTTAAAACAATCCTTTTTCATTCTAAATAGGATAATGAACACAGACTTACCCGATATGTGGTTTATTTTTTCTAGCCATCAATATTACTTCATTTTCAATATCATAATGCATTTTAAAATTTGAATGAGGCTTTCTTTTCCTAAAATCTGATTCAATAAATGGCATGTCCGGAGTATCCTATGGAAAAACACAGAAAAAACCTATTTGTAAATTTATGTATTTATATCTAAACTTTAGAAAATATACGTAGTGTGAAAACATAGAAAATAACTTACCGGATCCAAAGGTTTAGTAAAACCCCAAGTCATAACGGTGGATATTAAAATTAAGTAACGTTTCTTTGATTCTCCGCCTGCGTCATCACCAACTTCGGAAGTCGCACCCACAGTAGAGGGTACCGTTTGTCTCGCCATTAAATCTTTCAAGACTAAAACATTTCATTCATAAAACTTCCTAAAGATTAACTACTTACTGATAATCCTTATCCTTACTAATATTATAAATGCAAAAGTGATTTTGTTTGTTTGTTTGTTACGCTTTCACGCCGTAACTACTGAACCGATCATCATGAAATTTTGCATACAAGTTCTCTGGAGTGCGGAGAAGGACATAGGCTACCTTTTATCCCGGGAAAAAGTACTATTCCCGAGGGATCGACATTGACGCGGGCGGAGCCGCGGGCGAAAGCTAGTAATGTTATAAATGGGCAATTGAGATTAGAGGTTTGTTTGCATGTTACGTTTTATCTACTGAACGGATCATTATGAAATTTAGCATATAGAATAAGTAATCCTAGAGTTACTGAGAAGAGCATAGGGTACTTTAATCCAGAACAATATTGTTCGGGGGGTTGTACAGTATCGCGAACAGAGTCGTGAGCTAATAACATACGGGTATTATTTAAACGGTTAGCAGAATATTCGCATTTTTGTTGACTTTCCGTTATCACCACGTTCTAAGAAATAAATAACTATTCTATTCTATAAAAAAGTTTATCGGTCAGCTAAAATGGCTAGTTGGGCAGCAAGCAACTTATGATCAGCAATACTTTTTTTCTGCCCTCAGTCGTTCCCGGTGGATAGCCAAAGCTTATCCAAATGTTTTATCTGCTGCCCCAATTGTAAAATCTGCTGCCTAAATAATTATTTAGCGGCCCAACTAATTACTTTCCATAATATACTAATGTACAATAAATAAGCTGCCACTGCCAGATGGTGAAAGCGAACATTCGTCATCATTTATGAAACATCTATATACTAGACCAAGATAGTGCGTATCGATTTGTTTACTAACGAGATAAATAATCCATCGCCATTTTCAATTCATCTTTATCGCATCCAATGTCAATGATCACAGTGCCACAAGTCAGCATTTGAGGCAGGCATTCCTCTTTGGATATTATCTTGGTAACATTATCTAAACTTTTGATTTTGGGGTTAGTAACCGTTCCTGAAATATTGACTTTACATTATTGTGATTAGATCCAGTAGTCTATACTCTTATCTATTATTTTTAAGCTAACACACACGCTACGCTCATATTTTGTCCTTCTTGCTCCAAGTGTTAGAATAGAAAAATGTAGGTAGGGGAGAACGGGGTAATGGGAGTCAGTGGGCAATCGGGGTCAGGTGCCTCTAAGCAAAACTACACGTTCGATATCTAGGTAAATGACATGTTCAGCTTGCTCTGTACCCGATGCTCATTGTACGAATGACTCGCGCTAGTAGCTCCACGCGTTTTTGAGTGACAATTATGTTTCGTTTTCACGCCTCGTCGGTGTAAATTTTCGTCAAAACAACATTAACGGTGAGTATAGACGTTGTAGCTGTACCAAATTAATAACTATGGATAGATTTATCCTTAATATTCAAAATTTAAATTAGCATATTAAATTGCGATTAAATTAACTTTGTGTTATTAAATTTTACAATTAACATGCAGTATAGGTTTTGGGTAATGGGAGCCAAAGAGCCTGCTAGTGATTACCATTACCCGCAAAAAATATTCTTATGTTTTTTCGCTTATAGATGCCGATATTACAAGTCAGAAAAACCAAATAGGCTAGCTGATCAACTGGTGATTGCACTGGATGGTATACTGCCGAATGTAATGTCTGCGATTGTTTGACTCTGATTTCACACATGTCTGATTCCCATTGTACTGAGGTTAGTGCAATGGGAGTCACTTGTTTTTTTTTAAAACGCGGAAATATATCCAAAGTTGATTACCAAAGTGGTGAAAAGTGATAACAACTAGTAGATAAATAAGTAAAGTCTATTATTAAACAATTTTAATCACGATATTATTTCGAAATAAGCTTTTATTTGATTGCTCGCTTAAGTGACTCCCATTACCCCCTTTTCCCCTACCTTCTAACTACTTATTCGAAGCTTCTAACTTAGAAGCTAATAAGTGGTTAGAAGGTTCATTTTTCTACTCAGATTATTAAAAAAAGGAGCAACAATTAAAACGGAAATGCTGGTCACAAAAACGACCAGGTGGTATTTATGTACAGCCATACCAAAAATTTCATAGGGTTGTTCGGGCGGTGGGGGCGGGGCAGGTTCAGCATCTTCAGCAAACACAGTCTGAGATGTAGGCTTAGAAGCATCCGCGACGGTTTTCTGAGCTACAATCTTAATCAACTCGTTGAGAAAATATTCTCCATGGTAGGAATCCAAGTTGTTAAGAAAATAACGTTTGAAGGAAAAAAAACTGTCCGATATCGAGGACGACTTATCGGACGAATGCTTTTCTAATGTTCTAGTATTCATTTTATTATTAGTATGGGGCTAAGAATATATTTTTGTATGCGAAATACAATAACTCACTTGACGTTTAGTTGTTATGACATTAATACCTTAGTACCTATCTAACACCTCTAACACAAAGGCCGTATATAAAAGGGAGTATGAACAGAATCTTATCTCTATGGTGTAAAGTAGTATACTCTGAGAGTAGTATGAACTTGATGTTCACTACGAATAAGTAATAACTATTCGTAGGGCGTGCGAGATGATTTTTATCAGAAAGATAATATATATCCAATTATTTAACATAGCAACTTAACACGGACTATATTAAATCTATTAGTTACTGTCGTGTCGTGTCGTTTTCAAGAAAAGGGGTTAAATCTTTAAGAAATTTTAAGACTAGCACCTACAAATCTTCATTCTTTTTCCGCAAAGATTATGAATAAAACAAGATAATATAAAATAAAATACTTTATTATTTATTTGTCCAGCATTAAAATAATATCAGGTGATAAAATAAACAAGATTGTTGATTACTGATTAACATATGTAAAATAAGTAATTTTGCCGTAAGTATTTTTAGTAAGGTCCAAGTCATGACACCTAATCGTCTTTCCTCAGTCAGTCAGAGTAATGACTACGCAAATTATTTTTTCATTTCATTCATCACTAAATTCTCGTCTCAGTAATTTCATTTCACGATGATGGACAAATTACCGTCTCATTTTATTTTTTTTGTTATATCTAACGAAAAGCTGCTTAGGTGCATGTCTTTAATAAAAATAATTGTTTCATGAAAAAACACAAAACATTCTACTCAAGTTCTGCAAATCATTTTTATGCAACAAACGTCACGTCTAATACTTCTGCAGAATATAGTTTATATTATTTGTACATATAGTAATAAAAAAGTATCTTATTATTTCATATTGCTTTTTATTAAATCATATTTCGGGTTTTGTGTTATTTCATACGCTTTTAAAATGTAGTTATCCCGTACACGTACAAATAATACAAATTTAAATAACTATTAAATAGACTATGTGTTTAAATCATCACTAAACTAAGCACCAAAGCATAAAAAAGATAAGTCATTAGTGATGATAAAATATTCTCTAATAAGTACTTACACAATACGCATACGGGATTAAGCATACAAATAATTTTTTCGAAATAAAAATTACAATATAACTAATGAAGTACATATAAGGCAAAACATTATATTGCGAGATTCGCTTTTTCTTATACAATAGTAAGTAATTACCATACTAATATGTAATTCTTAAAAATAAGATTGAAAATAGTGAATTATTTTATTAATTGTTTTATTGTTGATCCCTTTGTCCCAAGCACCCAGCCTTAAAAACTTACTATTCATTAATTAATCATTAATACATATTATAAAAATAATCCATACAATGGAACAACATTTCACGGCTGATATTTTACGATAACTCTTAAAAATGTTTTGAAGGTAAAATAAATTGCTATTGTATTGTGATTGTAAGAATGCAATAATAATGAAACTATCACGATAATAAGTCTGATCGCTACTTTCTAAATCTATGGCACCCATAGTATTTCTATCGACGATTCATCAATTCATAATACTGACAATTATTAGGGAACTTGCTAGGATTTTTTTAATATTTACTGGTATGTGATAAAAAAGTAAACTAAATTAAAATATGGTTATTATAATTTAGATTTATCATAAAACCTTAATGACGAATACGTCTTTCGCTATAAATTTACATTTTCTACGCATGTCCCTATTAATAAATGCAATGGAATATTCGTTATTTACTAACATCAATAAAATATGAAAACGGACGGTTATATCACAAATAAGTAATCGTTAAGTACATTGTAAATAATTGGAATAGATTTAAAATGGTATTTCTAATACATATAAATAGGTAGTAAGTTTAATAAAATTAGTAACTTAGTGCAGAGGCTGTATTGAAGACAGATGCGTGTGCAATGGAGCGTCCATTGTATTTCGTGTGAACTCTAGCGGAAAATCTTTTGTTAGATCATTAAAGAGTCAGACATAGGACCTTCTCAAAACGGGACGCGCTCTGTATTCAATAAGTACCAAGCTTCGTGTCTCAATGGAAAAGTGAGTCTCATAAGTATATATACTCATAAAATATTATTTTATATATAACTAAGAGGCCCTTTAAATTATTAAGTTGGCAAATTTAAGTATAATTTTAAAATGAGAATATAATGGACTTTGTAACTGTTCATATTATAATAAAATACTAAATCTAAGCAACATTCAATTATTAGAGTAAATAAGTGCTCATCATATTCAAACAAAGAAACATCTCACTTAAAATTTCTCGCGAAACTTAAAGCGAAATGTATTTTGGGATTATTATGGAAAACTATAAACCTATAAGTAAACGATCGTTTTGCATGTCAATAAAATTATGGATTAGGTATATATTTAAATATTAGTAGGAATGCATATAAATATAAGGCACAAATTTTATCACTATGAAACTGTCATACACACATGTAATACTTATAAAAAATATTTAATATAAGTAAATACCTAATTGTTTTTTCTTATTCGATTTCGGCTTTCCGGTAATTTCCGGTTTTTAAACATAATTAAATGTTGTCATGGGCCTTCCTAATTTATCTTTGTACTAATAACAACATTGTACCCAGCAGTGGGTTCCAGAAAGTTGACGATGATAATAGTGATTAATGTATATTATACATAAGTATACACTAATCAATGTTCATTTTTAAACTTTATCATTTTTTGTTGGCAAAAAGAAAGAAAGGTTATATTATATTTATCATTTCACCGGTGTGGAGAGCTAGGGGGTTTCCTAAAATTAACGATTTGAACATGACGTCAGGGGTGGAAGGGTAATAAAAGTGCAGACAGACGATATCCATATGCAAGATGTAGCAAAAAAAAACTAAGAACATAATCCCCCTATATTAAACTTATTTGACTTCATTCATGTGGTGGAGGTAACTTATAATGTGTTCGAGGTATCCCTTATATCTGGATCTGACGCGCTCGAATAAAACCCAAAATCTTGGGCTTCCCTACTATAAGGATTAAGTAATTAGACCTTGTACACTGTACAGACGAGGCGCTGTGATTTGACTCACGAGAAGGTACTAATGCGCGATAATAATAAACGCATTTGACGCATTATAACCACGTTATTTGACGAAACATAACATGCCTAACTATGGCTGACTGGTTGATGCGTGCGTGAGTATTGTTGCGGTTGCTTACGAAACAACCTTCATTATAAGTTCGTAGTAAAAAGCTTTAATGTCATTCATTCAAATACGTTGATTTTGAATTAACCAGTGAACATGATGTCTTCAGAGACACTGAGAACTGATCATTTAACTAAATGGTGTCAGCACCATGTAGTAAAATGATCAGTTGTAGCCGGGAATAGCTGCATATCATATAGGGGTCAGCATCACATTTACAGCTGAGTTGTAATAACAGATTTACGATGAATTATTGTAATTTCCTTTTCTCCAATACCAGAAGGAGAACTAGGCTCAGATGTAACAAGCCATGGCGACAAAGAAGATATGGGTTGAGATTTAGGAATTACTTCCTCTTTTCTTTCAACCGGTTTCGGTGAAGCTAATTTTGCTTGATTTTGAGGAGGTTCTACCACCACTATAGACACATACTGAGAGTTACTTGGGTTAGTAGGAAGGGGCAGGGGCTCGTTCAAAATTTTTGGTGAAGGTGTGGATGGCATAGAGACATTTATGTTTGTTGACTCGTTAATGATTTTGACTTCATTTTCGCGTGCCTTCAATATATTGTTGCATTTCAATTGACCTGGAGGAAGAGCTTTGGTCGATGATAAATAGCACTTGGCTTGGTTGTTAGGCACTTCCTTGTCGCTGGCAGCATCCAATTGATCTCTTTTAACTTCATTTTTAGAATCATCATTATTTAGTTTCTCCTTGACCAAACTCATAAGCAGGTCATTCAATGGGTTTGAATCTGTTACAGGAGAACAATTACAGGAAGGCTTGTTGAGTACCAACTGAGTCAAATTATATTTCTTTTCCTCCAAAACAGGCTTATCAATTTTGAATAGTACTTTATTGCTGATAGCATCCTCTTTCGATATGTGTTCTTCTTCAGGTGGCTCGTCATTCACCACATTCTTTCTCGACGTTTCGCCTAATTCTGCCATTTTCATATCGTTCTCAAGGAGGGATGACCTTTGTGATTTTGCACTACTTTTCCTAGATAAAGTTCCACCACTAGTTTCGGGCACGAGCACAGCAGTAGCGTCAGTTGATGTGGTAGGTGTTTCAATTGGCGTTTCCGTGGCAGTATTAGTATCAGCTTTGACGGCATTGCTTTGCTTCTCTCGTTCCCTGAGCACATGACTCTGCCTCCTTGCGAATCTCTGACTAGGCCGCCTTTCAAATTGGACAGTGCGTCGGGCTCGATTTTGTTGTGTCGTTTGATATTCCGTTTTTCCGGAATATTGGAATCTGGATCCCATTCTGAAGAAGTTTTGCCTGGCCGATGGTCCCTTGACTGGTGCGCGTAAGCGGAAGAAGGTGTGATGTTCCACAGCACATTTCCACAAATGTTTACAGGCTTTTTCATTGTGCAAGCGAAAAACGAAAGTATGTTCTTGTTCCCGCCCTTGATCATCGTCTTCAACCACAACCAAAGTAAGCTTCTTTTTCTTAAAATCCAGCTTACTTATTTTAGGCCAAAAGAATAGGCCAATTTTCTGTGGTCCCTCAAACACTAGAATGCCTGTAGGTGTCAATCCTAAGTGATATTCACATCCATCTTTTCCTAATACAATGTGCATATCAACTCCATACATTTCAAGCCACTTCGCTTTGTTCAAGTAATTCACTTCAGCTTGAGCTGGAGTAAGGCCTTTACACTTCTTAAACTCTTCAAGAATTTCAATCTCCATCTCCTCAGTTTGATTTGGCACAAATCTAAACTCAGACACAGTTGCTGGTGTGTGCACAGCTTCATCAAAGTCTCCGAGCTCAGACTGCAATGCTAAGGCTGCTAATTCAACCGCAGTAGAGTGAGGACATTCTAATTTGCTTTCCAGAATATCCTTTTTCAGTTGCAAAAAGAATTGGTATCGTGTAAGTTCTTCTCTCAAGTTATTAGGTTCTGAAGAGTAAAATTTTACTTTCAACCTTAATGTATATGGTGGACCAATTTTCACTTGCTTCTTAATTGTTTTAGTTGGATCCAGCCAATGTTTTACATTGTTTGTGTCAGTGAATTGGAGACCAAAATAATCTTTTTCAATCAAGTCTAATGAATAGAAAACTTGCTCGTAAAGGTCAGCTGCGCTAGCTTTTTTTGATAAATTTATTGATAAATCAGTATCATCAAGAAGCATTACCTTACATTGAATGAGGTTCTTGTTTATGGATGTTTTCTGGTTCTGTTTGTTGCGGTTTTGACTGGAGGAACGCCCCCTCCTACTAAGAAAGCGTAGCATTTTCACCCTATGTTAGAAACCTGAAAAGAATATCCATGTGTTATTTTTTTTTTGCTACTGAGATTATTATTGTTTACAGTCTATGTGTTATGATTATGTCTTAAGATTTTCAATAGTCTACCATTTATAAATAAAAAAATACTATGGTAATTTCGTGGTTACTGTTTTGGATATGATCATGCCCCCAGCAGGAATGATCATATCCAAAAAAATCCAACATACCTATTATCTGAATGATTTCCAAAATCATTCAGATGATATGTTGGATTTTTTTAAGATCATTCTTTTGTTTTTGGGATCATTGGGAGAGGCCTATGTCTAGCAGTAGACTTCTTGAGGCTGATATGATGATGATGATTATTATTATCTGAATCGAAATAATCAGGTTATAGGGACGCTACTATACATTATACACGCACAATATGAGATATTTCCAATAGTATGGCCTATATTGTTACGTCCCTCTCATTGGATCCGATATTTAAGATGGTGTAATACCTCCTTTATCAATCCTTAGTCCCTTATACATATATATAATTGTATATGTAAATATATAATTCCAGATTATTTAAAAAAGAATTATACAATGTTCAATATCTTGATTTATAAAAAAATATATTACCATGCTTCATCACATGTCATTGTAAATCTTTCAGTAATGATGACGTTGACTGGCCTATTCTTTGAGTTGTCAGGTTGTGGAATATTTTCCCCGAAATTCAAAAGTGTACAGGGACTATTTTTTGTGATACTGCTTGGCACTGTAGGTGGCACTGAGATGTTCGGTGGTCCAGACAACTGTCAAAAGTGTCACAGCTCCTATAATTTCTGTAGTTGTGAACTATTTAATATATTAAAAGAAACTTTAATTCAACGCCCAAGCAGTCGCCAGTTACCACATTTAGTATGAAAAGTTGTTTACCCCACGAATGATGGGTTAATAAGTTCTGTAATACTCACAGAATAGAAATACCGCAATGTTGCACCATACCTATGTCTGCATAGAAAATGGGAGTTCACAATATTCCAAAGGACAAATGATGTTTGAGGTGATGGCTTGAAGTCAGCTTTGTATGATTTTAAGTCAGTTTCTCATTCTGTTACTTAAGCTAACATAACCCCTTTCTTCTACTCACAAATCCTAAACTGCCAATATCAAATTTCAAAACTACGATATATAAAATTCCTAGCCAAAAGCCACTATAACATATAAATCCTACATTCCAGAAACTAATAAAAATATTAAATTTGGAAAAAAATTAAAAAATTCTGGAAGTACATATTTACATATATGGTAATTTCAATTGCATAAATAAAAACTATAACTTCTGGCCGTACTGAAGCCTCGAAAAAATAATTAGATAAAAAAAAAATAATAGTCTGGCTTATAACATTTTGCTTCAAACAAACGAGGCGAGGCAAACTGCTGTAGATAAAAGTACTTGGGAGGCCTTGTGCCTCGTACATCACTAACTTCTCAGTTTTACTCTCGTAAAACATTGACTTTGAACAATTATCAAGCAAGTGTCTTCTTTTCTGCAGGGGTCTGTTCTGAAATGCTTGTAGTTTGTAGCTTTTGAACAATAATTAATAATTTGAATATATTATAATGAGTATTATTTAAAATGTGGATTAACATGAAAAAGTTCCTGAAATGGCCTATTTTCAGAATATTTTTTTCAATGCAGAAATGGTGATTGCCCATTTTATAGTTTTTCTTTACCAGATATTAATGTTACTAAGAATTTTGAGATAACTGATATACAGTTATTTTCCCAGAATTACAGGTATATTTTTTATTTCAAAACTTTGCATTTCAATACCTCGAGGTATTGAAATGCAAAGATTGTCATAGTTTTTTTAACATGATCTTCACTTAATAGGTATCACCTTAATTTAATTAAATTAGTCGTATTCATAACGACGATATTTCTATTGCTATAAAAAGAAGAGGATGGGCAATAAAAAAATTTGGCCAACCAGAGTTGACGAACCAGGCAATTAAGAGATTTGATTGTGCATGCAGACTTGCATCAGAAGGATGTTGAAGTAGGCAGGCCTAAATACGCTACCAATGTACCTCATTTTAATCACGATATTGAACTTACCAACACAGGGTGTGAGAAACTAACACTGCAATGTCACTATATTCATAGAACTTATGATAGTTTTGAATAATTTAACTATATTATCATTAAACACCACAATCAAACACGATTAAACGACAAAAATCCCCACACGACACGACGACTACATTAATGTTTGATTGACGTTTCGATGTCAATATCAGTCAACTGTCAGATTTTTTTTTTTACGGCATTTTTCTTTCTATGCCTTTTAGCCCTTCATATTTTTCTACGTGTTATCAACGAAATGATGCTCAGGCTAGTTTCCTAAAAAAATATAATTAGTCCGTCAGTTAGATATTCAAAAAAATTTAAATATTGAAACGTATTTTTTCTTTTGTCGATTAAACAAAAAATGATAAAGATATAGCCCTTTGAAGTTCCGTGTGACGTCATAGTTTGCTACAATTTTTAGCAAACTTTGACGTCACGAGCCCCCACTCTTGAACTTTGACGCGCTTTATTTTTATTATTTATTGTTTATTTGACAAAAGAAAAAATACGTGTCCTATATTTTTTGATTATCGAACTGACCGACTAATTGTTATGTTATTATTACGACCCAGGAAACTAGCCTATTCCCACGAATCCACTGCTTTGATCATAGACGACGCACGCAATAAGGCGAGCGACCACCAGTCCGCTATGTAAATCTTACTACAGCCGCACTATGACACTTTATTTTAGATATTTCACACATTGTTCATAAACATGGGCATTTATGACATCAAATTACACCGATTTCACATAATAAAGTCCACTAGAAACAATTTACAAAACAATCCAAAACACAAGCCGTGCAATCGGCTGAAATTTCCGCCAAGAACTAAAACCTTGTGTTTTATATTCCGTGGACGAGAGCGACGCCGCCCCGCAACAAATATATTTTTTTGAAACGGTTAAAAAAATAAAATGCCAACCATCCAATCCAACCAATCCAACTAACCCTCCCGTGAAACCTCTGTATCACAAACGAACGACAAGTAATTGACAACATACTACAAACCGGAAGTGATGGTTTTTATTTATGCAATCGAAAGTATCTTAAATGTAAAAACTTCTAGAATGTTTTCAAATTTTTTTAATCCAAAATTCTAATTGAACTTTGGAAGTTTATTATAGTGCAATATAAAAAAACGGTCCTTGTACGCTGTACGAATTTCGGGAAAAATATTCCCCAAACTGGCAACTCATAAGACTTGGCAATCAACGTCATCGCTTTTTGACAGCTTGACATTGACATTGTCATGTGATGAAGCATGGGAATATTACTTATAAATCCTACATTGGCATTTTTTTCAAAAATTCATAAAACAATTAAATTTGGATAAATTAAATTGAAAAAATCTGGAATATTTACATTTAAGGTACTTTCGATTGCATAAATAAAAACCATCACTTCCGGTTTGTAGTAAGTTGTCAATTCTTGGGAAATTACTTTGTCCAGACTTCTAACGGCTGGAATGATGATGATGCAGGAAAATATTCTAAAAATAAAATAAATCTCGTTTTCGGCATATTTTTAGGCCGTATTTTAGTTTTACTTTTTCTAATGCTATTTCGTCTTTATATCTAGTGTTGTACTGTACTGGAGTGCTATTTTTAAACGACGCCTCGTTCGTAAACGAGCGATTTTTCCATACAAAAATCCCTCGAAGACGAGTGTCTGTCACACGTTCAAAAATAGTACCCCTGTATCCATCCTTTGATAGGTTCTATCAAAGCATCGATATGCTGTGCTGAGGTAGTGATTGATAGTGCACATCACTATTCTCTTATTTGTGCGTGGCCATCATTCTAGTGTCAAACGAAAATTAAAATAAAACTTTACAGGGCAAGAAACACTTTTCAGGTACAAAATATCTTTAAAAGAGTGAGTATGAGCAATTTTTAATATTATTTAGATTATTGTAGTGTAGAAATTTAATTTATGATGTATTTTGTGAATATGTTATAACCAAAAATCAACATGCATTGTACTACTCTACTCTCTACTACTAATATTTTTCTGGTTCGCGATTGGGTTAATAATACGGAATATTCTACTATTTTTCTGTGTAGTTCTATTGGAACAGGATAGGAGTATTGATTAGGTATCTAATAATTATATTTCTCAATAACTATAGGTTAGGGTATTGAACCAAATCAAGGAATATCATGACTCTCATGTATGTGTTGTATTATAACAGTATAATTTGACTAATTTTAAATTGGGATGCTTAACAGTTTGACGGACACTCCCGCCTGGTAGACTTACTGAATAATTCTCATTTGGACATAGTCAGTGTAAGGGTAAACCAATTTAGTTTCCTTTGACAACTCAATATGCACCACTGCAGTTCTTCAATCAGTCTGTGAAATTGGCAGCTGCTATGTTGCTGAAATATTAGATGAAACCTAATTTAAAACATTGTTATTCCTGTAATCAAAATAACAGTGAATGTGACCACAAAAGCTTAAAATCATAAATTACAATTTCAATTGTAAGCTTTTGACTGTTATCTAAGGCTGGTCTATCTTCTAAGATATATGAATAGTAAAGTTCTGCATTGCAAAGCTGTTACTACAAGCTTTTGATAGTTTGTACTATGATTCCAAATTCATAAGTACCTATGTATACTAGATACCCTTTCATTTGTATAGTTGTATATGTTACCTTAGTAATACTGCAATATATCAAATTTTCATGTCAACAGATGCCGGTAGCTGATGAAATTCAGTCCTCATGGGCAGATGAGGTTGAGATAGATCAGGGGGCACTTCCACCACCATCTGAAGTGGTAGAGAATGGACTTAAAATAGTTACAGAATACAAATATGACAGTGACAATAAGAAAGTTAAGATTGTGCGAACCTACAAAATAGAAAAGCGTGTTGTCTCAAAGGTACATTGCATCTTTTTTATGAACATTTCTAGGCATACTATAATTAATTTTGGATTTACTTGTAATTTATTTTATTAGAAATAGGATGCAATTGGGAAATGATTGCTTTTTTTGTACTACAAGAAATCCTCAACCCTAAAAATCACTACAAACATAATGTTGAAAAAAAATATTACAAATTAATTTTATTTTTCTACCCAAGGACTTAAGATACCGGGGTTCTTTAGTTAGGCAGTTGGCAGGCAGTAACACTATGCCAAATCATAGATAGCATAAATCCCATTACGAGTCTGAGGCACTAGAATTAAGGATGCCACCAGGAAAGCATTCAGGTAAACCAACTTTATTTTTTACAGAGTATTGCTAAACGTAAGACCTGGAGCAAGTTTGGAGACTCTGCCAATGATAAACCAGGACCAAATCCAGCCACTACCAATGTATCTGAAGATGTCTACATGCAGTTCATTACCAGTAAAGAAGAAAGCCAGCGCCCTGATGATGGTGAACTGGACGGACTTAAGGTGAGTTTGGCTACAATTTTTAATTAAAAAAAATACATATATTTAACTTTTAAAGAAGTACTAGGAGACTTCAAATAGAATTTGGGTAACATTTTAATTTTCATTGACAAGATTATTTTTGTATTTCTAGTGTTGAGCATGTTGTACAATAAAGATACAGGCATGTTTCCTAAAAAAATACCATTTAAAATAATTAGTCCGTCTTATAGACTATCGAAAAATAGTAGATACGTAGTTTTTCTTTTTTCAATCAAACAAAAGATGATAAAGATAAAGCACTCAAATATCAGGAGTGGGGGTCATGTCATGACGCAACAGGCCGGTAAAAAGTATCCCGGATAGTGACGTCACACGGAAATTGAACAGGCTATATCTTAATACATTTTTGTTTGATTGAAAAAAGAAAAAATACGTATCCAATATTTTTCGCTAGTCTATAAGGCGGACTAATTGTATTTTTTAGGAAACAAGCCTCTTAATAACAACAACAACATATTATGTTCAAAAAATTAGTAATGAATCATCTTATCTTTTTGCATATAACACACAGTAATTTTGTGTTCTTATATTATGTTTCATTCATCTCCAAAGCTAGTACAGCTAGTTCTTATTTTAAAACATAACTAGTGAACCGCCCGGGCTTTACACTGGTAGATATAGGTATTTAATTCTATAGCCTATGTTTATAGTGTCTATGTACAGGTTGCATGGTAGTAATAAGAAGAATAAATATTACCATGAGAGCCAATATGAACTGATTTTTTATTAATTTTACAATAACAACTTATTAAGTATTACATATATTGTAAAATGGTATGTTAATAGGGATGTCGGTGCTAATTTAACAATATAAATAGTCTTAGTCACATCACACCCGATTATACACTCCTTCAAAAATAAAATAGACAAGTGGTTGAGTACAAATAAAGTGTCGTTATTGCAAATGTGACCATTGGAAGTGAAAATTCGTTATCAGTGAATAAACTATGTCCACAAAACATTACACAAATTAAACACTGCCTGAAATAGACACATCAGCTGAAAAGCTGCTCATCTATAATAAAATAAATAAATAAATGAAGGGCTGCTATACTAATGGTGAAAGAATTTTTCAAATCAGTTCTTTAGTTTTGGAGCCTATTCAATGCAAACCAATGGACACAAACAATAAAATCTTTCCTCTTTATAATATTAGTGTAGAAGTGTAGATAAATATCACAAGTTATTTATTTTACAGCAACAGTTTGTTACTCTGTTTTACAATAAAGTATCCAGGTAGGAGCAGATACTCAATAACTACGAATAAGTAACTTAATAAGAGTACTACGTATTTTTTAATAATAATAGTAAACTATTTATTCTGAATTCACAAGTTGCATTCAAACATTATTGAGATTTTCTAAAGACATTATATCTACATTGTAGATATTATATCTAGAAATACAGTGTGCCTCTGTATTTCGATCGTCACATGCTGCATGTATCATGAGTATTTTATGTATTGTTTTTTTCTGCAGCCTCAAACTAGCAGTGTTATCTTCAAGTGCCGAACTTGCCAAGGTGATCACTGGACTCTGAGTTGCCCATTCATGCACTCTCAGCTGGCGCAGGCTAAGGCTGGTGAGGCCGCAAAAACTGGTACTGGTAAGTTATTCATAAATTAAATCTTATTTTTACCTGAGTATATTATTTTGTGAGAGATGGTCACAATAATAGCCGCAGCACTGTTGGTCATTGTAGCTTTTGAAATGTGTCTAATGTAAGGATTAATTTGAAAAGAAAGACTATTTATATACCTATTTTACCTATTACAGTTTGGGTAGAGCTATGCTACCAGCAATATTTGCTATAAAATTAATGGGCCGGCTCATCCAGAGAAGTATCTCACAGAAAATCGATGTTTTATTAGGAGCCGCTTCTATGCTTCGTTTGGTGTGTGAGATGTCCTCCCCCAACTCCTAGAAAGGCCGGCAACGCTCCTGTTACACCCTGATGTTGCAGTTGTCCATGTGCAGCGTTGATCGCTTAGGACCAGGTGGCTCGTTTGCCATCCTATATCTTAAAAAAGTACAGAGTAATCTCACTAATCCGGCACTATTAAAAACTGGAGGGTGCCGGATTGTTGGAATATTCAGATTACTGGATTATAGTGAATCTCCATTTTATTATTGAAATCTAGTGTCTTATGTTTGCGTTTATTTAACATTTTTAACTATAAACTATTATCACTTGAAAAAAATACGTAAGCACGGGCACGTGATAAGTTTTTAAGTTAGACTGCTAGTCAACGGCGTAGCAACCGAAGCGCACAGGTATAAAGGGGCGAGGGAGGCATGGGCGGAGGGTGCCGAATTATTGAACGTACCGATCTATCGAAGTGCCGGATTAGTGAAATTATACTGTACTAATATTTTCTGCTAATCAATTGAGATATTGTTCTGTGTAGATTCCAAGGCAGCGCCTACCAACAAGTATGTGGCGCCGTTCATGCGTGAAGGAGGCGCCGGGCGCGGCACGGGCCGCGAGCCGCCGGGCGCGCGCCGGGACGACGTCGCCGCCATTCGTATCTCTAACCTCAGCAACTTTGCTGTTGAGGCTGACCTTGACGACCTGGTCAAGAGCTTCGGTCCTGTCCAAAAGCTGTACCTTGCTAAGGAAAAGGTATGTATATTTTTGACATGATATTGCCTTAGAAATCGATGATCATCGGCAGCATGCACGAAAAATGTCACGTTCCGAAGCTAGTAGTATCTATGACACATCTATCTCTCAAGTTATCACGTAAAATTATAGTCTATTAATAGGTAAAACCGATTTTACAGACAGCCAATTTTATTTACATCAAATATTAAAGTACTGTTACAAAGCTTAATGCGTCTCAACAGCCTCCGTGGTCCAGTGGTTAAGGCGTTTGCCTGTTGACCCGGGGGTCGTGGGTTCGATTCCCACCGGAAGCATACTTTGTTTAGTTGTTTCCAGTTTGGTTAGGACATTGCAGGCTTGAATCACCTGATTGTCTGATAATAAAGATGATTCCGTGCTTCGGAAGGCACGTTAAGCCGGTGGTCCCGGCTGCCATCTGGCAGTCGTTAAAGGAACCACGTCAAAGGCCGAGAGGCGGTTCCGAAGAACTCTGACACCAGGGTGTGCATGGTCGATTGACCGTGACACCTACTCGAAATGATGATGATGATGATTTCTCCTCTACGTTTCTGATACCTCATGCCTGTATTATAATGCCAGAAACAAGAGTCATATTTTTAATGCAGCTGGTTATCCTTCAGCAAAAGCACATTAATCGGAAATCGTAGGGCCGTATTTCCATACAAGCGTAGTCCCCTGATTCCTCGCCGGATATTACCAGTAGAGCAAAGATTTAAACGTATTAGCATGTCATTATGTTTTAATTTTTTCATAATTGAATTATTTTAAGAAATATGAACCTTCAAAAACATGAAAAATTGGTAAGAATTTACGAAGCGTTAATTTTGTGTAAGTAGTTTTCATAGGTATTTTCGGTACGAGCTGCAGTTGTCTGTATCGGGTTGTTTGGGCACATAGCGCGACAGCAATAGATTTTATAAATACCTATTTTTCAATTCTCTCGAGTGCAGTGTTTCGTCTTAAAAAATAAGGAATTCACAAATACATTTTAATAACAAATTATTTATAAACCTATCTTCACTTCGAGAAACGTAAATCCAAGAGTAAATCATAAGCACAGAATTCGCTTATCAACATTTTCCTTGACTGGTTGAATACAAAACCATTTCGAGATATACGCTCCAATTACTATATTCTGTATATAATATTTTTTTAAATGAATGTTTTAGTGACGACATTTATGAACCATTTTTTCTCACTCCGAATTAATCCTATTTACATAGATTTAGTTTTCACTGTTTTATTCTTAATTATGGACATGCATTATACATGAAATAAAGTACATAGGATATTGTTTTTCTGCCTTTATCCTCTGGGTTGCTTTATGGGTTAAAAATCTCTTACTTTGAATGCGGCTAGCTGGCGTAAATTCGCAAATTTAAAATTTACTTTAGACCTTATTTCACTAATTTTAAACAACAAAAAGTCACTTTCATAAAATTTACAATACAGCTTATGAATAAAAACTTTGATAAATCGCAAAATTGCGAAATTTGTTGTTCTCTTTTAGACAAGAAGATAAAATCATTTCCTTAAAAAAAGTTAGCATGCCCAATTATTATAAGAACTAAAGATGTTGGTCTTTGTTTTCTATTTGCTAGCATAATGTGGTCACATCTGTACTTAACAAAAACTATTTTCTACTTTCAGAGTACTGGACACTGCAAAGGATTTGCTTATGTGCACTTCAAATTTAGAGCTGATGCTGCGAAAGCTATTCAGACTCTGAACGGGCATGGATACGATCATTTGATCCTGAATGTAGAGTGGTCCAAGCCACCACAGAACAACTAATTAACATTATCAGTTCCAAGAATTGTATTTACGCAGTTTAAATAAATAAAACATAAAATCATATTTTGTTTTATTTCATCTTTAGTATCGTTATTCTACCCATAAGAAGTCCACAGCTGGACAAAGGCGTCTCCCATAGATTCAACGCTCAATGGGAGGCTATTGCTATACTCACCAGCACCACGCTTGGTAGGCGGGTTGGCGAGCGCAGTTTGGCTTTTAGTGCTTGCGACGCTGCTACCCATTGGTAGCAAAGGATAGAAAATTGTTGGATTTGGGAAGGGAAATGTATTGGAAACGACCCACTCGGATGAAAATGAGACAAAAACAAGTAGCAGCTCGGAACGCCGGGTGCGCGTACCCGAATGCCATACCTGCAACCACCGACCAAGCAGTTTAGGATGACACCCCTGACCGGCTTTTTTTCTATCATCTATAGCATATTGGGACAAGGGTCAGGACTAGAAAAGCACCTGCAACATAATACCATATGGACTATAACATCAATACATAATGTAATTTGAAGGCCCTTTCGAAGCTGCTGGTCAGCCTGTATATGCTTATCTAGAAAGAAACTACTAGGCTGATTTTGATGCAGTTCTCACTAACGGATATAGCAACCGTTTACGTATACTTATAAGGCATACTCTGTCGTAGCTGGGTCACTACTGCCGCCGGTTTATAAACGTATGCCATGCCTTAAAGACACTTTCTTTCAAATTAATTACCTACACATATTTGAGAGCGGCGAGAATGCAGCCGGTCTCACGTCAAGCGTAACTATAATGCAACCGCTATCTCGCAAGTTACTTTTGTAAATTTCAGTTTATTGTATTCTTAAATGCATCAAATCAAATCCGTTCCCTAACACGCCTTATGTGATTCCTTCGAAAGTAATAGGTATATAAGTCAATGGTGATTCCGGAAGTATAGGTATACTTCCGGACCTAAGAGCTTAGGGCTCTAAGACCTTAAGCCATGCATACATAGCGTAGGTACGTAGGCGGTGGAAAACAGTATCAAAATACGGGATGCTAGCCTTACATATTAGGTACATTGCTAGCATCACAAGTCTCGAGGAAATGGCGAAAATCTGCGGAATCCTGTATTGATATTATTGTGTACGTAATCCTAGCAGAAAAGTGTCGAATATCAAAACAAGAGTATAGCAAATGCTTTGTGCAAAACGTCCTGCAAATGTGTATTAAAGTTTGAACTTTGTGCGTCTAATAGTTTTTGAGAAACTCGTCAAAAACTGATTCTGCTAGGCTGACGTCAGCCTAGCACATTTTTTTTTATAATTAATTAGCACAAAAACGGTTCATATAATCATTAGAGCATAACAAACTTTAAATGTGCATGTATAAACGGCATTTGTGCGACAAAGGAATCTCGAGATATTCAAAATTCAGTCCACCAGGACTTCTGGATTTATCTATAGAGTCGCTAATGTATTGTATGTCAGACCACAAGTGTCATAAAAATAGCTGGAGCTACAGTCAGGACGAACGGCTTAACGACGGGGAAGCCGTTCGTCCTGACTGTCATAATCGATGGCAGTCGTTAAGCTATGTCAGAGGCCTTTAGGCAGCTTGAAAAATTCGTGATCAGTGTTGGCCACTTAGACACACGAAAAACAATAATGTCGCGAAGCTCCCAGAACAGAATAGTCTAGAACTTTTCCGAACATCGTCTGTCGCGCTCATACATCTTCCATCCTGCTCACACATATGTATTCTATCCCGCTCATACAAATACTCGAATATTCTGGAATGTTTTAGTTATCGGCCGTCGGGACCGGAAGTATATGGAACTTTCTAGATACCCATAAGTCAGTATATAAGGGAGCGGACGTGGCGATCGTTAATCAGTTGACCGCGAGTGTTCTTAGTGAGCGATACTAATACGAGTGATTTGTGTGCGACTGATAAGTGATAATTTCTACGACCACAGCAACGGCCCAGGACTACGAGTACTTTGCGTTTTGGATATTCGACGTGTTGGAAGACCAGTCAGTGTTGGGATTCCGTAGTGAATAAATTCCCTCTAAAGAGTTTGGTGTTTTACTCCAAATCCTGAACCCTAACCACGTAACATTTGGTGTCAGAAGTGTGGGATTTGGAAATGCCAGTGTTGCCGAGGGACGAAGAAGATAAGGAAGGCGTCCGGCGTCAGGTCTGGAATCAAACTTCTCCGGACTAGAGAAGAAAGTGCTGCGACTGGAGACAGTAGGCGTGAAAGTGACGTCGAGCAACGCTGTTGCTTATGCACCTGGACCCAAGGTGAAAGTGCCATCTTACGACGGAACTACTTCCTGGGCCGCGTATAAACAGCAGTTTCAAACTGTTGCCGCAGCAAATGGATGGACTAATGAACAGAGTCTGACAGCCCTCACCGTTGCACTGAAGGGCTCCGCTTTGACAGTATTAGAAGCACTACCTAACTCAGGTAGTGACTTCAAGGACTTGTTGGAGGCTCTTGAAGCAAGGTACGGAGAACGCCACTTAGAGCACGTATTCCGAGCCCAGCTTCGCGACCGAGTCCAGCGATCAGGCGAGGGGTTACAACAGTGGGCATTAGAGATCGAGAGGCTCGTAAGGAAAGCGTTTCCCTCAGAAGACCCCCGGATGGTGGAGAAAAATCTACTGCAAGCCTTCGTGGATGGAATTAAGAATTCAGAGGTAAGGGCTACAGTAAAGCTCCAACATCACACCTCGCTTAAAGATGCCCTTGCACACGCCCTTGAAGTGGAAGCGGTAAGACAAGATGTGCAAGTTCATAAATTGAGAGAAATTAACGAGATAAGCGAGGTAGTCAAGGCGGTTAAGGCCCCTTCAAAGAAGGATAATGGAACTGGGCCTATGTGCTGGAATTGTGGTGAAAGAGGCCATTTACAACTCAATTGCCGCAAAAAGAAACAGTTAAAGGAAGAGCTCAGGGAACAGCTTAAAGAAGAGATCAAGAAAGAGATTAAGGAAGACCTAAGCAATCAGTTTATGATCTCTCCTTTAAAGAAGCAGGGAAACGAGTAACAGCCAGGACTAAGGGGCGGGTACTGGCTGGCTCAGAAGAAGCCCCAGCAATAATCATCTCACAGGCAAGCAATGAAAATTGTCTGGCAATATGTGGTTCAGTGGATGGGAAAAACTGCAGGATAACAGTAGACACAGGTGCATCTAGGACTATAGTTAAGCCACATCTAGTGAAAGCGGCAAGGGGACGCAAGAACATCAACTGTCGGCTTCTTTCTGCTTCTGGCCAGCCAATACCTGTCCTAGGAGAAATGGCAGTTACGATGTACGTGGGAGAGACACCCTATACTCACAATGTCATTGTAGCTGAAATCATTGATGACTGCATACTGGGCTTAGATTTTATGAAGAAATATAATTGTGGAATTGATATCACGAATGGTGTTTTCAAGTGTGGTAATGAAGAAATCTTCATTCTTGGAGCTTCCACTGGAAAAGTAACCTGCCTTAACAAAATTGTTATTCCTGGACGAACACAGGCTCAAATCATGGTGAGACTGCCCACGACGGCTAAGAAAACAGAGGCAAAGAGATGTGTTTTGATTGAGGACACATTACACAAACCAACTGCGAGAGGACTCCTAACAGCAAGAACCTTAGTGCGTGGAAGCGATACTGCAGTGGTAAGAGTGGTTAACCTAGACTTCCATGAGGTCAGCCTCAATGAAGGAGATACTGTGGGAAAATGCGAAGAAGTTGTGTGGATGAGAAAGTGTCAATCAAAGCTGAGCTCAGTGTCACCTAACATCGCGAATAACTCTACAATTATTGATCTTCTGAAAGACAGCAAAGATAATCTGACTTTTAAGCAATACTCGGACGCAAAGAAGTCACTGTTGCGTTTTGCTGATATCTTCTCTTCGAAAGAAGAAGATCTTGGAAGAACTTCATTAGTTCAGCACAGGATTGACACTGGAAGCGAAAGACCTATTCGTCAGCGAGCAAGACGAATACCGATTGCCAAGGAGAAAGAAGTTGAAGAAATGTTGGAGGGCATGAAGAGAAATAAAGTTATAGAACCATCTGCAAGTCCTTGGTGTTCTCCTGTGGTTCTAGTTAAGAAGAAAGATGGCAGTACACGGTTTTGTGTAGATTATCGACGACTAAACGAGATCACTAAGAAGGACAGTTATCCGTTGCCCCGAATTGATGACACCTTGGATACTCTAAGTGGAATGCGATGGTTCTCTACTTTGGACCTAAAATCTGGCTACTGGCAGGTAGAAATACACCCAGAGGATAAAGAAAAGACCGCATTCTCAACTGGCAAAGGTTTATGGCAGTTCAATGTTATGCCCTTCGGATTATGCAACGCGCCGGCTACTTTTGAGCGACTTATGGAGTGTGTACTAGCTGGATTAGTAGGAGATGCCTGCTTAGTATATTTGGATGATGTCATCATCATGGGCAGAGACTTTGATGATCATTTGCGGAATCTAGAGAAAGTCCTAAGGAAGATACGGGGAGCAAACTTAAAACTGAACTCAAAGAAATGTCATCTATTCAGGAACAAAGTAAACTACCTCGGTCACGTAATTAGCAGTGAGGGTGTACAAACCGATCCTGATAAAGTTGAAGCAGTGCAAAAGTGGCCTACCCCGAAGGACAAGACAGAGGTGCGAGCCTTCATGGGACTGTGCTCATACTACAGGAGATTTGTCAAAGGATTCTCAGAGGTTGCTAAACCTTTACACCGTTTGACAGAAGACAAACGACCTTTCTTCTGGGACGAGACTTGCGAGAATTCCTTCCAAAAATTGAAGGAAAGTTTATGTAAAACTCCAATTTTGGGATATCCACAGACTGATGGTCAATTCATCGTTGACACAGATGCAAGTAACACAGCTATTGGTGGAGTGTTATCTCAGAAACAAGGTGACGCAGAAGTTGTAATAGCTTACTTCAGTAAATCTTTGTCAAGGCCTGAGAGGAACTACTGCGTTACACGGAAAGAACTCTTAGCTGTGGTAAAAACGCTGCAACATTTCAACAAGTATCTCATCGGCAGAAAGTTTAAACTGAGAACTGATCATGCTGCTTTGAAGTGGTTGCTTCAGTTTAAAAACCCGGAAGGTCAAGTTGCTCGTTGGATTGAACAACTCCAAGAGTTCGACTTTGTTACTGAACATCGCAGTGGAAAGTCACATGGAAATGCTGACGCGCTTTCAAGAAGGCCTTGCTCAGAAGATTGTAAACACTGTGTCAAACAGGAGTCTAAAGAAATCGCTGTGAAATTAACAAGGGCGAGTCCGCCGGGACCATGGGATGACGCGATCTTCAGAGAAGCTCAGGAGGATGATGAAGACATAAGGCTTATTATTGCATGGAAGGAACGCGGAGCAGAAAAACCTAAATGGGTAGAAGTTGCACCTACAAGCCCAATCACCAAAGCTTACTGGGCTCAATGGGACAGTTTTGTCTTGGAGGACGGAATACTTTACCGTAAATGGGAAAAACCAAATGGCAAAGAGTTTCACCTACAAGTAGTTGTTCCAAGAGCTAAAGTAAAAGACGTTCTTCGTGAAGTCCACGATGGGGTGTCCGGCGGACATCTTGGCGTCAAGAGAACATTAACAAAGATACGAGAAAGGTTCTACTGGCTCAACTGTCGAGAAGACGTGGAGGATTGGTGTCGCAAATGTACCATATGCGCTGCTGTGAAAGGGCCATCGACAAGAAATCGCGGTAACCTCAAGCTCTACAACGTTGGTGCACCCTGGGAACGCATTGCAGTTGATGTGGCAGGACCATTTCCTATAACTGAGTCGGGAAATAAATACTTCATGGTGGTAATGGATTACTTCACCAAGTGGCCTGAAGTATTTGCCATACCTAACCAGGAAGCTGCAACAGTAGCCTCCAAATTAGTTGAGGAAGTGATATGCCGGTTCGGTGTGCCCTTGGAAATCCACTCCGATCAAGGACGGAACTTCGAATCACAACTATTTCAAGAAATCTGTAAGATTTTAGGAATGCACAAAACAAGGACCACGCCATATCATCCTCAGTCAGATGGCATGGTGGAACGCTTTAACCAGACGCTGGAGAGGCATTTGGCGAAATTGGTTGATAACCATCAAAGAGACTGGGACAAGTACATACCGCTATTTCTCCTCGCTTACCGGACTTCAGAACACGAAAGCACAAGAGTGACCCCAGCTTTTATAAATTTTGGCAGAGAACTTCGGTTACCGGTAGATTTGCTAACGGGAAGACCACCAGAAGTTTCTCACACTGTGACAGATTATGTCTCGGATCTTCGGGAAAGAATGCGAGATGTATATGACCTAGTTCGGGAAAACGGGCTGCAAGCAAGCGAGAACATGAAAACTAGATACGACCGAAGAGCAAATATGAGTGGCTATGAAGAAGGAGCTTTAGTGTGGCTTCACAACCCAATACGCCGCAAAGGAAAATCTCCAAAGCTGCAGACGAGATGGGAAGGGCCATATAAGGTGATCACCCGCATGAACGATGTGACATATCGCATTCAACGACAACCAAGAGGAGCATTCAAAGTGGTGCATGTGGACCGCTTAGCACGTTATCATGGCAGCAACAGTGACGCTCGGGACGAGCGTCTCTAAGAAGGGGGCAGTGTCGCGAAGCTCCCAGAACAGAATAGTCTAGAACTTTTCCGAACATCGTCTGTCGCGCTCATACATCTTCCATCCTGCTCACACATATGTATTCTATCCCGCTCATACAAATACTCGAATATTCTGGAATGTTTTAGTTATCGGCCGTCGGGACCGGAAGTATATGGAACTTTCTAGATACCCATAAGTCAGTATATAAGGGAGCGGACGTGGCGATCGTTAATCAGTTGACCGCGAGTGTTCTTAGTGAGCGATACTAATACGAGTGATTTGTGTGCGACTGATAAGTGATAATTTCTACGACCACAGCAACGGCCCAGGACTACGAGTACTTTGCGTTTTGGATATTCGACGTGTTGGAAGACCAGTCAGTGTTGGGATTCCGTAGTGAATAAATTCCCTCTAAAGAGTTTGGTGTTTTACTCCAAATCCTGAACTCTAACCACGTAACAATAATAATGAGATACTTCAGTGATTAGCCGTGATCACTTATCGTCAGGTGACCTGCTTGCTTGTGTGCCATCTTATGTCATAAAGAAATGATATATAGTTAAGTATCCATGCTTTGGGGTTTGGGGGCATTCAGAGAATATCTATCTCTAATAGATAAAATATAAGGTGGAACATGGGATGTAAATTAAATATTTATTGGTTACAACAATACTCACATGATCACGTCAGATCTTATATCTGACTTGTATGTTTGTAGTAGTTATAATACCCATGAATTACTATCTATCAGAGTATAACTATTCCACAATTATTTTTTTTTATACTACTAAGTAGGCAAACAGGCATATGGCCCACCTGATGGAAAGTTACTTTGGTGTTAAATAAAATGCCTTTTATAATTCATATAATTTATTTAAGCAGTCAGTGAGTAGACTAGAGTGTAATACAAGTCACAACAACATAAACAATAAGTGCAAGAAAATTTGAGTTCAAACATTAAAGCAACAGTTCTCTTAACCACTACCAAATAACATGTATCCACAAAATAACTTTACTCCATCAATTACTCATTTTTATGTACATAGTAAGCGAAAGCGCCTTTCATATGAAAATATCTTAGATATCAATATCATATTTTTCATCATCACTATTAGGTGTATAAGTTTCTTCAGGAAGATGAACTTCCCCGCAGAACATCATTTCAACATAGTGGAAATAATCTAAAGCTATGTTTGTGAGCATAGCTCCAGTTGTGATCCCAAGAACTGTACCAAGGACAGGCCTTTGACCTACTGAACTTCTGAGAATAGCCCACAAGAATATTGAGCCTAATGGCCATAAACATCCTCCAAGAAATGCCCAGGAGAATCGTCTAGCCGGGGCTGCGGCTGCCATGTGTGGCCGAGCCCATAGCCAAAGCCCAGCACCCCCACCAGCTGTGAGAAATAACACGTCTGTTACATCTCTTCTAGGAAATAATCTGAAAAATAATGAGTTATTAGGTTTCATATAACAAGATACAAAACAAAATTATTTTAATTTGGGCAGACCGAAAAAGAATACATTGTATTGTTTGTTATTGTTACAAATTAAAATTAACAACTGGCTCTCAAGTTGTGTCATTCTTTCTTTAGGTTAAAGGCTCCATTGTTGAGCCAAAAATGATGATTTAGTCAAGGTTGAGAATAAGACATAAAACAGTAATAATACTAAAACTAAACATAAGGTATTGTCCTAATTCTGACATTAAAAATCACTTGCTCTTGACAACTATTTCAGTAATGAAGATCTCAACACCACGCTTCTACAATTAATAAATTATTACCTGATCATTAAATGAGGGTTCATCACACTCACTGATAAAGTTGTGTAACTAACCAGGCCTTGTATCGGTAAGTAATAATATAGTACATTGTCCTTCGTGAATGGTGGCAGTCGAATTTTATTTACTGATTTATTAAGATAATCAACAGTCTTCGGCACGGATACCGGTAGTGCCGGTAGGTTGGAAATCTGTCCTCTTATGTTACGGCAAATCCTTTCTAAAAATTCCATTTTTCATACCACAAATTAGCACCTGCCGATGAAAGAACTGTGCTCTAGATCAGAGCTGTCTACGATATGATTACGTTGCTACACATTATTTGGCAACTGTTAAGGTTTGTAAGGATATTTATACTGAGTATAATTTTATAACCATTATAGATGCATTATAGATACCGAAGTGCAAAAAGTGTGCAGTATGAAATGATGAAAGAAATGCAATGATGCAAATGAACTGTCAGTGTCAAGTCAAATGTCAGCCAGCCAACACCTTTTATTATGGCTTTTACGCGTGCTGTATTTAGCCAGTAATAAGTACAGTTGAAGTTTCCCGCGCGTTTACATAATATTTGTTATCATTTTGATAATTTTCCAAATATCAATTGCCCTAGAAACTTGCTCACCGAAATAATCAATGTCAGCGTCAATCGGTCCGTCAAAAATCTATCAATGGCCGTAGTATGTTCCTTAAATATGTTCCACCAAAGATCTTTGTGTCCCACAAACACCTCCTAGTAATATTTAATTTAATGTCATTGGTATAGGATTATCCATAGATTTAAAAAAAAAAAACTTCATACTTCTATGGGATTATCCATCTATTTACGGTTCCTTTGGGATTATCTTATCTCTATGGTATAGACCAAATAGACAACCGGAAGTGCTACTTTTTATTTATGCAATCGAAAGTACCTACTTTAGTAAATAATTATAGTATTTTTTGTACAATATTAATTTTTATATGAATTTTCGAAAAAAAAAACCGAATGTAGGATTTATTAAGAACATTATTGCTTAATCCACAGATTTGAAAGAGGCTTTTAGACATTGTCAACCTGTCAAATAATGATGACGTTGACAGGCAAGTCCTATAAGTTGCCCGGTTGGAGAATATTTTCCCTAAGTTGGGAGATAGCACCGTATATTGTCCCAACGGAAGACCAGTGCTGGACTTAAACATTCCGCAAATGCTGAGTTGGGTCCATGTTTGGAGAACCTTATTGTTTTTACTCCAATTTATCCATAATATTTAGAGATTACTGTTATTGTATAGTATTTTTGATGTCTTTGTATGTTACTCTGTAATTAGTTTCTCCAAATAAATTAATCTTATCTTATCTACACATCAAATTTGCTATGCATGAAGTAATGAGCTAAATGCTGCCACACCAACACACAGTTATTTATTATGCTCAAAGGTTTATTAGTCTCACTCACACTCATCTGATGTTTTAGAACCCAGGGTGTGCTACTAATACTTTTTTTATTAGTTTATATCACTCATAACTAAGAAAAATTATTATAAGTTGACCCAGAATACTGAGGCTATTTATTATCAAAAGCATCAAGCTATCAAAAAGGCACAGAAAAAAACGAGATTGTTTATAACTTTAATTTCATCACCTTCATAGGTATCTTTGCAGCCATAACATCTTGAATTAAACTTTCACCCAAAGGACTTGAGGCCTCAATATCTAGAGAGTCATAATCAGTTACCAAATCAATTTTTTGTCTCCATTTTTCTAATCCATTCCAGGCTATCATTATTCCATTGTCTGTACATAATTTTGCTGGAGGTCTATAAATTTTATAATCTATTTCATTGCATAACATGGTCAAAGCATTAAATATGTAATTATTGCAAGCCACACCACCAGATACCACTAGCTGTTTATTATCAGCTGGTATAAGACCATTGTTCTGACAAAATGTCATAGCCCTTTGTGTTCGGTGCACTAAATGCCTTGATGTGGCCATTAACATTGCTGCACATAAATCATTTACTTCTGGTATTAGTTTATCAGCTACAATTTCATGCTCTCTTTCCTTTCTATGAAGCTGAAGTAAAACTGATGTTTTTAAACCATTGAAACTAAAATTACAATCCTTATATTCTGCTAATGGTAAGGGGAGTTTGAATATATGTGGATTAGTGGCTTTGGATGCTGCAAGTTCCACTGCTTGGCCTCCAGATATTTTTGAATATTCTGGAATATTCCTCAGCTTCATTCTTCTGGCAACTTTATCAAATACTTCACCGGGTGCACAATCTATGCTCTCTCCAAGAAGTTTAAATTTATTTACATCTTGAACAACAGCCAGAAGGCAATGACCTCCAGATATTAATAAAACAAGGAAAGGAAAGTCTATGTTATGATGCATTCTGGCTACTAATGCATGAGCTTCCATATGATGAATTGGTATTATAGGTTTTTGGTGACGTCGAGCTAATTGTTTAGCAAATTTCATGCCAACAGCAAGACTTAAGGGCAGACCAGGCTTTAATGTAACTGCTATTGCTGAAATATTATCAGCTGTAAGATTGGCCTTTTCCAATGTATTTAATACAATTGGTTTAATATTGGACCTATGTAGATCTTGGGCTACATCTGGTATAATGCCTCCATTACGTAAATGCATTAAATGCTGTGAATGCAAACTTTCAGACAACAGTTCACCTTTCTCATTAATAATAGCACAACCAGTATCATCACATGATGTTTCTATTCCAAGTATAGAGTGAGATGAGATGCTCTTACTGTGAACAACAGTTCTCTTTAAAAAACACTTGCTGCTGCTATAAATAAATCTTGGCAATAAACTCATCATAGCTCCTTAATTTATTTCATTGATGTTAAACTTTTTTTCCACTTACAAAGTTTATTCTTGGGCATAAAATACTAACTTTTTCATAATTATTATTTATAAAATGTTTATTTTTATAGGTTAAGTGTCGGAATATAAATATGTCAATGTCAGTTTAGGGATGTCATAATGCTTCATTTGACAATGACATTTCAATTTATTCTGGACAAAGAACATGTAACATTTAAATCCAGAGCCAGCTTATCGGAAAAAAATTGGTTGTCTGTACATACACCTCAGAAGAAACCTAAGAATAATACACTTACATCGTGAAAAGAACGTCTGTACTGAGGTCTGTACCAAATTTCAAGTTTCTAGACGCAGCAGTTTCGGCTAGTGATGTTAACCGATTATAATTTTCAGCACCGGTTCAAACATATTACTTTCAGAAAAAAGCCGGGTTTTCGGTATTATTAGGATTTTCCTTACTTTTTTAAAATAATATTCATAATAATATTTTTATTCTAAAATGGTGTTTACAAAAACTCTGTAGTCGATTAGAGCCTCCTTTTAGCACTATGCCTGTGCCAGGAGACCCCGCTCTTCCATAACCTTATAACAGTTGTTGTATTACATACTTAAATTATAAAGGTATGAACATGCTAATATTTAACAAAAGCACCAAGCAACATAATTAACAAAAGCTAGTAGGTACTAAAGATTTTCTGTCTGTCATGTATGTCTGTCGTGTCTGTTTGTTTTTTCGACTAGCAACCATTTAAAATATGACCTATTGTATACATTTTTCAATTTCCTCATAACTAAGGGGTTCCTCTGGCTGCTCTAGCCAAGTATGGCCCTAGTAGTACAGAGAGGGTCGTGCTCCTGTAGTGGAGACTAAAAAGGACCTGATGATGATGATGATGAAGGGGTTCCAACCATTCCTGCACCTTTTCTTTACATTGATGATATGTCATGCATGGCCAATGTCATGGGATATACCTATGTGTGGTTGTTTGTTTATTTTATTATACAAAATGGATGACCGTTTTACATATTGTAGGTATACTTGCAAATAGTGATTTAGTTGTCGGGACCTTTGCCACTATATCTTTCCGCCTTTTATTTTATAAATGTATATCGTAGGGTAAAGATTTATGTTTTTTTAATATTAAGTGTAGCAAATATAATTTCCTAACAGTTAGTAGACCAGTAGTTTTATATAGTTGATCCGTAGGAAATCAGTTATTTTTGAAGTTTGCTACTTTTATTAAAGTTCGCTGAGAACGTTCCACCGTCAGAAACTTAGTTTTTAAAGCTCCTCCCCAGACGGGAATACAATAAATTAGCACGGATTGCATTAAAGCAATATATATACACGGTGAAATTCTGATCATTCTGGACCCTTAAAGGGATGATTCAACCCGTTGATATAAACAAATTTTCCTATGGGACCACTGCTGGGAACTCGAAAATTTTTTGACGTTCCCAAACAAATTGACCGGGCGGCCGAAATTTTTTGTATGGAACTGCCATTTTTTTTGAGTTGATAGATAATTTAATAATTTAAAACGAGAAACATGCGTCACAACACAAAGCGAACGCTTAGGCTGATGGTGCCTCTCTATCGCTTGTTCCGTGCTCTCGCTTGCACACGGAACGTGACACTTTTTCGTGCGTGTAGTCGGCGTTAAACGATTTATAAGACAATCAAGTCAAAAAATCGGTTGAAACGATTGATAACATTATTAATTTACTAAATATCTAAATTGTTGGAGTGGTTTCCTCGACCCTGATGTTGCTGTTTGAGTGCGGTATAAAGACATGCTTTTAAAAAAGATTTGGTGCATGACAGTGGTACCGTTTTTAGGGTTCTGTACTCAAACGGGACCCTATTAATATGGCTCCTCCGCTGTCCGCCTGTCTGTCTGTCCGTCTGTCACCAGGCTGTATCGCATGAACCGTAATAGTTAGACAGTTAAAATTTTTACAGACGATGTAATTCTGTTGCCCGCTATAACAACAAATACTAAAAATTAGAATAAAATAAATATTTAAGTGGGCTCCCATATAACAAACGTAATTTTTTGCTCGGTTTTGGTCGATATTGATACCGGCTACAGGTAGACGCGTGAAATATTCACAGAATATTATAGTTATATATTTATTTTAAACAAATAATTAAAATAAAACAAATATGTTTGTTGTGTAACAAATGTTTGTTGTATGGGAGTCACTCCCATACGTGATTTTTAGCCGATACGGAACCGTTGGTGCGCGAATAGGATGCGCACATGGCCGGTTTTTTTTAAATAATATAACTTATAACTGAGACTTATAAGGCATCTACATTTTTAATGAATTGACACATGACTCGCATGACAAGTCTCCCGCGTGATTTTGAACCTCTGAATTAAATCAGAACCTCTAATGAATGAAGTATAGAGTTGCAAGAAAAAAAGTGAAAATGGAAAAAAAATTAGGCTTTTTTTTTCTTTTCTTCTGGCCATTAAACTTCATTCAGAAGCTTATTTTAGCCAGTGTCTAGTTATTTTTCGAATTGTTCTTGCTTTGATTGCTTTGATACACAAATCAACGAAATGATGGTGTAATTCATTTCGCTGATTTCGACGGAGGCCCTGGTGTCAATTCCCACGAATCCACTGGATTGATCATCAACGACGCAACGAGGCGAGCAAACACCAGCCCGCTAAGTAAATCTCACTACAGCCGCACCATGCCACTTAATTTAGTTATTCCACACTTGTTCATAAATATGGGTATTTATAATACTAAATTACACCGATTTCACATTGTAAAGTCCACTAGAAACAATTTGTAAAACAATCTTAAACAAAAGCCGTGCAGTCCGCCGAAATTCCCGCCAAGAACCCAGCTGGGAGAATTTCGACGGTAGGTCAATTTTTTTTTGTTTATTACCTTTTTTCTTGCAATTCTGTAGTCCATTAGGGGTTCTGATTCTAGGATTTCAGTATAGTTCAGAGGTTCAAAATCACGCGGTACCTATATATAAAACAAAGCCGGGTTACTTAGACCACATATACGTAACGCAAGATCGGCTGAACAATTTTGATGAAATTTGGTAAGGAGGTAGCTAACACTATCATGATAAGCCAGACTAGTGGGAGTTTGTCATACTCACCCAGAGTATTAACTACTTTATTTTTGATATAAGTACTTAGATATGTAGGTAAATTAACAAAATTTCAATGTTAGTGAGATGAGAATTCTTAGGACCATACAGATATATCTAACTTGGTCTACTTTTGCACGTGTGATGCAGAGGTCGCCTTAAAAATCTTCAAAGAGACTGGAATTACTAAATGATGATTTTGAAGATGATTGTGGATCACACAGATATTGCTAGGTAGTTACTTAGGTACCTGTATTTATATTATTCAGCTCTGTAGTCATAGATACGGTATCTGGAATGGAATTTTAAAATACTTATTTACAAATCTCTGATGTAAAATTAAAATGAAATAATTATTCAAACAGGCGGGAACTATATCTAGCTTACAGTACTTTTTTAATCTAATCTACTACATATTTGTTGCATTATAAATTAAAATGCAACGAATAAAATACTTCCTACTTAGATTGTAATCCCGAGACACGTTTGTTTCTATAATTGTCTGTCTTACCGCCTGTACCTTCATAATATTTAATTAGTAAATAGACAATATACGAACACATGATAAAATATAGGTATTCTTAGTAATAGGCACGTTTGTACAAAAAAGTCACTAATTTACTTTCTTCTTAGGTAGGTTTTACGATGCGCAAGTATGAAAACGTTGTCCATCTTAAAAGTAGGAATTTATATGTAAACATAAATGATGTATGAGTACAACGATTTCATATGCACCGTTCAAGAATATACATTATAGCCAGGTAGACAGGAATCCGACCCGCGTTGTTTTTTACGTCTTATAATGTGCATACATCCAGCGATGCTCACAGTGTACTGTTGAGACTTGTGCTGATAACAGGTTACTTAGCAAAATGTTAAGATCCATTAAGAAGGAAGCGTATGTGTTGAAAGATTGCAAAAAAGTGCGATGTCATACGAAGACGTGCGTGGTGAAAGAAGGATCAACTTTTATGGACTTCAACGACATTCCCGGCCCCAAAAGTTACCCCTTCATCGGAACTTTGCACAAATATTTACCTTTCATTGGTAAGACAAATTAACTTTTTTTATAATCGCCCCAATTTGTAAATACCGGACTTAAATCCTTACTAAAATAAATGATAAACGCAAAAGTTTGTTAGTATGTTTAGATGTTTGTTACTCAATCACGCCAAAATGGCTGAACGAATTTTGACGAAATTTTGTACTCATATAGGTTATTACATGTATTACGCATAGGGAACCTTTCATCCCGGAAAAATACTGTTCCCACGGGATCGACATTAACGTGAGCGGAGCCGCGGGCAGCAGTACAGCTAATGATAATAAAATAAATATAAATCTATAGGGACATATATTTCTCACAAAATGAGCTAGCCCCACAGTAAGTTGTGAATTTGTATCGTAGGATACTAACTCGTTCTACAAAAACAACAATATAAAAATTAACACCATTTGTTATCATAAATAAATAGACACAAATCGATAAAGCCAGTGTCATCATTGCAAAGAAAAGGCCCGTATTTTTGTAAAAACGGCCATTTTTCTGACAAGCTTTCATTATGTACGAAATGACCTAAGACGAATTCAGACTGTAAAGTGCTTGCCAAGACGAATCAAATGAGTCGAAATGCGATGACTATACGTCCTATAGTTTAGTACTCCCGATGACCACCTTCCAACTCCTTTATCAGCAGGCGTACTCGCAACATTTGACAACTACGTTGTACAAAATGTTAATCGCCACTTTAAAAATACATATCGACTTTAGTATGATTGATTCGTTTTATTTAACACTAGTTGCCCGCCCCGGAACGGTTAGATATAGATATACATATTTAGCAAAAATGTTAAAAACTAAAAAAAACCGGTACTGATATAAGCGATTTTTTGTAATTTAGTTTGATAAGGTCTCTTGGTAGCATTGGGCCCATAGGAAAAGTTAATTATATCGACGGGCTGTCACCCCAATCACCCCTTTAAGGGTTCAGAACCATCAAAATTTCACCATGTAATTAATACGTGTAGCAAAAATTACGTACCTCTTTTTATGAAAATTGCGCGAACGGAGGAGTATGAAATTTCGCACACTTATAGTCTATACATATATGTAGAAGACAAGGCGTGCAAAATTATATATATATATATATTTAAATTATGATCGAATACAAATAAGACTTCCTATTGCTTGATAATTTTTGTGTGTTGAATTTTTGTTAAGGTACCTAGATAAAATGGTGAGCAAAGCACAATTAGTAGGTTGACCATGTATAAAATTTTTATTTCGCACACTTATAGTCTATACATATATGTAGAAGACAAGGCGTGCAAAATTATATATATATATATATATATATATATATATATATATATATATATATATATATATATATATATATATTTAAATTATGATCGAATACAAATAAGACTTCCTATTGCTTGATAATTTTTGTGTGTTGAATTTTTGTTAAGGTACCTAGATAAAATGGTGAGCAAAGCACAATTAGTAGGTTGACCATGTATAAAATTTTTTAGGAGACTATGATGCTGAAGCGCTTGACCGAAATGCGCTCCTGAACTGGAAACGTTATGGAAGCCTCGTGCGGGAAGTGCCGGGAGTGAACTTATTACACGTGTTTGATCCTGACGACATGGAAGTTATATTCCGCCAGGATGACCAATATCCTGCCAGACGGAGCCATGTCGCTATGTTACACTATCGGATGAGTAAACCTGAAGCTTACAACACTGGAGGACTTCTGTCAACGTAATAATATTTTTTTTTTGTAGTTTACGACACAGTTTACACGTACTTTTTCAAAATGCATTTTACTTACGGAATAAAATCCTGAGGATGGTTACAGGAAGTGTGGTAGGCCTAGGTAAAGTTCGTGTGACGATATAAAGAAATTTGGAAACAAATGGTCAGATGTAGCGCAAAATAGAAAAATATGGAAAGCAATGGTCTCCCATTGCTTTGTCTCCCGACCTTTGCTCAGCTCTGGGACAAAATAGGTTAAAAAAACGACGTACAAGAGAAATCTGTATTTTAATATGGCTGATACTTTGAGCTAGGATTGGCACATTTGGAGGCACTAAAATTGGGGACACCTCCGCACTTCCTCGCTCAGCAGGCGGAGGCGGAGGCTACTTCAATTTATATTTATTTTTTACAGAAACGGCCCAGAATGGTGGCGTCTTCGCAGCACATTTCAGAAAAATTTCACTGGCCCTCAGAGTGTTAAAGTTCACATCCAAGCTACTGATGCTATAGTAAAAGAGTTTGTGCAATGGATAAAGGAAGATAAAGATACAGAGAAAGAGGATTTCTTGAAATATTTGAACCGATTGAATTTAGAAGGTACGATTAAGTTATCAGAATGTGAATTCAATCATATTATATGACAAGTGTTAGTGGATACAAATGATAGGGTGTCGTTGTATTGACGGCCAGTGCCGGCGTCAGCATTGCTGGCGCTCTGGGCGAGTTGTCTACCAGCGCAGGGATGCGATGCGATTGAATCACACTGCCCTGTGTCCTCTGCCATTGCTTGGTTGTTTATTTTTCGAGTGTGTAAGTGGCCAACACTGGTGTCAGATTTTTCAAGCTGTCTAAAGTCATCTGACATAGCTTAACGGCTGTCATCATTGATGGCAGCCGTTAAGCTATGTCAGATGACTTCAAGCTGCCTAAAGTCATCTGACATAGCTTACCGGCTGCCATCAATGATGACAGCCGTGACCTTTCTGCCGCATCGGCCTAACGGCTTAACGTGCCTTCCTTGCTTGGTTGGGGCGCCCCTTCCGTATCCAGCGTCCTGGGCGGTCGCCCAAAAGCGCCCTATCCTAACTATTGATGGCTGATATAGAGTGTGTATGAATTAAAATAAAATGAATGGAACGTTAAATCAATTATTTTCAGTTATTGGAACTGTGGCATTCAATGAAAGATTTGAAAGCTTTACCAAACTAGAGCAAGACCCAGATTCACGCAGCAGCAAAATAATAGAAGCGGCTTTCGGCTCAAACAGTGGCATTTTCAAATTGGACAAGGGTTTTTTATGGAAAATATTCAATACACCACTGTACAAGAGACTCATTGAATCTCAGGATTTTCTAGAGAAGTATTATTATTTATTACTCTTAATATTTAAATAAATAAAAATCACACCGATGGGCTAGTCCCTTAGTAAGTTATGAACTTGTGTCGTGGGATACCTACTAACTCAACGATACTATATTTATTAAGAGATGCATGTATAAATAAATATCCAAGACGTAGAACAATCTGCAAATACACGGTGAAATTTTTATCGTTTTGGACCCTTTGAGGGGTGACTCAGACCATCAAAATGAACAACTTTTCGTATGGGAACAATTATGGGAACTCCAAAAAAAATCGACATTCCCATACAAACTGTATGGAAACTTTTTTGTATGGAAATGACAAATTTTTTTTGAGGTCCCATAGAAAAAGTGATTCATATTCACGCCTTTAAGGGTCCAAAACGATCAAAATTTCAACATGTATAGTTTTCTATCTTGACGTGACCGGGCATCGAATCCAGGACCCTGCATGACCACTTAACTACGGAGGCCGTCATATTTAATTTAATAAAATTTTATACGTAAGCTTTTATGGCATTGTCTCGTCTCGACACATATGTCTAGTGAAAACATGTCAAGTGGATTTCAACTTGGGCAAGCTAATTAGACTGGCTAAATATGCCTCCCAAACTCTTCCAAAGCACTATTGGGTACGCCGACCGCACACTCACCTTTGGGAAACGCTAAATTGCACATCCACAAGAAAAACTAAGAATAAAATATTTAGTTTGCTGTTGCAAACTAAGTATTTTATGCCTAGTTTTTAGAAAGGAACATATCGTAGGTCATATGGTCAACAATTACCTAGTACCTATTTCAATTTACAGAGTAGCAACGGATATACTTTTAACACGCGTGCATTTTTACGATGTCAAAAGTGAAACCTCCGATACATCGCTTTTGCAGTCGTTTCTTGCTCAACCTAATCTGGATTTAAAGGACATAATCGGCATGATGGTCGACATCCTGATGGCTGCTATCGATACTGTGAGTCATCATCATTATCATTTCAGCCTAAAGAAATCCACCGCTGGACAAGGCCCTCTCCCAAGAAGTTTTTGTTCCAAGGCTTTTCAAAGGGAATTGGAAATTGTCGTACTCCACGCTTGTCACGCCGATTGGCGAGCGCAGATTCTTTGGCTTCTTGTGCTTTTGACGTTGCTGCTATCCTTCGGAAGCATTTGTAAGCGGAATTTGTTAGATCTGGGAAGGTATACTACTCACGCAGATGAATATATATTTTGATGATGAAATAAACAAGTAGCAGCCTGGGCGGAAGGGCGCGCGTACCCGATCTACATTCCTGCTATCACCAGTTAAACAGTTGTGGATGACACCCCTGGAGTGCTATTTTGTATATTGTGTGTTTGATTTAAAATTGGAGGCAGAATTCCAATTTTTTGTTAAAATAAACAGTTTCTAAATAAATTGATTATCTATTTTAATAGACGGGTTCTACAATGTATTTAAGTTGGTTTTGTAGATAAGACGTTAAAACTAATGTTGGAATTTTCAGACATCTTACGCGACTAGTTTTGCCTTATTTAATTTAGCTCGCAACCCACACATCCAAGAGAAAATGTTTCAAGAGATTGTGACTCTCCTGCCAACCAAAAGTTCCGAGTTGTCTTCAGAGGTTTTGACTAATGCTGTTTATATGAGAAGCGTCATCAAAGAGAGCCTTAGGTTGAACCCTGTGTCCATAGGTGTGGGGCGATTGCTGCAGAAAGATATCGTGCTGAGAAGATATTCGATTCCGAAAGGGGTATAAACTTTGACTTTTAATTAGCTATTATTTATTTCAGAACGACCTATTCAAACACATTGTAGATAACTGTATTTCCGGCATCAGTCTTTTTCAGAAAACAGTAACATAATTTTAACCATGAATAAACTATAATATACTTTTCTAATTATGATTCTAAGTTTAGTAAAGTTTGTTGTGTGATATAACAATAAGTAATAATTAAATAAAAATGGTAATAATAAATAATATATCGTATCAATAACATTTTCAGACCGTCGTTGTGACACAAAACATGCTGGCTTCTCGCCTGCCACAGTTCGTCCAAGATCCTTTAGCATTCAAACCGGAGCGTTGGATACGAGGCTCTCGTTATTACGAAAATATTCATCCCTTTCTGAGTCTACCTTTTGGATTTGGACCGAGATCATGTATTGCAAGAAGGCTGGCAGAACAAAATATGAGTGTTACATTGATTCGGGTAGGTAATTTCATCTATTTTGACATTGGTTCTCATTTATCAACTTTGCTTGACAATGTTCCTGCATCATATAGTTATATATCTATATAACTATATGATGCAGGAACATTGTCAAGCAAAGTTGATAAATGAGAATAGAGTTGATAAACGGTACCTATCTAGGTACCGTTCTAATATTCGTTTGTGTTTCAGATGATACGTGAATTTGAATTGCAATGGGAAGGCGAGGACTTGGGTGTACGAACTTTATTAATAAATAAACCAGATCAACCTATATTATTAAGATTTAAACGAAGAGGCATGTAGGTATGAAATAAAATAACAATTTCAACATATAAAATTTTCTATTCATTTTATTAATTGCCTATTACATTAAGTTTCTTTTTCTAGAATAGTTTGATGCCAATGGTTGATAAGAAGGGCGAAGGAACTGGGTAATTTGGTGATGGCGATGATACCACTTCAAATCCTTCTCTTACTATATTAGGAAGAACTCGCTCTATAACAATATTTTTCACACAAGTCGTAGGGAAGGAAATGATGGATTCTATTTTAGAAAATGCTGGACTCGCTATTTCATCTGCTACATCCACTTGTGGAATAACGATAGGAAGTGGAGCCGGAGCTATGGGTGATGATAAAATTATAGATGATTTTGGAGGCTCTGCAAACGTCATATACAATGGTGTATTGGATATTCCCAGTTGAGAAAGATTAGGTTCTTCTATTATAACAGGTGTTAATTCTGCGGAAGGATGCAAAACCGTCAAAGGTTCTTCTAATGGAATTGGCAGAGGCTGGAATTGCAGGGGTGGCAATTCTGGGGCCGGAGGTATTAAAGGTTTTGCGACAGGCTTTGATTCTTCATTTGACACACTGACCTCTTCAATTGCTACAGGTAAAGGAATTTCGACTGCTGGAGGTAAAAGCGGGGCCTCTGGAATAGCTACAGGTAGAACAGATTCAGAAATATCGGCTAGAGGTATTTCATTTGATATGATTTCTTGCTCAAATGGCAAAAGCGCTGGTACCTCATGAAATTCAATAGGCACCATTGGAGGAAGAACAGGCGGTGCAGGGATTTCAATTGATTGAAGTACCGGTTCTTCAATAAGAGTGGGTTGAGTTTCGCCTAGCATTGGCACTTCGGGGGCTGTTGGTCCCGTAGTAACACTAATGGGCAAATCCGGGATTGATATAGGTGATAATTCGGGAGGGCTAGGTATCGCCACAGGTTCTGCAGGCTTAACTTCTGCTATAATAGTAGGTTCTTGAGCAGTAACAATTACTTCGGGTAATATGGATGGTGCAAGTGGCGCTTCAGGGATTGTAATAATTTCTGGAATTGGAGGTAGCTTGGATTCGTCAAATTCAGGTAAAACCGGGGCTGGTGGAATATCAACAGGCCTTATTTCTACTACATTTGGTTCCGGTGCTGGCTGAGGAACTATAATGTCGGTAAGAGTTACTGCCGGAGAAGGCAGTACTGGAGGTTGTGGAATAATTACAGGTTCAACTTCTTCGATTAAAGCTGGTGGATTTGAAGGGAGAATAACAGCTTCTGGTTCAGGTAAGATTGGAGGCTCTGGAATTTTAACAGATTCAGAATGCATTTCAACTATGGGTGTTTGAGAAGGAATTAATATGGGTGTTTCAACAAAGGCTGGCGTCTTATCACATTCCTTTAAGCTTTCTGGCATAATAACAGGAACTGGAAGAGGAGGTGGTGAAAAAGGTGGAAGTTCTGGTGCTTCAGGTATGTGTAATGGTATATGGTTTTCATATACCTCTACATAAGGAGCAGGTTTAAGTTCAGGTTTCGGTTCAGGTTCAAGAGCTACAGGTAACAAAGGCATTAGGGGTGATGAAGGAACTAACGTCTCAAATAGAGAAAGAGGAGGCAGCTCTGGAGATTCAGGGACAGCTGATTGCATAACTTCAACAATGGGAATTTCAACAGGCGCATCTAAAATAACCGGTTCTTGTGGTATTTCTAATGGAAGCAATTCTGGAGCAGTAGGAATCGGAACTAAAGGTAATACAGGTGTTGGAGGTAATGATGGGACTAATGTTTCAAGTACAGGAAAAGTTAGCGGCTCTGAAGTTTCAGGAATAGGAATAGGCTTAATTTCCTCTACTGCCAGTGGTTGCATAACTTCAACCATGGGTACTTCAACAGGCTCATTTAAAACAATCGGCGCTTCTGGTATTTCTAGTGGTGGAAGCTGTGGAGCGGCAGGAATTGGTTCAGGAATAGCGTTCGTTGATGCATTTATAACAGGAACGGGAATAAGGGGTAGTGGTGGTAAGACAGGAGTATCAGAGAAAACCACCGGACTACTTACGGGAAGATTCACCGCTGGTTCTGGTAACGGAGATATAAACATCGGATGGTCAGGAAGCTCTGCCACAGGCATTGATGGTTTTATGACGACTACTTTGTCAACCATGGGTGGCTCATTATCAGAGACAATAGTTTCCACAATTTTTACTGGTTCATCCATCACAATTTGTGGTTGCGCCGCAAATGGGATGGCGGGTATCATAGGCCATTTCTTGCAGTCCTCTTTACTTTCGATGATCATTCCTTGAGGTGGTGCTACGTATGCAGGAGGTAACATGAATTGAGGCTTGAAGAAAATGTTTGTTCCATGATCCATGAAGTTTGATATGTATGGTGGTAAACCAAACTGAAGTCCATAGTTGGTCAATTTTTCGGCAAATGCTGGGTTGATGTGCTTTTCAACAATAATTTCTGTTGGTTCTAGCAGAGTTGCAGTTGTAAACGAGTTGATTGTTCCTATAAGGAACAAAACTGCTCCTGTTACCACCTGAAAATAACACAGATTTGTAATGCTTTATTGCGATTATACAGAAAGAACAGATACACAAAACAGAATAATAATCATAAAACGGAGTTTTGTTCAATGAATATGTATGTAGACCTATGGATACAACCGGAAATACACCCAAATAAGACAACGAGATAAGGTAGAGCGATCTTATTTACAATATAATATTATTAGAAGCCAAATAAGCCATTTTTGGTTTCTTAGGAAACAGAAATAGTTTTGCCATGTTCGTCTGGCCGTCCGTTACCTGCGAAATTTTAGTACTAGAATGCTGGGAGTAGGTATGTATAATATCTAATAATCTATACATATAATAAAACAGTACAAATATTTTGTCTGTACATTTAGAAATTTTGACTGAAATGGATAGAGGGACACTTAAAAAGAATAATAGAAAGCAAAAATTTTTTTTAGATTTTTTTGTCTGTCTGTCTGTCTGTCTGTCTGTCTGTCTGTCTGTATGATCACGATTATCTCCGAAAATACTGAACCGATTTACTTCAAACTTTCACCAATTGCTTTATTTTAACTCAGATTAACATTTAAAGTTTGTTTCATAAAAATCGGTTAGTTAAAAAAAAAGTTATCGTCATTTGAATGAATTTAAGCCATGAGTTTGCCTTGCCTGCAAATATATAGCACTTACTTATATATTATAAGTGACATAGGAAAATTACATGCTAAACATGGCCTTCAGGTCTTATAGACCTAGGCTCTGTCCGGGGAAGGACATAGGGTATCTTTTATTCCGGGAAATTCTACAGTTCCTGAGGGATGGACACTAACGGCGGCGACGTAGCCGCGGGCAAATCTGACTTATATATCAACACAACCGAAACTGCTGCGCCTAGAAACTTGAAATTTGGTACAGGGGTTTTTATAATGATGTGAGTGAGCGCTAAGAAAGGAGCGTCTGTTGTCTTTTTACGCTTCAACCATTGAACTGATTTGGATGAAATTTGGTACGGAGGTAGTTTGAGGCCCAGGAAAGGACATAGGGTATGTTTGATTCCGGGAAATTCTCCTGTTCCCGAGGGATCGACACTAACGCGGGCGGAGCCGTGGGCAACAGCTAGTGGGTATATATAATAATTATGCCTACATTGTTGTAAAATAAATAAAATATGGTTCCTCCCAAACATGTAAACTGGGGATATATTTTTTCCTCGTCCATCCCTTAAAGATCAACGACACCCCACCGCAAGCTGTGGGTGTCGTTGGATACGTTTTTCAAAAATATTTTTAGTGTCTGAACATATTTATTCGATCCAGGGAGGAGGGGATTTGTGATATATTAAGACTCAAAGTGCTAATTTTGTTGGGCTCTAGTGTCGTCGCCCTCTGCAAGCTAAATGGTTATTTATGGATACGTGAAAAATGGGCATATTTAAGTTAAGAGGAAAACTGTCACAGCTAAGTTGGTTTCACAAGTCATAGAGTCGACCAAATTATAAAATGTGGAACCTTAAACTGCGCGTAGCCAGACACTCACTTGGCCGGTTTTTATATTTAACATATGTGTTTTTAAAAAAAATAATGCACAAGAAAAGTTAAACTTGTGGGTAGAAAATAATTCGCTTCTAGATTATAAATAATAAATCTACACAATAATATAAAGAGGAAAGATTTTATTGTTTGTTTGTTTGCATTGAATACGCTCCGAAATACTGGATTGATTTAACATTAGAACTCTTGTATCCTCCTTAATTAGAATCCTATATTATTCCTGAAAAAACATAGGCCATAAACATTTAATAAATTGAAAACCCTAACCAGGGTAGATATAGATCTACCCGGGTTAGATGGCAACTCGCACGGCCAAAATCGACACTAGTGCCAGCTTACCACTTTTTGTTTTAACTAGTTTATTTATTTATTTATTGACACACAAAACAGATTATGACATATAATAATATAATTATTACTCCGAATGTAAGAACTTGTCATTATCCTAAATATGCGTGTAAGGCGTGATAATGTGTAAGCAACAAGTTTGTAATTATAAAAATATAATAATGTTAAAAACTAAACTCAACTAATGTTAACAGATGTATCTGCTTGAAAAAGTATAAAAAAAATAGTGTAATAATTTGGTAAAACGAGTCAATTTTTAGTATCGTGCGAGTTGCACAATAGGTAATGGGAAACTGGCACAGAGCACTTCAATTATCGTATTATATTAATTCAACACTCGTGCGTATTATCCTTACTAATATCTTTCTTAATATATATAAATCTCGTGTCACAATGTTTGTCATCAATGGACTCCTAAACCACTTAACCGATTATAATAAAATTCGCACACCATGTGCAGTTCGATCCAACTTGAAAGATAGGATAGTTTTTAACTTATGGCGAAACGAAGTTCGCCGGGGCAGCTAGTTAGATTATATAATACACTGCACCGCATTTAAATTGACTTGATTAATTAAAATACTTGTTAATTTTTTTATGAAAACTTGCGTTTCTCATTTTTATGGTCATACTCTCCTAATATAAACACGTACGAGTGTTGAATTAAGATAAGTACGATCATTTAACGGCTCGCCATAGGCACAGAATTAATATAAGTACTAACGTACCATAGGCCAGGCGGCGTGGCGGTACAAACGCGGATGGTCTAAACGCGTTGGCTACTTTGGATATTTTCGTTTTTTAAGAATATTCAAGGGTTATTCGAAAAATAAAAATAAATGATGGCTGCCTTATCTGTAATGCAATTATAATCAAAAGTTTCAAGGTTAATTTTAAGCTATTTGGTGAATAATGCTGTATACCGAGTAAATTACATGTGATTTGGAGGCAACGTTGCAATTTTTTTCTATCGAGAAAATTTTACGCAATCGTGTTTTTTTAATAGTTACCAGAGTTACTTCTGAACTTTGCTGCATTTTTATTTCAACTTGAGTATTTCAATATTATTTATATTACAGACAGTCATGCAAAGCAGTGTGAGGTAGTACGGGCCCTTAAGTGCCCTGTGCCAGTTTCCAATTACCTATTGTGTAAGTAGTAAATTCGCACGATACAAAAAATTTACTCGTGCAAGTTTTCCACTAGCTAAAACAAAAAGTGGTAAACTGGCACTAGTGCAAGATTTTGGGCGTGCTAGTTGCCACCTAATCCATCTACTCGTGCGAAGCCGTGTCGGGCCACTAGTAAATACAGGGATAAATCACTCAGACTGAGCTAGCCCCACACTTTGTTGTGTCGTGGGATATTAACTCAACGATACTATATTTTATAAATAATAGATACATAAACCTATTGGTTTAATCTTATTAGATTGCATATGTTTAACTACTTATAATATATTTCATCACTTAATTTAAACTATGACAAAATTCGTAAAGAAAATACAAAGAAGTGAAACACTTACCATGATGTTGTTCAGGTGGAGATCTTGTGATAATTGATATTACTTCAAAGTTTATTCTTTAATTTATATGTTAATATACATATTAGCGTATAAAGAAACAAGTTACTTTTGAAAATAATAACTGTTGCTTCAAGTTTGAAACTTGTACTTATTTACAAGAATAGTCATTTTTTCCTTAATGACCTTCATTAATTAATAATTTATACAGGTATTTTTTCACCTAATTAACAAATAATGAGATAAGTTGTCATTAGGGAAATTGTTGCGAAAGTATTTCATATTTAAAAAGCTGTTAACGGACGATAAGTTATATGCAATCTTGTATTTTGTCATCATCAGTCGGCTCAAGAAAATAAAAGAAATATGAATAAGGTAAGAATTATACATAATTTTGCTGGAATTCTAACTATTTGTATTATTTTAATACTTAACCTTTTATGATAAAATAATAATAATAAAATAAAATATCTGTAATTCAGACTAAAATTTGTCTATATTAATTTGAACTATGTTTGAAACAATGGAGATGAACTACAATTTGAATATTTATCAATTTTGAGTAACAAAACATCGATCATTAATAATATTAATTACACATACTACCCAACTACCTTTATCTGTTTCTATTATAATTGTATTATTGTTGCCTGCAGCCTTCACATGCAAAGCTATAAAAAAGGCAAAGAGTGATTTTTTTTGGATGCAGATTTTTTCTTCATAAGAGCATAAATAATGTATAAGAACTCACGGCAGATTTCCTTGATTTTGCACACTGTCTCTTAAATGTAAAACTTGGTTAAATAGCTTGTAACTTGCAATATTTATGTATATGTTATAGAATAATAAATAATAATTTATGTTAATAAAACCCAAATGGAAAAAAATAATTTAATTAAGTATGAAGACTATGTATATTTTTCGGTATTGTTTACCAGTTACGTGCGTTTTATTCCAGTTTGTCGTCGTTTTCACTCTATTGGCTGTGTCCGCCATGGGCGCACCAAGCACGCCCGAGATGTTGGCTCGCAGGGCCCTGCCAGCTTTAGAACATCAAGAGGTTCATGATGATCTGGGGCAATATTCTCTTCGCTACATCACAGCTGAGGGCACCATAGTTGCCGAGAGCGGACACCTCATCCCTACCGCTGATGGGAAAGGACGTGTGCTAGTTACGGAAGGCAGTGTTACCTATATTGGGGACGATGGCAAGACATACGTCACTAAGTACACCGCTGGCTTGGACGGTTACAAGCCTGAAGGTGCCCATTTCCCAGTTGCTCCTGAGCCTGTGGCGGTCGCTATACCTGAACCCGTAGTTGTACCGGCTGCACCAGTTGTAGCAGTTGCCGCTTAGACAAGTTAAATAATTAGTAAATAAAACAATATCTTCTAGCATTCATTGTCTTTAATTTTTTTAATACCTAGCTGGAAATATAGACGTATTTTGTTAAAATCTATAGTTACATGTGAATGTTTTTACAGCAAAGTCAAGTCAAGTCAAGTCAAGTCACATGTAAATGTTAACTATATATGCTTACACGTGCAATCGAGCCGCACTTTACCAATATTAGAAAACTTCATTAAAATGATTTACCCAACATACACCAAACAGCCTCCGTGGTCCAGTGGTTAAGGCGTTTGCCTGTTGACCCGGGGGTCGTGGGTTCGATTCCCACCGGAAGCATACTTTGTTTAGTGGTTTTTCAGTTTGGTTAGGACATTGCAGGCTTAAATCACCTGATTGTCTGATAAAAAAGATGATTCCGTGCTTCGGAAGGCACGTTAAGCCGGTGGTCCCGGCTGCCATCTGGTAGTCGTTAAAGGAACCACGTCAGAGGCCGAGAGGCGGTTCCGAAGAACTCTGACACCAGGGTGTGCATGTGCATGGTCGATTGACCGTGACACCTACTCGAAATGATGATGACCCAACATACGCCTCTCATTACGAATATTGAAAAAATCGGCCTTGTGCGAGTCGGACTCGCGCACGAGGGGTTCCGTACCGTTATCTATAAAAATGGCAAAAAATCATGTCTTTTGTATGGGAGCCCCCCCTTTAATATTTATTTTATTTTTAATTAATTATATATTTTTAAAGTATATGTATTATTAAATTTTCTGTACATACATATTTCAAGCGTCTACCTGTTGCCGTTATCAATATCGAGCAAAAATATCAAAAAGTCACGTTTGTTGTATGGGAGCCCCCTTAAAAATTTATTTTATTCTATGTTTTAGTATTTGTTGCTATAGCGGCAATAGAAATACATCATCTGTGAAAATTTTAACTGTCTTACTATCACGGTTCATGAGATACAGCCTGGTGACAGACGGACAGCGGAGCGAAATTAATATGGTCCCGTTTTTACTCTTTGAGTACGGAATCCTAAAAAGGGGGTGAAATAAATTATACCTGTTAACCTCTTTCGAGTGGCTGCCGTAGACGCCAAAGGAGTGGACGGATTTGAATTTGTTTTATTTTTATTTGGAACTGGATTTAGCGGACTGGGTACATACATAGCGGAAATTGGATCACCTTGAATAGCCAGGATCTAATTTGTCTCATTATTTATATTTCAGAGAGGACCATTTTGGAGTTTTCTGTTTCTTTAATAATAGGGTTTGCCCAGAAAATAGTAGATTTGTCACCAAAATGTAGTCACTAAACAATATAAAATCAATTCCATAATAAATCACTTAAAATCATCGAGATATAGGATCTAGTACCAAATAAATGTTTTTGTATGTATTATAAGAGGTTTGTCCTAATAAGTGTTTAATCAACTTAATTAAAAGCATAGATAAATGCGATTTTTAAAAGAGATCATCAATAAATCATATATTATGTCACATAAAAATACTATAATTAGAATCAAATCTAACTAATAACAAATTGAGATACTATCGAACAGTAGCCAAGTTACTATCCAGCGGCGGTCGACTACTGCTGGGCTGCCATCGAGAAAGGATCCGTCACACCTTGTTATCAACAGGTAACTCCGATAAATAAACTACTTTCTACGTGACGTGGTCTTGTTGTCACACCAACATTTACAACATCCCGTCATGTACGGTGTATGGCTAACACCATGGCCTGCACTGTACAATCTTTTCAGGCAAAAGATACTGCTGGACATGACCTTCATACGCATTTTTTTATAAATCTATGGCCTTCATGAATAGCTCCCTGCTCATAGATTAAAAAAAAGTTACGTCTCTAATACTTCTATGTCCCTGCTGCTTTATTTTTATTTATTGGTCTACTGACTCATCATCATCATCATTTCGAGTAGGTGTCACGGTCAATCGGCCATGCACACCCTGGTGTCAGAGTTCTTCAGAACCGCCTCTCGGCCTCTGACGTGGTTCGACTACCAGATGGCAGCCGGGACCACCGGCTTAACGTGCCTTCTGAAGCACGGAATCTTCTTTATTATCAGACAATCAGGTGATTCAAGCCTGCAATGTCCTAACCAAACTGGAAACAACTAAACAAATTATGCTTCCGGTGGGAATCGAACACACGACCCCCGGGTCAACAGGCAAGTCTTTACCACTGGACCACGGAGGCTGCTGACTGATTTTGTTCGAATCATCCTGCAAATTTGCAACTGCAAATGTCCTGGTCCGATTTAAGTACACGCCAACACAGCCAACTTTTTATGTTCGAACTGTAAGGTCCATAGATAGTTGATAAATATTAAAAAAAAAGAATAGAGGACCAATGTGTTTATTTGTTTGTAAAGCTTTATTGTACTTAAATAGAAAGATACATATAAAACAGAAAATATATAACGGCAGACTTATCCCATGAAGGAATCTCTTCCAGTCAACTAGCAAGTAATTGAGAGGAATGTTGAGTATTTACAAATAGAAGTAAAGTACAAAATATATATAATGCATACTACATAAATATATAAAAACATAAATCATACTTACTACAGTAAAATAATTGGCACAGGTTAGCTCAACCGAAGTTACCTAAAGGAACAACTTTTAAGGCTATTTTTAAAAGAATTTAGTGTAGGTGCCATTTTTGTATCTAATAGAAGGCAATTAATTCCACACACAAATGCATTCACAGAATATGATTTTGAAAATGTGAGGGAAGAGTGAAAAGGAAAGTCTAAAAGAAGCTTATCTGAAGAGCGCAGGCGGCCGTCAATCCGCCGAAAGGATTTTTTTTCACAAAGATAGTGCGATGTGGGACACCTGAAGTAACTGCTTTAGGTTTAGGCTTAAAACCATGAACTTACAACCAGTTGGGAATGATTTCTTGAGTATTGAATCATACTCAAGAAATCGTTCCAATACCAGTTTAAAAGAAATTAAGAAAATTTTGATTGTATTGTATTTCAAAGTTGTTTTGATGTATTTAAGACTAGCTGTTGCCCGCGGCTCCGCCCGCGTTAGTGTCGATCCCTCGGGAACAGTAGAAATTCCCGGAATCAAACATAACTTATGTCCTTCCTCGGGCCTCACACCTCCATACCAAATTTCATCCAAATCAGTTCAATGGTTGAAGCGTAAAAAAACGACAGACAGAGTTACTTTCGCATTTATAATATTAGTATTAGTATGGAAGTATGGATATTTTTTTTACTTCTAAGTCCAGAATTGAGAAAATTTCCATAAAACCTTTACCCTCCCATTTTACCCCTTTAGGAGTGAATTTTGTGTTTTTTAATTGTAATCGAGAACTTACATACCTATTTATTTTCATGCTTCATAGTCCAGAAATGAGAAAATTTCCAAACAAACTCCCTTCTGCGGGATTTTTTTCCAGTTGACCTACACAGATCTTTTTCAATTGTAATCGTGAATTTATTTACCTATTTTCATATTTCTAAGTCTAGAAATAAGTAAATTCCTATACAATCTTTACCCCGTTATTTTACCCGTTCAGGGGAAAATATCGTCCATTTTACCTACACAGATATTTTTAATTGTAACCTAGAACTTATATACTTATTTTCATACGTCTAAGTCCAAAAATGAGAAAATTTCCATACAAAGTTTATACCATCCACCCACCCCCATTTTACGCCTTAAGGGGGGAATTTTGTAAATTTCATCTACCTACACACATCTTTTTTAATTTTAATCGAGAACTTATATACCTACTTTCATACTTCTAAGTCCAGAAATGAGAAAATTCCATATAAATTTTACCCCTTTAGAAGTTAATTTCTTAATATCCTTTCTTAGTGCTCACTCATTAAAAGAACCCCTGTACCAAATTTCAAGTTTCTAGGCGCAGCAGTTTCGGTTGGTTTGCCGTTTGCCCGCGGCTACGCCGCCGCCGTTAGTGTCCATCCCTCAGGAACAGTTTGGACCCTTAAAGGGGTGACTTAGGTCATCAATACGAACAACTTTTTCAATGGGACCAATGCTGGGAACTCAAAAAAAATCGTCATTTCCATAAAAAAGAGTCCCGCCGCCCGGCCAGTTTGTATGGGAATGTCGAATTTTTTTTTGAGTTCCCAGCATTGTTCCCATAGGAAAAGTTGTTCATTTTGATGGTCTGAGGCACCCCTTTAAGGGTCCAATACGATAAAAAATTCACCGTGTATATTTGCAGGCAAACTAATGCCTTTAGTTCATTCAAATGACGATAACTTTTTTTTTAATGAACCGATTTTGATGAAACAAACTTTAGATGTTTTGCTGAGTTAAAACAAAGCAATTGGTGAAAGTTTGAAGTAAATCGGTTCAGTATTTTCGGAGATAATCGTGATCATACATACAGACAGACAGACAGACAGACAGACAGACAAGAAATTCGAAAAAAAATTTTTTGCTTTCTATTATTCTTTTTAAGTGTCCCTCTATCCATTTCAGTCAAAAATTCTAAATGTACAGACAAAATATTTTTACTGTTTTATTATATGTATAGATAATTTAAATGGAAATTCTTTCATGCTGGTCTGGGAGAAAAGAAAAAACGTAGAATGTGCCAGCTGTTTCTCTTCCCGCGCAGGCCGTAAAAGCAGATTAGAGGGATTGGGCTAAAATTTGCGGAATCATGCCAATAGACGATGCGGCTAGCAACCCATCACTATTTGATTCCGTTTTCCATCTACACACCTTCCGACATGCTAAATGTGGCCATAAGGTCTTATAGACCAGAGCTCTGTCTACCCTGCAAGGGAAAAAGACGTCATACTATGTATGTATAAATGGAAAGTCAATATATTCAGAAAGTGCTTGGATAGGTGACTGAACGTGGTATAAATATGTTGAGTTCCTGCATGCTTAGGTTAGGTAGGAACTTAAGTAGGTCTTGGCTGTCATCATAGACGGTTTCGTTTAGTTATGTCAGATGGTGTTAGGCAGTTTGCCCGCTTAAACGAAAAACAAAATATATATAAAAATAATTTACGAATGGATGCTGTCATACTCGTAATAATAGATCCTTGGCTCCTCCCCTCCGATGCATCATATATGAAATTGTAATCGGAAAATCAATACTCAATCATTTATTGCATCTCATGTGTTTACATTTTTTTGTAGATATGGTGTAGGAAGTATATAAGTTCAGACATGAACCCATAAAATAAAATAATGTAATATAATCTTTATAGGTATTCATATTTCTTTATCAAAAGTACTTTTTAGTACCTATCTATCAATTTAGATTTGAGACTTCAACCGCAAATTGATTGGTAATGAAAACAAGATTGTTTCAATAATTAATGCTGCAGAAGACGGTGCTATATAAGACGGAGACTTTCTTTTAGTCGACAGTGGTATCTCCGGGATTATAATCACAACACACAAGAGGTAAAAACCGATTATCATGTTACTGTCTTTATATTGTTTTTGTTGTTGTTCAGGTTTGGTATACCTTTTATTTATTATGTATGAATTTTATTTAACATATATTTTTGCAGATGTATGCCTTCGGACTTCTTTGTTTCATCGCGAGCGCTGTAGCGCACCCAGCAGCAGCACCTGCTCAACCACCTGTCATTGAGTATGCCTTACCAATGGGATATTATGCTCCTCCTGGGCCTTTGCTTAGAACAATCGTGGAGGATCCAAAAGCTGAAAAGGGAATAGTAGCAGCTCTTCCAGATATCCCTGCTCTAGCTCCGATGGGTACCCCGGTTGTACAAGAAGTTCTAATAGAAAATGAGCCAAAAAAGGAACCTGCTGCTGAGAAACCAGTGTCTGGGAAACCAGAAGAAGGTAAACTGACGACCGTAAAAATAGAAATGGCCAGGCCACCTATTGTTCGTCGGCTACCTTTCCCATCGTGGCTGTCGCAGATCCCCATCGTGGCAAATGTCATAACTTACCTGAATCCTCAGAGCCAGGCCAGCTCAGCCCGCAGCATTTTCACTTATCCTATTTTACTGCGTAAATAAAGTGAAAATTGTCAGAGAACTAAAACCGTACATTTTTGAAAACTCAATAATAATTAAAGATTTGTAAGATGGGATATGGCTTTTATTGAAACAAATATTTTATTCTATACATTAACTAACTATGCATTAACGTATTATATCTGTTATTTATTTGTTTATCATCATCATTATCCAGCATCATCTCTTTATAAGCAGCAAGATACTGCTGCTTTTAAAGAGTTGAGAGTTGATGTCGGTGAGCTTTGTTTTTCTACGAATCTTCTCGCTTCTGATTAAATCTCGTAAAGAAACATCGAGCAAAGCTTTTACCATAGTTTTTGGAACGACCTTGACCTTTCTTGAGCTTACTTAGGGATCATGTTTCAGACCAGTAAGTCATCTTCTTGAGGTAATCATCGAACATGGCTCTAAGTAGCGAAAACATCAGAAAACATTAAAATTATGGTTTTTGGACGATGGCATATTTGGGTGAAATCAGCAGTAGAACATCGGCGTAAGAAGACTTGGTAGTTGAGCTTTTGTGGGGCCAGAGCCAACACAAAGAGGCTTTCGATAAAATCTAGACGGCTGATAAGAATTTACGGACTATTCTGCATGTGTTGAGTACTTATTATTATAATGTGAACAAATATTATAACTTAATAATAATGATATTAAAGAAATGTATAGTTATTTTGTAGTAAAGAAACTTTGCTATAACTGAATGTGTAGGTTTTTACAAAATAAATATATCAGAATATGTGCGGTGCATGATTAATTATTGCATCGTAAGTCTCATCACAGTTAATATGCGATGAAGCAGGTTTGTATAAAATTATATATGTTGTATCTGGCATAACTCATTACTTTTTATGTGAGGTTGTACGGCTTGAGGTGGCCAAAGGGCCACCCCGCCGCAACCTAAACCTAACTATAGCGCTCTGTCACAAGATTATATTTTCCTTCACTTTTTTATACAGATCATATATTTTAGCGACTTGTTTCAGTTCAGAGTTGCTACATTTTTATTATTATGGATAAGTCTATTATGAATTTTGTATTTTATACTTTAAAATCTTTAGGTATACCTATTCAATTATGCCCTTTACTTTTATTATCATAAAAATTATATTAAACAACATCAAAGTAATTTAAGGTTATGCCTATGATACCATTATGCCAGAAGAACACTTTGCTTTTCATATTTTATGCCTACCACGGTAAAGGTATCTTTACCGTGCCCGTACTCAAGGTGCTAATTAAAACCGAGTTTGACTTATAAGGAGTACATATTTATGTAGGTACTCAGAGGCTCAGAGGCCCTCTGCCATTTTATGTAAGAAAAATATTATTATAAAATCTGAGGCATATCCTAACGAAATAATTGCAATAGATGCCACAGATAAGAGTCTTCTCGAAGCTATCCTTAATGTAAGCCTGAATAACGGTCAGTGGTCAACTCCATGAAAGGTCGGTAACGCTCCTGTTACAACTGGTGTTGCAGGTGGCAGCGGTAATCGCTTACTATGACTGTGTTGACTCGTTTGCTCATTTGCCGTCCTATAACATAAAGAAATAATAATATACGAATAGCGGCGGCCCTTAGAATAGGATGCGTTATTTGTGAGCAACAACCATGCATTTGTAGAGCTCTTATAGATGTGAAGGGGGATCATAGCCATTGTTAATTGAGATGTGCTGGTAGATATCCCAGGCATCCCGCACTGAACGATATCATTCGAATAGTGATGACTTGTACTGACATTCTATCGCTTTTAGAACCTCCAAGATTAAGTTGTACTGATGAAAGCACCCCGATGGATCTGACATTAGTCCCTTGGCATCGGGGTCGGTGCGTACTTTGGGACGCGACCTGCTAATTACTTATGCCCATTTTAATCTTAAAGATACTATTAGAACCACTGGAGCAGCTGTGGAGAACGCAGCCAAACAAAAGCATACAAAATAATCTAGCTTGCAGCCTTCAGTTGCTTTTGATATAACGCGCAGCAGACTTTGGCATTTATAAGAAAGTTGGGTAGGTTGGCTACGTATTGACGAATATATGTACCTACTTATGATAGTTGCTCTTCATTGTATTTAGTCTAAAGTATTTCCTTGGCGACTCAACGAGGTAATGCAGCCACAGAAATAGATCGAGAAATGCAGCCATCATAATGGGAACGATGTGGATACACTTAGTAATTCATAATGAAGCGTGTTGAGGATACATTTCCATAAAACTTTGGACAAAACTTGTTGTTGATATTAATTATTTATACTACCAGCTTATTTTGGCCTATTTATTTACCACATCGCCAGGTAAAAGCTTGCCGGTATATATTTATTTTTCATTCATTTCATTCATTCATTTTCAGCCCACATCAGCCCACTGCTGGGCATAGGCCTCCCTTTTTTTACGCCATTCTTTACGGTCCTGTGCTAGTCTCATCCACTGTTTTCCACTTTTCAAGATTTTCAAGATATATTTATTTATTAAAAACAATTTCTTATTAAAACTTAGTTCCTGGTTTAAACCATTAACCGAACAAAATAAGTGAACAGTTGATTACTTTGTCTTTTGCCACCTGTCATTATCAATTTGTTTTGGGTGGATACTAAAGTGACTTCTTGTTTTTAATGATATGGTTAGTGTTTATCTTACCCGATGGAGAATAGGATAATATTCTATATAACCTACTCGTAAAAATACAATAACTTGTCTTCTCATTCGAGCGTATTCCTGTTTGCGTCCTAAGCTGTGACGCGTCCGGGCTCCGCCATTATAACAGCATTCAAGCTGTGATATGATTTGGCCAAAATGTTAACGGCCGGCTGCCTGCCTGACACCAACCCTCCTTACTTATCTTCACAACCGGGGACAATTATTACCTTTGAAAATGAAGTACAAGTATTTGCTCGAGTCGGAAATTGAACCCAGTGTCTTTAGTGTCGTTGGCATGTTAACCACTGCGCCACAATGGCCGTCAGCAATTACAATAACTGGACTGTTGTTGCGATATTTTTGATACCTAGTCTATGAATAAGTTTCCCAGTGCATTGAATTGTCTCAACATTTAATATGTGTAAGCACACATCAGATAAGCGCAGTGTCGCCTAGTTGGCTATCGGGAAAATAAAATCGTTGTTCTGATATGAATGTACCATTTATTAAATTTTGCTAGTTAGATAGATTATTTACCGAAATTATCTCCAGACCATGGAGTCAGAGTAGGAAATGATGATGGCGGGTTCATTCTTTGAGCTGCTTGTGGTTGTGGTTGCGGCTGCGGGACAGTTGCTTGAGTGGTCCACATTGGACTGGCTTCCGTCGGCGTAACGTCACTCCAGCTGAATTTGTGGTGACCCCTTGATGGGTGAGAAGCAGCCCTAGGCTGAGCGTGCGGTACGTGATGTTCAGCTGGCATCTCTTGCATGTAATGTGCGTAAGGCGCCTTAGTTGTAGGAACGTACTGAGGCTCAGTGTTCATTACATTACTGTATTGCGGTCGAGCATCTGGATGGTACAATGGGGCCTGTGGGATGTGTGCTGGAACGTGATGTGGGCGATGACCATTGGTTTTCATGGTCTCAGATAGATCCATCCACAGAGGTGTAGACGGCGGTGGAGGAATTGTCGGTGGTAGGTGCTTGTTAATAACCTGGTTCCAGGTCTGACCAATAAATGGTTTCAATGTCGTTGATGCCTCATTCAGACGAGGGAGATGACGTATGGGTTCTGGTAAGATTTTGACTTCAGGAATGTCTTTCGGAAAGTCGAGCATTCTAGTAGTTGGCGCACTTGGTGTAGTGGTGGTTCGAGGTCTGTACATGTACCTTCCAAGGTCCTCTTGTCTATTTTCCACCTGTGGCGGCTGGTCTCTCCTGAGTTGCTCAAAGTTGAACACTAAACTAGGAAAATCTTTATTGTATATGTCGTCGTTGTGGTCCATTGGCAGATTGCTGCCCTGGTACATGTAGTTGCCATTTTCCGCAGCGAATGCTGCGGTCGCTAAAAACAAGCAAGTAATTGCCGTTTTCATTTTTCTGTAATCAACAAAAATAAGATTAATCAGTTAAAAATTGTTACTCAAAGACATTGGAACATAGATTGAATAAAATTCTTAACTAAATTTTTAATATTTAAATAATTTTTAATATATTAAATAATTCTTAAATGTAATAATATGAAACATCAGGTACCTTGTGAGTATAAGTGAGTACTAGAGCAAATGTCGAAATTGACCCATTATATAAGTAGGGTAATGAGGAGAAAATGAGTACAAAACATGATTTTCAAGCTAAATCTTTGTGCAAGTAATCAAAGTTTTATGACAGTTTAAATTGAATTTTAAGTAGGTATAATTAACTTACAAGTTACCTACGTAATATAAAAGGCATAAAAGAAAATAAACATTGTGACTCTTGTTAACAATTTTATTAATTAAATAAATATGATTTTTTATATAGTAAGTATATTAGTTTACAATAAGGACATGCACACAAAACTTTCTTATATGTACGTGTGATTTATATGTTGAATAACATAAATATGTGTGTCTGAATAGAGAATATGATGAATTTATACTATCATTAAATTAGTTCTGGAGATTAAATTAATACCCATTTTTGTCACTGCAACAAGTTGATATTTAATGTATTACCCATTTGGGAATACTTGTTTTAAAATAGCAAATTATTAGCAGCGACATATTTAAAAACTTGCACCCGCCTTATAAATTTACGATAGTTAAGACTGATTTCCTTTATTTACAAACCATTAGAATTTTTAATAAAAGGCATAAAAAAGAAAGTAAGGATTACACAATTTTATCGATTCTATTTATCGAGACATTTATTTAAATATAATGCTACTGTTATTTTTTTCCAAACGTCGAGCTCTGTGGTCTAGTGGTCATCATGCCAGGCTGCCGCACCGGAGTTCCCGGGTTCGATCCCCGGTCAGGTCAAGATGGAAACTGATCTTTTTCAAATTGGCCAGGGTCTTGGATGTTTATCTATATAAGTATTTGTTATTATAAAATATAGTATCGTAACACAAGTCTCGAACTCACTTTGTCTGTTCTATGTGTTTTGTCAATATTTATTTATTCCCACAGAAATATATCGATATCTCGATCTATTTCTGTGATTATTCCAAACAGTTCATAAACACCTACGATGAACTTTTTGTGCCGTTAGGAATCACAAATAAAAATAAAACTATGTTTAAAACCAGTTCAATGACTTGTCTGTATCCTCTGTTATGGTTCGATATGATAATTCATGTTTACCTTATATGCATGTTTACATTGTTTTATTGACATATCATATTTCGGTATAGTTAATTTTCTTAACATAAACGTATGGCTCTAAATTGACTAAGGAAGTGTTTACAACCGTTATTGTTGGATTCGAAAAGAAGAAGATATTTGTTGAGAAAATTGCTACAGAATCATGGCACTGAGATTGATTAATGATAACTTTTTACAACTCAAATACAAGATCTATTTATTGCACCTATATTACAATTATGAACAGGTAACGTTAAATAACGAGCATCTATTTGTTACAAAATTTTAACTTAACTTAATTCAAAATAATGGCTAAGACGTTCGCTTCGTTCGAATCATTTTACTCGCTTTGTCTCCTACGAATTAAGTTAAACTGAACTAGCAATACTGATGAATAAATATTAGGTAACTTCAATTCTTATAGGTACATATGGACTCATTCATCAATTAATAGGTCGTGGGTCATATGGGGTAGCATCGTGACCGACGTATCTGTTGTTCTTGCGAACTTGGAATCCTTCTCCTGGCGCAGTATTGTAATAAATAACACGACGGATGCCAAAGGGGTCGATGTAACCGAAGCTTCCTGTTCGTTCATTTGAATAACTTGAGTCTTCTTCATGGTATTGTTTGGGTAAATAGTATCTAAATCCATTCTGTCTGAAAGCAATACCATCGTATTGCGGGAACTGAGGTGTATATCCGTCACCAAGTCGCACACCAGGTCTTTGTCTTCGCAGCCACTCATCAGCGTGTCTATACGAATTAGGATTAAATACGTCTAAACGCGTGCTGTCACTGGCATAGTAGCCATCATCGATCGTGTTAGTATTAGAAGAATCATAATCGTACGGACTTGGTGATGGCGATGCTTCACTAGCGGTGATTGGTGGAACAGTGGGTTTGAAGTTAAACTTGGTCGATACGTCTATTGAATTGGGTGAAACGTGAACTTGAGGGGTAGGTGTTGGACTCGAGTAAACGCGGGGTGGTGGTGTAACTGAGACTTCTGCTGGGAAGGACGTCGGCGGTCGTCGAGTAGATGATACAGGTGCTGGCGTGGTCGAACTGACAGGCCGGGTTCCACGGCCTTGATGTACAGCTGGGGCTCGTGTCACTCCAAAACCGGAGTCAGTCGGAGCCGTTTTTGCAATTTTCAGTGATTCCTGAAAATATAAAACATTCTAATTACAAAACGATATTATAGGACAGTTTTAGTGAGTAGGTGGGAAGATGGACTGCTTCCGTGTTGCAGTGGTTAACACGTCATCCTGCTACACGAAGCGGTCAGAGTTCGACTCTTATTGCGGGATAATACTTGTACTTCATTTTCATCGTTAGTCTGGAGCTAAAACTCAATGAGGCTTTGCGTTAGGCACGCAGAATGCTGTCATAATAGCGATGTACCATAGCTGAAGATGCAATCGGGAGAACGATCAGATAATAAAAAGGTTGTTGTGCATTTCAGTACTGGATGATTGTAGTGGAGCTTCCAGACTTCATTTTGTACAATATTATTTTTAATTAACTCATTTTGGCGTCAGGCCCTAAAGTTTTTACCTGCGCAAGAATAAACATTGCAAAACTGATTTGGCGTGTAAAAAAAGAACTTCAAGTTAAATACATAGGTATGTGATTTTCCTCATTTTAGAAACGGCGACACTTCAAATTATATTTCTATCATCTGGTTGAATACTTACTCCAATGGGACGATTCTGTCCAACAAATACAGTCTTCGATTTGTATATTCTGTATCCATCTTGATCAGCAATGTAGTCCTGCAGTCGCAAATACCCGTCGGCGCCGACCCACCCAGTGGTCCCTGTAAAATTATTTCGCAAACGTCGGTTTACTTTTGGATTTCCTTTATTACTAACAAAATTATTTTTAGTATTTTAATTTGTTATGTTATGACCTGTTAGGCTATTGAGAAATTGAAATTGTGCCCTAATTTTGCTCGTATCTATGTTTTGCAAGTTATTTAAGGTCATAAGATGTGGTTCGTGGATACCTACTGCCCGTGTGGCTACGATTCGCAGACAATGTCACACCTACTTGAATGCCCATTCTGTCCCATATCTTTATCTTTACATATAATAAAACAGTAAAAATATTTTGTCTGTACATTTAGAATTTTTGACTGAAATGGATAGAGGGACACTAAAAAAGAATAACAGAAAGCAAAAATTTTTTTTCGATTTTTTTGTCTGTCTGTCTGTCTGTCTGTAGGTATGATCACAATTATCTCCGAAAATACTGAACCGATTTACTTCAAACTTTCACCAATTGTTTTGTTTTAACCCAGCAAAACATTTAAATATTGTTTCATCAAAATCGGTTCATTAAAAAAAGTTATCGTCATTTGAATGAACTCAAGGCATGAGTTTGCCTGCAAATATATAGCATTAAATAAATAATAATGAAATTTGGTATGGAGGTAGTTTGAGACCCGGGTACATAGGACAAGCACATAGGGTACCTTTTACTCCAGGAAATTCTACTGTTCCTAAAGGAAGGACACTATCGGCGGCGGCGTAGCCGCGGGCAAACGGCAAACCTGATTTATATATCAACGCAACCGAAACTGCTGCGCCTAGAAACTTCAAATTTGGTACAGGGGTTCTTTTAATGATGTGAGTGAGCGCTAAGAAAGGATTTTTAGAAATTTTACTTCTAAAGGGGTAAAATTTATATGGAATTTTCTCATTTCTGGACTTAGAAGTATGAAAGTAGGTATATAAGTTATCGATTATAATTAAAAAAGATGGGTTTAGATGAAATTCGCGAAATTCCCCCCTTAAGGGGTAATAAAATGGGGTAGGGTGGGAGGTATAAACCTTGTGTGGAAATTTTCTCATTTCTGGACTTAGAAGTATAAATAATATCCATACTTCCATATTAATACTAATATTATAAATGCGAAAGTAAGTCTGTCTGTTGTCTTTTTAAGCTTCAACCATTGAACTGATTTGGATGAAATTTTTGTATATATTTTGTATAATAATTTGGTATGGAGGTAGTTTGAGGCCCGGGGAAGGACATAGGGTATGTTGAATTCCGAGAAAATCTACTGTTCCCGAGGGACCGACACTAACGCGGACCGACACTAAATGAGCCGCGGGCAACAGCTAGTCCTGTATAATGGAGAACTTCATGGCGAGTACCCCAATGCGATGGTTGTGGCAGATTATTGGGCAGAAGTAATTTGAAGTTAAAGGCATATTATAATCTTTACTCGACACGTCGAAGAAGAATATAAGATTACTAGCTGTTTCTCGTCCGCGTGCGTTTCAGCTTTATCACTCAGTCTACCCGGCTCCCTGCATGAGTCGACCCCGGGCGCCTATAGCCAGGGTTCCGAACCATCTCAGGCGAGGATTCCCGGATGACAGACATTAAATATTATGAATTTAGTTTTCGCAGTGCTCGTCCAATAATTAAGTTTACTTCAAAGATGACGGAGTATCCTACAAATATTCGTTCATTTTTTATCGTGATACAGTAAACTTTCGTTTTGAACGATGGTCTCTGCATTACTTTTTACATTTGTAACTACAAAAATAACCTATTTTCATTAAAAACATTCTAAAGACTCTAATAAAGCAGCCGGTAAATCTTGTTATGTAACACTGAATGTGAAAGAGCTTTTTATCATATTGAAAGCTTTTTCTTTATTTTACTCCGAACTTCCACGGGGGTTACTTTTAATATCCAAACTAAATAAGATCAGTTGTTCGCTCATATACAAAATATGAGATATTGTATTTCTATTTTGAAATTTTATCCTCAATAATAGATCTGGAATGTAATCCTCAAATGTTTGCGGGTACGCTCGCCCGATCCTAAATTGATACTTACTTTTATATCATTCAGCCGAGTGAGCGTATCCCTAAACAAAACTTTCATACCCTTGCCAGATTCGAAAAATTCCTAGCCTGCTCTAGCTTAAAAAGCTTCCGAAGAACTGCAGCGTCGGAAGCACAAGAAGTGGAATTCTTACGGCTAAAATGATAATGTTGATAATGCGTACTAAACCTAACCTTAAGAAGTTACTTATGTTTTTTAAATAATATGTGACTAACAAAATACCATACTTTCGTGCTGGTCAATGAGATAAGAAAAAACGTGGAATGTACCAGCTGCTTCTTTTTCCGCGCAGACTGTATAAATCAGCTGAGCGAATGGGTGATAATCTTATAAATCATGTCAGTAGGCGATGCCTCAATATTCTGATTCGGATTTACACTTTTAATAAAAATATGTGGTAAAATACCTATCATCATCATTTCGAGTAGGTGTCACGTTCAATCGACCATGCACACCCTGGTGTCAGAGTTATTCGGGACCGCCTCTTGGCCTCTGACGTGGTTCCTTTAACGACTACCAGAGCAGCCGGGAACAAAATACCTATGAAACAGCTAGTTGAATATTACCAATGACAGATCCATCTTTCAGTCTCCTCTCCTTGCGGTACTGGCCGTTGTGCGTCTGGTACAAGAAGTAGCGTTCATCGTCCTCGTCCGTCTGTATATGGAATTGGTCCGGATCCTGCTGGGGGCTGTATCCGTCCAGCGCTGCTAGGGCCCCGCACGCGCACACCTGGAAATAAAAAAAGGCCTTTATAGAAAATACTAGCGATCCGGTCCCTGGCTTAGCACGGGCACAAAGTATTATATAAATGGCGAGCTCCATGGCGCAGTGGTTAACACGCCAGCCTGCGACACGAGGGCCCCGGGTTCGATCCCCGGTCAAGTCAAGATGGAAAATTATCTTTTTCAGATTGGCCTGGGTCTTGGATGTTTATCTATATATGTATTTGTTATAAAATATAGTATCGTTGAGTTAGTATCCCATAACACAAGTCTCGAACTTACTTTGGGGCTAGCTGAATCTGTGTGATTTGTCCGTATATATTTATTTATATATTTATAATACCTTCCTTTTGAATCACTCTATCTATTAAAAAATCTGTTGCGTAGTTTGCATATGTACATAGGGACGGAAAGATAGCGGGAAGCAACTTTGTTTTGAAGTGATAATTTAATAATTCAAAACGAACTACTTAAATCAACTTTAAATTTTACTACTAGAAGTGGGTGGAATCTTAAACGGCCGCCTTTGTGGCTTTTAGGAAAATAAAAGAAATGGCACTAACTGCTGCAGCTAAAACTGTCTCATGCTCATATTTTTTTGGATTGATGATTTATATTTTAAGTACTTTAAGACTTGTCTCCTTTGAGTCTTTTAAGCCCTCCTTACTCTTAGATTCAGTATATACTTATCCTTTTATTGACTGAGCGAATCGTCTTCGTTTCAGCTTGGACAAAAACAAAAGTCGTATGCCCGCCTGTAACTCTGTCCGGATGCTCTTTTAGAATACTGATTCTAGTGAAATTCTATAAGCAGTTTCGATTATTATATAGACATAAATTGTTGATTCAGTATTTGAATTTTTTTTTTACTAGGAGTAAAATGGCATTTATTGAATAAAAATAGTACAAATTATGTTAAAAAAAAAAAGATTAGTCAAAAATGCCACCCCGAACTGTACCTGGCTCAAAGGTACCCATTACGCTAGCGGAATTCCCTCTTTGGATAGCAATGAATATCCTTTGTGTCAGGTACTATCCGGAGCGGTGGTCATAACCTCGGTCTTTCAACCGTCGTCCTATATCTAAATTTGAAATTTTGGCAAAATGGCAGAAATAGGCATTGAGGAACTTTGTGCGATCGACGTGAGAAGTCTCACGAGGTCTTAACTCGCAGAGCCACTAGTTTTAAATTTAAATTATAAATTATAAAAAGCAAATGTGAGAAGAAAAAAAGATTCACAGTGATATGACCACAATTGGAATCCATGATCTCATACACGGACAGCATCACGCATGTATCACCAAATGTATACTCGTAAATGAAAAGATTTATAGGTATTTAAAAATTGATACTCAAGGGCAAGGCCCCAAAGTATTTGAAGAATACAAGGAGCAGTACGCAATTTGGTATATGAATATATAAAAAAAAAAAATATTTTTACCAAAATAATAATGAGTTTATTTATTTGTATAAGGATTTTTTGCATTCACAATGCTATTTTGGTAAACTCTTATTAAATTAAGAAATAAGATAAAGACGTTTCAACGGGGGCGCAAGCCTTAATGAATATAAGGGGAATGCGATATGGTGGAGAATTTTGACGTTTAGGTTTGAAGCGCGGTAGCTCAATTGGCAGAGCGTAGGGTCGTACATAGATTTAAAGTCATTGATTCAAATACTGCCCGCGTGTTTTTTTTTCTAACTATCTTATTTCTTAATTTAATAAAAGTTTATTTATTTCAGTATTACAACTAACATACTCGTAACAAAGGCATACTTACATAATAATGTTTATAACACTATTAAGTTTAGCTAGGCACAAATTAAGTCTATAATTGGCCGAGCCTGTATAATACGAGTAGACATACATATAATCTAAATACAAAGCAAAGTTTTTGATTTGCTTGTAATGCTTGCAGACAATGTGAGTCACCATCCACTAGGATGTCATTAAAACAGCACTATGCATCATTAAATAATGTTGCCACGGCATATTAACTAATCCAAGCATTTTAAATTGATTGCGCGTAAATCACGACAATCTTCCATTACCTACTTTATTAGACGAATCATGTTTACAAAAAGCAAAGATGTAGATTTGCTCATTTCACACTGTGCAGTTTCAAGGGGCGAGCCGTGGTGCGAGTAGTATTTTACGAATAGGATTTGGATGTAGCTTTGATTCAAAGATAAGAGACCTGAACATTTATTTTATATCTGTTTCATTAATAACTTATTAAATATTTGATTTTAGAACCATTCACAATTCACGTCATTAAATTATTTATAGCTTAGTTTAGTGGATAAGACTCTTCTTCTGACTAACTTTAGCTTAGTTTGGATAATTTTGTTTTGTTTACATGTGTGTGTTTTGTTACAAGCTACCCTAAGGAATCTGACTAAATGACTGCTATTTAATGATGACAACGGGGAGCAACGGCTTGGCAGGCTTTCCGAAGCACTTAGGAGCTCGTGGTACGGGGACCATGGGTTGCTTAACATGCGTAATCGCAAGCAATGCCTACGCCCACGTGGCCATTGCGCTCTTCCATTTTCAAGAGTGAGAAAATAATGAGTAAAATGTCGAAACTAATTGTGTCTTTAAACCAGCTAGATCTGATGGTTTGATTTAATAGAGAATTCAATGGTATTATGCCCTTAGTCTCTTGAATGTCTATTATTTCTCCGCCCGAAGCGAGAAAATTTAGGGTTTGCATTGCCATATTCACATTGCTTTTACTTTGAGAATGTTAATTTTTATAATTAAGGGGTTTAGTAAACAACATACCAATATGAACCTTAGCTTATGTCCAGTTCACATCTAATTCGCTCTAACGTCACTCATACTGTTGAATACAATATTACACAATATACTCGTACTTTTTTCTTGACTTTGTTAGCTACCAAGCTGTCAGCTTACTTACTGGCATGAAGATGAAGTCAGATTCAACTGATACAGGCTCCCAAAATTTATAAATCCCACAATTTATAAATCCCACGTCAGTCCAGGTTATGCATGATACAAAGACTGTTATTAGTTAAGTATTACATTTTAATATCATGAACTTTTTAAAAACAAAAACGGGGCGTGGTTGACCCAGAACTAGGTGGTTCGATAAACGCTACGATAAAATGGTCAACTAAAGCAACAGATAGACAGAATTGAACACGAGATAAAGGGGCCTTTGTCCAACACTGGGACATTTGTTAATGGCTCGTAATATTAATAAAAATTTACAAAAAATTACCCGTTTAAAACAAATTACACTATTATCATATATAACAAAAAAATAGGTTTATAAATGGCGGACTGAGGTAAACAACATAAAAAAAGCTAGCGTGTTGATTCTACATTACTATGAGCACATGGTAGTACTTGGTTTACGATTATTAATTTACAGATTCCTAGCTAAAGTAATGGTAGGCTGAAGCAAGGTCTACAGTAGACGGCAGTGATTTGTACCTATATTAATTTCATAAATCGCGGGTTGCGGTGTGGGAGTCGGGATTGTTTATAACAACGGTCTATTAGAGGTAGTGTCAAGGACCAAACCAAGTACTAGTTGCTTAATGAGCATGTATTGTACCGTTGTTTTGTCTTATAATCCCACCTAGACTGCTAATGACAAATTGACATCTCTCCATTTAGCAAATCTAACTATTAAAATAATAGATTATTATCATATCAAGCAACAGAAATGGAATTACCGCTTCTATGCTTCGTTTGCTGAGTGAAAGGGCCGGAGGCCCATCCTCATCCCATTTCCTACCCCCATATCCTTCCCCCAATCCTGGCCTGCAACGCTCCTATTACACCCTGGTGTTGCAGTTGTCCATGGGTAGCGCTGATCGCTTACCATCAGGTAACTTGCTTGTTGTTTGCCGTCCTATACCATAAAAAAGAGACTGATCCTTTATAGGGTAAAAAAAAGTCAAGGATGGAAAAATAGGTATAAGTAGAAGGTGTTTAGCGAGAGCTACGTATATATGAAACTAACAATAAAACTTCTACAACGGTGGGTACTTTGTTCTATCGTCTGTGTGTAGGCAACATTATTTTTTAAAATTTTGTTTAATTTGTGCCTTTCTTTTTAGTTTTCAATATATATTACGTATATATGTATAAATTAAATAGAAGTATTCCATAGAAAATTAAATAGAACTAGGTACCTACTTATCTAAGAAGACTTGAGAAATCTGATGTGGCTAGCCTTAATAACATACACTGCATATCCTATACATGTGAATAGTGGTGAATTAGGTGATTATTATTCGAGGACAAGCATCGCTATTTATCATCCATTTTTTCTGGCTATTCTCAACTCTGTGTAAGATATATCTCGTGTTTCGTGTAAGACATCATTATTTTTATCCATCACGGAATGCATTGTTTTTATTGAGATGTCAGTCCTCTCGTGGTGTGCAGCGTCCGTAAAATCGGGCAGTCGGCTGTGAGAAACAATGGGCTTGGCTCGGATTAGAGACGGATTCAGTAATTTACTGAACAATAGATGCCAACTGAGCCCCGAAGGCCGTGGTGTAGCAACCAAACATATGGACCTACTGTTAATACGCTAAAATTCAATGAAAATAACAAAAGTGCGTAATTATGTAAGAAAAGATTATTAACGCTATTGACCATAGCATATAGCTATGTTGTATACATCTTTAATTTACTTATACTTATTAAGAGAATATATTACATTTAGATTTATACATTAATTTTAATCCATCACTTGTACCACATTTAACGCAATAAAGTTCATTCATTCATTCATTCATTAGGAAGGCCTTTGTAGCGCAGTGTTAACGCGCCCGTACAAGAATGAAACTAGAAAAAAGTAAATTTCCACTGCAATAAAAATAAAAAAAAGATAGGAGTTTCAGTTTGGTACTTTATAGTTATAGTAAGTACATCTACCTATGGTTTCCACTAATTTAAAATAATTTCCTTTTTCATAAAAGAAATGAATTTGCTAAACTCCAAACATTTGTGAATCTGAAAATAAAATGCATTATTTAATATGCTAAGACAAGCATTTTTCGTATATTTATATCGTAGCATGCTAAGCAAAAGCCTTCATAGAGTTATAGAATTGAGAGGCTTTTTCCTCTATAAGTGGTTCTAACTGAGAAACTTAAAGGTACCCTTGAAAAGGTTTGGAAACTACCTTTAGGTACTTTAAAGTTACTCATGTGCTTAAATATTTAGGATAACCACGAGGCAGATATAAAAAATGTGTAAAAAAATCTCCTTGAGTACTGAACCAACCTTTGATTTTCAATTTCATACCTAATAGATGCGCATAAGGAAGTGCTGAATGATGATGACAAACGTGTTGACTACAACAACCTTATTCATGGCAGTCTCATGGAATAACAATTGTTGTTTCCACGGCCTACGATGGAGTCAGGCCGTCACCTCGAACATCCTACGTGGGTAGACGCCCAAAGGACCTACGCGGAAACATTCAGATAAACATGCCAGATTAGATATACGCAAGAACAAGTGATTTCATTACAAAATCGAAAATTAATCTCCTTCATTAGAAAAATGGTCATTAAAAATCAATTTTAATCACATAAAGTAATAGTGTTATAATAGGCTAGTTTCCTGGGTCGTAATAATAACATAACAATTACTCCGTCAGTTAGATAATCAAAAAATATTGGACACGTATTTTTTCTTTTGTCAAATAAACAATGAATAATAAAGATAAAGCGCGTCAAAGTTCAGGAGTGGGGGCTCGTGACGTCAAAGTTTGCTAAAAATTGTAGCAAACTATGACGTCACACGTAACTTCAAAGGGCTATATCTTTATCATTATTTGTTTAATCGACAAAAGAAAAAATACGTGTCCAATATTTTTTGAATATCTAACTGACGGACTAATTATATTTTTTTAGGAAACTAGCCTATTACATCAAGTTCTTTTAAATTCTTTAACTTTAAGACCCTACGTAATGGGTTTGATAGGAAAAAAAGACATAGATATTATTTTTCACAGAAAATGAAAGGGTACAGGTATTATAGGGATATACCTATTTATCGAGATTTACATGACCAAATCATCTAGAGGGATTAGTAGTGGTAGAATGCTCGTATATGAAATGGAGAGTATACAAACCACATGCGTCACAGATGCAAAAGGTTTTACGCATTCGTATAATCGGGTTTTATATCAATAGCTGCCCATTACAAATTGCAAAGCTAGAAATATTTCCGTGACTCAAACCATTCCTTTTTTCACGAGGAAACGCAACTTTTTTTAAACAATGCTTGTTTCAAAACCGTGTCTGTCAAATTAAAGAGTGGTTAAAATTTGCATGCTAATAGGCGGTTGTTTTGTTAAGTTCACGACTACGTCACTTTTGCGTTTACTACGATAGATATTCGATCAGCTAAAATGTTCACGCACTCAAATGACTCAGAGTCACGCGCGCTCTATCCTCTGTCTTGGTTTGGTCATTACAGATTACATTGTTAAGGGAAGCTACAGATGTGTCGAATTGAAAGAAGGTTTCCTGACTGCATAAAAAAGAAGAACCACATTGTTCTATAATTTGGATGTTTATCTTTATATGTATTCGTTATAAAATATAGTAGGTATCGTTGAGTTAGTATCCAATAACACAACTCACTTTAAAACTCGGTTCTATTTGTCCGTATCTATTTTATTCGTACGATGGCAAATTGTCATAATTATTTATTTTCCTTTAGGTAGAAAGGGCATATATTTTTTTACAGTTTAAGAGTTCAATGAGTAGCAGCGTAATACATTGTAGATTCACACTTAACTAGTATTGCGAAGTGATCATGAACTTGTGACCCATTGTTAACAGCGCAAGCCATACGCCCGGGTTAGCGTCGCGTCCAACACTAGAATGGAAACCCTTTACTGCATAGTAAATTCTAGTGTTGGACGCGACGCTAACCCGGGCGTATCAAAAGAAAAACTTAAATCATAAGTACATACTTCTACGTATAAATTTGTATTTTTTCAATTTGTCTCAGGAAAGAGATTCATAGGATATTTTTCATAGATCCTGCTTTTGGGAAGGTGATTGCGTAGAAAAATGCATACTGCTGAGTTGTCTGTTTCTAAAAAAAGATAGTCACTAATGCACACGTTAAGAAAAAGACTTAGACCCAAATACGTAGGTATAGGGCATTTTTATTGTTCAAGTACTGGTTGTGTCACGATTGACCAATTGCCCTATTTAAGGGTCTTGTCACAAGTTGTCTTCATTTGCAAAGTTAGGTATGCGTGACTAATGTGTCGACGTGAATGTAATAATGATTTATGCTTTGTGATCGGACATAAAATTATACAGTCTAGAATAAATTACTTATAGATTATTATGTAACTTATAAAGGTATGGCGATGTAGAGGAAATGCTATGACATATTTTCCTCGTAAATTTGTAATACAGACCTACAAGTTGTCTTCGCACCTCCTGAAAATTTTTTACGTAATCAGGATTACGTATATAAACTACAAAATCGTAAGAAAAAGAAACCACAAATATATGTAGCCTTTCCATAGAAATTTAACAACCTCCTGGTCTCAAAATGCGCTATTGCTTGATGCGACTTGATTGAATGGAACCTCATAAACGCATGTTCGTATAAAAATGTACTGATCTATCCATATCCATAGATTTGTACATTAGATTTTTTTTGCAAAATCTTACTTAACTTTCGTATGTCTTTCTATTTGTCCGAGAAAACGACCAGTCCGATTTTCGCGCAATTTGGTGTAGAACTTTAGATGCCTTGTGGATTATCAAACAAATACATAAAAAAATACAATTTTTTTATTCCTATATTGTAAATAATCAACCTCAAAATATCCAATTGTATTGTTATAAACATACATTTACATCGGTCACAATGTTACACATAAGTCGGTACAGACTTTAATGAGCTTTATAAACTCAAGGCATAAAATATTCCCTATCCCCAACTCTCCGACCCCCTACCCCCAACTCTACTATAGATTTTTTTCTCAATATTCTATAGTAGTTTCAACAAAATGATTTTACTCACTTTGGTATCCACCTAAGTAATTTAAAGTGATGATATTGTAATAAATTTACATGATATTACCAAAAATAAAGTTAAGTCATCGGTTTTTTACATGTAACTAGTACAGTCAGGAAATGCCAACAATGGTTAATGATGAATTAAAAAACCGACAACTCTGTTTACAAAAACATATAAAGAATCTCAGAACAAAAACAAATGACGTTTGGAAAGATGGATAATTTAAATTGACGTATTTTGCTCACGATATAATTAACGTAACATACACTTGTATAATTGGCTCCCATAATTAATTCCTAATTACTGGAATCTACGTCTTTTTGTTAAAATCATTTGAGGAGGATACAATGCGGCAAAAAGGTATGATTTGTATATTTTAGTTCTAGTTTCATACTACATAGTTCCTACATAGTACCTAGGTATTGAATTTTCTAGGTACTACGTAGGAACCTACCACTCAAGGATTGGTGGCCCGATATCGTATTAATATGTACCTATCAATTATTTAGTTATCTATGAGTCCAGCTTAAATGACAATCCATGCATTTGTTTTTGTAATGTGACGTACTTTGGATGCGCTGCTTGATCCTTATCAGACATAATCTCAGAAAGTATTGGACTAAATTTAATTTAAATTCCATTACTAATGAGGCGCTACAGGTTTTTAATTTTTCTATGGTAATTACGTTGTTTTTCGTTACTTAGATGTTTTCCATGGAAAATATTTTCCTTTATTTAAGTATTTTTTTTTGTTTTCTGATAAACCGCATTTGGATAATAATTTAATTCAAAGATATATAAACTTATACTAATTAAATAACTCGCGGGGTAACAATATAAATTAATAAAATGCAATTGTAAATACTTGGCATTTGCACTGATTATAATGCAACTTCTATCTCCTGTCTATATACCTAGTTCACCGACTTTTGCTGTAAGCCGATGAATGATTTGCATCCAAAATCTGCAAAAGTAATTTTCTAAGAAAAACAGCAAATTATGTTTTCCTGTGTAGACAATACACTACTGCTGACAAGTGGGTTAAAACGTATATGCTCTATGCAAATGTATAACATTGTACAATGTACATACGTGAGCACAGTGTTTATTTTACACAATGCCGTTAGGAAAAGAAAAGTTAAACGTTTAAGTTTAAGTAAAATACCAAGACTCTGTAACTGATTTTTGAAATAGTTTAAATACCTACTGTGTTTACAATTAGGTCAACTTCTACAAATGTGACGTGTTTTAGATTAGTAAAGAGAAAGTTGTGATCATATCAATAGCATAAGTATCTCATTATCATTATCTGCATAGTTCTTACAACACATCATTATTTAATTACAATTATTAGACATCTATAAAATATAATTTTTTGGACATAGTTGCTCATTCACCAGGTCTAAGGCACGGATACTAATACATACATAATGAAATTGGTGAGTTTTAATTTTACATGAGCAGTAGGAATAGTACTGGCAGCCTACAAATTATTTAGCGTAGGCTTGACCAAGGTTTATAGCAATATGGGTTCGGTTTTATGATAAACAGTGAATGTCTAGTAATAAGTCGTGTATTACATTTATATGCTAATAACACTTAAGTTTTTATTATGTGATCACACTTAAGTATTTTTTACATTTTTATTTTTTACCATATCCTGTTTAACTGTAATTAAAATTACATATTTTTTAAATTTAACTTTAGTTTATTACTTATTTGTTGCGAGATTTAGGAGATATTTACTTGAATTTTATCTCCCTTAACTATTAATTGACAGATGGTTGCATTCAAGCACTTTGCATAGACATAGTCCAACCTGCTTGAATCCCTCTGTCCCTAAATCCAACATAGCGGAAAAACCTAATACATAGAAGCTTGTTTTTGACAAGTTTTTACTTTTAATTTATGCCTATTACATTTGAATCATATACAAACTATCTTTTCAGATTGTAGTCGCGGTATGTCTTATCGCCTTTGTGGCAGCAGCGCCTAACTACTCGGAGCTGGCTGCTCGGCGAGCTCTCCCCGCGTTGCAACATGAGGAAGTTCACGACGACTATGGACAGTATGCCCTGCGCTACGTTACCGCCGAAGGCACCGTGGTTTCCGAGCGAGGCCGTCTAGTGCCCACCCCTGATGGTCGTGCATACGTCCTCGTCACGGAGGGGCAGACTTCTTACGTGGGGCCCGACGGCAAAACTTACGTCACAAAATACAGCGCAGGCCTTGATGGAAGCCATGTTGAGGGCGCGCATTTACCAGTACCCGTCTCAGTTCAATAAATTATTAAAAATGTATTCTGGTTTTTCAAAGACAGCCATTTCTATACCCAAATAGAGTTAGTCATGGCGGATGACGTTATCTTCATGATTCATGAGCTCACGAACCGACATATTTGGTCACAAATTGGTCTGCTTCACCGTATTCTCCGTTTGTGCAATCGTTGACGGACGATAGAAACACCCACACTTCAATCGTATAGCGAAATTCGCATTAGGGTCAGAATAACCATCAGCTATCTATCGTTCGTTGCACATTACGTGGGTAAACGATGCGAGCTGGATAAACGATGCGAGCTGGATACTATAAGAATACCTTATTTTATGCAAATCTATCTAGCTAGCTTTCGCCCGCAGCATCGCAAACGTCAAAGTCGTTCCCTTGGGAACAGGACTTTTTCGGGGAGGAAAGGTAGCCTATGTCCTTCTCCGTACTCCAGAGAATGTGTATGCATTATTTCATGATGATCGGTTCAGTAGTTACGGTGTGAAAGCGCCATAAATACAGTCGTATTTATAATATTAGTAAGGATATAATATTAATAAGAATAAAGATAATTGGTAATCTGTGTCAGTCATACTTGGAATCAAACCACTTCCTTGTCGATTCATAGTTTTTTTTACTTTGTTTTAGTGAAGTCTTAAAACTTGATAGCAATTAAAATGTAAGGTTCGTATAATTGTTGTGACAGGATTGTCGAGATATGAGATCAGCGCAGCGTGCAAGTGGGCGACAAGTTATTCGACGTAGTTACGTTGAAATGTGTACTGAAGGTAATTCTGAGGTCTGTAATGGCACCGCAAGGTTCTAGCTTGGTTGGTGTGCGTCCGTGGTCCGTGGGTGCGGGACGCCAGGCCGCAGCCGCGTGGGATCGCTTGTCGCAAATCCGCATTGCGCGAACTTAAAGTAACCTTCGGCGGCTTTTATCTACAGAGAAACACATTCCTTATAAGACATTCATTAAACTCGCCCACTTATGTTTCTCAAATAGGGGTATCAGTTTAAATCGTATGAGGTGAATAACCAGAGGGGTCTTTTTGCTTTTCCGTAAATGGTAACCTTCGTAATAAAACAAGACTGTGCGAGTCGAAATCGCATAAACTAAGCGTTCCGTATTGCTGTACAATATTTTACAACAATAATACCATACTAAAATCACATTTTTTATTGAGGACTGTGCTGTATAGGGACAGTCAGGGACAGAGATACCTGACCAGGCCTACATCTACCTATATCTTGAATTTTCTCTAAAACTATAAATAATAGGCTTCATTCAAGTCTTTCTGTATGTACTATTTGATGTTATTCTTATTTATAGAATAAGAGAAAATTCAAGATACAGGCAGAGGGCCTGGTCAGGTATCTGTCCTGGACTGTACATATGAAACCCCTGTTATGCGACTTCGACTGTGAGCTAATTAAACTCTTTCTTGTAGGGACGCTTTTATTCTTAATCAATAGGCAACTAGTATATCTATACTAATATTATAAAGCTGAAGAGTTTGTTTGTTTGTTTGAACGCGCTTATCTCAGGAACTACTGGTTCAAATTAGAAAATTATTTTTGTGTTGGATAGTCCATTTATTGAGGAAGGCTTTAAGGTATAAAACATTACGCTGCGACCAATAGGAGCGAAGCATCAATAAAAAATGTTTTGGAAACGGGGGAAAAATATTCGTCATAATAACAAAAATTGCCGCGGACGAAATTGCGGGCAACAGCTAGTTTAATAATGATAATAATAATAATAATAACCCCCCCGGGGGGCCACCTTGTCGTGGTGGGGGGGCTTACGGAGAGGTGCCAATATCAGTCATGACATCCGGACTTAACCCTTTTTAGGCGAAACTTTATTTAACTCAACAAGATCTGAGTAAATATAAAAAAAAAAAAATCCTCTCTTAACTAACGGTCCCAAACCCTTTCAATAAAATGAATAGAGAAAATAAGAGATATAGTTTACGGCCGCTGCCCGGGGGTCGCCGGGGCGCACTTGGAGCCGGTGCTGAGTGCCACAGTATGCGAACCATCGGCGACGGGGAGCTGAGCAGGCGGGCTCCCCTCGAACAGTATACTACAGCCGACCACTCTTCTCGTTCTTCCTCCTATGAATCTCTCTTTCCTTCCCTGCCTTCTTCACCACCTTCTTTCCTAGTACGAGAAAAAGCTTCTTCGCCACTCTCTTCTATAGCAGAATCAGTTACTGAATCTATTATTTCAAATCCAGCTATGGCTGTTGTGCAGGAGGCAACTGACGCCGCCAATCCTGCACCCACCACAGCTGGCCCACGTGTGCGCATGAAATGGTCAGATGATATGAATATTTTCATAATGCGCACATACTTTTTAATTACTAATCAAGAATCAGACAAAAGATCTTACCTTCCTCAACTGCATGCTATATTTGTTCAAAATTTCCCTGAAATGCAAGTCACCAGATAACGTGTCGGTGACCAAAGGAGAGCCATAATTAACAATAAATTACTAAGTACAGATAAAATCAACCAGACACGTGCCGAAATACAAATTGAGTTAACCACAGATCCTAGACCAAATATAATAATTAATCATTCACAGAATTCCCATCAAAGAATGCGATGGAGTAACGAAATTAATGAGTCGATAATACGCGGTTATTTCATCGTTACTGAACTAGAGACTAATACGACAGCTTACAGACCTCGGTTGTATCAATATGTTATTGCAGAAAATCCTCAAATAGCCCATGTCTCTGAACAGAGAATTTCTAACCAACGTAGGGTTATACTTAATAATAAAATGATAACAGACATACGAATACAGCAAATACGTGACGAAGCAGCTTTACAACTGGCCACTAATAATATTAACTTACCAATAGACAACATCCAAAATATCCTGACTGAAGAACTCCCTTCAAATACCCAAGACGAACTAATTCCTGACACAGAACTCACTTCCGGGACTCGTCATACATTACCCGGCTCCATTATTCCTTCTTCAGATACAGATACACACACTGACTTTCCCATCAATGTACAACTAGACGAAATTACCACTGCTCAAATAAACGATATTGATAGTTATTTCAACACCACTGTAGAAAAATTTAAGGACATAGACCCAACATTAAAACCCTATATACCAAAACAAAAAGCTTCTAAAAAATTCACCCGCATTGTTTACCTCATTAATTCATTTATATTACCCAAATACTTAAAACAAGACGACGACTTTATTTCACTCCATAATAAAATCTATTGCGCAGCATATACAGCAGCCACTCATAATGGTTGTAAAATACCAGACTCAAATACCAATCGGAATAACATCAAACGAGAACCTCTATGGCAGAAACGCCTACAGAAAAAAATTGAAGATTTGAGATCTAAAATAGCCTTACTTATCGAATATATAAATGGTAATCAAAACTCTAATATAGTAAAGCAGGTAGAATTAATTAAAAATCAATACAAGACCCATAGCAGACACGAACAAGATAACACAAATCTTACACACTTCCTTGATACATTAAAGCAAAAACTCAGCGCACTTGCAAGCCGATTAAGACGTTATAAACAAACTACACTCAGAAAGTCTCAAAATAAGCAATTCAACTCGAACGAAAAATCTTTTTATCATTCTCTCAACCAAACCCCTAACACAAATTTACAGACAGACACACAAACATCATCTTCAAACTCTCACACAAACACCTACAGCTGCTGAGCTGCAGGAATTCTGGTCCAATATTTGGTCAAAACCAGTAGATCATAAAGTTGATAGTTGGATAGAAGAAGACAGAGAAAGACTTACACATGTTGAAGAAATGCATTTTGAAAAGGTTAACTTAGATTTATTGCAACGAATAATATCAAAAACTCATAACTGGAAAGCAACTGGTTCTGACAAAATCCATAATTATTGGTTCAAGCGATTCCATAGCATTCACCCTTTCCTACTTACTCATATCAACAATTTCATACAATCTCCAGATACTATGCCTCATTTTATTTCACAAGGAATTACTTATATGCTTCCTAAAAATCTGAACGATACACGTAACCCTGCAAACTATAGACCAATTACATGTCTTCAAAATATATATAAAATTATAACATCTTGCTTAACACATATCATATATAAACATGCTGAAAATAATAATATTTTAGCGGACCAACAGAAAGGCTGTAGAAAATTTAGTCAAGGTTGCAAAGAGCAACTTACCATAGATGCAATAGTATCCAAGCAGGCCATAAGAAAGAAGAAAAGTATATACACTACTAGCTGCCCCGGCGAACTTCGTTTCGCCATAAGTTAAAAACTATCCTATCTCTCAAGTTGGATCGAACTGCACATGGTGTGCGAATTTTATTATAATCGGTTAAGTGGTTTAGGAGTCCATTGAGGACAAACATTGTGACACGAGATTTATATATATTAAGATGTACATTGACTACAAAAAGGCCTTTGATTCAGTTCCACATTCCTGGCTTTTATATATCCTACAACATTATAAAATCAATCCCATCATTATTCAGTTTTTAGAACAGACCATGCAAAAATGGACGACTAAATTACAGCTTAACCAAATTGAGACAGAATTCTTGCAGATCCGCAGGGGTATATTCCAGGGAGATTCTCTAAGTCCATTATGGTTTTGTCTGGCTTTAAATCCCCTATCAAATTTACTAAACAATAGTAACAACGGCTACAGAATCCCCCATGAAAACACGTGCTTCACACTATCACATTTATTTTACATGGACGATATCAAGCTCTATGGTAGCAATTTAACCGAAGTACATGATCTAGCCAATATAACAGAGATTTTTTCCAATGACATAAACATGTCATTTGGAATAGATAAATGTGGCATCCAGTCCATAGAAAAAGGTAAAGTAGTAAATAATTCCTACCAACTAACTACAGGAGAACAAATAGAACCAATTGATCTAGACGTAGGATATAAATACTTAGGGTTTTATCAGACACGACAAATACAAGAAAAAACAGCTAAGTTAAACTTAATAGACAAATTTAAAACTAGGCTTCATAAAATTTTCAATTCGCATCTTAACTCCAAAAATACAACTAAAGCTATAGTTTCGCCATACCCACCTTAACCTATTCCTTTGGTATCGTTCATTGGTCACAAACCGATTTGAAAAAACATTAGCGAACAATCAACACACATTTGACGAAGTACAGGAAACACCACCCGAAGTCTTGCGTACAACGACTTACGCTTCCAAGAAATGAAGGTGGCCGAGGTATTATAGACATACAAAATCTCCACAATAAACAAATAACCACACTACGTTCTTTCTTCCATACTAAAAACACACCCTTACATAATGCCATTGTGCAAGCAGACAATAAATACACACCACTCAACCTCAAAAGTTCTTCAAAACAGCCTAGTGAACATATAACAACAGCACAGGAAAAGATTGAAGCATGGCAGCAAAAATCCCTACACGGGAGACATCGCCAAGACCTCACTAACCCTAACGTCGACAAGACAGCGTCGAACGCGTGGTTAAAGAGGGGCGAATTGTTTCCTGAAACGGAGGGTTTTATGCTGGCAATTCAGGATCAAATTATAAATACTAAAAATTATCAAAAACATATCATTCGTGACCTTAACTTACAGACCGATCTCTGCCGACACTGTCATAGTGCTTCTGAGACCATACAGCACATAACTGGTGCGTGTAGATCAATCTCGCAAACAGATTACAAGCATAGGCATGACCAAATCGCAGCAATCATACACCAATACTTAGCCCTTAAATACAAATTAATCGCAGATAAAACACCCTATTACAAATATACACCACAGACCATTCTAGATAATGCACAATATAAAATGTACTGGGACAGAACAATCATTACTGATAAGACGATTCACCATAACCGACCAGACATAACTCTCCACGATAAAAACAATAGAACAGTATATCTTATCGACATAGCCGTACCAAACACCCATAATCTTGTAACCACACATACTGAGAAACTAAGTAAGTATACAGATCTTTAAATAGAACTTAAAACTCAATGGCGGGTAGAAACAGTCAAAACTATACCAATCATCATATCAGCCACTGGCGTCATCCCAAAAACACTACACAGTAGCCTAAAAATCCTACAAATACATCCCTTGACTTACCTTCTCCTTCAAAAAGCTGCCATTCTTAACACCTGCAGGATTGTAAGAAAATTTCTATCCCTCGACTAAAAATCTTTTTCCTTTCAATTATTTTCGCTTGGCCAAAAGCCCGTGAAAATATTTAAATCCCCTGAAAAGGGTGTATTAGAACACATAAAAACATAATAATAATAATGATACTTACTTGGTGTAAAACCCGTAGTATCGGTCAAACACCGAAATTTATATTTCGAGAAAAAAAAATAAACGTAAATAATATTAAAAATGCAAAATAGAACAAGTTTAATGTATGGCATCCTTAAAGCCTTGCCTATAAGCCTTGTGTGTTACAGACGCACGCATTGACAGACGGACGAACAGAGGAGGCTTAGAAATTGAGTCTCGTTCTTTAAAAACATACCAAAGACAACAAAATATATTTTATTAAGTTGCTCAGTAAGTCATAAAAATATAGGAACGTATTCCGTCCGTGAGATTCCATTCAAATCCAGTGTGGTTTCGAATAAGAGCTTTTCATGTCAAGTGCCAATCAAATGGTTGATGAATAAAATTTTGACATTGCGGTATTTGCGCTTAATTAATCTGTTAGTGGCTGTCATTAGTGTGTTAAGTATTTGAATTATTTTATAAGTAGGTACGGTACATAGTTAACCCATTTACGCGGGGCATACCTAAATAAACGCAAAACAACAGCTTCGCGTATTTACAAAATATAATTTTTAATTCCAAATAATATTATAATTATGAATATAAATAAATATATACGGACAAATCACACAGATTGAGCTAGCCCCAAAGTAAGTTCGAGACTTGTGTTATGGGATACTAACTCAACGATACTATATTTTATAACAAATACATATATAGATACACATCCAAGACCCAGGCCAATATGAAAAAGATCATTTTCCATCTTGACCTGGCCGGGGATCGAACCCGGGCACTCTCGTGTCGCAAGCTGGCGTGTTGACCACTGCACCACGGAGCTAGCCTAGTAATCATACATGAAACCTACTGCATTTAGGCGTACAAACATATGCAAAAAAAAATTGTGCACTTGATTCGTTATCTGTTCCGAGACGAAACTCCAAGACTCGTCTTATGTACGGAATGTCGTAATAATCTAGGTTAGTGGGTTTGAATTTCTGCAACTGATGTTGGTTCTATTATTTAATAACTTATTCTCGTTTCTTTTCCTTCTTCGAATTAGGAGTTAGTAATTAGGAGATGTAATCGTTCTTCATACGAAATAGGTTTAGATAAATACTCAGTATATTTTTTATTCGGAACCGTAAAGGCATGATTCAGCCCATCGATATAAACAACGTTTCTTATGGGACCAATGCTGGGAACACAAACAAAATTACATTTCAACATAAAAATGTTCGAACGACCAACCGGTGAATTTATATAGGCATGTTATAAAAAAAATTGTGTCCCAGCATTGGTCCTATAGGAAAAGTTATTTATATCGACGGGCTGAGTCACCCCTTTAAAAATCCAAAACCATAAAAATTTCACCGTATATAATGTCAACTGAATATTATTGGCGGCCGTTACGTATTTTATTAGTATTACTGGTTGCGTAGAATTCCGGTCATGTAGGTAGAACTCGTCGACTAAATCGACATGTCGTATGTATGACTAGCTTTCATTGAGGAAGAGAGGCAAGGAAATTTTCCTCACGTGAATTCACATTATTGCGGTATACATTAGAATAGGTTCTTGGTATTTTGTTTTGAAGTAAATAAACCTGCTATGTGCAAGTCACACAAATTAAGGGATTCGTTCAATTTCAACTACAATAACCACGCTTTTTGTATGTGGATTCTGATGTAAACGACGTATAAAACTTCTTCAATGCGACCTCTCTTGTGAGGTTAACTCTTTCTTGCATGGACACTATTATCAGTGGTTTGACAGAAAATAAACGGTTTTCCATCTTGATCTGGCTGGGGATCAATCCTGGGATCTTGCGCAATGGAACTTGCGCAATGGAACTTGCAGCCTCTGCTAAGTTTGATAGATATGGAAGTTAAAACGATCTTAAAGAATTGCAAAATAGAATTAAGTTTAGTTGGACGCCTTCTATATATTGTATTCAGACCATTATTATTATTAATAGTACTGCAAACAAAGGGATATTACTTAGTCGGGGAATATTTAAATGAGAATTAGAAAAATATAACATATTTGTAAATGTAACGTATTTATTTATTTTATTTTAATTTTTATTGACAAATTATTTAATATTTATAATGTCATTGAAGTATGTTTTGACATGTACATTTGATTTATTATATATTATCTTCAAGGTTTTTTTAGTATTAATACATTCAAAAATAGCTATCTCCGACTCGATAAAAAGAAGAAGTATTATATTGTTCTTTAAATTAACACAACTCTTACCTTCCTATATTATTGAATTTAACGATAACTTGACCAATTAGAATGTTATGTTTACTCAATAATAATACTTTGCAACGCCCTGCCTAGGTCCATGTACTCACTAACACAATATTTACCATAATTGTAATCATGTACATGTAAGCGAGAAATAAAGAAATATAATTGTGACTAGCCGAAATTGGAAAACTAACCACAGTAAGCCATGATCATAGACTACCAAAAGAAGATATTACAGTTACCTATGTTATTGTACTAAGTTCGCATTTGTGTTCAAAGGAAGGTCATTAGGCCCTGCGTTTGTCAAGAGTTGTCGCGTGGTTGTTCGCTGTCGGCATTCCTTATGCTGCACTAATGTCTTTATTATAACAGTACTTGCGGAGGACAAAAGATAAACGTCGCGAAGCAGATGGCCTACTTTGAAAATACCTGAATTTTTCTGATCGTCCCTCAATTATAGTGACTATGCTAGTTACACTTCTACCATGCTGATATGAGAGAGAAGAAAAAGCGGCCAAGTGCGAGTTGGATTCGAACATGGAGGGTTGCGTTGTTTAAAATTATTAAACATGTATTTGTTATATGATTAAACTAAAAATGTATGCTTTTTGTAATTTTTCCGTTATCTGTGTTATAAGATGTTGCTTCGTACCAAATTTCAAGATTTTGAGTTCACGGGAACTACCCTTTGGTTTTGATTCCCTTGCGAATGGCGAAAATTGACGCATAAATGGCTCTATCTTTTGATTGCGTTGGCTTAGAAGTTTAATTTTTATACAGCGCCAAGGGACTGTAGACTTGAGTATTTGATATAAATTTCAGTTTGATACCTCCACGCGTTCTTGAGAAAAAGGATCTTGACAGACAGACAACAAAGTGATCCTATAAGGGTTCATCATCATCAGGTCATTTTTAGTCCCCACTATAGGAGCACGACCCTCTCTGTACTACTAGAGCCATACTTGGCCAGATCAGTCAGAGGACTCCGCTTAAAGGGAAAGCTTATAAGGGTTCCGTTTTTCCTTTTGAGGTACGGAACCCTAAAAACGTAGAATGTACCAGCTGTTTTTTTTCCTGCGCAGATTATAAAAGAAGATCGAGGTAATGAGCGAAAGTCTAAGGAAACATTTTGGTAGGCTGCATCGCCTACCAAAATGTTTCCTTAGAATTTCGCTCATTAATTAGGCTAGCAACTAAAAAACCCAACACTATGTTGATTCCGTTTTTCACCTTCACGCCCACTAACATGCTAAACACATGCTAACAATAAACACTTACAAAGAAACTATAACATTTTTTTTCGCCTAATCACTAACATCAAAAGTTTTAAACTATGTAATATCAAATTTTCCTAAAAGACAATGCAAGTATTATCAAATTATTAGATTAGCTTCAAACGACTATTAACGAATTGATAACAAAAATCTACATACTAAAATTTATAGTCGACATCTTTGTAGAATTACGCAGTCACAGAAAACACGAATGACAAAAGGCTTTTTTATTAGTATCAAAAATCTAAATCTATTTTTGATGTAATAGCCTTGACATAGTGTAGCTAATTGTAAACCATGTCGGTGCAATGATTAATATATTTTTCTTTTGTCTATTGTATTTATTTAGCTACAATGACGCAGGCTTCCCAAAACAAAACAATGGTAGAATGAGTAATGAGTGGCAACGCTACATGAGCTTCGTAAGGAACAAATGATAAGTCTGAGTAACAGATTGTAGTTTTATCTTTAATTGAGGACTTAATACATACATACATAATAAATTTATTAAAACTCAGCCTTTTTGTGGTTCCATTATACTTTTTTTGTTAGTGTTGGTATATATAGCCAAAGTAGTAAAAAACGTTTTTAATCAATACCTAAAATACGGACAGATTTAAGGTAAATTTGTCCGTATTTTAGGTAACTTACTTTGGGGCTAGCTCAATCTGTGTAATTACACAGACAAAGTAAGTTCGAAACTTGTGTTATGGGATAATTACTCAACGATACATACAGAGACACAACTTGCAGGGTAGACACAGCTTAGATCTATAAGACCTGAAATCCACGTTTAGCATGTTGGTGGGCATTAGGTGGAATACGGAAACAAAATAGTGATGGGTTGCTAGTCGCATCGCCTATTAACATAATTCCTAAAATTTTACCCATTCCCCGATCGGCTTTTACGATCTGCGCGGGAAGAGAAGTAGCTGGAGTAACATTCTACGTTTTTATTTTCTTTTAGACCAGCATGGAAGAGTTACTCAATATTCAACGATACTACATTTTAAAACAAATACATGTATATGTCAACATACAAGACCTAAGTCAATTTCAAAAAGATTATTTTCTCCCTTGACCTAACCGGGGATCGAACCCGGGACCTTCGGAATGATAGCCTGGCATGATGACCACTAGGCCACAGACGTTGTTAATACAAGAAACATACATACAGGTAAAATTTAATTCATTAGCAAAATTTTAAGGAGTGACTCAGTCCACGAATCCGACCAACTTTTATTATGGAAAATTGCAAAAAAGAATATCAGCTTTTCCATAGATTTTGGCCAAGTAGATATTCCACTTTTGTATGAAAGAGCACATATTTTTTCACGATGTCGAAGTTGGTCCCATTAAGAAAGTTGTTCATATTCGTGGTCTGAGTCACTCCTTAAACGTTTGATACCTAATGAATTCAATTTCACTCTGTATGTTTACTGCGTGATACTTTGTTCGAATCCGGCGTTACGTTGCGATAAGTACGGCTTAATCATCAGGAATTGAATCTTAGAACTTTCGGGTTTTACCCAAGCACAGAAACCAAGCATTTTTGTACTGCTCGCACACCCCTATATCAATTTGTATATGCACGTTAGTTTCACTTTTCTCTTCAGGATATGTAAAAAGGAACTCCAGTTTCAGTGCGTATTAACAATTTGAGCATGTAATAGGCTGGGTGCACACTGAGAATTCGAAGTGGATTCCCTATTGCATATGCAGTGATCTTCCGCACTAGTACTTGTCCGTTCCGCTTAGGATTCCGCGCTAACAATGAAAGTGATGCGCGCACAATGCGCTAAGGTTCTCACGCGACGAAAGCTGGCTGACGTAATCGCGCGCGACGAAAACGACATGGCGCCGGGTTAGGGTCACCAATCACCATATTTGTGATGGTACAAAACCATATTTGGAAAAGATGAAGATAATTTTATAGTACATTTTGAAATCTAGAAAACGAGTCTATGCTATCTTGAAAGGCCGGCACGTTCTTGTCACACTTCCGGTGTTGCAGTTGTCTATGGGTAGCGGTGATCACTTATCATAAGGTGCTAAGCTTGCTCGTTTGCCGCCCTATATCATTAAAAAACCGGCTAAGTGCGAGTCCGTACCATTATCTATGAAAACGGCAAAAAAATCATGTAATCCCCTAATATATTAATTATATTTAAATTTAATTATATATTTTTAAAGTGAATAATATAACTCAATATTCTGTGAATATTTTAAGCATTTACCTGTTATCAATATCGAGCAAAAACGACCATAAAAATTACGTTTGTTGTATAGGAGCCCCCTTAAATTTTAATTTTATTCTAGTTTTTAGTATTTGTTGTTATAGCGGCAACAGAAATACATCACCTGTGAAAACTTCAACTGTGTAACTATCACGGTTCATGACATACAGCCTGGTGACAGACGGACAGACGGACAGACAGACGGACAATGGAGCCATATTAATAGGGTCCCGTTTTTACTCTTTGGGTACGGAACCCTAAAAACACATGATAGATATTATAAAGGTATTTTTAAACTTTAAAAACTTCAAGGTCATATTCAGTCAATGATACTAAATGTCTAATTAAGACGAAATAAAAACAAAAATCGATCTTCCATGCCAATAAGCGATTAGCAGATCTAATTTAGTCAATAACAGAAAAATGCATTTAATGGTGAATTAAACTTTTTGATCAGTCGTCTATTGTGGGTATACTAATGATAATGAAAACATAGCACAACTTCGCCATAGTTCTTATAAAACTAGTGTCGATAAACACAACCGTGATAAGCCATTTATTAAGAATAATCTAAATAAGTTAAATACTTATTGTATTTCAATAAGTTGAGTTTAACATTTTAAGTTTTGAGTTATTTTCAGCGAGCCCAAATTGATATACATATTGTCAAGGGCATCAAAAATAGCTAGTCCGCCATCTTGGGTGTACCGCCATGTTGGATTTAGAATGACGCCACAAAGCTTTACATGCATTGTCACCAAAACTAAACGAATATACAAAATCTGCTATAAAATTCAGTTGCAAGGTTTGACCCGAACAAACATAGTTACATAATACAGTATAAGCAAAAAATAGGTTGTTATAAAAATAGTTAAAAGTTCTAAAATAAATGTCATTAATTTTTTTTGGCTAAAACTTACTCATGCTATTCAATAGCTTTGCAATTTAGCCACCCTATTCGCATTGGTCTGGTCACAAATGTTGACCCGCCTGAGTTAACGTGAGACCTTATTGTATTATAATGAAATTGGTGTAATACGTACTACATTTTCGGTATGAGTCAATTTAAACTTCCCTTTTGATGACCTACTCTCATTTCAGTTACAATGCAATACAAATGATATTTTGCATAATAAAAAATACAGCCACATAACATCTATAAGGACCATCAGACAGAATATATTGTAATAAGTTAATAATACTTAAAAATCTAGGTATGTAATAGAGGAAAAAAATGTAAAATGATGTGTTATGTGTACTTTCCAATATAAGTAAGTTATTGAAGAGAAAATTTATTTAGCGGCGTTGTGCACTTTTTGGGATAGGTGAAAAATGTTAACGTCGTGTGACACGGTCAATCAACCATGCACACCCTATGTCTGAGTTCTTTGGATCCGCCTCTCGGCCTCTGACATAGTTCCTTTAACGACTAGCAAATGGCAGCCGGGACCAACGGCTTAACGTCCCTTCCGAAGCACGGAATCATCTTTATCATCACATAATCAGGTGATTCAAGCCTGCAATGTCCTAACCAAACTGAAAACAACTAAACAACGTACGCTTCCCGTGGGAATCGAACCCACGACCCCCGGGTCTACAAGCAAACGTCTTAACCACTGGACCACCGAGGTAGTTTATGCAACGTGATTTTGAACCCCCTAGCTATATTAAAATTTGAAAATCCCTAATGGAACATAGAATTGCAAGAAAAAAAGATAAAAAACGAAAATGAAAATTAGGTTTCCCATACAAAGTCGCCGATCAGCTGGACGAATTTCCATTAAAGGTTAAATTTATTTTTCCGATTTTTGCCTTTTTTTCTTGCAATTCTGTGTTCCATTAGGGATTTTGATTCCCAGATTTCAATATAGCTAGGAGCTTTAAAATCACGTTGTATATTTGACAGCTTGATACTTATCAATGCTACAAGTAGCATCAATGGTTTTAAAAGGGAAACGGTTGCATTGGCAATCGGCGTGCATTACCATTCTATCAATCTCGACTACTGTCGGTCACCGGCACGCACGAGAATACGAATACGTTCACAGGTTTTTGTGAGACAATCCATTTCGACCCCATTTGCTAATTCTGGTCCCGCACCTTACTTTATGTAACGACCGAAATCATGAATTTGCTAAGTGCTTGTATTTGCTCAAATAAGTATATACGACGTAAGTAATGTAAGAGTCTGATTAAGATTTATGAACTTTAATATAACATTTTATTACTAAAGAACATAGGTTACATTTGTAGCGCGTATAATGTGAATATATTAGATCAATAGAAATAATTATTATATTAATTATAATTAGAAAGAATATATTAGAGCAATGATTTATTACTGTGTGTTATTACGTACAACCTTAACCCACGTCTCCAACTAGTGTGAGACTATTATCCTGAAAATCTTGTAACATGTATTTTAGTTAAAGCACAGGCCTATATCTTAATCTAGCTGTTGCCCGCGACTTCGTCCGCGGCAATTTCTGTTAGTATGATTTGAATAATTTTCCCCCGTTTTCAAAACATTTTTTATTGATGCTTCGCTCCTATTGGTCGCAGCGTGAAGTTTTATAGGCTAAAGCCTTCCTCAATAAATAGACTATCCAACACAAAAATAATTTCCCAATTTGAACCAGTAGTTCCTGAGATTAGCGCGTTCAAACAAAAAACAAACTCTTCAGCTTTATAATATTAGTATAGATTTCTTTTAGTCGAAATTTGACAGATTCTACTTTAGACATCATAGCCTAATAATGACAAATTTTATTTTTCCATTTATGAAAAAAATTACAAGCAGTTTCAGTTTGACGTTAAAAACAGTAAAAAGTGTGGATTGTATTCGGCGCGTGACTCCTAAAATTATGAATATATCAAGTTAATCCGCATTTCTTTTGATGTGCAGCGGCTGCGCGCACGCATGACGCTAAATTAACGTGTGTGATCGGAAGTCCACACATTAACATATCGGATTGAGATTACGACATGCTTATGTAATGAGTACGACACATTGGCATGTGCCGAAAATCCAGACGCTTTCGAATTGAAACCCGAGACGTAACACGTTAACGGGTCAATTATAATATTGTTTAAATTATCTTAGTGCTCTGAGAAGAGATAGCTTGAGATGTGTAGGTATGGTAGAGATTAGTAGGGATGGCGCAATAAACCACCGTTTACTACTTAGTATTTATCGTAAGTCACGGTTGAAATCTTTTCCATACATCATCAGTTATCCATGTCGGATATTCATGACAAGGGATGTTGGCCATAATGAATCCTAATTTTGATGTAATATTCGTGTCCAAGGATATGTAATATTCTGATACCTTTGTTCGTGTCAGATTAATCAAGCTAAAAATGGTTTGAGTAAATGTTCGTAATGACTTGCTGCGGATAGTCAATCTATTCAATTGACCAAACACTTGATTGATTATAAGTTTTATGTCCTATTAAACTTCTGTTACATTGTCGTAATGATTGAAAATGAGAACGGAAATTATGACGATCGTGATGTTTGCAAAAGCAATTAAGCTAAACAAGTCTTAATCGTGAAAGTAAAAGGTAATGTTTTGAAGCGATAAATGTCTGAGATGTTTAACTATCCGGTAGAATCTATACACGGTAACCGGCAACGTTACAGCTTTCAACGAATAGGAAAAAAAACCGGTCAAGTGCGAGTTGGACTCGCGCACGTAGGGTTCCGTACCGTTATCTATAAAAACGGCAAAAAAAATATGACTGTTATAAGGGGGCTCCGTTACAACAATCATATTATTTTTGCCGTTTAATATTAATTTTATTTAATTATTTATTATAGTGAATACCTATATAACTAAATATTTTGTGAATATTTCAAGCGTCTACCTGTTGCCGTTATCATTATCGAGCAAAAAGAAGCAAAAAAATCACGTTTGTTGTATGGGAGCCCCCTTAAATATTTATTTTTCTATTTTTTAGTATTTGTTGTTATAGCGGCAACAGAAATACACCTACTGTGAACATTTCAACTGTCTAACTATCACGGTTCATGAGATACAGCCTGGTGACAGACAGACAGACAGACGGACAGCGGAGCGATATTAATTGGGTCCCGTTTTTACCCTTTAGGAACGGAACCCTAAAAAACGTGAAGAGTAATGTGGAAAATGCCGTGTATGTAGAATTACACGGCGAGTTAGTCACGTTACATCGAAACGGGATAGGCAAGGACGGGGCGCTGCGAAAGGTCCGGCCACTTTCACCCATCGCATGCGCATGCACCGCACAGAGGTCTCAGTCAAAGACATCTTTACGTAAGCGGAATCGTGACCTGAACTTCGTAAGCGAGTATTATATTGGCTTTAGTAAGTCACCGATACTATACGAATTTGAATTCAAAAGTGTTTAAATATTTAAGTAGCTGGTTTTGATTATTTAAATGAGATTTTTTAAATTATTTATTTATTAAATTTAGATATTAATGAAAAGTAAAGGTGTCAACACAGGATAAGATGTTACTTATTGGGAATAAGTATATTTACGGTAAAAAAAACTTGTACTAATGAAGATTCCAACTGATACGAGTTCTTATCTACAGGTTTTTTTCCAAGTTAAGCTAGAGTGAAGATTGTTCAGTACTTACCTATTATTAGTTAATTACCCATACTTCGTTTTTGTTAATATTATTAGATAGTATCTAATTCGACAATTCCGGTGACCAAAGGGCTGGCTCGTATTTTGGCCAAAGATTGAGTTTGGCCATCCAGCGAGGAAATGCCGCCAGCCTTTTGGGCACCTTGCCCGCCGTCCGAACCGATTTAAGTTCCATTTTGTTATATATTTTTAAGTATAGGTAATTTTAGTTTATAGTTTAAATTTATTGTTATTGAATACGAGCCTCCGTGGTCCAGTGTTTAAGGCGTTTGCCTGTTGACCCGGGGGTCGTGGGTTCGATTCCCATCGGAAGCATACTTTGTTAAGTTGTTCCCAGTTTGGTTAGGACATTGCAGGCTTGAATCACCTGATTGTCTGATAATAAAGATGATTCCATGCTTCGGAAGGCACGTTAAGCCGGTGGTCCCGGCTGCCATCTGGTAGTCGTTAAAGGAACCACGTCAGAGGCCGAGAGGCGGTTCCGAAGAATTCTGACACCAGGGTGTGCATGGTCGATTGACCGTGACACCTACTCGAAATGATGATTGTTATATTAGAGAATAGAGAAATTTTAATTAAAAAATAAACAGAGTATAGAAGTTTCAAATGCTGCATTTTTCACAGTAAAAACTACTACTTATGTTACGGGTACTTACTGCTAAGAAATGACGAAATAGCTATGTAGGTGCATTTGTAAAGGCATGTGGATGCGGATAATGAAAAGGAAATAACCTAGGAATTACGCGAAGATGTAATACACTACCGCAATGTATTCACAGTGTCATAATATTATCAAATAAACGCAAGAGTCAAATAACTGAAGGACCCAGCATCTCGTCTCTACCTAACCAACTAGTTAGCATATAGTATACCAAGACTGTGAAGCAAATTGCTTCTTTTAGTATCAAGATATTGTCGTGTCTACTCATAGCATATACCACGTCTGATCTCGCAATACCCTAGTTTCTACTTGCTCCAATTATAGTAGGAGCGATATTATATTAGTAATAGTACACCGATTACAATTTGGTAATACCTGTGAGATTGCGACGTGCAACCACGTCGTTGGCTGAGATTATTTATATCGTTGGTTAATAAATCAAATCGCTGATTGGGAAACTGATACAATAATGTCTGTAATGAATGACAAATGACAAATGAACTAAGTGACCTCATGCAACGAACCGCGACAGATTATTCATATTAAAGAATCAGAGAAAAAATACTGGATAGGTAGTTAAATAATCTGTCAAGACCTAAAAATATAATTTTTCATATGAAGGCGAGCAATAAAATCGACTGATTTACCTATGGAAACTACTGGGTAAGTTTTGTACTGTATGAAGTCATCGAAATCGTTACCTGTATAACCCATTTTATTATTTTCACTGCTTAAAGGCTAGCAAACACGCTGTTTACTACTTTAGGTGACATACAATTATTAAAGTTCTTAAAATAATATGTGGTTAGTTTACTTTATAGCCTATCTGTCTGCTTATCATTTTAATATCAAGGAGTACCTACTTACTCCAATAGCATTAAACGAATTTGACAAACTTATCAATGTGAACAATAGTACAATAATTCAATTCAAGGTTGCCAAATTAAATGCTCAATTTGTTTGGCAGTATAATTTGACACCGCGTGTGTGTGCTAATCATTAGATTCGTTTGTGACATTGAGATGGCGTTCTCACTGCCTCACCGAGCCTTGAACGCTAGCAGATGGATGGATTTTCTGAACAAGGCTTGTGATTGTTGAGAGTGACCTCCGCCGCGGTCGTCTCACTCGCTGATAACATTGTCTTTCCTCGAGATACACATAAGAATATTTCGACTTAAAACGCCAGATTGCGATTATAAATGTGCTTTTGTCCATTTTTTCAATGACTTGTTGCGAGACATAACAGACATGCATGGAACGTTTTTTAGAACGACAAAATACCTAATTCCATTTCGTGGGAAATGTTTTAATAAAATATTGAGTTGCTAGTATTCGAAGTTATTTACAATATTCGTTGAGAAATATCTTGGAATTAATATTTCAAAAGAAAACTATTAAAGCGGAATGAAGACAATATTTTATGTTATTGAAGTAGGTATCCGTATTATATAACTTATATAACTCTCACTGCAATGGCAGTAGTACCTAATGTCAGTTTTATGACAAGACTAGCTTTTGCCAGCGGCTTTACACATACAGTTTCATACAAACTTTCATCCCCTATTTTATCCCCTTGGCGTTAGAATTGATCAAAATCCTTTCTTAGCGGATGCCTATGTCATAACATCTAAATGCATGGCAAATTTCGGCCCGATCCGTCTAGTGGTTTGGGCTGTGTGTTGATAGATCACTATGTCAGTCAGTCAGTCACCTTTAAGTTATATTTAGGTATATTTAGATAGATAAAAATAGGTATAAGTATTTAAATAAACTTTAACTTCGCCCATCTTAATATTAAACATAATTGTGTGGGTAGAGATGTCATTAACTAAGCATAAATCCTATACTATTAAACGAGCAATTCGTCTTTATTTCTTTATGTAAATAAATATTAAGGATCTCGGAAATGGCTCCAATAATTTTGATTAAATTTAGTGTGTAGGGGCTTATTGGGGTAAAAAATCAATTTAGCTAGATTTAGGTCGCATACCTGCGGGCGGAATACTTTCGAGCGGAGTTAGGGCACTCAGGTAGTCTGTTAAATATATGTACCTTATGCTTGGACATCACTACATAGTATAAAATAAAGTCGCTTCCCGCTTTCTGTGTCACACTCTATGTATGCACAGATGTTTAAATAAAACTTCGCGTACTACGGATTTTGATGCGGGGTTTTTTTAATAGATAAAGTGAATTAAGAGGAAGGTTTGTATGTATAATACGTGCATAATATAGTAGAGAAACACTGATAATTATAAAGCTTTCTAATGTGTGTTAAGTCGAAAACTAAACACATTTTTTGCGCTTACATTGAAAACGCGGGCTGAACTCTACGAGATAGATCAAAATAATGTAGTACAGTATTGTACACCTTAAAAAGGTCTTCAAAAATCCCGTGATAGTATATGTCTATCTCAAGGATAACCCACAATAACCATTTATCGTTTTTTTAAGAGTAGAGGTTACTCTGTTACTCTGTAAAGATACCATGTTTTATTGTCTAATGACAAAAACGTTGGGAACGTTGTATATAAAGACGTTCTGTAGTATATTTAGTATTAGCATTGCAGGGACGCTAGTTTAAAATATTTTTAACCCCCGGCCAGTACATCGAAACAAATAACTTCGTATATGGGACGAACTTAAATAACCACTACTAAAATCTACTGCACCAAATTTTGTCACGGTATAGGTAGGTATTTATTTTGGCATAATAACTTAAGTGGACATATACTTCTGTTAGTTTCTTCTCTACTTCATTCTTCTCTCCTAGATAAGGTATTCGCAAGGAATTAATAACATACAGCTTCCCCGTTAAATACAGCCACATTTAGGAGAGCTTTCTACGTAGAAGGCTTTGCTTGAAATCTCAAATAATGCGTTCTATTTGTATTATATCTCTAGTATGTTCAATATATCTGGGTACGTGCGATGATCTTCGCTTCATGCCATTCCAATTATTATTTTTTTGCTAGGTACTATTTACACAGAAAAAAAACAAGACTTTTTGATTAAAAACAATTGAAACAATGCTTTTCCAAAATAGTAAAGCCTATGCTGATGATTAAGGATTCTCACTATACCTGAAATATATCCTAATTAGGTGAGATAAGATTTAGAAGTTGCTGTATGACTAATAAAGAATCTCAAGCACATGTTTTTAACATTACACACCTTTTTATGAGTGTTTCCGTACTACTAGTAGGTTCCAAAGGTAGTAAATATTATGATAAATCAGACTGCAATACACCCAATAAAGCTGCCACATGTTTTTTGTATCTGTTAGTTAGTCATATCAATGTCAGAGACGAAAAATATGCTAGCCATATGATTTTGCTTTATTTTACGTTATGTAGAAATAAAATGACTAAGAAGATAGAGCCGCAGCCTTAATATTCATACATCAAAATTTCACAAGGTTTCAACTCCCGACACGATTTTTAGAGATCCCCCACCTTCTACTTCTCCTGAAATAACAGACAGCGATCCAAATTTTGAACAAAATCTTTGTAATTTACATGCCAATGTCCGGATTGTTAAAAGAATCCCAAAAGGAGCTAGGGTATCATTAGCTAGGTCTCTATCCATTGCCTTACAAAACTGCATAAAAAACCAATCAAGCAATCCACGAGCATGGCAGGATCTTCTAACATTTTCTTACAGATTTTTTCATGCCCCTAATGACTAAAACTAAATCACTCACAACTCTTTTAAAATCGAACTGCACCACCAATCACCATCATGATCCTCTCCTCACCACCAGTACTCCCAAGAAACCATTTAATACCATTAAAATAGTAGAAAATAAGGTAATGGATGGTGACCTAAGAAATGCTGCTAGAATTCTGTTTTCTGATGAGACACTAGCCCCAAACAATTCTGATACACTGGAAAGCCTTCGTGATAAACACCCCACAGCGTTATCAACCTCCACGCCTCCAAATACTGCTTCAACACATTCGGCTTTGGAAATCCAAATTGAAGACACTAGGAATGCCATTATGTCGTTCCCTAATGGATCCGCAGGTGGCATCGACGGACTCACGCCTCAGCATCTAAAAGATCTGATCAGCGCATCCGCCGGTGACGCCGGCGGGGCATTATTGAACGACATAACAAAATTTTGTAATTTTATTTTTTCAGAAACTCTAACTCAAAATTTCCGGAAACTGTTTTTTGGGGCTCGCCTTTGTGCCTTTAAAAAGAAAGATGGAGGAATTCGCCCTATTGCTGTTGGGAGTACTCTCCGCAGATTAGCTTCTAAACTAGCTTGCAGAAAAAATTCCTGCGTGTTAAAGTCCATTTTTGAACCTACCCAACTAGGATTTGGTAGCCGTGGAGGTTGTGAATCAGTAGTACATTCGGTTCGTACATTTCTTTCCAATGACGACGAGGCGGATGTACTACTCAAAATTGATGTCAAAAATGCTTTTAATAGCATTGATAGGAAAACCCTATTGAACGAGGTCTCTATCCATACACCCAATATTTACAACTACATTTGGCAATCATACAGTTCTCCCACAAAATTATTTTACGGCGATAAAGTTATCTCATCAGAAGTAGGCGTTCAACAGGGTGACCCTCTAGGACCTGCATTATTTAGCCTAGGAATCCACCCCATAGTTGCCAATTTAAATTCGAAATTAAATGCATGGTTCCTAGATGACGCTTGCTTAGGAGGAAAAGTAGATACGGTAAAAAAAGACCTTATCAGAGTCTTAAATAATTTCCAAAAAATAAATTTAGACCTAAATTTGAACAAATGTGAACTCTATGTTTCGGCTAAATTCAATGAAAGTGATCGTAATTCTATTATTCAAAATTTCCAGAATATAGCACCCGTCATAAAAATTTTAGAAGATAGAACACTTTTCCTCCTAGGGGCGCCATTACTCGAGGAAAGCGTTAGACCTTTTTTAGAAAATAAATCAGAAATACTTTCGAAAAATATCAGCAGATTGGGCCTACTAAATTCTCATATCGCCTATACCATCCTTAAATATTGTCTTTTTGTACCTAAATTTACGTATGTCCTAAGAGCTTGCCCAATCTGGAAACATACAAATCTTTTAGACAATTTAGATGCCACTCTCAAAAATGCGTTGGTAAAAATTCTAAATTTAAACCTTGAGGACCGCGCTTGGATTCAAGCCTCTTTGCCAATTAGATCAGGTGGCATCGGAGTGAGAAAAATTTCTAGTGTTGCTCTTCCAGCCTTTCTTTCGTCCGTGCATAGTGTATCACATATGTGTACAAGAATTTTAAAATCACCTTTAGCTGAGATACACTGTGCATCGGATGCAATCGAGGCCTGGAAGACTCTCTGTCCCAATGACAGCATCCCTGAGGCACCAAACCGTCAAAAACTTTGGGATGCTTCATTGGTAAAGAGAGATCATAATTTTCTGATTCAAAATTCTATCAGTGACACTGACCGCGCAAGGCTTCTTGCTGTATCAGAATATGAATCCGGCCATTGGCTACACGCCCTTCCTTCGGCCAACCTCGGAACACTTCTCGACAATGGCAGCTTTCGAATCGCCGTAGGTCTCAGGCTGGGAGCTGCCATTGTCGAACGACATCAATGCCCGTGTGGCAGCGCCGTCGACAGAAACGGATTCCATGGACTACACTGTCAGCGCAGCGCAGGCAGGTTCTCCCGCCACGGATCCCTCAACGACATATTTAAAAGGGCGCTTGCCACCGCCGAAATTCCAAGCATTTTGGAGCCAGCAGGTATATCGCGCGACGATGGCAAGCGCCCAGACGGCTTGACCTTGGTCCCCTGGGAGCGGGGAAGGGCTCTCGTGTGGGACGCTACATGCGTCGACACGGTGGCCCCTTCTCGCCTCGGGGGAACTGTCCTGAGGGCTGGAGCTGCGGCGGAGGCTGCAGAGGACGCCAAGCGGCGCAAATATGCTTCTCTTATTGATGAGTACATATTTGTTCCGCTTGGTGTCGAAACATTGGGTCCATGGGGTCCTAGCACAAAGAAATTCTTTAAGGGGTTAGCACCCAGGCTTCTCGACGCCGCTGGTGACAAGAGGGCTGGCTCTTTCCTCGCGCAAAGAATTGCAATTGCTATTCAGCGGGGGAATGCAGCTAGTGTTCTTGGCACTATGCCACACGGGCAACACCTTAGTTTAGATTTTTAGATTTAAATTCTTTTATTTTTAAGTTTTTTTTTTTCTATTAGTATAGTTAGGGTTATTGATAAGTAGTTTAATTTAAGATTATTGTATATTTGTTTGGAGATAATATAGTGACATTTGATGTTGTTTTATTCAAGTGACAAATTTATTCATAAGATTTAAGGATAGGCTCTTTGGAATGATTCAAAGAATATCTAATCTATAATAAATATTATATTATGAAGTTTTGAAATTCGTTTCATAAGGAGTAGATAGCGAGTAAATTCACCACTTTCCATTCCCTTAAGGGGTGACTCAGCCCGTCAAAATGAACAACTTATTTTATGGGAACCTGAAAATATCGACATTGTTCATGCAAAAGTGTTTGGTCGGCGCGGCAATTTGTTTGGCGTTTGGCAACTTCTTTTTTTTTACTAAATGTTGGATAAGACCTAAGGCATTTGTCTCCCATCTCACTTGATGGTAAGTGAATGTTACATACCTATCCAAGAGATAAGATAGAGATTTTTGTGTTCTCATAGAAAAAGTAGTTCATTTTGACAGGCTGAATCAGTCTTTCAAGGGAGTTTCGGTGGCTCATTTACACGGTGCATATGTAAAATAGTATTTAGATATGTAATTTGTTTGCTTTAAGCTTTATAGTAAGAACATATGTGGGCGTTTGTAAATTACAACCGTCATATTGGTTTGATGGAACGTGGGTACTTTTGGCGGAGACCTTGTGTAAATAAACCATTGTGTGAATTCCCTATGTGTTATGTGTTTACACCAGTACCTACATGGTTAAACAAAAAGTAAGTTTAATAGAGTAACTAAGCATGTAATTATATTTTTAATTCTGTTCTACATACTCTACTTCTTACGTATTTTTTATATTAAAATAATAAAAGTTCACAGAAACATTTTAATGTTGGACGTTGTACTCACAAATACCAGCGTAATGTTAATCTTTATAAGCGTCTGTTCATTAAATTCAACTGAATAGGTATGGATGTAGTAACCCGAATTGTAACTTACAAGTCTAAAGTAATAATAGAAGTTTTGAGTACATATTAATTACCAGGACATATTAATTAATAATTAATTGTGCCCGTTTATGTTTTGCATAATAATACATCACGCCATAGTAATACATAAAGACTGTCGCGTGATAATTCTACTTAGTCAGTGGCATCGTACAGCCAGCCTTGGCTCCGTTGTCTAGACACTGGTTTACGTCCTATTAACTATAAAACTTTTTATTAATCAGTACCATACAGTTGTGGAACCATAACTTCAGAAAGGTTAGAGGTTTGAACTTTTGGTTCCCCAGATACTTTTATAGCAAGAATTTTCATAATTTACACAACGTATGACGATGGCAGACACCGTAGGAAATATCTAGTATTATTATGAGAAATTACAGAGAAACGAAATAAGCTAACTTTCATAAAAATGCTGCTCCCGAGAGATCTACTCAACACGAGCAAGTTTGCGGACAAAACCTAGTAAGTATTAAAATCTTTTTTTGCTGAAACTTAGAAGGTACAAAAAGTTATTGCCTTACATATTTTAAGATCGTAATTCGTCATATATTTATTTTAAAAAAGTAGACAGACTATTCGAGATTTTTCAAGCTGCCTAAAGGCATCTGAGATAGTTTTACGCCGTTGTGTCCGGCTGCCATCATCAGACGGGACCAACGGCTTAATGTGCATAACATACGAGATATAATTTTTTTTATTAACCTATATTCTCCCACTGCTGGGCAAAGGTCTCCCTCATTTTCTTCTAAACATCCCTATTTTGTGCCACTTCAGACCATTTCTTTTCATGGCTCGTGAGATATCATTATTAGAAATAAAAAAAGAAGAAATATTTTAGACAAAAGCTTAGAGATAAATAAACAATCGATAACTTTCTCATTTGAATATGCATACTAGGCTTGATTAAAATAATAGTCTAGCACATGTGGGCGGCCTCGCCAGCATTCTTTGCGGGTCCCTTACTTGCCTAAAAACTGCACCAGTTGTTAGGTGCGTTTGTTTTGCAAGACGACAAGTTTGGTCTACGTCAAAGACGGTAGCGGTAGTAAATTGTGTTTAGGAAATCGTAGTTACTTTTGTAATTTGTTATGCCAAAGTTAAACACACCATAAGAAATGAATGTAATCTTTTATTTGTATTTATTTTTTAGTAAAACTCGTTATTAGATAGATAACGCGTAGTTTGCGACTTAGCTTTTATCTAAGAGTATTTACCATGCAATTTTGGTAATAATATAAGCAAATGCTTATGAATACCTTTCGTACAAATGCTTAAATAAGATTAACCCTTAATATAACCATTTTGTCATTCATCTTTTTTGCATACGATATATCTAATAATAATATAATCTTATCCATAGAAGTATTACTATTATTATAGCACTAAATTTGTCGGTTTAAACGTACCAAGTTGTTTATTAGGCTGTGTTTAGTTCTAAAATAAAATAAAGGTAAGGGTCTTTGTTAAAATTTTGATATTTTTAATTATAGTGGTAAGCTTTATTTGAAAAGCTACTAGTGTTTAATATTTGAGTAAACCCAAATCGGATTTTAGGAGTCAATAAGATAAAGCAGCGCCTTATTTTATTCGTTTCTTAGGTTACTCCTAAGGTTAAGAATATTTTTTCGAATTAAATAATTCATGTTTCCGGTTTTTGAGATTTATGTATTTTTAAGAGCTGAACGAGAATCTGTACACTGATGGATAATAAAATAGATTTAGAATCTTTCATTGGTACCGTAGAAACCTCCGTGGTTTATTGTAATGCACAATTGAGTATATATATTTAATTTAAATGGTAATAAAGAATAAAAATACAATATTGATTCCGTCAATTTTATGCCTTTCAGCACTTGATTATTAACAGCGTCTTATCTAAAATTCTAGATAAGTCTATATTTTTCTGCGGGAAAACTATTATAGAAGCGTTATAATAATGCAAAATACCCTAGTAACGAAAATTTGTACCACGCGCGAAATAGCGTGACCTAGACCGACATCCGACGGTCATCGCTTTAATTTGAACACGGGGACATCGAGCATTTCAGTATAATATTTGTTTAATAAAATTGTGATTAGGTATGCCGAGCTAAATATTTACATACTCGGTACCATTTCGTATAATATAAGGTCTTAAAAATTAATTCTCTGTAATGGCGCAAGTTGTTCAGTGTTAACATAACCTTATCTAAGTAAAATGTATAGTACAAATACAAACATCACATGAAAACGGGTTGATTTAACATAATATGGCACAGAGTATCTTTCTGTATGCATGAGTCTGGTACATATTATTTTTAATTTCCATTATAAAAATAAATACAAGATGGCCGATTTGATGATCAGAATTTCCATGTTTAAGATAAAAACACTTTTTTCATATATCGTCATGTGCTTTTTCTTGGGAAACGATCTATTATCAATAATTGAATCTATTCATAACTTTTCATTAATTTTGTTAGAAAATATATCGATTAATCGACAATCTACAAATTAAACTAATATTAACGAGATGAGAAACCACCTGTGAATTAATTTTAATTTGTAATTTATGGTAAATTCAAAACTTATTTATTAGTTACTCAGCGTTAAGAAACGTGCCTCCAGCGAATAAAAAATATATCACGCAATAATCGTACTGCCTTAAAATGTTTCGGTAACTGCCCCTGACCCTTGTAGCAACGTTGGATTAAAATACTTCGCGTTAAATCTCGTTCTTGTTCTAAGTACTTACTGACCTGTATATTAAAATTTCATCTACACCTTATTTAAATTAAATCGGTATTGTACAAGTAGTTTGGTTTTTCGTGTGTGGCCAATACTGGTGTCAGATTTATCCAGCTACCTGAAGGCATCTGACATAGCTTAACGACTGCCATCAATGATGACAGCCAGGACCAACGACTTAACTTGCTTCCGATTCTCGGGGCTCGATTATTTTTATGCCACTGGCGGTCACCCATCCCAGCGGGGCTGCGCTCGGGGTTGCTTGACATGCGTAAGCGCTAATAATGCACACGACCACTCGGCAATTGGGCTCCTAAAATACAACTGTATAAGTGGGGGTTGTGTAGGGTGTACGACCGTCGAATTTGTTCAAAAGTAGCAGTCATGCCGGGTTTTCATCTTGTCTTCCACGACTGTGTGTTCTCCGCGTTGCTTCCTCAGGTTAGATGCGTTGGAGCTCATGCAGAGTCCGTTATTATGACATATTTCACGCTGTAATATGATTTGGCTTTAGTTCTAATGGTCGTCTGCCTGCCTGTTGACATCTTCTCGGGTAAAACCAAGGATGTTCATCCTGTCCATCCCATTTTTATTTTATTGCCATAGATCCCTTTGCGATCTTTTACGATCCCTATAGACCAAACTATGTACTAAATCAAACTATGACAAAAAAAGTTCATCCTTATAATAATAAAAAAAAACTATAATTATCATTTGCTAGGTTTTAGCTTGATGTCGATTATGTTTTCAACTTTTAGATGAATCCTAGGTTTTGGCCTGACATTTAAAATTAAGTGATTATCATAAATCATAAAATATTAAAATATACAGCGTGGTGAGTCATGCACAATATTGAATTAAACATTCATCTTTTAAATATTTTAAATCAGACGTAACAATTTCTTAAGTTGGTCGCATAGGTGTGGTTCCAGCACGGGTCAAATAACGATGTATTGGAAATTACGTTTAGAGTATTAAATTGCGAGATTGTCACAAATTAGTCTTATTCCAACTTACTAATGATATATATTTATGCTTTAAATAGGTAGCACTTGGTATAATTAAAAACTTTGTGAAGTAGAATAATGATGCATCCTAAAATTTAAGCATTAGCACACCAAAACCACTAAATTGGTTTGGTGTGTTTAATTAAAGTAGAAATTGTTTATTTCTTTATTTTCCATTACTTGGTGGTCAATAATAGAAACATTATTGACCACGAAGTAATGGAGAAAAAGAAACAAACAATTTTATGTTATCTGTGTCATCCCCTTGGACTATGAAGATTCATAGTCCAAGGAGATGAATTGCATGTCATAACTTAGACTTTGATATCAAATATACTCGTATGTAAATTAAGTAGTTTAACTATTTGAATTTACCTGTGATATAAAGATATAAAGTTGAACATAATATTGCGTTGAACGTATAACGCAATATGATGTGTGATATAAGTATAAAATGCCTAGAGAAAAGTTTTGCGAAATTAAAAGGCATAGAACCTTGCGATAAGCCATACACACGCTTACATTTTGCGTTCCGCTCGATTTATTTGTGGGAGTGCACAAGAGTTATTGTCGAATAGTCGCAAACGTAAGGCGTCTATAGTAGCAACTCGTATAAAACGCAACTTGGAACTAATGTAAATTGCAACTCGCCTATGTTGCAAGTAGTCTGAATTATTAAATTGTCTAAGTTGCTGGCAGTCTACGATGTGATGAGGTCTGCAATTAGTCTATGATGTAATTTAGTTTATCCCTGCAACTGGTATACTAATGTTTAACTATTATATACAAATTATATGATGGATTATTAATACTACGTTACTAACCGCGATTAATTTTGAGTTTCGTCTTATTGGACATATTATATGAAAACTGCAAATTATAAGAAAAAAAAATCCCGTAGTATCAATAACAGCGATTGTAATAGCGGAAGCTTAAAATCGTATTCGATTTATTGTTAGGAGGCATTTAACAAAAATTTATAAAAAAAAATTAACAAAGAGGAGGGCAAGACTTTCACCGTGCAAAATCACTTATTCTGTAGGCTTTCAATTAATCTTTATAATCAACATAAAACAACTGCAGCCATTATAACAAGTTTCACAGAAAAATTGTGGGCATGAGAAAATTCGTCTGGTACGTTGCAACCGTTGTTTCACCCAAGCATTAGTTTTTCTTCTGAGATTTCATTGAATGAATTAAATAAGTGCCGATGGCGATTGATAAGCGGAGAAAATGAAAGCGCGTAAGTAGAGGAAACTTTTTTTCACATGTTACGTGATCAGAGTTTAAACATTCTACCGCACATCTAGAAAGCTAGTCTGGCATGCCATGAAAACCCAAGGAGTATCTGAGGCTGTCATTAAATTAGTCTAAGACATATATGGCAACATGAGTGAGTACGATGGTCAGAAGCCCGTCGGGAGTCAGTGATCCATTTGTATTAAAAGTGGGAGTGCCTCAGGAATCAGCACTACTATCAGCATTCCCATATGCAAGGGCCACACATTATACGAGTACGTGTTAAAAGAATCATCATCAAAATTTAAGAGCAACGCTCTTGTCGGTGGAGCTCCCTCCATCTTGGTCTATTCTCTGCCAGTCTTTTCACATCCTGGTTCGAAACCCTTTCCACTTTTTCCTTTTTTGTTAAAAGAATACAGCTTCCAAAAGTAATTTAAATGTTTTTATAGGATGCCAACTTCGAGTCTTTAATAAAATGTCGAATCAACGTTGCATGAACATATTATGAGGCGTGGCGATGATCACCTACTGAAAAGAGCTTTGGATCTTACGAATACCAAAAGAGAAGTTGGACGCCCACCTGTTACTTGTAGAGGAGTTTGGAGCAAGGCAGTCCTGGCGCATGGAAATAAGGAGTGCCGACTCCAAATCAAAGAATGTAAAGAAAAAGACATGGATTAATTGGGTATACTATCTTTTGATCATCGATATCCCAATACTACTGTGACGGATCCACTTTATTTGTTAAGTAAATAAAGTGGATAAAGTTATATCCTTAAATAAATATATAAGGACATATCACACAAATTGAGCTAGCCACAGAGTAAGTTGTGACTTGCGTCGTACTATGTATACTAATTGCTACTTGAAGTCGTACTAAGGATACTTACTCAACGATACTACATTTTATAACATATATACTTATATGTATAGATTAATATCCAAGACCGAGGTCAATCTGAAAAAGATCGTTTCCCATCATGACCTGTCTGGGGCCTCGTGGGTTCTTAATAATTAATTTAACCTAGATATTCCATTGACTTATTAATCACAATATTTATTCATATCTATTACATAATTGAATCTTCGCCGTAATATTAATCGCCTAATTTGGGCATAAACTTAATCCATCAAAGATTAACAACACCCTATACGTAATTCCGAATGACATTTGTTTAATAAAAGCAATGATTAATTGAAACTTGTTCCGTATATTATTTAATTCGATTTGCGAATTAAAAAAATTGGTTGTCTATAAAGTTGGTTTACGGACGATTATTTTTCGTGATAATGGTGAAAGTGAGATAGATATACAACTACTTACTACTGCTGTCCCCGTCCATCCCTTAACACAAGTCTCGGACTTACATTGGGGCTAGCTCATTCTGTTTGATTTGTCCGTATATGTTTATTATATTTATTTGTTGGAGTAGTAGACAGCTTAGGCGTAGAAAAGGGTATTTAATTTTATTCTGCTGTTCTGCCCAAGCTTGCAATTTGCGTGCAGCGCCCGCGATTTATAATTTGTGAGCAATGAATTGCAAAGCAGGAACGGACGAGTATGTTGGTAATCGATTATTTAACTAGGAACTAAGAGATTTTATAACAGTCTACTTAGTGTTCAAAGCGAAACCCACCAATATGATTTGCGAAATTACTTGAAATAGACGGCTACTTACGAACTTACAATACCTACTTTATAACAGTTTAATCAATATTAAGTACCTACACATTTCTGTCTATACCTGGTTCATAATTGAGGACCTTGGTTATTTGCCACCCATTTGTTACTGTTGCCGATGCTCGTGTCGTGATTTTGATTGAATTAACTTTGTTCACAGTAAAATAATAAATAAATAAATATATAGGGCCATATCACACAAATTGAGCTAGCCCCACAGTAAGTTGTGAAGTTGTGTCGTAGGATACTAACTCAACCATACTATATTTTAATAATAGATAAACTTCCAAGACCCAGGTCAATATGAAAAAAAAACGTTTTTCATCAAGACCTGACACCATAGCGTTCATTAGATATGTTGACACCGCCCCATGACCTTGACGCGGCCAATCGCAAACTAGCTTCGTCTATGAGTGCGTAAGTTTTTCGTTGTGATTTGAGTTAAGTTTGTTTGCGTAAATGGGACTGATATTAAATCGTTAGTTGTATGAGAGTGTTTATCCACCAAGTTTCATAAAATTCTGTTAATCATTCGTTTAAGAGTTATATAATTACATATATATATATAACACATACTTACATACATACATACAGAAAAAATCGTCAATTTAGTTTCATTATAATGCATTTAGCTTATAAACACGATATATATGAAAACAAAGTAAATTACTCCATGACCAACTCTTACAGATTTATTATTAGAATTTATAATTTTGATTAAATCTAGCCTTTTGGCGACTAAGGACCATCAGGAAACATTAGTAGGTATAAAGAGAACTCATATTTTTCTTATACGAAGTTCGAAGACACAAATCTCTTAAGTGGTGGTTCAGCAACCAGGTCCTATAGATCCTACAGCAACCTATAGATCCGAGTTATACCTAAAATTAGTGGGTGTATCTTAATGGTCAACGTGAGAGCAACGCGGCACCGCTGGGCTGTTTGCTACTTATGCTTGGGTCAAGAGTACATCCACTACGACAGGGTTACTGCTATTAGGAAAGAGTATAATTTCCAAATTTACTAAAGTTAAAAAGTCTGAAACCAAAACGTTGTTATAACTTTCAATTATGGTTATAGACAATTGCTTTAGCTCGCATGTATAAATTAGTGAAAAAACATAGCCATTCGATGTTTGAAATATCCAATGGGAAATGCAAAATCGTCGACTGGTTGTTTGGTTTGAAGGGATGCACTGATTATGGACTGAGAGTCAAACACGCTTTGATATATAAAATTAAAGTAAAGGATAAGCATATGGTAGCAGCCCTGCTCCAAGAGAACTGTTACACAAACATCTGACTTTCTTGTTTTACATTCCGTTTTGTTGGACTATAGATTTTGTGGTATTTGGGAGCCGATATCTAAATTACGGAATTGACTAACCAATTAAGATGATTATTACAGGTATTTATCAGCAACTAAACGCTTTCAATATATGTATTTAAGATTCGTTTTTCCCTTTGTTTTATCCAAATAATACAGGTAAATAATTAAGATTAATTAAACGACGTTTCACTCAAAATTACTGCCTATCTACTCAAAAGTTTTTGACAAGCAAGACAACTATAGAAATTCTCCCATGTAAAACTAAAAGTATAATTGACCGTGGCTTTTAACTTCTTAGCAAGTAAAAAGTATAGGTCTAGCTACTTAGAGGCAAACTGTACTATATTTTTCCCCAAGCGTGCGCCATAGTCGAGGCAACCCTACTGAGAGTTACACAAGAGTCAGTTAGCAGCCCGATAACTCGCTCCACATTCCCTTTTGTCTAGCCGTGGTTTGTTGTCGTAAGAAGTGCTCGCTCTCCGGTAACCTATAATCTTTGATATCGGACACTCGCTCGATTTATTGGAACTGCACTACAAAATGTGGATTGCAGAATTTTGTATAGCTCTCTGCTTTTGGACTTAAATATTTTGTTAATATCGAAAGCTTTGATAATTTGCAAAGTTAGGGATGTCGTCTTCAACTACTTGGCCGGTGCTATACATAGCATCGGATATATGCACCCGGCCTCCCAAGTTGCTTTTCCTCTATTAATCCGAATGAAAAGTATTCCACCTTCATTCCCTTCCCAGAAGCAACAAATTTCTATTTGACGATACCAAACAAATAAACTTTTAGAGCCATTGAGAAGTAATAGTGGAATAAAAATACTGAATTTCACGGTTATCGACACTTATCGTGAGATATGGATACCGTGAGTTCTTTTGTGACTAAAGTCTGTCGAGTTTCAATATTCCGGCCCAGTTGCATGAACTGGGCCGGAATATTGAAACTCGCAAATCACAGTGGATCTGTGTTATGTGGTTATTTCCTTAAAGAAAATAACCACATAACACAGATGACTAAGGAAACTTCTATGACGAGTTTCAATATCCCGATCTGGGGTTCTGAACCCCAGATCGGGATATTGAAACTCGTCATACTTGTATTAATTCAATTACATTTGTAACTTAGGAAATGTGATCTTAAAAATTAGAATATACTTTAATCGATTGATCCTCAGCTGTGACACGTCAGAGCCCAGGGTCCACTGTTATGACAATATTCAAGCTATGATATGATTTGGCAAACGTTTTTAAGGCCGGCTACCAACCTGACTATACTATACAAAAATATTTTGCTTCCATGTCGGTCTGGGAGATAAGAAAAAACGTAGAATGAGCCAGCTGCTCCTCTTCCCGCGCAGATCGTAAAAGCCGATCGAGGGAATGGGCGAAATTCTGAGGAGGAATTATGTCATTAGGCGGCTAGCAACCCATCACTATTATGACTCCGTTTTTACCGAATGCCCACCAATGTGTTAAATGTGACCATAAGGAAAACCTTATGAGCCCAGGTCTAATAAGAATAGACCTGGGTTCTGTCTACCCCGCAAGGGAAAAAGATGTGATACTATGTATGTATGTATTTTGACAGGCACTGGTAGTATTTTGAAATGCTTATCTAATTATGTTACGAAATTTCTCTTTTTGGTAAAGTGTTAATAGTCTGTGATGCATGCACGTTTCAACATATGTGAAATTAGTTATAGAATACGAAAACACAACCCACGTATCTTTTAATTATGGCACTAGGTGGACGATCCTGCTTCGCATGGATATTTATTTTAGAATGATGTAAAATCTGTTTCTATTTCTACTGCTATTAGGATTATTATTTGAAGCGTCAGTACAATGTACTTTTTACATACATACATAGTATCACGTCTTTTTCCCTTGCAGGGTAGACAGCGCCTAGGTCTATAAGATCTTATGGACACATTTAGCATGTTGAAGGGCGTGTAGATGGAAAACAGAATCAAATAGTGATGGGTTGCTAGCCTCATCGCCTATTGACATGATTCCGCAGATTAAGCCCAATCCCTCGATCGGCTTTTACGATCTGCGCGGGAAGAGAAGCAGCTGGCACATTCTACTCTTTTTCTCACAGACCAGCATAAAGGGTTTCAGATAATGGAGGAGCCTAATGGTCATGGACCATTATTAGCGTTTATGTATGTTAAGCAACCCCAGATGTAGGCAGGCATATGTAAGTGTAGTAGGACTTGAACTATTAGTACTATTAATTATTCTGTGCTTGAACTAAAACAATATTATATAATATATATAATAGCTATGTCAGAAGCATTTAGACAGCTTAGCAACACCAGAGTTGGTTACTTACATACAAACAAAACGAACATTTCAGATAATAAGCTGTTTTTTTTATAGATTTAGTCAGTCGAAAAAAAAGGAGAGAATAACTTAGGTAAGGCTAGAAATACTGAAATTCTCAAAATGTTGAAATGTTTCACTTCATACAAAGCTATTACTTTGGAGTAAGGAAAAGGCTTCTAAATACCTAAATTAAGATATGAAAATACCTACCTTCTCACATCATGTAAAACGTCTGATTTGATTAGAAAAAAAATATAAAAAAAAAATTATGAACTCACATTGTGTATATTGCTCAATACAATAATACCATACATAACGATGATGATGTCTGTCCCTACAACTACTAAAATACATAATATCACGTCTTTTTTCTTTACGGGGTAGACAGAGCCCAGGTGTTCAAGACCTAAAAGCCAAGGGACTGGCTTTTAGGTCTTGAAGACCTGGGCTCTAGCCGGAATCGGCTTTTACGATCTGTCCGGGAAGAGAAACAGCTGGATTTTAAACGTTTTTTTCTTTTCTCCCAGACCAGCGTGGAATATCTACATAAATATGTCAGGCATACTTAATAACACAAATTTATGTGAAAAGACTATAGACTTCCCAAATAAATTCGCCCAGCTGATCGATGAGTTTGCGGAAGTCTAATAATTTCATTTTTTTATATTTTTTTTGCAAATTTGTATTTCATTTGCGATTCTGATTCCGAGATTTCAATATAGGTTCAAAATCAAGCTGTATATCTAGTTAATGTTAACAATCCCACCAGAATGCGTATTGTTTGAAGTAGGACTTCCGAGGTAATGCCAGGGGTGGATCCAGCTCTTACAAAAAGTTTTGGGCTCGGTCACCCTATCCTATAGACAGGCAAGTGCGAATATTTATTTTAACACGAAGAATCACTCAATACTCAATAATTTATTGCGTCCATAATGAGTAGAAAACATACATGTCTATAAAATTAAGCTTGGTGCTCTAATATTTTGACCATATTTTGTGTAAGAAGTTAAGTTTTACATTCGGAGTAAAGCTTTCATTGTTGTTATATTTCTTTTTTCTAATACATAAATAGTATCACGTCTTTTTCTATTGCGGGGTAGACCGAGCCGAGAAGTGTACGATTAGTAAGTTATTTCCTATTTATTTATTTTCATTTTTAAGAAAAACATTTATCGTCTATATGTTCATTCATATAAACTCTAACATAATAATAATAATAAAAATAGATATTTTTTTATATTTTACTTTTTATATAAGTTTTATAAAAACCTAGACCTAAGAAATTAAATAAATAAAGAGAATAATAATAATAAAAACTAAACTCTAACATAGCTAAGCCATGAATAAGCATGAGGTGACAATAACAGTTTCAATATCTGTGGATTTCTTTAATTGTGAGACGTCCATTTTATGGTATCCTTATCCTTATCCTTATCCTTATCCTTATCCTTATCCTTATCCTTATCCTTATCCTTATCCTTATCCTTATCCTTATCCTTATCCTTATCCTTATCCTTATCCTTATCCTTATCCTTATCCTTATCCTTATCCTTATCCTTATCCTTATCCTTATCCTTATCCTTATCCTTATCCTTATCCTTATCCTTATCCTTATCCTTATCCTTATCCTTATCCTTATCCTTATCCTTATCCTTATCCTTATCCTTATCCTTATCCTTATCCTTATCCTTATCCTTATCCTTATCCTTATCCTTATCCTTATCCTTATCCTTATCCTTATCCTTATCCTTATCCTTATCCTTATCCTTATCCTTATCCTTATCCTTATCCTTATCCTTATCCTTATCCTTATCCTTATCCTTATCCTTATCCTTATCCTTATCCTTATCCTTATCCTTATCCTTATCCTTATCCTTATCCTTATCCTTATCCTTATCCTTATCCTTATCCTTATCCTTATCCTTATCCTTATCCTTATCCTTATCCTTATCCTTATCCTTATCCTTATCCTTATCCTTATCCTTATCCTTATCCTTATCCTTATCCTTATCCTTATCCTTATCCTTATCCTTATCCTTATCCTTATCCTTATCCTTATCCTTATCCTTATCCTTATCCTTATCCTTATCCTTATCCTTATCCTTATCCTTATCCTTATCCTTATCCTTATCCTTATCCTTATCCTTATCCTTATCCATATCCTTATCCTTATCCTTATCCTTATCCTTATCCTTATCCTTATCCTTATCCTTATCCTTATCCTTATCCTTATCCTTATCCTTATCCTTATCCTTATCCTTATCCTTATCCTTATCCTTATCCTTATCCTTATCCTTATCCTTATCCTTATCCTTATCCTTATCCTTATCCTTATCCTTATCCTTATCCTTATCCTTATCCTTATCCTTATCCTTATCCTTATCCTTATCCTTATCCTTATCCTTATCCTTGCTATCCTTACTAATATTATAAATGCGAAAGTGAGTTTGTTTGTTTGTTTGTTTGTTTGTTACGCTTTCACGCCGTAACTACTAAACCGATCATCATGAAATTTTGCATACAAGTTCTCTGGAGTGCGGAGAAGGACATAGGCTTCCTTTTATCCCGGGAAAAAGTACTATTCCCGAGGGATCGACATTGACGCGGGTGGAGCCGCGGGCGAAAGCTAGTTATCTATGTTTACGCTCAACAGGGTGAATTCTGTTACTTATTCCAAGTCTATGATGTTTTATTTTGTATTGTATTTATTATAAAGATGGTTTTTGATAGGGTTGAAAAGATCACTTGCTTGATATGTGTCGGCGGATCGTAAGAGTCTCATTAAACCAAATACAGTACAAGTTCAATTACCACTATTTAAGGTACTCGTATATAGAACACAATTTTTCTTCCTTTCTGTTCTTATCATTTACTGTTATAGTGAAATTTGTTTCAAAAATATATTTTTTTTTAAATGATTGAAGTGTGAACACAGTGCAAAAAATTATGTATATATCCTGAAGAAGAAGTGGCGCGCCCACCGTGCTCACTATGCTGGATACGTCACCAGTAAGTTTTTCTTGTACCGAATGGTCTCGGATAATTAGAGCTGACTATGTTTTTATATTGTTTTAAGTATTTGATAAAAATATGTACTTAGTACTAAAGTAGTACAAACCGTATAATTGGGTAATTATACGGTTTGTACTACTTTAGTACTAAGTACATATTTAACGAGGTCCATTACATAGTGCATCGTACTTTTTCAACCTTTACGGAAATTTATGATGATGCAATAGTGTGGAGATTATTAAAGAACTTGAAAAAAAGACATGACGAATTGCTTGGTCGGCTGACACTTTTTAATGGAAAGTTTACACATCACTGGTCCACGATCGGTGGTCCATATGAATACTTAGACAGTATGTACACCCGTACTTTAATAATCTCCACACTATTGCATCATCATAAACTTCCGTAAAGGTTGAAGAAGTACGATGCACTATGTAATGGACCTAGTTACACTTGCGTGTAAATGTGTAAAAAAAATCAGCATAGAACACAGGCTGCGATGTAACATCATCAGTAGATTCCGTACATCCCACGAATTCTCATCCCATGTCTTTTTTATATATTTTTCCTTACTCATCCTATTTCTATTCTCGTCTGATCCAAAGATTTTTACCAGATTGTCTGTTCAGACATTTAGCTAAAACAAAAGTGCATTTTAATCTGTCCATCCGCAACGTCTAATTGTAATTGCACTAACTTCATTATTGCAAAATTTGTTAAACCAATGGCACAACCAAAACGACGCCGAGGAGTATAACCTACACGAATAGGCTAGTTTCATAAAAAAATATAATTAGTACATCAGTTAGATACTGAAAATATATTAGACACGTGTTTTTTTACAAGAAACGATAAAGTTACAGCCCGTTAAAATTTCGTGTGACGTCACAGTTTTTAGGGTTCCGTAGCCAAATAGAAAAAAAACGGAACTCTTATGGATTCGTCACTGTCTGTCTGTCCGTCCGTATGTCACAGCCACTTTTATTTCGAAACTATAAGAACCATACTGTTGAAACTTGGTAAGTAGATATATTCTGTGAACCACATTAAGATTTTCACACAAAAATAGAAAAAAAAAACAATAAATTTTGGGAGTCCCCATACTTAGAACTAAAAATCAATTTTTTTTATTATCACACCCATACCTTTGGGGTCAAAAATGATATTGAGGTTTCTAATATCATTTTTACTAAACTGAATAGTTTCCGCGAGAGACACTTCCAAATTGGTAAAATGCATATATGATATACATTACCATGCAAACTTCCACCGAAAATTGGTTTGAACGAGAGCTAGGTAAGTAGTTAAAACCAGGAAATCCGGCCAAGTGCGAGTCGGACTCGCGCACGAAGGGTTCCGTACCGTTATCTATAAAAACGGCAAAAAAAAAAGGTTTTTAATAGTTGATCTCTGGAGCTAAGTCACCGCTGTCTGTATGTCTGCGACCAGTATAAATAAACAATATACTAATATTCTCACATGTGTATTTCTATCTTAAATTCTATTAAGATAGATTTTCTTATTACTTAAATATTATTAATTAATAAGAAAATCTTACATCTTAGTGAAGTCATTGGTTATAAATTGATGAATCTTGAACGGTGTATTAGGAACCATTAGAACACAAAAACAAAAAAATAATCAGGCCACCATCTTTTTTATGTCTTGCTCCACCTACCATCACTCTGTTGAACTGGTGGCACGCACAGTTTCATTAAAGCCTCGTAATCGTATCTTCGATTTCCGGCACTTTAGTGCGTTGTCGGATTGCGGTGCTACAAAGACTGGTCTTGTAGACTGATGTCGGGCATGGTACGCAACGCGACTCCAGCCTACTTCGTGAGCGTTCAAGTTTCGGCACCATAAGTCATAGTAGGCAGGACACACTGGTTATATAAGCGGGTCTTTAAGCATTGAAGTATTTCGTCGATTTGACTTTTATATCATCAAGTCTACTGGATGCCGCACATGTAAGTTGTATTCTTTTATTTATCTCCATTTCACAGGCGTTTTATCCCGTTTATTGACTTTTATCATTCTCTTATTATTTTTTGATTCATTGAAGAGATAATATGTCCAAGATAGACAGACATATTGGTCTATTGTCTCTAAATATTTGCTCCCAACTATAGTAGTTCAGTTCAAGATCCATTTAACATAACCTCTGTCTTGAACATATTCATCCTCAGGCTAGCTTTTATTGCTGCATTGTAAAGATCTTGCAGCATTCTTTGCGGGTTGAATATTCTGCAGACAAATCTAAATAATCTGCGAATCTTAGCTGAGACAAAAAGGCACCATTAATGTTAATATATGCAGGAAATATCCTACACTGTCTCAGTCAAACGTTGAAAATAATTTAAGCATGGATTTTCGGAAAACTTATTCTTCTATATTGTAGGGCAGTCCGTATAGGGCAGACTTCAGTGCGATAAGTGTTATAAATGTATTAGTTTGTAATGTATAATTTGGTGATTGAGTTTGTCGGACTTCACAGGCATGAGATGAATTCTTTGTTTTGCATGAGAAAATGTCTCCTACAAACCGCCGGGATGATCGATCCGTCTTTAAAAGCCCCATGTAGTTGCACCAATTTGGAAAACAGACTTTAAGTAGAGGCGTCATAGATTTGCCAACTTTTAAAACAAGCTTTTTGGGTGTTAGTAGTTTATTTTCAACGGAATTTAATTTATTGTTATTGCAACTTACAAATTGAAACCCTTTCGCTCTTTTGCTCTGTTCGCATATGAATGCATCTAAAGACAGAATAACAGCTTCATCCAGCGGAACGTTATTCGTTACTAGGTTATTAGTTATTAGGTTGTCTTCGTCTTTCTTGAAGCAGATTCCACTGCCTCCCTCGCTTATCAAACAATCTATTGTGTAAAATATTCTATCTTTGATGTATGTATTTAATAGATGGAGTTTATCCCTAGTTTTCATGTCATGGTACTTGAGTCTTATGCAATCATTGGATTTGTAACAACCGATCAAACGTAATTCAGGATCTGTAACTTGCCTTATCGAATGCAAAGAAATCCGGATACATTTAAGGTCGGTACAATTGTAGAAGGCATCGAATTTTAGGGTAGTATCCAAATTTGAAGACGGTAGGAGTTTCATATTATGACTGAATTTGCGATGTTTCATTGCTGGTAATGTTTCACATAATATCAGGCCCTAAAATATTACAAATCTGCTATCATTTAAATAGTAATATTTTGATGGTTTGAAGATAAAAGGAATGGGTTATCGAAGGGAGAGTGTGAGGTACAGTATGTACCTACAGTTATTTATGAAAATGGTGCATTCATAAATTATGATATAACATAAAAAAGGTAAAATGGCTGTAGGTGAAGTACAAGACCAAACCAGCAATTATCTAAAAAGCAGCCATATAAAAGACCTATCGTATTTTGTAATGGCTTGGAAAACCTACATTTATTCAATTTGTTTCGTGAAAATAGGTCTTCCATGCTGGTCTGGAATAAGAGACAAAACTTAGAATGTACCAGCTGCTTTTCTTTCCTTGCAGATCGTAAAAGCCGATCGAGGGAATGGGCGGAAATCGGAGGAATCAAGTAGTAGGCGATGCGGCTAGCAAAATATCACTATTCTGATTCCGTTTTTTATCTACAGGCCCACCAACATGCCAAACGTAGCTTTTGGCTTTTTTGTTTACCCCGCAAAAGGAAAAAGACATGATAGTATGTATGAAAATAGATTTTTGGTAAGAAAACCTTACATCAGGAAGGAATGAGACCTTTAAAAAATAATTGTATTCACATACCTTATGTAAAAAGCACAGTCGTAATTTAGGATTTTTCTGTAAAGTAATATCAGTAATTAATCATTTACAGTATATTTTCATCTCAAGTCAACAACAGCTACCTATAGATGCACCTGAGAGATACTTTAAAGGTATGTCGTTATTTTACTACCGGTATATTTAGATCCATATCTTAAAAACCACATTATCAGAGATTTTAGAATATCAACCAAAAATATCTTATTCATGCCGGCTTTATTTTTACTTCTAATATGTTAAAAATGGTAGAATGAAGGATAAATCTGAGGGGCTGCACGATGTATATCTGGCGATTCAAGCCACAGCCATACCAGTACACCTTCGTTGCCAATTTCATTATGGAGTCGGTTGGATATTGTTATAATGAAGGTAAACAAGTTAACTATCACTTTAAGACCTAATTTTGATTTACAGGTTATCTTAAGGTTTTCCTTGAAACTGGCAACGAATTTTGTTCTATTTACCATATTGGGACGGCAAATTCAAATATCATTTCGAGAGTAGAGCTACAGTCAGATACTAAGGTAACCTAACCTAACCACGCAATTTACCTATATCTTGTTTTTTTTTTCTTAAACTAAAATTATATTAATACTAGCTTTCGCCCGCGGATCCGCCCGCGTCAATGTCGATCCCTCGGGAATAGTACTTTTTCCCGGGATAAAAGGTAGCCTATGTCCTTCTCCGTACTCCAGAGAACTTGTATGCAAAATTTCATGATGATCGGTTTAGTAGTTACAAACAAACAAACAAACTCACTTTCGCATTTGTAATATTAGTAAGGATAAGGATGAAAATGTATATTCAGAAAGGCTAAATTAAAAATTTTCTGAATATATATTTTCATTTGAATATTATTTTTAGGTTAAGAGAAAATTAGATATAGGTAGAGGCCCTGGTCAGATATCTCGATATCTGACTGTAACTAGTAACATAATGAGTATATATGTATATCCTATCCTATTAATCTTATAAATGTGAAAGTTTGCATGGTTGTGAATATGTGATAATGATGGACTTGTCACAAAATAGTACGTGGTCTATATGCTAGTTACGCTAAATTATGCGGATAAAAGCTAGTAAATAGTCGTCGTTCTCGAAGGATTTTACAAGGCGTGGTATGCAAATCAAATTAGTGCGTATTTATAAACTGAAATTGCCCAATAGGCCTTACCGATTCAACATTGAACAAAAAGATGCACTGACTGAAGATGACTAAACAAAACAAAGTGAAATTCATGAGTGCGAAATTACATCACACATCTAAAAGAAACAACGATAGGAAACAAGAAAGTCGGAGCAAGTGTATGCAATAAAGTTACCATTAAAATTTGCTGGTCCATTGAATTTTAATTGGATAACAAATTGGAAACATTCAAAGACTGCAATAAAACTAAAGACGTTAACTACAATACCTGTGCCCTTACAATACCTTTTATTTATTTTTTAATATATAAATCTTTATCTGCCAGTATTCCTTATTACTTATTCGTAGATCATAATGGATACATTTTACCCGCATTAGTAACCTAAGAAGTCGCGTAGCGGACGAGTTACTGCTAAAACATTTATATAATATTACGAAACAATGTAAGAAGCAAGATCGGAATTTAAATAATCTATTGTTCGGTTACGTCAATCGTACTCGGATACTAACGAAGTAATCAATTAAACATTAATTTAACAGATTTCCGTATTAATTGCGAAATGGAATCAAATTTGAATAATCCTAATTGAAATTTCATTAAAGGCTTGTTTTCTTAAAAAATACCATTTAAAATAATTAGTCCGTCTTATAGATTATCGAAAAAAAATTTAGATACGTATTAATTTTTTTTAATCAAAAATAAATTATGAATATATTATAGTACATTAAAGTTCCACGTGACGTCACTGCCCGGTAAACTTTTTACCGGCCTGTTGCGTCATAAGCCCCCACTCCTGAAATTTGATGCGCTTTATCTTGGTCACATTTTGTTTGATTGAAAAAAGAAAATAAGTAGGTATCTAATATTTTTCGATAATCTATAAGCTGGACTAATTATTTTAAATGGTATTTTTTTAAGACACTAGCCTATTGACCGTGTTGCCATGATAATACGCAATAATAAAAACGATTTGGGGTAACATGTGACAATATTTATAACAGGTATAATTTGCTTATTATCATAAGACACATACCATACCATACCATCATGTTCGAAACGAACAACTTAGGTTAGATTTAAAAAAAAGAAATTCCAAACAAATTGCCGGGTGAGCGGAACACTTTTGTTTGAATATGACACTGTTTTTCGAGTTCGCAGCATCGGTCCCATGGAATAATCTGTTCATTTTGACGGGCTGAGTTGCCCCTTTAGTCGGTGGTAAATTTAGAGTATAATAAAATTGTTACAGGACACCATGACATAAAATAACGAGAAAATAAAACCTGCATTTTAATAAAAGTTAAATTTCTGATCCTCAAATCAAAACTTGCCAAATAGGAATAAAACATTGTGGGGTAAAAAAAATGGTAGAGATTTTATTACAAAAACGATTAAAGAGCATTAAATATTTGTATAAAAGTTCTTCTCGACAAACAATCTAGGTCTATGGTACTTACCAATAATAGAAGATCTTGTTTAAACATTTTTCATCACAGAAAAGATGCTCCTGAAAAAGATAAAAATATATCATCATCATATTTATCGCGAATATTTGATAAATAAATAATAAATATAAACAAACAAATAAAAATAAATCACACAGATTGAGCTCGCCCCAAAGTAAGTTCCAGACTTATGTTACGGGATACTAACTCAACGATACTATATTTTATAAATATATATTTTGTATGGAACTGCCCATTTTTTTTTAGTTCCTGGCATTGGTCTCGCTTTAAAAGAACGATCCAAATTTCACCGTGTGTATGTATTATCTGAAAAAGGTAATTTTCCATCATGACGCGACCGGGGATCGAACCCGAGAATTCCGGTGTGGCAGCCTGGCACGATGACCACTAGGCCACAGAGTTTGTCATGTGTTTTCTGGCGTTTATGTAAAATATTGAAAAGTCTTAATATTTTATATTTATATTTTTATAAAAATTAAGCGGACCTGCGAGATAGAAATATAAATATTTTATATGAGAATTATTAGTGTAGACGTAAAATATAAAAACTTATAATGTATTGTTTTCTAAATTTCATATGTATTTCAAAGTCCAAGGCGGTGATCTTGTGTAAGGATCGACTTAAACTATACAAATATGTTTTATGTATTTAATAAATCTAGAGAACTGTACTAATGATTTAAAAATACGTCAAATTCCACAATTTCGTGCAGTACCTTCTTAAAATGATAAATGCAGACTTTCATAACGATGACTTGAAAAATAACAACATTTCCGTTGTATGAGCCTGACAAGGATCGCTCGTGCTAAGCTGAGCAGTGCTGCATGGCGCTGGCGCAAGCGACAGCGCAGCTGCCTCAAACGACTGGCTGCGAGCAGACTTGTTTTTAAAAATCAGTTTAAGCAATTGAGATTTTTTTCTAATCTAACAATTGCCCGCTGCGGATAGTGTGCGGCCGATCGCTGCGTCAGGCACCCGCGTGACACGGGGACGTCCTATCCTTGACTTTGCAATTACCTCTTATCAATAATGTTATTTAAACTTACGCGACATGACATAATTAAACTCTAAAACAACGGTTTACTACTACGTTATAGTTTAATTACTTCTTATATAGTTAATTTAAGTATTTATTCAACATGATAAGTGCCGAATTTTCACAGCGATGACGTAAAAATAATAATATTTCCGTACTAACATCGGACACCTTTTTAACCCTTTTAGTAAATTATTTTGCATTAATCCTTTTCTAATGTTCATTTCCATTATAAAATAAACTTCGGTGCAAAATTTCAAGTTTGTTATGTTTGCAGTTTAAACTTTACGTTGATATGTCAAACACTAAGAAATTAAAGGTAATTAAATTAAAGAAAAAAAAGGTAATTCATGAAAAAAATAGACTATTCATTTTACTATGTAACTGATCGGTGAATTTGTATGGGAGACCAATTTTGTTTGAATTATTTTTCCCTTTTCTACCTTAGAAAGACTTCTCTGATTCCGACATTAAAATATTGCCAGGTTATTCAAAATCTCCCTTTATATCCTTATATAGACAGATATCTACGTAGGTATATACCTTTATCAGAAACAATACTTTTTTATTTTTTCGTCAGAAAAACTACTTCTCATGTTGAAATTAGGAAAAGTTTGCAAAACAAGGATGCGTTACTAGTCATCATCATCATAATTTCCAGTAGGTGTCACGGTCAATCGACCATGCACATTGCACACCCTAATGTCAGAGTTCTTCGGAACCGCCTGTCGGCCTCTAACGTGGTTCCTTTAACGACTACCAGATGGCAGCCGGGACCACCGGCTTAACGTGCCTTCCGAAGCACGGAATCATCTTTATTATTAGACAATCAGGTGATTCAAGCCTGCAATGTCCTAACCAAACTGGAAGCAACTAAACAAAGTATGCTTCCTGTGGTTATCGAACCCACGACACCCGGGTCAACAGGCAAACGCCTTAACCACTGGACCACGGAGGCGTTACTAGTACGATTTATATTTGCCCCAGGTATTAAAGAACCTAAAGCCAGATATAAATTAATGTGTTCGATATAACCATCATCATCATCATCGGGTCTTTTTAGTCACCACTGCATGACCCTCTCTGTACTACCGAAGCCATACTTGGCCAAAGCAGACAATTGGGCCTACACTCTCCTCACTGGCCAGGCGGGTTGGAGAGGTCTCATTGATGTTTATAAGCTTTGTTTAACTTGTATTTGCTAAGTCGCTTCCTACGACCTCCATGGGAAGACTAGGAGTGGTCCTATTCTACTCTGCCGGAAACCACACGGCTTATATATAACCAACGGCTAGTTAATCTTCGGATTCCGCCCAAATTGGATAATTGTGTTAATGTATGTTTGTAATTAACTGACGAAAACTTGAAACGAGTGATCCCAAGCATTAAGGAACTGAATTATAAAGCAGTAATGATTGTTTCGTTATAATTATGTAACACGCATGTCCACGTTTTCATATATAACAGATAATGCTTTCTCAAATGTTTTTCCAATATAAGTAGTTGTCTGGGGGAAACGAGACGGCGAGTCTTTATTTATAACCGACTTCAAAAAAGGTGGAGGTTGTCAATTCGGTTGTATGTCTTTTTAATGTTTGTTATCTGATAACTCCGTCATTTATAACAAACCGATTTAAAAAAAGTCTTTTTTATCTGGAAGCATCTAAAGTTGTCCCACTTAACATCGTAATCGGTCATGTAGTTTGTAAACAAACATTTAAAAAAATACACAACTGAACTGATAACCTCCTTCTTTTGTGAAGTCAGTTAAAAAGGAATCAGTATAATTTATTATGTAACATATAGCATTTAAATGATTTTACGCAGTGGCTATGGTATACACTTGTATACGGTTTTAAAATTGAAGTCTACCTCAAGGAATCCTGGTTTTATTTAACTTAATTACTTTTATAGCATGTGCGAGTGCGAGAGTTGGGTATGTGCAACAAGGCATGTACTTTTCCTTATTTTACCTGTATATAACAGGTAAAATAAGGAAAAGTACATGCCTTGTTTATTGATTACCTTAGTGTCAAGTTTAATATAATATGCTCTACATTAGCCAAGGTTAGGCGTGGGCGCACCATTGACGCCGCATGCATGCTTGTTGACGGCGTCATGTGGCATTGAAGTATGAATAATGTTCGCATGCAATATTAATTATAACATTACCAAGGTTATCAATAACACCTAAATGGACATCGGATTAATGTATGACTAATTACATTAGGGTACAATTCGAGTGCATTCATTATGTCATATTACTAAGTATTAGAAGTGTCATACTTGAAAACTGTAAATATTGATTTAATATAATAAATAAGATTGGTCAAATTATATATTCACCTATATATATAATAATACCTAATTATTTTTGACATATATAATTTCCTATAATAAAAAAAGCCCTTTACAGTTAAATTATGTAATGATAAGATGAAATTGGTCAGGGAGATAGCGGAGATTCGAGAAAAATGGAAAATATCTCACCGAAAAAAACATAGTTCTTAAAATGATGATGATGATGAATTAGGTATGTAAGTGGTATTATACATTTTATTTTTACGAGATGTTGTTGGTTTCTTTCAAACAGTCTTCAATCGGAAGAAGATTTTAGTTTGATACATCTATAATTGTACAATAAATTAAAAATACTGAAGTTTACATAAATACTCTAGTATCCCACTATATAATATCATAAATGTATTTTTGTTTGGTTAGATGTTTGTTCCTAAATCACGGCAAAACGGCTAAATGGATTTTGACACAGATAGGTTATTGGATTAACACACAACCAACAAAAAAGTACTGTACCTTGGAATCGACGCGAGCGGAGTTGAGGGCGACAGTGGTTAATATTTTTTCTACCTATCAATGATGTGCCAATATATGGGCAAAATGAAGGTAACGAAAGAGATGGCTCCATGAAGGGAAAAGACTAAAACGCTGTCCCAACCCCACATAAAGTGGAATGAGGAGAGGAAGAAGATTAGTGAATTAGTGTTCTCAAAAATTTTGGGAAAAGACAATAATTCAGAAAACTTGTCTGACAATATCTCGCAAAAAAAAATGTTGAGAAATTCTCAAAAATAATTGTCAATTTTCTGGAAATTACAAGAGGAGGAATTTTTAAGAAAAGTAAAACCTCACTACTACCGTTATATGGCAAGTACATAGGTATTTAAAATAATTTTAACATATCAAACCAGAAAATACAATAATTTATATGTGTACAATAAAATAAGGTGTCGTTTACTATAGAAAGTGTTCGCACAATGGGACGTTCAACGATAGTGAAAATGTTATCGTTCCCTGCATATCAATTGGTCAATTTATATTATGGCGACTGATGTATGTGACGAATTACATGTCATATCCAAATGAAAATGCATAGCCACGCATTCTCCCTATTTGTACCTATTATGTTCGATTGCTGGCAGCTGTCAAAACCACAAACTATGGTGTTATGCAACGGACTAGTTTGGTCACCCTATTCCTGTTCTGCCTGATTTTGGTCAATTGGAAAGTAACAATAATAACGTAACTTTACTGCACTAAAAGTAGATCTATAAAATATAAAATGATGCAATCCATAGCACTGAACGAGGTTATTTCATAAAGTACTTATTACATATCTGAGTTACATACACCGCGTGATTTTAAACCTCCGAACTAAAAATTGAATTCTTGCAATTCTGTATTCTATTAGGGATTCTGATTCCAGGATTTCAGAGCTTCAATCACGCGGTATACCTACGTCATTTTATGACGGTAATAGATAAAAAAAACTAAACTAAATAAGATGGTACAGCAACCCAAAGTAAGTTTTGACCTCCGATAATATTTTTTTTCATTCCGATCAGTCCTGCACCGTCTGCTGCCAGTTTTCGACGGTAATAGATATAAAATAAAATTCATTTAGGAAATTAAAGTACTGATATATTATATAGACCATCTCATGGTCCCGTATGTATCCTCAGTCGATTGTACTGATAATGGTGTCCGGGGTCCGCCTTTAATATATGTGTGTTTTAATATGATTTTGCAGTTTGTTTATTTTTCGTGTCTGTAATAGTATAAAGAAAAAAACATTTGATTCTGTTTAAAAATTCTATAGAAAGCTAGTTACTATCAACGAACTACATGGGCTAAATCTGTACGAAAATACATACTAGATTTCCTAACGTGAAAAATTGTACACTGTAGAATTTTTAGGTAAGAATATTATGTAGACACTTAGAAAAATAGATTCAATATACGTACTGGTTGATTTTGACCCTTTCTGTTATAAATAAACTTTGGGATCAGGATCACTGATGGAACACAAAATCGTAAAGAAAAAAAGCTAAATAAACATTGATAATATTAAAAGTTACGCGAGACATAATTACTATTATAACAAACGGTTTCACTCATGTCGGTATTAGTTGGTAATGCCGATAAGTTTCAGCCAATTCAGATGGCCATCTTCAGGGCGAGTAACATACAAAAAATAAACATTCTTTACTTCCCTTGCAAATCGGATACAAGATGAGCTAGTCTAATTTCTTTGGGAGGTCTAAATTATTGTTTGGGTGAAAACCTTAAAAATATTTTATACCATTTAAAAATATTCCTCTTTTTCTTACGATTTTGTATATAATAAGAGATCCTAATTATAAGATTTTATACGGCTGGGGCTGGGGCGTTCAAAATTAACCGGTATTATGTTAGACGCATTTCGAGCGACTGAAGTATAAAGTCTGAAACGACTAAGTATATAAACAACAATGAAATAATAGGAAATGCGGATGAGAAACCCGATCAACATAAAGTGACGCACGGTAGTTGTGGCTTGCAGCGACACCACAATCGCATTTCCTCGGACGGCATCAGAATGAATACATTGCGGTCACATCACAATGTGTTTGTGCACACAAGCCTATGAGACGATCATCTACAAATATGATCTGTGTCTGTGTTAGGAGTATTTTATAGCCATAGGTATTAGTTTTACTATAGTCATATAAAATTTATAAATGGATTAATTTTTAATGTTTGATGAGACTTGTTTTATATACTTTTGTTATTTTGTCTGCTGAAAAGCACCGATAGTCTGTAAATGTGCATTAACTTATATATATATATATATTAATCGCTATGTGGGCGAAATATTCACACCTACAAGCTACTGGACATTGTGCCGCTCCGCGATGCCCTGTAGAGTGTGAAAAGACCGCCGATGTGTCAACATCTCTCCGGATGAAAAACAGTCGAAAAAGTCGAAAGTATCAGTCAACGTAGCGAATTTAATTGTAAAGTTATCTAGGTATCGTTTTCATCATGGACGGATTACTTATAAAAACATCAATTTCAAGTAAATGGGTTGTTTGGAAATGGTTACAGTTTGCAAATTGTTGGATAATTGAATATTATGTTTCTTGTGATTTCGTATGTAAGAACAATACGAAATGGAAAGAGATTTATGATTTTACAATTGGTGCTTACTTACCGACAAATTTGTTGTGTACTACAATGTTTGTTTATTTATTTGACACGTAGTACAATACGGCCAATTTAGAAAAAGAAATGGATTTCTATGTACGTTATAGTCTTATCAAAGTGATACATTTTTGGGAGAAAGAGAAGCAAAGCGTTCAATTTTAATGCGGTGTTTATTCTGTTAAATCGCTATAATAACGATAGTTTTAATATTGCAGAATGTCAGTTTGGATGATTTTGATAATAATACGTACGAAATCGGAGTTTCCTTTTTTTTAGTTTTTTGTAAACAACAATATACCTCTATGTGACTGTAGATAAAGTAGCTCACCCTAGCTCATTAATCTCCACATTCCGTTATAAACACCAGAGCTTTACACCTCGGTCAGGAAACCGGTGGATAGTCTTTTGACGCTTGATCCAAATAAAAGTCATCATCATCATCATCATCAGGTCTTTTTATTCTCCACTGCAGGAGCAAAACCTACTTCTTTGTACTACCGGAGCCATACTTGGCCAGAGCAGACAGAGGATTTGGCATACACTCTCCTCGCTGGCCAGACGGGTTGGAGAGGTCTCATTGATGTTTATGAGCTTTGTTTAGCTTGTATTTCCTAAGTCGCCACTTACGAAATCCATGGGAAGACTTGGAGTAGTCCTATTCTACTCTGCCGGTAACCACACGGCTCTTATCAAATAAAAGTAACTACTATTAAACTTTGTTTATTATCAACAATAAATTATTCGCAATGCAATCAAAGAACCAAGAGAACAGTATTGATTAACTTAAAGATGATTAAATTAAAGAACTTTAAAGATGACGTGACTATTGCTTGACATTTTAACAAAAAAATCCTAATAATAAAAATACACACAAAGATAAAAGGTTACTACTATATTACTTAATAAAGTTTAAGCGATGGCTGCCTAAAAAAAGTTAATTGAATATCTTTTTCTATATTGATTTCCGCGAACTGCGAAATGTTGGCTAATAGACCCATCATTCTGACAATTAGTTACAATTGACTCGTATTTGAGTCTACCGAAATCTGGTTTAAAGTCGTTTTTGTGCAATAAACTTTACGATTTATGCGGCAGTTACATATTTTAATTTAAGTACTTTTAATGACTATCGTCCTTGAGAATTTTTGGCACGCACCTTAAATATTTTGGAGAAAGACGGACAAATATTAAAGTATTTACTGAATAGTTTTTGAGGCAACGTTAATTTGACATGTTTTTATTAATAAATTAAACATAACAGTACCAAAAATAGTATTATTGGCCTTTCTGGTTCAGTGCCTGGGTACGACAGGGCCACAGAGTTGGACTGCCGGCGCCAGAAAATACTTGAACTTCATTTTTATAGGTTGTACTTCATTTAGCCGTGGTTCTAAAGCTACCGAAGGAGGAGTTTGTGCCAGGCAGGCAGCTGGCCATAAAAGCTTTGCCAAATAATATCACAGCATAAATGCTTTCATAATAGCAGACATAGGGGATCGACCGCACCACAGCTAAGGAAGATGAGAAAGATAATAAAAAATAGTGTATGAGAAGGATAACATACAAACAGAACCAGAATCAGGTAAACACCAAAGGATATAACAATTGATATAATGGAAGGGAATCGAAATGTACCGTTTAAATGCTATCTTGAACCTCTATAAATTGGTATGAGAACAAGTAGAACAATATGAAGAAAATATTGCTTTTGAGAAGTAACGTGGGCCTGTTGGCCTGCTAATGTTTACAATGTCTTGTATGCAATATTTTTAGTGTATCCTAAATGATATTGTACTTTTTATCTTTATGTACCTAACTACTGAAATATTTATTTCAGATAAACCGCTTGATATATGTTTATTCTTTGCAGTAACCTCAACTTCAAAGGGTCTTACAACTTAAACGGTTAAAAGGTTCAATATTGCATTAATGTAAACATTAATTTCCTTCAATATTCAGACTAATTTAAATGGGTGATCTCGTTTTGGCACAAAATTTGAATAGTCAGTTCGTTGAACTATGTAAATTAGGTGCTTCATAAAGCTTGAAGTTATCGAAATAAATACATGGGCGGTGTTTCCTTTTGTATACTTTGCTTTAGGAGTTTTATTGCACATTAGAATATTTTAGCCCATAAGTGGAAGAAGGATAGATTTATTTTATATAGGAGAGGGAAATAGACATCTGTAAATAGCAATTCTAATTGGCCACCAGTAAGGGCAACTAAGAGTAAAAAATACTGTTATGGGGATCATGCTATTGGCACCACTACCAAGTAATCTTCGTATCTTAGTAAGTTTCTAGACACATTCACAGACTAGTTTAATAATTAGATAGTGTTATTTCACTGATAACTGAAATAATAATTATTTCGATGCGTAGCGTGCATATTTTTTGTGGTATCTAGCAAAAGAGATAACAGGATACAACAATGTGCTATGTACGTAAGTACAAGTGGTCAATCGTAAATTTACTGATTCTGAACTAGATTTAACGCTTAAATTTGTGATATTAAAACTCATTCTACATAAACTTAAGATTTTATTTTTTTAAATGCTTGTTTTTACATTTTTAAATGTATAAATAGTACGTTACTATTAGCTAATATCGTGTTAAGTCCATTTCTGTTTGCTATTGCGTAAATCAAAACTGCACGACTGCGCAAGAAAACCTTTTTACAACTTTAATAAATATATTGTTCTTTTATTTTAGACCACATTTATTGATCTGAATGCAACTTTATATACAAAATTAGTTATTGAAAATTATGTCAATTTTCACTACTGCAGGTTCCATCTAGACATTAGTGGTTTTATTCTCTTTTCGGAACTTTAGTGATGTGATAAGTTTCTGTCAAATTTTCAATCAACATGTATGTTTGCTAGAGATTTCATTGAAACCTATTAAACGACAGCAAAATTTCACGTTCGTCACTCAAAAGGCTTAAATAAAAACATACGCGAGTTTAATTCTTTATAGATTCACGGTTTTACTCATATTTGACGATGATTGTCTTCGTAACACTGTGATTCTATAATTAAGGGTCTTATATGCCGGAATACCAGACACAATAGTTAAACAACGCATTTTTGCGCAAATGTACACATTAGTATAAGAGTAAGTTCTTCATGGTCGCAGATATATATTCAGAAAAATATTATTTCATATTGCTTTACCTGTAGGAAAAGAATCGCAGTGTATTTGTTACCTACACAAATATTTAAAAATTGTTTCTAACTAAAAGCAGCAACCGCCAATAGTTTAATATATTCTCATAACATAGAACAGACTTATTGTCGTATCAAATTTTTACAAATGATCCCTATTTGTGCAATGTTTAAAATGAATGAAGATGGATCTTCTCATTCGCAAACCGGTGACACATATTACTATGAAGAATTTGAAGTAGGACTATGTGACCCAGAATGCATAATGACATGTCAGTTACTGATAATGACTTGTTAAAAGCAGATGCGGTATATTATGTTACGAATAATTTGTTGGGTTAATGACCAAAATTAATCTTGGTTTAATGTTATTATTAATGACAAACTTACTTTTAGTTTAATGCATTTTTGTTAATAGATGTAAATATTATATATTATGTGGGTATATATATTTATTATGTAAATGAGATTATAATTGTTCTCGTTAGTCTGGCCCATTTGAATTGTCGTTATCTTATTGCAACAATTTCATACCTTGCGAAGGTCAATGAGCAATGTATGCAAAAAGTTATTTTCTTTTTGTCATCTATTGGGACCCGTTCTCCGATCCTAGGTTGTCTTAATCACCTTTCAAATTTTTCTTTCAAAATTTGGTTCTTAAAATTCAGTCACATGGATTGTTTGGTATATTTAAGAAAGTAGAACTAACACTTCTTTTATGAAGTAACAATACATAGTCACACTAACTTAAAGAGAATCAATACAATAGGAAACAAGGCGTGTCCTCAATACTTCCATTTAAACGTTTTTAACAAAAAGACTAGGAGACAAAACGTCGCGTTCGCGATCTCATCGGGTCTGGATCAGTGACAGACGCGTGGTGCGCACGCGCTGGCTCAGTTTCAACTGGTAAGGGTTTCCCGCCAAAAGCACGCGGAGATAGTATCTCGGTTAGTAGCCGCATAGATTCATTCATGAATACGGATTATGCAATTTTCTTTATTGAACTAACTTTTGTCATAGTGTTCTGCGGTAACGTTTCGAGCAATGGTCCTTTATGATGCTAGTTATTTCAAAATCGGGGCCAACGAGAAACTTTAGTTTGTTGATTTGATTATGTCGTTGCCGTTCCTATAGACATAGTTATGTTCAATTTCATGCTGAAGAAGCCCTACACCCGTCACTATGTAATAACCATAAATAATTATATTATTATCTCGTCTTTGTTGATAGTGCCATTGTTTTTTTTAAATATCACATATACCTACATACACATTAATCAGCAGGTCATACATCTTTTACGGGGTAGAAAAACCCAATGCTTTAAGACTATATTAATTGTCATATGATGGTGAAAAACTAATATAAAAATAATAATCTTTGTAACACGAGTAAACTATTTTATTAACGCCAGATGATTATAATGAAATAACATTTCAGATCCTATAATTGATTTTATGTTATTCCAGTCAGAAGAAAGTGCGTTCGTTTATTTTTATTGAAAATAATAATAATGTGTGCTGGTATAACAAAAATTAAGTACCGTGGTTAAATATAACAGAAAAGGTATCTAGAGAAAAGCTTTTCTTTTTACCTTTTTAGCACTTTTTTTTCACTTTTTTTTTGCTAAATAGTACGAGTAGATATGACCTCCAACCTGCCTGTGGATGTGATATGAGAGATTAATGAACATATTAATTGTAATGATTTCAAAAATATTTGTACCCACTACCCACTATGAGGCTTTTCACACTCATTAGTAGAAAATTTAGAACTCAAGGAAAAAATAAGGTAACTATGGTTTTTGGTTATAAGAAATGAATTAATAAGATATTAAGAAAACTGAACTGTGGAAGGAGACAATGCAGTAATCCCCACTATCTATAACACTACCCTTAGATAGATTTAGTTTTAGTAGAAACCACAACCTCAATTACATTAGTATTTCTTAGTTTATTAAAAATTACAAATGTTTGTCATTATAATCAGCCACACTGGGGCATCAGAAATATTTCAATCGTTGTTTACTATTTCACGATTGAATAATAAATATCAGAGACATCTACCGATATTTTCAGAATAAAGAACTACACCACAAAGTAGCTATTGATAACCGAACATGCTGTTAAAGCAAGCAAGTAAGCAAAGCCAGAAGAGCTGCCATATATAAAACTTACGTTTAACAGTGGTAGATGGCGCAGCAGAGTACTATTATGTATGTCAATAATATATTTTTTTTTAGCCGCTGCCACGTGCCTATGCCGCGGCCGCCGCTGCGCCCGCGCCCGCCGCCACCCCCGCCGAGACCACGAAGCGGCCTTCGGCATAGGGGAAAACAAGGAGACGGCGTAAGCCAGCTCCCACCAAGTCGTTGCCACCACCGGGTCCCGAGAGGAGCCAGCGCGACGAAGAGGGCTTCATTATGGTGGAAAGGAAGAAGAGGAAGCCTGCGAGCCGCAACCACTGCGGAACCGCGCTGACCGGACCGGATTCTCCGCTGCGTCCTGCCGTACCATCGACGCAGCTGTACGTGTCCCGGCTGCACTGGTCCACGAGGGTAGAGGAGGTCGTGGACTACGTCCGAAAGAAGTCCACCTTCACCTTGAAGGTTGAACGTCTGCAGTCTCGCCACAAAGTGAATTTCAATTCTAATGTGGTGAGAGTGCCGACGCATCATCTGCCAACCTTCATGAAGGAGGACTTTTGGCCGCAGGGAGTCGTGTTTCGGAGGTTCCGAGGTCGGCTGCCTGACGTCACCGCAAGTCACACGTCGCCGGCACTACGTGTGATAAAGGATAGGATATATAATATGTATGTTAGTTATAAGGTATTTATTTTATGAAATTTATGTATGTTAGTCTGTAAGGTATTTATAATATGGGCCTCTGGTATTGTACATAATTGTAAGTACAATACTATTGCCTGAAATAAACGAGTTATTATTATTATTATTAGTAGCACGATATATTTTCTTTTATCAGCGTAACATATGCTAATAATATTAAATTTATCAAGGCCATGTTGCATATTTGTTTGCCAAAATCGGCTCTTTTTGTTGTTTTTGTTGATTTTCATGAATGTTACAGTAAAAGGAGAGTTTGATGGTAGAATACCACTCATTCATCATCATCAACCCCTGACCTTCCCCTAAAAATGTGACTTAACTCATCAAATCAAATTTAAAGCTGGAGACTTAAAAGAAATCGACATTTTCATACAAAAGTGGTCGGCCGCCCCGGCAATTTTTATAAATTGTCGATTTTTATTTCCGATCGCTGCATTGGTCGCATAGGAAAAGTTGTTTACTTTGACGGGCTGAGTCACCCCTTCAAGGTAACGTCAGTGGTTAATCTAAACGATGTAAGTATTATATTCTTATCCAGACCATTCTTCATCATTCACTTTCCAAGACCCACCGTAAGCCTCCTTTTGTCTGCGCCATTCTTCTCTACCACTTGCCTTTGCAATCCAGTTTTTACCAGCAATCTGCTTTATAAATACTTTAAAATTTTCACGCTGCATATTTACTAAATCCATATATGGGCGTGAACATACCCTTTTTCTCCAGACGTTCTGACCAGATTGCACCAGCCGTGGTCAGTGAATGACCAGTATGTTCGCGCTAATTCCAGTTTATGCATTTAGTAAATCTGCTTTATGTCGTCGACCTATTTAGCTGCCGGACGCCAAACACTCCAGTACATTGAACTAATATAAATATTTCCAGCGTATTATAGAGAGGCTTTGCTAATTGTTTGTATGTATTCGTAGCAATGCTTGTAACAACCAGTTTGTGAACCAAATAAATAAAAAAATATATATGTTGTCATAATCACGCATGGGTTTAATTAAAGCATCTACCTAATGGTTCAAAGGATATAGGTCTGTGACAGATGGACGGACGTCACGTTATCAACCTTTGAATATGTAACCCTAAAAACAGTCTTACAGCATTATATTTACAATATACTTCAGAACTGAACAAAAATGTTTTTGTGGAAAACCTCTGGCGCGTTGATGTCTTTTCTATCGTTATCTCAAAACACATCAACGTGTTTATTACGGACGAGACGTCGGCGATCCGTCAGGTCCGGCAATCTGGGGTATTGCCATTGGTGTCCACAAGTAACATAAAAACATCTTGAACTCCTTGTTTGAGAACATACATGATAGCCTAGCTGGCTGTTACCATAATAGACAGTCGTTAAGCTAAGTGTCATAAGGTAAGTAAGGACTCTTGGCTACTTAGGCGGTTATCACACTGCACCAGACGCCGTTTCAGCGTGCGTGTAACAGGCAGTAATCATATGCAAAAACGGGGATACAGCTGGAGGGCGGAATGAACGCGGGATGTCGTGCACTGCAGATCCAGATCCAGACGGAAACACAGAGTAAATCGCAGTATTTTTTTTTTTTATGTATATCCGACGGCAAACGAGCAGACGAGCCACCTGATGGAAAGTGGTCACCGTCGCCCATGGACATCTGCAACACCAGAGGAGCTGCTGATGCGTTGCCGACTCTTAAGATACCTGTAAACACGCCTTTTGAAGGACCTCAAGTCATAGCACACAGGGAAAACCTCGGGAGGGAGTCCATTCCACAATCCTGCTGTACAAGGAAAAAAACCACGTGACGCTCTGACATTTTTGGAGACCCAAGTGTCAAGGATGTGGGGATGGACTTTACTCCTATGGCGAGCGGTGCGGTGGTAGAAAGGTGACGGTGGCACCAATCCAAAAAGTTCTTCAGAACACTCCCCATAGTATAGACGGTAAAATACACACAGAGAGCCAACGTCTCTCCGTAGACCGAGGGTGTCTAAATCGTCTGTGAGTGTGGGATCGTCGATAATACGAATTGCCCGGCGTTGGATGGAATCAAGAGGAAGGAGTTGGTATTGAGGTGCACCAGACCAGATATGAGAGCAGTACTCCATGTGGGGCCGGACTTGAGCTTTATATAATAAAAGTCTATGACCCGGAGTGAAGTACTGCCTCGCTCTATTGATCACCCCAAGTTTTTTAGAAGCCATTTTGGCTTTACGTTCCAGATGACTCCGGAATTGGACCTCCTTCGTAATATCGACGCCAAGGATCCCAATACTCTTAGAAATGGTAAGAGAGGTGTGCCGAAACTTCGGTGCTATGTTAAATGGGGTCTTCTTAGCGGAAAACACGCAGACTTGTGTCTTAGTAGGGTTGAATTGAACTAGGTTTAGTTTACCCCATTCAGAGACCTGCTCCAGAGAGGTCTCAATGTCAGACACAAGTCTCTTTCTGTTCTCCTCCACCTTTGTTTGAGGGATATTTGCACGACCTGCATAATATGCATCACCCGTACTGTCGTCTGCATAGCAATGGATGCTACTAGTGTTAAGCATGTCGTTGATGTGCAGAAGAAACAGCGTAGGTGATAAAACAGATCCTTGGGGGACGCTTGGTGTGGTGCGATTACGTGCTTCCGCAGCCGCATGTAGGTTCCGTCACTCCGTCCACCATAGCGGGTTGCGGCGTCGGTAGTGTGATATCCAATTTACATACAAAAACATTGAACACTTATTAACACTGAGCTTTATACCGAGTTTTTCTGGATCTAGTTATTTATACAACATAGTGAACCAATTCTGTAAATATTTTTTTTTTGATATTCGAATTTAGCACGAGTACTCCACTCGAGTCCATTGGGACAAGGGACAAACCTGTACATCCCATGCAACGAAAGCATTCCCAACGAGGGTTAATAATAATAAAAATTCTTTATTGCACCATAACAAATATAAACAAAAGTACTTAATGCAAATACAGTTGTACAAGAGGCGGCCTTATCGCTAGCGCAATCTCTTACAGGCAACCTTATTGTTGGAAAAGAGCTTAGAATGAAAAAGAACGGGTGGCGCAACTATATAAATAAAAATAATAGTATCTATAAATTAAACAGTAGTTGAAAATAAATAAATAGACTACATAAAATACATATCTATATAATACATAATAAATACACAATTAACTAACTAAATGAGAGGTAGGACTAATATACACAATGATAGACGAGACAATGGAAGATAAAGGAGTTTTTAAAGCAAAATTTTGGTAATCACTTACAACGAGAGAAAATGGGATTTGGTTTGAGATTTGAAGCTGGCTAAACTTTGAGCACGTCGAATAGAGAGCGGCAAGGAGGGTTGACGTTAGGCAGGCGTAAAAATAAGCCAAGCCTTTTCAGAGCATGGACTTCCATGGTGTCCCGATCCCACATAAAGTGGGATAAGGAGTGGAAGAAGAAGATTCCTATACGAGTACAGGAATATTCATTTTATATCAGAATGACAAATGTCATTGAATAAAATTTTTATACAATAATAAGACATGTCATAAAATTTGTTGTAAAAAGATTTGTCACCTAGAGTTAAGTACTAAGATTTGAGTACCTAGTTACTAAAAAGGATAAAAAAAATAAATTTAGATAAAAGTATGATTATAATTTTATTTACATATATTTATATGGCAGCTTTCTAGGCAGTGTTTTAAGTTAAATTCTACAGGTAAAGCTTTACGTAAAAGAATATAATATCTTAGCCAATTAAACTAATATTAAATTAAGTAATAATGGTAAATTATACAATCATTAAATATTACATTTGTACATTTTTAAAGCCTACGAATCAACTGGGTAGTATAACCATTTGAATTCATATCCTTTCAAGCCGTATTTCTCGTCTTTCTCAGTTACGGGTTTTGGTACATCATCAGATATCAAGTCTAATACTTCTTGCGTAATTTTGGGACGGAATCCTTTTTCGTCTGCGACATAGTCTACTCTTGTCCGCACTCCATTTCTTCCGGTTACAAAGTAGTATCCCTGCTTAGCGCCATTTGTATAACCTTCTTCGAAATGTCCGTGGAAACCCACTGTGTAGTTAAAGGTGTACAGAAGCCGCATCATATCCTTTTTAGTGATACCATCTGGTAATCCGTCCTTCTCATTGGGCCCTTTCTTATGAATATCGGTATTTTTGTCAACTATTTGCATTTGAGCATAAGTAAGAGTGGGTTTTTGGGGACCACCAGGTTGATCTGGGTAACTATTGTATTGTTTTGGATTTCTTTCACCGGTTGGCTGTTGTTGAGGGTAAGAAGGTGCATTTGAGTCAGGATAATTAGGACTACCTCCTTGAGGACCACTTCCGCCATCCGGTCCTGGGTAGTTAGATCCACCAGGTCCTTGCGGGTAGTTGCTTCCACCGCTTTGTGGTGGGTAGTTAGGATTACCAGAACCGAGTGGTAGACTGCCACCATTTGCTCCTGGGTAGTTAGGGCTACCAGCACCTTGAGTAGGATAGTTTGGATTTCCTGTTGGCACGTTTGATAGTGGTGGTCTTTGTGTAGTGGTTGTTGGGATGCTGCAAGAGGAACAAGTCTTGACTGGCGCTGACGCGACCGGCCCGGAAATTTCCCTGGCCGGGGCAGCCGGTGCTTGCGGGCCAGGCTGACCTGGCTGCGGCTGAGCTGATGGCAGTGTCAGGGAATGACCTTGTCTCTCAGGGCTAGTTGGATCTGTTAAAAAAACATGCAATGTATTTTACTATTTTACCTTTATTTACATATATTTATTTAACTTTTAATAATAATATATGATATATGTTCCTAACAGTTTCCTTAGGATTTGTCGGGGGTATAGTAATAATAAAAAAAACTTGTATATTTGTAACTAAACAAATTAAATAAGTTCATAGACATAATACTATTGCTCTTATATTATCATTATTATTTATCTACTTCATCTCAGCCGCAAGAATTTCACTGCTAGACATAGATCTGGACACAAGAATTTCAATCATGGGTGGTTCACCATACTCACCTACTCACCACGCTTGGTAAACTGGTTGGTGAGCGCAGTTTGTTTGGCTTATCTCCGTTCTGATGCTGCTGCCCATCTTAAGGAGGATCATCGTAGGAGTTTGTTGAAATGGGTAACAGGATAATAGTATATTTGGATGCTTCTTGCGCGGATGGATAGGAAATGGCAAAGTAGCAGCTCGGAAAACCGAGCGTGCGTACCCGATGCCATACCTACAACCATCGAACTGGCAGTTGAGAAGGACACCCTGACTATACCATTGAGGCATAATATATATTACAATAAAGGTGAAATAGGAGAACTTACATGGCTTGACGCGTATATTTTTCATAGACAAGATCTTGAAATTGCCATTTTCATCAGTGGCGTAGACTGTGACGTGGTATACTCCGTCGGCTGTGATGAATCCAAATTCACCCATAATCAAACCTTTTTCATCTGAAAACGCAAAATGTATATTAGGCTTTTTATTACATTTTTAAAATAACTTCCCAGTGTGATATTAAAATTTTGAAATAAGGAACACTTATTGAATACAAAATGTACGACAAAAAGTAAAACAATAAAACCGGGTTGCACTCCGGGAGTGCCGTCAGAATTGAAAACTTGAACATTAACTTTGTGCATTATTGAATACTAGCTTTCGCCCGCGGCTCCGCCCGCGTCAATGTTGATCCCTCGGGAATAGTACTTTTTCCCGGGATAAAAGGTAGCCTATGTCCTTCTCCGTACTCCAGAGAACTTATATGCAAAATTTCATGATGATCGGTTCAGTAGTTACGGCGTAACAAACAAACAAACAAACAAACAAACAAACTCATTTTCGCATTTATAATATTAGTAAGGATTTTGAAATGATTAGGTAATAATTTCACACGAATTGCTTTATTAATCAGTATAAAAGTACTATCATTTATATGGTTCAATACAATATTAATTTATTGCGCTATCGTACTTAAACATGACAATTTATATTTTCGCCGCGTGGTAATAAAAGAGGATATAACTTCCTCTCTTACGCCGCACCGGCGGTCTCAGATCTCACGAGTTTGACCCAAAAAGTGCACAACACCGTTATAAAAGTTTTCACTTCAAAAAAATCGAAGTGATCACAATTACAAGTCTTTAATTTTTTTCATGAATAAGACGATTTCTAAGGAGGTATTAAGTAGGATCTCTTTGGATGGCATGACGAAATTAATATGAACTGAACTGGTCGACATTAAAGGTCCTATGTTGCCTCCTTTGGATGGTCAACGTCCATCGCAAAAATACTCGAATCGTTTGGAAGTGATCCGGATGTAGATAGCTAAAAATCGAAATACTCAAATTTTGCGTTCGCCACTCAGCATCTTTACTAACCTACATAGTTCAAGCTGGAGGCATTTTTCTGCATTTCTTTCTTTTTATTCCATAAGCACCGTTAAGCAAGTTGATCGCAAAGAGGATTTGGCCTTTTAGTTTTTTAGTTTATACTAGTTGCTTCCATCTGAGTTTCAGTCTCGGCATTTCTGCGTGCTAAATGTTTTAAATATATAAATCTATATTTTTTTACGTCGAACTAAAACAAAGGCATCCGCGCGAGATCATATTTTTAAGTGCTTAATGCCGCGGTCTTTGACGACGAACAGCAGCAGAGACTCTTTACAGCAACTTAACTATCATTTTTTGTATCTTTACTATAGGCGTTATGAAGCTTCAAAAGTACATGAATTTTATGACGACCGAGGAAGACGTTCATTGAATTCATATCAATAGTCCTCCCATACAAATTCCACCAAGTAGCTGATCAGGTAATTCTATAAAAATCTTAATTATTTTTCTATTTATTTTATGATCTTTTATTCCATTAAAAATTCCTATTCCGAGATTAAAATATCACCTGAAGGACCTATTTAACCGTGTAAGTGTTCTAGCAAGTCCATGGTGGCAACCCAACAGAGAATTTATAAATAACATTGAAAACTGGAATATTTATTTTATTGATATCATTGAAATAAATACTTAAACCTTTGAACTATCGCTAAACAAAAGGTATAAAATGTGATTATAATTACGACTTCTTTCTTATGAAGTATTATTCATTAATCTGCCTTGTATGTAGGTCCTTGATCTTTTAGAGGGTCAAATATATTTTATAAGGCTTATAATTCCCCACTTTCAGACAACTTTGTTTTGTACATGAACCTCATTCACTAGGAAGTATAATGAAAATTGACGTGATGCTATTAAATATTTGTTTATTGATGAATAGAAACTCGTTTGATAATGGTTCAATAACGTGGTATTTAGCTACGAGTAAAGTTTGCTTAAGTCATCAATTATCGCATGATGTCATTTACCAAATTATAAGGGTGTACTTTTATTGGGAATTCGCTTGAGTGCTCTCAGCAAACGGTGTTTCAAGCATACTTGATTTAACTCGAAACTCGTTAATATCAGAATATACGTAATTATGCAAATTGCTGGCTTTAATATATGGTCATATCTTTGAGCATTTTCGAAAAGCTCAATAATACCTGTTTCAGTCTACTCTATTACAAAATGAATAGATTTAACTCGTTTTATTGTTGCTTTTATATTTTTTGTCACATATGTACATACGGTTTTTCACTGTCTCATTTCTTGGTACAATATACTTTTAAATATACAATTTTTAAATGTAGGTTTTTATTATAAAATACATTATATTTATTAATTTATTTTTAAATAAGTAGGCAAGCTTCTAACACCTAGTTGAATAAACATAGAAAAAATAGTGTTTATAGTTTTCTGGAAACCTTAAACTCGTTCAGCAATACAGACTAATAATGTAGGTATTTAATGTACGGAGTTCGCTCATCACATTTATTATTACTTATATTATTACTAATGTATATTTAGGCAGTTCTATTGAAAACCGGCCTAAAGTCAAAACAAAATTTTTATAGCCAGTTAAGCCACTTCATTCAACTAATATCTTGAGGTAAATTACGGAATAAAGTGATCTTTATTCAAATCCCCGTAAAAGTCAAAACTAATAATTAAGTCTCCGATATAATACAAATTTAATAACATTTATTAGTTAATGATGTAAATGAATGAGCAACGTGACCGGTCTGGTATCGGTACCCAGCGGCGGCGTCGTATCGTCTCCTATAAATTTGAATATAGTCTTAGATGCATAAAAAACTATGTTAAGTAATTTTAAACGTCTTGGCACTGTTCACTTATTAACAACTTTCAGTAAATTAAGGAACTTTAATAATTAAGAAATAAAATATTATATAAAACTAGCTGATGCCCGCGGCTCCGCCCGCGTTAATGTCGTTCCCTTGGGAACAGTAGAAATGATAAAAAATCCATACAAACCCCTCCCCCTCTGCTTTTTCCCCTTAAGGGGGAATTTAATAGTTCCATAGATCTTTAGCCCTTAAGGAGGGTATTTTGCCCATTTCACCTACACATTGTCATATTTCTAAGTAAATAAAAAAACCATACAAACTTTACCCCACCTATTTTATCCCTTCAAGGGGAAATTTCGTCCCTTTTAACTACACAGGTCTTTTTAATTGTAATGTAAACATATATACTTATTTTTATACTTCTATGTCCAGAAAAGAGAAAATTTCCATTCAATCCCCCCCCCCCCTTTATCCCTTAAGGGGGGAGTTTTGTACATTTCACCTAACCAGATCTTTTTTAATTTTAATTGAGAACTTGTGTACCTACTTTCAAACTTCTAAGTCCAGAAATGAGAAAATTCCATAAATCTTCACTCCCTTTGATTTTCTAAAAATCCTTTCTTAGTGCTCATTTACATCATAAAAAGAATCCCTGTGCCAAATTTCAAGTTTCTGGGCACAGTAGTTTCGGCTGTGCGTTGATATATAAGTCAGGTTTGAATTGGCCCGTGGCTCCGCTCGCGTAAGTGTCGATTTCTCAGGAACAGTAGAATTACCCGGAATACATTAGTTCATGACTTTCAATGAAACACTAAGGAGTTTCATTGAAAGTCATGAACTAATATATTGAATTTCAATTGAATAACTTCAAAAACGGAAAGTTTCATACTAACTTTGCATCCCCGTTATACCCCCTTAAGGGATGATTTTTGAGAAAAATATTTTACTCGTGTTTCATACCTTTCAGTAAAGAACTTTCATGCTGAATTTCATTCGAATAAATTCAAAAACGACAAAGTTTCATACTAACTTTGCAACCCGTTTTACCCCTTAGGAGATGAATTTCCAAAAATCCTTTCTTAGTGCTCCCCTACGATAAAAATGAACCCCTGTGCAAAATTTCAAGTTCCTAACCCTTATAGTTTAGGCCCTGCGTTGATATGTCAGTCAGTCAGCTTCTCCTTTTTTTTAGTATGGATTACTATGGATAGTATGGATAGGTATAATGCTGTCGTATAATGATGAATTGACTTTGGATTTTAAGTTTCTTATGTCACTTGCTATTTTATTAGTATTTTTTTTTGCTATATGTTTACAGGCAAACTCATGCCTTGAGTTCATTCAATTGACGATAACTTTTTTTTTAATGAACCGATTTTGATGAAACAAACTTTAAATGTTAAACTGAGTTAAAACAAAGCAATTGGTGAAAGTTTGAAGTAAATCGGTTCAGTATTCTCGGAGATAATCGTGATCATACATACAGACAGACAGACAGACAGACAGACAGACAGACAAGAAATTCAAAAAAAAATTTTTTGCTTTCTATTATTCTTTTTAAGTGTCCCTCTATCCATTTCAGTTAAAAATTCTAAATGTACAGACAAAATATTTTTACTGTTTTATTATATGTATTCTCCTGTAGTGGAGACTAAAAAGGACCTGATGATGATGATGATGATTATATGTATAGATAAAATATAAAATAAAAAGCTTTATATATTATAAAAAATAAGTGCTGTACCTTACTTAATTTGAATTTATGATACATTATACTTTTTATTACACGATTGAACAAAAAACACCCTTTTTTCAAACATGCTCGGAAATGTAGGCATTGTTGTAGGAAAAAGAAGACACGAAGTTTGTAATTCTTGACTCGTGCATTATTTTACCGGCCAGGCCAGGAAAGTAAGTATGAAAATTAATTACTGGCCGCTGCTCAAAACTTTTTAATTCATCTATGTAACTTCTTAATTCGCCCGTACAACTTAAAACGATGACACTATGTCAAATTAGCTCTTGATTCTTTTTAAACTTCAAGTGGTATAAAGTTATAACTTATGTGGCGCAGTGGTTAATACGCTAGCCTGCTGGACACGAGGGCCCCGGGTTCGATCCCCGGTCAGGTCAAGATGGAAAATGATCTTTTTCAGATTGGCCTGTGTCTTGGATGTGTATCTATAAATGTATTTGTTATAAAAAATAGTATCGTTGAGTTAGTATCCCATAACACAAGTCTCGAACTTACTTTGGGGCTAGCTCAATCTGTGTGATTCGTCCGTATATATTTATTTATTATTATTATTTATTACGTGATAAATCAAATGACTTGTTATGTAAGCTTTCAGCCGTCGGATTCGCTCCCAGTCCCAGTACTATAAAATGTAGGAACATATTATAGTAGGGCATATTTGAATCCGGAGCCTATCGTACACAATCGGGCGTTAGTCAGGGCTCGGTACCGGGCCCCTTTTATTTTTAATCATGATTAATGACTTATGTCCTTTACATGCTGACGACTTATAACTATTTCTTCAGATTGAAACAACAGAAAACTGTATTAATTTACAAAATGGTGTACCAGTTAGCAATATGCCTCAAAATTTTGAATGGATCAGTGGATTGTCTAGAGTTACATAACATTCTGTGTGTGTTGTTCCTACCTGATGAGCTGATGATCCCGGTCGACAGGCGCGGCCGTCAAAGGCAACATAATATTTTTCATTTGGTTCAAGGGCACACCATTGCATGGGCTTTGTCTCCTCCGGTTAGACTAATAAAACATCTCAATGCACTTCGCAAAATCAACACTGAATTTGATTTTTCACATGACAACTGTTTGTGAAAAGATTGACCAATGGAGTAACAAAAGTGACTCCATGGATGACGATGACAACAACGACTTACAATAATACAAGTAGGATATTGATAATAATCTGAGAAATTAATTATATTTGTTATTTATTTTTCTTTTATTGGTTGTACGAACTGTTTTCAGGCGTAATCTTTTTATAATCCAAAATTGTTGACATTTAAGTTCTCATCTGATTCATAGTATTTTAATGTGTTTTCTTAATGTGTGATAATATGTAGTTGGTATAAACTGTTTTTGTCACAATAAATAAATAAATTGTAACTTGTCATACAGCGAATTGCTACCACATTATAAAAAATACACTATTCAAGCATATAAGTATATGACAAAAAAATTATTAAAAGTTGGTATTTTATACCAACTTTTCTCACACAAAAATATGCCTTATTTTTATTGTACAAGAAAAAAATTATATAGTATTATTGGTGTAAAATATGGGTGCGTATTGATTGATATAATAACAAATTATATATTTTCATTTCAATAAAGTTCAACAGATATAATGTTAACTTGACATAATCATTACCGTTTATATTCTTAAAAGCTATAACATTCATAAAATTTTTAATTCAAAAAGCATAAACCCATTTTTAATTTTGTTTATGAATACTAAATATCACCTGTTATACAACTTGTGCGGTATACCTGCCAAAATTTATACCATTCAAAAAGTATAGTATTTAAAATAAATATGAATCAAAATCTATAAAATGTATACGTATTAATAATATATAACAGAGAAAATATAACAGCTAATTAGTATAGACCCATGTCTATTTTGCGAATTTGAATTATTTTAGAAATACCTACGAAATAAGTCAAATTCACGCAAGCTCATAAACTTCATTTTCTTGTAAAAAATTCGGAGTAGCCAGCAAAAGGTGCATCATTCAAACAGATTATCGAATAGGTAATCGATTTCATCAGTAAAGCAAACGGAAAGTAATACAAGAAGTCATTAACTTCATAGGATTACAAAAAAACTATAACAAACAAAAGAACTTATTACAATATTTTATTGCATGTAAATATTAGAACAAAGAATGAAGTAAATAAAAAAAATAACTTTTACAATATTTTATTGTATCTAAATAATAGAACAACGTTTAAAATAAATAAAAAAAATGTGATACATATTCTTGAAAAAAATGTGATACATACAAAATGCGCGCGCATTTTGTATGTATCACATTTTTTTTTAAAATAGAAAAATAACATTTCAATATTTTATTGTATGTAAATATTAGGACAAAGTATAAAATAAATTAAAAAAATTGTGATACATACAAAATGCGTGCGCATTTTGTATGTATCACAATTTTTTATAAAGTAGAAAAATAACTTTTACTGTATTTTATTGTATGTTAATAATTGAACAAAGTTAAAAATAAAAAAAAACAATCGCGCGCATTTTGTATGTATCACATTTTTTTTTAAAGTAGAATAATAACTTTTACAATATTTTATTGTATGTAAATAATAGAACAAAGTTAGAAATAAATAAAAAAAATGTATCACAATTTTTCTAAGTATTTTTTTAGTATACCTATTTTTCTTATTTTTCTTTTTTTACTTATATTAGAGACTACAGCTGTAAGAGCACTTCACACTCACTCGTTATATTCAGATTTTCGTAATAGAAAAAGAAATAAGATAATTTATTAACCGGCTTCGAAATTGGGAGGAGGTTATCAATTCGACTGTATTTTTTTTATGTATGTTTGTTACACGATATCTTCGCCAATTGTGAACCGATTTTGATATTTCTTTTACTATCAAGTAGGCTATTTAAAAACTTTTACTACCAAGTAAGTCCCATATTAATTTGGTGAAGATATAATGAAGAACTTTGGAGATATGCAAGAAACTCGTAAAATAAAATTGATTGAGATGCTAGGTTTTTTTTAAATTTAGTTATTAGGTATATATTGAGAATCTTCTACCAATTAATTCGTATAACCAATGATTATTATCCGTACTAATATGTATATATAAAGTTTATTATACATAACAACTAATCGATGTTTTAAAGTTTATAATAATAAAACGGTATAATAAAGGTTTGATATGTTGAATGATTGTTATAATTAAAGATTTTAGTTTTTTTTAAACTTATTTCCTTCGATTTTTATCTTACTTGATAATTATACTAACCAAATTTATATGTTTCGTTGATATTTATCTTAAATGATATATATTTTGTGTTTATATGTTATATTACTTACCCAATACGACTGGGCTGTTTGTTTCCTTAGCACTTATTGACAATTGAAAATATAAAAAGATAAAACGCAGGAAAATTAATTAATTTCTTTTTTAGTTTTTGTTATATACTCTTTTGTTTCTAGTATTACATTATTTTCATTATTCACTCATAATTTCTTCATATTTATTGAGCAAAGCAATATACATGCCTCGGCAGGAATTGGCTTGCCGGACTCGTTATTGTCTTCTTGTCCGGCAATCCCTACCTTCCAGGCCTCTGCAGTAACGTACTATTTTTGAAAAAAAAATACAAAATAGCTTGTTTTAATATTATTTTCAGTAGATCTGTACAGGATTTTAAATATTACCATATGTCATCTGAACAATTTTAAAGAAAAATGTATTTTTACATTAGAATAGAAAAAGATAAGATCAAAATCCTCTATTATAAACATGTGATTAAAATTTCCTTCTTGAAAATGTGTATAGTATGAATACTTTAGTAATTCCAAGATAAAAAAAATCTGTTAGGCCAGAACCATTCATGTGTATTCGGTCGTTATATAGATAGATGACAAATCACTATGATTTGAATATTGAGATGTATCCATGAATTCAAACTTATCACAATATTTCAATTCATTGAAAGTGCCGTCATATTTATATTTAAATCTAATCTTATATACTAATCTGGTTCATACATATTTATATAAAGGCGGCGTGTTTTATAGATTATTATATCAAATTTATGCTAACACGCTAATTGGGGTCTTATTGGGATGAGCCAGTAGTTATTTATATTTTTATATTGTACGTAATATTTGTCTAACACGCTAAGTAGACCTATTATTGAATAGGCGATTTCACTGAAATGTATGATTTTTGTTTGTAAATAAAATTTATTTAGTGAAATCAGCTGTTCTAAAATAGTACCTACACCAGTTTGCCACTTTTTGTAAGTTTTCTGGAAGGCTACAAGTAACATTCGTGTTCAATTTACGAAATACCATTTTGGCATATTTTTACGCGCATTTGCAACTTTCAGTGAATAATATATTTGTTTGTTCTTGTTTTACACATAAATTATTTAAGACATATAGTTACTGAAGACTTTTAACTTTAAATGGAATGTAAAATTGTGACAGGTGACGGAGTCCATCGCGCGTGGAAAAAAGCGGTCTAAACCTCATTGCAATCATTCAGTCAGAGGATGATTCAAGAATAGGGTGTTTTGATAACACTCACGTAAATCACTCATTTAGCGAGTCACGCGTTCAAAAACGGTACGCATGGTAGCAAAGATTGGAAGGTAAGTCTTCTTAAGCTACACTTAAGTTTAGCTCTGAAGTCAGCAGCAGTGGCGATGTTGTTTCATACAAAATACGCGACATTGGTTGCTGCCGCGGAACTACAAAATTAAACATAACAGAAGCGCTATTTCGAAAGATTTGTCATATTAGTTAGGACAAGCACGGAACACAGAGAAGTATTGAACTGCAGCAGAAATACATTGCTCGGCGCGACAAAGTATTCATTGTATGAAATTTTATGAGTTTTATCGCACTATGCTTCAGCGGAGATGCACGTCACGGTATGGACAATTGTCCACTGCTACGAGTATATGGGTGACTGAAAATATGTAGTTGATTACTAAATAAAAAAGTACATTAAAATACCTTTCTTTTCATGTCTGTGTTGTTCTCCTTCGATGTTGAATCCGAACTCATAGGGCCTGTTCTCGTCAGTGTACTTGTCAGCTCCCTGCGCTTGCAAGAAACATGCCAGTATCGTGACTAGTATGTAGAGTCTTCTTGACGAATACATCTGGAATTAAGAACTAATAATTATGAAAATCATATCAAGAATACAAATTAATGTTTACTTAAGGCTCTAGCGTTTGTTTTTATTTCAACTTCACATAATATTCACATAAATATTTTCAAAGCTATCTCCTAGATTTAATAATAAATCGCATCTACATTTGCGATCGATCAGATAGATTTACGCGCTGGTGGACTTGATTTTCTTTTTATTAAAGGAAACTGTATGTTGTGTGATTAGGAATATTTTGTTATGGCTGAATATTTACAGAAAATGCCAACTATGGCTGGTTTATTTGCAATACATGAAAATACTTAATATGAAATTAATGAAAGGTATTATTTGATTTCTATTACGTTTTAGTCTAGCCGTGTGGTTTCCGGCAGAGTAAAATAGGATCACTCCTAGTCTTCCCATGGAGGTCGTAAGAGGCGACTTAGGAAATACAAGCTAAACAAATCTCATAAACATCAATGTGACCTCTCCAACCCGTATGGCCAGCGAGGAGAGTTTAGGCCAAATCCTCTGTTTGGTCTGGCCCAGTATGGCTCCGGTAGTACAGAGAGGGTCATGCTCCTGCAGTTGAGACTAAAAAAACCTGATGATGATGATGACGTTTTAGTTTATGAGCTACATCCTAGGTAGACACTTCGATATTATTATATTATAATAAACGTACTTTTTGAATTAACCATCACTAAGTTATACACTAATTCATTTAGTTTTTTCCGAGCCTAATCGTGTAACCTATATTTTTTTGACCACTTTTACTAGTATTCGTTCAGTATAGGGAAGGCGTGTCATCATGAACTGCTTGGCCGGCGGCTGCAGGCATGGCACCGGGTACGCGCGCCCGCCCTCCCGAGTCGCTACTTGCTTTTCATTCGAGAGAGCAGTATCCCAATACCTTAATATAACAAATCCATGTCCATTCCCAGCTTAAAATGCTCCAATAAAAGCAGCAGCGTCGGGAGCACAAGAAGGCAAAGGATCTGCGCTCGCCAACTTGCCCACCAAGCGTGATGAGTATGGTAATATCCTCCCATGGAACGAAACATGCTTGGGAGAGGCCTTTGTCCGGCGGTGGACTTCTACGGCAGAAATGATGATGACTAGTTCTATTAAAGATCACTAAAGGTTTTTTATTGCACAAATAAAGTTGACTAGTATAAAATATTGTCGATATTCAATTATATCGAATTTAATAAGAATATTAATCAACTGCTCTTGGTTCTAACAAGTTCATTAGTGAAAACCAGAGATTGTAAACAATATATCACACGTCGTTTGCATCATTAATTAATTTAGATACGGTGATAAATAACAACAAAATGACGAAGACGCTAGATGAGGCGCGACCCGGTACGTCTCGTACGGTGTAGGAAGCGGTGCAAGTAGCGTGGCAAGTGTTGTTGGTCGAGAAGTCCGCGGCAAACGCAAGATTACCTAATAAGAGTAATGTAAAAGTAATTCTTTAAGAATTAATTATGGGTTTTAGGTTCATTACATCTATTTGAATTAGGCTATTTTGTTAATTTGTTACTTTGCTTGCTTTTCGTGTGTATTAAGCGGCCAAAATTAGAGGGCGGATTTTTGTTTCTATAAGCTGCCTAAAGGCATCTGAAATAACTTAACAACCGTTATCTAGTGTTGACAGCCGGGACCAACGGATTAACTGGCCTTCCAAAGCACGGAGGAGCTCGATAAATTTTTGTACCACTTGTCCACTATCTTCTGTCCTCTGGGGATCTATCCCAGTGCGGACCACGCTCAGACTTGCTTAATATTCGTGATCGCTAATGCGTACGTCAACTGGGTCATTGAGCTAATTACTTTTCTTTATTTTATTTTTATTTAAAAATCTTTATTGACCACAATGGTACAAAGGGCGGACTTGATGCTAAAGTATTCTCTACCAGTCAACCTTCAGGAAAAACAGATGAAACTATTAAAAAACATATACAATGATTATCTTATTATACATAATGTATAATGTCGGTGGTTGCAGGTATGGCATTGGTTATGCGCGCCCGGCCTCCCGCGCTGCAACTTGCTTTCTCCCCATTCATCCAATTGATTAATATCCCAAAACCTTGATTACGTTCCCAAATCCAATAAATTCCTATTCTTCCAGCTTTAAAAAGCTTTCGATTGAGCGTCCGAATAACAAGAAGCCAAAGAAACTGCGTTGCGACTTTTTACGGTTGAAATGATGATCCGCACATCCACTGATAATTACTCGCAATTCACGGAGTCGAGCGGGATTTATTAATGCTAAATACTTATAAGTGTTTCAGTGTGCCGGATATTTAAAGTGGCATAACAAAAATAAATGGTGACTTATTGGTATCGCTGTGACTTGATGACAAATTCTATGTGATAATCAACTTAAATGCTTCATTTATTCTATATTGTTTTGCTACTAGAACTTCGTGGTCGGTTGTCGAAAGGTAAGCATAGATATGCAACAAAGAAATATATGTCATGCCACCGCTTTTGTGGATTGCAAAAACTATCACAATCAACGCTGCGTTGGTTGCGATGTGGACGCAACCAATAATTGTAACTAAAACATACGCGCACCTTAATGCCATTTCATATATCGCCATATATTTGAAAATTTAACAGCATGCGCCGTCAAAACGATAATGAGGTCTTTTATATTCAATATTTATTTGACAATTTAACATGCAGTTTTCGGTAAAAATCACCTATTTGTTTAAATAAATATTCATAAAAAAATATTATCGAATATATTTGGAAGTACAATAAGTTTAAACCCGATTACTTTTGATTAAAGTTAAGATAAAAAGCATTAGTATTAATTAATTGGTTCTGTATTCATATTTATGGTGATCACATAATTCAAAGTCGCAATAGCCACCATAATGTAGACAGAATGGCTAGGAAATCCCTAATAATAGTTCAACGCCCTTTTATTTATAAGTAGTTGATTTCCCGCGACTTCATCAGAATTTCGACAAATAAATCTATTTATTAGTTTTTTAATACATCTTTTACAAACAAACACGTCTTTACTCTGTATAATATTAGTATAGAGAACTATACTATATAACTATATATATTTACTTTGAGTCCCTTATTCTTTTTCATGGCGATTTTCATTATAATATCAGAACCTCTTTTAAAAAAAATTGCTTTAGGTAGCTTGAAAAATCTGACACCAGTCTTGGCCACACACAAAAAACAAACAAACAAATATATTTTTAAATAAACACTTTTCTTTCTATATTAATTACTAAGATAACATCAAACATAACACAGAAAGTACATACATATATACCTAATTCATATATTATAAATTATACAAGTTATATTAAAATTCGTTGCCTATTTGATTATATCTAATATGTCCCCGCTTGTATTCATTAGGCGACCCTACACATGGTGCGATTACGCATAGCCGGATATTTACCTTCAAAATATTCGCTAAAACTCTTAGATACGCCGATGTACCGTCGTAAGGTCACGTTTTATTATCACCTCGCAGATATTTTTTTATCGGTTGACTGATGGATGACACTCGGACGATACGAAAATTTTTTTTATTACGATAAAGCATATTCTCTGTTTAGCGTTGAGGTGAAAGGCAAGTGACCGGCGTTGGCACAAATTACATAAACTCATATTTTTTTAAAATAGAATTTTATATAATCTTATTTATTTACACACAAAACAGATTATGACGTATAATAACATAATATTAAATGCGTGTACGCCATGACAATGTGTAAGCCACAGCAGCTTTGTAATTAAAAAAATATAATAATGTTAGAAAGTCAACTATAAATGTTAACAAATGCTTTGCATGTACTTAAAAAATAAAATATTTGGTAAAACTTATAATCTAAAAAAGTAATACTAACTATTAGTGGTGACTACGATCGAATAATGCTTCCGCCGCTATTCTTTTAAAGCGACTAAGCGTATGGTCAAAAACGTCTGAATTAGGGTAGTCTGTGCTCAATGTAATATCGACACATTTGGACCATTGGGTTATAAAATGATGTGTTCTTTTTAAACTCGTCAAGGTCAAAAGTGTAAATCCGATAATACCACTCGGACAAGTAACCATAGTTTTCAAAAGTTTGTTTTTAACCAAAAAAAAGAAAAAATAGATGTTACAAATCAAAATATATAGCTAGAACATTAGTAGCCAGGAAATAATCAAAAAGATCAAAACTTTTATGTACTCCAAAAACACATTGCCTGCGGTAATTAAGTACTATATGAATTTCGTGAAGATACCGGTAACTACATATTTCAACATAAGGTCAATCAAAAGTGTAAAAAACTTAATGTTGATGTTAAAATCAACATCTTCCATAACGTTATCTGTTATTGCTAATTGGCTACACTACAACATATGGGCATTTCTGATTGATTTATGTAAGCGCTCACTTCCGATGTGTTCTTTATTTATCTTGTAAAGATACTTAATATTAATGAACATTATTATCTTAGCATATATGAGTACATTCAGGTAAGAACGGCATGAAACTTTTTGAATAACCTAGGCAGTCTCACGCGGTCAACCATTGAATTTGAATCTCTTGAAATATCAGGCTCACTTAATAGTAAGAAAATAAAAATAAATTGAATCCCCAAAAGCTTCACCGATCAAAGTAAATAATAAGATTAAAATACTAGGTCCAATTAAATTAAGCGCAAATATTTTAAGGGCTGGATCTCTTATGGCAAACGAATGCTTTGGTAGCAAATTTCAAAAAATCGACACTAAACTTTTTTTATGTTACCATACAAAATATAAAAAAAAAAACGATAAATCTGCTCTTTTGGTTGTCGACGTCAGTGACTAAGTATCCACAGTAGTTAATCGTAAAAGTGCGTTTTTTTTATACAGAGGGTGGTTTTTTCGTCTGTTTTTCTAAATGTTCAGGTCTTGCACCAGCGTGTTTTTTGCTGCTAAAACATTTATCTAGCGTATGGCTGCTAGACTTAAAAATATTTGCGTTTCGTTTAAATTACCTAAATAATCAAAGGCGTCACTAGCTTCTGACTCTACAAAAACTTGGCAATTGGGACAGGGACTCAAAAGCCCAGGGTGGCGGGATTTTTCTCATTTATAAGTTTAATGGTGGTTGTTATTACCACTAGACTGAAAAGGGTTGAAAGACCTTGCAATGGACAACCATTGCTGATGAAGGTCTTCAAACCCTTTCTATGCGAGATAATCAATCAGAATTTTCTTTTTACCTAAGAGTTTTTAGAAATTATTTTTCACATAAAATAAACCTGCCAACGGAACGGAACCCTTCGTGCGCGAATCTGACTCGCACAATCAGATTCGCGCACGAAGAGTTCCGTTACCTTCATTAAGTTTAAAATATTTGTATTTTATGATGTAACTAAAAATGTATGCTTTCCGCAACGTTTCCTCTATCTGTGTTATAAGACGCTTCGTACTAAATTTCAAGATTCTGAGTTTGTGAAGTTTGAAACCCTATTTAGAAGTTGGATTTTTTCACAGCTCCAAGGGTCAGTAGACCTAAATATTTGATATGAATTTCAGCTTGATATCTACACTCGTCCCTGAGAAAAAGGGTCTTGATAGACAGACGGATAACAAAGTAATTTTTTTGAAGTCGGTTAAAAAGATGAAAAGCTCGACATTTATAGCTCATTTTTGCAATTTTTTTAGTTTATTTGACTATTACATTGATACTCGCAGATATATATATTTTTGGAAGGAATGTTATGTGTATAGAAATGATATGTGTAGCTAGCTCCAAGCGAGCTTTCGCTACTTCACGGGGCGTTTGCGATGAGGGCAGAGTGCCCTCAGCCTATATAGACAACATCACCACCCTTGTTTCGATTATAGTTGTGTTATATCTAAAACACATTTTTCATACCAAAAATTGATTGCAAAAAAACATTTTGCTAATACAAATAAATTTAATATTTCAAAATGATTCAAACATAGAAGTTTAAAAAAACACATGATTTTCATTAGTTAGGTACATAAATTTGTATAAATTTGTGCAACCAATGAATATCAGAATAAAAGACAAACGGAGTATTACAATGATTTAAATTCCGAATCTATAAAATTGTAATAAATTCTTAAGTAGCTATTATACATAAGCAATAAATGTATTCAACCAATTATTAAGGTTTGACATGTTTAATGATATTGCTGAAGGCGTTGATTTAAAAAGAATATATCATGTGTGTTATATACATTATTTAAATTAGTCACAAATTGAAATTAACTTCATATTTTTAAGGCATGTAGTATTCATTAATGTTTATTAAAATTATCACAAAAGGAGTAAAACAGGTTTAAGTGGCCTTTATATAGATGAAAAACCTTAACTTTTAGACAAATATCACCCTTTGGCAAGACAATATTTGTACCTAGAATAGATATGGTATGATTTACCCACAGATGTGGGTATGATAAGTAAACAGACGTCAGAATCTCAATACCTAAATTTAACAAAAGTTTAAGGATTTTTTGATATTGGTATTATTGGTTACGTGTAAAGAATATAATCCCATTAAAATATTTATAAATACCTATTTTATTTACTCTTATTTCTAACACAATTCTAAAAATATAGCTTTTCTTCACGCGTATCAGATTTTATTACCGATGAAATGATATTTTCTTTTGTACATATTTTCTTACCTATGAAACAATATTGCTTTTCGCGTGTTGAGAACCAGAGGCACAACATTTTCCACGTTAATAAAACCGTTTGTCTCTTGGCTAGACTCAACTAAAATACCACATTAATAACATATTTATTTGTAAGGAAGGGTTTGTGCTATGCGACATAACAAAAAATTAACACTGTTATTGTAAAGGATAAACTTCAGTTTATATGAAAATAAATGTGCTGTTAACCCCATGCTATTTAATTTCTGTATTCCACACATAAATACGAGTACTTACGCTAAATGTGGCATTTGGGTATTATGGTAAATATACCATAGGATAAAACGCTGCTACCACAAATACATGTACAGCCGGGGGCAGATAAAACTGCCCTTCTTGCTAATAACAGATTTTAAATAATGTGTACCCCACACATTTATCTGTCCAGATATTATTGGTATGCTAGGAAATAGCATTTCGAATGTCCGTAAAACATATCTCAAAATTTGTTCACTTTTGCTCTAGGCATCAATTTGAGGGCATTTGTCTGATCTTTAACTTCATATATATTTGATAGGAATAACAAATCATAATTGATACCTGTAAATTACCTTTGACATTTTCTTAAAGCAACTTAGCCGAAATTATTATTGACATTAACTTTTTCTATGGGAACCTCGGGAACCAACGCTGGCAACACGAAAAAAAATGAAATTCCCTTTCTAGTGTTCAGCTAGCTCGGCTATGAAATTTTTTAAACAATTTACGATTTCACTACAATTGTTCACGTTGGAAAAGTTGTTCATTTTGACGGGTTGAGTCACCCCTTCGGTGGAATATCGGTGGTTGACTTACAGACTGTATTGGTATATATATTCTGGTCTAGGGTCGACTCGGGGGCCTAGATAAGACTGCGTGAAAAAGCCGAAACCTATGTGGATGAACAAAAACAACAATTAGTGGACTTTATTAGTAGGATTACATTACCACTATATTACATATTGTTTTTCCTATTAATTTCAATTACACATACCGATTTTGGTGATGCGGATTTTTTTTCAATCACGATGTTACTTATGAAAAATGTTATCTATGTAACTTGTATGAAAGTATATTAAAGAGAGTAATATTTTCAGTTCCATGTAAATTTGAGAGAACCAAATGAATGAGAATAAAGTTTCATCGCACTGATGTTCCAAACGGTATGTCACAGTTCAGAGATTATTGAACTGGCTACGACGGATGAATCCTGTCATTTTTTGAATATATTAATAATATAAAATAGTTTATATCATAAAGAGGTAATAAAGACACCTGTTGAACAGGTTTTAATGGATTTTATATAAAACGAACACGTGAAAGTCGTATTTAGTAGGCAATGACTTCATAGAATTTTACGTCAGCTTCGGTAAAGATTGTTAAGCTGCACAATCCTAACCAGCTGGCTAACAGGTAACTTAGGTATATTCTACAGATTGTCAAAACTACATACCTATCCCTTTCAATTTCAAATTTTCTTTATATGGGGATACACTCGCAATGTACTATGATGATATACTAACTGTTTATTAAGCTCATTGTGTAACTATATGAGATAGAGAATAGGACGAATATTCAGTTTGTATCATATCGTATAATTTTTTTACCCAATTTCGGCTGTTAATTGGATAAGGCATCTATAGAAAATGGCCCACATCTACGGCGTCCGAATATTGTCTACTACCCTAAACTGCAATACAATAAGCCTAGGATAAATTTATGTTTATGTCCGCACAACTGTAATTTTATGCAAAACACAGAAGCTTGTTTTTTTGTTTTCTAAAATGTCACTTTTTGTGATAAAAACTAATATTCATTTACGCTTTACTAGTTTGACCTTATCTTTAAAGTATAATTGTCCACAGCAAAAATTAAAATTATGTAGTTATAAAAGGAAATGCAATCGGCCGATTTATTATCAATAAACTCGAATTCTTGCTTAAGAGTAGTTTGAAGATTGTCATAAATTACTGAAAGTGACAGCGTGCACATAGTGTCAATCGTAAACTTTGCTATAAACCTTAGGATTATTACACGACTTATAGTTTGTATTAGATAATGTGTTTGTTTTATTCTCTGATTATTTTAAGATATTAATTCATAATATAATTCGTTTTTGTGACAAACTATTATTGTAATGGTAAAATATAAAAAAAAATGTGTCTCAGTTGGACAAATATTTTAGGGCAAAATACAGCGTGATTTTAAACCTCCTAACTATATTGAAATCTAGAAATCAGAATCCCTAGTGGAATACAGAATTGCAAGAAAAGAAAGTAAAAAAAAAAAAGCATTTGTTATCCTTCCATAGAAATTCGTCCATTCTTTTCGGCGTCTTTGTATGGGAAGCCTAATTTTTTTTTGCAATCATGTGTTTTTCTTGCAATTCTGTATTCCATTAAAGATTCTGATTCCGAGATTCCAATATAGCTAGGAGGTTCAAAATTACGTTGTATAAAAAGGAACCATTTTGACTTATTATGAATTATAAATATTGGCAGTAGAAATGGTCGAACAATTAAGATTTTTTACGCGTGGGATGGGACTGGCTTGGACCCCAGTTTTGGCGATTTCCTTTTATTTAAAACACTTGGACTAAATTATTTTATAATATTCACAGAAATATTTTATGTAGATAGCTTTTCTTTATTCACAAATACCCGAAAGCTCCCAGAATTCCCAAGAGTTCAACGCACAGAAAATATGGAAACTCCCATGCAAATTCACCGATTAGCTGGTCGTAGGTCTATTTTTTATCTACTTTTGTGTTAAGGTTTAAATTTATTACTGATCCTGATTTTGAACTTTAAATAAGAAGTGGGGGGGAGGGGGAGCTTAAAATCAACCTGTACATTATTAACCAACCAGTAATTGCTATATTTTTAAATAACTATTTAATAATTAATCTAATCATTACTTATTACCCATCGCGGATACGCTTTATGACATCACATTTTAATAGTTTTCACTAACAATAAATTTAATTGATGAACAGTA